>CM060909.1:576393964-581393964 GCA_030737875.1 Allium sativum | reverse complement strand
CATAACCATTTAGGCATAAAGGTTCTAGCAAAAAGTATATTCATGAGGTTCCAATCACAAACAACCTATATAATCACATAAACATGAACTATACAACTTGCATGTGATGTTGTTTTCATTCTAAAAGTACAATAGGATCAACATCAACTCAATTATACCACAAACATCCCAATTCCATTCACAACACAATCATTTCAATACATAGATATGAATTAACATCGTTGTTACATAATAGCACAATTCTACTTCCAATTTACATTGAATCAAGTCATAGTTTTATTCTCATCGGAAAAATCACTATACTTACAACAAATGACGAACTTGAATTCTGGATTTTGAGTTCTGAATTTGAAATGCTTTCCTTTGGGTAGACTAACATTGTTTTGATTCGTGTTTTACTTTAGTATTGGCTTGTCTCTAAGCTTTCTAACTGACGGCCACTCCTAGTTTCTTCCCAGCAGCATGACGGCTCTAGTACTATATTATCTGTGTGAATTTAGGTTTAGACTTGAGTTGTATTTATAGAATTTTAAACTGATTAGAGCCGTTGATGAAGCTAGAGTGAATCCAGACCATCCATCTGAAGAGAAGCCAATCAGAAAGCGACATGTAAGGCCTAGTGACACACCCAAGCCTCAGAAATCGACCAGAACCCGATCAGGCCAGCCAGGGCCTGACCAAGCAGGTTTCTGCTCGGCCTGGGCGCGCTTGGCAGGTGCGTCAGTGCAAATTTGTACTGGCGCACTTTCCAAGTGCGCCTGTGCAATTTTGTTTTGGCACACTTCCCAAGTGCGCCAGTGCATTCTGGCCCGTTTCTAGTTTTTCTGCCTAACTTCGTTCATCCATATCTTCTTCATACGGTATCCGTTTTACGCAAACTCGGACTCTATCTCAAGAAGAATTCCGAGACGAACGCAATGGCGTAACCCGTTTCCCTTAATTCCATCATTTATAATTAATTATACTTTAATTTGTTAATTTTACTGTTAACAGGAAATTCGGGGTGTTACAGAAGCATAGGCAATTTACTTATGTGGATGATGGAATTGAGGTGCCTCGGATGATGGTCAATCGACGACCAGGATGACAGTTAACAACGACCAAGGAACGTTATGTTCGAGGGAAATCCTAACTCATTGGGAATTGGTGGGCCGAATCTACTGCTCCGAGGGTTCACATGCATGTAAGTCCTGAACATTTTGCTAGAGATGCTTCGAATTAGATAAGGAAGATCCTTTGCCTTGGTCATTGATGGAAATCCAACTTCCAATATAAACATTATGTTTTCAGTTGTAAACCTGTATGGCGACAAAATAGGATGAGGTATTATGCCATCTAAGATTGATACATTTATTTTCAAAATTGATTTCCACACTATGCACTAATAATAATAAAAGAGAACTTTCGCGTATCAAACATGTTTGCCTATTATAAGGAAAGGTTTTAAATATCAAATATCGATCACGTTTCGTTTTGGAAATTTTGGTGACTCAGTATCGTTTCGGGGCAGATCTCGGAGGAGACGAGTACATCTCAGGCGTCAATATTGGATTGACATCTCGGAGCTTAATGTTTATATTGGAACTATGTCAATGTACATTTTATGTTAATAATTATATATACTAAAATACAAAGAAACTGAGCTTACCTGATTCATAAAATGACAGCATTAAAGCACTATAAATGGCAACCAAAAAAGATAGCCAACCCAGAAATTGAACTGGCTACAAATGACATATCATGCATTCATAAAATGACAGCATTAAAGCACTACAAATGACAACATTAAAGCACTACATAAGAATGTCTGTAATTGAACTGAATAAAATGACAGCCAAAAAAGATACAAACAGTTAACCCACATTGAAAAAATAATTGAATTCTTCATGTTAAACACAAATACAAAAGTAATATTGGCACAGAGCTAAAGGTTATATTACAAAATGTAAAATTAGAACAATTTGACAATCTGTAATGTTGTAATGGGTTTATGGCAAAAATATGTAAAATTAGAGTAGTCTGACAGAATAGAATTAAATCTATGTACCAACTCTATATACTTTGATACTACTAGAAAGGCATATGAAGATAAAGTAATAAATAGGTTCATGGAAAAAATGAATGTAACACGGTTGCATTTATGCACTATGACATAAAATGCTCTACATAAGCTCTGTGTTTTAGCTCATAACATGACCAACAATAAAGTGATCACAATTGAACCACCTGTTCAACCACTATATGTTTTAATTCAGTTGTTTCAAAGAACTTCCAGTAGCTTCATAAAATATTTATAATTCATATGTGAATTCACAATGACAAGTAATTCAAAAGGAACATAAAGTATACTGACTATAAGATATTATGCAAGTACTATCTGATGGTCAGATTAAAAAAAATCAACTGCGTATTTTTTTAAAAAAAATCGGGTGATATACCGTGATTTCGTTTCGGTCAAGATATTAGCCGATATTTGTAAATATTGGCTAATATATTCAAAACGAGATACATAACGATATATTACCTTTCGCCTTGTTTTGGCCTCAAAACGAGATCTCGGTCGAGATGGTCGATATTTAAAACGCTGTTATAAGGTAAAGCTCTATCCTTCGGTTTTCGTTGCATTGTGTGATAGGACTTGAGTCTTATAATAGCTTCATTTTTCAAAAAACATTGTGAGTTTTTATGATTGGTACTCATGTGGAGAAACCATGTTTTGTGTTATACGGCGTTGTCCCGCGATTTACCCAACTTTAAAATAAAATAAATAACTGTTTTGGTTCTCACATCAGTCTTATGATTCTCAGAGTTTATTGTTCCCACCTAAACTCTGGGTTCCCATATTTTCCACACGGGAAGCTAACAGTTTTGGCTTTGTAGATATTTTATAGAGCAGGATTCTAGATTGAAGCTACAGCTATGTCTAGAGCATTTGATAGTCTTCCGCTGATGTAATTATGTTTCTATGTGTAATGTATTATTATTCTCTAATATTTGCGATGTACTCTGATAGATTTTGTACTCTGATGTAAAATTGTTGTAATAACAATGAAATGTTCTTTTGTGTTTTGTTCTGATGTGTTGTATCCCATAACGATTCGAGTATTTCTGCCCTTTGGATCGGACCTGTGTGGCATATGGTCGATTCGAAAGGCGGGAATTTTTGGGTCGTCACACACCTCATACTTTGCCTTATCCATCCCATTAGTTTATAAAATAATTAATTGATATTTTTACGCTCGTTGTTGTTATACTAAAATGCATAAATTTATTCATATATTTTCATTTTTCATTATATTCTTTTATTATCAACTATTTTCTTTCATTGTCAATGATGTTGTCATCGACAATAATAAGTGAAGTTAAAGTTTTTCTTTTTACGTTTTGGATCTCTGTGTTTGTTACAAATAAATAAATGCGAGAGATGAAAAAATAGGAAATAAATTATTTAGAAACTTTCATTTTTATGTTTGAATATCTACATTCTTTCATTGGAAACGGTGTTTGATTTGTGGTTTAGTGAGAGAGAAAAGAAGAAAGATTGGACTTTTTTCTTGAAATTATGAGAGAGAGAGAGAGAGAGAGAAAGAAAGAGAGTAAATGTACTTTTAGAATATAAAGGGATGAAAACAGTAAAAAGTGATGTGTTCTTTTTACTTATGAAATAGCGAGGTGGAGAAGACAATTATTGGAGTGAGAATAGAATTTACCTTAAAAATATGATTTTCAATATAATTGGTTTATATTCAATTAAATATTTGTTGTGTTATCTAATATGCATGCATTTAAGTAAAATGAATTTAACTAAAAATAAATAAATTGAAATACAATCAAATTAATTAAAATAATTTAAAAAATACAATGATGCAATACATCGAAAATCTAACATAACTGCAAAATTTTAAAAATCTATTCGTCGGCGTCACATTTGTTTATCAGTCACGTTTGGTACTTTTGCATCTTTTTGCAATCACTGACAACAACCAACTTTTTACTACTAGTTGGCGTCGGGTGGGTGCAGCCGATTAACCGCACAAATCGCTTAATATTTTCAATTAACCAAATTTGTTAGTTAATGCGGTTCGCTTGAATCAGTTAACTCGATTAACCGTATTATATATATATATTACTATATGCATAAATGTATATTATAATATATATTAATAATACATTTATTATTTGAAAATGATATATCAATAATATATGTATATATATTAATAATGCATATACATATATACTAATATATATACATAATATATATACATAATATATATATATATATATATATATATAATATGTGTGTACATATATATAGGTTGCAAGAAATGGTAATGATAATATTTAATATATATATATATATATATATATATATATATATATATATATATATATTATGTGAAACTCTATTTAGGCACAAAGTCGGACACAATAAATCTCAACCACTGGATCCCCCCATGAATTCCACTCTCCACATAAAGACAAACGAATCCAACAGTGGAGGTTTTATGTCTCTCTCTTTGTGTTTAATTTTGTGTTTAAATAGCCCACCCCATAAATTATTGCTAATATATATATATATATATATATATATATTAGCAGTGCCGGCCCTGGCCCAGTGCTAACTGGGCAATGGCACAGGGCATCAAATTCCTTAGGGCATAAAAATTGCTAGAAGAAAAACCATTGCTTGAAGAAGAAAACGCAGAATTGGTGAAGGAAATAAGATGAAAAAAGGAACTCAAGCAACGTATGGAAAATCATGAAATAAAGGAAGGAAAAATCCAATTATTAGGGAAGGAAGAGGCAAAACAGAATTGTGGACATAAAAACCTGATGTGTACAAAAACCTGCTGTATAAAAACCTACTGTGAAGAATGAGGCAAATTCCCTAGGGAATAAAAACTTGTTGTGTTTGTGAAAATTCAAGAAGAAGAAAAATTTGAGTGCTTTGAAAGAAAGTAACCCTGATTTATAAAAAAAATGGCTTAGGTTTACATAACTATTTTTCTTGTTAGTAATTTTAGAAAGAAAGAAAATGCTGGCGTTAGATCTTGGGTTTCGAATGAATAATTTTTTTTGAAAAACCAAAAATGTGTGATCTTCTAAGAAGAAGAGAGCACACATATATATAATAACAAACCAATACAGAGTCCCAATACAGCTCCCAAGAAGTATGCATCTAACAACACTCGAAATAACAACTTGACTCTAAGAAAGTATTGGATTATAGATAGATGAGCTCCGGATAAACCACCGCCCATCTACTCCTATATTGAATTCCGGCAAAGCCACCACCCAATATAGAAGTATATCCACTCCAATACTAAAGACAAAAAAACCTCCCTGGGAGTAAAATATAGAAATACATCTCACAATATCACTCTAAATACAGTCTCAACAAGAGCTCCCCCAGCAAAGCCAATAATCAGATCTGATAGCTATCTCTATAGCACTCCAATATGATCTTCCACCTAAAAACCTGAAATAATGACTAGAACATCCACCATTAGTAGCCGTCACATATATATATGGATATATATTTATCTATATGTAAATAATATATATATATATATTATTTATATATATAAACTCCATTATATATCCACATATATATGCAACATAAGAAAAAATGCTGAAAGGAGATAATCTATCATTCTTGAATACACACCCACATATCTATATTATATATATATATATAATGAAATATAATATATATATATAACATTATGTGTCCACACATATATGTAATAAAATAAGGAAATATTCTAACCTAATCAAAACTAATATTACTATGCACAAATACGAAGGCTATTGTTTCTAAAATATCTATTGATACTCATAAATAACCCCAGATTAGATCTAACTTTATGCATAAAGTTACCAAATCTCAAATTTCTAAAATACTTATTACATGAAGAGGTCATCCAGTCTAAACAGAAATAAACTATCTTAATGATTAATTTATCAGGAGGCACTGAACTAAAATGAAAAAATCTCTGGTTCCTTTCCGCCCAAATGAACCAACTAATTATAATAATTAAAGAATCCATAACATACCTATGTTTTGATTTATAAGTAAGTCTGTATTGATACCAATATTTCTCACAGTTATTGAATGTATTCCCACTGGACATAACAAAGATCTTTATAACCATGGATAAAATATAATTGGAAAAATTACACGAAAAGAACAAATGATCAACATCTTCCTCTGAGTGACTACAAAAACAACATTTAACATCATTCAAGATATTCTTCTTCTTTAGAAGTTCCCCTGTGTTAAGCTTCTTATGGATAATCAACCACATAAGAAACTTAGCTTTAGGAGGTGAATTTGAACTCCATATAAACTTAAAAGGAAGTAATGATATACCTGGGAAATTAATGAGTTTGTACATTGAATTGACTGAGTAAACTAGACTCTTATCCAATCCCCAGCTAATGGTATCCCTATTCTCATCTAAGTGGTATAATATTAATTTTGCTTTCAATTAGGCCAATTGTCTTAGTAATTCCCCCTCTAAAATATTTACGAATGAAAATTCCCATAGTGGTTCTACATTCCTTCTATAAACATCCTCAATAAAAGAATTCTTAAATTCACAAACATTGAAAAGTTCAACAAATTCAATTTTAAGAGGTATACTGGATATCCAAGCATCATGCCAAAAATAGGTAGAATTACCAGAATGGACTATCATCTTACAACCTAACTTGAAAAAATCAAAACAATTTAGTACTTCCTTCCAGAAATGTGATATCCTATTAGACCTATTAACACCTGATCCCACAAAAAACTCGCCCCTGGAATAGTAAGATTTTAATACTATATACTTCCAAGTAGCCACTGTGTCAGAACTTCTAAATTTCCATAACCATTTTGTTAGTAAAGATGAATTAAAATTAACAAGGTTAATAATCCCTAAACCCCTATCTATCTTTGGCTTGCAACATAATTCCCAATTGACTAAACATTTATAACTACTACAGTTGGGGTCACCATTCCAAAGGAAGTTCCTTCTAATCCTGTCAACTTTCTCAATAACCCACTTAGGAAAACAATGCACCGTCATCCAATAAGTGGGAATGGCTGATAAAACCGAATTAACTAAAACTAATCTGCCTGCTCTAGAGAGATATATATTATTCCAACTCGATAATCTATTATTGATTTTATCAATAATAATTATCCAGTCTTCCTTTTTAAGTTTGGAAGGTCTGATTTTAAATCCTAAGTAGTCAAACGGAAATTTCATGATAGGACAGTTTAAGGTGTTAGCTACTAATGACTCTACATTATTACTATCATTAAGGACCATGACTGCACTCTTTTCGAAGTTAATCCGAAGACCAGACAACATCTCAAAGCAATATAATATAAACTTAAGTGTAATAACATGCTTAGGTAGATGAGACGAAAATAATAGTGTATCATCTGCAAATTGGAGAATTGATAGTTCATTATGGAACTCCTCATTCCCCACATTACCTAAGACACCTAAATTTCCCGCCCTCTTGATAATTTTTGAGAAAACATCAACCGCTAAATTGAATAAAAAAGGCGAGAGAGGATCGCCTTGTTTGAGACCTCTCTTGGACTGGATCTTTTTACCAACTACTCCATTAACCACAACACTAGAACAACCTGACTTAAGTAATAGCATAATCCAGTTGGTCCACCTAACGCTAAAGCCCCTAGCAAGACAAAGCTCACATATAAAATCCCAATCAACAGAGTCGAAAGCCTTCTCAAAGTCTAACTTCAAAATGGCACATGTAAAATTATTTTTAACACAAACATTTATATACTCATGTACTGCCGCTACCCCATCCACTATATTTCTTCCTTTAATAAATGCTGTTTGCGAAACGTCTATTAGGTCATTCATCTTTGTGCTTAGTCTGTTGGCAAGAACTTTTGTGATAATTTTTACCGATACATTAATCAGTGAGATAGGTCTGAAATCCTTGAGTGAATTCGCTCCAACTTTCTTATGTATTAAAATGATATTAGCAAAATTAAAGTTTCCGACCCTCAGATTACCACAATAAAAATCATTAAAAAGATTAATAATATCGTCCTTCAGAACCTCCCAAAATTGTTTATAAAAAAGAACTGAAAAACCATCCGGTCCTGGGGTTTTGTCGCTAGGCATATCACAGATTGCCTTCCATGTCTCTCTCTCAGTAAAAGGACTATCTAAATCCGTTAAATCAGTCCTAGAGTCAGACGGATAAATTTCATTCCGTCTTACATTAATCCTCCTATTTAAACTAGTTCCTAATATCTGTTTGTAATACCCAGTAAAGGCGTCATTTAAATCCTTCTGGATAGACACCTCTATATCATTAATAAAAATGGAATGAATCAAATTATCACGCCTCCTTTTATTGGCTATACTATGAAAGAATTTCGTGTTATTATCGCCTTCTTTTATCCATTGAATTCTGGATCTTTGCCTCCACATGACCTCTTCTTTCTCCATAATCAACTTAAGGTCATTTCTTAAATTACTAAGTCTATCTCTCTCATTCATATTAAGTGTTCTAATTTCACTGACTTTATCTATGTCTAACATTTCACATAAAATCTTATCTTTTTTTATTTTGACATTTCCAAATACGAACTTGTTCCAACGTTTAAGAAAAATCTTAACTTTCCTAGTTTTGCAACAAAAAATCTTAGCGGAATTATCTTTATATAAGTTATTATAATAAAATAAGGAATTCCATTTAACCGAAATCAAATTACTGAAACTACTATCTAGTAACCACATCTTCTCGAATTTAAAGTTATTACTTATTATTAAATTCGATTCACAAGATAAGATGATTGGACAATGATCAGACAATAAAAATGGTAAACCTTTAAGTCTACATATGGGAAATCTATCCTCCACCTCGGAGTTATTAAAAAACCTGTCAAGTAGGGCAAAAGAAGGGTTATCTCTATCATTTGACCAGGTGAACATTCTATTACATAACGGAATCTCTATCAGGTTATTTTCTAATATGAATTCGTTAAATTCCTCCATGTCAGAAAAATCACCTTCTCTAGGAACTCTCTCCCCTAAAAATCTAGTGACATTAAAGTCACCACCAACTACCCATTGATTGAAAGAGAGATCTCTAAAACCAGAACATTCTATCCACAGCCGTCTTCTCTCTATTTTAGTATGTGGGCCATATATATTGGAGATGCCCAAAAGGGAATTATCTACTGTCGAGGCTAATATAATATGCAACGAGTGTACCATAGGTAGCTCTTGTACGAGTTTAAATTTATTGTCTTTCCAACCGATCATAAGTCCTCCGACAGTACCAATTGCCTGTAGACAAGAGCAGTTACGAATGGAAGACCCTCCTAACCTTCTGAAAAAGTTAGGGTTAGGATCATCAATCTTAGTTTCTTGAAGTAAAACTATATCAAGGTGAAAATCTTTAAAAAATCCCTAACTTTATCGCATTTTTTGGGTTCATTTAGTCCTCTAATGTTCCAACTAACAATCCTCATCGACCTATAGATGAAGCTCTCTCTAGTTCTCTACTTCTAATGAAATCAACATCTAAATCTAAGTCAGTAAAAACAAAAGCTGTGTCACTAGCAAGCTGAAATAACTACTCAATGGAAAGACTACCTAAAGCATATGGAGAATAATCACTTCCGTAAACAAAAACAATACCTGAGCCCAAGTTCGCATTGCTTCTATCAGCAACCGAACCCTGGGACCTACCATGAGATGATGCAGATCTATGTCTCAACCTTGCACTGCGTCTAATCACTCCAGATCCGCGCTCTACTCTCCTCCTCCTTCCTCTCCTAGCCGGAGAAGAAAAATCACCAACAAGAGATGATCCCCCACTATGATCGGTTACGTCAACCGATATCGAGCCTCTGGGCTGATCAACAACCTCTAATCCACCGCTCGGCAAGACACAAACTATCTGAGTTACACCGAAATAAGGACACAGTGACAATGAAATAATTCTCACAACAGGCTCCTCCAACCATATCATACAACCTGACAATGCCACACCCACCACCCCACCATTCAAACTAACACTATCCCAAAATTCAATCCTTTTCCATGCATGCCCAACACCACCAGCGCCATCTCTCCAAAGTCCTACCCCATCCATACTTTCCTTGTCATTAACATACCTGCACGATACTACTTCATGCCTCAACATCCTCCTTACAATTTTCACTTTTCCAACCTTAAAACCCTTTTTCCCCGCAATCACAGCCATACCCCTTGCTTGATCCGCTGTAACATCCACCACTTTATCAATGTTCAACAGTACCTCCGCCTCAGATGAACCATCCCCATCCAGCAACTCAAACGCATTAGATAACTCTACCTCTTCTGCCACACTCCACTTCATGTTATCCCCAACCACAGTCCCTTTTTCCTTAACGTTATCAACCATAGTCATATCCTCACCACGCCCATTATCATCTACATTAGCTGAGGCACTGACATCGATGAATTCCCCTCCTGACACATTCACATATTCACTATCTAAATCCCCCACAGCAACATCTTCCCTCATTTCTTCTACGCCCCCTCCCGATCCCACATCTCCACCCATCACGTTTATGCCATCGTTTAACCCAGTGTTTCCATTATTCAAACCATCATGGTTCATTACATCATCTATGACTCCCATACAAAGCAGCACACACGGGTCAAAAAACATCGGATCATTCGACATAGCCCAATAGTCTCTATCATCATCCATCCCTTTTTCATCAATACGATAGCCTCCATCATCATAAACAACCGCACTGAATCCCTTTTCCTCCCCTAAATGACTTGCCAAACCGTTTTTGTTCCTCTTTGCACTATCAGATTTAAAGCACAAGTCACCTTCCTCTCTGTATTAGGAATTATAAACGCTGATTATATTTAAAAAAGAATCAATTTTTGTTTATATTTGTTAACGAACAATGTCTTCTAAAAAATTATATGATTTGCCATATTTTTTTACAAAGATCCTATTTCCAAATTAAAGAAACTAAAAGATAATTATAATTCCTCCACAAAAATAACTATTTGGAACTTATAACAAGAACAAAACTGAAAAGAAATGATGTTAGATTTATTATTACTAATGCTAAATATAACTGTTGATACAAAAGAAGAAGATGGTTTCTCGTAGTTGGAACACTTCAACTCTTGTAAAATTTTGTCATTTCGGGCTTACTATAACTATGTTGTCATTTTCCATGTTTGCAATATTTGTTCTTAATAACAATTTTGAGTTTTCAAAAATTAATTATGCATTATAAATAAGAATTTTATTCATTATGGTTGCACAAATTTTTACAATAGGGCATCATTTAGTAAGTCCATTTAGTAAGTCAAACTGGACGTGATAAACCCCAGGATCGGCTCTGTATATTAGTATATACATATATATATGTGTATATAGTAGAACATCATAATTACTATGTTACTAATATATATCTCTATATATACGTATATATGCATAATATATACATAGATGTATGTATGTATGTATGTATGTGTGTGTGTATATATAGGTCGTAAGAAATGATAACGATAATATTTATGTTATCGATCCTACAATATGTGTGTGTGTGTTATCGATCTTATAATATATGTATGTATGTATTTATGTGTGTGTCTATGTATGTTTCTAGGTATATGTGTGTGTATTTTCGGTTGACGGTTAACCGATGTTTGTTCATGGTTAACTGTAATTTGATCAGTTAACCAAATATTCGGTTAATCAAATTTGTCGGTTAATGTGGTTCGGTTAAAGTCAGCTAAATCTGTTCGGTTGGTTAACCATGGTAAATGTCCACCCCTTAAGAACGTTGAATAAATCTCCATTATTGGACTGTGTAACAATTATCATCGGTTCTTCAAAATCAAATTCTCTTCCTTTTCTAGGACATTGAAAGTGAGCAACCATGCTTACATAGTTTACATAATTTCTTGCAAAATCTATGTTGTTTTTGTTGTTATCTGTGTTCGAACATTCTAATTCCGTGGGATATTTTCTCATCTATCTCGCACGCATTCAGTCAATGATCTCACGTAGCTTCCCATAAGTTTATCCATGATGTTTTCTCAAACTATTACATGCACCAGAAGATGATCGATATATGTTTGGATTGGCGACCCGTGTAAAATATTCAACGTTGTGATTCTTAGGATAAATATTGGTGACTTGCCTCCCGCCATAGCTTTCTAAATCCGAGTTGTATACTGCTTCTAGTCAATGATTCATCGTTGATTCTAGTTGCTCTTTGGGTTGACTTTTACTATGCTTTTTTGGAATGAAATAGTGTTTTGGCAATTGTAAACTAAAAACAAAGGTTAAAATACATAATAATGTAAAGATCTTGTTTAAAATGTATATTTGGAATTTGTGTTCAAAACAAATATGGTTGTAAGTTAATGGTAAGTTTTGAATATTATGTGAATTTTTGGCAAATTTATACAAACATAAAAGATAAAATGTAAATTTAATTATGAAATGTTAGTAAAAGTAGAAAATAAGAACTCTAAATATTTTAGTAGGTTGAGTAATAATACTAAATAATTCGAATCATTAATTCATGTGTTATATGAATATTTACACAAGTTTGGTAAAAATGTTAATATTACGCGTAAAATGTAAAATTTGTTGGAAAATGTAAATTTTAGCATTAAAAACTTTAAAATATTTTAAAGATGTTGTGCATAATTTTTTAACTATGTTATTTGGTGCTAAAATATAATCCTTGAGTGAAATGTTAGTGTAAACAAGGTTTAATATGTTAAATATGCTTAAGTGTGTGTTTAGTGGCCTAAATGCTTACTTAGTGACTTAATTGCTTAATTATGGGCCTGATTACCTTATTTTAGGCAACTAATTATGCTTAGGGAGAGAATACTCCAGAAACCTGGTTACAGTACGTAGCCTTTCTTTTTGAAGGTTCTCTTCTTTATTTTCATATTGGGAAATAAAGAAAGTAAAAGAGTTACAGCAATCTCAATTCCAAACCTCAAAGAAATCTCTATTGCTAATTTTAGTTATTATAAGTTAATTACAGTAGGTAATTCATACAAAAACCCGAACCTAATCCATTTTTTCTTTCTAATTGTGAAATTACTATAAGTTAAAATTTCTCCTCTACGTGTTGTGGTGGTTGATTTTATAGGAAAAAAGAGAGCTGCTTCTTAGCAACTGCACCTCCAAAAGCATCAATCCAACTCTATTCTTGTTGTAATCCAAATTCAGTGTGAGTGTTACTCACAATTTTCTAGTTACAGTGGAAATTTTTGAGTTCGGGATGAATCTGGAATTAGAACGAAGAATTCTTATAGCAAATATAGTGTAAATTAAACTTAACTTTGTTACACATATCTTTAAAATTAACTTAACTTATCAATCTTCATTTCTTTTATATCATTATAAAGAAGAAGAATTCAAGATTGAAGACTCACGAGTAATGAGAATTAAGGAGTACAAGAAAGACATCAAGATAAGTAACGAAGTCTATAATTTTTGTTAAAACTCAAAAATTACACTAAATCTTTATTCCAATTCTATCTTATAATATATCAAAAATCTTCTATTTTCAATTGATTTTGAAATTACTTCTTTTTTGATATATATCTCTTTCCTGATTATTTAAATTATTTCTTTAATTTTAATCTAATAAATATACTAAATATGTGTGTATGTTTAATAATTAATTTTATATTAGGTTTTATTTCCTTATATTCATATTTATAGTTTTATATCTTAAGTTTTAAGTTTCTCACATTTATATTTATAGTTTTATATTAAGTTTTGATATCACTGTTATAGATAATAAATATATGTTTTTAATTTTTATTCTTACTCCATTATTCTACTTTAAAATATAGGAAAATAGTTTGTTTAAACTTTAGAATTACCTTGATTTATTTAGACATCATTTCCATTGTTTTCAAAATTTTGAATTTGAAAAATATGTAGGGTGTGTCGACATGTACTACCCCACATGTCGATATCATAACTGTTTTTCTCAAAAAATATAAGTTTCAAAAGAAGTGTTTATCCATTAAAAACCTTTCTTGAAGAGACATGACTGTTGACTCTCTATAAATACCCATCTAAATTCGATTTTTTAACTAACTTTCATTATCATCTTCTCTCATTTTTTTCCTCTTCACTTATATTCTTAATCTTCAAGTTTCCGTGACCAAACTCTGTCGAAATTCAAAGTGTAACGTCCTAGATTTTTGTTCACTTAATACTGAACATTTAAATTATTTAAAATTGAATTAAAAATATAAATGGATTCTTATATGAAATTTATCAATTTAGTAATCGATATATGATTAATTTTAAGTATATCGGATTATAGTAATACAAAAAGGAAAAAAATTGAATTTAATATTAATTGTCGATTTAAATATGTTATCTTCTCCATACAATCGAATTTAATTTCATAACTCGTTTCATTAAGTTCAGAATAGATTTATAACCTTATAACGTCGGTCATATGCGACTGGGTTGCAAGATGTTCTTGTTGAACCCCAGTGTATTCCCTCTAGAGTACACAAATCGGAAGGTGGTCTCATACCTTGTCATAGTTGGAATCCAATCTTCAATAGGCGCCCTGCAGTTTTTTGATTTTATACTATGTATGTGGAGCG
Source organism: Allium sativum (assembly GCA_030737875.1). Taxonomy (NCBI): domain Eukaryota; kingdom Viridiplantae; phylum Streptophyta; class Magnoliopsida; order Asparagales; family Amaryllidaceae; genus Allium; species Allium sativum. The sequence continues at coordinate 581,379,301 of CM060909.1, read as the reverse complement.
TGAGATGCAAGCGTTCTACTAGATAGTTATTTATTTTATTAGACATTATTATAATATCATCGGATTTTGATATAAAAAATGTTTTGGTTATCGTAAGGTAAAAACCATCCGTATTTATGTGTGGATCGGTCTTACGATTACCTTTTCTTTCAAAAGATTTTTTTTCAAAGTTAAACAAATTGTTTGGAGTTTACTCACACCAGTCCTTCTTGCTTGTTGCGTGCTTGGTACGCATGATAGGGGGTTTTCGCTTCACGTTATGTGGCAAACAGGAGACTCTTACCACTACATGTCCCGAAAATGTGGGTTGGTTATATATAGATTTGAATTTCAAAGTTATGATATATGATATTATATTTTATTCGGTTCCGCAGTGAGATTCTGATTTTTTTTCTTTTGTTTTATCTTTTATCTATTTTTCCTTCTTTAACCCATAATGATTCGTAATTCCGTGTTATTTGGGTTGGATGTGGGTGACATTCAATCAACTTAGATAGTACGAACTTGCGGGCCACTACAGAATTTTTGGCAGAGATAAAAGAGATGATTTTCAAATTGAATTCAATTTGAAGGTTTTTGAATGGGAAATAGGAAATTAAATATTTCCATAAAAACTTAAAATTGTAAGGGGGCTTGAGTTATAGAATATGAAAGACTGAGTTATAACAAAGTGGGCTTTTGAAATGTTAACGGGGCCGTAACATTTCTTCTACCTTAGTAATTTCGGGGACGAAATTCTTTAAAGGGGGAAGGAATGTAACATCCCAAATTTTAACCATTTAATATTGAACATTTAAATTGTTTTAAATGTTGAATTAGATATGTAAATGGATTTTTATATAGATTTTTTTTTGGCAAGGCCGACGGGTTTTTATAGTGATCTGTAACACTCTTTTATTTATTACAAAATAAAAAGTACATATTTGTTCAGGTGATATGCATTCGATATATCAGCTAATGTAACTTCCATACATGGAAGTTAACAACCACAAAACTATAGAGCATACATATTTGACTTTAACAAAATGACATGAACTTAACATTACAGATAACATGACTTTATGACTTGAAGTCACAAAGAATTCAGCATACTGATCTCTTTAGCCCTTGTCATCATCGAGCCCCTTTAGGAGCTCAATTTTCTTAATTCTCGTAATCGGCGCACTCCCCAGGGAACAACCAGACGTAGAGGCTATAGGCAAGTTGATGACAGTTTCAGGAGGTGCTTTGTAACTTGGAGGAGGGGGATGTGATCATATGGGCCTGTTTTTTTTTTTTGATTGTTTCTTTGATTTTGTTACAAGCAAGTGGAGTAGTGGGGTTGTCGTTACACATTGGCTAGTTTTTGTTAACTTCAGTAGTGCTTTCTTAGAGACCAACAACTCTATTATAACCTGAATTAAGGAAACCAGGCTTCAGAGAAGATGGAGACTTGTCTTTGCTCATTTCCAGTTGAATATATCATGACTTAATTCTATCGGCAACATAAAACTCCATTGAATTATAATTCTCTATCATTATATTCATTAGTTTAATCTTTTCACTACAAACTAAAGGGTCAATCATACCGCTATTAATTTCAGCTCTTAAACTCTCTATCGTCTCTCGGTGTCCTTTCTCTTGATTCATGAAATTAGCTTTGGTTTTTGGTTCAAAATGCTTCTTTTCTATTTTTTCATTCCTTTTTATGCAATAAAAATTGGCATGTAAGAAGTTGTCCAGTTTAGTGGCATCACTCTAAGTACAGTTAGCCGTTGCTTGTTTGAGATTGTAACCTCCTTCAATGTCCATACACTCACCTTCAAAATTAACCGTGCCGGCAATAGTATCCACCATAGACGATAAAACACTAGCTTCCCCGTGTTTACCATCCCAGTTACATATCATATCCTCTTGAATTTTCGTGCCTCCATCAGTTTTCGTAACATTGATATTATCATTGATATCAGATGATATTACCGAACATGCATTAAGCACTGCTGCTACACTGGCATTTGATTCTACGTAAGACGGAAAAGAACGAGAAAGCAACTCGCTTACCTGCCTGATTTCTCCTTCCTCATGATCATCCTCATCATCTACTACTGATTCATCCACCTGCAAACCAACAAGCAGGAGAAATTATTCTTGCTCGTGTTACCAACTTGTTGTACCCCTATTTCTTTCATCATACCAGACTTCTCTTGCGAACCATAGGAATCATTTATTTTACCAGTAAATCTCTGCCAAAAAGAGTTAGGTTTAGGCAAAGCACCTACAAGACCATTCTCAGGTCCCTTAAACTGCCCTCGGTCACCAGCTATTTCATTGCGAGTCCTGACATTATCCTTCCTAATAATTTCTTTGACTGGAGCCTCTTTGAATATCTCATAATTGACAGTTAAGTGTCCAAAGGATTTACATTTGACACATATAGCAGGTCGCCACAAATAAGTAACGTACACCATTTAATCGTTGCTGTCAAGCAGAGCCATAGGGAATTATGTAAGCAACTTGTCGTGGGGGGTTATCTCAACCATACACTTGGCGAATTCAAGACTTTCAAGCTTTTCCATAGATAAATCCATACATAGAAATTTACCTACTCGTGTAGCCAATTAACTAATTTCTTTCTTAGACCATTTATACAAAGGTAAATTCATGAGCTTAATCCACACAGGAACTGAAGTAATAGCTTTATTCAAATCTCCTAAACTAGCTACCCATGGCCTTACAGTGAGCAATTCGTTTTGAATCAGTTTAGGGTTAGTCTGCAGGATCTTTTCCCTATCGTCCAAACTGTCGAAATAGAAGAAAAAAACTTTACCAGTAGATCTGATTTTAATCCCTCATGTTGACTTCCAAAGTTCAATCGAGTCGTGACCACAGTATAAGAGAGCGGACGGTCAAGAAAATAGCCAATGATAGCCATCTCGCTGCTCCTCCTCAGCTGGTTCATAGATCTCATCAGTAGGTTGCAAGGTTTTCCCTTTGAAAACTAACTTCATAGGCGGGGGCATATAGGAACAACGTTCCTTGGTTTGGATTCAAATAAGGATGACCATTTCCTGTTAGGGGGTGAAGCGGGTGAATTAGTGTTAGCAGAAGGCGGTTTGAATGGTGGATTTGGAACCAGAGGAGGATCTGGTGGAGGAGGTATAGGAGTTGGGGTCTAAATTGAAGCGACGGAGCTAGTTGGTGGTTGATTTGCATGGGAGAGAGGCGAGAGGAGAGGTTAGGGCGAGCGGAAAAAAAGGCGGAATGAACATTGCATTTTTGAGGAAAGGGAGGGTTTGTATGCTATTTCTTCAAATAATGTATGCCATTTTTTGTTGTATAATTAATTTTAAGTGTATCGGATTATAGTAATACGAAAAAAATAGTTTAATTGAATTTAATATTAATTATCGATTTTAATCTGTTATCTTCTCCATACAATCGAATTTAATTTCAGAACTTGTTTCATTGAGTTTAGAGTAGCGTATAGCCCAATAATGCCAGTCATGTGCGGCTGAGTTGCAAGAAGTTCTTGTTCAACCCCAGTGTATCCCCTCTAGAGTGCACTAATTGGAAGGTGGTCCCGTACGTTGTCATAGTTGGAATCCAATCTCCAATAAGCGCCTTGTGGTTTTTGATTTTATACTATGTATATGGAGCGTGAGATGCAAGCATTCTGCTAGATGGTTATTTATTTGATTAGACATTATTATAATATCACCAGATTTTGATATAAAAAATGTTTTGATTATCGTAAGGTAAAAACCATCTGTATTTATGTGTGGATTGGTCTTACGATTACCTTTTTTCCAAAAGTTTTTTTTCAAAGTTATACAAATTGGTTGGAGTTTACTCACACCAGTCATTGTTGCTTGCTGTATGCTTGGTACGCATGATAGGGGTTACTCGCTTCGCGTTAGGTGGTGAATGAGATGCTTTTACCCCTACATGTCCCGAAAATGTGGGTTGGTTATATATAGATTTGTATTTCAGAGTTATGATATCTGATATTATATTTTGTTTGGTTCCACTATGAGATTCTGATATTTTTCTTATGTTCTATCTTCTATCATTTTTCCTTCTTTAACCCATAATGATTCATAATTCTGTGTTATTTGGGTTGGACGTGGATTATATTTAGTCAACTCAGATAGTACGGATTTGCAAGCCACTACACAAAGAGAATCAAACCAAATTATTTCTACTTTAATTCTCTATCATTTTCTCTCAAAGATCCAAGTGTTATTCAAAGTTATAGGAGTATTTGTAATTAAAGATCAAAAGATCAAAATCCTATCGAGTATCTCTGCCAAACTATTACTGAAAAAGTGTGGTTGTAGCCCATTCAAATCAATTGTGTGATGCTTGTAGCTCATAAATAAATTAGGTGATCTTGTAGCCTAGTTAAATCAAGAGAGCGCCTTGTGCTCGAAAGCAGTTGAGGGTGAACCTCGTGTCCATTGAAACCAAGGATTGTAAGATTGAATATTAAAGTTTATTTGAAAAGAAATCTGCATAACCCAGAGTTGTGTAGAAGTGGATGTAGGGTAACTCTGAACCAATATAAAATCTTAGTGTGCTATTTCCTTTATTGCTTTTACTTATTATTTGCATCTGTGTCTGATCCTGTAACTGATCCATATCAGTGATTTGCATTTGATTCTACTAAATTCAAAATGAGTTCAAAAATTTCATAAATTCCATTAAACACTATTAGCTCCTCCTCTCTTATGCTAAGTCAGCCTTAAGATCTGTGTAACAACCCAGAATTTTGGGGCCAATTTAAATTTTTTATTTTAGAAATTTTGATGGATTTTAATGTTTAAAATAATTTATTTTAAAGAATAACGACTAAAAATTTATTTTAAAATGAATAAATTTAATTTAATTATAAAAGGAGTTTAAAACAGCGCTGCAGTTTGAAAATTTGAATTTAAACTTTGACTGACTGTACATAATTCATTTTAAATCGGAATTGAGCGAAACAAGAAATATTTAAATCCGTTTAATCATATCTTTCTAAGAATCTGAAAAACTGAAATTTCACTTTATAGTTTGCAAGTTATGTCCAGTTCAAAATTTAGAAAAGTCACTGTAGAATTTATATATATTTTAATATAATATATTGGCCTTAAAAATAGCCATTTTGCAAACGACCTCGGTTTTCGACGAAACCACTTTTGTTGGAACCGGAATGTCAAATTATTGCTAAGTTTCAATTTTCATAATTTTTCGAATTAATATGTGAGCGTGGCAGAGGAAAATGTGTTTTGACTGTTTCAGTCAAATTTAATCGACTCGAAAATAGCCATTTTCAGACAGTCTCAGAATTCGACGAAATTAGTCTTGTTAGAACCGTTTCTTCAAAACATAACTAGAAATAATTTTTCTGAAATTTTTAGAGTACGTATGTGGCCCCGATAATTTAAAATGTACGTTTGAATTTAATAATTAAATGATTTATAATTAAATTTAAAGAAAAACATATCGTAACAGCCGAATTGGGTTACGAAACATATTCCAATGTGTCCGGGATGGGGGTGTTTAGCTAGGGGCGTCATTCGTTGGGTTCAATTCGGAGTTAGTATCAATGAACAAACATTTTCTTGAATTAAAATAAATAAATAGTATAAAATACCATATAAAATATAGTATAAATACATGGAAAATACACATAACCCTGATCCTATTCCTGTAGCCGCCGTTCTATTCCTCCAGTGGCCAGAATCATCCCATTTTCAATCCTTAATTTCCTTTTCCACACAGCAAAATTAAACCCAATATCAATACCCAAATCGAAGAGCAATCCACCCACTTTAAAATCATACGGTTATGATGGATTCTAGGTGTTTGTGGCTCTCGATTTTTGTGCATGAAGGTGGCTCGTTCGTGGCCGTTTACAGGTCAAAAGGGGGGCGAGTTCGACCAGGAGCCGGCCGATGGTGGAGCATGTGATGGCGCTCGAGGTGGTGGGCTCTGATCTCGAAGCGGCGGCCGTTAGGCGTGGGCGACGGTGATGACCAGGTGGCAGCAAATGGGTTCGACGGTCACGATGTATTACAGAAGGAGGAAGAAGGGGTTAATGTAATTAATTATTAATTTAATTATATATTTAAATGTTTAAATTTTTAAATCTTTAAACTATCATAACTCGTTCAAAACTAATCAGAATTCAGCAAATTCGGGTTCGTTGGAATCGTCTTCCCAAGCACTACAACATGGAACAAACTAGAACCAAGTCTGAGCAAATCAAGATTTGAGGAAATTTCGGATCTGAATTGATTGGTGAGAAATCCTATTTCTTTTTCTTTTTCATATAATTAAAATTGCTCAGTCATGACTATTATATAAAACTGATGTTATTAAATTATACGCGGTATTATTCTGTGAATTTGCATACGTGATTTGATGTATGATGAATGTGTTATGTGATTGTGGAAAATTAATATTTCTGTTAATTAGAACTTGTTTAAAACAAAAATATATAATTTTTGTTTATATAAAAGAATTAAACGGTGTATGATTAAAAACACGATTTGGTTTGTTTAAAATATTACCATGTTAGAAATGATATCATTTGTGTTATAAATTGCTGTATGATAAAAATTCACATTTTTATCATAAATGTTCATATGTCATATTTTCACTGCCATTTTAGAGACATTTTTTTTATTTGCGTTCTTTGTTGCAAATAAACACCGTTTAAAAAGTTACATTATTTTTATTTGCATTCCTTGGTGCAAATAAACATCGTATAAGAAGTTGTACTTTCATTTGCATTCCAAAGTGCAAATAAAAACATACATTAGAAGTTGTACTTTATTTTTGCATTCTAAGATGCAAATTAAAAACATAGATTAAAAGTTGCATTTCTATTTACATTTTTAAGATGTAAATAAAATATAGTTTTTAAAGTTGCATTTTTATTGTCAGATTTGAGACAATAAAAAAGGAATTGATTTCAAGATTTCATTTTTTATGAAATTTTGTTTTCATTAAAAGATTACATTTTTATGTAATTTTGTTTGCATTTAAAAAGATTGCAATTTTTTTATATGGTTATGTTTTTATTTAAAGATTGAAAATAGAAATCATCGTTATCATTTTTGTTAAAGTAGATATAAATAACATTTGTTATAAAATGTTATCTATGTAATAAAAGTATATTTTTATTTTAGAAATGTAACATTAGTATAAAAAGACCGTTTTGTTAGCAAATATGATATTAGAATAAAAACATGTCATTTTTAGTCAAATAATAAAAATGTCATTTTGGTTACAATTTGGAATGTCATATTTCACCGTCATTTTAGAATCATTAAAAAGATTGAATTAGAAATGTGTTATTCAAATCAAAAATTAACATTTTTGATTAGAACTTAGTTAGGAAAAGAAAAACAACATTTTATTTGAAATGTGTTATTCAAATCAAAAATTAACATTTTTGATAAATAGAACATGTAGTGAAATAAAAGATGAATATTCATATACATTAAAAAGGATTACACAAAGGAATGAACATCTTTATATATTTTTATATATTAAAAAGGAATGAAACAAAAATATACATTTTTGGCAGATTTAAAGGAATGAAATAAAAGAGACATTTTTGTCAGATTTAAAAGAATGAATTAAGAAGAAAGATTACATTTTTGATCATTAAAAATGATTAAAGAAAAGTTAGCATTCTTGTTTACTTTAAAAGAATGAAGACAAATTTTACATTTTTGTTTACATTGAAAAGATTAGCCAAAATCATCATATTTTGGTACGTTGAAAAGATTAGATAAATTTATCATATTTTGTTTACATTGAAAAGATTAGCCAAAATTATCCCATTTTGTTACATTGAAAAGATTAGAAAAAATAATCACATTTTGTTACATTGAAAGGATTAGACAAAAGTATCATATTTTGTACATTAAAAGAAATTAGGCAAGATTACAAAATTTTGTCACTTTAAAAAGAATTAGTATAAAAAGAGACATTCTTATCACTTTTAAAGAAATGAAATAAAAAGAGACATTCTTATCACTTTTAAAGGGATGAAATGAAAATGAACATTTTTGTGTATTAAAAAGGATTAAAAAACAATGAACATTTGTGTACATTAAACGGGAGTAGATTAAAATATGTATAGTTTTGTTTACATTAAAAAGAGTTTAACCAAAATAGTCATTTTTGTCATTTAAAAGAGTTACACCAAATTTACGTTTTGGTCATAAAAAGGGATTACACAAAAAGATTTGAAATAAAAGTTAATATCTTTATTGTCGATTAGTTACAATAAAAAAGATCATATGTTATAAATATGATATTAGCGAGGGCTTGGAATATATGTCTGTGATGTTGAAATGTTTGATGTGTTAAATATATTGTTAGTATATTCAAAATGAATATTACACTCCCATTTACAAGTCATCCGACTTGTTTATGTGATTGGGACGATAATTTTTACACATCGCCCAAGTGCACAAATAATTTATTATTTGATTGTTGGATGAAACCCCACACGGGTGTTGGGATGATATCCGATCTACACTAGTCCCAATATTTAGTGTAGAATCCACTCTGGTTGATTAATTGGATGTTTGATAATTATTTATCATAATTGTTGATTTCATGCAATATATGGTTGTTGATTGAGTCACATTCCAATAAAGGATATTCTAGAAAAAGAATATTTTAGAAAATGTCTTAGAAAAAAAAGAATATTTTAGAAAATAATATATTTTAGAAAAATATATTTATATTGAATGAACTAGTTATTAACTAGAATAAATCATAAAATTAAGATTCAATGAAGTTTTTCAATTAGTAAATATTTAATTGAAATTAAATAAATTGGATTTTGGGTTTGTCGTGAATGGTGTCTTCAATAACACCTTTCTTAAACCCAATTGAAAAGAATAAATCTTTTAATTAAGATTACTAGAGTTTCAAACTATATTTTGTAATTGGAATAAAAATGATTTGTGAATTGAGTTTATCGAGAACAATGTTTTTAAACGACATCTGTTCTTTAACTCAATTAACAGTAAGAATATGATTTGGAATTTATAAATCTTGTATCAAGATTTAAATGGGAATTCTCTAAACGTAAAGTTTTCCAATTTAATATATTAAATTGGAATTGAATGGAATTCGATTTAATAATAACCGAGATAAGCTTATGTAAAAGAAGATCGATACTACATATGGAATTTAAGAGGCTTTGCCGTTATTCCATTTATATTATTGGTCGGATACAGAAATTTATAACGATTATATATTGATTTGATTTCTGTGAAGATTCCATATTTAATGGAAGTCGATTTTGGTTTATCGTGAACGGTGTTTTAAAATGACATTAGTTCTTTAACCCAGTTAAAGATAAGATTAATTTCTTAAATTTAATTAATCATTGAATAATGATGTAACGACCCGGATTTTTAGCGACTTTGGTTATCGACATAAGCTCGATGTCGATAACCAAATCATCGAAAAATCCTGATAATTAGTGAAAGAAATTAGAGGGTGAGGAAAGATAAGATAGAAACTTAGAATAGAAGAAGAAAAGAAGAACTTACATCATCAGAGTAACACGAATCTCACAGCGGAACGAATAACATACAATATATAACATAACTTTGAAATATAACAGTTATGTATACAATAGCACTTATCAGAGTACAACACTTACAACCCAGCGGAAATAAACTATAGCTATATGATCTTGAAGCCTCCTGCTCCAGCTCTTCAAGTATATCTGTAAATCCTAACTACTTGACTGCCCGTACAAATTTAGGCACCCAAGAGTTTAGGAAAAACAAAACAAAATAAACTCCGGGTCAGTCATGGGACTGGTATGAGTAAAACAGTTTAAAACGGTCTGAACAAGTAAACGATATCTCATAAGACCACGCCGTATAACGGAACGGGTTTTTCCCTTATGAGAATCCAAAGTATCTTAATATCAAAAACCTTTTGATATTATAATAATGTCTATCAGCCACAATATATTAATCATCTAGCAGAAACGCTTTCATCTCACGTTCTACATATATAGTATATAATCAAAACCGCAAGCATGTATTGGGTAATGGATTTCCAACTATGACAAGGTATGGAACCTCCTTCCGATCAGTGTACTCTAGAGAGGAATACACTGGGTTCAACAAGAACATCTTGCAACCCGGCCACACATGACCGATCACTCATTTCGCTTGAGTGTATCGAATGTATATCACCAACGGTTGGGACCAGCAACCGTTCCCGTATATATATGGGACAACATTGATAGATTAAAGAAGCAAATGAATATTCTCTAGATAGGTGATTATACACCCTATTTCGGTGCGACTGACTTAGCCATGCTGCCTGCCCGATTTCTGTCATTTACCGGTTGATGAGGCTAGAAGCTACGCTTTTTCATCACATCCGATTCACTTCGAATGCCACATTGTCAGATCCATCGAAAATCACTAATTGACGTCTACGACAGTACATTACGTGTTAGCTAAAGAAGTTTCCTTCTCCGCTTCCACTCTTGGTAAGGTTGAAGAAATCAATGTATGTGACCTTTCTGAAAATACTCTGTCAGGCATTCATCCATACAAGTCATGCTCATTCACTTAGAATGTCACATCGTCATACCCGCCAAATCACAAATTGACTTATCCAAAAATAACACGGGTATACAGCTAAGAGAAACGAATTCCTTCGCCACCAAACGTGAATACGTTTGAACAGATCAACTTACGCGATCCATTGGATATACTCTGTCAGACCTTCGTCCATACAAGTTGTCCTGGGACTGGACAAACCGAAGGCACTATTCAGTATATCCATCTTAGTCACTGTTATCTAAGACTTATACAACAACCCTTGCATTTTACTCCATCTTCTATTTTCTTTGGCATATATGATTCGCAACGCTTATGCCAATATAGAGTGGTTCTTTGGATAATAATCCAACCGGTCTCTCCATATTAACAACGTTAAAATGGTCAAAAACTTCGATAGTCGGTGAGTTAACTATCAAAGAAAAACAAGTGTGCAAACAACGATATTATTTCCAGATGGAAATTATATCGAACAAACATCATTTAACATTAATCTCTTTAGTTCATTTTCATCTCCTGTTTCCCTATATTCAATATTTCTTATTTTCTAAATTTAGAAAATATATTTATTACCACTGGAAACATTTCCATTTCTTTTTTTCTATATTAGAAAACATTTCTGGTTCTTATTGGAAAACATTTCCAAAACTCGTACATTGGACTTAGGCGGATGTTTAAACAAACCATCGCGATGCCAACTCAAACCATTACACTTATTAACTATATTCACTTAACCATCACTTACTATCAAACTTTAGCCATTCCTTAGTTAAAACGAAGTCAATCAAGTTGGGGTATAATTACCTCTCAGACCTTAACTGAACAATGGTTTAAACTTCGAGATAGATAAGGTTTATCCTTTAAAACTTCAACAACTTCCTTACGTAATTCTCTTTCGAATATCTCTATTCGATAACTCCTCCATTCGAATAACTACATTCGATAACCTTTCTTCGAATAAACTATATTCGATTGATTCTACTGGACTAACTCTATTTGATTAACTCTACTGGACTAACTCTATTGGATTAACTCTATTTGATTTAACTCTAATCGATTTTCTCTATTTGATTTAACTCTAATCGATTTACTCTTTTCACTTACTCCTGTCGAATAAACTATATTCGATAACTCCTTTGACTCTATTCGAATAAACTATATTCAATAATTCCTTTAACTCTATTCGAATAAACTATATTTGATAATTCCTTTAACTCTATTCGAATAAACTATATTCGATTAACTCTTTTCACTTAACTCTATTTGCTTAGCTCTATTTTGATTTATTCTATTCACTTAACTCCTGTCAAATAAACTATATTCGATAACTCCTCTAACTCTATTCGAATAAACTGTATTCGATTAACTCCTTTGGATTAACTCGGTTTGATTAACTCATCTTGACTAATTCAACTTGGTTAACTCCTTTTGACTTACTTGGTTCGACCCACCCGACTTGATTAACTAGGCTCGACTAACTCGACCTACTTAATTTGACTGACCATATTCGATTAACTAGGCTAACTTGGTTCGATTGGTTCGACTCGACTAACTTGGTTTGGCTAACCATTCTCGACTAACTTGGTTTGACTTGCCATTTTTGACTAACTTGGTTTGGCTAACCATTCTTGACTAACTTGGTTTGGTTAACTCGATTTGGCTAACTATATTCGATTAACTTCTTTCGATTAACTTTAATCGACTAACTCCTTTTGAACCACTATAATCGACTAACTCCTTCGAATAACTAATATCGATTAACTCCTTCGAATAAATACTATATTCGATTAACTCCTCCTTTGAATATAAATAATATTCGATTTAACTACTGCTTTGATTTACTTTAATTGAATGACTTTATTTGATTAACTCTACTTGCTTAACTCTATTTGATTTATAGATAAATACTCCTTTAAAATCCTATTTATTTTTCTAAATAAATGTTCCTTGTAATCTTATTTATTTTTCTAAATAAATAAATCCTTTATACTTTTATTTATTTCCTAAATAAATAAATAATCCTATTTAATCTATTTGTGAATGTTCTACAAATATTCTCTTTTGATCTCTATTCTATTTGTAAATGGTTTACAAATATTTCTCTTCCTATTTGTTTGACAAATATTTTCCTTTATATTTGTTTTACGAATATTCCCCCCTATATCTGTTTAACACATATATTTCCTTTATATTTGATTTACAAATATAATTCCCTTATTATTTGATTTACAAATGTAATTCCTTTATATTTGAGTTACAAATGTAATTCCTTTTCTTTTATAATATAAAATCCATTGATTTTATGTAAATGTATTATTTTCAAAATATACTTTGAAAATCTCCTTTCTACCTTCTGGTATTTCTTATGGTATTTAACACACCATATAACAACGATAACTTTCGTCCAAACACACATAATCAATGTCAGATTTTATATCACATTATATATCACAATATATAAATCACAGTAAAATAAATGTTGAGGATTCCTCCAACCTGTTTTCCTACATCACGGATGTTAAACAGTATAATCAATACCACTTTCAGTTCGATATGAAATATTCTGATAGCAGAATCAACATATAAATATTTAACGGTATATATATATACATATATATATATATATAATTTCCACTAAATGACTAGCAGTTCAATCAAACAGTCAACACACAGTCAAACAGACAATATTTAACAGTTCTAAGAATACGTTGTAAATATAGAACTGTTCAGAGTTGGTGAGTTTTACTCACATTGGCGCGTTAATCGTTAAATAACGGTTTGCGTTATTTGACTCAGTTGGACAATTTATTTCGCCATAAATTGTAACGAGCTCCGATGGACTTGCGGTCAGTCTCATTGTGTTGTGTCCGTCCATACGATCCCAACGCAACTTACGGTTCGTCAATCCCTTTCGAAATAAATCCACGAAGCCCAACGTTCCAACAGTCCAGCCCATCCTTCTTTTGAAATGAAGCCCCTCCTCCTTGAAATAAAAAAAAACCATCTCCTTTGAAATAAAACCCCGGCCCAACTACCTCCTAAAGCCCAAACCTCATTTTAGAAACCTTCTTCCCCAATCAGCAGGCACCCACGTCCTCCCCCATTGCCATCACTTCACCGCTCTCCCATTCCTCTTACTCACCATCGATCCAAATACAGACATCACCAATCGTCTCCACTTCATCTCCTCTCTACGCTCCACCCAATTTCAGTCAGCTCGCACGTGATTTCCTCTGTCCGACCTCGTCCCCAAAACCCACGGTTTTACACACAGGACCGAACTTTTCTGACACGAAGTCCCATAAAACCCTCCTACTTGATGCTTAACCCTCCCATAAACATGAATCCAACCTCAAAACTCCAATCGGATGCACCCAGATCTCAGTACCCAAAACCCTAGAACGCAACTTCCAATTTCCAGTAAAACGAACAAGCACCGAACTTCATGAAACTGGTACCAGATTGAAGAAGAATCCACCAGGAACTATAATATATGTGTTCCCTAATTTATGGAAATTTATATGTATTTTTCTTTGATTTTATTATGATCGAGATATTTTCTAGAAGTGAGAAACATGACGGCGGTTTTTGAGTTGACTTAGAAAATGAAGAATTAGGTTATAAGGGTTAGTAGTGGTGTATTTATAGCAAATTTATATATTTTCCTATTGATTATTATATTAAATTATAATCAACTACTACTTATTTTTGTCCTTTAAAATTCCTGCAACCACATACGATACCCAAAAATCACCAAACTGGACATGCAGGTACAGTTCGACATTACGGTCCCAACAAAACTGGTTTCGTCGAATTTCGACTTCGTATGCTCATACAGCATATTTTTAACGGTCAAGATACTGACTGTTTTTCACTCTAAAAATCCGTACGGCCACACAGTGACTCTAAAAATCACGAAACTGGAAATCTAACAACTATTTGACATTGCGGATCCAACAAAATTAGTTTCATCGAATTCCGACTTCGTTTGCAAAAGTGGCTATTTTTAAAGCTCTGGATGACCCATTTAAATATATAAATATATCTAAATATTATTAAATTAAATATAAATAAATTTATATTATCGTATATCTTCACATATGATATCGTACAGCTCCAGAATATCATATTAGAATTTACAGCTTGATATTTCAGATTATCTCGGTATTCAGTTTATACTGGAAAATCTATTTATAACGTATATAAAGCATTGCAAATTATAAAGGAATTCTACAGCGACTTTTCTGAAATTTTATTTGGACATAAATCACAATCTACACGATGAAATCTCAATTTTTCTCTTCCACTAGAAAGATATACTCCACCAGCTCCACACGTTTCTTGTTTCACAGAAATCCGGCTTAAAACGAATCATGTACATTCAGTTGAAGTTCGAATCGCCAATTACGAGCTACAGCGCCATTTCGAGCTTGATTTTAATTATATTAAAATTCTACGTTTCAAACTGACGTCGACTGAATATATTCGTCAATATAATTCAACTCTAAGCTGAATTAAATCTAAGGGACGACTACGTTCACAGAATATTGTGATTTCCAATATTTTTGATTATTTCTGAATTAAATATATTATTTAATTATTTATTTTAATTAAATATTCACTATAATTTAATTAACGACGATTTAATTCCCTAAATATAATTAAATAAATTAATTATAATACCTCTGACAGTGCGGGTCATTACAAATGATTTGTGATATTTAAAACCAAATTGGGTTCTTAATAAATCTTTAAAAGTAAGATTTAAGAATAATTTAAAGAGTTTATCTTTGATAAAATATTGCGAATATTTTATTAGAAGAATATTCTGAATTGGAATGAGGTGTTGGATGTGTTTTTATAGTACTTGATTTTAATTATAAAAATACGCGAATTATTCGGAAAGACCGGGTTTAACCCATTCCGAGTAATTACTACGACGATGAAGAGTCGAAGTTGAAGACGGTGGTTGAAGACCGACGATCTTCACATCGAATGGACGTGTTGCTACAGAGACCCTTGATGGGGGTAGCTACCTTGAAGGGGCTTCAGTGGTGGCCGTCCGGACTATTGTTGATTGTTCAGATTTGGTTTTCGCTCAGACCCAGAGCATAAGCTAGTAAATGGATGCGTGTCTGACATTGGATTTCGTTCCATGTGAATTAAATCTATTTCTGTTAATGTATGTCTGTTTGGTGGTGGAGGATTTATTCTCTGCTTAACACCTTGGTATATATTAATAGTGATTGATCGCATGGCGTGAATTGTCAATGTGGCATGCCAAGATGCAATTGATCAAGGCTTTTGTTGAAAAGCAGGGCCTTGTGGGATGATCAAAGTATAGCCTATTATGGCATATCTTTGTGTATATCGTGACTTCGCGAGCCTCACACCCCGGTATGAGTCAAAAACGGGATATGGACCGTAGGGAGTGCACACGTTTCTTTCTAGCTAGTGGTAGTGTCAGTGCTTAAACTGGCTGGCATTTTACTTATGTGGATGATGGATTTTGAGGTGCCTCGGATTTATAGGCCGGAAGTGGTCATACTATAGGTTCAAAGGAACCGGGAAGCGTGTGTTCAGGCATAACCAATCCACTGCCGATAGGCGGGGACCGGCCCTACCGCTCCAAGGGTTCACTGCGGGGGATCCTGAGGCATTTGCTAGAGTGTCTCGAATCGGAGAGGACGATCCCTAGCCTCGATTTCATGATGGAAACCCAACTTCCAATACGACCTTGCGGTTTTGATTGTAGAACTAGTATGGCGACATGATATATGGTACCCATGCCGTCTATGATTGATACATTATGATTGAAATGTATTTGAAATATATATACGCACATATATACACACTAATATTAAATTCATTTTATCGTATCAAGCATCTTTTGACCATTATAAGGTAAAACCCTATCCTCTGGTTTGCGTTGCATTGTGTGATGGGACTTGGGTCTTATAATGGTCTCATTTTTCTAAAAAGAATTGCGTTGTTTAACGATTTACTTTATTTTATACACTGGCAATCCAATGGAGTAAACCCGTTCCGCGTTAGTGGCGTGGTCCTGTGATTAGACTTATTATTAGATAGTTAAGTTAAGATTTCTCATACCAGTCCCATGACTGACCTATAGTTTGTTTCACTGGCAAACTCGGGTGCCCTTATTTTCCACACGGGCAGTCGAGTAGCTTTTTGCAGATATATTTACAGGATCCTGGTTTACAGCTGAAGCGGTATTCGGAAAGCTCTGTATCCGTGTATTCCTTTCAGTTGTATATTTGTAATATTTTTCCACTGCTATTTAAATGTAATGTAAATCTCTGATATTATTGTATTTCTATTGTGTAATAAGTTCATACTCAGTTATATTCTTGTACTCTGATGTAATTGTTGTAATCAGCAATAAAATGTGCTTCAGTTTGTGTTCTGATGTGTGTTGTTCTCAAGGCAATCCAGCCTTTCCTTTATGGGGAAGTTTGGGTCGTTTCATTTGGTACCAGAGCTTTGGTTTACAGAGCTCGAGAACAAGACACGATTTGGTTATATATAATTTAATTTAATTTAATTATATATTTCTATAATTAAAATTTGTTTAAAACAAATATATATAATTTTTTTTATGTAAAAGAATTAAACGGTGTATGATTAAAAACACGATTTGGTTTGTTTAAAATATTACCATGTTAGAAATGATATCATTTGTGTTATAAATTGCTGTATGATAAAAATTCACATTTTTATCATAAATGTTCATATGTCATATTTTCACTGCCATTTTAGAGACATTTTTTTATTTGCGTTCTTTGTTGCAAATAAACACCGTTGAAAAAGTTACATTATTTTTATTTGCATTCCTTGGTGCAAATAAACATCGTAAAAGAAGTTGTACTTTCATTTGCATTCCAAAGTGCAAATAAAAACATATATTAGAAGTTGTACTTTATTTTTGCATTCTAAGATGCAAATTAAAAACATAGATTAAAAGTTGCATTTCTATTTACATTTTTAAGATGTAAATAAAATATAGTTTTTAAATTTGCATTTTTATTGTCAGATTTGAGACAATAAAAAAGGAATTGATTTCAAGATTTCATTTTTTATGAAATTTTGTTTTCAATAAAAGATTACATTTTTATGTAATTTGTTTGCATTTAAAAAGATTGCATTTTTTTATATGGTTATGTTTTTATTTAAAGATTGAAAATAGAAATCATCGTTATCATTTTTGTTAAAATAGATATAAATAACATTTGTTATAAAATGTTATCTTTGTAATAAAAGTACATTTTTATTTTAGAAATGTAACATTAGTATAAAAAGACCGTTTTGTTAGCAAATATGATATTAGAATAAAAACATGTCATTTTTAGTCAAATAATAAAAATGTCATTTTGGTTACAATTTGGAATGTCATATTTCACCGTCATTTTAGAATCATTAAAAAGATTGAATTAGAAATGTGTTATTCAAATCAAAAATTAACATTTTTGATTAGAAGTTAGTTAGGAAAAGAAAAACAACATTTTATTTGAAATGTGTTATTCAAATCAAAAATTAGCATTTTTGATAAATAGAACATGTAGTGAAATAGAAGATGAATATTCTTATACATTAAAAAGGATTACACAAAGGAATGAACATCTTTATATATTTTTACATATTAAAAAGGAATGAAACAAAAATATACATTTTTGGCAGATTTAGAGGAATGAAATAAAAGAGACATTTTTGTCAGATTTAAAAGAATGAATTAAGCAGAAAGATTACATTTTTTATCATTAAAAAGGATTAAAGAAAAGTTAGCATTCTTGTTTACTTTAAAAGAATGAAGACAAAATTTACATTTTTGTTTACATTGAAAAGATTAGCTAAAGTCATCATATTTTGGTACATTGAAAAGATTAGATAAATTTATCATATTTTGTTTACATTGAAAAGATTAGCCAAAATTATCCCATTTTGTTACATTGAAAAGATTAGACAAAATAATCACATTTGTTACATTGAAAGGATTAGACAAAAGTATCATATTTTGTACATTAAAAGATATTAGGCAAGATTACAAAATTTTGTCACTTTAAAAGGAATTAGTATAAAAAGAGACATTCTTATCACTTTTAAAGCAATGAAATAAAAAGAGACATTGTTATCACTTTTAAAGGGATGAAATGAAAATGAACATTTTTGTGTATTAAAAAGGATTAAACAACAATGAACATTTGTGTACATTAAATGGGAGTAGATTAAAATATGTATAGTTTTGTTTACATTAAAAAGAGTTTAACCAAAATAGTCATTTTGGTCATTTAAAAGAGTTACACCAAATTTACGTTTTGGTCATAAAAAGGGATTACACAAAAAGATTTGAAATAAAAGTTAATATCTTTATTGTCGATTAGTTACAATAAAAAAGATCATATGTTATAAATATGATATTAGCGAGGGCTTGGAATATATGTCTGTGATGTTGAAATGTTTGATGTGTTAAATGTATTGTTAGTATATTCAAAATGAATATTACACTCCCATTTACAAGTCATCCGACTTGTTTATGTGATTGGGACGATAATTTTTACACATCGCCCCAAGTGCACAAATAATTTATTATTTTATTGTTGGATGAAACCCCACACAGGTGTTGGGATGATATCTGATCTACACTAGTCCCAATATTTAGTGTAGAATCCACTCTGGTTGATTAATTGGATGTTTGATAATTATTTATCATAATTGTTGATTTCATGCAATATATGGTTGTTGATTGAGTCACATTCCAATAAAGGATATTCTAGAAAAAGAATATTTTAGAAAATGTCTTAGAAAAAAAAGAATATTTTAGAAAAGAATATATTTTAGAAAAATATATTTTTATTGAATGAACTAGTTATTAACTAGAATAAATCATTAAATTAAGATTCAATGAAGTTTGTCGTGAATGGTGTCTTCAATAACACCTTTCTTAAACCCAGTTGAAAAGAATAAATCTTTTAATTAAGATTACTAGAGTTTCAAACTATATTTTGTAATTAGAATAAAAATGATTTGTGAATTGAGTTTATCGTGAACAATGTTTTTAAACGACATCTGTTCTTTAACTCAATTAACAGTAAGAATATGATTTGGAATTTATAAATCTTGTATCAAGATTTAAATGGGAATTCTCCAAAAGTAAAGTTTTCCAATTTAATATATTAAATTGGAATTGAATGGAATTCGAATTAATAATAACCGAGATAAGCTTCTGTAAAAGAAGATCGATACTACATATGGAATTTAAGAGGCTTTGCCGTTATTCCATTTATATTATTGGTCGGATACAGAAATTTATAACGATTATATATTGATTTGATTTCTGTGAAGATTCCATATTTAATGGAAGTCGATTTTGGTTTATCGTGAACGGTGTTTTAAAATGACATTAGTTCTTTAACCCATTTAAAGATAAGATTAATTTCTTAAATTTAATTAATCATTGAATAATGATTTGTGATATTTAAAACCAAATTGGGTTCTTAATAATCTTTAAAAGTAAGATTTAAGAATAATTTAAAGAGTTTATCTTTGATAAAATATTGCGAATATTTTATTAGAAGAATATTCTGAATTGGAATGAGGCGTTGGATGTGTTTTTATAGTACTTGATTTTAATTATAAAAATACGCGAATTATTCGGAAAGACCGGGTTTAACCCATTCCGAGTAATTACTATGACGATGAAGAGTCGAAGTTGAAGACGGTGGTTGAAGACCGAAGATCTTCACTTCGAATGGACATGTTGCTACAGAGACCCTTGATTGGGGTAGCTACCTTGAAGGGGCTTCAGTGGTGGCCGTCCGGACTATTGTTGATTGTTCGAATTTGGTTTTCGCTCAGACCCAGAGGATAAGCTAGTAAATGGATGCGTGTCTGACATTGGATTTCGTTCCATGTGAATTAAATTGATTTCTGTTAATGTATGTCTGTTTGGTGGTGGAGGATTTATTCTCTGCTTAACACCCTGGTATATATTAATAGTGATTGATCGCATGGCGTGAATTGTCAATGTGGCACGCCAAGATGCAATTGATCAAGGCTTTTGTTGAAAAGCAGGGCCTTGTGGGATGATCAAAGTATAGCCTATTACGACATAGCTTTTTGTATATCGTGACTTCGCGAGCCTCACACCCCGGTATGAGTCAAAAACGGGATATGGACCGTAGGGAGTGCACACGTTTCTTTCTAGATAGTGGTAGTGTCAGTGCTTAAACTGGCTGGCATTTTACTTATGTTGATGATGGATTTTGAGGCGCCTCGGATTTATAGGCCGAAAGTGGTCATACTATAGGTTCAAAGGAACCAGGAAGCGTGTGTTCAGGCATAACCAATCCACTGCCGATAGGCGGGGATCGACCCTACCGCTCCATGGGTTCATTGCGGGGGATCCTGAGGCATTTGCTAGAGTGTCTCGAATCGGAGAGGACGGTCCCTAGCCTCGATTTCATGATGGAAAACCAACTTCCAATACGACCTTGCGGTTTTGATTGTAGAACTAGTATGGCAACATGATATATGGTACCCATGCCGTCTATGATTGATACATTATGATTGAAATGTATTTGAAATATATATACCCACATATATACACACTAATATTAAATTCGTTTTATCGTATTGTAACGACCCGGATTTTCGGCGACTTTGGTTATCGACGTAAGCTCGATGTCGATAACCAAAACATCGAAAAATCCCGGTAATTAATGAAAGAAATTAGAAGGTGAGAATAGATAAGATAGAAACTTAGAATAGAAGAGGAAGAAGAACACAACATCAGAGTAACACGAACCTCACAGCGGAACGAATAACATATAATAGATAACATAACTTTGAAATATAACAGTTATGTATACAATAGCACTTATCAGAGTACAACACTTACAACACAGCGGAAATAACTATAGCTATATGATCTTGAAGCCTCCTGCTCCACGCTCTTCCAGTATATCTGTAAATTCCTGACTACTTGACTGCCCGTACAAAATTAGGCACCCAAGAGTTTAGGGAAAACAAAACAAATAAACTCCGGGTCAGTCATGGGACTGGTATGAGTAAAACAGTTTAAACAGGTATATGAACAAGTAAACGATATCTCATAAGACCACGCCGCAGAACGGAACGGGTTTTTCCCTTATGAGAATCCAAAATATCTTTATATTAAAAACCTTTTGATATTATAATAATGTCCATGTACAAATAGATATCAACTAGCAGAAACGCTTTCATCTCACGTTCTACATATATAGTATACAATCAAAATCGCAAGCACATATTGGATAATGGATTTCCAACTATGACAAGGTATGGAACCACCTTCCGATCAGTGTACTCTAGGAACGATACACTGGAGTTCAACAAGAACATCTTGCAACTCAGCCACACATGACCGACCACTCATTTCGCTTGAGTGTATCGAATGTACATCACCAACGGTTGGGATCAGCAACCGTTCCCGTATATATATATGGGACAACATTGATAGATTTAAGAAACAAATGAATATTCTCTAGATAGGTGATTATACACCCTACTTCGGTGCGACCGACTTAGCCATGCTGCCTGCCCGATTTCTGTCATTTATCGGATGATGAGGCTAGAAACTACGCTTTATCATTACATCGGATTCACTTCGAATGCCACATTGTCAGATCCATCAGAATCACTAATTGACGTCTACAACCATACATTACGTGTCAGCTAAAAGAAGTTTCCTTCTCCGCTTCCACTCTTGGTATAGTTGAAGAAATCAATGTACGTGACCGTCTGGAAATACTATGTCAGACATCCATCTTCATTCACTTAGAAATGTCACATTGTCATACCCGCCAAATCACAAATTGACTTATCCAAAAATAACACGGGTATACAGCTTAGAGAAACGAATTCCTCCGCCACCAAACGTGAATACGTTTGAACAGATCAACTTACGCGATCCATTGGATATACTCTGTCAGACCTTCGTCCATACAAGTTGTCCTGGGACTGGACAAACCGAAGGCACTATTCTGTATATCCATCTTAGTCACTGTTATCTAAGACTTATACAACATCCCTTGCATTTTACTCCGTCTTCAATTATCTTTGGCATACATGATTCGCGACGCTTATGCCAATACAGAGTGGTTCTATGGATAATAATCCAACCGGTCCCTCCATATTAACAACGTTAAAATGGTCAAAACTTTGATAGTCTATGAGTTAACTATCAAAGAAAAACAAGTGTGCAAACAACAAAATTATTTCCAGATGGAAATTATATCGAACAAACATCATTTAACCTTAATCTCTTTAGTTCATTTTACATCTCCTGTTTCCCTATATTCAACATTTGCTATTTTCTATATTTAGAAAATATATGTTATCAACACTGGAAACATTTCCATTCCTTGTTTTCTGTATTTAGAAAACATTTCTGATTCTTGTTTGGAAAACATTTCCAAAACTCCTTTACGATCAAACCTTACCATTTCTTAGTTAAGAAGGAAGTCACTCAAGTTGGGGTATAATTACCTCTCAGACCTTAACTGAACAACGTTATAACTTCAAAATGGTCAAAGTTTATCTTTTAATCTTTAACAACTTCTTTACACCTTTCTCGGATCCAATTTTACTAATCTACTTCTATATTTAAAACATTGGTTATAACGATAACGTTATAATCCCTACTTTCGAATTATCTAACTTTAATTATAACTTCTATTCTTATTAGTGAATAATTAACCTAACACTTATTTATTTATAAATAAATAAATCTCTATTTAAACACTGGAAAGTATAAGTACTTTCCCGAATTCGATATAATCGAATTTGCTGATTAACTCTCTTCTAGAAATCTCTATTTGATTAACTCTTCTTCGAATAACCTATATTCGATTAACCCCTTCTCGAATAAACGATATTCGATAATCTCTCTTCGAATAACTAATATTCGATAACTCTTCCTTTTCAAATATCTCATATTTGAAAATCTCACTTCGATTTAAACTAACATCGATAACTCCTTTCGATGAAACTAACATCGATAACTCCTTTCGATGAAACTAACATCGATAACTCCTTTCGATGAAACTAACATCGATAACTTCTTTCGATGAAACTAACATCGATAACTCCTTTCGATGAAACTAACATCGATAACTCCTTTCGATGAAACTAACATCGATAACTCCTTTCGATGAAACTAACATCGATAACTTCTTTCGATGAAACTAACATCGATAACTCCTTTCGATGAAACTAACATCGATAACTCCTTTCGATGAAACTAACATCGATAACTCCTTTCGATGAAACTAACATCGATAACTCCTTTCGATGAAACTAACATCGATAACTCCTTTCGATGAAACTAACATCGATAACTTCTTTCGATGAAACTAACATCGATAACATCTTTGACTCGACTAACTCGACTTACTTGGTTCGACCAATTCGATTCGATTAACTAGGCTCGACTAACTTAACTCGACTTACTTGGTTCGACCAATTTGATTCGATTAACTAGGCTCGACTAACTTGGTCGAACCACCCGATCAACTCAACTTATTTAACTTAACTTATTTCTCAACTCGATCAACTCGATTAACTCCTATCGAATAACTAATATTCGATTAAACTCCATTCGCTTGACTCTAGATCGCAGCGATCACAATGGTTACACCTGATTCCCTCAGGAAACATCCGACCGCCATAGGCTATTTACAGCCCTGCGAATTACGCTAGCAGTCGTACGAGATGGCAACTTACCCTGAATACTATGTTTGACTAACTCTATCTCAAATAACTATATTTGATTAACTTTAGTTCGTTTTAACTCTAATCGATTAACTTTAACTAATTAACTGCAACTGGTTAACTCTAACTGATTAACTCTAACTGGTTAACTCTATTTGACTAACCCCTTCTCGAATAACATATTCGATTAACTAACTTTCGAATACCATATTCGATTAACTAACTTCGAATACCATATTCGATTAACTAACTTCGAATACCATATTCGATTAACTCCTTTCGAATGTCTATATTCGATTAACTAACTTCGAATACCATATTCGATTAACTAACTTCGAATACCATATTCGATTAACTAACTTCGAATACCATATTCGATTAACTAACTTCGAATACCATATTCGATTAACTCCTTTCGAATGTCTATATTCGATTAACTTCTTTCGAATGTCTATATTCGATTAACTTTATTCACTTTATAAAGATTTCCTTTTTAACAACGTTTTATTCATTTGAAAAGATTTACTTTTAAATAACGGTTCTACACTTTACAAATGTCCTTTTTATAATGTTCCCTTTCCAATTCTATTTGTAAATGGTTTACAAATATTTCCTTTTCAAATTTATTCTTGAAATACTCTAACTCCTTAAATTCCCGGGAAAATTCGCCATAACCTCCTTTGTAACGGGAGCATCGGGAAAATCCCCAAACTCGCCACACAGGCCTTTCCATTCCAAAAAGAAAATGATTTGAATTTATTTCCTTTTTAAAATACCTCCTATTTATAAATATTCCCATTTATAAATATTTCTTATTTATAAATATTTCAATTTATAAATATCTCTGTTTTCAATATCACATTGAAAATCTCCTTATCAACATAATGTATGTTATGGTATTCAATCATATCAAATCACGATGTTCAGTATCGTCCATACACACACAATCAACAACAGGTTATAATTCACATCATATATCAAAACATATGAAAAACAATAAAATAACTGTTGAGGAATCCAGTCGGATTCCTCCAACCTGTTTCCCTGCATCACAGATGTTAGACAATATAGATAACATCACTTTCAGTTCCATATGATATATTCTGTTAAACAGAATCAATATAGAAATTTAACTAACTGACTAGCAGTTCAATCAAACAATCAACACACTGTAAATCAGACAAATTTCTAACAGTTCTAAAGATACAACATGAAATTCTATACTGTTTAGAGTTGGTGAGATTTACTCACTGTTGCGCGTTAACCGATAAATATCGGTTTGCGTTCGTTGTTTGAGACGGACAAATTTATTTCGCCATAAATTGTAACGAGCTCCGATGGACTTCCAGTCGGTTTCATTGTGGAGTACTCGTCCATACGGTCCCAACGGATCCAACTGTTCGAAATTCTGATGATATATGATAAAGTTATTCGATCTAGAAGTCTGTATACAATTTCGATTAAATAAAACATGGATTATATATGGCGGGCCTTAACCTTTTTAAATACCACGGCCCACCATTCTTTGCCAAGCCCAGACCGACACTTCTCCTTCCCCAAATCAACCAACGTGCTCCTGTTTGCATCACAGACAATTTCCTCCCTTCGATCTCCCTTATACTCCTTCATTTCTCAATAAACAACCGAACTAAAATCGTCATTAAACTCCTCAAACAAATCTCTACAAAACCGTACCAATTTTGTCAAGATCGAACACCATATGGTACTTCCGTCGGTCCCAGTTTTTTTCAACGTCAGGACCCAACAACTCACGACATCTCACTGTCAATTATCACCCAAAGCCATCGGAGTCCCCATCGACTACACCACCCGACCCCCTCGCATGTTAGTAACCCAAAGCAACCCTCGAATCCCCATCCGACATCACGCTGTGACCATAAACCCCAACCCCAACCCTAGTTCGCGGTGCTATCGTCGACTTCAGAAAATGGGCGTCGAACTCTCTGATAAGCTACCAGATCGAAGAACAGATTTATCGGAATCTGATTATAAAACCATTTCGATCTATAGTATTGGTTTTCTTTGATTTTACTTTGGCTTTCCTTTGTGCGGTTCATTTCAGAATTTGGCGGCTGAAGAAATGAGGTTGTGGACTTTTTGATTAGGTTTTAGGAATCGGTTTGTTATATATAGAAAAATTATAATATTTTTATATTCATTTTTAAGCAAACGCTATACGTATTTGTCCTCTAAAATTCCCGTGACCGCATACGATACCCAAAAATCACCAAAATTGACATGCACCTTCAGCTCGACATTACAAACCCAACGAAATTGGTTTCGTCGAATTCCGACTTCGTATGCTCACACAGTGTATTTTTAACTGATAAAATACTGACTGTTTTCCACTCTAAAAATCCGTACGACTACACAGTGACTTCAAAAATCACGAAACTGGAAATCTAACAATAATTTGACATTGCGGACCCAACAAAATTAGTTTCGTCGAATTCCGACTTCGTTTGCAAAACCGACTATTTTTAACGCTTTGAATAACCCATTTAAATATACAAATATATTTAAATAAAATTAAATTAAATATAAATAAATTTATATTATCGTATATATTCACAGTGGAATACCATACAGCTCCAGGGTAATTATATACTCGCTATTCCGAGTCCAGATTGATTCGATATTCAATTTACATTGAAAAATCCTTTTATAACGTATATAAAGCGTTACGAATTATAAAGGAATTTCACAGCGATTTTTCTGAAATTTGATTTGGACGTACATCAAAATCTACACGACGAAATCCCGATTTTTCTCTTTCACTAGAAAGATATACTCCACCAGCTCCACACGTTTCTTGTTTCACAGAAATCCGGCTTAAAACGAATCCTGTACATTCAGTTGAAGTTCAAATCGCCAAATAGCGAACTGCCGCGCCATTTCAAGCTCTATTATAATTATATTATAATTATACGTTCAAACCGTCGTCGATTGAATATATTCGTTATTATATTTCGAATCGAAACTCCACCAAATCTCGTATGCTATTCAATTCACATGATATTGTGAATTTCACTATTTCCGACTATTTCGACATTATAATATATTATTATATTATAATTATTAATTAAATATTCAATATTATTTAATTAAACGATCATTAACTTCTCTAAATCACCAATTATATAATTAAATAAATTAATTATATATCTCTAAAAATGCGGGTCATTACACTCTTCCCCACTTAAAATAGTTTCGTCCTCGAAATTGCTAAGTTAGAGGACGACCCTAGCTATTGGAATTCCTAAGATTCGTTTACCCCTTATTTCTGATTTTAACGGAACCAATTAATATCGACTAAAATATTTATTCATTCCGACTAACTAAAAATTTAAAAAAAATCTGAAAATTTTCTAACACTTTAAACTTTCGAAAAATTTCGCCAGCACCTCCTTTGTACTGGTCAATAACTCAAACTCCAACTCGCCTCTCTGGGCCTTCTTTAACCCAAAAGAAAATCAAACAGCCAAGCGGCTTGCCAATTCGGCTCATAAATTCCAAATTCATATAAAATATAAACTTGTACCTTTTTGTCGGGCATATCAACTCTGTCACTTCCATATGCTATCAATTCAGCATATACCAGTGTTATCTCAATCTAAATTCCAATCAGTTCATATCCTCATATCCAAATCGGATTTCATTCGAACCCCAATATCAAATTCCAAATTATTGACTCATCAACCCAATTCCATAACAGATTATTCTCTAATCCAATTCAATTCTATTTAACTATGTTCAAGTTAAATTTCAATTTATTTTTACCATCTCATTTTATTTAACTTCATTAGTTAAATTTTAATTTCTAGAACTTAAATTCCCGGTTTTATTTCAAATCAATTTGAAATCATACTGCCAATTCAAAACCTTTGAATTTTCTAAACAACTTGTTTTCTCAAAACAATTCAAATCAAAATCTCTGGTAGTAATCCACCACTTAGAACTCGAAAATCACACCGATGATACTGCGCAGTCATCATCAGAATTATTTTCCAGCGACCCAAGTGATTTCAATACTATATCATTTTCAAAACCGTTACTAAATACTTCCATTTTGAAAACATTTCAAAATCTCCCAGGAACTTAAAATTTCCTTATTTTAATTCCAAATCTGATTTAAATTCAAATTTAATTCATCTTATTTCATATACTTTACTTATATGATTCTGATTGGTTATATATAACCATTTCACTTTATAATCTCATTCGATTATAATTACAACCAATATATCTAATATATGATAATATATTACATATCCATACTGTGTCGGTCCATCGTATTCAAGTATTTATTTACTCCTACCGATACAGTGGATCAAACTGATCGACCAGAACTCATAAACAACTCAGCCAACGAATCTCCACAATATAAAACCATTTTTATATCAAATACAAATACGCACTCGTATATATACACTCAAACTCAATATAGGGTATTACTAATCCCATCTCTACTGAATCACGCCACAGAGCCAAGGTAATAACTAAACCAATGCTCTGATACCAACTGTAACGACCCGGATTTTCGGCGACTTTGGTTATCGACGTAAGCTCGATGTCGATAACCAAAACATCGAAAAATCCCGGTAATTAATGAAAGAAATTAGAAGGTGAGAATAGATAAGATAGAAACTTAGAATAGAAGAGGAAGAAGAACACAACATCAGAGTAACACGAACCTCACAGCGGAACGAATAACATATAATAGATAACATAACTTTGAAATATAACAGTTATGTATACAATAGCACTTATCAGAGTACAGCACTTACAACACACCGGAAATAACTATAGCTATATGATCTTGAAGCCTCCTGCTCCACGCTCTTCCAGTATATCTGTAAATTCCTGACTACTTGACTGCCCGTACAAAATTAGGCACCCAAGAGTTTAGGGAAAACAAAACAAATAAACTCCGGGTCAGTCATGGGACTGGTATGAGTAAAACAGTTTAAACAGGTATATGAACAAGTAAACGATATCTCATAAGACCACGCCGCAGAACGGAACGGGTTTTTCCCTTATGAGAATCCAAAATATCTTTATATTAAAAACCTTTTGATATTATAATAATGTCTATGTACAAATAGATATCAACTAGCAGAAACGCTTTCATCTCACGTTCTACATATATAGTATACAATCAAAATCGCAAGCACGTATTGGATAATGGATTTCCGACTATGACAAGGTATGGAACCACCTTCCGATCAGTGTACTCTAGGAACGATACACTGAAGTTCAACAAGAACATCTTGCAACTCAGCCACACATGACCGACCACTCATTTCGCTTGAGTGTATCGAATGTACATCACCAACGGTTGGGATCGGCAACCGTTCCCGTATATATATATGGGACAGCATTGATAGATTTAAGAAACAAATGAATATTCTCTAGATAGGTGATTATACACCCTACTTCGGTGCGACCGACTTAGCCATGCTGCCTGCCCGATTTCTGTCATTTACCGGATGATGAGGCTAGAAACTACGCTTTATCATTACATCAGATTCACTTCGAATGCCACATTGTCAGATCCATCAGAATCACTAATTGACGTCTACAACCATACATTACGTGTCAGCTAAAAGAAGTTTCCTTCTCCGCTTCCACTCTTGGTATAGTTGAAGAAATCAATGTACGTGACCGTCTGGAAATACTATGTCAGACATCCATCTTCATTCACTTAGAAATGTCACATTGTCATACCCACCAAATCACAAATTGACTTATCCAAAAATAACACGGGTATACAGCTTAGAGAAACGAATTCCTCCGCCACCAAACGTGAATACGTTTGAACAGATCAACTTACGCGATCCATTGGATATACTCTGTCAGACCTTCGTCCATACAAGTTGTCCTGGGACTGGACAAACCGAAGGCACTTTTCCGTATATCCATCTTAGTCACTGTTATCTAAGACTTATACAACAGCCCTTGCATTTTACTCCGTCTTCAATTATCTTTGGCATATATGATTCGCGACGCTTCTGCCAATACAGAGTGGTTCTATGGATAATAATCCAACCGGTCTCTCCATATTAACAACGTTAAAATGGTCAAAACTTCGATAGTCTATGAGTTAACTATCAAAGAAAAACAAGTGTGCAAACAACGATATTATTTCCAGATGGGAATTATATCGAACAAACATCATTTAACCTTAATCTCTTTAGTTCATTTTACATCTCCTGTTTCCCTATATTCAACATTTGCTATTTTCTATATTTAGAAAATATATGTTATCAACACTGGAAACATTTCCATTCCTTGTTTTCTGTATTTAGAAAACATTTCTGATTCTTGTTTGGAAAACATTTCCAAAACTCCTTTACGATCAGACCTTACCATTTCTTAGTTAAGAAGGAAGTCACTCAAGTTGGGGTATAATTACCTCTCAGACCTTAACTGAACAACGTTATAACTTCAAAATGGTCAAAGTTTATCTTTTAATCTTTAACAACTTCTTTACACCTTTCTCGGATCCAATTTTACTAATCTACTTCTATATTTAAAACATTGGTTATAACGATAACATTATAATCCCTACTTTCGAATTATCTAACTTTAATTATAACTTCTATTCTTATTAGTGAATAATTAACCTAACACTTATTTATTTATAAATAAATAAATCTCTATTTAAACACTGGAAAGTATAAGTACTTTCCCGAATTCGATATAATCGAATTTGCTGATTAACTCTCTTCTAGAAATCTCTATTTGATTAACTCTTCTTCGAATTACCTATATTCGATTAACCCCTTCTCGAATAAACGATATTCGATAATCTCTCTTCGAATAACTAATATTCGATAACTCTTCCTTTTCAAATATCTCATATTTGAAAATCTCACTTCGATTTAAACTATAATCGATAACTCCCTTTGATGAAACTAACATCGATAACTCCTTTCGATGAAACTAACATCGATAACTCCTTTCGATGAAACTAACATCGATAACTCCTTTCGATGAAACTAACATCGATAACTTCTTTCGATGAAACTAACATCGATAACTCCTTTCGATGAAACTAACATCGATAACTCCTTTCGATGAAACTAACATCGATAACTCCTTTCGATGAAACTAACATCGATAACTCCTTTCGATGAAACTAACATCGATAACTCCTTTCGATGAAACTAACATCGATAACTTCTTTCGATGAAACTAACATCGATAACTCCTTTCGATGAAACTAACATCGATAACTCCTTTCGATGAAACTAACATCAATAACTTCTTTCGATGAAACTAACATCGATAACTCCTTTCGATGAAACTAACATCGATAACTCCTTTCGATGAAACTAACATCGATAACTCCTTTCGATGAAACTAACATCGATAACTTCTTTCGATGAAACTAACATGGATAACATCTTTGACTCGACTAACTCGACTTACTTGGTTCGACGTATTCGATTCG
This sequence comes from Allium sativum, assembly GCA_030737875.1. NCBI lineage: Eukaryota > Viridiplantae > Streptophyta > Magnoliopsida > Asparagales > Amaryllidaceae > Allium > Allium sativum. The sequence goes on along the minus strand of CM060909.1, from coordinate 581,347,477 downwards.
ATTAACTAGGCTCGACTAACTTGACTAACTTAACTCGACTTACTTGGTTCGACCAATTTGATTCGATTAACTAGGCTCGACTAACTTGGTCGAACCACCCGATCAACTCAACTTATTTAACTTAACTTATTTCTCAACTCGATCAACTCGATTAACTCCTATCGAATAACTAATATTCGATTAAACTCCATTCGCTTGACTCTAGATCGCAGCGATCACAATGGTTACACCTGATTCCCTCAGGAAACATCCGACCGCCGTAGGCTATTTACAGCCCTGCGAATTACGCTAGCAGTCGTACGAGATGGCAACTTACCCTGAATACTATGTTTGACTAACTCTGTCTCAAATAACTATATTTGATTAACTCTAGTTCGTTTTAACTCTAATCGATTAACTTTAACTAATTAACTGCAACTGGTTAACTCTAACTGATTAACTCTAACTGGTTAACTCTATTTGACTAACCCCTTCTCGAATAACATATTCGATTAACTAACTTTCGAATACCATATTCGATTAACTAACTTCGAATACCATATTCGATTAACTAACTTCGAATACCATATTCGATTAACGAACTTCGAATACCATATTCGATTAACTCCTTTCGAATGTCTATATTCGATTAACTAACTTCGAATACCATATTCGATTAACTAACTTCGAATACCATATTCGATTAACTAACTTCGAATACCATATTCGATTAACTCCTTTCGAATGTCTATATTCGATTAACTTCTTTCGAATGTCTATATTCGATTAAATTTATTCACTTTATAAAGATTTCCTTTTTAACAACGTTTTATTCATTTGAAAAGATTTACTTTTAAATAACGGTTCTACACTTTACAAATGTCCTTTTTATAATGTTCCCTTTCCAATTCTATTTGTAAATGGTTTACAAATATTTCCTTTTCAAATTTATTCTTGAAATACTCTAACTCCTTAAATTCCCGGGAAAATTCGCCATATCCTCCTTTGTAACGGAAGCATCGGGAAAATCCCCAAACTCGCCACACAGGCCTTTCCATTCCAAAAAGAAAATGATTTGAATTTATTTCCTTTTTAAAATACCTCCTATTTATAAATATTCCCATTTATAAATATTTCTTATTTATAAATATTTCAATTTATAAATATCTTTGTTTTCAATATCACTTTGAAAATCTCCTTATCAACATAATGTATGTTATGGTATTCAATCATATCAAATCACGATGTTCAATATCGTCCATACACACACAATCAACAACAGGTTATAATTCACATCATATATCAAAACATATGAAAAACAATAAAATAACTGTTGAGGAATCCAGTCGGATTCCTCCAACCTGTTTCCCTGCATCACAGATGTTAGACAATATAGATAACATCACTTTCAGTTCCATATGATATATTCTGTTAAACAGAATCAATATAGAAATTTAACTAACTGACTAGCAGTTCAATCAAACAATCAACACACAGTAAATCAGACAAATTTCTAACAGTTCTAAAGATTCAACATGAAATTCTAAACTGTTTAGAGTTGGTGAGATTTACTCACTGTTGCGCGTTAACCGATAAATATCGGTTTGTGTTCGTTGTTTGAGACGGACAAATTTATTTCGCCATAAATTGTAACGAGCTCCGATGGACTTCCAGTCGGTTTCATTGTGGAGTACTCATCCATACGGTCCCAACGGATCCAACCGTTCGAAATTCTGATGATATATGATAAAGTTATTCGATCTAGAAGTCTGTATACAATTTCGATTAAATAAAACATGGATTATATATGGCGGGCCTTAACCTTTTTAAATACCACGGCCCACCATTCTTTGCCAAGCCCAGACCGACACTTCTCCTTCCCCAAATCAACCAATGTGCTCCTGTTTGCATCACATCCCTTCGATCTCCCTTATACTACTTCATTTCTCAATAAACAACCGAACTAAAATCGTCATTAAACTCCTCAAACAAATCTCTACAAAACCGTACCAATTTTGTCAAGATCGAACACCACATGGTACTCCCGTCGGTCCCAGTTTTTTTCAACGTCAGGACCCAACAACTCACGACATCTCACTGTCGATTATCACCCAAAGCCATCGGAGTCCCCATCGACTACACCACCCGACCCCCTCGCATGTCAGTAACCCAAAGCAACCCTCGAATCCCCATCCGACATCACGCTGTGACCATAAACCCCAACCCTAGTTCGCGGTGCTATCGTCGACTTCAGAAAATGGGCGTCGAACTCTCTGATAAGCTACCAGATCGAAGAACAGATTTATCGGAATCTGATTATAAAACCATTTCGATCTATAGTATTGGTTTTCTTTGATTTTACTTTGGCTTTCCTTTGTGCGGTTCATTTCAGAATTTGGCGGCTGAAGAAATGAGGTTGTGGACTTTTTGATTAGGTTTTAGGAATTGGTTTGTTATATATAGAAAAATTATAATATTTTTATATTCATTTTTAAGCAAACGCTATACATATTTGTCCTCTAAAATTCCCGTGACCGCATACGATACCCAAAAATCACCAAAATTGACATGCACCTTCAGCTCGACATTACGAACCCAACGAAATTGGTTTCGTCGAATTCCGACTTCGTTTGCTCACACAGTGTATTTTTAACTGATAAAATACTTGTTGGATCTAGATTTACCCTAGAGGGGGGGGGGGGGAATAGGGTTTATCACAAATTATCGCAGAGTTTAATAATTACAGGATATTAAATAATAATCAAATCACATAACGTAGCAGAAATAAAAGTGCAGAAAGGAAATAACACACAGAGATACCCAGCTTCGGCAAAAACCTGCCTACTGCTGCATTCCTAAGGTTTCTACTAGGTGATAGAACAGATCCCGCATACAAGACCATGTACACTAGCGACTCTCGCTCCTATCCTAACCCTACGCTCAAAACCCTAGTCTGACTGTTATCCCCTCGATCAGATTTCCCGAATTACAACCCCGTAATCCGTAACTCAGAATTTTACAGACTCTGAAACTGACAGTCAACACCCTGACTGTTTTACCTAGACTTTACAGATCTAGACACCTGTTTGATCGTTTACAAAAGAAATTGAAAAACAAAACAATACACAAAATAAAAACCAAAAACTAGAAGGAACTAGAAAACCCTAGGTTATAAACTAAGGGGTCATCCCCTTTTTAAACTTGGCCCTTAAAAAAAAAACAGCCGGCCCATTTATTTCTTTAGCCCGATCTCTCTTTTCTTCTGTGAAAAATAAATGGCGGCTCCGAAGTGAATTTCTAGGGTTTCTCTACCCAAATCGAATTGATGCTTGATGAAATTGATAATCTCTGAAGCATGAAAACTTTACGGCTTGCTGGTTCTTCGATTTGAGATGTTTCTCTCTGGCTTCTGGTCGAAAATCCTGTGAGTAATTTCTTGTTTGATTTTTCTTTGAGCTAGTGATTTCGATGTTGGTTTTTCCCGCAAGTTAATTATGGTTTTTCGATTGCTTTTTAGCCGATGATGTAATTGGTGTAAATATAGGATTTTGAAATCCTTTAATTGCGCTCTAATTTCAAAAACATTGATTCGATCTGATTGCTTGGGTTTCCTCTTTTGACATGTTGCGAGATTGCTTCAAACAGATTTGTTACCTTATTTGAGATGATTTCCACGGCTTTTAATATCCTCTGTAAATTGCCATGATTTAATTTCTGGAAAGAGTTTCCATGCCGTGAATGATTTGATTTCTTCTTTTGATAGTCACGGCTTTAATTGATGAACCTGGTCGATATTGTGCACCATTGTGAACACTATTTGAATTCCAGAAAATTTAAAAAACTTCTTATTGCCCAATTTTGCAGCTTGATTAAATCAATTTAATCCTGCCTTAAATTGTTTCTCTCGATTGAAATGTTGCCAAAACTGAAATCAGTTTCCCCCTTTTTCTCGACTAAATCTGGAAATAAATTGCCATTTAAAACTGATTTCTTGCCTGATTAATTTTGAAGAAATATTTGCAAGATTTCTCAGTGTGTCTCTTGCCATTTAAGAGCTTGCCAATTTTGTTGCATGAATTATGTACTGTCGAATTTTTTGCCAAACATATGTGATTGATTTCCTTGCCAAAGTCTGTGTTTGCTAAATTCCTGGAAATGCAATCATGTCACATTGCACTGTATTCTTACCAAAGACTATTTGCTATAATTCTGGAGTGAAATTTACATGCTGATGTTATGGCTTTATTTACGTTCAGACCATTGATACTTCACTGCCTTGAATTGCTTTTTCCACTCTACTGTGTGCACCATGTTGGACTTTTGCTGCATGTACAACTTAATGCCATGCTATATACATATGTATTTGTTCATGCACACTGATGATTCATGCATTTATCTTACTGTTTGAACTTGCAAAAGATGCTATGCCATCAGCTCGGCCAGTCTTGATGTGAACTTGAACCATGCAAGTTTTATGACATTTATGCTGTTTTGCACCATCCATGTTGCACCATTTCTTGAGCATGCTGCTCCACTTGCACCACTCTCTTGCTTCACGACATGTTGCCTTGACCATGAACCTTGATATTTGCTGCTTTGAAAAATGCATTGAATTTCTTGGCTCTACACTTGGGCTGCCTTGTACATGAGCATGCACTGTTTATTCTTGACTATTTTGGTTTGACTTGTGTTGACCATGCTGGCACACCATGATTCACTCGACCATTTTGCACTTGAATCATGTATGTTTGTCCTGAGCTTTGCTGTCTTCTTGATGCACTTTATACTTGTGCATGCATGATGCTGTTACCATGTATTTGCTGTCACAACCATTTATGTTGCTTGCTGACTTGACTTGGCCTTGTGATCATGCTGCTTTACTTTTATCTCTTAAGCTCGACCACTTTGAATTTGCACTTGAAAACTGAACTGTATTTTGGTCTGTCTTGACCATGTCTTGGTCTGGGTATGACTATGCAGTATGTCTTCACCATGTTCACCTGTTTTCTTTATTCATTTGCGGCTATGACTTGCCTGCATATGTATTTGAGCATGAATTTGCTGCGTCGATCATTTGTTTTGTTGCTTGAGTGTTGCACTGAGTCGAGATGGTCCACATGGCTCCTCCTCAGTTGCATACACTGATTGGCGAGGCAGTGCACACGTGTATATATATATACACGTGTGTATATGCAGCCATCAGAAGAGATTTCATGTCCCTGCATTGATATATATATATATGTTGTCTGCCTTGTGGTATTTACAGTGTATCACTGTGAATATCACAAGCTGTCTAGACACAGATTTATGGTTTTATAAATCAGATCAAGTCATGAAAAATGATGAGAAACACACCAGAAATCTGATGGCAAACAAAATTTAAAAATAAAATTTATATACACATGTATTCAGCTTAAATTCTATTGCAGTGTACTGTGTGTGTGTTCTTGTATATGACAGGTATGAAGACTGGACTGATGGTGAAGATAGAAGACTGAAGATACAAGACAGAAGATAAAAGACCGAAGATGATAGAGAAAAGTATATGTGTCAGTTTATGGGAGAAATGTATGTCTGAAATGTAAACAAAATGAATGATGTAACAGTGTCAAAGTATATATGAAATGTATATCAGTGATATGTACAAATAGTGGAGTGTACTGTTTGAAATGTTGAAATAACATATCATATTTAAATAAAATACTGTTTGAATATTTAAATTCGTGTACAGTAGTATTCTGTTTAAATATAAATATTATATTCCTGTCTGTGATGTATATTAACAGTACGATATCAAACACATTTATAATATATATTTATTTGGTTGTTATCATCAAACAAAAATCATATAATAGTGTATACGACTACGTCATATACAACAATACTGACTGTTTTCCACTCTAAAAATCCGTACGACTACACAGTGACTTCAAAAATCACGAAACTGGAAATCTAACAATAATTTGACATTGCGGATCCAACAAAATTAGTTTCGTCGAATTCCGACTTCGTTTGCAAAACCGGCTATTTTTAACGCTTTGAATAACCCATTTAAATATACAAATATATTTAAATAAAATTAAATTAAATATAAATAAATTTATATTATCGTATATATTCACAGTGGAATACCATACAGCTCCAGGGTAATTATATACTCGCTATTCCGAGTCCAGATTGATTCGATATTCAATTTACATTGAAAAATCCTTTTATAACGTATATAAAGCGTTACGAATTATAAAGGAATTTCACAGCGATTTTTCTGAAATTTGATTTGGACGTACATCAAAATCTACACGACGAAATCCCGATTTTTCTCTTCCAATAGAAAGATATACTCCACCAGCTCCACACGTTTCTTGTTTCACAGAAATCCGGCTTAAAACGAATCCTGTACATTCAGTTGAAGTTCAAATCGCCAAATAGCGAACTACCGCGCCATTTCAAGCTCTATTATAATTATATTATAATTATACGTTCAAACCGTCGTCGATTGAATATATTCGTTATTATATTTCGAATCGAAACTCCACCAAATCTCGTATGCTATTCAATTCACATGATATTGTGAATTTCACTATTTCCGACTATTTCGACATTATAATATATTATTATATTATAATTATTAATTAAATATTCAATATTATTTAATTAAACGATCATTAACTTCTCTAAATCACCAATTATATAATTAAATAAATTAATTATATATCTCTAAAAATGCGGGTCATTACATTCTTCCCCACTTAAAATAATTTCGTCCTCGAAATTGCCAAGTTAGAGGACGACCCTAGCTATTGGAATTCCTAAGATTCATTTACCCCTTATTTCTGATTTTAACGGAACCAATTAATATCGACTAAAATATTTATTCATTCCGACTAACTAAAAATTTAAAAAAAATCTGAAAATTTTCTAACACTTTAAACTTTCGAAAAATTTCGCCAGCACCTCCTTTGTACTGGTCAATAACTCAAACTCCAACTCGCCTCTCTGGGCCTTCTTTAACCCAAAAGAAAATCAAACAGCCAAGCGGCTTGCCAATTCGGCTCATAAATTCCAAATTCATATAAAATATAAACTTGTACCTTTTTGTCGGGCATATCAACTCTGTCACTTCCATATGCTATCAATTCAGCATATACCAGTGTTATCTCAATCTAAATTCCAATCAGTTCATATCCTCATATCCAAATCGGATTTCATTCGAACCCCAATATCAAATTCCAAATTATTGACTCATCAACCCAATTCCATAACAGATTATTCTCTAATCCAATTCAATTCTATTTAACTATGTTCAAGTTAAATTTCAATTTATTTTTACCATCTCATTTTATTTAACTTTATTAGTTAAATTTTAATTTCTAGAACTTAAATTCCCGGTTTTATTTCAAATCAATTTGAAATCATACTGCCAATTCAAAACCTTTGAATTTTCTAAACAACTTGTTTTCTCAAAACAATTCAAATCAAAATCTCTGGTAGTAATCCACCACTTAGAACTCGAAAATCACACCGATGATACTGCGCAGTCATCATCAGAATTATTTTCCAGCGACCCAAGTGATTTCAATACTATATCATTTTCAAAACCATTACTAAATACTTCCATTTTGAAAACATTTCAAAATCTCCCAGGAACTTAAAATTTCCTTATTTTAATTCCAAATCTAATTTAAATTCAAATTTAATTCATCTTATTTCATATACTTTACTTATATGATTCCGATTGGTTATATATAACCATTTCACTTTATAATCTCATTCGATTATAATTACAACCAATATATCTAATATATGATAATATATTACATATCCATACTGTGTCGGTCCATCGTATTCAAGTATTTATTTACTCCTACCGATACAGTGGATCAAACTGATCGACCAGAACTCATAAACAACTCAGCCAATGAATCTCCACAATATAAAATCATTTTTATATCAAATACAAATACGCACTCGTATATATACACTCAAACTCAATATAAGGTATTACTAATCCCATCTCTACTGAATCACGCCACAGAGCCAAGGTAATAACTAAACCAATGCTCTGATACCAACTGTAACGACCCGGATTTTCGGCGACTTTGGTTATCGACGTAAGCTCGATGTCGATAACCAAAACATCGAAAAATCCCGGTAATTAATGAAAGAAATTAGAAGGTGAGAATAGATAAGATAGAAACTTATAATAGAAGAGGAAGAAGAACACAACATCAGAGTAACACGAACCTCACAGCGGAACGAATAACATATAATAGATAACATAACTTTGAAATATAACAGTTATGTATACAATAGCACTTATCAGAGTACAACACTTACAACACAGCGGAAATAACTATAGCTATATGATCTTGAAGCCTCCTGATCCACGCTCTTCCAGTATATCTGTAAATTCCTGACTACTTGACTGCCCGTACAAAATTAGGCACCCAAGAGTTTAGGGAAAACAAAACAAATAAACTCCGGGTCAGTCATGGGACTGGTATGAGTAAAACAGTTTAAACAGGTATATGAACAAGTAAACGATATCTCATAAGACCACGCCGCAGAACGGAATGGGTTTTTCCCTTATGAGAATCCAAAATATCTTTATATTAAAAACCTTTTGATATTATAATAATGTCTATGTACAAATAGATATCAACTAGCAGAAACGCTTTCATCTCACGTTCTACATATATAGTATACAATCAAAATCGATTGCACGTATTGGATAATGGATTTCCAACTATGACAAGGTATGGAACCACCTTCCGATCAGTGTACTCTAGGAACGATACACTGGAGTTCAACAAGAACATCTTGCAACTCAGCCACACATGACCGACCACTCATTTCGCTTGAGTGTATCGAATGTACATCACCAACGGTTGGGATCAGCAACCGTTCCCGTATATATATATATATATGGGACAGCATTGATAGATTTAAGAAACAAATGAATATTCTCTAGATAGGTGATTATACACCCTACTTCGGTGCGACCGCCTTAGCCATGCTGCCTGCCCGATTTCTGTCATTTACCGGATGATGAGGCTAGAAACTACGCTTTATCATTACATCAGATTCACTTCGAATGCCACATTGTCAGATCCATCAGAATCACTAATTGACGTCTACAACCATACATTACGTGTCAGCTAAAAGAAGTTTCCTTCTCCGCTTCCACTCTTGGTATAGTTGAAGAAATCAATGTACGTGACCGTCTGGAAATACTATGTCAGACATCCATCTTCATTCACTTAGAAATGTCACATTGTCATACCCGCCAAATCACAAATTGACTTATCCAAAAATAACACGGGTATACAGCTTAGAGAAACGAATTCCTCCGCCACCAAACGTGAATACGTTTGAACAGATCAACTTACGCGATCCATTGGATATACTCTGTCAGACCTTCATCCATACAAGTTGTCCTGGGACTGGACAAACCGAAGGCACTATTCCGTATATCCATCTTAGTCACTGTTATCTAAGACTTATACAACAGCCCTTGCATTTTACTCCGTCTTCAATTATCTTTGGCATATATGATTCGCGACGCTTATGCCAATACAGAGTGGTTCTATGGATAATAATCCAACCGGTCTCTCCATATTAACAACGTTAAAATGGTCAAAACTTCGATAGTCTATGAGTTAACTATCAAAGAAAAACAAGTGTGCAAACAACGATATTATTTCCAGATAGAAATTATATCGAACAAACATCATTTAACCTTAATCTCTTTAGTTCATTTTACATCTCCTGTTTCCCTATATTCAACATTTGCTATTTTCTATATTTAGAAAATATATGTTATCAACACTGGAAACATTTCCATTCCTTGTTTTCTGTATTTAGAAAACATTTCTGATTCTTGTTTGGAAAACATTTCCAAAACTCCTTTACGATCAAACCTTACCATTTCTTAGTTAAGAAGGAAGTCACTCAAGTTGGGGTATAATTACCTCTCAGACCTTAACTGAACAACGTTATAACTTCAAAATGGTCAAAGTTTATCTTTTAATCTTTAACAACTTCTTTACACCTTTCTCGGATCCAATTTTACTAATCTACTTCTATATTTAAAACATTGGTTATAACGATAACGTTATAATCCCTACTTTCGAATTATCTAACTTTAATTATAACTTCTATTCTTATTAGTGAATAATTAACCTAACACTTATTTATTTATAAATAAATAAATCTCTATTTAAACACTGGAAAGTATAAGTACTTTCCCGAATTCGATATAATCGAATTTGCTGATTAACTTTCTTCTAGAAATCTCTATTTGATTAACTCTTCTTCGAATAACCTATATTCGATTAACCCCTTCTCGAATAAACGATATTCGATAATCTCTCTCCGAATAACTAATATTCGATAACTCTTCCTTTTCAAATATCTCATATTTGAAAATCTCACTTCGATTTAAACTATTATCGATAACTCCCTTTGATGAAACTAACATCGATAACTCCTTTCGATGAAACTAACATCGATAACTCCTTTCGATGAAACTAACATCGATAACTCCTTTCGATGAAACTAACATCGATAACTTCTTTCGATGAAACTAACATCGATAACTCCTTTCGATGAAACTAACATCGATAACTCCTTTCGATGAAACTAACATCGATAACTTCTTTCGATGAAACTAACATCGATAACTTCTTTCGATGAAACTAACATCGATAACTCCTTTCGATGAAACTAACATCGATAACTCCTTTCGATGAAACTAACATCGATAACTCCTTTCGATGAAACTAACATCGATAACTCCTTTCGATGAAACTAACATCGATAACTCCTTTCGATGAAACTAACATCGATAACTCCTTTCGATGAAACTAACATCGATAACTTCTTTCGATGAAACTAACATCGATAACATCTTTGACTCGACTAACTCGACTTACTTGGTTCGACCAATTCGATTCGATTAACTAGGCTCGACTAACTTGACTAACTTAACTCGACTTACTTGGTTCGACCAATTTGATTCGATTAACTAGGCTCGACTAACTTGGTCGAACCACCCGATCAACTCAACTTATTTAACTTAACTTATTTCTCAACTCGATCAACTCAATTAACTCCTATCGAATAACTAATATTCGATTAAACTCCATTCGCTTGACTCTAGATCGCCGCGATCACAATGGTTACACCTGATTCCCTCAGGAAACATCCGACCGCCGTAGGCTATTTACAGCCCTGCGAATTACGCTAGCAGTCGTACGAGATGGAAACTTACCCTGGATACTATGTTTGACTAACTCTGTCTCAAATAACTATATTTGATTAACTCTAGTTCGTTTTAACTCTAATCGATTAACTTTAACTAATTAACTGCAACTGGTTAACTCTAACTGATTAACTCTAACTGGTTAACTCTATTTGACTAACCCCTTCTCGAATAACATATTCGATTAACTAACTTTCGAATACCATATTCGATTAACTAACTTCGAATACCATATTCGATTAACTAACTTCGAATACCATATTCGATTAACTAACTTCGAATACCATATTCGATTAACTCCTTTCGAATGTCTATATTCGATTAACTAACTTCGAATACCATATTCGATTAACTAACTTCGAATACCATATTCGATTAACTAACTTCGAATACCATATTCGATTAACTAACTTCGAATACCATATTCGATTAACTCCTTTCGAATGTCTATATTCGATTAACTTCTTTCGAATGTCTATATTCGATTAACTTTATTCACTTTATAAAGATTTCCTTTTTAACAACGTTTTATTCATTTGAAAAGATTTACTTTTAAATAACGGTTCTACACTTTACAAATGTCCTTTTTATAATGTTCCCTTTCCAATTCTATTTGTAAATGGTTTACAAATATTTCCTTTTCAAATTTATTCTTGAAATACTCTAACTCCTTAAATTCCCGGGAAAATTCGCCATAACCTCCTTTGTAACGGGAGCATCGGGAAAATCCCCAAACTCGCCACACAGGCCTTTCCATTCCAAAAAGAAAATGATTTGAATTTATTTCCTTTTTAAAATACCTCCTATTTATAAATATTCCCATTTATAAATATTTCTTATTTATAAATATTTCAATTTATAAATATCTCTGTTTTCAATATCACTTTGAAAATCTCCTTATCAACATCCCGTATGTTATGGTATTCAATCATATCAAATCACGATGTTCAATATCGTCCATACACACACAATCAACAACAGGTTATAATTCACATCATATATCAAAACATATGAAAAACAATAAAATAACTGTTGAGGAATCCAGTCGTATTCCTCCAACCTGTTTCCCTGCATCACAGATGTTAGACAATATAGATAACATCACTTTCAGTTCCATATGATATATTCTGTTAAACAGAATCAATGTAGAAATTTAACTAACTGACTAGCAGTTCAATCAAACAATATACACGCAGTAAATCAGACAAATTTCTAACAGTTCTAAAGATACAACATGAAATTCTAAACTGTTTAGAGTTGGTGAGATTTACTCACTGTTGCGCGTTAACCGATAAATATCGGTTTGCGTTCGTTGTTTGAGACGGACAAATTTATTTCGCCATAAATTGTAACGAGCTCCGATGGACTTCCAGTCGGTTTCATTGTGGAGTACTCGTCCATACGGTCCCAACGGATCCAACCGTTCGAAATTCTGATGATATATGATAAAGTTATTCGATCTAGAAGTCTGTATACAATTTCGATTAAATAAAACATGGATTATATATGGCGGGCCTTAACCTTTTTAAATACCACGACCCACCATTCTTTGCCAAGCCCAGACCGACACTTCTCCTTCCCCAAATCAACCAACGTGCTCCTGTTTTCATCACAGACAATTTCCTCCCTTCGATCTCCCTTATACTCCTTCATTTCTCAATAAACAACCGAACTAAAATCGTCATTAAACTCCTCAAACAAATCTCTACAAAACCGTACCAATTTTGTCAAGATCGAACACCACATGGTACTCCCGTCGGTCCCAGTTTTTTTCAACGTCAGGACCCAACAACTCACGACATCTCACTGTCGATTATCACCCAAAGCCATCGGAGTCCCCATCGACTACACCACCCGACCCCCTCGCATGTCAGTAACCCAAAGCAACCCTCGAATCCCCATCCGACATCACGCTGTGACCATAAACCCCAACCCTAGTTCGCGGTGCTATCGTCGACTTCAGAAAATGGGCGTCGAACTCTCTGCTAAGCTACCAGATCGAAGAACAGATTTATCGGAATCTGATTATAAAACCATTTCGATCTATAGTATTGGTTTTCTTTGATTTTACTTTGGCTTTCCTTTGTGCGGTTCATTTCAGAATTTGGCGGCTGAAGAAATGAGGTTGTGGAGTTTTTGATTAGGTTTTAGGAATTGGTTTGTTATATATAGAAAAATTATAATATTTTTATATTCATTTTTAAGCAAACGCTATACATATTTGTCCTCTAAAATTCCCGTGACCGCATACGATACCCAAAAATCACCAAAATTGACATGCACCTTCAGCTCGACATTACGAACCCAACGAAATTGGTTTCGTCGAATTCCGACTTCGTATGCTCACACAATGTATTTTTAACTGATAAAATACTGACTGTTTTCCACTCTAAAAATCCGTACGACTACACAGTGACTTCAAAAATCACGAAACTGGAAATCTAACAATAATTTGACATTGCGGATCCAACAAAATTAGTTTCGTCGAATTCCGACTTCGTTTGCAAAACCGGCTATTTTTAACGCTTTGAATAACCCATTTAAATATACAAATATATTTAAATAAAATTAAATTAAATATAAATAAATTTATATTATCGTATATATTCACAGTGGAATACCATACAGCTCCAGGGTAATTATATACTCGCTATTCCGAGTCCAGATTGATTCGATATTCAATTTACATTGAAAAATCTTTTTATAACGTATATAAAGCGTTACGAATTATAAAGGAATTTCACAGCGATTTTTCTGAAATTTGATTTGGACGTACATCAAAATCTACACGACGAAATCCCGATTTTTCTCTTCCAATAGAAAGATATACTCCACCAGCTCCACACGTTTCTTGTTTCACAGAAATCCGGCTTAAAACGAATCCTGTACATTCAGTTGAAGTTCAAATCGCCAAATAGCGAACTACCGCGCCATTTCAAGCTCTATTATAATTATATTATAATTATACGTTCAAACCGTCGTCGATTGAATATATTCGTTATTATATTTCGAATCGAAACTCCACCAAATCTCGTATGCTATTCAATTCACATGATATTGTGAATTTCACTATTTCCGACTATTTCGACATTATAATATATTATTATATTATAATTATTAATTAAATATTCAATATTATTTAATTAAACGATCATTAACTTCTCTAAATCACCAATTATATAATTAAATAAATTAATTATATATCTCTAAAAATGCGGGTCATTACACGTATCAAGCATCTTTTGACCATTATAAGGTAAAACCCTATCCTCCGGTTTGCGTTGCATTGTGTGATGGGACTTTGGTCTTATAATGGTCTCATTTTTCTAAAAAGCATTGCGTTGTTTAACGATTTACTTTATTTTATGCACTGGCAATCCAATGGAGTAAACCCGTTCCATGTTAGCGGTGTGGTCCTATGATTAGCCTTATTATTAGATAGTTAAGTTAAGATTTCTCATACCAGTCCCATGACTGACCTGTAGTTTGTTTCACTGGCAAACTCGGGTGCCCTTATTTTCCACACGGGCAGTCGAGTAGCTTTTTGCAGATATATTTACAGGATCCTGGTTTACAACTGAAGCGGTATTCGGAAAGCTCTATATCCATGTATTCCTTTCAGTTGTGTATTTGTAATATTTTTCCGCTGCTATTTAAATGTAATATAAATCTCTGATATTACTGTATTTCTATTGTGTAATAAGTTCATACTCAGTTATATTCTTGTACTCTGATGTAATTGTTGTAATCAGCAATAAAATGTGCTTCAGTTTGTGTTCTGATGTGTGTTGTTCTCAAGGCAATCCAGCCTTTCCTTTATGGGGAAGTTTGGGTCGTTTCAATCTGCGATCAGCATTTCCCAACAAAATCTGTAGGTATTACTATTTTTAGCTGGCCCTAGATAGTAACAATCTACAGATTTGGTTCAAGTTTGACTTTCTTAGGAGGCGAAGCTGTAACTTTTGCCAAGCACCCTTATACTTTAAAGTATTTGAAAATTGGTATATGTGCTTTCCATATATTATATGGAATTGTTCATGTTTTATTATGAGGAACCTTGTTTAATATGTGATTAGGCATATTTAAGGCTTCCTCACACAAGTTCTCCGGTAGGCCAAATGTAAATAACATTGTTTTTATCATATCTGTAACACCCTATGCAGTTAAAGCGCTTAGCGGTTCTACAGCAGTGGAGGTGGAAAAAGGTGTAGGGGGGGGGGGGATAAAGAGGGTGTAGGATCAAAATTAACCCTAGAGGGGGGGGGTGAATAGGGTTTATCGCAGATTTTTTTTGCAGAATAATTAAATAATAACAACACAGATAATAATCAAAATAAATGCGGAAAATAAGTAACACACAGATATGTCTATCTTCGGCAAAACCCTGCCTACTGCTACATTCCCCAAGGTTTCTACTTGGAGTTAAAACAATCTCTATGCTTACAATCCCCTGTAAACTCGCGACACTTGTCCCAACTGTTCTTAACCCTATGCTCAAACCCTGCACTAGTTTCTATCCCCGAAACCAGATTTACTCGAATTACAAATCCCGTATGTAATGACCCGAAAATCCGGTCCAATTTGAGCTGACCAAATAACACAAGTCCAACCCCAAATTGCACTGGAAATTCAAGAAATTAATAGAAAGAAGATAGAGGGTGAGGATAGATAAGATAGAACTATTAGAATAGAAGAAGAAGAAGAACATCATCATAATCAGAGTAACCACGAATCTCACAGCAGAACGAATAAAATATAACATAACTTTTAAAATACAAACAGTATATGTATACAATAACATTTCAGAGTACAACACTTACAACAACAGCGGAAATAATAAAAGCTATAGAATCTTGAAGCCTCCTGCTCCAAGCTCTCCAAGTGTATCTGTAAAATCCTGAACTACTTGACTGGCCGTACAAATTTAGGCACCCAAGAGTTTAGGTAGAACAAAACAAAGTAAACTCCGGGTCAGTCATGGGACTGGTATGAGTAAAACGGTTTAAAACAATTTGAACAAGTAAACGATATCTCATAAGACCACACCGTATAACGGAACGGGTTTTTCCCTTATGAGAATCCAAAATATCTTTATATCAAAAACCTTTTGATATTGTAATAATGTCTATCAACCACAATATAATAATCGTCTAGCAGAAACGCTTTCATCTCACGTTCTACATATATAGTATACAATCAAAACCGCAAGCACGTATTGGGTAATGGATTTCCAACTATGACAAGGTATGGAACCACCTTTCGCTCGTGTACTCTAGGAATAATACACTGGAGTTCAACAAGAACATCTTGCAACTCAGCCACACATGACCGACCACTCATTTCGCTTGAGTGTATCGAATGTACATCACCAACGGTTGGGATCAGCAACCGTTCCCGTATATATATATATATATATATATATATATATATATATATGGGACAACATTGATAGATTAAAGAAGCAAATGAATATTCTCTAGATAGGTGATTATACACCCTACTTCGGAGCGACCGACTTAGCCATGTTGCCTTCCCGATTTTTGTCATTTCCTGGTTGTTGAGGCCAGAGGTTACGATTACTTTCCATTCATTGATAACACGATCACTTTGAATGCCAAATTATCAAATCCGTTAATCATTAATTGGTTTACACAAATATTCTGGATGTTATGCTAAGGGGATAAATCTGTTGCAACCATATATATTTATGCAGACCAACCCATTCGATCATTGGAAATACTTTGTCAGACATTCGTCCATTTACGTTTGTTCTGGGATTGAACGAAACCGAAGGCACTATTCAGTACATCCATCTTAGTCCATTGTTATTTAAGATTTATACAACAGCCCTTGCACTTTACTCCGTCTTCAATATATTCAGCATATATGATTCGCAACGCTTATGCCAATACGGAGTGGTTCTTTGGGTAAGATTCCAACCGGTCTCTCCATATTAACAACGTTAAAATGGTCAAAACTTTGATAGTTTGTGATTTAACTATCAAATGAAAACATGTCGGTGTTCACACAACGATCTCAATTCCAAATGGAATTATCGATCCAACCATCAAACATATATATATATATATATCCACATTTCCTTATTTTCTATGCTTAGAAAATATACGTTATTAACACTGGAAAACATTTCCATAGCTTATTCACGTATCACTATTCTTCCACAACCATCAGTCCCTAACTGTAAACTAGTAAGAGAACAATTCTCTAAGTATAAACCCCGAAGGCCGAAACCAACATCAGATCCACACTCAGAAAACCATTCGACTTAACTAATCTCTAGTCAGTTTCTAATATTGTTTTAACTCTATTTGATTAACTCTTATTCAAATAACTAATATTCGATTAACTGTATTTGAATAACTCTAGTTCGATTTGACTCTAATCGATTTACTCTAACTGATTGACTCTAACTGGTTAACTCTAATTGATTAACTCTAATTGGTTAACTCTAACTGATTAAATCTAACTAAATAACTTATTTGATTCAACACCTTTTTGATTAACTCCTTTCGAATACTAGTATTCGATTACTTTATTGAATTACAAAGATTTTCCCTTTTAACAACGTTTATCCATTTAAAAAGATTTCCTTTTAACAGCGTTTATTCATTTATAAAGATTTACTTTTAGTAACGGTTCTTCACTTTAAAAATGTCCTTTTAACAACGTTTCTCCACTTATACAGATTCCCTTTTAATAACGTTTTCCTTTTTATAACGGTTTCCTTTTTATAATATCCTATTTATTTTCTAAACAAATATCCTCCTTTATAATATCCTATGATTTTATAAATGCTTTATTTTCAAATTTATTTCCTTTTATAAAATCGGTTGATTTTATAAAATTCCTTTATTTCAGTATACATTGAAATGTTCCTTTTTACATCCCAGGGTTTCTTATGATATTTAAAATATCGAATAACAAATGATCAATATGATTCTAACACACATAACCCATAATAGATATACATCACATCATATATCACAATATATGAAAACAGTAAAATAAATGTTGAGGAATCCAGTCGGATCCCTCCAACCTGTATCCCTGTATCCACAGATGTTACACAGTATAATATACATCAATTTCATTTCAATGTGAAATGTTCTGGTAAATCACATCAACATATATTTAACGGTTTATATATATATTTGTATATATATATATATATAATTTAAACTAACTGACTAGCAGTTCAATCAACCAATCTACACACAACAGTCAATCAATATCTAACAGTTCTAAAAGTACGTTATAAAAATATAACTGTTCAGAGTTGGTGAGTTTTACTCACATTGTCCGTAAATCGTGAAATAACGATTTCGGTCGCTCGACTCAGTTCAGTCGGTTTATTCTGTCATAATTGGAGACGAGCTCCAAATCATTCCACACTGGTACCACATTGTTGTTCCCGATCATACGATTCCAAGATGACGGACGGTTTGTAATTCAGATACTGTATGCACAGGATATGATTAATACAAGTTAATACACTTATTTGAATTTAATTAAAACATATATATTCAAATATTGGCCTCACCCCTTATTATTATTCCTTAGCCCAATTAGAAATTCACCGGCCCAACTTATTTCCTGCACCAACCCGTTCAGACATCTCCCCCCCTTGGTCCATCCACGTTTAATAAGAAGAACGAGCCTCCCTTATCTCCTTTGAACTGGCCCACCCATTAGCAAACCCGCTCCATAAGTCTTTCTTCAATTTCAAATCACACAAGGGTATATTCATTTCATTTTCTTCCTTTAACGTTGGGCTTAACACATGATTCCGGCCCATCCTTCCTACCCGATGAACAATCATCTCCCTTACTCCATAAATCACGAACGCCCAGCACAAACTAAACAAATCCACACTCAACTCCATCTACAAATCAAAACCACATTTGCTTTACCTGATCCCAGTCCAACATTTAACGTCAAACAGAAAACTTCTACTACCCCACCAAATCATAAATACTTCATGAACTTAACACCCCAAATCACTTCTCTCCTGTCACGTAAAACCGAACAAAAAAAACCCAAATGAACTTCCACTATTTCACCTCAACGCTGCAGACCCCTTTCCTCCATCTTCTAATAAGCTAAAACACGCAATACCTTCTAAAACTGAAACCAATACTCCAGTACTTCAACTGCTCACGCCCCCTGCCGGAACTGCGTCACCATCTTCACAGTAAATAACAAAACTCAACATCACCACTGTTCCTATCTCCGGCTCCTCTTCTGTCTTCTACAACTTTTACCTAACTCGAGCTCTTCCTTGCAACACTCGTTCGAGCACCAGTAACCACGAACCAGTTCATCAATCAACATCAATGTATTTCGAATTCCATCCAACTTCGGCGACAGGTTCGAATTTTCCCACTGGTTCCAAAATTGAACTCCATTCCGTGAACAAATACTTCGATTAACCAAAACATGGTACCCCAAATCGATGCACGACCGCTGTACAAAACCAAGCTCGACCAAACTGAATCGGAGCACTTAAAAGTGTCATCAAAATGAAGAGGGTAGCAGCGGGATCTCGAATATATATAAATATTGATTTATGGAATTTGATTCCTATTTCTTTGATTTATATTTTGAGGATTGAAACCGATTTCATTTGTTGAATGATAAATGGAGCTGGCGGCTTCTTTTATTTGTCAGGGGACTTTTTTTCTAGGTCATAAGTATGGAGAGGGGTATATATAGGGGTATAAGTTGAGGACGTGGTTCAATAACAAATACCGGGTTCAATAACAAGGCTTTATTCTTTACATCGGTTTAGGTGGATTAGTTCATCACTTGTGTTAGCCTTAAGTGCCAAGTAACAATGTACAGAGTCCTACATGAATGTAGATTAGACCAGCGTAGGATTGAATACTTAACTGAGAAGGAATCCATATATATAATATATTTTTTTACACTTTAGAGTACACCATTATACGAAACTCTGTTTGTCCGTGGACTGATATGAAAATACCGTTGTGATCAGCGATGTGCCAGGATTCCAAAAATATAATAATACCGGTAGTTTAACTCATATTGTGAAACCCCAAAATGTTGATTACAGGGTGCAAAATACTCCAAACAAAAAGTTTCTTATTTAATTAATTAAAAATTACCATAAAATTCTAAAAATTAAATTATCACTACTTCCCAAAAGAACCTTGTCTAAATTCAAACCCGATCTCTAGTTATATCGAATAAACCGTTACGGTCGATAAACGATTCTATAGCGACTATTTTAAAATTTGATTTGGACATATCTCAAAATCTACACGACGAAATCCTGATTTTTCTCCTCCACTAGAAAGATATACTCCACCAGCTCCACACGTTTCTTGTTTCACAGAAATCCGATTAAAAACGAACCCTGTACATTCAGTTGAAGTTCAAATCGCCAAATAGCGAACTGCCGCGCCATTTCAAGCTCGATTATAATTATAATAAAATTATACGTTCAAACTGACGTTATTTAAATATATTCGTTATTCTAATTCAATTTCAAGCTGAATTAAATATCACAGATGATCCAGTTCACACCATATCGTCATTTCAGCCAATTCCGATTATTTCAGAATTAAATATATTATTAAATTTATTATTTTAAATTAAATATTCAAAGTTATTTAATTAACCGACCATTAAATCCTTTTAATCACCATTTAAATAATTAAATAAATTAATTATAATACCTCTACCAATGCGGGTCATTACACCGTAATTCGTCTCCCTAGTTTTAGAGACAAACTAGAAAACTCTAATTTGATTACAACTTGAAATTAAAGACGAAACAAATTTCAAAACAAAGCTAAACCCTAGTTTTTAATTAAAAAAAACACTAAGCCCTTTTTTCTTTTATAACTTCTTGGCTCCCTTTAAAATCTAGAGTTTGTTGGCCGGCACTCTTTCATTTGTGCTTCACCCATCTTCATTTTAATTAGCCCGATTTTTTGGATTCTCTGGAAAAAATGGCAATGGCGATAAAGCTAGGGTTTGCAATCTCCTTTGATTTTAGGCAGCTGCCCTCTCTTCTCTGATATGCTCGAACTTCTTGTGGTTATCTGGTTCATCGATTTGAGATGTTTTTCTCTTGCTCTTGATCGAAAACAAAGCAAGTTCTTCTGAATCGATTATTCGATTTTGTTCTTGAATGATGTGGGTTTTGTTTTCGATGTTAATAGCCGATGATGAAAGGGGTGTTATATATGATTTACAATCCGAAATTATCTCTGATTTCATATACAATTTGGTCGTGATATATTCGTGAATTTTGGGTTTTTTTTTAAAAAAATCCATGACTTTGAATTGTTCTTCAGTATATATTGCGTGATTTCTGGGTTTTGATTTAGTCTTCCTTGACTTTGGAATTTCGATAGCTTTTGAATTTACTTTACTTCATAGAAAACTGATATGAACAGATGTATTACACTAACACGCCTTTGCCTTGAAGCACTTTGTTGCATCATGTTGCTATACGATCCTCAGAACTGAATTTCTAATAAGAATGGATGTAATTTTGTTGTTGTTCGAGTACTCTATTGCCCATAAGATAACAGTTGCTATATATTCATTTGTCACGACTTTATTGAATCCTGTCCCCATAAATGAGAATTGGTATTGCACTTGACTTGCCATTGAACATGTGGTCTTGCCGATCATCTTATAACTTATATGCTTGGACTTGTAGTATCATTTACTCCAACCATATTCTTGTTTGTTCTGCATTTGATTTCTTTTGTACTCGAACTTTCCATATAACATGTGGTCTTGCTGATCATCTTATAACTGATATGCTTGGACTTGCAGTATCATTTACTCCAACCATATTCTTGTTTGTTCTGCATTTGATTTCTTTTGTACTTGAACTTTCCATATATCAGTCTTCGAATTAATAAGAACAGTTATTGTACTGCTCGACTTGACTTTTAAACTGTTGCTAAAGTAGATTGATCATTTCCTGTCTAGTTTGAATTGAGTATTGCCATAAATGAAAAACAGTACACTATTTTTCCTGCATTTCTTTTCTGCCAAAAAATGGGTTTCTGGAAACAATCGACTTGTCAATTCTGTCCCACTAAAAAATGTTTAAGTATGTTGCATCCATGTGTTATACTGGGACTTGTGTGTTATACCGAGGCTTGTTTGGCTTGAATACTTATGGTAATTTCAGCTAGTGTTCATCATGTACTTGCTCATTCTTGTATTTGAACTGTTTCATACCTGTTGCACTCATGTAGTTGAATATACTGTTGTGCTTGTTTGGACCATTTTGCTATGTGATGAGTGCTGCCTTGTGTTGTGTATTTTCTGGAAATATCTCTTCGGCCAAAACTGATTCATTTTAAAATTTTGTTCTTGTGCATTCACACTTGGGCACTGTCCTGAACCATATACTTGTGCATGTGATCCTTATGAGCTCTTGTACCCCTTTGTACCATTTACATATGCGACCAGTTAATGCCTGTAGTTCCCTGACCTGTAGTTGTACCATGTCCCATTGCACTTATTTGGGTTTGACCATGTAGTTGTGTTGCTGCATCACTTTAGTATATATATACATATATGTTTTTATATTTTGGCACACTTGCTTACTATCTTGACCGTTCATCCAGTTGCACCCTGACTTGAACATGCTGCTATGAAGTTTTGCACTATATGAATGTTGCATCATTGACTATGCTGTGTTGAACATGTCCGAACCCTTTTTACTGCCTTGAAAACAATTTGATAAGAACAGACACTACACTTGATCACACCACTTCTTTGCACATCTTTACACTCCACCATGTATAACTATTGTAGTTCACTGTCTTGAATCATGATACATTGTTTCGTCCATTTTTTTATTTTTTTTATTTGCACTTTTGGCTTGACCATTTGCACACTGATTTACACTGAGTTGAGATGGTCCTTGTGGCTACTCCTCAGATGCATACTGAATGGCGTGGCAGTGCACACGTGTATATCTATACATGTGTGTATATGCAGCCATCAGACTGATTTTCTGTCCTTGCATATCAGACCAAGTCTCGAGAAATGATGAGAAACACACAGTAATTCTTAGGCAAAATAAATTTAAAAATAAATTTTTTATTTGCTTTTATTTTATTTTATTTTTTGCAGTCTACTGTGTGTGTTCATCTGTATGTGACAGGTATGAAGATGACTGGACTGACAGGAAAATGCTGTGAAGACAGAAAATTGAAGATGAAGACAAGAACAGTGTTAGTGTGTGTCAGTATTTGTGAGTGTAAGTGTTGTATAGAAATGTAATGAGAATTCTGTGTATATGAGAGTGGTTGTAAACACGATTGAATAGAATTGTACTATTATTTGTATTGATCAATATTGATTGAAATAAAAATATATTTTTGTTGTTTCAATCTGTTTCATTTTGTTTGAATCTTTTAATAGTACAATTTCTGTAATGTGTTAAATGTGTCATGTCAAAAATATTCAAAAATATTTGAATCGTAAATAGTGGAGTGATGTGTATGTACTATTTCAATTGTAAAAATAAATTATTTATTCGAATAAAAACACTATTGGGATATTCAATTCTGTACAGTAGTGTTCTATTCAATAAATATTTATTTTTTTGTGTAAAATATAGAATAGTACTGCTTACAAACACATTTATAAAATAATATATATATGTTTGTTATCATCAAACAATAATCATACTGTCATACTCAACAATCTCCCCTTTTTGATGATGACAAACATTTACAAGATTTTGAATGTGTTAAATGTGTTTGTACGTGAAATATATTACTCCCCTTATTTGTTTGCTCCCCCTACAACTGAACTCCCCCTATATATGTGGAAAATATAAATAATGAAATTTAATTGACAATTCTGCCTTTGGATATTTAATTTCCAATCTTAAATATTTTTGAATTATATACCCGTTAATCAAAATCTTGACAATTCTCCCCCTTTTGTTATCATCAAAAGGATAATAGAGATCGAAATAGTGACAAATTTAGACCATAAATATAAATTCAAATTCAGAAAGAGAATATATATCGTAAAACCCATTTATTCAAACAAAAATCATAATAAACTTTAAATCAGAAGCAAATTTCACTTTCAGAATGAATGGATTTACGATGGATTTTATATAATGAGGAGAGTTCAATAAAAATTGAATATTTTGAATATGAATTTTAAAGATTTTGAATACGCTCAAAAAAAAAATGTGTTAAGCACTTCCTAACCACGCATAACCCAAAGGTCTTTTAAATGGGGCTAGTAGTAACTTAACTTTATCCTCTCTAATGAGTTCCATCCATGCACAGCCCAAAGATCTTTTAAGTGAGAATGGAAGCACATAGAAATTAAGGTAATTCACCCACGCATAACCGCGAGGACTTTTAAATAGGAGTGAATACCAAGGATAAATTATTTATTTATTTTTATTTTATTTTATTTTTAATTCCAAGAATAATTAGAACTCCCCAAATTAAATAAAACCATGATGAATGACAGAAATATGGTAGATATAGAAGATGGTCATAAAATAAGCTCTAATTCAAAGTTATTATAAAATCTGTCCAATCATCATGAGATTTAAAATAACATCCCTCTAGTTATGAATTATATCATAGTCACAACTCATCACAATTTCATAAATCTATTAATAATTTTGATGAGTCACAAAACGGTTCAAATTAATCAATAATTTTAATTTTTGAATAAATAATCAAAAATGATTGTAAAATTGAAAATGTTAATTTTAAGAGGAGTTTTTGAAAATATCAATGCAAGTTTGAAAATCAGTTTCAAAAAATCAACCAGTAGAATATGAAATTATCTAATATTTCTAATGTTGATTGTTCCTAGACAATTTTAAAACAACTTATATATTTAATTCAAATTGTCTATGGAATTTAAAGATATTTAATTACTGATTTTTCAACTCATCGTTCAATCACCTAATCAAATCA
The DNA here is from genome assembly GCA_030737875.1 of Allium sativum. Taxonomy (NCBI): domain Eukaryota; kingdom Viridiplantae; phylum Streptophyta; class Magnoliopsida; order Asparagales; family Amaryllidaceae; genus Allium; species Allium sativum. The sequence goes on along the minus strand of CM060909.1, from coordinate 581,322,259 downwards.
ATTTCCTTATCAGAGCAGCACAAGATCATTTTCAAAGCAAGAATCACAAGTGAATTTTTCTGAGATTTTTTTAAACAAGAGCAAGAAACTGTCAACGATCAAATCTAAGATAATTATTTGAGATAAAAAAAATCAATTTTTTTATAATCTAGGAAATTCAACAATCAATAGCGAATGATTTCAAAATCAGCCAAGTAAAAAAATAAAGAAAGAAAAACTAAAAAAAAAGAAAAAAATAAACTAAAAAGGAATTGAAATAAAAATACGAGTTTTAGAGATCATACCTGACTTACCATAATCGATGTGATCCAATGAATCTCCAACTCTGAATCTATTGCTAAGGAACTTCAACCAATTCAATAAAATGGAACAATTTGAATTTTTATCTCTTAAACACAATTGTTCCTTAGCTTATCCCCGGTACCTAAATGTTTATAGGATCGAGTGGTTTAACTAAAATTGTTTTACCACTCTTATCTTCGTTTACATGTTTTGGTACCCAAACCCGTTTATATAACAATCCATTACTATTCACTAGCGTACCCTTTGGAACCCTAAATCATTTAGATTTATTCAAATTTATTTTGTTATTTTTTGGAATCCAAATTCGTTTAACAGAATTGTTTCTAAACGAGTTTTCATATCGTTCATGATTTAAAAATCCTTTGAAATTATTAGAGTTCAAAATTTCAATTTGATCAATTTCAAAACCATTTAAAGGATTTTTAAAATCATTAGGATTTTGTTTTTCAACCGGATCAAATCCAAAACCATGTCCCTTTTTATTCTGAACAAAAAATTGATTTTTAGAAAATTTAGTCAAGGCTGACCCAAGTTATTGAATTTTAAATTTAAGATCGCTATTTTCTTTCATTAGATTTGAACAACAATTAATAGCGATTTTCCTCTTTTCAGCATCAGTTTGTTTTAAAATCCAATTTTCGTTTTCAAGTGCTTTGATTTTAGCATTGGACTTATAAATTTCAATTCCAAATTGTTTTCGCTTTTCAAAATCCAGTTTTTCAGATTCTCTAAACTTTTCAATCTCCTTCTCAAAATCACGATTTTCGCTTTTCAAATTCTCGTTTTCACTATTGAGTAATTCAAAATCAGTTTTGAATTTCAAAGGATCATTACTCAAAAATTGACATTTTTCGTATTCTGAAAACGGTGAATTCTTAACTTTTTCAAGTTTTCTTTCTAAACTGTTATTTTCTTGAACTAGTTTTGACCTATCAGATTTCAATTTCTTAAGTTTTAGTTCAAGAGAATCAATGGTTTTTGTGAGGTCGTGATAATTAGGATTAATTCTTTATAGGTAAAATTCGATACCTCACTAGAATCCTCTTCACTAACTTCCGAATCAGATTGAGCCATAAGACACAAATTAGCTTCCTCTTCATCACTTTCAGAAACTTCTTCTCCTTCCTCGTCATCCCATGTAGCAGCAAAAGCCTTCTTCTTTCTTCTGAACTTCTTCTTTTCATTTTTGAGCTGCAGGCAATTCGGCTTGATATGTCCAGGTTTCTTGCAATTGTAGCAAAACATTTCATTGTCCAAACTACCTGAACTTTCAGACTTGTCGGTTTTTGAATTCTTCTTTCGTGGCTTGTAATTTCCTTTGGCCCACTTTCTCAAAGCAATGGCTAGCTCTTCAGCGGAATCTTCATCATCGCTTTCAAAAGTATTATTTAGAGCGATCGTCTTTTTCTTTGATTCAGAATTCTTTCGTTCTTCTCTTGCTTTTAACTCCATCTCGTAAGTGATGAGATTTTCGATCAACTCCTCCATGCTTATTTTATTCAGATCTTTTGATTCTTGAATTGCCGTAACTTTTGCTTCAAAATTCATCAGTAGCACTCTCAATATTTTTCCGATCAATTCCACTTCGGTATAGGTTTTGCCAAGAGCTTTTGCATTGTAGACTAGTGATGAGAAGCGTCCATACATCTCTTTTATATCCTTGTTTCTTTGCATAGAGAAATTTTCATATTCGTTGCTGAGTAGAGCGAGACGAGATTCCTTCACTTGAGATGTACCTTCGTGCGTGAGCTCCAACGTATGCCATATTTCCTGTGCAGTTTCACAATGAGAAATTCGATTAAATTCTGTTTTATCAAGAGCACAGATTAAAGCTTTAGCATTAGCTGAAAATAATTTTTTATCATTAGCATCCCACTTATCTTTTGATTTAGGAATTTCAACACTACTAACAATAACAGTGGGAGATCTATAACCCGTTTCAATAATATCCCACACATTTTAATTGACTAAACTTAAATAAATTTTCATCATAGCTTTCCAATATGCATAATCAGTTTCATTAAACATTGGTGGTCCAACTATGGACCGACCCTCAGAAAAACCATTATTAGATAGATTCATGACTCTAGAGTTAAAATAAAATAAAAAATACCTGCTCTGATACCACTTGTAGGATCAAAATTAACCCTAGAGGGGGGTGAATAGGGTTTATTGCAGATTTTTTGCAGAATAATTAATAATAACAACACAGATAATAATAAAAATAAATGCAGAAAATAAATCACACAGATATACCCATCTTCGGCAAAACCTTGCCTACTGCTGCATTCCCCAAGGTTTCTACTAGGAGTTAAAACAATCTCTACGCTTACAATCCCCTGTAAACTCACGTCACTCGCTCCCAACTGTTCTTAACCCTACGCTCAAAACCCTGCACTGGTTTCTATCCCCGAAACCAGATTTCCTCGAATTACAAATCCCGTAATTTGTCTCCCTAGTTTAACTAGAAAACTCTAATTTGATTTCATTTTGAAATTAAAGATGAAACAAATTTTAAAAACAAAGCTAAACCCTAGTTTTTAATTTTAAAAAAAAAACTCTAAGCCCTTTTTTCTTTTATAACTTCTTGGCTCCCTTTAAAATCTAGGGTTTGTTGGCCTGCCCTCTTTCATTTGTGCTTCACCCATCTTCATTTTAATTGGCCCAATCTTTTGGATTCTTTGGAAAAAATGGCGATGGCGATCAAGCTAGGGTTTGCAAACTCCTTAGATTTTAGGCGGCTGATCTCTCTTCTCTAATATGCTCGACCTTCTGGTGGTTATCTAGTTCTTCGATTTGAGATGTTTTTCTCTTGCTCTTGATTGAAAACAAAGTAAGTTCTTCTGAATTGATTTTTCGATTTTGTTCTTGAATGATGTGGGTTTTGTTTTTGATGTTAATAGCTGATGATGAAAGGGGTATTATATACGATTTAAAATCTGAAATTATCTCTGATTTCATATATGATTTGGTCGTGATATATTCGTGAATTTTGGGCTTTTTTTAAAATCCATGACTTTGAATTATTCTTCAGTATATATTGCGTGATTTCTGGATTTTGATTTAATCTTCCTTGACTTTGGAATCTCGATAGCTTTTGAATTTAATTTGCTTCATAGAAAACTGATATGAACAGATGTATTACACTAACACGCCTTTGCCTTGAAGCACTTAGTAGTATTATGTTGCTAGGCAATCTTCAGAACTGAATTTCTAATAAGAATGGATGTAATTTTGTTGTTGTTCGAGTACTCTGTTGCCTAAAAAATAACAGTTGCTATATCTTCATTTGTCACGACTTAATTGAATCCTATCCCCATAAATTAGAACTGGTATTGCACTTGACTTGCCATTGAACATATGGTCTTGCCGATCATCTTACAACTGATATGCTTGGACCTGTAGTATCATTTACTCGAACCATATTCTTGTTTGTTCTGCATTTGATTTCTTTTGTACTTGAACTTGCCATATAACATGTGGTCTTGCTGATCATCTTATAACTGATATGCTTGGACTTGTAGTATCATTTACTCGAACCATATTCTTGTTTGTTCTGCATTTGATTTCTTTTGTACTTGAACTTGCCATATATCAGTCTTTGAATTGATAAGAACAGTTATTGTACTACTCGACTCGACTTTTAAACGATTGCTAAAGTAGATTGATCATTTCCCGTCGAGTGTGAATTGAGTATTGCCATAAATGAAAAACAGTACACTATTTTTCCTGCATTTCTTTTCTGCCGAAAAATGGGTTTCTGAAAACATTCGACTTGTCAATTCTGTCCCACTAAAAAATGTTTAAGTATGTTGCATCCATGTGTTATACTGGGACTTGTGTGTTATATTGAGGCTTGTTTGGCTTGAATACTTATGGTAATTTCAGCTAGTGTTCATCATGTACTTGCTCATTCTTGTATTTGAACTGTTTCATGCCTGTTGCACTCATGTAGTTGAATATACTGTTGTAATTGTTTGGACCATTTTGCTATGTAATGAGTGCTGCCTTGTGTTGTGTATTTTCTGGAAATATCTCTTCAGCCAAAACTGATTCATTTTAAAATTTTGCACTTGTGCATTCACACTTGGGCACTGTCCTGAACAATATACTTGTGCATGTGATTATTATGAGCTCTTGTACCCCTTTGTACCATTTACATATGTGACCAGTTAACGCTTGTAGTTCCCTGACCTGTAGTTGTACCATGTCCCATTGCACTTATTTGGGTTCCACCATGTAGTTGTGTTGCTGCATCACTTTAGTGTATTTTTTTTTGGCACACTTGCTTACTATCTTGACCATTCATCCAGTTGCACCCTGATTGAACATGCTGCTATGAAGTTTTGCACTATATGAATGTTGCATCATTGACTATGCTTTGTTGAACATGTCCGAACCCTTTTTGTTGCCTTGAAAACACTTTGATAAGAACAGACACTGCACTTGATCACACCACTGCTTTGCACACCTTTACACTCCACCTTGTATAACCATTGTAGTTCACTATCTTGAATCATGATGCTTTGTTTCATCCATTTTTTTATTTGCACTTTTGGCTCAACCATTTGCACACTGATTTACACTGAGTTGAGATGGTCCTTGTGGCTACTCCTCAGATGCATACTGAATGGTGTGGCAGTGCACACGTGTATATCTATACACGTGTGTATATGCAGCCATGAGACTGATTTTCTGTCCCTGCATATCAGACCAAGTCTCGAAAAATGATGAGAAACACACCGTAATTCTGAGGCAAATAAAATTTAAAAATAAATTTTTTATTTGCTTTTATTATTTTTGTTGCAGTCTACTGTGTGTGTTCTTCTGTATGTGATAGGTATGAAGATGGCCGGACTGACAGGAAAATGCTGTGAAGACAGAAGATTGAAGATGAAGACAAGAACAGTGTTAGTGTGTGTCAGTACTTGTGAGTGTAAGTGTTGTATAGAAATGTAATGAGAATTCTATGTATATGAAAGTGGTTGTAAACACAATTGAATAGAATTGTATTATTATTTGTAATGATCAATATTGATTGAAATAAAAATATATTTTTGTTGTTCAGTTCAATCTGTTTCATTTTGTTTGAATCTTTTAGTAGTACAATTTCTATGATGTGTTAAATGTGTCATGTCAGAAATATTCAAAAATATTTGGATCGTTAATAGTGGAGTGATGTATATGTACTATTTCAACTGTAAAAATAAAATATTTATTCGAATAAAAACACTATTTGGATATTCAATTCTGTATAGTAGTGTTATATTCAATAAATATTTATTTCTGTGTGTAAAATATAGAATAGTACTGCTTACAAACACATTTATAAAATAATATATATATGTTTGTTATCATCAGACAAAAATCATACTGTCATACTCAACGGAGGGGAAATAGCGGGATATGGCGGAAGTACAAAAAGGTTTATTAGATGTAAAACCAAATTTTTGAAAAATTAATTAATTATCATTTTCACATTATATGTGTACAAGAAACTAGTATTATTTAATCTTATATAACAAAATCAAGGAATATCATAGTTATGCATGTTGAATTTGACGAGGGTAATTGATGTTAGCATATGTTAGGCACATACGCCTTAAATTTACCCTTTACGCTAAATTTACTGAATTTTTTAAAAAGAGAACTAGTTAAATCACGCATTTTATATTTATATTGCTAAAGCTGACACTAAAACGTTGATTTAGCATATTCAGCGGACAATAGCAGGGCTAAAAGTGGATCTGTTGTTCATTAATGCTAAATTGTAATAGCATAGCGGTTGAAGAGCGCTATTGGCTGTAGCGGGGATACTGTGGGGCTTTAGCGGGGCTTTAACTGCATAGGTAACACCCTATATTTTAATACACCATAAATATACAAAGAAGATAATAAAATGAATATTAATTAATTGAATATTCATAATTAGGTAAAGCATACTTTATCGTTGCGTCCTTACGAAATTTTGGTTCAAATAGACTATTGGTTTTCGTAAAACGGATTAAGTATGAAGAAGTTATGGATAATAGAAGATTATACTGAAATATAATATGATATAAAATTTAATAACATAGAAAACAACGGTCACAGGGCGACCTACCTTTACATGGGTCGACCCCTTTGTAAACCCATGGGTCGACACTAGTGTCGACCTATGCTTAAGGTGGGTCGACCCACCTTCATGCAGGGCAGATTCCTACGCCTAAATCTAGACCGTTTTATTTTCTAAATACATACGCTGACTCAGCTTGAAGTGCATAGTTTGATTTAATAACCTAAAATCTAATGGTTTATAATTATTCTAGCTAATCTATAAATAGGCTAGCAGCCTCACCATTTTCTTACGCATAAACATTCTTCATCTTCTTCCTCCAAGCTATGTTCTAAATAAAATTAAGAAAATGTCGAGGTGCTGCCAAAACTTAGATTGAAGGGATAATTCTTAATTTTCTACAATAACAACTGTTTTAGAAGGATTTTCTGGATCTAATTCAAACCATTGTGAGTTCTAATTATTTTTAGATCTTCCATCTAAAAAATAATCTGACATTAAATAATTTGGGTCTGAAATTATATAGTGTTTATAAGTTTATATGTTACTTTTTAATGTCTATTATCTATTCAATTTTCAGTTACTACATGTTATATGTACATCCTTGTTATCCATTTTCTGTTTTAGATTTATTTACAGTCTTATGCCTATTTATTCAGTTTATTTATTTCTGAGTTGGATCTATCTTTCTCCTTTACTTTTTATTTTACTTCAAGCCTAGGCCATCAAGAGCCTAGGTCATTTCCGTTAGAATTGCGTAAACTAAGTTAAATTAGAATAGCTTGTAATAACAGTAAAAAGGAGAATCAAGCATATTGAAACATGAAAATCTTTGACTGTATAATTGGGATAATATGCAAACACTATACCAAAAAATGCTTTTAACAACGCTATTGTATGATATTACAGCGTTTGATGAACGGTGTATAATGACATGTTGTCGTAGGCCCTTTTTTTAAACAGTGGCAAAAGAAATGCTGTTACATTTCACATTTTACAACGTTTTAATCTAGCTGTTAATATGATATACACAGCGTTTTTTAGATGTTGTTTTGAAAAATAGACAGCGTTCGAAACATGTTGTCAAAAAATGTACAATTTCACAAAGACTTTCAACAGCTAATTTTAAACGCTGTTACTAATATTATACCAACGTTTTATACAGGATGTAAAAAAGTTCCCTTTTGTTTTATCAGCAATTATGAAACGTTGTTAGTAATATTTACAAAACATATCATTTATGCTGTAGAAATATGCACAAGGTTCATTTACAGCATATATTAAATGTCGTTATTATTTTTGTGACAACTCGCCCCTCATTAGCCGACATTTCTGATGAAAATGCGTTGTGCCACTGTCCAACCAGCACGGGACGATCACCGAAGAAAGGAAAAGAAGGGAATTTGAACTAGCAAGGAACCTATAGAATGTCTCACAGCGCATGGAATAAAATATAATAATAACATACTTGACATAAAACAGGCGAGACAGTGCATAAGCTGAAAACTAAACCATCATAGCAGCGGAAAATCAAAATACAGCTTATGTTCCACATCATCTTTATTACAACTTTTAAAACAGTCTCTAAAGCAAAGTAAAGAAAAGGTACACTACTAATGCCCAAAGTAGTGACCAGCAGCGACACAGGGAGCACATATATATAATAGTACGTGTAAGCCTCCAGCTCGTCTCCGGACAGCTACTCGTGCACAAACAACTAACCTGTCTCTAGTCTGCCCGTTTATGAGCACCCAGAGTAATAAGAAGAGATATAAAACTCTGGGTCAGACAAAAGTCTGGTATGAGTGATAAGCAGCAAAACAGAACTATAACAGGTATACTAAATCATTCTTGAACCTGGACCTGCAACCAAAGAGTTAACACAACAAGATGTACAATACTCTAAGGTGACACTAACATATGGTGTAAAGATACGGGGGAGGGGTGTGTGCATGTCATAATGATGGCAAACAATCAAGCATAGCAACCATCCTTACATCTCTCACTCAGTGCGTAAAGCATACGATATCCACCGCTTTGATCACCCAAATCCTTGCTATGATCACTCTGCCCCCATGGAGTCATGACAACCCCACTACACTGATCCATAGCCACTAATCCTTGCTATGTCCACTCTGGCCCATGAAGTCATGATGACTCCACTACACTGGCTCATAGCCATGCTACGATCACTCTGCCCCATGGAGTAATAACTACCCCACTGCACTGGTACGTAGCCTAACATCCGTCTCGGTGGTGAATCAAAGCTGTAGACGTCGATAACCCCTTTGCACACGTCCCGCAGCAAAGTCCAATCATGAAGTCAACTCGTTGATCCCATTTGGATCCTGAGTAATAACCTCCCATCTGGACCTCCTTTGCATCTCAAATTTTGGTCAAATTTAAGTTGGTCTTCAGAAGAGTCATTGCTTAGAAGTAGTAGCATACATCCGGTTTGGTTTGGTGGCATTCCCTTGGTACGATTCGACGTGCTTCAACTCCTGGTCATCCATTCGGTTCAGTTCGGCCAACACCCCCTAGGTCGGGTCGGTTGTGGAACTCCATCCGGGTCGGTTTGGTCAACGTCCTCCAGGTCTGTTCGGTTGTGGCACTCCATCTAGGTCGGTTTGGTTATCTCCATCCGTTGCTCCAGTTGCTCTCCTCCGATTTGATCCCTTGCTCAGCTCCGATCTGATCCCCACCCAACTCCAACTCTTTGCAAGTGGCCTTCCTTGTTGCCAAGTGTAACACCCCACGTCCATTAATGTCACTCACAAGGGGAATGCATTAATTTCCATGGAGCATATTTAGTATATAGAACAGAATATAACAAGATAGATACAAATAATGGTAATTGAAAGATTTGAAACAAATTTTATTACAGTGGAGAAATAGTTTGATTAGAATAACTTCATAAACCAAGTACACTTAATATCCATCTTGACAGATTTGTTTTCTGAATACATAAAGTAAGAAAACATAAAGTAAAAAGCATAAACCCCAACACAAGTAGCCATAAAAGAGATGAGATGAACTTTACTTTCAGCAATCCAAGCAACTTCCAAAAGAGAGAGAAAGAGATCCAAGATCAAGCTCCACTAGTACTAGTCCCAACCTGAGAACCTGGGGAGGGAAAAGGAAGAAAAGAGGCAAAACAAGGGGGTCAGACATAAAGTTTGGCGAGTATAATAACTTTAACAATATAATTATTAAAGTAACTAGGATAAGGCATAAACTGGTAGAACAAGGTATGACTGTGAAACAAGTGGGCATGAAAAAGCAAACAGGAGGAATATTCTGGCACTAATCTCGTTCCTAATCACTGTAGGATAATTACTATATTGCACCAATGTTAATTACACCGCACCATTACTAGTCACCCTAAAAGTTGATCCCGCCTACAGAACATAATAATGATAATGGTAGTTTCGTGTACCCCTAGTTTCCTTCATATGTGCCGCCTGCCCCTATCTCCACTAGTTGTACCCATTACCCCATGCGATCGGCTCCCTTAACTCGTAGATACCCATGTTGGTCCCACAGTGGGGTGTATCACTCCCCAAAGTGGCAACCCGATACCACTAAAGATGCACGGCTTATATCTACACGATGCAACAACGTCTTACCTACCAGCCCGGGCCCACGTACGCACATGACCACGTTGGACTTGCGTTGCCACCGCTAACCCGTTTCAACCTATTACAATCAAACCCAGTAAGCGTGTCCCGTCCTCGACTTCGGTCGAGCTCACAAATATACTTAACGGATTACTGGTTTGAAAAGGCACCCCCATGCCTAACACAAGCTTTCACCTAAGCTTGGTCCCCACTAAGGTTTCCCACTTAACCCCATTCTTATTAATGTCATCTTACATGTTTCCAACTTGGTTAAGTGTTTCTAATTCACATGCCAACCAAGGCCACCCACTTAACCCCCATGTCCCACCACATGTTTATCTAGTTAATTGTTACTTAATTCATTATAACCGTAACCTTGTAAAGACCTCCCACATTAGACTGACATTTGCGGTTGCTGGATTTGCCGGGCAGGTCCGGGCAGTCTAATACCGCAAACGAGCCTAACCTCGTGTCTTTACAATTGTTACGCATTTAATTTGTGCCTTTGACCTCTCATATTAGACTACCGTTTGTGGTTGCTGGATTTGCCGGGTGGGTCCGGGCAGTCTTACACCACAAACCTGTCTAACCTCGTGTCTTAGGTGGTTAATTATTACACATCTTTATTTAAACCCAAATTGGATTAATATCCCTATTCAAATTTGTCAATAGCTTCCAAATTTATTTATGTCCATAATTGTCACCTAAATTATCTCCATAAATTACAGGTATACAAATTATACCAATTAATGTCTCAAATTAAAAGTATGCCTTTTTAGGCCATTTTATGCCAATTCACAATTATGTATATTCAATATTTTCCCATCGTCCCCACGCTATTTGTACGTTTTAATGTTACATATGTTAGACTCGCAATAGTCTAACTTACAAAAGGAAAAACAACATCACAACTTGCATAACACATAAAATAGATCTAAGAATCATGACATAAGTTTACATTGCCAATAACTTGCATATATGTGTATGGTTTTCCTATAACTTGCATATGAACAAACTAGCATATGATTCACATACAAAATTAGCATAGGCAATTTGCATAACTATGTACTGCCATGGATCTAAATATAGATCTAAACATAAAGGTGTGAACTTGCATATGGATCCAAACATAAAGATGTGAACTTGCATATGGATCTAAACATAAAGATGTGAACTTGCATATGGATCTAAACATAAAGATGTGAACTTGCATATGGATCATAAAGATAAATGTCACATGTTTGCATATAAACTAGCATATGTATCTACATGATTCACATATGTTTTAACATCCCGGACTTTCATAAGATTCACATGTCTTAATATCCCAAACTTGCATATAATTCATATAAGAACATGTAATCCAACATCACAAACTTGCATATATAAGAACATGTAATCCAACATCACAAACTTGCATATAATTCATATAAGAACATGTAATCCAACATCACAAACTTGCATATAATTCAACATCACATGATTCAAAATCATATTTTCATAATCCCAATTATAACTTATAATAATCAAATTAATTAATTATTTTGTGAAAGATATTATGCTCACAAACGAAAGAATAGTCTTGTCTTTCTGGAGTCTGTATTTTGGAACTGAATGGCTCACCTTTGATGTAGACTAATTGTTATTTAGATTTAGATTTGATTTTGATTCTTGTTTTAATCTTGTTCTTGAGTTGAAAGAGATGGAGGCTACTCTAGGTTCTCCATTGACGGCATGGCAGCTCTGTGTATGAATTAGTATGACTTTAGGTTAAGATTTAGGTTGCTTATATAGAATTTTGATTGATTAAGAGCCGTCTGATTTGCCTAGAATCAATCAAGACCATCCAGTCAAGATAGAATAACACCTCATCCCTAATGACTCAACAACAGGTCAGAACAGCGTCATCTTTCAGATCTGCCCGAGGGGGCAGGTCGACCCCCAGGTCGACCTGTATGGGTAGGTCGACCCCTAGGTCGACCTCCTGGTCGACCTGGCCCTTAGGCGGGAGATTTCCCTCCTAGCCTGCTCCCCTGTTTTGAATTTGAATTTCTGAACTGTTTATTTAAATTCTGAAACCTCTGAAGGCCGTAACTTCTTCATACGAAGTCCAATTCACACAAACTCGGACTCTATCTCAAGCAGAATTCCAAGATGAACGCAATGGCGCAACCCGTTTCCCTTAATCCTCACATTTGAATTTAAGTATTCTTTAATTTTAAAATCACAGGGTGTTACATTCTCCCCCTCCTTAAAGGATTTCGCCCCCGAAATCTCCAAGTTAAGGAGAATGTATTTCCTAACATCCAATCATCCTTCTACTCAACCATCAAACACAGGCATCCATTGTCCTTACAAGATTTCTAATGCCGTATGAACATATGCAAAAAAAAGTGTGTGTATATGTTCCTTGTCTAATGTAAAATCAGGCGGTCTACTGATTCAGTTGACCTCCTTAATGCAAATCATGATAGTGCCATGCGTCCATTATGTATGCGAAAGAATCCTATCGATACATATTATTTCTACATGCATTCACAACCATTCATTAAAATGCAGCATCCATATGATAACACAACCATTATACATTCATTAATTTAAATATGCACTCACATTTATATGCAATATGAAGGTGATTGAGCCGATCTAGTGCCTAATGTGTGTGTACATGCATCCACGAGCAACCATTAGCAACCACTTGCATCCACTTGCATCCACCAAACATAACATGTCTCAAACACATGTTTGCAACCATAGGGTTCTTCCTAACTAAAGATTGAAGATGTCATCGCAAAGATAATACTAAATGATAGGACAAGTACCAACAAAGCGGTAGAAAAAGGAGAAGTTAAAAAAAAACATACCCTCAAAAAGGAAAGGGTACAGCGTACGCATCTTATCTTCCGTCTCCCAAGTCGCGTCTCTTTGATCATCTCCCCATTGCACTTTGACCAACTTGACCTCTTTGTTGCGTAGCTTTTTGACCTCCGATCCAAGAATGCATGTAGGAGCTCATCTAACCTTGGCATTGCGCTCTACTTCTACTTCTTCGAGCGTGCTCGGCTCCACCACTTCCGCTGTATCATGTAAACACTTACGCAAATGCGAAACATGAAACACGTCATGAACTCCACTGATTTCGCTGGTAACTTTACTCTGTATGCCATCTGCCCAATCCTCTCTGTAATTGGAAAGGGTCCTACGAACCTCGGTGCCAACTTCCCTACTGATCCAAAATGGACTACTTTCCTCAACGGTGACACCTTAATAAAAACCATGTCCCCAACCTCGAACTCAAGATCGGTTCGTCTCTTATCAGCTTATGATTTCTGTCAGTCCTGCGCCGTCTTCATTCACCGTTGAATCAGGTCTATCTTCTCTGAAGTCTCCCTAATCATATCAGGTCCAAGCATAACCTTGTCCGTGGATTCCCACCAACAAGTAGGTGATCGGCATGGTCGTCCATAAAGAGCCTCAAAAGGCGCCATGCCAATGCTAGCCTGAAAGCTGTTATTATAGGCGAACTCCACTAATGGAAGATGCTCTTCCCATGTTCCTCCAAAGTCTAGGATGCATAGCCTCAGAAGGTCTTCTAGAATCTGATTTACTCTCTCAGTCTAGCCGTCCGTCTGAGGGTGATAAGCAGTACTTAAGCATAATTGTGTTCCAACTGCCTCTTGTAAGCTTTTCCAAAATTCGCTTGTGAAAATGGGATCTCTATCGCTCACAATGCTAGAGGGTATGCCGTGTAGACGAACTATCTCTCGAAGGTAAACAGATCCTAACCTTGCGGCAGTCCTCCTACTTTTAATGGGAATAAAATGGGCACTTTTGGTAAGTCTGTCCACTGTTACCCAAATCCCCGTATTACTCTTCCCTGATCTTGGTAACCCATCTACAAAATTCATGGAAACACTTTCCTATTTCCACAGCGGAATCTCTAAAGGGTGGAGCAAACCTCCGGGCTTCTTTTGCTCCGCCTTTACATGCTAGCACTGTAAGCATCTAGAAACGAACTCAGCCACGTCCTTCTTCATTCCTGCCCAAAAGAAAACTCGCTTCATATCCATATACATCTTGTCACCACCGGGATGTATGATCATATTAGAGCGAGGTGAGTCTTCAAGAATTGCCTTCTTCAAACTCTCTTCTTGTGGCACACAAAGTCTCCCATCTCTACGCAGCCAGCCTCTCTCATCTATAGCATATGTATTAAGATGACTCGAAGACTCCCCTCCTATAAGCTTGCCTACTATCTCAACCAACTGCGGGTCATCCCGCTGTGCCTCTCCAATCCGACCCAAAGTGTAGGTTGCACCTCTAACGATGCCAACAATCCGGGTACATAATCGACGGAGGGTCTGAAGTCAAAGGTGGATATATACTCCAAACTCTGTCGCTCTACGAACAAGGGACTTAGAGCCAACTTCTTTCTACTTAAGGCGTCGGCTACAACGTTACCCTTACCAGGAGTATATGCGATGTCAAAATCGTAGGATGCCAAAAACTCCATCCACCTCTATTGCCTCAAGTTTAGGTCCTTCTGAGAGAATAAGTACTTTAGCAACTTATGGTCTATATACAACTCAAACCTCTCGCCAAGCAAATAATGACGCCATGACTTAAGCACAAAAACTATGACAGCCAACTCTAAGTCGTAGGTAGGGTAATTTTTCTCGTGGGCTTTCAACTGCCTTCCACCATAGCATGTCACCCTTCCCTCTTGCATTAAAACAGCGCCAAGCCCTATCCCGCAAGCATCGGTATATACTGTGAATGGCTTACTCCCGTCTGGCAAAACTAAAACTGGAGCTGTCATCAAAGCCCTCTTCAGACGTTGGAAAGCATCGTCACAGTCGACGTCCCAAGAAAAAGTCAAATTTTTCTTCGTTAACCGAGTGAGTTGGGTTGATATCTTCGCGAAGTCCTTAATGAACTTCCTATAATAACCAACAAGCCCTAAAAAGCTTCTTACTTCTGTTGCGTTCTTAGGAATTTTCCAATCTTGGATTGCCACTACATTTGCGGGATCCACAGCTATCCCTTCCTTAGAGACCACATGTCCCAAGAACCTCACTTCTTTTCTCCAAAAATGGCACTTGGAGAACTTAGCTTTAAGTTGATGCGCTGGTAGGGTCTCTAAGACTTCCATAAGATGTAGGGCATGCTCTTCTTCATTTTTAGAGAAAATCAGGATATCGTCCACAAAGACTACCACAAATTTGTTTAGAAATCCCTAAACACCCTACTCATTAAGTCAACAAAGTATGCGGGTGCATTCGTCAAACCAAAAGGCATGACGAGCCGCTCAAAGAAGCCGTCAGGAGTTCTAAATGCAGTCTTATCTATGCTATCTTCAGCCACCCTTAGCTGATGAAATCCTATAGCCAAATCCAGTTGCGAGAAAACCGAAGCACCCACCAACTGATCAAATAAATCATCTATCATCGGCAACGGGTGTCTGTTCTTCTTTGTTAGCTTATTCAGCTCTCTGTAGTCCACGCATAATCTAAGTGAACCATCAGATTTTGTAGCAAAAACGACTGGAGCACCCCACTCCGAAATACTTCTTCTTATGAACCCCTTCTCAAGCAACTCTTTCACGTGCTTACTGAGTTCTCTTCTCTCTCTCGGAGCCATGTGGTGCACTGGTAATGCAACTGGCTTTGCATTATCTACTAAGTATATTCGAAAGTCTATCTCATGCCTCTGGGGTAAACCTCGAACCTCATCGAAGACGTCACGATATTCACGGACCACACGAACATATTCCAAACCATCATTGGATGCGTCAAGGGATTCTAGGTAGCTAAGCATTACCGAACCTCTAGGGTCACAAGAAATATCGAGGGTCTTTCTACAATGAGTCAACAATCTAACTACTCTTCTTTCACAACCTAGGATGGCACCATGTCTAGCGAGCCAATCCATGCCTAGAATCAAGCCGTAGCCCATGAAGCCAAGAACGAAGGCGTTGCATTCAAACCCAACACCCAAGATAGACACTCTCAAATCCCGACAAATCACAGAAAGATGAGCCAACCCACCAATAGGATTTGAGACTACTATGGGATCCGTAACTAGACTAGTATTTAGGTGTAGTGTTTAAACTAACGAAGTAGATACAAATGAGTGTGACGCGCCAGAGTCAAACAAAGTACGAACAGGATGATCAAACAGGATGATCAAACAGAAAAACTAAACTTTCAACGTAAATGTTTCTACCTCTCTCCTGTCCTGGTGCCATGAGAGCCTGAATCTACCCTCTTGCCTGCCTTAGTGCCATGAGAGTTTGAATCTGCCCTCCAGAAGTGGACCCCGTCCGTTGCCCTTGCCCCTGTTTCCTCAGGCAGTCTTTAACTAAATGTCCTGCCTCTCCACAGTGGAAGCAGCCAATCTTCTTCTTTTTCCTATAATCCTTGCTCAGATGGCCTGATGTCCCACAATTAAAGCACCATTTCTTTCCCTTGCTATTGTTATCCTTACCACCTTTCTTGTTCTGCTGCTGTGATTTCTTTTGATCCCTTTTCTTCTCCGGTGCCTTATTAGCATTAGCACCCTTCTCTTCTTCATGCATAAGTGTCATGTCAACCAGTTTCTCAAAGGTAGCCCCCATCGGAATGTAGGTCATAGCCAACCCATGTAGCGGCTCATTCAAGCTTTTAACGAACCTCAAAGCCTTCTTCTCAGGTGTGTTCACCAAGTCTAAGTTAAATCTCACCAATTGATTGAATTTGTTGACATACTCATTTACTAACAAATTTCCTTGCCTTAACGCTAAGAATCTTTCCATATATAAGTTCACTTCTGCTCGTGAGAGAAATTTCATCTCGAACCTACGCCTGAAATCCACCCATGTCTCCACTGGACGCTCTCCATTCGTGAGCTCCCACCAAAACGAGGTTTCGTCCTTCATTAACCAAGCAAACAATTGGACCTTCCTCCCATCTTCTACCTCGAAAATACCAAATAGATCTTCCACCTCCTTAAGCCAATTTCGGGCTTCAACAAACATCTATGATCCATGAAAAGGTTTCCGCCCATCGCCCTAAACTCTTTGCATATCTTTGAAAAAGTATCAACGTGAGGCGGGGGAGGAGCAACTGCAGCTGGGGGAGGAGGAACATTTGCTGGTCCCGCGGCATTGGCCCTAGCCTCCAGATACCTTCTAAACCAGCCTGGTATCGGTATGGCCTCGGGTATCTCAGGTTCCCTAGACATGCTGAAAAAGAAAAAGGAAGAGATTCAAAACGGAGAATGGAAGGAAAGATATATGGCTCTCGGGGGTTATGTTTTTATAACAAACTTTTCTCTTGAAAATACTTTCCTTAAAACATATTCTTGAAAGTATTTCTTTATAAAATGCATTTGAAAATTAGTTTTTTCAAAATCTCATATATGTTCTAGTAACCTTCAGCTCTGATACCATGTGTAACACCCCACGTCCATTAATGTCACTCATAAGGGGAATGCATTAACTTCCATGGAGCGTATTTAGTATATAGAACAGAATATAGCAAGACAGATACAAATAATGGTACTTGAAAGATTTAAAACAACTTTTATTGCAGCAGAGAAATAGTTTGATTACAACAACTTCATAAACCAAGTACACTTAATATCCATCTTGACAAATTTGTTTTCTGAATACATAAAGTAAAAAACATAAAGTAAAAAGCATAAACCCCAACACAAGTAGCCATAAAAGAGATGAGCTGAACTTTACTTTCAGCAATCCAAGCACTTCCAAAAGAGAGAGAAAGAGATCCAAGATCAATCTCCACTAGTACTAGTCCCACCTGAGAACCTGGGGAGGGAAAAGGAAGTAAAGAGGCGAAAGCAAGGGGGTCAGACATAAAGTCTGGCGAGTATAATAAATTTAACAATATAATTATTAAAGTAACTAGGATAAGGCATAAACTGGTAGAATAAGGTATGACTGTAAAACAAGTGGGCATGACAAAGCAAACAGGAGGAATATTCTGGCATTAATCTCGTTCCTAATCACTATAGGATAATTACTATACTGCACCAATGTTAATTACACCGCACCATTACTAGTCACCCTATTGTTGATCCTGCTTACAGAACATAATAATGATAATGGTAGCTTCGTGTACCCCTAGTTGCCTTCATAGGTGCCGCCTGCCCCTATCTCCACTAGTTGTACCCACTACCCCCATGCGATCGGCTCCCTTGACTCGTAGATACCCGTGCTGGTCCCACAGTGAGGTGTATCACTCCCCAAAGTGGCAACCCGATAACACTAAAGATGCACGGCTTATATCTACACGATGCAACGTCTTACCTACCAGCCCGGGCCCACGCACGCACATGACCCCGTTGGACTTGCATTGCCACCGCTAACCCATTTTGACCTCTTACAATCAAACCCAGTAAGCGTGTCCCGTCCTCGACTTGGGTCGAGCTCACAAAGATACTTAATCGGTTACTGGTTTGAAAAGGGCCCATATATATGACACAAGCTTTCCACCTAAGCTTGGTCCCCACTAAGGTTTCCCACTTAACCCCATTCTTATTAATGTCTTCTTACATGTTTCCAACTTGGTTAAGTGTTTCTAATCGTATTTCACATGCTACCCAAGGCCACCCACCTAACCCCCATGTCCCACCACATGTGTATCTAGTTAATTGTTACTTAATTCATTATAACCGTAACCTTGTAAAGACCTCCCACATTAGACTGACATTTGCGGTTGCTGGATTTGCCGGGCGGGTCCGGGCAGTCTAATACCGCAAACGAGCCTAACCTCGTGTCTTTACAATTGTTACGCATTTAATTTGTGCCTTTGACCTCTCACATTAGACTACCGTTTGTGGTTGCTGGATTTGCCGGGCGGGTCCGGGCAGTCTTACACCACAAACGTGTCTAACCTCGTGTCTTAGGCGGTTAATTATTACACATCTTTATTTAAACCCAAATTAGATTAATATCCCTATTCAAATTTGTCAATAGCTTCCAAATTTATTTATGTCCATAATTTTCACCTAAATTATGTCCATAAATTACAGGTATACAAATTGTACCAATTAATGTCTCAAATTAATAATATGCCTTTTTAGGCCATTTTATGCCAATTCACAATAATGTTTATTCAATAATTTCCCATCGTCCCCACGCTATTCGTACGTTTTAATGTGACATATGTTAGACTCGCAATAGTCTAACTTATAAAAGGAAAAACAACATCACAACTTGCGTAACATATAAAATAGATCTAAGAATCATGACATAAGTTTACTTAGCCAGTAACTTGCATATATGTGTATGGTTTTCCTATAACTTGCATATGAACAAACTAGCATATGATTCACATACAAAATTAGCATAGGCAATTTGCATAACTATGTACTGCCATGGATCTAAATATAGATCTAAACATAAAGGTGTGAACTTGCATATGGATCCAAACATAAAGATGTGAACTTGCATATGGATCTAAACATAAAGATGTGAACTTGCATATGGATCTAAACATAAAGATGTGAACTTGCATATGGATCATAAAGATAAATGTCACATGTTTACATATAAACTAGCATATGTATCTACATGATTCACATATGTTTTAACATCCCGGACTTTCATAAGATTCACATATGTCTTAATATCCCAAACTTGCATATAATTCATATAAGAACATGTAATCCAACATCACAAACTTGCATATATAAGAACATGTAATCCAACATCACAAACTTGCATATAATTCATATAAGAACATGTAATCCAACATCACAAACTTGCATATAATTCAACATCACATGATTCAAAATCATATTTTCATAATCCCAATTATAACTTATAATAATCAAATTAATTAATTATTTTGTGAAAGATATTATGCTCACAAACGAAAGAATAGTCTTGTCTTTCTGGAGTCTGTATTTTGAAACTGAATGGCTTACCTTTGATGTAGACTAATTGTTATTTAGATTTAGATTTGATTTTGATTCTTGTTTTAATCTTGTTCTTGAGTTGAAAGAGATGGAGGCTACTCTAGGTTCTCCATTGACGGCATGGCAGCTCTGTGTATGAATTAGTATGACTTTAGGTTAAGATTTAGGTTGCTTATATAGAATTTTGATTGATTAAGAGCCGTCCGATTAACCTAGAATCAATCAAGACCATCCAGTCAAGATAGAATAACACCTCAGCCCTAATGACTCAGCAAAAGTCAGAACAACGTCATCTTTCAGATCTTCCCCGGGGGAGGGGGCAGGTCGACCCCCGGTCGACCTGTATGGGTAGGTCGACCCCCAAGTCGACCCCCTGGTCGACCTGGCCCTTGAGCGGGAGATTTCCCGCCCAGCCTGCTCCTCTTCTCCGAATTTGAATTTCTGTACTGTTTATTTAAATTCTGAAATTTCTGAAGGCCATAACTTCTTCATACGATGTCCAATTCACAAAAACTCAGACTCTATCTCAACTAGAATTTCGAGACGAACGCAATGGCGCAGCCCGTTTCCCTTAATTCTCACATTTGAATTTAAGTATTATTTAATTTTTATATTTTAAATCACGGGGTGTTACACCAAGGCTACGCTAGTGCCAAGTTCCGATCCAGTTCGTATTCCCCTTGCTGATCCATCGATCCGATCCGAGCCCTATAATCTGATCCGATCCGAAACCCTGCACATTTCCTGCAACTTTTCCAGCGACTGTTTTACGCCATACGATGCTGTTTTCGACCATTCTAACTTTTCTAATCAATCTCAAAGCATACCATGTAGTCATAGCAACATAGAGAATCAACCATAAGCACCAAAACAACAATATGATATGTTAAAACGGATCAAACAAACCCAAAAACCTATGTTTTCCCCTTAATCATGTTTAACAATAACTAATGTTAAAATTAGCAAAACTTATCCAAATTAGCCAAAATTTCTATTAGAGCCCTGAAATAATATTTAGAATTTTACAAAAAATTTCCAGATTTTTCTGAGTTATAGTTTCGCTAATTATCACTAATCACCCCTAATTAGTCGTAATTAGTGAAAAGCAATGCAAATCACTCACCTTAGCCACAAATTAACTTTAGATCTGAAGCTATCTCTGTTTTGAGTTGAATTTCTATGCAACACAAAAGCTCCAACTCTGATTTGGTGCTATTTCTCCACGTAGATTAGGCTAAAATTTGATTAGAGAGCGATTTGGGATGAAATTAGAAGGTGGAGGCCATTGTTAGGGTTTCTAAGAGGTAAATGACGGCTAGAAAACTGAAATAGAATGAAAACCTAACTCATTTCAAGCTCCACATAACCCTAATACCGAAATGGGTTATGGGGCCATTCACTAATCACCTTATTTGGCCCAGTTAAGCAGTTTTTCACCTTCTAAACCTTATTTCAGCCATATCTCCCAAACGGTAAGTCCGTTTTTCACATATGACCACTCTACGAAAAGGTACAAAGGATCCTGCATGCCTACTAATCATTCACAACAATCAAACATAAAAAACAAACAAACAAGTCTATCCTAGCATGCAGAAAATTAAGTCGCAATTAAAATCTTACCAGGCAAAGAGTTCTGGATACGTCTTCTTAATGCTCTCCTCTGTCTCCCAAGTACAGTCATTCTAATCCTCGCCCCACTGAACTTTGACTAGTTTCACCGCCTTCCTTCGAAGCTGCTTAGTATCATTCCCAACATTATGCATAGGCATGCGGTTCCCAACCGCCTCGGGTTCAACCTTGATATCGTCCAACTGATCAGGTGAAATAGTCACACTAGGGTCGTGCGCGAATTTCCTTAACTGGGAAACATGAAATACATTATGAACTCCTGCTATCTTCTTTGGTAATTCAACTTTATATGCCAAATTCTCAACTTGCTCGAGAACTGGGAATGGACCAACAAATCTTGGTGTTAACTTGCCTCTCCTACCAAATCATATCACGCTCCTTAATGGAGAAATCTTGACAAAAACCAAGTCACCAATGGAGAATTTTAAATCTCTTCTCCTCTTATCAGCATAACTCTTCTGCCTATCTTGGGCAGCCTTCATTCGTTGTCGGATGATCTTAATCTTGTCTGAGGTTTCTCTTATCACATCTAGTCCAAGCACAAACTTCTCACCGGTTTCTAACCAACATGACGGTGAGTTGCACGGTCTTCCGTACAAAGCTTCAAATGGAGCCATACCAATACTGGATTGATAACTATTATTATATGCGAACTCCACTAGATGTAAATGGTCATCCCATGATCCACCAAAATCCAATATACAAGCTCTTAAGAGGCTTCTAATACCCGATTCACTCTCTCTGTCTGACCGTCGGTTTGAGGATGATACGCGGTACTGAGATGTAATTCTGATCCTAACGCCTCTTGTAAGCTCTTCCAAAATCCACTAGTGAACAACGGATCCCGGTCACTCACAATGCCTTCGGGTATTCCATGAAACCTCACTACCCACTTTATATATAGTTCTGCTAAATTAGCTGATGTTCTATTCGACTTGACGGGTATAAACCTTGCACTCTTGGTTAATCGGTCCACAATCACCCAAATTCTATCATGGCCTGATCTAGTTCTTGGTAACCCATCAATGAAATCCATTGCGACTTGTTCCCATTTCCATTTAGGAACTTCTAACGGATGCAACAAACCACTAGGTTTCTTTTGCTCAGCATTAACCAACTAGCAGTTCATGCATTTGGATATAAACTTCCCAACGTCTCTTTTCATTCCTTCCCAGTTGTAGGTCTGCTTTATGTCTCGATACATTTTGTTACCACCGGGATGTATAGTTAGTTTTGAGTGATGACATTCTCTAAGCACTTCATCTCTCAATTCATTGACATTGGGCACAACTAGTCTTCCATTCTTTCTAAGCCATCCATCTCGATCAAGCCCATACTTGTTCATCTCTTCTTTGATTCCCATCTCTAACTTTGAGATGATTTCCAATAGGTTAGGATCGTCCCTCTGACTAGAACCAATCCGCTCAATAAAAGTGGGTCTGATCATCAAACTTGCTAATACTTCTGGATCCAGTTCGCACTTTAGTCTGAAATCATACCCAACGATGTACTCCAGTTGCTTCCATTCTAGAATCATAGCCCCTAAACTGGCATGTCTTTTACTCAATGCATCAGCTACCGCATTTCCCTTTCCTAGTGTATATGCGATATCGAAATCGTAGGAAGCCAAGAATTCTAACCGTCTCTGCTGTCGGAGATTTAGATCCTTCTGGGAGAAAAGATACTTTAACGATTTGTGATCGGTAAACAACTCGAATCTTTCTCCCAAGAGATAATGTCTCCACATTTTCAATGCGAAAATGATCGCTGCCAATTCCAAATCATGTGTAGGATATTTTTTCTCATGCGGTTTCAGTTGCCGACTAGCATAAGCTACAACCCTACCTCCTTGCATCAA
Source organism: Allium sativum (assembly GCA_030737875.1). Lineage (NCBI taxonomy): Eukaryota > Viridiplantae > Streptophyta > Magnoliopsida > Asparagales > Amaryllidaceae > Allium > Allium sativum. Next base: position 581,298,876 of record CM060909.1, on the reverse strand, counting down.
TACAGCACCTAGTATGGTACCACAGGCATCTATGTATATCATCATCTCTTCATTCCCTTTAGGAATGACTAACACTGATGCACATGTCAACTTTTCCTTTAGACTCTTAAATGCATTCTCACACTTTTCGTCCCAGACGAAAGCTTGACCCTTCTTGGTCAACTGAGTTAACGGTGCTGCTATCTTAGAGAAGTCTTGGATAAACTTACAATAATATCCAGCCAATCCCAAGAAACTTCTTACGTCTGTGCATTCTTGGGCGTAGACCAATCTTGTACCGTAGCCACCTTCGCAGGATTCATAGCAATACCATTCTCTGAAACAACATGGCCCAAGAATCTCACTTCCCTCCTCCAGAAGTGACACTTAGAAAACTTTTCTTTCAATTGGTGTTTTCTCAACACCTCCATCACTATCCTCAAGTGTTCCTTGTGTTCTTCCTCTATCCTCGAATAAACCAAGATATCGTCTACGAACACAAGAATAAACTTATTCAACTGATCTCTAAATAACCTATTCATAAAATCCACAAAATATGCTAGTGCATTGGTCAAACCGAATGGCATGACCAACCACTCATAGAATCCAGACGGCGTCCGAAAGGCCGTTTTAGCTATACTCTCTGCTTCCACCCTAAGTTGATGAAAAACTATCGCGAGATCCAACTGGAAGAACACTCTCGCTTCACTCAACTGATCAAACAAATCATCTATCCGCGGTAGAGGATACTTATTCTTCATCGTCATCTTATTCAACTCGCGGTAGTCCACACACAATCGAAGGGAACCATCTACCTTGGTAGCAAACACAACTGGTGATCCCCACTCAGAAACACTTCTTCTGATAAACCCCTTCTTTAACAGATCACTTACTTGCACCCCGAGCTCTCGCTGCTCCCTTGGTGCCATATGACGAAGTGGCATCACTATAGGTCTGGCATCTTTCACTAAATCAATCCGAAACTCAATCTCTCGGTATGGTGGAAGTCCGGTCACTTCCTCGAAGACGTCCGGATACTGGCCAGCCACGGGCACATCTGACAACTCATCATGCGGGATGTCGAGAGAATTTAGAAAACTAGCCATTTCCCCATCACTAGGTAGACCACCGAACACTACCCTCCGCCCATCATCCGCTCTAACTGTCACCAAAAAACCCTCACAGTCTACCACCACCCCGTACCTTTGGAGCCAATAGACTCCCAAAATAATGCCAAACCCAGTAAAGCCCAAAACAAAGCAGTCACAAACAAACATGCATCCATGACTTGATAAGACCACATTACGACAAATCTTGCTAAGGCTAGTTGAACCACAAATCGGGTTCATCACCGCTAAAGATCTATCGACTATCTCGGGTTCCAATCCCAACCTATCTACCAGGTCACTAGATATGAAGGAACGGGAAGCTCCGGTATCAAACAATACTCGAATAGGAACATCATAAACAGAAAGCATACCTTGAATGATGACATTCTTTCCTTTCTCCGCTGCATTTGGGGCATTCGACGAAGAAGGAACAACATTAAGAGCATATGCTTTCACAATCTACTTTTCTTTATGAGGTTGCAGACACTTATCCTTTTAATGTCCAACTTGGCCACAGTTGAAGCACTTCCGGTCCGCGAGCTTTGCTCGACATTCTTTAGCATAATGGCCCTTCTTGCCACAGCTAAAGATCTCTACTTCTTTCTTATTCTTCTGGCCATCCTTGATCTGATTCTGCTTTCTCTTATTTTGAGAACCATTCTTGCCTCGACCGCTTGCTTGCGGCTTTGGCTCTTCTGCAGATGCAACCTCAGTCTTAGACTTAGGGTATAGACTCTCTGATCTCAAAGCTTTTCCCACAATCGATTCAAATGTCTCATCGATATGGTTTATAAGCCTTTCCCCCAAATACTGATCTAATCCTGTTATGGACTTCTCATTCTTCTTCTCGGGATTGTCAATAAGAGATAATCCATACTTCGATAAAGTATCGAACTCAGCAATATACTACGAGACTTCCCTACAATTCTGCTTAAGCTCCAGAAATTTCCTAAATAATTCTGACTTCTGGGCAGCTGGAATGAACTTATCGCTAAAGCGGATCTTGAACTGATCCCAAGTAACTTGATCCTCAGGGGTAGCTGCCTTTATGGCATTCCACCAATTTATTGCCCGTCCTTGCAGCTGACGGGATGCTAGCTTTCTCTTCATCGCATCCTCAATACCCAAGCCTTCGAAGATATGCTCATAGCTATCCAACCAATCCTGAACTTCTATAGCCGACTCCGTTCCGTGGAACGACTTTCCACCAGGACTAGTGTAATCCTTGCATAGCTTGGCGAAATCGGCCCTAGGCGCCTGCACCACTGCACCACCACCATTTGCAGCATTGGGAACTGCTCCTTGCACATTTCTAAGCATCTCTCTCATAAGGTCAGTGAACATCGTCCTCATATCAGAACCATTCCCATTATTATCTCCTCTACCAGTACCCCTTGTATATCGGCTCATCGTTCAATCTGTAAGGAGAAAATGATTAACCATCTCTTCAGTGGTGCCAGTGCAATGCGACTTCATCCTTAAATATACTAATATTATATATATATAGCTTTTGAAAACCAAAATATCACAAATACGCGCTCTCATATACGTGTTATCTCTCTCTGCTGCCTTCCCTAGGTTAACTACGCAACCTAGTGCTCTGATACCAAATGTGACAACCCGTCCCGCACCAGCCGGCATTTCCAATGAAAATGCGCTGTGCCGCTGTCCACCCAGCACGGGACAGTCGCCGAAGAAAGGAAAAGAAGGGAATTTGAACTAGCAAGGAACCCGTAGAATGTCTTACAGCGCACAAAATAAAATATAATAATAACATACCTAATATAAAACAGGCGAGACAGTGCATAAGCTGAAAACTAAACCATCATAGCAACGGAAAATCCAAATACAGCTTATGTTCCACATCATCTTTATTACAACTTTTAAAACTGTCTATAAAGCAAAGTAAAGGAAAGATACACTACTAATGCCCAAAGTAATGACCAACAACGACACAGGGAGCATATATATAGAATAATACGTGTAAGCCTCCTGCTAATCTCCGGACAGCTACTTGTGCACAATCAGCTAACCTGTCTCTAGTCTGCCCATTTAAGAGCAACCAGGTAATAAGAAGAGACATAAAACTCTAGGTCAAACAAAAGTCTGGTATGAGCGATAAGCAGCAAAATAGAACAATAACATGTATACTAAACCATACTTGAACGTGGACCTGCAACCAAGGAGTTAGCACAACAAGATGTATAATACTCTAAGGTGACACTAACATAAGGTGTAAAGATACGGGGGAGGGGGTGTGCATGTCATAATGATGGCAAACAATCATGCATAACAACCATCCTCACATATCTCACTCAGTGCGTAAAGCATACGATTTCCACCACTTTGATCACCTAAATCCTTGCTATGATGACTCTGCCCCATGGAGTCATGACGACTCCATTGCACTGGCTCACAGCCATGCTACGATCACTCTGCCCCATGGAGTAATAACTACCCCACTGCACTAATACGCAGCCTAACATCTGTCTCGGTGGTGAATTAAAGTTGTAGACGTTGATAACCCCTTTGCACACGTCCCGCAGTAAAGTCCAACCATGAAGTCAACTCGTTGATCCCATTTGGGTCCTGAGTAATAACCTCCCATCTGGACCTCCTTTGCATCTCGGGTTTTGGTCAAATTGGAGTTGGTCTTCAAAAGAGTCATCGCATAGAAGTAGTAGCATACATCCGGTTCGATTTGGTGGCTTTCCCTTGGTTCGGTTCGACATGCTTCAGCTCCTGGTCATCCATTCGGTTCGGTTCGGTCAACATCCCCCAGGTTGGTTCGGTTGTGGCACTCCATCCGGGTTGGTTTGGTTAACATCCTCCAGGTCGGTCCAGTTATGGCAATCCCTCCGGGTCAGTTTGGTCATCTCCATCTGTTGCTCCAGTTGCTCTCCTCCGATCCGATCCCATGCTCAGCTCCGATCTGATCCCCACCCAACTCCAACTCTTTGCAAGTGGCCTTCCTTGTTGCCAAGGCTCTGCTAGTGCCAAGTTACGATCTATTCGTATTCCCCTTGACCAATCCACCAATCCGATCCGAGCCATTAAATCCGATCCGATTCGAAACCCTGCACATTTCCTGCAACTTTTCCAGCGACTGTTTTATGCCATACGACGTCGTTTTCGACCATTATAACTTTTCTAATCAATCTCAAAGCATACCATATAGTCATAGCAACATAGAGAATCAACCATAAGCACCAAAACAACAATTTGATATGTCAAAACGGATCAAACAAAGCCCAAAACCTATGTTTTCCCCTTAATCATGTTTAACAATAACTAATGTTAGGATTAACAAAACTTATCAAAATTAGCCCAAATTTTTATCGGAGCCCTAAAATAATTTTTTAGAATTTTACAAAATTATTCCAGATTTTTCTGAGTAATAATTTCGCTAATTATCACTAATCACCCCTAATTAGCCGTAATTAGTGAAAAACAATGCAAATCACTCACCTTAGCCACAAATTAATTTTAGATCTGAAACTATCTTTGATTTGAGTTGAATTTCTATGCAACACAGCAGTTCCAACTTTGATTTGGTGCTATTTCTCCTTGATTTGACGTAGATTAGGCTAAAACTTGATTAGAGAGTGATTTGGGATGAAATTAGAAGGTGGAGGCCATTGTTAGAGTTTCTAAGAGGTAAATGATGGCTAGAAAACTGAAATAGAATGAAAACCTAACTCATTTCAGCCACTCCATAACCTAATCCTGAAATGGGTTATGGGCCCATTCACTAATCACCTTATTTGGCCCAGTTAAGTAGTTTTTCACCTTCTAAACCTTATTTCAGCCATATCTCCCAAACGGTAAGTCCGTTTTTCACATATGACTACTCTACGGAAAGGTAAACCAACATACGGATCTAATGGAAGTGGTTTCCGATCAAAATTCCTTACTAATCAAAATTAATGGCCAAAACAAGATCAGCTTGGAGTAGAACGGTTATTCAAAAATCGTGAACATGGGAGATGACCACAATTGTCGTCGCCCAATGTCACACGACCATACGACTCCTTATGAGAAACAAATAAATATTCTACGATCCTCCAATGCGTGGAATGCGGGTCGTTAAAATTTTTGAATAGCATTTGTCATGCGCTGTAAAAGGTTAACTAGGTTTTATCAACGATTATGAAACGCTATCACTAATATTTCCACAACAATTTATTTATGTTTTCATCTGTTGGTCCTAACTTTACAGCATCAATATCATGCTGTTACCTTTGCACATATATCATTACCCTAAACTATACTATTATCATAGTACAGCTGCTTCACGTATGCAATCAAATGAAAAATAATTATATAAAAACACAACTAGTAGTCGCTTCCATTAGTGAAATTGAACACAATCCATAAACAAGGTTTACATGGTTCGTAAACAAAGACGGTACTTAAACTACAACACATAAAGCCACAATACCTAAGTATTAGATGAAATATACAATCAAAGGTTTTTCCTACCTACAGTTCTTACTACCTATAGTGCTTACAATACCAAAATTGTAACACCCCGTATTTTCTGTGAACATAAGAGTAACAAATCAGAGAATAATTAAATTGTAACAGAATAGTTAAGGGAAACGAGTTACGCCATTATGTTCGTCTCGAAATTCTGCTTGGAATAGAATCCAAGTTTGCGTGAATCGGACTCTGTATGAAGAAGATATGGCCTTCAGAATTTTCAATAAAAACCAGCCCAAAATTCAAAATTCATATTTCGAAATTCAAAACAGACACCCGGACTGGGCGGGCAAATTCCCGCCTAGAACTCAGGTTGACACTAGGGTCGACCTGGAGGTCGACCTGGGTACACAGTTCGACACTAGGGTTGACCTTAGGGTCGACCTCCCCCCGTTTTCCCAGATCCAGCTCTGACCTGTTCTGCCACGTGTCGCTCTCTGATTCGCTGCGTGATGTGGCCTGCTACTCTGGACGATTCTGATGGCTTTTGGACTGATCTAAAGGCTCTAAATTACCCTATTCTCCTATTTAAACACACCAAACCTAGCTTTGTATCCACACAATTTCATTCTGCCTATACTCTGCCTCTATTCTAATTAAAAATAAAAATGGCGTCGCTACTCTGCTAGACTCGAAACTAGAACTAGTGCATCTTCTTCCAATCTGAATAGAGTTAAAAGAGAACAACTATTTTCTAATCTAATCGATAGTCTATGCCAAAGGAGCGCTATTCAGTGTCAGAATACAGATCCCAGAAATCGAGATTTTTCCTTTTAATTGTGAGTACAGTTATTTTCTGATATGAACTTTAATTATGATCTTGGCATGGTTATAAATCTGAATCTGAGGTTATGCATATTCTTATCTGTCAGATCTGTTTTTCTGTGACTATTCTGTATCTCTTTCTTCTTTCTGCTCTATAGCCAGGCTACTGTGAGCCTAAGCCAAATCTCATAAGAGATTAACGCAAAAGATCTAGACTTTTGGGTAAACTTTATGTAATGATTCATGACTTGAAAAAGGAATATGTGACTTAGGCATAGAGACCTATATTATAATAGGATAACTATCAATGTGAATACGCCCAAAAGTGGATTTTTGGATATTTGGCATTAAAGGCTATAATTTGGCATAATTCATATGGTATATCATGATTTGGGCTTTTAGAGAATATTCTGTACTGTGCAAAGTTTAACTAAAAATTTGGGCATATGTTGTATTATGAATTATGTCCATGATTTAGGCATGTAAGTTTAGGATTAATTTATGATTAGGCAAGATATGTAAATAGAATTTTAGAAATATATAATCTGTTGAATTGCCTAATTTGCTAAAACTGTTATCTGCTAAATCTGTTGAATTGCCTAATCTTCTAAATCTGTTATCTGCTAAATCTGTTGAATTGCCTAATCTGCTAAATCTGTTATCAGCTAAATCTGTTGAATTGCCTAATCTACTAAATCAGTTATCTGCTAAATCTGTTGAATTGCCTAATCTGCTAGTTCTGTTATCTGTTGAATTGCCTAATCTGTTGAAAGCTGAATAATTATAATTTGGGTATGAAAATTCGTAGACTCGATCTAAGATTGAGTAAAACATGGAAATTTGATTAATCTGCTGCAACCTGTAAATAAGTTTAATCTGTTAAATGGACATAATTAGTCTAATATCTGTATAATCTGTATTGGAATAAATTGGCCATGACACGAGGTTAGACTCCGCTTGCGGTAGAAGCCTGCCCGGAACCAATCGGCTTAACCAGCAACCGCAAACTGTCAGTCTAATGTGAGAGGTCGTAGGCATAACTAAAATATGCTTAGACATGAGGTTAGGTCTGGCTTGTGGCAGAAGTCTTCCCGGAACCACCCGGCACATCCAGCGGCCACAAGCTACCGACCTAATGTGAGGGGTCTATGCATTAATATTTAATTAATGCAAATTTAAGAGAAATGTGGTGTCTAAAAACGTGTTGGGTGGATAGGGTTAAACCAACTGGACTGATGAATCTAATAAACCCGTTTCGTGAATCTGTAGGCCCAATACAAAGTTAGACAATCTGTAAATTTGTTAAATCCGTACATCTGATCTGTTAATCTGAAAACCTGTTAACTTGATTATCTGATCTGTGAACTAGTAATCTGAACTTTGTCTGAAATTTGTAAACAAGTTAATCTGAAATCTGTTAGTCTGGGGACACAAGGTTAGGAGGGGTAATTACTTGTGTCATCTGTTGTTTGGGACCCATATTAGTCAGTAACCCTTTCTGGTATCAAAACTATGACCCAACACTAAGAAGGGTCCGGGCATGCTTACTAAACTAATTATAAGCGGTTCATTCTAATAATGGCGAGGGGTGTTGATGGTGCATTCCAACCGGGTCATGTGAGTGCATGGATCCAGTCTTCTCTGAGGATGTAAGACACCGTGACATCTGTAAATAGGTCTGTGTCAATAGGTTGCCACTTTAGGGAGTGATACACCCTACTGTGGGGCCGACAAAGGGTATTTACGTATTAGGGAGCCGATCGCTTGGGATAGGACTTAGGGTACACTTAGTTCTGTTTGTTTCTGTTGGTACTGTCTGTTTCTGTTGGGTGGTAACACCTGTCTGTTTCTGCGCGGTACCATCTGTTGGGGGTGGTAAAGGCCCATTACTAGTGTACACCTAATTCTAACATTCTATTTCCGTACGGATTACTCTGTTTCCGTCTCTAATTCCGTTTCTGGTTCTGTTTCCGTAACTTTTGTCTATTGGGGTGGTAAAGGCCCATTAGTTGGGTGGTAAAGGCCCATTATTAGTATTCTGTTTCCGTACCTTCTGTCTGTTGGGGTGGTAAATCCCATTATTAGCATTCTGTTTCTGTACCGTCTGCCTCTGTTCGGGTGGTAAAGGCCCATTACTAGCATTCTGTTTCTGTAGAGATTATTTTGTTCCCGTTTCTGTTTCAATTTAGACATTAGGGTAACACCTAATCCTGTTATACTAGTATTAGTGCAGAAAGTGAAAACTAAGTAAGAAGCTTAGCTTAGCTTATATCATTCCGTTTCTTCTATTAACCTGCTATTCCTGTTACGGTTATCTCTCATCCAGTTTTATTGACATGTCATGATACTATTATCTGTTTATATGCTGAAAGTCACTGGACTCATCAGACTTATGTCTGACCTAGTTTGTTTCGCCTCTTTTCTTTCCGTTTCCCCCCAGGTTCTCAGGGTGGAAACATAGGAGCTTGATTCAGATTCTCTCTGCTTGAAGTGTTCGAAGTATTGCTTGGCTTTGACTCTAACTTTCCATGGCAGTTTATGATGGGGGTTATGGCTTTAAAAACTATGCATTCTGAATGCTTTTGTACAAGACTGAAATTTATGTACTTGAATTCAGATATTGTGGTTTTGAAAGATGTAACCAAACTTATTTCTGTTTCTGTTGTAATAGAGTTATAAAATTTTCAAGTACTACTTTATCTGTCTTGTAAATTTCTGTTCTGCTTACTTATAACATTCCGCCGTAGTTAAGGCATTCCCTTTGAGAGTGACCTTAACGAAAGTGAGGTGTTACAGTTGGTATCAGAGTTGAAGGTTACCAGATATGATAAAAAGTTTTTGAAAACTATTTTTAAAAGGTTTTAAAAAGGAAGTACTTTCAAAAGGAAAGTTATTTTGAAAAACATAGCCCCAAAGCCATATATCTATCTTTTGATTTTCTGAGTCTCCGGGGCTTCTGGATTTCTGGGAGGTAACCTCATCGCGACATGGTTCCGTAGGCATGATGAGACTACGACGCCTGTCGAAGGGCAAAGAAGTGCCTAATTTCCATCCGTAGCCGTAGTAATTTCACCTATGGCAAACCCTCTTTCGAGCTTCGTAGGGTTTTCCGCCAGGAAGACTTGTTAACATGTAAGAAGATTGGTTGTTTTTAGTGCAGTTAGACAGGACATCTGATCAAGAATTGCCCCAGAAGGCAAGGGCAAAAGGGCAGAATCTTCTAGAGGGTAGGTGAAATGCTCTCGTAGTTGGTGGACAGGATAGGGGTGGAAAATTTTTCGTAGAAAGTTTAATTTCCTTATCTGATCATTCTGGCATTTTAATTATGTAGTTGAGTCTCTGCACTTTAATACTAGTCTTGTTTCTGATCCCGCTTTAGTCTCAAACCCCATAAGGGTTACGACTCATGTGTTTGTGGTAGGTTGGGGTTTGAAGGTATCTGTGTTAAGAGTTAAAGTTGACTGTGACGCATACATTCTGGTGTTTTGTGGGATATGGTGGGATTTTATCATGCTTAGTTTCCTAAGAATCATTTGATAATCTGATCTGTACCAGTGGTCTGTAAGTATCTGAATATTTCTGAAAAAGGATAGGGGTTTTTACTCAAAGCATGAAGTAGATTTCCAGTTGGACATTTGTTTAATGGGAGTAGTTCTCTGAGTGTCAATCTGATGTTGATTTCGGTCTTCGGGGTTGATACTTAGGGGGTTATTCTCTTAAACCGATGTCTAATGGGAACCAAGCTTTTGTTTTAATTGTACTTGCTTCTATCACTCGGCTTTATCATATCGACCGAATCTTCGACCTTTAGGTAGAAACTAATGGGTGTAAACATGTGTTTGAGACATGTTATGCTTGATGGTTGCAAGTGGATGCAAGTGGTTGCTAGTGCTTGCTCGTGGATGCATATACACACACTAGGTACTAGATCGGCTCAAAAACACTCTCATACTGCATATGGATGTGTGTGCATTTTCAAATTTCTATGGATGTAAAATGGTTGACTCAGCACATGGATGTTGCATTTGGATGAATGGTTGTATACTCATATAGAAATGTTGTGTATCAAATAGGATTTCTTGCATACATAATTGGACTCATGGCACAAACATAATTCGCATTAAGGAGGTCAATTGAATCAGTAGACCACCTGATCTTTGCATTAGATAAGAGACATATACACACACTTTTGCATATGTTCATACAACATTAGAAGTTTTTCTAAGGACACTGGATGCTGGTGGATGATGGTTGAGTAGATGCGTGACTGTATGGTTGGACACATTCTTCTTAACTTGAAGATTTCGGGGACAAAATCCTTTAAGGAGGGGAGAATGTAACACCCCGTATTTTCTGTGAACATAAGAGTAACAAATCGGAGAATAATTAAATTGTAACAGGATAATTAAGGGAAGCGGGTTACACCATTGCGTTCAACTCGAAATTCTGCTTGGAATAGAGTCCATGTTTGCGTAAATCGGACTCTGTGTGAAGAAGATATGGACTTCAGAAGTTTCAATAAAAACCAGCCCGAAATTCAAAATTCATATTTCGAAATTCAAAACAGACACCCGGGTTGGGCGGGAAAATTCCCGCCCAGGACCCAAGTCGACACTAGGGTCGACCTGGGGGTCGACCTGGGTACACAGGTTGACACTAGGGTCGACCTTAGGGTCGACCTCCCCCTGTTTTCCCAGATCCAACTCTGACCTATTCTGCCATGTGTCACTCTCTGATTCGCTGTGTGTTGTGGCATGCTGCTCTGGACGATTCTGATGGCTTCTGGACCGATCTAAAGGCTCTAAATTACCCTATTCTCCTATTTAAACACCCCAAACCTAGTTTTCTCTCCACACAATTTCATTTTGCCTATACTCTGCCTCTATTCTTATTAAAAATAAAAATGGCGTCGCTACTCTGCTAGAATTTAAACTAGAACTAGTGCATCTTCTTCCAATCTGAATAAAATTAAAAGAGAACAACTATTTTCTAATCTAATCGATAGTTTACGCCAAAGGAGCGCTATTCAGTGTCAGAATACAGATCCCAGAAATCGAGATTTTTCCTTTTTAATTGTGAGTATAGTTATTTTTAGATATGAACTTTAATTGTGAGCTTGATATGGTTATAAATCTGAATCTGAGGTTATGCATATTCTTAACTGTCAGATCTGTTTGGACTATTCTGTATCTCTTCCTTCTTTTTTCTCTATAGCCAGGCTACCGCGAGCTTGAGCCAAATCTCATAAGAGATTAACGCACAAACGCTAAATTTTGGGAATAATAATGAATGATGCATAATTGGACATGACTGATCTGTGACTAATTTAAGAAAAGGGACATATGTTGTAAACTAGATCTAGATCTGTGCATACTTTGTGATTTGGAAGAAGAGGAATCATTGTATGATAACATGTGACTTGAAAATTGAGGACATAATGCATATTAAAATTAAGATCTGATTTTGAGATGTTATAATTTAAAGATCTAGACTTTTGGGTAAATTTTATGTAACGACTCATGACTTGGAAAGGAATATGTGACTTAGGCATAGAGACCTATATTATAATAGGATAACTATCAATGTGAATACGCCTAAAAGTGTTTTTTTGGATATTTGGCATTAAAGGCTATAATTTGGCATAATTCATATGGTATATCATGATTTGGGCTTTTAGAGAATATTATGTACTGTGCAAAGTTTAACTAAAAATTTAGCCATATGTTGTATTATGAATTATGACCATGATTTAGGCATGTAAGTTTAGGCTTAATTTATGATTAGGCAAGATATGTAAATAGAATTTTAGAAATATATAATCTGTTGAATTGCCTAATCTGCTAAATCTGTTATCTACTAAATCTGTTGAATTGCCTAATCTGCTAAATCTATTATCTACTAAATCTGTTGAATTGCCTAATCTGCTAAATCTGTTATCTGCTAAATCTGTTGAATCTCCTAATCTGCTAGATCTGTTATCTGTTGAATTGCCTAATCTGTTGAAAGCTGAATAATTGTAATTTGGGTATGAAAATTCGTAGGCTCGATCTAAGATTGAGTAAAACATGGGAATTTGATTAATCTGCTGTAACCTGTAAAGAAGTTTAATCTGTTAAATGGACATAATTAGCCTGATATCTGTATTGGAATAAATTAGCTATGACACAAGGTTAGACTCCGCTTGCGGTAGAAGCCTGCCCGGAACCAACCGACTTAACCAGCAACCGCAAAATGTCAGTCTAATTTGAGAGGCCGTAGGCATAACTAAAATATGCTTAGAAACGAGGTTAGGTCTGGCTTGTGGCAGAAGTCTGCCCGGAACCACCCGGCACATCCAGCGGCCACAAGCTACCGACCTAATGTGAGAGGTCTATGCATTAATATTTAATTAATGCAAATTTAAGAGAAATGTGGTGTCTAAAAATGTGTTGGGTGGATAAGGTTAAACCAACTGGACTGATGAATCTAATAAACCCGTTTCCTGAATCTGTAGGCCCAATACAAAGTTAGACAATCTGTAAGTTTGTTAAATCCGTACATGTGATCTGTTAATCTAAAAACTTCTTAACTTGATTGTCTGATCTATGAACTAGTAATCTGAACTCTGTCTGAAATCTGTAAACAAGTTAATCTCAAATCTGTTAGTCTGGGGACACAAGGATAAGAGGGGTAATTACTTGTGTCATCTTTTGTTTGGGACCTATATTAGTCAGTAACCCTTTCTGGTATCAAAACTATGACCCAACACTAAGATGTGTCCGGGCACGCTTACTGAACTAATTATAAGCGGTTCATTCTGATAATGGCGAGGGGTGTTGATGTTGTGTTCCAACTGGGTCATGTGCGTGCATGGATCCGGTCTGCTTTGAGGATGTAAGACACTGTGATATCTGTAAATAGGTCTGTGCCAATAGGTTGCCACTTTAGGGAGTGATACACCCTATTGTGGGGCCGACACAGGGTATTTATGTATTAGGGAGCCGATCGCTTGGGATAGGACTTAGGGTACACTTAGTTCTGTCTGTTTCTGTTGGTACCGTCTGTTTCTGTTGGGTGGTAACACCTGTCTGTTTCTGCGTGGCACTATCTGTTGGGGGTGGTAAATGCCCATTACTAGTGTACACCTGATTCTAACATTCTGTTTCCGTAGGGATTATTCTGTTTCTGTCTCTAATTCTATTTCCGATTCTGTTTCTGTAACTTCTGTCTGTTGGGGGTGGTAAAGGCCCATTAGTTGGGTGGTAAAGGCCGATTATTAGTATTCTGTTTCCGTACCTTCTATCTGTTGGGGTGGTAAAAGCCCATTATTAGCATTCTGTTTCTATACCGTCTGCCTCTGTTCGGGTGGTAAAGGCCCATTACTAGCATTCTGTTTCTGTAGAGATTATTCTGTTTCCGTTTCTGTTTCAATTTAGACATTAGGGTAACACCTAATCCTGTTATACTAGTATTAGTGTAGAGAAGTGAAAACTAAGTAAGAAGCTTAGCTTAGCTTATATTATTCCGTTTCTTCTGTTAACCTGCTATTCCTGTTACGTTATCTCTCATCCAGTTTTATTGACATGTCATGATACTATTATCTGTTTATATGCTGAAAGTCACTGGATTCACCAGACTTATGTCTGACCTAGTTTGTTTTGCCTCTTTTCTTTCCGTTCCCCCAGGTCAGGGTGGAAACATAGGAGCTTGATTCAGATTCTCTCTGCTTGAAGTGTTCGAAGTATTGCTTGGCTTTGACTCTAACTTTCCATGGCAGTTTATGATGGGGGTTATGGCTTTAAAAACTATGTATTCTGAAGGCTTTTGTACAAGACTGAAATTTATGTACTTGAATTCTAATATTGTGGTTTTGAAAGATGTAACCAAACTTATTTCTGTTTCTGTTGTAATAGAGTTATAAAATTTTCAAGTACTACTTTATCTGTCTTGTAAATTTCTGTTCTGCTTACTTATAACATTCCGCCGTAGTTAAGGCATTTCCTTTAAGAGTGACCTTAACGAAAGTGGGGTGTTACAAAAATAAACTTCAAGAACACGTCTTGTGCATTCCTTGCATCAACATTAACGGTTAGTGATCAAATATAAATTTAAAATTAACATATATTTAACTATAAATAATATGAACTCAACATCTAGTTTTACTATATCCGCAATAGTGATCAATAGTGGATGTATTCGTGGGTTGCTGCTCCGGAACAGCAAGCCTAAGCTTGATGTTCCGAAACAACAAGCCATGGCTTTCTGGATCCGCAAGCCTGAGCTTGCTGCCTCGAAATAGCAAGCCATGGCTTGCTGCTTTGAAACATCAAGCGTAGTCTTGTAGTTTAGGAGCAACAAGCCACAAATACATCCATTCTTAGCTCAACAACATGAAAACGACCTGCAAAAAAATAACAAAACCACAATTCAACGCTTTCCTAACAACCTGTGCACAACTAATAAAATGTAAATGAAACATTTACATACATCAGAATATTTGCAAACATCGGAGTGTCTGATCTGAAATGGATTCGACAAATTTCAGTAAGATAGTATAACCCACTAAGAGACATAATGTTTGTGGCTATTGAATTGATCACAAAAAAATAATGTAGTCAAACACAAACATATTCTATAATGTCAATGATTAACATATTGATGCATGGGATAAAAAATGGATGCAATAATTCTATCATTCATGGTATCTATCACACGCGATATCTGTCATTAAAAGATGGGATAAAGGTCCGCACAACTAGAAATAAATTAATTATGATTAAAAGATGAATGATATGTATTTGCAGCGATATATGTCATTCACGGTAGCGAACAAAAGAATCCCACCTGGATCTGATGACATATAGGGCATTAAGTTAAACAAGATTAGCTTTCGTGAAATGCTGCAAAAAAGTAGACCTATTATAAAACTATGATAAGCCATAAACGGTAAAATTTGATGCAAATGTACTGACTTTCTCTTCCAAGTATCAAACACAAAGTAAAATTTAGAAGGTTTTTGCTCTGGTTTTCATATTATTGTTAATGATTAACTGATAGATAGTGCACGAGGGATTAAACATGAGATTTTAGATGGACTGATATTTAGAACGTAATTGTAACAACCCGGAAATCTGGGCCAGTTTAAAATTTTTATTTTGGCAATTTTAGCGAATTTTGATTATTTAAAATGAATTATTTTAAATAAAATCAACGATAAATTTATTTTTAATATAATTCGAACGAATATATATTATATAGATCGTCGTTAGAATATAAATATTTATTTTAAATTATAAAAGGAATTGAAAATGGCGCGGTAGTTCGATAATTCAATTTCAAACTTCAAATGAATGTACCGGGTGGGAAATAAACCGGATTTAAGTGAAACCAAAAATAATGGAATCTAATTGTGAATATCTTTCCAACGAATCCGAAAAATCAAAATTTCATAGCGGGAATCAAAAGATATGTCCAGTTGAAAATTCTGAATAGTCGCTATGGAATTCAGGCCCTTAAAAATGGACATTTTGCAAACGACCTCGGATTTCGACGAAACCACTTTTGTTGGGTCCGTGATGTCAAATTATTGCTCGGTTTCAAATTTCATAATTTTTCGAATCAATATGTGAGCGTGGCAAAGGAAAACGTGTTTGACCAGTTTTAGTTGATTTTAATCGACTGGAAAATGGCCATTTTTCAAACTGTCTCAGAATTCAATGAAACTAGTTTTGTTAGGACCGTATCATCAATACGAAGCTAGAAAATATTTTTCTGCAATTTATAGAGTTAGTGTGTGACCCCGGTAAATTGAAATGCGCGTTCAAATTCAATATATAGAGTTATATGTTGATTTTAACGGAAACTGATCGAAACGTTCGAATCAGCGTACGATACATATCCCATTGTGTTCGGAATGGGGCTGTAACGCTATGGACGACAGGCGGTGGGCCTCGTTTCGAGGTCGAAATAAAAAGACAACTTAGGAGAGAGAAAATAAAATAATAAATATAATAAAATAAAACCTCTTCCTCTCTCCTCTCCTTTTAACTTCTGCCCCCCCCGTTCTTCATAAATCAGAAATCAAAAGAAAAGGAAAAAAACCTACGAACCCCGTCGCCTGGCCCTCCACCATCGCCGGCCGGAGGCGCGCGCCCCCTCTACTCCAGCCCGACGAGCGACGCACCCCCATCCGCCTCATGATACCCTAGCGCGCCCCTTTTGACCGCCCACCACCCTCCGCCGAACACCAGAGGCCGCCAACCACCTCCTGAGCCGCAGCCGCCACCTGGGCTGACCCCCTTCCGACCGCCAATCCACCGGTGAGCCTTTATTCATCTTTTGAATTGTTTAGATAATATAAACTGATTTTTCTTGTGTTTAAAAACTAAAAAAAAATTAGATTTTTAATTTAGGAAAAGCTTAGATTTTGAAATATAAAAGGGTTTGATTTTTATATGTTAGAAAGACGGGATTTTTAAACTATAAAAGGTCGGATTTTTAAACTATAAAAGGTCAAATTTTTAAGCTAGGAAAAAAAATTCGATTTTTATATATTGAATAGCTAAGTAAAAATGTGATTTTTATATATTGAATAGCTAAGTAAAAATTCGATTTTTCTATAGTGAATAGCGAAATAAAAATTCGATTTTTCTATAGTGAATAGAGAAATAAAAATTCGATTTTTCTATATTGAATAGCTAAGTAAAAATTCGATTTTTCTATAGTGAATAGCGAAATAAAAATTCGATTTTTATATATTGAATAGCTAAGTAAAAATGTGATTTTTATATATTGAATAGCTAAGTAAAAATTCGATTTTTCTATAGTGAATAGCGAAATAAAAATTCGATTTTTCTATAGTGAATAGCAAAATAAAAATTCGATTTTTCTATATTGAATAGCTAAGTAAAAATTCGATTTTTCTATAGTGAATAGCGAAATAAAAATTCGATTTTTCTATATTGAATAGCTAAGTAAAAATGTGATTTTTATATATTGAATAGCTAAATAAAAATTCGATTTTTCTATATTGAATAGCGAAGTAAAAATTTGATTTTTCTATATTGAATAGCTAAGTAAAAATTTGATTTTTCTATAGTGAATAGCGAAATAAAAATTCGATTTTTCTATATTGAATAGCTAAGTAAAAATTCGATTTTTCTATATTGAATAGCTAAGTAAAAATTCGATTTTTCTATATTGAATAGCTAAGTAAAAATGTGATTTTTATATATTGAATAGCTAAGTAAAAATGTGATTTTTATATATTGAATAGCTAAGTAAAAATGTGATTTTTATATATTGAATAGCTAAGTAAAAATTCGATTTTTCTATAGTGAATAGCGAAATAAAAATTCGATTTTTCTATATTGAATAGCTAAGTAAAAATTCGATTTTTATATATTGAATAGCGAAGTAAAAATTCGATTTTTATATATGTAGAGAATACGGGCAGTGAAAAGTGACAAGAGGCAGAACGACGAAGATTTCTGCAAAGAAGAGTCGTGGCGTTGGATGAGCAATTCTGTGGGAACTTCTCACCTTTCAATTTAATTTTTCTAGTTATAAATATATACTAGGATGCAGACGGTGTTTAGTAGCACCCGACACCTGTCGTCCAAAGATCATGGACGTCTTGTATGCTTGTTTGTTTGATGTTGATGTGTAGTTGATTGTGTGATGTGATATGAAATAAAATATTTATATAGTTGAAAATATTTTATAGTTAAAAATAGAATTTTTAACGTGTATATGAAATGAAATAAAAATAAACAGATCGGACGATTTGTTTATATACACACATTTGACTGATATTGATTGGGACGATAAATTTTACACATCGCCCAACTACACAAATAAAATCTGTGTTTGATTGTTTGAAACCCCACACGGGTATTGGGATGATATTTGACGTACACTAATCCCGATTGTTTAGTTGTATGTCGATCGCTTGATTGACAGACTGTTATAAGCGTTAAATATCTATATTTGATGCTTATACAGTGTAGAATACACTTTGGATGATGGTTGCTTATTCATCGTTGTTATTGTATGCATGTGTTGTAGAAAATCCATATAATCAACATTATATGGTAATTGATTGGGCCTCATCCCATATTTGAAATAGAAATATTTGAAATAGAAATATTTGAAATAAAAATATTTGAAATAGAAATATTTGAAATAGAATATTTGAAAATATGAATATATGAAGCCGTGTTGATTAGATATACACCATTTCGACGTGAATGATATTTATATCGATTTTATTCATTTTATAACGAATATCGAAAGTGATTTCAAAATCTGAAATTTTGAATAGAAATGAATTCGAATTGAAATTGAATAGAAATGAATTCGAATTGAAATTGAATAGAAATGAATTCAAATTGAAATTGAATATAAATGAATTCGAATTGAATTTGAATATAAATGAATTCGAATTGAAATCGATTTGAAAAGAATTTAAAATGAATTTATATTGGAATATTCAATTTTGATTTGAAATTGAATATGAAGTTGAAACCGTTTTGAAAAAGAATTTAAAACGATTTATAAAGCATGTTTTGAATTGAAATCGACGAAGTATATATTATATATTATATATATATAATATAATGGCCTGAATAGAACGCGCCGCGCTGCGGTAGTTCGCGAATTTCGACCATTGACTTCGAACGGATATTGCGGGAGATCCGACCGTCGGATTCTCCTAAAACCGGAACCGTTGGGTTCGTATCGAAAAGAGCTTTCTAATGGATATTTGAAATTTGAAATCTAACGGTTGGATTTGGAATAATGTCCAAATCAAATTTGGAAAAGGTCGCTTTAAGTGCAGTTCGATGGCCGTTGATGGAAATCGACTGTACGGGCCTTGATAAAAATATTAAAAATACCAATAATTTGTGTAAAATCATAAGAAATGATTTGAGAAGAATTGGGATGAAAAAACTCCATATTTGAAAAGATAAAAATAGATTTTTATCAAAATGTACTAGTTTTGAACAAGAATTATAATTCTATTTATTTTTAAAATAAATAAACTGGATTATAAATGGTTTTGAAAATAACCAGAATTTCCAATAATTATATTGGAATGGATTTGAATCGAAATAGTCTTTGGATTATTTCGATGTTGGATTTCGTGATGATACAGATATTGTTATGGGAATTTGAAAGATATATATATGTATCGTTATTTCCAATACGATATTTGTTAGTCGTAGAATTTGATATTGAATATAAGCCGGTATATTTTCTATTCAGAGCCTTGTGTTTAATATCAAATGTGATTTGGGTTTGTCGTGAATGGTGTCTTGACTAACACTGTTCTTGAACCCAGTTGAGAAAAGATTAAATCTTTTTATTTGGATTTAATGAAGTGTACCAATTAAATAATATTTAATGGGAATTGAATTGATATTGATTTTTCGGTTTATCGTGGACAGTGTTTTAAATAACACTCGTTCTTTAACCCGATAATTAATGGAATGTGATTTTGGGTTTATCGTGAACTGTGTTTTAAATGACACTGATTCTTTAACCCAGTTAAAGATTAAAACTAAGTGGAGTTTTAATGAATCTTTAATTAGATTGAAATGATCGAGAATGGAGTATCACCAGTTTTACTCCATGCGATAGTTAAATCTTTAATTAGATTTGAACGCGAAATGGTAATTAAATTTACCGATAACACTGTGGTGTTAGATATGAAGTATTACCAGTTTTACTTCATGGGATGAATAGGTTGGGATTGGGAAATTAAAACAAATGATTACTTCGGTAAGGTTCGTTAATCCCGACTAGTTGAATCGAAATTCAAAAGAAGATTAAAGAATAAATTCAAGGAATTTATCTTTGATAAAATTAATGGGAACCTTTCCCTATGAATGTGAAATTTAGAAACTAACTGTCGGTTAGCTAAGCAGAATGGTTTTCTGGATATTGATCTGATGTTGGTTTCGGCCTTCGGGGTTAATATTTGGGGAATTATTCTCTGGTTAATTTACGGTTAGTGACTGATGAATTGGAATGAGGCGTATGTTGTTTTTGTGTAACATTTATTTAAAATATATGCGAGTTATTCAGAAAGACCGGGTATATCCCATTCTGAATAACTGATACGACGATAAGTCGAAGATGAAGATGGTGGTTGAAGACCGGAGGTCTTCACGTCGTTTGGGTAATTACTGATGATCTTGATTGGGTTGTACACCCAAGAAGATGGAAACAGTTGGTGATCGTCCAGACGTATTTGGAGATCGATGGATATGCGGGGTACTAGGTGCCTCCGGTTTCGTTCAGACCCAGAACGGACTTGTAAATGGACTGTGTGTCTGACATTGGGTTTTAGTCCGTGTGATTTATTTCTATTAAATATATATCTGTTTGGCGACGGAGAATTTATTCTCTTGCTTAACGCCCTTCTCTGAGACGTACGAGCTCAGGGGTTATATATTGATGGATATCAATCGCATGGAGTAAATTGCCTGTGTGGCATGCCTAAGTGGCAATTGATCGAGGCTTCTGTTGAAAAGCAAAGTCTTGTGGTGATGATCAAAGCACAACCTGTGTGGCATAGCTTTGTGTAACGTGAATTCGCGAGCCTCACACCCCGGTTGTGAACCAAAAACGGGAGAGGACCTCAGGGAGGGCATGCGTTTCTTTTTAGCTAGGGTGGTGTCAGTGACCTACCAGCCCTGACATTTATATACTTTTCACCTGTGTGGTTGTTGCTGTTGCGAGGCGCCTCGGTTTGATCGGACGATCCAGGTCCGATGGAGTCATTCGTTGGCTCATTTACGCCCCAAAGGGCGGGGAAACGTAGTGTTCAGGCATAATAATCCACATCGGTGGACCGGCCCTATCGCTCCATGGGGCAGTTGCGGCTGTTCCTGAGACACGGGCTAGAGCGTCTCGAATCGGTAGAGGACGATCCCTGGCCTCGGTTCATAGATGGAAACCCAATTTCCAAATACGTGACTTTGCGATTTTGATTGTATAACCTATATATGGCGACATAGTGGTATGGGGCATTCATGCCGCCTATGATTGATACTTATGATTTGAAGTTGTTTTATACACTATACCCTTATAATAGTATCAAATTATTTGTTTTAAACGTATCAAGCATTCTTGGCTATTATAAGGTAAAAACCCTATCCTCCGGCTTGCGTTACATTGTGTGATGGGAACTGGGTCTTATAATAGCTTCATTTTCTTTATTTAGCATCGCGCTGTTTGTTTTATGCACTGGTATTCTTGGGAGGAAACCCGTTCCGTGTTATACGGCGTGGTCCCTTGATTTACCTAACTTTAAAATAAAGATTAATAACTGTTTTAGTTCTCACACCAGTCACATGACTGACCTGGAGTTTATTGTTTTAACCTAAACTATGGGTGCCCTTATTTTGACACGGGCAGCTAGTTGTTTTGGTTTTGCAGATTTATATTCACAGGATCCTGGTTTACAGTTGGAATGATATCCGGAAAGCTTTGTATCCGTATATCTCTCCTAGTTGTGTATTGTATTATTTTCCGCTGCTATGTATTTAAATGTAATTTAAATCTCTGATATTTTTGTGTAATATTCATTTATACTTTGTATATTACTGTAATCTGATGCATTGTTGTAATATACAATGAAATGTTCTTCCGTCTGCGTTCTGTTGTGGCTTGTTCTCGAACTATCCGCGCTTTCCTCACCGGGGAAGTTACGGGTTCTTACAGTTGGTATCAGAGCTTTGGTTTACAGAGCTCAGAGAACAAGACACGTTAGAACCGTATGAAAGAATTCATCAGATATTGGATTAGCAATATCCAACGAGAATGTCTCGTTAGAGATAGGATCAGTAGTATCCTAGAACGAGTGTGAAGAGTATATTTTTAAGATGAGAACAATTTTTGTTTTGAAAATTTAAATCATTGTATACGTATTTGAATATTTATTTTATATTGATTAGGATAGTCCAATATATAAAGATTTTGCATATGCGCCTAGCTAGCGTCTATCCGAAGTTTTAATATACTGGATAGATATAGAATCACACTCTAGTCGCCCGGAGATGATTCTGATGATAGTTCGAACATCATCAGAATTGGTATTCGAGTTTCGAAGGTGTGATATCTATATATTTCCTATTGACTGGTGTGAGAACCAAAATTAGAAAGGGCCTATTGTTGTGATTTGGCATCAAAAATCTGATTTTTGACTATATATCAAAACTATGAATTTGAAACGTTAATCCACTAATTGATTGATGTTTGTGTTGTTTGTTTATTTGTTTGATAATTTTGAACCATTACGCCTAATTGTATCAAATAATGAATTGTATTGAAAATTGGTCACATTTGCTTGCATATACATGTACTTACATTGAACAGGTCATAGCAAAGAGGCTAGAGCAGAGAATAGAATTTGTTTGCCCGACAAATAGGTACATGTTTATCATAATTTACTGTTTTGTTTGGGTGATGATGATTTTATGAGCCGATTGGCTAGCCGCTTGGCTTTTTCTTTTTGAGATCAAAAGGCCTGTATGGCAATTTCGGGATTTTCCCGTGGCTCTCGGTGCAGGGGAGGTTATGGCGAAATTTTTCGAAAATTTAGGGTGTTAGCCAAATTATTGAAAAATTTGAAAAGTTCTTAGAAACTGAAAAGTTGAAGAACTTAAGCCGTAATCAAAATAATGAAAGTTGAGTTGATTTGTGAAACAACTTTTGGCTTTGTTCCTTTTCGGGGATGAAAAGTTTTAAGTGGGGGAGATTGTAACAACCCGGAAATCTGGGCCAGTTTAAAATTTTTATTTTGGCAATTTTAGCGAATTTTGATTATTTAAAATGAGTTATTTTAAATAAAATCAACGATAAATTTATTTTTAATATAATTCGAACGAATATATATTATATAGATCGTCGTTAGAATATAAATATTTATTTTAAATTATAAAAGGAATTGAAAATGGCGCGGTAGTTCGATAATTCGATTTCAAACTTCAAATGAATGTACCGGGTGCAAAATAAACCGGATTTTAGTGAAACCAAAAATAATGGAATCTAATTGTGAATATCTTTCCAACGAATCCGAAAAATCAAAATTTCATAGCGGGAATCAAAAGATATGTCCAGTTGAAAATTCTGAATAGTCGCTATGGAATTTAGGCCCTTAAAAATGGACATTTTGCAAACGACCTCGGATTTCGACGAAACCACTTTTGTTGGGTCCATGATGTCAAATTATTGCTAGGTTTCAAATTTCATAATTTTTCGAATCAATATGTGAGCGTGGAAAAGGAAAACGCGTTTGACCAGTTTCAGTTGATTTTAATCCACTGGAAAATGGCCATTTTTCAAACTGTCTCAGAATTCGACGAAACTAGTTTTGTTAGGACCGTATCGTCAATACGAGGCTAGAAAATATTTTTCTGCAATTTATAGAGTTAGTGTGTGACCCCGGTAAATTGAAATGCGCGTTCAAATTCAATATATAGAGTTATATGTTGATTTTAACGGAAACTGATCGAAACGTTCGAATCAGCGTACGATACATATCCCATTGTGTTCAGAATGGGGGTGAAACGCTATGGACGACAGGCGGTGGGCCTCGTTTCGAGGTCGAAATAAAAAGTCAACTTAGGAGAGAGAAAATAAAATAATAAATATAATAAAATAAAACCTCTTCCTCTCTCCTCTCCTTTTAACTTCTGCCCCCCCGTTCCTCATAATTCAGAAATCAAAAGAAAAAAAAACCCTACGAACCCTGTCGCCTGGCCCTCCACCATCGCCGGCCGGAGGCGCGCGTCCCCTCTACTCCAGCCCGACGAGCGACGCACCCCCATCCGCCTCCTGATACCCTAGCGCGCCCCTTTTGACCGCCCACCACCCTCCGCCGAACACCAGAGGCCGCCAACCACCTCCTGAGCCGCAGCCGCCACCTGGGTTGACCCCCTTTCGACCGCCAATCCACCGGTGAGCCTTTATTCATCTTTTGAATTGTTTAGATAATATAAACTGATTTTTCTTGTGTTTAAAAACTGAAAAAAAAATAGATTTTTAATTTAGGAAAAGCTTAGATTTTGAAATATAAAAGGGTTTGATTTTTATATGTTAGAAAGACGGGATTTTTAAACTATAAAAGGTCGGATTTTTAAACTATAAAAGGTCGGATTTTTAAGCTAGGAAAAAAAATTCGATTTTTATATATTGAATAGCTAAGTAAAAATGTGATTTTTATATATTGAATAGCTAAGTAAAAATTCGATTTTTCTATAGTGAATAGCGAAATAAAAATTAGATTTTTCTATAGTGAATAGCGAAATAAAGATTCGATTTTTCTATATTGAATAGCTAAGTAAAAATTCGATTTTTCTATAGTGAATAGCGAAATAAAAATTCGATTTTTATATATTGAATAGCTAAGTAAAAATGTGATTTTTATATATTGAATAGCTAAGTAAAAATTCGATTTTTCTATAGTGAATAGCGAAATAAAAATTCGATTTTTCTATAGTGAATAGCGAAATAAAAATTCGATTTTTCTATATTGAATAGCTAAGTAAAAATTCGATTTTTCTATAGTGAATAGCGAAATAAAAATTCGATTTTTCTATATTGAATAGCTAAGTAAAAATGTGATTTTTATATATTGAATAGCTAAATAAAAATTCGATTTTTCTATATTGAATAGCGAAGTAAAAATTCGATTTTTCTATATTGAATAGCTAAGTAAAAATTCGATTTTTCTATAGTGAATAGCGAAATAAAAATTCGATTTTTCTATATTGAATAGCTAAGTAAAACTTCGATTTTTCTATATTGAATAGCTAAGTAAAAATTCGATTTTTCTATATTGAATAGCTAAGTAAAAATGTGATTTTTATATATTGAATTTTTTATATATTGAATAGCTAAGTAAAAATGTGATTTTTATATATTAAATAGCTAAGTAAAAATGTGATTTTTATATATTGAATAGCTAAGTAAAAATTCGATTTTTCTATAGTGAATAGCGAAATAAAAATTCGATTTTTCTATATTGAATAGCTAAGTAAAAATTCGATTTTTGTATATTGAATAGCGAAGTAAAAATTCGATTTTTATATATGTAGAGAATACGGGCAGTGAAAAGTGACAAGAGGCAAAACGACGAAGATTTCTGCAAAGAAGAGTCGTGGCGTTGGATTAGCAATTCTGTGAGAACTTCTCACCTTTCAATTTAATTTTTCTAGTTATAAATATATACTAGGATGCAGACGGTGTTTAGTAGCACCCGACACCCGTCGTCCACAGACCATGGACGTCTTGTATGCTTGTTTGTTTGATGTTGATGTGTAGTTGATTGTGTGATGTGATATGAAATGAAATAAAATATTTATATAGTTGAAAATATTTTATAGTTAAAAATAGAATTTTTAACGTGTATATGAAATGAAATAAAAATAAACAGATCGGACGATTTGTTTATATACACACATTTGACTGATATTGATTGGGACGATAAATTTTACACATCGCCCAACTGCACAAATAAAATCTGTGTTTGATTGTTTGAAACCCCACACGGGTATTGGGATGATATTTGACGTACACTAATCCCGATTGTTTAGTTGTATGTCGATCGCTTGATTGACAGACTGTTATAAGCGTTAAATATCTATATTTGATGCTTATACAGTGTAGAATACACTTTGGATGATGGTTGCTTATTCATCGTTGTTATTGTATGCATGTGTTGTAGAAAATCCATATATTCAACATTATATGGTAATTGATTGGGCCTCATCCCATATTTGAAATAGAAATATTTGAAATAGAAATATTTGAAATACAAATATTTGAAATAGAAATATTTGAAATAGAATATTTGAAAATATGAATATATTAAGCCGTGTTGATTAGATATACGTCATTTCGACGTGAACGATATTTATATCGATTTTATTCATTTTATAACGAATATCGAAAGTTATTTCAAAATCTGAAATTTTGAATAGAAATGAATTCGAATTGAAATTGAATAGAAATGAATTCGAATTGAAATTGAATAGAAATGAATTCAAATTGAAATTGAATATAAATGAATTCGAATTGAATTTGAATATAAATGAATTTGAATTGAAATCGATTTGAAAAGAATTTAAAACGAATTTATATTGGAATATTCAATTTTGATTTGAAATTGAATATGAAGTTGAAACCGTTTTGAAAAAGAATTTAAAACGATTTATAAAGCACGTTTTGAATTGAAATCGACGAAGTATATATTATATATATATAATATAATGGCCTGAATAGAACGCGCCGCGCCGCGGTAGTTCGCGAATTTCGACCACTGACTTCGAACGGATATTGCGGGAGATCCGACCGTCGGATTCTCCTAAAACCGGAACCGTTGGGTTCGTATCGAAAAGAGATTTCTAATGGATATTTGAAATTTGAAATCTAACGGTTGGATTTGGAATTATGTCCAAATCAAATTTGGAAAAGGTCACTGTAAGTGCAGTTCGATGGCCGTTGATGGAAATCGACTGTACGGGCCTTGATAAAATTATTAAAAATACCAATAATTTGTGTAAAATCATAAGAAATGATTTGAGAAGAATTGGGATGAAAAAACTCCATATTTGAGAAGATAAAAATAGATTTTTATCAAAATGTACTAGTTTTGAACTAGAATTATAATTCTATTTATTTTTAAAATAAATAAACTGGATTAGAAATGGTTTTGAAAATAACCAGAATTTCCAATAATTATATTGGAATGGATTTGAATCGAAATTGTCTATGGATTATTTCGATGTTGGATTTCGTGATGATACATATATTGTTATGGGAATTTGAAAGAGATATATATATCGTTATTTCCAATACGATATTTGTTAGTCGTAAAATTTGATATTGAATATAAGCCGGTATATTTTCTATTCAGAGCCTTGTGTTTAATATCAAATGTGGTTTGGGTTTGTCGTGAATGGTGTCTTGACTAACACTGTTCTTGAACCCAGTTGAGAAAAGATTAAATCTTTTTATTTGGATTTAATGAAGTGTACCAATTAAATAATATTTAATGGGAATTGAATTGATATTGATTTTTGGGTTTATCGTGGACAGTGTTTTAAATAACACTCGTTCTTTAACCCGATAATTAATGGAATGTGATTTTGGGTTTATCGTGAACTGTGTTTTAAATGACATTGATTCTTTAACCCAGTTAAAGATTAAAACTAAGTGGAGTTTTAATGAATCTTTAATTAGATTGAAATGATCGAGAATGGAGTATCACCAGTTTTACTCCAGGCGATAGTTAAATCTTTAATTAGATTTGAACGCGAAATGGTAATTGAATTTACCGATAACACTGTGGTGTTAGATATGAAGTATTACCAGTTTTACTTCATGGGATGAATAGGTTGGGATTGGGAAATTAAAACAAATGATTACTTCGGTAAGGTTCGTTAATCCCGACTAGTTGAATCGAAATTCAAAAGAAGATTAAAGAATAAATTCAAGGAATTTATCTTTGATAAAATTAATGGGAACCTTTCCCTATGAATGTGAAATTTAGAAACTAACTGTCGGTTAGCTAAGCAGAATGGTTTTCTGGATATTGATCTGATGTTGGTTTCGGCCTTCGGGGTTAATATTTGGGGAATTATTCTCTGGTTAATTTACGGTTAGTGACTGATGAATTGGAATGAGGCGTATGTTGTGTTTGTGTAACACTTATTTAAAATATAAGCGAGTTATTCGGAAAGACCGGGTTTATCCCATTCTGAATAACTGATACGACGATAAGTCGAAGATGAAGACGGTGGTTGAAGACCGGAGGTCTTCACGTCGTTTGGGTAATTACTGATGATCTTGATTGGGCTGTACACCCAAGAAGATGGAAACAGTTGGTGATCGTCCAGACGTATTTGGAGATCGATGGATATGCGGGGTACTAGGTGCCTCCGGTTTCGTTCAGACCCAGAACGGACTTGTAAATGGACTGTGTGTCTGACATTGGGTTTTAGTCCGTGTGATTGATTTCTATTAAATATATATCTGTTTGGCAGCGGAGAATTTATTCTCTTGCTTAACGCCCTTCTCTGAGACGTTCGAGCTCAGGGGTTATATATTGATGGATATCAATCGCATGGAGTAAATTGCCTGTGTGGCATGCCTAAGTGGCAATTGATCGAGGCTTCTGTTGAAAAGCAAAGTCTTGTGGTGATGATCAAAGCACAGCCTGTGTGGCATAGCTTTGTGTAACGTGAATTCGCGAGCCTCACACCCCGGTTGTGAACCAAAAACGGGAGAGGACCTCAGGGAGGGCATGCGTTTCTTTCTAGCTAGGGTGGTGTCAGTGACCTACCAGCCCTGACATTTATATACTTTTCACCTGTTTGGTTGTTGCTGTTGCAAGGCGTCTCGGTTTGATCGGACGATCCGGGTCCGATGGAGTCATTCGTTGGCTCATTTACGCCCCAAAGGGCGGGGAAACGTAGTGTTCAGGCATAATAATCCACATCGGTGGACCGGCCCTGTCGCTCCATGGGGTAGTTGCGGTTGTTCCTGAGACACGGGTTAGAGCGTCTCGAATCGGTAGAGGACGATCCCTGGCCTCGGTTCATAGATGGAAACCCAATTTCCAAATACGTGACTTTGCGATTTTGATTGTATAACCTATATATGGCGACATAGTGGTATGGGGCATTCATGCCGCCTATGATTGATACTTATGATTTGAAGTTGTTTTATACACTATACCCTTATAATAGTATCAAATGATTTGTTTTAAACGTATCAAGCATTCTTGGCTATTATAAGGTAAAAACCCTATCCTCCTGCTTGCGTTACATTGTGTGATGAGAACTGGGTCTTATAATAGCTTCATTTTCTTTATTTAGCATCGCGCTGTTTGTTTTATGCACTGGTATTCTTGGGAGGAAACCCGTTCCGTGTTATACGGCGTGGTCCCTTGATTTACCTAACTTTAAAATAAAGATTAATAACTGTTTTAGTTCTCACACCAGTCACATGACTGACCTGGAGTTTATTGTTTTAACCTAAACTCTGGGTGCCCTTATTTTGACACGGCCAGCTAGTAGTTTTGGTTTTGCAGATTTATATTCACAGGATCCTGGTTTACAGCTGGAATGATATCCGGAAAGCTTTGTATCCGTATATCTCTTCTAGTTGTGTATTGTATTATTTTCCGCTGCTATGTATTTAAATGTAATTTAAATCTCTGATATATCTGTGTAATATTCATTTATACTCTGTATATTACTGTAATTTGATGCATTGTTGTAATATACAATGAAATGTTCTTCCGTCTGCATTCTGTTGTGGCTTGTTCTCGAACTATCCGCGCTTTCCTCACCGGGGAAGTTACGGGTTCTTACAGTAATGAACTAAAATATTAAATGTTAGTTACGGGTTCATATACACACAAGAGGTTGTGAAACTTACATAAAAGTTGAATCCAGTCTAACATTCACAACAAGCCATGCTACTATCGAACCAAAAGCATCTGATAAGCATTCCCTGAATTAGGTAGGCCTCCATAGAGGTGCATTCGGTTCTTTTACAATATCCACCCAAATTCTTATAGCATTCAGTCCCAGAGGGATAGAATGAACAAAAGAAGTAGGACCAGTTGAAGACACAGTGCCTTTGTAACAACCCGTATTTCAATAACATGTTAAAACGAGAATCAAGGCAGAATTTAATTTTAAATTCTGAATCAAGTAAAACGGGCTATGCCATTGCGTTCGTCTCGGAAAAATACGCGAAATAGAGTCCGAGTTTTCGAAAATCGGAGTCCGTATGACCCGGTTAAGGCCCAAAGAAGTTTTCGGGAAATTTGAATTTCGAAACATGCAGAAATGGGGCCAGGCGGGAAAATTCCCGCCCATACAAGTCGACAGGCATGTCGACAGGCATGTCGACAGGGCTGTCGACTTGCCCTGTCGGCTGATTCTGATCTGGTGCACCTATTTTCTATCTTGGCTAGGTTTTTGGGCCTGGTTTGAAATCTGACGGTTCAGGTTGGTCCTAGGGTTAATCTAAGGGCCTAAAACTATCCTAATCTCTATAAAAAGACCCTAAGCCTACCCCTAAACCCTCATTATTCACTCATGTAACTAAACTATGGCCAAATTTCTACTCTCATGGCCTCCATCTCAAATCCCTAGAGCCTATGCATTCAAATCGGGTTCAAATCAAAAGATGCAAGCTTGCTACACCAAAGAGAGGCAAAATCAACGTTGCTATGCGAGTTTCATGACGGATTCTTCAACAAAGGAGGCACCTTTCTTAGCCAAGATGATTCATGCTTCTTTCCCTAGGCCTAACTATGTAAGTTCTAGCTACTTTTAGATGGAAACGATAGTTTTGATAATGACATGGGATAAAATGAGGCTAAACATGATTATGCGAACCTATATGAACCTTACCTTGCCTCTTGTGTTTATGATTATGATTTTAGGCCATGTGAGTGACTTAATCATGCCTCTCATGCTATGCATAACCTAGTTTAACTTGCAAGTTTGGATCTTTATGCATGAAATGCTAGCATGAACCTTTAGGAACCACTTTATGTGTGAAACATTGGCTAAGACAAGATTTTGGGGCTTATGCATGTTTATGAACCCAAACCCCTTATGGTAACATGCAAGTTTGTGGCCAAATCCTTTATGAGATTATGCATGCTCGTGGCCAATCCCCTCTTTTAAGTTGTGCATGTTTATGGCTAAACCCTTTTTGATAATATGCATGTTTGTGGCCAAATTACCTTATGACACTATGCATGTTTATGGCCAATCCCTTTATGATGTTATGCATGTGGAAGCCAAGCCCTTTTTAGCATCATGCATGTTTTGAGACCAATATGTGACATAGTATCCTTACTATGTTGACTCGCTTTGCTTGCGTTGGGAAAACACGATTTTGGGTAGTTAGATAAACATGAACATGTCGCGAAATCTTAACTTGATTATGACATGTGTTTATACTTGAAAATATGACTTGGAAGATAACATGGAAGTTGGCATGTAAGTATGCATAAAAACATGGGCTTGGGAATTTACCTATTAAGTTAGGTCTACCCAAATGCTCGAAAAACTTGTAACATGTTTTGGAAACATGAT
The DNA here is from genome assembly GCA_030737875.1 of Allium sativum. Classification (NCBI taxonomy): domain Eukaryota; kingdom Viridiplantae; phylum Streptophyta; class Magnoliopsida; order Asparagales; family Amaryllidaceae; genus Allium; species Allium sativum. Next base: position 581,267,429 of record CM060909.1, on the reverse strand, counting down.
GAACATAGATAATATAAGTGTGGCCAACTCGAGGTTGGGTTGAGTTTGCAACGTAAAACTACCCGGAACCGACCGGCCTAACTAGTAGTTGCAAACAATAGGACCCAATGTGAGAAGTTGGTCATGTCGCGCTTAAGACCCGAGGTTAGACTAGGTTGTGGTGTAAATCTACCCGGACCCGCCCGGCTTAACTAGTAACCACAACAAGGTCTAATGTGATAGGTTAAGAGTGCATTAATTGAATTAATGCCACATGATAAGGTTAAGTAAATTTGACTAATGACACTTAACCGATATGACACGAATGGGTAGGTTAAGTGGGACCGGACTTGATTCCTTAATAACACTTAACCATGCAAGATGATTAGGAGATGGGGTTAAGTAATTTACACTTAACTAATCCGACTGGGTAATTAGATGAGGTTAAGTAATTAAGACTTAACTAACCTAACCACGGTAATTAGATGGGGTTAAGTAATCCACACTTAACTAATCTAAACACGGTAATTCGATGGGGTTAAGTTAAACACTTAACCAATTTAAACTTGGTAATTCAATGAGGTTAAGTAACCCATACTTAACCAACTTAACGTGATAATTTAATGGGGTTAAACAACTTATACCTAACCAATTATACATAAAGATTTGATGTGGTTAAGTGACCTAAACTTAACCAATCTAACTCGTTAATTTGATGTGGTTAAGTGACCTAAACTTAACCAATCTAACTCGTTAATTTGATGTGGTTAAGTGAACTATACTTAGCCAATCTAACTCGTGAATTTATGGGGGTTAAGTTAACCCATACTTAACCAACATAACGTGAAAACATGATAAGGCTAAGTCATGAATCGCTTGAATACACTTGACCGGTTTGACTAAGTAATTTGATTGGGTCAAGTTAATATATACTTAACCAACTTGTAGGGCTAAGTCTTGAACTTAAATACTTAGCCAATCTTGACGTGATTCGTGGGCGGGTTAAGGCATGGACTTGAATGATAACACTTAACCCAATAAGACAAACCCTAGTTAGAAGAACTAGGTAGAAAACCGTGGTTAATCAAGGATAACGGGAAGGTAAGGCTAAGTGGTAAACCTTAGTTAAGGGAAACTAAGTAATAATTCTTAGTCAAGGAAATTTGGACCATTTCTTAGATAGATTAGTAACCCGATACGTTAGGTCAACGTTTAAGTATGCGTGTAGGAGCAGGCTATCTGATTTAGATAAAGGCTCCAACGAACTGGGTAACGAAGCAGCGGCTTCGGGGAACGTGAGGATATTCTTGGGATCCCTCTGTGAGGTCGCAGATGATCATCCTGGGCTCACAAGAGGTTAAGGTCCGCGTTAGAAGAACCAAGAGTATGCCTTGGTTGCTATACGAGCGACCTAAAGACTGGGATGGATAGCAGTGAGTCAACGAATACATGATAGTGCCCTAGATAGCAAGTTCGTCGATCATCTACCATCTTGAGTCAAGCGTGTACGTACGGAAAGGCAGGGAACACCCAAAAGACCATAATTGATATCTAATTATGGGTGAGGTAGGCCGTAGGATGTGGGCTGGACGGAGTGTAGTTCTCATGCAAGATTTTCTCTTGTGTTGCCTTTCACTAGTTGAGGGAGGGGTCTCGTGGGACCATAGCCACGTGTAGAAAAGCAGACCTTAGTATCTGCATCGGCAGATAAATCTAAAGCTCCCGACCGAGTCCTGTATTTCTTGTTTTGCCCTGTGATCGGACTCGGATGGCACGATGTGATACATGTGCATACAGTTATAGAAAAACGATTCACGATGAACGCGTGGGAAAAAGGGCGCGGTTGAGGGTTAGCGTAATCCCTAGTGGCCTAGGTGGTTTAACCCAAACCGAAATACGAAAGCGTGCAATAGGTAAGCGTAATCCCTAGTGGTGCTAGGTGGCGTAAGTCCTAGTAGTTCAAACGATGATTCATATGGAAGAGCCTTGATAGAACAAGGGTGACAGTCCAAACGATTTCAAGGATAATACGACATGAGGAAGCCCATACGAGGTACGGCAAAGGACTGAACTTATATACATGGAAAGAAACATATGATTTGAGTAACCTATATATGCGATATTAGGTTGACATGGACCATTACACAACTTTGAGCACGGGACATTCATGGTTAACACATGACGCGGGTAGGGATACTAGTACGAGAGGTGCAGAGCAAATATACATGTTAGAACTAGGAAGAATATACATAATAGATACCGTGGGATGTTAAACGGGGTAGATACCTTGGGATAATGTACTCGATAGAAATCTGACGATGTGATACCTTGACTTATCATAACGCCGTAGTTTATCATGATACCTTAGTTTACCTTGCCGCAGTAGTTCAACCGGCTACCCTGGTTTATCTATCTTGTAGTTATCCTTATGTTTACTTTCAGTTTATGCATGTCATGTTACCTTTACCTGTTTTTATACTGGAAGTAGATAGGACTTACTCAGTCTTTTTGACTGACCCGTTTTGTTTCGCCTCTTTTCTTCCGTTTCCCCCCCAGGTTTCAGGGAGGAAACAATGTTGTTTAGTTCGGACTTCTTCTGTTGAAGGGCATCATGTATGGCTTGATGTATAGCTTGGTCTTCTCTTGGCTATGGCTGCCTCACCGCTTTACTTTGGGGAATAATTTATGAAAAGGTTTTTATGCTTCTTTATTATTGCAAGATCAGGTTTTGATGTACTCTGATGTAAAAGGCTTTAGACCTTATTTATTCATGTTATGGAAGTTTGATTTTACTTCCGCTATTTTAATATGTTCTGTCTTGTGATATTTCTGTGCATGTTTACCAATAATGCCCCTCTAAAGCTAGTGCATTCCTTTGCGAGTGACCCTAGCGGAAGCGGGGTGTTACATTTGGTATCAGAGCAGAAGGTTACCAGACTGGGCAAAAGTTTTTAAAGACCTTCTGAAAACTATTTGAAAATCATTTATAAAGAAGCATTTTTCAAGAAAGTTTTCTTTTAAAAAGAAAAGGCTATTCCCCAAAGGCCATTAACATTATCCTTGATTGAATCTCTTTTCCTTTCTTTCCTCCATCTGTAGTCACAGTGGTTTTGACTGCGACTAGTCTTTCTAGCTGCGTAAGTGTTTCCCGTACGATGGAGGTGGTTCTCGAGAGACCGTTGCAGAGTTATGCATGAAAGGATAGTAAGAACAAGGATAAAGGATACGAGCTCAGGGATAAGCAACATGTTGGTATGGCTGAGTCCTAAAAGGAGGGAGAAAGATGAACAATGAAACCCATGACGAGAGGGTACCTTTGGCATAGTGAAACGGGATAGATAGTTAAGTATCATGGGACAAGGACAAGATCATTGGGAGGGCAATAGTATGCTCTCATTTCTAGGGTACCTCAGAAGGAGGGTAACGATCTTGTTAAAGGTTTAGCTTTTCTTCTCTATCATCCTGTCGGGACTTTGTTTTGATCACCGCATCTTTTAAGTCCGCTTCGATAGTTGAGTCTCTGCACCTTAAGTACTAGCGTAATAGAGAATCCCATTTCTGTCTCAAAGTCCTATTGGAGAATCAGTCCATTTATACATGACTTGTTTGGATTTGGGAATGTCTATGCCAAGTGTTGAGTTTGGAAATAATGCTTATGTTTATAAGCTATGGAGGGATTCTAGGGATGAAGTGGTTATCCAGTAGGGGGTGCCACTCTCGGTTTTTGGTAGGAGGATAGTTAGACCATTTGACTAGCCTTGGTAATACCCTCGAAGTATCGTGTAACCTTTTTGAGGTTCGGTCATGACTAGTTTCTTAGAATCCCTTGATGCCTTTATTGGGAATTTGAAGCCCGATCGAGTGGTGTTCGCCGATAAGACGGATGGTTTACTTCATTTATGCATGGGTTATAGAGATCACCCTAGTAAGTGCGCTTGATAACCTGGTTGGCATCTGTTTACTTTCAAGAGGAAGTTCTTCTACAAGAAATACCCTGTGGTACGAGGTCCGAGATTCACTAGTGAATTTTGGAAAGCTTGCATGAGATCATGAGTACGCAGTCATATTTGCATCAAGTATTCTAGGAAAAGGATAAGTGCAAGTGGAACGAGAGGCGACGAAGAAATGAGTTCCAGCTCATGTTATGGAAACAGGAATAAGAAGCTACAAAATCGCGAAGTTAAAAGACGACTTTGATGGTCAAAGACTAGATACGCGCATGATATCTCTTTTTGGGAGTATATCCTTGATCCCTGTTTTCTGTAGAGCTTACTTGTAGGCTATCTTTTGTGGACATCCTCTCGGTCCTATTTTCTGTTACAAACCCCGTAAGGAGTTTGTCCTGTTTATCTTCTCGACCCTGTTTCAGGGAATCCTAGGTAGAACCCTATGGATGTAAACATGTATTTGAAACATGTTATGATTGATATGGTTGCAAGTGGTTGCTCGTGGATGCGCGAATACTCATTAGATACTAGCTCGACTCGGTCACATTTCATATTGCATATGCACGAGTATTTATACTTGTTTATGGATGAAATCGAATGTATTATCATGCGGTTGTCGCATATGAATGAATGATTGTGCACGCATATAGTATCTATATGACTAGGACTATTTGCATACATGTTGGATTCATGGCACTATACATATTTTTGCATTAGAAAGATTATCCAGGCCTGATCATTAGCATTAGCTAAGGAACATGTACACACACGTTTTGCATATATTTATACAGCATTAGAAATCATCTAAGGACAATGGTTGCTTGTGGATGATGTTTTGAGTAGATGGATGATGGATGGTAGGATATGTTCTTCCTAACTTAGAGATTTCGGGGACGAAATCCTAAAAGGTGGGGAGAATGTAACAACCCGTATTTCAATAACATGTTAAAACGAGAATCAAGGCAGAATTTAATTTTAAATTCTGAATCAAGTAAAACGGGCTATGCCATTGCGTTCGTCTCGGAAAAACACGCGAAATAGAGTCCGAGTTTTCGAAAATCGGAGTCCGTATGACCCGGTTAAGGCCCAAAGAAGTTTTCGGGAAATTTGAATTTCGAAACATGCAGAAATGGGGCCAGGCGGGAAAATTCCCGCCCATACAAGTCAACAGGCATGTCGACAGGCATGTCGACAGGGCTGTCGACTTGCCCTGTCGGCTGATTCTGATCTGGTGCACCTATTTTCTATCTTGGCTAGGTTTTTGGGCCTGGTTTGAAATCTGACGGTTCAGGTTGGTCCTAGGGTTAATCTAAGGGCCTAAAACTATCCTAATCTCTATAAAAAGACCCTAAGCCTACCCCTAAACCCTCATTATTCACTCATGTAACTAAACTATGGCCAAATTTCTACTCTCATGGCCTCCATCTCAAATCCCTAGAGCCTATGCATTCAAATCGGGTTCAAATCAAAAGATGCAAGCTTGCTACACCAAAGAGAGGCAAAATCAACGTTGCTATGCGAGTTTCATGACGGATTCTTCAACAAAGGAGGCACCTTTCTTAGCCAAGATGATTCATGCTTCTTTCCCTAGGCCTAACTATGTAAGTTCTAGCTACTTTTAGATGGAAACGGTAGTTTTGATAATGACATGGGATAAAATGAGGCTAAACATGATTATGCGAACCTATATGAACCTTACCTTGCCTCTTGTGTTCATGATTATGATTTTAGGCCATGTGAGTGACTTAATCATGCCTCTCATGCTATGCATAACCTAGTTTAACTTGCAAGTTTGGATCTTTATGCATGAAATGCTAGCATGAACCTTTAGGAACCACTTTATGTGTGAAACATTGGCTAAGACAAGATTTTGGGGCTTATGCATGTTTATGAACCCAAACCCCTTATGGTAACATGCAAGTTTGTGGCCAAATCCTTTATGAGATTATGCATGCTCGTAGCCAATCCCCTCTTTTAAGTTGTGCATGTTTATGGCTAAACCCTTTTTGATAATATGCATGTTTGTGGCCAAATTACCTTATGACACTATGCATGTTTATGGCCAATTCCTTTATGATGTTATGCATGTGGAAGCCAAGCCCTTTTTAGCATCATGCATGTTTTGAGACCAATATGTGACATAGTATCCTTACTATGTTGACTCGCTTTGCTTGCGTTGGGAAAACACGATTTTGGGTAGTTAGATAAACATGAACATGTCGCGAAATCTTAACTTGATTATGACATGTGTTTATACTTGAAAATATGACTTGGAAGATAACATGGAAGTTGGCATGTAAGTATGCATAAAAACATGGGCTTGGGAATTTACCTATTAAGTTAGGTCTACCCAAATGCTCGAAAAACTTGTAACATGTTTTGGAAACATGATGAACTTAGATAATATAAGTGTGGCCAACTCGAGGTTGGGTTGAGTTTGCAACGTAAAACTACCCGGAACCGACCGGCCTAACTAGTAGTTGCAAACAATAGGACCCAATGTGAGAAGTTGGTCATGTCGCGCTTAAGACCCGAGGTTAGACTAGGTTGTGGTGTAAATCTACCCGGACCCGCCCGGCTTAACTAGTAACCACAACAAGGTCTAATGTGAGAGGTTAAGAGTGCATTAATTGAATTAATGCCACATGATAAGGTTAAGTAAATTTGACTAATGACACTTAACCGATATGACACGAATGGGTAGGTTAAGTGGGACCGGACTTGATTCCTTAATAACACTTAACCATGCAAGATGATTAGGAGATGGGGTTAAGTAATTTACACTTAACTAATCCGACTGGGTAATTAGATGAGGTTAAGTAATTAAGACTTAACTAACCTAACCACGGTAATTAGATGGGGTTAAGTAATCCACACTTAACTAATCTAAACACGGTAATTCGATGGGGTTAAGTTAAACACTTAACCAATTTAAACTTGGTAATTCAATGAGGTTAAGTAACCCATACTTAACCAACTTAACATGACAATTTAATGGGGTTAAACAACTTATACCTAACCAATTATACATGAAGATTTGATGTGGTTAAGTGACCTAAACTTAACCAATCTAACTCGTTAATTTGATGTGGTTAAGTGACCTAAACTTAACCAATCTAACTCGTTAATTTGATGTGGTTAAGTGAACTATACTTAGCCAATCTAACTCGTGAATTTATGGGGGTTAAGTTAACCCATACTTAACCAACATAACGTGAAAACATGATAAGGCTAAGTCATGAATCGCTTGAATACACTTGACCGGTTTGACTAAGTAATTTGATAGGGTCAAGTTAATATATACTTAACCAACTTGTAGGGCTAAGTCTTGAACTTAAATACTTAGCCAATCTTGACGTGATTCGTGGGCGGGTTAAGGCATGGACTTGAATGATAACACTTAACCCAATAAGACAAACCCTAGTTAGAAGAACTAGGTAGAAAACCGTGGTTAATCAAGGATAACGGGAAGGTAAGGCTAAGTGGTAAACCTTAGTTAAGGGAAACTAAGTAATAATTCTTAGTCAAGGAAATTTGGACTATTTCTTAGATAGATTAATAACCCGATACGTTAGGTCAACGTTTAAGTATGCGTGTAGGAGCAGGCTATCTGATTTAGATAAAGGCTCCAACGAACTGGGTAACGAAGCAGCGGCTTCGGGGAACGTGAGGATATTCTTGGGATCCCTCTGTGAGGTCGCAGATGATCATCCTGGGCTCACAAGAGGTTAAGGTCTGCGTTAGAAGAACCAAGAGTATGCCTTGGTTGCTATACGAGCGACCTAAAGACTGGGATGGATAGCAGTGAGTCAACGAATACATGATAGTGCCCTAGATAGCAAGTTCGTCGATCATCTACCATCTTGAGTCAAGCGTGTACGTACGGAAAGGCAGGGAACACCCAATAGACCATAATTGCTATCTAATTATGGGTGAGGTAGGCCGTAGGATGTGGGCTGGCCGGAGTGTAGTTCTCATGCAAGATTTTCTCTTGTGTTGCCTTTCACTAGTTGAGGGAGGGGTCTCATGGGACCATAGCCACGTGTAGAAAAGCAGACCTTAGTATCTGCATCGGCAGATAAATCTAAAGCTCCCGACCGAGTCCTGTATTTCTTGTTTTGCCCTGTGACAGGACTCGGATGGCACGATGTGATACATGTGCATACAGTTATAGAAAAACGATTCACGATGAATGCGTGGGAAAAAGGGCGCGGTTGAGGGTTAGCGTAATCCCTAGTGGCCTAGGTGGTTTAACCCAAACCGAAATACGAAAGCGTGCAATAGGTAAGCGTAATCCCTAGTGGTGCTAGGTGGCATAAGTCCTAGTAGTTCAAACGATGATTCATATGGAAGAGCCTAGATAGAACAAGGGTGACAGTCCAAACGATTTCAAGGATAATACGACATGAGGAATCCCGTACGAGGTACGGCAAAGGACTGAACTTATATACATGGAAAGAAACATATGATTTGAGTAACCTATATATGCGATATTAGGTTGACATGGACCATTACACGACTTTGAGCACGGGACATTCATGGTTAACACATGACGCGGGTAGGGATACTAGTACGAGAGGTGCAGAGCAAATATACATGTTAGAACTAGGAAGAATATACATAATAGATACTGTGGGATGTTAAACGGGGTAGATACCTTGGGATAATGTACTCGATAGAAATCTGACGATGTGATACCTTGACTTATCATAACACTGTAGTTTATCATGATACCTTAGTTTACCTTGCCGCAGTAGTTCAACCGGCTACCCTGGTTTATCTATCTTGTAGTTATCCTTATGTTTACTTTCAGTTTATGCATGTCATGTTACCTTTACCTGTTTTTATACTGGAAGTAGATAGGACTTAATCAGTCTTTTTGACTGACCCGTTTTGTTTCGCCTCTTTTCTTCCGTTTCCCCCCAGGTTTCAGGGAGGAAACAATGTTGTTTAGTTCGGACTTCTTCTGTTGAAGGGCATCATGTATGGCTTGATGTATAGCTTGGTCTTCTCTTGGCTATGGCTGCCTCACCGCTTTACTTTGGGGAATAATTTATGAAAAGGTTTTTATGCTTCTTTATTATTGCAAGATCAGGTTTTGATGTACTCTGATGTAAAAGGCTTTAGACCTTATTTATTCATGTTATGGAAGTTTGATTTTACTTCCGCTATTTTAATATGTTCTGTCTTGTGATATTTCTGTGCATGTTTACCAATAATGCCCCTCTAAAGCTAGTGCATTCCTTTGCGAGTGACCCTAGCGGAGGCGGGGTGTTACAGCCTTCGGCTACTATTTTTCCACTGCTCTCCACATCAAACAGCGTGCATTTGGCATTCATCAGGAAATTTGCACTCTATCATATAACAAACATTTGTTGATACATAATCAAATTTTTTTAAAAAGAGATACTAGTAATAGGAACGTACTACCTTTACAGATTTAGGAACATTTCTCACGGGGTAGATGTTGGAATATTTTCAAAACCCATAACAGATTCGCGAACATTGCTCACAGGGGTAGGTGTTGAAATGTTTTCAAAACCCATAATAGATTTGCGAACATTGCTCACGGGGGTAGATGTTAAAATGTTTTCAAATACCAATTTTTCCTCCAACCAAGCTATTTTTCTACCAATGGCTTCTCCAATACATATCATGCCTGTTATGGGCCTCCACAAAAAGGCACCTTCTTTTATCGCTTTATCCACCCAAAATATGGAGGCTTTTGGTCCAAGAGGAATATCATTGATAATTACATTTGAATCACTCGAATGTACTCATCCTCCGGCAACCAATTCTTTACTTCCACCCCAATCGTACAACTTACATTTGCTTTTTGTGCTATTGGTCATGCTATATCAAAATGACATATTAATTGATGACTGCCCAATCAAGTCAAGCAAGTCTAATGATGTTATTGGTAAAGCCAAATATAATTGGGCACTAACAACCATTTGCAAGTATATATAGTAGATATTTCATTGGGCACTGCTGAAAATTATATAGATATTTTTTCAAGAGATTTTTGCAAGCTAAAAAAAATTACTTATAATTTTCTCTCATTTGCAAGTAAGCTAATGACATGCATGGTGATACACTGCTGAACACACACACACATGTACACAATTGGTAGCACTGTAATTGGATATCAGTTTCAGCTTTTCTGATGTTTCTCAGTGACAACATCAGTCCATATGCAACAATATATCTTAGTATCACAGGATTTCCGCTGCATTTGTTATTTTTAAATTGAAGATGTGGTACTGAACTAAAAGTCAAGCTGGTTCTATTGAATTATATGCTAATCTCACCCATTCTAATAGATCATGTGTGGAGGAAACAAAACAAACTCTATCTGGTTTAATTGTTCAAAATAATTTGTTAATCTTAACTATATCAAAATAAATTGTTCAGTTTAGTGGATCAAGTAAATATGATTTGACTGACCTATTGAAAGTACATAACGCAACATAAAATTAAAGCTTAAAATATACAGTCGATTGAAGAAATACATACAATAGTTGCATATTATGTGCATTAGTTTAATATTAAGCAATCAAATAAATTGCTCTTCATAACCATTCATGAAAAAAAACTAAATGTGGAAAAAAAGAAATGCTATGTTAGATCAGTTGAATATCGTACCTCATTTTATTTTCCGGACTTCTCTTATACCGATAACAAATTTATCCATGACCATGCCACCGTCTTGTCCTTGGCATCTCCTATGTACACCAAACCAGGTGAAGGCCTCCACAAAAAAAAGCATCAAATTTTCTACGATGGACTATTAAAATTTTCAAGACATTTGGACCTAAAGGTACTCCATTGAAAAGTTCTTTCGGATCACTCGACACAATTTTTCATTCAGCGATAACCTTATCAGTATTCCCATGCTAATTTAGTAAAGTACAATTGTCACCTATCTAATTATGTGTACTCTGCAATTATCAAAAAAAAATATATGTATATTAGTTTTTTTAAAATGTTGCAAACTTAATATGGTATATTTTAACCATCTGAGATATGTTGTCTTTTCCACAACTTTCTTTACTCTGGTAAATCAACAATAATGGAAAACATTAAAGACTTGGACTATAGATAGTTGGTTATAGAAATCAATATTGTCTAGAAGTACCAAAAAATTAAGCAATCTCCACAAATATTAGATATAAAATAAATCATACCCAATGTTTCACAAACATGTGAACCATATGCTCTAGCTTGGAAATTCTATGATAACAATGAGTAATTTCCTTATCATTGAATTGTGACAAAACTGTCTTGGTCATGGTTATACCCCTTTCCATTCCTCAAAGTCGTCCTGGCCTATCTTATCCTAACATTACTATGAGAGCGTCTTCTTTGATCTTATATGTGGAGCTGGACTGTGGGTCATTTTCTACATTTTTCAATTTCTCCTACAAAAATGAGTACAAATTATATTTCATAGAAGAGTCCTAAATTATATCATTTTTAACAAATTACACTTACAGTTGCATCTGCAACATGTGTGTTCACTAGTTCGCCATTTTTTCGAGTATGAGATTTAGTCCAAACCTCAACTTTAGAAACGGAAGTAGGCTCGGAACTTTCCTCTTTCTGGATTAAAGAAACATAACATAGAACAAAACTAACAAATTACACTTACTATAAACGAGATATGTTTACCACTCATTTGTTGTTCAAGCCACGCGATCTTTATTTATATACTAGGAATCCAGAATGGCAGTTTGTTATCAAAATGTGGGTCATATAATGTTATATTGGATTACGCATCAATAAAAAAACAGGGCACAGTTACATATAAATATTTGTGTACTAAGTTCTAAATGATATATCTAAATATTCTAGCTTCAATCCTAGGTAAACCCAATAGAGGGTAAGGATAACCTGGTGATGTATAATAATTTATGGGTCTTTGTTATTCATGATAAAATGTCAAAACAGAATGTTCCCTTCTTATTATTGATGCAGATGCCTTAGACATAGTACGACTTCATTATGAAAACCAAATGGATCTTAATTCTGAAACTGTGATTATGTCTAAATGTATAAGATACTACACATCTTATACACTAAAAACTAATTCCTTATTACATGTATGTATGTGGAATTTGCTTTTCCTTTATGGATTTAAATCTTTCGCTTTGTGCCTAAATTAATGGTTTTATCGCATTAGTTAGTTAAATTACATGTTATGTATGCTTATGTTCAATATATGAAAAGATAAAAATTACATTACAATTACCTTAAATTCTTTGCTTGTTTGCATTTCCTATATCCATGTTTTCTGAAGGTGGCTCGATACGGTTTTCCGTTGCATTAGATTGCCGGATTTCTGTTTGGGTTCTTCGATTTTTTTTATTGTGAGTAAGCTTCATTTTCCTTGTTGTCTGCTTTTTTCTAGCTATTTTCCGCAGCGATAATAAATATCTAGTGCCTGCTACAATGATAGTAAAAATGCACAAGACTGCTTTCAACACATGCAAGTGTGTACAGTACCCTATTTTTTTGTGCTACATACATGATGTAATTATATAAAAAACTATAAGACAGTAGGTCAGTATCACAATGGGCCTTGTTATATGGTGTCACTCATGTAGTTCAGATCTTCCATTATAGTTACCAAGCATACAATATGAAAATACTGTAAGCATGCAAATATCAAAGCATACTTTTCAGTTACCAAGCATACAAATTTCAAAGCAAATGGAAAAAACCAAACATATGCTGAAAATACTGTAAGCCGTTCTACATGAAAATACTGTAAGACGGCTGATGACACACTACAAATTAAGGGTAGTATCCCATCATGTAATAATGGCCCGAGTAAAAATTTATGCAGCTGACATCAATAACAAGTGGGCATATACCACTTCTATTTATTTTGTTATATTTTCAACTGAATGCTCCATTCCTATGCATTATCTCATTTTATACACGAAATTTCCTATGATGGTAAGTTGTAATTTACTGAAACAATAAAGCTGAAATGATGTAATGTCCTTTCCGGTGCTATAAGAATATACCACATGAAGCTAGAAACTCCATATCCTAAATCTTATATTATGTTCCTGTCAGTTATATAAGAAACCCAAATGAATAGAAACACGATTAAAATGAAACAAGCACATACCATAGACTTGAATCTAAAAGGGGATTATGTAGATAATACTTATGTTAACTATAAAATAAAATTACAGAGGATGCCTTTTCCGTTATTTAAGAGAATATTTATTTATTTTTGACAGTCAGGTCAGCAAATAATCTCATGGTTGTGCATTATAGAACACACTGCATGATCATCATGGTTACTAATTGAGATAAAGTAAGGAGAATCTGCCTGCCTACACACACACACAAGAGAGATTTTGCACATATTTTTTTCACTTGGGGCCTACTTGTGATATACAAAAACTCTCCATGTGCGCACGCGTATATGTGTGTTAAACAAGTTATATTACTCAACAGATAAATTCATTTAAATACCTTAATATTTTGTCATCGTTGGTTTATATAACAGAGGAGATGTTTATTTTACTGGGCAAACACTTCTTAAAGGACATCCATCATCAGTTGGTGTATAGCTGTATATCATTTTTATTGAGAAATAATATTGTGTATCTATGAATTGAATCAACCATGCAGCAAGAGCTAATCAAGGATGACGCTCGATATGCAATTCTAGAAATGCAATGTTGGAAATAAAACGAATATGTGAAAGATTGCAAATCTTGTACAGTGAGGCAAAAGAAGAAAAACAGCAACAACACAGTCTTTCCCTTGTCTTTCTCCACTTATTTACTTATTCGAACACCTTTAACTACGTAACCTTTATAATTGCCAAAAAGTAGAACAATTAGATATTATACTTTGTGAACAAATTAAATTATTTACCAATAACATAAATATGAAATTGACAAGAAAATCTCAAAATGCGAGGTATCAAAATAGAAAATTATGGTATTACCAAGTTCAAATGCTTAAATGCTAACATGGCAAGCCTAAATAACTTACATTAAGTTCCAAATCAATAGGTTTTACCATTCAACATTACATAAAACATCAAATCTAAATCAAAACTTCTAACTGACTACCCAAAATAAAAAATGACATCAGAACTACTCAATTATGCCTTCGCAATCCTCCCTAACATAACTAGCATCCTCGACCAAGTCCTTGATTTCTTCATAATCTCTTACAACATAGTTGTTTTCTTCAATAAAATCATCTATCTCTAATTCATGAAAACCTCTTGGCGGCGCTTTCATCACAACATACCAATTCAAAGAATCATTTTCTCTTGAATAAAAAAATTGTTTCACTTGAGATGCGAGAATATGCGGGTCTCTTGAAAAAGAAACCCGACTTTGATGCAAATTAACAAGAGTAAATCCATCTTCAACTTTTGTCCCATTTCCTATATTCGCCCAATGACACTTAAAAATAGGAATATAAAAATATTATAATCCAATACAATCAATATTCCATAGTAAGTGACCACATCAACCAGTTGAGAGCTGTCTTTTACACTTTCTCTACACATGGTGGTCACATCATAGGTCACTCCACTATTCTAAGTTTGTCTATCAACGTCTTTTATATGGAATCATTGTCCGTTAATAATATATCCTTTGGAGGACAACACATTATTTTTAGGGCTATATGCAATCCATTTTATCATGATCTTTTGAGCGTAGGAATCCGAAAAAAGAAAAAGCAGGTATTTCAAAATAGTATTTATAAATCGTATAGGAAAATGTTGAATTTCTTGTAACAAACCTTTTTTTTAATCCAAATAGCAAAATTATCTCCATGATATTTCCAAAGTAATGTCGCATTTCATTCCAATTGCTTGTTTGAATTTTGCAACTCTTCTAAATCCAAACTAGTATAATAAAAGTAATGTCAAGTTGTAACCACAAACACAACTACAAAAAATCAATGGAATCATAACATGATACGAACGCGATCGGGGGTAGCGTAGCTCCGGGACGGACTGCACACTGTTAGACCCCCACTCTACATCCTTTATAATCCTACTTCCACCTTCCTTCGGGTGTCTTTGCTCTTATTGCTTGCACCCTCCAACTGGTCGCCTTTGCATCCACTTACTAAACATTTACCTAATCACTTTTGACACTAGACGATAACTTTCAGTTTGATATGAGAAAATGGACTTTCAAGTTCGGGATCCTCCTACTGGTTCGGAATAGAAGAAGTACCAGCGGTCCAAGCTTGATCAAGAATAGGTTAATTCTTCCTCTTCAGTAACAAACCGAATAGGACCCTCTAGTAAGGTGCGTAGCAAAAGACTCCCTATTTTCGATGTGCTAGATCTCATGAGCAGATTGTATCTATTGAAGGTTAGTCAGCAGTCTGAAAGCTGGTCCGACTATAGTGGCTTACTGACATGCCACCCTTATATCTTAAAGTAAAGGCTTCCTCTCATCTATAAAAGAAATTCCCAGTATATTCATTGGGCTGGCCAAGTGAATATTCTTTCTGAGTCTGAATTTGTTAAATCCTAGCGAGAGTCATAGTGGTTGATATAGATTTGGTGATAGACACTATTCATGCATCGATCTCATAGAATTATTTACCAGGGGAATGAATGGCGTGGAGAATAAGGCGAGCGAAGTGAATGGGAGGTAGCGAATGGAATTTTTATAGTTCTCAGGTGCATAGCGAGAGTGAACAAAACTTGGTTTCTTGGATGTGATAGTGGAAAAGTTGACAGATAAGTCACTCTACAGAACCGTACATGAGATTTTCCCCTCATACGGCTCCTCGTTCAATTCTTTCGAAGTAATTGGATCCTTTTCTTCATTCGAGAATCTCTTCCCGGATTCGATACGGTGGGCTAGGAAGTCTATTCCCAGCTGTTCTGCCAGATTCTATAAACCTAGGATTTTTCATTAAACATCAATTTCCCTTCATAAGCCCCAGATAGATAGATCTAATTATAAGTCTAGACATTGGAAATAACATTGCTTGGGTATTCTATTTTAAATGATAATTCACTACGTGAAATACATTCTAAATCATATTTGCGCTCGAAGACGGGTTAGATGAATTTGAATCTGATTTTCCCATAAAGTTAAATATTAACTTACTCCAAAAGCGGTTCCACTACGGCTATATTCATTAACACCACTAAGTGAGCAATTTCTTTTTACTTGGCAGACAACGTAACTGGTTCAGACATTGAAATTGGACATCCTTCGAGTATTGAAATATCTTCATACTCTTCATTTCGAAAAAAAGATCCTAAGTTTTTCAATTTACTCCAAAATTCATTAAAAAATCTTATGCATTCTTTAGCGAGATAAGATTCCACAATGCATCCCTCTAGTCGTGCATAATACCTTACGTAATCTTTAAGTGTTTTCATATACCTTTCAAAGGGATACGTCCAATGAAAATGAAAATGAATCGTCAAGTGTATCATAATTTCAAAATATGAAGCT
This sequence comes from Allium sativum, assembly GCA_030737875.1. Lineage (NCBI taxonomy): Eukaryota > Viridiplantae > Streptophyta > Magnoliopsida > Asparagales > Amaryllidaceae > Allium > Allium sativum. The sequence continues at coordinate 581,251,030 of CM060909.1, read as the reverse complement.
GGAAAATATCTTTCAAGTTCACACAATATTTTAATGATTTCGTCATCGAGTTGCTGCGCTTTTTCTCTATTAAGAACACGTTGACATATTTTATTGAAGAATGAACATAGATGGGTAATTGTCTTTCTAGGTTTTATGGGCAACAAACCTCGTAGTGCAATTGATAATAATTGTTTCATCAAAACATGATTATCATGAGACTTCAAACCACTAATTTTACTATCCACCAATGATATGCATCTTTTAAAATTTGAGCAATAACCATCAGGACCTTTGGAATCAAAAAGCCTTTCGCAAAAAAATTTCCAAATTTTATAATGTAAATGGAGCCAGTGGAAGATATGTTTTGGACCCACGAGGTTGTGCATAAAGGCTTTGTCGAATTACCCAATCCTATAGATCATGTCTACAATTAATCCCATACTTTGATTCATTGTCATGCAACATTGTACTAGGTGTGCTTTCACAAAGATTTTTTCTCAACGTGCATTACATCTAAATTATGACATAATGGAAGTGCCTGTAAAAAGTAAAAGTTAAGCTTTAGAGTATTCCCACATTTTGCTTGTAATAGGCCAATAAAGAAAAATGGAATATAAATGCTAACCTCCCAATATGGTAAGTCAAAAAAGATTGATCCCTTTTTCCACCTTGATAGCTCTTTTTATAATAGGATCGTTATCTTCTTCATCATATTCACTGTCGTTGTCAGTCTTTCTTTTTTTAACCTTTGCCCTTATTTTCCTTTTCGCTTTCGATGCCTTTTCCAAAATCATTTGGAAAGGCTTTCAAACTTAAAGAGATATTTTTGCCAGTTAGAATCTAGGCATTTTCCCATCCTCCACGGTGTTGTCAAACCATGCCTTTTTTTATTAATGGATTTGTAGTGGATAAAAATCTTCTATGACTCATATAAATAGTCTTTCGGCTATTTTTCAGCCATCGATGATATGTGTTGATACCGCATGGTGGATTTTCTTTTTTACACTTTACACGACATCCAACAAGATTACCATAAGCTGGAAAATCATTTATCATCCACAATAAAAGAGCTTTCAGTTAAAAAGTGTCTTACTTAGTGCATCATATGTCTCTACTCCATTACTCCACAACTAATGCAAGTCTTCTACTAATGGTGCCAGATATACATCAGTATCATTTCCTAGTTGTTTTGGACCTAGAATTAGAAGTGTTAACATGATATTTTCCTTCTTCACGCACAGCATAGGCGATGAATTATAAGTCACAAGAATTACTGACCAACAACTATACTTGGATCTTAACATAGAAAATGGATTAAAGCCATCTGTAGAAAGACCAAATCTATTACGTGGATCAGCTGAAAATGTTTTCCAATTTTCATCAGTCATGCTACATGTTACAGAATCTACAGGATGTCGCATCTTTCCATCACTACTTTTATTTTTGAAATGTCATCTTAATTCTTCTGCCATTTTTTCAGATCTAAACATTCTTCTCAATCTTGGAATTATTGGAAAATATCTCAACACCTTAACCGGGATATCTTGCATAATCTCCTCTGTATCCCGATTGATCTTCCATTGTAAAGAACCACATTTCAGACATCTATTTAAAATTTTGTTCTTTTTATGAAAAAGACAAATATCATTTTCACAAGCATGAATCTTTTCAAATCCTGTATCAAATAGTTTTAGAAACTTTTTTACTGCATATAAAATCTTTGGGGTACGTTGTTCTTCGGCAAAAACATATGTTGGACATTAAGAGGTTTATCAAAACCAGTATAATGTAATCCAGTATCACATTTAAAATTATGCAAAGTAGTAATGGAAGATAACGTTGTTTGGTATGTGCAACCAGGATACAGTGGGGTTTCAGCTCTTCCAATTTTTTAAGTAAATCATCATGCTATTTTTGTGCATCATCCTTATCTTTGTCATCATCACAAAAAGCCTGATTGGAATAGTCTTCATCATCATAGTGAATTGCTTTGAGTAAGTCATACGTCTCACCCATTTTAACCGATTTTTCAACAATCGCTTGCTTGCCATGATTATACCACATACCACGTTCATACTTAGGATCCATTCCCCTCATAATCAGGTGCTCAACAACGGTTTCTCCGTTGTGACAACTAAGATTACAACAATCTATAAAAGGATATTTTCCACATTTCCAAAATTTTGTTTGGCATCAAGCATAAAATTTCGAGCACCTAGGCCATACTCTCTGCTTGTTCTATAATTAAAATTGAAAACAACAAGTGATACTTTATATTATCAGAATTCAGAGTATGTCAAATCGAAAGTTTAATATAAATTAGCAAATAATATCTATGTTTACGCAACCAATCTTTCTCCATCGTCATATACAATGTGTATGAAATCAAGTACCTGAAAAAAAATGCCAATAAATTATAAACAAATGGTTAATCACAGCTCATGTGCACAACTCCCTAGTTGCAATTCACACATACTCAAATCATTATTTGTTGTTGCTCTTTCCCTCTGGAAAGCATTATGTAGTGGAAAAAGAGCCCAGTTAGGGTGTCCTATGCTATGCGAACACTTTATTACAGAGTTTCTAAATCACAAATAATTTATAAAAGAGTAAAGTGAACACTGTTGTCAAACATAGTGCATGTTATATTATCAAAGCCGTATAATCAACCACAAACTTAAAGCATTTCTTAAATCATGGAAGTATGAAATGACAACTCAAAAAAAAAAAAAACAATAGACAAATGGATTGACAAAACGAATGAACTTAACAAACAAGAATCCAATATTGATGGAGAATAACATGAATTCAACACTAATAGAGAACAAAAATCATAGATCTATGACTATCAAAATCAAAATCTTTAAACAGTTACCTGACTTTATTTTATTTTAATTTAAATGTGTAACATGAATCAAGTACAAATGTGGGAGAAGAATGTTAGGGATTGCGGAATGGATCGTTAAGGCAAAACAAACACTAGAGGGGGCAGAATAGTGTTTGTGATAATCTAAACAAAATCTAAAACTTATGTGAATTACAGAATGAATCAAACACCACAAACACAATCACAGACACAGATTCAAACACAAATGCAAATTAAGAAAACATAAAAATGCAGAAAAGGAAAGAACACACTGGATTTTATACTAGTTCTGATTGCTCCTACGTCCAGTCCCGCACAACGCTGGATTGCGCAGAGTTTATTACTATATCAATAGTCAAGTACAACCTCCTTGATTTCACAGCTACAAGAGATACTATCGATTCTGTCCTTGATTTCATGGCTACAAGGAATACCACCGGTTCCGTCCTTGATTTCACGGCTACAATGGATACCATAGATTCAACTCAAATACAACCCAAACAATTACAAACAGCCCTATAACTCTTCAGTAACACTTAATTCAGAGATAGATGAGAAGAGAGTGTAGAGAGAAGAAGTCTGAACAAAACGAAATTGAATTTTGCAGGGTATAAGTGTAGAAATCATAAAAATGATTAAGAATAATTGTATAATGAAAGAGAGTGAAAGTGGAGAAGTAGAGATGATTAAAAATTCGAATTCAAGCCCTTTTTATATTGTGTGAAAAGTTGCAACGTTTCAAATGGTGAAAAGACACTTCCTTTCAAATTTAAATTTCTAACAGTTATATGTCGACATAGTGTTTTCTGTATGTCGCTGTACTCTAGTGCAAATTTGAATTTTAAACATTTTTTAAGTGTTTTGATATAAATATTATTCTGGGAATTCAAATTAATATTATAAAATAGAAACACATATGAAAACATAAATTTAAACTATATTAACATATTTATTAAATTATAAGGTTTTAAAATATATATAAAGTATAATTATAAGTATATAAAACTTAATTTGAAAAACAAAGATAAAATAGAAAATATAGAAAAAATAAAATAGAGAGAATTGAGGATAGAATTTGAAGATTAAAATTTGAAATTGAACCTGGAGTGCTATTTAGAGTCTTACAGAATCTAGACTCTATAACTATATTAATCTTGAACTCTTAAACTCTTGAAATCTTGAATACTCATGAGTCTTGATATTTCTCTGAATTCTGAATCTCTATCATCTTTAGACTGTACAGTCATTAGTAATATTTCCTATATATAATTCCTGCATATGAGTATATATATATTTTATACAAAAAGTGTTAGTATATATTTTATAATCAATGATAATTGAAATAAGGTTGTTGTCATCAAAACTCTGTTCTTTAACAGTCTCCCCTTTTTTGATGATGACAACCTTAGTTTATAAAATATCATACCTGTATATACCTGTTGATGATGATCCTTCTAATACTTCCCTTGCCTGTAAGAATCCTATAAACTATGTCTATATTTTATAATTTCTCCCCCTTTGGCATTATCAAAAAGAAATTCTAAAGGTACTCCCCCTAAATTGTATAAATTTCTGAATAGAACTTAAGTAACTAACCCAATAATGATACTCACACTTAATCTATTAACTAATTCTAAGTAGAATACTCCCCCCTTAATCTATTCAAACTTATAATAGTAATACCCAGTAAAATGATGATTAAATACAAACCAATCCAAGTATTACATATGTTTGTTTGATACAAATCAAACCAAATCAAATCACACCATATGTCTTAATATATACAAGTTTCAAACTAATAGAATCCAAAACAAATCACAACACACCATATGCCTTAATATTTAAACAAATCAATCAAATCGTACCGAATAATTAAACGTTTCTTGGAACTTCAACCCAACCATCTTCTCTAAAGATAGGATCCTTCTTAATGACTTCCCAATCCTCATCTTCTTTGGTTGGCAGAGCCTTTGCGAGATTATTATCTTCATCTCTGAAAAGAGAAGAGATTAGCCATCGCATTACATTAAAATGCTTCTCTTATTGTTTGAACATCTTTATTTGACTTAGTTCGAGTTGACGCTGATTTCTTAGAATGACAGAGAGAATATTTTTGAAAGAATTCAAGGTTTCTTCTATATTTTCACTAAGATTAATGATAGGAATTGCCATTGATTTAATGAGAAATGAATAATGAAGAAGGAGTAATAGAATAATGATTTTTTCTGGAAGAAATAGACTTAAATATGGTTTGGAATTCGTTGGATTTTGAATGGACATGAGTAGTTATTTTAATTTTAAAATTTGAAACAATTTGAAAATCTGTCTGTTATATGTCGACATACCCTTTTTCCTATGTCGACATACTATAGTGAAATTTTTGGAAAATTTGAAATTTTGAATTCTTTTGAACTCTTAATATATTATAATTAGTTTTATAATTTTTCCAGAAACAAAAAGATGATTTTGTCATAAATAAAACACCATTCATTACTCAATAGAAAGAAAATACATCCAACTAATCAGGACACACTTTAAATACGAGATTTGAAAGCAAATACAAGGAAATATGGTTGAATACATAACGGTAGACTAGACTAGATGGCTTAGTTTTCAGATGATGTTGAGGAAGATGTAATTCCAAGCTTTCTTCCTATCTTGACCATGAATTTGGACATTTTGGAAAGTCTCTTGTTAAGCTACTTTTCATTGTTGACGATTTTTACTTGATTTTGAACGATCGTCTCTTTGTAAATTCTCCTATGGTTTGAAAGTGAGAGGAATTTGCATGAGATGAATGTTTGATGCGTCAAACCCTTTTCTAGGCTCAAATTTTTCTCCATGCAGATCAATATTAAAGTACTTGAAAACGCAAGTGAGATAAACACCATAGTAGAGAGTGTTTTCTCTTGTAGATAAATCTATAGGCTTAATTTCATTTAGAATCATATTTCATTTAGAATCATTTCGGCCAAATTGATGATATATCCACCCATAATAGCAAAGAGAGCCTTTTGGACTTTGAGAGTTGGATTGTTGAAATTTCTGGAACGGGTAGTGATGGTACGTTGGAGGAGAAGGTTGACAATTCTTGTTTTTGGGCGGAAGAAGCGATTTTTGAATTCCATTGGAGCACCATCTTCAAAAATATCGTGATAGGTTTCTAAATCGGGTTCATCGATAGCAAAATTTGAAAAATCCGAGCTCATGCTTCTACAATTCAGAATAATGCCTGAGATTTCGGCATTAAGAACAATTTGAGTGCCTTTAACACTACTCCAAACTTTGATTTTCGTTGCCTTCGTAAAATCCGTGATTGAGATTTGCATAGGACATCTTAACGAGTTTGGGATAACATACTTCGCCGTTATCACGAGAGTCATTTAGACTCAACACTTCATTGTGTTCGAAAAGAGAGATGTGATCATAAGAGGGAAAGTCGCTAAAGACGGTGAAAGTACCCATGTTAACTTTAGCATTTGCTAAATAGTTACCATAGGTTTTGATGACCTCTTTGTCATTATGAAGATAGCCTTTGATGGTTTTGGTTATCTTCAGTTTTTGGGATGAACTTGAGGAAGCCATTGAATTAATAATTTTGAAGAGAGTAGATATGAAGAATATTGTTTTGAGTTGTGGATGACAGGTAGAAAGGATAGATGTTTATATATAAATTGAATGGATATGAATTAAATAGGCACAACTTTTCAGATTGAAATGACACCTTTTTGGACCCTGGGAGTTGGTGAAAAGATTGGAGGGAAGTTTGAAAGTTTAAAATTTTGAAACTCAAAATTTGAATTTCAAAACTGGTCAGATATGTTGACATAGACATTTCCTTATTTTGGCATACTTGTCTAATTTCAAAGGAAATTGGATTTTTGTGTTTTGAAATCTATATTATCGATTTATATTTTAGGTTTAACGACTTCCTGAAATAATTCTAATCCTAATAAACACACAAACAATTTATTTTATTAATTATTGGGTATTTAATACTATATGATTATTCTGAATTTCAACATTCAAATTTCAATTTTGAATTTCAAAAATTTGTTTTTAAATATTTAAATTCAAAGCAAAGCAAACAAACAAAGCAACCATTCAACCAAATAAAATTAAAAATTAATTAATGCGTACCTGGTATTTAGATCCTTTTCTTCATGATTTTCTGAACTCTGAATTGCCGTAAAGCATATATTCTTATTTTCGGTTTTTACCTCTTCATCACTTGATGATGAATCTGAATCATCTAATGTTGCTGTGTATGCTTTCTTTCTTTTCCTTGACGAATTATTATTGTCCGTTTGTTGAGTCGATTTGTCTGGATATGAACATATTTTCTTTATATGGCCTGGTTTGTTGTAGTTAAAACATCGACCATCATTAATTTTTGAACTTCCTATATTATAACTCTTCCTTCTATATCTTAGAAATTTTCTAAAATGATTTGTCATAACCGTTGTTTCTTCATCATCTTCACTACTCGAGTCAGAATCATCTATTGTTGCTCTAAGTGCAATAGATTTCTTTTCTGTTGATCTGTTTTCTTTTCTTTTCTGTAATTGGACTTCATAAGATATCAAATTTCCGATTAACTCCTCAATCTTCATTTCATTAACATCATTGGATTCTTCAATAGCCAAAGTTTTCTGATCCCATTTTGGAGTTAGTGAATTCAATATTTTTCTGACTTGATCGGCTTCAGAATAAGTTTTTCCAAGTGTTGTTAATGAATGCACTATCTCTTAAAATCTGCAATACATATGTGAAATAGACTCATTCTCGTTCATTTTGAATAATTCAAACTGATTAACTAGCATTGCTATCTTAGTTTGTTTAACTTTACTAGTTCCTTTATGAGTAACTTGTATAGTTCTCCAGATTTCATAAGCAGTTTTGCGTACTGATACTCTATTAAACTCATTCCTATCTAATGAACAAAATAACATATTCATGGCTTTAGAATTGCTGTATGTGACAATCTTTTGTTCATTTGTCCATTGTGCAAATGTAGTTATGGGTTCAACATACTCGTTTTATGTACTATTCCACGTGTCTAAACCTACTGGTTATAAATAAATTTTCATTTTACATGCCCAATATGAATAATTACTTCCATTAAACAATGGTGGTCTAACAGTAGATTGACCTTCTATAAAAGAACTATTATTGCTACCAGTGTTGGTTGTCGTTATCACTATTTTCAAAAATCAGATTATGAACTTTTTGAAAGACCTTGCTCTGATACCAATCGTTAGGGATTGCAGAATGGATTGTTAAGGCAAAACAAATACTAGAAGGGGGAGGGGGTGAATAGTGTTTATGAGAATCTAAACAAAATCTAAAACTTATGTGAATTACAGAATGAATCAAACACCACAAACACAATCATAGACATAGATTCAAAAACAGGTGCAAAATAAACAGAAATAAAAATGCAGAAAAGGAAAGAACACACCGGATTTTATACTGGTTCGGATTGCTCCTACGTCCAGTCCCGCACAATGCTGGATTGCGCAAAGTTTTATTACTATATCAATAGTCAAGTACAACCTCCTTGATTTCACGGTTATAGGGGATACCACCAATTATGTCCTTGATTTCACGGCTACAAGGGAAACCACCGCTTCCGTCCTTGATTTCACGGCTACAAGGGATACCACCTATTCAACTCAAACATAACCCAAAAAATTACAAACAACCCTATAACTCTTCATTAGCACTTTATTCAGAGAGAGACGAGAAGAGAGTGTAGAGAGAAGAAGTTTGATCAAAACAGAATTGAATTTAGCAGAGAATATGTGTAGAAATCATAAAAATGATTAAGAATAATTATATAATGAAAGATAGTGAAGTGGAGAAGAAGAGATGATTAAAAATTCGAATTCAAGCCCTTTTTATAGTGTGTGAAAAGTTGCAACATTTCTGAAATGTTTCAAATGCTGAAAAGACACTTCCTTTCAAATTTAAATTTCTGACAGTTATATGTCGACATAGCGTTTTCTATGTCGACATACTCTAGTGCAAATTTGAATTTTAAATATTTTTCAAGTGTTTTGATATAAATATAATTCTGGAAATTCTTGAATAAAAATATAGTGTTGTAAATTAATATCATAAAGTAGAAAAACATATGAAAACATTAATTTAAACTATATAAACATATTTATAAAATTATAAGGTTTTAAACTATATATAAATATAAAGTATAGAATTATAAATATATAAAACTTAAGTTTGAAAAACAAAGATAAAATAGAAAGTGTAGAAAAAATAAAATAGAGAGAATTGGGGATAGAATTTTAAAATCAGAATTTGAAAATCAGAATTTGAAATTGAACCTGGAGTGCTATTTAGAGTCTAACAAAATCTAGACTCTATAACTATATTAATCTTAAACTCTTGAAATCTTGAATACTCATGAGTCTTGATATTTCTCTGAATTCTGAATCTCTATCATCTTTAAACTGTACAGTCTTCAGAAATATTTCCTGTATATAATTCCTGCATATGTGTGTATATATATATTCTATACAAAAAGTGTTAGTATATATTTTATAATAAATGATAATTGAAATAAGGTTGTTCTCATGAAAACTCCATTCTCCAACAAAGAACCCAAACCAAAAAAAATGAACAAGGAACCATTGAAAATGGCAACAAGACCGTAACAGAATTCTAGCATGCCAGAATTCTGAATTTTTAGGTTTCCATACTGTGAACTTTGTTATCAATCATTGTAAAAGAAAAATATGACAACATTTCACTCAGTTGCAAATTGCAGTAGTTCAATGAACTAATAGCTCTAATAAACATTTTTGCCTACATTAAGTTTGGCATATTCAAATAAATTCCCATAATTTTAATTGTTGCATTATACTAGTGCATATTCTTTGTTACGACTAGATACAGTAATTTAACAGAGTATCACAACATGTTATAATCGTCAGTTTTATAACCTTTTACTCGAACATTAGAGAAGATCGATTAACTTCCCCACTAATGATATTGGAGATACATATTACCTACCACCAATCATATAACATGTATTTGTATAACTGTGTAATTATCCTTAGAAATATTCATTTTCGGATGAGTTGAATAATGGGAGTGCGTTACTCATGAGCTTACAACTTATAAATTTGAAAAACATATTACAACTTAGAGGAAACACAGGATACAAATCAAATATGGTATTTAGAAATTGTTGCTGCTACTAGAGAAAATATACTATAAATGGATGATATGATATTGTACGCATCCTAACTTAAAACCAAACTACACTTATAACGATAATACCCAAAAAATTATATCTACAGGCAACATCATCCCACTTGATTCACTTTTTAATTAACAAATTAAGGAAAAAAAGTTATGTAAACCATAAATGTATCCATAAATCACAATCAAGCTAGATCAAAGCAAATGTTCAGTAATGATGGTATTAGCGTAGCAACACTGTACCATTTCATTAGTAAGTGTAAATCGGTCGAACTAATTGTACAAGAACTAAGTAATTAAATCGATCGAATTGAAAGACATATAATTAAATCAAACGAAAACTAAATCGATAAAACTAAATGTGCAGAAAATAAATTATAACTAAATTGATCGAAGTACCTGAACAAGAGGAACTAAGGCACCATGAAATTGGAACCAAGCAAATAAGGAACGATGAAATGATAAAATTGGGTTTTAGGGCAAGATGAAATCGAATGAGGGAAATGAAATCGAAAGAGGGAAATGAAACTGGAGGAAGAGAGAAAGTAAAAAAAATTAGCAGAGGGAAATGAAACTGGAGGCGGGATGTTTTAGCTGTGCATGTTGATTAGGCGATATATTTTATCATACGTGTTGTATCAGCATTTCACCAAGTAGTGAATTCATCGAAGCGTTTCAACGAGTAGTGAATTTAGCGGGACCAAAATTTTATTGCTTTTTCACCCAAAACGCTGTCTTTGATTGCTGTTGAAAGTGGTTTTTCTTGTAGTGAAAACATGTTAATCTGAATAGACTAAACTTAATTTGGTATTAAGTAGAACATGTTATGAAAAGTTATGTGAATTAGATGTAGTTAAGTAAAACATGTTACTGTAGGCTATATATACATCTGAGTAGGTGCTTATCTGCTTTGAGGAAGGGAAGTATGTAGAATTACATTTAATAGGAAATGTTATTTACAACCATGCTTATTAATGAACTTAAACCTGCTAAGTTAAACATGTTGATTAATAAGCTAAAAGGTCCCACATTTGTTGTTTATATCTGGTTTTGGGACTCTTAAAATCCTGGTTTACTTGGGAACCAAGCCTAGGACGTGGCTTGTGTCAATTCTGCTGTTTGGAACCTATATCAGTCAGTATCCCTATTGGTATCATATTGAAGCCTCGCACTAGGTAGGGGCCAGGGCACGCTTTACTGAACTGGATTGTAAGAGGTTCAAAATCTTGGAGGTGGGTACGGGCGCGTTCTAGCAGAGTCATGAGCATGCATGGGTCCGATGAGGGAACTAAGATGCTGTAACACCAGCAAATAGGGTTATGACTTTATAGTTGTCGGGTTAGGGACTAATATCCTCTACTGTCAAGGCTGGCACGGTTATTCGTGTATGTAGGGAGACGATCGCATTGGAAGTAAATATGGTAAAACATAATCCTGTTATTCTGATAGTTGGTGCAGAAACTTGTTCTTGGGATATGAATGAGAATCATATATGATCTTTGCCTTGCCTTGTTACCTTTTTTACCTTGTTATCTTATTATCTCGTTTACTTCGTACTTGTGTATTTTACTATATTTTCTTATCTAATGTTATTGGTCTGTCTTGATACTTTCTATCTTATGCTTATGCTAAAAATCACAGGAACTCGCCAGACTTCATGTCTGACCTATTTTGCTTTTCCTTCCCTCTCTTCCTTCCCCCCTCGGGTTCTCATAGTGGTGGTGGACGGTAGCTGTGATCGTGATTCTATTCAGCTTGGACTTGGATTACTCCTCTTTATATGTATTCTTTCAGTCTTTTTTCTATATTTATTATGATGGCATACAAGGGATATTATCTTGTGGTTTTGTACTATGATATTTTATGAAACAAATGTTTATGGTTATGACAATGATGGTTTATTTTGAAAAATGTAATGCTATAATTGATTTGAAATAAAAAGTTGAAAAGGTTTTTTGCTGCATTTTATATTCTGTCTTGTTAAAATTAGTCTCTGTATTATTATTGCGTTGCACCGATCTTAATGCATCCTCTTATGGACGACATTTAGGGATGTGGGGTGTCACAAAATCTTTTAATGTTTTATTCTTTCTCGTGGCAACACCATTTGGTTGTGGTGAATATGAGGATGTTGTTTGATGAATTATAACATTTTTGCATAGAATTATTCAAATGGAAATTCATATTCTCCACCTTGACCGGATCTCAATATCTTGATCTTTTTATTAAACTAATTAGCTACTTCAACCTTATAGTTGATGTAATTGCTTCATCTTTACTTGTTAAAAGATATACATAACAATATCGTATATAGTAGTGAATGAAAGTGATAAAGTACTTTTTTTCATTCTCTTGTAGGTAATGATTTAAAATCATATAAATAAGTATGAACCAAGCCTAGCTGTAACAACCCGTATTTTCAACAACCTATAATAATGAAAATCGAGGCAGAATTTAATTTAAAAATCTGAATCAAGGGAAACGGGCTATGCCATTGCGTTCGTCTCGGAAAAATACGCGAAATAGATTCCGAGTTTTCAAAAATCGGAGTCCGTATGACCCAGTTAAGGCCCATTGAAGTTTTCAGAAAATTCCTAAGTAAAAACAGATTTAAATTTTAAAATTAAAAACTAGGGATAGGGCAAACTGGCGCAGGCGGGAAAAATTCCCGCACAGGACCCCATGTCGACAGGCCTGTCGACAGGGGTCTTAGCATGTCGACTGCCCTGTCGACAGCCCTGTCGACAGGGGGTGCCCGGCTGTTTAGCCTGGTGCACCATTTCTGATTGGGGTTGGGTCTTGTAGCCTGTTTCTAGAGAGTTCCGAGATCTGATGGACCTAATTGAATCTAGGGTTAATCCTATGGCCTAAAAACACTAGCCTAATCTATAAATAAGGCCCTAACCTACCCTAAATCACTCATTATTCATCCTAGCAACTAAACTATGGCAAAATCAAAACTCTCATGGCCTCCACCCTCTTCATACAATTCCTAAATTAATTCCTAGGTGATTTTCCATGCATACAAGTATATTTGGGCTTGTATGATCCTCCTTAGCTTGCATTAAGGGCTTGTTTCTCTATTGGCTTCATAAAGGAGGAGTTTTGATCAAGTTTGCTTGCAATTGGGGGTTTTAATTAGTTGCATAAGAGGTTTCTTACATTTGCTATACTCGTTTGAGTCCGCATAAGCATGGTAAGCCCTCTTACCTTCATTTTAGAAACTCTAAAGTTAATATGTGATGAAAGTTGGGATCTTTGCAAGTTTATTTAGTTATGCATGTTTATGCAAGTTTACCAAGCCATGATTTGCAAGTTAAATGAGTTATGCATGTTTATGCGAGTCCACTATGCCATGATTTGCAAGTTAAATGAGTTATGCATGTTTATGCGAGTCCACTATGCCATGATTTGCAAGTTAAATGAGTTATGCATGTTTATGCAAGTCCACTATGCCATGATTTGCAAGTTAAATGAGTTATGTATGTTTATGCAAGTTCATTATGCCATGTTATGCATGTTTAATAAGTTATGCATGCTTATGCAAGTTCAAAATGACAAGTCGTGCATGTTTGACAAGTTGTGCATGCTTGTGCAAGTTTAAAATGACAAGTTGTGCATGTTTGACAAGTTGTGCATGTTTATGCAAGTTCCCCATGCGAAGTTATGCAAGTTTAACATATTATGCATGTTTATGGTAATATGCAAGTTCACTATGCTAAGTTATGCAAGTTTAACATGTTATGCATATTTATGCTAATATGCAAGTTCACTATGCTAAGTTGTGCAAGTCTAACATGTTATGCATGATTGTTGTGCAAGTTCATCATGCATGTTGTGCCAAGTTCCCTCTTCCTATCCTTTATGCGTTATTACGAATATGTAAGCGATAGAATGACGTTGGGGGGTGTGGGTAAACTTAAAATACATGAAAATATAAGATTGGGAATTTACCTATTAAGTTAGGTCTACCCCTTGGGAATTTACCTATTAAGTTAGGTCTACCCAAGTATTTGTTGACTTGCAATTATGTTTTGAAATAAAGTGGACATGACACTTAGAAAACATAAGTGTGGCCAACTCGAGGTTGGGTTGAGTTTGTAGCGTAATTCTACCCGGAACCGACCGGCTTAACTAGTGGCTACAAACAATAGGACCCAATGTGATAAGTTGGTCATGTGGTGCCAAGACCCGAGGTTAGACCAAGTTGTGGTGTAAAGCTACCCGGACCCGCCCGGCTTAACTAGTAACCGCAACAAAGTCTAATGTGAGAGGTTAAGGTGCATTAAGTTAATTAATGCCTCATGATTAGGGCTAAGTCAGGGTCCACTAATACTTAATCCACTTGGGGATTAGAGGGATTGAAATGGGGTTAAGTGTGAACTGTTGGTTACACTTAACCAGTTTAATCCAATTGGGGGTTCGAGGGATTAGAATGGGGTTGAGTTACACTTAACCAATTTAATCCATGATTAGTGAAGGGTTAAATCGCACTTAACCCTCTTAGAAAACCCTAGCAGCGGGTCTGTTCCGGCAGTAATCCCAGTTTGGTATCATCACAACCCTAGAGGACTAGGCTAGGGCGGGGCACGATTACTGGGCGGATGTAAGCGACCAAAGCGGCGGCTGAGTGGTACAGCGGTGCGGGTCCAGGCGGGCTACGGACGTGCACGTAGTCCGGTATTGGACAAACTCGAGGCACGGGTACCAGTAGTTTTGAGCTGTGTATTATTGCTTAAGTGTCGGGGGTTGACACCCGAGGGCTTGATACACCCGAAGGTGGACCCAGCACAGTCAGACTACATCCATATGTGGGCCGTATGGACACCAACACTTGACGTGTTAGGTTTATAGGGAGCCGATCGACTAGACCGTTGGGCTGGACCTTGTATTAAGGTCACCTCATGTTATTGGGCCAACGTTTGGGCTGAGGGATCAATACCTGTTATGTTGGTTTGCTAGTACACCGTGGTGCAAAACTTAGCCTTGTTTATGCGATGACACCTCTATCTATCTTGTAGTTACTTTATCATGCCAGTATGTTGTTATCTATGATCATCTCAGTTTCCATCATGATGTTAACTTTATTAGTTTATAGACTGATCGTAGCAGGGCTTACTCAGTCTTTTTGACTGACCTGTTTTCTTTCGCCTCTTTTCTTCCGTTTCCCCCCCCCCCCAAGGTTCTCAGGGAGGGAATACTGGAGCCTAGCCTGGATTTTAGCTGCTTCCTTGGATAGCTCATGTATGCTTTGGATTTGAGCCGCTATGGGTCATCACTCTTATTTGGGGATAGTACTTATGTATTTCAGTTTATCAGATGATGTATTTATCTAGACTTGTAATTTTGGGAAATTGACATTTTTATGTACCAGACTGGTGTTTTGAAATGGTTTAAAAATCTTCCGCTGTTTTATCTACTTACTCTGTTTATTTACATATATATATGTCATGTCCTGCCTTGCTATATCATTATGCATGTTTACCTTGTTTTAAAACGCCCCACCAAAGTCAGAGTTGCTTGCAAGAGCCACCCTGGCGGAGGTGGGGTGTTACATTTGGTATCAGAGCATATGGTTTACGAGAAGGGATAAAAAGGTTTTTAAAACTTTTGAAAAGAAAAACTATTTTCAAAACCAAGTATTAAGTATTTTCCAAAGAAAAGTCTAGTTATTTTTAAAAGGCTATTCCCCAAAAGCCATTAGCACTATCCTTTGATCCCTCGTTTGAACTCTTTTCTTTTCGTTTCCAGCATGTCTGATAATCTCATCTTGCCCGAAGGGGCAACAATACCCGATTGGTTTCGTCGGTACTTGGAAGTCACGGCATCGGTCCCGGGTGTCTCTAATGTTGTCTTTCCAGTTAAGGCCGCTGTTCCTCCTCCTCCTCCTTCCGTAGCTGATGTTCCTCTTCTCCCTCAGCCTCCACAAGCGGATTTTGCGGAAACTTGTAAGAACTTTAAGATGATGGGTGGCAAGAATTTTAGTGGAACAGAGACTTTTGTAGAGGCAAGGAAATGGTTGAAAGAGACCGAAGATCTTTTAGCCACCTTTGATATAGGTGACCGCAGGAAGGTTTTATTGGCAGTATGGTTGCTAAAGGAAGAAGCTGCACGTTGGTGGGTAGTCACCACCGCTACTAGGCCAATTGAGACTTGGGATGACTTTAGAGGAAGGTTTGGACTAAGGTTCTTATCATTAAAGCAAGGGGACATGACTATTAGGGAATACATAGATAAGTTTAATCAACTGGCTCGGGTCGATTTAGACTCGGTTGATACCGCCCAGAAGAAGGCCCTACACTTTGCTCTAGGATTAAACGAGCCATTACATGGTTTGGCCATGTCTCATATACCCTTGGGGGCGACTTTCTAGAATTTGGTGAATACGGCCCTACTTCAAGAAGAAGATAACAATGACAAGAAAGAGGTCAAGACGAATGAGTCTCAAGGCAAGAGAGTAAATTCCGGGAAACGGGGCAAGAATAACAACAACCGCAAGAACAAGCCAAGAGAGAATAGGAAATGTAACTTCTGTGGTAAAGTTGGACATATAGCCAGGGAATGTAGGAAGAAGGAAAAGAGAAAGCGGGGCGAATGCTTTCATTGTGGTGAGTCTGGACATCTCAACAAAGATTGCCCGAGGAAACAAGGGCAAGGTCAGACTCAGTGTGCAGGACTATCTGGAGGGCGAATTCATCCCCTCAACACCGTTCTTTCAGCTTATGATAGAGGTAGTGTTTCTGTTGAAAGTCTTGTTTACATTTTCTGATTTTCCCTGTTCGTACTTTGTTTGATTCTGGCACATCACATAGTTTTATTTCATCTGATCTAGTTGAAAGTTTGCACCTAAGTACTAGTCTAGTTGATGATCCCGTAGGTGTTTCAAATCCAATTGGGGGTTCTGCCCGTTTGTCTGTGGTCTGAGTGGATTTGAAAATTTCTATCTTGAGTATAGAATTCTCGTGGAATGTTTATATTCTCGGTTTCCGGGGATATGGGTTGGTTTTGGGCATGGAATGGTTGTCCTGTTTTGGAGCCATTCTGGGTTTTTGTATATAGGGTTGTGAGGCTCATGACTCGCCTCGGTAATACCCTAGAAATTTCTAGCAACCCTATGGGTCCCGTCATGTTATGTTATCTTGAATCCCTCAACTCGTCTATCGATAGTTTGCAATCTGTGAGGGTGGTCCGAGAATATCCTGATATCTTGGGGGAAAGTATAGGGGTTACCCCTAGACGTGGGATAGATTTCCGCATTATCTGGTTGGTAATACCAAGCCAGTTTCGTGGCCGGTTAGGCACATGACTTCACGAGATGAGAGTTAAGAAAGCAAGTCAAGGAGTTGCTTGAGAAGAACTTCCTGAGACGAAGCATTTTCGAGTAGGGTGCTCCAGTAGTATTCGTTACTGATATGGACAGCTTGCTTCGTTTATGTGTTGATTATCGTAAAGATAACCGTTACCAAGGATCGATGATTTGTTTGATCAGCTTGTAGGAGCATCTGTTTTCTTTTGATCTAGCTACCGGATTCCATCAGCTTAGAAGGGCTGAGGATGGAATTGACAAGACTGCGTTTAGGACTCTAGATGGGTTTTAGAATGGCTAGTCATGCTATTTGGTTTGACTAATGCACCCGCATATTACGTGAACCTGATGGGTAGGGTGTTTAGGGAGTCCTTGAACAAGTTTGTCGTGGTCATCGTAGGCGATATTTTGATCTCCTCAAAAGAACGAGGAAGAGCATGTTATACATCTCAAGGAGGAGATGGATACGCTTGGAGCCACCAGTTGAAGGTCAAGTTCTCCAAAGGTCACTTTGGAGGAAAGAAGTTGGATTTCTTGGGCACATAGTTCTTAAGTAAGGCTTAGCGGTGGATTCCGCTAAAGTGGTTGCGGTTTAAGACCGGAAAACTCTGAGGAGGGCAATTGAAGTAAGAAGCCTCCTCCGTTTAGCTAGTTAGCTAGCATTCCCGGAGCTTAGACTTACTCTTCTGGATCAAGAAGGGGGTTTCACAGGAAGAAGACCCGCAGTTAGTCAAGAACATGGACCAATTGATTCGAGGCGAGATGTTAAGTCACCTCGCTAGATATATTATAGATGACAAGGGATGACTAAGGCACGATGAGAGATTATGTGTTCCTCGAGTGAAAGACTTGGTAAAGAAGGTTCTTGAAGATGCGCATCACTCGAGGAGGTGGCCGAGTTGGTCTCAGGATGCATGATGTGCCACCAGGTTAAGGCCAAGTCATAGAAGCCCAGCAGGCCATTACCTCCATTGGAGGTTTCGCAAGGGAAGTGTGAAAACATCTCGATAGATTATGTGGATAGACTACCTAGATCAAAGAAAGGGAATACGGGTATGTGGGTCATAATAGGTAGACTCACGAAGAGTGCTCATTTCAGTCCGGTGAAGAGCGAGAGGACTGCATCATGGTTAGCAACGGTTTACCCTCAAGAAGTTGGCCAGTTTTGGAATAGCCTACAGGAAGCCATGGGTAGGCAATTGAATCTAGGTATGGCCTATCACTCATAGGCGGATGGTTCATTTCGATTAAGCATGAGTTATAGAAAATCACGTTTATAAGGGCAATTGGCAACGTGGATTGGTATTTTCAAGAAAAATTCTGCTGCGTGGAATACTTTATAGACGAGATCCAGGATTCACTAGTGAATTTTGGAGAGCTTACATGAAATCATGAGGTTATAGTATGTTTAAGCCAAGTATACAGAAGGAAGAATAAGTGGAAAAGAAAGACGAGAGGCGATAATGAAATGAGTTCCAACTCGAATTTGGGAAATAGGAGTTAGGAAGCCAAGGAATCATGAAGTGAAAGATAGTCAAAGCACAGTGGAGTTAAGCTCAAGGAAACGTGACTAAGAAGAGTGAAGACTAGATACGCGCATCATATCTCTTTTTAAGAGTGTATCCTTGATCCTTGTTTTCCTGTGGAGCTTGCTTGCAAGTTATCTTTTGTATATATCCTCTCGGTCCCATTCTCGATCTTATTTCTGTTGTAAACTCCATAAGGGGGTTAAGACTCATCGGTTAGTACTATATGTCAAAGTTTGAATGGATTTCTTGTAATCCAAAAGGGAGTTTATCTAGTTTATCTAGTTTATCGTGTCTATCTTGTCATGAGAACCTTAGGTAGAAACCCTTTGGATGAAACATGTATTTGAAACATGTTATGCTTGATGTTTGCAAGTGGTTGCAAGTGTTTGCAAGTGGTTACTCGTGGATGCATTATACACATTAGGCACTAGATCGGCTCACACACTCTTCATGTTGCATATGCATGAGTGTTTATGCTTATTCATGATTAAAACTTGTTGTGCCACCACATGGATGTTGCATATGGATGAATGTTATGTGCACTCATATAGATACTATGAATTTAGGAATTTGCATACATATGGATTCATTTCACTGACATACATGTGCATTAAGGAGGTTTACTGTATCAGTAACCGCCTGATTTACATACATATGCATTAAGGAGGTTTACTGTATCAGTAACCGCCTGATTTTTGCATTAGGTAAGTACATATACACACACTTTTGCATATGTTCATACCACATTTAGAATCCTTTAAGGACAATGATTGCTCGTGGATGATGTTTTGAGTAGATGGACGATTGGATGGTAGGATATGTTCTTCCTAACTTGAAGATTTCGGGGACGAAATCCTTTAAGGAGGGGAGAATGTAACAACCCGTATTTTCAACAACCTGTAATAATGAAAATCGAGGCAGAATTTAATTTAAAAATCTGAATCAAGGGAAACGAGCTATGCCATTGCGTTCGTCTCGGAAAAATACGCGAAATAGATTCCGAGTTTTCAAAAATCGGAGTCCGTATGACCCAGTTAAGGCCCATTGAAGTTTTCAGAAAATTCCTAAGTAAAAACAGATTTAAATTTTAAAATTAAAAACTAGGGATAGGGCAAACTGGCGCAGGCGGGAAAAATTCCCGCCCAGGACCCCATGTCGACAGGCCTGTCGACAGGGGTCTTAGCATGTCGACTGCCCTGTCGACAGCCCTGTCGACAGGGGGTGCCCGGCTGTTTAGCCTGGTGCACCATTTCTGATTGGGGTTGGGTCTTGTGGCCTGTTTCTAGAGAGTTCCGAGATCTGATGGACCTAATTGAATCTAGGGTTAATCCTATGGCCTAAAAACACTAGCCTAATCTATAAATAAGGCCCTAACCTACCCTAAATCACTCATTATTCATCCTAGCAACTAAACTATGGCAAAATCAAAACTCTCATGGCCTCCACCCTCTTCATACAATTCCTAAATTAATTCCTAGGTGATTTTCCATGCATACAAGTATATTTGGGCTTGTATGATCCTCCTTAGCTTGCATTAAGGGCTTGTTTCTCGATTGGCTTCATAAAGGAGGAGTTTTGATCAAGTTTGCTTGCAATTGGGGGTTTTAATTAGTTGCATAAGAGGTTTCTTACATTTGCTATACTCATTTGAGTCCGCATAAGCATGGTAAGCCCTCTTACCTTCATTTTAGAAACTCTAAAGTTAATATGTGATGAAAGTTGGGATCTTTGCAAGTTTATTTAGTTATGCATGTTTATGCAAGTTTACCAAGCCATGATTTGCAAGTTAAATGAGTTATGCATGTTTATGCGAGTCCACTATGCCATGATTTGCAAGTTAAATGAGTTATGCATGTTTATGCAAGTCCACTATGCCATGATTTGCAAGTTAAATGAGTTATGCATGTTTATGCAAGTCCACTATGCCATGATTTGCAAGTTAAATGAGTTATGTATGTTTATGCAAGTTCATTATGCCATGTTATGCATGTTTAATAAGTTATGCATGCTTATGCAAGTTCAAAATGACAAGTCGTGCATGTTTGACAAGTTGTGCATGCTTGTGCAAGTTTAAAATGACAAGTTGTGCATGTTTGACAAGTTGTGCATGTTTATGCAAGTTCCCCATGCGAAGTTATGCAAGTTTAACATATTATGCATGTTTATGGTAATATGCAAGTTCACTATGCTAAGTTATGCAAGTTTAACATGTTATGCATATTTATGCTAATATGCAAGTTCACTATGCTAAGTTGTGCAAGTCTAACATGTTATGCATTATTGTTGTGCAAGTTCATCATGCATGTTGTGCCAAGTTCCCTCTTCCTATCCTTTATGCGTTATTACGAATATGTAAGCGATAGAATGACGTTGGGGGGTTTGGGTAAACTTAAAATACATGAAAATATAAGATTGGGAATTTACCTATTAAGTTAGGTCTACCCCTTGGGAATTTACCTATTAAGTTAGGTCTACCCAAGTAATTGTTGACTTGCAATTATGTTTTGAAATAAAGTGGACATGACACTTAGAAAACATAAGTGTGGCCAACTCGAGGTTGGGTTGAGTTTGTAGCGTAATTCTACCCGGAACCGACCGGCTTAACTAGTGGCTACAAACAATAGGACCCAATGTGAGAAGTTGGTCATGTGGTGCCAAGACCCGAGGTTAGACCAAGTTGTGGTGTAAAGCTACCCGGACCCGCCCGGCTTAACTAGTAACCGCAACAAAGTCTAATGTGAGAGGTTAAGGTGCATTAAGTTAATTAATGCCTCATGATTAGGGCTAAGTCAGGGTCCACTAATACTTAATCCACTTGGGGATTAGAGGGATTGAAATGGGGTTAAGTGTGAACTGTTGGTTACACTTAACCAGTTTAATCCAATTGGGGGTTCGAGGGATTAGAATGGGGTTGAGTTACACTTAACCAATTTAATCCATGATTAGTGAAGGGTTAAATCGCACTTAACCCTCTTAGAAAACCCTAGCAGCGGGTCTGTTCCGGCAGTAATCCCAGTTTGGTATCATCACAACCCTAGAGGACTAGGCTAGGGCGGGGCACGATTACTGGGCGGATGTAAGCGACCAAAGCGGCGGCTGAGTGGTACAGCGGTGCGGGTCCAGGCGGGCTACGGACGTGCACGTAGTCCGGTATTGGACAAACTCGAGGCATGGGTACCAGTAGTTTTGAGCTGTGTATTATTGCTTAAGTGTCGGGGGTTGACACCCGAGGGCTTGATACACCCGAAGGTGGACCCAACACAGTCAGACTACATCCATATGTGGGCCGTATGGACACCAACACTTGACGTGTTAGGTTTATAGGGAGCCGATCGACTAGACCGTTGGGCTGGACCTTGTATTAAGGTCACCTCATGTTATTGGGCCAACGTTTGGGCTGAGGGATCAATACCTGTTATGTTGGTTTGCTAGTACACCGTGGTGCAAAACTTAGCCTTGTTTATGCGATGGCACCTCTATCTATCTTGTAGTTACTTTATCATGCCAGTATGTTGTTATCTATGATCATCTCAGTTTCCATCATGATGTTAACTTTATTAGTTTATAGACTGATCGTAGCAGGGCTTACTCAGTCTTTTTGACTGACCTGTTTTCTTTCGCCTCTTTTCTTCCGTTCCCCCCCCCCCCCAAGGTTCTCAGGGAGGGAATACTGGAGCCTAGCTTGGATTTTAGCTGCTTCCTTGGATAGCTCATGTATGCTTTGGATTTGAGCCTCTATGGGTCATCACTCTTATTTGGGGATAATACTTATGTATTTCAGTTTATCAGATGATGTATTTATCTAGACTTGTAATTTTGGGAAATTGACATTTTTATGTACCAGACTTGTGTTTTGAAATGGTTTAAAAATCTTCCGCTGTTTTATCTACTTACTCTGTTTATTTACATATATATATGTCATGTCCTGCCTTGCTATATCATTATGCATGTTTACCTTGTTTTAAAACGCCCCACCAAAGTCAGAGTTGCTTGCAAGAGCCACCCTGGCGGAGGTGGGGTGTTACACTAGCGGTTTAGTACTTCTATCGACAATATGAAATAGTATTTGGACCATTCTGCTTCTACACATGTCTCGCATTTATAGTTTTAATCTACTTGGAACTTAGGAGTTAATCCCAAGTTTGAAAATATTTTCAATTTTTGAAAAATTTATATATCATAATCTATTATGTCATAGTAAGATTTCATGCTCAACCAAATATAAAGTTTCATTTTTATTAATAGCACAATCAGAATACATTGTTTTATTGTTGACTATGTATCTACATTTTCCTTAAATAGTCCATCACATAAATAACCACTTCCTATATAAATTTCAGCATTAGACATAACTACTTTATCTGACTCGAAGACCATTCAGAATCCTTTCTTTGAGAGCACAGGTCCACAGATAAGATCCCTGTGGATATCCAAAACATGAAGAACTTCAATCGACGTTATGGGTTTCTCAGATGTAAACTTAAGAATGACAGTGCCATTACCTTCGTTCATGAAGACTGCAGAATTTCCCATGTAGAATTTTTCTTCCCTATCGTATTTTCTGTAAGTGGAGAACATAGATATATTAGAATAGACATGATGAGTAGCGCCCGTGTCTACCCAGCACTGTGTAGTGTTCTAGAGACTAAGTTGCTTTCTGAAACAACTGCTAAAAAGTTCAACTCCTCAATGTTTGAACTCAAATTTTGCACTATATTTGCCATCGATTTGTCACTTGTCTTCTTGTGTCCGCAATCTTAAGCGGTGTGCCCAATCTTTCCACAGAACCAACATTCGCCTTTGAACTTCTTGGTTTGCTTATCTTTGGATTGATTTTATGGTGCCTCTTCTTAAAGAAGTTTTCCCTTTTGTTGCAGTTTCCTTTCTTCTTTGACCCTTATGTAGAAAATGCCTCTTTGCCTTTGGGTTGGGTTATTCCATGATTAGCTGCCTTAATTTTTAGTCTGATATTGAGATCTAAGAAAATCTCCTTTTTCTTGTGTTTTAAACGGTTGTGGTAGACTCTCCAGGATGGTGGCAATTTTTCTATTATTGCTTCAACATGGAAAGATTCTCCAACTTGATGTCCTTCCATTTAAGTTCATGGATTATGAGTTGAAGTTCCTACACTTGAGCAGTTATGAATTTGGAATCCACCATCTTGTATTCCATGAATTTATCTACTATGAACCTCTTTGAACTGACATTCTGCGTATTGTATTTATTTGCAAGTGCAGTTTAGAGGGATTTTTCTATCTGGTGTGGCTGTCATACTTTGTATAGTACTTTATCTAAACAGTTCAGAATGTAGGTTTAGCACAGAAAATTAAATGTTTCAATGAGTCAATCTTGAGAAAAATCCGCGTCTTTTTCTCTAGTTTGTCCATCTTTAGGCTTTGGTTCATCATTCTCAATGCACTTTTGTAGCCTTAACGTGCTGATATAAAATAACATTTGATTGTCATGTCAAAAAGTCATCACCATCTCCTATAAACGGATAAGTCTTGTTGTGAGTAGCATTTTTTGCTGATAATCCAATTATTGCCATCTCTGTTTTAGTGAAAACAGAAAAGTCTTAAGATGTTATACGATTAGCACACCAAAACAAAGACTAACCAATTATAAACTCCTTTCATAAGTTTATAAATCAAATTTTCAATATTTTGGAGTATGATAATAGTAATGTTCTCAATGATAACTGTTGTCATAATGAATGATAAAAACAAATTATGTTAATAACGACAACAACAATGTGTTGTGTTAGACAACAATGATAAATATTGTTTCACTATTGTGTAAAAACGATACATGTAACACCCCGTGTATTCTATAACAGTGAAATTCACAAATTAAAGTATAATTAATTTCAAATCAAAGAATTGAGGGAAATGGGATACGCCATTGCGTTCGTCTCGGAATTCTGCTTAAGATAGAGTCCGAGTCTGCGTAAAACGGACTCCGTATGAAGAAGATATGGCCTCCGGAAGTTTCAGAATTCAGTTTAAAATTCAAACAGACGAAAATAGCTCAGAAAAACAAATTTAAAATTCAAAATCGGGCCCAATTGGCTAGGGCGGAAAAATTCCCGCCCAAGGCACCCAGGTCGACTTGGCAGTCGACCTGGGGCTAGCCAGGTCGACTGGGCAGTCGACCTGGGTAACCCGTGTCGACTGCCAAGTCGACACGGTGTCGACTGGGGTGTCGACCTGGCCCCTGAGCCAGGTCGAACCCAGCCCACCCTGGCTGGCCTGGTCTGTGTTTGGTCGATTTTCTGAGCCTTGCCTTGTCACTAGGGCTAGGTGTCAGCTCCTGGTTGGTCTCTCCTTTGAACGAACGATTATTATTAAACCAAGCTCCATCGACGGTCCGAATCAACTCAAAAACACTATAAAAAGAACCTAAGACCTAGCCTAAATCATACTATTTCATTTTAGCCTCAGGCCGCCGCCATTAAACCTAGAGCTCTAAATTAAAAATACAAAGAACAAAATTATAGAAGACGAAGGACGATTCTTGAAGGCTACAACTAGAAGCTACAACAACTACGACGCTTTAGACAACAGATTTGGGGCTATTTGATTTAGGAATTTTTCTATTTTGATTACTTGCTTCATATTGTAAGTTCTATGTCACTTTTTAGGCAAAAACGCTAAAATAACATGGACATGCCATGAATTGAAACCGGATTTAGGAACTATTATTAATCCATGTTTATATTGTTAAACTTTGAATCATAATTTGGGAATATTGCTATGTCAACGTTGCAAGTTAAACTTATCATGATTTTGATGTTGTTATGAATCACTTGGGCTTAATTGTATGGCAAGTTGGACTAATACATGTCCATGGAATCACTATGTTTATTGAAATCTTTATGTTGATTAAATCATGCCTATGATGCAAATTAAACCATGTCTATGATGTTGATGGAACTATGCCTGTGATGTTAATATACCTATCATGTTAATGACAAATTGGGAATTGCTAGGTTATGATGAAAAGTTGGAATCATTATGTTTATAATGCTAGATGAGAATCATTATGTTAAAAATGCTAAATTGGAATCAACTATGCCTATTAGAATTATCATGCCTTTAATGTTTCATGTTTGTAATAAGATTATTATTATGCCTGCAATGATTATTATGCCTATGATGTAAAGTTGAAATCATCATGTTAAACTAAGTTGGAACCCTTACTATGCCAAGTTATCATCATGCTAGTATTGAAACCATGTGATATGTTATAGCCTGTTTATTATGCAAGTGATGTTGGAATTGTCACATATGCCTATCACATGTTTGGTGTTATTCCCCTTTATCTCTTGAATTGTTTATGCTTGTGAATGAAGTACGTTTATATACGTTGGGGATACGATTGGGTAGAATAGGCAAAACTTGAATTGATTATAATCATAAACCGTGAAATTTGGCATAAGTAGAACATGAAATATGGCACGAAAACTTGACTTGAACATGCCATAACTTGACTTGAAAAACATGCCTTAGTTGGGCATGAAGTTAACATATGAACATGCTATGGAAATAGCACGAATCTGATAAGAACATGGGCATGACTTTAGAAAACAAGAAAGTGGCCAACTCGAGGTTGGGTTGAGTTTGTAGTGTAAATCTGCCCGGAACCGCCCGGCAAATCCAGTTGCTACAAACAATAGGATCCAATGTGGGTAGTTGGTCATATCGCGCTTGAAACCCGAGGTTGGGTTGAGTTCGTTGCGTAAACCTGCCCGGAACCGCCCGGCAAATCCAGTGGTTACGAACAATAGGATCCAATGTGAGTGGTTCGGTGCATTAACGAATCAATTAATGCCAATTAGGGTTAAGTCATGAACATGAAAAAGACAACCTAACCAACTTGAACACGATTTGTAGGGCTAAGTCATGAACTTTAAACGACATACTTAACCCTCTTGACATGACTAGACTGGAAGAGGATTAAGTCACGAGTTACATGACTTAATCGGTTAGGCGGGTTAGGTCACGAATTACATGACCTAATCTGTTAGGCGAAACCCTAGACACGACCCTTTTCAGCAGTAACCCTCTAGATGTATCAAGGTACCCTGGGGCTAGGCCGGGTGGGGCACGATTACTGGGCTGATTGTAAGAGGTGAACGACGGCAGTGGGGTACGCCAGTGTAGGTTCGGTGGACTACGGTCGTGCACGTATTCCGGGGCAGACACTGGGTATCTGTAGATTTATCTGTGCATCTTGAATCATGTCAGGGGTTGACACCCTAGGGATGATACACCCGAAGGTGGACCCATCACAGGTGACTACATTCGTGATTAGCCGTATGACACGAACACTTGACGAGCTAGAACTTGTAGGGAGCCGATCGACTAGATAAGCGCTCCGTAGGACCCCGTACTTGGGTCAGACCCCGTTTCAGGGTCGATTCACGATATTGGGCCGTGGGATTTATTTCGTGATTAACTCGTGACATGGGCTTAGTATACTAGTACAGTCGATGCAACGAATCTTGAACATGTGATGCTTTATTTGATTTGTCTTGACTTATCATGATCACCTTAGTCTATCTTGTCCACCTTGACACCCTTCTTGAGTTTAGTTCCAGTTCATACATGACATGTTGTTTTATCCGTTTTTACACTGAAAGTCACTAGGACTTACTCAGTCTTTATGACTGGCCCTTTTCCTTTCGCCTCTTTTTCTTTCGTTTCCCCCAAGGTTCTCAGGGAGGGAATACCGCAGCTTGACCAATTTTCACATCCAGCTTGAAGAGAAAGAATGTATCGCTTGGGTCTTTTCCGTTTTGGACTATGGCTTTGGACAACAATTAGGGGACTTTTGCAGTTTATTTATGTTTTATTTATGCTTCTTTAAATAATGTAATCAAGACAGTTATGATTTTGGAAGTATTGTAAGACAAATTATGACATGGTTTGTGAACACGTATTATGTTGAAATAAAAGTTGTTGTTGTTTTTCTGCTGTTCAAAAATATGTGTTCTTATACCTGTCTTGTATATCTGTGACTTATACTTATAAACCTCCACCAAAATTAGGGCATTCCCTTTGAGAGTGACCCTAATGGAGGTGGGGTGTTTCACTTGGTATCAGAGCATAGGTTTACCAGATAAGATAAAAAGTTTTGAAAATTTATTTTCAAAAAAAGAAATTTAAAGAAGCATTTTTAAAAGATAAAATATTATTTTATTTTAAAAAGGCAAAGTCCCCCAAAGCCATAGGTACTATCTTTTATCCTTCGTTTTGAATCTATCCTTTTTGTTTCAGCATGTCCGAAGAACTTAACTTACCAGAGGGTGTACCAATACCTGGTTGGTTTAGACGATTCTTAGATGCAAGGGCCACTCAGCCAGGCCCTACCGTTCCTCCTCCCCCAACTGCAGGAAATCATCCAGCTGCAGCAGCACCTCTTCCTCCACCTCCTCCGCGAGGAAATACTTTTGCTAAGATATGTAAAGATTTTAAAGCTATGGGAGGAAAGGACTTTCATGGAACCTAATCCTTCGTGGCAGCTAGGAATTGGCTAAAGGAAACCGAGGACTTATTCGTCATTTTTGAGGTAGAAGATAAGCAGTAGGCACAACAGGCAGTGTGGCTACTAAAAGGTGAGGCTTCCTACTGGTGGGAAGTCACCAATGCAGAAAGACCAGTGGAAACATGGGAGGACTTTAGGGCAAGGTTTGAGGCTAAATTTCTCTCAGAAGCTGAAAGGAGTTTGCAGTTGGAAAAATTCTTATTTCTTAAGCAAGGGAATATGACAGTCAAAGAGTATGTTAATCAGTTCGATGAGCTGGCTAGGTTCGGACTGGACCTAGTCAACACCCCGCACAAGAAGGCTCTCCGCTTTGTCAAGGGGTTGAATGAGCCATTACACAGTTTGGCCATGACCCATATACCCATGGGAGCTATGTATGAAAGGTTGGTACAGATGGCATTGCTGAACGAAGAAGATAAGGGCAAGAAGGAGACAAAGGCAGAAAACTCTCAAGGGAAGAAAGAGGTCAAGCCCAACGATTCTCAGAATAAGAAGGTAGACTCCGAGAAAGGAGGCAAGAACGACAACTCACGTGATAAAAGGAAATGCAATTTATGTGGTGCTGAAGGGCACATAGCCAAGGATTGTAGAAAGAGGAAGAGAAAGCAAGGTGAATGTTTTCATTGTGGGGTGACTGGACACATCAGCAAAGACTGCCCTAAGAAGCAGACCGGACCTTCTGGGGGTACATCGTTAACTTCTCCTAGATGCTTTGTTTTATCTTGTTTCTCTCCTCGATCCTATCTTGAGAACCATAGGTAGAATCTTTTTGGATGTAAACATGTAATTGAAACATGTTATGATTGCGAAATGGTTGCAAGTGGTTGCTCGTGGATGCATGAATACACATTAGGCACTAGATCGGCTCAGACACATTTTCATGTTGCATATGCATAAATGTATTTATTCGTATATGGATGAAGTTTAGTGTGTTGTCATATGGATGTTGCATTTATATATGAATAGTTGTGCACTCATGTAGAATCATGAATAAAAAAATTTGCATACATAATGGATTCATGGCACTTACATGATTCGCATTAAGGAGGTCAACTGAATCAGTAGACCGCCTGATTTTGCATTAGATAAGTACATGTACACACACACACTTCGCAGATGATCATGAAGCATTAGAAGTCTTTTAAGGACAATGGATGCTCGTGTTTGATGGATGAATAGATGGATGTTTGGATGTTAGGATATACATTCTTCCTAACTTGAAGATTTCGGGGACGAAATCCTTTTAAGTGGGGGAGAATGTAACAGCCCGTGTATTCTATAACAGTGAAATTCACAAATTAAAGTATAATTAATTTCAAATCAAAGAATTGAGGGAAACGGGATACGCCATTGCGTTCGTCTCGGAATTCTGCTTAAGATAGAGTCCGAGTTTGCGTAAAACGGACTCCGTATGAAGAAGATATGGCCTCCGGAAGTTTCAGAATTCAGTTTAAAATTCAAACAGACGAAAATAGCTCAGAAGAACAAATTTAAAGTTCAAAATCGGGCCCAATTGGCCAAGGCGGGAAAATTCCCGCCCAAGGCACCCAGGTCGACTTGGCAGTCGACCTGGGGCTAGCCAGGTCGACTGGGCAGTCGACCTGGGTAACCCGTGTCGACTGCCTAGTCGACACGGTGTCGACTGGGGTATCGACCTGGCCCCTGAGCCAGGTCGAACCCAGCCCACCCTGGCTGGCCTGGTCTGTGTTTGGTCGATTTTCTGAGCCTTGCCTTGTCACTAGAGCTAGGTGTCAGCTCCTGGTTGGTCTCTCCTTTGAACGAACGGCTATTATTAAACCAAGCTCCATCGACGGTCCGAATCAACTCAAAAACACTATAAAAAGAACCTAAGACCTAGCCTAAATCATACTATTTCATTTTAGCCCCAGGCCGCCGCCATTAAACCTAGAGCTCTAAATTAAAAATACAAAGAACAAATTTATAGAAGACGAAGGGCGATTCTTGAAGGCTACAACTAGAAGCTACAACAACTACGACGCTTTAGACAACGGATTTGGGGCTATTTGATTTAGGAATTTTTCTATTTTGATTACTTGCTTCATATTGTAAGTTCTATGTCACTTTTTAGGCAAAAACGCTAAAATAACATGGACATGCCATGAATTGAAACCGGATTTAGGAACTATTATTAATCCATGTTTATATTGTTTAACTTTGAATCATAATTTGGGAATATTGCTATGTCAACGTTGCAAGTTAATCTTATCATGATTTTGATGTTGTTATGAATCACTTGGGCTTAATTGTATGGCAAGTTGGACTAATACATGTCCATGGAATCACTATGTTTATTGAAATCTTTATGTTGATTAAATCATGCCTATAATGCAAATTAAACCATGTCTATGATGTTGATGGAACTATGCCTGTGATGTTAATATACCTATCATGTTAATGACAAATTGGGAATTGCTAGGTTATGATGAAAAGTTGGAATTATTATGTTTATAATGCTAGATGAGAATCATTATGTTAAAAATGCTAAATTGGAATCCACTATGCCTATTAGAATTACCATGCCTTTAATGTTTCATGTTTGTAATAAGATTATTATTATGCCCGCAATGATTATTATGCCTATGATGTAAAGTTGAAATCATCATGTTAAACTAAGTTGGAACCATTACTATGCCAAGTTATCATCATGCTAGTATTGAAACCATGTGATATGTTATAGCCTGTTTATTATGCAAGTGATGTTGGAATTGTCACATATGCCTATCACATGTTTGGTGTTATTCCCCTTTATCTCTTGAATTGTTTATGCTTGTGAATGAAGTACGTTTATATACGTTGGGGATACGATTGGATAGAATAGGCAAAACTTGAATTGATTATAATCATAAACCGTGAAATTTGGCATAAGTAGAACATGAAATATGGCACAAAAACTTGACTTGAACATGCCATAACTTGACTTGAAAAACATGCCTTAGTTGGGCACGAAGTTGACATATGAACATGCTGTGGAAATAGCACGAATCTGATAAGAACATGGGCATGACTTTAGAAAACAAGAAAGTGGCCAACTCGAGGTTGGGTTGAGTTTGTAGTGTAAATCTGCCCGGAACCGCCCAGCAAATCCAGTCGCTATAAACAATAGGATCCAATGTGGGTAGTTGGTCATATCGCGCTTGAAACCCAAGGTTGGGTTGAGTTCGTAGCGTAAACCTGCCCGGAACCGCCCGGAAAATCCAGTGGTTACGAACAATAGGATCCAATGTGAGTGGTTCGGTGCATTAACGAATCAATTAATGCCAATTAGGGTTAAGTCGTGAACATGAAAAAGACAACTTAACCAACTTGAACACGATTTGTAGGGCTAAGTCATGAACTTTAAACGACATACTTAACCCTCTTTACATGACTAGACTGGAAGAGGATTAAGTCACGAATTACATGACTTAATCGGTTAGGCGGGTTAGGTCACGAATTACATGACCTAATCTGTTAGGCGAAACCCTAGACACGACCCTTTTCAGTAGTAACCCTCTAGATGTATCAAGGTACCCTGGGGCTAGGCCGGGTGGGGCACGATTACTGGGCTGATTGTAAGAGGTGAACGACGGCAATTGGGTACGCCTGTGTAGGTTCGGTGGACTACGGTCGTGCACTTATTCCGGGGCAGACACTGGGTATCTGTAGATTTATCTGTGCATCTTGAATCATGTCAGGGGTTGACACCCTAGGGCTGATACAACCGAAGGTGGACCCAGCACAGGTGACTACATTCGTGATTAGCCGTATGACATGGACACTTGACGAGCTAGAACTTGTAGGGAGCCGATCGACTAGATAAGCGCTCCGTAGGACCCCGTACTTGGGTCAGACCCCGTTTCAGGGTCGATTCACGATATTGGGCCGTGGGATTTATTTCGTGATTAACTCGTGACATGGGCTTAGTATACTAGTATAGTTGATGCAACGAATCTTGAACATGTGATGCTTTATTTGACTTGTCTTGACTTATCATGATCACCTTAGTCTATCTTGTCCACCTCGACACCCTTCTTGAGTTTCGTTCCAGTTCATACATGACATGTTGTTTTATCCGTTTTTACACTGAAAGTCACTAGGACTTACTCAGTCTTTATGACTGACCCTTTTCCTTTCGCCTCTTTTTCTTTCGTTCCCCCCCCCCCCCCAGGTTCTCAGGGAGGGAATACCGCAGCTTGACCAATTTTCACATCCAGCTTGAAGAGAAAGAATGTATCGCTTGGGTCTTTTCCGTTTTGGACTATGGCTTTGGACAGCAATTAGGGGACTTTTGCAGTTTATTTATGTTTTCTATATGCTTCTTTAAATAATGTAATCAAGACAGTTATGATTTTGGAAGTATTGTAAGACAAATTATGACATGGTTTGTGAACACGTATTATATTGAAATAAAAGTTGTTGTTGTTTTTCCGCTGTTCAAAAATATGTGTTCTTATATCTGTCTTGTATATCTGTGACTTATACTTATAAACCTCCACCAAAATTAGGGCATTCCCTTTGAGAGTGACCCTAATGGAGGTGGGGTGTTTCAATACACCTTCTAACAGGAAAGATAACAAGAATATGTTAATAAATGTACAAGGAGCCAAATTTAACTGGGATATCGAAGGGAATTTCGTCTGAGGCTTGTCATGACAATTTCCTTTAGACTTTATTCAAAATATCTCAAAATAAAATAGACTAGATGTAACACCCCACACTTTTCTTTACCCAAACTTTGACAAAAATCAAAACTTGAACACATCCAAGCATAGTGCATATATATGGTACCTGCAACAAATGAGCATGAGCATAATCAAAGTAGGGTAAGATTACTCACAGCGGAAATAAAATAGGACAAGTTAGTATTAACTCAAGCAACTACCTTTTCAAAGTAAGCCACTTTGTCAATACCGAGCATGAGAGAGAACGAGAACCGAAAGCCAAACTTAAACATCTCTGAGTGTAACAACCCGTATTTTTATAACATGTTAAAACAAGAAATCCAGGCAGAATTAAATTTTAAATTCATAATCAGGGGAAACGGGTTACGCCATTGCGTTCGTCTCGAAATTTTACATGAAATAGAGTCCGAGTTTTCGAAAATCGGAGTCCGGATGAAGAAGTTACGGTCTGTACAAGTTTCAGCAGTTTTCAGGCAGACTGGACCAGGGGGTCGACCATAGGGTCGATCTACCCCCCCCCAGGTCGACCATAGGGTCGACCGACCCCCCAGGTCGACCATAGTGTCAACCCCCCCACCTTACAGGTCGACCTGGCCGGCCTGGTTTGACCCAGAACTCATTTTTGAAGCCTGAGACGTGTTTTGACGGTCCGGATTGATTCTAGGGTTAATCTAAGGGCCTAAACATGTTGCTACACCTATAAAAACACCCTTAGACCTAACCTTATTCATATCAAATCTTTCTTACACTATTATGCTGTTGGACTTCCTCTTGATCATGGCCGCCGCTCTCTAAACTTTTCTCTTAGCCTCCAAACTAGATTCAAACTAGAGATTAAAGCTTCTACAGCAATTCTACAACAATTCAAGAAGATAAACCAATGTCTCTGCAACGTTCTACGACAATTGTAGTTCTTAATTCATTAGCCATGCTTTGTAAGTTCTAGTTATTTTCAGATTAAAATAATTAAATTTAATATGGACATGTGATGAAATGAAATTGGACTTTTGATTCAATTCTTGTTTCTTCTTGGATCTCGATCTTGAGAACTTTTCTATCTTTATTCGCATGACAAGTTTATGGTCTATTCAGCCTGTTGTAAATCAATTTTTCTTGGTTCATGTTTTATTATCAAGATCTGTTCTTTATGCCTGAGATGATGCTTTTATGCCGTTTTCTCTCTGATCTTGTTTTTATTGCAACTTCTACCTCCCCCTATTTATTTTCTTTTGATGAACCTAGGTCAATTTCGGACCTAGGCCTAAACTACGATATACGTGCGATGGTATACGGGGAAATTATTGGAATATTTCCTAGTGGAATATACGTGTTTGGTGGGATCGAAGGCATAATATGAAAATTGGATGTTTGGGGGATAATTTATCATTAACATGAAACTTGAAATTTGGGTATTGTCATTATAATGGTAATTGCAAGAATGGGGATTGGCATATATAATTTGACATGGATCTTGATATATATAACTTGATGTGGATCTTGATATATATATATATATATAATTTGACATGGATCTTGATAAATATAACTTGATGTGGGTCTTGATATATATATATATATATATATATGTATATATAATTTGACATGGATCTTGATATATGTAATTTGGCTAGAACTTGTTATGAGTAAATTGGTGTAAACGTAGTATACATGTAATTTTGGGTATAAAACTTGATCTATGTAAATTGGGCATAGCTTTGTAAACATGTAAATCATGAATCTTGACATATGTAAAGCGGCATGAAACTTGGTATATGTGTAAATTGGCATAAAAGTTGGCATACATGTAAAACGGCATGAATTGAACATATGTAAATTTGGTAGGAATTGGGCATATGTAAAATTTACATGTAATCTAGAAGTTGGGCATATGTTAATTATGTAAAATTTGGAGTTGAAACATATATGATAATTTATGACTTAGTAGAGGTTTAATATGAACGCACCTAAGTTGGGTTTTGGGTAATTGGCATGTATTGTAAATAAAAGGCTATAACTTGGCATAACCTTATAGTGAATTATGATAATAATTTGGGAACACGTTTTGGGGCAAAAACGTGAATCATGAAAATTTCTATATGTTAAGCACATGAACTGATATTGGGGTTTTGGGTGGAATACGACCATTAATGAACCTTTGACACGAGGTTAGACTGGTTTGTGGTGTAAATCTGCCCGGAACCGCCCGGCAAATCCAGTAGCCACAAAGTGTCAGTCTAATATGAGAGGTCGAAGGTCGAATTGTAGGCGTAACGACTTATGTTACGAGGTTAGACCCAGTTTGTGGTGTAAATCTGTCCGGAACCGCCCGGCAAATCCAGTGGCCACAAAGTGCACGGTCTAATGTGAGAGGTCATGATTCGTTCGTCATAATGAATGAATTAAGGAATACTAACCATAATAAGACGTGGGTATGGTTAGAGGGTTAGGTGGGATAACATGGAAATTTGACATGTAAATGTGGACCTAACCGTTATGAGTTAAGAACATGTAAAACTTATAAGTGTAGGCTTAACCAACGTAACAGTTAATCAGACCAATGGGTAGGTTAAGTAATATGACTAGACTAATGACACTTAACCAATATAACATGACACGTGACAGGGTTAAGTCAACTCGAACATATAGATAATACTTAACCAACTTTGCATGATACGTGGGCGGGTTAAGCCATGAATTACTTGAAATACTTAACCAATTGGACACGATGATTTGATAGGGTTAAGTCATGAACCAATTGAATATACTTAACCAATTTGACACGATGATTTGATAGGGTTAAGTCATGAACCGTTGAATATACTTAACCAATTTGACACGATGATTTGATAGGGTTAAGTCATGAACTGCTTGAATATACTTAACCAATTTGACACGATAATTTGATAGGGTTAAGTCAAGAATCGCTTGAATAGACTTAACCAATTTGACACGATGATTTGATAGGGTTAAGTCATGAACCGCTTGAATACACTTAACCGATTTGACACGATGACTTGATAGGGTTAAGTCATGAACCGCTTGAATATGCTTAACCAATTTGACACATGATTCGTAGGGCTAAGTCATGAACTTGAACGCCAACACTTAGCCAATTTGACATGACATGTAGGCGGGTTAAGTCACGAACTTGAATGACAACACTTAACCAACTTGACATGCTAGACCGATGGGGTTAAGTCTCGAATTTAAATGACAACACTTAACCTACTAGACGGAAACCCTAGTTACGCGGTCTGTTTCAGCAGTAACTCACTAGATGTATTGTGGTACCCTGGAACTAGGTAGGGTGGGGCACGATTACTGGGCTGATTGTAAGCGACCAGAACGACGGCTGTGTGGGTGCGCTAGTGTAGGTTCTAACGGAGTGCGGGCGTGCACACACTCCAGAGCAGAAAAAACAGGCATTGGGCATCAGTAGGATTATCTGTGCGTGCTTGATTTGTGTCGTTGTTTGGCACCATAGGGCTTGATACACCCTATGGTGGACCTAGCACAGGTAACTACATTTCATGATTGGGCCGTATGACACAGACACATGAACGAGCTAGGACTTGTAGGGAGCCGATCGATTAATAGATCGTTACGTGGAATTCATTTGGTAGCATAATCCCTAGTGGTCCTAGGTGGCATAAACCCTAAATGAATCTAGAAAACGTTCAATAGGTAGCATAATCCCTAATGGTCCTTGGTGGCATAATCCTAGTTGAACACGCGATAGTTCATGATAAGAAAACCTAGCTGGAACAGGGGTGGCAGTCCAAACGATTTCAAGAATGGTGGCACAACATTAAAGTAGTATAGAAATATGTAATGAAACCCGTACGATATACGGCAAGGGACTGTACATATACATGGAGAGGATGATACGGGTTGGGGTACTAGTACAGTTGGTGCAGAGAATGTTAAACATGCGATGCTATACGTAGTTTATCTTGCTACCTTGGTTTTTCTTGTGACCTTAGTTTATCTTGTTACCTTAGTTTTCTTGTGACCTTAGTTTATCTTGTTATCGTAGTTTATCTTGTTATCCTAGTTTAACTTGCCTACCTTGTCATCATCCTTATGTTTACTTTTAGTTTATTCATGCCATGTTATCTTTACCTATTTTTATGCTGAAAGTCACTAGGACTTACTCAGTCTTTATGACTGACCCGTTTTGTTTCGCCTCTTTTTCTTCCGTTCCCCCCCAGGTTCGCAGGCTGGGAATACAGCTTAGTTCGGATCTTACCAAGCTCCAAGGCTCTTTCATGTACAGCTTGGATTTCCC
This sequence comes from Allium sativum, assembly GCA_030737875.1. NCBI lineage: Eukaryota > Viridiplantae > Streptophyta > Magnoliopsida > Asparagales > Amaryllidaceae > Allium > Allium sativum. Next base: position 581,213,607 of record CM060909.1, on the reverse strand, counting down.
TTGGCTATGGCTTGCTTTACTGTTTTACTTGGGGAATGATTTATGACCATGGTTTTATGCTTCTTCACTATTGCAAGACAGATTTCGATGTAATGGATTTAATGGCATTTTGATGTAAAAAGGCTTTAGACCTTTCTAGATTTTTAAAGTAATAAATTTTGGTTCTTCTTCCGCTGTTTTATATGTTCTGTCTTGTAATATTTCTGTGTATGTTTACCTAGATAATGCTCCACCAAAGCTAGTGCATTCCCTTTGTGAGTGACCCTAGCGGAGGTGGGGTGTTACATTTGGTATCAGAGCAGAAGGTTACCAGACTGGCCAAAAACTTTTAAAAAAGAAAAAAACCTTTTGAAATTATTTTCAAAACCATTTACAAAGAAGCATTTTTCAAGAAAAGTTTTATTTTTAAAGTCTATTCCCCAAAGGCCATTAGCATTACCCTTTGTTTCCTTGTTTGAATCCCTTTTCCTTTCTTTCCTCCATCCGTAGTCACATTAGTTCCATATGCGACTAATCTTATTTCAAGCTTTGTAGGGTTGCCGTGCGATGGAGGTAGTTCTCGAGAGACCTGTTAACACGTTATATAAGAGGGGATAAGTGTGGTTAAGGCGAAAGAGGCTCAGAACAAGAAGGTAGAAATGTTTCTGTAGGAAAGCCTAGTTTATCTTTCTATCCTGTCCGTACCCTTTTGATTATGGTACATCGCATCCTTTTTTATTTCTGCTTCGATAGTTGAGTCTCTGCACCTTAGTACTTGCGTAGTAGAGGATCACATTTTTTTCTCTCTCTCAAATCCTGTTGGGGAATCAGCTCATTTATTCATGACCTGTTTGGATTTGAGAATGTCTATGCTAAGCAATGCTTATGTTTTTGGGCTACGGGTCGATTCTAGGGATGGAATGGTTATCCAGTACTGGTGCCATTCTTGAGTATGAAAAGAGGGTAGTTATACGCTTGACTTGCCTTGGTAATGCCCTCGAAGTCTAGTGTAACCCTTAGGGTTCTGCCATGTTTAGTTACCTAGAATCTCTTGATACATTTATCGATCCACTCGAGTAGTGTTCGCCACTAAGGCGGATGGTTCATTTCGCTTATGCATGAGTTATAGAAAATCACCTTCGTAAGTACACTTGGCAACATGGTTGACATCTGTTTATTTGCAAGAGATAATCCTTCTGCGTGGAATACCCTATAAACGAGATCCAGGATTCACTAGTGAATTTTGGAGAGCTTGCATGAAACCATGAGTACGCAGTTATGTTTAAGCCGAGTATACTAGAAGAAGAATAAGTAAAAGTGGAACGAGAGGCAACAGTGGAATGAGTTCCAACTCATATTTTGGAAACAAGAATTAAGAAGCTACGAAATTGTGAAGTTAAAGACGGTGAAAGCACAATGGAGTTAAGCTCAAGGAAATGCGACCCAGAAGATTGAAGACTAGATATGTTCATCATATCTCTTTTTAAGAGTATATCCTTGATCCCTCTTTTCCTGTTGAGCTTACTTGCATGCTATCTTTTAAGTATAACCTCTCGGCCCTATGCTCAATCCTATTTCTGTTGCAAACCCCATAGGGAGTATGACTTATCTATTAGTAATACATGTTGGGGCTTGAGGGTGTCCGTTGGGTTGACTAAACATTTTGGGTTTTATAGGATAGGGACTGGTGCTTAGGGAGTTCTTCTCCTATTCAGTATATATGTGACATAGATTTCCAGCTTTGACATTACCTGATGGGCACAAAGTTTTTACTTGCTTCTATCGTTCGATTATACCTTTAGGTAGGAACAATTGGGTGTAAACATGTGTTTGAGACTTGTTATGATTGATGGTTGCAAGTGGTCGCAAGTGGTTGCTCGTGGTTGCATAACACACATTAGGCACTAGATCGGCTCAGACACATTTTCATATTGCATATGCATGAGTGTTTATACTTGTTTATGGATGGAATTGAATGTGTTATCATGTGGATGTTGCATATGGATAGATGTTTGTGCACACATATAGTGTTTATGTGACTAGGACTATTTGCATACATGTTGGATTCATGGCACTAAACATATTTTGCATTAAGAAGATCAATCAGGCCTGATCATTTGCATTAGATAAGGAACATATACACACACTTTCTGCATATGTTCATACAGCATTAGAAATCTCTTAAGGACAATGGATGCCTATGATTGATGATTGAGTAGATGGATGATTGGATGGTAGGACATATTCTTCTTAAATTGAAGATTTCGGGGACGAAATCCTTTAAGGAGGGGAGAATGTAACAACCCATATTTTTATAACATGTTAAAACAAGAAATCAAGGCAGAATTAAATTTTAAATTCATAATCAGGGGAAACGGGTTATGCCATTGCGTTCGTCTCGAAATTTTACATGAAATAGAGTCCGAGTTTTCGAAAATCGGAGTCCGGATGAAGAAGTTATGGCCGGTACAAGTTTCGGCAGTTTTCAGGCAGACTGGACCAAGGGGTCGACCATAGGGTCGACCTACCCCCCCCCCCAGGTCGACCATAGTGTCGACCCCCCCCCACCTTACAGGTCGACTTGGTTGGCCTGGTTTGACCCAGAACTCATTTTTGAAGCCTGAGACGTGTTTTGACGGTCCGGATTGATTCTAGGGTTAATCTAAGGGCCTAAACAAGTTGTTACACCTATAAAAACACCCTTAGACCTAACCTAATTCATATCAAATCATTCTTACACTATTATGTTGCTGGACTTCCTCTTGGTCATGGCCGCTGCTCTCTAAACTTTTCTCTTAGCCTCCAAACTAGATTCAAACTAGAGATTAAAGCTTCTACAGCAATTCTACAACAATTCAAGAAGATAAATCAATGTCTCTGCAACGTTCTACGACAATTGTAGTTCTTAATTCATTAGCCATGCTTTGTAAGTTCTAGTTATTTTCAGATTAAAATAATTAAATTTAATATGGACATGTGATGAAATGAAATTGGACTTTTGATTCAATTCTTGTTTCTTCTTGGATCTCGATCTTGAGAACTTTTCTATCTTTATTCGCATGACAAGTTTATGGTCTATTCAGCCTGTTGTAAATCAATTTTTCTTGGTTCATGTTTTATTATCAAGATCTATTCTTTATGCCTGAGATGATGCTTTTATGCCGTTTTCTCTCTGATCTTGTTTTTATTGCAACTTCTACCTCCCCCTATTTATTTTCTTTTGATGAACCTAGGTCAATTTCGGACCTAGGCCTAAACTACTATATACGTGCGATGGTATACGGGGAAAATATTGGAATATTGCCTAGTGGAATATATGTGTTTGGTGGGATCGAAGGCATAATATGAAAATTGGATGTTTGGGGGATAATTTATCATTAACATGAAACTTGATATTTGGGTATTGTCATTATATTGGTAATTACAAGAATGGGGATTGGCATATATAATTTGACATGGATCTTGATATATATAACTTGATGTGGATCTTGATATATATATATATATATATAATTTGACATGGATCTTGATAAATATAACTTGATGTGGGTCTTGATATATATATATATATATAATTTGACATGGATCTTGATATATGTAATTTGGCTAGAACTTGTTATGAGTAAATTGGTGTAAACGTAGTATACATGTAATTTTGGGTATAAAACTTGATCTATGTATATTGGGCATAGCTTTGTAAACATGTAAATCATGAATCTTGACATATGTAAAGCGGCATGAAACTTGGTATATGTATAAATTGGCATAAAAGTTGGCATACATGTAAAACAGCATGAATTGAACATATGTAAATTTGGTAGGAATTGGGCATATGTCAAATTTACATGTAATCTAGAACTTGGGCATATGTTAATTATGTAAAATTTGGAGTTGAAACATATATGATAATTTATGACTTAGTAGAGGTTTAATATGAACGCGCCTAAGTTGGGTTTTGGGTAATTGGCATGTATTGTAAATAAAAGGCTATAATTTGGCATAACCTTATAGTGAATCATGATAATAATTTGGGAACACGTTTTAGGGCAAAAACGTGAATCACGAACATTTCTATATGTTAAGCACATGAACTGATATTGGGGTTTTGGGTGGAATACGACCATTAATGAACCTTTGACACGAGGTTAGACTCGGTTTGTGGTGTAAATCTACCCGGAACCGCCCGGCAAATCCAGTAGCCACAAAGTGTCAGTCTAATCTGAGAGGTAGAAGGTCGAATTGTAGGCGTAATGACTTATGATACGAGTTTAGACCCAGTTTGTGGTGTAAATCTGCCCGGAACCGCCCGGCAAATCCAGTGGCCACAAAGCGCACGGTCTAATGTGAGAGGTCATGATTCGTTCGTCATAATGAATGAATTAAGGAATACTAACCATAATAAGACGAGGGTATGGTTAGAGGGTTAGGTGGGATAACATGGAAATTTGACATGTAAATGTGGACCTAACCATTATCAGTTAAGAACATGTAAAACTTACAAGTATAGGCTTAACCAACGTAACAGTTAATCAGACCAATGGGTGGGTTAAGTAATATGACTAGACTAATGACACTTAACCAATATAACATGACATGTGGTAGGGTTAAGTCAACTGGAACATATAGATAATACTTAACCAACTTTTCATGATACGTGGGCGGGTTAAGCCATGAATTACTTGAAATACTTAACCAATTGGACACGATGATTTGATAGGGTTAAGTCATGAACCAATTGAATATACTTAACCAATTTGACACGATGATTTGATAGGGTTAAGTCTTGAACCGCTTGAATATACTTAACCAATTTGACATGATGATTTGATAGGGTTAAGTCATGAACCGCTTGAATATACTTAACCAATTTGACACGATAATTTGATAGGGTTAAGTCATGAATCGCTTGAATATACTTAACCAATTTGACACGATGATTTGATAGAGTTAAGTCATGAACCGCTTGAATACACTTAACCGATTTGACACGATGACTTGATAGGGTTAAGTCATGGACCGCTTGAATATGCTTAACCAACTTGACACATGATTCGTAGGGCTAAGTCATGAACTTGAACGACAACACTTAGCCAATTTGACATGACACGTAGGCGGGTTAAGTCACGAACTTGAATGACAACACTTAACCAACTTGACATGCTAGACCGATGGGGTTAAGTCTCGAATTTAAATGACAACACTTAACCTACTAGACGGAAACCCTAGTTATGTGGTTCGTTTCAGCAGTAACCCACTAGATGTATCATGGTACCCTGGAACTAGGCAGGGTGGGGCACGATTACCGGGCTGATTGTAAGCGACCAGAACGACGGCTGTGTGGGTGCGCCAGTGTAGGTTCTAATTGAGTGCGGGCGTGCACACACTCCGGAGCAGAAAAAGCAGGCATTGGGCATCAGTAGGATTATCTGTGCGTGCTTGATTTGTGTCGATGGTTGGCACCATAGGGCTTGATACACCCTATGGTGGACCTAGCACAGGTAACTACATTTCATGATTGGGCCGTATGACACAGACACATGAACGAGCTAGGACTTGTAGGGAGCCGATCGATTAATAGATCGTTACGTGGAATTCATTTGGTAGCATAATCCCTAGTGGTCCTAGGTGGCATAAACCCTAAACGAATCTAGAAAACGTTCAATAGGTAGCATAATCCCTAGTGGTCCTAGGTGGCATAAATCCTAGTTGAACACGCGATAGTTCATGATAAGAAAACCTAGCTAGAACAAGGGTGGCAGTCCAAACGATTTCAAGAATGGTGGCACCACGTTAAAGTAGTATAGAAATATGTGATGAAACCCGTACGATATACGGCAAGGGACTGTACATATACATGGAGAGGATGATACGGGTTGGGGTACTAGTACAGTTGGTGCAGAGAATGTTAAACATGCGATGCTATACATAGTTTATCTTGCTACCTTGGTTTTTCTTGTGACTTTAGTTTATCTTGTTACCTTAGTTTTCTTGTGACCTTAGTTTATCTTGTTATCGTAGTTTATCTTGTTATCCTAGTTTAACTTGCCTACCTTGTCATCATCCTTATGTTTACTTTCAGTTTATTCATGCCATGTTATCTTTACCTATTTTTATGCTGAAAGTCACTAGGACTTACTCAGTCTTTATGACTAACCCGTTTTGTTTCGCCTCTTTTTCTTCCGTCCCCCCCCCTAGGTTCGCAGGGTGGGAATACAGCTTAGTTCGGATCTTACCAAGCTCCAAGGCTCTTTCATGTACGGCTTGGATTTCCATTGGCTATGGCTTGCTTTACTGTTTTACTTGGGGAATGATTTATGACCATGGTTTTATGCTTCTTCACTATTGCAAGACAGATTTCGATGTAATGGATTTAATGGCATTTTGATGTAAAAAGGCTTTAGACCTTTCTAGATTTTTAAAGTAATAAATTTTGGTTCTTCTTCTGCTGTTTTATATGTTCTGTCTTGTAATATTTCTGTGTATGTTTACCTAGATAATGCTCCACCAAAGCTAGTGCATTCCCTTTGTGAGTGACCCTAGCGGAGGTGGGGTGTTACACTGAGGGCCCAACCTTCTCTATGAAACCTTGAGGTTGTAATGAAGAAGGGGGCTCAGAACAACAAGTTCTGGTAACTAAAAAATGCACAACACAGTCTACAACAGAAATATATTCCGTTTGGTTCAACCCAAGCTGTAAGCCTAACCGGGCTAGTGATTCTAGCTCAACCCAGTAAATGTTTACGCATGACTTTACTTATTAGCCCAAAGTAGTATTTCCAAATTATATTACCGAGATAGGGCATTTAGATACATTTATGTGAAGCCTTTATACTAGAGTTTGACTGGTTAATTATATCAATAATGGGCCCCTAATTACGGGTTTCTTATCTATTTCCTCAATCATTATTCTTTATTATTTAATGCCTCACTATTAGTGATAGACAGGGTGAATTCTCCCTGATCACTTAAGACCCTAGGTGGACCTATTGGTCACTTATTAACCCTCGATAATATATTCAACGTTAACATAAAACTAGAGGGCACTAGCTATGGGCTCAACTAATTAAGGCTTCCGTCATTCATGCATATACCCTCACCCCGCATAAGGTGAGAGTAGTTATTTTATCATTCGTTATACCTTCTAGCCGAACTTATCAGATAACCTCCTTAGTCACTTGCTACTTCCCGTAGGATAGGTGGCCATATCTGGCCGTTTTAATTTCTAGGTTTAGGTAAACCAACACACACCTGCCATTTAGACCCCATACTGAAAAACCTATTCCCAGGAAGACTCTTTAACCCTAGTCTCTTAGCCTTTTAGGACCCAGGAAGTGGACTACACGTGAAGGTTATTCGTTCATCCCCCATATGCCTTTAACACCTTTCCCTTTTTGGGATAAAGTAGGCTATGTTATTAAGTCATTCCCATTTAATTCCGTTATACGGAAATACTATACGTACAGCATTTATCTGTATTACGGGTTTGTATGGTTAATAACGTCTTATATTATTAACCTACTAAGTCCAACTATAGTTTTAATTATAAGTTTTATTGACATAAATAAGGAAGATTATATTCCCTTTTCTCTAGGATATTTATTTAATTTCTTCCCTAATTTGGACTTAGTATTTAGACGACAATCAATACACATTAATCCTCTTTTTGACACCCATTTCTTTATATTCCCTTTTATTGCCCTTTATGACTCTAATGGTCATATTTTCCTAAGGCAACAATTTATCAGTCCCAAGTTATCTATTTGTTGTGCCCCAACGGACAATTCCTATATTTATTTATTTATTGGTTAGCTGTTATATATTTACATACCAGACCTCTCACATTAAGTTGACTACCTGTGGATGCTGGATATACCGGTCGGTACTGGGCAGGCTTCAACCGTAAGTGAACTTAACCTCGTGCCTTAGTACGATTATATTTACGCATCAGACCCCTCACATTAAACAGACTACCTGTGGTCGCAGAATTTGTTGGTATGTTCCGGGTAGTCTTACATCACAAGTTGAGTTTAACCTCGTGTCTAAATGCGGTTATAATTTAAATTCCCAAATTGCAACAATTATTCTAATTGATTTTAGGAATTGTAACCATTTTCCTATTCACATTTATTTTCCTTAATCTATATTGGTTACAATTAATTTGCGGATCTTATTTATAAAAATTAATTACATTGATTGCTACAAATGGTCTCCACAAATAAATTAATTCAATATGGATTATATTTACATATAATTCCACCATTGAACCTTATCCAAACATTCAAACATTTGTCACAATTGTTACTTATTTATTTATGGCATCATTTATAGCAATCAATTACCCTAGTTGCTACAACGATCACCATAAATATATTCATTAAGTATGGAATATAAATTACATATATGATTCCATAAATGAGTACCATTCAACATTTCAAACCTTCGAACATTTAATACAATTCATATTTTTCCGTTTTACGCTGATTTGGACGGATAATGTGTATATATTTATTTCTATGATTGTGTGCGGTCAATGCATTATTATTACTTTGCAATACTTATTTTTATTTAATGATTTGGTCTAATCAATTAACCGATTATTCCCTTTTTATATTCAATCTTGCCAAAAAGGTTTCAAGTCTCATAAGGACCGTTAGCCAAAATCATTGTAAATCATGCCTATTTTGTGGAATTGACATATTTCCAAATCACAAGAAATATATGTAATATATTTTTATTTTGGACTAGTCGATGCAAATTACATACAAAACATGTATTTATTTTTATATGTACCTATGACAGCCCGCCCCGCACAGGCCGATATTTCCAATGAAAATGCGTTTGTACCAATGTCCAACCAGCACGGGACGGTCGCCAAAGAAAGGAATTTGAACTAATAAGAAACCTGTAGAATGTCTCACAGCGCATGGGATAAAATATAATAATAATATAACTTTGACATAAAACAGACGAGACAGTGCATAAGCTGAAAACTAAACCATCATAGCAGCGGAAATCCAAAATACAGCTTATCATCCAAACTAACATTATTACAACTTTGAAATACTGTCTCTAAAGCAAAAGAAAGAGGTACATTACTAGTGCCCAAAGTAGTGACCAGTAACAACATAAGAAGAATATATGTAGATAATACGTGGGAGCCTCCTGCTCGTCTCCGGATCAGCTACTCGTGCATAACCAACTAACCTCTCTCTAGTCTACCCGTTTAAGAGCACCCAGAGTAATAAGAAGAGACATAAAACTCTGGGTCAGACAAAAGTCTGGTATGAGTGATAAGCAGCAAAAACAGAACAATAACAGGTATACATAACCATACCTGAACCCGGACCTGCAACCAAAGAGTTAGCACAACATGATGTACGATATTCTAAGGTGACACTAACACATGGTGTAAAGATATGGGGGAGGGGCGTGCATGTCATAGTGATGTCAAACAATCAAGCATAGAAACCATCCTCACATCTCTCACTCAGTGCGTAAAGCATACGATATCCACCGCTTTGACCACCCAAATCCTTTGCTATGATCACCTTGCCCCATGGAGTCATGACAACTCCTGTACTGATCCATAGCCACTAGTCCTTTGTTATGTCCGCTCTGCCCCATGAAGTCATGACGACTCCACTGCGCTGGCTCATAGCCACGCTACGATCACTCTGCCCCATGGAGTAATGACTACCCCACTGCACTGATCCGTAGCCTAACATTCGTCTCGTGGTGGTGAATCAAAGTTATGGACGTCAATAACTCTTTAGCACATGTCCCGCAACAAAATCCAATCATGAAGTTAACTCGTTGCTTTCCGTCTGGATCCTGAGTCACAACTTCTAATTTGGACTACCTTTGCATCTCGGGTTTTGGTCTTCATCCGAGTTCGTGACTCTTCAGTTCAGTTCGTGATCCTCCATGTTGACTCGTAGTGAACCCGTGCCCGGTTCGTGACCCACCTGGTTGGGTCGTGGGTGGTGCTCCAATCCGGTTTGTGGCTCGCGCTCAACTCCGGCTCGTGGCCCCTGGTCGTGACTCCGTACTCCGGCTCGTGGTGATGCTTCCTGGCGGTTCGTTGTGCACTACTCGAGTCCGGTTCGTGATGAACGGCTCGTGGTTCAGGCGCTTCCTCCATTTGGTTCGTGTCTCGCTCGAGGAGAGGTGGCTCGTGGGAGATAGTGTCACGGTCGAGTCGGGTCGTGCTACCTTGGTGCGAGCGGGTCGGGTCGCTGGGGTGTCTCACGAACGGGATACGACCAATTTCCTCCAACTTTTCTAGCAAGCAATTTACGCCATACGACGACGTTTTCAACCATTCTAACTTCACTAGACAATCACAATTCATTCCAAGCAGTCATAGAAACATGTAGAAACGATCATAAACACCAAAACAACCATATAACATGTTTACAAGGATCAAACATACCCAAAATCCATATTTTTTCCCATTAATCCCCTTAATCATGGTTTAACCATACGATTAGCAAAACATGTCCAAATTAATCCAAATTTTTGTCAGAGCCCTAAAATAATATTTTACAATTTTACAATTTTTTCCAGATTTTTCTGAGCCATAATTTCGCTAATTATCACTAATCACCCCTAATTAGCCGTAATTAGTGAAAAACAATGCAAATCCTTCACCTCAGCCACAATAAAACTTTAGATCTGAGACTCTATTGTTTTGGGGCGTTTTACTATGCAACATAGCAGCTCCAACTCTGATTTGGTGTTGATTTGCCTTGATTTGATGTAGATCTTCTTAATTAGTGATTAGAAGGTGATTTGGGATGATTTTAGAAGGTGGAGGCCATTGTTAGGGTCAGAGGAATGTTTTAGGCGGTTGAGAAAATAAGATAAGATCGTTTCCTAACTGATTTCAGCCTCCCCATAACCTCAATCCCGAAATGGGTTATGGGCCTAACTGCTAATCACCTTAGTTAGGCCTAGTTAAGCTGTTTTTCACCTTCCAAACCTTATTTCAGCCATATCTCCCAAACAGTAAGTCCATTTGATCTATGTGACCACTCTACGGAAAGATAAACCATCATCCGGATCTAATGGAAGTGGTTTCAGGTCAAAACTCCTTACCAATCAAAAGTTATAGGCGAAACAAGATTCGCCAGGGGTAAAACTGTCATTTAAAAATTAGCAAAAATCGTGAACATTGGAAATGACCCCAATAGCCGTTCCCCAAAGTTACACGACTATACGACTTCATATGAGAATGAAATAAATATTCTACAATCCTTCGATACGTGGAATGCGTGTCGTTACACTCTGCCCCCCTTAAGATATTTTGCCCCCATAATTCCTTAACCAAAAACATACAAAGGTGTTCCGCATGCCTATCAGTCATTCACAAACAATCAAACAAACAAAACAAGCCTACCCTAGCATGCGTTTTACTAACAACGGGAGAAACTATCACTATTAAAATCTTACTAGGCAACGAATTCTGGATACGATTCCCTTATGCTCTCCTCTGTTTCCCAAGTACAGTCACTCTCATTCTCGCCCCACTGAACCTTGACCAGTTTCACCGCCTTCCTTCAAAGTTGCTTCGTATCGCTCTCGAAAATATGGATCGGCTTGCGGTTCCCAATCGCCTCGGGTTCTACTTCGATGTCATCCAACTGATCCGCTGAAATAGTCATATCGTGGTCGTGCACGAACTTCCTTAACCGGGAAACATGAAATACGTTGTGAACTCCGGCCATCTTGTCTGGGAACTCAATTTTATATGCCAAATTCCCAACTTTCTCGAGAACCGAGAATGGACCAACAAAACTTGCCTCTCCTACCAAATCGAATCACGCTCTTTATCGGAGAAATCTTGACAAACACCAAGTCTCCAACAGAGAATTTCAATTCTCTTCGTCTCTTATCAACATAATTCTTCTGCGTATCTTGGCAAGCCTTCATTCGCTGTTGGGATCTTGTTTGACGTTTCCCTTATCACATCTGGCCCAAGCACAAATTTCTCACCGGTTTCTAACCAACATGATGGTGAGTTGCATGGTCTTCCATATAAAGCTTTAACTGGCTAGCAATTCATGCATTTGGATATAAACTTCCCAAAGTATCTTTTCATCCCTTCCCAGTAGTAGGTATGCTTCATGTCTCGATACATTTTATTACCACTGGGATGTATAGTTAGTTTTGAGTGATGACATTCTCTAAGCACTTCATCTCTCAATCCATTGACATTGGGTACAACCAGTCTACCACCCTTTTGAAGCCATCCTTCTCGATCAAGCCCATACTTGTTCATCTCCTCACTGTCGATACCCATTTCTATTTTGGAGATGATTTCTAGTAGGTTAGAATCGTCCCTCTGACTGGAACTAATCCGCTCAATCAAAGTGGGCCTGATCGTCAAACTTGCTAACATCTCTAGATCCAATTCGCACTTTTGTCTGAAATCGTACCTTGCAATATATCCAGTTGCTTCCACTCAAGAAACATAGCCCCTAAACTGGCATGTCTTCTACTCAATGCATCAGCTACCACATTGCCCTTTCCAGGTGTATATGCGATATCGAAATCATAGGAGGCTAAGAATTCTAACCATCTTTGTTGTTGGAGATTTAGATCCTTCTGAGAGAAGAGATACTTTAACGATTTATGATCGGTAAACAACTCGAATCTTTCTCCCAAGAGATAATGTCTCCATATCTTCAACGCAAACTCGATCGTTGCCAATTCCAAATCATGTGTAGAATATCTTTTCTCATGCAGTTTCAGTTGCCGACTAGCGTAAGCTACTACCCCACCTCCTTGCATCAACACAGCACCTGGTCCGCTACCACAGGCATCCGTGTATACTGTCATCTCTTCATTCCCTTTAGGAATGACTAACACTGGCGCACGCGCCAACTTTTCCTTTAGACTCTAAATGCATTTTCACAATCTCCGTCCCAGATGAAAGCTTGATTCTTCTTGGTCAACTGAGTTAACGGTGTCGCTATTTTGGAGAAGTCTTGGATAAACCTACGATAATGTCCAGCTAATCCTAAGAAACTTCTTACATCTGTCGCATTCTTGGGCATAGACTAATCTTGTACCATAGCCACCTTCGTAGGATCCACAGCAATACCATTCTCTGAAACAACATGGCCCAAGAATCTTACTTTCCTCCTCCAGAAGTGACACTTAGAAAACTTTGCTTTCAATTGGTGTTTTCTCAACACCTCATCACTATCCTCAAATGTTCCTTGTGTTCTTCCTCTGTCCTCGAGTAAACCAAGACATCATCTACGAACAAGAACAAACTTATTCAATTGATCCCTGAATACCCTATTCATAAGATCCAAAAAATATGCTGGTGCATTGGTCAACCCGAATGGCATGACCAACCACTAATAGAATCCAAACGGCGTCCGAAATGCTATTTTTGGAACACTCGCAGCTGTTACTCGGAGCTGATGAAATCCTGTCGCGAGGTCCAATTGGGAGAACACTCTTGCTCCCTCCAGTTGATCAAAAAAATCTTCTATCCGCGGAAGATGATACTTATTCTTCCTCGTCACTTTATTCAACTCGCGATAGTCCACACATAAATGAAGGGAACCATCTGCCATGGTAGCAAATACAACTGGTGCTCCCCACTCGGAAACACTTCTTCTGATAAATCCCTTCTTCAAAAGATCGCTTACTTGCACCCCGAGCTCTCGCTGCTCCCTTGGTGCCATACGACGAAGTGGCATCACTATAGGTCTGGCATCTTTCACTAAATCAATACGGAACTCAATCTCTTGGTGTGGTGGAAGTCCGGTTACTTCCTTGAAGATATCCAAATACTGGCCAACAATGGGAATTCCTGCTAACTCGTCCTGCGGGATGTCGGGGGAATCTAGAAAACTAGCCATCACCTCATCACTAGGTAGGCCACCAAACACTACGCTCTGCCCATCGTCCACCCTAATAGTCACCGAAAATACCTCACAGTCTACCACCCCCCATATCTTTGGAGCCATCGACTCCCAAAATAATGCAAAAACCAGTAAAGCCCAAAACAAAGCAATCACAAGCAAACAAACATCCATGACTCGATAAGACCAAATTTCGACAAATCATACTAAGGCTAGTCGAACCACCAATCGGGTTCGTCACCGCTAAAGGTTTACTGACTATCTCGGGTTCCCATCCCAACCTATCTACCAGGTCACTAATGGGAAGCCCCAGTATCAAATAGTACTCAAACAGGAACATCATAAATTGAAAGCATACCTTGAGTGACGACATTCTTTCCTTTCTCCGCCGCAATTCGGGCATTCAACGAAGAAGGAACAACATTAATAACATATGCTTTCACAATCTTCTTCTCTTTAAGAGGTTACAGTCATTTATCCTTGTGATGTCCCACTTGGCCGCAGTTGAAGCACTTCCTGTCCGCTGGCTTTGCTCGACATTCTTTAGCATAATGGTCCTTCTTGCCACAGCTAAAGCACTCAACATCTTTCTTACTCTTCTTCTGACCATCCTTAGTCTGATTCTATTTCCTTTTGTTCTGAGAATTATTCTTTCCTCCACTGCTTTCCTGCGGCTTTGGCCCCTCTGTAGATGCAACAACGACTTCAGCCTTGGGCTTATGATAAAGGCTCTCTGACCTCAATGCTTTTCCAACAATCAATTCAAAAGTCTCATCAATATGGTTTATAAGCCTTCCCCCCAAGTACTGATCTAAGCCTGTTATGAACTTCTCATTCTTCTTCTCAGGAGTGCCAATAAGGGATAATCCGTACTTCGATAAAGTATCGAACTCAGCAATATACTCCGAGACTGCCCTACCGTTCTGTTTAAGTTCCAATAACTTCCTAAACAACTCTGACTTCTGGGTAGCTGGGATAAACTTGTCATTGAAGCGAGCTTTACATTGATTCCATGTAACTTGATCCTCAGGGGTAGCTGCCTTAATAGCATTCCACCAATTCATAGCCCGTCCTTGCAGCTGACGGGATGCTAGCTTCCTCTTCATCACATCGTTGATCCCTAATTCCTCGAAGATGCGCTCATAACTATCGAGCCAATCCTGAACTTCTGTAGCCGATTCCGTTCCGTGGAACGGCCTCCCACCAAGACTAGTGTAGTCCTTACAGAGCTTGGCGAGATCGGCCCTAGGCGCCCGCACTGCTGCACCACCACCATTTGCAACATTAGGAGCTTCCCTCTGAACATCCCTAAGCATCTCTCTCATGAAGTCAGTGAATATCGTCCTCTTATTAGGAGCATTCCTATTATTGGCTCCTAAACCAGTATTCCTCGTATATCGGCTCGTTGTTCAATCTGTAAGGAGAAAACGATTAATCATCTCTCCAGTGGTGGTAGTGCAGTGCGACTTCATCCCTAGATTTACTAATATTATACATATATATAGATTTTGAAAACCCAAAATATAACAAATACGCGCTCTCATATACGTACTATGTGACGGCCCGCCCCGCACCAACCGATATTTCCAATGAAAATACGTTGTGCCAATGTCCAACCAATATAGGACAGTCGTCAAAGAAAGGAAAGAAGGAAATTTGAACTAACATGGAACCTATAGTATATCTCATAGTGCATGGAATAAAATATAATAATAACATAACTTGACATAAAACAGGCAAGACAGTGCATAAGTTGAAAACTTAAACCATCGTAGCCGCGGAAAATCCAAAATTATAGCTTATGTCCCACATCATCTTTATTAAACTTCTAAAACTGTCTCTAAAGCAAAATAAGAAAGGTACACTACTAATGCCCAAAGTAGTGACTAGCAGTGACACAGGGAGAATATATATAGAGAATATTACGTGTAAGTCTCCTGCTCGTCTCCGGAAAGCTACTCGTGCACAACCAGCTAACCTGTCTCTAGTTTTCCCGTTTAAGAGGACCCGGAGTCATAAGAAGAGACATAAAACTCTGGGTCAGACAAAAGTCTGGTATGAGCGATAAGCAACAAAACAGAACAATAACAGGTGTACTAACCAAACCTGAACCTGCAACCAAAGAGTTAGCACAACATACCATACAATACTCTAAGGTGCCACTAACATATGGTGTAAAGATACGGGGGTGGGGGCGTGCATGTCATAGTGATGTCAAACAATCAAGCATAGCAACCATCCTCACATCTCTCACTCAGTGCGTAAAGCATACGATATCCACCACTTTGGTCACCTAAATCCTTGCTATGATCACTCTGCCCCATGGAGTCATGGCGGCTCTACTGCACTGATCCATAGCCACTAGTCCTTGCTTTGTCCACTCTGCCCATAAAGTCATAACGACTCCACTACTCTGGCTCATAGCCATGCTACGATCGCTCTGCCCCATGGAGTAATAACTACCCCATTGCACTGATCCGTAGCCTAACAATCATCTCTCGGTGGTGAATCAAAGCTATGGACGTCGACAACTTCTTAGCACACGTCCTGCAGCAAAGCCCAACTCATGAAGTTAACTCGTTGGTTCCCAATTGGATCCTGAGTAATGATTTCCCATTTGGACTACCTTTGCATTTCGGGTTTGGTCATTATCCTGTTCGCACTTCAGTTTCCATTCGTGTCCATACTTCAGCTCAGATATGCTCGATTCGTGACTCTTCGTTCATGGCGCTACGGTTCGTGACCAGCTTCCTCGGCTCGTGGATCGCCCCTCCTAGCTTTGGTTCATGGCTCGTCCTCCTGTCCTCGACTCGTAATGGTTTCCAGCTCATGATGGATTGTGACCATCGGGTCGGTTCGTGGTCTTCGTTCGTCGCCATTGGCTCATGAATGGGGTGGTACGACTTGTGATGGTCCTCCATGGTCGGGTCGGGCCGTGATAGCTCTCCACGGTTGGTCGGGTCGTGAGCTTCAGGTGCGAGCAGTCCTCCAGCTCGTGATCTTCACATTCACGATCGAGTCGGTTCGGATAAGGGGGCGATCCAATCCGGCTCTGGGTCATTTCCTGCAACTTTTTCTACGACTGTTTTACGCCATACCACGACGTTTTCGACTATTCTAACTGTTCTAATCAATCAAAAAGCATACCATACTATCATAGCAACATATAGAATTGACCACAAACACCAAAACAACAATTTGATATGTCAAAATGGATCAAGCCTACCTAAAACCCATATTTTCCCCTTAAGCATGTTTAACAATAACTAATGTTAGGATTAACAAAACTTAACCAAATCAACCCAAATTTCTAACATAGGCCTAAACCAATATTTTGAAATTTACAAATATTTTTCCAGAATTTAATCATGAAAAATTAACTAATTATCACTAATTACCCTTAATTAACCTTAATTAGTGTAAAAACAATGTTAATCACTCACCTTTGCCAAAATTAAAACTTTCAGAATTGAAACTCTTCTGATTTGGGAGAATACCAATGTCTAACAGCAGATCTAGCTCTAAAATGGTGCTATTTCTCCTGTTTGATGTTGCTAAGCTTATCCTTGATTAGAGAGCGATTTGGGATGAAATTAGAAGGTGGAGGCCATTGTTAGGGTTTCTAAGAGGTAAATGGCGGCTAGAAAACAGAAATAGAATGAAAACCTAACTCATTTCAGCCTCCCCATAAACCTAATCCTGAAATGGGTTATGGGCCCATTCACTAATCACCTCATTTGGCCCGGTTAAGCAGTTTTTCACCTTCAAAACCTTATTTCGTCAATATCTTCCAAACGGTAAGTCCGTTTTTCACATATGACCACTCTACGAAAAGGTAAACCATCATCTAGATATAACGGAAGTTGTTTCAGGTCAAAATTCCTTACCAATCAAAAGTTATGGCCAAAACAAGATCAGCTAGGGGCAAAACGGTCATTAAAAAATTGGCAAAAATCGTGACATGGGAAATGACCCCAGTAGTCGTCCCCCAATGTCACACCACCATATGACTCATTACGAGAAAGAAATAAATATTCTACGATCCTCCGATGCGTAGAATGCGGGTCGTTACATTCTCCCCCCATGAAATTTCGTCCCCGAAATTCCTTAACCCAAAACATACAAAGGATCCCGTATGCCTACCAATCATTAACAAAACAATAAAGCATACAAAACAACAAGCCTATTCTAGCATGCAGTTTACTAACAAGGGAGTACTATTCCGATATAAAAACCTTACTAGGCAAAGAGTTCTGGATACTTCCTCCTTATGTTCTCCTCTGTTTCCCAAGTACAGTCTTCCTCATCATCACCCCACTAAACTTTGACTAGTTTCACCGCCTTCCTTCGAAGCTGCTTCGTATCGTTCCCAACAATACGCATTGGCCTGCGGTTCCCAACTGCCTCGGGTTCAACCTCGATATCGTCCAACTGATCCGGTGAAATAGTCACACTAGGGTCATGCACGAATTTCCTTAACTGGGAAACATGAAATACATTATGAACTCCTGCCATCTTCTCTGGTAATTCAACTTTACATGCCAAATTCCCAACTTGCTCGAGAACTAGGAATGGACCAACAAATCTTGGTGTTAACTTGCCTCTCCTACCAAATCGTATCACGCTCTTTAATGGAGAAATCTTGACAAAAACCAAGTCACCAATCGAGAATTTTAAGTCTCTCCTCCTCTTATCAGCATAACTCTTTTGCCTATCTTGGGCAACCTTCATTCGTTGTCGGATAACTTTGATCTTATCTGAGGTTTCTCTTATCACATCTGGCCCAAGCACAAACTTCTCACCGGTTTCTAACCAACATGACAGTGAGTTGCACGGTCTTCTGTACAAAGCTTCATGTAGAGGCATACCAATACTGGATTGATAACTGTTATTATATGCGAACTCTACTAGATGCAAATGGTCATCCCATGATCCACCAAAGTCCAATATGCAAGCTCTCAAGAGATCTTCTAATACTCGATTCACCCTCTCTGTCTGACTATCAGCTTGAGGATGATATGCGGTACTGAGGTGTAGTTCTGACCCTAGAGCCTCTTGTAAGCTCTTCCAAAACCCACTAGTAAACAATGGGTCGCGGTCACTCACAATGCTTTTGGGTATTCCATGAAATTTCACTACCCGCTTCATATATAGTTCTGCTAATTTAGTTGTCGTTCTATTCGACTTGATGGGTATAAGCCTTGCACTCTTAGTCAGTCGGTCCACAATCACACAAATGCTATCATGGCCCGATCTAGTTCTTGGTAACCCATCACTGAAATCCATTGAGACTTGTTCCCATTTCCATTCGGGAATTTCCAATGGCTGTAACAAACCACTAGGCTTCTTTTGCTCAGCTTTAACTAGCTGGCAGTTCATGCATTTGGATATAAACTTCTCAACGTCTCTTTTCATCCCTTCCCAGTAGTAGATATGCTTCATGTCTCGATACATTTTGTTACCACCGGGATGTATAGCCAGTTTTGAGTGATGATATTCTCTAAGCACTTCATCTCTCAATCCATCTACATTGGGCACAACTAGTCTACCATTCTTTCTAAGCCATCCATCTTGATCAAGCCTATACTTGTTCATCTCTTCGTCGATTCCCATGTCTAACTTTGAGATGATTTCCAATAGGTTAGGATCGTCCCACTGACTGTAACCAATCCGCTCAATCACTGTGGGTCTGGTCGTCAAACTTGCTAACATTTCTGGATCCAATTCACACTTTGTTCTGAAATCATA
Source organism: Allium sativum (assembly GCA_030737875.1). Classification (NCBI taxonomy): domain Eukaryota; kingdom Viridiplantae; phylum Streptophyta; class Magnoliopsida; order Asparagales; family Amaryllidaceae; genus Allium; species Allium sativum. Next base: position 581,194,000 of record CM060909.1, on the reverse strand, counting down.
CCCAACGATGTACTCCAGTTGCTTCCATCCTAGAAACATAGCCCCTTAACTGGCATGTTTTCTACTCAATGCATCAGCTACCGCATTGCCCTTTCCTGGTGTATATGCGATATCGAAACCATAGGAGGCCAAGAATTCTAACCATCTTTGCTGTCGGAGATTTAGATCCTTCTGAGAGAAAAGATACTTAAACGATTTATGATCGGTAAACAACTCGAATCTTTCTCCCAAGAGGTAATGTCTCCACATCTTCAATGCGAATACGATCGCTGTAGAATCCAAATCATAGGTAGGATATCTTCTCTCGTGCGGTTTCAGTTGCCGACTAGCATAAGCTGCAACCCTACCTCCTTGCATCAATACAGCACCTAGTCCGGTACCACAGGCATCTGTGTATACCGTCATTTCTTCATTCCCTTTAGGAATGAGTAACACTGGTGCACATGTCAACTTTTCCTTTAGACTCTTAAATGCATTCTCGCACTTTTCGTCCCAGACGAAAGCTTGATTTTTCTTGGTCAACTGAGTCAATGGTGCCGCTATCTTGGAGAAGTCCTGGATAAACTTACGATAATATCCAGCCAATCCCAAGAAACTTCTTACGTCTGTTGCATTCTTGGGAGTAGACCAATCCTGTACCATAGCCACCTTCGCATGGTCCACGGCAATACCATTCTCTGAAACAACATGGCCCAAGAATCTCACTTCCCTCCTCCAGAAGCGACACTTAGAAAACTTTGCTTTCAATTGGTGTTTTCTCAACACCTCCATCACTATCCTCAAGTGTTCCTTGTGTTCTTCCTATGTCCTCGAATAAACCAAGATATCGTCTACGAACACAAGAACAAACTTATTCAATTGATCCCTGAATACCCTGTTCGTAAGATCCACAAAATATGTCGGTGCATTCGTCAAACCGAATGGCATGACCAACCACTCATAGAATCCAGACGGCGTCCGAAAGGCCTTTTTAGCTATACTCTCAGCTTCCACTCTAAGCTGATGAAAACCTGTCGCCAGATTCAATTGGGAGAACACCCTCGCGCCACTCAACTGATCAAACAAATTATCTATCCGCAGTAGAGGATACTTATTCTTCCTCGTCACCTTATTCAACTCGCGGTAGTCTACACACAATCGAAGGGAACCATCTGCCTTGGTAGCAAATACAACTGGTGCTCCCCACTCAGAAACACTTCTTCTAATAAATCCCTTCTTCAAAAGATCGTTTACTTGCACCCCGAGCTCTCGCTGCTCCCTTGGTGCCATACGACGAAGTGACATCACTATAGGTCTCGCATCATTCACTAAATCAATACGAAACTCAATCTCTCGGTGTGGTGGAGGTCCGGTCACTTCCTTGAAGACGTCCGGATACTGGCTAGCCACAGGCATATATGACAACTCATCATACGGGATGTCAAGGGAATTTAGAAAACTAGTCATTAACCCATCACTAGGTAGTCCATCAAACACTACCCTCTGCCCATCATCCGCTCTAACTGACACCAAAAAGCCCTCACAGTCTACCACCACCCCCGTACCTTTGGAGCTAATAGAATCCCAAAATAATGCCAAACCCAGTAAAGCCCAAAACAAAGCAATCACAAACAAACATGCATCCATGACTCGATAAGACCACATTTTGACAAATCATGCTAAGGCTAGTTGAACCACCAATCGGGTTCGTCACCGCTAAAGGTCTGTCGATTATCTCGGGATCCGATCCCAACCTATCTACCAGGTCACTAGATATGAAGGAACGGGAAGCTCCGGTATCAAATAATACTCGAACAGGAACATTATAAACAGAAAGCATACCTAGAATGACGACATTCTTTCCTTTCTCCACCGCAGTTGGGGCATTCGACGAAGAAGGAACAACATTGATAGTGTAACACTCCATATTTTCTATTAACGTTATAGTAACAAATCAAAGAATAATTAGTTTCAAATGTGAGAATTAAGGGATATGGGTTACGCCATTGCGTTCGTCTCGAAATTCTTCTTGAGATAGAGTCCGAGTTTGCATAAAACGGACACCGTATGAAGGAGATATGGACGAATGAAGTTAAGCAGAAAACCAGAAGAAAGAAAGAGGAAAAAAATATGCACTAGCGCACTTGGGAAATGCGCCAGTACAAAAGATGCATTGGCGCACTTGGGAAGTGTGCCAGTACAAAAGTTGCACTGGCGCACCTGCTTAGTGCGCCCAGGCCGAGCTGAGAGCCTGCACAGCTTTCTGGTGTGATCTGATCCATACTGTGAGTCATTGCTGAGTCCTTTCTGACTCCTTGCTGAGTCATTAGGGCTGCGGTGTCACCCTATCCTGACTGAATGGTTGTGGCTAACTCTAGGATCATCTGACGGCTCTAATTAAATTGAAATTCTATATAAACAACCCAATGCTCAAACCTAAAAATCACAAAAAAATAATCCTGGAACTATCATGCCATCAATAGAGAACTTGGAGTAGCCGTCACCAATTCAAAGACAAGATAAAAACCTGAATCAAAATCAAATTAAAGTAATGAAATTCAACGATCTACATCAAAAGCGAGCTTACCAATTTCATAATTCAGATTTTAGAAATCAAGAATTCCTTTTTGTAAGTTGGTTATTACGTAGATTTAAACATTCTTTCAAATGAATCATGACATGTTGTAATTCGAATATAGAATGATGCTTATGTATAAGATAAACAAAGTTTGATTCTCATTTATCTTAAATTACCGTTGTGATTGTAACACCCCACTCCCGCTATGATCACTCACTAAGGGAATGCCATAGCATCGGTGGAGTATTTTAGTGAATATAGAACAGAAAAATTACAACAAGACAGATATAAATAGTACTTGAAATTTTAAAACATCATCTCATAACAGCGGAAGTAAAACATGTCTGGTTACATCATAAAACCACAATAAAGGTCAAGTACAATATCCATCAAAATAAAGAAGTACATAATCCCACTCTCATACAATAGCCAAACAAAAGAAAAGATAACTGGATAACTGGAGCTTTACATCTATCCAAGCTCCTAAAGACTGGAACAGCAATCCGATCAAGCTCCACTACTGCTAGGATCCACCGTAGGACCTGAGGGTTGGGAAAAAGATAAAAACAACAGGGTCAGACATAAGTCTGAGCGAGTCCTATAACTTTAACAATACAATCGTTAAAGTAACCAGAGAAGACATAAACTGATATACGGTAACATATAGGGATGAATGGCTACCCTAAGCAGTCAACTAAACGAAGATAAAGGATAAAGACGCATCTACCCTCCCTAAGGTAAATTACTAAACTGCACCACACCAGTCGTTCCTAACTTAAAGGTTGATCCCACCCAAGGACTTATAAAATTTACTAATTAGTACCTGCGTACCCCTAGGTGACCAAGTAGGCGCCACGGGGCCCTACAATCCACTAGGTGTACACACTACTTCCCATTCGATCGGCTCCCTAACGTAGATACCCGTGCTGGCCCCACCGTGGGATGTATCATTCCCCAATGTGGCAACCTGATGAAACTCAAGGTGCACGGCTTATATCTACTCGATGCAACAACGGCTTACCTACCAGCCCGGGCCCACTCACGCATATGAAGCCCGTTGGACTTGCGTTGCCACCGCTAACCCGTTTGCCTCTTACAGTCAAGCCCAGTATGCGTGTCCCGTCCTCGACATGGGTCGAGCCCACAAAGATACGTATGGGTTACTGGTTGAAATGGGCCTCCACAAGCTACCCACCTAAGCTTGTCCCTTTTTCTAGTATATCCCACTTAACCCTTTAATCATGTTTTAATTACATGTTCCATTTTGGTTAAGTATTCTAGTCGTATTTTCTATTGCCACCCAAGGCAACCACTAGATTTTCTCATGCCACCCGAGGCACCCACTTAACCCCTCATGTCCCTCTACATGCTAATATGGTTAAGTGTTTCTTAATTAATTAATTAAGAACGTAACCTTTGTAAAGACCTCTCACATTAGACTGTCTTTTATGACCGCTGGTTAAGCCGGTTGGGTCCGGGCAGCCTTATGTCATAACAGAGTCTAACCTCGTGTCTTTACATTAATTACGTATTTAGTTTGTGCCTAAAACCTCTCACATTGGGCTAACATTTGTAGCAACTGGTTAAGCCGGTTGGGTCCGGGCAGTTTTACGCTACAACTGAGTCCAACCTCGTGTCTTAGTCAATTAATTACACCTAATTAATCACCCTCATAATTTTATATTAATTATCCCTAATTAATCAAGTTTTCTTAACATGGGTAGACCTAACTTAATAGGTAAATTCCCATGGGGTAGACCTAACTCAATAGGTAAATTCCCAACACATAGTATGGGTACACCTAACCAAATAGGCAAATTCCCATACTATGTTTATTTATTTTGTGTTATGCATAATTATATTAATTTCACACAATCTTATTAACTTATGCATTTAATTACCCCATCGTTCCCACGTAATTTCGTTCATGATATAACACATATAAAAAGGTGTCAACTTGCATATGAATGAACATGTTTCAAAGGTGCCATCTTGCATATTAACAAACACATAACTTGCATATGAACTTGCATAACATGTCACATAACTTGCATATAATATGTCACATAACTTACATATTCATTTTGCATAACAAACTTGCATATTAGCTTATAGACTTGCATAATGTGTCATCATGAACTTGCATATTAATAAACATGTAACTTGCATATTTACATACATGTAACTCGCATATTAACAAACATGTAACTTGCATATAAAGAAACATGTAACTTGCATATTTACATACATGTAACTTGCATATTAACAAACATGTAACTTGCATATTAACAAACATGTAACTTGCATATTAACAAACATGTAACTTGCATATTTACATACATGTAACTTGCATATTAACAAACATGTAACTTGCATATTTACATACATGTAACTTGCATAGCATATTACCATGAACTTGCATAACATGCATATGATTACATAGCCCACAACTTGCATATTTAGCATCATGCAAACATAACATACATCATATTAAACTTGCATAAGCTTACATACTCAACATGCATAAACATAAGATTAATGCTAACATCATATCATATGATTCAAAGCTCATTAACCCACATACAAAACCATAAATCTCATCACATCTCATCTAATTAGTTTACCAAAAGATCATCAAAGTGATAGAAACTCACAACTAGCAACTTTGAACACCAAATGAAGAAGATTAAGATGCTAAGAAGGGATTAGAAGTTGATTAGAGAGTGATTAGTATGCAACCCTCTTCATAAAATTAGTGGAGGCCATGAGAGCTAGCATTTTGCCATAATTTAGTCACTAGGTTTAATTATGAATGAATTAGGGTAGGTTAGGGTCTTATTTATAGATTAGGCAAGTGTTTTAGGCCATAGGATTAACCCTAGATTCAATCCAAGCCATCAAAGCATGTCTTGGGGAAGAAGTCAAGTGTAGGAACCATCTAGGGCCTTTAGATTAAAGATGGACCATGAGAACCATTCAAATGCAAAATCTGCACTTGAGCGAATCGGCCCACGGGTTGACAGCCAAACACCCTGGATTAACCCCTAGTCGACCCAGCGGGCTCGGGTCGACTTCAAAAATCGGCCGGTTCGGTTATTCCCCTCTCCCAATTCGCTGTTTTGAGCATTTTTGCATATTTATTTATTAAATTTTCAATTATATATATATATATATCAATATATATATATATATATATATATATATCTACACAACCCATTTCACTTAATTAAGTATACTTTAATTTGGGAATTTTCGTGAAACTTCGCGAGGCCATATCTTGGTCATACGGACTCCGATTTTCGAAAACTCGGACTCTATTTCGCGTATTTTTCCGAGACGAACGCAATGGCATAGCCCGTTTCCCTTGATTCCCATTTTAGAATTAAATTCTGCCTCGATTTATGTTATTACAGGTTATTGAAAATACGGGTTGTTACATTCTCCCCTCCTTAAAGGATTTCGTCCCCGAAATCTTCAAGTTAGGAAGAACGTATCCTACCATCCAATCATCCATCTACTCAAAGCATCATCCACGAGCAATCATTGTCCTTACAAGATTCTAAATGCTGGATGGATATATGCAAAAGTGTGTGTATATGTACTTACCTAATGCAAAAATCAGGCGGTTACTGATACAGTAAACCTCCTTAATGCAAACCATGATAGTGCCATGCATCTAATATGTATGCGAAACCCTATTGACACATACAAATTTCTACATGCGTGCACAACCATACACAAAAATGCATCATCCATATGATAACACAGCCATGATACATCCATCAATCTAACTACCACATCCATTTATGCAATATGCAACATGAAGTGACTGAGCCGATCTAGTGCCTAATGTGTGTGTATATGCATCCACGAGCAACCACTAGCAAACAATTGCATCCATATGCATCCATCAACCATAACATGTTTCAAACACATGTCTCAACCATAGGTTTTACCCTATCTAAAGGTCATAGGTATTAGCGAGAGGATATACTAAAGATAAGATAAGTACTAGACAAGCAATAAAGGAGAAGTTAAAAGACATACTCTCAAAAAGAAATGGATACAAAGAACGCATCTTTGCTTCCGTCTCCCAAGTAGCATTGCTTTCGTCATCTCCCCATTGCACTTTAACTAGCTGAACTTCTCTGTTCCTCAACTTCCTAGTTTCTGACCCAAGGATGCGAGTAGGAGCTCGTCGAATCGTCGCATCACGCTCTACCTCTACATCTCTAAGCAAGCTCGGCTCTACCACCTCCGCGGTCTCATGTAAGCACTTCCTCAAATGTGATACATGGAATACATCATGAACACCACTAAGTCTGTCGGGCAACTCCACCCTATATGCCATCCGTCCAATCCTTTCCTTAATAGGAAACGGCCCAACAAATCTCGGTGCTAACTTCCCTACGGACCCAAAGCGAACAACATTTCTCAATGGAGATACTTTGACAAAAACCATGTCCCCAACCTCAAACTCAAGATCCGTCCTTCTCCGATCCGCATAAGATTTCTGTCTATCTTGCGCTGCTTTCATCCTTTTTCGAATTAAATCAATCTTCTCTGAAGTCTCTCTAACCATATCCGGCCCAAGCAAGATCTTATCCGTAGATTCCCACCAACATGTAGGAGATCGACAAGGCCTTCCATAAAGAGCTTCGAAAGGAGCCATACCAATACTGGACTGAAAGCTGTTATTATATGCGAACTCCACCAAAGGAAGATGTTCTTCCCATGTACCTCCAAAATCCAAGATACAAAGCCTCAAAAGATCTTCTAAGATACGGTTCACCCTCTCGGTCTGACCGTCCGTCTGAGGATGATATGCGGTGCTCAAACACAACTGAGTCCCTACCGCCTCTTGCAAACTTCTCCAAAACTCACTAGTGAAAATAGGATCTCGATCACTCACAATGCTGGATGGTACGCCATGCAATCTAACAATCTCTCTAACATAGACTGAAGCAAGCCATGGAGCGGTCCTCTTACTCTTTACGGGTATAAAATGGGCACTCTTTGTAAGTCTGTCTACCACGACCCAAATTCCCGTATTGCCCTTCCTCGATCTCGGTAACCCGTCGATGAAATCCATCGAGACACTATCCCACTTCCACTGTGGAACTTCCAATGGGTGTAGCAACCCACCGGGTTTCCTTTGCTCCACTTTAACTTGTTGGCACACTAAGCATCTAGCCACATACTCGGCCACATCTTTCTTCATACCGGCCCAGAAGAAAACTCTCTTCATGTCTTGGTACATTTTGTCTCCACCGGGATGAATAGTCATTCTTGAACGATGTGCATCATCCAAAATAGCCTTCTTCAAACCCTCATCTTGCGGTACACAAAGTCTACCGTCTCTATGCAACCATCCCTTATCATCTATGGTGTATCTACCCAAATGGCTGGACGACTCCCCTCTTATAAGCTTCTCTACCAACACAACCAACTGTGGGTCGTCTCGCTGAGCCTCGCCAATCCGTCTCAAAAGAGTAGGTCTAACCTCCAAGGATGCCAACAAACCAGGTACAAAATCAACAGAAGGTCTGAAGTCAAACAAAGAAAGAAACTCCAAGCTTCGTCGTTCCACGAACAATGGACTCAAAGATAGCCTTTTTCTACTTAAGGCGTCTGCCACCACGTTACCCTTACCAGGGGTATACGCTATCTCGAAATCATAGGATGCTAAGAACTCCATCCACCTTTGCTGTCTTAAGTTTAAATCCTTCTGAGAGAATAAGTACTTCAATGATTTATGGTCGGTGAACAACTCGAATCTCTCACCAAGAAGATAATGGCGCCAAGACTTAAGTGCGAAAACAATCGCGGCCAACTCTAGATCATGGGTAGGGTAATTCTTCTCATGCACTCTCAATTGTCTCCCTCCATAGGCTATTACCCTTCCCTCCTGCATCAAGACTGCGCCTAATCCTGTTCCACAAGCATCGGTATAAACAACAAACGGCTTACTCCCATCCGGGAGCACTAAAACTGGAGCGGTGGTCAAAGCTCTCTTTAACCGTCGGAAAGCATCATCACAATCTACATCCCATGAGAAAACCAGATTCTTCTTCGTCAAGCGGGTTAATGGGGCTGATATCTTCGCGAAGTCTTTGATGAACTTCCTATAATATCCTGCCAACCCCAAGAAACTTCTTACCTCGGTAGCATTTCTAGGAACTTTCCAATCCTGGATAGATACTATCTTTGCGGGATCCACAGCTATCCCTTCCTTAGAGACCACATGCCCTAAGAATCGCACTTCTCTTCTCCAAAAATGGCATTTAGAGAATTTAGCTTTAAGACTATGCGCTCGAAGAGTCTCCAACACTTCCTTGAGATGTAAGGCATGCTCTTCTTCATTCTTGGAAAAGACCAAGATGTCATCCACAAAAACTACTACAAACTTATTCAGATACTCTCTGAACACTCTACTCATGAGATCAACAAAGTATGCGGGGGCGTTTGTCAACCCAAATGGCATCACTAGCCACTCATAAAAACCATCCGGAGTCCGGAAAGCAGTCTTCTCTATACTGTCCTCCGCCACTCTTAACTGATGAAACCCTGTAGCTAAGTCCATCTGCGAAAATACTGACGCGCCAACCAACTGATCAAAGAGATCATCTATCCTCGGTAATGGGTGTCTATTCTTCTTCGTGAGCTTATTAAGTTCCCTATAATCCACACAAAGTCTGAGGGACCCATCCGCCTTCGTGGCAAACACTACTGGAGCTCCCCACTCCGATATACTTCGCCTTATGAACCCCTTCTCAAGCAACTCCCCTACTTGCTTATGAAGTTCTCTTCTCTCACGAGGAGCCATGTGGCGTACTGGCAAAGACACTGGTTTGGCATTATCCACCAAATAAATTCGGAAATCTATCTCCCGCTTCGGAGGCAAACCCTTTACTTCTTCAAACACATCCGGATATTCCCGGACTACTCTGACAGAACACAAACTTTCGACCGAAGCATCGAGCGATTCAAGATAACTTAGCAAAACAGATTCCATGGGATTGCAAGAGATCTCGAGAGTGTTACCCAAGCGGGTCATGAGCCTGACAACTCTCCTTTCGCAATCAAGAACGGCACCATTACTGGATAACCAGTCCATGCCCAAGATCAACCCATAGCCCGTGAAGCCCAATACAAAAGCATCACATCTAAACTCAACGCTAAGTATAGAAATCTTCAAACCCAAACATATCATAGACAGATATATGGAGCCCCCAATTGGGTTTGAGACAACCAAGGGATCATCAACTAGACTGGTGTCTAAGTGCAGTGACTCAACTAACGATGATGAGATAAAAGAATGCGATGCGCCAGAGTCAAACAAAGTACGAACTGGATGATCAAACAGAAAAACCAGACTTTCAACGGAAATAGTTCTACCTCTCTGCTGAATCGGTGGAACTGAGAGAACCTGAACTTGCCCCCCTGACTGAGGTGGTGCTATAAGAGCTTGCACCTGGCCTCCTGAGGTAGACCCCGTCTTCTGCCCCTTCTTTGGGCAGTTTTTCACAAGATGCCCTGCTTCACCACAATGAAAGCAACCGGTCTTCTTCTTTTTGCGACAATCCTTACTAAGGTGTCCTGGTGTTCCACAATTGAAGCACTTCTTCTTCGTCTTCTTTTTGTCACCATTGCCTTTTCCGCCCTTGCCTTGTTGTTGCTGTTGCGGTTTCTTCTGATCCCCCTTTTTCTCTGGTGCCTTAGAATTCTTATCATCCTCATGCATAAGTGCCATGTAGACAAGCTTCTCAAAAGTGGCCCCCATAGGAATGTGAGTCATAGCTATTCCTTGCAATGGTTCGTTCAAGCCTCTAACGAACCTCAAAGCCTTCTTCTCCGGTGTATTCACCAACTCTATGCCAAACCTTGCTAATTGATTGAATTTGTTGACATATTCTTTCACCGTGAGATTCCCTTGCTTCAAATTCAAGAACTTCTCCATAAACAGATTCTCTTCCGCCCTTGAGAGAAACTTAGCCCCAAACCTTTGCTTAAAATCTGCCCAAGAGTCAACAGGGCGTTCTCCATTAGTGACCTCCCACCAGAATGAGGCCTCTCCCTTCATTAACCAAGCCGCCAACTTGACTTTCTTTCCCTCTTCCACTTCAAAGATATCTAGCAACTCTTCCACTTCCTTAAGCCAATCTCTAGCCTCTACGAAAGTCTCTGAACCAAGAAAAGGTTTTCCTCCTATAGCCTTGAACTCCTTGCAAACCTTAGCAAAATTATCCACTCTAGGCTGAGGAGGAGGAGCGGTTGTCTCTGGTGTAGTAGCATTGGCCGGACCCGCAGCCGCGGCCCTAGCCTCTTGCAACCTCCTATACCATAGTGGTATAACTAAACCCTCCGGGATGTTAAGATCTTCAGCCATGCTGAAACGAAAGAGGAAAGATTCAAAAAGGAGATTCCGAAAGATAAAGATATGGCTATTGGGGATTATGCTTTTCTTTTTCAAAAACTTTTTCTCTTAGAAGACATGCTTTTAAAAATCCTTTCTTCGAAAATACTCTTAGAAAGTAGTTTTTCTCAAAAATTTTATCTGTTCTGGTAACCTTAAGCTCTGATACCACGTGTAACACCCCACTCCCGCTATGATCACTCACTAAGGGAATGCCATAGCATCGGTGGAGTATTTTAGTGAATATAGAACAGAAAAATTACAACAAGACAGATATAAATAGTACTTGAAATTTTAAAACATCATCTCATAACAGCGGAAGTAAAACATGTCTGGTTACATCATAAAACCACAATAAAGGTCAAGTACAATATCCATCAAAATAAAGAAGTACATAATCCCACTCTCATACAATAGCCAAACAAAAGAAAAGATAACTGGATAACTGGAGCTTTACATCTATCCAAGCTCCTAAAGACTGGAACAGCAATCCGATCAAGCTCCACTACTGCTAGGATCCACCGTAGGACCTGAGGGTTGGGAAAAAGATAAAAACAACAGGGTCAGACATAAGTCTGAGCGAGTCCTATAACTTTAACAATACAATCGTTAAAGTAACCAGAGAAGACATAAACTGATATACGGTAACATATAGGGATGAATGGCTACCCTAAGCAGTCAACTAAACGAAGATAAAGGATAAAGACGCATCTACCCTCCCTAAGGTAAATTACTAAACTGCACCACACCAGTCGTTCCTAACTTAAAGGTTGATCCCACCCAAGGACTTATAAAATTTACTAATTAGTACCTGCGTACCCCTAGGTGACCAAGTAGGCGCCACGGGGCCCTACAATCCACTAGGTGTACACACTACTTCCCATTCGATCGGCTCCCTAACGTAGATACCCGTGCTGGCCCCACCGTGGGATGTATCATTCCCCAATGTGGCAACCTGATGAAACTCAAGGTGCACGGCTTATATCTACTCGATGCAACAACGGCTTACCTACCAGCCCGGGCCCACTCACGCATATGAAGCCCGTTGGACTTGCGTTGCCACCGCTAACCCGTTTGCCTCTTACAGTCAAGCCCAGTATGCGTGTCCCGTCCTCGACATGGGTCGAGCCCACAAAGATACGTATGGGTTACTGGTTGAAATGGGCCTCCACAAGCTACCCACCTAAGCTTGTCCCTTTTTCTAGTATATCCCACTTAACCCTTTAATCATGTTTTAATTACATGTTCCATTTTGGTTAAGTATTCTAGTCGTATTTTCTATTGCCACCCAAGGCAACCACTAGATTTTCTCATGCCACCCGAGGCACCCACTTAACCCCTCATGTCCCTCTACATGCTAATATGGTTAAGTGTTTCTTAATTAATTAATTAAGAACGTAACCTTTGTAAAGACCTCTCACATTAGACTGTCTTTTATGACCGCTGGTTAAGCCGGTTGGGTCCGGGCAGCCTTATGTCATAACAGAGTCTAACCTCGTGTCTTTACATTAATTACGTATTTAGTTTGTGCCTAAGACCTCTCACATTGGGCTAACATTTGTAGCAACTGGTTAAGCCGGTTGGGTCCGGGCAGTTTTACGCTACAACTGAGTCCAACCTCGTGTCTTAGTCAATTAATTACACCTAATTAATCACCCTCATAATTTTATATTAATTATCCCTAATTAATCAAGTTTTCTTAACATGGGTAGACCTAACTTAATAGGTAAATTCCCATGGGGTAGACCTAACTCAATAGGTAAATTCCCAACACATAGTATGGGTACACCTAACCAAATAGGCAAATTCCCATACTATGTTTATTTATTTTGTGTTATGCATAATTATATTAATTTCACACAATCTTATTAACTTATGCATTTAATTACCCCATCGTTCCCACGTAATTTCGTTCATGATATAACACATATAAAAAGGTGTCAACTTGCATATGAATGAACATGTTTCAAAGGTGCCATCTTGCATATTAACAAACACATAACTTGCATATGAACTTGCATAACATGTCACATAACTTGCATATAATATGTCACATAACTTACATATTCATTTTGCATAACAAACTTGCATATTAGCTTATAGACTTGCATAATGTGTCATCATGAACTTGCATATTAATAAACATGTAACTTGCATATTTACATACATGTAACTCGCATATTAACAAACATGTAACTTGCATATAAAGAAACATGTAACTTGCATATTTACATACATGTAACTTGCATATTAACAAACATGTAACTTGCATATTAACAAACATGTAACTTGCATATTAACAAACATGTAACTTGCATATTTACATACATGTAACTTGCATATTAACAAACATGTAACTTGCATATTTACATACATGTAACTTGCATAGCATATTACCATGAACTTGCATAACATGCATATGATTACATAGCCCACAACTTGCATATTTAGCATCATGCAAACATAACATACATCATATTAAACTTGCATAAGCTTACATACTCAACATGCATAAACATAAGATTAATGCTAACATCATATCATATGATTCAAAGCTCATTAACCCACATACAAAACCATAAATCTCATCACATCTCATCTAATTAGTTTACCAAAAGATCATCAAAGTGATAGAAACTCACAACTAGCAACTTTGAACACCAAATGAAGAAGATTAAGATGCTAAGAAGGGATTAGAAGTTGATTAGAGAGTGATTAGTATGCAACCCTCTTCATAAAATTAGTGGAGGCCATGAGAGCTAGCATTTTGCCATAATTTAGTCACTAGGTTTAATTATGAATGAATTAGGGTAGGTTAGGGTCTTATTTATAGATTAGGCAAGTGTTTTAGGCCATAGGATTAACCCTAGATTCAATCCAAGCCATCAAAGCATGTCTTGGGGAAGAAGTCAAGTGTAGGAACCATCTAGGGCCTTTAGATTAAAGATGGACCATGAGAACCATTCAAATGCAAAATCTGCACTTGAGCGAATCGGCCCACGGGTTGACAGCCAAACACCCTGGATTAACCCCTAGTCGACCCAGCGGGCTCGGGTCGACTTCAAAAATCGGCCGGTTCGGTTATTCCCCTCTCCCAATTCGCTGTTTTGAGCATTTTTGCATATTTATTTATTAAATTTTCAATTATATATATATATATATATATCAATATATATATATATATATATATATATCTACACAACCCATTTCACTTAATTAAGTATACTTTAATTTGGGAATTTTCGTGAAACTTCGCGAGGCCATATCTTGGTCATACGGACTCCGATTTTCGAAAACTCGGACTCTATTTCGCGTATTTTTCCGAGACGAACGCAATGGCATAGCCCGTTTCCCTTGATTCCCATTTTAGAATTAAATTCTGCCTCGATTTATGTTATTACAGGTTATTGAAAATACGGGTTGTTACAGTGATCGATCATGTCTATATGCTTGTCGTGATGAACATACCATATTTTATATATTGGGATCTATTATGATTGGGAAATGAACGTATTATGCCAATTGAATGGTGAAACATGACATGTTATAATTTGGTGGTTGCTTGCAAGTTTATGATCTAAAGCACATGCTTACATGTTAGATCAGCATTCATGTATATTTAGAACCATGTTAAATTGAATCTATTTATGTTGCAAGATTGGATTTGTAGCTCTCTTTTGTTTAACACCCATAAGCATCATGCTAAGTTGTGATTTAAATATGTTTATGATGGCTCTCTTATTTTTAACACACATAAGTTATCATGCTAAGTTGTGATTTAAATATGTTTATAATGGCTCTCTTATGTTTAACACACATAAGTTATCATGCTAAGTTGTGATTTAAATATGTTTATAGTAGCTTTCTTATGTTTTGGCATACATAAGCTAATATGCTAAGTTGTGATTTAAAATTGTGTTTATATGTTAAACCCCCATGCTAGACCTATATCAAGTTTACATGACAATTAGATCCAACTTAGTCACAAGTTCACCTTTACCCGTATAATTAAGTTAATGATACTTCTATGCCAAGTTACACGTGACAAGTTAAATGTATGCTATTTTATGTTTATTTCATGTCCCTTGTTTATTACCCCTTTTTGTTTTGTGGGTTTGGGCTAATTTACTAGCCCAACATTTTATGTGATTCATGTGTACGTTCAACGGGGATAACGATGGGAAAATATGAAAATTCATGGCATAGATTTATTCATAAAATGGTATATTTGATATACCATTTATTGTGAGCATAGTCAAAGGATAATTATGGCATGATTAAATTAAAATTAATTTACATAAAGAAATTAGACATATATAGAAAATATGTGAATTTAGAAACGATGAATATGCCTATCCCGAGGTTAGACTGAGTTGTGGTGTAAAACTGCCCGAAACCGACCGGCATATCCGGTGACCACAACAAGACCTGTCTAATGTGGGTGGTTAGTGCATCAAGCCCAAAAAAACCCAAGTTAGACTGAGCTGTGGTGTAAATCTGCCCGGAACCGACCGGCATATCCAGTGACCACAACAAGACCTGTCTAATGTGAGTGGTTGGTTTTTTAATGAATAAATTAAAGCTAAGTCAGGATTGGTAGGGTTAAGACAATTAGGGAAACACTTAACTGATTCAATATGTTAACTAAACGGATGGGTGGGGTTAGGTAAACTTGGACACTTAACCAAACAAACATGTTGATTAGAAAACCCTAGTAACGGGGACCCATTTCAGCAGTAACCCATATAGATGTATCATGGTACCCTGAACTAGGCAGGGTGGGGCACAATTACTGGGCTGATTATAAGCGGTCAAACGTCGGCGGTTGTGCGTCAGTGTAGGTTCCGACGGAGTATGGGCGTGCACATACTCCGAAGTGGAAAAAGAAGGCACTGGGCCTCAGTAGTATACACTGTGCATCTTGAATCATGTCGGGTTGCCACCAGAGGGACTGATACATGCCATGGTGGGACCAACACAGTTATCTACAGTCAAGCGCGGCCGAATGACACAGGATATGAATGCATGTGAGTAGGAGCCGATCATTAAGGGGATCGTTTGTTATGAACACGTGGGGCTGGTTGAACCAATGGTTAAGTAGGTGAAGAGACTATAGTAATGGGTGCGATCACATGTTCCTCTTATCTTATATTAGGGTATTGTCCTATGTTCTGTAATTACTGTCATGATGCCTTTCCTTGTTTAAATACTAGTAATCACTGAATTACCAGACTTATTGTCTGACCCATTTTCTTTCGTCTTCTTTTCTTCCGTCCCCTCCCCCCCAGGTCCACAAGGAGGGAATACTACAGCTTAGTCAGACTCTTTGCAAGCTTCAAGAAAGTAGATGTATGATTGGGACTCTCTCTCACCTTGGCTATGGCTTTTGAACAACTACACTTGAGGATTTATGCAGTTTATTTATGGTTTATGCTTCTTTATTAAATAATCAAGACAGAAATTATGGTGTAATGTTTTGGAAGTTATTTTGAGACAATTTGATGTAATGCTTTTGTATTGAACCACGTATGTAATAAATATTTGAATTTCGCTGCTTATGTTTATCTGTCTTGTAAATTTTTCTGTGTCTTAAACCTATAACCCTCCACTAAAGTTAAGGCATTCCCTTTGTGAGTGACCTTAACGGAGGTAGGGTGTTTCACTTGGTGTCAGAGCAAAGGTTTACCAGACCAGATAAGAGTTTTTGAAAACTATTTTCAAGAAGAAGTATAAAGAAGCATTTTACAAGAAAAAGTGTTGTTTTAAATTTAAAAAGGCATAATCCCCAAAGTCATATGCACTATCTTTCTATCCTTCGTTTTGAATCTTTTCTTTTTCGTTTCAGCATTTCTGGGGATCTTAACCTTCTAGAGGGTGTACCGGTACCTGACTGGTTCAGGAGGTACTTAGAGGCTAGGGCCAACGACGTAGTCCCAGCAGATATTCCTCCTCCAGGTGCAGCGGTTCCTCCTCCTCCTCCTCCTCGTGCAAATGCTTTCTCAAAGATTTGTAGAGACTTTAGGGCCATGGGTGGAAAGGATTTCAAGGGAACTGAATCATTCGTAGAAGCAAGGAACTGGCTCAAAGAAACTGAGGATCTGTTCGTTATCTTCGAGGTGGACGATAGACAGAAGATACAGTTGGCGGTATGGTTGCTCAAAGATGAAGCTTCCTATTGGTGGGAAGTCATTAACGCTGAAAGACCAGTTGAAACATGGATCGATTTCATAATAAGGTTTGAGATGAAATTCCTCTCACAAGCTGAACGAATTTTACAGCTGGAAAAGTTCTTATCTCTTAAAAAAGGAAGTATGACGGTCAGGGTGTACGTCAACCAATTCAATCAACTAGCCCGATTTGGACTGGACTTAGTGAATACTCCTCATAAGAAGGCTCTACGTTTTGTCAAGGGATTGAATGAGCCACTTCACAGCTTAGCTATGACCCATGTATCTATGGGGGCTACTTACTAGAGGTTAGTCGACATGGCACTCTTACATGAGGAAGACAAGGGAAAGAAAGAGGCAAAAGCGGAAGTGCCTCAAGATAAGAAGGGGGAGGGGTCACAAAACAAGAAGGCAGATTCAAAGAAAGGGGAGAAGAACAACAAACCCCATGACAAAAGAAAGTGTAATTTCTGTGGCATTCCTGGACATCTGATTAAAGACTGCGAGAAGAAGAAAAGGAAGATGGGTGGTTGTTTCCACTGTGGTGAGACATGACACATGGCTAGGGCCTTCCCAAGGAAGCAAGGGCAGGGAGCTGGACATTCTTCTGGAGGACAAGTTCACGTTCTCACAGCACCTCCGCAAGAACGAGGTAGAAATATTTCTGTCGAAAGTTTAGTCTATCTTTTTGATCATCCTGTTCGTACACTGTTTGATTCTGGCGCTTTGCCCTCTTTTACATCTACTGCGTTAGTGGAATCTCTGCACCTAACACCAGTATAGTAGAGGATCCCTTGGTTGTTTCAAATCCAATTGGGGGCTCAGCTTGTTTGTTAATGGTTTGTTTGGATTTGAAAATATCTATATTAAGCATTAGGTTTAGATGTAATGCCTTTGTTTTGGGCTTCACGGGCTATGGGTTGATTCTAGGCATGGACTTGCTGTCCAGTAATGGTGCCTTCCTCGATTGTGAAAAGAGAGTGGTTAGGCTCATGACTGGCCTCGGTAACACTCTCGAAATTTCTTCTAATCCCATGAACTCTGTTATGCTTAGTTATCTAGAATCTCTTGATGCGTCTGTTGAGAACTTGCAGTCTGTAAGGGTAGTCCGTGAATACTCGGATGTGTTTGAAGAGGTAAAGGGCTTACCTCCGAAGTGGGACTTCCGCATATACCTCGTTGACAACGCAAAACCCGTTGCTTTACCCGTTAGACACATGGCTCCAAGGGAGAGGAAAGAACTCAGCAAGCAAGTTAAAGAATTGCTTGAGAAGGGGTTTATAAGGCGGAGTATTTCTGAATGGGGTGCTCCAGTAGTGTTCGCAACTAAAGCGGACGGTTCGCTTCACCTGCGCGTTGATTATAGGGAGCTAAACAAGCTGACCAAGAAGAATAGGCACCCACTACCGAGAATAGATGATTTGTTCGATCAGCTTGTCGGTGCATCGGTCTTCTCCCAACTAGATTTAACTACCGCGTTTCATCAGCTAAGAGTGGCTGAAGACAGCATTGACAAGACCGCGTTCAGAATTCCATATGGTTTCTTTGAGTGGCTTGTCATGCCTTTCGGCTTGACAAATGCACCTGCTTACTTCGTTAATTCAATTAGCAGGGTGTTCCAAGAGTTCCTCAATAAGTTTGTGGTGGTCTTCGTAGACGATATTTTGATCTTCTCAAAGAATGAGGAAGAGCATGCTCAGCATCTAAAAGAAGTCATGGATACTCTCCATGCACATCAGTTGAAGGTGAAATTCTCCAAATGCTATTTTTGGAGAGAAGAAGTTAGGTTCCTTGGACACGTGGCGTCCAAAGAGGGGATAGCTATGGACCCCGCGAAAGTGGTTGCTGTGCAAGATCGGAAGGTTCCTCGAAACACAACTGAAGTCCGAAGCTTTCTCGGGCTAGCAGGCTTTTATCGAAAGTTCATCAAAGATTTTGCCAAAATCTCAGCTCCACTTACAAGGGTGACAAAGAAGAACCTAGCTTTCAATTGGGGTTTGGATTGCGATATTTCTTTCCAACGTTTGAAAAGGGCTCTAACAACAGCCCCAGTTCTAACATTGCCTGAAGGAAGGAAGATGTTTATAGTATACACAGATGCGTGCAAAACAGGATTGGGCGCTGTCCTAATGCAAGAAGGCAAAGTAGTTTGCTATGGAGGAAGGCAGTTAAAGGTTCACGAGAAGAATTACCCAACTCATGATTTACAACTAGCTGCCATCATTTTCACCCTTAAATCATGGCGTCATTATCTGCTAGGAGAAAGGTTCGAATTATTTACTGACCATAAATCGTTGAAATACCTCTTCTCGCAGAAAGATCTCAACTTGAGGCAGCAAAGATGGATGGAGTTTCTTGCCTCGTACGATTTTGAGATTTCATACACTCCTAGCAAGGGCAATGCAGTAGCAGACGCCTTAAGTAGAAAGAAACTGACCTTAAGCCCTCTCTTTGTGGAAAGGCAAAGCTTGGAGTTCATAGCAAGCTTTAACTTCAGACCCTCCTCTGACTTTGTACTTGGCTTGCTAGCAACGTTAGAAGTGCGACCAACTCTATTAGACTCAATCGAAGCCGCGCAAAGAGAAGACCCTCAGCTAGCCGATGTGATGGACAAGTTAATTAGGGGTGAGACTTCTAATCACCTCAATAGATAGTCTATTGATGCCAACGGCTGGTTGAGATGATATGGAAGACTATGTATCCCGCAAGCAAGGGGCTTGGTAAAGGCGGTTCTAGAAGAGGCACACCATTCCAAAAAGACCATACACCCAGGCGGAGACAAAATGTATAAAGACATCAAAAGAGTTTTCTTTTGGAATGGCATGAAGCATGACGTAGTTGAATTTGTTTCTAAGTGTTTAATATGCCAACAAGTCAAGGAGGAGCAGAAGAAGCCTGATGGTCTGCTCCATCCTCTAGAGGTCCCACAATGGAAATGGGATAGCATCTCGATGGACTTTATAGATGGGTTGCCTAGGTCAAGAAGGGGCAATACCAGCATTTGGGTAATAGTGGACAGGCTTACTAAAAGCGCTCACTTTATACCCATCAAAAGTAGAAGGACTGCCTCATCTCTAGCATCCATATATCTTAAAGAGATAGTTCGACTCCATGGGATACCCTCCAGCATAGTGAGTGATCGAGACTCTATCTTCACGAGCGAGTTTTGGAAGAGTTTACAAGAGGCTATAGGCACACAGTTATGCTTAAGCACGGCCTATCACCCTCAAACCGATGGCCGAACAGAAAGAGTCAACAGAGTATTAGAAGACCTCTTAAGTTTATGCATTATTGACTTCGGGGGTACATGGGAGGATCATCTACCTTTGGTGGAATTCGCTTACGACAATAGCTACCAAGCCACCATAGGCATGGCTCCTTTCGAAGCTTTATATGGGAGACCGTGCAGGTCACCAACTTTCTGGTGGGAGTCCACAGACAAGCTCATACTTGGACCAGACATGATTAGGGAAACTTTAGAGAAAGTAGACTTGATACAAAGAAGAAAGAAGACTGCCCAAGATAGACAGAAGTCCTACGCAAACAAAAGAAGAACTGACCTTGAGTTCGAAGTTGGAGACAAGGTGTTCCTTAAAGTATCTCTTTTGAGGAACGTCGTTCGCTTTGGATTCGCAGGAAAGTTAGCACCAAGATTTGTAGGGCCGTTCTCTATCATCGAGAAGATTAGGAAGGTGGCTTATAGGGTACAGCTGCCCGAAAAATTGGCCGGGGTTCATAATGTCTTTCATGTCTCTCACCCGCGGAAGTGCTTACACGAGTCTGCGGAAGTGGTAGAACCAAGCATGCTAAAGGAAGTATAAGTTGAACGAGAAACAACTGTGAGGAGAGTTCCAACCCGTATCTTGGGAATAGAAGTCAAAAAGCTACGCAACCGTAAAGTTAAGCTCGTCAAAGTTCAATGGAGCGACGCCGAGGAAGACGCGACTTGGGAAACTGAAGACAGAATACGCACAGCCTACCCTTTTCTTTTTGAGGGTACATCCTTAATCTCTTTTTCCTTAAGTTTATGTTCGTATCTATCTTTTTAGGTATATCTCCTCGATCCTATCCTTTATCCTTAGGTAGAATCCCATGTGGATGTAAACATGTAATTGAAACATGTTATGGTTGATGGTTGCGAGTGGTTGCTCGTGGATGCATATACACACACATTAGGTATTAGATCGGCTCAGTCACTTCCATATTGCATATGCATATATGTATTTGTATATGGATTGAAACTTGATGTGTTATCATATGGACGTTGTATTTGTATGAATGATTGTGCACTCATGTAGGAAATTTTGAGTAGGAAAAAAAATTGCATTCATAATGGACTCATGGCACTGACATAATTTGCATTAAGGAGGTCAACTGAATCAGTAGACCTCCTGATTTTGCACTAGATAAGGACATGTATACACACTATGCATATGATCATGAAGCATTAGAAATCTTTTAAGGACAATGGACGCCTGTGTTTGATGGTTGAGTAGATGGGTCATTGGATGGTAGGATATAAGTTCTTCTCGACTTGAAGATTTCGGGGACGAAATCCTAAAAGGAGGGGAAAATGTAACACCCGGTATTTTCAAGTTAACGTTAAAGTAACGAATCAAAGAATAATTAATTTCAAATGTGAGAATTAAGGGATACGGGTTACGCCATTGCGTTCGTCTCGAAATTCTGCTTGAGAGTCCGAGTTTGCATAAAACGGACACCGTATGAAGGAGATATGGATGAACGAAGTTAAGCAGAAAACCAGAAGAAAGAAAGAGGAAAAAAATATGCACTGGCGCACTTGGGAAGTACGCCAGTACAAAAGATGCACTGGCGCACTTGGGAAGTGCGCCAGTACAAAAGTTGCACTGGCGCACCTGCCAAGTGCGTCCAAGCTGAGCTGAGAGCTTGCACAGCTTTCTGGTGTGATCCAATCCGTACTGTGAGTCATTGCTGAGTACTTTCTGACTCCTTGCTGAGTCATTAGGGCTGAGGTGTCACCTTATCCTGACTGAATGGTTGTGGTTAACTCTAGGATCATCCGATGGCTCTAATTAAATTGAAATTCTATATAAACAACCCAATGCTCAAACCTTAAAATCACACAAAAATAATCCTGGAACTATCATGCCGTCAGTAGAGAACTTGGAGTAGCCGTCACCAATTCAAAGACAAGATTAAAACCTGAATCAAAATCAAATTAAAGTAATGAAATTCAACGCTCTACATCAAAGACGAGCTTACCAATTTCAGAATTCAGATTTCAGAAATAAAAAATTCCTTTTTGTAAGTTGGTTATTACGTAGATTTAAACATTCTTTCAAATGAATCATGACATGTTGTAATTCGAATATAGAATGATGCTTATGTATAAGATAAACAAAGTTTGAATCTCATTTATCTTAAATTACCGTTGTGATCGATCATGTCTATATTCTTGTAGTGATGAACATACCATAATTTATATATTGGGATCTATTATGATTGGGAAATGAACGTATTATGCCAATTGAATGGTGAAGCACGACATGCTATAATTTGGTGGTTGCTTGCAAGTTTATGATCTAAAGCACATGCTTACATGATAGATAACCATTCATGTATATTTAGAACCATGTTAAATTGAATCTATTTATGTTGCAAGATTGGATTTGTAGCTCTCATTTGTTTAACACCCATAAGCATCATGCTAAGTTGTGATTTAAATATGTTTATGACGGCTCTCTTATTTTTAACACACATAAGTTATCATGCTAAGTTGTGATTTAAATATGTTTATAATGGCTCTCTTATGTTTAACACACATAAGTTATCATGCTAAGTTGTGATTTAAATATGTTTATAGTAGCTTTCTTATGTTTTGGCATACATAAGCTAATATGCTAAGTTGTGATTTAAAATTGTGTTTATATGTTAAACCTCCATGCTAGACCTATATCAAGTTTACATGACAATTAGATCCAACTTAGTCACAAGTTCACCTTTACCCGTATAATTAAGTTAATGATACTTCTATGCCAAGTTACACGTGACAAGTTAAATGTATGCTATTTTATGTTTATTTCATGTCCCTTGTTTATTACCCCTTTTTGTTTATGTGTTTGGGCTAATTTACTAGCCCAACATTTTATGTGATTCATGCGTACGTTCAACGGGGATAGCGATGGGAAAATATGAAAATTCATGACATAGATTTGTTCATAAAATGGTATATTTGATATATCATTTATTGTGACCATAATCAAAGGATAATTATGGCATGATTAAATTAAAATTAATTTACATAAAGAAATTAGACATATATAGAAAATATGTGAATTTAGAAAAGACAAATATGCCTAACCCGAGGTTAGACTGAGTTGTGGTGTAAAACTGCCCGGAACCGACCGGCATATCCAGTGACCACAACAAGACCTATCTAATATGGGTGGTTAGTGTATCAAGCCCAAAAAAACCCGAGTTAGACTGAGCTGTGGTGTAAATCTGCCCGGAACCGACCGGCATATCCAGTGACCATAACAAGACCTGTCTAATGTGAGTGGTTGGTGCTTTAATGAATAAATTAAAGCTAAGTCAGGATTGGTAGGGTTAAGTCAATTAGGGAAACACTTAACCGATTCAACATGTTAACTAAACGGATGGGTGGGGTTAGGTAAACTTGGACACTTAACCAAACAAACATGTTGATTAGAAAACCCTAGTAACGGGGACCCATTTCAGCTGTAACCCATATAGATGTATCATGGTACCCTGAACTAGGCAGGGTGGGGCACGATTACTGGGCTGATTATAAGCGGTCAAAACGTCGGCGATTGGTGCGTCAGTGTAGGTTCCGACGGAGTATGGGCGTGCACGTACTCCGGAGTGGAAAAAGCAGGCACTGGGCCTCAGTAGTATACACTGTGCATCTTGAATCGTGTCGGGTTGCCACCAGAGGGACTGATACACGCCATGGTGGGACCAGCACAGATATCTACAGTCAAGCGGGGCCGAATGACACAAGATATGAATGCATGTGAGTAGGAGCCGATCATTAAGGGGATCGTTTGTTATGAACACGTGGGGCTGGTTGAAATAATGGTTAAGTAGGTGCAGAGACTATAGTAATGGGTGCGATCACATGTTCCTCTTATCTTATATTAGGGTATTGTCCTATGTTCTATACTTACTGTCATGATCCCTTTCGTTGTTTAAATACTAGTAATCACTGAACTTACCAGACTTATTGTCTGACCCATTTTCTTTCGCCTTCTTTTCTTCCGTCCCCTCCCCCCTAGGTCCACAAGGATGGAATACTCCAGCTTAGTCAGACTCTTTGCAAGCTTCAAGAAAGTAGATGTATGATTGGGACTCTCTTTCACCTTGGCTATGGCTTTTGAACAACTACACTTGGGGATTTATGCAGTTTTATTTATGGTTTATGCTTCTTTATTAAATAATCAAGACAGAAATTATGGTGTAATGTTTTGGAAGTTATTTTGAGATAATTTGATGTAATGCTTTTGTATTGAACCACGTATGCAATAAATATTTGAATTTCGCTGCTTATATTTATCTCTCTTGTAAATTTTTCTGTGTCTTGTACCTATAACCCTCCACCAAAGTTAAGGCATTCCCTTTGTGAGTTACCTTAACGGAGGTGGGGTGTTTCAGATAGCATATGCTTTCACAATCTGCTTTCCTTTAGGGGGTTGCGGACACTTATCCTTGTGATGTCCCACTTGGCTGCAGTTGAAGCACTTCCTGTCCGCTGGCTTCGCTCAACATTCTTTAACATAATAGCCCTTCTTGCCACAGCTAAAACACTCCACATCTTTGTTATTCTTTCTCTTCTGGCCATCCTTGGTCTGATTCTGCTTTCTCTTATTCTGAGAACCATTCTTGCCTCCACCGCTTGTTTGCGGTTTTGGCTCCTCTGCAGATGCAACCTTAGTCTTCGACTTAGGGTAAAGACTCTCTAACCTCAATGTTTTCCCCACAATCGATTCAAACACCTCATCGATGTGGTTAATAAGCCTTTCCCCCAAGTATCCATCCAAACCATTTATGAACTTCTCGTTCTTCTTCTCGGCAGTATCGATAAGGGATAATCCATACTTCGATAAAGTATCGAACTCTGCAATATACTCAGAGACTGCCCTACTATTCTGCTTAAGCTCCAGAAATTTCCTAAACTACTCTTGACTTCTGAGCAGCTGGGAAAACTTTTCACTGAATCGAGCCTTAAACTGATCCCATGTAACTTGATCCTCTGGAGTAGCTGCCTTAATAGCATTCCACCAATTCATCGCCCGTCCTTGCAGCTGACGGGATGCTAGCTTTCTCTTCATCGTAACCTCAATACCCAAGTCTTTGAAGATACGCTCACAGCTATCCAACCAATCCTGAACTTCTGTAGCCAATTCCATTCCATGGAACGGCTTTCCACCAAGACTAGTGTAATCCTTGCATAGCTTGGAGAAATCGTCCCTAGGCGCCTGCACCGCTGCACCACCACCATTTGCAGCATTAGGAGCGACCCTCTGAACATCCCTAAGCATCTATCTCATGAGGTCAGTGAACATCGTCCTCATATCAGGAGCATTCCCATTATTAGCTCCTCTACTTGTAACCCTAGTATATCGGCTCATCATTCAATCTGTAAGGAGAAAATGATTAACCATCTCTTCAGTGGTGCTAGTGCAATGCGACTTCATCCTTAAATATACTAATAGTATATATATAGCTTTTGAGAACCGAAATATCACAAATATGCGCTCTCATATACGTACTATCTCTCTTTGGTGTCTTCCCTAGGTTAACTATGCAACCTAGAGCTCTGATACCAAGTGTGACGGCCCGCCCCGCACCAGCCGATATTTCCAATGAAAATACGCTGAGCTAATGTCCAACCAGCACAGGACGGTCGTCAAAGAAAGGAAAGAAGGAAATTTGAACTAACAAGGAATCTGTAGTATATCTCACATCGCATGGAATAAAATATAATAATAACATAACTTGACATAAAACAGGCGAGACAGTGCATAAGCTGAAAACTTAAACCATCATAGCAGCGGAAAATCCAAAATTATAGCTTATGTCCCACATCATCTTTATTACAATTTCTAAAACTGTCTCTAAAGCAAAATAAGAAATGTACTCTACTAATGCCCAAAGTAGTGACTAGCAGTGACACAAGGAGAATATATATAGCGAATAGTACGTGTAAGCCTCCTGCTCGTCTCCGGACAGCTACTCGTACACAACCAGCTAACCTGTCTCTAGTCTGCCCGTTTAAGAGCACCCAGAGTAATAAGAAGAGACATAAAACTCTGAGTCAGACAAAAGTCTGGTATGAGCGATAAGCAACAAAACAGAACAATAACAGGTATACTAACCATACCTGAGCCTGGACCTGCAACCAAAGAGTTAGCACAACATATCGTACAATACTCTAAGGTGCCACTAACATATGGTGTAAAGATACGGGGGTGGGGGCGTGCATGTCATAGTGATGTCAAACAATCAAGCATAGCAACCATACTCACATCTCTCACTCAGTGCGTAAAGCATACGATATCCACCACTTTGATCACCAAAATCCTTGCTATGATCACTCTGTCCCATGGAGTCATGGCGACTCCACTGCACTGATTCATAGCCACTAGTCCTAGCTATGTCCACTCTGCCCCCATGAAGTCATAACGACTCCACTGAACTGGCTCATAGACATGCTACGATCACTCTGCCCCATGGAGTAATAACTACCCCACTGCACTGATTCGTAGCCTAACAATCGTCTCTCGGTGGTGAATCAAAGCTACGGACGTCGACAACTCCTTAGCACACGTCCCACAGCAAAGCCTAACTCATGAATTTAACTCATTGGTTCCCAACTGGATCTTGAGTAACGACTTCCCATTTAGACTACCTTTGCATCTCGGGTTTGGTCATTATCCCGTTCGCACTTCAGTTTCCATTCGTGTCCATACTTCAGCTCAGATATGCTCGATTCGTGACTCCTTCATTCATGGTACTACGGTTCATGACCAGCTTCCTCGGCTCGTGGATCGCCCCTCCTAGCTTCGGTTCGTGGCTCTCCCTCCTGTCCTTGACTCGTGATGGCTTCCAACTCATGATGGATCATGACCATCGGGTCGGTTCGTGGACTTCGTTTGTCGCCATTGGCTCGTGAATGGGGTGGTACGACTCGTGATGGTCCTCCACGGTCGGGATAGCTCTCCACGGTCGGGTTGGGTCATGAGCTTCAGGTACGAGAATTCCTCCAGCTCGTGGTCTTCACATTGACGATCAGGTCGGTTCGGATAAGGGGGGCAATCCGATCCGGCTCTGGGTCATTTCCTGCAACTGTTTTACGCCATACGACGGCATTTTCGACTATTCTAACTGTTCTAATCAATCACAAAGCATACCATATAGTCATAACAACATATAGAATTGACCACAAACACCAAAACAACAATTTGATATGTCAAAATGGATCAAGTCTACCAAAAACCCATATTTTCCCTTTAAGCATGTTTAACAATAACTAATGTTAGGATTAGCAAAACTTAACCAAATCAACCCAAATTTCTAACAGAGGCATAAAACAATATTTCGAAATTTATAAATATTTTTCCAGAGTTTAATCATGTACAAATTTA
The DNA here is from genome assembly GCA_030737875.1 of Allium sativum. Taxonomy (NCBI): domain Eukaryota; kingdom Viridiplantae; phylum Streptophyta; class Magnoliopsida; order Asparagales; family Amaryllidaceae; genus Allium; species Allium sativum. The sequence continues at coordinate 581,166,214 of CM060909.1, read as the reverse complement.
CTAATTATCACTAATTACCCTTAATTAACCTTAATTAGTGTAAAACAATGCTAATCACTCACCTTTGCCACAATTAACACTTTCAGAACAGAAACTCCCCTGATTTGGGCGAATACCAATGTCTAACAGTAGCTCTGTAACGACCCGGATTTTGAGCGACTTTGGTTATCGACATAAACTCGATGTCGATAACCAAAACATCGAAAAATCCAGGTAATTAATGAAAGAAATTAGAGGGTGAGAATAGATAAGATAGAAACTTAGAATAGAAGAAGAAGAAGAACACAACATCAGAGTAACACGAACCTCATAGCGGAACGAATAACATATAATAGATAACATAACTTTGAAATATAACAGTTATGTATACAATAGCACTTATCAGAGTACAACACTTACAACACAGCGGAAATAACTATAGCTATATGATCTTGAAACCTCCTGCTCCAAGCTCTCCAAATATATCTGTAAAACCCGACTACTTGACTGCCCGTACAAATTTAGGCACCCAAGAGTTTAGGGAAAACAACAAAGTAAACTCCGGGTCAGTCATGGGACTGGTGTGAGTAAAACAGTTTAAACAGGTATATGAACAAGTAAACGATATCTCATAAGACCACGCCGTAGAACGGAACGGGTTTTTCCTTTATGAGAATCCAAAATATCTTTATATCAAAAACCTTTTGATATTATAATAATGTCTATGTACAAATAGATATCAACTAGCAGAAATGCTTTCATCTCACGTTCTACATATATAGTATACAATCAAAATCGCAAGCGCGTATTGGATAATTGGATTTCCAACTATGACAAGGTATGGAACCACCTTCTGCTAGTGTACCTCTAGAGAGGAATACACTGGGTTCAACAAGAACATCTTGCAACCCGGCCACACATGACCGATCACTCATTTCTCTGAGTGTATCAAATGTATATCACCAACGGTAGGGATCAGCAACCGTTTCCCGAATGGGACAGCATAACCAATAGATTTTTAGAAATAAATGAAACTCTAGATCAGGTGATTATACACCCTAATAGGTGCGACCTACATAGCCATGCTACCTGCCCGATTTCTGTCATTTACCGGTTGATGAGGCTAGAAGCTACGCTTTCTCATCACATCAGATTCACTTCGAATGCCACATTGTCAGATCCATCAAAATCACAGATTTGACGTCTACAACCATACATTATGTGTCAGCTAAGAGAAGTTTCGTTCTCCGCTTCCACTCTTGGTACAGTTGAAGAAATCAATGTTTGTGACCTTTCTGGAAATACTCTGTCAGACATTCATCCATACACTTAGAATATCACATCGTCATACCCACCAAATCACAAACTGACTTATCCAAACATAACCCGGGTATACAGCTAAGAGAAATGAATTCCTCCGCCACCAACGTGAGTACGTTTGGACAGATCAACTTACGCGATCCATTGGATATACTCTGTCAGACCTTCTTCCATATACGTTGTCCTGGGACTGGACAATCCGAAGGCACTATTCAGTATATCCATCTAAGTCACTGTTATCTAAGATTTATACAACAGCCCTTGCACTTTACTCTGTCTTCAATTATCTTTGGCATATATGATTCACAACGCTTATGCCAATACAGAGTGGTTCTTTTGATAATAATCCAACCGGTCTCTCCATATTAACAACGTTAAAATGGTCAAAACTTCGATAGTCTGTGATTTAACTATCAAAGAAAACAAGTGTGCAAACAATGATATTATTTCCAGATGGAAATTATATCAAACAAACATCATTTAACATTTATCTCTTTAGTTCATTTTACATCTCCTGTTTCCCTATATTCAACATTTGCTATTTTCTATATTTAGAAAATATACGTTATTACCACTGGAAACATTTCCATTCCTTGTTTTCTGTATTTAGAAAACATTTCTGATTTCTTGTTTGGAAAACATTTCCATTCCTTGTTTTCTGTATTTAGAAAACATTTCTGATTCTTGTTTGGAAAACATTTCCAAACTCATACGTTTGGATTAAACAGATGTTTAGATAAAACATCGCTATGCCAACTCAACCATTTTCTTTAATAACTAAATTCACTTTACCATCCTTTACTGCCGAACCTTAACCATTCCTCAGTTAAAAATGAAGCCAATCAAGTTGGGGTAGAACTACCTCTCAGACCTTAACTGAACAACACTTCTAAACTTGAAATAGGCAAAGTTCACTTTATATTTCTTTAACTAACTTCCTTACTTAACCTTTCTTTCAAATAACTATATTCGATAACTCCTTTCAATTAACTCTATTGGACCGACCCTATTGGGTTAACTCTATTTGATTTACTCTATTTGATTAACTCTATTTGATTAACTCTATTTGATTAACCCCATTCACTTAACTCCTGTCGAATAAACTATATTCGATTAACTCCTTTGATTTAACTCAAATCGATTAACTCCATCGAATAAACTATATTCGATAACCCCTCTAACTCTATTCGAATAACTATATTCGATTAACTCCTCTAACTCTATTCGAATAAACTATATTCGATTAACTCCTTTGATTTAACTCAAATCGATTAACTCCATCGAATAAACTATATTCGATGACTCCTTTCGATTAAACTATAATCGATAACTCCCTTCGATTAAACTATAATCGATAACTCCCTTCGATGAAATTAACATCGATACTCCTTTCGATTAAACTATAATCGATAACTCCTTTCGATTAAACTATAATCGATAACTCCCTTCGATGAAATTAACATCGATACTCCTTTCAATGAAATTAACATCGATACTCCTTAACTCGACGAACTTAACCCGACTCACTTATCTCGATAATCTAACTCAAGAACTTAACTCCTATCGAATAACTAATATTCGATTTAACTTCATTCGCTTGACTCTAGATCGTAGCGATCAAAATGGTTACGCCTGACTCCCTCAGGAAACATCCGACCGCCTTAGGCTATTTACATCCCTGCGAATTACGCTAGCAGTCGTACGAGATAACAACTCATTTGGATTAACCTTAACAGATTAACTCTAACTGATTAACTCTATTTGAATAACTCGATCCGAATAACCCCTTTCGAATAACATATTCGATTAACTAACTTCGAATACCATATTCGATTAACTAACTTCGAATACCATATTCGATTAACTAACTTCGAATACCATATTCGATTTCTCCTTTTTTGATAACGTTTATCCATTGAAAAGATTCCCTTTTAACAACGTTTATTCATTTATAAAGATTTACTTTTTCGTAACGGTTCTTCACTTTATAAATGTTCCTTTTTATAACATTTCCTTTTCAATTCTATTTGTGAATGGTTTAAAATATTTCCTTTTCAAATTTATTCTTGAAATATTCTAACTCCTTAAATTCTCTGAAAAATTCGCCATAACCTCCTTTGTAACGGGAGCATCGGGAAAATCCCCAAACCCGCCACACAGGCCTTTCCATTCAAAAAGAAAATGGTTTGAAATTATTTCCTTTTTGAATATCTCTTATTTATAAATATTCCAATTTTATAAATATTCCTTATTTATAAATATTCCATTTATAAATATTTTTATTTCAATATCACTTGAAATTATTCCTTATCAACATTCCGGTATGTTATGGTATTCAATCATATCAAATCACGATGTTCAATATCGTCCAAGTACATATAATCACTCACAGATTTTATATCACATCATATAAAAATATATGAAAAACGATAAAATAACTGTTGAGGAATCCAGTCGGATTCCTCCAACCTGTCTCCCTACATCCACAGATGTTACACAATATGATTATCATCACTTTCAGTTCAATATAAATTATTCTGATAGCAGAATCAATATATAAATATTTAACGGTTTATATATATATATTCATATATATATATATATAATTTCTACTAACTGACTAGCAGTTCAATCAAACAACCAACACACAACAATCAACAGATGATTAACAGTTCTAAAAATACAACATGAATATATAAACTATTTAGAGTTGGTGAGATTTACTCACATTGGACTGTTATCGTTAAAAACAATTAACTGTCTTTGATTTAGATGGACAATTTATTTTGCTATAAATTGTAACGAGCTCGGATTCACTCCCGGTCAGTCTCATTGTGTTGCTCCCGTCCGTACGATCCCAACACAACTTACGGTTCTCGATTCCGACATCGTATGATCAAGTTACGATAAACACAAGTTAATACATTTGTTTAGAATAAAGTTAACTAAAAAATCACATTCAAATGGGCCTCACCCACTTTTAAAACAACGGCGCATCACCAACAAGGCCCGCCCGCACTCTTCTCCTCCAAATGACTTCACGAACTCCAGCATAAAGCTTCAACCGCCATTATCACGATTTTATCACCTCGTTCTCCCTCCATCATTCCACCGATCATCACAAACTCAACACCAACGACTTGCTCTCCCAAAACTCCTTCACTCTATACCAAAAAAAATACATCTCGATGCCATTTAAATCGCTCGTGTCATTCACTGGCCAGCACCAGGTGCGATGGGAAAAACCATCGATCCCCTCAAAACTACCCTAAATCGAAACTCCCTCACATCCTAAACCCAAAACAAACCTCCTTTTCACCAACTGATCAACACCAAAGCCGCGAAGTCGAACCCTAGGTTCCCTGTTGATTTTCGATTTCGCCAAAACAGCATCGAGGGTGGAAACATGTGTATGGGCGTGAAGCTTATACCCTCACAAACTCAAATATATACAGCATAGGATTTATAGGATTTTGCTTGAATTTCTTTTGATTTATTTTCTCTCCATGTTTTTGCTGTGTAAGAAAGAAGAGTGACGGCGCGTTTTTACTGAGGAATTAGGTTAAAGGAAAATTGAGGGGGGTATTTATAAAGTAAACAAATATCTATATATTTTAAAAACGGAATATTCCCGGTATATGCTCATTTATATATTCATTTTGCTTTCTAAAAATTCTCGTGATTACATACGATACCCAAAAATCACGAAACTTGACATACTGCTAGAGGTCGACATTACGGTCCTAACGAAACTGGTTTCGTCGAATTCTGACTCCGTATGCTCACACAGCGTATTTTTAACTGTCAAAATACTGACTGTTTTTCACTCTAAAAATCCGTACGACCACACAGTGACTCTAAAAATCACGGAAACTGAAATCTAGCAATAATTTGATGTTGCGGATCCAACAAAACTAGTTTCGTCGAATTCCGACTTCGTTTGCAAAACCGGCTATTTTTAAAGCTTTGGATGACCCATTTAAATATATAAATATATTTAAATATAAATAAATTAAATATAAATAAATTTATATTATCGTATATCTTCACATATGATATCGTACAGCTCCAGAATATCATATCAGAATTTACAGTTTGATATCTCAGATTTTAGATTTATCGATATTCAGTTTATATCGAAAATTCCTTTTATAACGTAAATAAAGCATCGCAAATTATAAAGGAATTTCACAGCGACTTTTCTGAAATTTGATTTGGACGTAAATCAAAATCTACACGATGAAATCCCGATTTTTCTCTTCTACTAGAAAGATATACTCCATCAGCTCCACACGTTTCTTGTTTCATAGAAATCCGCCTTAAAACGAATCCTGTACATTCAGTTGAAGTTCGAATCGCCAAATAGCGAACTGCCACGCCATTTCAAGTTCTGTTTTAATTATATTATAATTATACGTTCAAACTGTCGTCGATTGAATATATTCGCTAATATATCTCAACTCTAAGCTGAACTAAATCTCGGGGATGACCCAGTTCACATTATATTGTCAATTCACCATTTCTGGTTATTTCTGAATTAAATATATTATTTAATTATTTAAATTAATTAAATATTCACTATAATTTAATTAAACGACGATTTAATTCCCTACCTCACGATATATATAATTAAATAAGTTAATTATAATACCTCTGCCAATGCGGGTCATTACATTCTTCCCTACTTAAAATAATTTCATCCTCGAAATTGCTAAGTTAGAGGACGACCCTATATATTGGAACTCCTAAGATTTGTTTACCTCTTATTTCTGATTTCAACTGAACCAATTAATATCGACTAAAATATTAATTCCTTTCGACTAACTAAAATTTTGAAAAATGCTGAAAATTCTCTAACACTTTAAATTTCCAGAAAATTTTGCCATAACCTCCTTTGTACAGCCCTATCGGTAAAATCACAACTCGCCTCTCTAGGCCATCTCCAACCCCAAAAAGAAAATCAAACTATTTCCCAGCTTACGCTTATTTGGATTAAAATGGATGTTGTGTAAAATATCGTTACGACAACCCAAATACTATATTCAACTAACTCTTATCCAACATTGATCTTCGAGCCTGAAATCTTACTATTTATTTGTTAATAATGAAACCAATCAAGTTGGGGTATAACTACCTCTCAGACCTTGACTGAATAACATTTATAACGTCAAAACATATAAGACTGCTTACTCAAATAATCAATACCATACAACTAATTATTCACTTTTAAACACGTATACTTTTTCTCTTTTTAAGTTCGTTCCCTTATCGACTTCTCCATATATATTGATATATAGAATTCTACTTATCAGATTTTCTTAAAAATATTCTATCTCCTTAAATTCCCGGAAAAATTTGCCATAACCTCCTTTGAACCGGGAGCATCGGGATATTTCACATAGCCTCCCATGGCCCTCACCAATCCCAAAAGAAAAGCCAAGCGGCTAGCCGATACGGCTCATAAATCTCATTCTTATATCAAATATAAACTCGTACCTTTTTGTCGGGCATTTCCTTATCTCGTTTCCATCTGCTATCAATTTAGCATATACCAATGCCACCCTAATCAAATTCCAATCAATTTTAGTACCAACACAACCATTCGCTTATATCCAAGCCAATTATCATTTCAACTCGAGTTTGATTCTCGATTTCAAACTCTTAACTCATCAGTACAAGACCATTTCAGATTATTCTCTTATCACCCCAATTTTTTACTTAACTTAACAAGTTAAATTTAAATTCTAGAATTTAAATTCCTGGGCTTTTATTTCAAGTCAATTTGAAATCATAATACCAATTCAAAACATTTGAATTCTTGAACAACTTGTTTTCACAAAACAAATTTGAAAAATAAAATCTTGGGTAGTAATCCGTCACTTACAACTCAAAAATCACACTGATGATGTGTACACCATCATCAAAATTATTTTCCAGCGATCAAAGTGAGTTCAATACTATATTCCTTTTCAAAATTCCAACTTAAACACTTCCATCTTGAATCAGTTCAAAATATCCTTATTAAAACAAATTTAAAATCTCCCAGGATTTTAAAATTCACCTATAACTAATCCAGATTCAATTACAAACACTTATCTGAATTTCCAATTTTTAATTTCAATTCTGACTTTAATTTCAGATTTAATTCATCTTATTTCATATATTATACTTATATGAATTCTGATCGATTATTTACATAACCATTATATTTATAATCTTACTCGATTATAATAACAACCATATCTCCAATATATTACAATTTTGATACATATATATATATCTTCTCTATATCAAGATATACCTTGGGTAAACCTATTTTAATTTACCCTCTTTTCAAAACATATCGTGACGACCCATCGTATTCGAGTGTTTAGTAACTCCTACCGATACAATGGATCAAACTGATCGACCAGAACTCATAAACAACTCAACCCATGAATCTCCACAATATAAAACAAATTTTTATATCAAATACAAATACGTTCACTCGTATATATACACTCAAACTCAATCAAGGGTATTACTAACCCTAACTCTACCGAGTCACGCCACAGAGCCAAGGTAATTCTTAACTTAAGCTCTGATACCAACTGTAACGACCCGGATTTTGAGCGACTTTGGTTATCGACATAAACTCGATGTCGATAACCAAAACATCGAAAAATCCCGGTAATTAATGAAAGAAATTAGAGGGTGAGAATAGATAAGATAGAAACTTAGAATAGAAGAAGAAGAAGAACACAACATTAGAGTAACACGAACCTTACATCGGAACGAATAAGATATAATAGATAACATAACTTTGAAATATAACAGTTATGTATACAATAGCACTTATCAGAGTACAGCACTTACAACACAGCGGAAATAACTATAGCTATATGATCTTGAAACCTCCTGCTCCAAGCTCTCCAAATATATCTGTAAAACCCGACTACTTGACTGCCCGTACAAATTTAGGCACCCAAGAGTTTAGGGAAACAACAAAGTAAACTCCGGGTCAGTCATGGGACTGGTGTGAGTAAAACAGTTTAAACAGGTATATGAACAAGTAAACGATATCTCATAAGACCACGCCGTAGAACGGAACGGGTTTTTCCTTTATGAGAATCCAAAATATCTTTATATCAAAAACCTTTTGATATTATAATAATGTATATGTACAAATAGATATCAACTAGCAGAAACGCTTTCATCTCACGTTCTACATATATAGTATACAATCAAAATCGTAAGCGCGTATTGGATAATTGGATTTCCAACTATGACAAGGTATGGAACCACCTTCTGCTAGTGTACCTCTGGAGAGGAATACACTGGGTTCAACAAGGACATCTTGCAACCCGGCCACACATGACCGATCACTCATTTCTCTGAGTGTATCGAATGTATATCACCAACGGTAGGGATCAGCAACCGTTTCCCGAATGGGACATCATCAACAATAGATTTTTAGAAATAAATGAAACTCTAGATCAGGTGATTATACACCCTAATAGGTGCGACCTACATAGCCATGCTACCTGCCCGATTTCTGTCATTTACCGGTTGATGAGGCTAGAAGCTACGCTTTCTCATCACATCAGATTCACTTCGAATGCCACATTGTCAGATCCATCAAAATCACTGATTTGACGTCTACAACCATACATTATGTGTCAGCTAAGAGAAGTTTCCTTCTCCGCTTCCACTCTTGGTACAGTTGAAGAAATTAATGTTTGTGACCTTTCTGGAAATACTCTGTCAGACATTCATCTATACACTTAGAATATCACATCGTCATACCCGCCAAATCACAAATTGACTTATCCAAACATAACCCGGGTATACAGCTAAGAGAAATGAATTCCTCCGCCACCAACGTGAATACGTTTGGACAGATCAACTTACGCGATCCATTGGATATACTCTGTCAGACCTTCTTCCATATACGTTGTCCTGGGACTGGACAATCCGAAGGCACTATTCAGTATATCCATCTTAGTCACTGTTATCTAAGATTTATACAATAGCCCTTGCACTTTACTCCGTCTTCAATTATCTTTGGCATATATGATTCACAACGCTTATGCCAATACAGAGTGGTTCTTTGGATAATAATCCAACCGGTCTCTCCATATTAACAATGTTAAAATGGTCAAAACTTCGATAGTCTGTGATTTAACTATCAAAGAAAACAAGTGTGCAAACAACGATATTATTTCCAGTTGGAAATTATATCAAACAAACATCATTTAACATTTATCTCTTTAGTTCATTTTACATCTCCTGTTTCCCTATATTCAACATTTGCTATTTTCTATATTTAGAAAATATACGTTATTACCACTGGAAACATTTCCATTCCTTGTTTTCTGTATTTAGAAAACATTTCTGATTTCTTGTTTGGAAAACATTTCCATTCCTTGTTTTCTGTATTTAGAAAACATTTCTGATTCTTGTTTGGAAAACATTTCCAAACTCCTACGTTTGGATTAAACAGATGTTTAGATAAAACATCGCTATGCCAACTCAACCATTTTCTTTAATTACATAATTCACTTTACCATCCTTTACTGCCGAACCTTAACCATTCCTCAGTTAAAAACGAAGCCAATCAAGTTGGGGTAGAACTACCTCTCAGACCTTAACTGAACAACACTTCTAACCTTGAAATAGGCAAAGTTCACTTTATATTTCTTTAACTAACTTCCTTACTTAACCTTTCTTTCGAATAACTATATTCGATAACTCCTTTCAATTAACTCTATTGGACTAACCCTATTGGGTTAACTCTATTTGATTTACTCTATTTGATTAACTCTATTTGATTAACCCCATTCACTTAACTCCTGTCGAATAAACTATATTCGATTAACTCCTTTGATTTAACTCAAATCGATTAACTCCATCGAATAAACTATATTCGATAACCCCTCTAACTCTATTCGAATAACTATATTCGATTAACTCCTCTAACTCTATTCGAATAAACTATATTCGATTAACTCCTTTGATTTAACTCAAATCGATTAACTCCATCGAATAAACTATATTCGATAACTCCTTTCGATTAAACTATAATCGATAACTCCCTTCGATTAAACTATAATAGATAACTCCCTTCGATGAAATTAACATCGATACTCCTTTCGATTAAACTATAATCGATAACTCCTTTCGATTAAACTATAATCGATAACTCCCTTCGATGAAATTAACATCGATACTCCTTTCGATGAAATTAACATCGATACTCCTTAACTCTACGAACTTAACCCGACTCACTTATCTCGATAATCTAACTCAAGAACTTAACTCCTATCGAATAACTAATATTCGATTTAACTTCATTCGCTTGACTCTAGATCGCAGCGATCACAATGGTTACGCCCGACTCCCTCAGGAAACATCTGACCGCCTTAGGCTATTTACAGCCCTGCGAATTACGCTAGCAGTTGTACGAGATAACAACTCATTTGGATTAACCTTAACTGATTAACTCTAACTGATTAACTCTATTTGAATAACTCGATTCGACTAACCCCTTTCGAATAACATATTCGATTAACTAACTTCGAATACCATATTCGATTAACTAACTTCGAATACCATATTCGATTTCTCCTTTTTTGATAACGTTTATCCATTGAAAAGATTCCCTTTTAACAACGTTTATTCATTTATAAAGATTTACTTTTTCGTAACGGTTCTTCACTTTATAAATGTTCCTTTTTATAACATTTACTTTTCAATTCTATTTGTAAATGGTTTACAAATATTTCCTTTTCAAATTTATTCTTGAAATATTCTAACTCCTTAAATTCTATGAAAAATTCGCCATAACCTTTGTAACGGGAGCATCGGGAAAATCCCCAATCCCGCCACACATGCCTTTCCATTCAAAAAGAAAATGGTTTGAAATTATTTCCTTTTTGAATATCTCTTATTTATAAATATTCCAATTTTATAAATATTCCTTATTTATAAATATTCCATTTATAAATATTTTTATTTCAATATCACTTGAAATTATTCCTTATCAACATTCCGGTATGTTATGGTATTCAATCATATCAAATCACGATGTTCAATATCGTCCAAGTACATATAATCACCCACAGATTTTATATCACATCATATAACAATATATGAAAAACGATAAAATAATTGTTGAGGAATCCAGTCAGATTCCTCCGACCTGTCTCCCTGCATCCACAGATGTTACACAATATGATTATCATCACTTTCAGTTCAATATAAATTATTCTGATAGCAGAATCAATATATAAATATTTAACGGTTTATATATATATATATATATATTCATATATATATATATAATCTCTACTAAATGACTAGCAGTTCAATCAAACAACCAACACACAACAATCAACAAATGATTAACAGTTCTAAAAATACAACATGAATTTATAAACTGTTTAGAGTTGGTGAGATTTACTCACATTGGACTGTTATCGTTAAAAACGATTAACTGTCTTTGATTTAGATGGACAATTTATTTTGCTATAAATTGTAACGAGCTCGGATTCACTCCCGGTCAGTCTCATTGTGTTGCTCCCGTCCATACGATCCCAACGCAACTTATGGTTCTCGATTCTGACATGTATGATCAAGTTACGATAAACACAAGTTAATACATTTGTTTAGATTAAAGTTAACTAAAAAAATCACATTCAAATGGGCCTCACCCACTTTTAAAACAACGGCCCATCACCAACAAGGCCCGCCCGCACTCTTCTCCTCCAAATGACTTCACGAACTCCAGCATAAAGCTTCAACTGCCATTATCATGATTTTATCACCTCGTTCTCCCTCCATCATTCCACCGATCATCACAAACCCAACACCAACGACTTGCTCTCCCAAAACTCCTTCACTCTATACCAAAAAAATACATCTCGACGCCATTTAAATCGCTCGCGTCATTCACTGGCCAGCACCAGGTGCGACGGGAACAACCATCGATCCCCTCAAAACTACCCTAAATCGAAACTCCCTCACATCCTAAACCCAAAACGAACCTCCTTTTCACCAACTGATCAACACCAAAGCCGCGAAGTCGAACCCTAGGTTCCCTGTTGATTTTCGATTTCGCCCAAACAACATCGAGGGTGGAAACATGTGTATGGGCGTGAAGCTTATACCCTCACAAACTCAAATATATACAGCATGGGATTTATAGGATTTTGCTTGAATTTCTTTTGATTTATTTTCTCTCCATGTTTTTGCTGTGTAAGAAAGAAGAGTGACGGCGGGTTTTTATTGAGGAATTAGGTTAAAGGAAAATTGATGGGGGTATTTATAAAGGAAACAAATATCTATATATTTTAAAAACGGAATATTCCCGGTATATGCTCATTTATATATTCATTTTGCTTTCTAAAAAATCTCGTGATTACATACGATACCCAAAAATTACGAAACTGGACATACTGCTAGAGTTCAACATTACGGTCCCAACGAAACTGGTTTCGTCGAATTCCGACTCCGTATGCTCACACAGCGTATTTTTAACTGTCAAAATACTGACTGTTTTTCACTCTAAAAATCCGTACGACCACACAGTGACTCTAAAAATCACGGAAACTGACATCTAGCAATAATTTGATGTTGCGGATCCAACAAAACTAGTTTCGTCGAATTCCGACTCCGTTTGCAAAACCGGCTATTTTTAAAGCTTTGGATGACCCATTTAAATATATAAATATATTTAAATATAATTAAATTAAATATAAATAAATTTATATTATCGTATATCTTCACATATGATATCGTACAGCTCCAGAATATCATATCAGAATTTACAGTTTGATATTTCAGATTTTAGATTTATCGATATTCAGTTTATATCGAAAATTCCTTTTATAACGTAAATAAAGCGTCGCAAATTATAAAGGAATTTCACAGCGACTTTTCTGAAATTTGATTTGGACGTAAATCAAAATCTACACGATGAAATCACGATTTTTCTCTTCCACTAGAAAGATGTACTCCATCAGCTCCACACGTTTCTTGTTTCATAGAAATCCGCCTTAAAACGAATCCTGTACATTCAGTTGAAGTTCGAATCGCCAAATAGCGAACTTCCGCGCCATTTCAAGCTCTGTTTTAATTATATTATAATTATACGTTCAAACTGTCGTCGATTGAATATATTCGCTAATATATCTCAACTCTAAGTTGAACAAAATCTCGGGGATGACCTAGTTCACATTATATTGTCAATTCACTATTTCTGGTTATTTCTGAATTAAATATATTATTTAATTATTTAAATTAATTAAATATTCACTATAATTTAATTAAACGACGATTTAATTCCCTACCTCACGATATATATAATTAAATAAATTAATTATAATACCTCTTCCAATGCGGGTCTTTACAAGCTCTAACTCTGAAATGGTGCTATTTCTCCTTGATTTGATGTTGCTAAGCTTAATCCTTGATTAGAGAGCGATTTAAGATGAAATTAGAAGGTGAAGGCCCTTGTTAGGGTTTCTAAGAGGTAAATGGTGGCTAGAAGACTGAAATAGAATGAAAACCTAACTCATTTCAGCCTCCCCATAACCCTAATCCCGAAATGGGTTATGGGCCGATTCACTAGTCACCTTATTTGGCCCGGTTAAGCAGTTTTTCGCCTTCTAAACCTTATTTCGTCCATATCTCCCAAACGGTAAGTCCGTTTTTCATATATGACCACTGTACGGAAAGGTAGACCATCATTTAGATCTAATGGAAGTAGTTTCAGGTCAAAATTCCTTACCAGTCAAAAGTTATGGCCAAAACAAGATCAGCTAGGGCAAAACGGTCATTCAAAAATCAGTAAAAACCGTGAACATGGGAAATGACCCCAATAGTCGTCCCCCAATATCACAAAACCATACGACTCCTTACGAGAAAGAAATAAATATTCTACGATCCTTCGATGCGTAGAATGCGGGTCGTTACTTACTTCTCTCCTTGGTATCTTTCCCTAAATTAAGCACGCAACCTAGAGCTCTGATACTAAGTGTGACAGCACCCCCCCCCCCCCCGCATCGGTCGACTTTTCCAATGAATGTGCGCTGTGCCGATGTCCAACCAGCACGGGACGGTCGCCAAAGAATGGAAAAGAAAGGAATTTGAACTAACAAGGAACCTGTAGAATGTCTCACAGCGCATGGGAAAAATATAATAATAACATAACTTTGACATAAAACAGACGAGACAGTGCATAAGCTGAAAACTAAACCATCATAACAGTGGAAATCCAAAATACAGCTTATCATCCAAACCAACATTATTACAACTTTGAAATACTGTCTCTAAAGCAAAAGAAAGAGGTACACTACTAATGCCCAAAGTAGTGACCAACAACAACACCGGGAGAATATATGTAGATAATACGTGGGAGCATCCTACTTATCTCTGGATCAGCTACTCGTGCATAACCAGCTAAACTGTCTCTAGTCTTCCCGTTTAAGACCTAAATAATAAGAAGAGACATAAAACTCTGGGTCAGACAAAAGTCTGGTATGAGCGATAAGCAGCAAAAACATAACAATAACAGGTATACATAACCATACCTGAACCTGAACCTGCAACCAAAGAGTTAGCACAACAGGATGTACGATACTCTAAGATGACACTAACACATGGTGTAAAGATACGGGGGAGGGGTGTGCATGTCAGAGTGATGTCAAACAATCAAGCATAGCAATCATCCTCACGTCTCTCACTCAGTGCGTAAAGCATACGATATCCACCGCTTCGACCACCCAAATACTTTGTTATGATCATCCTGCCCCATGGAGTCATGACGACTCCACTGCACTGATCCATAGCCACTAGTCCTTTTCTATGTCTACTCTGCCCCATGAAGTCATGACGACTCCACTGCGCTGGCTCATAGCCACGCTACAATCACTCTGCCCCCATGGAGTAAAGACTACCCACTGCACTGATCTGTAGCCTAACATTCGTCTCGTGGTGGTGAATCAAAGTTATGGACGTTGATAACTCCTTAGCACACGTCCCGTAGCAAAATCCAATCATGAAGTTAACTCGTTGGCTCCCGTCTGGATCCTGAGTCTCAACTTCTAATTTGGACTACCTTTGCATCTTGGGTTTTGGTCTTCATCCGAGTTCGTGACTCTTCAGTTCAGTTTGTGATCCTCCATGTTGACTCGTAGTGAACCCCTGTCCAGTTCATGACCCACCTGGTCGGGTCGTAGGTGGTGCTCCAATCCGGTTCGTGGCTCGCCCTCAACTCCGGCTCGTGGCCCCTGGTCGTGGTCATTGGTCGTGACTCCATACTCCGGCTCGTGGTGATGCTTCCTGGCGGTTCGTGGTACACTACTTGAGTCTGGTTCGTGATGAACGACTCGTAGTTCAAGCACTTCCTCCATTTGCTTTGTGTCTCGCTCGAGGAGAGGCGACTCATGGGAGATAGTATTACGATCGAGTCGGGTTGTGCTACTTGGTGCGAGCGGGTCGGGTCACTAGGGTGTCTTACGAACGGGATACAACCAATTTCCTGCAACTTTTCCAGCAAACAATTTACGCTATACAACAGCGTTTTCAACCATTCTAACTTCACTAGACAACCACAAGTCATTACAAACCGTCATAGAAACATGTAGAAACGACCATAAACACCAAAACAACCATATAACATGTTATAAGGATCAAACATACCCAAAATCCATATTTTCCCTTAATCCCCTTAATCATGGTTTAAACATACGATTAGCAAAATATGTCCAAATTAACCCAAATGTTTATCAGAGTCCTAAAATAATATTTTAGACTTTTACAAATTTTTCCGAGCCATAATTTCGCTAATTATCACTAATCACCCCTAATTAGCCGTAATTAGTGAAAAATAATGCAAATCACTCACCTTAGCCACAAATAAAACTTTAGATCTGAGACTTTACTGTTTTGGGGCTTTTCCTATGCAACACAACAGCTCGAACTCTGATTTGGTGTTGATTTGCCTTGATTTGATGTAGATCTTCTTAATTAGTGATTAGAAGGTGATTTGGGATGATTTTAGAAGGTGGAGGCCATTGTTAGGGTTAGAGGAATGTTTTAATGAGATAAGATCGTTTCCTAATTGATTTCAGTCCCCCATAACCCTAATCCCGAAATGGGTTATAGGCTTAGCTGCTAATCACCTTAATTAGGCCCGATTAAGCTGTTTTTCACCTTCCAAACATTATTTCAGCCATATCTCCCAAACGGTAAGTCCGTTTGATCAATGTGACCACTCTACGGAAAGGTAAACCATCATCTGGATCTAATGGAAGTGGTTTTAGGTCAAAACTCCTTGCTAGTCAAAAGTTATAGGAGAAACAAGATTCGCTGGGGTTAAAATGGTCATTTAAAAATCGGCAAAAATCGTGAACATTGGAAATGACCCCAATAGTTCTCCAAAGTTACACGACCATATAACTTCATACGAGAATGAAATAAATATTCTACGATCCTTCGATATGTAGATTGTTGGTCGTTACAGTACCTTTGCACCACATTTCCCTTTTTAATCATCTTCTAGTGATTCTAAAATAATGCCTCTTTATTTAAAAATGAGGAAACGTCATAATTTACTATTGTTAAGCCATAAACCCAAAAATATTGAATGTAAATAAGGAATATTTCTTTTATTCTTACAATCACACAATACACAAATTCATCTTTTTACCCAAACTTACATATTTCATATTTTAGCACTGAACTAAAGATTTGGAACATAACTACAACAAATTTATGTTTAATGGGATTAATTTTCAGATCCACAGTGCTATGTAACATATACAACATATTTCATATTACACGACATAACTTATAGGAATATTGGGAAAATATACATAAAAATCCTACAATTCATATTTATACATAATCACAACTTGTCATTTACCAATTTCAAACATATCCTTAATCAGATCCGATGGTTATCACAATTTACAATTATTTAAATAACAGATCTGATAGGCATAAAATATAGATTGGATTCAAACGAAATAGATAAATTATTATATCTATATTAGTAAATTTCCCACTCACCTATAGTTTCCAATTTATGAAATTTGAACCTTTTTAGGCTTACAATCCCCAAATTCTTGTAAATCCACAGTTTATCTAGAAAGGTTCTAGATCTGTAGAAATGTAAGAAAAAGGGAAGAGAGTGAAGAATTATATCGTTGAGCATTCTCTTCCATTGAATCTAATTATCTTCCCAATTCCATATGAATTTGATTTGATTTGTTACATGTATGAATATATTTTATTTAGAAATTAGGTTAGAAGAGGAAGAAAAACGGCAGAGCTCCGCTGCCTTTGTAGATTTGAATGGAAGAGATAGGGCTTTACCCATTTATTTATAGGGGTGGAAATGGCTTAGAACTG
Source organism: Allium sativum (assembly GCA_030737875.1). Classification (NCBI taxonomy): domain Eukaryota; kingdom Viridiplantae; phylum Streptophyta; class Magnoliopsida; order Asparagales; family Amaryllidaceae; genus Allium; species Allium sativum. Next base: position 581,148,520 of record CM060909.1, on the reverse strand, counting down.
TTGGATTAGTATTAAATTATATTTGTCCATTCGTTTTATAAATATAATAAACAAAACCCTAAAGACCCAGCCGTCATTAGGCAAACAGATGTCCAGTAGGTTGACCTGGGTGGTCGACCGCCGGTCGACCACTATGGTCGACCACTGTGGTCGACCACCTGGGCCTCAGTTGCCCAGGTCGGCTTGGTCAAATAAGGTATAATACATTTTAATTATTCTGTTTATTTATTTCCATCCATTTTTCGTATTTCGTCCGTAACTTTTTCATACAGACTCCGTTCGCGAAACTACAAACATGAAAGTTGACCAGAATTCTGAGACGAACACAACAGTTAAAGTTTTGTGGTCAAATTCCATCATTTCCAGTAACTCCAATTTTTGAGCTTCTAACTAAATAATTATTTATTGTCAAAATTCCGGGTTGTTACATTCTTCCCCCCTTAAAAGGAATTTTGTCTCGAAATTCTGATAGCTAGTTATCCTATGCTACACAACCAATTTGTCTAGATACACTTTGCAACCATGTGTATATGTGCAAGGTCTAATTAATGCATATCAACCATAAAATATGCATGCAAGATGATTCTAAATCGAGCCCTCTATATGTATGCATTGAGATTTTTAAAACATTTTCAAAAACATGATGCAAAACATCCTAAATATACTGGCAGTTCTATATGAATGCAAATTTTGAAAATTCTTTTTCATCCATAACCTTCACACAATTATGAATAAAAGTGTGAAGCAACCAATTTTGCATCCAAACCCCACCATCCAAAACGTCACGCAATCTAATTGTTTCCTATTTAATTTCTCCTAAACCGGAAAAAAGTACATCAAAGCAAAAAAAATTAACATTTCCTCCGCTTACAAATGTTCCATTTCCCACCCTACGGTGGAATTTTCACCCCAGTTACCTAACATACTCCAAAAACTTCCATCTACAAACTGTAGTGGAGGCTTAAAACAAGCTCTAAAACGTAAAATGAGTTATTTAATAGCTTGCGCCCATCATTGACAAAGTATGGAAACAACATTACTAATGCTAAAACAGTTTTTCCCTTGTTACCGTTAACGTTTTTACCGCATCATTAGTCCTATTGCACTGCTAAAACGCATACGCAAAGCATCCAAAAATCTTCCTTACACCGTTCATGTGACCAAAAATCAATTTTTTTTATAAAAATAAATTTCTGCTTGAAAACTTGTCATGTTTATTTCGAAAATTTCCTTTCAAAACCGTTTCATTTCCCTATAAAATAAGAAAATGATAAAAACGTTTTTTTTCAAACAACATTTTCTGAAATCTTTCAAAAAAGTATTTTCTAGGAATTTAAATGATTCATGTCACATGTTGGCGAAAAAGGAAGTCAATCATGCCAAAAATGCGAAAACTGAAATCACATAAAAGACAAAAATAAATTTTAGTTTTGGCAAGGAATGGTGGTTTATTTATTAATATACCTATGACGGAAACAACGCAAAACCGGTCCTTGGCTAAAATATATCCAACATAGAATTCTATTCTTTCCAGCCCTAGGACAATTGTTAGTTTGGATAAGAAAAAAGAGATCTCATTCAAACAGGCGTGCGTGAATGACATAAACATTTCCAAATTTAGAAATCTCATTAACCTAAGTCATGCGATTTTAACAACACTACAGTTACAGGAGCGAATCTCCACAACCAAGAACCCAATGCTGGAAAGGGATAACAACAAAGATAATGACGTAATAACACCAAAACTCCTAAAACAATGGCTGTATACAACAAGATGTCTTGCTCCGTGGCTGGAGCTCAAACCAATTTTTACGATCTTTAATTAACCATATCATGGTAGAAAAAAATGCTCAATCTCGTGTTACAAACACTGCTGGTACTATTGGAGGTTCCCACATCACCATCTCTTCTAAGAGAGAATTTATGATGAGAGAAAGAAACCTACCATAAAACTATTTCTCATGAAAACCCACCAAATATTGTCAAATGACAAAATGGATAGGTGAATTAAGATAAAGTAACTCCATGAGACAACACATAAGAACAACAAGCTGAATCAAACATGATGCGGCACTATATGATGGTTACGCCATCGATCAAGAAAAAGATTAATTTCCGCTTCATGAGACAAATCCAGCCATAATTTCCCATTTATAGAGTGATGTGCTAAATCGGTCACATGTCTACATGGGTAGTTCAAACATAGATTCCTGAACACAAGAAAAAGAGATTTGCTGCAAAAATCTCTAAGGCTGGTCAAACAAGAGACCATTCAAGTCTGCGTTCAATACGGATTCCTCTAAATTCTCATTGAGATTCTCCTCAGAAAAACCATCAAAAGATAGCTTAAATCTTCATCTCTGAAACGACGATCGCCTTCGAAAGAACCTACTAAAACAAGGTATAGCAAAGGTGGGTGCAGCACAAACACAAATCATGTTCTAAGATCTCAAAGCAATGGACAGGTACAAGTCCAACTTCCACAACAAATTTTCTTAGCCCTAAAGCGATGAGACCGTTTTTCTCATCCTAACCAAACCAAATGATCTCTCCCTAAGGATGCAACTTAAATGGTATGACTAAGATAGGATAGCTCAATTAGATATTATAGGCCAAGAAATGGTCGGAGATAATAAATTAGATCTTGGAGTATTAGTGAGGCAATATCTAATGTGAAAACAAGCGCGAAAAAGAGGAGACGAGGCAACGACAAGGAAAGAGAAGAAGAATAGAGATATGGTTCGGCTAGATGAGGAAAGAAGGAAGTTAAGGGGGGTAATTTGGATGCAACTTTTATGGTTGAGTCCTAGGTCCAAGTTGTACCAAAGCTCATCAACTAATTGACCGTCCTAGTATAACACAAAACAGTCAACTACCAAATGGGCTTTGGACAGAGGTAGGACCTTGACCTTACTAGGCCAGATTAAAACGTTAACCGTCCTGCATCATTTTTTAAGATTTGACACGATCCGAAATAATTATCCTCATCACTGCGGTATTTAAAGACTGTAGTTAAACTCTGAACCAGCTCCAGGGATTTATAGTCTCAACACGATGTTGCGTCTACACAACGAATGAACAAATTCCAAAAATAATTCAGCTAGAAATCCGTATTATGTATTAAAATGAATTTTCCCCTTACCTAGCTGACACAAACAAATGATTCATGAAATCAAATACCCCAAAAATTTGAATGAAGGATTTTCCTTAGCCTTTTCGAAGAAAATTTTAAAACTTTTCAATTTTTTTAGGATTTATTATAAACTAACAGTTTCGTATTTACAAACCAAGTTCATTATTACTATTATTATTCCATTTTTATATTTTAAACTGGAAAAACCCTTTCAAGTTTAAAAATATTGGAGGTTTAAAATAATTTAGATTAATTTTTTCAACTTTAATAAATTATTCAATATACATAGGAAGATAGATACTTAAAATCACAAGGAATAGATATTTACTATTCTTGAGTTTTAATGGTGTATATCTTGTTATTTTTAATTCTTTCTTTCCTACCAATCAGACCATATTTATTAAAATTATTTAATGGCCCAAAAAATTTGAAAACACGAATAAATTAAGAATTTAAACCCATATCTTCACAAACTATTTTCCGAAACCGTATTTCAAAACATGTTGACGTCCATTTTTATTTTTCAAATAGTTTTAAAAATAAATTTCTTTAAATACAAGGCTAAGAACTCAATTGGATAATTCAACAAAGGTAGATTTGGAATTTTAACGAAGTAACAAATGGATACACCTCGTAATTATATTTCCGAAATAGATACGACATATTAACATGAGATTTTCCCCGTTTTGGATCAAGTAATGGTCTTAACTGGAACTACCAACGAAACCAAATCAGGAATTTATGACTATCTCAGTTGTAGCTAGCTTTTTTTATATTAATATATATAATTTATTCCAGTTTCCAATCTCGAATCAACGGAATCCACCATATGTCTTCTCATGCTCTTCACAACGAGATTGCCAACGTACCGTGGTGTAAGACAAAATCGGTTAGAAACCCGAACTCAACATATTTCAACTCTTAGTCGCTCAAAGACAATTATATATAATTAGGCCCACGACCAATTTCTATATTCGAAATAAATTAAAGCCGAGTAAGAAAACAATGAAAATAGAAAAGAAAATCGAATTATGTTCCCTCACGATTCCTAATTTAACTAATTCCTCTGATCATTTAACCTAAGCTCTGATACCAGATGTAACACCCCACACTTTTCTACACCCAAATTTTGACAAAAATCAAAACTTGAACACATCCAAGCGTAGTATATATGGTACCTACAACAAATGAGCATGAGCGTAATCGAAGTACGATAAGATAACTCACAGCTTAAACAAAATATGACAAGTTAGTATTAACTCAAGCAACTACCTTTTCAAAGTAAGTCACTTTGCCAATACCTTGCATGAGAGAGAACGAGAACTGAAAGCCAAACTTTAACATCTCTGGGAACCCGGCCTTCTCTATGAAACCTAGAGGTTGTAATGAGGAGGGGGTCAGAACAACAAGATCTGGTGACTAAGAAATGCACAACACAATCTATAACATAGATATATTCCGTTTGGTTCAACCCAAGCTGTATGCCTAACCGGGTTAGTGATTCTAGCCCAACCCAGTAAATGTTTACGCACGACTTTACTATTTAGCCCAAAGTAGTATTTCCAAATTATATTACCGAGAAAGGACATTTACATTCATTTTTGTGAAGCCTTTATACCAAGTTAACTGGTTAATTATATTGATAGTCGGCCCCTAATTACGAGGTTTCTATCTATTTCCGTAATCACTATTCTTTATTATTTAATGCCTTACCAACAATGATAGATAGGGTGGATTCTCCCTGATGACTTAAGACCTTAGGCGGACCTATTGGTCAATTATTAACCCTCGATAATATATTCAATGTCAACATAAAACTAGAGGGCACTACCTACGGGCCCTACTAGTTAAGGCTTTCGTCATTCACGCATATACCCTTATCTCGCATAAGGTGATAGGTATTTTATCGATCGTTGTACCTCTAGCTGACCTTATCAAATAACCTCCTTAGTCACTTACTACTTCTCGTAGGATAGGCGGCCATATCTGGCCATTTTAATTTTCTGGTTTGGGTAGGCAAACACACACCTTCCATTTAAGATCCCTATACTGAAAAACCTATTCCTATGTGGACTCTTTAACCCTGGTCTCTTAGTCTTTTAGGACCTCGGAAGCAGGCTACACGCGAAGGTTATTTGTTCTTCCCTCATTTTCCTATGACACCTTTCCCTTTTTGGGATAAGTAGGCTACGTTATTAAGTCATTCCCATTTAATTCCTTTATATGGAAATACTATATATACACCATTTATTTGTATCATAGATTTGTATGGTTAATAACATCTTATATTATTAACCTACTAAGTCCAACTATATTTTTAGTTATAAGTTTTATTGACATTAATAAGGAAGATTATATTCCCTTTTTTCTAGGATATTTATTTAATTTCTTCCCTAATTTGGACTTAGTATTTAAACGACAATCAATACCCATTAATCCCCTTTTTGACCCCATTTCTTTTTATTTCCTTTTTATTGCCCTTTATGACTCTAACGATCATATTTTCCTAAGGCAACTATTTATCAGTCCCAAGTTAGCTATTTGTTGTACCCCAACGGGCAATTCCTATATTTATTTATTTACTAGTTGACTGTTATATATTTACATACTGGGCCTCTTACATTAAGTTGACTACCTGTGGATGCTGGATATGCCGGTCGGTTCCGGGCAGGCTTTTACCACAAGGAACTTAACCTCCTGCCTTAGTACAATTATATTTATGTATTAGACCCCTTTTATTAAATTGACTACGTGTGGTTGCTCGATTTGGCAGTTGGTTCCAAGAAGGCTTACACCACAAGTTGAGTTTAACCTAGTGTCTAAATACGATCATAATTTAAATTCCCTAATTGGGGTCCACAACAATTATCCTAATTGATTTTAGGAACTGTAACCATTTTCCTATTCGCGTTTATTTTCCCCAATCAATATTGGTTACAATTAATTTGCGGATCTTATTTTTAGCAGTTAATTACATTGATTGCTACAAATGGTTACCACAAATATATTAATTCACTATGGATTATATTTACAAATAATTCCACCATTGAGCCTTATCCAAACATTCAAACATTTGTCACAATTGTTATTTATTTATTTATGGCATCATTTATAGCAATCAATTACACTAGTTGCTACAACGATCATCACAAATATATTCATTAAGTATGGAATATAAATTTACATGTATGATTCCATAAATGAATACCATTCAACATCTCAAACCTTCAAACATTGAATACAATTCATATTTTTCCGTTTTACGCTGATTTGGACGAATAATATGTGTATATTTATTTCTATGTTAGAATGCGGTCAACCATTATTATTATTTTTATTATCATTTATTATTTTGCAATAGTTATTTTTAAATTAATGATTTGGTCTAATCAATTAACCAATCATTCCCTTTTCATATTCAATCTTGCCAAAACGGTTTCAAGTCTTACAAGGACCATTAGCCAAAATCATTGTCAGTCATGCCTATTTTGTGGAATTGACATATTTCCAAATCATAAGAAATATATGTAATATATTTTTATTTTGGAATAGTCATGCAAATTACATAGAAAACATGTATTTATTTTTATATGTACCTTTGCACCACTTTTCCCTTTTTAATTCTTTTTGTCATACTTCTTATGATTTTAAAATAATGTCTCTTTATTTAAAAATGAGGAAACATCATAATTTACAATGCTTAAGCCATAAACCCAACAATATTTAATGTAAACAAGGATTCTTTTGTTCTTACAATCACATAATACACAAATTCATCTTTTTACCCAAACTTACATATTTCATATTTCTGCACTAAACTAAATATTTGGAACATAACTACAACAAATCTATGTTTAATGGGACTGATTTCCAGATCCACAGTGCTATGTAACATATACAACATATTTCGTATTTCACGACATAACTTGTAGGAATATGTGGGGAAAATATACTTAAAAATCCTACAATTCATATACATAATCACAACTTGTCATTTACCAATTTCGAACATATTCATAATCAGATCTGATAGTTATCATAATTTACAATTATTTCAATAACAGATCTGATTGGCATAAAACATAGACTGGATTCAAACGAAATAGACAAATCATTATATCTATATTAGTAAATTTCCCACTCACCTATAGCTTCTAATTTATGAAATTTGAACCTTTTTAGGCTTACAATCCCTAAATTCTTATAAATCTACAGTTTATCTAGAAAGGGGAAAAAATTCTAGATTTGTAGAAATGTAAGAAAAAGGGAAGTGAGCGAAGAAATCTATCGTTGAGAATTCTCTTCCATTGAATCTAATTATCTTCCTAGCTCCATATCAATTTAATTTGATATATGTATGAATATATTTTATTTAGAAATTAGGTTAGAAGAGGAAGAAAAATGGCAGAGCTTCACTGCCTCTATAGATTTGAATGGAAGAGAATGGGGCTCTACCCCTTTATTTATAGGGGTGGAAATGATTTAGAACCCTCAGATTAGTTTTAAATTATATCCGTTTATTCGTTTTATAAATATAATAAACAAAACCCTAGAGACCGAGTCGTCATTGGGCAACTGACGCCGTGTAGGTCGACTTGGGAGGTCGACCGCTGTGGTCGACCGCCGGTTGACCGCTGCAGTCGACCGCCTAGGCCTCAGTTACCCTGGTCGGCTTGGTCAAATAAGGTATAATATATTCTAATTAGAGGAAATTTATTTAAAGGAAAAACATTATAATAATCTATAAAGCGGGGATGTAACTTTTATTATTTCAGTAGAAAGACAATCACTTCTTTCCTTCTTGAGATTCCGAAGTCACCGCGATTTCACCTTCTTCCACCAACAGTCTTTCGAAGTCGTCCTAATCTGAAGCTTCCGCCATCACCTAAAGCTACCACCACTGTCGCCTGAAGCCGCTGTCGTCGCCTAAGCTGTTGCCGTCGTCACGTGAAGTCGTCGTCGTCGCTTGAAGTCGCCGCTGCCATCGCCTGAAGCTGTCGCCGCCGCCGACTCCAGAAGCTGCCGCAGTTGTCTAAAATTAGTCAATTCGAAGCAATTCCCCATCTAATTATATTTTCTGCTGAAAATGCCGATGCTTTTTCTCTTGATATGTGGTATACATAGATTGGAATGGTGATGCTAATCATTTCAATATACGCTATGTGTCTAGTCTTGAGCAGGTCCTCTTTTAAATTTCAATTGGCTTTGGCTGAATAAGAATGAATGTATGATTAATTAAAGGAAATACGATCCCTTGATTCATTTTCTGCATTACACAGCATGCATAAACGTTGATAGTTTATCTCCCAAATCATCAATCTATCAGTGATGGATGGTCTGTTCAAAAGTAATTCATATGCACGAATTATGAAGGACCATTCAACCTTATAACAACATAAAAAATGCTAAATTCAGCTATCATTTCGTGTATGCAATATATTGTATAGAAACTTAAAATTATAGTGATATATTTAACTATCATTTAGAATATTATACACATGCTAGGTCACTTTCAAAAATAGAATGCTAAATTCAACTATCATTTATCATATCTATACATGCTAGTTCTCTTTAGGAAACACATTGCTATATTTGTGTATCATTTTTCGTATCTTATATGTGCCAGTTCACTTTAAAAATATAGTGTTGTATTCAACTATCATTTAGCATATTCTATTCATGCTAGTTCACTTTAAAAATACGATGTTGAAATCAACTATCATTTATTATGTTCTGTACATTCTAGTTTACTTTAAAAATACCATGCTATATTCAACTATCATTCAGCATATTTAGACATTCTCGTTCCTTTTAAAAAATACAATGCTAAATTCAACCATCGTTTATTATATTCTATTCATGCTAGTTCATTTTACTAATAAATACTATATTTAAACAATATTTTGCAAACTCTACACGTGCTAACTCACTTCAAAAACACAAATGATAAATTCAACTATCATTTACTATATTTTATACATGGTAGCTCACTTTAAAAATACAATGCTATATTCAACTATCATTTAGCATATTGTAAACATGTTATTTCATTTTAAAAAATACAATGCTAAATTCAACTATCATTTACCACTTTAAAAATATAATGTTACATTCAAATATCATTCATCATATTATATACATGCTAGTTCACTTTGAAAACATAACGCTATATTCATCTATCAGTTATCATATTTTATAACGTTAGTCACTCTAATATAGCACTTGAGTAATGATAGACGTACATAACATTAATTTAGCATCCATCTGTATTTAGTGCAGAATATGCTAGGTTAATTAAGTGCAGAAAATTTAGGAAAAATTTAGCACTATAATGTTGATCTGTATTTAATGGATTGATTTGTATTTATAGCATTAATTTAGCATTCATCTGTATTTAGTATATGAAAATGCCAGGTTAACCTAGTATTATAGCGAATGACCGAACCCTTGAATATTGTATGAAAATGCTAGGTTAACCTAACATTATTGCGCATGAATGAACCCTAGAATAGTGTCTGGGAATGCCAAGTTAATGTAGCATTATAGCGAATGACCGATCCCTTGAAACTTGTATGAAAATGCTAGGTTAACCTAGCGTTATTGGGCATGACCGAGCCCTTAACCAGTATATGAAAATGCCAGGTTAACCTAGCATTATAGCGAATGACCGAGCCCTTGAAAATTGTATGAAAATTCTAGGTTAACCTTGCATTATAGGGTATGACCGAGCCCTCAACCAGTATATGAAAATGCCAGATTAATCTAGCACTATAGCGAATGACCGAGCCCTTGAAAGTTGTATGAAAATGGTAGGTTAACCTAGCACTATAGGGTATGACCGAGCCCTCAACCAGTATATGAAAATGTCAGGTTAACCTAGCACTATAGCGAATGACTGAGCCCTTGAAAATTATATGAAAATGCTAGGTTAACCTAGCATTATAGGGCACGACCGAGCCCTTAACCAATGTATGAAAATACCAAATTAACTTAGCATTATACTGAATGACCGAGCCCTTGAACAGTGTATGAAAATGCTAGGTTAACCTAGCACTATGGTGCATGACCGAGCCCTTCAACAGTGTATGGAAAATGCTAGGTCAACCTAGCATTACATGGTATGACCGAGCCCTTGACTATTGTATGAAAATGGCAGGTTAACCAAGCATTATAGCAAATGACCAAGCCCTTGACAAATGTATGAAAATGCCAGATTAATCTAGCATTATATTGCAGAAAAAATAATAGCTATTTGAATGAGTAAATATTAAACAACAAGAAAATGCTAAATGCACATGGCATTAAAATCTAAAAAAGTCATAACCTGTAAATTCATAAGGAATTAGTTAACCAAGCGGGTACCCATGACACATAAAAGACTTCCGCACACAAGGCCTAATCGAGTACCTATGACATGTAAAACACTTCCGCACGCAAGTCCTAATCGGGCACTCCAGCAACGATTATGTACCCAGTAGGAATTAGATAACCAAGCGGGTACCCGTTACACATAAAAGACTTCCGCACGCAAGGCCTAATCGGGTTCCTATGACACGTAAAACACTTCCGCACGCAAGGCCTAATCGGGTACCAATGACACGAAAAACTTCCGCACATAAGGCCTAATCGGGTACTCCAGCAACTATCCTGCACCCAGTGGGAATTAGTTAACCGAGCGAGTACCCATGACATGTAAAAGACTTCCGCACGCAAGGCCTAATCGGGTACCTATGACACGTAAAACACTTCACACGCAAGGCCTAATCGATTACTCCAGCAATGATTCTGCATCCAGTAGGAATTAGTTAACTGACCGGGTACCCATGACACGTAAAAACTTCCAGACGCAAGGCCTAATCGGGTACCTATGACACGTAAAACACTTCTGCATGCAAGGCCTAATCGGGTACTCCAACAATGAATCTACACCCAGTAGGGATTAATTAACCGAGGGGTACCCATGACACGTGAAAGACTTCCGCACGCAAGGCCTAATCGGTACCTTTGACACGTAAAACACTTCTGCACGCAAGGCCTAATACTCCAGCAACGATTCTACACCCAGTATGAATTAGTTAACCGAGCGGATACATGTGACACGTAAAAGACATTCGGACGCAAGGCCTAATCGGGTACTGATGACACGATAAAGATGTCCGGACGCAAGGCCTAATTGGTTACCGATAACACGATAAAGACGTCTGGATGCAATACCTAATCGGGTAATTCAGCAACGAAACTGCACCCAGTAGGGATTAATAAATGAGTGGGTACTAACAATATCGACTGAAGTTTCTTTCAACTTACACATCAAGTATACCAAGTTAAGGTTAACAAAATCTCAAAGAAGTATTACTTGTTTAAAGTCAGTTGTAGTGTAGTACTTATATAGAATGATGTATTAATATATCATTTTATTATTAATACCCTTTATTATACTAAATTATGCAAATAATAGATGAACATAACACATTTGTGTATAATAAGTATTGTCAAATGTGAAAAACCATTTAGTACACCGCTCAACTATATGCAATCATGCACTATACAAATATGAATCCATATAACCAAAATGATATGTACAATTAGCATTATACTCAAACAAAGAATAATAAAACCACAAACACAATCAATAGAGTAAATCAAACAGAAACAAATCACAAAACATGCATCATACAATCAATATGAAATATAAATGAAATGATATATACAACTAGCATTATACCATAACAAATGAAAATATAACCACAAACACAATCAACAGAGAAAATCAAATAGAATAAAAATCAGAAGATATTTGCATAGTATTTAAACAACTAAAAAATCTAATTACATGGCAAAATGTATAATACATTTAACTGCATGAGCACATGGGAAACCAGTAAGTCTCCAATGATTACAACTACATAAATGATTTTGGAGATCTACAACTTGTGACTTCCACGACATAACATCAAAAATAAACTCTGATGACTTGAAAACATCCCAACCAAACCCATCATCAACTAACTTTGATAAATGGTCATCCATGATAGGACAAAGAACTATTTTCCATAACACACATTTCTCCCTCCTTCTGGCAATTTGATCCATAATTTTACTATATGAAATGATATGTACAACTAGCATTATGCAATAATAATTATACAATCATCATACTAAAATAAATAAACCACTGTCAAACTAAATGACAATAAAAATATAAAATGATAGTTAAACATACCATTTGAATACGAATGACAATAAAATTTAAAAACCATATTTAAGATGATAATCGTACCTTGATGCAATCAACATTCACAAATTTCATACTCAAATTCAAATAAAGAAGAGTCTGTGCTAAAATAGGTGGAATATGAATTATCATTATACTCAAAAACAACTAGCAAGCTTGTTGATTCACCAGTGGTAATATCATCACTGCGAAACAAACGTGTATAGTTATTATTAACAAAACTGAAAATGGTATACACATAACATATAGTTATTATTAACAAAATAGAAAATGCTAAACACATATAGCATATCAGGGTAAAATAACTTCCAATATGCATAAACACAATCTAATTTAATAACAATAAAGAAATTTGAAATAAGAAACAAATGCATATTTCACAGGAGGAATTGTTAACATCGACGAACCCGATTATACCTTGCCTGAAGCCACCGACGCTTGAAGATGTCGTCACAGCCGTCGCCGCCTGAAGCTGCCGTCGCAGCAGCCACCTGAAGCTGTCGTCATTGTCTAAAAGTAATCAAATCCAATTAAGATAGTTAGATGAAATATACAAAAATCAACAAATCAATTAAGATCGAAAAAATTGACAGTAAAATTAAGGCCAAAGAGTAAGAAAAAACATCGAAAGACAGAATAGATTGGGAGGAAAGGAAAAGGAAGAAGAGCGATCTAAAATTGATAAAGAAACAGATGACCTAGAATTTAAGATTTGGGAACTGTTTTTCCTTTGAACGAAATTGAAAAGCCGCGTCCTTCTGACTAAAAAAAAATGCCGCGTCGTTTTGATAAAAAAAAATAGATGTTTTCTTCCTTCGGCCGATTTTCTGTTTTAATTATTCTATTTATTTATTTTCGTCTGTTTTTCCTATTTCGTATTTCGTCCGTAACTTTTTTATACGGACTCTGTTCGCGAAACTCCAAGCATGAAAGTTGATCAAAATTTCGAGATGAACATAACGGTTAAAGTTTCATGGTCAAATTCCATCGTTTGCAGAAATTCCTATTTTTGAGCTTTTAATTAAATAATTATTTATTGTCAAAATTCTGGGTCGTTACACTTGATCTACTAGAGATTGTGGTGTGTGTTTTTCTGTGAAATTTGTAGGACCGTTTTTATTTTGTATAAATAAAGAGGAAGAAGTGATGATTCAGAAATATTTGAGTGAGGAAAGTGATCAGGTATCGTTCTCTATTTATAGTCTAACTTGCAACGGTTGTTTCCATCGGGAACGGTCTTGTCTCTTCAATTCGCATTTGCAACGCTTATTTCTATTAGAAAAAAGGTTTCTGTCTCTTCAATAATTGCAATGCTTAGTTTCAGTCGCGTCTCTTCAGCGATTGCAACAACATGTGTTTCTTCATTTGCAATGACCATTTCCGTTGGCAAACGTTGTGCCCAGTCATTTCGTAACGGCTATTTCTATTTATATACGGTTGTGTCCATCCGTATATTTGCAATGGTTGTTTCTGTTTGAAAACCATCCACTTTTTTTTGGCCCCGCACCCGACCCGGGACAAACGGGTGGTGAGCGCTTGTATTTGATAATCCATGACCATAAAGGTCCTTCCCCTCATACAAAATTGTCTGACCCTAAGGGTCAATATGGGGATCGAGGATCTATTATCCAAGCATAAACACATACTTATTTTTGGCGATGTGTGACTTGTATCTCATTCACTATTTTAAGATTTATAATAGTTGATTCATAAAGCAAGAGAAATAATCATATCGATGCAAACCCAATTATAAATGAAGCTATAGAGGAGTAAGAAAGAGTGAAAATGCTTCCTTCAAATATTCAAATCGGATTGAATATGAATTTAATGGGATAGCTGAATGTGTTCCAGTTACTCTTAATAATTGGAAACGTCTTAGCAATAAATCAAAGGTTGTTCTTTGGGAATCTTATTAGGTAAGAAAGAATCTGTTATATGTATTTTTATTTTTACTCTCTTTCAAGTTGAATTAAAGCCTAAAATCTAATCTTGCTAAAGAAATACACTACTTTCTGCACTGCCTTTGTATATAGACCATAGTATATCCTTTGAAATGCAATTTCGGTTGTTTTAATTGTTAAGTCATATGTACATATGAAGAGTCAGTATAAGTCAGTGCCCTTATTTGAATTGTTATTTAAGAAATTTTCTATTTCCTAAAATACAATTCAGTCCACTCATCTGTCCTTAGAATTCTGCATTTAAACCATTTATTTTATAAACAAAGGCAGGCTAAAACGTGTAAGTTTAATAATAGTAAAAATGGAAAGATTAATAGTAGCAGTCTATTTGTGATGGCGGTGGCACCAGCCTGCCGATGTTTGTTATAAATTGATTTATTGTCTCAAAATACAAGTATTATTCACACGTAATTAGCAGGTTGTAAAAGAGTTTATGTTTAGTTATTTAGTATTGATACGGTGAAGTCTGCGATTATCACCAATTAGATCCTGCTCATTAAAACTTTTATTGAATCTTTCCAAGTTAAAAAGTGAATAAAAAGAAAATGATTGCACATGTTTGTTATAATTTATTATTTTCATAACATAAATTATATTCATGTATTCACATTCTTAACCATATTACTAAGGACTAGCTATTCAAATGATTTAAGAAAAATGCTTTTAGTTGATAAGTAGCTAGTTGAATTGTATTGAACCAAGAACCATTTTAACTATTTTTTTATTTTATTTAAAGATTTAGTTCTTTGAATGATATGTAGAAAAATATGTCAAGACTTGGGTCTTTTTTGGTCAAAACTTAAAAATATCACTAATTGAATCAACGGCACTAAATTAAAAACATTAATAATAAAAATCCATGAAGTGTCTATGTGTCTATGGATTAATTATAGAGGATATAGTGGATCCTAAATATAATTTCTAGTTTAGTTTGAGAGATCTTAAAATAATATACGTAATTTTGACTTTTTCCAAAAACATGGCATATCTCAAAATATATGTAGTTTACTAGTATAATCGCACAACGGCGGGGAAACTGACCGCTTAATCAAGTAATTTTGAAAAAATATATTTATTGTAGCCTTCTTATCTTGACTTTGTAATCTTTAGAAAATATATGTGTTGCAATTATTCACATTTAAGATTATATATTGAACATTTGTTTGCATTATTAGAACAAAACTAACAACTAAATGTATGCATATGTGAAAGCATTTACACAGATGCTTTTAGACACATAAAAACACACATACATGTACATAATACATATCAACACATACATATGCATGTGTGCGTGTGTATGTATCTCTCTCTCACTCACACACACACTTACTTTCTATCTATGCGTGTGTGTATATGCACACATACATTCATTTAAAATGACGATGAATCAATATAGCACTGAAATGATGAGAAAGAATAAGATATATTAGAAAAATGAGATACTGAAATTAAAGTTCACTTGATAAGGTGCAGCAAGACGCTGAAATTAATAGTCAAATGAATTCATCAAGGAAAAGGTAAATTCATTAGATGACAACAAATGGATAAGAATAAAATAATTTAAAATTTAGTGTAAACACTAAAATTGAGTAATTGATATTTGTTATTACATAATAATAGCATTTGTTAAAAAAACTCTTTATTAACGAATAGTCCAAACATGTTCAAGAAAACAGGTACTACAAACAGATTGTTAATAGAAAATAGAATAAAAATGGGGGCTTGTTAAAGGGATTCCAACATTGGTTAGGGGGTTAATTTTAAGGGGATTCCTTGTTATTTGTAATTTGTTAAGGGGAGATTGTATATAAAAGATAAAATAAGAATAGACAAAAATACCCTTGCCCACCTTATTTGTAATCTTCAACAATGTTATTTATAAATATTCGACCAGAATTTACGATAATTCAAATTCAAATTCAACCATCCAATTCGAATTGATATTATGTTTGCTTACTTGATCCGATGACTTTTGATCACATACGACTTTCGTGTATCTCCGTTACTTTAACTATATTTGTTTATTTATTTATTTTCCATCGTTAATATGTACTCATTAATTATATTTTAGGTTTTAGGGTTACATCAATAAAGATTATTAGGTTAATATTGGAAATTTTATTAATATATTTAAGGGGGCTAATTTATTTTAACCCCCCTTAATAATTTTACAATAAATTGAAAATGGTACTCCCCTTAATCAAAAGTGGAGTCCCTCTAATAAATCTCCTTAAAAAGTTAATACATCACCACATGTTTTCAATGGAAAAAGTAACAGCAAGATTCTCTTGTACTAGATTAGGACTTTATCATGTAGTAATGTGTACCAACCAAATAACATACAAGATCAATGGATGAACATATTTCATACATTCATGCACTAATCACACCATTGAATATAATATCAATCACTAAAATTTCAAATGAAAGTTATAACATAGAGGCATAATAGTGCAGTTACAATGAACATAAAAACTATTAGACCAAAAAATGACACTAGCAACCAAAAAAGTCGTGTTTTAAACATGAAATATGAAGAAATGACTAAAAAAACTGCGAAATAAGAAGATTTTAACAATGGTTCGACATTAATGAGTCTACATACACTTCATAACTCCTTGATTCATTAGGAAATTACAATTACAATGAATATAATCCACATACACTCAATTTACAAAGAATAATTCTCTCTGAATTCACTGATTTGATTGAATAAGAGGATGGTTATCAATTGTTGAATGCAGTCCATGGTGTATCGGGTCAGATGCCACGTGGAAAGCATCCCTCCAATCTCGAAATGAAGTGGAAAACATGGAGAAATGCTCTCTTGATTATGCCTTGCCAAGTGTAAATCGATCTGAATTAAAAGCAACAACCATTTCCATAAGAATAGGTCTTCATCACTGTGCAAAATTCGCTTTAGGCGGGTCAGGTCCTTGTCATTTGACCTGATGCCAACGTGTCAGAGTTCTGAAGCCAACCTGTCCCGAAGTACATAACTGGATCAGGTTGGGTTCATTCCATCCAACCTGTTTCCTTCGATTCGATCCGACCCAAAGGGTCGTGCCAATCCACCACCTTGCCGATGCCAAGTTCAAACTTCCTGAGATCCGACATGAAGCTTTCATACATGAAAATGCTAAGCTCTCCAACATTTCATCACTTCATCCAAGTGATTGTCGATCAATGCCTGCATACACTCAAGTCTTGAGTTATTCCAGTGATGGCAACCGAGTTGAGATGGTTTCGCCAAAAAGTAGGCTAACATTTTGATCACTTGGGCTTTGGGTCGCCTGATCACAAAGCAGGCTAACATTTTGCACCCCAAAGTATGTCTCATTGCAGATGAGAGGTGCTTTGAATAAGTCAAGCCAAATCTTTCTGCAACGTCATCCATCCTTGAGAAGACTTTATCAAATTGTTGTGTCCTCTTGAGTAGTTCCGATATTCTGACTCTTCGTTATATAGAAGGCTTGCCATATATCGCCCCACTTCCGTGGGTGCTCATTGGGCCAAATCCTATAACCAGAGTATTCAAGGTGATTGAGTAATCGTTTAAACGTCGTTGAATCAAGAGGTCAAATTCTTTCACCATAAGTCATGTAGGATTGTTGGCTCTTATGCGTGTGATCGTGCATGCATAGGTCGTTTCCAAATGACGTTGTCTTCCCACGCAAGTCAAGCATATTGTCGATTTAGACTTTCCTTTACACACAAGTCAATGTATGAAGTAGCCATCCAAGTCATAGGGTAGTATAAGAATCTTCAGGCTCTGAGCTAGCATCTGGACCGTTTGGGCAGAGCAGATCAGAATCGGCATACGCATCTGACATTTGTACTTAGCTTAGGACTATCCCAACATCGGGACATTGACCTAGAACTCCATGGTTGCCTTGAATCGTAACAATGACAAGTCAGTGAACCACGATCACTCTGAATTGTGTTAATGGAGAACCAGAAATCTGTGGTTACATTAGATCATATTTAAAGGAATCCACAATAGATCTGGATCATTTTGTAATTCAATGATCATATAGGAATCAGTAAGGGATGTCGTTGAAATCATGTGAATGGGTGTCTGTATGATCGTCACAATCATAAGGCAGTAGAGAAGTTTATCATAAATTCCATTCGATGTAGTTGCGATTTGAACCTTTAAAGTCACGCTTGACTCGTAAGCTGGCTAGCTTGAATAGGCATGATGAATCAAGTCATATTCTGGAGGTATAGTGTATATTCTTTAAATCACATGCCAAGTCAGAGTCGTCTTCAAATTCACTCTGCACGTTGACGCTCATGCTCTCTGAGCCAGTGGAGGACAAGCGAAGTCAGTGCTTACGCCCCCGGCATTGGTGGGGGTTGACCTAAGTTAGTCGGACATCCAACCCTTAAGTCTTTATACTTTCCATCGTTGCGTCAGGTTAGGGTTACGGGTTCAGCAATCTCAGTCATCCCAAGTTGATCTGTACTCTCTCTCAAGTCAGCAAGAGAAAGAGTTATATACGCGAATGGTCAAATCACATTCTCTTTGGTGTCTTCACTTCACTTTAGTCAAAAGGCGAGGATTGCCTCCTCGAGCATTAGCAAACATAGTTAATCTCATCGGATTAGTCACAGAGTTGGTTAAGCTTATTAAAATGCAAGCGAATGAACGTTGTTAGAGAGTTATTCTAGCCTCTTTGTTCATGTTTTAGCACAGTCCGAAATGGTGACCACACTCTTTTTAAGTTTATTCCTCATGCTCGTTCCTATTGAGCTCAACAAACAAGTTGTAGACTCAATCGCTAAACTAGTTCTCTTCGAAATTCCACATTCCTGTCATTCTTTTCCAGGGTTCTTCCCTTACACTGATCGTTTCCAAAGTTGGATGGTCCTCCATCCTTTGTCATGAAAACATTGAGATCATTCTCCTCGACGTTAGTATCCTCTTGTTGCAAGGATTTGTCTATCTCAGAGTTGAATCCACTAAGATTTCGAGCGAATCTCATTGTCAAGATATTTTGAAGTTCAAGTTATCCAGAATATGGGATATAGCTGCACCATAGATGGTTCAGGTCAATCTACCGATGCCACCGCTGTGTTGAATATTTCCAAGAATGAACGCAGGGTCTCGCCGGACCTCTGTTTGATTGAAGTGAGTAGCATGACGTTATTGAGTCAAGGGATATGGACCTTTGATTGCTTAATGAAGCGTGTGACCAATGTGTTCCAATGGTTGATCGATTCAGATATAGGCTACAAAATTGTATATTAACAATGTAAGTCAAGAATAGAGGTAAGCCCTTAGCCATGATGCTGTTAATATAGCACTTCCATATGGTGCACTCAGCATCTCAGATGCACGGTAGGATCGGTCTTGCCGTTGTAAGCCTCTAGAGATGGTAGTTTGAAGTCCAAGGATTGCAGAAATCCCTGATGTCCCATGTGATTGGGCTATGATAGACGTTATCCATGTTGTATTGAGATGTTCCCCCTTTGGTGAGGCATCGAATAATGTTAGAAATCTGACCTCCATCTCCGAGAAGTTGTTGCCAACTTCCCAATTTAGCGTTGGTTCCCCTAGCATGAAGTCCAAATACGGATGGAAGCCGGTCTTGGGCTTCTTGGTTCGGCATATGCAATAGCCGTCAATCAGGCTTCTGTCATTCAATTCTGGATGATGATCCGCTGCTCAGATGTATGCGAGTTAATCTTGAATAGTCATTCTTTTGGCTACAGTCTGGTATCCTACGCAACTTTGAGGATTGTAAATGTGCATAGAATAATCTAGTAATCGAATCATGCTACTCGAAGCTCGTATCTCGTGCCCCCGTCCATAGGGGTTTTTCTAAGTGGTGAGCATCAAACCCATGTCTTCTCTGAAATCATACACCCTCATCAAGTCATGAGTTAAATGCAAAATGAATTGTTGGTACTCTCAACCCGTGCTAACCTCTAGTCACCCGTCCAAGCTCTGAGGATTGAATTCAGGTGGAGAAAGGTCAAACCGTAGTCCCCTAGAGTGCTCTTGCTTGCCCCCTTCATCAAGTGAGAGGCCGTAGACAAAGCGATTACATCACATCCTATAAGTGTGCGAGATAGGACTGTCAATCCATGTTCGGTCATACATGATCCTTCCAGTCGGGAAGTCGATTGGGACTAGCAAATGGACATTCACTCTTGTAACACCCCACATTTTTAAGATAATAAAATAAGAATAACTTAATTAGATATTCATAACTAAGGGAAACAGACTGCACCGTTGTGTTCGTCTTGGAATTCTGGTCAAAATAGACACCTGGTTTGCATAAATCGGACAACGTATGAAGAAGTTATTAAGGTTAGAAGTTTGTATACGTGCAAGAGAATTACATATATATACATAATAGGTTCAGAAATTCAAAAATAGGTCCAGAAATTCGAAATTCGGTTCAAAATTCAAAATTTCGGAAAGCAGCAAATTTCCCGCCCAAGGGGTCTACCCCCTAAATAGGGTGTCGACCCATGGGTCGACTCCCTCAAGAGGGGGTCGACCCCCCACGAAAGATTTAGGCAGATTCGTTTTTCTGCACCTGGACAGATTTCTGACTGGATTCCTTGATTCTAGGCTATAAATAGGACCCAGACCCATTGTTTTATTCATCTAATTCAATGGCGACGATGAAGTACTACTCCAACATAATTTGATCTAACCTTTTTCTTCCTTAACAATGAAGGGTTATACTGATTTAGAGATCTGCAAGCCTTCTTCTATCACAGTGAATCTACGTTAATTTTAGATCTCTTATCGAAGTAAGGTAATTCCTAGATCTGGTCTATTTTTCAATTCTCTTCTATTTTCTTCCCTTTTTCTTTTAGTAAAAATTATAAATCCATGGTTGCTAGGTTCTGAATCCAAATTAGGAGAAAACCATGGAAGGATAGATCTGGACCAGATCTAGGATTTGGAAAGCTTACCAGGTGAGTGGGTTTAAGCTATAGCCTTTAGATAATAATATGTTATCATTTAGCATTCCTTTTTTTTTATTAATTGTGAAATTGCCAGATTAATTATAAATTATTGTTATAATAAGTTGAGATGTTAATATGAATAATTCATACGTTGAATCAGTTAAAGTGTTGGAATAATTACATGTTGAACAAACTTGTTAGAATATGGGCAATGACTACTGTTGTTATAATTATATGATTCATATTATCGAGTAAATGACATGTTTAACTTGTTGGATTTGAATAATTACCCGATTGAATGTTTACATGTCAAAATAGAATTAAACACATGTTAAAAAGGACAAGCGACAAAATATAGGCATAATTTGACGACATATAAATTAGATTACAGTAAACATATGAAAAGGAGAATATGCCTAAAATTAACATAAAATAGGAATAATGGTTAAAGAACGAACATGCCTAGATTCACAGTAATTTGACACTATAACGCTTTTAGGATCGAGGTTAGATTTGCACTTGTGATAGAAGTCTGACCGGAGCCGCCCGACATATCCAGCATTCACAAGTGGTAAATCAAATGTGAGGGAGTGCATAATTAAAACATGTAATGGTGCAAAGACACGAGGTTAAGTCAACTTGTGGTAGAAGTCTGCCCGGACCCGCCCGACATATCCAGCATCCACAAGTGTAGGCTTTATGTGAGAGGTCTAGTGCATATATATATATATGTATATAACAAGATATGAATAAATGGCAATAATGGTAATTAAATGTCTAACTTAGAAACTAAGAAAGGAAGCAATGTAATGAACTGAGTTAGTGTGATGCAAAGGAAAAGTGATGTATTTCCCTAAATGACCTATTTCTGAGAACGCGGCTGCAAGTAAGCCACAATAAATAAAGTAAGCAAAATGGAAAGAAATTACTTGCCACCAAGGAATTAGATGGGAATACGTTATGAAAATAAATCACTGATTCCTTCTATAAATCAAACTGATAAAGTGCATGAAGTGTTTTCCTTAATAAAATAAGGAACATATATTACAATGAATGAAGAATAATGGATTACAACATTAAAAGGTATAAAAGGGGAATGATAATAACCTATTATAAATAAATAACATTAATGAAAATGTTGTATAATAGGTAGACTTGTCCTAGGAACAAGTGAAGATTATAAGTTAGGTCATAATAAACTAATAAGGAAATGGGATAACTGATGAAATGAGATAAGGGGCACTTAATTGTAAATTAAGTAATCGGTAAATGGGGAAAGCCGGAAACCAGTTGAGAAAAGAGGGAAAATATATGAAATATAAGAGGCTGTACTTAATTATAAATTAAGTAATCGGTAAACTTGGAAATCTTAAACCCACTGATATGAATAATATGTTTGGACTTGTCCTAGGGACAAGAGGAAATTATTACATAGGTTATAACAAATGGATAGAGAAACTTATTAATGGGCCATATTTAAGAGAACTAAGTTAATAAGTAAACAACGATAAGTTGTAGTAACGATGTAAATGGGATTATGATTAAATGAGAAAGGATGAGGAAAACTTATAAAATGAAATAAGTTATATTTAATCATAAATGGTAAGTGACATGTTAATTAGAAAACATGTGAATTGAGGTATACTTAATAACATATTAAGTAGAACATGTTATTGTAACCTTGAAATCAAACAAGAATGTAAAGGGGATTGTGGATTACAAACATTGGACCACAATCTAGAGAATAACATGTTGTGAGCTTATTAACAAACTTAAATAGGTTAAGTTATATAACCAAAATTAATAAGCAAGAGGAACTTGGTAACTTGATTAATAATTAAATCTGAATGGGAATAACCAAGTTAAATGGAAACGTGGTGAGGTAAGGCAAGCGCGTAAAAGAATGTTTAGACATAGGGTCTAACAACATATTGAAGTAAGGCGCTTGGACCAGTCTGCACGTTTGAGGGTGAATAACCCAATGGGGTAGATCATCATGGTGTTATAAGGCACGAGGGGAGCGCACATTCATCTAATTGTTCTAATGGCTCCAAAGGTCTGGAAGGGGAAGCACGCGGCTTCCTGAGATACGTAAGGTGCTCCTAGTAGTCCTCTGTGCGGTGGTAGATGTTTTAGGCTATGCTTGCAGAGGTTGGGTCTGCGCGTAACTACTAGGTGGGTGGGCCTTGACTGCAGAAGTAGCTATGCAGTCAGAATGTTGTGATGCGGTGACACCAGGGTGATTCAGCTGTTGCCTCAACGCGGAGGTGAAGGGTCACGACCAACAAGGATAGTAGATCGTCGGATGCCCATCATCGACAGCCAGTGGGATGCGAAAAGACTAGAGCTAAAACCAATACACCATTCACCTTTCACTATCGGGGTACGGTGATTGTGGAAAGATGCCAAATGGATGTTTAGATTCTTTTACTTAGGGGCAGTCGTTTAGCTCTTGTAGTCTTTACTAGTTGAGGGAGATGCTGAAGTGGGGCCATAGTCATCGTGAAAATAGACCCTAGGTATATCTGTATATAGAGGCTCTTAAAGACGGACCTGTACAGATATGGAAAAGCTTCCGACCGAGTTCCATGTTTCTTGGATCACCGTACCACGAAACTCGGTGCATATTAGAGGACGTGCGGTTAAGGCACCGAGATATAATTGATGATACGTATACGGGATAGTCTAGATACATGCATGTCGGCTCTGGGTGGTGTATCGTAGACTTGAGGGCATTACTTTAGTATGGAATTTGATTCGATCGAAGGTGGCAGCCCGTAGTCTTACGTACCATAATAATAACAGATATATGCAAAACGTAACAGTGTTGTATAGAGATCCGTACGTCACTATGGCGTAAGACGAGGGACTGTGTATACTTCGATGGTGTTATGGTGGAGACCGTGCGAATGGGGTACCATGGGGTGTACCTTAATATTAGCGGTAGCTACATATATACTGTATTAGGTTAACTACTGGGAAGTAAATGGGTACGACGTGTGTGGAAGTCTTGGGTGATGTTAACCCAAGTAACCTAATAAATAAGAAAATATGATTGAGCGGTATATGTAGTGTTATCCGAAGTGTATAATTTAAATTCAATCATCAAAACTTATGTTTTCGCCCACTCCTCATAAATACTCACAGGTTAGATTTGTGGCAGAGACATGATAGCCCTGGATACTGGTTAGGTAGTATTATTAATATGGTAAGGCTATGTTTTGACTATATTATATTTTATCCATTCCGCTGTGAGATATTTTCTGAGCTCTGACATGTTTTATGTCTCTGTCTTTTCTGCAGGATACCAGAGTAAACCAATTCGAGTTTCGATAGATTGGAATTTTAAAAAAAAATCGGTCTGTCAGAATTCGGGTTGTTACATCTGCTATCAGAGCCTAGGTTTAGGATTCCTATATAAATGGTGAGTGAACGTCTTTGTATTTTTAAAAATATAAATATATACTAGATCCATAGAGGAACCCACTAAACTGAAAAAGTATATTATGGTAAGAAATGGGATGTTTTTTTTGTACAATAAAGGAATAAATATGGAAATCTGAGACCCTTAGGTAATTTGGGTGGAAAGTGTACAATATATTTTGTATGGAAGGAAGGTGAATTCTATATGATTAGTATTTTGGGTTAGTGGGCTTGAAGACCTTATAAATTGGAAAAGATTGAAAAGAGGAAAATGGATTAGGAACATATATTGTTGAGAAAATTGACTTTGTGGGAGTGTCTAGGAAAGCCTAGAATAATTGGAAACCCGCAATGAGTCTAACCCCATTGTTAATTTTTAAGAACTTGAAATTGCAAAAGTTTAGGGAAAATGCTTTATCATTGTAACAACCCAAATTTTTGACCGTTCAAATCGACAATAAACCACACATGTCGACCCAAACAAATCGCCGACACAGGCAGTTATTTGATAAAGAAGAAAAAGAAGAAAGAAGAGAAAAACAATAACAGAATCTCATAGCGGAAAGACAACATATAATAAACAATAGCAGTTTTAAAAGCAGTTGAAATATGTATATACATTGACTATCAGAGTTATCCATATACAGATTTCATCACATGGCAGCGGAAATAAAATGCAGCGGAAATACCTATATATGATAAATATATACCAATCTTCGTCTTCGATCTCCAAGGCACAGTCATCTTCAGTAACTGCAACGTCTGCTGACCCGAGCGTATTGCATAAAAAGAAAACACAACAAACACTCGGATCAGCACTAAATCATCTCATATTAATCAAATCAAAATACGAAATAACATCAGTATCATGGGTGCAGTAACTCAAGAGATGTTACGGGATTTTTCCATCTCTCGAGGATCCGTTAAACTAATATCTATATATTAATACGCTATTATTATAATGTCTATTCAGTAAAGTATAAATACTGAAAATAGCATAAGCGGGATTACATTTTTACCCTTACACCGTTTATAATACCGTAGTCTATACAGTACCGTAAACCCACCGTAAACGATGGCATCAAAGGGCACTCCATAGGTACGGTACAAATCAAAATCGTATGGGTTCGATAAGGATATATGACAAGGCACTCGAGGCAATACCCAGGCTAGGATTCTACCAATTGCACTCCCGGACCGGTGGTAACGCATTGCAGCCACTACCGCCCACCTCGGAACACACTCCCAAAGTCATAAATGGGCCCAAATCATCATCACACAGTCATAGAAATATTATCGAAGAAGTGTGTCCGATCAAAGGTGCTACCTCAGTTAGTCACGGTATAGCTCATGTTTTAGTCATTTCAATTCTGACCCGAAGGTCAGGGCTATTTCGCAATCGCTCATCTTCTTTCGATTAAATAATCGCCTTCAAGTCATCATATCTCATTCTGGATACGTCGGAACGTTCACAGATACGTCAAAACGTTTATAGTTGTCGAAGTGGTATCGACACTGACAGAGAGTATGCCTTATGCCGACTCCGGTCTCTTTGACAACCAACGCTTACATCTTTCACATCGGTTGGTTCTTTTACATTTCAAAGGTTCGCTTCCATATCAAAATATCGTATTTTGTCTCGAACCAAATTTATATTCAAAAATAGAATATAGTTTCATATCGAAATATCATAAATCATACCAACCCGATTATATTCTAAAATTAGAATATATTTCCATATCTTATATCATAATCATATAGTATTTCAAAAATCGACTTATATTCAAATAGAATATATTCAATCTCAAAAGATTTCAAATTATTCCAAATTGATTCATATTCGAAATTCATTCATATTAAAATAGAATATATATACTTCTATAACTTACTTTCAATCCCCTTAGGAGATAAGTTTATATTTAGTGGAATATAAACCATCTTCCATATTTGAAAACGGTTTGAAAATCGATTCATAAAGAAATACTTTTATCTCAAATCCATTTCAACAACGTTCTTAGATCCAGCACTTTCCATTCGGAGGAAAAATTTCACTTATAAGATATAAATTTAAAAGATATATGTTTATAAAGAAACCTTTATATAAATAATATATGTATAGAATATAATAGTAAAAAAATAGGATAAATAAGTTTAAAACACTATATATATATATATATATAGATTTTAAAATTCACTAAATAGTTTAAATCAAAGAATATAAGAAAATTTTGGTTATATAAAATAGTTATGGATAAAATTTAATAAAATAAATTTCAAGAAAGAATAGCTATAAAAATCAAAATTATATATATATATATATATATATATAAATTCTTTACTGAAAATCGATTCTTCCTTCCGAACTTCGATACTCGAATCTAAACTCCAGTTTCAATGGAGTTGCTTAGCTCAAGGACTTATTTCAAATCCCATTTCAACCCGTTTCAAATTCAAGGATTCAAGACCATACTCGAATTAGGTTTGAAGAACAATTTTCGAGTATTCTCCATTATCTTGATTCAAAAATTTAAATTATATAAGAATTTATTTAAATCAGAATCTACCCAATTCTTACAAAACCCAAATCAAAATTTTGAATTTTTAACACTTTAATTCGCTTAAAAAACAAAATTTCTTAAATCATTTCAGGTCATATTTAAGATTCAGATTTCAAGGAAAATAAAACTTATCGACATCAATACGTTTCCCTTGAATGAAATTTCAATAAAATAGAATTTCGAATATTAAAATCATTTAACCAACCGATGTCCATATATAGTTTGCTATCCTATGGCCAAGTGAGTCTTAAATTTAATTTCTCGATATTTCGGGATGGATCTATCATTTCAATCCAATTCAGCGTCACAGGTATGTATCATTTCAACCTGTGTTCTTAATTCATTCAATTTGATAAATCCCGGATTTATTAGATGCCCGTAACATCAAAGGTGAGAAATTGGGATTTATCGAAAATGCATGGAATATCATGTACTGAATAAACAGCCAGTTCATGCAGCATTCATTCATCAATCAAATTAAATCAAGGCATCCATCACATCATTTCATTCAAACAGTAAATGAAATCATTTTACTGGTTAACAAGTGTCGGGATTTCTAATTAGAAATTTACATTAAATTTAAATAACTAATTATCGATTTTATTTGCATATTAACACTTGCATGTCAAACCTAAACAATCGTTCATCAACAACACAAACATGCAACCAAATTTACTTCATAATTTAATTTAATAAATATGGGAATAATTTAGTATTTCGTGAGCGAAGAATCACTCACCTTTGAGTCCTTAGTGGATCGGACGTCCAACTAAGGGCCAAAATTTGATAGTCTCCAAACGCAGCCCGGTTAGTGCCAAAACGTCCGCAACTCCGCCACGATCCCAACGCAACCAACCATGTCCAAAACCGAGCTCGTATGTACAAGTTATAAGCGTTTTATTATTTGAATTTTAATTATTAAATAATTTCTCTCACCCAATGACCAATTGCCACGTCAGCAGAGGGGCTCCCTCTTTCCCGCTCGCCTACAGTAAATCAACCGAAGAAAGAACCCAACTTCCGCCGACTTTGACCATCTCGTACGCACACCTCAGACCATCGGAGAAGCTCCGACCACCCGCGATAGAATCCCCACCTCGAGGCGCGTCCGCCAGTACCAGCCATCCCAACTCCGATGGCCCCCTGCGCCTGCGACGGAGCGATGAACGGAAGGGTATCCAACCCTTTAATGACCAAATTCCGGCACTCCAATCAACTATAAACGCAATGACCACCACCGTTGAACTCAGATGACAACCCTCTACAATACCCAGGTCTTGGTTCCCTCGATTGTTGCTGAAATCGGAAACCCCCAAACCAAACCCTAGAATTTCGAATTCTAGAACCTTTGACCGTGATTTCTGGCCCCCTCGCTTACTGCATGTCAAATCTGAGGGCACCCGTAGGTTTGTATCGTCGAGCTCTTCGTTTTGATGTATAATTTGCCATTGTTTGGGGAGATTAAATTTTTGAGTTGGATTTTCTTTTGAAACTAGGGTTTGATAAATTTCTTCAGCTATGGAAAAGTTTTGATGGGGAAAATGAACGTATAATAGTGAATAGGCTGATAAGGAGGAGGTGGAAATTTATTTATATGTAAAAGGAGGCCCAAATATGATAAACACCCAGTTATCTTATTTCATTGATTCCTTTCACACTCTCTCTCGTACGGTCCAACGATAAGTCGGATTGTAAGGCAAACTAGAATCCTGCTATAATTCATCGTTCCGGATCCAATAGCGCCAGTTTCGTCGAATTCCGAGACAGTTGCCAAAACAGTTAAATTTCTTAGTTAATTAAATAAATAAAATATTCAATTGTCCCATCAATTGTTTTAATTCAAATTTAAATATTTATAAAATTCAAATTCAACCAAATTATAACTTAAATAAAATTCTATAAATTTATTTTATAACTTTTAAGTTCCACCTTTGATTATTTTCAAATTTAAAAATTGGAATTTCAAATTCAATTTAAACAACTTAAATTCCATCTTTTAACAATCCAAATTTGAATTCCTTTAACTTAAATATTTTAAAATTTTATGCAAATCAAATTACAACTTAAGTAAAGTTTATTAATCGATTTCACCAATCCTAAGTTCTCAAGTTTGGTTATTTAAATTTTAATTATTACTCAACGACTTAAAAGTCCCACCAATCCCAATTTAAATTTGAATTCTACTTTTAAATTAACCCACTCAAATAAATTTAATTATTTAAATATTAAATTTCAAATTACAGCCCTTTTAAATAAAAATTAAATTTGAAAAATCTACTTATACTAAATCCAGATAATTATCAACATTAAAACCAACAAAAATGGATTTTTCATAATATATTCCAATTTATTTAATTTAAATCGAAATTTAAATATACTAAAAATTATGGGATGTTACATTCTCCCCCACTTAAAATCTTTTCGTCCTCGAAAAGAGAACGAAACGATATGAAGCACATATCTATTTCAATTCAAATCAAATAATTATAAAATAAGTTATATAATTGTAAAACTAATGAATTTTATAACTCCTGAAATCACGGAAAATTTCGGCAGCATCTCCCTTGTACGGAGGGCCCCGGGAAAAATCCCGATACATATATCAATCCAAAATATACATCTCATCAACGATGAGGCATCCCTGAACCAGGGGAAAACAAAAACAAACCACCAAGCTTTATACAACCCCAAATACGTACATCTTTAAGCGTTTTTTTTTTTTCGATTTTTATTTACCTTTGCATTTAGCATTTTGCGCAAGCGAGCTTCAAAGCGTAGCGCACACTCTTTACACCTGTTACAACTTGCATACACATGAGATTCAAGCATATATCAATATATAACAAACATATGTAACTTTCCCAACATACATTAATCATTTTAACCCCAAAACCAATATATCTATGTCAGACCAGCAAACAAAATGAAGTTTATCACCCATTAAATTTTGGAATTTGACTAAAACCCACTAGGTAAAAGTTGTAGCATTTCTTTTAAGCTTTCCGAATTGGTCGGATTCATCGAATTCCGACAATTCGTTCAAAAGTTATGACTGTTTTAATAAAACCGAACGCTTCAGCCCGTACCCTAAATATGCAGGTCTGAAATGTTCTATCCACTTTTTAGCCCCCTAAACATCAGAATTTGACTAGGAATATTAAGAGAAAATTTTAGTTTACATTCTGGCCTTTCCGAATTGTACTCGCACATCGAAATCCGACGTTCCGTTAGAGAGTTATGGCCAAAACAATATAGGTATACCCTTCAGATTTTTATTTTCTGCGCATACCACTTCGACTAGTTCTTGCATGTCAGCTTAGTAAACAAAGGAATTCGATATGGCTTTATAAACGGAAGTTTTAGCTCGGTTTCTAAGGTTTCCGAAAAGTCCAGAATCGTCAGATTCCGATCATCCCATCAAAAGTTGTGGTCACTTTAGCTTCAGCTTATCGACTATTTCAGATTTACATAAACATTGGATTATTTCTATTCGAAATTTCAACATTTTCGATTTCAATATTTTTGAAAATCCTTAACATTTAACTTTGTTATCGCTTCATTATTCAAAAATTTGTTCCATATTCAATTTCTTACTTTATTTCGATATTTCTTCTATTCAATTTCCGGTTTCACTTCAAGTGTTGTATTCCGATTAGAACTTGAATTCACCTTAAAATTTCTAACGAAATTGATTACACTAGACCTTTAACTCCTTAGCATGAATCCATTTGCCAACTCATTTGCATCAGTTTCCATTACCAATGGTTTCATTTCAAAAGGGGATTTTAAAATTCACCTTAATGTCTATTTAGTTCAACCAAACTTTTCCTTTAAATGTGGATTCGTTTGAGCCGGGGTTTCAACCTTCGGATTTCCACCTTAGCACCCTTGACCACTAGATGTGGTTATCACTTATTGATGCCATGATTTACCCTTAAGTTATTCGTATAAATCAAATTATTCCAACCCAGATTAAATTCTATTCTTATACCTCATTTCAGTATTTCAAATTCTCAAATTAGAATTCGTTTACTTCATTATCTTATTCCAAATAAGCCAAATTATATATTTACTTTACATTCTCTTGCTTTGGCCTTTCCCCTCATTCATTTAACCCTCCCCTTATTCTCTTAGTCCATTTCATTCCAAATTGAACCTTATTCTATTTACAGAATATATTTATTCACTCACAAATCATGGTTTGAATTAAGGACTCAAGTTTATACTTAGATTTATATCCGATATATTGTTCAAATGAGATTTTACCCCATTTAGATTTCCTATGCCTTGATTTCACATATATACTAATTTAACAAATTTTCCTTTACTTATATTTATTGGCAATTCACGTTTTTATTAACTAATCAATTTTTTTTTTCACTTCTTCTCGACTACCTCACTTATTTATTAATTGGCCAAGGCATAGGCTATTGCCAATTTACTAACACAACAAACTTATTCCAATTTATTTTAGTCGAATTCAATTAAATTTGGTTTTACTTAACTTTGGTTTCCTCCAGCACTGTTATTGACCAACTTAATATTTAAGTCTATTTCATGGTTTCAAAGTCCAATTTCAATGGCTCGAGTAACTTAAGTTCTTAAGTTAATGTCAATAGTTAAGGTGATTTCAAAGTCTAAAAAAAATTCAAATGAATCGAGTTATTTTAGATTTTTCTCTAACACTTCCATCAATCAAACATATAATTTCTTTAACTTGTTATCGTCCATGCTTAAGCATTTCAACGGCCACATCTTTTCTTATAATACTTAAGTTCGTTACATGATTTCAATCGAGTTAATTTAGCATCCAATCAATAGTATTAGTTAAGATGAACCTAAATACCTTGATTCCGGGTTTAAACCAAGTTTAAAATAATCTAAGTACTTATACTATTTTATAGAAAAACATGCCATAAATTTTAAATCCAAATCTTTAATTACCAAAAGAACAAAGAAAATTTGAACCTCGAGTAAAATTTGAATTCAACCTTTAAAGAACATACACAAATACTTTATATAAAATATATACCATATGGAATTTAAATTCAAAATCTTCTGTCAATCCACTAAAATCATCGGGTGTTCTCCCCCACTCAGACTCTTCAAAATAACATCGGTAATGCGTGCACTCATTACCGAAGTCATTTCCAAAGTCTAAGTGGAGATTTCACACTTATATCTTAAATATCCTTTTGAAAACTATTTCCAAAACTATTCCTTATAATACAATGTTATTTCAAACTTTGGCAAAACTATTTCAAAATACCCAGGATCAAGGTTTCAGTTCATTTCTATTTTAATCGCAAATCGTTTCACCCAATGATACTTAAAAGTATCATTTCATTTCTAATATTTTCTTAAACCATATAATTTCCCTTATTAGATTTAATAACTAATCACCCATAATAGGAGATAACTAAATATTACCACCTACTAAAACGGATATAAATATATATGATTGAACCAATAATATAGCTGATATATTTTAAAAAATATATAGTTGAAAACCATATTATGTCGATCATTCTGTTCGATTATTTAGAGATCCCTATCGACTCTATGGCGTCCCATATATCGACCAGAATCCATAAATATTCAACAGAACAACTCAACATATTATAAACCAATTTACAACCAAATACAAGTACGCTCTCTCATATCACTCAAACTCATTCTAGGGCGTTTCTAACCCCATCTCTAATGAGTTTATTCCCAAACAGAGCCAAGGTTGTCGACAACCATCGCTCTGATACCAAATTGTAACGACCCAAATTTTTGACCGTTCAAATCGACAATAAACCACACATGTCGACCCAACTAAATCGCCGACACAGGCAGTTATTTGATAAAGAAGAAAAAGAAGAAAGAAGAGAAAAACAATAACAGAATCTCACAGCGGAAAGACAACATATAATACACAATAGCAGTTTTAAAAGCAGTTGAAATATGTATATACATTGACTATCAGAGTTATCCATATACAGATTTCATCACATGGCAGCGGAAATAAAATGCAGCGGAAATACCTATATATGATAAATATATACCAATCTTCGTCTTCGATCTCCAAGGCACAGTCATCTTCAGTAACTGCAACGTCTGCTGACCCGAGCGTATTGCATAAAAAGAAAACACAACAAACACTCGGATCAACACTAAATCATCTCATATTAATCAAATCAAAATACGAAATAACATCAGTATCATGGGTGCAGTAACTCAAGAGATGTTACGGGATTTTTCCATCTCTCGAGGATCCGTTAAACTAATATCTATATAGTAATACGCTATTATTATAATGTCTATTCAGTAAAGTATAAATACTGAAAATAGCGTAAGCGGGATTACATTTTTACCCTTACACCGTTTATAATACCGTAGTCTATACAGTACCGTAAACCCACCGTAAACGATGGCATCAGAGGGCACTCCATAGGTACGGTACAAATCAAAATCGTATGGGTTCGATAAGGATATATGACAAGGCACTCGAGGCAATACCCAGGGTATGATTCTACCAATTGCACTCCTGGACCGGTGGTAACGCATAGCAGCCACTACCGCCCACCTCGGAACACACTCCCAAAGTCATAAATGGGCCCAAATCATCATCACACAGTCATAGAAATATTATCGAAGAAGTGTGTCCGATCAAAGGTGCTACCTCAGTTAGTCACGGTATAGCTCCTGTTTTAGTCATTTCAATTCTGACCCGAAGGTCAGGGCTATTTCGCAATCGCTCATCTTCTTTCGATTAAATAATCGCCTTCAAGTCATCATATCTCATTCTGGATACGTCGGAACGTTCACAGATATGTCAAAACGTTTATAGTTGTCGATGTGGTATCGACACTGACAGAGAGTATGCCTTATGCCGACTCCGGTCTCTTTGACAACCAACGCTTACAACTTTCACATCGGTTGGTTCTTTTACATTTCAAAGGTTCGCTTCCATATCAAAATATCGTATTTTGTCTCAAACCAAATTTATATTCAAAAATAGAATATAGTTTCATATCGAAATATCATAAATCATACCAACCCGATTATATTCTAAAATTAGAATATATTTCCATATCTTATATCATAATCATATAGTATTTCAAAAATCGACTTATATTCAAATAGAATATATTCAATCTCAAAAGATTTCAAATTATTCCAAATCGATTCATATTCGAAATTCATTCATATTCAAATAGAATATATATACTTCTATAACTTACTTTCAATCCCCTTAGGAGATAAGTTTATATTTAGTGGAATATAAACCATCTTCCATATTTGAAAACGGTTTGAAAATCGATTCATAAAGAAATACTTTTATCTCAACTCCATTTCAATAACGATCTTAGATCCAGCACTTTCCATTCGGAGGAAAGATTTCACTTATAAGATATAAATTTAAAAGATAGATGTTTATAAAGAAACCTTTATATAAATAATATATGTATAGAATATAATAGTAAAAAAAATAGGATAAATAAGTTTAAAACACTATGTATATATATATAGATTTTAAAATTCACTAAATAGTTTAAATCAAAGAATATAAGAAAATTTTGGTTATATAAAATAGTTATGGATAAAAATTAATAAAATAAATTTCAAGAAAGAACAGCTATAAAAATCAAAATTATATATATATATATATAAATTCTTTACTGAAAATCGATTCTTCCTTCTGAACTTCGATACTCGAATCTAAACTCCAGTTTCAATGGAGTTGCTTAGCTCAAGGAATTATTTCAAATCCCATTTCAACTTGTTTCAAATTCAAGGATTCAAGACCATACTCGAATTAGGTTTGAAGAACAATTTTCGAGTATTCTCCATTATCTTGATTCAAAAATTTAAATTATATAAGAATTTATTTAAATCAGAATCTACCCAATTCTTACAAAACCCAAATCAAAAATTTGAATTTTTAACACTTCAATTCGCTTAGGAAACAAAATTTCTTAAATCATTTCAGGTCATATTTAAGATTCAGATTTCAAGGAAAATAAAACTTATCGACATCAATACGTTTCCCTTGAATGAAATTTCCATAAAATAGAATTTCGAATATTAAAATCATTTAACCAACCGATGTCCATATATAGTTTGCTATCCTATGGCCAAGTGAGTCTTAAATTTAATTTCTCGATATTTCGGGATGGATCTATCATTTCAATCCAATTCAGGGTCACAGGTATGTATCATTTCAACCTGTGTTCTTAATTCATTCAATTTGATAAATCCCGGATTTATTAGATGCCCGTAACATCAAAGGTGAGAAATTGGGATTTATCGAAAATGCATGGAATATCATGTACTGAATAAACAGCCAGTTCATGCAGCATTCATTCATCAATCAAATTAAATCAAGGCATCCATCACATCATTTCATTCAAACAGTAAATGAAATCATTTTACTGGTTAACAAGTGTCGGGATTTCTAATTAGAAATTTAAATAACTAATTATCGATTTTATTTGCAAATTAACACTTGCATGTCAAACTTAAACAATCGTTTATCAACAACACAAACATGCAACCAAATTTACTTCATAATTTAATTTAATAAATATGGGAATAATTTAGTATTTCGTGAGCGAAGAATCACTCACCTTTGAGTCCTTAGTGGATCGGACGTCCAACTAAGGGCCAAAATTTGATAGTCTCCAAACGCAGCCCGGTTAGTGCCAAAACGTCCGCAACTCCGCCACGATCCCAACGCAACCAACCATGTCCGAAACCGAGCTCGTATGTACAAGTTATAAGCGTTTTATTATTTGAATTTTAATTATTAAATAATTTCTCTCACCCAATGACCAATTGCCACGTCAGCAGAGGGGCTCCCTCTTTCCCGCTCGCCTACAGTAAATCAACCGAAGAAAGAACCCAACTTCCGCCGACTTTGACCATCTCGTACGCACACCTCAGACCATCGGAGAAGCTCCGACCACCCGCGATAGAATCCCCACCTCAAGGCGCGTCCGCCAGTACCAGCCATCCCAACTCCGATGGCCCCCTGCGCCTGCGACGGAGCGATGAACGGAAGGGTATCCAACCCTTTAATGACCAAATTCCGGCACTCCAATCAACTATAAACGCAATGACCACCACCGTTGAACTCAGATAACAACCCTCTACAATACCCAGGTCTTGGTTCCCTCGATTGTTGCTGAAATCGGAAACCTCCAAACCAAACCCTAGAATTTCGAATTCTAGAACCTTTGACCGTGATTTATGGCCCCCTCGCTTACTGCATGTCAAATCTAAGGGCACCCGTAGGTTTGTATCGTCGAGCTCTTCGTTTTGATGTATAATTTTCCATTGTTTGGGGAGATTAAATTTTTGAGTTGGATTTTCTTTTGAAACTAGGGATTGATAAATTTCTTCAGCTATGGAAAAGTTTTGATGGGGAAAATGAACGTATAATAGTGAATAGGCTGATAAGGAGGAGGTGGAAATTTATTTATATGTAAAAGGAGGCCCAAATATGATAAACACCCAGTTATCTTATTTCATTGATTCCTTTCACACTCTCTCTCGTACGATCCAACGTTAAGTCGGATTGTAACGCAAACTAGAATCCTGCTATAATTCATCGTTCCGGATCCAATAGCGCCAGTTTCGTCGAATTCCGAGACAGTTGCCAAAACAGTTAAATTTCTTAGTTAATTAAATAAATAAAATATTCAATTGTCCCATCAATTGTTTTAATTCAAATTTAAATATTTATAAAATTCAAATTCAACCAAATTATAACTTAAATAAAATTCTATAAATTTATTTTATAACTTTTAAGTTCCACCTTTGATTATTTTCAAATTTAAAAATTGGAATTTCAAATTCAATTTAAACAACTTAAATTCCATCTTTTAACAATCCAAATTTGAATTCCTTTAACTTAAATATTTTAAAATTCTATGCAAATCAAATTACAACTTAAGTAAAGTCTATGAATCGATTTCACCCATCCTAAGTTCTCAAGTTTGGTTATTTAAATTTTTGATTTGAATTTCAATTATTACTCAACGACTTAAAAGTCCCACCAATCCCAATTTAAATTCGAATTCTACTTTTAAATTAACCCACTCAAATAAATTTAATTATTTAAATATTAAATTTCAAATTACAGCCCTTTTAAATAAAAATTAAATTTGAAAAATCTACTTATACTAAATCCAGATAATTATCAACATTAAAACCAACAAAAATGGATTTTTCATAATATATTCCAATTTATTTAATTTAAATCGAAATTTAAATATACTAAAAATTATGGGATGTTACAATCATGTTTTCAGGTTTTAATCTTAAAAGTTATAGTTTTAAATATGTAAAGGGGTACATATTGTGTTTTGACGTAAAATGGGGTATATTTTGTAAATAGTGATTTCATGCGAAAGCTTTGTCTAAAGTAAAATTCTCTCAATAAAAGGTGCATAGTTTCTTGTTATATCATACAAGAATTTTCAGTAAAGAAAGATTTGAAATCTCTATTCTTATGATAACCCTTTTTGATAAATTATTTTGACAAGATAATTTTGTTGGGTGGACCAAATAAGTTGTAGAAATTCAGAATAGAGTAGATGGTTGCACCTTGTAGGAAGAAACTGAATTGATCTTATAGGTAAGAACAAATCATACACCCGACTGACAAAATAGTTGTCCGTAACTACTCCAGTTTTGTGATTTGGAAAAAAAAAGATTTACATTTTTTTTAAGATGAAATGTTTTTATGGTTTGGAAAAAGTAAGTTTTCATGAGGAAAATAAGGTTTTAGCATTTATAAATTTTTGGAATAAAGTTTAAATAAAAAGGGCCAAACCATGTTTTAAAAAAATGGAGTAGGTAAGGATTAGTGTCTAAGAAGGACGCGAAAAGTTGTGATGCTATGAAGTAAATAGCAAGAATTATCTTGGAATAATATTAAGTTCCTGTAGAATGCGTAAGCACTGAAAAGCCTTGGGTGTTGCTTAAAACAATTGTTGGTACATAACTAGAATTAGTAGTGACTACTAGATAGTAAAGGGCAAGTAAGTGATTAGACCCTACAGCTAATTTCCATGTTAGGGGTAAAATCCATTTCTACATTTCTGTTTGGATCGTTCCATTATTTTGTTCTTGATGGGTAGTTAGGGTAACACCTAAACCGGTCGTGGATCCCATAGTTTGGACTTTTTTGTCTGAGTGGGACATAGTCCCGAGATTCTTGGCCCTTAGTAGTAGTTGTGTAGGGTGTCAATTCTCCTATTTTAGTTGAAAGGCTAGAAGGCTTATTTAAATTTAAACTTAGATCAGATAATTAAATAAGCAAAGAAAAGAGAAAAGGTACAACTAAAAAGGAAACAGAAAATTCAGTAAGGCAACATTAATGGAAGATTATGAGAAAAGGTGGATAAAAATAAAAATTCCCAAGATAAGATGAAAAAGAAAATCAGTAACAAAAGAAAAAAATTCTTATGTGGGTTATGCTTGGAAAGAAAAATAGGGAATCTTTATAAGTAGTTACATAAAATCCAAGTAGGGTTGGAAAAAGGTATATAAAAGAAAACCGGAAGATGTGAAATTTTCCATTTTCGACCTTTTTGTAACATAAGAAGTCAAATTTAGAAAATTAGATTATTCTGAAAGTCGAAAAATGAAGTTGGTTGGTAGTGTTATGGATGCAATAATTGGATGAACTATGCTC
Source organism: Allium sativum (assembly GCA_030737875.1). Lineage (NCBI taxonomy): Eukaryota > Viridiplantae > Streptophyta > Magnoliopsida > Asparagales > Amaryllidaceae > Allium > Allium sativum. Next base: position 581,109,588 of record CM060909.1, on the reverse strand, counting down.
TTACTCAGTGAGAGTGGGAAAATTTGGATGAAAAAGTACTATGATTTTCAAAATATTGCATTCATGTAGAATTGCCAGTATACTTAGGATGTGAGCATCATATTTTAAAAGGATTTTTAAAAAATTTGCATACATATAGGAGGTACCGCTTATGCATACATGCATTACTATGTTGTATTTCATTTTGCACAAGTGCACAATGTTTGCAAAAATTGGATGCACACCATAATGGATGTATATTATGTGAGGGTTTAATTGATTTTACCCTTATCAAATTTCGGAGATGAAATTTCCTAAGGGTGAGAGAATGTAACACCCCGCATTTTTAAGATAATAAAATAAGAATAACTTAATTAAATATTTAGAATTAAGGGAAACAGACTACACCATTGCGTTCGTCTCGAAATTCTGGTCAAAACAGACATCTGGTTTGCGTAAATCGGACACCGTATGAAGAAGTTATTAAGTTTTGAAGTTTGCATACACGCAAGAGAATTATATATATAATAGGTTCAGAAATTCAAAAATAGGTCCATAAATTTGGACTTCGGTTCAAAATTCAAAATTTTGGAAAGCGGCAGATTTCCAGCCAAGGGGTCTAGCCTCTAATATGGGTGTCGACCCTTGGGTCGAGCCATGGGTCGACCTCAAGAGGGTGTCGACCCCCTGCGGCAGATTTAGGCAGATTCGTTTTTGTGCACCTAGACGGATTTCTGACTAGATTTGTTGATTCTAGGCTATAAATAGGACCCTAGACCCATTGTTTTATTCCTCTAATTCAATGGCGACGACGAAGTGATGCTCCAATGTAATTTGATCTAGCCTTTTTCTTGTTTAACAATCAAGGGTTAGACTGATTTAGAGATCTGCAAGCCTTCTTCTATCATAGTGAATCTACATTAATTTTAGATCTCTTAACGAAGTAAGATAATTCCTAGGTTTGGTCTATTTTTCAATTACCTTCTCTTTTCATCCCTTTTTCTTTTAGTAAAAATTATAATCCATGGTTGTTAGGTTTTGAATCCAAATTAGGGGAAAACCACGGATGGATACATCTGGACCAGATCCATGATTTCGAAAGCTTATGAGGTGAGTGGGTTTAAGCTACAGCCTTTAGATAATAATATGTTATCATTTAGAATTCCCCTTTTTTTATTAATTATGAAATTGCCAGATTAATTATAAATTATTATTATAACAAGTTGAGATGTTAATATGAATAATTCATATGTTGAATCAGTTAAAGTGTTGGAATGATTACATGTTGAACAAACTTGTTAGAATATGGGCAATGATTATTGTTGTTATAATTATATGATTAATATTATCGAGTAAATGACATATTTGACTTGTTGGATTTGAATAATTACCCGATTGAATGTTTACATGTCAAAATAGAATTAAACACAATTTAAAAGGACAAGTGACAAAATATAGGCATAATTTGACAACATATAAATTAGATTACAGTAAACATATGAAAAGGAGAATATGCCTAAAATTTACGTGAAATAGGAATAATGGTTAAAGAACGAACATGCCTAGATTCACAATAATTTGATACTGTAACGCTCTTAGGCACGAGGTTAGATTTGCACTTGTGATAGAAGTCTGCACAGAGCCGCCCGACATATCCAGCATTCACAAGGGATAAATCTAATGTAAGGGATCTAAGTGCATAATTAAAACATGTAATGGTGCTAAAACGCGAGGTTAAGTCAACTTGCGGTAGAAGTCTGCCCGGAACCGCCCAGTAAATCCAACGTCCACAAGTGTAGGCTTAATGTGAGAGGTCTAGTACATACACACACACACACACACACACACATATATATATGTATATATAACAAGATATGAATGAATGGCAATAATGGTAATTAAATGTCTAACTCAGAAACTAAGAAAGGAAGAGATGTAATGAACTGCGTTATTGTGATGCAAAGGAAAAGTGATGTATTTTCTAAATGACCTATTTCTGAGAACGTGGATGCACGTATGCCACGGTAAATAAACCAAGAAAAAGGAAAGAAATTACTTGCCACCACAGATTTAGATGGGAATACGTTATGAAAATAAGTCACTGATTCCTTCTATAAATCAAACTGGTAAAGTTCATGAAGTGTTTTCCTTAATAAAATAAGGAACATATATTATAGTGAATGAAGAATAATGGATTACACAGTAAAAGGTATAAAAGGGGAATGATAATAACCTATTATAAACAAATAACATTAATGAAAATGTTGTATAATATGTAGAATTGTCCTAGGGACAAGTGAAGATTTTAACTTAGGTTATAATAAACAAATAAGGAAATGGCATAACTGGTGAAATGAGATAAGGGGAACTTAATTGTAAATTAAGTAATCGGTAAATGGGTAAAGCCGGAAACTAGTTGAGAAAATGGGGAAAATATATGAAATATAAGAGGTTGTACTTAATTATAAATTAAGTATTTTGTAAACTTGGAAGTCTTAAACCCATTGATAAGAATAACATGTTTGGACTTGTCCAAGGGACAAGAGGAAATTATAACATAGGTTATAATAAATGGGTAGAGAAACTTATTAATGGGCCTTAGTTAAGAGAACTAAATTAATAAGTAAACAACAATAAGTTGTAGTAATTAATAAGTAAACAACAATAAGTTGTAGTAACGATGTAAAATGGGATTATGATTAAATGAGAAAGGATGAGGAAAACTTACAAAATGAAATAAGTTATATTTAATCATAAATGGTATGTGACATGTTAATTAGTAAACATGTGAATTAAGGTATACTTAATAACATATTAAGTAGAACATGTTATTGTAACCTTGAAATCAAACAATAATATAAAGGAGATTGTGGATTACAGACCTTGGACCACTATCTAGAGAATAACATGTTATGGGCTTATTAATAAACTTAAACGGGTTAAGTTATATAACCAAAATTAATAAGCAAGAGGAACTTGTTAACTTGATTAAGAATTCAATATAAATGGGAATAACCAAGTTAAATGGAAACCTGGTGAGGTAAGGCAAGCGCGTAAAAGAAAGTTTAGACATAGGGTCTAACAACATATTAAAGTAAGGCGCTTGGACCATTCCGCACGTTTGAGGGTGAATAACCCAACCGGGTAGATCATCATGGTGTTATAAGGCACGAGGGGAGCGCACATTCATCTGATTGTTCTGACGGCTCCAAAGGACTAGAAGGGAAAGCACGCGGCTTCCTGAGGTACGTAGGGTGCTCCTAGTAGTCCTCTGTGCGGTGGTAGATGTTTTAGGCTATGCTTGCAGAGGTTGGGTCTGCGCGTAACTACTAGGTGGGTGGGCCTTGACTGCTGAAGTAGCTATGCAGTCAGAATGTTGTGACGTGGTGACACCAAGGTGATTCGATGGTTGCCTCAACATGGAGGCGAAGAGTCATGACCAACAAGGATAGTAGATCGTCGGATACGACAATCAATGGGATGCGAGAAGGCTAGAGCTAAAACTAATAGACCATTCACCTTTCACTATCGGGTTAAGGTGGTTGAGGGAAGATGCCAAATGGATGTTTAGATTGTTTTTCTTAGGAGCAGTCGTTTAGCTCTTGTAGTTTTAACTAGTTGAGGGAGATGTCGAAGTGGGGCCATAGCCATCGTGAAAAAAGACCCTAGGTATATCCGTATATAGAGGCTCTTAAAGACGGGCCTGTACAGATATGGGAAAGCTCCCGACCGAGTTCCGTGTTTCTTGTATCGACCTGCCATGGAGCTCGGTGCACATTAGAGGACGTGCTGTTAAGGCATTGAGCTACAATTGATGATACGTATATGGGACAGTCTAGATACATGCATGTAGTCTCTGGGTGGTATATCATAGAGTTGAGGGCATTAATTTAGTATGGAATCTGATTCGATCGAAAGTGGCAGTCTGTACACTTACATAACATAATAATGATAGATATATGCAGAACGTAACAGTGTTATGTAGAGATCTGTACATCACTACGGCGTAGGACGAGGGACTGCGTATACTTCGATGGTGTTACGGTGGAGACCGTGCGAGTGGCGTCCCATGAGGTGTACCTTAATATTGGGATAGCTACATATATACTGTATTAGGTTAATCTACTAGGAAGTAAATGGGTACGACGTGTGTGTAAGCCTTGAGTGTTGTTAACCTAAGTAACCTAATAAATAAGAAAACATGATTAAATGGTATATGTAGTATTATCCAAAGTGTATAATTTAAATCCAATCACCAGATCTTCTGTTCTGACCCCCTCCTCATAACATACTCGCAGGTTAGATTTGTGGCAGAGACATGATAGCCTTGGATACTAGTTAGGCAGTATTATTAATACAGTAAGGCTATATTTTGACTATATTATATTTTATCCATTCCGCTGTGAGGTATTTTCTGAGCTGTGACATGTTTTATGTCTCTGTCTTTCTTGCAGGATACCAGAGCAAACCAATCCGATTTTTGATAGATTGGAATTTTGAAAAAAATTATGTTTGTTGAAATTCGGGTTGTTACAACTTTGTACCATTTCGTGGTCCTCAAACGGCCTTTAGAATTTAGACATGCATGCATTAAAAGGAGGCATTGCTTTCAAATCTTAAGTGATTGTGTTATCCAAGTGCTCAAGCAATTGAATTTTCATTTAATGTACTTGCAAGGTGATACTCGCCGTTGCACTTAGGCTATAGTCAGTCATAAATGAATACGGGTTCGATTTGAGATATCACTCTCAAGGATCCCTTTTCATTCGTTGCCTTTGGTCACGTGATATGTTATCGAACACTCCACTCTCAGGGACTTCTTTTGGTCATTACCTTGAGTTGTACGGGAAGTTTAGCATTGGGCGTCAACATCAACCGTTCAAACGCGACCTTTTCTTGGTGTGTGTGTGTGCGTGTGAGTGCAGTCCTCGCGTTTTTGTCCTATTATCTTGTACAGACATGCGTTCTTTAAATAAAGCAATGTTACTGCAATGTCGCAAATTTGCAAGTTTATTACATATTTCGATCAAATGTACTTTTTGCTGAAGCATTACTAAACTAAGTAATAAACAATAAACCACATAACAAATCAAACAAGGGTTTTAATCCAGCATCCCTGCAAATCAAAATTCATGCAATAAAAAATTACTACTGAACTAAGTAATAAATAGCATATCATATTGCAGTTGCCTCCCATCAATCTTGAATAGACTTCATTGGGGACATTCTATTACCCCAAATCCTTCTGTGAGGACTTCGGGCTTAGCTTTCAGTCTTGCCTCCATCATTTTGTGGGGTAGGAGCTAATTTCTTTCAGCGCTTGGTCTCAGCGCTTTTATACTTTCATGTCGTATGCCCAGGTTAGAGTTTTGCTTGAGATGGTCTCTAATCGTTATGTACCAATCACGCCTATCTTTATACTCACTCTTAAATCGAGTGAGTTTGAGCTAGTCAAGTGAACAGTCATTTCGTTAGCCTCGACCTTCCTTCTACGCTCTAATTCCTAGAGCGGGATTTTGCTGACCCGAGTGTTGTTCTCGAACTCGGTTTTGGTCCATACTCCACGTTTCACTCTGGCGGATGGACCTTGTTGGGAAAGTGGTTGGGTCACACTTGCCATGGCGCTACCTCTCTGAGCACTCAGTTGAGATATGCATTATCACTTCTGGAATATGCATTTATCAGTAGGGATTTCGAGCTCGGCTCAGATTCATGCCCCAATCCTTCTGTAAGGTAAGAGCCAAGCCCTTTGAGCACTCAGTCCTGTTGCTTTTATACTCTCCTGACATAAGCCCAGGTTAGAGTTGTAGATGTCGTAGTTCGTCCTTTATACTCTCCCTTCGTAAGTCAGGGGTAGAGTTAGGCATCGAGTGGTCATTCATCTTGGCGTGCCTTTCACACTCGTCCTTGGTTGGTACTCCTATCCAAGTTCTGAGAATAGAGTTGGTTGGGCAAATAGTCGAGTCATATTTGCCTTGGCGTCGTTCGCTTTGCCTTCTCATCACAAGCAAAGATCGCCTTGAGGATGGTCGGGTCACATCCATGTTGAGTTTATATTCCTCTCGTCGAAAACTTAGGATAGAGTTAAGGATGTTGCTCAACCGGGTGGTCATGTCACACTCGAATACATCTTTATGTCTTGACTGACAAATCAAAGGCTAGATACCGAGGAGGACTCATTAATATACCTGTGCATAAATAGCACATGCCTAACTTATGTGCGTTTGTCCTCTTTCCCCCTTCATCAAGGGCAAAAAGCCAACAGATGAATGGTCGAACTCCATCAATGTTAGATTGTTGGTGTCAGGAGAAAAGTAAGCAAGTGAAAAATCGAATCACGTTCACCAAAGCTTTACGTTCCTCTGATCAATCTATGGGAGGAATGATTGACACCAAACTTTGGGTACCTGCATTATTCATGTCGCATGAGTTAGTCATGTCATGATGTCAATAACTCAAGAAGCATGTAAAGGTAAAATGCATGATTGGAAAGTAAGCATATCAATGGGTAGTGTTGCCTCCTCTATCGGGATTCATATAATTTGGTGGCGTCGAGTACAAGATCGAGCTATATAGACGGTCGAACCAGGATTATTTGGAGTCGTTTTCCAACTTTAAAGTACAGTGATCGATGCATAATTGCCTTGAAGTCTACTATGCACGAGCCAAGGAGTGGATAGTCATATCAGATCCACCTTGAGCTGCGCAACTTTCGTTAGATGGAGGGCATGCTTTTGTAAATGAGCAGTTCAGTTGGGCTCATTATAGTAGTGCTCCGTAGTCTTGTATGCGGGTGTTGGAAGTCGGATCTGTATCGAATCCTGGGTTCCCACACCATCTACATATATCTGAAATTACATCAATAACTCATAAAGCATGCAAAGATAAGAGACATGGTCAAAGAATAATTCTGTTAAAGGAATTAATATCATTGTAAGCGAAAATGGCATCGCATGTTCTTTGCAGGTCCATTTTTCCTTATCCTGTCTCTACCAGGGAATGACCGCCAAAATCTTTAGCTGATGATGAATATCTTTTCAAATTATTGTAGGGCGGCGGTCCCAAGAATAAATAGACCCTTATCAAGGTCATGGAATGATAAAGGCGGTTAGGCGGACTCCGGTGAAGAAATGACGAGGTTGCATCTCCTTTGAATCGCCTTCTTGCCCCCCCCCCCCGCGCCGAGGGCAAGGAATGAGGGTTAGGTAATTAGATCAAAACCACTTATGATAGTCTTATCTTGTCGGTGCTATAATGGAAATCGACAGGAGAGTAAGGATCCATGCTTATAGAAACTTCGCACTTTCCATGCTAGGAAGTAGAATATAGCTAAAAATGAATCTGTGCTTGTAGAAGCTTAGCCCTTGCTATGTGAGGAAGTGAATGTCGGGGCTATGAAGATAGACATACCTCGTCCATCTGCATCTATCTTCTATCCTACGTTGGGAATAAGAGCTAATATATGGACAATTAATCAACATCCAAGCCTAAGTGTTCAAAACCTTTAACTCGCCAATCTTCAGGCAAGACTGGTGCAGTCGGTCATGCAAGGTAATGTTGCGTCAGTTTTGGACCAGATAGTGAAATCGTAAACAATCCAAGGAAATATTTTCGAGTATCTCCCTGCGAATGGTCAATGAAGGGAGCGGAACTGTGAATCTTCACATTCTAATACCATAATGTCGACCATTAGAAGTCCCATTCGTGTACACCTTCTATCAAGCAGGTGATTAGTGCTTTTGTCGAATTATTCAGGGCAGTGAATTCAGCAATGAGATTCGTCGATGTCTATCCAGGGATGACCTGCTTCGTCATGATTGGGGTCAATTGTTCAGCTTCTGCCCACTTTGTAAAGTATTCCACAACCATGATTGCATACTTTTCTCCGCCTTTAGAAATCAAAAGGCTTCTGATGAAGTCAATCCCCCATATAATGCATGGCCATGGGCTCACCATTAAGACGAGTTGGTTGGGAGGTTCTCAGGGAATCTTTGCAAATTTCTGGCACTTGTCGCATCGTCATGGGTAATCAGTTGCATCGCAATTTATGGTAGATCAGAAGTAGCCATACCACAATATCTGTCCTCCGCTGTGATCTTCGTAATCGCCTTCATGTACTTCCCTCGATACACGTTTGACATCATCGTGTACTATACACCGGAGTACTGGGACTGAAAACCCCCATTGATAAAGTATGTTCCCCTGCATTACGTATCTCAAAGCTTTACGAATGATGGAACACTTTTTACTTTTTCTTGTCGGAAGCATTCCATACTGCATGAAGTTCTTTATGAGGGCTATCCATAACTCTCTCTTGGGTTCGGTCTCCAACACTGGATCAACTCTCATATGATCAATGCTTGGGGTTTCTAATGTCTCGGTTGTGACTATCTCCATCTCTTGTAGGTTGTCGGAGCTCGCTAACTTGGCCAACTTGTCTACCTTATGATTTTTTTATTTGTGGAATATGAGATATGCTATAATGTTCTAAACTGTCCAACGACTCTTTGACCCTTTCGAGGTAAGTTGCAAGTCGTGGTACCCTAATTTGAAGCTCCTTCTGAACCTGGAAAACGACAATTTGAGAGTGACAAAAGATATCTAACGCAGCCACCCTCAATTCCTTAGTGAGTTTCAGCCCAACAATCAAGGCCTCGTACTTTGAATCGTTGTTAGTAGCGGGAAAATCCAGTCACAAGGCATAGTAAATTGACCCTCCTTCAGGAATTATCAGCACGATTCCGGCGCCGAACCGTGGATCATTTTGAGCACCGTCTGCGTACATCTTCCAGATACTCAATTCCATATTTCGTTCCAAGGGGCCAGCTTCTTCATCTGGCACATCCTCTTCAGAAGTAGTGAATTCAACAATGAAGTTGGCTAATGCTTGGCCCCGTATAGATTTCCTTGGAAAGAAATTGAGATCAAACTGACTTAGCTCGATGGTCCATTTGAGCAACCTTCCAAATGCCTCAGGTCGCTGTAGGACTTGTCGTAATAGCTGGTTAGCCTAAACTTTGTTTTGTTAAGCCTGAATATGGTAGCATGGCTTTCGAGCTTCAAGTAATGTTCATGCATTCTGTCACAAAAGAAGTATGAAGTACAGAGCTAATGGTTGATTCATATTTGCTTTGATGTTGTGCTTTCATCTCTATGCCGGGTCGCATGGGTTGATGAGCAGTCAAATTGCTATCATCTGGGTAAAGATCCATCGGTCCATTCATGGCCTACTGTGGTTCAATTGGTACCTGACTCTGGGCACCTAAGTTAGCTAAGTTCTTCAGGTGGCGAATCACATGACATATGTCTTTCATCACATCATACAAGTGAAGTGTAGCTTTGTAGTGTTAGGATCCTTAGTCGCTTTCTAGTATCCCATCATTGAGAACTATCGTGCTAAGATCATCCGAGTCGTCTTTGGAATTGTGCTCGGACTGCTCCATATCAATGTCATTCGAGACTCCACCAGTTGGACAGGTTTAAGTCATGTAAACCAAGTGGTCACTACATGTTCAGGAACAACATCAGTTGCATTAGTGAAGCCTATACACCATCGGAACCCTACAGGGGGAGGCTGTCAGCTAACAATCTTTCTCTCGTATACTGTCATAGCCAGCATGCTGAATATGCTCAATAGCTCCTCATGTTGAATAACATCAGTAAATTGGGGTCATGGATCTTGGAAGAATCTCAGTCACTACCATTCAAAAACACCTAAAAAGTTGTATTTATAGCCATTGGCGGGTTTCGACTCGGATGCCACATGGCGAGCATTCCTCCAATCTCCAAATGAGGTGGAAAATGTGGAGAAATTCTCTCCTGATCATGCCTTGCCAAGTGTAACTTGATCTGAGTTAATAGGTGCAGATATTGCCATGAAAATAGGTCTTCATCGTTGTGCAGAATTCGCTCTAGGCCTATCGCGACCCTGCCATTCGACCCGATGCCAACTTGTCAGAGTTCTGAAGCCAACTTGTACTAGTGTATCCAACTGGATCGGGTCAGGTTCATCCTAACCGACCCGTTTCCTTTGATGCAACCCAAAGGGTTCTGCCAATCCACCACTTTGCCGATGCCAAATCCAAGCTTCCCGAGATCCGACCCGAAGTCTTCATTCATGAAAATGCTAAGTTCCCGAACATTCCATCACTTCATCCAAGTAATTGTCGATCAATGCCTACATATACTCAAGCTTGAGTTATTCCAGTGATGGAAACCGAGTTGAGACGATCTCGCTAAAAGGTAGGCTAACATTTTGATCACTTGGGCTTTGGGTGGCCTAGCCACAAAGTAGGCTAACATTGTAGATGTAAAGGGGAAAGTAACAGAGTAAGTTCAATAATAAAACAAAAAAAACATGTTAAAAATTATCCTTTAAATTCAAACTGCTCACCATAGTTCTTCTTCCAACTCTCATATTTTCCTTCAGCATCATAACAACAAATTCCCTATAGTCGATGCGTCCTTCCAATAGACATGAAAAAAAAACTTGTGAATTGGGATTATCTTATGCAAAGTAAATGGAGGTGGAAAGTTATGTAAAATAAACTTGCATTATCTTGATCAACTTCTCTGACCATTACATGCAGCACAGTTATGTTGCATTGTTTATCTACTGAACTATTGTGTAACCTGTGCATTCCAGATGTTATTTTTCATAATGTAACATTTGCACTGGTAATCGTAAAAAAAATAAAAGCTTATTATGCATCATCTGATAATTTAAGTAAAATAACTGATTTTTAGAATAATTTTTTTTAAAAATTATGATGTATAATTTTATGTTATATATCTTACACTTTGTCAAAGAAAGAAAATATCTTTGTTGTTTTTACTTATTTAATCAAGTGACTTTTTCAAAATAGGTTAGATTTGTAGTTATGTTATCAGTTTTTGTAGTGTATTCAAATGCATATAGTAAGAAAAAAAATAAGAAAAAACAAACAATGGATAAGTAGAAAATTGAATAATATGATATTATTGGTTACGTTAACAATTTTTGTTATGTATTTAATAAGTTTTTATATTGACAGAAAAATTAATTTTGTTAAGTAAAATGTGGCAAAATGTTGTCTTTGTTGTAGTTTTTTTTATGTTTATGAGTTGTAATTTGGATTTGTATTTGTGAATACGTGCAGAGGGAGTGGTTGGCATTGGTCTTGGGTTGGCGTGTTATTCGGCTATAGGCCTTCCTCATCCCATCTAATTGTGGAAAAAAACAACTGTTCCCATGAATTATGTGCTATAGATGCAAATCTCTGCTGCCAGGAGATCCGTAGCAAAGTGATATAGATGTAATCAGAGGCATACTTGTAACACCCCGAATTTTCTATTAATAGTATATTAACAAATTAAAGTATAATTAATTCTAAATGATAGAACTAAGGGAAACGGGCTACGCCATTGCGTTCGTCTCGGAATTCTGCTTGAGATAGAGTCCGAGTTTCCGTAAATCGGACTCTGTATGAAGGAGGTATGACCTCCGGTAGTTTCAGAATTCGGTTTAAAATTTAAACAACCCGAAAACAAGTTCAAAATTCAAAACTGGACCAGAACTAGGCTGGGCGGGAATTTTCCCGCCCAGGACCCAGGTCGACCAGGGGGTCGACCTGGGAGTCGACCTGGGTACCCAGGTCGATCATGTAGTCGACCTGTGGGTCGACCTACAGGTCAACCTGCTTGGTTGACCTGACCTTCCTGGTCTGGTCCTGGCTCGGTTTCTAGGGCTTGGCTGTGTCACTAGGGCTGATTTGTCACTTTCTGATTGGCTTCTCTTGAGACAGATGGCCTTGATTAACTCTAGCTTCATCGACGGCTCTAATTAGTTTGAAATTCTATATAAACAACCTTAGTCTCCAACCTAAATTCACACAAATAAAATAGAGCTAGAGCCATCGTGCTGCTGGAAGGAAGCCAAGAGTAGCCTCCACTTGAAGAAAGCTTAGAGACGAGCAAAACTAAAGTAAAAAACAAGATTCAAACAACGTTTATCTACCCAAAGGAAAGCATTGCAAATTCAGAACTCAGAATCCAGAATTCAAGTTCGTCGCTTGTTGTAAGTATAGTGATTTTTCCGATGGGAATAAAATTGAGACTTGATTCGATGTAAAATGGAAATGGAATTTTACTATTGTATAACGACGATGCTAATTCATATCTGTATTGCAATGATTGTATTGTGAATGGTTGGGATGTTTGTGGTATAATTGATTTGATGTTGACCCTATTGTACATTTAGAATGAAAGCAACATCACATACAAGTATATGGTTAATGTTAGAATTTACACCTATATGTTTATATGTTTAATATAGGTTGTATGTGTTATATCTCATGTATATACTTTATGCTAAAACCTCTATGCCTAAATGATTAAGTTCATATACATGCTCATATGTTTATACAAAAGTTGCAAGTTCATAATTGGATCCATGCCAAGATCCATTTTTAATACAAGTTTCATGTTATAGTAGTAAACATGATTGGATCTAGTTCACACATGTGGTAAAATTACACATACTTTATGGACATGTCATATTCTTGTCATATGCTAGTGATGTTCGATGTTATGCCTAGATCTAAACATGTTTAGGCTTATTTTGTCTAAATCATATGCTAATTCATATGACACCTATTTAGTTAGATCCATATTTCAATGCAAGTTCACATATATGTAAGTTGATTTAGTCTATGTTGCAAATTCACATATATGTATGTTGATTTAGTCTACGTTGCAAGTTCACACCTATGATATTCATGTTGACTATTTTGTAAGTTCACACCTATGATGTTCATATTGACTATGCCGAAAATGCCAAGTTTACACCTATGTCATGTTTACGTTAATGAATTTCTTTATGCCAATTTTGTGTACGCTAAATTAGGCTAAGCTATTAGCCTAACATTATATGTTAAAAATCATGCGGACGAAAAATTTGGCTAAGATTGTTAGCCTAATATTTAGACGGGGTAACGTTGGAAAAAATTGGTAATTATAGGAAACTTGACATAAATTGGTGAAAAATATATGTATTGGCATGTTTGGCACATGCCAATAATTGGTGGCACTTCAATGGTATAAAATTCTTATACCAAAAATGATGAACTTGGAAAGTGGGCCACAACATTTAATTGTTAATAAATTTACATGTAACAAGTAATAGAGACAAATATGTAAATTTAGAAAATACGAGTATGCTTAACCCGAGGTTGGATTGAGTTGTGATGTAAACCTGCCCGACCCCCCCCCCCCCCCCCCCCGGCTGTCCAGTAATCACAACAATACCTATCCAATGTGAGAGGTTAAGCATTGAGCCCAATAAGGACCCGAGGTTAGGCTGAGTTATGGTGTAAACCTACCCAGAACCGACCGGCACATCCAGTAACTGTAACTATACCTGTCTAATGTGAGTGGTCGGTGCTTTAAAAAGCTAAGGACAGACAAGTCAGGATGGTAGGGTTAAGTTAACTAAAACACTTAACCAATTCAACATGTTAATTAAACTGATGGGTGGGGTTAGGAAATACAGACACTTAACCACTTAACATGTTTGACTAGAAAACCCTAGTAATGGGGACCCATTTCAGTAGTAACCCAATTAGGTATCATGGTACCCTGAAACTAAGCAGGGTGGGGCACGATTACTGGGCTGATTGTAAGCGGTCAAAAGCGACGGCAGTTGGTGCAGCAGTGTGGGTTCTAATGGAGTGCCATCGTGCACACACTTCGGAGCAGACAAACAGGGCACTGGGCACTAGTAGTATAACCTATGCATTCTACGATTGTGTCGGGCCGCCACCATGGGACTTGATACACCTCATGGTGGGACCAGCATAGGTATCTACAATCATTGGGGGCCGTATGACACATATGATTTTGCGAGTAGGAGCCGATCTTTAGAAAGGGGATCGCTTCACCCCCATCAGGGTGCCAGTTGAGACAATGCAAGTAGGTGTAGAGATATAGTGTGGGTGCGATAGTATATTCGGTTCAAACTGCTTTATCTTAGTTTATGATACTTTCCTATTTCCAGTTTATACCTATCATGCCCTTTTTCTTATTCTTATACTGAAGAGTCACTAGACTTACCAGGCTTTATGTCTGACTCTATTTTTCTTTCGTCTTCTTTTCTTCCGTTTCCCCCCTCCCCCCAGGTCCACAAGGAGGAAACAACCTAGCTTAGTCAGACTCTTTGCAAGCTTCAAGATAGTAGATGTATGGTTTGGACTCTCTTTCCTTGGCTATGGATTTTGGACACGTTCTATGGGCATTTATGCAGCTTTTATTATGTTTTATGCTTCTTTATTTAATAATCAAGATAGAAATGATGATGTAATGTTTTGGAAGTTATTATGAGACAATTATGGAAATGTTTTGTATCAACACATATTTATGAAATGAAAGTCTATTTGTTTTCCGCTGCTTATACATATGTGTTTATATATGTCTTGTGTTCTATCTGTGACTTTTACTTATAAACCTCCACCGAAGTTAAGGCATTCCCTTTGTGAGTGACCTTAATGGAGGTGGGGTGTTTCACTTGGTATCAGAGCACAGATTTACTACATTAGATAAAGGTTTTTTGAAACTATTTTCAAAAGAGAAGTTTAAAGAAGCATTTTTCTAAAGAAAAGTTTTGTTTTAAAGGCATGTTCCCCAAAGCCATATGCACTATCTTTTGAAACTCTATTTGAATCCTTGTTTCCTGATTCTCTAGGGCTCCTGGCTTTCTAGGAGGTAACCTCATCGTGGCATGGTTCTATATGCTTGACGAGACTAAGACACCTGTCAAAGGACAAAGCAGTGTCCGGCTTCCATCTATAACCGCAGTAGTTTCACCTGTGGTTAATTTTCTTTCGAGCTTTGTAGGATTTTCCATGCGATGGAGGCGGCTTTCGAGAGACTTGTCAACATGATTACACAAGGATGGTAAAAATGAGAATGAGAGAGACAACCCAAGGATGAGAAATTCATGGATATGGATTTGGCCCACGAAGGAGGAAGGAATAGTAAAACACTAAGACAAGAAGGGGGAAGGGTCACAGAACAAGAAGGCTGATTCAAAGAAAGGCGGGAAGAACAACAAACCCCGTGAAAAAAGAAAGTGTAATTTCTGTGACATTGTTAGACATATAATGAAAGACTGCAGAAAGAAGAAGGCGAAGATGAATGGTGGTTGTTTCCATTGCGGCGAGACTGGATACATGGCTAAGGACTGCCCAAAGAAGCGGGGGCAGGGACAGAGAACTGGATCCACATCAGATAGACAGGTTCACGCGCTGGTGGCACCTCCGCAGGAACGAGGTAGAAATATTTCTATAGAAAGCTTAGTTTATCTCTATGATCATCCAGTTCGCACTCTCTTTGATTCCGGTGCATCACACTCCTTTATTTCATCTGCTTTAGTAGAATCTCTGCACCTAGACACTAGTATGATAGAAGATCCCTTGGTTGTTTCAAATCCAATTGGGGGCTCAGCTTATTTGTAAGTGGTTTGTTTGGATTTCAAAATCTCTATTCTAAGTGTTGAGTTTAGATGTAGTGCCTTTGTTGGGCTTCTCGGGATATGGACTGATCTTAGGCATGGACTGGTTATCCAGTAATGGTGCCATTCTTGATTGTGAGAAAAGAGTGGTTAGACTCTTGACTCGGCCCGGTAACACTCTAGAATTTTTTTGTAATCCCTTGAATGTTGTTATTCTTAGTTATCTATAGTCGCTTGATGCTTCTGTTGAGAACTTGTAGTCGGTTAGAGTTGTCCGTGAATATCCGGATGTCTTTGAAGAGGTGAAGGGCTTACCTCCGAGGCGGGAAATAGACTTCCGCATATATTTTGTTGATAATGCAAAGCCCGTAGCCTTACCTGTCAGACACATGGCTCCAAAGGAGAGAAAGGATCTCAGTAAGCAAGTTAAGGAGCTTCTCGAGAAGGGGTTTATAAGGCGGAGTATCTCAGAATGGGGTGCTCCAGTGGTGTTTGCCACCAAAGAAGATGGCTCACTACGTCTTTGTGTGGACTATAGGGAGCTAAACAAGCTGACTAGGAAGAATAGGCACCCGCTTCCCAGAATAGACGATTTGTTTGACCCGCTTACAGGTGCGCCAGTCTTCTCCCAACTTGATCTGGCTACTGGGTTCCATCAGCTAAGGGTAGCTGAAGATAGCATTGATAAGACGGCGTTCAGAACCCCAGACGGTTTCTTCGAGTGGCTTGTCATGCCTTTTGGATTGACAAACGCACCCTCTTATTTCGTAGACCTAATGATCAGGGTGTTTAGAGAATTCCTCAATAAGTTTGTGGTGGTCTTCGTAGACGATATTTTGGTCTTCTCAAAGAATGAGGAAGAACATGCTCAGTATCTGAAGGAAATCAAGGATACTCTCCGTGCACATCAGCTAAAAGCAAAACTCTCCAAGTGCCACTTTTGGAGAGAAGAGGTAAGGTTTCTTGGACATGTAGTGTCCAAAGAGGGGTTAGCTGTGGACCCCGCGAAAGTGCTGGTAGTGCAAGATTGGAAGACACCAAGAAATGCAACCGAAGTCCGAAGCTTTCTTGGGCTAGCCGGTTTTTACCGAAAGTTCATTAGAGATTTCGCGAAAATCTCAGCTCCACTCACAAGGCTAACAAAGAAGAATCTAGCATTCGCTTGGAATTTGGATTGTGATATTGCTTTCCAACGCTTAAAAAGGGCTCTTACAACAACCCCAATTCTGACTTTGCCTGATGGAAGCAAGATGTTCACAGTATACACGGATGCTTGTGGTAGGGGACTAGGCGCTGTTCTGATGCAAGAAGGGAAGGTAGTAGGTTATGGTGGAAGACAATTGAAAGTTCATGAAAAGAACTACCCAACCCATGATCTTGAGTTAGCCACCATCGTCTTTGTGCTTAAGTCTTGGCGCCATTATCTCCTACGTGAGAAGTTCGAATTGTATACTGACCATAAAACGTTGAAGTATCTTTTCTCGCAGAAAGCTCTTAACTTGAGGCAGCAAAGGTGGATGGAGTTCCTTGCCTTGTATGATTTTGATATTTCTTATACTCCTGGCAAGGGAAACGTAGTAGCAGACGCCTTGAGTAGAAAGAAGCTGACCTTAAGCCCTTTCATTGTAGAAAGGCAAAGCTTGGAGTATATAGCCAGTTTTGACTTTAGGCCCTCCTCTGATTTTGAACCTAGTTTGTTGACATCACTAGAAGTACGGCCCACTCTTTTAAACTCAATAGGGACGGCACAACGTGAAGACCCTCGGCTTGTGGATGTGATTGATAAACTAATAAGGGGTGAAACTTCCAGTCACCTCAAAAGGTACTCCATCGATGATAAGGGTTGGCTGAGGCAAGATGGAAGACTATGCATTCCACAAGCAAGGGATTTAGTAAAAATGGTTCTCGAGGAAGCACACCATTCCAAAATGACAATAAACCCAGGTGGAGACAAGATGTACAAGGACGTAAAGACAGTTTTCTTTTGGAGTGGCATGAAAAAGGATGTGGCAGATTTCGTTTCTAAGTGCGTGATATGCCAACAGGTCAAGGCAGAACAAAAGAAGCCTGGAGGACTGCTTCATCCTCTAGAAGTCCCGCAATGGAAGTGGGATAGCATTTCAATGGACTTCAATGATGGGTTGCCTAGGTCAAAAAGGGGCAATACTAGCATTTGGGTAATAGTGGATAGGCTCACAAAAAGCGCCCACTTTATACCTATCAAGATTAGAAGGACTGCCTCGTCTCTGGCTTCTCTTTATCTCAAGGAAATAGTTCGACTCCATGGAATACCCTCCAGCATAGTGAATGAGCGAGATCCTATCTTTACAAGCGAATTTTGGCAGAGTCTGCAAGAAGCTGTAGGCACACAGTTATGCTTGAGCATGGCCTATCACCCCCCAACTAATGGTCAAACGGAAAGGGTGAACAGAGTATTAGAATATCTTCTGAGACTGTGCGTTCTTGACTTTGGAGGAACATGGGAGGATCATCTTCCTTTAGTGGAATTCGCCTACAACAACAACTACCAAGCCACTATCGGCATGGCGCCTTTCGAAGATTTGTATGGAAGACCGTGCTGTTCACCAACTTGTTGGTGGGAGCCTACAGACAAGCTTATACTTGGGCCAGACATGATTAGAAAGACTTCAGAAAACGTGGACTTGATACGAAGGAGAATGAAGGCTGCCCAAGATAGACAGAAATCCTACGTAGACAAAAGAAGGACTGACCTTGAGTCTGAGGTTGGGGACAGGGTTTTCCTTAAGGTATCTCCCTTAAGGAACGCCGTTCGCTTTGGATCCACAGGAAAGCTAGCACCAAGATTTGTAGGACCGTTCCTTATCATCGAGAAGATTGGGAAGAGGGCTTATAGAGTAGAGCTGCCCGAAAGGTTGGCTGGAATTCACAATGTCTTTCACGTTTCTCATCTCCGGAAATGTTTACATGAATCTACGGAAGTGGTGGAGCCAAGCATTCTAGAAGAAGCCGAAGTGGAACGCGAAGCAACTGTGAGGAGAGTTCCAACCCGCATCCTAGGAACTGAAGTGAAAAATCTACGCAACCGTGAAGTCAAGCTTGTCAAAGTTCAGTGGAGCGACGCTGAGGAAGACGCGACTTGGGAAACTGAGGACAGAATACGCGCAGCCTACCCTTTTCTTTTTGAGGGTACATCTTTGGTTTCTCTTTTTCTTTAAGTTGTGCTTGTAACTATCTTTTTAGTTATATCTCCTCGATATTATCCTTTATCCTTAGGTAGAAACCCCTTTGGATGTAAACATGTAATTGAAACATGTTATGATTGATGGCTGCAAGTGGTTGCAAGTGGTTGCTAGTGGTTGCTCGTGGATGCATATACACACACATCCTCGGTTTTAGATCGACTCAGTCACTTCATATTGCATATGCATATATGTATTCATATTTGTATGTGGTTGAAACTTGATATGTTGTCATATGGATGTCGCATTTGTATGAATGAATGCGCACCCATGTAGAATTATGAGTAGGGAAAATTTGCATACATAATGGATTCATGACACTTACATGATTCGCATTAAGGAGGTCAACTGAATCAGTAGGCCGCCTAATTTTTGCATTAGATAAGGACATATACACACACTATGCATATGATCATGAAGCATTAGAAGTCTTTTAAGGACAATGGACTCCTGTGTTTGTTGGTTGAGTAGATGGACGATTGGATGTTAGGATATACGTTCTTCTAGACTTGAAGATTTCGGGGATCCTTCAAGGATGGGAGAATGTTAGGATAAACGTTCTTCTAGTCTTTTAAGGACAATGGACCCCGAATTTTTTGTTAACACTAATTTAACAAATTAAAGTATAATTAATTCTAAATGATAGAATTAAGGGAACGGGTTATGCCATTGCGTTCGTTTCGGAATTTTGCTTGAGATAGATTCCGAGTTTGCATAAATTGGACTCCTTATAAAGGAGTTATGACCTCCGGAAGTTTCAGAATTCGGTTTAAAACTCAAGCAGCCCGAAAACAAGTTCAAAATTAAAAACTGGGCCAGAACTGGGCTGGGCGGGAATTTTCCCGCCCAGGACCCAGGTCGACCAGGGGGTTGACCTGGGAGTCGACTTGGGTACCCAGCTCGACCATGTAGTCGACCTAGGGGTGGATCTATAGGTCGATCTGACCTTCCTGGTCTGGTCCTGGCTCAGTTTCTAGGGCTTGGCTATGTCACTAGGGCTGATTTGTCACTTTCTGATTGGCTTCTCTTGAGACAGATGGCCTTGATTAACTCTAGCTTCATCGGCGGCTCTAATTAGTTTGAAATTCTATATAAACAACCTTAGTCTCCAACCTAAATTCACACAAATAAATTACAGCTAGAGTCGTCATGCTGCTGGAAGGAAGCCAAGAGTAGCCTCCACTTGAAGAAAGTTTAGAGACGAGAAAAACTAAAGTACAAACAAGATTCAAACAACGTATATCTACCCAAAGGAAAGCATTGCAAATTCAGAACTCAGAATCCAGAATTCAAGTTCGTCGTTTGTTGTAAGTATAGTGATTTTTCCGATGGGAATAAAATTGAGACTTGATTCAATGTAAAATGGAAATGGAATTTTACTATTGTATAAAAACGATGCTAATTCATATCTGTATTGCAATGATTGTACCGTGAATGGTTGGGATGTTTGTGGTATAATTGATTTGATGTTGATCCTATTGTACATTTAGAATGAAAGCAACATCACATACAATTATATGGTTAATGTTAGAATTTACACCTATATGTTTATTTGTTTAATATAGGTTGTATGTGTTATATCTCATGTATATACTTTATGCTAAAACCTCTATGCCTAAATGATTAAGTTCATATACATGCTCATATGTTTATACAAAAGTTGCAAGTTCATAATTGGATCCATGCCAAGATCCATTTTTAATACAAGTTTCATGTTAAAGTAGTAAACATGATTGGATCTAGTTCACACATGTGATAAAATTATACATACTTTATGGACATGTCATATTCTTGTCATATGCTAGGGATGTTCGATGTTATGCCTATAACTAAACATGTTTAGGCTTATGTTGTCTAAATCATATGCTAATTCATGTGACACCTATTTAGTTAGATCCCCATTTCAATGCAAGTTCACATATATGTAAGTTGATTTAGTCTATGTTGCAAATTCACATATATATATGTTGATTAAGTCTACATTGCAAGTTCACACCTATGATATTCGTGTTGACTATTTTGCAAGTTCACACCCATGATGTTCATGTTGACTATGCCGAAAATGCCAAGTTTACACCTATGTCATGTTTACGTTAATGAATTTCTTTATGCCAATTTTGTGTACGCTAAATTAGGCTAAGTTTTTAGCCTAATATTATATGTTAAAAATCATGCAGACGGAAAATTAGGCTAAGATTGTTAGCCTAATATTTAGACGGGGTAACGTTGGGAAAAATTGGTAATTATAGGAAACTTGACACAAATTGGTGAAAAATATATGTATTGCCGTGTTTGGCACATGCCAATAATTGGTGGCACTTAAATGGTATAAAATTCTTATACCAAAATGATGAACTTGGAAAGTGGGCCACAACATTTAATTGTTAACAAATTTACATATAACAAGTAATAGAGACAAATATGTAAATTTAGAAAATACGATTATGATTAACCCGAGGTTGGATTGAGTTGTGATGTAAACCTGCCCGCACCCGCCCGGTTGTCCAGTAATCACAACAATACCTATCCAATGTGAGAGGTTAAGCATTGTCACCAATAAGGACCCGTGGTTAGACTGAGTTATGGTGTAAACCTGCCCAGAATCGACCGGCACATCCAGTAACCGTAACAATACCTGTCTAATGTGAGTGGTTGGTGCTTTAAAAAGCGAAGGACAGACAAGTCAGGATGGTAGGGTTAAGTTAACTAAAACACTTAACCAATTCAACATGTTAATTGAACTGATGGGTGGGGTTAGGTAAATACAGACACTTAACCACTTAACATGTTTGACTAGAAAACCCTAGTAACGGGGACCCATTTCAACCGTAACCCAATTAGGTATCATGGTACCCTGAAATTGGGCAGGGTGGGGCACGATTACTGGGTTGATTGTAAGTGATCAAAAGCGACGGCGGTTGGTGCAGCAGTGTGGGTTCTAACGGAGTGCGGGCGTGCACACACTTCGGAGCAGAAAAAAGGGCACTGGGCACTAGTAGTATAACCTATGCATTCTAGGATTGTGTCGGGTCACCACCATGGGACTTGATACACCCCATGGTAGGACCAGCATAGGTATCTATAATCATTGGGGGCCGTATGACACATATGATTTTGCGAGTAGGAGTCGATCTATAGAAAGGGGATCACTTCACCCCGATCATGGGGTGCCAGTTGAGACAATGCAAGTAGGTGCAGAGATATAGTGTGGGGTGCGATAGTATATTCGGTTCAAACTGCTTTATCTTAGTTTATGATACTTTCCTATTTCCAATTTATACCTATCATGCCCTTTTTCTTATTCTCATACTGAAGAGTCACTAGACTTACCAGGCTTTATGTATGACTCTATTTTTCTTTCGTCTTCTTTTCTTCCGTTCTCCCCCTTCCCCAAGGTCCACAGGGAGGAAACAACCCAGCTTAGGCAGACTCTTTGCAAGCTTCAAGATAGTAGATGTATGGTTTGGACTCTCTTTCCTTGGCTATGGCTTTTGGACATGTTCTATTGGGATTTATGCAGCTTTTATTATGTTTATGCTTCTTTATTTAATAATCAAGACAGAATGATGATGTAATGTTTTGGAAGTTATTATGAGACAATTATGGAAATGTTATGTATCAACACGTATTTATGAAATGAAAGTCTGTTTGTTTTCCGCTGCTTATACGTATGTGTTTATATCTGTCTTGTGTTTTATCTGTGACTTTTACTTATAAACCTCCACCGAAGTTAAGGCATTATCTTTGTGAGTGACCTTAACGGAGGTGGGGTGATTCAATACTACTCTATTATGATACCGAACCCTTCGGGAACTTCACCACTTTGAAAGTAGAGTTAGGCCTTTTATTTTGTTGTGCCTGGGCATTATACTAAATGTGGAGGTATCTTAATTATTAGTATAAACATTGACGACCAATGGGACCAAGAACCGAAGGAAGGCTAAATTTAGAATAGGTGCAGTAGACTCAGCCATATTCTCTTAGAATATTGTATGATATTTTGTTTTAATACAAATATCTTGAGAGTTTTAAGCAGAATAGAGTTAATTGGCAGATCTTTTGTACCCGCTTTAAGATATGATAATTGGTCAAAGAATCTTAACCTTAGGGTAAACAGTTTATACTGCTTGTGTTTCTATTCTCGTACACAGGGAATGAGATTTAATCTTCTTACTGAAAATTTATAAGCATCAAGGAGAGAGCTTTAAAAGATGAGTAAAAGATAAGGAAAATAAATCGACAACTATAGCTCTCGAGAATTATGACACTACTTTGATCTTTTTTCTTATTTTTATCCGTGTTTATCTCCTTCGTTGTTGATCGTTAGAGAGAACTGAAGTTTTAGTAATTTTGAAGGAATAAGTAAGCAGTAAAATTAGAAAGAAATAAATTAATCGATAGAACACTAAACATAACAATAAAATAAGTAAGGACAAAAATGGAATAATTGAGGTGAGAAAAGTAAAAGTGAAGTGAGAATTTTGTTTTCAAAATACTGCGGTGGGAAAAGCAATTGACGGGGTGAGAATAGACACAGTCTAAAGAAAATTCATTAAACAAGATTTTCATGATGCCATTTTCAACTTACACCACTATTTCCTTTTCAATTCTAAACAATGAAATATTACAATTAATTTATCATCAACACGACCAACAAAACAACTTGACGTAAAAATATTTAATCAAATTTTTTATACTAACGACACACATATGTCTAATATTTTTTAATTAAATAAAAACAAATTTCTCTAACTAATGAATGCTACATGAGGCGTACACTAGTCATTTACGATGTAAAATCCACCCAGTTTAAGAACTTCTTGATCTTTTTGAAAACTAATTACCTAAAACCGAAGCATGACATGCCATTATGTCCATGATTTCTAAGTTTATTTTTGCAAATTAGGACTTTAAAAAAATCATCATGATCCCCAAGATAAACTTATTGAACGCATAAGCAGTGCAATAATTGAAAAAAATCATTATGATACACAAAAAAAATCATTCTAAATACATAAATGTTATGCCCATATGCCACGTTAATTATATCAGCCCCATAATCACAAGTGAAGACGAAAGAGAACATAGAACCAAAATAAAACATACCTAACTTAATATTTATCATTCCAAACTAAAATTAAAAATTCACCGAACGGAACCTACAAATTCAATTTAGGCAACAAAACCAAACGTAGCCGCAAAAAGCAAACACCAAAGTACATATGCAGATTAAATTGACGATGATCATGATAACACAGACCCAACTCATGCTAGTGAGCAGTCTTATCAGCCTCTTTATCCTCCTTGTGATACCCAGAAATTTGGTTTATGATCTCCCCCAAAAGACCCTTCTTTTTCCCTCCTACAACTTCCTCAGTTGAAGTAGCAACGGGAATGAGTGTAGGCAACACAAAAGTAGAAACATGCAGAAATGATATGCTAATAGTCACAAAGTTGAATAAAGAAAAAAATATATACAATTGACATATCATTAAAAGACTATAATGAAAACCATTACCACGTTAGATGTTCCATACATCTTATATAACTTATTACTACTACATACCTCTCCTTCTCTAGAAAAGTGTTTCTCGAGAGCAAACTTTTGCCATCCTATAAGATAATCCAGTATCATATAAGCTATTTCTAGGATTTTCTATGTCACTACAATCTCGAGATCTACATATAGGTAAAATTACATAAACATTAAAAAATCAAGTTAAGATTTCAATCAAGAATTATGTTTTAAATTCCATGCCTTGATTGACTCCTTGATCTTGATAACGATCTGGAACAAATCATCTCATGACAAGGTGTAGGTGATGGTGAAACATACCTAGAATCAAACATGCTATGGAATCGGTTTTGAATTATAAATGGTGCGAAGCGCCATGGATTCACCCTGCCCTTCCTGACCTTTCTGAATGTGCCATTCTGAATCAATAAAAGCAAATAAAAGGGAAATAGTAAAGTTAACAATAATTTATTACATACTAAAATTCTGCAAGATGAACCCAAAGCTTAACCATATGCAAATTTACAGAACTAACATAAAAGCTATGCTATGTTGCCCAGCAGGAGAATACACCACACAAATTGGACAACTACTAGAATTCAGTATCTTAATCTATAACATACTGGAACAACAGTAAATTATTACGCATACATAGAATATTGTTGACATCATCAGTTTGATGCTAGCCATATATCAGCTAATATCAAATAGCACAAACGTGTAGTTCATTATATAGAACATATGTTAACACATCATTGATCATTAATATATAGTTAAAAAAGCCAATAAAACTTGCAATATATCAGCATATGCGTTCATGAAATAAAGACCTCTTGCAAGAGGTCCACATTATTAACATATATCATCTATTTGCTGCTGGCCATATAGTCCTTGATGTACCAGTATATGTGCATAGTTAATCGTGTGACCAACATAAACATTGGCCAGTAGAAGGAAGATGTGTCCCAATATATTAATCGTTCGATATGATTGAATTATTTATACTTTAAATCATACACACACGCACACAAAAAAGAAGAAGAAGGGGTTAATTGTACAAGTGGTGCTCCTATTCATCGACTAAATATCATGGAGCCAATAAAATATCATGACCAAAACAAGATTTGGAAAAATTATCAAAGTTGAGATCTGCTAAATAAAGAATAGAGAGCTTTGGAAAAGAGAATGAGAACAACATTTGATTTATTCCTTTCTAAAATGTAAAATGATTCGATGATTTAACTTTGCAAAATGATACATTATTCGTAGATGCGGAAATAGTGTAAATGGGCCAAGCCCAACTATGTAAATTAGTAAAAGCGCAACGACATTATCTTTATTTCCCCCTTCAAACCCAACTAAGGTTAGGGTTTGGCACGAATGAAAAATAATTGCTTCCTGATATGGCGATTCGAGTTGAAATAGCAGATCTGAAGCTAACCGAAGAGACAATCATCCATTTGTACTCTTTAGACCATCTTCGACCAAAACCGAGAAGTTATTCTGGAATATATACCAGTCTTTGAGCTCACTGACTTGAATATGCTACTTCAACATTCAATTCTTCCCTTAATCTGATAAAGCTCGCCTTAGACAAGGGCTTTGTAACAATCCGAAATTTCTGAACAATTTAAATTTTTTATTTTAGCTATTTTAGTGGATTTTGAATATTTAAAATGATTTATTTTAGATAATAACAATTTAAAATTTATTTAAATCGAATTTAGAACGTATAGATTTATTTTAGTGAAAATTAGGCTCACATCCTTAAAATTAAACTTAATTATGCTCACATCCTCCCCTTTAATTACATGTAAATTTCATTCCTATTTTGAAATATCTGCCTTTTCTTTTCCTAAATTGCCCATTTACCCAAATTACGGTTTAATAAACGTGATCTATTATACATTTTAGCGATCTATTTTTTTCATCATCATGTATTTCTGTGTTAATGGTTGCGCCGTCATTTTTTCAACGATCTAAAATTAGGGTTTCTCGGCAATTTCTTCAGATAGTTAAATTAATCGATCCTTCATTTAAAAAATGGATGTTTCTTCTTCCAGGTGATTTATACTTTTTAAATTATTTCATTTTGAAATCGTTTTTTGTATATGGATTTAAATTTGAAATCGTTTTAATTTTTTCCTTCTTCCAAGTGATCGGCAAATTCAGGAATTTTTTTTGGTATACGGATTTCATTTTGAAATTGCTTTTTGTTGATTGATTATTCAGAAATTCTTTAATTGCATAATTTTGTTGAGACATAATGTAATTTTTGTATAATGTTGTATGGTTATTATTAATTGTATAGCCATATAATTATTCATTATATTTTTTCACTTGTTCTGAATAGGTATATTAAAATATGCATATATTGTCAATATGAGCATAAACGTATGCAATTATTGTTAGAACACTTAGGTTTTCATGTACTCAGAAAAGTTGAGTATAAGTATGCATATATTCTAGATATATGCATAAAAATATGCGTATATTTTAAATATCTGTGTTCAGCATTTATGTTAAAAAAATTGCCTATAAATATGCATATATTCTTAATATATGCATAACTTTAATTATGCGACTTTTAATCAAACATGCAGAAAAATAGAATATTGAATATATGTTTAATTGTATGCATATATCTAGAGTACCTGCATATAAATATGCAGATATTATTATTATTTTGCTGAATTGTACACATGTATTTATATCAATCTGAAGCTGTTTATGTAATTTGATTATTGCACATTAGGTTTATTAATGTTGATTTTCTTCTTCATATAACAGTGTTCCTGCGGATAGTGGTGTATTTGTTTTGTTGAAGCTTGGGAATTTTGCTCGTGTAATTTGCTCTGTGCATGTTTTGAACTTTTGCTCATGTAATTAGTATTAATAATAATATTGGCAGCAGTTTCTTCTTGACTAGTTATGCAAATTTATGTAGTAACATATGCAATTATTCCACATAAAATTATAAATGCATGTAACTATGGACATTATATGCACTTAATTAGTGTTTGTATTATTTGCATATTCGTATGCAACATAATAATAATTTCATATAAGTATGCTATTATTTTACTTATGCAATTCAAATTTGCAAATTTTCGTAATATTTTGCATACAATGATGATAATATATTGAATAAATGCACACCAGTAAGCCAAAATTCTAGCTTATCATATAAAACCAAAATAACTTCAAACATAATATTCCTCCGTAATTCATTTTCATAAATAATAATCGACAGACTGTAGTTTGAAAAACACACACACACAAAAACTCTAAACATCAAATTTTCCAATTTTATTTCAAGTTGTTTGCACTCGATAACAACCGTTTCTGCATCAGGTCTTGACTTGGAGTCCAGCTGTGCGTGCAGTTCAGAATTTTGTATGCAAGCACTGCTCTTTGTAAATCAACAACGAAGCATTGTAAAGTTCATCTTTCTTGTCCAGTTCTTTTTCCTTACTTCTTTGATTCATCATGTTCATTACAAACATTGCATATTCGACACTGCAAAAATTTATAAACCATCACCAATTGTTAGTTGCATAATAAGCTTTGTTAAGAAATTGTTTAAAATATCTGCATAAAACCATAGAATAATTATTAAGAAATGCATAGCAGTATTCACAATTGACTAGATAACTGCAGCAATTATTACTTCATCAATAGAACCATGCAAGAATTGTGTGATAACTACACCCTTGTAATCTACAGTTCTAATGAATTGCACAAATTTATGCACCTATATGTTGATGATTGTAGAATTGCATCTATCAAATCTAATTAAATGCATACAATTATGCAAAATTCATGTAATAAATGCACATTAACATGCAACTTTTACTAAAAAAATTATTTGTTTAATATAATAATAAGGTAATAACTATATAGTTGCAAGCAAGAATTATTAACAAAATCCCTACATGAATGATATAATAATTTATTATTACATTCAATAAACTACGCAAATGTCCCTTCGGGGACATCCGATAAAATTGGAACGATACAGAGAAGATTAGCATGGCCCCTGCGAAAGGATGACACGCACAAATCGATAAATGGTCCAAATAAACTACGCAAATATTATGTACATATTAATGGTTCTAGGAAATTATGTTGAATATAGTCATCTATTTATGGAATTGAATTGAATATTTGCATGTATGTTTGCATATTTTCTGAATACATGCAAATAATTTTAAATTTAGTGAAAATATATGCAAGAATTAGCATTACATGCATATAGCCAACCACCGTTTAGGGGATAATTGCACACTTGTACACAACAATTCTGATTTTCTACATACAAACATACAACTATCTGTTGACAATTGCACCCTTGCCTTCAAACACTTAATATTTGAATTCAGAGATTTCTTCTATAATTAAACAATAACTCCACAACTATATTCTGTATTATTAATTGGATTCTTACAATTATGAACTTACATATACTAAATGTAAACTTGCATGCAGTAAATAATATCTGCATATAATTGTGCAACTATCTTTTTATTGTTGCATACTAGCACGCAACAATTTTTAATTGATTAACATACTACTGCTTAAAAATACGCATTCACAAATGCAATAATTTTGTAATTATGAACACAAATATGCATGTATTTTGAACATCCAAATTCTAGCGTGCATCTACTATGAATAACTGCATTCAAACATTTAATTATTATGCATACTTGCTTACAATAATGCAGATTTACTGAATAAAAATCAGATTACAAAAAGAAAGTATCTATAGTCGAATGCAACAAAAAAGCAATCAGATTTATACCTTTTTTACGCCATTTCTTGTAATTTGATGACGATGATAGTGAATTTGAAGCAAAACAGGACGTTATTGATTAAAATGATTACCGCCGGCTATTGATTTTAAAACGCGATTTTTTGATCGAGGGTTTTTGCTGAATCGTGGGATAGGGTTTTGAGCGAGATAAGAGGAGCGACTGACTGAGTAAATGATGACAAATTGTTGTTTGAGCATTTTGTAACTGCATAAGGGTAGATCTGGAATTTTTTTAGCGGAATTTCAGAAATAGGGATGTATTCTATATTCTTTTTATCAGCAGTTTTTTTTAATATTTTGAAACTTAATATGAACCTATAAAAAAACGCACCCTTTATTTTAGTTATGAAACAAACTTGAAATGGCGCAGTAGTTTGAAAATTCGATTTTAAATTTCAAATGAATATATGGAACTCGGTATAAATCAGAATTGGACGAAACCAAAAACATTTGAATCTGTTTAATTGTACCTTTCTAACGAATGTAAGAAACCGAGATTTCACTTTATAAATTGTAAGTTATGTCTAGTTTAAAATTTAAAATAGTCGTTATGGAATATATATATATATATATTTTAATATAAAATATAGCCCTTAAAAATAGCCATTTTGCAAACGACCTCCGTTTTCAACGAAACCACTTTTGTTGGGTCCGGAATGTCAAATTATTGTTAGCTTTAAAATTTCATAATTTTTGGATTTAATATGTGAGCGGGGTAAATTTAAACGTGTTTGCTAAATTCAGTTTGTATTTTATCAACTGGAAAATGGCCATTTTTCAAACGGTCTCCAAATTCTACGAAATTAGTTTTGTTAGGACCGTATCATCAAAACATAGGTAGATTTATTTTTCTGTAATTTTTGGAGTCGGTATGTGGCCTCGGTAAATTAAAATGTACGTTTAAATTCAACATATATTGATTTATATTTTAATTTGGACAAAAAATGATAGAAACGGTTGAATTGGCTTACGAAACATATCTCATTATGTCCGGAATGAGGGTATTTAGCTAGGGATGACAGTAATTGAATTTTAATTTGGAGTTCGAACTAATAAACCGGTAATTTGTGAATTTAATATTAATTAAATTAAACTATATAAACCTATTCCTCTTCAAACCTAGGTCAAACCCTCCATCCCTGGTCAAAATTGAAAACCGCCACCAGACCTTTCTCAACGGACGATTTCTTCAGAAATTGGATCAACGCTTTCTTCCAATTCAATCCAAATGTAACGACCCAGATTTTGAGCGACTTTGGTTATCGACAAAAGCTCGATGTCGATAACCAAAACATCGAAAAATCCTGGTAATTAATGAACGAAATTAGAAGGTGAGAATAGATAAGATAGAAACTAAGAATAGAAGAAGAAGAACACAACATCAGAGTAACACGAACCTCACAGCGGAACGAATAACATATAATAGATAACATAACTTTGAAATATAACAGTTATGTATACAATAGCACTTATCAGAGTACAACACTTACAACACAGCGGAAATAACTATAGCTATATGATTTTGAAGCCTCCTGCTCCAAGCTCTCCAAGTATATCTGTAAAATCCTGACTACTTGACTGCCCGTACAAAATTGGACACCCAAGAGTTTAAGGAAAACAACAAAGTAAACTCCGGGTCAGTCATGGGACTGGTGTGAGTAAAACAGTTTAAACAGGTATATATGAACAAGTAAACGATATCTCATAAGACCACGCCGCAGAACGGAACGGGTTTTTCCCTTATGAGAATCCAAAATATCTTTATATCAAAAACCTTTTGATATTATAATAATGTCTATGTACAAATAGATATCAACTAGAAGAAACACTTTCATCTCACGTTCTACATATATAGTATACAATCAAAATCGCAAGCACGTATTGGATAATGGATTTCCAACTATGACAAGGTATGGAACCACCTTCCGATCAGTGTACTCTAGGAACGATACACTGGAGTTCAACAATAACATCTTGCAACTCAGCCACACATGACCGACCACTCATTTCGCTTGAGTGTATCGAATGTACATCACCAACGGTTGGGATCAGCAACCGTTCCCGTATATATATATATATATATATATATATATATATATATATATATATATATATATGGGACAGCATTGATAGATTTAAGAAACAAATGAATATTCTCTAGATAGGTGATAATACACCCTACTTCGGTGCGACCGACTTAGCCATGCTACCTGCCCGATTTCTGTCATTTACCGGATGTGAGGCTAGAAGCTACGTTTATCTTTTTACACATCATATCTTCATTCACTTAGAATGCCACATCGTCATACCCGCCAAATCATTATCGATTTCTCTAACGGTATCACGGGTATGAAGCTAAGAGAAACGAATTTCTCCGCCACCAAACATAATACGTTGAAGAGATCAACATATATGATTCGTTGGGAATACTCTGTCAGACATTCGTCCATACAAGTTGTCCTGGGACTGGACAAACCGAAGGCACTATTCAGTACATCCATCTTAGGCACTGTTATCTAAGACTTATACAATAGCCCTTGCACTTTACTCCGTCTTCGATTTTCTTCATCGTATTTGATCACAACGCTTATGTCAATACGGAGTGGTT
The DNA here is from genome assembly GCA_030737875.1 of Allium sativum. Classification (NCBI taxonomy): domain Eukaryota; kingdom Viridiplantae; phylum Streptophyta; class Magnoliopsida; order Asparagales; family Amaryllidaceae; genus Allium; species Allium sativum. The sequence continues at coordinate 581,077,965 of CM060909.1, read as the reverse complement.
CTTCGGATAATAATCCAACCGGTCTCTCCATATTTACAACGTAAAATGGTCAAAACTTTGATAGTCTGTGATATAACTATCAAATGAAAACATGTCCGTGTACAAACAACGATCTAAATTCCAAATGGAATTATCGACCCAATCATCAGACATATATATATATATATATATTCATATTTCCTTATTTTCTATATTTAGAAAATATTCGTTATCAACGTTGGAAAACATTTCCATTGTTTATTTACGTATCACTATCCTTCCACAACTATCAAACTCTAACTATAAACTAACAAGAGAACAACTTCCTAAGTATAAACCCCGAAGGCCAAACCAACATCAGATCGATACTCAGGAAACCATTCAACTTATTAATCTCTAGTCAGTTCCTAATTTTGCTTAACTCTATATTTTTTAACTCCATTCGCTCAACTCTAGATCGCAGCGATCACAATGGTTACGCCTGATTCCCTCAGGAAACATCCGACCGCCGTAGGCTATTTACAGCCCTACGAATTACGCTAGCAGTCGTGCTAAATGGCAACTCATCCTGAATAACTATGTTTGTTTTAACTCTAACTGTTTAACTCTAACTGTTAACTCTAACTGTTTAACTCTAACTGTTTAACTCTAACTGGTTAACTCTAACTGTTTAACTCTAACTGTTTAACTCTATTCATTTATAAAGATTTACATTTAGTAACGGTTCTTCACTTTACAAATGATTTCCTTTTTATAACATTTTCCTTTTTATAACATCCTATTCAGTTATAAACAAATTTCCTTTTTATAACTCTATTTATTTTCTAAATATTTCCTTTTCAAATTTATTCTTAAAAATATTCTAACTCCTTAAATTCCCGGAAAAATTCGCCGTAACCTCCTTTGTATCGGGAGCATCGGGAAAATCCCCAAACCCGCCACACAGGCCTTTCCATTTAAAAGGAAAATGGTTTGTAATTATTTCCTTTTTGAATATCTCCTATTTATAAATATTCCAATTTATAAACATTTCTTATTTTTAAATATTCCACTTTATAAATATCTCTTATTTATAAATATCCCATTTTATAAATATTCTATTTTCAATATCACTTTGAAAATCCCCTTATCAACATTTCGGTATGTTATGGTATTCAATCATATCAAATCACGATGTTCAATATTGTCCAAGCACAAATAATCGCCCACAGATTTTATATCACATCATATAACAATATATGAAAAACAATAAAATAACTGTTGAGGAATCCAGTCGGATTCCTCCAACCTGTCTCCCTGCATCCACAGATGTTACACAATATGATTATCATCACTTTCAGTTCAATATAAATTATTCTTATAGCAGAATCAATATATAAATATTTAACGGTTTATATATATAATTATAAATATATATAATTTTCACTAACTGACTAGCAGTTCAATCAATCAACCAACACACAACAATCGATAGATGATTAACAGTTCTAAAAATACATTATAAAAATATAACTGTTCCGAGTTGGTGAGTTTCACTCACATTGGACAATCATCGTCAATGACGATAACCATCGCTTGATTTAGACAATTTATTTTGCTATAAATTGTAACGGACTCCAATCGACTCGCGGTCAGTTCCATGGTGTAGTGTCCGTCCATACGATCCCGAGGATCTTGTTTCGCTGAAATCCGATATCGTATGACCGATTTATGAATTTTTAAACTTCATATATACTTTGAATTTAAAAATAGAAACTTGGATTAACTTAAATGGGCTAACCCCTTTCATACCAGCCCACTTAACTTCTTGGCCTGCTCAAATCAATACTCCTTCTTCCCCCATACGACAGTACCAAATCGAACTCCAGGCACCAAAACACGGCCCCCATTTCCTCCGCCACAACTCCTCCTCATCTCCACTATAAACCAAACCGATTTCACCAACTCCGTCCTCGTCTCGATCTCAATCCACCCACAACAAAAACATCATGCTCGATTCACAAAAACCCATCGCGTCGTTTCCATGTTCCAGGCACCGCACAGTTTCGATCGACAACCATTGTCACCGAATTGAAAGGAATTTAACCACCGTGTGTTGAATCACTAGCTAAACTCGAAACCAAAGTCTGTTTCCACCATCGACGCTTTAAATCTACGGAAATCGAAGCCCTAGCTGTTGTTCGCCAACATACAGTGAACGTTAATGGCATCGGACAGTTCGGAAGTCACACTGGGATGAAGAGTGGCATTCAGCAAATTCATATATCTTTGTTTTGGCATTTAAGAGATTTTAGATGAATTGATTTTGATTTTTCAAACTTTCTGTTTTTCCTTGAGGATGTAAAACACTGACGGCGGAAAATTTGAAGTAGGAATTAGGTTTAAGGGTTAAGGGGTGGTATTTATAGGCCACTAAAATATCTAGATATTTTTATATTAATATTTTTATATTTTATTTTAATTCTTTATATTCATTTCTGACTTCTAAAAATTTGTGTGATCACACATGATGCCCAAAAATCATGAAACTGGACATATAGCTAGAGTTCGACATTACGGTCCCAACGAAACTGGTTTTGTCAAATTCCGACTCCGTATGCTCACACAGCGTATTTTTAACTGTCAAAATACTGACTATTTCTCACTTTAAAAATCCGTACGGCCACACACTGACTCTAAAAATCACGAAACTAGAAATCTAACAACTATTTGACATTGCGGATCCAACAAAATTAGTTTCGTCGAATTCCGACTTCGTTTGTAAAACCGGCTATTTTTAAAGCTTTGAATGACCCATTTAAATATATAAATATATTTAAATTAAATATAAATAAATTTATATTATCGTATATATTCACCGAGGAATATCATACAGCTCCAGTATATTTATTTACTCGCTATTCCGAGTCCAGATTGAATCGAATTTCAATTTATATTGAAATTCTCTTTTATAACGTATATAAAGCGTTACGAATTATAAAGGAATTTCACAGCGACTTTTTCTGAAATTTGATTTGGACGAAACTCAAAATCTACATGAAGAAATCCCGATTTTTCTCTTCCACTAGAAAAATATCCTTCACCAGCTCCACACGTTTCTTGTTTCACAGAAATCCGGCTTAAAACGAATCCTGTACATTCAGTTGAAGTTCGAATCGCCAAATAGCGAACTGCCGCGCCATTTCAAGCTCTGTTTTAATTATATTATAATTCTACGTTCAAACTGACGTCGATTGAATCTATTCGTCAATATAATTCAACTCTAAGCTGAATTAAATCCTAGGGATGACCCAGTTCACAGAATATTGTGATTTCCAATATTTTTGATTATTTCTGAATTAAATATATTATCCTATTATTTAATTTAATATTTTAATTAAATATTCATCATTATTTAATTAACGACGATTTAATTCCCTAAATCACTATTTATATAATTAAATAAATTAATTATAATACCCTGACAATGCGGGTCATTACATTCTTCCCCACTTAAAATAATTTCGTCCTCGAAATTGCTAAGTTAGAGGACGACCCTATCTATTGGAATTCCTAAGATTTGTTTACCCCTTATTTCTGATTTCAACTGAACCAAATATCGACTAAAATGTTAATTCCTTCCGACTAACTAAAATTTTCAAAAATTCTGAAAATTTTCTAAAACTTTAAATTCTCGGAAAATTTCGCCAGCACCTCCTTTGTACTGGTCAATAGCTCAAACTCCAACTCGCCTCTCTGGGCCTTCTTCAACCCAAAAGAAAATCAAAACGCCAAACGGCTTGCCAATTCGGCTCATAAATTCCAAACTCATATAAAATATAAACTTGTACCTTTTTGTTGGGCATATCATTATATCCCTACCATCTGTTATCAACTCGGCATATACAAATGCCATCCCAATCAACTCTAACCAAGTTATTCTTAACACAACCATTCGCTTATTCAAGCCGAATTTAATTTCAAATTCGAGTTTCAAATTCCAAACTCTCAACTTATCATTTCAAATCCAGATTATTCTCTAATCACTTCAGTTTTTCTTAACCTATCATCTCAAGTTAAATTCTGGTTTATTATTTACTTTTTACCATCCCATTCGAATTAACTTCACAAGTTAAATTTTAATTTCTAGAACTTAAATTCCTGGGTAAATTTCAAATCAATTTGAAATCATACTGCCAATTCAAAATCTTTGAATTTTCTAAACAACTTGTTTTCTCAAAACAATTCAAATCAAAACCTCTGGTAGTAATCCACCACTTAGAACTCGAAAATCACACCGATGATGCTGCGCAGTCATCATCGGAATTATTTTCCAGCGACCCAAGTGATTTCAATACTATATCATTTCAAAACCCTTACTAAATACATCCATTTTGAAAACATCTCAAGATCTCCCAGGAACTTAAAATTTCCTTATTTTAATTCCAATTCTGATTTTCATTCATATTTAATTCATCTTATTTCATATACTTTACTTATATGATTCTGATTGGTTATATATAACCATTTCACTTTATAATCTCATTCGATTATAATTACTACCAACACATCCTATATATGATAATATATCACATATCCATACCGTGTCGATCCATCGTATTCAAGTGTGTATTTACTCCTACCAATACAGTGGATCAAACTGATCGATCAGAACTCATAAACAACTCAGCCAATGAATCTCCACAATAAAAACCATTTTTATATCAAATACAAATACGCACTCGTATATATACACTCAACTCAATCTAGGGTATTACAAACCCTATCTCTACCGAGTCACGCCACAGAGCCAAGGTAATTCTTAACTTAAGCTCTGATACCAACTGTAACGACCCGGATTTTGAGCGACTTTGGTTATCGACATAAGCTCGATGACGATAACCAAAACATCGAAAAATCCTGGTAATTAATGAAAGAAATTAGAAGGTGAGAATAGATAAGATAGAAACTTAGAATAGAAGAAGAAGAAGAACACAACATCAGAGTAACATGAACCTCACAGCGGAACGAATAATATATAATAGATAACATAACTTTGAAATATAACAGTTATGTATACAATAGCACTTATCAGAGTACAGCACTTACAACACAGCGGAAATAACTATAGCTATATGATTTTGAAGCCTCCTGCTCCAAGCTCTCCAAGTATATCTGTAAAATCCTGACTACTTGACTGCCCGTACAAAATTGGACACCCAAGAGTTTAGGGAAAACAACAAAGTAAACTCCGGGTCAGTCATGGGACTGGTGCGAGTAAAACAGTTTAAACAGGTATATATGAACAAGTAAACGATATCTCATAAGACCACGCCGCAGAACGGAACGGGTTTTTCCCTTATGAGAATCCAAAATATCTTTATATCAAAAACCTTTTGATATTATAATAATGTCTATGTACAAATAGATATCAACTAGCAGAAACGCTTTCATCTCACGTTCTACATATATAGTATACAATCCAAATCGCAAGCACGTATTGGATAATGGATTTCCAACTATGACAAGGTATGGAACCACCTTCCGATCAGTGTACTCTAGGAACGATACACTGGAGTTCAACAAGAACATCTTGCAACTCAGCCACACATGACCGACCACTCATTTCGCTTGAGTGTATCGAATGTACATCACCAACGGTTGGGATCAGCAACCGTTCCCATATATATATATATATATATATATATATATATATATATGGGACAGCATTGATGGATTTAAGAAACAAAAGAATATTCTCTAGATAGGTGATAATACACCCTACTTCGGTGCGACCGACTTAGCCATGCTACCTGCCTGATTTCTGTCATTTACCGGATGTGAGGCTAGAAGCTACATTTATCTTTTTACACATCATATCTTCATTCACTTAGAATGCCACATCGTCATATCCGCCAAATCATTATCGATTTCTCTAACGGTATCACGGGTATGAAGCTAAGAGAAACGAATTCCTCCGCCACCAAACATAATACGTTGAAGAGATCAACATATATGATTCGTTGGGAATACTCTGTCAGACATTCGTCCATACAAGTTGTCCTGGGACTGGACAAACCGAAGGCACTATTCAGTACATCCATCTTAGGCACTGTTATCTAAGACTTATACAATAGCCCTTGCACTTTACTCCGTCTTCAATTTTCTTCATCGTATTTGATCACAACGCTTATGTCAATACGGAGTGGTTCTTCGGATAATAATCCAACCGGTCTCTCCATATTTACAACGTAAAATGGTCAAAACTTTGATAGTCTGTGATATAACTATCAAATGAAAACATGTCCATGTACAAACAACGATCTAAATTCCAAATGGAATTATCGACCCAATCATCAGACATATATATATATATATATTTATATATATATTCATATTTCCTTATTTTCTATATTTAGAAAATATTCGTTATCAACGTTGGAAAACATTTCCATTGTTTATTTACGTATCACTATCCTTCCACAACTATCAGACTCTAACTATAAACTAACAAGAGAACAACTTCCTAAGTATAAACCCCGAAGGCCGAAACCAACATCAGATCGATACTCTGGAAACCATTCAACTTATTAATCTCTAGTCAGTTTCTAATTTTGCTTAACTCTATATTTTTCTAACTCCATTCGCTCAACTCTAGATCGCAGCGATCACAATGGTTACGCCTGATTCCCTCAGGAAACATCCGACCGCCGTAGGCTATTTACAGCCCTGCGAATTACGCTAGCAGTCGTGCTAAATGGCAACTCATCTTGAATAACTATGTTTGTTTTTACTCTAACTGTTTAACTCTAACTGTTAACTCTAACTGTTTAACTCTAACTGTTTAACTCTAACTGGTTAACTCTAACTGTTTAACTCTAACTGTTTAACTCTATTCATTTATAAAGATTTACATTTAGTAACGGTTCTTCACTTTACAAATGATTTCCTTTTTATAACATTTTCCTTTTTATAACATCCTATTCAGTTATAAACAAATTTCCTTTTTATAACTCTATTTATTTTCTAAATATTTCCTTTTCAAATTTATTCTTAAAAATATTCTAACTCCTTAAATTCCCGGAAAAATTCGCCATAACCTCCTTTGTATCAGGAGCATCGGGAAAATCCCCAAACCCGCCACACAGGCCTTTTCATTTAAAAGGAAAATGGTTTGTAATTATTTCCTTTTTGAATATCTCCTATTTATAAATTTTCCAATTTATAAACATTTCTTATTTTTAAATATTCCACTTTATAAATATCTCTTATTTATAAATATCCCATTTTATAAATATTCTATTTTCAATATCACTTTGAAAATCCCCTTATCAACATTTCGGTATGTTATGGTATTCAATCATATCAAATCACGATGTTCAATATCGTCCAAGCACATATAATCGCCCACAGATTTTATATCACATCATATAACAATTAATGAAAAACAATAAAATAACTGTTGAGGAATCTAGTCGGATTCCTCCAACCTGTCTCCCTGCATCCACAGATGTTACACAATATGATTATCATCACTTTCAGTTCAATATAAATTATTCTGATAGCAGAATCAATATATAAATATTTAACGGTTTATATATATATAATTATATATATATATATATAATTTTCACTAACTGACTAGCAGTTCAATCAATCAACCAACACACAGCAATCGACAGATGATTAACAGTTCTAAAAATACATTATAAAAATATAACTGTTCAAAGTTGGTGAGTTTTACTCCCATTGGACGATCATCGTCAATGACATTAACCATCGCTTGATTCAGACAATTTATTTTGCTATAAATTGTAACGGACTCCAATCGACTCGCGGTCAGTTCCATGGTGTAGTGTCCGTCCATACGATCCCGACGGATCTTGTTTCGCTGAAATCCGATATCGTATGACCGAGTTATGAATTTTTAAACTTCATATATACTTTGAATTTAAAAATAGAAACTTGGATTAACTTAAATGGGCTAACCCCTTTCATACCAGCCCACTTAACTTCTTTGCCTGCTCAAATCAATACTCCTTCTTCCCCCATATGACAGTACCAAATCGAACTCCAGGCACCAAAACACGGCCCCCTTTTCCTCCGCCACAACTCCTCCTCGTCTCCACTATAAACCAAACCGATTTCACCAACTCCATCCTCGTCTCGATCTCAATCCACTCATAACAAAAACATCATGCTCGATTCACGAAAACCCATCGCGTCGTTTCCCTGTTCCAGGCACCGCACAGTTTCGATCGACAACCATTGTCACCGAATTGAAAGGAATTTCACCACCGTGTGTTGAATCACTTGCTAAACTCGAAACCAAAGTCTGTTTCAACCATCGACGCTTTAAATCTACGGAAATCGAAGCCCTAGCTGTCGTTCGCCAACATACAGTGAACATTAATGGCATCGAACAGTTCGGAAATCACACTGGGATGAAGAGTGGCACTCAGCAAATTCATATATCTTTGTTTTGGCATTTAAGAGATTTTAGATGAATTGATTTTGATTTTTCAAACTTTCTGTTTTTGCTTGAGGATGTAAAACACTGACGGCGGAAAATTTGAATTAGGAGTTAGGTTTAAGGGTTAAGGGGTGGTATTTATAGGCCACTAAAATATCTAGATATTTTTATATTAATATTTTAATATTTTATTTTAATATTTTATTTTAATTCTTTATATTCGTTTCTGACTTCTAAAAATTCGTGTGATCACACATGATACCCAAAAATCATGAAACTGGACATATGGCTAGAGTTCGACATTACGGTCCCAACGAAACTGGTTTCGTCAAATTCCGACTCCGTATGCTCACACAGCGTATTTTTAACTATCAAAATACTGACTGTTTCTCACTTTAAAAATTCGTACGGCCACACACTGACTCTAAAAATCATGAAACTGGAAATCTAACAACTATTTGACATTGCGGATCCAACAAAATTAGTTTCGTCGAATTCCGACTTCGTTTGTAAAACCGGCTATTTTTAAAGCTCTGAATGACCCATTTAAATATATAAATATATTTAAATAAAATTAAATTAAATATAAATAAATTTATATTATCGTATATATTCACCGAGGAATATCATACAGCTCCAGTATATTTATTTACTCGCTATTCCGAGTCCAGATTGAATCGAATTTCAATTTATATTGAAATTCTCCTTTATAAGTATATAAAGCGTTACGAATTATAAAGGAATTTCACAGCAAATTTTTCTGAAATTTGATTTGGACGTAACTCAAAATCTACACGACGAAATCCCGATTTTTCTCTTCCACTAGAAAAATATCCTTCACCAGCTCCACACGTTTCTTGTTTCACAGAAATCCGGCTTAAAACGAATCCTGTACATTCAGTTGAAGTTCGAATCGCCAAATAGCGAACTGCCGCGCCATTTCAAGCTCTGTTTTAATTATATTATAATTCTACGTTCAAACTGACGTCGATTGAATCTATTCGTCAATATAATTCAACTCTAAGCTGAATTAAATCCTAGGGATGACCCAGTTCACAGAATATTGTGATTTCCAATATTTTTGATTATTTCTGAATTAAATATATTATCCTATTATTTAATTTAATATTTTAATTAAATATTCACCATTATTTAATTAACGACGATTTAATTCCCTAAATCACTATTTATATAATTAAATAAATTAATTATAATACACCCGACAATGCGGGTCATTACACCGAATTACAACCCCAATTCAAAACTAAAATTGAACTACTTTCTGAGATCTATACAATGAACGTAAGTGATCAAAATTAATGAAGCGGTTTTCTGGATTTTGGTGTTTAAAGCCGGCGGCTTTAGAGCCGATTTCATGGCCATGGGGAAGATCGAATGAGGCACCGTCGAGGGAAGTGGAGGCTCTAGCTTAGGGCTATGATGTGGGCCCCTTGGATCGAACTCTGATCATCGGAGAAGCAACGTGCAGGTGATCGAAGAATTGGATTTTGGGTTCGCGTGGTTACAACAAAAGGAACGGGAGAGATAAAGAGAAACGGCCATGATTTTTTCTTTAAAAAGTAATTAAGGAACAATTTATATTAATTACTTTATTTAATTTTAATAATGTAATTAATACTGAAACGTCGGTATCTTTTTCAAACAGTGTCAAAATTTCGCGAAGCAGGTGGTGTTGGATTCGCAACAATGAACACTACAACATAAAACTGACCAGAGTAGAAACGGAGCTAGTTGGGATTTTTGACTGAATTGAACTGATAGTTTAATTTAGTTAAAACAATTCAGAAATAAAAACTAACGGAGTGGAAACCAATGTTAGAACTCCTTCTCACTCAAAATTATTTTATAATGTTATTGTATTCATGTATAAAAATATATAGAATTTCAGTGTAGATTTTTACCAGTTTTAATCATTATAAATTGTATATGGTGCCTGTTAGCTCACCTCCTTCGTCCACAGACCATGGGCGATTTAATGACTGCACTGTGTTTTTTCTATGGAAGGCAAGCTGGGTTAAAGTGGACCCCTACCACGTTTATTCAGAAACACAGACAAACAAAAGAGACACTAGCAAAATGTGTCAAGCATAGGAGCAAAAACAAAATACAAACAAAGAGCACAAAATTACAACCACAGAATAAGCCAGTCATGATAGAAGGAGGATTAGAATTGATAAATGGGAGATGCCAAATCCCTCCTTATCTGCAGTTTGAGGATGGCCCAAATTTCATCGCATGATTTCCTCTTTAGCTTGAAAGCTCTGATATTTCTTTCTTCCCAAATCAATCTAGCAACTTTTTTAATGCATAGAATGAAAAGGGAATGCGGATCCTTTCTCCATTTGGTTGACAAAAGAATGCAATGCCACTGTGCAAGAGAAATTGCATGATGCCAAGTAATACCAAAAAATCTGCAAGCTTGTTCAAGATAGTAGAAGAGAAAATGCATTCGAAAAATGTAACAATTGGTAATTCCGCTCAATCCGAATCGATCGCTAAACAGACCAAGACCGTTCGAAACCCCTGATTGTTTTGAGGACAAGACGAATCAGAACACAAACAGAAGAAAATTTCATTGCTTATTACAATAATTCCATTAGAATACAAGAATATACAGAGTATGATTAAATATTATACATCAGAAAAATATCAGAGATTTAAATATATTACTGCAGCGGAAAATAATATAAAATACAACTGAAAAAGATACATGGATACAGAGCTTTTCGAATATCGTTCCAGCTGTAAATCACGATCCTGTAGATATAAATCTGCAAAATCAAAACTACTAGCTGCCGTGTCGAAAATAAGGGCACCCAGAGTTTAGGTTAAAACAATAAACTCCAAATCAGTCATGTGACTGGTGTGAGAACTAAAACAGTTATTAATCTTTATTTTAAAGTTAGGTAAATCCAGGGACCACGCCGTATAACACGGAACGAGTTTCCTCCCAAGAATACTAGTGCATAAAACAACAGCGCAATGCTAAATAAAGAACAATGAAGCTATTATAAGACCCAGGTCCCATCACACAATGCAACACAAGCCAGAGGATAGGGTTTTACCTTATAATAGCCAAAGAATGCTTGATACGCTAAATTTCATCTTTTATTATTACAATAAGTGTATAGTGTCAAAACAATTTCAATCATAAGTATCAATCATAGACGGCATAAGTGCCCCATACCACTATGTCGCCATACTGTGAACCGAGTCAAGGGATCGTCCTCACCACTTCGAGACAATCTAGCACATGTCTTGGATCGTTAGGGCCGGTCCACCGACGTGGATTAAAATGCCTAAACACTGTGTTTCCCCGCCCTTTGGGGCGTAAATGAGCCAAATGACTCCATCGACTCCACATAGTCACCGATATATCCGAGGCGCCTCGCAATCCAACAACCACACAGGTGAAAATAATATACATGTCAGTGCTGGTAGGTCATTGACACCACCCTAGCTAGAAGGAAACACATGTCCTCCCTGAGGTCCTCTCCCATTTTTGGTTCACAACCGGGGTGTAAGGCTCGCGAATTAATGCTACACAAAGCTATGCCACACAGGCGGTGCTTTGATCATCAACCACAAGACTTTGCTTTTCAACAAAAGCCTTGATCATTTGCATCTTAGCATGACACATAGGCAAACCACTCCATGCAACCGATATCCATCAATCAGCATAGAATGATATCCAATGTCAGACACACAGTCCATTTACAAGTCCGTTCTGGGTCTGAACGAAACCGGAGGCACCTTGTACCTCGCATATCCATCGATCTCCAAGTACGTCTGGACGATCACCAACTGATTCCCTCCTCTTGGGTGTACTGTAACACCCCGTAATTCTGTAACACTAGGATTCACAAATCAAGGCAGAATTAAATTTTAAAGTCAAAATCAAGGGAAACGGGTTGCGCCATTGCGTTCGTCTCGAAATTCTGCTTGGAAACGAGTCCGAGTTTGCAAAAATCGGAGTCCGTATAAGGGAGATATGACCCTCCGAAGTTTCAGGAATTTTCAGAATAGAAAACAGCTCGAAATTCGAATTCAAACCCAGAAGCGGGCTGGGCGGGAAAATTCCCGCCCAGGACCCAGGTCGACTGGGGAGTCGACTGGGTAGTCGACCCCCCCTGACCAGGTCGACTGCCCAGTCGACATGGGTGTCGACCTGGGTGCAAAACCCAGTTTTGAGCCTGGGTGCATTCTGATGTACCTGGTCTCGTTTTCTGCCTAGAGTCGTCCGCCTAATCCTATATAAACATCCTTTGGCCTCATTCTCTCTACACCATTTCATTCTATCCTTATGCTGCCTCTGAGAAAATGTATAAATAAATAATAATAAGAAAATAGTACGAAAATCCAAGACAAGGTTATGCTTCTCAAGTTTGTCAAGAAGAGATTCGAATCAAGATTAAAGCTTCAAGATAAGAATCAAAGGCTAACTTAAACGGTTTCGAGCAACGTCGCATGAATCATAGCAACGCCATCTTTCTATTCTAAAAACCGATCAATGTAAGTCGGTTACTTTTTAGATTTGAACGTTTTCTCTGTTCGTGACATGAAATGAAAGGAATAAAAGAATATGCCAAATCTTTCTATCAGTGCTTATATCCTTGGACCTAATTAAGAACTGCTATGATTCGATGACCAATAAGACTGTGACTATGAAACTATGGACCTTAAAACCATATGCCTCTTTGACTATGAACATTGCCTATGACTGTGATTCATGACTATGAGAATTATTTCCTTTGACTATGAACACAAGCCTATGCCTTTGATTAGGAAACATAAACTATTGCCTATGACATAACAAGGACAACTGTGACTAAACACCTATGATTCATGACTAGGAAAGTGTTGCTTAAGTTTTGTGACTATGAAATTGGGTCTAAACCTGATTATCTATTCTGTCTGTTCTTGATTTTCTTTGGATCTTGATCTTGGGAATTTACCTATTAAGTTAGGTCTACCCATGTTCTTGAACCTACATCGTTATTCAACCCTTTTTTTATGTCATAACATTTTCAGATCTATAGGCCTTCGATATTTTAGATCAATTTATTTCAGTGTAATTCGTTAGGCCTGAATTAGTAAATTATCATTTTATGCCAGTTATTATGTCTATCTTTTCATAGCATCTTTGGTTCATTCCCTTTTTATCTATGAATCTAGATTTATCTATAATCTAGATTGAATCACGATTATACGAACGATGGGAATACGATTTGGGCAAAATATGAAATTTACTAAAACGTAGTTATAAACTTGGAAATTGGCATAAATTGGGAACTTGTATTATGGCATGTTCATAAAAATGAAAATTGGATAAATTTGACATGAATTATAGGATGTGTAATTTGAATCTAGTATTGACTTGTAAATCTAGCATTTACATGAACTGTGAACTAGAAAAATAAGTCTAGTTTGACATGAACTGTAATTAGAATGTTAAATCAGAATTGGATTAGCTAATTTGGCATAATAATCCAATTTGGCATAATAAGTATATTGGCATAAATTTGAAATTGGCCATAATTGTGAGTAATTGTCATGTTTAGCAAAATCATGGTTAGTGACACTTAATTTGGTATAGTTTACATACCAAAAAGCATAAATATGATATAGAGGGGAAAATGGGCCATAATAATAAATGTTGACAATTTACCTTAAAAGAGTAATTAGGAAATAAGTAAATTAGGAATAATTTACTTATAGAATTTGTCCTAAATGAGAAAATGTAAATTTAGAAAAATTAAAGGTTTATTAATGACATCTCTTTTAATAATACACCAGAAAGTTCTAGGGTGACAGAGAGGATAGTGTCTAGGCTTGGGTTTGGAAAATACAAGTTTCCTGCTCTCCCTGGCTATCCCTAACTGATCCGACGGACGGGATGGTTACTTTCAAAACCTGATTTGAAAATTAATCAAAACCCTTTGAACATAGAAAACACGAATATGCCTAACCCGAGGTTAGACTGAGTTGCGATGTAAACCTGCCCGGAACCAACCGGCACATCCAGTATTCGCAACAATATCTGTCTAATGTGAGTGGTCGCGGCTTTAATTTATTTAATTAAAGCTAGAACAAGAATGGTAGGGTTAAGTTAACTAAAAACACTTAACCAATTCAACATGATAACCAAACCAATGGTTGGGTTAGGTTCATACAGACACTTAACACAGTTAAGCTAGAATGGGAGGGTTAAGTCTATAGGAACACTTAACCAACTTAACACAGTTAAGCTAGAATGGGAGGGTTAAGTCCATAGGGACACTTAACCAAACTTAACATCGTAACAAGACAAGATTTGTAGGGGTTAAGTAACTAAGAAAACACTTATCCAAATTAACATGTTAACTAGACTAGAAGGTGGGGTTAAGTAAAGTTAATACACTTAGCCAAATTAACACGTTAACTAGACTAGAGGTTGGGGTAAAGTAAAATTTAATACACTTAGCCAATTTGATATGTTAGCTGGACTAGACCGTAGGGTTAAGTAAACTTGAACACTTAACCATCAGATTGTGAATAAGGTTAAGTCTAAAACATGAAGAGATAATACTTAACCATTAATAAAATGTTAGTTAAAAAAGATGGGCAAGGTTAAGTTAAAAAGGAACACTTAACCAATACAGGATGAATGAATAGGGTTAAGTAATAAGAAATACTTAACCAATATAACTTGGTTTGTGGTAGGGTTAAGTCAACATGAATTACTGATAACACTTAACCAGTTTAACAGGATAAATGAAGAGGGTTAAGTTAGCTTGAATTGACTAATGACACTTAACCAATCCAAATTGACGAGAAGAGAACTAAGTAGTAAACCTTAGTTAAAAGGAGCTAAGTAGTAAACCTTAGTTAAGAAAACAACGATTCTGGAAACTAAGTGGTAAACCTTAGTTAGCAAAACTAAGTAGTAATTCTTAGTATAACACGGGAAGGAGCGAACGTCCGTTTGATTAAAAAGAAGGCTCCAACGAATTGGGTTACGAAGCCCGAGGCTTCGAGGGGACGTGAGGATACTCTTGGTATCCCTCTGTGAGGCTGCAGATGATCCTCCTGGGCTCATAGAGGTTAAAGTCGGCGTTAGAAGAACCAAGGGTATGCCTTGGTTGCAAAATATGGCAACCTAAAGACTAGGATGGACCAGCGTGATTCGGCGAGAAACCGGTAGCGCTGTGATAGCAACTCGTCGTCTACCATCCATCTTGAGCCAATCGAGATACGTGAAGCGGAAAGGCGGAGAACTCCAAAAGACCATATAATTGCTATCTAGTTATGGGTGAGGATGGCCATAGGTTAGTGGGGGCATAGGGGGCCTGCGTATAGTTCTCATTTTTCAAGGTGTGCCTTTCATTAGTTGAGTGAGGGGTCAAGTGGGACCATAGCCACTGGAATAAAAACAGACCTTAGCATCTGCATCGGCAGATATCTGAAAGCTCCCGACCGAGTTTGGTGTTTCTTGATTTTCCCTGCCACGGGACTCGGGCCGCACATTACAGGACATGTGCATCTAGACAAGCGATAACGATTCGCGATACATGCGTGGGGAAGTCTAGGAACATATACCACTCTTGGTAGTGTGTCCTAGACTAGGGGGCACCATTCAACAGGTAGCATAATCCCCAGTTGGACTAGGTGGCATAAACCCTGAATCCGAGAAGCGTTCAGCAGATAGCGTAAACTCTAGTTGAATCTAGAAAGCACTTGATAGAAAACCCTAGATTAGATCTAGGTAATAAATAATAAATGTATGCCTGAAGGCAACGGAAACTACAGGGATTGGGATCACGTTATCGTTACTAGTTGGGACACTAGTTAGGTGGTGCAGAGATATAGAAACCAGTATAACAAGGAAATAGCGAAGCGGCGAAAGTATTAGAGCATATCCAGTTTATCTTATCTTAGCATATCTTGTGTTAATCTTGTCTAATCTTGTTGACCCTATCATCATGGTGTTATCTTATATTCAGTTAATTCATGTCGTTTTGTTTTTCCATGTTCACATGCTAGAAGTAACTGAACTTACTCAGGCTTTATGTCTGACTCCGTTTTTCTTTCGTCTTCTTTTCTTCCGTTCCCCCCCCCCCCAAGTAGTAAAGGAGGAAATAGTATAGCTCAGGTTAAGTTGGACTGTCACTCTTTCCCAGCTTGAAGATTTGTCGAAGTTTTGCCTGGATTCACTTTTCAGATGCTATGGCTGGCTCTTGCTACATTGGGGAATATAAATGTTGTTTTATGCTTCTTTATTTTGTAAGACAGATGATACTCTGATACTGGAAAACAATTGTTGTACAAACTATCTTATCAATAAAGTAAAGTTTTATTTTCCGCTGTTTAATTTCTGTCTGTCTTGTAATTTATCTGCATCTTTTACCCTAAATGCTCCACAGAACTTAGTGCATTCCCCTTGTGAGTGACACTAACGGAAGTGGGGTGTTATACGTGGTATCAGAGCTGAAGGTTACCAGATCAGATAAAGGATTTGAAAAATTATTTTCAAAACAGGTTTAAAAGAAGCATTTCAAGAGAAAAGATTTGTTTAAAAGGCATATTCCCCAAAGCCATACGCACTATCTTCTCTTCCTCTGTTTGAATTCTTGTCTCCTTCTTTCTTGAGTCTCTGGGGCTCCTGGCTTTCTGGGAGGTAACCTCATCAATGGGCGAAGTAGTGCCTGGCTTCTATCCATAGCCGTAGCTGTTTCACCTACGGCCAGTTTTCTTTCAAGCTTATAGGGTTTTCTGTACGATGGAAGCAGCTTTCGAGAGATTTGTTAACATGACTACACACGGATGAGGATGAGGAATTCATGGATGTAGATTTAGCTCGCAAAGGAGGAAGGAATTATAAAACCTAAGACAAGAGGAAGTATCTTTACTATGGTGTAATAGGGCATGTAATTAAGGGCAAAGAACAAGATTTTCAGAAGAGCAAGTACCTACTTTCGCCACCAAGCGTACCTAGGAGAAAGGTAGTTAAGTTCTGTTGGAAGAGTCTAGTTTTACTGTTAGTACTCTTTCCTTTGGTTTTAGCTCTTCGCCTTTGTTCATATCCACTTCCATAGTTGAGTCTCTGCACCATAATACTTGTATAGTAGAAAGATCCCACTAGAGTCTCAAATCCAATTGGTGGTCCGACCAGTTTATTTTTGGTTAGTAGGGATTTGAGAATAGCTATCGAATTTTCTTATATCTTCTCACGTAGATCATCTAAATTCGGAGGAGATATTCCTTGGGTGCTTGTCTGATATTGGCTTAGGCCTTTGGGGCTTGTACTTGAAGAATGTCGAGTTCGACTAGGATGGTTTGCGTGAGAGATGAATAGTTGTGGCAGGCACTCTAAAAAGCACGTAGTGACCTTTCGACCAGTATGGTTATGGCATGGTGGATAAGAGGGAGACCTCTAATCATCTTAGTACATACACTTGGTACCGTGATTGACATCTGTTTATTTTGGAAATGGAGGTCAGAAACTTCACAATCGTGAAGTTAAATTAGTTAAGATACAGTGGAGTAAAGCTCAAGAAGGCTAGATACTAGCATCATATCCTTTTCCTTAAGGGTGCATCCTTGATTTCTTTTGTTGGAGCTTTACGCATAATTGTTTCTCTCTTTCCAAAGTATATCCTCTAGGTCGTATCTTCGATCCTTAGGCAGAAACTCTTTTGGATGTAAACATGTATTTGAAACATGTTATGGTTGATGGTTGCGAGTGGTTGCTAATGGTTGCTCGTGAATGCATATACATACGTATTAGGCACTAGATCAGTTTGGACGCTTTCATACTGCATTTACAGATATGTATTTGTTTGTAAGTTGAACTTGATATGTTATCATATGGATGAATGGCTATGCACACATGTAGTATTTACATAACTAGGGATGCTTGCATACATGATTGGACGCATGGCACTAACATGATTCGCATTAAGGAGGTCAAGTGAATCAGTAGACCGCCTGATTTTGCATTAGATAAAGACATATACACACACTATGCATATGAACATGAAAACATTATAAATCCTTTTAAGGATAATGAATGCCTGTGATTGAATGGTTGAGTAGATGGGTGATTGGATGGTAGGACACATTCTTTCTAACTTGAAGATTTCGAGGACGAAATCCTTTTAAGTGGGGGAGAATGTAACACCCCGTAATTCTGTAACACTAGGATTCACAAATCAAGGCAGAATTAAATTTTAAAATCAAAATCAAGGGAAACAAGTTGCGCCATTGCGTTCGTCTCCAAATTCTGCTTGGAAACGAGTCCGAGTTTGCGAAAATCAAAGTCCGTATGAGGGAGATATGACCCTCCGAAGTTTCAGGAATTTTTCAAACAGAAAACAGCTCGAAATTCGAATTCGAAATTCGAATTCAAACCCAGAAGCGGGCTGGGCGGGAAAATTCCCGCCCAGGACCCAGGTCGACTAGGGAGTCGACTGGGTAGTCGACCCCCCCTGACCAGGTCGACTGCCCAGTCGACATGGGTGTCGACCTGGGTGCAAAACCCAATTTTGAGCTTGGGTGCATTCTGATGTACCTGGTCTCGTTTTCTGCCTAGATTTGTCCGCCTAATCCTATATAAACAACCTTTGGCCTCATTCTCTCTACACCATTTCATTCTATCCTTATGCTACCTCTGAGAAAATGTATAAATAAATAAAAATAAGAAAATAATACGAAAATCCAAGACAAGGTTATGCTGCTCAAGTTTGTCAAGAAGAGATTCGAATCAAGATTAAAGCTTCAAGATAAGAATCAATGGCTAACTCAAATGGTTTCGAGCAACGCCGCACGAATCATAGCAACGCCATCTTTCTATTCTAAAAACCGATCAATGTAAGTCGGTTACTTTTTAGATTTGAACGTTTTCTCTGTTCGTGACATGAAATTAAAGGAATAAAAGAATATGCCAAATCTTTCTATCAGTGCTTATATCCTTGGACCTAATTAAGAACTGTTATGATTCGATGACCAATAAGACTGTGACTATGAAACTATGGACCTTAAAACCATATGCCTCTTTGACTATGAACATTGCCTATGACTGTGACTCATGACTATGAGAATTATTTCCTTTGACTATGAACACAAGCCTATGCCTTTGATTAGGAAACATAAACTATTGCCTATGACATAACAAGGACAACTGTGACTAAACACCTATGATTCATGACTAGGAAAGTGTTGCTTAAGTTTTGTGACTATGAAATTGGGTCTAAACCTGATTATCTATTCTGTCTATTCTTGATTTTCTTTAGATCTTGATCTTGGGAATTTACCTATTAAGTTAGGTCTACCCATGTTCTTGAACCTACATCGTTATTCAACCCTTTTTTATGTCATAACATTTTCAGATCTATAGGCCTTCGATGTTGTAGATCAATTTATTTCAGTGTAATTCGTTAGGCCTGTAATTAGTAAATTATCATTTAATGCCAGTTATTATGTCTATCTTTTCATAGCATCTTTGGTTCATTCCCTTTTTATCTACGAATCTAGATTTATCTTTAATCTAGATTGAATCACGATTATACGAACGATAGGAATACGATTTGGGTAAAATATGAAATTTACTAAAACGTAGTTATAAACTTGGAAATTGGCATAAATTGGGAACATGTATTATGGCATGTTCATAAAAATGCAAATTGGATAAATTTGACATGAATTATAGGATGTGTAATTTGAATCTAGTATTGACTTGTAAATCTAGCATTTACATGAATTGTGAACTAGAAAAATAAGTCTAGTTTGACATGAACTGTAATTAGAATGTTAAATCAGAATTGGATTAGCTAATTTGGCATAATAAGTATATTGGCATAAATTTGAAATTGGCCATAATTGTGAGTAATTCTCATGTTTAGCAAAATCATGGTTAGTGACACTTAATTTGGTATAGTTTACATACCAAAAAGCATAAATATGATATAGAGGGGAAAATGGGCCATAATAATAAATGTTGACAATTTACCTTAAAAGAGTAATTAGGAAATAAGTAAATTAGGAATAATTTACTTATAGAATTTGTCCTAAATGAGAAAATGTAAATTTAGACAAATTAAAGGTTTATTAATGACATCTCTTTTAATAATACACCAGAAAGTTCTAGGGTGACAGAGAGGATAGTATCTAGGCTTGGGTTTGGAAAATACAAGTTTCCTGCTCTCCCTGGCTATCCCTAACTGATCCGACGGACAGGATGGTTACTTTCAAAACCTGATTTGAAAATTAATCAAAACCCTTTGAACTTAGAAAACACGAATATGCCTAACCCGAGGTTAGACTGAGTTGCGATGTAAACCTGCCCGGAACCAACCGGCACATCCAGTATTCGCAACAATATCTGTCTAATGTGAGTGGTTGCGGCTTTAATTTATTTAATTAAAGCTAGAACAAGAATGGTAGGGTTAAGTTAACTAAAATCACTTAACCAATTCAACATGATAACCAAACCAATGGGTGGGATTAGGTTCATACAGACACTTAACACAGTTAAGCTAGAATGGGAGGGTTAAGTCCATAGGAACACTTAACCAACTTAACACAGTTAAGCTAGAATGGGCGGGTTAAGTCCATAGGGACACTTAACCAAACTTAACATCATAACAAGACAAGATTTGTAGGGGTTAAGTAACTAAGAAAACACTTATCCAAATTAACATGTTAACTAGACTAGAAGGTGGGGTTAAGTAAAGTTAATACACTTAGCCAAATTAACATGTTAACTAGACTAGAGGTTGGGGTAAAGTAAAATTTAATACACTTAGCCAATTTGATATGTTAGCTGGACTAGACCGTAGGGTTAAGTAAACTTGAACACTTAACCATCAGATTGTGAATAGGGTTAAGTCTAAAACATGAAGAGATAATACTTAACCATTAATAAAATGTTAGTTAAAAAAGATGGGCAAGGTTAAGTTAAAAAGGAACACTTAACCAATACAGGATGAATGAATAGGGTTAAGTAATAAGAAATACTTAACCAATATAACTTGGTTTGTGGTAGGGTTAAGTCAACATGAATTACTGATAACACTTAACCAGTTTAACAGGATAAATGAAGAGGGTTAAGTTAGCTTGAATTGACTAATGACACTTAACCGATCCAAATTGACGAGAAGAGAACTAAGTAGTAAACCTTAGTTAAAAGGAGCTAAGTAGTAAACCTTAGTTAAGAAAACAACGATTCTGGAAACTAAGTGGTAAACCTTAGTTAGCAAAACTAAGTAGTAATTCTTAGTATAACACGGGAAGGAGCGAACGTCCGTTTGATTAAAAAGAAGGCTCCAACGAATTGGGTTACGAAGCCCGAGGCTTCGAGGGGACGTGAGGATACTCTTGGTATCCCTCTGTGAGGCTGCAGATGATCCTCCTGGGCTCACAGAGGTTAAAGTCTGCGTTAGAAGAACCAAGGGTATGCCTTGGTTGCAAAATATGGCAACCTAAAGACTAGGATGGACCAGCGTGATTCGGCGAGAAACCGGTAGCCCTGTGATAGCAACTCGTCGTCTACCATCCATCTTGAGTCAATCGAGATACGTGAAGCGGAAAGGCGGAGAACTCCAAAAGACCATATAATTGCTATCTAGTTATGGGTGAGGATGGCCATAGGTTAGTGGGGCATAAGGGGCCTGCGTATAGTTCTCATTTTTCAAGGTGTGCCTTTCATTAGTTGAGGGAGGGGTCAAGTGGGACCATAGCCACTGGAATAAAAACAGACCTTAGCATCTGCATCGGCAGATATCTTAAAGCTCCCGACCGAGTTCGGTGTTTCTTGATTTTCTTTGCCACAGGACTCGGGCCGCACATTACAGGACATGTGCATCTAGACAAGCGATAACGATTCACGATACATGCGTGGGGAAGTCTAGGAACATATACCACTCTCGGTAGTGTGTCCTAGACTAGGGGGCACCATTCGACAAGTAGCATAATCCCTAGTTGGACTAGGTGGCATAAACCCTGAATCCGATAAGCGTTCAGCAGATAGCGTAAACTCTAGTTGAATCGAGAAAGCACTTGATAGAAAACCCTAGATTAGATCTAGGTAATAAATAATAAATGTATGCCTGAAGGCAACGGAAACTACAGGGATTGGGATCACGTTATCGTTACTAGTTGGGACACTAGTTAGGTGGTGCAGAGATATAGAAACCAGTATAACAAGGAAACAGCGAAGCGGCGAAAGTATTAGAGCATATCCAGTTTTTCTTATCTTAGCATATCTTGTGTTAATCTTGTATAATCTTGCTGACCCTATCATCATCGTGTTATCTTGTATTCAGTTAATTCATGTCGTTTTGTTTTTCCATGTTCACATGCTAGAAGTAACTGAACTTACTCAGGCTTTATGTCTGACTATGTTTTTCTTTCGTCTTCTTTTCTTCCGTTCCCTCCCCCAGGTAGTAAAGGAGGAAATAGTATAGCTCAGGTTAAGTTGGACTGTCACTCTTTCCCAGCTTGAAGATTTGTCGAAGTTTTTCCTGGATTCTCTTTTCAGATGCTATGGCTGGCTCTTGCTACATTGGGGAATATAAATGTTGTTTTATGCTTCTTTATTTTGTAAGACAGATGATACTCTGATATTGGAAAACAATTGTTGTACAAACTATCTTATCAATAAAGTAAAGTTTTATTTTCCGCTGTTTAATTTCTGTCTGTCTTGTAATTTATCTGCATCTTTTACCCTAAATGCTCCACAGAACTTAATGCATTCCCTTTGTGAGTGACACTAACGGAAGTGGGGTGTTACACGTACAACCCAATCAAGACCATTAGTAATTATCCAAATGATGTGAAGACCTCTGGTCTTCGACTACCGTCTTCATCCTCGACACATCGTCGAATCAGTTATTCAGAATGGGATAAACCTGGTCTTTCTGAATAACTCGCGTATATAATCAACAAGTGTTACACAAACACAACATACGCCTCATTCCAATTCAGAATATTCTTTTATTCAAATATTCTTATACTTTGGGAAAGGTTCCCATTAATTTTATCAAAGATAAATTCTTTAAATTTATTCTTTAATCTTCTTTTGAATATCAATTCAAACCAAATTATGGTTTATCCAAACTAGTCGGGATTAGCGAACCTTACCGAAGTAATCACTTGTTAAATTTCCCAACACCAACCTATTCATCCCATGAAGTAAAACTGGTCATACTTCATATCTAACACCACGGTGTTATCGGTAAATTCAATTACCATTTCATGTTCAAATCTAATTAAAGATTTAACTATCGCCTAGAGAAAAATTGGTGATACTCCATTCTCAATCATTTCAATCTAATTAAAGATTCATTAAAACTCCACTTGGTTTTAATCTTCCCAAAAATCAATATTAATGATAACTTAGGAAAATCATATCCTGTCTTTAACTGGGTTAAAGAACCAATGTCATTTAAAACACGGTTCACTATAAACCCAATATCACATTCCATTCCATCATCCTTTAAACGTAAATTAGCAAGTGAACAATTCCCTAAGTATTAACCCCGAAGGCCGAAATCAACATCAGATCAATACCCAAGAAACCATTCAACTTAACTAATCTCCAGTTAGTTTCTGATTTTCTTAACTCCATTGGGTCTAAGAACAGTACTATTAAAGATACCATTCACGACATCCCAAAATCACATTCCATTAACGATGGAATCTGCATGGAAAACAAATCGATATATATATATATATAATCGATATAAACTTCCATATCCGACTAATAATATAAATGGAATAACGACAACGCCTTTTAAATTCCAGATATATTAGCAGTCTTCCTCCACAAAAATTCACTTCGATTATTACCAAATCGAATTCCATTTCATTCCAATTTATTTTATTAAATTGGAAAACTTTGCTTTGGAAAATCTCCTTTAAATCTTATCAAAAAGATTTATAAATTCCAAATCCCATTTCACTATAAATCGGGTTAAAGAACGAATGTCGTCAAAACACAGTTCACGATAAACCCAATTCACATTCCATTAATTATCGGGTTAAAGAACAAGTGTTATTTAAAATACCGCTCATGATAAACCCAAAAATCAATTCAAGTTCAATTCCAATTAAATACCATTTAATTGGTATACTTCACTAAATATAAATAAAAAGATTTAATCTTTTTCTCAACTGGGTTTAAGAACAGTGTTAATGAAGACACCATTCACAACAAACCCAAATCCCATTTGATATTAAATACAAGGCTATGGATAGAAAATATATCGGCTTATATTCAATATCAAATTCTACGACCAACAAATATCGTATTAGAAATAATGATATAAATATATCTTTCAAATTTCCATAACAATATCTGTATAATCACGAAATCCAACATCGAAATATTCTGAAGACAATTTCGATTCAAATCCATTTCCAATTTATATATTGGAAATTCCGGTTATCTTCAAAACCATTTCAAATCCAATTTATTTATTTTAAAAATAAATGGGATTATAATTCTAGTTCAAAACTAGTTCATTTCGATAAAAAATCTATTTTTATCTTTTCAAATTTGGAATTTTTCATCCCAATTCTTCCCAAATCATTTCTTATGATCTTACACTAATTATTGATATTTTTAATAATTTTATCAAGGCCCGTACAGTTGATTTCCATCAACGGCCATCGAACTGCACTTACAACGACCTTTTCCAAATTTGATTTGGATATAATTCCAAATCCAACTGTTAGATTTCAAATCTCTAAAATTCTTTAGAAATCTCTTTTCGATACGAACCCAACAGTTCTGGTTTTAGGAGAATCCGACGGTCGGATCTCCCGTGATGTCCATTCGAAGTCAAGGATCGAAATTTGCGAACTGTCGCAGCGCGGTGCGTTCTATTCAGGACATTATATATGTATATATAATATATATATTATATATTACATCGATTTCCTTTCAAAACGTATTTTATAAATCGTTTTTAAATTCGTTTTCAGAACGATTTCAACTTCATATTCAATTTCTAATCAAAATTGAATATTCCATATCATCGATATATATATGATAATATTTTCAAAACATTAGATTTTGAATTCAATTCCTTTTCGTTATTCATTATATAAATGAATAAAATCGATATAAATATCGTTCACGTCAAAATGGCATTAATCAAATCAACATGACTTTATATATTGAAATATATTCGTGTCCATCCTAAATCGGACATCAAAATCAAATTTTGATCTTTTACTGAATATTATTTGAAAATATTCGTTATTTTAAAACAATCGTTATTTTAAAATATTCATTTTTCTGAACTGGAATCAGACACAGTCAATTACCATATAATTTGATTATATGGATTTCACACAACAAATATGTATAACAACAATCCATCATCCAGAGTGCATTCTACACTGTATAAGCATTAAATATAAATATTTGACGCTTATACAGTCTGTCAACCAATCGATTGACATATTGGGATTAGTGTATGTCCAATATCATCCCAATACCCATGTGGGGTTTCAGACAACCAACCACAGGTTTTATTTATGCATTCGGGCGTTGTGTAAAATTTATCATCCCAATCAAGATCATTCAAATGTGTGTACATAAACAAATCGTCCGATTTGTTTATAAATATTTATTTTATATACACGTTAAAAATTATATTTTTAACTTTAAAATATTTATTCAATCTACATCACACAATAAAATTTCACAACACATCAATCAATCAAACAAGTCATCCATGGTCTGTGGACGACGTGCGTCGGGTGCTGCTAAGCACCGTCTGCATCCTAGTATATGTTTCAACTAGAAAATAAATTAAAAGTGAGAAGTTCTCACCGAGGGTTCCACTCCGCCGTTTGATTTCTGATTGGCTTGGATTTGCCTGAAATTCAACGCAATCGTTTACACGTTGTTCATAGTAAAAATCAAATTTTTATCATCACTTCATGTACATAAAAATCATATTTTTATTTCCACTTCATATATATATAAATCGATTTTTTATCACTACTTCATATATATAAAAATTGAAATTTTATATCGATGTTCATATAATAAAAAATCATATTTTTCTCTTGCCGTTCTCTATATAAATATCACATTTTTATATATAAAGATCGTATTTTTATATCTCTACTACATATGTAAAAATCACTCCTTTACACCGCTACTTCCATGATAAAAATTATATTTGTATCTTGCTAGTAATATAATAAAAATAATATTTTTATTTCGCTATTATATGTATAAAAATAACTTCTTTGATCATATAAAAAATCAAACTTTTATCCTACTATTCAAATAATAAAGATCCAATTTTTATCGCTTCGTTATACATATAAAAAAAATCAAATTTTTATACCGTTAAAAATCATATTTTTATATCATAAAAATACAGTCTTTTCTTTTATTAATATATAACCTTTGTCATTTAAAAATCTCATCTTTTATCAATTAAAAATCTAATCTTTTATCAATTAAAAATCTAATCTTTTAACATAGAAAAATCTAATCTTTTAACATAGAAAAATCTAATCTTTTATATGTTATTCATAAAAAAACTGATTTCTAAAATTAATGTTTTTTATATAACTCAGATTTTACTCTAGGGAAAACTGAAAAAAGGAAACTCAATAAAAAAGAAAAAAACTTAATGATGTTCGGAAGAGGGGGAGGGGGGATTGGCTTCGTCGGAGATCAGGGAGGTGGAGGGAGGTGGGCGCAGGTGCGGTGGGGGTATGCAGTGGTCGGCGGTGGCTCCGGAGTGGATGGCGTGGCAGCTTGGAGGTTATAGGGGTATAGGTCCTCGAGTTAGAGGGAGGAGGAGCTAGAGAAGAAGGGGGGTTCACCTGAGAAGCGGTGCCGGAGGCGCGGCGCCTTCCCTGGGGATCACGGCGGCGGCGATGCCCCGCGTTCTCCCCTTCTCTCTTTTTTTTCCTTTTTTTTATCTGAGTCGGGATTGGGAAGAGAGACAACAAGGGGGGCTTTAGGGAAATAAGGGTTGACTTTTTATTTATTTATTTAATTTAATTTTTAAATTCCCCAAAAAGTTGCTTTTAAATTCGAACTCCAAACCGAACCCACCGCCTGTCGTCCCTATCTAATGACCCTCATTCCGAACACAATGGAATATGTATCGTAAGCTAGTTCGGCCGTTTCGGTCAGTTTTCGTCAAAATCAAAATATAACTCTATATATTGAATTTGAACGCACATTTCAATTTACTAGGGCCATATACGGACTCTAAAAATTCCCAAAAAATATTTTCTAGCTTCGTATTGACGATACGGTTCTAACAAAACTAATTTTGTCAAATTTGAAGTCCATTTATAAAATGGCCATTTTCTGGTCGATCAAAATCAACTAAAACTGGTCAAACGCGTTTTCCTTTGCCACGCTCACATATTGATTTCAAAAATTATGAATTTTGTAATCTAGCAATAACTTGACATCACGGATACAGCAAAAGTGGTTTCGTCGAAAATCGAGGTCATTTGCAAAATTACCATTTTTAAGGGCTAAAATTCCATAGCGACTATTCTGAAATTTCAACTGGACATAACTTTTTATTCCCGCTATGAAATTTCGATTTTTCAGATTCTTTGGAAAGATATTCTCAAATAGATTCTAATATTTTTAGTTTCGCTAAAATCCGGTTTATTTTGAATCATGTACATTCATTTGAAATTTGAAATCAAATTTTCGAACTACCGCGCCATTTTCAATTCCTTTTATACTTATAAATAAATATTTATATTCCAACGACGATTTATATAAATATATACATTACACTTCTATTCAAAATAAATTTCTCGTCGTTATTATTTAATCAAAATAAATTTCTCGTCGTTATTATTTAAAATAAATCATTTTAAATATTCAAAATTAACTAAAATTGCCAAAATAAAAAAATTTAATTGGCTCAAATTTTCCGGGTTATTACAAAAAACAGATGACTAATAGTTTCTTCACTAACACCACATAGGTAGCAATTACCATTCACAGACATACCCATTTGGACCAACTTATGCTTTGTGAGCAGAGCACCATTTACCACTTTCCAAAGCATGAAGTTTTCCCTCGGAACAGCTGTTTTACACCACATGATCTTAAATCACCGACAGTCAGGCATCAAATCACAGTTTAGCAGCAGTTGATAAGTTTTCTTCATGCTAATTTAAAAATAATTAGCATGAAATGTTTAAAATATTAAAAATAATTTAATATTATTTTGTGGTAGTTGAAATTAAATTATAAATATATATTTATTACTTAAACAGTGAAAATTGGCTAATTAGAAAAATAATTCAAATCGAATTAGATACAGTTAAATTTATTAACCAGTGATTATTTTGAATCGACTGTTATTGTTTGGAAACCCCACACGGGTCTGGGGACGATAATTTATTCACATCTCCCCTAAATTTAATTATATGTCAATCGATTGATCGACAGACTGTGATAAACGTTATTTAATTATTTAATGCTTATATAGTGGTAAATTGCAATCTGTATGTGAATTGATTATTTAATAGTTGTTTATCACTATTATTGAATATATGCGATGTATGGAATCCATATAAGTAAAATTTATATGGTAATTGATTGAGTCTAATTCCAATTCAGAAATAACGAATATTTTAAAATAATATTTAGTGAATAATCAAAATATGATTTTGACGTCTGATTTTGGATGGACACGAAAATATTGAAATATATGAAGCCGAATAAGGAGATATACGTCATTTTTACCCGCACGGGTTTATCAATCGATTTTATTCATTTTATAATGAATATCGAAAAGAATTGATTTCAAAATCTGATATTTTGAAAATATTATCATTTTAATATTATAATGATATGGAATATTCAATTTTGATTAAAAATTGAAAATGAAGTTGGAATCGTTTTGAAATGAGTTTATAAACAATTTATAAATTTTGCTTTAAATGGAAATCGACGATATATATATTATATATATTTAATGGCTTGCATAGAACGCGCCGCGCAGCGACCATTCGCAATTTCGACCATTAACTTCAAATGGACATAAGGGAGATCCGATCGTCGAATTCTCCTAAAATCAGAACTGTTGGGTTCGTATCGAAAATAGCTTTCCAACGAATATAAGAGATATAAATTTGAATGGCTGGATTTCAAATTATGTTTAAATCAATTTCAGAAAAGGTCGCTATGGATGTAGTTCGGTGGTCGTTATTGGAAACCGACTGAAATGGCGATATTAAAATTATTAAAAATAGGGAAAAATTGTGTAAAATCGTAATAAATGATTTGGAAAGATTTTGGATGAAAAATTCCATATTTGGAAAGATAAAAAATATATTTTTATTGAAATGAACTAGCTATTAACTTGAATAATAATCCAATATTTTAATCGGCTGGGTAGCGCCATGCTGTCCATCCGTCTTCCTCAAAATATTTTAAATAAGAAATTGGATTGAAAAAGGGGTTTAAAATAACCATAATTTTCCAATGAATAAATTGGAATGGATTTGAATGAAAATAATCTTCGGAATATTTCAATATTGGATTCCGTTATTATACGGATATAGTTGAGGAATTTGGAAGATATAGATATCGTTATTCCCAATACAATATCCGTTGGTTCAGAATTTGATATTGAATATAAGCCGATATAATTTCTATTCACAGCCTTGTATTTAATATCAAATTGGATTTTGGGGTTTGTTGCGAACGATGTCTTTAATAACACTGTTCTTAAAGCCAGTTGACAAAAGAGTAAATCTTTTAACTAAGATTTAGAGAAATCTACCAATTAATTAATATTTGATTGGAATTGAATTAAGATTTGATTTTTAGGTTTATCGTGAACGATGTTTTAAACATCATTCGTTCTTTAACCCAATTAACAGCGAAGGAATGATCTGGAACTTATTATCTTTTAATTAAGATTAATTGAATTTTCCAAAGCAAAGTTTTCCAATTTAAAATATTAAATTGGAACTGAATGGAATTCGATTTGGTAATAATCGAGATGAGCTTTTGTAAAGAAAGACTGTTACTATTTATGGAATTTGAAAGGCTATGTCGTTATTCCATTTATATTATTAGTTTGATACGGAAACTTATATCGATTATATATGTTGATCTGGTTTCCGTGAAGATTCCATAGTTAATGGAAGCTGATTTGGGTTTATCATGAACTGTGTTTTAAATGACATTAGTTCTTTAACCCAGTTAAAGACAAGATTAATTTTCCTAAAATTAAATAATCATTAAGTGATGATTTTTGGAGATTAAAACTGAAATGGAGTTTTAATGAATCTTTAATTAGATTGGAAAGTGAATGAGAAATAAATTTATCAAATAAGAGAAATGATCGAGAATGGAGTACCACTAGTTTTACTCCAGGAGATAGTGAAATCTTTAATTAGATTTGAACGTGAAATGGTAATTAAAATTTATCGATAATACCATGGGCGTTAGATATGGAGTACTACCAGTTTTGCTCCATGGGATGAATAGGTTGGGATTGTGATTATTAAATAAATGATTACTTCAGTAAAGTTCGCTAATCCCGACTAGCTGATTACTTCGGTAAAGTTCGCTAATCTCGACTAGCTGATAAACCTTAATTTGGTTTAGAATTGCGAAAAGTGAAAATAAAATCTTTTGAAATGGATATAAAAATAAGATTAAAGAATAAATTTAAAAGAATTTATCTTGATAAAATTAATAGGAACCTTTTCCTTAAGATGTGAATATTTGAATAAAAATATATTCTGAATTGGAATGAGCCGTATGATGTGTTTTTTATAGCACTTGATTATTGATTATAAAATACGCAAGTTATTCCGTCTTATAACTGATACGACGACTAAAATTCGACGATGAAGATGGTGGTCGAAGACCGGAGATCTTCACATTGTACGGATGATTACTAATGTCTTGATTGGGCTGATCCCCCGAGACGAGGTAATAAGTGGTGATCGTCCAAACGTAGTTGGAGATCAACTAGATATGTGAGGACCTCTCTCCTGTATTGGACATACGGGATGAGGAATAAGGTGCCTCCAGTTTCGTTCAGGCCCAGAACGGATTTGTAAATGGATGTATGTCTGACGTTGGATTTCATTATGAGTTGATTGATTTCTATTAAATATACGTCTGTTTGGTGGCGGAGAATTTATTCTCTTTCTTAACATCATTCTCTGAGACGTACGAGCTTAGAGGTTATATATCGATAGACATCAGTTGCATGGCATGAATTATCAGTGTGGCATGCTGAGATGCAATTGATCAAGGCTTTTGTTGAAAAGTAGAGTCTTATGGATGATGATCAAAGCACGACTTTAATTAGCGTAGATTTATGTATAGCGTTAATTCGCGAGCTTCACACCCCGGTATGAACCAGAAATGGGATGAGGAACCGCAGGGAGTGCATGCATTTCTTTCTAGCTTGGAGTGATGTCATAGTATGGAGCCTAGACACTTTACTTATGTGGTTGTTGGAAAGCGTGATACCTCGGATTTGAGTCCTTGGTGGCTCCAGATGGTTGACATACTGACCAGATTTTATGCCCCAAAGGGCAGGGAAACATATTGTTCAAGAATTGCTAATCCACTAAAGTAAGTGTGGACCAACCCTGCCAGATTCCAGTTACAATTGCAGCTGAATCCTGAGACATGGTAGGCTAGATTGTCTCGAATCGGAAGGAGAGATACCTTGCCTTGGTTCATGATGGAATCCAATTTCCAATATGCGACTTTTCGGTTTTAGTTCTAAACCTATATGGCGACATAGTGGGATGGGGCACTCATGTCATCTATGATTGATACATTTATATTTGAAGTTGATTTTGACACTATACACTTATATTAATATCAAATTGATTTGATTTAAACGTACCAAGCATGTTTGGCTATTATAAGGTAAAACTCTATCCTTCGGCTTGTGTTGCATTGTATGATGGAACCTGTGTCTTATAATAGATTCATTTTTTCCAAAAAGCATTGCGTTATTTTATTTTAAATTGAGATTCATGTAAAGTAAACCTGTTCCCTGTTATACGGCGTGGTCCCATGATTTCCTTACTTTTAAAGTAAAGATTTAATAACTGTTTTAGTTCTCACACCAGTCCCATGACTGACCCGGAGTTTATTGTTTCTACCTAAACTCTAGGTGCTCATAATTTCCACATGGGCAGTCAGTAGTTTTGGTTTTCACAGATATTTCTTTTCATAGGATCCTGGATTACAGCTGGAGCTATATTCGGAAAGCTTTGTATCCGTGTATTTCTTTCAGTTGTGTTGCTGATGTATTTTCCGCTATACATTGTATTTATACATTTAAATTTTCGCTGCTTTGTATTTTAATCTCTAATATTATTTTATTTCTGTTGTGTAATATTTATTCATACTTTGATATGTACTTGTACCCTGATGTAATTGTTGTAATAGAAATGAAATGTTTTGTGGTTTGTGCTCTGATGAGTCGTGTTCTCAAAGCAATCCGGTGTTTCTCGTCTCTTTGGGGATCGGGGCATTTCGGGTCATTTCAGGCTTTGTAATTATATCTTCCTTTTGGTAAAATAATGGCATGTAGTCGATTTTCAATTTACCATTAATAACTTGCTCTACGATAAAATATAAATCCAGTTCTGTATGCTTTGTTTTAAAATGTAACACTAGATTTGACGTAAGTGAAATAGCACTCACGATCATACCAAATAGTTTCGATTTTGTTAGATCTGACATTAAGCTCTCCAAGTAATGATTCTATCCATATTACTTCTGCTGCTATACTTGCAACACATCTAAATTCAGCCTCTGTGCTGGATCTCGACACTGTATTTTGCTTTTTTGCACACCACGACACTAGATTATTTCCCAAACATATACAATATCCTGAAGTTGATTTTTTGTCATCATGATCTGCACCCCAATCTACATTTGTATAAGCATTGATATTCAAATTTTTGCTTGACTATAGAATGAGACCATGATTGATAGTTCCTTTCAGATATCTGAGAATTGTTTTAACATCTTTTCGGTGGCTATCTAAAGGCTTTTGCATGTACTGACTAACTTTATTAACACTGTAAGCAATATTTGGTCTTGTAATAACAACATATTGCAAAGCACCAACAATACTTCTGCATAATTTTTCATTTTGAATGTCTTCACCCTGAGGCTTAGATAATTGATTTTTGGTGATCATAGGAGTAAGCAAGGAGTTAGCTTTGTCCATGTTATCCCTAGACGAAATTTCTGAAATGTACTTTCTTTAATTGAGGTGCATTTCTGAAAAAGTTGTTCTCTTTACTTCTATAACAAAAAAATAGTCCAAATTGCCCATATCCTTAATTTAGAATTCTAAATTGAGTATATTTGTAATTCCATTGATTTCTGCAACAAAGCTTCCTATGATAATAAAATCATCAACATAAATAAGTATATATGTAGTAGTAGTGGCAGTAAACTTGGCAAAGATAAAGTTATCAGATTTTTTTTAGTTTGTATCCTTGTTTGACAAATGTTGCTTTCAAATTGTCAAACCAAACCCTTGGAGCATGTTTAAGACCATAGATGGCTTTATTGAGTTTGAATACCAAGTTTCTTGCACACCAAATTTCTATCACCATTTTGAATGAAAACTTGAGGTTGTTCCATATATACTTCCTCCTACAAAACACCATTAAGAAATGCATTATTCACATCCAATTGCTTGATGCTCTAGTTTCTATACAAATCAATAGTCAAAATAATTCTAATTGATGATGATTTCACAACAGGTGGAATGGTTTCTGAAAAATCAAAACCATAATGTTGTGAATACCCCCTAACAATTAGCTTTGCTTTATATTTTGAAATTGAACCATTGACATTTTTCTTGAGTTTATAAACCCATCTACATCAAATAATATTCTAATTATTGGGCTTTTCAATAAGAGACCAAGTTTTATTTTTAATCAAAGCATTATACACTACAGTTATAGCTGCTTTCCATTCATCAAGGTGATTTGCATCAGCATATGAAATTGGTTCTTCTTGCATACTTACAGTATTGATGGTTTTTGGTTTGAAAATACCACACTTTACTCTTGTCATCATTGGATGTCTGTTGACATTATCTCTAGTAGTAGAAACTTCATTGTTGTTGCTAGCAGTGTTTGCTTCAGATTCATAAATGTTACTGGCACAACTATCATTATCTGCATTACTTGTTTGATTCTGATGCTGCAGATTATTGCTACTATCTAGCATATCAAGATTCTCTTGACCTGGTCCACCATTGATGGACACTATGTGTTGAGAGTTGTTTTTGTTGTCATTCTCCTTTTGATGAGATGGCACAACAATCTCTACCTCTTCTGGTATGTCAGTTATATATTGCCTTGGGTTTATTACTTTAGCATTAGTTTTTATATTTGATTGACCAAAAGGATATACTTCTTCATTGAGTCTAACATGTCTAGACACATATATTCTTGCTTTGATATCTACACATTTATAACCTTTTTGATTGTTACAATATCCTAAAAAAAGTGTAAGGCTTTATGAGTATTGTAAGGCCTCAAGTTTGGAAACATCGACAACCAAAGACTTTTAAATATTTACAGTCTGGTTTAACTTTGTTTAACACTTCATGAGGACATTTGTATTCAAGTTTTTGTTGTAAGTAAATCATGTATTGTTATGTTAAATGCCTCTTGCCAAAATTTCAATGGCACAAAGGCTTGTGCAGGCAAAGTTACACAAGTTTCCACAATATGTCTATGCTTTCTTTCAATAATACCATTTTGTTCGGAAGTATATGGACATGTAGTTCTATGACTAATAGCTTTCTTATCAAAAAATGATTTCAAAGGTAAAAACTCTTTTCCACCATCGGTCTTAAATATACCCATATGATTACCAATCAAGTTTTCAATTTTATTGATAAGTTGGATGACAGTACTGCAAGTATCCGATTTTGACTTCAACGTATATAACCAAACATATCTTGAGTATGCATCTATAAAAGAAATATAATATTTATATCCATAATCAGAACTTATAGGTGCATGACCCACATATTAGTAGCAGTTAGTTGAAAGGATCTAGTGTAATTAGTTTGAGATTCTGGAAATGCAAGTATATAAGTCTTTCCCATTTGGCAAAAGGTACACAAATATGAAGGAGGAATTTTATTCACAGAGAAATTGTTACTACACATTATATGTCCAACAGTTTTTAGACTAGGATGACCTGGTTTACAATGCCACAAATTAAAATCCTTATAGTCATTAGAATTATTCATGACTGTCAGCATACATGTCTTTTTATCAATCTTAGATGATCTAGAACTAGAGATATTAAATTTGTACAATAACTTATGTTGATTACCCTACAAGATAATTTCCTGAGAGTGTATCTTTGACAATGCAAGCATTAGGGTAAAATTCAAAATTAACATTGTTAACCTTTGCAAATTGGGAAACAGTCATTGAGTTCTTCTTAGTTGATGGAACCCTTACCAAATGTTTAAGAATTAATTGTTTTGGTCCATCAATACTTGCATTTCTAGTATGTGTGATGTGAAAATTTTGCATACCTTTGTACTCTTTGTTGCCCAAATTGAGATTGTTTAAATTGTTATCACATGGTTGGTTTCTTCTGTTGTTACTCACATGGTTGGTTGCTCCTATATCAGGATACCATTTGTCATCATTGATATCATCAGCAGTTGCTGTAGAGTCTGCATTAAAACTTTCTGTCTGACTTTTATTACTGTCTGTCTGCACATTTACTATATTAACATTGGAATTATTGCTTGCTTGGGATGGACTAAAACTGGAATTGTATCTAAAATAACAATTGTTTGCACCATGATCAAATTTTTCACAAATTTGGCATCTGATTCTGATGTTTTTATTTCTTCGTTTGCCTCTGCCATGATTAAGTTGACCACCTCTTTGAACATTGGGTTGATTTCTTGACCCATTTCCTTGGTTCTTTCCTCTGCCATAAGTGGTATTATTGATAGATAATTCAGAATCAACACTCTACTTGTGGTCATTTCTTCCTTCATGTAAGGTTGAATATAGTACTGTAAAGTTGGTGTAGGATCCATGGATAGAATAATTGCTGACACAACTTCATATTCATCATCTAATCGACTAATAATTGATAGCACATGCTCTGACTCAGGTATTTCCTATCCTGTAGATTTTAATTGATCACAAAAATTCTTTACTTCATGAAGATATTCATTCATAGTAGAATCATCCTTTATAATATGTGAAGTTGTCTTTTGTGATGCATTATATGAGCATAAGATTGAGCATAAAAATTTCTCTTAATTATGGACCAAACATCTTGGGCAGTTTTAACACCAATTAACTATGGCAAGATTGTTGCTCCATGAACTGACAAGGCTATCTTGTCTTTAATATGCCAAGAAATTAGGATTTGGCACAAGTTTCTCTTCATTATCACGAACAAATTTTGATGGTACAATCTTTGTTCAGAAAATATAGTCTTCAAGACTATAACCTATAACAGTTGTTTCTATCTGTAATTTCCATAACATATAGTTGAATTCATCAAGCTAAGTTGAAATAAGTTGACTTTGGGGTTTTATGATAGCCTTCATCAAATCTTGGATGGGACAAGGCTGATTCTGTGAAACAGAAACTCTGGTACTGGACATATTGGGGCTAACAGCATCACCTTGATTAGTCATGACAGAACACAGATACATATCAGTAAGAAAAGGTAAGAGTAATCTGAATTTTAAACGCCTTCGAATTGGGATTTTGAAGAAATTTTATATTTAATCATTGAAGCAACCTTGAAAACTTGAATGATGAGTTTTCTTGGATGGACTTTGATGAATTTAATACTGTAAATTACTGACAAGCTTTTCTGGATGTCTCATTGATCAACTGTAACAATTTATTTACTTTCTCAATCGACTTTCTTGAACAATTAAAATACTTTCATCTCAAAGCTTCAATGGGAATAACTGATGCAGCCAGAAATGATACTAGGCGAGGCACAGTTCCCTTCATTGTAGGCCAGTAAGTCTCAAATGACAGGATACAAATCTTGGATGAGAGGAGTCGAAGTGATGAAACCACTCTGATGGACAATAATCTCAGAAACAACTACGTCTAAGAATCAATGGTGATCAGAAAACAAACTAATGTTGTTGATCACAATATAGTTTGCTCTGATACAAAGTTGGGAATTGCAAAATAAAGAACAGGGAGCTTTGGAAAAGAGAATGAGAATAAAGTTTGATTTATTCATCTGTAAAATGTAAAATGATTCGATGATTTAACTGTACATCATTATACATTATTTATAGATGTGGAAATAATGTAAATGGGACAAGCACAAGCCCAACTATGTAAATAAGTAAACGAATAACATATCAACACAACCACATTATCTTTATTTCTCAATATTTCCCATTGACTAAAATTCTCACACTCATAGGAGCGTTCCAACACTGAAAGATTTAAGACACCCCATCAACTAAGCCCATCTTGACTTTTCAAGCAAAGGTTAATGTTTATTTTGCTAAATTGGTATAAGAACCATTTTAAGTGTAATGTTTTTTAAGACTTACAAGAGATCACTAGGGGAGTGTGGCACATAACACTTGGGGATCCCAATTCACTATGGACCTCTAGCAAGTAAAATTTATAGCAAGTTGTAAGTGCCAATATAATATATTAGTTTAATGTAATATGAAATAATTAATTGTTACATGGTACATCAGATCATTGTTTACAAGCTAACCCAACCTACTGTTAAGTTTTTCAACAGAAAAATCAACATCACTAAAGGATATATATATAGGATTATTAATTTTTTATAGTGGAAAAACATTAATTTCTGTAACTATATTTAAAATTTCCATTCCTGAATTTGTTGGATAACTTAACCACTGATCATATCAAGCATTTTCAAACCATTATGTATACCATTTTTCTTTCGACAAAAAAGAAAAAGTAAATTCTGTTAATTAATTAAAGGAAGAATTATATGCATTAGCAAACCCACCTCCATCCAAATCAGCCAATTCTTATAGCAGGGTAGACATCTTATATTTTAATAAGAGGCACAACTCATATTTCATATGGATTTTGATTTTATAATAATCAAATACATAAATTAATAATCATAGTTTAACAAAAAAAGGTTGATAATTTTTCCTCCTTTACTAAAATCACCTTTGTAATAAAGTATAACACATAGTTAGGAACAACTGAGATCTTGACATTCACACGTTTATTTCTATTGTGTGAGTTCTACAATTATGTCATTTGCATAAATCAAATTAAAGGTTGTACATACCCAAATTGTAGAGAATGATAGAAAAGCTGAAATAAAAGCATAATAACAATTCATGGAAAACAATATTTTCCTCATAGATAACAAATCTCAATATAAATATTAATTAAGTAAAAATACCTGGATTTGAAGTTTGCAGTTTAATCTTTGCCTAGATGCCATAAGGCATCAAACGCCAGCTTAAAGCTTTCTTGCGCTTGTCAAGATGCCGCTCATGCTTGACACGCCACAAATATGAAGAAAGCACTTGAAGCCTAAGGTGTTGGAAAAAATATTTTTTCCAAATTTGAGGAATAAAAGCAATTTCAGGGTTTCATACCAAATTAGGAACATACTAAACACATTTAACCCCAAATATGATGTGGAAGAGGTAGGATTTTTTAAGATAAACGGAGTGGGTTTTTCTGAAGGAAAACGAAGATTAAAAGAGGAATATAAATGACATTTCCACGATTAAAATAGTAGGTTTTTTTTGAAGGTAAACCGATTGGGTTTAAAAAAAAGGGCGCATTGATTTGAGTAAAGGAGGAAGAATCAGAACAACGATTGTAACATGAACTTTAATATTCTAACCGAAATTAATTGACTTTATAGTATTTGATTTTGCATCCCTTATTGTAGGGATAATATTATTTATACTGAATTAATTTTAATAAAGATTTTTTAGATACCTATTACTTGAAACTTAAAACATAAAAACAATTTTATTAATCAAACGTTTATAAGAAGTACAAAGAACTTAACACTGTCTTCTGAATGATAGTTGGGTGAAGATTCAAATTAACAGAGGGACCTTTACCTAGTCTATTTTAAATTTTCGAAGATGGAGTTTTCCTTCTTAGACAATGATTATGGAGGCATAATATAGAGTCCATATGGCTCTGGTTTGCTATAGCTTTTGTTATTTGCATCGTACGACATTTTTCCATTTATTTCAAGTTGCGATAGTTTTCTTTTGGTCTCGACATGTGTTAGCTCCTGCTATTATCAACCCATGGCAGCTTTTTCTTTGCCAACTTTGATGACTTAGTGTCTTAACTTTCAACCTGGAATGATTTATGACCATCAACTTAGGATAGTTTGCTTAAAGTTTTCGACCTACAATTGATTTAACCTTAAAGTTTCCAACCTGCGCATGTTTGACTATAGTATAATCCAAGGCATATTATTCTCTTAATTTAACAAGTCAGTATGTTGGTAAAAAAACAAGGTTCCTCTTAACTTGTCTTTTACATTGGCGTTCTAATGAAGTAGAACCCCTATTCTTGCTTTGTTGATTTTTATAAGATTACATGCCATAAATTTCAAATATTCTCTTCTTGTCATCACAGGTTTAAGAATGCATGATGCTGCTATTATTTGATAGCATTTTCAGTGCGTGCGTGAGCGCATATGTTTACGGTAAGGATCCGCTACACCTTTCTTGTCCTACGCTTACGTTTGCAAAAAATGAGGTTATTTTAAAACTCATAACATGTTCAAAATGTCAGCTCAAACAACAATCGTGAAAATGTTTACTTTAATCATTCACTCGAGGCACAGTTTTGTATGTTCTAGGTGTTAGCCTCCCTTGTAGCCAGGCCACCCAAGGTCCGAACATCGCAATTGCATGTAGTAGAGATCAAGATTCATGCATACTCGAGAGCTGGAAGTTGGGTAGGACAATAAACATGCAAATAAAAGCTAAAGTCGCCCTCTAGCCTCGGGTCGAATGAAAATGAAGGCTTCTGGTCAAATGTAAATAAATGATCTAGGTCGAATAATGCAGGTCGAACTAACTAGGTCGAGCACCCCGGGTCAAAGAGCTTCGGGTCGCACTCGAACCTCCTACTCACTCGAGTGGCTACTTGGTCAGAACGTGGTCCTGATATTTCGGTCCACTTCCCTACTTCATCGGGTTAACGTCCATGTGTCAACACATGATCGGGAGAAGCATTCTCCCTACGCCTATTCGACCCCAAGATCACCTCCAGGTGTGCCATGCGGCACTTGAATCGAACCCAGGAATTGCCTAAAATATTCGTTTTCACGTATTGAATAGGAGACATATTTAGCCATATGAAGCTTCGAACGACTTAGCCATGGCTGCCAGCAACCATAATCTCTAAATATTTGTTATTTTCATCATTGTAATTCGAGATAAGCACTATAAATAGTGTTGTATTGTAATTCTCTGTTGAATATAAGATTATAAAGTGGATGTAGGCTTGTTAACTTCGAACCACTATAAAATTGTTGTTGTCTTGCTCTTTCTTCCATTTCTCGTGTATTTCTTCATATTTCATGCTCTAAACACGATTTTTGGGAGTTAGTGGCATTTTATTGGTTTAATACAATAACTCAAATTACACTGGTAGAGATGAACTTGAGTTATATATGAACTTGTCCACAAATTTTGTTCAAATTTGAATTTTATCAAAAAAGTTCAAAACAATGTAAAATTTACTATCAACCAATATTATTTCCTAAAATCTGGATTATTTCAAAACTTGTTTCATATTCAAAAATCAAAATGATAGTTCAATATGCGACATATACACATGCATGTTACTGTTCATTTGAAATGTAGATTCAATGGAACTAGAAGTTTCAAAAAGGTCATTATATTGATAATGTATACCTAAAAAGTTTTCATTACATCTTGAGAATACTTGACACGAAAAGGCGGAAGATGTATGTATCCCGCATTATCCTGATATTTTCATAAGATATCGATACTTGACCAATACGTAGTCGATATCGACTTTAACTAACTCAACCATGTCCAATTCTATTTATTCCTTACTGCTCGGATCTTTTAAGCATTAGGTTGATCCCCGCCGGGACTGCGCGTGTGGTGCCCTAAACACCCACCGGCGCTGCACTCGGAGCCACTGCTTGGCTCATCTTCGGCTCAGCACTCGGCTCATCTTTGGCTTGTCATATATTTTGGCCAACGATAGTCGCCAAGGATTATCAATCGAGATTCGGTGAATAGTCCGAGTATATCAACAGCGAGATAGCAACGACTAGGATTCTTCCTAGAGCCATGTCCCTAATTACTTTCGTTATTCAACATGAGGAGTTCCTAAGCAGATTCAGCATGCTAACTATGATAGTATATGAGGGAAAGATTGTTTCTTGACATCCTCCTTCTCCAGGGTTCCGATGGTGTATAGACTTCACCAATACAACTGATGTTGTTTCTGAACTAGTAGTGACTACCTGGTTTACACGGCTTAAGCCTGACTAACCGGCCAAATCCCGAACGACATTGATATGGAGCAGTCCGGGCACTATTCTGAAAATGACTCGAGTGACTATAGTGATAATAATTCTCAACGACGGAATACCAGAAAGCGACTAAGGATTCCAACATTCCAAAGCTACACTTCACTTGTATGACGTGATGAAGGACATATGTCTTGCGATTCACTCCCTGAAGAACTTAGCTAACCTTTTCAATGCCTAGCTGCTATCAATTGCATTAGTGACGATTGATTTCCCCCTGATAAGTATTAAAAAAACATACCTAGGTGCCGAAGTTAGGTACTCATTGGACATTCACATGCCATGATTGGACCTTTGGATCTGTATCTAGACGATAGCAACTTGACTGCTTATCAGCCAACATGCGACCTCGACATAGGGATGAGAGCTAGAGATCAGAGAAATTGTGAATCAGCCACATTCCCTCTACTTCATACTGTTATTGTGATAGAACATACAAATAACATTCGAAGCCTTGCAAGCCATGCAAGCCATGCTACCATATTCAAGTCTATCTATTCGAAGTTTAGACCAACCAGCTGCTATGACAGGTCTTGCAAAGACTTGAGGCATATGGAAGACTAATCGGATGGAACACTGAATTAGGCTAATTCGACATTACTATTTCCCCTAGAAGATCATCTTGGGATAAACATCAACAAATCTCTTTGTCGAATTTGCTGCCCTGAACGATTCAACAAAAGCACTAACCAACTTCCCGCCCGATGGGAAACGTATAAAAAATGGGACTTCTAGCGGTTAGCGTTTTGATAATAAAATGTGAAGATTCACAATTCAACCCCCTTCATCAACCGTTTGTCGATAGACTAATGCCCCAGATGCAGGGGACAACTAGGAAGTCCTAGCGTGGAATGCTCAATATTTCTTCATCTAACCAAAAGACACATCATGGCCTTTTATGGACGTATTTGTATCCAAAGAACTACAGTCTTGCTCGAAGCCTGACAAATTTAAGGTTTGGAATACTTAATCAAGGATGCCAATTAAATGTCTCGCTTTTATCCCTGTATGGGACTGAAGGCGTATCTGTGGATAGAAGAGACATGACTAACTTCCTAGACGCTATCCCACTTTCTGACATGGAAAATGCAAAGCTTCTATAAGAATGGACCTATTATTCTCCCTTCAGTTACCATCCTAGTACCAACAAGATAAGATGCTACCATTAACGGTCTTGGTCCGACCGTCTGACCTTCATTCCTTGCCTCTGACGTAGGGACAAGAAGGCGATTCAAAGGAGATGCGATCTCATCTTTCGCTCGCAGAGTCCGCCCAACTACCTTTATCATTACAAGACCCCGATCAAGGTCTATTTATTCTTGGGACTGTTTCCCCACAATAATTTGAAAAGATATCATATATCAGCTTAAAGCTTTCACAGTCATCTCCTAGCAGAGAAAATACAAAGAAAAATGGACCTATGAAGAATATGCGATTCCATTTTCACTCAGAATATTACTCATTCCTTTAATAGGATTATTTTTAAACCATGCCTCTTATCTTTGCATACTTTATGAGTTATTGATATGATTAACTCACGTGAATTTATGTATAAATGGTGTAGGTTCCTCGAGTCTGGAGCTTATCAGACTTCTAACACCCACATGTAGAATTATAGAGCACTGCATAACGAGCCAGAATGAACTTCTTGTCTATAAAACTATACCCTCCGTCAGAGGAAAGATGCATTGCTCAAGATGGATCTAATCTGATCATCCACCCTTTAGCTCATGCAAGGAAAATCTCAAGACAACTGTGCATCGATCTATATATTGCCAAGTCGGAGTCTGACTCCAAATGGACACGGTCGACAGTCCATATGGCTAGATCCCGCGTTCGACACCATTATATTACATAAATCCAAATAGAAGAAGGAGCACCACCCATCAATATATACTTACTTTTAAATCATGCATTTTTTCTTTACGTGCTTCCTGAGTTGTTGACATGGCTAACTTATGTAAATTTGTATATGAACGATGCTGGTACCTAGAGTTTGGTATCAATCAAACCTCCCATAGCTTGATCGGAAGAATGTAAAGCCTTAGCGAACGTGATTCGACTATTCACCTGCTTACTCTTGACCTGTCACCAACAATCTGACATAGGTGAAGTTCAGCCGTTCATCTGCTGTCTTTTTTCCCTTGACGTAGG
This sequence comes from Allium sativum, assembly GCA_030737875.1. Taxonomy (NCBI): domain Eukaryota; kingdom Viridiplantae; phylum Streptophyta; class Magnoliopsida; order Asparagales; family Amaryllidaceae; genus Allium; species Allium sativum. The sequence continues at coordinate 581,033,779 of CM060909.1, read as the reverse complement.
GAGCAAAAGAATAAATGCACATGAGTTTGGCATGTGTTATCTATACATGGGATTAATTATGAGTCCTCCTCTGCCTTCGATCCGCTAGGCAAGATATAGAGATGTATTCGGGTGTGACAAGACGACCAAGCAGGTCGGCAATTCCATCACTTGATTCGACGGGAAGAGTGTAATAACGAGAAGAGCGTCATCTTATGAATTATACAATGACTTTTTGTGCTTGATGTAGGGACAAAGGAGAAACGTCAAGACAAGTATTAGTGCGAATTGACTGCTCCCCCCGCGACTTTCATTAGCTCTCGTTTTGACGAGCCGACCCAACTTTGTGACTAACTGGGCTTGGAAGACTAAATTTGGGCTAGACACTGATGCTTGATATGGCAACCCTCACTTTATATACTAAAGTGTGGGGATGATGCCTTAACAACATCTAACTCTTTCCCACATTTCGATGGGACAAGTATAAATGATAGGGATGTGATCGAACCATCCCTAGTGGTGACCTTTGCCTTTGATTTAAACGTAGACGGAACGACACCGAGAAAAATGTGATCTGGCTATTTACCCGACTAACTCTAGTTCTCAGAGCTTGGATGAGAGTATAAACCAAGGACGAATATCGATGTCCATAATTATAACTCTCATGACTTGAGGGAGAGTATAAAGGACAAACAACGACGTCCATAACTATAACCTAGATTAACTTCGGGAGAGTATAAAGGACGAACCACGACGTCCAAAGCTCTAACTCACATGACTTGAGAGAGAGAGAGAGAGTATAAACCTATTGGGTTAGTATGAATGGTGCACCATGATTTGAGACTACTAGAACCTAAACTCGAACTCTTACGACTTGAGAGGGAGTATAAAGGGCTATACTGTGACGTCCACATAAACTCCATCATCCTTTGGCTAAGGATATGAGTATAAAAGACTTACGGACTGGACATCCGAATGACTTAACCCTGTTCCCACCGATGCTGGGGGAACGAGTATAAACTTCTAAATTAACTTTGAACATGTTTCTAATGCGAATCATAACTCAAAGTTAATTGGAAGCTACATACACTGTACCATGACACTTGGCACACTGACATTTAATCATTATAAGATAGATAACTTAGCATGTTTTCATTTCAAGCTAAAATTGCTTGTGACTTAAAGATCAATTTAGTAGTTTGTAGGACTAAGCGAATTATTTTATTTGAATTGCAGGTTCATGCACAGATACAGAGCATTGCCGCACTCGCATACACAAACAAAGGGCTGTGTACGAAGGGTTGACGTTGATGCCTGAAGCTAAATTTTCCACGCGACTTAAGGTAACAACCGAAAGGAGGCCTGGGAGTAAGATCTTCAATAACATATCACGCGACTTGAGGCAACGGCCGAAAGGAGGCATTGGGAGTGATATCTCAAATCGACATGCATACTCATATGCGACTGACTATGGCCTAAATGCAATGACGAGTATCACCTTGCAAATATATCGAATGGAAAATGCAATCGCTCGAGCACTTGGATAACTCGATCACTTAAGTTTTGAAATCATTGTCTCTTTTTCAAGCATACATGTCTAAATTGGTTGTATGAGGACCATGAAACAGATGCAGAGTGACCGTCCACTGACTGGTCCCAACCCACTTCCGGACCAGAAGGCATAAACAAGGCTGGAGATGAATCAGTTATCCTTTCCTACTCAGCAATTTGGTGTGATGCAATCGCTGTTTCTTCGATTTTTCCCTTTGGTGCGGGGGGCTAATAGGAGCACTTGAGGCAAATACAATCTGAATTTTCGCCACTTGACTCCGATCCTTAGAGCCTGGATAAGAGACTAGAGATCAATATGGGCTGACTACCAATTGAATGTTTTGCACCCAACTCTGACTCACGATTCAATGAGGGAGTATGAATCCAGAGAAGACATGGATTTGAAACCTACTACCTAGCCAAACCCCATTACTGGGGGCATAGGATACGAACCCCGAGCAGCATAATTTGATTGCCTGATTTCTCTATACAAATTCTATATCCTCAAAGTTCTGCAAGATCCCAGACTACAACCAAAAGAATGACTCCTCAAGATTAACCTACATACATTTGAGTAGCGGATCATTATCCAGAATTATAAGACAAAAACCTGATTGACGGCTATTGAATATGTGGAATTAAGGACCCTGAAGCTGGTTTCCACCCACTTTAGGGCTGCACGCCGGGGGCACCAACGCTAAATTAGACAACTTGCAAAAATTCTAGGAGATGGAGGTCAGATTACAACATTATTCGATGCTTCACCAGAGGCAGCACATCTTAAGACGACATGGATAACGTCAATCTTAGCCCTTTCACACGGGACGTTAGGGATTTTCGCAATCCCCTAGAATTCAAACTATCATCTTTTGGAGGCTTACAATAGAAGGACGGATCCTACCCTGTATTCGATGCGCTACATGCACTATATGGAAGTGCTATCGACGTCGGGCAACATCATGACTAAGTGATTCCCTCTACTTTTAGTGAACTGTAACGAACAAAGTTATACCACTATAACGTACAGAGATTTTCGACCTTGAAAATCAACATAAACACCCTATCGACTATTCAAGTATCTAAAATACCAAATCATTAGTTGAAAAAAGTTAGAGGGTGAGAAATAGGAAGAAAGAAAGTTAGAATAAAAGAAGAAGAAGAATCATACCAGAACAGGATTAGAGTAACTATGAATCTCACAGCGGAACGAATAAAATATATTATATAACAAAACTTTGAAATACAAAACTGTATTTGTACTTCCATACCTTGTCAGAGTTAGAAATCTATTCCCAAATAAGAGCCCGCGGTTTTGATTGTATATTATATATGCAGAACGTGAGTTGTAAACATTATGCTAAATTGTTATTTACTTGATTTAGACACTATTATAATATCAGAAAAGTTTTGATTTTAAGAAACGTTTTGGGCTATCGTAAGGTAAAAATCATCTGTGTTTATGTGTGGATCGGTCTTACGATTATCTTTTCTTTTGAAAAGGATTTTGAGAAGTTAAACCGAATGGTTGGAGTTTACTCACACCAGTCTCATGACTGACCCAGAGTTTATCTTGCTTTGTTTTCCTAAACTCTTGGGTGCCTAAATTTGTACGGGCAATCAAGTAGTCGGGATTTTATAGATATACTTGGAAGAACTTGGAGCAGGAGGCTTTAGCATTTTATAGCTATCGTTTAATTTCACTGTGATATATATGATGTACTCTGATGATGTATGTAAGTACAAAAACAGTTTGTATTTTAAAGTTTTTTAATAGAATATATTTTATTCATTCTGCTATGATATTCATATTTACTCTGATCATGTTCTGGTATGATTCTTCTTCTTCTTCTATTCTAACTTTCTTTCTTTCTATTTCTCACCCTCTAAATTCTTTCTATTAATGATCTGATATTTTCAATATTTGAATAGTCGACATGGTGTTATTGTTGATTCTCAAGGTTGAAAATCTCTGTTCGTTACACGGACATTGCTACTATGTGGTTTCGGCGACTAGAATATTAATCGATCAACAGCTAGAACTTGTTGGTCACTCATTTCATTGAGCAATTCAGGGCCCACATAGCATGGCCCAAAAGCATTATGCGCCTTATTCCTATAAAGCAAAGGTTCGGTAGGAACCTACGCTCATTTCTGAAAAGGTCTAAAGTGGCGGTGGCGTCGGTTGATCGACTAGAACCATCTATGGTATTTATGGCTGCACTGTCCAACATCTTGTATAAATTGAACTCCAAAAAATTTCTATGATGAGATTCGCATGGAGATCTTGGTGAATTCTACCTTGAGGAAGACAGATGCTTGCAACATCTTGTATAAATTGAACTCCCTAATGATGTTCATTGTCTTGCGTTTTGATGAGCTTGCTCAACTCCACGACTAATCATATAAGGGTAACTGAATCCGCTGACGCTCGACGGGGCAATCCTTACTTTCTGACTAAAGTGAAGGGACGACATCAAGGCGAATGTGATTCGACAACTTGTGTATTCAATTCTAACTTTCGTTTACTCTAGAGAGAGTATAAAATGACTTGGGATGGCCAAGACCACTAAACCCATGACTCTGACATGAAACAATAACGGAGAGTATAAAGGCTTAAGGATTAGAGGTCAGATTAACATAGCTCAACCCCCCCCCCCGCCCAATGTTGGGGGAATGAACACGGACTTCACTTGTCTTCCACTGACATTGGGAGCATGAGCATTGACTTATAGATTGACTTTGAAGATGACTCTGGTTTAGCATGTGATTCAAAACATATATACTATATCTCTAGACTATGACATAACTTGTCTTGCCTATTCAAGTGAGCCAGCTTATGGATCAGGCGCAGCTTCAAAAAATAAATCACGACTGTCTCTACTGCCTTATGATTTTGATGATCATACTAGTCATTGGCTTGCATGATTTCAACAATATTTCGTGTTGATTCATGCACGATCATTGGATTATAACGCGATCCAGAGTGATCGTGGATTTCTTTGGAGTAGATCTAATGTGACCATATGCTTGACTTGTGCAAGAAGACGACATTATTTGGCAACAACCTGTGCGTGTGCAGTCACACTCGGAGCCAACGATCCAACAGAACTTATAGCGAAAGATTTTGACCTCTTGATTCGATAAAGTTTAATTGATTACTTAATCATCTCGACTAAACCTGCCGTAGGCTTTGGCTCGATAAGAACCAATAAGAGCAATGCGGTATATGACAAGCTATTTAGGTAGGAAAAAGTCCAAGTGATGGAACTATTTAAGAAGACATAACTATTGACTGTTATCTAAAAAAGTAGTCATATTGATGAAGTTCAAAGCACGCCTCATCTTCGATAAGACATACTTTGGGGGTAAAATGTTTGCCTGCCTTGTTGCCATACCACCCAAGGTCCAAACAATCGCGATTGTATGTGGTAGAGGTCAAGATTCGTGTATACTCAAGAGATAGAAATTCAGTAGGAGAATAAACATGCAAAGTAAAGATGAAGTCACGCTCTAGCCTCAGGTCGAATGAAAATGAAGGATTTGGGACCGATGTAAATGAAGGATTTGGGTCAAACAACGCGGGTCGAACTAACCGGGTCGAGCATCCTGGGTTGAAGAGCTTCGGGTCGCACTCAAACCGAACCCATTCACTCAAGCAACTACCTGGTTAGAACGTGATCCTGATATTTCGGTCCACTTTCCTACTTCATCGGATTAATGTCCCAGTGTCAGCACACGATCAGGAGTAGCATTCTCCACTACGCCCATTGAACCCTGAGTTCACCTTCAGGCATGCCATGTGGCATTTGAATCGAACCGTGAATTGTCTATAAATATCAGTTTTCATGCATTGAACATGGGACTTTTTTAGCCATGTGAATCTTGGAACAACTCAGCCATGGCTCCCAGCAACATAATCTCTAAATATTTGTTATTTTCATCATTGTAATTCGAGATAAACACGGTGTTGTAATTGTAATTCACTGTTGAATAGGAGAATTATAAAGTGGATGTAGGCTTGTTAATGCCGAGCCATTATAAAATAGTTGTTGTCTTGCTGTTTTTTCCATTTTTCGTTTGTTCCTTCATATTTCATGTTTTAAACACGACTTTTTGGGTGTTAGTGCCATTTTTGGTCTAACATGACTACTCAAATTACACTAGTAATGATGATGTTGAGTTATATATGAACATGCCCACCAATTCTGTTTAATTTTGAATTGTGTCAAAAAAATTCAAAATAATCTAAAATTTACTATCAACAGATATTATGTCCTAAAATTTGGATCATTTCAAAACTTATTTCATATTAAAAATGATAGTTCAGTATGAGACATATACACTTGCATGGTACTGTTCATTTGAAATGTAATTTCAATAAAACTAGAAGTTTCAAAAAGTTCATCATATTGATAATGGATATTTAAAAAGGTTTCGTTACATCTTGAGAACACTTGACACAAAAAGGCAAAAGATGTCTATGTCCTGCGTTATCCTGATATTTTTGTAAGATATTAATACTTGACCAATATGTAGTCGATATCGACTTTAACCATCTCAATCATGTCCAGTTTTATTTATTCCCTGTTGCTTAGATCTTTTATGCATTAGGCCAGGATGATATTCAATGTGACAGTTTAATGGTTCATGTTCATTGATTTGTTTCCTTTTATCCTTATAATTTTTTGTGATAAATTTTATAAAAAAGTTACACCTAGACAATTTTGTAAGCTAATAATGCATTTTCTATCAATTAGCAAGTTTGATGGATGTACTTTCTGTTGAAATTCTTAAACTTTAAATGAAATACACTTGTCCCACATCATCCAATTTAAAGTATGATTCATGAATATATACCAAACTCCCAAACCTTATATTGACCTTCAGGGTTTGTTAATTTTGTGCGAGGAGGAGCGCATATCTTGTAAACTAAACACATACGCATGTGCACCACACTTCCATCCCTTATCGAACTGGGCTGGATTGAGTTGGATTCGAGTCTAATATGACCTTATTTTTGCTACGAAATCAAATAGATTCTCAAATCCTTTTCCAAGAGCGCAAACGAGTGCGATTTTTGGCGAACGATAGCGGGCGAGGGGATGTGACCTTTGGAGAATAGCAACAGGCTAGCAGGTGCAATCTTGGGATTACAACAGCATGCAAGTGGACGCGGCAATGACGAAAAGGTCGCATATGCGACCTGTCAGAACGGACGCAGCTGTTCGAACGGATGTAAGACCAAATATAAATAGAGAGAATACTGATCACATTCTCTATTCGATTTTATTGTCTTCTTCCTTCTCTCTTCTTCGCTTTTGCTACTACCACTATTATAAAACACAGAGTTGACTTACTCATTACAATCTCGTGCAGAAATATTCTGTTATATCTTGTAAAACTTTACAAATAAAAGTTTTAAGGAAATTTCTAAGGAAAACCTTAAAATCTCATTTCTTTAATTAGTTTCGACAAATTATTGCAGCTCGTTCGTTGTTGTACTGCAACTTTTTACATATGTAGTTACATTAATTTCCCGTTAATAACATCTTAAAACATTTTGAAAATTCGAGAATTTTCGTAAAATCGGAAAGTTGCGAACTTTCTGTCTGTACTCTCTTTGTTACTAGGTATTAATTTCAAATTCATGTTTCCTAACTTTTTTTATCCAACAGGAAATGGTAGTGGTTGAAATATTAAACAAAAGTGCTACACACAAATGGCCCAGTCCTTTTAAAGGAGATTATGACGATTTTCTTACACTGCATAATTATAAGTTGCTTTATCTCACCAGACTCGGTCTACAAAAGTATTTCTAGGGGGAGAAACCAGTAATTGCTCTAGAAAAGGAAAGAAACAAAGATGAATGGAAGCATTCCGACTTCCATCGCAGAAACTATATTCTGAATAGTTTCGACAAGGTTCTATACAAAGTTTATCAGCCTCTAAACAGCAAAGGCACTCTAAAATGCACTGGCCATGAAGTACAAGACACAGAATATCAGTTTTAAAAATTCATTATAGACAAATTCATGAACTATAAGATGGTTGACTCAAAACCTATAACTGCCCAATTGCATGAACTTCAGATTATCATTCATAAATTCAAAGCCGAAGGTCATAAGATTGGAGAATCCTTTTTTGTGAAAGCCATCACAGGAAAACTGCCTCTATTGTGGAGAGATTACCACAACTATCTAAAACATAAAAAGAAGGAAATCTCTTTACAAGACCTCATAGTCCGACTTAAATCGAGGAAGATAACCATGGAGTTACAAAACAAAGCTAGGATGTATTTGTTGCTGAAGGGTCAAAGACCAAAATCTAAAAGAAGAATTTCCCGAAGAAAAGGGAAGCTCCTGGAAACAAACCCAAGGAAAAAAACAAACCAAGAAATTTAATGGTGAGCGTTGGGTTCATGGAAAAGTAGGACACACCACTAGAGATTACAGTCACAAGAAGAAACACGTCTTAGAGGCAAATTTGGTGGACAATATGGAAGTGTACGAATCTAATTTCTCGGCAGTTGTATCTGAATGTAATTTGGTTCAGAATCCTACAGAATGGTAGGCAAACACAAGCTCTATGCACAATGTTTTCTTTGAGAAATCCATGTTTTCTAAATACCAGAAATTCGATCAAGAAGAAAAACTCTACATGGATAATTCTGCAGTTTCCATGATCGAAGGAAGTGGTTCAGTAATCCTCAAGTTTAGTTTGGTAAAAACTGTCAAGTAGAATGATGTTCTTCATGTTCTATATATACGCAATAATCTTATCTCTGGCTCAGCGATATCAAAGAAAGAATTCAAAACGGTCTTCGAGTCAGATAAAATAGTTCTGTCCAAAGATGGAATGTACATAGGTAGATGATATTTATGCGATGGCCTATTTAAGGCAAATGTAGCCGTTGTCCGCAATAAAACTATGTATTTTGAGTGTGTTATTAATATAATTGAAGTTTTTTATTTTCTTTAACATGAAATTTTACTATGGCATGATAGATTTGGACGCATACATTTTCGAAAAATAAAAAATTTAGTAAACTTGGAATCAATTCCAAATGAATAAAAACTAGAAATGCGAGACATGTGTAAAAGAAAAAATGGTAAAAAAAATCATTTCATATAGTTGATAGAAGCACTGAACCACTAGGTTTGGTTCATACTGATATATGTGATTTCAAATCTATGACTACCGCCCAGAACACCTGCAATAAACAAGAAGAATAATGCACTGAAAGTTGTGCCAGGCAGTTATGGACGATCATCAGAGTAGGTAAACAACATCGAAACCTGTCGTAAAACTCACAGCGCAAGTATAAAATATAATAGAACATGTACAACAGGTAATAGTAGTGAAGCATCATATAACAGACTTTTGAAACTTTCACAACATCCTAAAAGATTACCCTAACATCATAGGAAATATCAAGATCTGTACATAAATCCTCACTACAACACTCATAGAGCACTCAACGGCGGAAATAGAAATACTAGATAGTAATAAAACTAGTACGCCATCCTCCTGTTCGCCTCCGCACAGCAGCATCGTCCTCACTAATCACCTGTAACCTGCTACTTAGTCTGTCCATCCACAAACAGATGAATAGCCTAGGGTAATAAGAGAAGACATAAACCCTTGAGTCAGACAACAGTCTTAGTGACCGATAAAACAGCTAAAAAACTTCAACAATAAAGGTATATGAGACTGGATAGATAAACATACTAATCTACCCACAACACCAGAGAAGGACTCAACCTAATCTTCCCCACATCGGACAGTGATAGCCTTTACAATAAATAATTCAACCATTCACCCATGGAAACTAGAACACTCATGTAATCATGGTAAGCACTCATAACATCCAGGTTATATATATCTCATGTAAACCAACCTAATTGAACTCAACATCCCTCAAGCACAAGCCCCAGAGGCCTAAACCAATATCAGACAAGCACCCAAGGAACATCTTCTTCGACGTTGGATAATCTAAATGAGACATTTCAAACAAGGCAACTAATCAACCATGACAGACTCTGGCTATCCTACATCGAAACCGTCGTTAATCGTATGACGGCCAACCTTGCCATATGTCAAAGGCTAATGGCAACCCCAGTTCTAGCATAAACTCCATACGCCTTTCAACGATATGTATGTAGGTCCAACCTTAACAACCAGGCCTTTCAACGATACCCAGGGTACTCGACCTACAACCGGTCTTTTAGGTGCCCTTATCGTACCCCTGATTTGAGCCTGCTGGAACTTACGACAATGACAATCTCTCGTCCTTCGCATCTCTAGTCATCCTACCCGACGACTTTTCATAGCTCAAGCAACCAATATCCACCAACTCACGACCTTTGAGTTGTCATCTCATTTATTGTTCTACACCGATCAACGAAAAATTTTCAACACTTCGAACCTTCCTACCTGAATTTACTTCGAAGTCACACCATCATCGAGCCAAATTACATCGTTGCACTGTGGCAAGGTTCGGAGGTTTTGCCCCAAAAAAATATATTTTTTCAGACCCTTTGGCTCAAATCTAGATCGTAACCAAAAATAAAATTTTCAGAAATGACCATGTTCTGCATGACCGACCGACCCTGCTCGACCCATCCACTATGGCCGACCCACTCCTGCACTTGGGACCGAACCAGTGTAACAATCCCTAGACCGACCCAGTTGCTTGCTAGACCTCGTGCATCACTATTCGACCGACCCAGTGCTCGCTCGACCTGACCCATTCAGGTACGATCGACCCAACCTTGTACCTGGCCCGCTTGACAAAACTAGGTTATTCCCCAAGACATGATTTTTGGCTTGACCGACTCAACCTCGACCGACCCTTCATGACCGACCAGGCCTTGCTCAACCCAAAACCTGCACATCTCCATTTCAGCTTCGATCCCGACCAAAACTTCGCCAAACAATACATTCGACGAAACCAATTCATCCAACATGACCACAATCATGATATGTAATCAATAACATCACGAATATGTCAATTCCATCAATAATTATGTAAAATTCAACAAAATCAGCGTAAGGGTACATATGAACAAAATCATGGATTTAACTTTCACATTCACATGAAATATCATATAAATTACTTATCTAAATTTGCTAAATCAGATCATAGGGTGATTTATATGAAAATGGACTTATCAATGCATAGATCTATGAAAAAACTCTTGAATTTGAGGAAAAACATGCACAAACACTCATATACTTTATTGAATCCATGTGAGAGATGCATATCACTCACTGATTCTCCCAAATAAGCAAAAATCAAAGGAAAATGAATCCGAACAATAAGCACTTCGCACCAAACACCTTGATCCGATGAATCCTTGCCTCAATTGATGTAGATCTAGCCTCCAATGGTATAGATCTATGATTTCCCTCCTTGGATTATGATTTTCAATGATGGAAATGTGTTAGAGGAAGGAGGAGCACAAGGCACCACGTGAGAGAATGGAAAACTAAAACAATTTCCCATTTCCCTTATTATACCCTTCCATTAACCCACCAATGGGCCTTCCCAAATCAGCTCATTGTGGCTCTCCAATTCTAAACAACCAACTGAAAAACCTTAAAATAGTGATTCCTCCCAAACCGCAGAGCCAAATCTATAATGTAACCACTATACGAAAAGGAAATCATCAATTCCTGTCCAATGACATAGGTCTCACTCTCTGATTCGACCTGAGTTAAAAGCTATCCCTTGTACAAGGCTAACAGGGACAAAATGGTCATAAATAAAATCAGTAAAAATTATGGACATGTCTCACATCTCCACAAGTAACATATCAAAAGATGAGAATGATCCAACCTTTAGAGAATAAAATAAAAATGTTTTACGATCCTCCGATATGTAAAATACGGTTCGTTACATTCTCCCCCCCCCCCTCCCCTTTTAAAAATTTCGCCCCCGAAATTCCAAGTAAACATAGAAAACCACAACAATTCTGCATGCCTATCATCCATGAGAAGCCAGTTCTATCATCTAAACTAGCAACCATCAAGCCATGCATCCATAGCCTTATCCTAGCACGCGGAATTCTATCAAACAACAATAAGATACAACGATATAATGAATATACGATCAAAGGGTCCTACCAAGAAGAGTTATGGATAAGTCGCGCTCATGCTCACTTCCGTCTCTCATGTACAATCATCGCTATCTTCACTCCATTGTAACTTGACCAGCTTAAATGTCTTCCTCCTAAGTTGTTTCGTGTCATCCCCCATAACACGTAGTGGCTTACGAGGTCTCGTAACTGCAGTCTCCACTTCAAGATCTTCGTACTGGTCTGGAGGTACCACCACATTAGAATCATGCACAAACTTCCGTAGAAACGACACATGGAACACATTATGCACACTCGACATCTTCTTGGGTAACTCCAATCTATATGCGAGCTTTCCAATTCGCTGACTATCGGAAATGGTCCAACGAACCTTGGGGCTAACTTTCCTTTACTTCCAAATCAAACCACATGCTTCAACGGTGAAATCTTCATAAAAACCATATCGCCAACATCGAATTCCAAATCCTTTCGATGCTTATTGGCATAACTGTTTTGACGATCTTGGGCTGCCTTCATTCGTTGTCGAACAATCTCGATATAATCTGAGGTCTCTCTAATCATTTTCTGGCCCAAGTATCAACTTATCTTCAGTTTCTAACCAACAAGCTGGAGAATTGCACGGCCTCCCATACAACGCCTCATATGGTGCCATCCCAATGCTGGATTGGTAGCTATTATTATATGAAAACTCAACCAGATGTAGATGGTCTTCCCATGATCCTCCGAAGTGTAACACACAAGCCCTCAGGAGAGCTTCCAAAACTCGATTGACTCTCTCGGTTTGACCATCATTTTGGGGATGATATGCCGTACTCAAGCACAACTCAGTTCCCAAAGCTTCTTGCAAACTTTCCAAAATCCACTCGTGAATAATGGATCTCGGTCACTCACTATACACTTTGGGACACCATGGAATCGAACTATCCATTTCACGTAATGTTCAACCAATTTCGATGTCATCCTTGTTGACTTGACAGGAATGAACCTTGCACTTTTGGTTAGCGATCCACGGTAACCCAAATCCCTTCATTTCCTGCCCTGGTTCTAGGTAGTCCATTGACAAAATCCATCGATATCTACTCCCACATTCATGTAAGAACTTCTAATGGCTGAAGTAAACCACTCAGCTTCTTTTGTTCAACTTTCACCAACTGACAGTTCATGCACTTGGAAATAAACTCTCCAATATCTCTTTTCATCCCCTCCCAGTAGTAAACTCACTTCATGTCTTGATACATCTTATTACCACCAGGATGAATAGTCAACTTCAAGTGATGACATTCCCTAAGAACCTCATCTCTCAACCCATCGATATCAGGAACAACTAGTCGCCCTTTCTTTCGAAGCCAACCTTCTCGATCGACCTCAAACTCTTTATCCTCTGATTCCAGCTTCTGGATAAATTCGACAAGCTTTGCATCTCGCTTTTGGCTTTCGTCAATCCTTTCGATAAGAGTAGGTCTTATCGATAAGCTTGCCAACATTTCAAGTTCCAATTCACACCTTGGCCTGAAATTGAATCTTGTCAAATACTCGAGGCTCGTCCATTCTGAAAATATCGCTCCTAAACTTGTGTGTCTTCTACTTAACGCATCTGTAACTGCATTACCTTTGCCAGGAGTATAGGCTATATCGAAATCATACGATGCCAGAAACTCTAGCCACCCTTGCTAACGAAGATTCAAATCCTTTTGGGAGAAAAAAAATACTTTAACGACTTGTGATCCGTAAGCAACTCGAATCGAACTCCTAATAGGTAGTGTCTCCACATCTTCAGAGCAAACACAATCGCCGCCAACTCCAAATCATGAGTTGGGTAATTCTTCTCATGTTGTTTTAGCTGTCGACTCGCGTAGGCCATAACCTTATCCTTTTGCATCAGTACCGCTCCAAGTCCAATACCACATGCATCGGTATATACCACCATCTCTTCATTCCTACTTGGAATGGTCAACGCAGGAGCACTCAGCAGTCTCTCTTTCAGGATCCTAAACGCTTGTTCACACCTTGCATCGCATGTGAACACTTGATTGTTCTTCGTCAATTCTGTCAACGGTGCAGGTATCTTGGAGAAATCCTTGATAAACCGTTGTTAATAACCAGCCAACCCAAGGAAACTTCTCACATCCATCACATTCTCAGCTCTATCCCAGTCCTGGATCGCTTCCGCTTTAGCGGGGTCAACTGCTATTCCATTTCCAAAAACAACATGGCCGAAGAACCTCACTTCACTCTTCCAGAAGTGACACTTCGAAAACTTAGCTCTCAGCTGATGCTTTCAAAAGATTTCCAAAACAACTGCAAGTGTGTCTTGTGTTCCTCCTCGTTCCGGGAGTAGACCAGAATATCATCCACGAACACAAGCACGAAATTGTTCAACTGATCTATGAAAACCCTATTCATAAGATCCACAAAATACGATGGCGTGTTAGTCAACCCAAATGACATCACCAACCATTCGAAGAAACCGGATGGTGTCCTGAAAGTAGTCTTTGGCACACTATCCTTTGCCACCCTCAACTAGTGAAATCCCATTGCCAAATCCATATAAGAAAACGCTTTGGCTTCGTGAAGCTGATCGAACAAGTCATATATCCTTGGCAACAAATATTTGTTCTTTTTAGTCACCTTGTTCAGCTCACGATAGTCCACACACCATCTTAACGAGTCATCCGCCTTAGTTGTAAATACGACCGATGCACCCCATTCGGATACACTTCTCCAAATGAATCCTTTTCCCAAAAGGTCCCTAACTTGCACCTCCAACTCTTACTGTTCCTTAGGCGCCATCTTCCTAAGAGGCATAACGATTGGTCAAGCACCCTTGACCAAATCTATCCTAAACTCGATCTAATGATGCAGCGGCAACCCTTTGACCTCGTCAAAGACATCCACATACTCATTAGCGATCAACACTGATGACAAGTCTTCTTGTGGAATACCAAGAAAATATAGATAACTCATGAAGACATCATCTTCGCGCTTACATTTAATCAACACCTTTTGCACTTCCACATCCCCGACCCTCACTTCTAGCTTCTCGCAATTCACCCTTGCCGCATACCTCTTGATCCAATTCATCCCCAAGATGATCCCAAACCCAACGAAGTTTAGAACAAAGCAATCACACACAAAAGAGCAACCATGACTTGACAACACTAGACCACGGAAAATCAAGCAAAGATTGGACGAACCCCCGACTGGATTAGTCACGATCAATGGTCTATCACAAATATCGGGTTCCAAACCCAAGCAGCACACAAGCTCATTGCAAATGAATGAATGTGATGCTCCAGTATCAAAAAGCGCACGAACTAAAACACCATTAACAAAAAAGTACCTTGCACCACGACACCCTTTCCCTTCTCCTCTACGGTAGGAGAGCTTGAAAAAGTTGGCACGGCTTCCAAAGCATATGCCTTCACAACCTGCTAGCCCCTAGCTGATTCTGGACAGTCTTTCTTCTCTTGCCCAGGCCTTCCACACTTAAAGCACTTCTTCTCAACTTTGGGATTCTTGCATTCACTTGTAAAATGGCCTTTCTGTTGGCAGTTAAAGAAAACTACCTCACTCTTAGGCTTATTTTGGCCATCCTTTCCTTTTTGCTGTTACTGCTTCCTCTTCTTATTATTACTACCCTGCTGCGGTTTCTGAACTTCTTTGGTTGCAATGACAACATTTGCTTCCTTAGGAAACAAGTTCTCATGGCGAATGGCTTTTTCCACAATCTTCTCGAATGAAACGTCAAGATGATCTACCAATGGCCTTCCAATATAGGTATCCAGACCCATAACAAACTTCTTGTTCTTCTGATAAGGTGTATCAATGTATGAACGAGCATATCTAGACAAGGCTTCGAAATCAGAAATATAGTCAAGAACCGATCTGCCATTCTGCTTCAATTCTACGAACCTCTTGAAAAGAACGGACTTCTGAGCCGTGGAGATAAACTTTGCTTCAAACTTAGCTTGGAATTGACCCAATGAAATCTCCTCTTCTGGGGTCTCGAGTGTCATAGAATTCCATAACTCCATGGCCCTGCCCTGCAGCTACCTTGATGCAAGCTTTCTCTTTAGTGCATCCTCAATACCTAAGTCCCCAAAGATTCGGACACATGAATCAATCCACCTTTGGACCTCTTCAGTTGGCTCAGATCCTTTAAATGATTTTCCCCTAGAGATGTAAAGTCCTTGCATAGATTTGTAAAATCTACTACTCTAGGAACTCACACAACTACATCTACCGTCGCTGCCATTGGAGCGGTCCTCTGCCATGGCTTCAAACAAGGCCGGGTAATTTAGTTCACTTCCATTTCCCCCTCCAGTATTAGCTCCCCTAGCAGCGTGTCTCGATTCTCGTCTACTCATTCTAAATCTGCAATTTAGAATAATGGCCACTTCTAAGAAAAACTTCTAAAGAGATACAACCGCTACTACTATGTATGCTAATATATATAGTAAGCATCCAATTGGAATCTATAGGTATGTCTCTCATACATGATTATGTGCTTGAAATTTGGCTAAAATTGTTTACCAGAGCTCTTATACAAAATATAACGACCACGCATAACCCTTGCACTAAACAAGAAGAATAATGCACTGAAAGGTGTGCCAGGCAGCTATGGACGATCATCAGAGTAGGTAAACAATATCGAAACTTGTCGTAAAACTCACAACGCAAGGATAAAATATAATAGAACATATACAACAAGTAATAGTAGTGAAGCATCATATAATAGACTTTTGAAACTTCCACAACATCCTAAAAGATTATCCAAACATCATAGGACATATCAAGGTATGTACATAAAGCCTCACTATAACACACATAGAGCACCCAACATCAGAAATAGAAATACTAGATAGTAATAAAACTAGTATGCCAGCCTCCTGCTCACCTCCGCACAACAGCATCGTCCTCACTAATCACCTGTAACCTGCTACTTAGTCTGTCCATCCATAATCGGATGAACATCCTAGGGTAATAAGAGGAGACATAAAACCTTGAGTCAGACAACAGTTTTAATGAGAGATAAAACAGCTAACAAACTTCAACAATAAAGGTATATATGAGAATGGATAGATAAACATACCAATCTACCCACAATACCAGAAAAGAACTCAACCTAATCTTCCCCACATCGAACAGTGATAGCCTTTACGATAAACAATTCAACCATTCATCCATGGAAATTAGAACACTCATGTAATCATGGTAAGCACTCATAATATCCAGATTATATATATCTCATGTAAACCGTCCTAATCGAATTCGACATCCCCCAAGCACAAGCCCTAGAGGCCTAAACCAATATCAGACAAGCACCCAAGGAACATCTCCTTCGACGTTGGACAATCTACATAAGATAGTTCAAACAAGGCAACTAATCAACCATGACATACTCTAGCTATCACCACAATCCTTCTTCGAAACCATCGTTAATCATATGACGGCCAACCTTGCCATATGCCAAGGGCTAATGGTAGCCCCAATTCTAGCATAAACTCCATACTTCTTTCAACGATACGTATGTATGTCCAAACTTGACAACTAGGCCTTTCAACGATACCCAGGGTACTCGACCTACAACCGGTCTTTTAGATGCCCCTATTGTACCCCCGCTTTGAGCCTGTTGGAACTTACGACAATGATAATCTCTCGGCCTTCGCATCTCTATTCATCCAGCCTGACGACTTTTCATAGCTCAACCAACCTTTATCCACCAACTCACGACCTTTGAGTTATCATCTCATTTGCTATTCTACACCGATCAACGAACACCATTCAACACTTCAAACCTTCCTACTTGAATTTACTTCGAAGTCACACCAATATCGAGCCAAATTACATCGCTGCGTTGTGGCTAGGGTTCGGGGGGTTGCCCTCAAAAAATATTTTTTTCAGACCGTTTGGCTCAAATCTAGATCGTACCCAAAAATAAAATTTTCAGAAATGACCCTATTCTGCATGACCGACCGACCCGGCTCCACCCCTCCACTTGGCCGACCCACTCCTGCACTTAGGACCGAACCAGTGTAACAATCTCCGGACTGACCCAGTTGCTTGCTAGACCCCGTGCATCACTACTCGACCGACCTAGTGCTCGCTTGACCCAAGATACTGCTCGACCCTGCCCACTCAGGTGCGACCGACCCAACCTTGTACTTGGCTCGCTCGACAAAACTGGCTTATTCCCCAAGACATAATTTTTGGTCCGACTGACCCAACCTCGACCGACCCGCCATGACCGATCAGGCCTTACTCGACCCAAAATGTGCGCATCTCCATTTCAGCTCTGATTCCAACCAAAACTTCGTCAAACAATACATTCGACGAAACCAATCCATCCAATTCACCAACTTGACCACAATCATGATATGTAATCAATAACATCACCAATATGTCAATTCCATCAATAATTATGTAAAATTCACCAAAATCACCATAAGTGTACATATGAACAAAATCATGGATTTAACTTGCACATTCACATGGAATATCATAGAAATTACTTATCTAAACTTGCTAAATCAGATCATAGGGTGATTTGTTTGAAAACGGACTTACCAATGCATAGATATATGTAAAAACTCTTGAATTTGAGGAAAAATATGCACAAACACTCATATACTTTATTGAATCCATGTGAGAGATGCATATCACTCACCGATTCTCCCAAATAAGCAAAACTCAAAGGAAAATGAATTCGGACAGCAAGCACTTCACACCAAACACCTTGATCCAATGAATCCTTGCCTCAATTGATGTAGATCTAGCCTCCAATGGTATAGATCTATGATTTCCTTCCTTGGATTATGATTTTTAATGGTGGAAAGATGTTAGATGAAGGAGGGGCACAAGGCACCACATGAGAGAATGGAAAACTGAAACCATTTCCCATATCCCTTATCCCTTATTTATACCCTTCTATTAGCCCACCAATGGGCCTTCCCAAATCAGCCCATTGTGGCTTTCCAGACCTGAACAACCAACTGAAAACCCTTAAAATAACGATTCCTCCAAAAATGCTGAGCTAAATCTTCAATGTAACCACTCTACGGAAAGGCAATCATCAATTCCTTTCCAATGGCACAGGTCTCACTCTCTGATTCGACCTGAGTTAAAGTTATCCCCTGTACAAGGCTGACAGGGGCAAAATGGTCACAAACAAAATCAATAAAAATTATGGATAGGTCTCACATCCTCATAAGCAACATATCAAAAGATGAGAATGATCCAACCCTCAGGGAATAAAACAAAAATGTTTTACGATCCTCTAATACGTAAAATACGGGCTGTTACAAAATCATTAGCTACAAGATGTGTTATCGAGAGAAAGAATAAAACATTAAAAGATATGATTAATGCAATGTTATTGACATCTGGCTTACTGATGAACTTGTGGGCGAAATCCTTAAATATGTCTAATAACATTTTAAACAAGGTTCCTCACAATAAATAGAAACAATTCCATATGAGTTATGTAAAGGAGATTAACCAAGCTTTAGGTACCATAAGTGTAAGGGTGCTTGGAAAAAGTTGGGGTTCACCTACCAATAAAGTCAAGCTTGAATTAAAAATAGTAGATTGTTACCATCAAAGGCCAACCCAAAATTGTAGTACCTATTTGTTTTTGGTAGTCAAGTCTGATATAACTAATATCAATGTGAATACAATCATTGAGTTGACAGATGCCTCATTCTTTAAAGATATGTTTCCGCACAAAAAGAATAAAGGAAACTATGTCCCTAGAAGGACAAGAGAAGAATCGATCCAGTCACATGAAGATGAAACTCATTGTGAAATTGAGGATGTTGAACCTAGGAGAAGCGTAAGAGCTAGAACTTTCAAGACATTTGGTTCGGAATTTTTAACATATATATTAGAACACGAACCTTAAACGTACAAGGAAGTAATGTTATCTTGTAAATCTTCATGTTGTAAAGAAACAATCAAAAGAGAGATTGATTCAATTCTAAGTAGTAAAACTTAAGAAATAGTTGATATTCGACCTGGAATAAAACCTATTGGCTATAAATGGATTTTCTAGAAGAAATTGAAACCAGATGGCTCTATCGATTAATATAAAGCCAGACTAGTAGCCAAAGGATATTGTCAAGAAGAAGGTATAGACTTCTTTGATACTTATTAACCGATTATATGAATAACCTCTATAAGAATGTTAATAGAAATTTCATCCATCTATAATCTAGAAATTTGTCAAACGGATGTAAAAAAACATTCTTAAATGGAGATCTCGATGAGGAGATCTATATAGAGCAACCTGAAGGTTTCTATTTCCAAAGGAAATGAAAATAAAGTATGTAGATTAGTCAAATCATTATATGGACTAAAACAAGATCCAAAACAATGGCATGTAAAATTTGACAGTGTTAAGATGAAATATAGCTTTTGTATAAATGAAAGTGATATAACTATAAACAAGTTAGACAATCATGCATGATGGTCTGTCTATATGTAGATGATATTCTAATCTTTGGGCCTAACATTAAAGTTATAGAGATCGTAAAGAAAATGTTAATCAACAATTTTGATATGAAAGATTTAGTGTTGTAGACATTATTTTAGGAATCGAAATAGTAAGAACACCTAATGGAATGAAATTATCTCAGTCATATTATGTAGACAAAGTGATTGAAGGATTCCAAAATTTCGGAACTAAAAGAGTACGAACACCTTTTAACCCATTGGAAGTACTGCAAAAAAACACAATTGAGAATGTAATGCAATTGGAATACTCTCATGTAATAGGATGTCTAATGTATCTCATGAATTGCACAAGACCAGATATAGTTTATGCAGTAAGTCGGTTAAGCGGTTATACATGCAACCCAGGAAACAAACAGTGTAAAGCACTAATGAGAATGCTGGGATATTTAAAAAATACCATGGATTTTTCCTTAAAATACAGATAATATCCTGTCGTCTTAGAAGGATACAGCGATGCAAACTGGATTGCAGATTCAGAGGAATAAAAATCAATTTGTGGGCTAGGTCTTCACTTTAGTAGATGCAGTAGTGTCGTGGAAATCTACTAAACAAAACAAGTATAGCTTGATCCACTATGGATCATAGTTCATGGCTTTAGATAAAACAGGCGAAGAAGCAGAATGGATTCATTGTTTTTTTAGAAGATATTCCATTTTGGACTAAATCTGTATCGCCCTTATGTGTACACTATGGTAACCAAGCAGCGTTACGTAGAGAGCAAAACTTTGTGTATAATGGAAAGTCATGACACATTCATAGAGGCCATAACACAGTTAGGAAGTTACTCTTAAATAGAACTATTTCCATGGATTATCTGTGAATAAATGATAACCTAGCGAATCCACTTACTAAAGGTTTATTAAGAGAGAAAATTGACTACACATAGAGGGGAATGAATTTCAAAGCCTAAACCAACAAGATTTATCTTATATGGAAAACTATCCTAGTGACTGGAGATCCCACGGACTAGGATCAGTTGGCAAACCAGTTATGAATAACTCAAGATGTAATGCATTTGTTTAGACATAGTCCTACTCCACTCATATGGTGCACAATATAATGCATGCTTACAGAAATATTACAAGGTAAAAACTATGTTTTTTTAATGATGACCATAACTTGAAAATCACAAGTAGGGTATATTCAAGATACTCTTAATAGTTGTGATCACCTATGTTAGTGTGAGCTTATTCGGCTTTATGAGAATTTTAAAGGTTTAAATTCTCTATAACACTCGCAGAACAAAAAAATTCCGGAACCAAAATGAACACAACCAATAAATCGGATTAGAAGGGAATCAATGTTTTGTAAAGCTTATTGTTTGGATATACAAAAAGGTCGACAGTTCAAGGATGAAATAATTCACCGATTAGCCAGGTAAATCCGATGAGTTTTAACTAGGGAAAGTTCAAAGTGAAATATCTACTTATCCACGATAAAGCATTATTCCATTTGTACTCTGTGATATTCCACTTTGTGTAATGAAATATACTTTTCCCATATCGTCCACTTTAAAGTTAGATTCATAAATATATATCAAATTCCCAAACCCTATATTGGCCATAGAGTCTGGTAATTTTGTGAGAGGGGGAGGACGCATATCTCATGAATCAAACACATACGTGCGTGCGCCCCCTTCCGTCCCTTACCGGACCGGGATGGGTCGGGCTCAAGTCTAACATGACCTTATTTTTGCTATGAAAACTGGACCAGATTTTTAAATAGTTTCATATGCAAAATCAAACAGATTCTCGCATTCTTTGCTAGCGAGCACAAAGGAGTGTAAACTTTGGCGAATGACAACAGGCGAGCGGATGCGACCTTTGTCGAATAGCAACAGGCAAGTGGGTGTGATCTTGGGCGAGCAACTACATGCAAGTGGATGCAACACTGAAAAAAAGGCCATATATGCGACCTGTTAGAATGAACGCAGTTGTTTGAATGAAAGTAAGAACAAGTATAAATAAGGAGAACGCTAATCACATTCTCCATCCGATTTTTTCTGTCTTCTTCCTTCTCTCTTCCTTGCTTTTACTACTGTCACAATTATAAAACACAAAGTTGACTTACTCATTACAATCTCATGCGGAAACATTCTGTTATATCTTGGAAAACTTTGCAAATAATTCTTTTAATGAAATTGCTTAGGCAAGCCTTAAAATCCTTTTTTTTTAATTTGTTTCAACAAATAGTTGCAACTTGTTCGTTATTGTACTGCATGTAACAACTCGCTATTTTTAACGATTTAAATTCCGATTAAATCAGAATTTTTATTTTGAAATTATTCTATGATTTTTCATAACGGAAATTTGTAATACGTAGCAGGTGTGAAAATTTCGTCAAAAAATTTGACTGCTTGTCGATCGCACAATTTTCAGTGCAAAAGCTGCGCATAACAGTTAGAATTTTAGAAAATTTAAAATCTCTCTAGAGTTAGTTCGGACAAACATGAAAAGTATTCAATTCATTGTCACGAATCTAACGGCAAAATTCGTTTCGCGAAAATTGGATGTTTTGACCACCGTTTTCCTATCCGTATTTTACGTTTAAGAGGGTCCGTAATGCGTTTTCGAATGGAGCATCCAAACACTACAGATTTTATATCGTGTGTCCGTCTCATTGCACTGATTTTTGCAATATACTCATTTTCCAGTTTCGGTGATCGGTTTGCGACGAAATTGTGAAAAGGCTTGCACAGTTCATTTTTGAAACAAAGCCATTTGAGTTCGACGTGTCCTGATCATGCATGTTTTTCTAAACATTTTGGGTCTGCAAAATATGTCCCTTTATTTTACTAAACTACCGATTTTTTTTCCAAAAGGCTTAGTATGGGATCCATAATGTAACGACCCGAATTTTTAGCCGTTGAATTCTGAATATTTAAATTTGTTTCAAAAATTTTATTTGAATTATAGATAGAAATTCATAAGAAATTTATTTAATAAAATAAATGGATTTTTAATATTGTTTTAAATTAAATATAGAAATGTCAAGTTAAAATTTAAATTAGATTATTTTGAAGTTGTATGTGTATATTCAGATTGGATACATAATTTATTTGTTAATTGGAGATTGGTTTGATTTTAATTTCCAAACAATATAGGATTTTAACGAAATTAATTTTATAAAATCCAAAATGGATTATTCTAACAAGATTTTCTAGACGTAGTTATAATTAAAATTATATATTTTTTCTGTAATTTTTATTTTGAAAATTAAGCAACCTTTTTATTTGGAGTATTTTACACCTTATATCAGCATGCTAGGGTATCACAATATAATTTAACTTATCTAAATTATTATGTTTTTGGAATCATGACTCATTGCTCGTCACAATTGTATTTTTATTTTTGTTGATAACAGTCTGTTTTTGAACAAAGCTTTATATAACAAATACCAAAACCCTTTTAAAACTGAAACAAGCATGTGTATATCCATTCTCTCTTCATGAATGTTGTCTCTTCATGAATGCTATCTCATTTTCGTTTCTTAGCGACTAAGTATTCTACAATATATATATATATAATAAATAATAACAATAATGTATACCTAACAAATATATATATATATATAAACTGTTTCTATCTCCCAACACAGCAACCACTAAGAAGGATAAAAAATATCGTACCACCTTACTGCGTAAGATTCAATTCCGTATTCCCCAAACAAATCTTTACACATACTTGCCAAGCTAAAGGTTACGTGCATATCAAGGCATTTCAAAACCGTGCGTGCCACGCTAATTGAAACCGTGCCCCTCACGCTACTACATCCTGCGATGCCCAAGCTTTTCTACTTTTAAATACTGGCATCCCATTCTCGGTTTTGTTTCCCCATTCCAAATATGTCTCTCCAATAAATTAAACCAAATCAATCTCTCAAATAATCAATCTAAATGAAACCGAGCTTCATAAATTTTGAAACTAATATGTTCGAAATCCTTCTCCACTATTTCAACTGCTGCAATTTTATTTCGTTCGATCAGCAATTTCTGGAGCGCGAGTTTTCAACGTGGGCCTAGGGCTGGACGCGATTCGATACTCCGATGATCGGAGGACGTTTGGGTGATGTCGCAGTTTATTGGTAGGTTGGTGATGCTGGATAGTCGTGGATGGGGTTTTAGGAATATAAAAATATGGATTGTCTGTTGCGCTTGTAGTGGAGGAGAGTGTGAAGGAGAGGGTCGTCGCAGGGGAGCGTTCTTAGGAGCTCCGAAGAGGTAACGAGGTGGTGGAAGGCAATAGCAGGTGTGATCTGTTTTCTGGAGCAGGGTGCGTACTATTGAGAAGAGAAAGGGGTACGGTCTGGTTCGTTATAACGGAGGAGCTGTGTTTTTTAAAAATTGTTGAAAAGAAAATTTGAAGAGGGAGGAAGGTGCTGTGTGAATGATATGTAACGAACACTGAAGATGGGGGTGTTGTTTGAGCTAATGATGACAATGTGGGTAGCTGTTGAAGAAGACAACAATTTATGGAACTAAAAGAAAAGGCTGTGATGGGTAAACATGAAGAAGGAGTCATGAAAGTTTTAACATGAAGCTACAGGCCTTTCTTTTTTGTTTATTTTTGTAATCGGAGAGATGAGTGCATGAAGAACGAGCAAAATAAGAAAGGAGCAGATTGTTTCACAATATTGAAGAGAAGAAGGGGGTCAGCCTTCCGGTTTCTCGTTTCAACTGGATCAAGGAAGATGAGTGGGTGAATGTTAAAACATGATTAACAGTGGTGATAGATTTCTTATTGAACAGAAAAAAGAGAGCAGATAAGGTGTGAAATACTGGTGAAAAACGGGAGCGAGTTCAAGGCAAATTATGGTGTAGAAGAAAGGTTATGGCGGCCTTAAATGTGAGTTAACGTTAAGATAATTTATTACTTAAACTTAATAATGTTTAGTTAATTTAAAATATGTTGATAACTTGATGATACTGGTGCAGAAGCTGTTTGGGGTGTAGAGGAGCAGATCGAAAGGAGCTGTTCGAATAAAGTTAGAATGAGGGTTAGTATACTTTGCAGGGTATTTGGGTATGCAGAGAGAACGGGTCTGGAAGGGACTAAAATAAATTAAGTGTAATTAACAATAATTAATATAATAATGAGTAAATAATTGTTTTAACTAAGATAAATCTTATAAGTTGATAATTATTTCATATGGTAACAGAATTTAACGAAACATGTCACATTGGAATCGTAGTAACACGGGCTACGTTATGGAACTATTGTGGTTGAATACAGAGCTACTAAAATTTCATGGAAAAATCAAACATCTGTTTGATTTTAAAATGAAACCAAAGCAGAACCGTCAATCGAAAAAGAAGGTGAGTAAACTCACCAACTCTAAGCCGTTTATAATTTTATATAAACGAGTTTTTAAATTTATTTATAGTAATCTGATAATGTGTGATGGTCGTTTGCATGAGTGGTTGATAAAGTTGATTGAAATGTTTGATACAGTTCTATCATTGATCGATTAATAATTCTGTCCACCATGATATTTCATATTAATGTGAAAATAATATTATTGATGTTAATTAACATTTGCGGATGCAAGGAAAACAGGTCGAAGGGATCCTAATGGATTTCTCAACATTTATATTACCGTTTATTATTTATTGTGATATATGTTGTGATATATATACCGCGATTGATTTTACTGTTTTGAATTACCCTGGCCCTTGAAATTTGGTATTTTAAATACCGTAAAATAATTTTTTTCAAATATAAAAGATAAGAATTTAAGATTTTAAAATAGGAATTTAATTTTTGAATAGAGTTGAAAATAGAAAACCGGTTCAAATGGATGAATCAAGAATTTGTTTATAAATGAGAATACAAATTAATTGAATTACTTATTATTAGATACGATTGAAATATAAATTCAAAGTTGAATTTATATAAAGAAGTGGAAATCGGCTTTTGAAGCCAATATTTGAAATTAGATTTAAACTTAGCTATTATTAAATTTAAATGAGATTTTAAAAGATTGAAATAAAAGAGATGAGGCTTGTATGAATAATTCTGAACAAAAGTTATAATAAAAAAATTGGGTTAAGATATTATTTATAGGTTTGAAATCAAATTGTATATAAAAGAAATATATTCACGATTTAAGTGTATAATAGTTTAAAGTAAATATTTTGCAAATGAAATGTCCATAAAGGAAATTTAGATTTGAAGTATGAATCCAAATTCGAACTTGAATGGAAAAGGAAAATGGATAATCGTTTTTCCAAAATTTGGAATATAAAACAAAGCGTGATAACGTTTGGTAGTCTGGAATGGTTATAAAGGAATTGGGTAAGGATTTGGAAAGGATAAATTCAAAAGTGAAATTTGGAATTTGAATTAACCTGAAATGGTAGATAAATTCCGAAGTTCGGAATATAAATCGAATATAGATTATTCGAGAGAAAGTTATTTACTGGAATTCGATTATATCGAATTTAGGGAAGTAATTATTTTTACTTTCCGTTTTGTACCAAAATTAATTATTTAATTATTTATTTGTTTACTTGTAAATTTAAATAATAAGTACAAATTATATTTTTATAAACCAAATATTTGGAAACAGCGATTATAATGCTGTTGTTATAATAAATGTTTTATAAATTTAAACAACGATTATAATGCTGCTGTTATAATAAATGTTTTATAAATCTAAACAGCGATTATAATGCTGCTGTTATAATAAATGTTTTATAAATTTAAACAGCGATTATAATGCTGCTGTTATAATACATGTTTTATAAATTTAAACAGCGATTATAATGCCGCTGTTATAATAAATGTTTTATAAATCAAAATAGCGATTATAATGCTGTTGTTATAATAAATATTTTATAAATATAAATAGCGATTATAATGCTACTGTTACAATAAATGCTTTGTAAATTTAAACAGCGATTATAATGCTGTTGTTATAATAAATGTTTTGTAAATCTAACAGCAATTTTAACGTTGCCATTTTAATTAATGTTTGGAAACAGTGATTATAACGCTACCGTTATAATCAATATTTTCCGTAAAAGAAGTGGATTCTTAGATTGAATCCGAGAGTCGCTTAAGCGAGTTTTTGATTGAAAGTGTGAGCTTTGACTATTTCAAAGTTGAGAATGTTGTTCAATTAAGGTCTGAGAGGTAATTATATCCCAACTTGCTGACTTCGTGATTGATTGAGAAATGGTTAAGTTCGATAGTGAAGATTTGTTAGTAATATGGGTAGTTAATAAATGATAAATAGTTTGAGTTAAAATAACGATGTTTTTATAACATCTGTTAATTTAAAGAGATTTTGAAATGTTCCCCCTTGATAAAATGAGAGATATTTTCTATGCGTAGAAATTGAAATGAATTGATCAACGAGGAATTAATAAATGGAATAAAGGAATATTTTCTGATATTAATAAGGTATATTTTCTGGATATTGGAAATCGGGATTCGTGAATATTTAGAAATGTTTTCTAACTGGAATAAGAGATATTTTCTCGAATAAAGGTATTATGATATAAGAAATATTTTCCAAAAATCGAGAAAGAAACCGAATGTTAAAAGAACCTGGAAAAGGGAATTTGGAATCAATAATATAATAAGGAATTAATATAAAGGGGTCGGTGTTGTGTGATGCTTGATCGATAGAATTTCCAATTGGAAATAGGACCGTTGATTGTATGGATGTTTCTTTAATAGTTAAATCACCGACTATCAAAGTTTTGGTTTATTTTATGCCTCCATTGTTAATATGGAGAGACCGGGATCAGGTTTAATATCTGAAAACCACTCCGTATTGGCATAAGCATTACGAATCAACTTATGCTAAAGATATATGAAGACGGAGTTAAGTGCGAGGGCTGATCTATCAATCCTAGGTGGAAATTGCCCAAGATGGATTAATAGAATGGTGCCTTCGGTTTGTCCAATCCAAGGACAACATATATGAATGAATGTCTGACGACGTGATATTCAAAGTAAATGGTGGCAAGATGTGCTGAAAGATAATCGTGACCTCAAGCCTCATCGCCCGGGAAATGAGAGAAATCGGGCATGCAGCATGGCCATGTGGATCATTCCGATTAGAGGTATTATCACCTGATCTAGAGAAATTTCATTTGCTTCTTATTCTACTCGCTGCAGTATGCTTTCGGTAACGGTTGCTGATCACAACTGTTGGTGATAATATGCTCGATACACTCAAGTTAAATGAGTGGTCATCCATGTGTGGGCCGGGTTGCAAGGCGTTCTTATTGAACCCAGTGTATTCCCCTCTAGAGATACACTATCGGAAGGTGGTTCGATACCTTGTCATGTTGGAAATCTAATCTCCAATAAGCGCCCTGCAGTTTTCGATTTTATATTATATATGGAGCGTGAGATGCAAGTGTTCCGCTAGATTCTATTTATTTGATTTAGACAATATTATAATATCACTGGATTTGATATCAAAAATATTTTTGGTTGTCGTAAGGTAAAAACCATCCGTGTTTATGTATGGATCGGTCTTACGATTATCATTTCTTTTGAAAGGATTTTGAAAGTTAAACAAATGGTTGGAGTTTACTCACACCAGTCGCATGACTGACCCAGAATTTATTTTGTTTTGTTTTCCCTAAACTCTTGGGTGTCCATGTTTGTAGGGTCAAGTAGTCAGGATTTTATTGATTCACTTGGAGGAGTTGAAGCAGGAGGCTTCACCAGTTAGCTATAGACTATCATATTTTTCCGCTGTGTATTATGTTCGTATCTGGAAACAGGTGTTTATAGCTGTTGTGCTCTGATGATGGTATGTATATAAAGTTACTGAATTGTATTTCAAAGTTTGCATTATCTAATATATTTTATTCGTTCTGTTGTGAGTTTGTGATCTTCGTTTTCTTCTATTCTAATATTTCTTTCTTTCTATTTCTCATCCTCTGACTTCTTTCTAATAATGATTCGTATTTCTATGCCATTTGGGTTGGACGTATGGCGTTATTAGTCGACTCAAAGGGTACGGAAATTCGGGCCATTACATTAGTATCAGAGCTGAAGGTTGAGTAGTAACCTTGGCTTCGTGGCGTAATTCAATAGAGATGGGGTTTGTAATACCCTATATTGAATTTGAGTGTATATAGATGAGCGCGTACTTGTAGATTTGATATAAAATTGTTTTATATTGTGTTAATTGGTTTGTTGAGTGGTTTATGAATTCTGGAAGATACAGAATATACAACTGTATCGATAGGTGTTTCTAAACTCTCGAACAAAGCAATTCGATACAGTATTGTTTTAACAAGGGGTAAATGAAATAATTTTTCCCAAAAATTATTTTGATATCAAAGGAATAATTTCTGAAATATTATAGTATATAGATGTATTGATTGTTATTACAATCAAATGGAATTATAAAATATTGAAATCGATATATATAACCAAATATAACTTGTATATGGAAAATATACATAAATAAGATGAACTGAAATTAAATTTAAACTAGAATTTGAGAATTTGAATCCCAGATGTTTAGAAATATTTTCTGAAGTATTTTTATAGTAATATAACGTTACTTTGAAGGATTTTTGAACAAGAATGGTTTTAAATGGATTTTGAAAATGACTGAGCATTGAAATCACTTCATCGGCGAGAAAATAATTCTGATAATGGATCGCGACATTATCGGTATTCATTTTCTAGTTTCTAAGTGGTGAATTGCTACCATAATAATTCGTTAATGGAAAACTCATTTGAGGAGAACAAGTTGTTTTAAAAATCAAATGTATTGAATTCGCAGATGATTATAAATGTATGTGTATGGTTATATGATTCCTAACTGATTTGGAAATAAAAGCCGGGAATTTAAATTCTGAAATATAAATTTAACTTGTATAAGTTGAATAGATTGAAACGGTAAAAATGTATCAAATGAATTGAAATTTAACTTAAGTTAAGATTAATAAAATTTGATTGAATTAGAATAATTCCAAATGGAATTAAATAAAGAGAAATGTTGAGATTCGAATTATTAATATGAATTCGACTTATGAATAAGCAAGTTGAATATATATTGGATGTGGTTGATTTAAAGTGAATTGTGATAAATTTGGATTCAAGTAAAATAAGTGGATTGACTTAAATAGAAATCAGACTTGAATGGAAAAAAGGGAAGTTGGATTGATTTGTAACCAACTAGAAATATGTATGCTGAGCAGATATTGAATGGAAGCAAATGCAAGGGATAGAACTATGCCCGACAAAAAGGTAAATGTTTACAATATTACTTGGGTTTGATGGTTTTATGAGCCTATGGGACAAGATACTTGGCTTTTTGATTTTCTTTTGAATTGGAGAAGGCCTTGAAAGGCGAGTTGTGGTTGTATCGATTGATCCGTGCAAAGGAGATGCTAGCGAAATTTTTCGAAAATTTAAAGAGTTAGAAAATTTTCAAGAAATTTTTGATAATTTAAAATCGAGTTGTTAATTATAATTGAAATTAGAAAACCAGAATTGGTTAATAAAATTTCAAATGGAATAATGAAATTGATAAATGGACTTAAAATCAATTGGAATGGGTGTGGATATGCAAAAGAGCATATGAATTGAAGATAAGAAAGTAATGATGGATTGCCTAAAAATGGTGGATAGATCATTTGGAAAGAATTATAAATGGTCGAGTATTGGTATGAGAATTCGAAGGTCGGATAAGAACTTGGTTATGAAGATATGGAATATAAGATTTCAATTAAGTAGGCTATGAGGAGTTAAAATTATAGCATTTCTACTACTTAGCAATTTTTAGGACGAAATTATTTTAAGGGGGAAGGAATGTAACGACCCAAATTTTTAGCCGTTGAATTCTGAATATTTAAATTTGTTTTAAATATTTTATTTAAATTATATATAGAAATTTATAATGAATTTATTTAATAAAATAAATGGATTTTTAATATCGTTTTAAATTAAATATAGAAATATCAAGTTAAAATTTAAATTAGATTATTTTGAAGCTATATGTGTATATTCAGATTGGATACATAATTTATTTGTTAATTGGAGATTGGTTTGATTTTAATTTCCAACCAATATAGGATTTTAATGAAATTAATTTTATAAAATCCAAAATAGATTATTCTGACAAGATTTTCAAGATATAGTTATAATTAAAATTATAGAATTTTTCTGTAATTTTTATTTTGAAAAATAAGCAACCTTTTTATTAGGAGTATTTTACACCTTATATCAGCATTTTAGGATATCACAATATAAGTTAACTTGTCTATATTATTATATTTTTGGAATCATGACTCATTGCTCGTCACAATTGTATTTTTATTTTTGTTGATAACAGTCCGTTTGTGAACAAAACTTTATATAACAAATAACAAAACCCTTTTAAAACTGAAATAAGCATGTGTACATCCATTCTCTCTTCATGAATGTTGTCTCTTCATGAATGCTGTCTTGTTTCCGTTTCTTAGCGACTAAGTATTCTACACTATAAAATAAATAATAATAATAATAATAATGTATACCTAACAAATACATATATATAAACTGTTTCTACCTCCCAACACAGCAACCACTAAGAAGGAGAAAAAATATCGTACCACCTTACTGCGTAAGAATCAATTCCGTATTCCCCAAACAAATCTTTACCCATACTTGCAAAGCTAAAGGTTCCGTGCGTATCAAGGCATTTCAAAACCGTGCGTGCCACGCTAATTGAAACCGTGCCCCTTACACTACTACATCCCGTGATGCCCGAGCTTTTCTTCTTTTAAATACTGGCATCCCATTCTCGGTTTCGTTTCCCTATTCCAAATCTTTCTCTCCAGTAAATTAAACCAAATCCATCTCTCAAATAATCAATTTAAATCAAACCGAGCTTCATAAATTTTGAAACTAATCTATTCGAAATCCTCCTCCACTCTTTCAACTACTGCAATTTTATTTCGTTCGATTAGCAATTTCTGGAGCACGAGTTTGTAACGTGGGTCTAGGGTTGGCTGCGATTCGATACTCAGATGATCGGAGGACGTTTAGCTGATGTCGCAGTTTACTAGTAGGTAGGTGATGCTGGGTAGTCATGGATGGGGTTTTTGGGATATAAAATATGGATTGTCTGTTGCGTTTGTAGTGGAGGAGAGTGTGAAGGAGAGGGTCGTCGTTGGGGAGCGTTCGTTGGAGCTCCGACGAAGTAACGAGGTGGTGGAAGGTGGTCGTAGTTGTGGTCTGTTTTCTGGAGCAGGGTGCGTACTATTGAGAAGAGCAAAGGGTATGGTCTGGGTTTGTTATAACGGAGGAGCCGTGTTTTTTAAAAACCGTTGAAAAGAAAATTTGAAGAGGGAAGAAGGTGCTGTGTGAATGATAGGTAATGAACACTGAAGATGGAGGTGTTGTCTGAGATAATGAAGACAGCGTCGGTAGTTGTTGAAGAAGACAACAATTAATGGAACTAAAAGAAAAGGCTGTGATGGGTAAACATGCAGAAGGAGTCACGGTAGTTTTAACAGAAAGCTACATGCCTTTCTTTTTTGTTTGTTTTTGTAATCGGGAGGGATGAATGTGTGAAGAACGAGCAAAATACGAAAGGAACAGATTGTTTCATAATATTGAAGAGAAGGGGTCAGCCTTCCGGTTTCTCGTTTCAACTGGATTAAGGAAGATGAGTGGGTGAATGTTAAAACATGATTAACAGTGGTGATAGATTTCTTATTGAACAGAAAAAAGAGAGCTGATAAGGTGTGAAATACTGGTGAAAAACGGGAGCGAGTTCAAGGCAAATTATGGTGTAGAAGAAAGGTTATGGCGGCCTTAAATGTGAGTTAACATTAAGATAATTTATTACTTAAACTTAATAATGTTTAATTAATTTAAAATATGTTGATAACTTGATGATACTGGTGCAGAAGCTGTTTGGGGTGTAGAGGAGCAGATCGAAAGGAGCTGTTCGAATAAAGTTAGAATGAGGGTTAGTATACTTTGCTGGGTATTTGGGTATGCAGAGAGAACGGGTCTGGAAGGGACTAAAATAAATTAAGTGTAATTAACAATAATTAATATAATAATGAGTAAATAATTGTTTTAACTAAGATAAATCTTATAAGTTGATAATTATTTCATATGGTAACAGAATTTAACGAAACATGTCACATTGGAATCGTAGTAACACGGGCTACGTTATGGAACTATTGTGGCTGAATACAGAGCTACTGGAATTTCATGGAAAAATCAAACGTCTGTTTGATTTTAAAATGAAACCAAAGCAGAACCATCAACCGAAAAACCAGGAGAGTAAACTCACCAACTCTGTGTAACAACCCGGAATTTGGGGCCAATTTAAAATTTTCATTTTAGAGATTTAAGAGGTGTTTAAATAGTTGAAATGAATTATTTTAAATAAAAATTACTAGAAATTTATTTTGACTGAATTTAATGCGAATATATTTAATTTAATTATTAAGGGAATTAGAAAAGGACGGTAGTTTGAAAAGTCAAACCTGAACTTTGACGACCACACAGGATGCGGAATAAACCGGATTTTGGTGAAACCAAAAATATTTAAATCTGTTAATGAATATCTTTCTAACGAATCTGAAAAATCGAAGTTTCATAGCGGGAACCAAAAGTTATGGCCAAATGAATTTTCAGAAAGGTCGCTATAGAGAATATATCGCCCTTGAAAATCTACATTTTGCATACGACCTCGGAATTCGACGAAACCACTTTTGTTGGATCCGGGATGTAAAATTATTGCTAGGTTTCAAATTTCATGATTTATGAAGCTATTATGTGAGCGTGGCAAAAGAAACTGTGTTTTGTCAATTTCGGTCAAAATTAATTGACTGGAAAATAGCCATTTTTCAAACAGTCTCAGAATTTGACGAAATAAATTTTGTTAGGACCGTATCGTCATAAGAAAGCCAAAAATAATTTTTCTGGATTTTTCTGACTTCGTATGTGATCCCGGTAAAATTAGAAAGTACGTTCGAATTTAATATAATAGAATTAATTTGAAAATAAAGAAAACATACTGTAAACTTCAGAATTGGACTTCGGCAATAGCACCATCGCGTTCAGAAGATGTCAAAACATATTGTTCGACAGTCGTTGGGGTCCGTTTGGAGATCGGATGGAAAAAACCCTAATTTTGGATTTAATTAAAAAAAATACCCTAGTATACCGTATAAATACGGTGCTACAGTCCTTCTTCCTCTTCGTATTATCAGCCGCCGAACTCATTATACATCAAATCTTTGAGCTCCAATTTCTCTCAATCCATGGCGAATTGACATATGCCCCTTTGGACTTTTTTGAAGATCTTTGAACGCTCTTCGATCTCAGACAAACCCCGCCCCTCCTCGTGCCCCGAATCTCGAGAACCGCACCTCCAAAGGCACAGCCTTTGAACCACCTCCGCCCCCACCTATCGCCGCCGCACACTCCACCGTGCTAGGCGCACGTGCGCCTCTCCGAGGCCGACCACCTCCAACAAACCGACCTTCCTACCTCACAAAAATCGGATTCAAAGATTGGAACCAATTCTGAAAACCACGGCCTTTACTTTAAAGGTATATTTTCAGAAATTGTGACGCTTATAAATGTTACAAATTTAGATTTAATAATTAAAAATTGATAATTAATTCGTACGAACTCCGATTCTGAAAATTTCAGATCCGACGGAACCGTGAGGACGTATAGTGGTTGCTGAGATTGATTGTGGCCATTTCTGAATATATTTGGATTTGTGATTTCGCTGAAATCGAGGTGAGAATTTATTTTTAATTAATTTAATTATTATTCTTGCATTACGTGAAATTGAAAGTCAAATATAAATGGATCTGCGATGGATGTTACCATAAGTTATGGATCTGAATTGTTTGTGATGTTATGATTTTAGATCCGTTATTTTAAATCATAGATCTGTCAATTAAAGTTATAGATCTGTTATTTTAAATCGTAGATCTGTTAGTTAGATTATAAACCTGTAGCTAAAAGTTCAGATCTGTTAATTAAAATTATAGATCGGTAGGAGGGAAGAAATTAGATTTTTACCTTGTTTAAGTTTGTTGAAGTATGCCTTGTGGATATGAATCATGTATAAAAATATATCATCTTGTGCTTGTTATGGAATACATTACCTCGTATAATGACTTGTGTAAATAGAATAACCATTCGGGTTAATCAAAGACATGAGTTGAAATTGACATCTTATATGTAATTGGAAATGACAATTTACATCGTATGAAATTTACATTATGTATAATGTGAATAAAAGTAGAAATTTACATCGTATGAAATTTACATTATTTTTAATGTGAATAAAAGTAGAAATTTACATCGTGTGAAATTTACATTATTTTTAATGTGAATAAAAGTAGAAATTTACATCGTATGAAATTACTTTTTTTATGTAATTAAGAAGTAGGAAATTTACATTGACTAAAAATTACATTTTTCATATGTAATTGAAGTTAAGAATTCGTATGTAAATAAAAGTTACATTTTTATAATGTAAATAAGAAGTAAGAAATGGGAATGTAAATGAAAACTACATTTTTATAAAGTAAATAAAAAGTAGGATTTGCATTGAAATAAAAAGTAGGAATTTGCATCGTAAATGAAAAATTACTTTTTTGTAACTTGGAAATGAGAAATTACATAGTAAATAAAAATATACATTTTATATGTAAATAAAGAGTGAGAATTAGCATGTATAAAAAATTTACATTTTTATGTGTGGATAAAAAGGAGAATTGGCATCGCAAATAAAATTACATTTTTCTATGTAATTAGAATGTGAATTTACATCGTATGTTAAAATTTACATTTTTATATGTAAATTATATAGGAAATTACACGGTATGTTAAAAATTACATTTTTCTTTGTAATTAAAAGGTGAATTTATACTGTATGTATAAAATTACATTTTTCTTTGTAATTAAAATGTGAATTTACACCGTAGGATTAAAATTACATTTTTCTTTGTAATTAAAAGGTGAATTTACACTGTATGTTAAAAATTACATTTTTCTATGTAATTGGAATGTGAATTTACATCGTATGTTAAAATTTACATTTTTATATGTAAATTATATAGGAAATTACACGGTATGTTAAAAATTACATTTTTCTTTGTAATTAAAAGGTGAATTTATACTATATGTATAAAATTACATTTTTCGTTGTAATTAAAATGTGATTTTACACCGTAGGATTAAAATTACATTTTTCTATGTAATTAGAATGAGGGTCTGCATTGAAATTAAAATTTTACATTTTTTTATAATGTAACATATGATGAGAGTTTGCATTGTAATTAAAAATCATATTTTTATAATGTAAATAGAAAGTAGAATTTGCATTGTAATTAAATTTACATTATGTAAATTTAGAATAGGATTCACACAGCAAATAAAAGTTACATTTTTTTTATTATGTAATTAAGATGAGAATGTACATTGAAGTTAAAATTTACATTTTATATGTAATTTAAAAGTAGGATTTTGCAATGTATCAAAATTTACATGTAAATGAAAAGGACGGAATTTACATTTTTAATGTAAGTAAAGAATGAATTTAGGATGTTGTGATATGATCTTCATTTTCAAATGAATTAAAATTTAATAAGGATTGGTAGTTGTTAGAGCGTTGTTTAAATCAAACGACGTTATTACGATTAAACGATGATATATATATATATATATATATATATATATATATATAATTTAAATTAAACGAATGGAGCGCGATAGTTAGCGTTTTGAAATCGTACCTTTAAATGACTATACAAGAAGATCCGACCGTCGGATTTTCTTGAAACTGAAACCGTTAGAACCGTCTTGGAAAAATCTTTCCAACGATATATATTACGTTAAGATACAATGGTTAGATTCTGAGAAATATAAAAATCAAAATTGATTGAATGCAGTGCCTTAGTCGCCCATTGACTTAAGGCGTCGTTATATATAAATTTAATTATTTTAAATAATTAAAATAAGAAGTAATCATTATAAAGCGATACGAAGGATTTTAAATATATATATATATATATATATATATATACGAGGATTATTTGGAAAGTCCGAGTTCTCTCATTCCAAATAATAAAACGATGTTAATGGAAGTATGAAGATGGCGTATGAAGACCGTAAATCTACCCACGAATGGACAACGATCGAGGCCCGATTTGACTTGCTCCCAATTCAAGGGTCATGGTCATTGCACAAACGTACGTGTTGATTTCACGGGTTTGGTTTTCGCTCAGACCCAGAGCATAAGCAAATAAATGGATTGTGTGTCTGACATCGTACTCCATTAAATATCATGTTATTAATCTTCTATCGAATGTATGGATGTTTGGTTGCGGAGAATTTATTCTCTTGCTTAACACCCGTTCATATATTTCGGCAAAGGACTGGTAGTGCGATATGGAGTGATGATGTGGCATGTTAAGATGCATATGATCAAGGCTTTGTTGAAAAGCAGGCCTTGTGGGATGATCAAAGCATAGCCTGTTTAGGCATAACTTTGTGTATAACGTGACTTCGCGAGCCTCACACACTGGCGGAGTCTAAAACGGGAGAAGGGAACGCAGGAAGAGCAACACGTTTCTTTCTAGCTAGAAGTGGTGATTGGGCTTTAACACGGCCCAACATTTTACTTATGTGGATGATGGAATGAGGCGCCTCGGATGATAGGTCCTATAGGACTGGGAAACGTGTGTTCAGGAATAACTAATCCGCAACTCGTATGGTGGACCGGCCCTGCAGGATCCAAGGGTTCACTGCGGGGGACCCAGAGGCATTAGCTAGAGTGTCTCGAATCGGTAAGGAGCTCCTCCCTAGCTTGACTCATGATGGATATCCAAACTTCCAATACGAACCTATGGATTTGATCGTATTACTAGTATGGAAGCATAGTATTATGGTATCTATGTGTCCTAGGATTGATACATTTATTTTGAAATTTTTTGATAAATACTAATAATAATATTAAGCTCGTATTTGTCGTATTTAGCATGTTTAATCACCATAAGGTAAAACCCTATCCTATGGTTTGTGTTGCATTGTGTGATGGGACCTGGGTCTTATGGTGATTCCATTTTTCTCAAAAGCATAGCGTTGTTTTACGATTCACTTATTATTTATTCTGTCACTTTAGATTATGCACGACAATCCATTAGAGAAAACCCGTTCCGCGTTAGCGGCATGGTCCTTGGATTTGCCTTATTACTAGTAGTTAAATTAGTTAAGAATTCTCACACCAGTCCCACGATGTTTGTTTACACCTTTTTGCAAACTCGGGTGCCCTCCTTTCTACACGGGCAGCCAAGTAAATAGGTTCATTCTTTGCTTGGAGTCTTTCTTTTGGAGCTGCTTATTATCTTTCTTGGATTTGCTTTCGTGGAGAGGTGATGACTTGGAGCTTGAAGACATCTATCATTTGCTTCTATTGCATCTTTCTCTTTTTAATTCCAGACATTAAACTTGTTTCATTTCACGTTGTTTAAATTGGAGTTGGAACTTATTTCTTTTTCTACAAAGTTGATGTAATATTCAGAATTCTGTGACTGTGGACTTTCTGTGGTTGATGACATTATATTTCCGCTGCTATGATGTTGTTACTCTATGAATTTCCTATGCGATGTTGTATCTGTGATATGTATTATTGTATTTGTGTTGTATTCCAAATGATTATTCCTTACTTTCATCCCGTGGAAGTTTGGGGTTATCACAGTTGGTATCAGAGCTTTGGTTAAACTTAGCTTTGGAATATAACATATTTATGATAATTCGTTTACATAGAATCACAATATTCTATGGCGAACATTTCATGAGATACATAATAGCCAGTCACTTTATCATCATCTTTCCATTCATCCTTCGATCTTTTCTATCTATTTGAATCACCATTACAGTTGTTCTGACTCTTTCCTTGATCGTACAGAACTAGCTAGAAATGAGTACCGCTGCCGCTAGCACTGCCAGAGTTTTAACAATGAGGCAAAATGTTATTGGGACCGAGGAGCCCGGAGTTCAACAACCACCACCGCAGCCCTTTGACTTGGTGAGGGTAGTGAAGGATTTTAAGAAATTAGATGGAGTTCCGTTCACAGGTACGGAGACCGTGATATAGGCTCAGGCATGGCTTAAGAATTGTGAAAAGATATTTAGAGCGTTAGAACCGGAAGATCAAAAGAAGAGATTTGTGGCTTTATGGATGCTCCAAGGCGAAGCACAACTTTGGTGGGAAGAGGTCAATATAGGAGGAGATGAAGAAAATATGACTTGGACCAACTTTAAAGAGCTGTTTAATAAAGAGTATATTGCAAGGAAAGAGGTGGAAAGGCTTTATGATAAGTTTGTCTGTCGCTATGAGAAGAAGTCTGAAGAAAGCAGTTCTGGAGCCGCTAAGACTCATGATAAGACTAAGCTGCAATGCTACCACTGCCAGAAGTTTGGACACTTTAGCAAGGACTACGGGAATCCAAAGAAGGCCAGAAGAGAGGACACTAGAAAATGCTATAAATGCCATAAAAAGGGTCACGTCAAACTTAATTGTCCACTATTGAGGAGTTCTCAAGTTGCCCATGTGTACGAGGGAGCAAGTGCACCACCTTCCGCACCTACTTCTTCAGAAGGAGCAGGTAAGCCGGATGTTTTAGGTGGTACTATTTCTGTTAAGAACATTCTTTG
Organism: Allium sativum; assembly: GCA_030737875.1. Taxonomy (NCBI): domain Eukaryota; kingdom Viridiplantae; phylum Streptophyta; class Magnoliopsida; order Asparagales; family Amaryllidaceae; genus Allium; species Allium sativum. The sequence goes on along the minus strand of CM060909.1, from coordinate 580,993,977 downwards.
TATTGGTTCCTACCCTTCTATTTTTCTTTTTCTTTTCGAGGACGAAAAGTTCTTAAGCGGGGGAGATTGTAACAACCCGGAATTTGGGGCTAATTTAAAATTTTAATTTTAGAGATTTTAGAGGTGTTTAAATAGTTAAAATGAATTATTTTAAATAAAAATGACTAGAAATTTATTTTGACTGAATTTAATGCGAATATATTTAATTTAATTATTAAGGGAATTAGAAAAGGACGGTAGTTTGAAAAGTCAAACCTGAACTTTGACTGACCACACAGGATGCAGAATAAACCGGATTTTGGTGAAACCAAAAATATTTAAATCTGTTAATGAATATCTTTCTAACGAATTTGAAAAATCAAAATTTCATAGCGGGAATCAAAAGTTATGGCCAAATGAATTTTCAGAAAGGTAGCTATAGAGAATATATCGCCCTTGAAAATCGACATTTTGCATACGACCTCAGAATTCGACGAAACCACTTTTGTTGGATCCGGGATGTAAAATTATTGCTAGGTTTCAAATTTCATGATTTTTGAAGCTAGTATGTGAGCGTGGCAAAAGAAACTGTGTTTTGTCAATTTCAGTCAAAATTAATTGACTGGAAAATAGCCATTTTTCAAACAGTCTCAGAATTCGACGAAATAAATTTTGTTAGAACCGTATCGTCATAAGAAAGCCAAAAATAATTTTTTTGGATTTTTCTGACTTCGTATGCGATCCCGAAAAAATTAGAAAGTACGTTCGAATTTAATATAATAGAATTAATTTGAAAATAAAGGAAACATACTGTAAACTTCAGAATTGGACTTCGGCAATAGCACCATCGCGTTCAGAAGACGTCAAAACATATTGTTCGACAGTCGTTGGGGTTCGTTTGGAGACCGGATGGAAAAACACTAATTTTGGATTTATTTAAAAAAAATAAAGAAAATACCCTAGTATACCGTATAAATACGGTGCTACAGTCCTTCTTCCTCTTCGTATTATCAGCCGCCGAACCCATTATACATCAAATCTTTGAGCTTCGATTTCTCCCAATCCATGGCGAATTGACATATGCCCCTTTGGACTTTTTTGAAGATCTTTGAACGCTCTTCGATCTCAGACAAACCCCGCCCCTCCTCGTGCCCCGAATCTCGAGAATCGCGCCTCCAAAGGCACGACCTTTGAACCGCCGCCGCCCCCGCCTATCGCTGCCGCACCCTCCACCATGCTAGGCGCTCGTGCGCCTCTCCGAGGCCGACCACCTCCAACAAACCACACCCCAAACCGACCTTCCAACCTCACGAAAATCGGATTCAAAGATTGGAACCAATTCTGAAAACCACGGCCTTTACTTTAAAGGTATATTTTCAGAAATTGTGATGCTTATAAGTGTTACAAATTTATATTTAGTAATTAAAAATTGATAATTAATTCGTACGAACTCCGATTCTGAAAATTTCAGATCCAACGGAACCGTGAGGACGTATAGTGGTTACTGAGATTGATTGCGGCCATTTCTGAATTTATTTGGATTTGTGATTTTGCTTAAATCGAGGTGAGAATTTATTTCTAATTTAATTAATTTAATTATTATTCTTGCGTTATGTGAAATTGAAAGTCAAATATAAATGGATCTGCGATGGATGTTACCATAAGTTATGGATCTGAATTGTTTGTGATGTTATGATTTTAGATCCATTATTTTAAATCATAGAGATGTCAATTAAAGTTATAGATCTGTTATTTTAAATCGTAGATCTGTTAGTTAGATTATAAACCTATAGCTAAAAGTTCAGATCTGTTAATTAAAATTATAGATCGGTAGGAGGGAAAAAATTAGTTTTTTACCTTGTTTAAATTTGTTGAAGTATGCCTTGTGGATATGAATCATGTATAAAAATATATCATCTTGTGCTTGTTATGGAATACATTACCTCGTATAATGACTTGTGTAAATAGAATAACCATTCGGGTTAATCCAAGACATGAGTTGAAATTGACATCTTATATGTAATTGGAAATGACAATTTACATCGTATGAAATTTACATTATTTTTAATGTGAATAAAAGTAGAAATTTACATCGTATGAAATTTACATTATTTTTAATGTGAATAAAAGTAGAAATTTACATCGTGTGAAATTTACATTATTTTTAATGTGAATAAAAGTAGAATTTTACATCGTATGAAATTACTTTTTTTTTAATGTAATTAAGAAGTAGGAAATTTACATTGACTAAAAATTACATTTTTCATATGTAATTGAAGTTAAGAATTCGTATGTAAATAAAAGTTACATTTTTATAATGTAAATAACAAGTAAGAAATGGGCATGTAAATGAAAACTACATTTTTATAATGTAAATAAAAAGTAGGATTTGCATTGAAATAAAAAGTAGGAATTTGCATCGTAAATGAAAAATTACTTTTTTGTAACTTGGAAATGAGAAATTACATAGTAAATAAAAATATACATTTTATATGTAAATAAAGAGTGAGAATTAGCATGTATAAAAAAATTTACATTTTTATGTGTGGATAAAAAGGAGAATTGGCATCGCAAATAAAATTACATTTTTCTATGTAATTAGAATGTGAATTTACATCGTATGTTAAAATTTACATTTTTATATGTAAATTATATAGGAAATTACACGGTATGTTAAAAATTACATTTTTCTTTGTAATTAAAAGGTGAATTTATACTGTATGTATAAAATTACATTTTTCTTTGTAATTAAAATGTGAATTTACACGGTATGTTAAAAATTTCATTTTTCTTTGTAATTAAAAGGTGAATTTACACTGTATGTTAAAAATTACATTTTTCTATGTAATTAGAATGTGAATTTACATCGTATGTTAAAATTTACATTTTTATATGTAAATTATATAGGAAATTACACGGTATGTTAAAAATTACATTTTTCTTTGTAATTAAAAGGTGAATTTATACTGTATGTATAAAATTACATTTTTCTTTGTAATTAAATCTGAATTTACACCGTAGGATTAAAATTACATTTTTCTATGTAATTAGAATAAGGGTCTGCATTGAAATTAAAAATTTACATTTTTTTTATAATTTAACATATGATGAGAGTTTGCATTGTAATTAAAAATCATATTTTTATAATGTAAATAGAAAGTAGAATTTGCATTATAATTAAATTTACATTTTTATATGTAAATTTAGAATAGGATTCACACAGCAAATAAAAGTTACATTTTTTTTATTATGTAATTAAGATGAGAATGTACATTGAAGTTAAAATTTACATTTTATATGTAATTTAAAAGTAGGATTTTGCAATGTATCAAAATTTACATGTAAATGAAAAGGGCGGAATTTACATTTTTAATGTAAGTAAAGAATGAATTTAGGATGTTGTGATATGATCTTCATTTTCAAATGAATTAAAATTTAATAAGGATTGGTAGTTGTTAGAGTGTTGTTTAAATCAAACGACGTTATTACGATTAAATGATGATATATATATATATATATATATATATATATATAATATAAACGAATGGAGCGCGGTAGTTCGCGTTTTGAAATCGTACCTTTAAATGACTATACAAGAAGATCCGACCGACGGATTTTCTTGAAACTGAAACCGTTAGAACCGTCTTGGAAAAATATTTCCAACGATACATATTACGTTAAGATACAACGGTTAGACTATGAGATATGTAAAAAATCAAAATTGATTGAATGCAGCGCCATAGTCGCCCATTGACTTAAGGCGTCGTTATATATAAATTTAACTATTTTAAATAATTAAAATAAGAAGTAATCATTATAAAGCGATACGAAGGATTTTAAATATATATATATATATATATATATACGAGGATTATTTGGAAAGTCCGAGTTCTCTCATTCCAAATAATCAAACGACTTTAATGGAAGTATGAAGATGGCGTATGAAGACCGTAAATCTTCCCTCGAATGGACAACGATTGAGGCCCGATTTGACTTGCTCCCAATTCAAGGGTCATGGTCATTGCCCAAACGTACGTGTTGATTTCGCGGGTTTGGTTTTCGCTCAAACCCAGAGCATAAGCTAATAAATGGATTGTGTGTCTGACATTGTACTCCATTAAATATCATGTTATTAATCTTCTGTCGAATGTATGGATGCTTGGTGGCTGAGAATTTATTCTCTTGCTTAACACCCGTTCATATATTTCGGCAAAGGATTGGTAGTGCGATATGGAGTGATGATGTGGCATGCTAAGATGCATATGATCAAGGCTTTGTTGAAAAGCAGGCCTTGTGGGATGATCAAAGCATAGCCTGTTTAGGCATAGCTTTGTGTATAGCGTGACTTCGCGAGCCTCACACACCGGCGGAGTCCAAAACGGGAGAAGGGAACGCAGGGAGAGCAGCATTTATTTTGAAATATTTTGATATATACTAATAATAATATTAAGCTCGTATTTGCTGTATTTAGCATGTTTAATCACCATAAGGTAAAACCCTATCCTCTGGTTTGTGTTGCATTGTGTGATGGGACCTGGGTCTTATGGTGATTCCATTTTTCTCAAAAGCATAGCGTTGTTTTACGATTCACTTATTATATATTCTGTCACTTTAGATTATGCACAGCAATCCATTAGAGAAAGCCCGTTCCGCGTTAGCGGCATGGTCCTTGGATTTGCCTTATTACTAGTAGTTAAATTAGTTAAGAATTCTCACACCAGTCCCATGACTGACCCGTTGTTTGTTTACACCTTTTTGCAAACTCGGGTGCCCTCCTTTCTACACGGGCAACCAAGTAAACAGGTTCATTCTTTGCTTGGAGTCTTTCCTTTGGAGCTGCTTATTATCTTTCTTGGATTTGCTTTCATGGAGAGGTGATGACTTGGAGCTTGAAGACATCTATCATTTGCTGCTATTGCATCTTTCTCTTTTTAATTCCAGACATTAAACTTGTTTCATTTCACGTTGTTTAAATTGGAGTTGGAACTTATTTCTTTTTCTGCAAACTTGATGTAATAATTCAGAATTCTGTGACTGTGGACTTTCTGTGGTTGATGACATTATATTTCCGCTGCTATGATGTTGTTACTCTATGAATTTCCTATGCTATGTTGTATCTGTGATATGTAATATTTTATTTATGTTGTATTCCAAATGATTATTCCTTACTTTTATCCCGTGGAAGTTTGGGGTTATCACACTCTGACTTGTTCATATTTTTATATAAACGAGTTTATAAATTTATTTATAGTAATTTGATAATTTGTGATGATCGTTTGCATGAATGGTTGATAAAGTTGGTTGAAATGGTCGATACAGTTCTATCATTGATTGATTAATAATTCTGTCCACCATGATATTTCATATTGATGTGAAAATAATATTATTGATGTTGACTAACATATGTGGATGCAGAGGAAATAGGTTTGAGGGATCCAACTGGATTTCTCAACATTTATATTACCGTATATTATTTATTATGATATATGTTGTGATATATATATTGTGATTGATTATACTGTTTTGAATTACCTAGCGCTTGAAATTTGGTATTTTAAGTACCATTAAATATTTTTTTCAAATATAAAAGATAAGAATTTAAGATTTTGAAATAGGAATTTAATTTTTGAATAGAGTTGAAAATAGAAAACCGGTTCAAATGGATGAATCAAGAGTTTGTTTATAAATGAGAATACAAATTAATTGAATTATTTACCATTAGATATGTTGAAATATAAATTCAAAGTTGAATTTATATAAAGAAGTGGAAATCGGTTTTTGAAGCCAATATTTGAAATGAGATTTAAAGTTAGCTATTATTAAATTTAAATGACATTTTAAAAGATTGAAATAAAAGAGGTGAGGCTTGTATGAATAATTCTGAACAGAAGTTATAATAAAAAAAATTGGGTTAAGATATTATTTATAGGTATGAAATCAAATTGTATATAAAAGAAATTCACGATTAAAATGTATAATAGTTTAAAGTAAATATTTTGCAAATGAAATGTTCGTAAAGGATATTTAGATCTGAAGTATGAATCCAAATTGGAAACTTGAATGGAAAAGGAAAATGGATAACTGTTTTCCAAAATTTGGAATATAAAATAAAGCGTGATAACGTTTGGTAGTCTGGAATGGTTATAAAGGAATTGGATAAGGATTTGGAAAGGATAAATTCAAAAGTGAAATTTGGAATTTGAATTAACTTGAAATGGTAGATAAATTCTGAAGTATGGAATATAAATCGAATATAGATTATTCGAGAGAAAGTTATTTATTGGAATTCGATTATATCGAATTTAGGAATTAGTTATTTTTACTTTCCGTTTTGTATCAAAATTAATTATTTATTTATTTACTTATCAATTAAAATAATAAGTACAAATTATATTTTTATAAACCAAATATTTGGAAACAGCGATTATAATGCTGCTATTATAATAAATGTTTTATAAATTTAAACAGCGATTATAATGCTACTGCTATAATAAATGTTTTATAAATCTAAACAACGATTATAATGCTGTTGTTATAATAAATGTTTTATAAATTTAAACAGCGATTATAATGTTGCTGTTATAATAAATGTTTTATAAATTTAAACAACAATTATAATGCTGCTGTTATAATAAATGTTTTATAAATCTAAACAGCGATTATAATATTGCCGTTATAATAAATGTTTTATAAATCTAAACAACGGTTATAATGCCGCTGTTATAATAAATGTTTTGTAAATTTAAACAACGATTATAATGATGCTGTTACAATAAATGTTTTGTAAATCTAACAGCGATTTTAACGTTGTCATTATAATTAATGTTTGGAAACAGCGATTATAACGCTACGATTATAATCAATATTTTTTCCGTAAAAGAAGTGGATTCTTAGATTGAATCCGAGAGTCGCGTAAGCGAGGTTTTGTTTGAAAGTGTGAGCTTTGACTATTTCAAAGTTGAGAATGCTGTTCAATTAAGGTCTGAGAGGTAATTAAACCCCAACTTGATTGACTTCGTGATTGATGGAGAAACGGTTAAGGTTCGATAGTGAAGATTGGTTAGTAATATGGGTAGTTAATAAACGGTAAATGGTTTGAGTTATAATAACGATATTTTTATAACATCGGTTAATTTAAAGAGATTTTGAAATGTTTCCCCCCAGATAAAATGAGAGATATTTTATATGCATAGAAAATGAAATGAAGTGGTCAACGAGGAATTAACAAATGGAATAAAGGAATATTTTCCGATATTAATAAGGTATATTTTCTGGATATAGGAAATAAGGATTCATGAATATTTAGAAATGTTTTCTAACTGGAATAAGAGATATTTTCTCGAATAAAGGAATTATGATATGGGAAATATTTTCCAAGAATCGTGAAAGAAATTAAATATTAAAAGAATCTAGAAAAGGGGAAAGGGAATTTGGAATCAATAATATAATAAGGAATTTATATAAAGGGGCCGACGTTGTGTGATGTTTGATCGGTAGAATTACCAATTGGAAATAGGACCGTTGATTGTATGGATGTTTATTTGATAGTTAAATCACCGACTATCAAAGTTTTGATTTATTTCATACCTCCGTTGTCAATACCGAGACCGGGATCATGTTTAATATCTGAAAACCACTTTGTATTGGCATAAGCGTTACGAATCAACTTATGCTGAAGATATATGAAGACGGAGTTAAGTGCAAGGGCTGATCTATCAATCCTAGGTGGAAATTGCCCAAGATGGATTAATAGAATAGTGCCTTCGGTTTGTCCAGTCCCAGGACAACATATATGAATGAATATCTGACGACATGATATTCAAAGTAAATGGTGGCAAGATGTGCTGAAAGATAATCGTGACCTCAAGCCTCATCACCCGGGGAATGACAGAAATCGGGCAGGCAGTATGGCCATGTGGGTCATTCCCATTAGGGGTATTATCACTTGATCTAGAGAAATTTCATATGCTTCTTATTCAATTCGCTTTTGTATGCTTTCAGTAACGGTTGCTAATCACAACCATTGGTGATAATATGCTCAATACACTCAAGTTAAATGAGTGGTCAGCTATGTGTGGGCCGGGTTGCAAGACGTTCTTGTTGAACCCATTGTATTCCTCTCTAGAGATACACTATCGGAAGGTGGTTCCATACCTTGTCATGTTGGAAATCTAATCTCCAATAAGCGCCCTGCGATTTTATATTATATATGGAGCGTGAGATGCAAGCGTTCCGCTAGATTTTATTTACTTGATTTAGACATTATAATAATATCACTGGATTTGATATCAAAAATATTTTTGGTTATCGTAAGGTAAAAACCATCCATGTTTATGTGTGGATCGGTCTTACAATTATCATTTCTTTTGAAAGGATTTTGAAAGTTAAACAAATGGTTGGGGTTTACTCACCCCAGTCCCGTGATTGACCCAGAGTTTATTTTATTTTATTTTCCCTAAACTCTTGGGTGCCCATATTTGTACGGGCAGTCAAGTAGTCGGGATTTTACTGATTCACTTGGAGGAGTTGAAGCAGGAGGCTTTACCAGTTAGCTATAGACTACCATATTTTTCCGCTGTGTGTTATGTTCATATCTGGAAACAGGTGTTTAAATCTGTTCTGGAAATAGCTATTGTGCTCTAATGATGGTATGTATATAAAGTTACTGAATTGTATTTCAAAGTTTATGTTATATAATATATTTTATTCGTTCCGCTGCGAGTTTGTGATCTTCGTTTTCTTCTATTCGAATATTTCTTTCTTTCTATTTCTCATCCTCTAACTTATTTCTTATAATGATTCGTATTTCTGTGCCATTTGGGTTGGACATGTGGTGTTATTAGTCGACTCAAATGGTACGGAAATTCGGGCCATTACATATAAAAGAACCATGCATGCGCCATCTTTTTGAACTTCAAAACCATACGTTACTTTCTGTTAGCTTCCAAAAGCCATGCATGCATTTTTTTCCTTTTTTCTTCCCAAAGACATTCGGTTCAGATGCCATGTTTTCTCAAAATCCTAAAGATATTCCCAAGCGTAATACTCGTTCAAGATCCATGCTTTTTTTGGAATTGTTCCCCATGCCAACTGTTCAATTGTTTAAAATTCGAATTTTGAGTTGAATCATTCTTTCATGGTTACCTCAGTTTATTCGCTCCTACTCCAACAAAATTGAATGCGTCCTTTAGGAAACAACTTTTCACGTACTTTACATTTTTATATTATGGGGTATATTAAAAGCACTACTACTTTTCTATGTATTTCCATTTCGCTGCACCATTTCATTCCTCACATCCATGTCATTTACTCCTCAGAGCCACAATGTTTTCCAAGCCAACGCAAGCCTTCCCGACCTTTCCATTAAGCCAAGCTCCGCCCTCTCTTCTCTCCTGAAATGTCGCGAGCTGCCCCTCCGCCATCAGCTGGTCTGAACCCATGCACCAGTCTTCCAGTTCATACCTAGATCTATGCCGAAACCTGTCGCCTGAAAGCCGAGCCCTGTAGCCTTTCTTCCCTCCGACCACATATCGAACTCCACCACTAACTGCCTGTTCCGATCACCTATGCCGCCGCCACCCAGATCCACCGAGCCTTCCCACTTCGTGACCTCTCCGCCTTATCCTGCTCACTGATCCCCTTCAGCCACTCCCCAGCTACCGAACTCCCGCTGCCACGCTCTGCCCAACCATTGTTCCTTTGAGTGAGTTTGCTTACATATATATATATATATATATATATATATATAAAAACCTTCTTGCTGAACAGATGCTCGTTTTTGATATAAATATAGTGTTTGATAGTGCATGATTCACACATGTTTTTCAAAAAAAGCTTCTTTGTCTAAATCGCCAAGAAGTAGAACCATGTCTTGATCAGAGAGAATGGCAACATAGAAATTCTCTAATGTTCAGCTCTAGATCCGAATTTTGCAATAGAAAGATCCCAAAAAACTTCAATTTTTGTGTAGTAATCAGAGTCCAAGCATTTGGATCCTTTCTTCTTTGAAAATAGCCATGGTTTTATGTACAGTTTGCCAGTGCACTGATTGGTCGAATCGTCTATACCGATGTTCAATTATTTTGCTCCACCATACTTTCATCTGACTTACCATTCTCTTTTTGCAGTTTTGATATGATGTAAGATATATATATTATATTAATATATGTGAGTGTCATGACATGTGTGTGTAGTATCTGAAATGTGTGTGAGTAAATATGTATGAGTGGCATGAGTTTTGGTGTGTTGAGTTTGGGTTTGTTTACCGTGTTCAGTTTGTATTGTTTACAAAGAAAGAAAATTTTGTGTAATGTACTTATTGTGTGGATACGTGTACGTATATATTTTGGTGTGAGTCATGGAGATTTATTTGTTTTAAAATTTTATGTATATATATATATATATATTATTGTATGTGTTTGCGTTGATTTTATATGTATAATTTACATTTACAGTTATGGTGTGTGATTTTTTTAAATATATATACTATGGTTTTCGGTGTGTATACATATATATAACTATTTATATATTTTATAAATTTGTTTGTAAAAATATTTGTATTTATTTTGAGTTGGATTTGGTGTCTGAGTTTGAAAATCATACCAAAAAACCCCAATAACCATACCTATCCATCGAAAATTCCCTAGCTCATCTTATGAAAATAAAAAATAATATATGTATATTGAGTGATTATCGTGTTGAATCTATTCTGGATCGTGCCTTGAGTGATTATCGTGTTGAATCTATTCTGGATAGGCCTGAGCGATTTTTATTTGGGATTGCTAGTTGAAACGATATACCCGTAGAAATTTTATAAATTTCGGGTTGAAATGATAAATATCTGTATCACTTGACCATAGGATGAAAAATATATACGGACACCATTGGTCATGTTTTCGAAGTAAAATGATTTGGAATTTGATTTTAAAATAATAACTTATTTATATTTTAAATTATAAACTTAATTTTGTAAATTTTAAATTATATAATTTTTAAATGATTTTATGAGTAAATATAGATTTAAATACTTATTTAAGGTTTTACTTATAATTTTATTTACTTTAAACCATATAATTTAATCATATAAGTATTTAAATCTTTTTATAATAAATATTTCTTTTAAACCTATTTCTATATTATTTTAATCTTATATATGTTTATAATCTATTTTCTAATTAATTTTAGAATTTTATAAACTTATATATAACTATTTTCAAAGTTAATTTTATATCTTTTATAAACTTAAATAATAAACCAATAGGTGCATAAGTTTTGATTTGGTGATTCAAATTCGAGGTTTAAAGATATGAATTTATATTACTATATTTGACTTAACGAATGGACATGTACAAGAAACTTTTTAGTCGTATAAATTGTATGAATTGAATATAAGGTTTTGATTTGAATTCTTTAAGTAATGAGTTTGAATTATACAACTTGACTTATGAAATATGATATGGTTTAATTTAATTGAATTACAAAAATTTTGATTTGAATTTTATATATATTGAACATGATATTATATATTAGACTTAATGAATCGACTTGAAATTTGTTTGAACTCGAGTTATGACAAAAATAAATCAAACTAAATGTCATTAAAGTTAAATATTTTAGTTTTGATTTGAATGACATTTGAGATCTTTAAGTTTTGATTAAAGCATAAATCATCTTAGATTGTAGTCGTTATATGAATATTTCAGACGTAAAAAAAACCGAAGATAAATATTTAATTTTGAATTCAATTTGAACCTGAGGTTCATATATTTGATTTTATGAAGTGATTTATAAAATAATGGCCACAGTGTGAAAATGTAAATGATTGGTTGTTAAAGAGACCGGGATCGACTATTGTCATACTCTCTGCCAATACCGAAAACCACTTTAACAACTGTGTACGCAGTGGAGTTCCAGAATGAAGTAGGATGATTTGGAGGCGATTACTAGATTGAAGAAAGAGAACGATGATGGATTGCCTTGACCTTCGGGTCATAATTAAAATGACTAAAACAGGTGTTATACCGTGATTAAGTGAGGTCACACCTCCTATCAGACACACCTCTTCGAACCCATATCTATTACTTTGTGATTTGATTGGTGAACTTTGATTTTGGGAGTGTGTTTCGAGGTTGGCGGTAGTCGCGGCTATGTGTTACCACCGGTCACGGGCATGAACCGGTATAATCCTACCGTGGGTATAATCCTGCTTACGCTATTTTTAATATTTTATATTTCCCATAGACACTATTGTAATAGCGTATTATATTATATGACATTATTTTAACAAATCCTTTGAGGATGGTGATCCGAGACATCCTTTAAGTTACTGATGCATTTCGTTGAACATTTCATTTGAGTTGATTTACTTCCATGAGAATGTTAGTCCTGATTCGAGTTGTTTTGTTTTTGCATTATTGCTCGAGTCAGATCTATTATCACAGCATTCGAGATTTAGCCTTGGAGTTTGAAGCTTATATTGGGTCTTGCTCACCTATATCTACCTATCTAGTTGTTCCAGTCATTAAGCTAATCCTGTTGTTTCTATTTCTGGGAGTTATCATTTATTTATATATTAGTAATCATTATATTAGACTTCCGTTGTATTATTTATGTAAACTCTGTTGTAAAATTTTATTTAGTAGCTTCATGAACTACTATTGTATTATGTATTTTTGTAACGAACCGGGATTTTCGACTCCGAAAATCAACATTTAAACTATCATGTTGACCATTCAGACATCGAACATTCCAGATCATTAATAGAAAGAAGTTAGAGGGTGAGAATAGATAAGAAAGAAATATTAGAATAGAAGAAGAAGAAGAACACCACAACACAGAGTCTCACATCGCAGCGGAACAAAATATAATACAGAAGTGAATCTTTATTGAGAACTTTGAAAATACTTACAATATCAGAGTACATCAACATCTGGACAGTGATAATCTGTCCTCATACAACACACAGCGGAATACTAGTAATATCATACGTCTGGACTCTTCCAGCTCGTCTCTTCACAGTAGTCGATAACCTGAACCTGTACAACCCGGCCTAACCCGAGCATTTACAACACCGGGTCAGTCTGGTGAACCAGAGTGAGATAAACTCGCACAGTAATAAGGGTGAACCATCCAATCATGATTTTAAAGTTCAAATTCTTTTCAAAAGAAAAGGATAATCGTAAGACCAAATCCACAGATAAATACGGACGGTTTTTACCTTACGATAACCCAAAACAGTTTTGAAATCAATATCTTGTCTGATATTATAATAATGTCTAAATACAAGTAAGTAGCAATCTAGTGGAACGCTTGCATCTCACGCTCCACATATATAGTATACAATCAAAACCCGCAGGCGCTTATTGGAGATTGGATTCCAACTTGACAAGGTATGGGTCCACCTGCCTATAGTGTATCTCTAGAGACGAATACACTGGGTTCAACAAGAACTTCTTGCAACCCGGCCCTCACATGACCAACCCCTCATTTCGCTTGAGAGTATCGAATGTATGTCACCGACGGTTGGGATCAGCAACCGTCTCCCGATAAGGGACAGCATCGAAACATAGATTTAAGAAACAAATAGGATTTCCTCTAAATAGGTGATCATACACCCTAATGGGAGCGACCCACATAGCCATGCTGCCTGCCCGATTTTTGTCATTTCCCGGCTGATGAGGCTTGAGGTCTAGATTACTCTTGATCATCTGGTCGTCATTCACTTTGAATGCCACATCGTCAAATCCATCAGATATCACTAATTGATATCCACAAAAATACTCTAGCTGGAAGCTAAGAGAGCGGCAATTCTCCGCCAACAACCATAGCACGTTTGAAGAAATCAACGTACGTGATCCTTCGGAAATACTCCGTCAGACATCCGTCCATACACGTCATCCAGGAACAGGATGAACCGAAGGCACTCTCCTACTGCATCCAATATAGGAATCACCCCATGGATCAGTAGCGAGAAGTCCTTGCAACCCGTAGATTCCAACCACGACGGAATCACAGCTTATCTCTGCTTGCCAGGCAGAGAACATTAGTGGTTCTTCCGTTTATGAAAATCCACGGTCTTCAATGCTCCATCTCGATCATCTTCTGATATTTTCACGTATTTGTTGGTCGGAATGGTTTTCGAATAAATTCGATCCCGGTCTTTCCATACCAACAATCGTATTGGACAGCTTTGATAGTCGGTGTTTTAACTATCAAAATAAATAGTGTTTCAAACATGACACTCCAATGAGTTCACTGGTTCAGTATTCAACATCACTTGGCCTTTAATTAAACTGATTTACTTTTTGTTTAAATCAAAACTTCTAACTCTGTTAATATTAAAAATACGATATTTGAATAACTCTCATTCGATTTAACTTTAATCGATTAACTCTAATTGATTAACTAATACTCGACTTAAATCCATTCGCTTGACCCTAGATCACAGCGATCACAATGGTTACGCCTGATTCCTCAGGAAACATCCGACCGCCGTAGGCTATCTGCAGCCCTGCGAATTACGCTAGCAGTCGTACGCAATGGGAACTTAGCCGAATAATTATGTTTGGCTAATTCTATCTCGAATAACTATATTCGATTACCCACTTAAATCTTCCTTCCAAATCATCTTTTAAATTCGGAAATCCATTAGTTTTAACAAAGAAATTTATAGTACATATGTTATAACAATAGCGGTATAATTTCTATTTAGATTTATAAAACAACAGCGCTATAATCGCTGTTTAGGGTTACAACCCATTTACTATAGCAAAAGCGCTACAATCGCTATATTAGATTTACAAAAAACATATATTATAACAACAGCGCTAAAATCGCTGTTTAGATTTTCAAAACATATCCACTAACGTCTCTTACGATTACCAACTAATACTATCTTCAGATAATCCTGATGTTGTTCAAGTTGGGGTATTTTAATTACCTCTCAGACCTTGATCAACAACATTCTTATCCTCAGATAAATATCAGTTGTAATCCAACACCAAAATTCCACCCCAGTCTTAAAACAAATCCCATTTATAAATTGGGTTTAGTTATACAATCTTATGACCCATTTCTTTATCCCCAAATTTCACTTTCTATCGATCCCCTTTCAATTATTTTCAACCCTTATCCACTTTGGAGATCTTGTCCCAATTTTACTTGATTTCACTCTCACGTAACGTTAATGTAAAGTTAACGCTTTACACTTTAAATCTCACTTAAAACCTCTGGTTTATAATAAACCCTTTTTATCGTAATCTCCTTTCACTTAATTCATATAATTGAGTACGTTTATTTCCTTTCACCATTCAATTGGCTTGCATCTCACATTCGGTAACCTTTTTAAATGAATTCCCATTTAAAAATATATTCCTAAATTTATCATTAATTAAAATAATAACTTATTTCAAACATTAACTACTTTAGTAGTTAATCCCTTTATTAACTAAATTAAATATTAAATCCCTTTTTAAATCCTTACTTAAATTCAAACAATATTCATTTAACTATTTTAGTCAAAACACATTAACTTGATAAACAATTCTAATTCCAAACGGTCGATTTAATTAACTCAAAAACTTGATTACCTCATTAACCGATTTCAACAATCCTCGCTTTAAATTAATCAAAAATATGATTAATTCAAATAGATTCTAATTATTTGTTTTTATTTACAAACCAAATTTTCAAGGTTTAACCATTTAATTCATTTCTTATTCTTCCACTGGTAAATCTGATTAACATCAGCATTTGCTTTGCAAAATAAATTCATAACAAATCAAAGTCTTAAACAAATAAAATATTTATTTATTTCTCTTAAATAACTTTTATTCAAATAATATAATTCAAATCTAACTCTGGTTATAAAATAAATTTTATAACCTCAACTCTATCGATTCACCTGACGGTGAATCACTGTCTATAACCCGATTGATTTTAAAGGCCATACTCTGCCAAACACTTAACCAATATCACCTATTGGTTCAAACCAAACAGATGTTGAATATTCAATTAATAATCAACCATCAAATCAATCACACAAACAGATCAGTTCATATATGATAATATGAAAATAAATAATACATTTGAGGGATCCGGTTGGATCCCTCCAACCTGTTCTTCTCTGTATTCAAATGGTTATCTCAAATAAGACCATTCAGTTTTGTTTAACTGATAACACTAAATAGCAACCATTCAACATCAACTGCAAGCAATTCAAATAGTTTAACAATTTAAAACACGTTTATAAATAAACGTGACCAACAGGGTGAGTTACCTCCGTTGGATCCAATCGTTAACATAACGATTTGGTATTTCATTGAAATTAAACACGGTTTAATTTCATCGGTTAAATCAACAGATCAATGTATAACTAGCAAAATAGTCAACCATTGGCAAGCAGAGCACACAAAATAAAAACACCCAATTTATATAAAATATAAAAAGGGTGACTGAGTGAGTTTAACTCACCTTGGTCTTTCATTCTTGTCATAGCGGTTCGCTTTTCACGCTACTAGCTGCGTTTACTCCGCCTGTTTCTATCCAAAAATCCTACGTTCGTTGGTATGGGCCCAATGCTCCTTGTTTGGTCTAAATCTGTGTCTGTATGACACTGATATAAATTTAATACGTTCGTTGATTTAACTAATATAAATAAAAACTTAATAATATATTTTATCTTAATCTAGATTTTACGTTATATATAAATTTTTTGTTGGACGTATTTTAAATAAAAACGTTAGTACAAAATATAACGTTAGTTCAAAATACGGTCTATATATATACCTTTTCTTTACGCATGAAACATGGCCTCGTCAATTGATTTCCAGTCCCCCAAACTCCTTTGACTTGTTGCCACGTTATAACCCATAGGGCCCCACACTATTTTCCTTTATCCTTCCATTCTCCTTCACTACTCCCTTGTATCCAACACCAACCACGCTACAGGGATGCCATCACTTCACCAAAACATCCGCTATCTCCTTCCCTCGCTGTTACACCACATCACGTCCTCTCTCCCCATTCTTCTACTTACGCCCCCTTTCCTTCCCACGCGGTCCTTCCTCCCACTTCCTACTTGCATGCCGTGCTCCTCATCTCTCCCAAATGCCACACAGCTCCGCCCTTACATCCTTAATTCCAGTCAACCCCTCACGTAATGCTCCCCAACTCCATGCAACCGCCAGGACCCCCACGTGACCCTTGCTTCCCTTTTTCTCCAGAACTGGCACCCCACCGTCGGCCTTTCTGAGCCTGCTCCCACCATTTCCAAGCACCAGAGTCCACCGCCATGATGTTCTTCCACCCTACCCCTTTTCTTCTTTATTTGTTCCGCAACCCTTTTTTTTTCTTTTCTCTTTGCTTTGCTGGACGAACGAAAAAGTAAATGAGTTGGTGCATATATATAGGTGCGAAGGCGTGGGCATCACGGTGAGGATGGTTTGGTGCGCAAGTAACGTAGCTTGGTCATCACGTAATTTAGGGTAGCTGAATTTCCTGTTACTAGCATGTGCAGATGGTACCGGGGAGCTGCGCCTTCATTTATTTGACATAACGTGCATGCTGTATTTCAATAAATTAGGCCAATATTTTATATAGGGTAGCTGCGATCTGGTGCTTAGCCATGTGGTGAAATGAAAGGATGGTGGGTTGCTATTATAATATTATAATGAGACTTCGCGATGAGGTAACATGCCAAAATCACTTCAAACAATTTCTGTCTACTGATAAAGAAACTGTTCTTGATGTAAAACGATATTCCGGATCCAATGGGACAAGTTTCGTCGCAATCCGAGGTCGCATGAAAAAATTTCCTTTATGAAACCGAAAATGAACACACGTTTAATTTTTCCACAGTCACCAGATAAATCAAATCAACTTGAAACTGCGAACATTGACAATAACTTTTCGATACGAACCCAACGGCACTAATTTCGTCGCATTCTGAGACTGTTGCCCCGGTAGGCTGTTTTTACCCCGAACCGCCCTACCCTTTTTAACACCAAATTTCACAGTCTTCAAAAATAACAAACTATATACCTATCCTGACTATAATCGACGATACGAACTCAACGGAACAGATTCCATGGCCTAATTCGATCGTCTGCTCAAGTTACACTCAAATACCCTTTTATTTATTTAAATACACGCTATAGAAAATGAACGAGCGTTTATGGTTGCTGTGGTCACATACGATATCGGTTTTCCACGCAATTCACCACCATACAATAATTTAGCGATACGGTTCTAATGAAACTGATTTCGTCGAAATCTGAGTCCGTTTGCAAAACGACCATTTTAAAGGCCTATAATTTAATAACGATTTTCCATAGCGACTATTTCAAAATTTGATTTAGCCATAACTATCAAACTATAACACGAAATCTAGATTTTTCTCTTTCATATGAAAATTATCGTCAATACGGTTCCAACGTGTCCTGTTTTACAGAAATCCGACTTAAATCGAATTCTGTATTCTTAGTTGAAGTTCAAAACTTCATTTCACGAACTGCACGCCATTTCCAAGCTCGAATTATATTATATATAAATTATAACGTTCAACTTCGTTTTTAATAACGAATTAAATATTAAATTCCATTAATATTTCCAATATAATATTTAAAACTAATTTAAATATTCAGATTCATATGGTCGGAAAACACGGGTCGTTACATTCTTCCCTCCTTAAAATAATTTCGTCCTCGAAATTGCTAAGGTAAGAAAGAACGTTATAAACTCATTCATTTTCAAATCTAATTTATTTTAAATCCAAAACCGATTTAATACCGTATATGAATATTTTCAAAAATATCGAAAATTTTCTAACACTTTAAATTTCCAAAAATTTCGCCTGCATCTCCTCTGTACGGCTCAATCGGTACAACTCCAACTCGCATTTCTAGGCCTTCTCCAATCCAAAAGAAAATAAAACAGCCAAGCGGCTTGCCAAATAGGCTCATAAATCACCAAACCCATATAAATAAACATGTACCTTTTTGTCGGGCATATCTTTGTATACTTCCCATCTGCTATCCTGTCAGCATATAGAAATGCAATCCCAAACAAAATTCCAATTTATCCTCAAAACCAAATCCTTCACACATCCAAGCCAAATTCCATTCTTAACTTAATCTCCATCCATTATCAATTTCAAATCCTTAATTTACCAGTCCAACACCATTTCGGATTCCCGGCTCCCAATTCAAAATCCAATTCGACTTGATATATTATATCCCGATTCAATTTCCAGTTAATTTGTTTCAGTTCCATTCATATTCGCTTTCACAAACTTCTATATCATTTTGTTTTTGTTCAAACAATTCCCCTGAGAGTTTTTAAACAGTTCAGCTCTTTCAAAAATCAAATATTCCTTTTCAGGATTCAAAACAACTTGTTTTTCTCAAAGCAATTCAAAACAAGATTTTTGGTAGTAATCCGTCACTTAAAACTCGGAAATGAACACTGATGATGTGGCCAACATCCTCAGAGTTATTTCCCAGCTATCAAAGTGAGTTCAATACTATATTATTTCAAAACTCAACTTTAAACACTTTCATTTTGAAATTTATTTCAAAATAAAATTCACGATGCTTGTAAATAATTTAAAATCTCCCAGGATCTTAAAATTCCCATATATTTAATCCAAGTTCATTTGCAGTCACCTTTCCCACTTTAAGGAATTTTAATTCCAATTCTGATTTAGATTTCAGATTTAATTCATCTGATTCCATATATTATATCCATAGGAATTCTGATTGGTTACTTACATAACCATTCCATTATAACACATCCAATCTACTATAATACTCCAAATATTAATCATTCTTTTATATCAAAATATAAATTTGGGTAAAATTATTTCATTTACCCTCTTTCAAAAACATACTGTGTTGAATTATTCTGTTCAAGAGTTTAGAAACACTTATCGACACAGTTTGTATCGACCAGAATACATAAACTACTCAACAAACCAATCAACACAATATAAGACAGTTTTTATATCAATTTACAAATACGCGCTCATATATATACACTCAAACTCAATCTAGGGTATTACTAACCCCATCTCTACTGAGTCACGCCACAGAGCCAAGGTACTTACTTAACCTTCAGCTCTGATACCACTGTAACGAACCGGGATTTTCGACTCCGAAAATCAACATTTAAACTATCATGTTGACCATTCAGACATCGAACATTCCAGATCATTAATAGAAAGAAGTTAGAGGGTGAGAATAGATAAGAAAGAAATATTAGAATAGAAGAAGAAGAAGAACACCACAACACAGAGTCTCACATCGCAGCGGAACAAAATATAATACAGAAGTGAATCTTTATTGAGAACTTTGAAAATACTTACAATATCAGAGTACATCAACATCTGGACAGTGATAATCTGTCCTCATACAACACACAGAGGAATACTAGTAATATCATACGTCTGGACTCTTCCAGCTCGTCTCTTCACAGTAGTCGATAACCTGAACCTGTACAACCCGGCCTAACCCGAGCATTTACAACACCGGGTCAGTCTGGTGAACCAGAGTGAGATAAACTCGCACAGTAATAAGGGTGAACCATCCAATCATGATTTTAAAGTTCAAATTCTTTTCAAAAGAAAAGGATAATCGTAAGACCAAATCCACAGATAAATACGGACGGTTTTTACCTTACGATAACCCAAAACAGTTTTGAAATCAATATCTTGTCTGATATTATAATAAGGTCTAAATACAAGTAAGTAACAATCTAGTGGAACGCTTGCATCTCACGCTCCACATATATAGTATACAATCAAAACCCGCAGGCGCTTATTGGAGATTGGATTCCAACTTGACAAGGTATGGGTCCACCTGCCTATAGTGTATCTCTAGAGACGAATACACTGGGTTCAACAAGAACTTCTTGCAACCCGGCCCTCACATGACCAACCCCTCATTTCGCTTGAGAGTATCGAATGTATATCACCGACGGTTGGGATCAGCAACCGTCTCCCGATAAGGGACAGCATCGAAACATAGATTTAAGAAACAAATAGGATTTCCTCTAGATAGGTGATCATACACCCTAATGGGAGCGACCCACATAGCCATGCTGCCTGCCCGATTTTTGTCATTTCCCGGCTGATGAGGCTTGAGGTCTAGATTACTCTTGATCATCTGGTCGTCATTCACTTTGAATGCCACATCGTCAAATCCATCAGATATCACTAATTGATATCCACAAAAATACTCTAGCTGGAAGCTAAGAGAGCGGCAATTCTCCGCCAACAACCATAGCACGTTTGAAGAAATCAACGTACGTGATCCTTCGGAAATACTCCGTCAGACGTCCGTCCATACACGTCATCCAGGAACAGGATGAACCGAAGGCACTCTCCTACTGCATCCAATATAGGAATCACCCCATGGATCAGTAGCGAGAAGTCCTTGCAACCCGTAGATTCCAACCACGACGGAATCACAGCTTATCTCTGCTTGCCAGGCAGAGAACATTAGTGGTTCTTCCGTTTATGAAAATCCACGGTCTTCAATGCTCCATCTCGATCATCTTCTGATTTTTTCACGTATTTGTTGGTCGGAATGGTTTTCGAATAAATTCGATCCCGGTCTTTCCATACCAACAATCGTATTGGACAGCTTTGATAGTCGGTGTTTTAACTATCAAAATAAATAGTGTTTCAAACATGACACTCCAATGAGTTCACTGGTTCAGTATTCAGCATCACTTGGCCTTTAATTAAACTGATTTACTTTTTGTTTAAATCAAAACTTCTAACTCTGTTAATATTAAAAATACGATATTTGAATAACTCTCATTCGATTTAACTTTAATCGATTAACTCTAATTGATTAACTAATACTCGACTTAAATCCATTCGCTTGACCCTAGATCACAGCGATCACAATGGTTACGCCTGATTCCTCAGGAAACATCCGACCGCCGTAGGCTATCTGCAGCCCTGCGAATTACGCTAGCAGTCGTACGCAATGGGAACTTAGCCGAATAATTATGTTTGGCTAATTCTATCTCGAATAACTATATCCGATTACCCACTTAAATCTTCCTTCCAAATCATCTTTTAAATTCGGAAATCCATTAGTTTTAACAAAGAAATTTATAGTACATATGTTATAACAATAGCGGTATAATTTCTATTTAGATTTATAAAACAACAGCGCTATAATCGCTGTTTAGGGTTACAACCCATTTACTATAGCAAAAGCGCTACAATCGCTATATTAGATTTACAAAAAACATATATTATAACAACAGCGCTAAAATCGCTGTTTAGATTTTCAAAACATATCCACTAACGTCTCTTACGATTACCAACTAATACTATCTTCAGATAATCCTGATGTTGTTCAAGTTGGGGTATTTAAATTACCTCTCAGACCTTGATCAACAACATTCTTATCCTCAGATAAATATCAGTTGTAATCCAACACCAAAATTCCACCCCAGTCTTAAAACAAATCCCATTTATAAATTGGGTTTAGTTATACAATCTTATGACCCATTTCTTTATCCCCAAATTTCACTTTCTATCGATCCCCTTTCAATTATTTTCAACCCTTATCCACTTTGGAGATCTTGTCCCAATTTTACTTGATTTCACTCTCACGTAACGTTAATGTAAAGTTAACGCTTTACACTTTAAATCTCACTTAAAACCTCTGGTTTATAATAAACCCTTTTTATCGTAATCTCCTTTCACTTAATTCATATAATTGAGTACGTTTATTTCCTTTCACCATTCAATTGGCTTGCATCTCACATTCGGTAACCTTTTTAAATGAATTCCCATTTAAAAATATATTCCTAAATTTATCATTAATTAAAATAATAACTTATTTCAAACATTAACTACTTTAGTAGTTAATCCCTTTATTAACTAAATTAAATATTAAATCCCTTTTTAAATCCTTACTTAAATTCAAACAATATTCATTTAACTATTTTAGTCAAAACACATTAACTTGATAAACAATTCTAATTCCAAACGGTCGATTTAATTAACTCAAAAACTTGATTACCTCATTAACCGATTTCAACAATCCTCGCTTTAAATTAATCAAAAATATGATTAATTCAAATAGATTCTAATTATTTGTTTTTATTTACAAACCAAATTTTCAAGGTTTAACCATTTAATTCATTTCTTATTCTTCCACTGGTAAATCTGATTAACATCAGCATTTGCTTTGCAAAATAAATTCATAACAAATCAAAGTCTTAAACAAATAAAATATTTATTTATTTCTCTTAAATAACTTTTATTCAAATAATATAATTCAAATCTAACTCTGGTTATAAAATAAATTTTATAACCTCAACTCTATCGATTCACCTGACGGTGAATCACTGTCTATAACCCGATTGATTTTAAAGGCCATACTCTGCCAAACACTTAACCAATATCACCTATTGGTTCAACCAAACAGATGTTGAATATTCAATTAATAATCAACCATCAAATCAATCACACAAACAGATCAGTTCATATATGATAATATGAAAATAAATAATACATTTGAGGGATCCGGTTGGATCCCTCCAACCTGTTCTTCTCTGTATTCAAATGGTTATCTCAAATAAGACCATTCAGTTTTGTTTAACTGATAACACTAAATAGCAACCATTCAACATCAACTGCAAGCAATTCAAATAGTTTAACAATTTAAAACACGTTTATAAATAAACGTGACCAACAGGGTGAGTTACCTCCGTTGGATCCAATCGTTAACATAACGATTTGGTATTTCATTGAAATTAAACACGGTTTAATTTCATCGGTTAAATCAACAGATCAATGTATAACTAGCAAAATAGTCAACCATTGGCAAGCAGAGCACACAAAATAAAAACACCCAATTTATATAAAATATAAAAAGGGTGACTGAGTGAGTTTAACTCACCTTGGTCTTTCATTCTTGTCATAGCGGTTCGCTTTTCACGCTACTAGCTGCGTTTACTCCGCCTGTTTCTATCCAAAAATCCTGCGTTCGTTGGTATGGGCCCAATGCTCCTTGTTTGGTCTAAATCTGTGTCTGTATGACACTGATATAAATTTAATACGTTCGCTGATTTAACTAATATAAATAAAAACTTAATAATATATTTTATCTTAATCTAGATTTTACGTTATATATAAATTTTTTGTTGGACGTATTTTAAATAAAAACGTTAGTACAAAATATAACGTTAGTTCAAAATACGTTCTATATATATACCTTTTCTTTACGCATGAAACATGGCCTCGTCAATTGATTTCCAGTCCCCCAAACTCCTTTGACTTGTTGCCACGTTATAACCCATAGGGCCCCACACTATTTTCCTTTATCCTTCCATTCTCCTTCACTACTCCCTTGTATCCAACACCAACCACGCTACAGGGATGCCATCACTTCACCAAAACATCCGCCATCTCCTTCCCTCGCTGTTACACCACATCACGTCCTCTCTCCCCATTCTTCTACTTACGCCCCCTTTCCTTCCCACGCGGTCCTTCCTCCCACTTCCTACTTGCATGCCGTGCTCCTCATCTCTCCCAAATGCCACACAGCTCCGCCCTTACATCCTTAATTCCAGTCAACCCCTCACGTAATGCTCCCCAACTCCATGCAACCGCCAGGACCCCCACGTGACCCTTTGTAACGTCCCAGAAATTTCGGCAACTAAAATGAAAAAAATTAAGATTTGATTTCGAACAATCAATTTTTTTTCGATACTTGGGGTCAGAAATTAAATCAAATATATTGTTTGAGCTGAATTAAATTCAATAATTAATTCCGATTGATTGGTTGAAAACCAAATATTTAGTATTGACTATTTGAATGGAAATTGGATTTGAAATCCAATTGAAGAATTTAATGGTTGAATTAAAATAATAAAATAAATGTTAGTCAACGATTAATTAAATTAGAGATTTTTATATACGATAATCGGATTGGATATGTGTGTATTTGTATGTATAAAGAAATTGAATTTAACATTCGGAATTTGGAATTGAACGGAGCTATTGATGGTATAACTGAATAAAGTTGGTGAACCGATAAGTAATTTAAAATTTTAAATAACGTTGTATATAAACATAGTCAGATTATAATCAAATTAATTTCTATCGAATTCAGAACATGAAGACGTAGTGACAAATCAAATTTCGTTGTGTGTGGAGTTAGTAAAAGCGGTATACAAAAATAAAACTTTAAATGGCGATGGAAATAAAACGAACCCTTAAAAATAAATTAAATAAATAAAGCAGTTCCTTGTTGCGCACACCATGTTATGCCGTGCTCCCCACGTTGCCTTGGATGCCACGGTTCCTATGTTATAAATAAAACCCTAGTTCCCCATTTTTGTGAACAAGGAAATCAGAGATCTCCTTTTAATTTAATCGCAACTGAATAAATCATTCATCCCCAAATCAATTTCTGCTCAAACCCTAGTCGCCATCGCCGCCTTCATCAACTCGAAGCCAGTCCGCTGCTGCCATCGTCAAGTTCACCTACGTTGGACCACCTCGTCGCCGTTGCCTCAAGACTCACGCTGAAACCGTCACCTACTCTCAATTCCTTCACAGATTCAAGGTGAGTTATCTCACTCACGGTTAATCGTAATTCAAGTATTTTGATTTCAATAAATTAACTGAATTAAATAGTCGAAATTTGGGTATTTCACTGGATGTTTTGCCTTGACTTTGTGAGTGTCGTTGCCCTAATAAACTACACTACCTTGGGTTTAAATTTCATTGGCTGTCGCACAAATTTTCGAACGCAGTCGTGAGTTGCTGCGTGATTCTTGGCCGTGCTTATCGGATATTCGAACTTTTAGACCATAAAAGCGTGGATAGCAACATATATGTATACATATGTGTTTTCATGTGTATATACATATGGTTGCCACCCGTATACACACAAATTCACTGTCGGAAGTGATTACATGTCAAATTAGGATCAATATATGTATATACATATTTATATGTACATATATGTGTGCTGGGTATATGTTTAGACATGCTTACTGCCTTACTAGTTGTTCACTTTTGATTCATATACCTGTTACTGAAAATTCACCTCCTCTTGCTACATGGATATATAACCTGAACACTGCAAACATTTTGTTCATACTCACTGTATTGCCTGACAGTTTGACTTTTCATGTTGTTGTTAAATTGGTTGTGACATTTTATAGTGAATATACATGCCTACACATGCTATCCTTTAAAATCATCCTGTGTCATATTTGGAAAGAGAGAGAACCTGATGTGTTCACACCCTTGCTTGTTTCTTCAGGGTGTATGCTGTGACCTTGGTAGATTCATAAGTAAAAGAGTACAGTGGGTCATTTGCATATATTCATATTGGAAAGCATATATAGGTTCACCTCCCAGTCTTGTGTAACCTGATGTATACGGTCACAGGTGCTTTGTTTTTTTTAGAGAATAATAATAAGGATACATGCTTGGGTTCTTTAATTTACGATGAAACTGGACCTGCCTTATGTGCATGATATGTTGCATTAGGATGCCTTGGTATGAATGTTCAATATGTACATATGTTGTCTGTTCCGTCTTGACCTTGTTACTTGGTTATTTCAAATTTGTTACACTAAAAATTCATTTGGAATTCGTCGGATTATTACTGTTATGCCTTAATTGGGTAAAGATGTCTTGATCTTGTTACTGTGTACCCTTGACTGATTTGTTGCCTTGTCCTGTTTTCTCGGGCTTGGTTGACCTTAGAACTTTATTCGTGACCGGATTTCATCTGGAAGGATTGTTGGGTTCTCTGCTGCCATATTAACTTAAATTTGTATATATACATCAAGATAACATGTGTATATATACATTGTATGTGTGTATACATGTGTAACGATATATATATATATATATATATATAGTGTGGCAGAAGTGGTTTGTAATTACATAATAGGGTGTAACCTGAATTTGCCGATGTCGGTAACCTAAAATGGTTGGTACAGTCCTACAGTGCTTCCATTGTATAGTGTGTTAGGCTGAGTCACTCGAGTATTAAAACTTGAATAAATATTTTGTGCCAACAGGTGAATATACGTATTTATATGTATATCCATGTGTCTCGGTACATGTATATGAGGGTAGTTGGTACCTCTAAACTCCTGTTTAGCAAAATCTAAGGTGGCACTAACTCTGTTCCTTTGTCACCTGTCCTTATCGTATATACGCTGTTGCAGTTGTGTTTGACTGGTCTTCACCAACTACACTGCGAAATTTACTTTGTCCCATAGGTTTTACTGGCCAGTCCATAATAAGTTTTCATGAAACTTCCGTTATGCATACTCGATATGTTTGAAATATTTCTGCTGTAGTGGCATTCTATGTGTGTCTTCCACTCTGTAGAAACAGTTAATGCCATCATACATATGCTATCTCACTAATTTCCATGGTATTTGATCATCCATACTTTGGCATTATATACATTTGAAGATCTGTTGGAAACTTAGAAAAGTGTATTGACAGGTGTTTATAGGCCAGACCATATCCTTGTGGTGATAAGTGTAAACGACAATTATTTATCAGTGGGGTAAATGAATTAACCATCTAAATAACTGGTTACACTGTTATTTTTCTTAAATCACTAATTAACCATTCACCATGATTGAACAATCAGTGGTACAACCAAAATATATGGACTTGTTGCTTTATGGAAAAACTAGTATACTGCTTTAGATATGTGAACTCATACACAATTTCTCATCATGCTAATTCGGAACCGTATATATATATATATATATATATATATTTTCTCAAAATGGAACATTAAATGTTATGACAGCAGTTCTTGTAGGTTGATTGGTCTATGCAGAGACTAATCTAAATCCAGATTATATGGAAAATGTATAAACCATGTATGTGTTTAAACATATTTCGGAACCAGATGTTGACATATAATTTGGTACATGAGCTTTGTTTAAACATGTTAGCAGTAATTAACTAAATATAGTATCACTGGTGAGGATATTCTATTTTCAAATTGGTGTGAACAATTTGTTATTTCCTTGGAAATTCTGTCATGAGCTGTACAAACATACACACGCAACATGTATAAACTTATACCTTGTTCTAAGAATGATTGTTAAATAGCTATGATGTGTGAATTTTTACTAGATCTGGTTACATGTTTAACGTTTGGGTATATATATGTGATGATGTTCCTTGGGTTATACATTTCCATGGGATTTGAATTTGGGTAAATTATATACTCGGCCCATGTTTGTATTTCAGAAGAGTATGTGCAATCTTTAATATCCCCTGAGTGGCATATTAAGCCTTAATCATGACATGCATAACTTGTTTAAATATGTTGTCTCCATGTACACATGTTTGGGTATTTGTTGTAGCACAACTACCTATCTAAACTTGGGAGTAAAATGGTTTCATTTGGACCAATGGTTTTCGAATTCTTGTTTCTGATCTTACATTTTCATATACTTAGTGGTGTTAAGTTACCGACATATATTTACTTGCACATGGTGAGCTTGGACATGCGTCAAATTTTCAGTTCAGTCAAGACTGAATCATGTTACATCTCGACCATTTGTCTCTGAGGAAAAGCAACTGATAAACCCGTATATGATACTTGATTTTTGAACAAATGCCACACATTGATCTTGTCATTGAAATAGAACTGATATGAACAGATGTCACATTGATCTTGTCATAGAACTGGTATAGATAGATACTACCCAACCTTCATTCTGTGAATACTTTGATGTTAATTATTGTAATCCAGTTCTATTGAAATTAATTTACTTGAACTATGATTAATCCTGACTCGAGTATTTTTATGTTTTGCATGGGATGCTCGAGTCAGACCCGAGCATTTCAGCTTTAGATATTACAGCGGCGGATTCAAAGATCGGCAAAAACTGGGGGTTTCAGGAGACGCGCACTCTGAAGATTTTTAAAACAGTAAATATTTATTTTGTATTCAAACTGTCTTTTCATTCCGCTGTATAAAGAAAAGTTTGTATTCAAAGGTTCTGAATATAAATGAAAGTTTTATTCCGCCGTTCAATACTGTGTTATTTATGTTTATGTATTTCTGTGTTGATTCTGTCTTTAAACTCCGTAAGCTAAATAACGATCCGTCGGTTTGAACGGTTTAAGTCGGTTTAAATACCGATATGAAGCGGTCAAAAAGGCGGGACGTTACAAGTGGTATCAGAGCTTTGGTTTATTCAAAGCTTAGCTTATTGAGTTTAAAAACGGATCTTGAAAATAAAGCGATTTTGAAAAAAATAATTATTTTTGAAATATCAAATATTTTGAAACTAGTGTTTTGAAATTAATACAGCGGAAATGAAAATTTATTTTGAAATTTAAAATTTTGTTCGGAATCCCCAGTCTTCAGAAGTCTTCGAATCCAGGTTTGCGAGAATTATTCTTCAATAAGTTCCCTTAGGATTTGAATCTAGAATCCATCATCGGATGGTATTTAGTATAGATAGGAGAGAATCAACGAATTAATTTCGTTAAGCGTGAATTTTAGAAATCAAAGATAACTGAAGTTGATTGTAAATAAGAATTCAGTTTGAATAGAAAAGGAAAAATTTGAAATCATTTAAAAAAAAAAAACAATGAAGTTTATTTTGAAAATTAAGAATATAAGTTGATGAAATAAAATAAAAAGGGGTTAAGTGAAGAGAGCTAGTAAGTGTCAACAAGTATGTGGGAATAACGATGTTGTATTTAACATCTGTTGAATCCAAATTACGAATTTAGAAATGTTTTCAAGAGGATAAAGTACATTTTCGTCAGAAAATGAAGATTTGCAAATATATTGAAATGTTTTCCCAATAATAATAAGAGATTTCGTAAAATTGTAAAAATATGAATATGATAATTGGAAATG
Organism: Allium sativum; assembly: GCA_030737875.1. NCBI lineage: Eukaryota > Viridiplantae > Streptophyta > Magnoliopsida > Asparagales > Amaryllidaceae > Allium > Allium sativum. The sequence goes on along the minus strand of CM060909.1, from coordinate 580,964,101 downwards.
TTTTCCAGAAAACCGCGAGGGACTAACGAGTTCTGAAAAATCAGAATGGTGAGGACTGAAGAGCAAAAAGCCGCACGTCGAGAACGAAGAGCGGCAGAACGTAAAAGAAAGGAAGAAGCAATGATGGAATACGAGAAGAGAATTAAGGAAAAACAGACAGCCGGCCCCTATGACAATGTCATCTGTTACAGATGTCAGAAAAAGGGACATTATGCGGCTACGTGCGGAGAGAGAAACAAGGGAAAGAAGAAAGAAGGAAAAATTTATCGACCCAATATTTTCTGTTTTAAATGTGGAAAGAAGGGACATTTTCCCAGTCGTTGTCTCAAAGTGAGGAAGAAGAGGCCTGCCATTGCTGAGACATCTGAGGAACCAATCACTTGTTATCATTGTAAGCAAGTTGGACATATAGCTCGAAATTGTTCCGAGAGACAACAAGGAAGACAGACAATATTGCGCTCCGCTAGAGAGAAAACTGTGAAGTATGTAGATAAAGATGGCTCCATCTCGTATTATTGTAAGAACTGCAAGGAGTGGGGTCATGTGGATGAGGAATGCACAAATCTTTTTGTGGAAACTCCAGAACCATGAATATCATGAAAGTAGTTTACGCAAAGATGAAGATCATCGATCGAAAAGCAGAAAATCCTCGAAGATGTGAATCCTAGTTAAGTCAGCTCTGTTTCGTAATATTATCGTTGTAATTCTAGAACTCCTATGTAGGTATTTTGAATAGATCGAAAAAAAAAAAAAAAAACTATGTATAATTATTTGAATGGAATGGTTATGAAAGAATTTGAACTCTATGAAGTTGCTAATAATGGTTTAATCTTATAAGGTTATTTGAAATCTTGAAAACGAAATATTTCTGAGTAGAAATTATATTAATATTGTTATAATAAATGGTTTTCATAAAAGTAGATTCGTAAACTGAATTCGAGAATTACGTGAGAAATAATTGGATCAGAAAGTGAAGTTAAGAAAGGGGAAACTAACCGGAGATTGGTCAAGTTGGATGACTTTCTAAGTATCAATCTGATGTTGGTTCCGGCCTTCGGGATTGATACTTAGAGAGTGGTTCGCTTACTAATTTACAGTCGATGGATGGGAAAGAGTAATTGTGTGAATGAAAATTTTGTTACAAGAATGAAAATTCTGGAATTTTGAAAACACAAAAATTTGGGTGATAAACATAATAATTGGAAATCTGGAAGAAAAATTGGTTTATAACCAATAGATCTATAAATCCGAGTTGGAAAGGACATCAAGTATGTGAAGTAGTTAATAGATCAAAGCTAAAATTTTGAAATCGGAATGAATTTTGAGAATATTCGATTTTGGGTATTAGAGAAATATGATTTCATAACTTGTATGGGAAAATATTGTGAATTGAATTTTTTTTTTGGATTGAAAGGTAATCGATTAAAATAAAATCTTATATAACGGAATTTATATAAGACGAGATGTTTGAAATATGATTTGGGAAGAAAATCTTATGTAAATGACATAAGTATGGTTTATGAAATAAAATATTATATAGTATAGTATGTTTTCAAAGTAAAGATAAGGAAAGTACCTTCCTTCTCTTGAATTTCGAGCTTGGTTGAGATATGCTGCTGGTGGAAGTAGGTTGTCTAGACATAAAACTCATGAGTTACCATTGAGCACGACTGCTAGCGTAATTCGCAGGGCTGCAGATAGCCTACGGCGGTCGGATATTTCTTGAGGGAATCAGGCGTAACCATTGTGATCGCTGCGATCTAGAGTCGTTGGAATTCGACCGTGTAGCGAAATTCGCAGGGCTGCAGATAGCCTACGGCGGACGGATGTTTCTTGGGGGAACCAAGCGTAACCATTGTGACTGCTGCGATCTACAGTCGAATTGTAAGGGCGTAATCCGCAGAGCTGTGAAAGCTTACGGGTATGGATGTCTCCTGGGGGACCCAGGCGTAACCATTGTATACCTGCGGTCCATAGTATTTGGGATATCTTATTGATAGTGAGCCACCTGTTGATGCAGCAGTTAGTCTTCGTGACTTGATTAGTCTTCGTGACCTGATTTGTCTTTGAGACTTGTTTTGTTCCCGTGACTTGAAATATCTTCATAAGTTCATGTCTGTTTCCGTGATTCTGAAGCAGAGCAATCAACGCTCAGTGACTTTAAAATGTCTTTTGATTCTTGAAATATCTTCTTTTGATCTGTCCATGACGAAATTCGCAGGGAAGTGATTTCCTACAGATACGGATGTTTTCTGGGGGATCCAGACGAAACCATTGTGTATCTGCGATTCATGAACAATCAATATATCAACATCACATTGGTACTTTCCGTATCTGTTTTGAAAGGAATTTTTGAAATATTTTTCACTGGTAGTTGAAGCAAGGATATTTAGTACTTGAAGATTTTAGTCGTGCGCCTGGCCAGCGTATGCCTAACATCTGTAAGAACGACAATATACTTGTCAAATTTCGAGTTATCAAGTATTTTCGAAACAATAATTTAAATAAGTTAAGAAGAGAGGTTTTCGAATTATTTTCAATTATATACAAATATTTTCTACATGAAATTCGTATTATAAAAGATTTTTGATCTTGGAAAATTTTCAAGTAGACAATTGGTAACTTCAAGAAGAAATGATAATTACACTCTTCAATGAGTGTTGGAAAGGATTAGAGGGATTGATTGTAAGGGGATTTGGTTGGACCAAAATTGTAAGGGATAAGTGAACAGATGAATGAGTAGATATGGACAGAAGCGATTATAAAAAAAAAAAAAAAAAAAAAAAAAAAAAAATCGCGAAATTTTGCAGATTTTGAAATTTGAGAAGAGATTAATTTTGAAAGGAAATATGGTTTTTAGAATTAATTGAATATGATGGTAATAAAGAGGACCGATAACTTAAATATCGTTATTTAAGTTAATGGTGGGAAATTTCACACGAATATGAAGATTTGAAGCATACATTGATATAACTCTAACAACCTCTCCTTTTCGAGGACGAAAAGTTTTAAAGGGGGGAAGATTGTAACGTCCCAGAAATTTCGGCAACTAAAATGAAAAAAATTAAGATTTGATTTCGAACAATCAATTTTTTTTCGATACTTGGGGTCAGAAATTAAATCAAATATATTGTTTGAGCTGAATTAAATTCAATAATTAATTCCGATTGATTGGTTGAAAACCAAATATTTAGTATTGACTATTTGAATGGAAATTGGATTTGAAATCCAATTGAAGAATTTAATGGTTGAATTAAAATAATAAAATAAATGTTAGTCAACGATTAATTAAATTAGAGATTTTTATATACGATAATCGGATTGGATATGTGTGTATTTGTATGTATAAAGAAATTGAATTTAACATTCGGAATTTGGAATTGAACGGAGCTATTGATGGTATAACTGAAGAAAGTTGGTGAACCGATAAGTAATTTAAAATTTTAAATAACGTTGTATATAAACATAGTCAGATTATAATCAAATTAATTTCTATCGAATTCAGAACATGAAGACGTAGTGACAAATCAAATTTCGTTGTGTGTGGAGTTAGTAAAAGCGGTATACAAAAATAAAACTTTAAATGGCGATGGAAATAAAACGAACCCTTAAAAATAAATTAAATAAATAAAGCAGTTCCTTGTTGCGCACACCATGTTATGCCGTGCTCCCCACGTTGCCTTGGATGCCACGGTTCCTATGTTATAAATAAAACCCTAGTTCCCCATTTTTGTGAACAAGGAAATCAGAGATCTCCTTTTAATTTAATCGCAACTGAATAAATCATTCATCCCCAAATCAATTTCTGCTCAAACCCTAGTCGCCATCGCCGCCTTCATCAACTCGAAGCCAGTCCGCTGCTGCCATCGTCAAGTTCACCTACGTTGGACCACCTCGTCGTCGTTGCCTCAAGACTCACGCTGAAACCGTCACCTACTCTCAATTCCTTCACAGATTCAAGGTGAGTTATCTCACTCACGGTTAATCGTAATTCAAGTATTTTGATTTCAATAAATTAACTGAATTAAATAGTCGAAATTTGGGTATTTCACTGGATGTTTTGCCTTGACTTTGTGAGTGTCGTTGCCCTAATAAACTACACTACCTTGGGTTTAAATTTCATTGGCTGTCGCACAAATTTTCGAACGCAGTCGTGAGTTGCTGCGTGATTCTTGGCCGTGCTTATCGGATATTCGAACTTTTAGACCATAAAAGCGTGGATAGCAACATATATGTATACATATGTGTTTTCATGTGTATATACATATGGTTGCCACCCGTATACACACAAATTCACTGTCGGAAGTGATTACATGTCAAATTAGGATCAATATATGTATATACATATTTATATGTACATATATGTGTGCTGGGTATATGTTTAGACATGCTTACTGCCTTACTAGTTGTTCACTTTTGATTCATATACCTGTTACTGAAAATTCACCTCCTCTTGCTACATGGATATATAACCTGAACACTGCAAACATTTTGTTCATACTCACTGTATTGCCTGACAGTTTGACTTTTCATGTTGTTGTTAAATTGGTTGTGACATTTTATAGTGAATATACATGCCTACACATGCTATCCTTTAAAATCATCCTGTGTCATATTTGGAAAGAGAGAGAACCTGATGTGTTCACACCCTTGCTTGTTTCTTCAGGGTGTATGCTGTGACCTTGGTAGATTCATAAGTAAAAGAGTACAGTGGGTCATTTGCATATATTCATATTGGAAAGCATATATAGGTTCACCTCCCAGTCTTGTGTAACCTGATGTATACGGTCACAGGTGCTTTGTTTTTTTTAGAGAATAATAATAAGGATACATGCTTGGGTTCTTTAATTTACGATGAAACTGGACCTGCCTTATGTGCATGATATGTTGCATTAGGATGCCTTGGTATGAATGTTCAATATGTACATATGTTGTCTGTTCCGTCTTGACCTTGTTACTTGGTTATTTCAAATTTGTTACACTAAAAATTCATTTGGAATTCGTCGGATTATTACTGTTATGCCTTAATTGGGTAAAGATGTCTTGATCTTGTTACTGTGTACCCTTGACTGATTTGTTGCCTTGTCCTGTTTTCTCGGGCTTGGTTGACCTTAGAACTTTATTCGTGACCGGATTTCATCTGGAAGGATTGTTGGGTTCTCTGCTGCCATATTAACTTAAATTTGTATATATACATCAAGATAACATGTGTATATATACATTGTATGTGTGTATACATGTGTAACGATATATATATATATATATAGTGTGGCAGAAGTGGTTTGTAATTACATAATAGGGTGTAACCTGAATTTGCCGATGTCGGTAACCTAAAATGGTTGGTACAGTCCTACAGTGCTTCCATTGTATAGTGTGTTAGGCTGAGTCACTCGAGTATTAAAACTTGAATAAATATTTTGTGCCAACAGGTGAATATACGTATTTATATGTATATCCATGTGTCTCGGTACATGTATATGAGGGTAGTTGGTACCTCTAAACTCCTGTTTAGCAAAATCTAAGGTGGCACTAACTCTGTTCCTTTGTCACCTGTCCTTATCGTATATACGCTGTTGCAGTTGTGTTTGACTGGTCTTCACCAACTACACTGCGAAATTTACTTTGTCCCATAGGTTTTACTGGCCAGTCCATAATAAGTTTTCATGAAACTTCCGTTATGCATACTCGATATGTTTGAAATATTTCTGCTGTAGTGGCATTCTATGTGTGTCTTCCACTCTGTAGAAACAGTTAATGCCATCATACATATGCTATCTCACTAATTTCCATGGTATTTGATCATCCATACTTTGGCATTATATACATTTGAAGATCTGTTGGAAACTTAGAAAAGTGTATTGACAGGTGTTTATAGGCCAGACCATATCCTTGTGGTGATAAGTGTAAACGACAATTATTTATCAGTGGGGTAAATGAATTAACCATCTAAATAACTGGTTACACTGTTATTTTTCTTAAATCACTAATTAACCATTCACCATGATTGAACAATCAGTGGTACAACCAAAATATATGGACTTGTTGCTTTATGGAAAAACTAGTATACTGCTTTAGATATGTGAACTCATACACAATTTCTCATCATGCTAATTCGGAACCGTATATATATATATATATATTCTCAAAATGGAACATTAAATGTTATGACAGCAGTTCTTGTAGGTTGATTGGTCTATGCAGAGACTAATCTAAATCCAGATTATATGGAAAATGTATAAACCATGTATGTGTTTAAACATATTTCGGAACCAGATGTTGACATATAATTTGGTACATGAGCTTTGTTTAAACATGTTAGCAGTAATTAACTAAATATAGTATCACTGGTGAGGATATTCTATTTTCAAATTGGTGTGAACAATTTGTTATTTCCTTGGAAATTCTGTCATGAACTGTACAAACATACACACGCAACATGTATAAACTTATACCTTGTTCTAAGAATGATTGTTAAATAGCTATGTTGTGTGAATTTTTACTAGATCTGGTTACATGTTTAACGTTTGGGTATATATATGTGATGATGTTCCTTGGGTTATACATTTCCATGGGATTTGAATTTGGGTAAATTATATACTCGGCCCATGTTTGTATTTCAGAAGAGTATGTGCAATCTTTAATATCCCCTGAGTGGCATATTAAGCCTTAATCATGACATGCATAACTTGTTTAAATATGTTGTCTCCATGTACACATGTTTGGGTATTTGTTGTAGCACAACTACCTATCTAAACTTGGGAGTAAAATGGTTTCATTTGGACCAATGGTTTTCGAATTCTTGTTTCTGATCTTACATTTTCATATACTTAGTGGTGTTAAGTTACCGACATATATTTACTTGCACATGGTGAGCTTGGACATGCGTCAAATTTTCAGTTCAGTCAAGACTGAATCATGTTACATCTCGACCATTTGTCTCTGAGGAAAAGCAACTGATAAACCCGTATATGATACTTGATTTTTGAACAAATGCCACACATTGATCTTGTCATTGAAATAGAACTGATATGAACAGATGTCACATTGATCTTGTCATAGAACTGGTATAGATAGATACTACCCAACCTTCATTCTGTGAATACTTTGATGTTAATTATTGTAATCCAGTTCTATTGAAATTAATTTACTTGAACTATGATTAATCCTGACTCGAGTATTTTTATGTTTTGCATGGGATGCTCGAGTCAGACCCGAGCATTTCAGCTTTAGATATTACAGCGGCGGATTCAAAGATCGGCAAAAACTGGGGGTTTCAGGAGACGCGCACTCTGAAGATTTTTAAAACAGTAAATATTTATTTTGTATTCAAACTGTCTTTTCATTCCGCTGTATAAAGAAAAGTTTGTATTCAAAGGTTCTGAATATAAATGAAAGTTTTATTCCGCCGTTCAATACTGTGTTATTTATGTTTATGTATTTCTGTGTTGATTCTGTCTTTAAACTCCGTAAGCTAAATAACGATCCGTCGGTTTGAACGGTTTAAGTCGGTTTAAATACCGATATGAAGCGGTCAAAAAGGCGGGACGTTACACCCTTGCTTCCCTTTTTCTCCAGAACTGGCACCCCACCGTCGGCCTTTCTGAGCCTGCTCCCACCATTTCAAAGCACCAGAGTCCACCGCCATGATGTTCTTCCACCCTACCCCTTTTCTTCTTTATTTGTTCCGCAACCCTTTTTTTTTCTTTTCTCTTTGCTTTGCTGGACGAACGAAAAAGTAAATGAGTTGGTGCATATATATAGGTGCGAAGGCGTGGGCATCACGGTGAGGATGGTTTGGTGCGCAAGTAACGTAGCTTGGTCATCACGTAATTTAGGGTAGCTGAATTTCCTGTTACTAGCATGTGCAGATGGTATCGGGGAGCTGCGCCTTCATTTATTTGACATAACGTGCATGCTGTATTTCAATAAATTAGGCCAATATTTTATATAGGGTAGCTGCGATCTGGTGCTTAGCCATGTGGTGAAATGAAAGGATGGTGGGTTGCTATTATAATATTATAATGAGACTTCGCGATGAGGTAACATGCCAAAATCACTTCAAACAATTTCTGTCTACTGATAAAGAAACTGTTCTTGATGTAAAACGATATTCCGGATCCAATGGGACAAGTTTCGTCGCAATCCGAGGTCGCATGAAAAAATTTCCTTTATGAAACCGGAAATGAACACACGTTTAAATTTTCCACAGTCACCAGATAAATCAAATCAACTTGAAACTGCGAACATTGACAATAACTTTTCGATACGAACCCAACGGCACTAATTTCGTCGCATTCTGAGACTGTTGCCCTAGTAGGCTGTTTTTACCCCGAACCGCCCTACCCTTTTTAACACCAAATTTCACAGTCTTCAAAAATAACAAACTATATACCTATCCTGACTATAATCGACGATACGAACTCAACGGAACAGATTCCATGGCCTAATTCGATCGTCTGCTCAAGTTACACTCAAATACCCTTTTATTTATTTAAATACACGCTATAGAAAATGAACGAGCGTTTATGGTTGCTGTGGTCACATACGATATCGGTTTTCCACGCAATTCACCACCATACAATAATTTAGCGATACGGTTCTAATGAAACTGATTTCGTCGAAATCTGAGTCCGTTTGCAAAACGGCCATTTTAAAGGCCTATAATTTAATAACGATTTTCCATAGCGACTATTTCAAAATTTGATTTAGCCATAACTATCAAACTATAACACGAAATCTAGATTTTTCTCTTTCATATGAAAATTATCGTCAATACGGTTCCAACGTGTCCTGTTTTACAGAAATCCGACTTAAATCGAATTCTGTATTCTTAGTTGAAGTTCAAAACTTCATTTCACGAACTGCACGCCATTTCCAAGCTCGAATTATATTATATATAAATTATAACGTTCAACTTCGTTTTTAATAACGAATTAAATATTAAATTCCATTAATATTTCCAATATAATATTTAAAACTAATTTAAATATTCAGATTCATATGGTCGGAAAACACGGGTCGTTACAATTTTCCACTAAGATATTATATTGCTCTGTGTTTGTAATCTGTGATTCTGTGATTTGTTCTATTTACCTCATAAGCTAATAACTTTCTGTCATTTCGAACGGTTCGAGTTGGTTTAATTACCAGCTTGAAGTGGACGAAAGACGGTATGTTACATGTGGCATCAGAGCTTTAGTTTATCAAAGCTTTAGCCTATGGGGTAAAAACTCATTAGAGATAGGGTAGCTATATTGTAGAATGAGTGGAATCAGTCGCAGAATCCTTCTTGAGAGAGCGTATTTTGAAAGTATAACTAGTTTTTAAATATGGTTTTAAAATGTATTAAACAAATATTTTTAGATATAAAATTTTGTTTAGTATTTTTATGAAATTTCATTTCCATTTGAATTCGTCTTCCTTCTTAGATCCTCTTTGATTAGGTTCTTTCATTAATTCAACTTTTAATTCGAATTCTATTATTTATCCTTGTCCATTACAGTGTAAGAAGTAGAAGGAGAGTATTCTTCTAGCAAGTTCAATCTCATTAAGTATTGGTTTGAAGTACGTATTATAATATTTTCTTATTGTAGTATTTAAATTTTTGATATATATTTGTGGCAGACGTATGTTTGTAAATAATATTATGTTTTGGTAATACCAATATTTTGAAAGATTTGATGTTAATATTTTTATCACCCATATATTTTATATAAGATTGTGCAAGAAAATGATTTTATCTTGTTTGAAATCTGTAATGGTATTGTTATAAATGTATATATGTATATATATAGGAATTTATAAATTTAAATTGATTTTTAAAGATTTTAATTTGTGATGTGTATATATATGTTAACTTACAAGATTAAACAAGTTTTATAAGTTTAAAAATAGTTAACATGGATTTGAAAATATTTATGTATAGTATAAATAATACTGTTAGGTATTTGATTTAATAATAATATTGTTAGTATATTTAGTTTGATTTAAGTTGAATTTTAATTAAAAAAATGAGTGGGGTAGAGATATAAATTTTTCCCTACTTTAAATTTTAATGATTTGATATATATTATTTATAATATATGATTTGAAATTTGGTATATTTTCTCTTTAAACATAGAAAAGAAGTTTTGAGTATTTAACTGACATTAAATTTGGCCTATCGAATACCTAGTGATTTGGGTATACGTCTGATCAACATATATGTTAAATCCTATGTGTATTGGATAGATATAGAGCCACACTCTAGTCACTTGGAAATGATTCTGGTGATGACTGCAGCATCATTGATATCTATTTTCGGGTTACGAAAGTGGTATAATATATATATATATATCGCCAATCGAGACGTTGAGTGAATACTTAAAACTATTTTAAAATGTTTGAAAATATTTAAACTTTTGATTTATATACATATTTCAAATTATATATATGAGTATAAATTTGAACCATTTGGTTTACATATATTAATTATTTAATTACTACTTCTCTGCCTCGTTCCTTTTCGGGTACAAAAAGTTTTGAGTAGGAGAGATTGTGACAACCCGTTATTTTTAACGATTTAAATTCCGATTTAAACTAAAAAAATTATTTTGAAATTATTCTATGATTTTTCATAAGGGGAATTTGAAATTTGTAATATGTACAGTGAGATGTAGCAGCTGTGAAAATTTCATTAAAAAAATTGACCGTTTGTCGGTCGTGCAATTTTCAGTGCAAAGTTGTGCATGACAGTTAGAATTTTAGCAGTTTTAAAATCTCTTCGGAATTAGTTTGGACAAACATGAAAAATATTCTTTTTGTTGTCAGGAATCTAAAGGCGAAATTCGTTTCGCGAACATCGGACGTTTTGACCACCGTTTTCCTATCCGTATGTTAAATGGAGTCCGTAACGCGTTTTCTAACGGAGCATCCTGACACTGCAAATTTTATATCATTATGTCCATCTCATCGCACTGATTTCTGCAATATATTCATTTGTCAGTTTCGGTGCTCAATTCGCGATGAAATTGTGAGAAGGCTTGCATAGTTCATTTTCGAAACAAAGTCATTTGAGTTTGACGTGTCCTTATTCTGATCCTGCATGTTTTCTAAACATTTTGGGTCTACGACCAATTTTTTTTAATTACCAATAGGCTTAGTATGGGATCCATAAAAGAACCATGCATGCGCCATATTTAAACTTCAAGACCATACGTTGCTTTATGTTAGCTTCCAAAAGCCATGCATGCATAATTTTTTCTTTTCTTTTTTCTTCCCAAAGTCATTCGGTTCCTATGCCAGGTTTTTTCAAAATGCTAAAGATATTCCCAAGCCTAATACTCGTTCAAGATCCATGCCCATGCTTTTTTTCGAAATTGTTCTGCATGCCAACTGTTCAATTGTTTAAAATTCAAATTCCTAGTTGAGTCATTCTTTCATGATTACCCTAGTTTGTTCGCTCCCACTCCAACAAAATCGAATGCATCCTTCGGGAAACTACTTTTCACGTACTTTACATTATTATATTATGGGATATATTAAAAGCACTGCTGCTTCCCTATGGATTTCCATTTCGTTGCACCATTTCATTCCTCACCGCCATGTCATTTACTCCCCTGAGCTATAGTGTTTTCCAAGCCATTGAAAGCCTTCTCGACCTTTCCTTTCAGCCAAGCTCCACCCTCTCTTCTCCCCTGAAATGCTGCGAGTTACCTCTCCGCCATTAGTTGGTCCGAGCCCCTGCACCAGTCTTCCAGTCCGTACCCAGATCCGAGCCGAAACCTGTCGCCTAAAGGTCGAACCCTGTATCCTCTCTTCCCTCCGACTACATATCGAACTCCACCACTAACTGCCTTCTCCGATCACCTATGTCGCCGCCACCGATATCCACCTAGCCTTCCCACCTCGTGAACTCTCCGCCTTGCCCTGCTCACCGATCCCATTCAGTCACCCACCCAGCAACCGAACTCCCACTGCCACGCCCTACCCAACCATTGTTCCTTTGAGTGAGTTTACTTCTATATATTATATTAATATAAACCTTCTTGCTGAACAGATGCTCCTTTTTGATATAAATATAACGTTTGATGGTGCATGATTCACACTTGTTTTTCAAAAAAAACTTTTTTTGTCTAAATTGCCAAGAAGTAGAACCATGTCTTGATCAAAGAGAATGACAACATAGAAATTCTCTAAGGGTTCATGTCCAAATCCGAGTTTTGCAGTAGAAAGATCCCAAAAGACTTCAACTTTTGTGTAGTAATCAGAGTCCAAGCATTTGGATCCTTTCTTCTTTGAAAATATCCATGGTTTTATGTACAGTTTTCCAGTGCACTGATTGGTTGAATCGTCTATGGCGATGTTCAATTATTATTTTCCAACATACTTTCATCTGACTTACCATTCTCTTTTTGTAGTTTAGATTTGATATAAGATATATATAGTATATTAATATATGTATGTGTCATGAGTTATGTGTGTAGTATCTGAAATGTGTGTGAGTAAATATGTATGAGTGGCGTGAGTTTTGGTGTGTTGAGTTTGGGTTTGTTTACCATGTTCAGTTTGTATTGTTTACAAAGAAAGAAAATTTTGTGTACTGTATTTATTGTATGGTTACGTGTACGTATACATTTTGGTGTGAGTCATGGAGATTTATTTGTTTTAAAATTTTATGTATATATATATATATATGTTACTATGTGTATTTGTGTCGATTTTATATGTATAATTTACATTTTACAGTTACAGTGTGTATTTTTTTCAAATATATATATATATTATTGTTTTGGGTGTGTATACGAATATATAACTATTTATATATTTTATAATTTTGTTTGTAAAATGTTTTGTATTTATTTTGAGTCGGATATAGTGTCGAGTTTGAAAATCATCCCAGAAAACCCAATAACCGTACCTATCCATCGAAAATTCCCTGACTCCTCTTACAAAAATAAAAAAATAATATATATATATGATGAGTGATTATCAAGTTGAATCTATTCTGGATCGTGCCTTGAATTCGTTGTTTCAATTCGATGTCAAGTCGTTTGTTGTTTTCAATCTATGCCACGAAAGGTGATTTTATCTCACGCTTGATGTACATTGTTTCGTGGTTGTTAGATCTGCATAAATGAATTGTTATGAAATGTATAGGGTTGCTAGTAGAAATTGTTTATTTGATATGTAAACACCTTTCGTATATGACACGACATCCACATGACACGTAGATGCACTGATGATATATATGTTGTGATTGATGCCATGTGATTATTGATTTATATTTGTTGATTTTTCCTAGTTTAGAAAACCACTAAGGGTTGAAATGATACGTACCTGAAAGGACATTAGATTATTAAAAAAATCGTTATGGGTTGAAATGATAGACTTGAGCGATTTTTATTTGGGATTGCGGGTTGAAATGATAGACCCGTAGAAATTTTATAAATTTCAGGTTGAAATGATAAATATCCATATCACTTGACCACGAGGTAGAAAATTATATACGGACACCATTGATTATGTTTTCGAAGTATTTGGAATTTGATTTTAAAATAATAACTTAATATTTTATAATTATATTTTAATGATTTTAAACTTTATTCTGTAAATTTTAAATTGTATGGTTTTAAAATGATTTTAATAAGTAAATATGGATATAAATACTTATTTAAGATTTTACTTATAATTTTATTTATTTTAAACCATATAAGTATTTTAATCTTTTTATAATAAATATTTCTTTTAAACCTATTTTTATATTATTTTAATCTTATATATGTTTATAATCTATTTTCTAATTAATTTTAGAATTTTATAAACTTATATATATTTTCAAAGTTAATTTTATATATTTTATAGACTTCAATAATAAACCAGAAGGTACATAAGTTTTGATTTTGCGATTTAAATTCGAGGTTTAACAATTTGAATTTATATTACTATATTTGATTTAACGAATGGACTTGTATAAGAATGTTTTTAATCGTATAAATTGTAAGAATTGAATATAAGGTTTTGATTTGAATTCTTTAAGTAATGAGTTTGAATTATACAACTTGACTTATGAGATATGATATGGTTTAATATAATTGAATTATGAAGATTTTGATTTTAATTTTATATATATTGAACTCGAACTTATATATTAGACTTAATGAATCAACTTGAAATTTGTTTGAACTTGAGTTTTGACGAAAATAAATCAAACTAAATATCCTTGAAGTAAAATATTTTAGTTTTGATTTGAATTACATTTGAGACCTTTAAGTTCTAATTAGAGTATAAGTCGACTTTGAATTGTAATCGTTATATGAATATTTCAAACGTAAAAAAACGAAGTTAAACATTTAATTTTGAATTTAATTTGAACATGAGATTCATATATTCGATTTTATGAAGTGATTTATAAAATAATGGCCACGGTGTGAAAATTGTAAACGATTGATTGTTAAAGAGACGGGGTTCGACTATTGTCATACTCTCTGCCAATACCGAAAACCACTTTAACAACTGTGTACGTGGTGTATTTCCAGAATGAAGTACGATGATTTAGAGGCGATTACTGGATTGAAGAAAGAGAACGATGATGGATTGCCTTGACCTTCGGGTCATAATTAAAATGACTAAAACAGGTGTTATACCATGATTAAGTAAGGTAGCACCTCCTATCGGACGCACTTCTTCGAACCCATATCTATTACTTTGTTATTTGATTGGTGCACCTTTAATTTTGGGAGTGTGTTTCGAGGTGCGTGGTAGTCGCGGCTATGCGTTACCACCGGTCATGGGCGTGACTAGTAGAATCCTACTGTGGGTATTCCTTGTGTGCCTTGTCATATTATCCTGATCGAGCCCCCTATGATTTTGATTTGTACCGTACATATGGAGTGCCCTCTGATAGCCACTACGTTACTGTGGACTTTATGGTATCTGTATAGACTATGAATTATAGACGGTGTAAGTGTAATAATGATAATCCAGCTTATGCTATTTTAATATTTTATATTTCCCGTAGACACTATTATAATAGCATATTATATTATATGATATTATTTTAATGGTTCCTTAGAGGATGGTGATCCCAAACATCCTTTAAGTTACTGATGCATTTCACTGAACATTTCATTTGAGTTGATTTACTTCCATGAGAATGAGTCCTGATCCGAGTTGTTTTGTTTTTGCGTTATTGCTTGGGTCAGATCGATTATCACAGCTTTCGAGATTTGGCCTTGGAGTTTGAAGCTTATATTGGGTCTTGCTCACCTATATCTACTATCCAGTTGTTCCAGTCATTAAGCTAATCCTGTTATTCCTATTTCTGAGAGTAATCATTTATTTATGTATTAGCAATCATTGTGTTAGACTTCCATTGTATTGTTTATGTACACTCTATTGTAAAATTTTATTTAGTAGTTTCATGAACCTACTATTGTATTATGTATTTTCCATTGCGAGATATTATATTGCTCTGTGTCCGTAATCTATGATTCTGTGATTTATTCTTTTTACCTAAGACCCTAATAACATCCTGTCATTTCGAACGGTTCGAGTTGGTTTAATTATCGGCTTGAAGTGGACGAAAGACGGTATGTTACACTGTAATTTTTTATTTATGCAATTACATTAATTGCCCACTAATAACATCTTAAATTTTTTCAGAATTTTGGGGAATTTTGGTGAAATCGAAAAGTTGTGAATTTTTGTCTGCACTCTATTCGTTGCTAGGTATTAATTTCAGATTCATATTTCCTAATTTGTTTTTTTGCAACTGGAAACAACAACGGTTGAAATATTAAATAAAAAAGCTACACGCAACATGCCCAATCCTTTTAAAGGAGATGGTGAAATTTTTCTTACATTACAGAATCATATGTCGTTTTATCTCACCATACTCGATCTACAAAGGTATCTCTAGGAGGAGGAACCGGTGATTGCACCAGGAAAGGAAAGAAGCAAAAATGCATGGAAGCATTTTGACTTCCTTTATAGAAACTATATTCTGAATAGTTTCGACAAGGTTCTATACATAGTTTATCAGCCACTAAGGACAAATTCATTATAGACAAATTCATGAACTACAAGATGGACTCAAAACCTGTAACTGCTTAATTGGATGAACTTTAGATTATCATTCATGAATTCGAAGCAGAAGTTCATAACATTGGAGAATCATTTTTGGTTGAAGCCATCATTGGAGAATCATTTTTGGTTGAAGCCATCATAGTCCGACTTAAAATTGAGGCAGATAACCGTGTAGTTACGAAACAAAGCGATAATTCAATTGTAGCCAAGTTGCAAAGACAAAAAACAAAACGTAGAATTTCCCGAAGAAAAGGAAAGCTCCTGAAAACAAACCCAAAGATAACAAACGAACCAAGAAATTTGACGGTGAGTGTTGGTTTTGTGAAAAAGTAGGACACATCGCTAGAGATTGCAGATACAAGAAGAAACGCAACTCAGGGGAAAATATGGTGGAAAACATGGAAGTGGGTGAATCTAATTTCTCGCCAGTTGTATCTGAATGTAATTTGGTTCATAATCCTACAGAATGATGGGCAGACACGGGCGCTACTCGTCATGTTCACTCTGAAAAATCTATGTTTTCTAAATACCAGAAATTCGATCAAGAAGAAAACCTCTACGTGGGTAATTCTGCAGTTTTCATGATCGAGGGAACTGGTACAGTAATCCTCAAGTTTAGTTCTGGAAAAACTGCCAAGTTGAATTGTGTCCTTCATGGTTTATACATATGCAAGAAACTCATCTCTGATTCAGTGCTATCAAAGAAAAAATTCAAAATGGTCTTCGAGTCAGACAAGATAGTTATGTCCAAAGTTGGAATGTACATTGGAAGAGGATATTTATGTGATGGCCTATTTAAGGAAAATGCAGTCGTATTCGGCAATAAAAAATGTATTCCTAGTGTGTTATTAATAAAATTGATGTTTTTTATTTTCTTCAACATGAAATTTTACTATGGCACGATAGATTTGGACGAATAAATTTTCGAAAATTAAAAAAAATAGCAAACTTAGAATTAATTCCAATTGAATAAAAACTACAAATGTGTAACATCCCACCTCCGTTAAGGTCACTCACAAAGGGAATGCATTAACTTCAGTGGAGCGTCATAAGTGTATAGAACAGATAAATTACAAAACAGACAAAATTTAAATAGCGGAAAATAAATAAAGCTTTACTTTATTGATAAAACAACAACTTGGTAAAACAGCTTGTACAAAGATTGTTTTCCAGCACCAAAACACCAATACCCATTACAGCAAAGCATCTGTCTTGTTTAACAAAATAAAGAAGCCTGAAATGATAATGATATTCCCCAATAAAGCATGAGCCAGCCATAGCTATGGAAAGGAGAGCCCAAAGCAATACATCGTCTATCTTCGAGCTTGGAAAGAAAACTGAGCTAAGTGGTAATATTCCCTCCTTGTGAACCTTGGGGGGGGAGGACGGAAGAAAAGAGAGCGAAACAAAACAGAGTTAGACATAAAGCCTGGTAAGTCCAGTGACTTTCAGCATGTAAATAGGTAAAAGCATCATGACATGAATAAACTGGATACCAGTCATAACCATGATAATAAGCATAGCAAGACAACAAATGATGATCGTTAGATATGACAAGGTAAGATACACTGAATGCGCTTCGGTTCTTTCTCTGATTTCCTATTTTCTCTGCACCACCCAACTAGCATCCTAACTAGTGTCTTTTATAGAACGATTTGTATTCCCTACTAGTGTCCCAACTAGTATCCTGTGAAAAAGGATCTATATCCCCTACTAATGTCCCAACTAATACCCTATGTTATATAATAAGGTGATCCCAACCCCGCAATTGTGGTAGCCTTAAGATGTACATCTAGTATGAGGATCTTACCTCAATCAGCCTAATTGCCATAAAGATGTTAGATGTACCCTTACAACCCTATCGATCGGCTCCCTACTTGTATTAATTTTACTTGTGTCTGTGTCAATCGGCCCTCTCTTGCATGTAGATACCCTGTCCTGGTCCCACCATAAGGTGTATCAATCCTTATGATAGCAACCCGACACGATTCAAGATGCACAGTGTATAACTACTGGTACCCAATGCCTGCTTTTTCCACTCCGGAGTACGTGCACGCCCGTAATCCGTCGGAACCTACACTGACGTACCCCCTGCCGCTATTTTGACCGCTTATAATCAGCCCAGTAATCGTGCCCCACCCTGCCTAGTTCAGGGTACTGTGATACATCTATGTGGGTTACTGCCGAAATGGGTCCTCGTTACTAAGGTTTCCTAGGGTCTATTCGTATACCCCTTAAATTGGCTAAGTGTTATCCATCCACTCAAGTTAACTTAACCCATCCACACGTCATGTCATGTTGGTTAAGTGTTTCTTATTAACTTAACCCTTCTCATTTACCATGTTGCAATTGGTTAAGTGTTTTCTATTAACTTAACCCTGTTCATTCATCATATTATATTGTTTAAGTGTTTTCCCCTGAGTTTAACCCCATTCGTTCATCATGTTATATTAGTTAAATGTTGCCTTCTTGTGTTAACTTAACCCTATCATTCCTAGCATGTCCGTTCATTAGCATTAATTCATTCACTAATGCCTCAACCTCTCACATTAGAATTGTTGTTTTCGGTTGCTGGATGTGTCGGGCGGTTCCGGGCAGACTTCTACCGCAAACTCATTCTAACCTCGGGTTTTGGGCTTAATGAGATAACCTCTCACATTAGATCTAGATTGTTGTGGTCGCTGGATGTGCTGGGCGATTCCGGGCAGTCTTACACTACAACTCAATCTAATCTCGGGTTACGCACATTCATCTTTAGCCAATTTACATATATACTATACATGTCCAAGTCTAGATTTTATATGCTAATTATCCCAAATTCACCAAACTAGTCATGTTCCAATTCCCAAGTTATGCCCGACAAATTCAATTACAAGTTATTACCCAAAATAGGTTACACCTAATCTTCCCAAATTTGCAATAATAGTCATGCCCCAAAATCGCAATATACATTATGTAATAAAATGAATCGAAGTCTATGCCTGATTGTAAGATAATCTTTTCAGATTTATCCCGACCCTTCTATTGAATTTATGTCTTTACATGCCTTAGAGGGTATTTTTATTGATTAAATCAGGCCTATCTTTGTTGTACTTATACGTGTAGGGGAGAATATATATATATATATTGGGTTCAGTACTTCAGAAATAGGTCCAGAAAGTCAAAAATGGGTTTGAAATTCAAAATCAGCCAAAAACAGGCTGGGCGGGAAAATTCCCGCAAGAGGGTGTCAACCCCCTTTAAGGGGTGTCGACATAGATGTCGATTCCTGAAACTTCTATGGCTTATAACTTCTTCATACAGTGTCCGATTTACGCAAACCCGAACTCTATTTCAGGCAGAATTTTGAGACGAATGAAATGGCGTAACCTGATTCACTTAATTCACACTTTTAAAATTAAGTATTCTTTAATTCGGTACTTTAACATTCATAGAAAATACGGTGTGTTACATTCTCCCCTCCTTTAAAGGATTTCGTCCCCGAAATCTCTAAGAAGAATGTATCCTAACATCCAACGTCCATCTACTCAACCATCAATCACAGGCATCCATTGTCGTTAAAAAGATTTCTAATGCTTTCATGATCGTGAAACACCCCACCTCCGTTAAGGTCACTCACAAAGGGAATGCCTTAACTTTGGTGGAGGTTTATAAGTAAAAGCCACAGATAAACTCAAGATAGATATAAATACATGTGTTTTAAACAGCGGAAAACCAAACAGACTTTTATTTCATCAATACGTGTTCAAAACAATACATTCCATAATTGTCTCAAAATACTTCCAACATTACAACCTCATTACTGTCTTGATTGTTAAAGAAGCATAAAACATAAATAAAGTGACAAAAATCCCCATAGCGATATCCAAAGCCATAGTCCGAGCAAAAGAGATCTAAATCATACATCTACGGTCTTGGAGCTTGTAAAGAGCCTGACTAAGCTGATCTGTTTCCTCCCTGTGGACCTGGGGGGGAACGAAAGGAAAGAAGACGAAAAGAAAATAGAGTCAGACATAAAGCCTGAGTAAATCTAGTAACTCTTCAGTATGTGAATAAGAAAAGGGCATGATAGATATATACTGAAAATAGGAAAGTGTCACAAGCTAAGGAAGTGTCGAATGTACTATCGCACCCATACTATATCTCTGCACCTACTTGAGCTTATTTTAACTAGCACCCCATGGTGAGGGTGAAGTGATCCCCATTCTTATTAAAAGATCGGCTCCTACTCGCGTTAACATGTGTCATACGGCCCCCAAGAATTGTAGATACCTATGCTGGTCCCACCATAGGGTGTATCAAGACCCATGGTGGCGGCCCCGACACAAATTCTAGAAGACATAGGTTATACTACTGGTGTCCCCAGTGCCCTGGTTGTCTGCTCCGGAGTGTGTGCACGCCCACACCCCGTTAGACCTACACTGTGCACCCACCGCCGTCGTTTGACCGCTTACAATCAGCCCAGTAATCGTGCCCTACCCTGCCTAGTTTCAGGGTACCGTTGATACCTAACTTGGGTTACTGCAGAAACGGGTCCCTCGTTACCAGGATTTTCTAGTCAAACATGTTAAGTGGTTAAGTGTTTGTATTTACCTAACCCCCACCCATCAATTCTTGTTAACATGTTGAGTTTGGTTAAGTGTTTATAGTTGACTTAACCCTACCATCTGTCCTTATCCTCTTAGAGCACCAGATCACTCACATTAGACAGGTGTTGCTACGGTTACTGGATGTGCCGGTCGGTTCCGGGCAGGTTTACACCGTAGCTCAGTCTAACCTCGGATCTTTATTGGGCTCAATGCTTAACCACCCACATTGGATAGGTATTGTTGTGACTACTGGACAGACGGGCGGGTCCGGGCAGGTTTACATCACAACTCAATCCAACCTCGGGTTAAGCATATCGTGTTTTCTAAATTTACATATTTTATTACTTCTCAATTATATATGTAAATGTCATATCTTATATTCTTGGGTATATCAATTCATACCGCTTAAATGTCATTGTCGTTGGCATGTGCCAAACATGCCAACTTATATATTTTTCATGTTTTACACCTAACGTTATTACCCCCGTTTGTTCGCAACATTGTAACATGTGTTAGGCTTGTCACAATTCAGCCCAACTTTATAAACGTGAGAAAAAGGGGAAATCTAGAACATGTAATACATAAAGGTGTGTGACGCATGAACTTGCAGTTTAGCGATTCAACTAACATATAATATGGGTCATGTGAACTTGCATTCAAATCAAAGTATAACTAAGTAGGTAACATATGAAGTGGCATAGTTTAGGCTAATACAAACTTGTGTTTAAATATGTTTAACTTGGCATAATGTCAACCACAAAACTAGCATGTTGTATATTCACCAAAATGTCCAATTATAACATCTAATCACATAGCCTATTTCAACATGAACTTGCATAGTTTATGAAACCCAACGATACTTAACATAGATCCAATTATACTTGCAAATAAACATGAACTTGCATAGTTTATGAAACCCAAACGATACTTAACATAGATCCAATTATACTTGCAAATAAACATGAGAATGATATCATAGTTTTTGGGTCATGTAGGCGTAAAAGGTTTCAAATCTAGAATATGTTTACATAAGCCTTAATTTAGACTTAGTGAATGTATATAGTCCATGCCAGAGGTATAAACATAAAGGGAGCAAATTCTAGTTTTTGCCACAAACTTGCAAGTGCCATTGTTTTCATATACAATTGTTCAATAGGCTTGCATCAATCAATTTATGCCACAAACATCAATACACAAGTCATGATAGAACCATTACAATACACAGAATTTATACAATAACACAATTCTATTTTCATTTACATCGAATCACATCACAGTTTTTATTCATATTCTGAAAGGTCACTATACTTACAACGAATGCAGAATCTTGAATTCTGGATTCTGAATTCTGAAATTGAGATGCGCTCCTTTGGGTAGACTAACGTTGCGTTGATTAATTTGATTAAACTTTAATCTTCTTCTTAATTTGATTCATCTCTAAGCTTTTCTCTCTTGATGGCTATGTTCAATTCCTCGCCGGCAACATGATGACTCCTTTCTTATTTTTTTGTGTGAATTTTCAATTGAGACTTAGGGTGTATTTATAGATTTTTAAATTGTTTTGAAGACAAGAGGAATCTAGACCATACAAAGTTCAAAGAGCCAATCAAGAGGTGACATGTCAGCCCTAGTGACACACAGAGCCACAGAAATTCGAGCCAGAGCCATACCTAGCCAGCCAGGTCGACTAGGTAGGTCGACTGGCAGGTCGACATCCAAGTCGACACTATGGTCGACCTGGGGTGGCCAGGTCGACACCATGGTCGACCTGGGAAGGCCAGGTCGACACCATGGTCGACCCTATGGTCGACCTGGTCTATGGGCCGGAATTTTCCCGCCCAGCCCAGTTTGAACCTGTTTTTCGAATTTTAAAATGAGCCGTTTGAATTTAAATTTTATTCTGAAACTTCCGAAGGTCATAACTTCATCATACGGAGTCCAATTCACACAAACTCGGACTCTATTTCAAGCAGAATCTCGAGACGAACGCAATGGCATAACCCATTTCCCTTAATTCTTTCATTTAAAATTAATTACACTTTAATTTGTGAAGCTTAATGTTATAGAATTCACGGTGTGTTACAGATCGTATGCATAGTGTGTGTGCGTGCCCTTATCTAAGGCAAAATCAGACGGTCTACTGATTCATTTGACCTCCTTAATGCGAATTATGTCAGTGTTATGAGTCCATCATGTATGCAATTACTCCTAATCGTATTTTATAACTTCCACATGAGTGCCCAATCATTCATACAAATGCAACATCCATATGATAACACATCAAGTTTCAACCCATATACACATACATATATGCATATGCAATATGAAAGTGACTGAGCCGATCTAGTGCCTAATGTGTGTGTATATGCATCCATGAGCAACCACTAGCAAACACTTACATCCACTTGCATCCACCAAACATAACATGTCTCAAACACATGTTTACATCCATTGGCTTCTACCTAAGGATCGAGGATAGGACCGAGAGGATATACTTAAAAGATAAAGACTAGCATGAAAATAAACTTTACAGAAAAAGAGAGATCAAGGATATACCCTCAAAAAGGGTATGATGCGCGTATCTAGTCTTCAACCTTCTAAGTCGCATCTTCTTCAGAATCACTCCATTGTTCTTTAACTAGCTTGACCTCACGATTGCGTAGCTTTTTAACTTCTGTACCCAAGATATGAGTTGGAAATCTTCTCACCGTTGCTTCTCGTTCCACTTCTATTTCCTCTAGTATACTCGGCACTACCACTTTTGCTTTGTCATGCTAAAAAGGTCTTCCAAAATTCACTAGAGTGTATTCCATGTGGAAGAACTATCTCTTGAAAATAAACAGATGCTAACCATGTTACCAGATGTAGTTATTAAGGTGATCAGAGGTCTCTTCTCTACTTAACTTATCCATTGCGTCAACTATCTGAGAGTCTTTTCTTTGTGAAGTCCCTATTTGATCCAAAAGCATAGGTCTTACTCCTAGCGACGCCAACTACTAACTTAACCGAAGGTTTTAAAATCAAAGGTTGATATATATTCTGAACTTTTCCTTTTCACATAAAGAGGACTTGAAGTCAACCTTTTTCTTCTTAAGGCATCCGCTACAACCTTACCCTTCCTTCTTACATCAAAATGGCGCCTAGTCCAATGCCGCATGCATCCGTGTATACCGTAAACCTTTTACTACGTAAGGTAAAAGTAAAACTGGGGTCATTGTAAGAGCCCTCTTCGATCGTTGGAAAGCGACATCACAATCAATACCCCGAGCAAAGGTTAGATTCTTCTTCATTAATCCAGTAAGTGGGGGTAATACCTTCGCAAAGTTCTTAATGAACTTTCTGTAAAAGCCCTCTAGCCTGAGAAAACTCCGTACCTCGTTTGCATTCCATGGAATCTTCTGATCTTGCACCGCAATTACTTTTGCGGGATCCAGAGCTATTCCCTCTTTGGACACCACATGTCCAAGAAACCTTACTTCTTCTCTCCATAAATGGAATTTGGAGAATTTTGCTTTCAGTTGATGTGCATGAAGAGTATCCATAACTTCCCTTAAATGCAAAGCATGTTCTTCCTCACTTTTTGAGAAAATCAAAATGTCGTCCACGAAGACCACTACAAATTTATTAAGGAATTCTCTAAACACCCTACTCATCAAGTCTACGAAGTAGGCGGGTGCGTTTGTGAAGCCGAAAGGCATGACAAGCCATTCGAAGAAACCATCCGGGGTCCTAAACGCGGTCTTATCTATGATGTCTTCAGCCACTCTTAGCTGATGAAATCCGGTGGCCAGATCTAGTTGGGAGAAAACCGAGGCACCTACGAGCTGGTCGAACAAGTCGTCTATTCTAGGAAGTGGGTGCTTATTCTTCTTGGTCAGCTTGTTTAGCTCCCTATAGTCCACGCATAGGCGAAGTGAACCATCCACTTTGGTTGCAAACACCACTGGAGCACCCCATTCAGTAATACTTCGCCTAATAAACCCCTTCTCAAGCAACTCTTTAACTTGCTCGCTGAACCCTTCCTTTCCCTTGGATTCATGTGCCATACAGGTAATGCAACTGGCTTTGCGTTGTCAACTAGATATATCCAGAAGTCTATCTTGCGTTTTAGGGGACAAACCCCTAATCTAATCAAAAACATCTGCGTACTCATGGACTACTCCAACGAATTGCAAATCGTCGATAGATGCATCAAGTGATTCTAGGTAGCTAAGCCGAACTGACCCCTTAGGATCGCATGAAATCTTGAGGGTATTCCCAAGGCAAGTCAAAAGTCTAACTACCCTACTTTCACAATTACTAGCTAACCAATCCATGCCTAGAATCAACCCATAGCTGATGAAACCAAAAACATAAGCATTACACTTAAACTCAATACTTAATATAGCTATTCTCAAATCCTTGAAAACCAAAGATAAATGAGCCGAACCACCAATTGGATTTGAGAGAGTAATGGGATCTTCTACTGTACAAGTACTAAGATGCAGAGACTCAACTATGGAAGCAGATAGAAAAGAATGTGAAGCGCCAGAACCAAACAAAGTTCTAACAGGATGATTGAAAAGAAAAACTAAACTTTCAATTGAAACGTTCCTACCTCTCTTAGGTACACTAGCAGTGAGAGCATGCAATTTCCCTCTAGAAGATTATGTCATTTGCCCCTTGTCCTTGTCCTTTGGGCAATCCTTGATAAGATGCTCTGCTTCACCATACTGAAAACAACCACCTGTCTTCTTCTTCCTACAATTAAATGACCCGCTATACCACAGAAAAGACACTTCCTCTTGTCGCGGGATCTATTATTTCTTCCACCCTTCTTATATTCCAATCCCTTGTTTGTGATTCTTCCACTTTGGCCTCTTTCTTTTCACCTTTCTCCTTCTGCATGGATAAAGCCATATCAACAAGCTTCTTATCCTTGGGCTTGTGATCCTTAGCCCAAACTCCCTTATTCTCATCCTTACTATCCTTGTGTAGCTTGTTGACTAGTTTCTCGAAACTACCTCCATCGCACGACAATCTACAAGGCTTGAAAGAACATTAGCCGCAGGTGAAACTACACATGAAGGTTGGGCACTACGTCACCCTCGACATGTGCCGTATGCCTATGTAACTATGGCGAAAAGAAAGGAAGAAGAGATTCAAATATAGAATCGAAAGATAATGCATATGGCTTTGGGGAATAAGCCTTTTAAAAACAATACTTTTCTCTTGAAAAACGCTTCTTTAAAACATGTTTTAGAAAACGCCTCTTTTAAAATATGCTTTTGAAAAATCTTTTATCTGTCCTAGTAACCTTTAGCCCTGATACCACGTGTAACACCCCACCTCCGTTAAGGTCACTCACAAAGGGAATTCATTAACTTCGGTGGAGCGTCATAAGTGTATAGAACAGATAAATTACAAAATAGACAAAATTTAAACAGCGGAAAATAAATAAAACTTTACTTTATTGATAAAACAACAACTTGGTAAAACAACTTGTACAAAGATTGTTTTCCAACACCAAAACACAAATACCCATTACAACAAAGCATCTGTCTTATTTAACAAAATAAAGAAGCATGAAATGACAATGATATTCCCCAATAAAGCATGAGCCAGCCATAGTTGTGGAAAGGAGAGTCCAAAGTAATACATCGTCTATCTTCGAGCTTGGAAAGAACACTGTGCTAAGTGGTAATATTCTCTCCCTGTGAACCTGGGGGGGGGGGGGACGGAAGAAAAGAGAGCGAAACAAAATAGAGTCAGACATAAAGCCTGGTAAGTCCAGTGACTTTCAGCATGTAAATAGGTAAATGCATCATGACATGAATAAACTGGATACCAGTCATAACCATGATAATAAGCATAGCAAGACAACAACTGATGATCGTTCGATATGACAAGGTAAGATACACAGAATGCGCTTCGGTTCTTTATATGATTTCCTATTTTCTCTGCACCACCCAACTAGCATCCTAACTAGTGTCTTTTATAGAATGATTCGTATTCCCTACTAGTGTCCCAACTAGTATCCTATAAAAAAAAGATCTGTATCCCCTACTAGTGTCCTAACTAGTATCCTATGTTATATAATAAGGTGATCCCAACCCCGCAATTGTGGTAGCCTTCAGGTGTACATCTAGTATGAGGATCTTACCTCAATCAGCCTAATTGCCATGAAGATGTTAGATGTACCCTTACAACCCTATCGATCGGCTCCCTACTTGTATTAATTTTCCTTGTGTCTGTGTAAATCGGCCCTCTCTTGCCTGTAGATACCCTGTGCTGGTCCCACCATAAGGTGTATCAATCCTTATGATAGCAAGCCGACACGATTCAAGATGCACAGTGTATAACTACTGGTACCCAGTGCCCGCTTTTTCCACTCCGGAGTACGTGCACGCCCATAATCCGTCGGAACCTATACTGACGTACCCCCAGCCGCTATTTTGACCGCTTATAATCAGCCCAGTAATCGTGCCCTACCCTGCCTAGTTCAGGGTACTATGATACATCTATGTGGGTTACTGCCGTAATGGGTCCCCGTTACTAGGGTTTCCTAGGGTCTATTAGTATACCTCCCAAATTGGCTAAGTGTTATCCATCCATTCAAGTTAACTTAACCCATCTACACGTCATGTCATGTTGGTTAAGTGTTTCTTATTAACTTAACCCTTCTCATTTACCATGTTGTTATTGGTTAAGTGTTTTCTATTAACTTAACCCTGTTCATTCATCATATTATATTGGTTAAGTGTTTTCCCCTGAGCTTAACACCATTCGTTCATCATGTTATATTGGTTAAGTGTTTTCCATTAACTTAACCCCACTCGTTCATCATGTTATATTAGTTAAGTGTTGCCCTCTTGTGTTAATTTAACCCTACCATTCTTAGCATGTCCGTTCATTAGCATTAATTCATTCATTAATGTCTCAACCTCTCACATTAGAACTGTTGTTTGTGGCTGCTGGATGTGCCGGGTGGTCCCGGGCAGACTTCTACCGCAAACTCATTCTAACCTCGATTTTTGGGCTTAATGCGCTAACCTCTCACATTAGATCTATATTGTTGTGGTCGCTGGATGTGCGGTTCCGGGCAGTCTTACACCGCAACTCAATCTAACCTCGGGTTAGGCATGCTCATCTTTAGCCAATTTACATATATACTATACATGTCCAAGTCTGGATTTTATATGCTAATTATCCCAAATTCACCAAACTAGTCATGTTCCAATTCCTATGTTATGCCCAACAAATTCAATTATAAGTTATTACTCAAAATAGGTTACACCTAATCTTCCCAAATTTGCAATAATAGTCATGCCCCAAAATCGCAATATACATTATGCTTGGCGTCCCAACCAATAGTTATGCCCAATCTAGATTTTATATTCCAATTTACAGTTTCCGCCCAATCTTGATTTAATATTTCAATTTACCCCAAGTTCGCAACAATAACATTTATACCCCAAATCACAAGTTACAAATTTTGTCCAACAATTTCACCGAATATGTTATGCCCAATTATTTCACCAAATACATTATGCCCAATATTTACCCAAAATATTCCACGTATTCCAGTCGTTCGTATTTCGCGATTTCAACCTAGGTTCGAAGGTAACCCAGGTTCATAAAAGAAAAAGGAAACAGGGGAAGAGAGAGAGAAGGAGCATAAAATAAGAATAGGCATAAAAATAGGCATGTAACAACAGACCTAATACAAGAGATATAGATCCAACAAAGATAGATTCTTGAATAAACTGATACAATCATTATCGCATGCATAAGAATAACATCACGAACCAAAGAGGATTATAAACCTGATGTACAATAAAGATAGGCCTGATTTAATCGATAAAAATAACCTCTAAGGCATGTAATGACATAGATTCAATAGATGGATAGGGATAAATCTGAAAAGATTATCTTACAATCAGGCATAGACTTCGATTCATTTTATTACATGTCGAGATTACAATCAAGTATTCAAATCTGAAAATTACGTGAACTTACATTGCTAGGATAAAGAAAAGATAATTGAATCATTGTTGTTGTAGCAAAACTAATCTTCTAATTTGATTTGAGGCTCTCTAATTTTCTTCTTGAATTTAGGTTGAAGAATGATGGCTAGGCTAGATTGGGGATGAACAGCATGACGGCGCCATAGCCTTTGAGCAATAGAATTAGGGTTGGGTTATGAGTGTATATATATATGTCTAGGATTATTAAGAGCTTTTAGATCAACATAGGGTCCATCCAAACCATCCAGTCCAAGAGAATGCGTCATCAGGCCAGTCAGAAGTCGCCACGTAGCCCTACGACTCAGCAATTCGTCACTGCCTCGTCAGCCAGATACAAAACGAAGTATTTCACCCAGAACTGCCTCGTCAACACCCCTTAAGTGGGGTCGACACCCTCTGGTGGGAATTTTCCCGCCCAGCCTGTTTTTGGCTGATTTTGAATTTCGAACCCATTTTTGACTTTCTGGACCTATTTCTGAAGTACTGAACCCAATATATGTATATATTCTCTCTTGCACGTATACAAACTTCTAAGGCTTATAACTTCTTCGTACAGTGTCCGATTTACGCAAACTCAGACTCTATTTCAGGCAGAATTCCGAGACGAACGCAATGACGTAACATTTTCGCTTAATTCCCACTTTTAAAATTAAGTATTCTTTAATTCGTTACTTTAACATTCACAGAAAATACGGTGTGTTACAAAATGCGATTCATGTGTAGAAGCAAAAATGGTCAAAAAATCATTTCATATAGTTGACGGAAGCTCTGAACCACTAGGTTTGGTTCATACTGATTTATGTACTTTCAAATCATTACCAACAAGAGGGGGAGAAAAATACTTCATCACCTTCATCAACGATTGTACACGATATTGCTATGTACTTCTTCTAAATAGTAAAGACTAAGGAATTACGTCGTTTATAGTATATAATGTTGAATAGAGAATCAGTTCTCAAAGTAATTCTTCGCATTTGCTACTGCCTCTATTATTAAACACAAAGTTGACATACATATTAAAATCTCGTGCATAAATATTTTGTAACGACCTATATTTTTAGGTTCTAACTTTGAACATTTAAAGTTATTTTAATTATTAAATTGGAAATGTAAGTGGAAGTTTATATGGATTTTATCGATTTATAAGCAAAATACGATTTAATTTCGAATATATCGAAATATGAAAACGAGAAATAATTTCATTCTAAGTTAAAATAAATCGAAAATGATTCTAACAATTAATATAAAATCCATTTGAGCATATACGATAATAATAATTTATTATGAATAGATTTTGATTTTTTGGAAATCGATTTATATTTTATCGGTTTAATTTAACACTTGAAAATAGTCAATTTTCGAACGATCTTCGATTTCAAGGAAACCAATTGTATAAAATCCTTAATGGTTAATTATTGTAAAATTTCAAGTTTTGGGTCAACTGGAGTTATTATGTTATCGTGCACGATATAAACATGTATTGATTTATGGTTGAAATTAAAATAGGCGTTTTTCAAATGGTCTTGGAATTCAACGAAACTAGTTTCATCGGATCAGCTGTAATATAAAGTTATTGTAGGGTTTCGAATTTCATTACAATCGGATGATGTTTATGGTCGTGTGAGCTTAAAACGCTCGACGTGGTTGTAATTGAATATTATAATATAAATAACTAAATTTTTAACCTATTAATATTTTAACTTCTCTTATTAAACATAAGGACTATTTTCCCCTATGAAATTTCTAATCCCCCACTGCTCTGATCTTCAGAAAATTAAATTAATTTAAAAACTCCATGAGATCACATAAATTTGGATCTGATGAACTTTTGTATAGGAGAGCTTCACTCTCGTATTTTTTTAGTGTGCATTGAATTTCTAGGTTATTCGATTTTAAGGTAGTGTGGGCTAGGACGTTGGTTGGGTGAGCTACTGGAGGTAGGAGGCGAAGCAAGGTGACGGAGGAGTTCGAGGTGGCAAGGCAAGGTGGACGCTGAAGTTTGGGAGGAATTAACGATGGAAGTTGTCGCATCATTTTGCATAGTGTGAACTTTGCTGGAAGTCATGGTGGAGGGGAGAGATTCGAGTTTGACATGGTGATGGGGAAATCAAAGCTCACGTGAAGTGGTGGTGAATGGAAGTGGTGGCGAGCGTTTTTGTGAAGAGAGGAGGGAGGGTGGGAGGAGAAAAGGGGTGCGGTGATGGGTTACAGAAGGGAATTTTCGAATGGGGATGAAGAATTAAAGGGACGGATTGTTTAATTAGGTAAATAGATTAGTTAATGACATTTAAACTTATGTATATGTACAAATTTGTAAAAATCCTAACTGTTTCATATTAGGTCGGATTCATGCGAAACGAAATGCGTTGGGTTTGTAGTCACGTACACTACGCTATAGAGTCGGATTTGGATGAGTCGGAGCCTATTGGATTTTTATATAATTTCAAAGCTTGTTTGAAATTATATTAATCGACCTGAATCGTCGATCAAAATGAAATGTAAGTTAACTCTTAAGTTCTCTGAAATACTATGATGTGGCAAAATTCTTACAGTTATAATCCATGGTTGTTAGTATAAATTGTGTATTTGGATGCTTTGAATGATTATTGTCTGGTTGATGATTGACAATATTTATATTTCTGTCATCTTAAATGAATTAGAAAAGAATTTCATTTCATATGCAGATATGAAATGAATTTATGAATTGTGATGTAGGGAGAATAGGTTGGAAGGATCCAACTGGATTCCTCAAATATTTTTGATGTTGCTTGATTGCATATTATTCATATATGAACTGTTTAACCCAAGTAAAGTAAATTTTGGATTGGATGTTGATTGTTGAACTGAAATTCGACATTGATCTATAATTAATCAATAAACAATATTGATTAAGTGATTGGCAATAGATGACCTAAAACCCATCTTTTTAAGATGTTGATTTGTCGTCAGGCGAATTGATCAAATTGAGTTTATAAAATTTACTTTTATAACTGAAGCAAGATTTTCAGTTTATTTCATATAAGTTATATAAAATAGAAGTTCAATAAATAAATTGATATTCATAATTGATTTTATAAATGTAATTATAGATATTTTATAGAAAATTCTTATTTTTTTAATAAATTTTACAAGCAAGGAAGTCAGAAATTAGCCTAATTATTAATAATTGGAATAATTGTTTTCAAGAAATAGTCAAGTGGAATTTTATTAAATTAATTAAGTTATTAATTAATTTATGAGGAAGGTCTAATTGTAATTAGTTAACAAGTTAACTGTTTTTTCAGATTGACTAAGTAAACTGTTTTTAATCAAAATTGGTTATTAAATTAATCTGGTTTCAATTAATTTAGCAAGTATGCTTTGACAAATAATTACATAAATATAATAAGATTTCTCAAAAGGTTAATTAATCTTTTAATTAACTATGTTTAAAGATAATTATTGAGTGGATGATCATCAATGAAGTTAGTTATTATTTTAATAACCTTTTTTAAAAGGGATTATCTATTTTGTTTTTAGTTGATAATGAAGTAAATGACTTTCACTTTGGTTAATGATGAAGTTAATTATTATTTTAATTAATAATAATTAAAGCGATTAATTCTAAAAGGGAATTCATTTAAGGAAGTAATCAAGTTGTAATGGGACTTTAATTGGATTTGGTAAAGAGCCTTATAAAGGAATCTATATAATAAAATTCCTTAGTATATAAACAAAAAGACAAAGAGTGCTGGAGATTTAACAATGCAATAGACATCAAATGGCTATTTATCAGCCACCTTATCATTGTTAACAATTTGGCGAAATAAATTCCACTAAAGCCTCAATTCAACCGCTTCCACTATCCCACTATGAAATCTTTTCTACAATCGGTTAACCCACTAATCAAAACCACTTGCCATAGCAATCGAAACTATATCTTCTGCCATTCATGCATATCTTCTGTCATTCATGCCTTTTTTCCTATATCCAACATCTATTTATACGTTTAAGGTTTTTTGCTACTCAGCTGATTTTCTGATCCATGGCTTAATAGGTTATTTTCTATTTCATTTCGTTGTAAGCAATATTTTCGTTCCTCCACCCATCGCGGTAGATATTTCGTTCAATTCCCATTCGTTTTAGTTTCATTGTTTCATCCTTCATTGAGAAAAATTGGTTTTAGGAGTATGGCTACATCAGTGACTAAAAGATTAAATTTTATGATTTTTTGATAAAATGCAATTGTTTGGATTCCACGTTGTCAAACAAATCACTGATTTATTTTGAAGTATTGTGTGCTTTTTCAAAATGCTTTCAAAAACATCAAGTCTTTGGTTTTTGTTGCAACATTGACTGTGATATTGGTACACAGTTGTATTTTAATGAATTAATAGGATGATCTTTTTCCCTGTTTTCTATTGTATTTTAATGAATTACTGTACATACAAGTCATGTTGAACAACTAGATTACATTTCATTGTAAGTTGAATATGGTACATATTGCAATTCTCTTAACTGGTAGTGGATTACATAATGAAGAAGTTGCGGTTATTATCTTTGTGTCAAGAAAGTGGAGAGAATCAAGTATGCTTTTCTTATAAATCCTATTGACTTATTTCATGAATATATGTTACTATTTCTAACTACAACAGAGATAAATGATATGATATATGAGTATACAAAGCATCACTGATGACCATAGCCAAACAAATTCAACAGCATACTATATTGCTTGCTAAATTGAGATTATTCATATAAAAAACCTGATTCGGTTATGTTGCTATGATTATGGTTCAAATAAGTATTCTCTTAATTGACACCAATTTGATTATATTGTAATGCATAATTTTAATAGCTAACTTCATTCCTTTGAAACTAGATAATTGGTACGAATTATCATTTATGTGATTTGTTTATTTATATCACTTTGAACAAGCATATTTGCATCTTAGCTTTAATAAACAAATAAAATTGTATTCATACAAGAAATTTTTACATTGGTTGGTACATTGTACCGTAAAAAAAGATTTATCATTAACTCAGTTAAATATCTCATGTGCCAACTCTTAGGTTTCTCAACAACTTTCTTTGAAGTTTGGACAACTACAAGCATTTACCACGTGTAACATTAAAGATCAACCAATTAATAAGAGCTAATTAATTTTGATCATGTAAAATCTTATTATATTGCATATAAGCATTAATGGTGTGTTGATTATCCATAAAAATATTCTGGATTGGCAGTTGTTGTCTATTTGAAAGGTGAATTTGAAAAGGTATCTATTACCAATATAGACTTAATTTCATGAATTCTCATTGGTCAACACTTCCCCTTTTCCTATTTTTTATTTTATGTATGTAATAATATATGATTATAATGTATTGCCTTAATATTTATGTTGTCATTGTCTAGAATTACAATGCTTTCTACAACATCCATGTTCAACTTTCTTATATAGTAGCATATACTCCATACTTTGTTACTAAAAAAATATGCTTATGTAAACAATTATTTATTCCCATCAAGTTAGTGTTAAACATATAGAAAAGTATCTACTGTGTAAGGGTAAATATAGTGACAGTGACATGCACTTTTTGCTACGAATTTCAATGCCCTAAGATGATGGGATGGCCTTGCATTTCCATGGTAAAAGAACTATATGTAGTGTATTTCACAGTAGCTTCATACTATTGAACATTTTGTGTCCCTGTCATTTTCTTACAACATTTGGCCTTTGAATCAAATTGATTTTCAATCAATAGCTGTGAAAATTTAAGTTTTTTATTCTTTATCTCTAGATGCACAAGCAAGAGATATCTTAACAACTATCATATATTACAATCAAGTAAATTTTCTAATTACGGTTACATCAAACTTGGTCCAATTATTTTACCTATACGATATTCGAGCATTTTCAATTGTCAAAAATCAGGATTTTTGACTTTTTAAGACTTTGGGAATTGAGAATATGTGGTTAAATGAAATTCTAATTAATTTGTATTTGTCCTTTTTTCACTATTTTATTTCTGCAAGGCTTTTAGTTTTAATGGATTTTCAGGCTGACATGTGAGAAAGGATTACAGGATTCTCTACTTCGTGCATTAAACTACTATTTTTAATAGATTAATTAGTGAATTATTTTTCCTATTTGTTGTGTAAAGTAACAAATATGAATACTACCATTGCAACATCAACATCAACTATAGTTTGGTAGAATAATATGCATATATTGTTGCTATCCTAGAAACTTCAATTGTTTTGAACTTTAATCTATATTAATATACATACATGATTTACCCTTCTACCTATCTAATGTATAAAGTTAGAATGATACCGCAAAGCATACATGACAACCTGTTGTTTCCACATATTTTATTGCAAAATTTATCTTAAATCAGTAGCCATTTACATCATATATGATATTTTTATATATGATTCATTTATTTGTTTATTTTAAAACGTAATTAGGACCATATGATTACCATATGGCTTATTTTCTGTGTGTATTTTATTAACATGTTATCCTTTATGCTTTCTTTAAATCTTATTCTGAAAAACAATATGTATCTTGCATGCCACTCCTTGGATTTGAGGGGAACAGAAATATGAAAGTAAGAAGTAAGGAAAGCAAGATGGATTACAGTTACTACAGAGAATGAAAACAAGTGATTATTGCTAGAAATTTGGGTAAACATGTTTTTGGTGGACTTGCTTTTTCTAATGGTTTTATCATTGAAGTTTTGTTTATAACAGTTTTTCATTTCAAAAATCTGAATATAACAAATTGAATTTGTAGAAATGTTCCTGAAATGGTTCTACCAAACATGATGTCTCAATTTTTTTATATATGAATATTAAATAAGACATAGTCGGTATTAATTTTTAATTATTTATATGTCCATTTCATGTTAGGCTACATTGAATTAAAAACTATTTTCTTTGAATGATCCCTTGATGTACCAATACGCTAAAGACATGTTTCATATTCCAATTATACGAGCCTGAAGGTGGATCCAAACAAAATACTATACATTTAAAGAAATAGCTTTTTCATTTGGTATTTGGTAGAAAATTTTAAGTAGAGTGTGGTTAGTTATGAAGCAAATACTGAATATTTTTTCTCATATTATTTGCGTATTTTCTTTTGTAACAATAAAATTAATAAAACTTAGTTAACATTTTATGATTCATATTTAATATTTGTTATTTCATGCTTAATATTAACAATTAGTAATTGTAAATTCAGTTCTCTAAATGAGTTTCTTACTACCGAATTTAAGTCCATGTTCCCTCCGTACAATTGTAATTTCCAAATTCTAAACTCATTTTTTCAAAATGTAACATAACTTTTAAATTGGATGTACGTAAAATAAAGTATACGTAAAAGTGTAGAATGCTTTTGAAAAATTAATTTTTGATATGTAAATGATGGCTAAATTTACCACTAAGAAAACCGATAATGAATTTCACCTTGATAAGATTGAAAGTTGTCCAACACATTATCTTATAAGTTATGTTGATTAAAAACTAAATTCATGCCATCTGCACGGGCTACGTACTAGTTTTATAATAAATCCAGTTTTATAAACAAGGTTAACAAAAGAGATTCAAACTAATGCGATGATTTTAAATAAGCATTTACTTAATAATTGAATTAAGTAAAAATGTTTTAGATCAATAAGAAGATTTCCAAAGATGCAAAGGAAGGGTGCTTAATGGGTTTTTGTAAAGGATTGAGTACATGGATCATTGTAATAGATACAATTTGAAAATGAATTATACTAAATAGGATTAAAGCTAAAGGTTGAGTTTTAGTAAGTTTTTACTTAATAAACAAATTAAGTAAAGGTGATTGAAATTGGAAAGGGATATACAGATATAAGGAATGGTTTATAAAACCATATTTAATGGACTAATAAATAAGATTATTGTGTAATATTTTAATTTATATCAACTTTTGCGTTACAAACTTTCATCTACATTAAGATAAGAACGTTGTCGAGTCATGGTCTGAGAGGTAAATAAAATATCCTAACTTGAACAACTTCGCTATTATCCAAGGGATGGTATTATTTTGAAATGGTAATAATGTTTGAATAGTTTATTATTTCCATAAGAAATATTGCAGCTTTATATTTTAAGGTTTTCAAAATTTAATAAACTATTGGGTTTTATAGTAAACAATGTATAACTTATCATTGTTTGGCCAGATATGAAGTGTGATTATACTTATACCATTCGATTAAGTATATAGCACTATTTTCTAAGTAATGGAAATAATATGGTTTTAGGAATACACTTATTCTAAGAAATAAGTAAATGGTTGGGATTTATGAAGAATGTAAACAAGAAGTTATGCTGGTTTGAAAACCGAAATGAATATTGTAAATTTAATTATTGTTTCCATAAGTGTTATTTTAAACTTAAATCGGCAAAGTTTTGAAGTTAAATGAAAACCATTGAGGTTTATATAATAAATAATGTGGCACATGACATTGTTTTGGCCCAATTAGACTTATACCATTTGGTTAGTATATACAATGATTTCGAAGTAAAGGAAACAAAAAGGTGTTTTGTGAATACACACATTCTGAAGAGATAAGTGTATGGCTATGATTTCCGAAGTAACGAAATAAGGAAATTGTGAACACAATTATTCCATTGAAATAAGTATACGAAATCGATCTTTAAGGGTTGATAAAATGATTTTCAAAATTAAAAAGGGCCTGAGCTGCTGATGTACTTAACTATACTGTTTGAGTTGATAATTAAAGAACCAACTATTAATGAATTCCTTTTTGACTTATGATGTGTTAATCCGAGGAGATCGGGATGTGAATTGGACCTAAAACCACTTCGAACCTGCTTTGCTCTCGAAAAATAAATTTGTAGGAATGTGTATGCATATGAAGATGATTTGAAGGTGTAGACCTTCTAAGCGAAAAAGGGGTGCTCGTTAATGTCTTTGGTTAACTATCAGGATTAAACTTGTAACAGTAATCCCTACGATCTGGGGTATCCTCAATTTTGTTTAGTACTAGAACGAACTTGTATGGAAGGGTGTCTGACATTGCATTTCTCAGATGACGTACATTGATTTTTACAAACATACATTTGTTTGGTCGCGGAGAAGACGACTTCTCTTAGCTTACACCCTTCTTTGAGAAATATGAACTCGAAGGTTGTATTTTTGTGGACGTCAATTAGTGATTGATGGAATGGCGACGTGCACCCAAATATAAGGATGTGCCATGTATAAAAGGTAATCACAGCCTCTAGACACATCAACCGGGAAATGACTGCCGCAGGTCTATGTGGGTCATACCTATTAGGGTATACTATCACCTGATCTAGAGAAAATGGTTGTCCCTTTTTGTATGCTTTGGAATTGTAGGTTGCTGGTCCCAATTGTGGTGATGATATATTCGGTACACTCAATTTGAATGAGTGGTTGGTTCTATGTGGCCAAGTTGCAAGATGTTCTTGCTGAACCCTAGTGTTTTATCTCTAGAGAACATTGATCGGAAGGTAGTCCCTTACCTAGTCATGTATGGAAATCCAAACTCCAATACTAGACGTATGGTTATAGTTTTGAACCAACTATGTCAAAAAGTGAGATGCAAGCCTTTTGGCTATATTCCTATTTTATTTGTGGATTTTTAGACATTATTATAACATCATTGGATTTTGATATAAAAGTGATTTGGTTATCGTAAGGGAAAAACATGTTCCATGTTTATGTGTGGTCATGTCTTACAAGTGTTCCATTCTTTTAAAGGATTTTCTAGAATTAAGCAAGTTGCTTGTGATGTGAGTTTATCACTGAAAGCATTCCAGACTGATCAGGGTGATTTTTATTTCCTCAAAATGTGCTCGAGTTAGACCGAATATATTTACCGGGTTGCATTAGGTTTTGCTTAGAGCTTCAGGATAGGAGCCAGACTCGAGATGTGTTCCCGTATTTTCTGGTTCAATTTATTTCCGTTGTGTATGTTGTGTTTATCAGATTATGTAGTCTGATCTAGTTGTTTACTCTGGTTTTATAATCATATATATATTATTGGTATATTATATTTTACCGTTCCGTTGTGAGATCCTATTCTACTATGATTTTGTAGTGTTGTTTTCTTCTTCTTCTTTTATTATAACATTTCTTTCTTACTTCTTCTCACCATCTAAATTTTTTCCTCTAACTATCCTCTTTCCTGTGCCTTTTTAGTTTGATATATGTGGTTAAATGTCAGCTTAAACAGTATGGAAAAGTCGGGTTGTTATAGTTGGTATCAGACTTAAAGGTTAAGTAATAACCTTAGCTCTGTGACGTAACTCAATAAAGATGGGGTTAGTAATGCCCTAGATTGAGTTTGAATGTGTGTGTGTATATATATATGAGAGAGCGTACTTGTTAGTGTTATATAATTGTTTTATATTGTGCTGATTGATTTGTTGAGTGGTTTATGAATTTTGGTCGATACAGGATGTACAACTATATCGATAGGTATTTCTAAGCACTTGAACAGGACAATTTGATACATTATTGTTTTTAAGTGGGTAAATGAAATATTTTTACCAAGAATTATATTTTGATATAAAGGAATAATTTTTTAAAATTGTTGATGTGGTTGGTTGTTGTTATTATAATCAAATGAGATTATAATATGGAGACGATTATATATAACCAAATAGAATTTGTATAAGAATGGAATGCACAAATGAGCCAAATTAAAATTGGATTTGTACCAGAATTGAGATTTAAATCTCGGATGTTTAGAAAATATTTTCTGAAGTATTATAAAGTAACATAACATTACTATAAAGGAATTTTGAATAAGAATCGCTTTAAATGGATTTTGGTAGTGGTAAAATACTAAACTCATTTCAGTCGTTTGAAAATAGTACTGATAATGACGGTCATATAATCAGTATTCATTTTCGAGTTTCTAAATGAAGGATTGCTACAATAGTAAAATTGCTAATGGGAAATTATTTGAAAAACAAATTATTTTAAAATTTTCAAATGTTTTGAATTGCAATGGTAATAAATATATGCATATATTTATATTATTTGATAAGAATTTGAAATGGATACTGGGAATTTGAATTCTAAAACTTTAATTTAACTTGTGCAAGTTCAATAGTTTGAAATGGTAAAACTGAATCAAATGGATTAAAATTTAACTTTAAGTTAACTAAAATTGATTGGATTAAAAATAATATCGAGTGGAATCGACTATAGAAAAATTGAGTTGTAAATGATTTTATAACATAGTTATGAATTTTGATTGGAATATTCAACGATTTTGGACAATCGAAATTTCCAAGTTAGATTTGAAAACCTAGCTTAATTTATATTGATATATAAGAGAATAGGGTTGGAATTTATTAATCAAATGAAGTTGAATGTATTAGTTAAATTAAATTAAAAAACAAGCTCACCGCGTCGTGATAGTTTGTAATTTTACATTTTGAACTTCTAATGGATATACGTGGCCCAATACAAGTCGAAATTCTTTAAAATAAGAATCTTTCGGACCTATTGGATTATAGTTTTCTAATGGAAGATAAAAATCGGGATTTAACCTAGTTGATTTTGAGTTATGTAAAAATCAAATTCCCAAAAAAATCGTGGCATGATTGTTTATAAACTATAATGATTTATCAAATAAAGTGGAAGAATTTTTAGGAAATTGTATAGCGTAGCTTATAAATTTAAAAGTGAACAAGTTGATTTAGGATTAATTTGGATGAATGTGAATGTTGGGTTATGAATTGAATTTAAAAAATTGATTAGAAATCATACAAAACTAAATGAAATGGTATATAGCTCGATCGAAATGAATAATTGAATAATGAGATCCTGAGATTTGCTTATAAATATAATGTATAGCATGTAAAACATGGAAATTATGTGTTTGTTTAAATTAAAGGAATGAATGATTATTTAAATTTCATGTTATGAGATTATGTTTTTAAATTGACTAAGTACAAGTACTTGGAGCTATGTGCCTTGGTTTTGCTTACGTAGATTGCATAAATATTAAGCGAACTATGTAACGCCCTGTAATTTTAAAATATTAAAATTAATAAATTAAAGAATACTTAATTTTTAGAAGAAGAATCAAGGGAAACGGGCTACGACATTTTACTCATCCCGGAATTTTGCTTGGGATAGAGTCCGGGTTTGCGTAAATCGGATATCTTATGGAGAAGTTATAAGCCTTAGAAGTTTGTATACGCAAAGGGAAGAATATATATATATATATATATATATATATATATATAATAATTCCAGAACCTTAAAAAATAGTTCAAAAATAAAAATTCGACTAAAGCGGGCTGAGCGCGAAAATTCCCGCTCGTGGGTGTCGACCCCCCCAAGGGGTGTCGACATGGGTGTCGACCCCCCTAGGCAGATCTGGGCAGAATTCGTTTTATATACCTGGGCATGATTCTGGGTCGGGTTCAGTGGTTCTAGGCTGTAATACCTGGTATTTTAATAACATGTTAAGGTAAGAAACCAAGGCAGAATTAATTTTTATAATAAGAATCAAGGGAAATGGGTTGCGCCATTGCGTTCCTCTCGAAATTCTGCTTGGAAACAAGTCCGAGTTTTCGAAAAATGGATTCCGTATGAGGGAGATATGACCCTCCGAAGTTTCAAGGATTTTCAAAACCGAAAAACAGCTCGAATTCGAATTCAAAATTCGAATTCAAACCCCAGCGCAGACTGGGCGGGAATTTTCCTGCCCAGGACCAGGTCGACACTATGGTCGACCTCCCAGGGACCAGTATGGTTGACCTGGGGGTCGACCCTATGGTCCGAAACCCAGTTTTGAGCCTAGGTTCATTCTGATGTTTTTGGTCTCGTTTTTGGTCTAGATTCGTTCGCCTAATCCTATATAAACCCATCTAATCTCCGTTCCTTCTCACACCATTCTTCTCTAACCTTATGCTGCACAAATTCTTGATGGACATGGCTTCTTCTTCTTCAAAATTAAATTAAAAATGAAGTTAATCAAATCAAGGGAATTCTTCTACCTTCTTCTTCAAGCAACATAAGATTCGCAAATTGGGGATTTTCTTCTATAACCAAATCGAGATTCAACGATTCAACAATTCGACGACTAGTTTCTAGATTCAACTTCTGCATCTCAATTTCTTAGTCCACGATCTGTAAGTTCTAGTTACTTTGAGATTTAAACTTGTT
This sequence comes from Allium sativum, assembly GCA_030737875.1. Lineage (NCBI taxonomy): Eukaryota > Viridiplantae > Streptophyta > Magnoliopsida > Asparagales > Amaryllidaceae > Allium > Allium sativum. Next base: position 580,922,251 of record CM060909.1, on the reverse strand, counting down.
AATTGTAATTTGGACATGAGATAAAGTGAAATTGGACTTAAGTATGATAATCGATTCACATCTATTCTAGTTTCCATCTTGGATCTTGACATTTGGGAATATTGCTATGAAATCAGTTTGGACCTATTCATGTTGTAAATCAAACTCCTTCATGTCCATAGTATTATCATGCCTGTGATGTTGAATCAATCTACTTTTCACAAGTTTGGATTATCACCTTTATCATGACTATCACTGTATTATGCTAGATGTGTAATCCTAATGTTTTGGGACTATTATTCTATATACCAGTGATGTTATCACCAACTATCTTAAGCTATATCATGCTAGATTTATCACCTTGTGCTTGTTCTTTTGCCTATCATAGTTTTGATGTTATTCCCTTTTATTTTGGATTCAGATTTACTTGTAATCTAGACTGATTCATGTTTACGTGCGATGGGAATACGATTTGGGTAGATTAGGCAAAACATGGATTGGTTATGAACATGAATCATGAAACTTGACATGAAACTTGACACGAACTTGGCATGAAACTTGAACATGGACATGACACTAGAATGAACTTGAACATGGCCAACTCGAGGTTGGGTTGAGTTTGCAGTGTAAATCTGCCCGGAACCGCCCGGCAATTCCAATGACTGTAAACAATAGGATCCAATGTGAGTAGTTGGTCATATCGCCCTTGAAACCCGAGGTTAGACTGAGTTGTGGTGTAAATCTGCCCGAAACCGCCCGGCATATCCAGTGACCACAACAATAGGTCTAATGTGAGAGGTTAGGGTGCATTAATTAATTAACGACACATGATAGGGTTAAGTCATGAACATGGAAGACAACACTTAACCAACTTGACACATGATTTGTAGGGTTAAGTCATGAATTTGAACGACAGCACTTAACAACTTGACATGCTAGATTGATGGGGTTAAGTCGCGAATTTAAATGACAACACTTAACATGTTGGACGGAAACCCTAGTTACGCGGTCCATTTCAGAAGTAACCCACTAGATGTATCATGGTACCCTGGAACTAGGTAGGGTGGGGCATGATTACTAGGATGATTGTAAGCGACCAGAACAACGGCTGAGTTGGTGCGCCAGTGTAGGTTCAGGCGGACTATGGTCGTGCACATAGTCCGGAGTTGAAAAAGCAGGCATTGGGCATCAGTAGGTTTACACTGTGCGTTCTTGATTCGTGTCGGTGGTTGGCACCCTTGGGCTTGATACACCCTATGGTGGACCTAGCACAGGTGACTACATTCGTGATAGGGCCGTATGACACAGATACACGACAAGCTAGAACTTGTATGGAGCCGATCGATTAATGGATCGTTCCGTAGGACCCCGAAATGGGTCATTTCATGATATTGGGCCAAGGGATCATTTCATGGTTAATATATGACATGGGTTTGGGATACTAGTACAGTTGGTGCAGTGAATCTTGAACATGTGTTGCTATAATTGATTTATCATGTTATCTTAGTCTATCTTGTCCATCTTGACAACATCCTTATGTTTACTTTCAGTTTATACATGTCATGTTACATTTACTTGTTTTTATGCTGAAAGTCACTAGGACTTACCAGTCTTTATGACTGACCCGTTTTCTTCCGCATCTTTTTCTTTCGTCCCCCCCCCCCCTGCCCAGGTTCTCAGGGAGGAAACTCTAGCACTTAGCTTGGATTTCTCTTGCTTTCGGTTCAGCTAATGTACAACTTGGTCTTGAGCTCTGCTATGGCTGCATTTCTGCTATCTTGGGGAATTATGCTACTTTTGTTGTTTTAAGCTTTTATGCTTCTTTATTTATGCAAGACAGAATTTGTTGTAATGGAAAATGATGACTGTGGCTATTTGGTACTTTGGATGAAAAAAGGCTTTGACTATTTTGAAAGTAATGAAATTTATCTTTTGATTCTTCCGTTGTTTTATTTATGTCTGTCTTGTAATATTTCTGTGATTGTTTACCTCGATAACGCTCCTCCAAAACTAGTGCATTCCCTTTGTGAGTGACCCTAGCGGAGGTGGGGTGTTACACTTGGTATCAGAGCAGAAGGTTACCAGACTGGGCAAAAGTTTTTAAAACCTTCTAAAACTATTTTCAAAACTGTTTACAAAGAAGCATTTTTCAAGAAAAGTTTTGTTTTATTTAAAGGCTATTCCCCAAAAGCCATTAGCACTATCCTTTGTTTCCTCATTTTGAATCTCTTCTTTTTCATTTCAGCATGTCTGGGAATCTTAACCTTCCAGAGGGTGTGCCAATACCTGGCTGGTTCAGGAGGTACTTAGAGGCTAGGGCCAACAATGCAGGCCCAGCAGATATTCCTCCTCCAGCTGCAGCGGTTCCTCCTCTTCCTCCTCGTGCAAATGTTTTCTCAAAGATCTGTAGAGATTTTAGGGCCATGGGTGGAAAGGATTTCAAGGGAACTGAATCATTGGTAGAAACGAGGAACTGGCTCAAAGAAACTGAGGATCTGTTCATTATCTTCGAGGTGGACGATAGGCAGAAGGTACGGTTGGCAGTATGGTTGCTCAAAGACGAAGCTTCCTATTGGTGGGAAGTCACTAACACTAAAAGACTTGTTGACACATGGATGGATTTCAGGATAAGGTCTGAGATGAAATTCCTCTCACAAGCTGAACGAAGTCTACAGCTGGAAAAGTTCTTATCTCTTAAGCAAGGAAGTATGACAGTCAAGGAGTACATCAATTAATTCAATCAGCTAGCCTGATTTGGACTGGACTTAGTGAATACTCCTCATAAGAAGGCTCTCCGTTTTGTCAAGGGATTGAGTGAGCCACTTCACAGCTTGGCTATGACCCACATACCTATGGGGGCTACTTATGAAAAGTTAGTGGACATGGCACTCTTAAATGAAGAAGACAAGAATGGCAAGAAGGAGGTCAAGGCGAATGAGTCTCAAAACAAGAAAGTAGACTTCGAGAAAGGAGGCAAGAACAACAACAACAACAATAATGACAACAAGTCACGTGAGAAAAGAAAATGCAACTTCTGTGGTTTTGATGGGCATATAGTCCAGGATTGTAGAAAGAAGAAGATGAAGATGGGAGAATGCTTTCAGTGTGGTGATACTGGACATATTAGCAAAGAACTGCCCTAAGAAGCAAGGGCAAGGCCCGCAAGCAGGACTTTCTGGGGGTACATCTTTAACTTCTTCTCCTAGATGCTTTGTTTTATCTTGCTTATCTTCTCAATCCTATCTTGAGAACCTTAGGTAGAACCCTATGAATGTAAACATGTATTTGAAACATGTTATGGTTGGTGTTTGCAAATGGTTGCAAGTGGTTGCTCGTGGTTGCATAACACACATTAGGCACTAGATCGGCTCAGTCACATTTTCATATTGCGTATGCATGAGTGTTTATACTTGTACATGGATGGAAACTTGATATGCTATCATCTGGATGTTTCATATGAATGAATGTTTGGGCACTAATGTAGAAATTATGAAATGTAATAGGAATTTGCATACATGTTGGACCCATCGCACTAGCATACTTTGCATTAAGAAGGTTTACTGAATCAGTAACCGCCTGATCTTTTGCATTAGATAAGTACATATACACACACTTTCCGCATATGTACATACAGCATTAGGAATCTTTTAAGGACAATGGTTGCTTGTGGATGTTGTTTTGAGTAGATGGATGATGGATGGTAGGACACATTCTTCTTAACATGGAGATTTCGGGGATGAAATCGTTTAAGGAGGGGAGAATGTAATACCCGGTATTTTAATAACACGTTAAGGTAAGAAATCAAGGCAGAATTAATTTTTAAAATAAGAATCTAGGGAAACGGGTTGTGACATTGCGTTCGTCTCGAAATTCTGCTTCGAAACGAGTCCGAGTATTCGAAAAACGGATTCCGTATGAGGGAGATATGACCCTCCGAAGTTTCAAGGATTTTCAGAACTGAAAAATAGCTTGAATTTGAAATTCGAATTCAAACCCCAGCGCAGACTGGGCAGGAATTTTCCCGCCCAGGACCAGGTCGACCTGGAGATCAACACTATGGTCGACCTCCCAGGGGCCAGGTCGACCCTATGGTCGACCTGGGGGTCGACCTGGTGCCGAAACCCGGTTTTGAGCCTGGGTTCATTTTGATGTTTTTGGTCTCGTTTTCAATCTAGATTCTTTCACCTAATCCTATATAAATCCACCTAATCCCCATTCCTTCTCACACCATTCTTCTCTAACCTTATGGTGCACAAATTCTTGATGGACATGGCTTCTTCTTCTTCTTCAAAATAAAAATAAAAATAAAGTTAATCAAATCAAGGGAATTCTTCTACCTTCTTCTTCAAGCAACATAAGATTCGCAAATTGGGGATTTTCTTCTACAATCAAATCGAGATTCAACGATTCAACAATTCGACAACTAGTTTCTAGATTCAACTTCTGCATCTCAATTTTTTAGTCCATGATCTGTAAGTTCTAGTTACTTTGATATTTAAACTTGTTAATTGTAATTTGGACATGAGATAAAGTGAAATTGGACTTAAGTATGATAATTGATTCACATCTATTCTAGTTTCCATCTTGGATCTTGACATTTGGGAATATTGCTATGAAATCAGTTTGAACCTATTCATGTTGTAAATCAAACTCCTTCATGTCCATAGTATTATCATGCCTGTGATGTTGAATCAATCTACTTTTCACAAGTTTGGATTATCACCTTTATCATGATTATCACCTTATTATGCTAGATCTGTAATCCTAATGTTTTGGGACTATTATTCTATATGCCAGTGATGTTATAACCAATTATCTCAAGCTATATCATGCTAGATTTATCACTTTGTGCTCATTCTTTTGCCTATCATAGTTTTGATGTTATTCCCTTTTATTTTGGATTTACTTGTAATCTAGACCGATTCACGTTTACGTGCGATGGGAATACGATTTGGGTAGATTAGGCAAAACATGGATTGGTTATGAACATGAATCATGAAACTTGACATGAAACTTGAACATGGACATGACACTATAATGAACTTGAACATGGCCAACTCGAGATTGGGTTGAGTTTGCAGTGTAAATCTTCCCGGAACCGCCCTGCAAATCCAGTGACTGCAAACAATAGGATCCAATGTGAGTAGTTGGTCATATCGTGCTTGAAACCCGAGGTTAGACTGAGTTGTGGCGTAAATCTGCCCGAAACCGCCCGACATATCCAGTGACCACAACAACAGGTCTAATGTGAGAGGTTAGGGTGCATTAATTAATTGACACATGATAGGGTTTAGTCATGAACATGAAAGACAACACTTAACCAACTTGACACATGATTTGTAGGGTTAAGTCATGAATTTGAATGACAACACTTAACCAATTTGACATGCTAGACTGATGGGGTTAAGTCACGAATTTAAATGACAACGCTTAACCTGTTGGACGGAAACCCTAGTTACGCGGTCCATTTCAGCAGTAACCCACTAGATGTATCATGGTACCCTGAAACTAGGCAGGGTGGGGTATGATTATTGGGTTGATTATAAGCGACCAGAATGACGGCTGAGTTAGTGCGCCAGTGTAGGTTCAGGCGGACTATGGTCGTACACGTAGTCCTGAGTTGAAAAAGCAGGCATTGGGCATCAGTAGGTTTACACTGTGCGTGCTTGATTCGTGTCGGTGGTTGGCACCCTAGGGCTTGATACACCCTATGGTGGACCTAGCACAGGTGACTACATTCGTGATAGGGTCGTATGACACAGACACACGACGAGCTAGAACTTGTAGGGAGCCGATCGATTAATGGATCGTTCCGTAGGACCCCGAAATGGGTCATTTCATGATATTGGGCCAAGGAATCATTTCATGGTTAATATATGACATGGGTTTGGGATACTAGTACAGTTGGTGCAGCGAATCTTGAACATGCGATGCTATACTTAATTTATCATGTTATCTTAGTCTATCTTGCCCATCTTGACAACATCCTTATGTTTACTTTCAGTTTATACATGTCATGTTACCTTTACCTGTTTTTATGCTGAAAGTCACTAGGACTTACCAGTCTTTATGACTGGCCCGTTTTCTTTCGCCTCTTTTTCCTTCGTCCCCCCCCCCCCAAGGTTCTCAAGGACGAAACTCTAGCACTTAACTTGAATTTCTCTTGCTTTCGATTCAGCTCATGTACGGTTTGGTCTTGAGCTCTGATATGGCTGCATTTCTGCTATCTTGGGGAATTATGCTACTTTTGCTATTTTAAGCTTTTATACATCTTTATTTATGCAAGACAGAATTTGTTGTAATGGAAAATGATGACTGTGGCTATTTGGTACTTTGGATGAAAAAAGGCTTTGACTATTTTGAAAGTAATGAAATTTATCTTTTGATTCTTCCGCTGTTTTATTTAAGTCCGTCTTGTAATATTTCTGTGATTGTATACCTCGATAACGCTCCTCCAAAACTAGTGCATTCCCTTTGTGAGTGGCCCTAGCGGAGGTGGGGTGTTACATAGGCTATAAATATGGTCCCCTATTCTCTTATTTTCTTCATTGGAAATCATGGAGGCCATATGCTGTCGGGTTGCAAACTAAAACAGAATCAAATTCTACAACAATGGTTTAACTAATCAAATTCAGAATTCAGATCTATTCTCTCTCAATTCTCTAAACCTAACGCTGTGAGTTTCTAGTCACTTTTAGTTTTAAATAAATAACAGTAAATGGTGAAAGACTATCAATTGGATATGTTGTAAAGTATGAATCTATGCCAGCATTAAATCTTATACTATGTAGATCCTGATAGATCTATTTCTCTAGATCTGATATAATTGTGGTTATTCTATGATGTTGCCTATGTAGATCGTGATAGATCTAATTCTCTAGATCTCATGCAATTGTGGCTATACTATGATGTTGCCTTTATGGATCTTGATATGTAACTACGTTGTGGTAAATTTAAATCTATTAGTCTTGACAGTTGCAACATTGGTTAGATCTAATTTTGTATGTAAATCACCTTTCATGTTGCGATCAACTTAGATATGTTCTAAGTAGGACATATTTAGATCTAAACATGCTATTATCATGTTTTATGCTAGATCCACTTTATGATCATGTTTTATGCTAGATCCATTTTATGATCATATCTTATGCTATGACAGATCTATCTCTCGAGATCCAATTCAATTGTGATTGTTCTAGTATGTTATTTTTGTTTCATTTGGATAGATCAAATCATTTATGTGAACCATGAACATATGCCACCTTGAATTGATTAGGATTGGGTCCACACCTTTATCTTAATTGTAACCTCTATGATGTGGATTTGGGTAAATATATTTATAAACCTACAGATCTAAACCTTTATTTATGATTAGATCTAATTTAATCTATTAGATCTAAAGCATGTGGACATTTTATGTAGATCTAAATCAATATTTATGTAAGATCCCATTATGATGATGATTACATGTTCATGACAATATGTATGTTCCCCTTGATATGATGTTAATTACATGTCCATTCACTTTGTTATCATGCTAGTATGTTTATGCCAATATATGTTGAAATTTTGACCTCTATCATACTCCCTTTTTCATTGTTATGGCTAGACTACTTATTAGCTTAGATGCCACCAAAATACATGCGAATATGTTAGAGAAGGAAATGGGGGAAAAGGGATTTATAATTGGCATGCAATCTTTACATGAATTGATATGTAATTCAAATTATCAGTAAAATAGGTATTGACGCCTATAAAAAGAAAGGATTAATTAATAAATTAATCCATCAAAAATGGAATGTTTAGTCATTACAATTAGGAATTGTAATTGTACTTACGACACGTGGTTAGGTTACATTAGTGGTGGAAGTCTGCCCGGACCCGACCGGCGTATCCAGCAGCCACTAATGTTGAACCTAATGTGGGAGGTCTAAGTACATAAATACGAATCAGGCTAAGACACGAGATTAGGCCCAAATATGGGATAAGACAGCCCGGACCCGACTGACATATCCAGCATCCACATGTTGTAGGCCTAATGTGGGAGGTATATCCCATTATAACCATAAATGGACATGGTAATGAAGTGGACTACTTAACATAAGTTAATCCATAAGGACTGTATGAACTTAAATTTTAGTTGGGGGTTAAGTAAACTTGGCTGAATAAAAGGGGAGGGTTAAGTAAATCTTGGGTAGGTACGTAATAGTAGTATATATAGGCCCACAAACTTAACCGTTAAATTAACATGCTTGAATCAATGGGAGGGTTAAGTAAATCTTGGGTAGGTGGCTAATATAAGTATATATAGGCCCACAAACTTAACCGTTAAATAAACATGCTTGAATCAGTGGGAAGGTTAAGTAAATCTTGGGTAGGTGGGTAATATTAGTATATAGGCCCACAAACTTAACCTGATAAGGTTATGTAATTAAAGACACCTTTTAGGTAAACAAAACCAGTTGAAAACCTAGCAGTGGGGATGCAAGACAAAGGGGAGAGCTTGTAACATCTTATATGGGACCCATTTCAGTCAGTAACCCTTAAATAGGTATCAAACAGGTACTTCGAACTAGGTCGGAGTGGGGCACGCTTATTGAGTGATTGTAAGAGATCCCAACGTGGAGGCGGTTTTGATGGTGCATTCCAACGGGGTCATGTGTGTGCATGACTCCGCCTGCTGGGGAAGATAAGATGCTGTGACATCAGTAGATATGGTTGTGCACATCTGGAAAATAAAGGGTTGCCACTTTAGGGAGTGATACACCCTACTGTGGGGCCAGCACAGGGTATCTACGGAATATGGAGCCGATCGATTGGGGGTAGTAAATAGGGTACATCTAGTCCTGTCTGTTTCTGTTGGGTACCTATGTTTCTGTCTAGGCTAACACCCGTTATTTCTGTTTAGGTACCAGTTCTGTTTGGGTTAAAACCCGTTACTAGAGTACACCTAAAACTACCATTATGTTTCTGTTGGGATCATCCTGTTTTTGTTAAACAATTGTGGAGTATGCAATCCTATTACATATATGTTATACTAGTACTGGTGCAGGGCAAGGAAAGTATTAAGAAGCACTATCTATTCTATCATGTTGTCCTGTTTACCTTGTCATACATGCCATTTGTGTAGTGATCTCTCTTATCCACTTTTTATATCTATCATGTTACTTTTATTTATTTACTGGCTAAAAGTAACTAGACTCGCCAAACTTTATGTCTGACCCTTTTTGTTTCCCCTTCTTTCTCCCGTCCTCCCCCCTAGGTTCTCAGGAAGGAAACACACATGCTTGATCATGATTCTGCTTATTTTGCTGGAGCTGCTGATATGTATGGATCAAGCTCCTATCCTTGTTGCTATGGCCATATTTTGTTCTTGGGGAATTTTCTTTCTTTTATGTACTCTGGTATTGCTGAAGTACAAGATAATGGTTTTTATGTTGTAATGTGTTTTTATATTTCAGACAAATGATGCTTTGGACCACAGTATTTTGATGATTAATAAAGTTGTTTATTTCCGCTGCAAATTTTTTTATATCTGTCTTGTAATATTCTGTGTCTATTTACCTAATCGCTTCACGAAATTTAGTGCATTCTCTTTGTTAGAGACATTAACGGACGTGGGCTGTCACACTTGGTATCAGAGTTAAAGGTTACCCAATTAGATAAAAGTATTTGGAAATTATTTTTCAAAAAGGTTTTAAAAGAAAGTATTTTCAAAAAGAAAAGTCTTATTTGAAAATATTCCCCCAAGAAGCCATATGTAATATCCTTCGGTCCTTTATCTAAATTTCTTCCTTTTTCCTTTTTCAGCATGTCTGTGGAACAAAACATTCCTAATATCCGAGAGGGCATCACAATACCCGGATGGTTTCGTTGGTATTTGGAGGCCACGGCGCCTGCCAAAGGCCAAAGAGACATTCCTCCCTCAACTGCGCCAATCATTCCTCCTCCTTCCCCTCCAAGAGTAGATAACTTCTCCAAGATCTGCAAAGACTTCCGTGTGATGGGAGGGAAGCGGTTCCATGGGAATGAGACATTCGTTGAAGCTCGAAATTGGCTTAAGGAGACCAAGGACTTGTTTGTAATCTTTGAAGTAGATGATAGGAGGAAGATTCAGTTAGTTGCTTGGCTATTAAAGGACGAAGCCTCATTTTGTTGGAAAGTCACCCAAGCTGGATGTCCAGTGGAAACTTGGGAAGATTTTAGGCAAAGATTTGAAATGAAATTTCTTTCCCAAGCCGAGAAAAGCATCCAGATGGAGAGATTCTTAGCACTCAAACAAGGAAAATTGACGGTGAAAGAATATGTGAACAAATTCAACCAGCTAGCAAGGTTCGGGTTAGAATTGGTGGATACACCGCACAAAAAGGCTTTGTGGTTTGCTAAAGGGCTGAATGAACCCCTTCATGGGTTAGCCATGTACCATATCCTAATGGGAGCCACTTTTGAAAAACTTGTTGATATGGCCCTAATGCATGAGGAAGACAAGGGAGAAAAGTAGGAAGAAAAGGCTGAGGAAGCAACGCAAAATGAGAAGGTGTGGCCCAAGAAGGGACAATAGCAGAAGAAAGGCGAAAAGAATGACAAGGTTAAAGACAAGAGGAAGTTCCATAGTTGTGGGCGAGAGGGTCACTTAGCCAAGGAATGCAGGGAAAGTAAGAATGCTCGCTTCGCTTGTGAAGAGGTCGGGCATCTTATTAAGGATTGCCCGAAGAAACAGGGACAAGGTCAAAGGTCAGGAACTTCTGGAGGGCAGGTGCATGCTCTCGCGATCAGTACTCCTGAAAGAGGCAGAAAAATTTCCGTAGAAAGTTTAGTTTCTCTTTCAAATCATCTAGTTAGAACACATTTTAATTCTGGCGCTTCACACTCATTTATATCTAGTTCTGTTGTTAAATCTCTGCACTTAGTTACTAGTAATGTAGTAGATCCTGTAGTTGTCTCAAACCCCATTGGTGATTTGGCTCATTTATCTATGATTTGTAGGGGTTTGAGAATATCTGTGTTAGGCATCAAATTTGAATGCGACGCATATGTGCTCGGGTTTATGAGCTATGGGTTTATTCTAGGGATGGGTTAGCTTACCACATATAGTGCCATTCTGGGTGGTGAGAGGAGGGTCGGTAAGCACCCTTGAAATTTCTTGTGACCCACAAGGGTCTGTCATGCTTAGTTTCCTAGAGTCTCTTAAGGCGTCTATCGATGATCTGCGATCGGCACCAGTAGTCTGTGAGTATCCTGATGTCTTTGATGAGGTTCGGGTTTTACCCCCGAGGCATGAGATTGATTTCCGTATATACCTGGTGGACAATGCAAAGCCAATTGCATTACCTGTGTGCCATATGACTCCTAAAGAAAAGAGGGAACTTGATAAGCAAGTGGCCGGGCTACTTGAGAAGAAGTTTGATAGGTGAATTATATCAGGAAGGGAAACCTACTGAAGACAGTCCTTGAGGAAGCCCATCATTCCAAGATGACTATTCATCCAAGTGGAGATAAAATATATAGATTTCCAGGTACTGGGGCTAAACTTGCGAAAGGAAGTGAAAATAAAGAAGGAAGCAATGATTGGATGAGTTCCGACTTGCATACTTGGATTGGAGGTTAAGAAGCTACGCAAACGAGAAGTCAAGTTGGTGAAGTTCCAGTGGGGAGACAACCAAGAATATGCAACTTAGGAGACTGAAGACAAGATTTTTACACTTTGTACCCTTTCCTTTTCAATGGAATTTTCTTTACTTCTCTTCAAAAGCTTTTATTTTCATTTGCTTCTATCATCTGAGTATATCCTATCAATCGAATCTTCGGCCATTAGGTACGAAATCCCATGAATGTAAACATGTGTTTGATACATGTTATGTTTGATGGATGCAAGTGGATGCAAGTGTTTGCTAGTGGTTGCCTGTGGATACATATACACACACATTAGGCGCTAGATTGGCTCAATCACTCTCTCATACTACATATGGATGCATGTGCATTTTCTTTTCTTTTATGGATGAAAATGGATAAGTTAGCATATGGATGTTGCACTTGGACGAATGGATATGCACACATATAGAACTTACATGTTATAATAGGATTATTTGCATACATATTGGATTCACGGCACTAATCATACATTGCATTAAGGAGGTCAACTGGATCAGTAGACCGCCTGATTTTCGCATTAGTATTGGGACATATACACACACTTCTTCATATACTCGTATAAGCATTAGAAATCTTTTAAGGACAATGGATGCTTGTGGATGATGGATGAGTAGATGGATGATGGATGGCAGGAAACATTCTTCTTAACTTGAAGATTTCGGGGACGAAATCCTTTAAGGAGGGGAGAATGTAACACCCCGTAATTTTAAAATATTAAAATTAACAAACTAAAGAATACTTAATTTTTAAAAGAGGAATTAAGGTAAATGGGTTGTGCCATTGCGTTCATCTCAGAATTTTGCTTGGGATAGAGTCCAGGTTTGCATAAATCGGATATCGTATGGAGAAGTTATAAGCCTTAAAAGTTTGTAATATATATACATATATAATTATTCCAGAACCTTCAAAAACAGTTCAAAAATCAAAATTCGACCAAAGCGGACTGAGCGGGAAAATTCCCGCTCGTGGGTGTCGACCCCTCCGGGGGTGTCGACCCCCTTAGGGGGTGTCGATAGGGGAGACGACACCCCCTATAGGGGTGTCGACCCCCCTCCCCCCGGGCAGATCTAGGCAGAATTCGTTTTATGTACCTAGACTTGATTCTGGGTTTGGTTCGGTGGTTCTAGGATATAAATATGGTCCCCTATTCTCCTATTTTCTTCATTGGAGATCATGGAGGCCATATGCTATAGGGTTGCAAACTGAAACAGAATCAAATTCTACAACAACGATTTAGCTAATCAAATTCAGAATTCAGATCTATTCTCTCTCAATTCTCTAAACCTAACGATGTGAGTTTCTAGTCACTTTAAGGTGTAAATAAATAACAGTAAATGGAGAAAGACTATCAATTGGATATGTTGTAAAGTATGAATCTATGCCAGTATTAAATCTTATACTATGTAGATCTTGATAGAACTATTTCTCTAGATCTGATATAATTGTGGTTATTCTAAGATGTTGCCTATGTAGATCATGATAGTTCTAAATCTCTAGATCTGATGCAATTGTGGTTATTCTATGTTGTTGCCTTTATGGATCTTGATTTGTGACTACGTTGTGGTAAATGTAAATCTATTAATCTTGACAATTGCAACATTGGTTAGATCTAATTTTGTATGTAAATCACCTTTCATGTTGCAATCAACTTAGATATGTTCTAAGTTGGACATATTTAGATCTAAACATGTTATTATCATGTTTTATGCTAGATCCACTTTATGATCATGTTTTATGCTAGATCCATTTTATGATCATATCTTATGCTATGATAGATCTATCTCTCAAGATCCAGTTCAATTGTGATTATTCTAGTATGTTATTTTTGTTTCATTTGGATAGATCAAATCATTTATGTGAACCATGAACATATGCCACCTTGAATTGATTAGGATTGGGTCCACACCTTTATCTTAATTGTAACCTCTGTGATGTGGATTTGGGTAGTTCTATTTATAAACCTGTAGATATAAACCTTTATTTATGATTAGATCTAATTTAATCTATCAGATCTAAAGCATGTGGACATTTTATGTAGATCTAAAGCGATATTTTTGTTATATCCCATTATGATGATGATTACATGTTCATGACAATATGTATGTTCCCCTTGATATGATGTTAATTACATGTCCATTCACTTTGTTATCTTGCTAGTATGTTGAGACGACCCGATTTCCCGTTCTCACGGAAACAAGGTTATCTTTGGAATATAACACAGAAACAAATAATAGCAGAACATAATTAAATAAATACACCAGAATGAACAACAAAATATACTGGATAAAAGTAATCATCAGAGTTACACAGTATACAGGATCTTACTTAGTACAAATACAGTTCAGCTATACATAAATGTCTACAGCGGAAATAAACAAAATATGTACAATAGGAGCTGAACAGCATAAAAAGAATAAATGATAGAATCCATCTTCAGCTCCAGCTATCCAGAAAAAGAACCAGCTAAACCTGAATACAAGGCTGCCCGTGTAGAAAAAGGGGCACCCGAGTTTGAGAGTGAAACAAACTACGAGTCAGTCATGGGACTGGTATGAGAAATCTACTCAACACCTATATAATATGGCAAATCACAGGACCACGCCACTTTCGTGGAACGGGTTTACTCCATTGGATTGCCAGTGCTTTAAAACAAATCTTTCTTTTAAACATCGCTATGCTTTTTATAAAAATGAAGCCGTTATAAGACTCAGTTCCCATCATACAATGCAACGCAAACCGGAGGATAGAGTTTTTACCTTATAACGGTCAAAATATGCTTGATACGAATAAAACAAAGGCATTTGATATTATTGCTAGTGTTTATATGTTTTGAAAGCAATTTCAAATCATAACTATCAATCATAGACGGCATTAATGCCCCATACCACTATGTCGCCATATATAGGTATACAATCAAAACCGCACGATGTCGTATTTGGAAATTGGATTTCCGTCATGAACCAAGGCAAAAGATAGTCCTTACCGAATTCGAGACGCTCTAGCCCGCCCCTCAGGATCAGAACGCATCAACCCTTTAGATCGTCAGGGCCGGTCCACCGATGTGGATTATTATGCCTGAACACTACGTCTCCCCGCCCTTTGGGGCGTAAACGAGCCAACGAATGACTCCATCGGACCCGGATCGTCCGATCAAACCGAGGCGCCTCGCAACAGCAACAACCACATAGGTGAAAAGTATATAAATGTCAGGGCTGGTAGGTCACTGACACCACCCAAGCTAGAAAGAAACGTAGGCCCTCCCTGATGTCCTCTCCCGTTTTAGGTTCATACCGGGGTGTGAGGCTCGCGAATTTACGTTATACACAAAGCTACGCCACACAGGCGGTGCTTTGATCATCACCACAAGACTTTGCTTTTCAACAGAAGCCCTGATCACTGCATCTTAGCATGCCACACAGAATAAATCCTATGTCAGACACACAGTCCATTTACAAGTCCGTTCTGGGTCTGAACGAAACCGGAGGCACTAAATACCTCGCAAACCCATCGATCACCACGTACGTCTGGACGATCACCACTCATTATCCATATTTCGGGATGCCTCCCAATCAGGACCTCGGTTACCATCCAAACGAGGTGAAGATCTCCGGTCTTCGACCGTCGTCTTCATCTTCGACTTTCAATCGTCGGTCGATTATTTGAAATGAGAATTAACTCGGCCTTTTCAAATAATTCACGTATATTTAGAATTTCAAATCAATTTATTTTAATGGTTAAATTATTCGACAACACCAATTGTGTTCTTTAATATAGTTTTCACACCAAACACATTCAACCATCAAACATCACATAAATCAAGCAAATTCAGTTTATTTCCATTCCATATCGCTTATGATATTTTATAACTATTTATCACTATTTTTATTTATTTTAAAATAGCCATTTTATTCAAAACGACGCTTCGGGCCATAAGGCGGCCGTGGCGCTGTTTTTCTTCAGATTTGATTTACACATATCTGAAAATCTAACCGTTGGATCCTCACAAAATTTACATCATTAGAAAGGTCTTTTCAAAACGAATCCAACGGTTCCAGTTTCGGGAAAATCCGACGGTCGGATCTCCCGGTACAATCGTTTGAATTTTCGATTTCAAAATACGAACTACAGCGTCGTTATTCGATTAAATATATAATTATATTTATATATATATAAATATAATCGCTTCTGGCGCTGTTTTTCTTCAGATTTGAATTAAACATTCCAGACAATCCAACCGTTGGATTTTTACAAGGTTGGTGCCGTTGGAAAGATTATTCCAAGGCGAACCCGACGGTTGAGATTTCGGGAAAATCCAATGGTCGGATTTCCCGTACTAGTCGTTTGAAATCACGGTTTCAAAATACGAACTGCACAGCTTCGTTTCGTTTTAATTTTATTTATATTTATATATTTATATAAATATAGTTCATTCAACAATTTCAATATCGTTTTCACTTCAAAAAAATTTTCTAACACCTTAAATTTTGGAAAAATTTCGCCATAACCTCCCCTGCACCGGGAGCGTCGGGAAATCGCAAATAGCGTCCCGGTCCTTCTAATCTCAAAAAGAAAAAGAAAAAGCCAAGCGGCTAGCCAACAGGCTCAAAATCATCACCCAAACAAATCAGTAAATGTGTACCTATTTGTCGGGCACAAATTTTATTCCTCTTCTCTAGCCCCTTTGCTATAACCTGTTCAATGAATATGCATGTACATATATATACAGTCCATATCATTTTTCATTTTCTATTCAACTTCATATTTGATTTCTATTTGGTTTAAAAACACCATTCATTCTAATGTTACATAAATAGGTGCAAATCATTTCATTAGCTAATTAATGAATATTTCAACTCATATATGTTTATTTTGAACAAGTGGCTATTTTTAACACTTCACATTTCAACGATTTATGCATACAATAAAAATGTGATTTTTATTGTAAAACAATTCATTTCAAAACACTATTTTTCTGTATAGTTCATATAGTCGATAAAAGGTGATTTTTATTATCAAACAATTTATTTCAAAATATGAATACCATTCAGCACATGAATTTCTAAACAACGAATGAATATCAATTCAACACATGAATGTTTTCAATAGTTTTTATATATAGATAAAAATGTGATTTTTATTATCGAACAATTTATTTCAAAATATGAATACCATTCAACACATGAATTGCTAAACAACGAATGAATATCAATTCAACACATGAATGTTTTCTATAGTTTCTATATATATATAAAAATGTGATTTTTATTATCGAACAATTTATTTCAAAATATGAATACCATTCAACACATGAATTTCTAAACAACGAATGAATATCAATTCAACACATGAATGTTTTCTATAGTTTCTATATATATATAAAAATGTGATTTTTATTATCGAACAATTTATTTCAAAATATGAATACCATTCAACACATGAATTTCTAAACAACGAATGAATATCAATTCAACACATGAATGTTTTCTATAGTTTCTATATATATATATAAAAATGTGATTTTTATTATCGAACAATTTATTTCAAAATATGAATACCATTCAACACATGAATTTCTAAACAACGAATGAATATCAATTCAACACATGAATGTTTTCAATAGTTTTTATATATAGATAAAAATGTGATTTTTATTATCGAACAATTTATTTCAAAATATGAATACCATTCAACACATGAATTTCTAAACAACGAATGAATATCAATTCAACACATGAATGTTTTCAATAGAATGAATAAATATAGTTTAAGCATATGAAAATAATTCAAACACACAAATATTATTCAAAATTTCGGCAGCATAACGGCAGGGTAGTTACACCGGCACCGTCCCTAGTACGGCTCCTCGCTCTACCTTAAAACCTCGCGGTTTTTGACAATGGGGTTCATGCATCTAGTTCGCACGCAGGCGGCATGTATATATTTATTTCATTTCCACAAACTAATCCTAAGTGGTTTCAACCAAATATTTCACAACCACCCATGGGTATTTTTCAACCACAATCAACCAATATCAATCACAAACAATCCCAAACAATCATTCGCTATCAATCAAATTTCCACAACAATTTCAACCAATAAATATCGTCCATGGTTTGTAGACGAGGGGCGTATATATATATATATATATATATATATATATATATATATATATATATATAGCAATTCACTTTTACTTCACACATATATATATAAATTTTAAATCAGAAATCTCACCAATAGCTATCCAACTACGATTCTTCCTTTAGAGAAATCTTCGCCTATTTGTCGCTTTCACCCGTATTCTCTGCATATGTAAAAATCGAATTTTTTACTACGTTATTCAATATATAAAAATATGATTTTTACTTCGGCTTTCAATATATAAAAATCTGATTTTTACTTCGACTTTCAATATATAAAAATCTGATTTTTACTTTTAAATTTCTAATCTCCTTTTAGTTTATAAATCATTTTAAAATTAGTTTTAAAATCATTCAAAAAAAATCAGTTTTAAACTTTTAAACAAATCAGTTTCAAACTTTTAAACAAATCAGTTTTTATTTTTCTAACAAATTCAGTTTTTATTTTTAAAACAAATTCAGTTTTTATTTTTCTTACAAATTCAGTTTTTATTTTTCTAACAAATTCAGTTTTTATTTTTAAAACAAATTCAGTTTTTATTTTTAAAACAAATTCAGTTTTTATTTTTAAAACAAATTCAGTTTTTATTTTTAAAACAAATTCAGTTTTTATTTTTCTAACAAATTCAGTTTTTATTTTTAAAAAAAAAATCCAGTTTTTACTTTTAAAAAGAAATCCAGTTTTTACTTTTAAAAAGAAATCCAGTTTTTACTGCTTTTCAAATATTCAGAATTAAAATAAAGTAAATAAATAAAGTAAAACTTACAGAGAGGGGGGGAAGGTCTTCGCCGATGGTCGGAGGCAGCTTCGAGGGGGACTCGCGATTCGACGGGGGGCTAATCGGTGTCGCGACGCGGAGGAGGGAGAGTGAAGCGGAGGAGAGAGTGGCGCAGGTCGGAGGTGTCTTCAGTGGCGGCGTCGTTCGCTTTAGGGGGGGGGGGGCGGTCTGTCGATGTCGCTAGGGTTTTTTTTTTTTTCCTTTTTTTTTTCTCGTTTGAAATATGATTGAACGGGGGGGCCAGGAGGAAAGATAAAGGGGAGGGGATAAAAATATATATATATATATATATTTTTTTTTATTTAATTATTTAAAGTTGACTTTTACCCACGACCACGAAACGAGGCCCACCGCCTGTCGTCCATAGCGTTTAACCCCCATTCCGAACACAATGGGATATGTATCGCAAGCTGATTTGATCGTTACAATCAGTTTCCGTTGAATTTACATTTAAATCATTATATTGAATTTTAAACGTACATTTCAAATTACCGGGGTCACATACTGACTAGAAAAATTCCCGGAAAACATTTTCTAGCTTCGTATTGACGATACGGTCCTAACAAAACTAGTTTCGTCGAATTCTGAGGCCGTTTGAAAAATGGCCAATTTCCAGTCGATTAAAATCAATGGAAACTGGTCAAACGCGTTTTCTTTTGCCACGCTCACATATTGATTCGAAAAATTATGAAATTTGGAATCTAACAATAACTTGACACTGCGGATCTAACAAAAGTGGTTTCGTCAAAATCCGAGGTCGTTTGCAAAATGTCCATTTTAAGGGCCTGAATTCCATAGCGACTATTCAGAATTTTCAACTGGACATATCTTTTGATTCCCGCTATCAGATTTCGATTGGTCGGATTCGTTGGAAAGATATTACCAACTAGATTCCACTATTTTTGGTTTCACTAAAATCCGGATTGTCATTGCACCCGGTATATTCAATTGAAGTTTGAAATCGAATTATCGAACTACCGCGCCATTTTCAATTCTATATATAATTATAATTAATTATATTCGTTTTCAAATGTCGATTCAAACTCAGTTTTCATCGCCATTATTTAAAATATTTATTTTAAATATTTAAAATCCATTATTTTAGCCAATTTAAAAATTTTAAATTGGTTCAGATTTTCTGGGTCGTTACAATCTCCCCCACTTAAAACTTTTCGTCCCCGAAAAGGAATAAAGTCGAAAGTGGTTTGATAAATCTACGATCACACAACACAACAACCAATCCAATTGTTTTTAACCCTTTCAGAGTATAGAATAAATAATGCACATCCATCGGAAGAAAATAGCAACGGAATAGAGAATTAAATGGTAATGCAAAGTAGGGTAAATGTACCTTGCACCAGAGTCAATCAGAGATATCTACTCGGCATCTAGGATAAGCTTTCTGAATGCTCTCCTCAGTTTCCCAAGTACAATCTCGCGGATCTCCACTCCATTGCACTTTGACTAAGTGAACCTTCTTGTTTCTCAGCTCTTTGGTTTCTTTGCCGATAATCTTTAGCGGCTCACGCCTCACGGCTAATTCTGGAGTAATTTCAATGTCATGTTGAGCTGCTTCTTCCACGATCAAGTCTGGATCATGAACGTGCTTTCGAAGTTGAGATATATGAAATACATCATGAACTCCAGGCAACCAGTCAGGCAGTTTGACCCTATAAGCGAGAGTTCCGATCCGTTCCAGAATAGGAAACGGACCAATGAATTTGGGTGCCAACTTTCCAGTTTTACCGAACCGGATAACTCCTCTCATCGGCGATACTTTCAAATATACATAGTCGCCAACTTCAAAGGATATATCTCTTCTTCTTTTATCGGCGTAGCTCTTTTGTCGGCTTTGAGCAGCGAGTAATTTCTTCTTAATAAAATCGACTTTGTCGGCAGCTTCTCGAATCATATCGGGACCCAACACAAGTCTATTCCCAGGCTCGACCCAACAAGCAGGAGATCTGCACGGTCTACCGTACAATGCTTCGAATGGCGACATTGTCAGACTCGCCTGGTAGCTGTTGTTATAAGAGAACTCAGCCAAATGTAGATTGTCTTCCCATGATCCACCGAAATCTATTACACAAGCCCGCAATAGATCTTCTAAAATGCGATTCACCCTCTCAGTCTGACCGTCTGTCTGAGGATGATATGCGGTGCTTAAGTTTAACTTCGTTCCTAGTTCGACTTGAAATGCTTCCCAGAATTTGCTAGTGAATATTGTATCTCTATCACTTACTATACTGAACGGCACCCCATGCAGTCTAACTATTTCCCTGAAGTAAATCTACGCCAGACTCTGAGCAGTTCTGTTTGATCTGACAGGTATGAAATGGGCGGTCTTCGTGAAACGATCTACGATCACCCAAATACTGTCATTTCCTTTTCTGGTTCTGGGCAAACCATCAATGAAATCCATAGAAATATGCTCCCACTTCCAACCAGGAACTTCCAGCGGTTGTAATAATCCAGCCAGTTTCTGTTGGTCGCTTTTGACTAGCTGGCAAGTAGGGCATCGACTAATATATATCGAAACGTCTCTTTTCATAGCCTTCCACCAGAAAGTTCTTTTGAGATCGTTATACATTTTGGCCACACCAGGATGGATACTCAGCTTGGACTTGTGACACTCATCTAACACTTCCCTTTTTAGCTCAGGAACGTCAGGAACACAAATCCTTCCTTTCAACCTCAAGGTCTCGTCGTTATCTATTTGAAAACACGAGGGTTCGCCTTTCTGAATCCTTTTGATCATATCTTTAATAAAGTTATCCTCCTTCTGAAGAATAGATATTTTGTCAATCAAGGAAGTTGTGATAATAAAACTGGCGATCATTTCATTCTTTCGGCTTAACGCATCGGCCACGACATTGGCTTTTCCTGGAGTATATATAATTTCGAAGTCATATGCTGCAAGAAACTCCAGCCAATGTTGCTGTCTCAGATTTAAGTCCTTCTGAGTGAACAGATACTTTAACGACTGGTGATCTGTAAACAGTTCAAATCTCTCGCCCAGAAGATAGTGTCTCCAGATTTTCAAAGAGAATATGATAGCCAATAACTCAAGATCATGAGTTACATAGTTTTTCTCGTGTGGCTTCAGTTGACGGCTAGCATAAGCAATCACTTGGCCCCTTTGCATCAACACTGCACCAAGGCCTTCTCTAGAAGCATCAGTCCATACTTTTAAATCTTGGTTGCCACCGATGATGGTTAACACTGGAGCTGTCGTTAATCTTAACTTCAGCTCTTCGAAAGCCTCCTCACTCTCTTGAGTCCATTTGAATTTAGAATGCTTCTTTGTAAGCTTCGTTAAGTGACCAGATATCTTCGAAAAGTCTTTAACGAATTTCCGGTAATAGCTAGCCAATCCGAGAAAACTGCGGACTTCAGTGGGAGTACTGGGCTGTTTCCAATTCTGAATAGCTGTGATTTTGCTTGGATCCACAGCGATTCCATCTTTCGATACGACGTGGCCTAGAAATTTTACTTCATCTTGCCAGAATATACATTTGGAAAACTTAGCTTTTAATACATTCCTTCTGAGGATTTCTAACACTTGTTCCAAATGTTTTTCATGCTCGACTTTCGATTTAGAGAAGATTAGAATATCGTCAATGAAAACCAGAACAAATTTATTCAAAACTCCTCTGAATACTCTATTCATCAGATCGACGAAGTAAGCTGGAGTGTTACATAAGCCGAATGGCATTACTAACCACTCGTAGAATAAGTCGGGACCTCTGAATGCTGTCATTGGAACACACTCTTCGGCAATTCGAAGTTGATGGAAACCTGTAGCTAGGTCCATTCGTGAAAATACTTGTGCTCCATTTAATCGATCCAACAAATCATCAATCTGCGGCAATGGATACTTGTTCTTTATTGTCTGTTTGTTCAGATCACGATAATCCACGCATAGCCGTAGAGTACCGTCAGATTTTGGGACAAATACCACTGCTGCACCCCAATCAGAGAAACTAGGCCTGATCAGACCTTTCCATACTAGCTGTCGTGTTTGATTGTCCAATTCCTCCTTCTCTTTCAAGGACATTCTTCGAATAGCGTGAACTACCGGCCTTGCATTGGGAATCAAAGCAATCTTGAAATCTATTTCTCTCTGCGGAGGTAAACGAACAACTTCTTCGAACACGTCCGCATAGTTTTTGACGACAGGAATATCTTTGATGAGGTCAGGAATATTCTCTGCGATTTCAGGGGCATTTTCTATTTGAGCTGGAGAAACATTCAAAGCTGCCCAGAAGTCTTTTCTATTAGCATTCTGACCTTCACAGGGAATGGTTATATAATCACCTGATTTAATCTTCGCCTTTACGACTCTCTCGGCGCATTTAACCTCTGCTTCATATTTGGTTAGCCAATCCAATCCCAGAATAAGATCGAATTCATCAAAATTCATGACTACAGAGATAATAGGGAATTTATAGCAAGAAAAGGAGACAGACACTGCACAAATCCAACTGAGATTGATAGAACCCCCGACCGGATTCTGGACAGTCATTGGTTCCTTAAGCTTCCTCAAGTTTAAATCAAGTTTCTTAGCGGCACTCTTTGAAATAAAGCTTCGCGACGCACCTGTGTCAAACAGTACTTTAACTGGAATGTTTTTGACAGTAAGTGTTCCTTCTAAAACATCAGCCCTCTCTTGGCTTGCTGAGGGATCAGAAGTTTCTGCCAATTCATTCACCTGAACTACTTCAGGCTTCCTCAAGAGCCAGCAATCCTTTGCAAGATGACCAGTCTGCTTGCATTTACTGCAACCTCTTTTCTCTTGAAATCTCTCTTTGGATTTAGATCCCTTCTTTCTTCGTTTGTTCCAAGATCTACAACTTACCGCCAAATGTCCTTTTCTATTGCAGCTTGAGCACGTGACGGTCGTTGTTGGTTCTCTCCCGGATTCAGCCCTTTTTCTCTTGGCACTGGGCTTCTTACTGACCTCAGCCCTCGTACTGGCTTCTGGAATATCAGTTTCCAACTCTTCTTTGTCACTACAACGAACTTCTTCTTCGTCGCGTAACATCCCTTTCTTATGGAGATCTTCATACTGATAAGCCATGTATATCATTTCAGAAAAAGGAAGCTTCACATGTCCCAATACTTTATTCTGGTATTTCCTTTGAAGCCCGTGAATAAATCTCAGATTTTTCCTCTTCGGATTTTGAATTAGATGAGGGGCAAAGTGAGAAAGTTCATTGAATTTCTTATGATATTCGGGAATGGTCATATCACCTTGTATTAGATAAGAAAATTCATCGCATAACCGCTGAGTTGCTTCGGGAGGAGTAAATCTTTCCAGGAAAATCACTTTAAATCTGTCCCAGGTGATATCACCTTCTGGATTATCTTTAATAACTGAATCCCACCAAAACAAAGCTTCGTCTTCGAGTGCCCAGGAGGCCAGTAATCTTTTCTGGGCATCCCTTAGTTTTATGGCTTCGAAGATTTTCTCAGCCGAACGAATCCAAGCTTGTGTTCTCATAATAGATTCTTCGCCCGAAAAGGGTTTTCCACCCAGATTTCTATATTTCATGAATAGAGCTTCTATATCCGGGTCAGTATTACTTCTTCTGTTTCTGGCACTCATTTTCTAGTACTTCTGCAAATAGCAGATCAAGTGTCAGGTCACAGAAAAGATATTTTAAAACATAGAAACATGTACTTCAAATGTAAATGTGTCTATCGAGGTGTAATTTCATCCTGCTTTACTCATACCAGGATATTGCTGATCCTGTCTGTATAGAGTTACCCGTCCTAGAACACTACTGGTTCTATTTCTGACGAGTTCGTTCAAATGTTATATTCCAGAACTAAGCTTAACCAAAGCTCTGATACCACGTTGAGACGACCCGATTTCCCGTTCTCACGGAAACAAGGTTATCTTTGGAATATAACGCAGAAACAAATAATAGCAGAACAGAATTAAATAAATACACCAGAATGAACAACAAAATATACTGGATAAAAGTAATCATCAGAGTTACACAGTATACAGGATCTTACTTAGTACAAATACAGTTCAGCTATACATAAATGTCTACAGCGGAAATAAACAAAATATGTACAATAGGAGCTGAACAGCATAAAAAGAATAAATGATAGAATCCATCTTCAGCTCCAGCTATCCAGAAAAAGAACCAGCTAAACCTGAATACAAGGCTGCCCGTGTAGAAAAAGGGGCACCCGAGTTTGAGAGTGAAACAAACTACGAGTCAGTCATGGGACTGGCATGAGAAATCTACTCAACACCTATATAATATGGCAAATCACAGGACCACGCCACTTTCGTGGAACGGGTTTACTCCATTGGATTGCCAGTGCTTTAAAACAAATCTTTCTTTTAAACATCGCTATGCTTTTTATAAAAATGAAGCCGTTATAAGACTCAGTTCCCATCACACAATGCAACGCAAACCGGAGGATAGAGTTTTTACCTTATAACGGTCAAAATATGCTTGATACGAATAAAACAAAGGCATTTGATATTATTGCTAGTGTTTATATGTTTTGAAAGCAATTTCAAATCATAACTATCAATCATAGATGGCATTAATGCCCCCATACCACTATGTCGCCATATATAGGTATACAATCAAAACCGCACGATGTCGTATTTGGAAATTGGATTTCCGTCATGAACCAAGGCAAAAGATAGTCCTTACCGAATTCGAGACGCTCTAGCCCGCCCCTCAGGATCAGAACGCATCAACCCTTTAGATCGTCAGGGCCGGTCCACCGATGTGGATTATTATGCCTGAACACTACGTCTCCCCGCCCTTTGGGGCGTAAACGAGCCAACGAATGACTCCATCGGACCCGGATCGTCCGATCAAACCGAGGCGCCTCGCAACAGCAACAACCACATAGGTGAAAAGTATATAAATGTCAGGGCTGGTAGGTCACTGACACCACCCTAGCTAGAAAGAAACGTAGGCCCTCCCTGATGTCCTCTCCCGTTTTAGGTTCATACCGGGGTGTGAGGCTCGCGAATTTACGTTATACACAAAGCTACGCCACACAGGCGGTGCTTTGATCATCACCACAAGACTTTGCTTTTCAACAGAAGCCCTGATCACTGCATCTTAGCATGCCACACAGAATAAATCCTATGTCAGACACACAGTCCATTTACAAGTCCGTTCTGGGTCTGAACGAAACCGGAGGCACTAAATACCTCGCAAACCCATCGATCACCACGTACGTCTGGACGATCACCACTCATTATCCATATTTCGGGATGCCTCCCAATCAGGACCTCGGTTACCATCCAAACGAGGTGAAGATCTCCGGTCTTCGACCGTCGTCTTCATCTTCGACTTTCAATCGTCGGTCGATTATTTGAAATGAGAATTAACTCGGCCTTTTCAAATAATTCACGTATATTTAGAATTTCAAATCAATTTATTTTAATGGTTAAATTATTCGACAACACCAATTGTGTTCTTTAATATAGTTTTCACACCAAACACATTCAACCATCAAACATCACATAAATCAAGCAAATTCAGTTTATTTCCATTCCATATCGCTTATGATATTTTATAACTATTTATCGCTATTTTTATTTATTTTAAAATAGCCATTTTATTCAAAACGACGCTTCGGGCCATAAGGCGGCCGTGGCGCTGTTTTTCTTCAGATTTGATTTACACATATCTGAAAATCTAACCGTTGGATCCTCACAAAATTTACATCATTAGAAAGGTCTTTTCAAAACGAATCCAACGGTTCCAGTTTCGGGAAAATCCGACGGTCGGATCTCCCGGTACAATCGTTTGAATTTTCGATTTCAAAATACGAACTGCAGCGTCGTTATTCGATTAAATATATAATTATATTTATATATATATAAATATAATCGCTTCTGGCGCTGTTTTTCTTCAGATTTGAATTAAACATTCCAGACAATCCAACCGTTGGATTTTTACAAGGTTGGTGCCGTTGGAAAGATTATTCCAAGGCGAACCCGACGGTTGAGATTTCGGGAAAATCCAATGGTCGGATTTCCCGTACTAGTCGTTTGAAATCACGGTTTCAAAATACGAACTGCACGGCTTCGTTTCGTTTTAATTTTATTTATATTTATATATTTATATAAATATAGTTCATTCAACAATTTCAATATCGTTTTCACTTCAAAAAAATTTTCTAACACCTTAAATTTTGGAAAAATTTCGCCATAACCTCCCCTGCACCGGGAGCGTCGGGAAATCGCAAATAGCGTCCCGGTCCTTCTAATCTCAAAAAGAAAAAGAAAAAGCCAAGCGGCTAGCCAACAGGCTCAAAATCATCACCCAAACAAATCAGTAAATGTGTACCTATTTGTCGGGCACAAATTTTATTCCTCTTCTCTAGCCCCTTTGCTATAACCTGTTCAATGAATATGCATGTACATATATATACAGTCCATATCATTTTTCATTTTCTATTCAACTTCATATTTGATTTCTATTTGGTTTAAAAACACCATTCATTCTAATGTTACATAAATAGGTGCAAATCATTTCATTAGCTAATTAATGAATATTTCAACTCATATATGTTTATTTTGAACAAGTGGCTATTTTTAACACTTCACATTTCAACGATTTATGCATACAATAAAAATGTGATTTTTATTGTAAAACAATTCATTTCAAAACACTATTTTTCTGTATAGTTCATATAGTCGATAAAAGGTGATTTTTATTATCAAACAATTTATTTCAAAATATGAATACCATTCAACACATGAATTTCTAAACAACGAATGAATATCAATTCAACACATGAATGTTTTCAATAGTTTTTATATATAGATAAAAATGTGATTTTTATTATCGAACAATTTATTTCAAAATATGAATACCATTCAACACATGAATTGCTAAACAACGAATGAATATCAATTCAACACATGAATGTTTTCTATAGTTTCTATATATATATAAAAATGTGATTTTTATTATCGAACAATTTATTTCAAAATATGAATACCATTCAACACATGAATTTCTAAACAACGAATGAATATCAATTCAACACATGAATGTTTTCTATAGTTTCTATATATATATATAAAAATGTGATTTTTATTATCGAACAATTTATTTCAAAATATGAATACCATTCAACACATGAATTTCTAAACAACGAATGAATATCAATTCAACACATGAATGTTTTCTATAGTTTCTATATATATATAAAAATGTGATTTTTATTATCGAACAATTTATTTCAAAATATGAATACCATTCAACACATGAATTTCTAAACAACGAATGAATATCAATTCAACACATGAATGTTTTCAATAGTTTTTATATATAGATAAAAATGTGATTTTTATTATCGAACAATTTATTTCAAAATATGAATACCATTCAACACATGAATTTCTAAACAACGAATGAATATCAATTCAACACATGAATGTTTTCAATAGAATGAATAAATATAGTTTAAGCATATGAAAATAATTCAAACACACAAATATTATTCAAAATTTCGGCAGCATAACGGCAGGGTAGTTACACCGGCACCGTCCCTAGTACGGCTCCTCGCTCTACCTTAAAACCTCGCGGTTTTTTACAATGGGGTTCATGCATCTAGTTCGCACGCAGGCGGCATGTATATATTTATTTCATTTCCACAAACTAATCCAAAGTGGTTTCAACCAAATATTTCACAACCACCCATGGGTATTTTTCAACCACAATCAACCAATATCAATCACAAACAATCCCAAACAATCATTCGCTATCAATCAAATTTCCACAACAATTTCAACCAATAAATATCGTCCATGGTTTGTGGACGAGGGGCGTATATATATATATATATATATATATATATATATATATATATATATATAGCAATTCACTTTTACTTCACACATATATATATATAAATTTTAAATCAGAAATCTCACCAATAGCTATCCAACTACGATTCTTCCTTTAGAGAAATCTTCGCCTATTTGTCGCTTTCACCCGTATTCTCTGCATATGTAAAAATCGAATTTTTTACTACGTTATTCAATATATAAAAATATGATTTTTACTTCGGCTTTCAATATATAAAAATCTGATTTTTACTTCGACTTTCAATATATAAAAATCTGATTTTTACTTTTAAATTTCTAATCTCCTTTTAGTTTATAAATCATTTTAAAATCAGTTTTAAAATCATTCAAAAAAAATCAGTTTTAAACTTTTAAACAAATCAGTTTTAAACTTTTAAACAAATCAGTTTTTATTTTTCTAACAAATTCAGTTTTTATTTTTAAAACAAATTCAGTTTTTATTTTTCTTACAAATTCAGTTTTTATTTTTCTAACAAATTCAGTTTTTATTTTTAAAACAAATTCAGTTTTTATTTTTAAAACAAATTCAGTTTTTATTTTTAAAACAAATTCAATTTTTATTTTTAAAACAAATTCAGTTTTTATTTTTCTAACAAATTCAGTTTTTATTTTTCTAACAAATTCAGTTTTTATTTTTAAAAAAAAATCCAGTTTTTACTTTTAAAAAGAAATCCAGTTTTTACTTTTAAAAAGAAATCCAGTTTTTACTGCTTTTCAAATATTCAGAATTAAAATAAAGTAAATAAATAAAGTAAAACTTACAGAGAGGGGGGGGGGAAGGTCTTCGCCGATGGTCGGAGGCAGCTTCGAGGGGGACTCGCGATTCGACGGGGGGCTAATCGGTGTCGCGACGCGGAGGAGGGAGAGTGAAGCGGAGGAGAGAGTGGCGCAGGTCGGAGGTGTCTTCGGTGGCGGCGTCGTTCGCTTTAGGGGGGGGGCGGTCTGTCGATGTCGCTAGGGTTTTTTTTTTTTCCTTTTTTTTTCTCGTTTGAAATATGATTGAAATAGGGGGCCAGGAGGAAAGATAAAGGGGAGGGGATAAAAATATATATATATATATTTTTTATTTAATTATTTAAAGTTGACTTTTACCCACGACCACGAAACGAGGCCCACCGCCTGTCGTCCATAGCGTTTAACCCCCATTCCGAACACAATGGGATATGTATCGCAAGCTGATTTGATCGTTACAATCAGTTTCCGTTGAATTTACATTTAAATCATTATATTGAATTTTAAACGTACATTTCAAATTACCGGGGTCACATACTGACTAGAAAAATTCTCGGAAAACATTTTCTAGCTTCGTATTGACGATACGGTCCTAACAAAACTAGTTTCGTCGAATTCTGAGGCCGTTTGAAAAATGGACAATTTCCAGTCGATTAAAATCAACGGAAACTGGTCAAACGCGTTTTCTTTTGCCATGCTCACATATTGATTCGAAAAATTATGAAATTTGGAATCTAACAATAACTTGACACTGCGGATCTAACAAAAGTGGTTTCGTCAAAATCCGAGGTCGTTTGCAAAATGTCCATTTTAAGGGCCTGAATTCCATAGCGACTATTCAGAATTTTCAACTGGACATATCTTTTGATTCCCGCTATCAGATTTCGATTGGTCGGATTCGTTGGAAAGATATTACCAACTAGATTCCACTATTTTTGGTTTCACTAAAATCCGGATTGTCATTGCACCCGGTATATTCAATTGAAGTTTGAAATCGAATTATCGAACTACCGCGCCATTTTCAATTCTATATATAATTATAATTAATTATATTCGTTTTCAAATGTCGATTCAAACTCAGTTTTCATCGCCATTATTTAAAATATTTATTTTAAATATTTAAAATCCATTATTTTAGCCAATTTAAAAATTTTAAATTGGTTCAGATTTTCTGGGTCGTTACATATGTTTATGCCAATATATGTTGAAACTATCACTTCTATCATATTCCCTTTTTCATTGTTATGGCTAGACTACTTATTAGCCTAGATGCCGCCAAAATACGTGCGAATATGTTAGTGAAGGAAACGGGGGGAAAGGGATTTATAATTGGCATGTAATCTTTAAATGAATTGATATGTAATTCAAATTATTAGTAAAATAGGTATTGAAACCTATAAAAGAAAGGGATTAATTAATAAATTAATTCATCAAAAAATGGAATGTTTAGTAAATACAATTAGGAATTGTAACTGTACTTATGACACGAGGTTCGGTTACATTAGTGGCTGAAGTCTGCCCGGACTCGACCGGCATATCCAGCAGCCACTAATGTTGAACCTAATGTGGGAGGTCTAAGTATGTAATAAATTAATTCATCAAAAATGGAATGTTTAGTAAATACAATTAGGAATTGTAACTGTACTTATGACACGAGGTTCGGTTACATTAGTGGCTGAAGTCTGCCCGGACTCGACCGGCATATCCAGCAGCCACTAATGTTGAACCTAATGTGGGAGGTCTAAGTATGTAAATACGAATCGGGCTAAGACACGAGGTAAGGCCCAGCTGTAGGATAAGACTGCCTGGACCCGACCGGTATATCCAACATCCACATGTTGTAGGCCTATTGTGAGAGGTCTAGCCCATTATAACCATAAATGGACATGGTAATGAATTGGACTACTTAACCTAAGTTAATCCATAGGAATTGTATGAACTTAAATTTTAGTTGGGGGTTAAGTAAACTTGGCTGAATAAAAGGGGAGGGTTAAGTAAATCTTGGGTAGGTGGGTAATATTTGTATATATAGGCCCACAAACTTAATCGTTAAATAAACATGCTTGAATCAGTGGGAGGGTTAAGTAAATCTTGGGTAGGTGGCTAATATTAGTATATATATAGGCCTACAAACTTAACCGTTAAATAAACATGCTTGAATCAATGGGAAAGTTAAGTAAATCTTGGGTAAGTGGGTAATATTAGTGTATATAGGCCCACAAACTTAACCTGATAAGGTTATGTAATTAAAGACACCTTTTAGGTAAACATAACCAGTTGAAAACCTAGTAGTGGGGATGCAAGACAAAGGGGAGAACTTGCATCATCTTGTATGGGACTCATTTCATTCAGTAACCCTTAAATAGTTATCAAACGGGTACTCCGAACTAGGTCGGAGTGGGGCATGCTTACTGAGTTGATTGTAAGAGATCCAAACGTGGAGGCGGTGTTGACGGCACGTTCCAACGGGGTCATGTGCGTGCATGACTCCGCCTGCTGGGGAAGATAAGACATTGTGACATCAGTAGATATGGTTGTGCACATCCTGAAAATAAAGGGTTGCCACTTTACGGAGTGATACACCCTACTATGGGGCCAGCACAGGGTATCTACGGAATAGGGAGCCGATCGATTGGGGGTAGTAAGTAGGGTACATCTAGTCATGTCTGTTTCTGTGGTGTACCTATGTTTCTGTCTGGGCTAACACCCGTTGTTTCTATTTAGGTACCAGTTCTGTTTGGGTTAAAACCCGTTACTAGAGTACACCTAAAACTACCATTATGTTTCTGTTGGGATCATCCTGTTTTTGTTAAGCAATTGGGGAGTATGTAATCCTATTACATATCTATTATACTAGTACTGGTGCAGAGCAAGGAAAGTATTAAGAAGCGCTATCTATTCTATCCTGTTTACCTTGTCATACCTGCCATTTATGTAGTGATCTCTCTTATCCACTTTGTATGCCTATCATGTTACTTTTATTTATTTACTGGCTAAAAGTAACTGGACTTGCCATACTTTATGTCTAACCCTTTTTGTTTCCCCTTCTTTCTCCCATTCCCCTCCCTCATGTTCTCAGGGAGGAAACACACAGGCTTGATCGTGATTCTACTTATTTTGCTGGAGCTGCTGATATGTATGTATCAAGCTCCTATCCTTGTTGCTATGGCCATATTTTGTTCTTGGGGAATTTATTTTCTTTTTTGTACTCTGATATTTCCATAGTACAAGATATTGGTTTTTATGTTGTAATGGGTTTTTATATTTCAAAAAAATGATGATTTGGACCACGGTATTTTGATGATTAATAAAGTTGTTTATTTCCACTGCAAAATTTTTTATATCAATCTTGTAATATTCTGTGTCTGTTTACCTAAGCGCTTCACGAAACTTAATGCATTCCCTTCATGAGTGACATTAACGGACGTGGAGTGTCACAGATTAGCTTAACAATGCTTATATAAGGTACATCTGTGCAAAAATACAAATAAAATATAGGAACTATTATACATTATGTTTTCCGACCATGTGGGTCAATGTATATGTACTTATCTCTCTTGTTATATTATCGAAGTCCTTCTGTGCAGAGGAAAATCTACAAAAAAAAATCGAAAATTTAGGGTGTTAGAAAAAAAATTAAAAGCTAAAGGGTTGACTTTTAAGTTGGGTACAATTTGAAAGGTTTGAATTAGAAATGGGAAATTAATTATTTGCATGGAAACTAAAAGTTTTGTATAGCTAAAGTTACAAAAATATCAGGTTTCGACTAAAAGGGTTTTAAAAAGTTAATGAGTTTGAAGTGTTTTTCCTGCCTTAGAAATTTCGGGGACGAAACACTTTTAAGGGTGGAGGAATGTAACGATCCGGATTTTAGTCTTTAACTTTGAACATTTAAAATGATTTTTATATGAAGTTTATCAATTTAATAAGCGAAATATGATTTAATATCAAATTTTCGAAATACGAAAAATGAGAAATAATTTAATTTTAAGTTAAAATGAATCGAAAATGATTCTAATAATTAACATAAAATCTATTTGAATATATACGATAATAATGATTTATTATCAATAAATTTGATTGTTTTGAAATCGATTTACATCATATTGATTTAATTTAACACTTAAATATAGCCAATTTTCAAATGACCTCAGATTTCAACAAAACCAATTTTATAAAATCCATAATAGTTAATTATTGTAAGATTTCAAGTTTCGGATCAATTGGACATATTATGTGACCGTACGTAATATAAACGCGTATCAATTTACAATTTGAAACTAAAATAGGTATTTTTCAAGCGGTCTCAGAATTCGACGAAACTAGTTTCATTGTGTCTGGAATATTAAGTTATTGTAAGGTTTTAAATTTAATAACAGTCGGACGATGTCAGTGGTCATGCGAGCTTAAAACGCTCGACGTGATTATAATTGAATATTATAATATAAATAACTAAAAATTCCACCTATAATATCCTAACTTTTTTCTTAACCCTAAGGACTAGTCT
Source organism: Allium sativum (assembly GCA_030737875.1). NCBI lineage: Eukaryota > Viridiplantae > Streptophyta > Magnoliopsida > Asparagales > Amaryllidaceae > Allium > Allium sativum. The sequence goes on along the minus strand of CM060909.1, from coordinate 580,888,594 downwards.
GCCCAGCTAAATTTCTAAGCCAACACTGCTCAGATCTTTAGAAGTTTAAATCAATTTGAAAACTCAATGAAATCACATAAATTTGGATATGATGAACTCAAACACGCGAGAGTTTCACTCATGTATATTATTTAATTATTGCGCGATGCATTTCTAGGTTATTCGATTTTAGGGAAGCGTGGACTAGGAGGTTGGTCGGGTGAGCTACAGGAAGCAGGAGGCAATGGCAAGGTGATGGAGGAGTTCTTGGTGGCAAGGCGAGGTTGATGCTAGAGTCTGGAAGGGTTTGACGAGGGAAGTTGTTGCATCTTTTCGCACAGTGCAAACTGTGCTAGAAGCCGCAGTGGATGGGAGAGATTCGAGGTTGGCATGGTGATGAGGAAATCAAAGCTCGCATGAAGAGGAGGTGAATGAATGTCGTGGCGAGCGTTTTTGTGAAGGGAGGAAGGGGGTTGGGAGGAGCGAAGGGGAGCGGTAATGGGTTATAGCAGGGAATTTTCGAACGAGGAAGAAAAATTAAAGGGTCGGTCAGTTTAATTAGGTAATTATATTAGCTAATGATATTTAAACTTATATATATGTAAAAATTTGTAAAAATATAACTATTTCATATTTGGTCGAATTCAAGCGAAACGAAGCGCATTGGGTTCGTAGTCGCGTACAGTACGCCATTGAGTTGGATTGGGGTGAATCAGAGCCAATTTAATTTTTATATGATTTCAAATGCTTGTTTGAAATTATATAAATCGACTTGAATCGTTAATTAAAAATGAAATATGAGTTAACTTTTTGCTTCCTGAAATACAATGATGTGGTAAAATTTAAATAATTATAATCCATGGTTGTTAGTATAAATTGTGTGTTTGGATTCTTTGAATGACTAGTGTTTGCTTGATGATTGACTATATTTATATTTTCGTGATCTTAAAGGAATTAGAATATAATTTCATTTCATATGCAGGTATAAAATGAATTATGAGCTGTAATGCAGGGAGAACAGGTTGAAGGAATCCAACTGGATTCCTCAAACATTTTTGATATTGCTTGATTGCATATTATTCATATATGAACTGTTTAACCCAAGTAAAAAAATTGGTTTGGATGTTGATTGTTGAATCGAAATTCAACACTGATGTGTTATTTATCAATTAACAGTATTGGTTAAGTGATTGGCAGCAGGTGGCCTAAAATCAATCTTTTAAGGCGTTGATTTGTCGTCATGCGAATTGACAAAATTGAAGTTATAAAATTTATTTTTATAATTGAAGCAATATTTTCAATTTATTTTATATAAGGTAAATAAAATAAAAGTTTTATAAATAAATTAATATCCATAATTGGTTTTAAAAAGTAATTACAGATATTTTATAGAAAATTCTTATGTTTTTAATATGTTTTACAATCAAGGAAGTCAGAAATTAACCTAAGGGTTAATAATTTGGAATAATTGTTTTCAAGAAACAATCAAGTGGAATTTAATTAAATTGATTAAGTTATTAGTTAATTTAAGAGGAAGGGTTAATTGTAATCAATTAACAAATTAACTGTGTTTTCAAGTTGACTATATCAACTATTTCTAATTGAAATTGGTTATTAAATTAATAGTTTTTCAATTAATTTATCAAATCAAGGTAAGACTAAAAACTTGGTTTATAAAAAAGTGTACTTGTAAAACTTGTAGTGTAGTAAAGAATTATCAATGGCAGCCACCTATTACTGCGATTTATCTGCTCTAACTAAATTCTTTTCTTCCTCTCAAATCTTGATCTATGTCCACCGCCACTAGCCCTACCCCGTCTCTCTCCTTCTTTTCAATCTTTCTCAATCTCCTCCATGGCAAAAAGGGTAAAGCTAATCCCCAAACTGAGAATATTGTGACTATATCCGGAAGAGTTGATTATGTCGATGCTGCAACTTGTGAGGACGATTCTTCCCTCCTTCATATGATCCAGACACTGGAAACCGAGACAACAAATCTACCTAAAAAGCCTCTTTCGGTTGTTAATATACTGGTTGAATCTCCCATAACCACCTCACTGACTAGTAGTCCTTCCTCCTTTGAACGTTGGACTGATGAAGTGTAATATCTTCCATGTTTAAGTTATGTAAAAATCTGGAAGTACAAAGAAATAACGCATATCGCTAGATTTCGGCGCTAATTTCATCATAGTCCGTAACTGACATTACTTTTGATGGTGCCAGTGACAAACACGTAGGAGGTTGAAGAAACTGGAGCAGTACTTGATTAAAGGGGTTGTACACTAAGTATCAGTAAGCACATGTAGACAGCTATATACAAAGAAAATGAATGCCTGGCTGCTTGATCTTTTTCTTGCGTGTGTAATAATGTTTGTGACTATTATAACCCTTACTATATGAAGGAATGACTACTATGTACACATGCATTTGAATAAAAGTTAAAATCATTTTTCTACATCTACTCTGGAAATTATGTTTCTTATTCCTTATCTAATTATTGCCTTAATCTTCTTTTTTCATCTGAATTTCACCTAATAATCGTCTAACTCCTCCCCAATTTCGTCTTTCAATCTTGTTCATCTAATTCCGCCCCCCTGCTCTCTTAACCCAACTCTCGCTTTCCCATTTCTTCTGTTTTGTCTAAACCTATAAACGTGACAAGCTCAGGAACTTTATCTCGTGCAGCTGTAAACATGGCTACTTCTGAAGCGAGCCAAAACAAACTGGTATCAGAGCATAACTCTGAGCAAGATTTAGACCCCCAAACCCCCCCCCCCCCCCCAAAAAAACAACACGTCTTCCTTTACTTTTCTTCAAGATCAAGAAGATGCATAGGCAAAACAACAAGAGGTCAACAATAAGGTTTCACAGTCCATGGGAGAGTTAACTGTTAAAGTCGATCAGCAAGGTGGCAAACTTGAGGGGATTTACACTATGTTACAAACCCTAACTCATGACATGCAATTACTCAAAGGCCAATATTCTAACAATCAATCAACCTCGGCAAATGAACAGGGAACACTTGCTCCTAGCTCTAGCAACCGACCTCTTTAAGCAACACACCCTCCATTGTTGCAACATTCTAGAAATAATCCCATACTGCCACCAATCAACACCATTCCAACATCCCACCACATTCAAACCCACATCAAATTGCTTTATCCTCGGCACGCTAGATCCATAATAGTCAAGAAAGCACTTCTTGGAACAAAAATTCTCCCTTCCCCAAGCTTAAGCTTGATTTTCCCCAGTATAATGGAGATGAAATGGTTCTTGAGTGGATTAATCAAGCCAAACAATTCTTTAGATTTCATTAAACCGAAGAGTATTTATGGTTGCCTCCATGTATTTAAAGAAAGATGCACTCAAATGGTATAATTGGTATACGAAGAATATTTAGGAACATCATGCATGGACAATATTTAAGGAAGAAATTATGGTTCGATTTGATGATGAAGACATGGAGCAACCATATGAAGCCTTGGCGAAATTAAAACATGTGACTACTGTGTCTGCCTACTTGTCTAAATTCAAGGGGTTGCAAGCCACCATTGAGGCACTACAACCTCAATTTCTACTAGACCGATTTATAGGAGGATTAAAGGAAGAAATAAGGTATGATGTCTTAACTTCTAGACCCCCAAAATTTTAAACAAGCAGTTTCTTTAGCCAAAATGTTCGAACGAGCATGGATCAGGACCAAGAAAGGTAAGTCAAATCGTTTTCTTCCTACAATAAAATCAAACCCTACTCAAGCAATCATTGTATCCAAGAATTCACCTCTTAATTCTGGCAAGGGTACGGATATTTCTATTGATAAACTAGCTAAAAATAAAGGCTTGACCCCACAATAATTAATTGAAATGAGAAGGCAAGGTATTTGTTATGGATGTAAAGAACCATGGCATAAGAATCAAAAGTGTAAAATTCCACAAATATACATTCTGTAGGGTACAATGTCCTTCACAGAGAATGAGGAAAATACTGAAGGTTCTTTGGAAACAAATGAAGAAGTCTCTGTGAAGAGAATAATGAAGAAACTCACGCCATCACATTACAAGCCATATGTGGAATTCCTTCCCTATCCATAATTAAAGTCCAAGGTACGGTAAAAGGTAAAAAGGTGCAAATACTCATTGATTCAGGTTCAACTCATCGTTTTATAGATGAACAACTAGCCCATAAGCTAAAGCTCAAGATAGATGAATTTAAAACTTACGAAGTGATGGTGGAAAATGAGGAAAAACTAAGAGAGTCTGGAATATGTAATGACGTAATCCTTCACTATCAAGTTGTAAAATGCCGGTGGATTTATTGTTGCTTCCTTCAAAAGGTTGCCAAATAATTCTTGGCGCCTAATGGATGAAAAAATTAGGAGAAATCACTATGAATCTAGACAACTTATTGGTAAAATTTACTTACAACAATAAAAAGTACATATGGCAGGGTATACAACAGCAAGAAGTAAGGTTGGTAGATGATAAAACTATTGGTAAGGAGCAGGCTAAGGGGCATCTATCCATGATGTTGTAATACTACCAGTGAACCAAAAATTGATACAAACTAAGACAACTGGCAAACTATTCCCGAAGAAATTCAAAAGCTCCTGAAGCATTACCCTGAAGTTTACACTAATTCATCCACACTTCCTCCACCAAGAAAACATGACTGCAAAACTCCATTAAAGACAGGTGCTAATCTAGTATGCCTCAAGCCATACTGACATGCACGTCACATATATAGAAGATGAACTAAAAAATCATCAAGGATTTGCTAGAAAGTGGTGTAATCAGACACAGTCAAAGCTTCTATTCATCTCCTATGGTAATGGTAAGAAAGAAGGATGGTACGTGGAGGTTGTGCACTGATTACCGAGGTCTAAATTCTTCAACTATTAAGGATAAATTTCCAATCCCATTAATTGATGACTTATTCAATGAGTTGCATGGTTCAAAGTATATTTCTAAGCTAGATCTCAAATTCGGTTATCATAAAATAAGAATGTGCGAAGAAGATATACATAAATCGTATTTAAAACCAATGATGGACATTATGAGTTTATTGTTATGCCATTTGGCATGGTTAACGCACCCTCTACTTTTCTGTTATTGATGAATGATACATTTAGGCCTTATTTACGAAAATTTATCTTGGTATTCTTTGATGACATACTAATCTATAGCCAAACAATGTCTGAGCATATACAACATCTTAATATGACTTTTTAGATACTAAAGGCTAACCAGTTAATCATCAAGCAATCAAAATGCAATTTTACCAAAGAATCTCTTGAGTACTTAGGGCACATCATCTCAGTACATGGTGTATTAGTGGATCCTAGCAAAGTACAAGCAGTACTGGATTGGCCTTTTCCAAAAGATTTGAAGGTATTAAGGGGATTCTTAGGTTTAACTGGGTACTACAGAAAGTTTATAAGGAGTTACGGGTTAATTACAAGGCCCCTGACTAACATGTTAAAGACTAATTCTTTTGAATGGACTGACGAAACTGTACAGGCTTTTAGTGTATTGAAATAATGTTTGTTAACCCCCAATATTGGCGATGCCAAATTTTTCAAAGACATTTATTCTTGAATGTGACACAAATGGCCAAGGTGTGGAACAGTACTTCTACAAAATGAAAAACCTACTGCTTATCTTAGCAAGGCGTTACAAGGAATAAATTTGTTACTATCTACATACAAAAAAGAACACATGGCTATAATTATTGCCACCAAGAAATGGTCACAATACTTAATTGGCAGGTAGTTTGTGATTATAATCGATCATCAGAGCTTGAAGTATTTGTTATCTCAAAAACTTCACACATGTGTGCAAAACAATTGGTTAGCAAAGCTCCATGGATTAGACTACAAAGTTGAGTATAAAAGTGGCAAAGAAAACGTTGTGGTTGATGCTTTATCAAGTAAGAAAAATATTATTTATCAAGAGGTATAGTCACATGCAATGCAAACTATACAGTCACATGCAATATCTACAATGCAAACTCCATGGCTACAAGATTAAAAGAATACTTTATTATCCTCTCCTTGGTACCAAAAAATAATATTAAATTTCAAACAAGGGCAGCTGTGTGAAAGAAAGTACAAAGTAGTAGATGGACTAAATTTCATAAGGGAAAAATAATGTTAGACCATCATTTAACAAATCTTCTCCAAGCAGTGATCGAGGAGCATCATTCATCACCTTTAGCAGGACACTATGGTATTAAAGGAAGTCTGGAAAAAAATTAAATAGGTTTTTTTCTAGAAAAATATGAAGAGAAGCATTGAGTTCTTTGTCAAGTCATGTGATGTATGCCAAAAGACAAAGGGGGAAAATATATTACTCCCTGGTCTGTTGAGCCCATTACCTGTTCCTGAATAGATATGGGAGGACATATCTATGGATTTGACAACATGCCTACCTAAAAGACATAAATACACAGTTATTTACGTGGTTGTAGATAGATTGAGCAAGTATGCTCATTTTTTTCCTCTGAGTCACCCCTATACAGCTAAAGAAGTAGCTAAAGTATTCTTTAATGGTGTATTTAAGTTACATGGGATGCCTAAATCAATAGTAATTAATTGAGATGATATTTTCACTAGCAATTTTTGGCAAGAACTATTCAACTTACAAGGCTGCAAATTAAAGTTTATTTCGGCTTACCATCCACAAAGTGATGGACAAACTGAAGCTATTAATAAAAAAATTAGAAGTGTATCTCAGATGCTTTGTTTGTCACCGCCCATATGATTGGAATGAATGGCTCACTTTGGCCGAATTTTGGTATAGTACAACTGGAAATCCTCGATCTAAATGACCCCATTTAAGGCAGTTTATGGCAGAGATCCACCCATTCTATTAAGTTATGTACCTAACACAGCTAGAGTTGAGCAGGTTGAGGAGATATTATTCAGCCGAGACATTACATTGGAGTTTTTAAAAATAGTCTTAAGTTAGCACAAGACAGAATGAAAAAAATACAATCTTAAAAGGATTGAGAGAGAATTCAAAGTGGATGATTGGGTATATTTGAAACTGCAACCATACAGGCAAATAACTGCATGAAATCATAAAACTCACAAGTTGTCTCCTAAATTTTATGGGTAGTATAAGATAATTGAAAAAATAGGAATGGTGGCATATAAGCTTCAACTACCAGAAAGTGTTAAGATTCATCCCATTTTTCATGTTTCTCAGCTGAGGAAAAAGGTTGGCACACAAATAATTATACAAGACGACATACCCAGCTATGAAGAAGAAGTGGCACTACAGCCAGAAAGATTTTTAGACTGCAGAATGGTGCCGAGAAATGGTCAAGCAATATTACAGATATTAGTCAAGTGGAAGGGTCAACTGGAGGAAGAAGCTACATGGGAGGATTATTGGCCGATGGTGAGAAGATTCCCTACACTGGACCTTGAGACAAGGTCCATTTTTGAAGAGAGGCGAGGTGTAATAACTCTTCCATGATTGGGTTATGTAAAAATCTGGAAATACAAAGAAATAAAGCAGATCACAGATTTTGGCATTAAGTTCATCAGAGTCTGTGACAGACATTACTTCTGATGGTGCCAGTGACAAACGTGTGCTGGAGATTGAAGAAACTGGAGCAGGACTTGATTAAAGGGGTTGTACACTGAGTACCAGTGTGCACATGCACACAGCTATATACAAAGAAAATGAAAGCCTAACTGTTTGATCTTTTTCTTGCGTGTGTAATGATGTTTGTGACCGTTATAACCTCTAATATATAAAGGGATGAATACTATGTACATAGGCATTCAAATAAAAGTTTAAATCATTTTTTGCATATACTCTGGAAATTCTGTTTCTTATTCCTTATCTAATTCTCGCCTTAATCTTCTCTGTTCATCTGAATTTCACCTAATAATCATATAATTCCTCCCCAATTTTGTCATTCAATCTTGTTCATCTAATTCCTTCCCCATGCTCTCTTAACTCAACCCTCTCTTTCCTATTTCTTCTATTTCGTCCAAACCCATAAACATGGCAAACTCAGGAAGTTCATCTCATGCAGCTGTAAACATGGCTACTTCTGAAGTGAGTCTTAACATGAAGCTGATGTCTGTGTCAAAATGTTTGGCTCGAATGATGCAGGTAAAAGCACTAGCACTAACTCTTCTGGAAATGGAAATGTGGAATATGGATTAGTTGTTGATGATCAAGTTCTAGTGAGAAAAGGTTTATCAATGGATAATGGGAATGATGGAATTGGTGTGAATGAGACTTTCATGCAGACCGCAGGTTTGTTTCCCTCCCCTGGTGTTAATCTCCCTAATCGTCCGTATACTGTTTGTCAGTATTCCCCTTTCGTGTCTGCGGTGTCCATTCTTGTTTTGTCAAGTAATAAAGACAAAGCATCTTTGGTTCTTTCATTTGATTCTGTCCCTAAACCTAATTCTATTGTGGTACCTCTAAGCTGCCTGACCACAATAGGTCGATTGAATACACTTCTAGATTTTCAAAGTGCTAAAGAGAATGCAGATCTAAATGAAGCTATGGGTTTAACTTTCAAATCTACTTTGGGTAATGATAATGCAGGTTTGCCAGTAATGGGTGAATGGCCTAGTGGTGGAGCGGATAAAAATGCATGCAAATGGACATCACTTTTTTAGAAATCCCCTCGTAACATAGGATCATATGAGCCTCGATTCTTTGCGTGTTCGATGTCTGAAGGAATTAATACTCTTCCTTTGGAGGTGATATATGCAAAGGAATATTTCTGGTTAGATTGCTTAGCTGGATTCTTCCTTGATAGTCCTCCTCTGTAAACAGTTGTAAAGGAGCATTGTGGTAAAGCATGTCAGTTGCGTGGTGGTCTTCAAGTTTGGATGGATCGTTCCTATGCAGTTAAAGCACCACTAGGGCCCCGTAATATCACCGTTATACCCCATAGTGTTCTTCAACTGCTACGTTATTTCAATTTAACATGGATGTACAATAGATCCGCTTTTAGCCCTACTATTTTCCGCTGCGTCTGCTAAATAAAGATTTTTTAGCTTCTGCTTTAGCAATATTAATATATAGATCTTGATTTGACCAGTTCTCTTTTTAAAAAATTCAGTAAATTTAGCCTAAAGTGCTAAATATAAGGCATAAATACCTAATATATGATAGCAATCAATTGCACTCATCAAATTTAGCATGCATAACTATGATATCTCTTGATTTTATTATATAACATTAACTAATATTTGTTTCTTGTACACATATAATGTGAGAAAAATGATTAATTAATTTTCAAATATTTGGTTTTACATCTAATGAACCTTTTTGTGACTCCACTAAATCCCCGTTATTCCCCCGTTTTATCCTCGCTACACATTTTTACACCTGATCGGTCTATGTTTTTCCTGAAATTTTCTCTTTAGGAAGAACGTCTTTGAGTCTTAACCTCATATAATATAATTAGGGGGAAGCCTTTCATCATTACCCCATGGAGTCTGACTGTTGGTAGAGCCAGAGAGCATGTCCTTTCCATTCCAGTCTGGACTTATTTCTCACATATCCCTTTTGTCTTGCAATCGTTGATTGGTCTGAATTAGTTATCCAAAAATATAGGAAAGCTTAGGTGCTTTGATACTAACAATGTCACCAGAGACAAGTTATTTTATGCCAAAGATATAACTGAAATAACCCCTAACAATCCACTACCAGAGAAAATTAAGGTTCGAATAATTGATGATTATGTGGGTGAGGTGAGAGTGCGCAATGGATGGATGCCCTACATTTGCACTTCGTGCCTCTCTTTTAGTCATTTGCATGATTTTTGTTCTTGGAAATTCACGATATCTATCCCAGCTCCTATTTCCCTTTTTGAGCGCGTTCATGTCCCTCCTGTTGCGAAATGGGTCCAGAAAGTTGTCATCCCCTTCACCTGTCATCCAAGACAATGCTTAGGAGATGGCTACCTCATGTGAGAAAGAAATATTGGAGGATGAAGATAGTTCTTCTGATGATGACACTTCTAGTAATAACTCCAAATGTGATGGTATCTATTGTTTTCAACAGACCACACTTAGGTCTGTGACACTTCTGGAATGATATATGATCCCTCTGAAAATTCGTACTGCAAATATGTATCTGACATTGAAACTGATTATAGAAGACTGGAATACAAGATAGTAGGTGATGATTTTGTGCCCATTAAGGAGGGTGATCAAGGTGAGACAAACAGATCTATGTTCTATGATACTACATGGGACCGGGGTTACAAATTTCGAAGTCCTAATTCATATTATGTTCCTAACCTTGTCGCACTCTTTTCGGAGTACTCCTATTATATAAGATTTAGTGATGGCTCCAAGTGTCCCAGCCTTTATTGGGGATTAATTGTGGTCAATTTTAATAGCTGAAGCACTTTGCTTCTCTCCTGTTTTTATTTTTAGTGTCCAGGAACTTCAAACCAGTCCCGTAGCAGTAAGAATAATTGTCTGACTCATGTTTCTTCATGCACGTATTCATTATTTGTTATAATAAAAGTGATTGCGACCACTATAAAAATCGACTTAGCCTTGCTAAACTAATTTAGAAAATATAGTTTTGACAAACAGTTTAAAAATAATAAGATTTCTTATAGGTTAATTATTCTTTTAATTGACTGCGTTTAAAGTTAATTATCGACTGGATGATCAATGAAGCTAGCTATTATTTTAATAACGTTTTTAAAAGGGATTAACTATTCTGTTTTTAGTAAATAATGAAGTAAATGACTTTTACTTCGGTTAATAATGAAGGTAATTATTATTTTAATTAATAATAATTAAATAATTTACTTTTAAATTAGAAATTTATTTAAGGAAGTAATCAAGTTGTAATAGGATTTTAATTGTATTTCGTAAAGAGTTTTATAAAGGAATTTTATAACAAAACCGGATTTATAAACAAGGTTTATAAAAGAGATTCAAACTAATGCGATGATTTTAAATAAACATTTACTTAATAATTGAACTAAGTAAAAATGATTTAGATCAACAAGAAGGTTTATAAAATGATAGTTAAAGAACAGACTATCAATGAATGCCTTTTTTACTTATGACGTGTTAGCTCGAGGAGACCAGGATGGGAACTGAACCCAAAACCACTACGAACCAACATTCTGTTTGAAAACTAAATTTGCAGGAATGTGTGTGCGTGTGAAGATGATTTGAAAAATAAATTTGCTGGAATGTGTGTGCATGTGAAGTTGTTTTGAAAACTAATTTTACAGGAATATGTGTGCATGTGAAGATGATTTAAAGGCATAGACCTCTAAGCGGAAAAGGGGTGCTTGCTGATGTCTCTGGTTAACTACCTGGATTAAACTTGTAGCAGTAATCCATATGTTCTGTGGTATCTTCGGTTTCGTTCGGTCCCAAAACGAACTTGTATGGACAGGTGTCTGACATTTCATTTCTCGGATCACATACGTTGACTTTTACAAGCGTACATCTATTTGGTGGTGGAGAAGACAACTTCTCTTAGCTAACTCCCTTCTTTGAGACACATAAATTCGGAGGTTGTATGTTTATGGACGTCAATTAGTGATTGATGGAATGGGGATGTGGCATCCAAAGATAAGGATGTGCCATGTATAAAAAGTAATCGTAGCCTCAAGCTCATCAACAGGAAAGCCGATTGTTAAGGTCAAGAAGTTAGAGGCTGATAAGAAGAAAGAAAGAAATGTTAGAATAGAAGAAGAATAAGAACATCCTTAAGAAAATATGCAAATAAAAGTTTTAAAGAAATTGCTAAGGTAAGCCTCAGAATCCCCTTTTTTAATTTGTTTCGATAAATTGTTGCAACTTGTTTGTTGTTGTACTGCAGTTTTTCTGTACTTGCATTTATATTAATTCCCCACTAATAGCATCTTAAAACTTTTTGAAAATTGGGGAAATTTTCGTGAAATTGGAAAGTTGCAAACTTTTGGTCTGCGCTTAGTTTGCTGCTAGGTATTTGTTATTTCAAATTCATGTTTCCTAAATTTTTTAACATAACATGAAAGCGGTTGAAATATCAAAACAAAGCGCTACACACAACAGGCCTGATCCTTTTAAAGGATATGGTGATGATTTTCTTACATGGCAAAATCATATGTTGTTTTATTTTACCACAATAAGTCTACAAAGGTATCTTGAGGAGAAGGAACCAGTAACTACAACAGGAAGGAAACATACAAAGATGCATGGAAGCATTCCGACTTCCTTTGCAAAAAATATATTCTGAATTTTCTAGATAAGGTTCTACACAAAGTATATAGCCTCTAAAGACAGCAAAGGCACTCTGGAATGCACTTTCCATGAAGTACAAGAAATGCAGAATATCAATTTTAAAAAATTCATTATAGAAAAATTAATGGACTACAAGATGGTTGACTCAAAACAAGTGATTGCTCAATTGCATGAATTTCGTATTATCATTCATGAACTCGGAGCAGAAGGTCATAAGGTTAGAGAGTCCTTTTTGGTTGAAACCATCATAGGAACACTGCCTCCATTATAAAGAAACTACCACAACAATCTAAAGCATAAAAAAGAAAATCTCTTTATAGGACCTCCTAGTCTGACTTAAAAATGAGGTAGATAACCGTGGAGTTACGAAACAAAGTGAGGAAGCATTTGCAGCTGAAGGGTCAAAGACAAAAAAAATTGATGAATTTCCCAAAGAAAAGAAAAGCTCTTGAAAACAAACTCAAAGACAACAAAATGAACAAAGAAGTTTAATGGCGAGTGTTGGGTTTGCGGAAAATTAGGACACGCCGCTAGAGATTGCAGACACAAGAAGGAACACAACTCAGAGGCAGATATGGTGGATAACATGGAAGTGGGCGAAACTAATTTCTCAACAGTTGTATCTGAATGTAATTTGGTTAAGAATCCTACACAATGGTAGGTAGACATAGGCGCTACTCGTTATGTTTTCTCTGACAAATCCATGTTTTCTACATACCAGAAATTTGATCAAGAAGAAAAACTTTAAATGGGTAATTCGGCAGTTCTTATGATCAAGGGCAGTTGTAAAAACCCAAATTTTGACGACATTAAAAGAGAATAAATTAAATAATAATTAATTTAACATTCGGAATTAGAGGGAGCGGACTATGCCATTGCGTCCGTCTCGAAATTTTGGTTAGAATGGACATTTGGTTTGCGTAAAACGGACACCGTATGAAAAAGTTATAAGGGTTCAAAGTTTGTTTACGCACAAGATAAATATATATATATATATAATAAATTCCAGAACCTTCAAAAACAATTCAAAAATCAAAATCGGGCCAAAGCGGTCTAAGCGGGAAAATTCCCGCTCGTGGGTATCGACCCCACTATAGGGGTGTCGACCCCTCCAGACAGATTTGGGCAGAATTTGTTTTACATACCAGGACTTGATTCTGGGTCTAGTTCATTGGTTCTAGGCTATAAATATGGTCCCATATTCTCTTATTTTCTCCATTGGAGATCATAGAGGCCATATGCTGTTGGGTTGCAAATTGAAACAGAATTAAAGTCTACTACAATCAGTTTAGCTATTCAGAATTCAGATCTCTCTCTAAATTTTCTAAACCTAACGTTGTGATTTCTAGTCACTTTTAGGTTTAAATGGATAAATGTGAATTATGATAGAGTACGAATTGGGTATATGTTGTGAATCATGAACTTATGCAAGTTTATTATGTCATTATCCCTGGATCCAATATGATTATGGACATTGTACTATGCTGACTATGTAGATCTTGACTTACAACTATATTATGGGAAATGCGAACTTGTTAATTTATATCTAATCCTTTATGCTAATCACCTTTAACCTGTTATGTTGTAGTAATCACGATATGTTTTAAACTTGACATGTGATGCCACCCTTTTAGATCTAATCATGCTACTATGTCACCCTGATTTTGTTAGACATCTAAATAATAAGTTTAGACCATGTAATGTTGACTTTGACAATGTAGTTGCCACAAGTTCATCAGCTCTGTGTTCACCTTGTTATGATGATTACATGTCCATTCACCTTGTTGTCATGCTTATAACAAAACTGTGCTGAAACTATCACCTTTGTCACTCCCTTTTTTGTTATGGCGAGGCTACTTTGTAGCCTCGGTGATGCCAAAATACATGCGATCACGTTAGTTAGGAAACGGGGAAAAGGGGATTTATAATTGGCATAATTTATATAATGTTTATATAAGTTGGACATATAATTCAAATAGGGAAACATAGAAATAATCACCTATAATGACATAGGTAAATTTGGGTAAAAATGGCATAATTTGAATATGACAATTTATGGATATGTAATTCAAATTATTGTTGCAAAATAGGTATTGACATCTATAAAAGGAAAGGATTAATTAATTGGTAAATTAATTAAAAATGGAATGTTAGTAATTATAATTAGGAATTGTAATTGTACTTATGACACGAGGTTAGGTTACGTTAGTGGTGGAAGTCTGCCCGGACCCGACCGGCATATCCAGCAGCCACTAATGTTGAACCTGATGTGGGAGGTCTAAGTATGTAAATACGAATCGGGCTAAGACATGAGGTTAGGCCCAATCGTGGAATAAGACTGCCCGGACCTGACCGACATATCCAGCATCCACATGTTGCAGGCCTAATGTGGGGGGTCTAACCTAGTATGAAACCATAATTGGACATGGTAATAGAATTGGACTACTTAACATAATTTAATATATAAAGGTTGTATGACTATGAACCTAAGTTAGGGTTAAGTAAAACTGGATGAGTAATGGGTGGGTTAAGTAAATTAGAAGGGGTGGGTAATATATAGATATATAGGCCCACAAACTTAACCCAATAAGGTTATGTAATTAAAGACACCTGATGGTATACATAGCCAGATAGAATAAAGTTATGTAATTGTAGACATCCTTTAGGGTAAGCATAACTGGTATAGGACTATGTAATTAAAGACACCTAGGGGTATACATAGTCAGTGAAAAACCTAGTGAGGATACAAGACAAAGGAGAGAGCTTGTATCATATTGTGTGGGACCCATTTCAATCAGTAACCCAGAGTAGGTATCAAATAAAGAACTCTGTACTAGGCTGAGATAAGGGCACGCTTACTGGTTAATTGTAAGAGATCCAAACGGGACGGACGGTGTGGATGGCGCAAATCAACCGGGGACATGTGCATGCATGGGCCGGGCAGAGGGGGCTAAGACGACCATGACACCAGTAGATATGGTTGTGCACCTCTTGGGTTGCCACTTTAGGAAGTGATACCTCCTACTGTGGGGCCAACATAGGGTATCTACGGAATAGGGAGCCAATTGATTAGGGTAGTGATTAGGGTACACTCAAACGTATACCTTAAGTCTACCAACTTATTATGGAAGGGATCATCTAACTTTAGTTATACTAGTAATAGTGCAGAGTAGTCATTAGTGAAGTATGTGTACACCTTTCCTTATCTGCCTTATCACACCTGCCATTTATATAGTGACCTCTCTTACCCACTTTATCCCTGTCATGTTCACCTTTATTTATTTACTGGCTAAAAGTAACTAGACTCGCCAGACTTTATGTATGACCCCTTTGTTTTTCCCTCTCTCTTCCGTTCCCTCCCCTTCCCCCCCCCCCTCCCTCAAGGTTCTCAGGGAGGAAAAACCCAGTCTTAGTCAGGACTTGTATATTATCTTGCTGGAAACTACTTCTGGAGTATGGATCAAGTCTTTGTCTCTACTATGGCTTACTCTTTTTATTAAGGAATAATGTTTTTCTTTAATACCTATGTACTCTGATGATGCATGATAGAAGTATTTTGTTGTAATGGTTTTATGACTTATGGTATTGTGAACTACGGTATTATGTTTTATGTTGAAATGAAAATTTGAAATTTCCGCTGCTATCTTATTTATATCTATCTTGTAATTATTTTGTGTCTGTTTACCTTCAATGCTTCACGAAACTTAATGCATTCCCTTAGTGAGTGACATTAACGGACGTAGAGTGTCACACTTGGTATCAGAGCTGATGGTTACCAGACTAGATAAAAGTTTTGAAAAATATTTTTCAAAAAGATTTTAAAAGAAGTATTTTCAAAAAGAAAAGTCTGTTTTGAAAATATTCCCCAAGAAGCCATACGTAATATCCTTCGGTCCTTTATCTAAAAAATTTCCTTTTTTTAGCATGTCTGAGGATCAAAACATTCCTAATATCCCAAAGGGTGTCACGATACACGGATGGTTCCGGAGATATTTGGAGGCCACAGCGCCTGCTAAAGGCCAGAGAGACGCTCCGCCTTCTGTTGCCCCAGTCATTCTTCCTCCTCCCTCTCCTAGAGCAGATAACTTCGCCAAAAATCTGTAAGTACTTCCGTGTTATAGGAGGGAAGCCATTCCATGGGGAATGAGACATTTGTGAAAGCTTGGAATTGGCTTAAGGAGACCGAGGACTTATTCATAATTTTTGAAGTGGCGGACCGAAGAAAGGTTCAGTTAGCTGCTTGGCTGTTAAAAGACGAAGCCTCATTTTGGTGGGAAGTCACCCAGGCTGGACATCTGGTGGAAACCTGGGAAGATTTCAGACAGAGATTCGAGATGAAATTTCTTTCTCAAGCTGTAGGAAGCATACACATGGAGAGGTTCTTAGCGCTCAAGCAAGGGAACTTGACGGTGAAGGAGTATGCGAACAAGTTCAACCAGCTGGCAATGTTCGGACTAGAGTTGGTGGATACACCGCACAAAAAGGCTTTACGATTTGCTAAAAGACTGAACGAGCCTCTGCATGGTCTTTCTATGTCCCATATTCCTATGGGGGGGCCACCTTTGAAAGGCTTGTGGATATGGCTCTAATGCATGAAGAGGACAAGGGAGAGAAGAAGGAAGCAAAGAATGGGGGGACATCGCAGAACAGGAAGGTGTGGCCCAAGAATGGGCAACAACAACAGCCACAGCAATAGCAAAAGAAAGGAGGGAAAGATGTCAGAGGTAAGGATAAGAGGAAATGTCATAATTATGGGAAGGAAGGTCACTTGATCAAGGACTACAAGAGAAGGAAGGGCAATTGATTCAATTGTGGAGGTCTCGGACACTTCTCTAAGGAGTGCCCGAAGAAACAGGGACAGGGTCAGAGGGCAGGAACTTCTGGAGGGCAGTTGCATGCTCTCGCCTTCAGTGCTCCTGAAAGAGGTAGAAAAAATTTCCGTAGAAAGTTTAGTTTCTCTTTCAAATCATTTAGTTAGAACACTTTTTGATTCTGGTGCTTCACACTCGTTTATATCTAGTTCTGTGGTTGAATCTCTGCACTTATTTACTAGTAATGAAGTAGATCCCGTGACTGTTTCAAACCCTATTGGTGGTTCGGCTCATTTATCGATGATTTGTAGGGATTTGAAATTATCTGTGTTAGGCGTCGAGTTTGAATGCGACGCGTATGTGCTTGGGTTTATGGGCTATGGGTTGATTCAAGGAATGGATTGACTTACCACATATGGAGCCGATTTAGATTGTGAAAGGAGGGTTGTCAGGCTCCCAACTTGTCATGGGAGGACCCTCGAAGTTTCTTGTAACCCTCAAGGGTCTGTTATGCTTAGCTTCCTAGAGTCTTTAGATGCATCCATAGAGGATTTGCAATCTGTTCCAGTGGTTCAGGATTACTCCGATGTTTTTGATGAGGTAAGGGTTTACCTCCAAGGTGCGAGATCGACTTCCGCATATATCTGGTGGACAATGCAAAGCCAGTTGCATTACCAGTATGCCACATGGCTCCAAGGGAAAGGAGGGAGCTGAGTAAGCAAGTAGGGGTGCTACTTGGGAAAGGGTTCATCAGACGAAGCATATCTGAATGGGGTGCTCCAGTAGTATTCGCAACTAAAGTAGATGGATCACTTCGTCTATGTGTTGACTATAGAGAATTAAATAAGCTCACCAAAAAGAATAGGCACCCAGTTCCAAGAATTGATGATTTATTTGATCAGCTCGTTGGTGCCTCAGTATTTTCTTAGTTGGACTTGGGTACAGGTTCCATCAATTGAGAGTGGCTGAGGATAGCATAAATAAGGCTGCTTTCAGAACTCCGGACGGTTTCTTTGAATGGCTAGTGATGCCTTTTGGGCTTACAAATGCACCCGCCTATTTTGTTGATTTGATGAGTAGGGTGTTTCGAGAATTCCTAAACCAATTCATCGTAGTCTTCATTGATGATATTTTGATCTTCTCCAAGAAGGAAGAAGAGCATGCCCAACAGCTGAGGGAAGTTTTGAAAACTCTCCGTGACCACCAGCTAAAAGCAAAGTTCCCCAAATGCCATTTCTGGAGAAAGGAGGTAAGATTCTTGGGGCATGTAGTCTCCAAAGAAGGGATAGCTGTAGATCCCGCCAAGGCGGTTGCAGTGCAAGATTGGCATATTCCTAAAATTGCAACCGAGGTGAGAAGCTTTCTTGGGGTGGCAGGTTACTATAGGAAGTTCATTAAGGACTTCGCGAAGATATCAGCCCCTCTCACTAGCCTGGCAAAGAAGAATTTGGTGTTTTCATGGGATATAGACTGTGATGTTGCTTTCCAACGGCAGAAAAGGGCTCCGACAACAGCCCCAGTCTTGACCTTGCCCGATGGAAGTAAAGTGTTTATTGTTTACACTGATGCGTGCGGTACAGGGCTTGGTGCAGTGCTGATGCAAGAGGGGAAAGTAATATGTTTTGGGGGTAGGCAGTTGAGAGCTCATGAAAAGAACTACCCCACCCATGATCTAGAACTAGCTGCCATAGTATTTATATTGAAGACGTGGTGTCATTATTTACTGGGGGAAAGATTCGAGTTGTACATCGATCACAAAGTTCTCAAGTACCTATTCTCTCAGAAGGATCTCAACTTAAGGCAACAACGGTGGATGAAATTCTTAGCTTCATACGATTTTGAGATTTCTTATACCCCTGGCAAAGGTAGTGTGGTTGCAGACGCACAAAGTAGGCAGAGGATGGCTGTGAGTCCTTTGTTTGTGGAAAGAGAGAACTTGGAGTTTATATCAGCTTTTGGTTTTAGACCCTCCATCGAAGTTTTTCCTGATTTATTTGCATCCTTGGAGATACGACCGACTCTTGTGGAGCAGATAGGAGCTTCGCAACAAGGTGACCCACAGATTCTAGACATTATGGATAATCTCAGAAAAGGGGAGACTTCTAGTCACCTCAGTAGATATGCCATATATGAAAAGGGGTGGTTGCGACGAGATGGAAGGCTTTGTGTTCCTCGGATTGGAAGCTTGATAAAGGCAGTCCTAGAAGAAGTCCACCATTCTAAGATGACTATTCATCCAGGCGGCGAAAAGATGTATAGAGACATGAAAAAAGTTTTCTTTTGGGATGGGATAAAGAAGGACGTGGCTGAATTTGTTTCTCAATGTTTGGTTTGTCAGCAAGTCAAGGCTGTGCAAAAGAAGCCCGGCGGACTGCTTCATCCGTTGGAAATGCCGCAGTTGAAATGGGAGAGAATCTCGATGGATTTCATAGATGGGTTGCCTAGATCGAAGAAAGGCAATACCAGTGTTTATGTAACACCCCGTATTTTCTGTAAACATAAGAGTTAAAAATCAAGGTATAATTAATTTTTAGGAGAAGAAATAAGGGAAACGGGTTTCGCCATTGTGTTCGTCTCGGAAAAATACGCGAAATAGAGTCCGAATTTGCTAAATCGGAGTCCGTATGAAGAAGATATGGACGAACGAAGTTAGGCAGAAAAACCGGAAACAGGCCACAATACACTGGCGCACTTGTGAAGTGCGCCAGTACAAAAATACACTGGCGCACCTGCCAAGTGCGCCCATACAAATCCAGCACCGAATTCTGGAGTGTTCTGAGGTGACGTGTCTTCTTTTGAGTGGCTGGATGATGTGTATTCGAGCTGTGCGATTCTGATGACTTCTGGACTGATCTGAAGGCTCTAAATCACCCTATCCTCCTATAAATACATCCCTAACCTAAACCTAAGTCTCTTACACAATTCTCTAGCCTCCATTGCTCTCTTCTTCTAATTAAAAATAAAAATGGCGTCGCTACTCTGATAGAATCAAAACTAGAAGTCAATCAACATCATCCTAAATTCAAATTTGAGATAAAAGCTTCTGCAACAATTCTGTAACAACTAAAGTTCTTTCTTTAATCCAATCAAGGCAAGTACAGTTATTTTCTGCTATAAACATTAATTATAATTCTGATATGATTTTAAATCTGAATCTGAGATTGTATATCTGTCAGATCTGTTTTTCTGTGACTGTTCTGTATCCCTTTCTGCTTCCTTTCTGTTTCTATAGCCAGGCTACCACGAGCCTGTGCCTAATCTCATAAGAGATTAACGTATGAACGCAAATTTTGGGATAAATAATGAATGATGCGAAATTTGACGAGACTGAATTGAACATATAACTTTAGATCTGAGGCATAAAATATATTGACATATGACTTGGGATTGGATGCATGAATTTGACTGTAAACATATAATTTATATATGTTGTATGCAGAGTGTACGTTGTAATCTAGATCTGTAACTAATTAGAGAAATGAACATATGTTATTTAGATCTGTAATTAATTAGAAAAATAAGCATATGTTATAAACTAGTTTTAGACCTATGCATATTCTGTGATAAAAGAAGAAGAGGAACCACTGTAAGATTACATATGATTTGAGACTTTGGACAAAATGCATATAAAAGTCAAGATCTGATTTTTAGAAGATATGATTTAAAGATTTAGATTGTTGGGTATAGTTTGCATAATGATTCATGACTTAAAAAGAAGAAGATATGGAAACTTAGGTGTAAAGATTTACATTAATTAGGATATCTATTATTGTGATTACACCTAAATAGGGATTTTTGGATATATGGCATGCATTGAAATTAATGGTTATATTTGGTATAATTTATATGTGAATCTGCTGTAAAATGCTAGTTTAACAAAAATTGGAACATATGTTATATGGCAAATTATGTCCATATTCTGCGCTTATGCAAACATGGAGTATATGTTGTGAATCATGACAATTATGTAGGCATATGAATTTAGGCCAATTTGTGATTAGGCAAGGCATGTAAATAGAACCTTTAGAAATATTAATTTTGCTAAATCTGCTAATTTGCCAAGTTGCCTAAACTGCTAGTTTTGTTATATTGCCTAGACTGCTAATTAGATTGAAGTGCCTAATCTGTTAAATTTGTCGGTTGAAATGCCTAACCTGTTATATGCCAAAATCTGCTAAGTTGCTAAATCTGTTAAATTCGTTAAGTCATATAAATCTGTTAAATTCGTTAAGTCATATAAAATCTGTTATCTGCTAAAATCCGTTATTTGCTGTGTTGATATAATCATCCTGTTATTGATATAATCTGAATTGGCATATATATTGGGCGTGCGCATAAACGGTAAATTATTAATTAATTGGCCGCAAAGATAAACGTGACTAACTCGAGGTTAGAATGAGTTTGCGGCGTAATTCTGCCCGTAACCGCCCGGCACATCCAGTGGCCGCAAACAATAGGTTCTAATGTGAGAAGTTAGTCATAACCTGCTTAAGACACGAGGTTAGGTCTGGCTTGTGGCAGAAGTCTGCCCGGAACCGCCCGGCCCATCCAGTGGCCACAAGCTAGCGACCTAATGTGAGAGGTCTGGGCATTAATAATTAATTAATGCAAATCTAAGATAAGAATGACGTCTAAAACGTATTGGGGGAAAATAGGGTTAAACCAACTGGATTAATAGGTATAGTAAACCCGTCCATGAATCTGTAGGCCCAATACAAAGTTAGACAAATCTGAAAAATCTGTACATCTGATCTGTTAGTCTGAAAACTTGTTAGCTTAATCTATGAACTAGTAAATCTGAATTCTGTATGTCTGAACTTGTAAACAAGTTAATCTGAGATCTGTTAGCCTGGGGACACAAGGTTAGGAGGGGAATTACTTGTGTCATCTGTTGTTTGGGACCCATATTAGTCAGTAACCCTTTCTGGTATCAAAACTTTGACCCAACAATAGGTAGGGTCCGGGCACGCTTACTGAACTAATTGTAAGTGGTTCATTCTGATAATGGCGAGGGGTGTTGATGGTGCGTTCCAACCGGGTCATGTGCGTGCATGGATCCCGGTCTGCCTCTGAGGATGTAAGACGCCGTGACATCTGTAAATAGGTCTGTGCCAATTGGTTGTCACTTTAGGGAGTGATACACCCTACTGTGGGGCCGACACAGGATATTTATGTATTAGGGAGCCGATCGCTTGGGGTAGGGTTTTAGGGTACGCTTAGTTCTGTCTGTTTCTGTTGGTACCATCTGCTTCTGTTGGGTGGTAACACCTGTCTGTTTCTGTGTGGTACCGTCTGTTCGGGTGGTAAAGGCCCATTACTAGTGTACACCTAATTCTACATTCTGTTTCCGTAGGGATAAAATCTGTTTCTGCTTCTGTCTGTTTCTGATCGGGTAGTAAAGGCCCATTATTAGCATTCTGTTTCTGTTAAAGTATTCTGTACCCGTTCCTGCTTCAATTTAGACATTAGGGTGACACCTAATTCTGCTATACTAGTATTAGTGCAGAGAAGTGTAAAACAATAGTTTATGTCATTCTGTTTTTCTGTTATATCTGCTACACCTGTTACAGTTATCTCACATCCAGTTTTATGTTCATATCATATTATTATTATCTGTTCATATGCTGAAAGTCACTGGACTTGCCAGACTTTTTGTCTGACCCTTGTTGTTTCACCTCCTTTCTTCCGTTTCCCCCCCAGGTTATCCAAGGAGGGAATACTTTAGCTTGATCCGGATTTCTCTTTGCTTGAAGTGCTTAAAGTATGGCTTGGCTCTGTATAGCTTCCGTTCCATGGGGATTATGATTTTAAACCATGCATTTTGAAGGCTTTTGTACAAGACTAATATTTTGTACTTGAATTCTGAAATTTGAAAGGATGTAACCATATTAATTTCTATTTCCGCTGTAATAAAGTTAAAAATTTTCAAGTACTGTTTTATCTGTCTTGTAAGTTTCTGTTCTTTTTACTAAAATGCTCCACCAAAGTTAAGGCATTCCCTTTGTGAGTGACCTTAACGGAGGTGGGGTGTTACACTTGGTATCAGAGCTGAAGGTTACCAGATTGGGTAAAGTTTTTGAGAACTATTTAAAAAAAAGGTTTTGGAAGGAAGTATTTTCAAAAATAAAGCTTATTTTGAAAAACATGATCCCCAAGAGCCATATATCTTTCTTTCAGTCCTTTTTGTATTGAACCTTTCCTTTTTCGTTCCAGCATGTCTGAAGCATCTGAGATACCAGAGGGTGTTCATGTACCCGGTTGGTTTCGTCAATATCTTGAGGCTAGGACCGCCGCTGCAGGTCCAGCAAATGATCCCCCTCCTCCACTCCCTCCTCGTGCAATTGCTTTCTCAAAGATCTGTAGAGATTTTAGGGCCATGGGTGGGAAGGATTTCAAAGGAACTGAATCATTCGTAGAAGCAAGGAATTGGCTCAAAGAAACTGAGGATCTATTCGTTATCTTCGAGGTGGACGATAGGCAGAAGGTACAGTTGGCAGTATGGCTGCTCAAAGACGAAGCTTCCTACTGGTGGGAAGTCACTAACGCCGAGAGGCCGGTTGAGACATGGATGGATTTCAGAACAAGGTTTGAGACAAAATTCCTCTCGCAAGCTGAACGAAGTTTACAATTGGAAAAGTTCTTATCTCTTAAGCAAGGAAGTATGACGGTCAAGGAATACGTCAACCAGTTCAACCAACTAGCAAGATTCGGATTGGATTTAGTCAACACTCAGCATAAAAAGGCTCTCCGCTTTGTTAAAGGATTGAATGAGCCACTGCACAGCCTAGCCATGACCCATGTACCCATGGGAGCAACTTACGAGAAATTGGTGGATATGGCACTACTGCACGAGGAAGACAAGGGCCCGAAAGAGACAAAGAAGGAAGAACCACAGAATAAGAAAGCGGGGCCCAAAAAGGAAACACAAAAGAAGGATGAGAAGTCTGAAGATAAGAAAGGGAAAAAGTCCTTTACTTGTGGGAGCTCGACTCATCTGAACAAGGATTGCAGAAAAAGGAAGGGCGCTTGCTTCAACTGTGGGGAGATGGGACACTTCACTAGGGACTGCCCGAAGAGACGAGGACAAGGAGGGCAGGCGAACACTCTTGAGGCTAGTGGCTAGGATAGAAATAGGAAAATTTCTATAGTAGGTTTAATTTCTTTATTTGATTATGGAGTTAAGACTTTTTCTGATTCTGGTATTTTGATTTTGTAATCGATACTCTGCAATATTATTTCTGAATTCCGCAGTAGACTCAGAACCATAAGGGTTATGGATCATCTGTTTGAGATTGGGGTTTGAGGGATATCTGTGTTAGGCGTCAAGTATGACGCATACATTCTGAGTTTTCGTGGGGTATGATTTTATCATGCTTAGCTTCCTAAGAATCATTAGGGAACCTGATCTGTACCAGTAGTCTGTAAATATCTAAATACTTTTGATAGGATTTCCAGTTTTGACATTGTCTAAAGAAGTTAATCCTCTGAGTGTCAATTTGATGTTGGTTTCGGTCTTTGGGGCCGATACTTAGGACCCATGTCTAATGGGAACCAAATTTTCGTTCTATCTGTACTCGCTTCCATCATTCGACTGTATCCTATCGGTCGAATCTTCGAACTTTAGGTAGAAACTAATGGGTGTAAACATATGTTTGAGACATGTTATGTTTGATGGTTGCAAGTGGATGCAAGTGGTTGCCCGTGGATGCATATACACACACTAGGCATTAGATCGGCTCGAAAACACTCTCATACTGCATATGGATGGGTGAGCATTTTTCAATTCTTGTGGATGCAAAATGATTGATTCAGCACATGGATGTTGCATTTGAGTGAATGATTGTGCACTCATTTAGAAATAATATATATCATTAGAATTTTATTGCATACATGTTGGACTCATGGCACTGACATAATTCGCATTAAGGAGGTCAACTGAATCAGTAGACCGCCTGATCTTTGCATTAGATAAGGAACATATACACACACTTTTGCATATGTTCATACAACATTAGAAGTTTTCTAAGGACAATGGATGCTTGTGGATGATGGTTGAGTAGATGGGTGATTGGATTGTAGGACACATTCTTCTTAACTTGAAGATTTCGGGGACGAAATCCTCTAAGGAGGGGAGAATGTAACACCCCGTATTTTCTGTAAACATAAGAGTTAAAAATCAAGGTATAATTAATTTTTAGGAGAAGAAATAAGGGAAACGGGTTTCGCCATTGTGTTCGTCTCGGAAAAATACGCGAAATAGAGTCCGAATTTGCGTAAATCGGAGTCCGTATGAAGAAGATATGGACGAACGAAGTTAGGCAGAAAAACCGGAAACAGGCCAGAATACACTGGCGCACTTGTGAAGTGCGCCAGTACAAAAATACACTGGCGCACCTGCCAAGTGCGCCCATACAAATCCAGCACCGAATTCTGGAGTGTTCTGAGGTGACGTGTCTTCTTTTGAGTGGCTGGATGATGTGTATTCGAGCTGTGCGATTCTGATGACTTCTGGACTGATCTGAAGGCTCTAAATCACCCTATCCTCCTATAAATACATCCCTAACCTAAACCTAAGTCTCTTATACAATTCTCTAGCCTCCATTGCTCTCTTCTTCTAATTAAAAATAAAAATGGCATCGCTACTCTGATAGAATCAAAACTAGAAGTCAATCAACATCATCCTAAATTCAAATTTGAGATAAAAGCTTCTGCAACAATTCTGTAACAACTAAAGTTCTTTCTTTAATCCAATCAAGGCAAGTACAGTTATTTTATGCTATAAACATTAATTATAATTCTGATATGCTTTTAAATCTGAATCTGAGATTGTATATCTGTCAGATCTGTTTTTCTGTGACTGTTCTGTATCCCTTTCTGCTTCCTTTCTATTTCTATAGCCAGGCTACCACGAGCCTGTGCCTAATCTCATAAGAGATTAACGTATGAACGCAAATTTTGGGATAAATAATGAATGATGCGAAATTTGACGAGACTGAATTGAACATATAACTTTAGATCTGAGGCATAAAATATATTGACATATGACTTGGGATTGGATGCATGAATTTGACTGTAAACATATAACTTATATATGTTGTATGCATAGTGTACGTTGTAATCTAGATCTGTAACTAATTAGAGAAATGAACATATGTTATTTAGATCTGTAATTAATTAGAAAAATAAGCATATGTTATAAACTAGTTTTAGACCTATGCATATTCTGTGATAAAAGAAGAAGAGGAACCACTGTAAGATTACATATGATTTGAGACTTTGGACAAAATGCATATAAAAGTCAAGATCTGATTTTTAGAAGATATGATTTAAAGATTTAGATTGTTGGGTATAGTTTGCATAATGATTCATGACTTAAAAAGAAGAAGATATGGAAACTTAGGTGTAAAGATTTACATTAATTAGGATATCTATTATTGTGATTACACCTAAATAGGGATTTTTAGATATATGGCATGCATTGAAATTAATAGTTATATTTGGTATAATTTATATGTGAATCTGCTGTAAAATGCTAGTTTAACAAAAATTGGAACATATGTTATATGGCAAATTATGTCCATATTCTGCGCTTATGCAAACATGGAGTATATGTTGTGAATCATGACAATTATGTAGGCATATGAATTTAGGCCAATTTGTGATTAGGCAAGGCATGTAAATAGAACCTTTAGAAATATTAAATTTGCTAAATCTGCTAATTTGCCAAGTTGCCTAAACTGCTAGTTTTGTTATATTGCCTAGACTGCTAATTAGATTGAAGTGCCTAATCTGTTAAATTTGTCGGTTGAAATGCCTAACCTGTTATATGCCAAAATCTGCTAAGTTGCTAAATCTGTTAAATTCGTTAAGTCATATAAAATCTGTTATCTGCTAAAATCCGTTATCTGCTGTGTTGATATAATCATCCTGTTATTGATATAATCTGAATTGGCATATATATTGGGCGTGCGCATAAACGGTAAATTATTAATTAATTGGCCGCAAAGATAAACGTGACTAACTCGAGGTTAGAATGAGTTTGCGGCGTAATTCTGCCCGGAACCGCCCGGCACATCCAGTGGCCGCAAACAATAGGTTCTAATGTGAGAAGTTAGTCATAACCTGCTTAAGACACGAGGTTAGGTCTGGCTTGTGGCAGAAGTCTGCCCGGAACCGCCCGGCCCATCCAGCGGCCACAAGCTAGCGACCTAATGTGAGAGGTCTGGGCATTAATAATTAATTAATGCAAATCTAAGATAAGAATGACGTCTAAAACGTATTGGGGGAAAATAGGGTTAAACCAACTGGATTAATAGGTATAGTAAACCCGTCCATGAATCTGTAGGCCCAATACAAAGTTAGACAAATCTGAAAAATCTGTACATCTGATCTGTTAGTCTGAAAACTTGTTAGCTTAATCTATGAACTAGTAAATCTGAATTCTGTATGTCTGAACTTGTAAACAAGTTAATCTGAGATCTGTTAGCCTGGGGACACAAGGTTAGGAGGGGAATTACTTGTGTCATCTGTTGTTTGGGACCCATATTAGTCAGTAACCCTATCTGGTATCAAAACTTTGACCCAACAATAGGTAGGGTCCGGGCACGCTTACTGAACTAATTGTAAGTGGTTCATTCTGATAATGGAGAGGGGTTTTGATGGTGCGTTCCAACCGGGTCATGTGCGTGCATGGATCCCGGTCTGCCTCTGAGGATGTAAGACGCCGTGACATCTGTAAATAGGTCTGTGCCAATTGGTTGTCACTTTAGGGAGTGATACACCCTACTGTGGGGCCGACATAGGATATTTATGTATTAGGGAGCCGATCGCTTGGGGTAGGGTTTTAGGGTACGCTTAGTTCTGTCTGTTTCTGTTGGTACCATCTGCTTCTGTTGGGTGGTAACACCTGTCTGTTTCTGTGTGGTACCGTCTGTTCGGGTGGTAAAGGCCCATTACTAGTGTACACCTAATTCTACATTCTGTTTCCGTAGGGATAAAATCTGTTTCTGCTTCTGTCTGTTTCTGATCGGGTAGTAAAGGCCCATTATTAGCATTCTGTTTCTGTTAAAGTATTCTGTACCCGTTCCTGCTTCAATTTAGACATTAGGGTGACACCTAATTCTGCTATACTAGTATTAGTGCAGAGAAGTGTAAAACAATAGTTTATGTCATTCTGTTTTTCTGTTATATCTGCTACACCTGTTACAGTTATCTCACATCCAGTTTTATGTTCATATCATATTATTATTATCTGTTCATATGCTGAAAGTCACTGGACTTGCCAGACTTTTTGTCTGACCCTTGTTGTTTCACCTCCTTTCTTCCGTTTCCCCCACAGGTTATCCAAGGAGAGAATACTTTAGCTTGATCCGGATTTCTCTTTGCTTGAAGTGCTTAAAGTATGGCTTGGCTCTGTATAGCTTCCGTTCCATGGGGATTATGATTTTAAACCATGCATTTTGAAGGCTTTTGTACAAGACTAATATTTTGTACTTGAATTCTGAAATTTGAAAGGATGTAACCATATTAATTTCTATTTCCGCTGTAATAAAGTTAAAAAATTTCAAAAAATGTTTTATCTGTCTTGTAAGTTTCTGTTCTGTTTACTAAAATGCTCCACCAAAGTTAAGGCATTCCCTTTGTGAGTGACCTTAACGGAGGTGGGGTGTTACAGTTTACTTACTAAGAGAGCTCACTTTATTCTAGTCAAGAGCAAAAGGACAACATCGTGGTTGGCAGCGATTTATGTTCATGAGATAGTTCGCCTCAATGGAGTACCTTCCAGCATAGTAAGCGATCGTGACCCCATCTTTACCAGCGAGTTTTGGAGAAGTTTGCAAGAGGCATTAGGTACACAGTTGTGCTTAAGCACCGCTTATCATCCTCAGACCAATGGGCAGACGAAGAGGGTAAACATGATTCTTCAAGATCTTTTGAGACTGTGTGTCCTTGACTTCGAAGGGACTTAGGAAGAGCATCTTCCTTTGGTGGAGTTTGCCTATAATAACAGCTATCAGGCCAGCATCGGCATGGCACCCTTCGAAGCATTGTAAAAGCGCCCCTGTAGATCACCGACTTATTGGTGGGAATCTACAGAAAGATTATTACTTGGACCAGATATGGTTAGAGAAATGCTCGAAAAGATTGACCTTATTCGACGGCGGATGAAGACAGCTCAAGACAGGCATAAATCATATGCAGACAAGAGAAGGACTGACATCGAATTTGAAGTCGGAGACTTGGTTTTTATCAAAGTATCACCTTTGAGGAATGTGGTCCTCTTCGGAGCAGTAGGGAAGTTGGCACCTAGGTTTGTGGGACCATTTCCCATAATCGAAAGGATTGGCCAAATGGCCTATAGAGTAAAGCTTCCTGAAATTTTATCTGTCGTTCATGATGTTTTCCATGTTTCTCATATGCGGAAGTGCTTACATGACACCACGGAAATTGTTGAGCCGAGTATATTGGAAGAGGTAGAGGTGGAACGGGAGGCAACAATCAGGCGAGTTCCTTCCCATATTCTGGGATCATAGGTTAAGAAGCTACGCAATAAAGAGATTGAGTTGCTAAAAAGGTTCAATGGGGAGATAACCCAGAGGATGCGACTTGGAAAACTGAAGATAAGATTCATGCTTCGTACCCTTTTCTCTTCGAGGGTATGTTCTTAACTCCTTTTCCAAAAGCTTTATCAGTACTTGTTTCTATCATTTGAGTATATCTTATTCATAGTATTTTTGACCTTTAGATAGGAGTCCTATAGATAAAAACATGTGTTTGAAACATGTTATGTTTGATGGATGCAAGTGGATGCAAATGTTTGCTAGTGGTTGTCTGTGGACGCATGTACACACACATTAGGCACTAGATTGGCTCAATCACTTTCATACTGCATATGGATGTGTGTGCATTTTCTTTTATGGATAGAAATGGATGAGTTAGTATATGGATGTTGCATTTGGACAAATGTGTGTGCACACATATAGAACTTATATGATGTAATAGGTTTATTTGCATACATAATGGATTCATGGCACTAACATACATTGCATTAAGGAGGTCAACTGAATCAGTAGACCGCCTGATTTTCGCATTAGTGTTGGGACATATACACACACTTCTGCATATATTCATATAAGCATTAGAGGCTTTTAAGGACAATGGATTCCAATGGATGTTGGATGAGTAGATGGATGATGGATGGTAGGATATGCATTCTTTCCAACTTAGAGATTTCGGGGACGAAATCCTTTGAGTAGGGGAGAATGTAACACCCCAAATTTTAACGACACTAAAAGAGGATAAATTAGATAATAATTAATTTAACATCCAAAATTAGAGGGAACGGACCATGCCATTGCATCCATCTTGAAATTCTGGTCAGAATGGACCTTTGGTTTGTGTAAAATGGACACCGTATGAAAAGGTTATGAGGGTTCAAAGTTTGTTTACGCACAAGACAAATATATATATATATATATAATTCCATAACCTTCAATAACAATTCAAAAATCAAAATCGGGCCAAAGCGGGCTGAGCGGGAAAATTCCCACTCATTGGTGTCCACCCCCCTAGGGGGTGTCGACATGGGTGTCGACCCCCCTATTGGGGTGTCGACCCCTCCAGACAGATCTGGGCATAATTCGTTTTACGTACCTAGACTTGATTCTGGGTCTGGTTCATTGGTTCTAGGCTATAAACATGGTCCTCTATTCTCTTATTTTCTCCATTGGAGATCATAGAGGCCATATGCTGTCTGGATGCAAATCGAAACAGAACCAAAGTCTACTACAATCAGTTTAGCTATTCAGAATTCAGTTCTCTCTCCCTCTCTCTAAATTTTCTGAACCTAACGTTGTGAGTTTCTAGTCACTTTTAGGTTTAAATGGATAAATGTGAATTATGATAGAGTACGAATTGGCTAAATGTTGTGAATCATGAACTTATGCAAGTTTATTATTTCATTATACCTGGATCCAATATGATTATGGACATTCTACTATGTAGATCTTGACTTGCAACTATATTATGGGAAATGTGAACTTGTTAATTTATATATAATCCTTTATGCTAATCACCTTTCACCTGTTATGTTGTAGTAATCACGATATGTTGTAAACTTGACATGTGATGCCACCCTTTTAGATCTAATCATGCTACTATGTCACCTAATTTTGTTAGACATCTAAATGATAAGTTTAGACCATGTTATGTTGACTTTGACATTGTAGTTGTCACAAGTTCACCAGCTCTATGTTCACCCTGTTATGATGATTACATGTCCATTCACCTTGTTGTCATGCTTATGCCAAAACTGTGCTGAAACTATCACCTTTGTCACTCCCTTTTTTTGTTATGGTGAGGCTACTTTGTAGCCTCGATGACGCCAAAATACATGCGATCACGTTAGTTAGGAAATGGGGAAAAAGGGAATTTATAATTGGCATAATTTATATAATGTTTATAAAAGTTGGACATATAATTCAAATAGGGAAACATAGAAATAATCACCTATAATGACATAGGTAAATTTGGGTAAAAATGGCATAATTTGAATATGACCATTTATGGATATGTAATTCAAATTATTGTTGCAAAATAGGTATTGACACCTATAAAAGGAAAGGATTAATTAATTGGTAAATTAATTAAAAATGGAATGTTAGTAATTACAATTGGGAATTGTAATTGTATTTATGACACGAGGTTAGGTTACGTTAGTAGTGGAAGTCTGCCCGGACCCGACCGGCATATCCAGCAGCCACTAATGTTGAACCTAATGTGGGAGGTCTAAGTACGTAAATACGAATCGGGCTAAGACACGAGATTAGGCCCAACTGTGGAATAAGACTGCCCGGACCCGACCGACATATCCAGCATCCACATGTTGCAGGCCTAATGTGGGGGGTCTAACCCAGTATGAAACCATAATTGGACATGGTAACTGAATTAGACTACTTAACCTAATTTAATTCATAAAGATTGTTGACTATGAACTTAAGTTAGGGTTAAGTAAAACTGGATGAGTAGTGGGTGGGTTAAGTAAATTAGAAGGGGTGGGTAATATATATATATATATATATATATATATATAGGCCCACAAACTTAACCCAATAAGGTTGTGTAATTAAAGACACCTAATGGTATACATAGCCAGTGGAAAATAGAATAAAGTTATGTAATTAAAGACACCCTTTAGGGTAAGCATAACTGGTATAGGACTATGTAATTAAAGACACCTAGGGGTATACATAGTCAGTGAAAAACCTAGTGGGGATACAAGACAAAGGGGAGAGCTTGTATCATATTGTGTGGGACCCATTTCAATCAGTAACCCGAAGTAGATATCAAATAAAGAACTCCGTACTAGGCGGAGATAAGGGCATGCTTACTGATTGATTGTAAGAGATCCAACAGGACGTACGGTGTGCACGGCGCAAACCTACGGAGACATGTGCGTGCATGGGCCGGGCAGAGGGGGCTAAGACGACCGTGACACTAGTAGATATGGTTGTGCACCTCTTGGGTTGCCACTTTAGGAAGTGATACCTCAGCACAGGGTATCTACGGAATTGGGAACCGATCGATTAGGGTAGTGATTAGGGTACACTCGGACGTATACTCTAAGTCTACCAACTTATTGTGGAAGGGATCATCTAACTTTAGTTATACTAGTAATAGTGCAAAGTAGTCATTAGTGAATTATGTGTGCATCTTACCTTATCTGCCTTGTCACACCTACCATTTATATAGTGACCTCTCTTACCCACTTTATGTCTGTCATGTTCACCTTTATTTATTTACTGGCTAAAAGTAACTAGACCCGCCAGACTTTATGTCTAACCCCTTTGTTTTTCCCTCTCTATTCCGTCCCCCCCCCCCCCAGGTTCTCAGGGAGGAAACACCCAGGCTTAGCCAGGACTTGGATATTATCTTGCTGGAAGCTACTTCTGGAGTATGGCTCAAGTCTTTGTCTCTACTATGGCTTACTCTTTTTATGGGGAATAATGTTTTTCTTTAATACCTATGTACTCTGATGATGCAAGGCAGAAGTATTTTGTTGTAATGGTTTTATGACTTATGGTATTGTGAACTACAGTATTATGTTTTATGTTGAAATAAAAATTTGAAATTTCCGCTGCTATCTTATTTGTATCTGTCTTGTAATTATTTTTGTCTGTTTACCTACAACGCTTCATGAAACTTAATGCATTTCCTTAGTGAGTGACATTAACGGATGTGGCGTGTCACAGCAGTGGCACAATAATCCTCAAGTTTACTTCTAGAAAACTATTAAGTTGAATAATGTCTTTCACATTACAAACATACGCAAGAATCTCATCTCCGGTTCAGTGTTATCGAAGAAAGGATTCAAAATGATACTCAAATCAGACAAGACGGTTCTGTCTAAAGCTGAAATATACATAGAAAAAAGGATATTTATGTGTTGGCATATTTAAGGCAAATGTAGCCGTAGTTGGTAATAAAACTATATATTCTGATTGTGTTATTAATTAAATTGAAGTTGCATAAAATTTTATTATGGCATGATAGATTATGACTCATAAATTTTCAAAAAAAATATTTTTTTAGCAAACTTGGAATTAATTCCAAAATTCCATATGGATAAAATCTACAAATGTGAGACATGTGTAGAAGCAAAAATGATCAAAAAAACCATTTCATACAGTTGATAGAAGCACCGAACCACTAGGTTTGGTTCATACTGGTTTATGTGATTTCAAATCATTACGTACAAGAGATGGGAAAAAGCACTTTGTCACCTTTATCGATGATTGAACATGATATTGCTACGTATATTTTTTTAATTGTAAAGATGATGCGATTACATCATTTGTAAAATATAAGACTGAAGTAGAGAATCTAAATTAAAAGATCAAGATATTGAGGTTTGGTCGAGGTGGAGAATATGAATCACCATTTGAACAATTCTATGCTGAAAACGGTAAAATTCATCAAGTAACATCTCCATATTCACCACAACAAAATGGTGTTGCTGAGAGAAAGAATAGAATATTAAAAATATGATTAATGCAATGTTGTTAACCTCTACCTTACCGACGAACTTGTAGGGGAAAACCTTAAACATGTCTAACCACATTTAAACACGGTTACTCACAATAAAATAGGAACAATCCCATTGAGATATGAAATGGACATAAACCAATCTTTAAATACCTCAAGGTGTGGGGGTGTTTGGAAGAAGTTCATGTTCCGCCTCGCAAGAAAGTCAAGCTTGGACCAAAAATAGTAGATTGTTACTATCTAAGGTCAGCCCAAAGTAGTAGTGCCAATAGATTTTTGGTATTCAAGTATGATATAGCTGATATCAATGTAAATACAATCATTGAGTTAAGAGATGCCTCATTCTTTGAAGATGTGTTTCCACACAAAAAAAGAATAAAGAAATTTTGCCCCTAAAAGGGCAAGAGAAGAATCGAGCAAGTCACATGAAGATGAAACTCATTGTAAAATTGAGGATGTTAAAACTAGAAGAAGTATATGGGCCAGAACTACCAAGACATTTAGTTCTGAATTTTTAACATATATGCTAGAACACGTACCTCAAATGTACAAGGAAACAATGTCATCCTCTGAATCCGCATGTTGGAAAGAAGCAATCAAAAGTGAGATTAATTCAATTCTAAGTAATAAAGCTTGGGAAATAGTTGATATTCCATCTGAAATAAAACATATTGGATGCAAATGGATTTTCAAGAAGAAAATGAAACCAGATGGCTCCATCGACAAATATAAATCTAGATTAGTTGCCAAAGGATATTGTTAAAAAAAGGTATAGACTTCTTTGATACTTACTCACCGGTACACAAATAAAATTGTAAGAATGTTAATAGTAATTGCATCCATCTATAATCTAGAAATTCATCAAATGCATGTAAAAACAACATTCTTAAATATGGATCGCGATGAGGAGATCAACATGGAGCAACCTAAAGGTTTTATTTCCAAAGTAAATGAATATAAAGTATGTAGATTAATCAAATCATTATATGGAATAAAACAAGTTGGATAATCGTGCGTGATGGTTTGTCTATATTTAGACGATATTCTAATCTTTGGTCCTAACATTAAACTTATAAAGACCGTAAAGAAAATGTTAATCAACGATTTCAATGTGAAAAATTTAGGTGTTGCAGGCGTTGTTTTGGGAATAAAAAATAATAAGAACACCAATTGAATTATCTCAATCACACTATGTAGACAAAGTGATTGAAAGATTCCAAAATTCTGAAATTAAAGGTGTATGAACACCTTTTAATCCATCAAAAGTGCTACATAAAAACAATAATGAGAGTGTAATGCAACTGGAATACTCTCGTGTAATATGATGTCTATTGTATCTCATGAATTGCATAAAACCATATATAGCTGATGGAGTAAGGCGATTGAGAAGGTATACAAACAACCCAGGAAACAAACACTAGAAAGCATTAATGAATGTGCTGGAATATCTAGAAAATACCACGGATTTCTCCTTACATTACGGAAAATACTGCTACAAAACAGGTCATTTGCGACGGTTGTTTAAGCTTATTTGCGACTGTTTTACAACCGTCGCATATGCGACCGTCGCAACATGTGTAAACTTATTGCGACGATTTTGAAACTGTTGCAATATACAGTTTCTTGCGACGGGTATTCTAAAATAGCAGTCGTTGTAGGCTAGTTCATTAGCGACGGTTTGTTTTACGCCAGTAGCAGGAAACCGATATTTAACTTCAAAACGTCGACCTTGTGCGATAGACTTTAAAATAACTGACGCGATAAGTTTAGCATTTGCGACTGTGTTTTATTTACAACAGTAGCAAATAACTTCTGAATTCAAAAGGTCTAATGCAACCGCATTTCATCTCAGCCGTTATGATTGTCAGTTATCAAATACAGTTCAACCTTTCCTAGCTTATAAGCAATTCACAAAATATATGAACACAAGAAATACATACACAATTCACAAAATCTTATATCATTTGAAAAGAAAACACTAACACTGATAACCATACAACAAAATTAGTTTACATGAGTCATAGCTACTCATATGCTAAGCTCCAACCAATACGTGTAAATACTTACATATTACTTATTTCATCAGAAATTAACATTCTTCACAT
The DNA here is from genome assembly GCA_030737875.1 of Allium sativum. Lineage (NCBI taxonomy): Eukaryota > Viridiplantae > Streptophyta > Magnoliopsida > Asparagales > Amaryllidaceae > Allium > Allium sativum. Next base: position 580,852,418 of record CM060909.1, on the reverse strand, counting down.
GACTACAAAAGAACAAAATGGATCATCCAGCTTAAAACTAAAAATAGCACAATTTATCTTCGTGATTGTCGATTTGAACCAGCATCTGCCAAAAAAACCAACATAGCATTATTTTGATTGCAATTGAAAATATATCAAACATAGTATCCAGACTGTGAATTGGATACTAAAAAATATGCAAACAAGGAACTGATCATAAACTTCAAAATAGTGACATGAAAAGTACCATGTTTTTCTCCTATAGGTTGTAATGTGAACTGAACGTAAATAGTTTGTAGTTTTTCTCCTCCAGGTTGAGCAAAGCAGAAAGCTGATAAAGGAGGGAACACAAATATATTAATAAGCAAGTAAGATGATGCAATTAGTTTGTAAATAGAACACAAGTATATTAGTGGACTGTAAATAGAATTCACGCAATACTGTAAATAGAACACAAGTAATATTGTACTACTGTAAACGGTATTCACGGAATACAATTGTAAAGGAAAAAAGCCAATTGTTCCACTCTTAAAGACTGCAAATACAATTGTTCCACTCCCCCCTTCATTTCAAAGCAACTCCATATTCAATTCCATTCACCAAACAACAAGCACTCCTCAAACAATACACAACCAACCTCATTTACCAATATAAAACGCAACCTCATTTACTAATATACAACACATAACTTTTGGTCCACCTCACAATATAAAGGATTGTACTAAATACTAATCGCATGGCTACATAAAATAGGCTGTGTATGCTATTTTAATGCATAGGCACAACAAACACTGCCATTTGAATAATCTATCATTTACCAATGCAAGCATTTTTTTTATTGTTTTGTATTCAGTTTGTGACTAGTTCCGTTCCATACACTGTGGTTGGGAACTGATCAGCACCCAAGCAATAATTTAAATCAATCAACTAAAAGTAACATATATTTCACAAAAACGACCTGAAAACATATTGTATGGTAACTGCACATAAGTTGTGATGAAATGAGTGCCAATATCAATCATGTAGGGCCATGAAAATAATAGGAAAATGCATATTTAATTTTATAAAAAGTATATGAATGCACATCAGAATTTAATATAATTGATTTCATTATTTATGGTGGCCCAGACCACGCCAGGAGCATCCTTTTTTCTTGTTTAAATGAACTATGGATAATGCGTTTACGTCTTTAGTAAGAAGGGTTACTAATTTTGATCTTCGGACCCCGTAATATTTAATTTTCTCTTTGTAAGTTGTTGCTCATATTATATCTGTTACTAATATTTTATTATATATGTTATAATGGACATTGTATGTCAAGCCTTGGTCAGCATACTAATTTATGTCGGATACTCGTTAGCATTTCAATCGTGAACCGTTGGATTTAAGAAAACTCTAATCGAACATAAAATACTAACGCAAAATTAGATATACTCAACCATTAGATCTCCCGTTGAATTCCACTATTTACATAACTACACAGAAATTCAATGGCCACAACTTATATACATCTAATTTTATGTATGATTTTTTGTTCTAATGTCATTTCTGTTAAAAAATATAGAAATAAATAAAGAGGGTTTAACATATACAAGTTGAAGCCATTTGATGTCACTGTGGAGCTAGCAATATTTTGGGCTACAAGTCTCGAAGGGGCACACTTAAATACTCATCGTCATAATTGACCGATTAATAGGTTAACCTCTTTAAAAAAAGAAATTCAATGTTATGTGGATAAAATTAAATCTGCATATTCATAATATTGTTCGTCCAACTAATGAATACAAATCAGAATGATTTCTTTTAGAAAAGCATAATCAAAATTAAATTTTTACATAATATTCGCAGAACTATAGTTGTGATGAAATGATTGCCAGTATCAATCATGTAGGGCCATGAAAATAATAGGAAAATATTGCTAAACAGTGAATCGGAAAGACAAAGCGATGATAAAAAATGCATAATCAAGTAATCGATTAAAAAATCACAACTATGGTACACCAATATCAATTTTGTATTATCATAAAATAATCGACTTGCAATTAGGGTATAGTTTATAATCGCATCAGAAGGGTAAATCATTACTGTAAATGAAATGAATACCTCAAAATTGTGTGAATTTCTTCTGGATCTCGTTGGATTATAATCATGTCAACTGAAATCTAAGTAGAACTAACATGAAATAGAGAATGACATACTTCAAGTCTACCCTAATTGTGCGTTGAATGATATGAAACTCATATTGAAGGGAAAAGTAGAATGACATACTTTAAGTGTTGATATAGCTGCTTCATTGCATAGTAACTTAATATCAGCACCAGTGTAGCCTTCAGTAAGCTGGGCCCGTTCTTTCATACTGATATCAGCAAGACATGGAATATTCTTAGTAAAAATGCGGAATATTTCTTCTCTGGCGGCTGAACATCTATTAGCCTATCAAATCATCCTGCTCAAACATAAAATAGTCCTTAATCTAAAGTAAAGATCCAACATTCAGATGCAACAAATAACTTAGAGAACAGATGGATAAAATAATAATTAAACTCAATTTCGTACCTGGTCTTAAAAGAGCATCATCAATTTTGTCTGGACGATTGGTAGCTGCAATGACTGTAACACCATCTCTTTGTTCCAAACCTACATAGACACACTTAATTTCAGCAAGCAAGCTAATCATGATAATTATATCAAGGCTGTTACATTCAACGTTCAAGCAATCATTTATCTATATTATAAATCAGAAGCACAAATATTTCAACATAAAGCACAAATAATTCAACATGATACAACACATAGGTAGGACTCAAACCCGACTCAAACATGATACAACAGACAAATAAATAGAAGGTGGCCTGCCAAGAATATATTGTAAAATAAACATTTAAAATAACAATTCAACAATTAAAGGTGTTACCCGGTCTTTGGACCCGACAATGGCAGAGCAACTGACAATTGATAAGATTTGACAAAACGATAATGCGGTGGACTTGAATTCAAGACATAGAACATATAGATCCGGATCGGCCTTGCCCGGAACCTGATCCGGTTTGCCCCGATCAAGACACATGAACGTCAAATCCAAGATCAAGGCTATCTTTAAAGCATATTTATCATTCAGGACGACTGAGTTAAAGTAAAATATGGGGTTTAGTAAAAAATGCCTACTTTAGTCTCATCCTTGGTTCATGAGAGGACTTATCAGCGTAACATAACCACTGGACAATGGAAAATACAGAGAATGTTAGCCAACACTAAACAAAAAACTTTTATCACTGTTTAGTTGGAAGAGAATAATGTGCAAACCAATTAAAGGTGTAAGTATATAAGCAAGGGCATTGAATATTCAATTAAAGAACATCATGAGTTATGTATTGCTGCATGCAACTAAAGCCGTCTGTGTGGCAAGCATTTCTAGATTAATAAATTGCAGAATTCACACATTACCATACGTTTATGTACTACTTGAGTGTTAAGGACTTATATTATACACTACTATGATAGGATTTGAATCGTTGTATACCTCCCATGGGAAGAAATATTTCTTGAAAATATTCTTTGTTGATTCACCGAGAAGGTTCCGCTCTAATAAACTGTGAAGGATAATGATACTTTATATGAAATAATATGAAAAAAAAAAGAAAAAAAAAACTGGCAGACCATTATATATTATATCAATAACCGATGAAGTCTCTTTAACTCAAGGGTACATTCATATATCCAAGGGATGTATATTTGAGTCTAACATACAACTGCAACAATTAAACACATGCCTATTTATGTTGCGAGAAAGGAATGACCAGCTTAATTCATTGAATATTTCAAGAAAGATGCCGAGGGGGAAAAGCCAATGTACTCAATTGGTAATAACCGCCTTGCAGCAGAGTTCTGTGCATAATCAAAAATAACTACCTGATAAATCTTATATCTTTAATGATAGTTTTTAAATAGTTATAATACATCTGTTATTCCACATTTTAGTGTAAATGCAAACTTCCGAAAATGTCTTTGTTCTCTACAGACAAAAAATTAATCTGGTCATTCATTTTGGCTCAGTTAGTTAAACTAAGAAAACTAAGCCGAAAGGCTCAGTTTTACCGAGCCATTCGGCTCTGTTATAACTTATAACTGTGCCGAAAGGCTCAGTATAACCAAGCCATTCGGCTCAGTAATACTGAGCCGAAAGGCTCAGTTAAACAGAGCCTAATGACTCAGTTTTACCGAGCCATTCGGCTCAGTTATAACTGAGCCGAAAGGCTCAGTATAACCGAGCCATTCGGCTAAGTAATACTGAGCCAAAAGGCTCAGTTTTACCGAGCCGAAACGGCTCAGTTTTACCGAGCCGAAATGGCACAGTTTTACCGAACCAAAATGGCTCAGTTTTACCGAGCCATTCGCTTAGTTATACCGAGCTTTATGGCTTAGTTTTATATTGATAGTTGATTCTTATATGTATACATACATGCATGCATGAAGGCACATACATCACATTTATTTGTATATATGTACACGTTGTATGTCAGCAAAAGTAGCAATGATTAATAAAATGGCACCTCGAAATCATATAGACAATGTTATATATGCATAATGTCTACCCATATATATCAGAAACACTCCATGTGCATGAGGACAAAACAAATTGGATTCACATGGTTTTCATTGTTTGGCTCCCTATATTGGCTTTAAATCAGAATTATTAATCACTCATACATTAGAATTTTGGCTACTATTCGTCAAACGAAGAAATCAAGTTCAGTAATATTGCTAAAATTGCAAGTTAAAATCTAGAACCAATGCAATGTCTTCAATTTGAACACATCTAAAATAAAATGCTTACATAAAATAAATATCATGGTTTACAATCAACTGAAATTGAAATACTATAACATACAGCAAAATTAAAATCCTTGCTTGTGATACCTTATCTACAAGCACAGTTGAAATATGGAACAACTTCTTGTAAAATCGCTACAATATTTATCAAAATAGCACGACAGGAAATAATATACTATAAAAGGCATGAATGGACATCTAATGTAATCTATAACCTTGTATTTAATATCATTATAAAGCATTGTATACTAAGGACAAACTGAGTTAGGTTTCTTGGAAAATTCAAATAACACAAAAACAATATGAACACTTTATCAGGACACAATTTGTGGGGCCAAATGACGAAGGACTTGCATGGAAAAATTTACACTATTGGCAGTGTTATGTTTGCCCACATATACACAAGTGATTTATGACTTACGTTTTAAACAACTTAAATCTGTTAATGAACCTCAAAATTTTAATGAACATAAATATGCTCTAACATGAGCCAATAGACAGAGGAATATCTTCCTCCAGTTACTTGACAAAACGTTAGAAGATCCAACGGAATGCAAGATCCTCCAGTTACTTGATAAAACAAGAATAAGTTCGATTAAAAGCAGTTAACACCTTAGAGAACTGATGCAGATTTCTTTCGCATAAATTGACAAACACATCTTCGGGCATAATAGCATTTCCGGAAAAAATTGTACTCACAGACTTGGAGATAGATAACATACCTTCAAATTTTTGACCTATCAGACCTTTCAGCTTCCAATATATCGACCTTTAAGCGGTACACTTCAATTCAGCTTGAACTGTGATAGACATGTATGTATACTCATTAAAAAAGGTAGTGCAGCAATGGTCTTTTATTTCTAGCTGGGTTCAAATCATGAACTTCGTTGATAAACAAAAAATCGAAGCTTACATACGTTTTCCTTTGAATTTTAGTATTATTAGCTATTTTACATTTGAACCTCTCTTGCTGCTTCACCATGCCACTGAACAATAATAAGTCATACATGAAATGAACTTACATTCATTCATCTTCCTTTATTTTACTATTTCCACTTTTTCATTCCATTATTTATCATATAAATATTTTATTTACTTGCATTTTCTAATGCCTTAATTATTTTTTAGTATCTTAGTGTAATAGACATGTGTAAATATTTTAGTTCTGACCATTTTGAGCAGTAAATTCATAATTACTCATACTCTCTTATACTGTCTTTTTACTATATCTGTTCCAGTTACCAGCATGCATCCTCTATTTTGTACGATTTATATTAACTATTTTTCCTGAAATATCCTTTAATTACCATTAAGCATATGTTTATAAGCTAAAAAACTTTTCACTCAACATCGTAACTATTTCCATGCCTAATGATAACATTTTTGTGTGGATACGGATAAACGAGTACCAACAAAATTGTATAATACATAATCTATAATAAAATCTAATATAATCAGTAAAAGACTTAATTTATATACACTTCAATTCAGTAAATGATTAGTTTCCTTAGTTTGTATTTACTTATTTATTTTGGTAACCCAATCTCACATGCAATCGCATATGCCATGGAAGTATATAAATATGAACATATATAGTACCCTCAACTTAATATACATATGGCAGCTACTAAGTGTACAAATTTGGATACTTAGTTTTTTTTTTCATCCTTGAATTTTTATTTTCCTAATGTCACAGGGAAAAAATGCTTAATCTAATATATTAGGCAGCTGCTTGTTTCTTTTCATGAAACCATTCTCACTTTTACATCAGTTTTGTCTTTGACTATTAAATATGATGACTCCTAAATACACTGTCAAGTTTAAATAATCCCACGCCACGACTACCAATGGGTGAAACTAATTTATCATAGGACAATACCAATGCAGCCTTTGTAATAACACTGGGAATCAAAAATTCGAAGTCTACCCAAGAGATAAATAGGGAAAAACAAGTAATTGCCTTTGTAATACCACCAGTCATCTCTACATGTCTAGTTAATACGAAACTCCAAATCTCCAATCAGAAGAAACCAGCAGCAGGAATGAATAAATCGTAAAACAAGAAACAAAATGAAGGAATCACTTACCCAGATCTGAAATACGGTTTCTGAGGGGGTCGATGACGTTGGGGTTGGAGACTGATGTCTAGATCGAAACTGAGGCGGCGGAACTGGAGAGAGGCGCGTTTTCTTCTTCTGAGTGGATCGAAACCAAGTGGAGATCTGGAGGCGGGATTTGATCGAAATATGGAGGGGTTTTGTTTAGTTTTCGTTTTTTTTGGTCAACACAGTAGGAATGCGGGAGTATGTATGCGATAGAAAGGCCGTCACGTGAAAATGCCATGTGCGACTATTTTATATTTAATAGTCGCACAAGGACACTTTACTATTTCCAACCTCTTACTATTCACTACGGTTTTAAATATAACAGTCGCAAATTGTAAATATTTGCTACTGTTTTTCTATAAAACAGTCACAAATTTGTCTTCTACTGTTTTTCCCTGACAACCTGCTACGGTTTTAACTAAAACCGTCGCACATAATAATAAATGCTACTGTTTTTAGATAAACCGTCGCAAATAAGGGGACGCAAATAGGCTGTTTTGTACTAGTATACCGTCCTAGTTGGATATAGTGATGCAAACTGAATTGCTGATTCAGAGGAATCAAAATCAACTAATGGCCATGTCTTCACTTTAGTAAGTACAATAGTGTCACGGAAATCTACTAAACAAATATTTATAGCTCGATCCACTATGGAATAAGAGTTCATCGCTTTAGATAAAGCTGGTGAAGAAGCAGAATGGCTTCATTATTTTCTAGAAGACATTTCATTTTGGCCTAAACCTTTATCCGCCATTTATATACGCTGTGGTAATCAAGCAGCGTTAAGTAGAGCACAAAACTTTCTGTATAATGGAAAGTCACAATATATTCGTAGACACCATTGGACAATTAGGAAGTTACTCTCAAATGGAACTATTACCATAGATTATATGAGAACAAATGATAACCCAGCGGATCCATATGCTAAAAGTTTATCTATAACGACCCAAGGATTTTCAACCCCGAAAATCGACATAAAACACAATGTCGACTATTTGAATATTTGATTTGGACATAACTTGCAATCTTTAAGACGTAATCTCGATTTTCCACTTCCATTAGAAAAAAATGCAGTTAATTAGAATATGTTAACTATTCAAGTTCGAAAATTCTTGGGTCGTTACATTATCAAGAGAGAAAATTGATTACATATTGAGGGGAATGAGTTTGAAAGCCTAAATCAACAAGAGTTATCTTATATAGAAACTTATACTAGTTCCTGGAGATCCCACGAACTAGGATCAATAGGCAAACCAATTCTGAAAAACTCAAGGCGTAATGCATTTGTTTGAACATAGTCCTACCCCATTCTTATGGTGCGCAATATAAATGCATGTCTACAGAAGTATTACAAGGTTAAAACTATATATTTTTTTAAATGATAACCATATCTTGAAAATAACAAGTGGGGTATATGTAGGATACTCTTAATAGTTGTGATCAATTATGTTAGTGTGAACCAGGTCGGCTATATGGGAATTTTAAAGGCCTAATTCTCTATAACACTTGCAGAACCAAAAATTGTTCATGAAAAAAATGAACATAACCAAGAGATTGGATGAGAAGGAAATCATTGCTTCTAAAGCATATCATCTGGATATACAATAAAGTTCAACGACTTAAGATAAAATAATTCATTAATTAGCCAAGTCAATCTGATAAGTTTTAACTAAGAAAAGTTCAATATGAAATATCTACTTATCCACGATAAAACATTATTACATATGTACTCTATGATATTTCACTTTGCGTAAATGAAATATACTTGCCACACATCGCCCAGTTTAAAGTAAGATTCATGAATATACACCAAACTCCCAAATCATATATTGTCCCTTAGGGTCAGGTAATTTTTTGCGAGGGGGCGGAGGCATATCTCATGAACCAAACACACACGTACGCATTGCCTTTTTGTCCTGTGCCGAACCAGGCCGAGCTAGGTTTAAGTTTGGGTTCGGGTCCGATATGACCTTATTTTTTCTTTGAAAACTGGACTGGTTTTTTGGACAGTTTCAAGCGCGAAATCAAATAGATAGTCGTACCCCATGCCAGCGAGCACAAACGAGTGTGATCTTTGGCGAACGGCACCAAGCGAGCGTGTGCGACCTTTGCCGAATGGAAGCAGGCAAGTGGGTGCGATCGTGGGTGAACGACAACATGCAAGTGGATGCGACAACAACGAAAAGGTAGTAAGTACAACCTGTTAGAATGAACGCGGCTATTCGAAGGGTGTCAGACCAAATATAAATAGGGGAGAATATTGATCACATTCTCATTCGATTTTTTTCCGTCTTCGTCCTTAATGACAAAATAAATAAAGATATATTATTCTTCATCCACAAATATCCAAATTTTGAGGCCTAGTACTCCATGGATAGTTCGAATTGTATAGGAACAATGATCAATTTTAGTTTCTTCTTCATTGCTACTGCCTCTATTATAAAACACAGAGTTGACATATTCATTAAATCTCGTGCAAAAATATTCGTTTGCAATTTAGGAAATTTTGCAAACAAAAGTTTTAAGGAAATTACTAAGGCGTGCCTCAAAATCCCATTTCTTTATTAAAAAAACGACAAATTGCTACGACTTATTTGTTGTTATACTGCCGTTTTTTACACTTGAAGCTACATTAATTCCCCGCTAATAATACTTTTTTCTTCCAGAAGACTGGCATAATTAGTGATGACACCACCACAAAATTATTAATTCACGGCTACATAATGAAGAAAAAGTAAGGTCTCGTTTGGTTATGTATATTTAATTTGCTCTACGAAATACCTATTAAATAATAGTAACACAATAGAATTTCTTGCTCTCTCATTTATTTTAGGAGTTCTCTCTCTTCTGCTTAATTCTCTTTTGATATTTTAATTTTTAATTATCAATTAAATTATTTAACTAAACCTCTTATTATTTTATAATATGATACATACATACATACATATACATATATATATATATATGAGGCAGGTTCGAGAGCACCCTAAATAGTGCAGCACCCCAAATGCCCCTCAATCTCCACCAAGTATTTCCCCTTCTCTCTCTTTCCACTCACTCTCTCACTTCCCACTCACATTCTTTAATATAAACGGGTGGTGGAAATCAGGGGCATTTGGGGTGCTCCATTTTTGAGGTGCAACAGAACGCTTGCATATATATATATATATGTATATATATATATATATATATATATATATATATATATATATATGTATATATATGAGGCATGCTATAGGGCACCCATTTTGCATCATATTTTAGGCTACTAATTTATAATTTAATAAGTTAGTGGGGAGAGAGAGTTAGCAGAAAAGAGAGAAACAAGAATGTGGTGGAAGTCACAGGGGCAATAAGGGTGTTGTACTATTTGGAGTGCTCTTGACCTAATCTCTCTATACATGCACATATAAAACTTGTGTATAACTATCTATAAATAATTCGTCGATTAAATTCTAACAGTTTATATTCAAGTCCATATATTTATATTAATTACATAATACAAAATTTAAACTATTTATATAAATTTAGTCAACTAATATTTGTTAATATTTCTAATAGATATTAAAGAACCATAATTCAATATACCATATGACCACTGTACTAATAAAAATGGTAAAAAAAAATATTCAATTAGTTCAATTTTTTATTTGTTTATCATTTCACTTAAAATAACTGTGTTTAAAATGGTAAAATATATTTATCTTGCATTGCATTGTAAATCTATATTTAACTTAAAATAACAATGTTTAAAATTACCACAATTATTTACAAAACCCACCTCACTTTCTCCTATGATTTACGTATCAGTCCATATGTTTAAATTAACTATACATTCATAAGTTTAAAATAATAAGTTAAATATACTTAAGTCATATACATTAGTTTGGTCACTAATGACAATATGAAAGTTTTTTTGAGATCAGACAATATGAGTGTTTTAATAATATGGATCATACCAATAAATATGATAAATTTGCATTTTCATTAAGCTAAAATGCATAAGTTAGACGACATGTAGCACAACATAGACAATAAAGAATTTTTGTAAAATACGCTTTTTAAAGTTCAAAACACACAAATTCTCTTTCACAAAAACATGTTTAAGAGACACTATTACTTCTAGTTTCAGTCAGTTTGTATAAAATTGCAGTAAATACAGAAAATATTTTTGCTTTTTGCAAAAAAAGGTGTGCTTTAGCAAAGAAAACTAAACAAAAAGTTTATAGAAACGTGAGATTAAGTACAAATACAATTTTTGATATAAAAAAATATCAAAAAAAAGTATCTATAAATTTGTTATGCATTAAAAAATTGCGTTTTTACAACAAAAGTCTTAATTTTAAAATTCTTGCAACCTCTTACTGAACTATCCCAATTCTCTTCTAATATTTTCTATTTGACTAATATATTAGAGTTAATCAAGAATCTTAAAGCTATAATTAAACTTTGTAAACTATTAGTTGTTGATGTGTCAAAAAATCATAAAATAAAATAATTTCAATAGTTGCACAGTATTCATATTGACAAAAAAGGATATAAAATTTGTTTGAGTATCCAAATACATCAGTCACATAACATAATTATATACGTAAGCTGTAACACCCCGAATTTTGGTTAATGCTAAAATTCACTAATTACAGAATAAATAATCTCAGATGTGGGAATTGGGGGAAACGGGCTGCGTCATTGCGTTCGTCTCGGAAAAATACGCAAAATAGAGTCCGAGTTTTCGAGAATCGGAGTCCGTATGGCCCAGTTATGGCCCAATGAAGTTTGCAGAAAATTCAAAGTTAAAAACAGATTTAAAATTCAGTTCTAAAACAAGTTTGGAGCCAAAAGCGGAAATGGCGGGAAAGTTCCCGCCTAGCCCCGTGTCGACAGGCATGTCGACAGGGGTGTCGACAGGCATGTCGACAGGGGTGTCGACAACCCTGTCGACAGGGGTGTCGACACAGGGTGTCGGCCCTGTTGATCTGGGTGCACCAGATCTGGTTTTTGGGTTAGTCTTGGGCTGTGTTCTAGAGATTTCCGAAATCTAAGGGTCCTAATCTAATCTAGGGTTAATCTAAGGGCCTAAAACACTCACCTAATCTATAAATACACCCTAAACCTACCCTAATCCATACTAAAAATAGAATTGAGGGCTACATGCCGCCAAATTAAATCTTAGAAGGAGCCTCCACTAATTTATGAAGAGGGTTGCAAGCTAATCACTCTCTAATCAACCTCTAATCCATTCTAAGCATCTTAATCTTCTTCATTTGGAGTGCAAATTTGCTAGTTGTGAGTTTCTATCACTTTGATGATCAATTGCTAAATTAAGTAGATGAGATATGATGAGATCTATGGTTTTGCATGAGGATTAATGGGTTTTCAAGTCATATGATATGATGTGAATATGCTAATCTATGTTTAATATTAATCCTATGTTTATGCAAGTTGAATATGTGAGTTTATGCAAGTTGGGTATGTGGGTTTATGCAAGTTAAGTGGTGGGTTTATGCATAATAAGTAATTGATTCTATGCATGCTAAGTATGTGGTTTTATGCATGCTAAGTGTTTGGTATTATGCATAAATCATGACATGCAAGTTTACCCTTTTAAATGTGATGCATACATATGCAAGATGACACCTTTATATGCTATGTATATATATATGTATATATATATATATATATATATATATATATATATATATGCATGTTTACCCTCCTTTAAGATGCAAGTCATATATGCAAGTTCAACATGTTATGCAAGTTATGTGTATGCTTATATGCAAGTTCAACATGTTATGCAAGATTATGTGTATGCTTATATGCAAGTTCAACATGTTATGCAAGTTATGTGTATGATGTTATGTAAGTTATGTGCATGTTGCTATGTAAGTTCATATGCAAGTTATGTGTATGATGTTATGCAAGTTATGTGCATGATGTTATGCAAGTTATGTGTATGTTGATATGCAAGTTATGTTTATGATATTATGCAAGTTATGTGTGTGATGTTATGCAAGTTAACATGTATCATGTTGTGCAAGTTCACACCTTTAAGACACATGCAAGTTCACCTTCGTTGCCTTTATACATGACATATGTATGTTCATGCAAGTTGGGTTATTTAGTAATGCTAGTTGGGTTAATATCATGATGTAAGTGGACACCTTTTAACCCATGTTAATGCTAATGTATGCTAAGTGAAACCCATGTTAATTGTGAAAGAATCTTCTCTTGGAAATATGTCGTGTTAGCATAAGTACGTGGGAAACGATGGGGTTAATAGACATGTTAATGAAATGGTGTGAAATGGTTATGATTAAGCATACCATAAAATGAATAAGCATAAGTGGGAATTTACCTATTGAGTTAGGTCTACCCCATGGGAATTTACCTATTGAGTTAGGTCTACCCATGTTATGGAATTGGGAATTTACCTATTGAGTTAGGTCTACCCATATTCTTGAAAACATGATTAATTAATTAGGGATAATTAATATAAATTATGAGGGTGATTAATTAGGGGTAATTAATCGACTAAGACACGAGGTTGGACTCAGTTGTAGCGTAAAACTGCCCGGACCCAACCGGCTTAACCAGTTGCTAAAAATGTTAGCCCAATGTGAGAGGTCTTAGGCACAAACTAAATCCGTGATTAATGTAAAGACACGAGGTTAGACTCGGTTATGACATAAGGCTGCCCGGACCCAACCGGCTTAACCAGCGGTCATAAAAGATAGTCTAATGTGAGAGGTCTTTATGAGGATCACGGTCTTAATTAATTAAGAAACACTTAACCATATTAGCATGTAGATGGACATGAGGGGTTAAGTGGGTGCCTTGGGTGGCATGAGGGAACTAGTGGGTTACCTTGACTGGCAATAGAAAATACGATTAGAATACTTAACCAAAGTGGAACATGTAATTAAACATGGGTAAAGGGTTAAGTAAGTGCTTTGGGTGGCATGTGGAAATCTAGTGGGTGCCTTAAGTGGCAATTGAAATATGATTAGATGACTTAACCAAATCTTAACATGTAGGTGGGCATGATTATAAAAGGGGTTAAGTGGGATGCACTAGATAAAAGTAGCAAGCTTAAGTAGTAGCTTGTGGGGGGCCCATTTCAACCAGTAACCCATATGTATCTTATTGGGCTCGACCCATGTCGAGGACGGGACACGCGTACTGGGCTTGACTATAAGAGGCCAAAACGGGTTAGCGGTGGCAACGCAAGTCCAGCGGGTTTCATATGCGTGTGTGGACCCGGGCTGGTAGGTAAGACGTTGTTGCATCGTGTAGATATAAGCCGTGCACCGCTAATTATATCGGGTTGCCACGTTGGGGAGTGATACACCCCACTGTGGGGCCGGCACGGGTATCTACGGTAGGGAGCCGATCGCTTGGGAGTAGTGGGTACACCTAGTGGAGATAGGGGCAGACGGCACCTATGTAGTCAGCTAGGGGTATACGAAACTACTGGGTAAATTTTCTAAGGCCTTGGGAGGGATCAACCTTTAAGTAAGAATGACTGGTGTGGTGCAGTGTAGGAATTACCCTTGGGTGGGTAGATCTGGGGTGGTGTAATCTAGTAATTATCCTTGGGTGGATAAATGCGTCTTTACGGTTATCTTAGTTTATCCTAAGTCTGCCAAGCTGCTTAGTGTAGCCATTCATCCCCAGACGTTACCGTATATCAAGCTTATGTCTTCTCTGGTTACTTTAATGATTGTATTGTTAAAGTTATAGGACTCGCTCAGACTTATGTCTGACCCCGTTGTTTTTATCTTTTTCCCAACCCTCAGGTTATCAGAGTGGGCCCAGTACGAGTGGGCTTTGATCAGGCTACTTTATTCTCTTTTGGAGCTTGGACCATAGGTGTAGAGCTCAGCTTACCCTTTCTTTTATGGCTATCAGTTCATGTAATGGGATTATGTACTTTTATTTATCAGGATGGATATTTTGTACTTGACTCTTATTATGGTTTTGTGATGTAACCAAACATGTTTTACTTTCCGTTGCAATGAAATGAAATGATGTTCTAAAATCTTCAAGTATTACTTATATCTGTCTTGTTGTAATTTTTCTGTTCTATATTCACTTAAAATACTCCACCGATGTTATGGCATTCCCTTAGTGAGTGACCATAGCGGGTGTGGGGTGTTACATGTGGTATCAGAGCTTAAGGTTACCAGAACAGATAAACTTTTTAGGAAAAACTATTTTCTAAGAATATTTTTGAAAGGAGTATTTTCAAAAAACATGTCTTTTAAGAGAAAAGTTTTTGAAAGAAAAGCATAATCCCCGATAGCCATATCTATATCTTTCGAATCCTCCGTTTTGAATCTCTTCCTCTCTCGTTTTGAGTTTCCCCTCCGTGTGTAGATGATCTTTCTAAGATAGATAAGAATGGAAAACCACTTCAAGGGACTTAGACATTAGTTGGATTAGAAGTAGGTTCAAGAAAGAGGAGGACTTGTAGGTACCTATTGGATGGACGATGGGAGGAAGGCTCAAATAGTTGTTTGGTTAATGAAGGATGAAACCTCATTGGTGGGAAGTTGCGAGTGGAGAATGGGAAGAAGAAGGCGAGTAGTTATCCTTTTGGAGAAATAGGACACCTTATTAGGATTGTCCAAAGGGGCAGGGGCGAGGGTGGTTGTATTCCCTCACGGCTAAGGTACCAGATAGGGATAAGACCGTCTAGGTTGGAATTTGGATTTCTTTATTATCCGATCCAAACTTTATTTGATTCTGATGTATCGAGTTCGTTTATCTCATCATTGTTAGTTGAGTCACTGCACTTAGACACCAGTTTGGTAGATGATCCCTTAGTTGTTTCAAACCCAATTGGGGCTCCATGATGTGTTTGGGTTTGAAAGTTTCTATACTTAGCGTTGAGTTTAGATGTGATGCTTGTTGGGCTTCACGGGCTATGGGTTAGTTTTGGGCATGGACTGGTTATCCAGTAGGGGTGCCGTTCTTGATTTTGAAGGGAGAGTTGTTAGGCTTATGGCCCGCTTGGGTAACACTCTCGAGATCTCTTGTAATCCCATGGAATCTGTTATGCTAAGTTATCTAGAATCGCTTGACACGTCGGTCTAGAGTTTGCGATCTGTTAGAGTGGTCCGGGAATACTCGGATGTGTTTGAGGAGGTGAAGGGCTTACCTCCGGAGCGGGAGATTGACTTCCGAATATATCTAGTAGACAATGCCAAACCAGTATCTTGGCCAATGTGCCACATGGCTCCTCGTGAGAGGAGGGAACTCTATAAGCAAGTAGGCGATTTGCTTGAGAAGGGGTTCATAAGACGAAGTATATCGGAGTGGGGTGCTCCAGTAGTTTTTGCCACGAAGGCGGATGGGTCCCTCAGACTTTGTGTAGGCTAAAGAGAACTAAATAAACTCACAAAGAAGAATAGACACCCATTGCCGAGGATTGATGATATCTTTGATCAGTTGGTTGGCGCCTCAGTGTTTTCGCAGTTGGCCTTTGCCACGGGGTTCGTCAGTTGAGAATGGCTGAGGATAGTATAAAGAAGACTGCCTTTAGGACTCCGGATGGTTTTTATGAGTGGCTGGTGATGCCATTTGGTTTGACGAACGCCCCCGCATACTTTGTTGATTTGATGAGAAGGGTGTTCAAGGAGTACCTAAATAAGTTCGGGATGGTCTTTGTGGATGACATCTTGGTCTTTTCTAGGAGCGAAATGAGTTTTCGTATGTGCTCAATAGGGTGAGCAAAGCCAGTTATGGGAAAAACGGTGGTTTTGGAGCGAGACTGGCGAGGACATCCAGGGTTGGACAAGGGGCTTAATTATTTAGCCGTTTTTACTAGTATCATCTCACGTAGGTCGTCTGAATTCGAAGGAGATATCCCTTGGGTGTTTGTCTGATATTGGTTTAGGCCTTTGGGGCTTGCATTTGGGGGATGTCGAGTTCGACTAGGGTGGTCTGCGTGAGAGATGGACAGTTGTGATGGTTTTTGAAGGGGTAATACCCTGGTTTTCTCTAAAAGTGGAGAAGAGCATGCCCTACATCTTAGGGAAGTGTTGGAGACTCTTCGAGCGCATAGTCTTAGGACAGCAAAAGTGGATGGGATTCTTAGCATCCTGTGAGTTTGAGATAGCGTATACCCATGGCAAGGGTAACGTGGTGGTGGACGCCTTAAGTAGAAAAAGGTTGTCCTTGAGTTCATTGTTCGTTGAACGACGGAGCTTAGAGATTATTTCTATGTTTGACTTTAGACCTTCCGTTGACTTTGTACCCGGTTTGATAGCATCCTTAGAGGTTAGACCTACTCTTTCGGGACGGATTTGTGAGGCACAACGGGACGACCCACAGTTGGTTGAGTTTGTAGAGAAGCTCATAAGGGGGGAGTCGTCCAGCCATTTGAGTAGGTACACCCTAGATGATAAGGGGGTGGTTGCGTAGAGACGGTAGACTTTGTGTACCGCAAAACGAGGGTTTGAGGAAGGTTATACTTGGTGATGCACATCGGTCAAAGATGACCATTCATCCCG
Organism: Allium sativum; assembly: GCA_030737875.1. Taxonomy (NCBI): domain Eukaryota; kingdom Viridiplantae; phylum Streptophyta; class Magnoliopsida; order Asparagales; family Amaryllidaceae; genus Allium; species Allium sativum. The sequence goes on along the minus strand of CM060909.1, from coordinate 580,834,987 downwards.
ATAGGGACAAGATGTACCAAGACATGAAGCGAGTTTTCTTTTGGGCTGATATGAAGAAAGATGTGGCCGAGTATGTCGCTAGATGCTTGGTGTGCTAGCAAATGAAAGCGGAGCAGAAGAAACCCGGTGGGTTGCTTCACCCATTGGAAGTTCCGCTATGGAAGTGGGATAGTGTCTCGATGGGTTTTGTCGATGGATTACCGAGATCGAGGGAGGGTAATACGGGAATTTGGGGTGTGGTAGACAGACTTACTAAGAGTGCCCATTTTATACCCGTAAGGAGTAAGAGGACTGCTGCATAGCTAGCTTCAGTTTACATTCGAGAGATTAATAGATTACATGGTATACCTTCCAGTATAGTGAGCGATCGAGATCCTATCTTCACTAGTGAGTTTTGGAGAAGTTTGCAAGAGGCGGTTGGGACTCCGTTGTGTTTGAGCACCGCATATCATCCTCAGACGGACGGCCAGACCGAGAGGGTGAATCGTAATTTTAGAAGACCTTTTGAGGCTATGTATCTTGGATTCTGGAGGTACATGGGAAGAGCATCTTCCTTTGGTGGAGTTCGCATACAGTAACAGCTTTCAGTCTAGTATTGACATGGCACCTTTCGAAGCTCTTTATGGAAGGCCTGGTCGATCTCCTACATGTTGGTGGGAATCTACGGATAAGATCTTGCTTGGGCCAGATATGGTTAGAGAGATTTCAGAGAAGATTGATTTGATTCGAAGAAGGATGAAGGCAGCGCAAGATAGACAGAAATCTTATGCGGATCGGAGAAGGACGGATTTTGAGTTTGGGGTTGGGGACATGGTTTTTGTCAAAGTATCTCCGTTGAGAAATGTTGTTCGCTTTGGGTCCGTAGGGAAGTTAGCACCGAGGTTTGTTGGGTCGTTTCCTATTAAGGAAAGGATTGGACGGATGGCATATAGGGTGGAGTTGCTCGACAGACTTAGTGGTGTTCATGATGTATTCCATGTATCACATTGGGGGAAGTGCTTACATGAGACCGCAGAGGTGGTAGAGCCGAGCTTGCTTAGAGAAGAGGAAGTAGAGCGTGATGCGACTATTAGACGAGCTCCTACTCGCATCCTTGGGTCAGAAACTAGGAAGTTGAGGAACAGAGAAGTTCAGCTAGTTAAAGTGCAATGGGGAGAAGACGAGGGCAATGCTACTTGGGAGACGGAAGCGAAGATGCGTTCTTTGTACCCATTTCTTTTTGAGAGTATGACTTTTAACTTCTCCTTTATCGCTTGTCTAGTACTTATCTTATCTTTAGTATATCCTCTCGCTAGTACCTTTGACCTTTAGATAGGGTAAACCTATGGATGAAACATGTGTTTGAGACATGTTATGTCTGATGGATGCATGTGGATGCAAGTGGTTGCTAGTGGTTGCTCGTGGATGCATATACACACACTCTAGGCACTAGATCGGCTCAGTCACTTCATATTGCATATTGCATATAATTGTGTGTAGATAGCTATATTTATGGATGTATAATGGTTGTGTTATCATACGGATGATGCATTTTAGTGAATGATTGTGCACTCATGTAGATATTGTATGTGTCGATAGGGTTCTTTCGCATACATAATGGATGCATGGCACTATCATGGTTTGCATATGTTCATACATTAGATAGGGAACATATACACACACTTTTTGCATATGCTCATACATCATTAGAAATTATTCTAAGGACAATGGATGCCCGTGTTTGATGGATTGAGTAGATGGTTGTTTGGATGGTAGGATATACATTCTCCTTAGCTTAGAGATTTCGGGACGAAATCCTTAAAGGAGGGGAGAATGTAACACCCCGAATTTCGGTTAATGCTAAAATTCACTAATTACAGAATAAATAATCTCAGATGTGGGAATTGGGGGAAACGGGCTGCGTCATTGCGTTCGTCTCGGAAAAATACGCAAAATAGAGTCCGAGTTTTCGAGAATCGGAGTCCGTATGGCCCAGTTATGGCCCAATGAAGTTTGCAGAAAATTCAAAGTTAAAAACAGATTTAAAATTCAGTTCTAAAACAAGTTTGGAGCCAAAAGCGGAAAGGGCGGGAAAGTTCCCGCCTAGCCCCGTGTCGACAGGCATGTCGACAGGGGTGTCGACAGGCATGTCGACAGGGGTGTCGACAGCCCTGTCGACAGGGGTGTCGACACAGGGTGTCGGCCCTGTTGATCTGGGTGCACCAGATCTGGTTTTTGGGTTAGTCTTGGGCTGTGTTCTAGAGATTTCCGAAATCTAAGGGTCCTAATCTAATCTAGGGTTAATCTAAGGGCCTAAAACACTCACCTAATCTATAAATACACCCTAAACCTACCCTAATCCATACTAAAAATAGAATTGAGGGCTACATGCCGCCAAATTAAATCTTAGAAGGAGCCTCCACTAATTTATGAAGAGGGTTGCAAGCTAATCACTCTCTAATCAACCTCTAATCCATTCTAAGCATCTTAATCTTCTTCATTTGGAGTGCAAATTTGCTAGTTGTGAGTTTCTATCACTTTGATGATCAATTGCTAAATTAAGTAGATGAGATATGATGAGATCTATGGTTTTGCATGAGGATTAATGGGTTTTCAAGTCATATGATATGATGTGAATATGCTAATCTATGTTTAATATTAATCCTATGTTTATGCAAGTTGAATATGTGAGTTTATGCAAGTTGGGTATGTGGGTTTATGCAAGTTAAGTGGTGGGTTTATGCATAATAAGTAATTGATTCTATGCATGCTAAGTATGTGGTTTTATGCATGCTAAGTGTTTGGTATTATGCATAAATCATGACATGCAAGTTTACCCTTTTAAATGTGATGCATACATATGCAAGATGACACCTTTATATGCTATGTGTATATATATATATATATATATATATATATATATATATACACGCATGTTTACCCTCCTTTAAGATGCAAGTCATATATGCAAGTTCAACATGTTATGCAAGTTATGTGTATGCTTATATGCAAGTTCAACATGTTATGCAAGATTATGTGTATGCTTATATGCAAGTTCAACATGTTATGCAAGTTATGTGTATGATGTTATGTAAGTTATGTGCATGTTGTTATGTAAGTTCATATGCAAGTTATGTGTATGATGTTATGCAAGTTATGTGCATGATGTTATGCAAGTTATGTGTATGTTGATATGCAAGTTATGTTTATGATATTATGCAAGTTATGTGTGTGATGTTATGCAAGTTAACATGTAACATGTTGTGCAAGTTCACACCTTTAAGACACATGCAAGTTCACCTTCGTTGCCTTTATACATGACATATGTATGTTCATGCAAGTTGGGTTATTTAGTAATGCTAGTTGGGTTAATATCATGATGTAAGTGGACACCTTTTAACCCATGTTAATGCTAATGTATGCTAAGTGAAACCCATGTTAATTGTGAAAGAATCTTCTCTTGGAAATATGTCGTGTTAGCATAAGTACGTGGGAAACGATGGGGTTAATAGACATGTTAATGAAATGGTGTGAAATGGTTATGATTAAGCATACCATAAAATGAATAAGCATAAGTGGGAATTTACCTATTGAGTTAGGTCTACCCCATGGGAATTTACCTATTGAGTTAGGTCTACCCATGTTATGGAATTGGGAATTTACCTATTGAGTTAGGTCTACCCATATTCTTGAAAACATGATTAATTAATTAGGGATAATTAATATAAATTATGAGGGTGATTAATTAGGGGTAATTAATCGACTAAGACACGAGGTTGGACTCAGTTGTAGCGTAAAACTGCCCGGACCCAACCGGCTTAACCAGTTGCTACAAATGTTAGCCCAATGTGAGAGGTCTTAGGCACAAACTAAATCCGTGATTAATGTAAAGACACGAGGTTAGACTCAGTTATGACATAAGGCTGCCCGGACCCAACCGGCTTAACCAGCGGTCATAAAAGATAGTCTAATGTGAGAGGTCTTTATGAGGATCACGGTCTTAATTAATTAAGAAACACTTAACCATATTAGCATGTAGATGGACATGAGGGGTTAAGTGGGTGCCTTGGGTGGCATGAGGGAACTAGTGGGTTGCCTTGACTGGCAATAGAAAATACGATTAGAATACTTAACCAAAGTGGAACATGTAATTAAACATGGGTAAAGGGTTAAGTAAGTGCTTTGGGTGGCATGTGGAAATCTAGTGGGTGCCTTAAGTGGCAATTGAAATATGATTAGATGACTTAACCAAATCTTAACATGTAGGTGGGCATGATTATAAAAGGGGTTAAGTGGGATGCACTAGATAAAAGTAGCAAGCTTAAGTAGTAGCTTGTGGGGGGGCCATTTCAACCAGTAACCCATATGTATCTTATTGGGCTCGACCCATGTCGAGGACGGGACACGCGTACTGGGCTTGACTATAAGAGGCCAAAACGGGTTAGCGGTGGCAACGCAAGTCCAACGGGTTTCATATGCGTGTGTGGACCCGGGCTGGTAGGTAAGACGTTGTTGCATCGTGTAGATATAAGCCGTGCACCGCTAATTATATCGGGTTGCCACGTTGGGGAGTGATACACCCCACTGTGGGGCCGGCACGGGTATCTACGGTAGGGAGCCGATTGCTTGGGAGTAGTGGGTACACCTAGTGGAGATAGGGGCAGACGGCACCTATGTAGTCAGCTAGGGGTATACGAAACTACTGGGTAAATTTTCTAAGTCCTTGGGAGGGATCAACCTTTAAGTAAGAATGACTGGTGTGGTGCAGTGTAGGAATTACCCTTGGGTGGGTAGATCTGGGGTGGTGTAATCTAGTAATTATCCTTGGGTGGATAAATGCGTCTTTACGGTTATCTTAGTTTATCCTAAGTCTGCCAAGCTGCTTAGTGTAGCCATTCATCCCCAGACGTTACCGTATATCAAGCTTATGTCTTCTCTGGTTACTTTAATGATTGTATTGTTAAAGTTATAGGACTCGCTCAGACTTATGTCTGACCCCGTTGTTTTTATCTTTTTCCCAACCCTCAGGTTATCAGAGTGGGCCCAGTACGAGTGGGCTTTGATCAGGCTGCTTTATTCTCTTTTGGAGCTTGGACCATAGGTGTAGAGCTCAGCTTACCCTTTCTTTTATGGCTATCAGTTCATGTAATGGGATTATGTACTTTTATTTATCAGGATGGATATTTTGTACTTGACTCTTATTATGGTTTTGTGATGTAACCAAACATGTTTTACTTTCCGCTGCAATGAAATGAAATGATGTTCTAAAATCTTCAAGTATTACTTATATATGTCTTGTTGTAATTTTTCTGTTCTATATTCATTTAAAATACTCCACCGATGTTATGGCATTCCCTTAGCGAGTGACCATAGCGGGTGTGGGGTGTTACATAAGCAGTGATTACAAATTTAAATTTTGACTCATCTATATCGATATATTGATGCATATACTGTAAAGTTCTTATTTTAACTAGACTACCTACATTTTGAAATTTCTACTGTTGCTTACGAAACCTACCCCAATGTCCATAATTTTGTACATTTACATCAACATATTTTAAATTAACTATGTAATCTTACTTTTAATTTATTTAAATGAATCTAATTAATAATTATTCATTAATTTATCTAATAAATCATTAAATGTGACGATTTCTGTTAAAACCTAAATTCGCACTGGTCGAATATAAAGAAGCGGAAGCATCAGAGCCGAAACAAAAAAGGGTTTCAGACAACGAAACATGGGCTGTGAAGAAAAGAGCAAAGCTAAGGTGTTGCCGAAAGCAAGGTACGAAGAACCAACATCAAAGAGGATCCAAGTTGAACAAGCATCAACACTTGATATCATCACCAAGACCACTACAGTATTATGGGGTAGGCTTAAGAAAATCAAGGTCGATAGCACGGCATAAGAATATCGGTCCAACACCGATAGCAGAAGGCTAAAAATAATAGTGAAGATTCCAAAAGAATAGGAAATGAGGAAGTTTAGAACCAATACGAAGGAAGAAGACACCAGTAAGTCAATACCGACACTAAAGGTAACACAGAGAAGCAACTCATAAAGCATTCTACATGATACCGAAAGCTAGTAATAAGGGGTTACCAGAGGCATAGGATCCGAAACCTAACATAGGGAGGTAAGAGGCTATTGATCCCAACATCAAAAAGTAGCTTCAACAACACTAGAAGGCATTCCAAAAGCATACCTTTAATAGCTAAAGCAAGAGGCTAGAACAGGGAAAGAAGAAGCTATCAGTACCAACAGTCTCGGTACCGATACTGGTGGACAAGACCAACACCTTATGAAACAAGAAATAAAGGAAGAATAGGGTAGCGGAAGACAATAGTGACTAAAGATAAAGACATATGTAGAAAGAGATAAAGGCAGCTTAAACAGACACCCTTTACCGCCACCAAAGGTTCCATGATCCATTACCGGAACGGAAAGGTATAGATGCGGACCGAGACCAACGGCCCGAAACCGAGAGCCACCAAAGTCAAGCTCTCAGATTCCGAGACCAAGAAACCAAGAGGCATGTCAGCGGAATCACTCCCGAAAGCTCGAGATTGATATTCCAAAGGCAAGAAGACGTCAACGAAGACATTCAATAAGAAGAAAGGCGGTCGTGACCTTTCTGCCAGAACCAAAAGTCACAAGAGCTTCATACAAAAGCCTTATCCTTGAACCTAGGTCTCCCAGACACCCTTCCACAAGCTGTTTAGCTTCCTAACTTGTAACGAGCTTATGAAACCTTATCCCAAGGTAACTGTTGGTCCTTAAGCCTCGTAAGCGTGATACTCACCCCTTAAGGGAAAAGTAACTAATCTTCGGGCTTGAGACCATGATATCTAGGAAACGGTGAACTAACTCAAACTTGTAGGAACTGAATAATCCCATTTTCCCCTTAGGTCCATTTCCATAGACTTATCTCCGGTGTTGAAGAAAAATATCATTAACAGTTTCAATTTGTATATCATATTCATATTAAAAAAGACAGTCAAAGAGATTTTTGTTTAGAAATAAAAATATAAAATTCAAATAATAATATACATAAATGACGTTATTCATTTATTTGCATCGTAGAATTCTGTTTTTTTACTTTAAATATCCATATTTTGACATTTCTATAGTTATGTACAACTTCGTCGATTCTTTCCTAATCCTTCATGCTTAGATCGATATATTAAAATTGCTTACAAAATCTCAAACTTAAAGTACTTTAATAATCTATATATTAGTCGTATATGCATACACACATACTAATAAAAACAACTGTGTTTAACTATAGAGATATATAAATCGCATAAATATACTGTACATAAACAATAATAATGAAGATAATTTGTAAATTAACTACAATCATTTATGTACATGAACAATAAGTTTATTGCACACAACATTAAAAAAATAAATCTATTTTTAACTTAAAATAACTCTGCATTACGATCTTTGTAATCACTTTATAAAATCACTCTTAGTTCATTCATATTATTTACTCTTAAGTCGGTATATTTTAACTACTTACACACTTCAAATTTAACATATATGAAAAATTAAGTTAAATAATATTTGTTAATTCATCTAAAATAATTATAATATGTCAAGTTCAATGAGAATTCTTGCTTATAGTAATAAAAACAATAAAATTATTATTTTACTTCAAAGAAATATAAGTCACATAACACGTACCATATATAAACAGTAATAATAATAATATATTATATTTTGTTCGATTCATCGTGTGTTGCATAATAAATTTAAATTTTTATCATTAAAATTTTAAACTATTTTATAATATTGTTGTATGAAACTCATGGGTTACACACTAATATAGAATAGAAAAAAGAAGAAATGGAAATCTTGACTTTTTCGATGAACAATAAACAATAGAGGAGTTAGATTATTTTTCGTGCTTTTGTTATCTCTAAAATACATAAAAGAAAACTTACTTTACATTTTACGGGTTAGTTTCATTTTTTCAAAGTTTCTTGTTTTTCGATAAACACACAATACTTGCGTATTTTTATTTAGAAGAAAACATAAAATTAAAAGTAATAAATCAGGCAGGGAATAAATGACAAATCAAGTGGTGGGTCAGGTGGCGTACGGGTTCGATTGGGATCGTGTTTTTTTTTTGTATTTCAGGCGCTAGGGTTTCATGAAGGAGGAGTATAGGGAGCTGAGGTAGTCATCGGCGCAGCATGGGTGAAGGTCGGACTTGCAGCGAAGAGGTGCGACTCAGGTTATGGCCTTTGGTCACATGCGATGGAGATTGGATAAATGTGGGTGTGAGGTTTGATTGTGTTCGCCTGAGTGGCTTGAAGGGCATGCATTGCGGATCATTAGAAGCTTGGGTCGCTGCTCATTGTTGGTGATGGGGAGGCAGGCGGTGGTTTGGTAGGAGGCACATGTAACAACCCGAAAATCCGAGCCAGTTTAAAATTTTTATTTTGGCAAATTTATTGAACTTTGCATATTTAAAATAGATTATTTTAAATAATATCAACGAAAAATTTATTTTGAATGAATTTGAACGTATATATTTATATACGTCGTCGTTAGAATATAAATAATTATAAAAGGAATTGAAAATGGCGCGGTAGTTCGATAATTCGATTTCAAACTTCAAATGAATGTACCGGGTGCAAAATAAACCGGATTTTGGCGAAACAAAGAATAATAGGATCTATTTGAGAATATCTTTCCAACGAATCCGAAAAATCAAAATTTCATAGCGGGAATCAATGGATATGCCCAGTTGAAAATTCTGAAGAGTCGTTATGGAATTCAGGCCCTTAAAAATGGAAATTTTGCAAACAACCTCGGATTTCGACGAAACCACTTTTGTTGGATCCGTGATGTCAAGTTATTGCTAGATTTCAATTTTCGTAATTTTTCGAATCAATATGTGAGCGTGGCAAAAGAAAACGCGTTTGACCAATTTTAGTTGATTTTAATCGACTGGGAAATGACCATTTTTTCCAACGGTCTCAGAATTCGACGAAACTAGTTTTGTTAGGACCGTATCGTCAATACGAAGCTAGAAAATATTTTTCGGGAATTTTTCGAGTTAGTATGTGACCCCAGTAAATTGAAATGCGCATTCAAAATTCAATATATAGAGTTATATGTTATTTTGATGAAAACTGATCGAAACGACCGAATCAGCCTACGATACATATCCCATTGTGTTCGGAATGGGGGTAATTAGCTATGGACGACAGGCGGTGGGCCTCGTTTAGAGGTCAAATGAAAAGGTCAACTTTTTGAAAATAAATTAATTAAAAATTAAAAAAAACGTCTCTCTCCTTCCTTTTACCTCAGCCCCCCCCCCCCGTTCGAATTCATTTCAAAATCAAAAAAAAAGGAACCCTAAAACTATCGTCCCCCCCCCCCCCCGATCTACTCGCCACCGCCGCACTTCCTTCTCCCCCACCGCCTCGCGCCAGGCCGCGCCGCCGCACATCGCACCCCCCTCCTCCTGCCTTGTGCCAGCGACGCAGCGAAGACCACCGAATCCCCCAGAATCGAACGCCCCTTTCTCGAAGCCCAAGCACGATACCCGACCTCCCCCACCTGCGCTCGAACCCCCACAAACCCAGACCGCCTCCACTGGAGAACCATCGCGCCGACCAACCCCTCCAGCACCGCTTCCGGAGCACCTCCAGCCACCAGCGACGAACTCTGGCGCACCTCCATGACCACCCGAGCGTCCAAACCCCCCCCCCCCCCCCCCCTTCGCGGAAAACCCAGATCGAGGTGAGTTTTATAATCCTTTTTATTTGATTTTAAAAACTGATTTTATTTGATTTTAAAAACTGATTTTATTTGATTTTAAAAACTGATTTTATTTGATTTTAAATTAGTAAAAATATCATCTTTATAGATATAGCGAAATAAAATCTGATTTTTATTATATATACGTTGAAAAAAAAAGTGATTTTTTAAGTGATGAAATGAAAAGGAGAAATCTTTATATTAGAAAAGGCAAAATCTTTATATTTGAAAAGGCGAAATCTTTATATTAGAAAACGCGAAATCTTTATATTAGAAAAGGTGAAATCTTTATATTAGAAAAGGCGAAATTTTTATATAGAGAGTAGCGATATAAAAATAGAATTTTTATCTATATAGTAGCGATATAAAAATAGAATTTTTATCTACATAGTAGCAATGTGAAAATAGAATTTTTATATACATAGCAACATATAAAAATGTGATTTTATATATGTAGTGAATAAGGGCAACAAAAGTGAAGAAAGGCGAGAACGACAATGATTTCTATAAATGAAGTGTCGTGGAGTTGGGATAGCTATTGGTGAGAATTTCTCACTCTTCAATCTTTTTTTTTCTAGTTATATATATATATACTAGGATGCAGACGATGTTTAGTAGCACCCGACACCACTGTCCACAGACCATGGACTTGTTTGTTTGGTTGCATAGATTAGTTAAATTATTTGATTGGGAGTTGGTTGTTTGGTGAATTGAAATTGATTTGATTGATATGTGTATGGCGTGGGCCATCACTAGACCGGGGATAAGGCTAGGCCTTGTCCTGTTTCTAGTATCGTGCCGTTATGCCGCCGAAATTTTCTAAAATAAGTTAGAAAAATAAAAATATCATTTTTATTTTGTAACTGAACTGAATAGAAATTCATGTGTTAAAATAAAATATTTTATCATTAAAAATATAATTTTTAACGTGAATGTGAATAAATAAATATTCATTTACAAACCGGACGGTTTGTTTATGTACACCTATTTGAAGGACATTGATTGGGACGATAAATTTTACACATCGCCCAACTGCACAAATAAAATCTGTGTTTGTTGATTTGAAACCCCACACGGGTATTGGGATAAAATACAGCATACACTAATCCCAATAATTAGTTGTATGTCAATCGATTGATTGACAGGCTGTTATAAGCGTTAGATATCTATATTTGATGCTTATACAGTGTAGTGCACTTTGGATGATGGTTGATTATTTATCGTTGCTATTATATACATGTGTTGTATGGAATCCATATAGTTAACGCTATATGGTGATTGATTGGGCCTCATTCCAATTTAGAAAATAAAGTATATTGTAAAATAAAGGTTCATGTGTTGACCGTACTCATCCGTTGAGATTAGTCATGTGTTGAACGAAATATTTTAACAATAAAATTTACATCTTTATATTATAAAATAAAGGTTCATGTGTTGATCGTACTCATCCGTTGAGATTAGTCATGTGTTGAACGAAATATTTTAACAATAAAATTTACATCTTTATTAGATATAAAATTAGAAACTAACTGGAAAATAGATAAGATGAGTGGTCTCCTGGATATTGATCTGATGTTGGTTTCGGCCTTCGGGGTTAATATTTAGGGAATCGTTCTCTTACTAATTTATGGTTGGAGTTTGATTTGAAATCAAACGATAGATACCATAATTTTTATAAAATATATCAAATAACAAAAATAGTCACACGTGGACAGTACTCATCTGTTGAGATTAGTCATGTGTTGACAAAAATATAGATTCGTGTATTGAATAGGATTAATGTTCATTTGTTGAATAGAATAACGGAATTATTGAAATATATAAAGCCGTGTTGATTAGAGATGCGCTATTTTGACGCGAACGATATTTATATCGATTATATTCGTTTTTATAATTGAAATTGAATAGAAAACGAATTCGAATTGAATTGAATAGAAAACGAATTCGAATTGAATTGAATAGAAAACGAATTCGAATTGAATTGAATAGAAAACGAATTCGAATTGAATTGAATAGAAAACGAATTCGAATTGAATAGAAAACGAATTCGAATTGAATTGAATAGAAAACGAATTCGAATTGAATAAAAAACGAATTCGAATTGAATTGAAAACGAATTTGAATTGAATTGAATAGAAAACGAATTCGAATTGAATTGAATAGAAAATGAATTCGAATTGAATTGAATAGAAAACGAATTCGAATTGTATTGAATAGAAAACGAATTCGAATTGAATTGAATAGAAAACGAATTCGAATTGAATTGAATAGAAAACGAATTCGAATTGAATTGAATAGAAAACGAATTCGAATTGAATTGAATAGAAAACGAATTCGAATTGAATTGAATTGAATAGAAAACGAATTCGAATTGAATTGAATAGAAAACGAATTCGAATTGAATTGAATAGAAAACGAATTCGAATTGAATAGAAAACGAGTTTGAATTAAATAGGTTAGAAAAGAATTCGAACTGAATTGGAAACGAATTGAAATAGAATTTAAATCGATTTGAATTGAAATCAAATTGAAATGAATTTAAAACGAATTTATAAGGAAAAATTCCATTTTGATTTAAATTGGAAATGGAAGTTGAAATGTTTTGAAACGAATTTAAAACGATTTATAAAATTTGTTTTAAATGGAAATCGACGAAATATATATTATATATATTATATATATAATATAATGGCCTGAATAGAACGCGCCGCGCCGCGGCAGTTCGTGAATTTCGACCATTGATTTTGAACGGACATTACGGGAGATCCGACCGTCGGATTTTCCTAAAACCGGAATCGTTGGGTTCGTATCGAAAAGAGATTTCTAACGAATATTAGAAATTTGATATCTAATGGTTGGATTTGGAGATACGTCCAAATCAAATTCAGAAAAGGTCGTTGTAAGTGCAGTTCGATGGCCGTTGATGGAAATCGACTGTACGGGCCTTGATAAAATTATTAAAAATATCAATAATTTGTATAAAATCATAAGAAATGATTTGGGAAAATTTGGGATGAAAAACTCCATATTTGAAAAGGTAAAAATAGATTTTTATCGAAATGAACTAGTTTTGAACTAAAATTAAAATCCATTTATTTTTAAATAAATAAATTGGATTTGAAATGGGTTTTAAATAGAATTGATTTGTGGGTTTATTGTGAATGGTGTTTTAAATAACACTAGTTCTTTAACCCGATAAATAAATAGAATGTGATTTGGGTTTGTCGTGAACTGTGTTTTAAATGACATTAGTTCTTTAACCCAGTAAAAGGAGTTTTAATGAATCTGTAATTAGATTGAAATGTGAATTGATAATCTAAATTATCAAATTTAGAAATTGAGCGAGAATGGAGTATCACCAGTTTTGCTCCAAAGCGATAGTTAAATCTTTAATTAGATTTGAACATGGAATGGTAATTAATTTTACCGATAACACTGTGGTGTTAGATATGGAGTATTACCAGTTTTGCTTCATGGGATGAATAGGTTGGGATTGGGAAATAAAATAAATAATTACTTCGGTGTGGTTCGCTAATCTCGACTAGTTTGGAAAACCATAATTTGGTTTGATATGACATCCAATGGAAGATTAAAGAATAAATTTTAAAGAATTTATCTTGGATAAAATTAATGGGAACCTTTCCCTAAGAATATGAAATTTAGAAACTAGTTGTAGGTTAGCTAAGAAGAATTGTTTCCTGGGTATTGATCTGATGTTGGTTTCGGCCTTCGGGATTAATATTTGGGAAATTGTTCTCTTGTTGATTTACGGTTAGTAGCTACTGAATTGGAATGAGGCGTATGTTGTGTTTGAATAACATTTGTTTACTATATACGCGGGTTGTTCGGAAAGGCCGGGTTTATACCCATTCTGAATAACCGATTCGACGATATGTCGAAGACGAAGACGGTGGTTGAAGACTGGAAGTCTTCACATCGTTTGGATAATTACTGATGATCCTGGTTGGGCTGTACACCCAAGAGGATGGAAATAGTCAGTGGTCGTCCAGACGTACTTGGAGATCGATGGATATGCGAGGAAAGTGCCTTCGGTTTCGTTCAGACCCAGAACGAACTTGTAAATGGATTGTGTGTCTAACATTGGACTTTATTCTGTGTTGATTGATCTCTATTAAATATACATCTATTTGGCGGCGGAGAATTTATTCTCTTGCTTAACGCCCTTCTCTGAGACGTACGAGCTCAAAGGTTGTATATCGATGGACATCAGTCGCATGGCATGAATTTCCTGTGTGGCATGCTGAGTTGCATGGATCAAGGCTTCTGTTGAAAAGCAAAGTCTTGTGGTTGATGATCAAAGCACAGCTTGCATGGCAGCTTTGTGTATAACGTGAATTCGCGAGCCTCACACCTCGGTATGAGTTAAAAACGGGATAAGGACTGCAGGGAGAGCACGACGTTTCTTTCTAGCTTTGGTGGTGTCAGTGACTTACCAGCCCTGACATTTATATACTTTTCACCTATGTGGTTGTTGGATGAGGCGCCTCGATTTTAGGTCTGTAACGTAAGAGAGGACCGGCCCTGAAGCATCCAAGGGTTGCCCAGAGTGCGTAGCCCTGAGACATTTTCTAGAGTGTCTCGAAGCGGAGAGGAGCTTGCCCCTTGCCTCGACTCATGACGGAAATCCAATTTGCAATATGTGTATTTCGGTTTTAATTGTAGAACTAGTATGGCAACATGATATATGGTACCCATGCCGTCTATGATTGAAATTGTTTTGACACTATACAGTTATTATAGTATCAAATGATTTGTTTTAAATGTACCAAGCATGTTTGGCTATTATAAGGGAAAACACTATCCTCCGGCTTGCGTTGCATTGTGTGATGGGACCTGGGTCTTATAATAGCTTCATTTTTCGAAAAAGCGTTGCGTTGTCTTTTCTATGCACTGGTATTCTTGGGAGGAAACCCGTTCCATGTTATACGGCGTGGTCCCTTGAATTACTCTCTTTTAAAGTAAAGTTTTAAATAACTGTTTTAGTTCTCACACCAGTCACATGACTAACCTGGAGTTTATTGTTTTAACCTAAACTCTGGGTGCCCCTATTTCCACACGGGCAGCTAGTAGTTTTGGTTTTGCAGATTTATATTCACAGGATCCTGGTTTACAGCTGGAATGATATCCGGAAAGCTCTGTATCCGTATATCACCTTCAGTTGTGCTTTGTATTATTTTCCGTTGCTATGTAATTTATTGTAATCTCTGATATTTGTCGAATGTAATTTATTCATTTATACTCTGTATATTCTTGTATCTGATGGAATTGTTGTAATAGCAATGAAATGTTCTTCTGTCTGCGTTCATTTGTGTGTTGTTCTCAAAGTATCCGCTCTTTCCTTCACGGGGAAGTAACGGGTCCTTTCAGTTGGTATCAGAGCTTTGGTTTACAGAGCTCGAGAACAAGACACATTAGAACCATACGAAAGAATTCATCAGATATTGGATTAGTAATATCCAATTAGAATGACTCATTAGAGATAGGATCAGTAGAATCCTAGAACGAGTGTGAAGAGTATATTTTTCAAATAAAACAATATTGTTTTGAAAATTTAAACCATTTTATACGTATTTGAATATTTATTTATATTGAATTTGGACAATCGAGTATATAAAGATTTTGCGTATACGCGTCATGAACGTATATTCGAAGTTTTAATATACTAGATAGATATAGAATCATACTCTAGTGGCCCGAAGATGATTCTGATGGTTGAGTACTCGTCGTCAGAATTTATATTCGAGTGACGAAGGTATGATATCTATATACTTCCATTAGACTGGTGTGAGAACCAAAACTTATATAGATAGATTTATTGTTGTGATTTGGCATCAAAAACATGACTTTCTGTATATATATCAAAAATTATGAATTTGAAACGTTAATCCACTAATTGATTGATGTTTGTGTTGTTTCTTTATTTGTTTGATAATTTTGAACCATTAAGCCTAATTGAACCGAATATTGAATTGTATTGAAATTTGGTCACATTTGCTTGCATATACATGTATATCTTTTGGACAGGTCATAGCAAGGAGGCTAGAGCAGAGAATAACATTTGTTTGCCCGACAAATAGGTACCTGTTTACGATAATGTACTGTTTTGTTTGGGTGATGATGATTTTATGAGCCTATTGGCTTTTTCTTTTTCTTTTTGAGATCAGAAGGCCTGTATGGCAATTTCGGAATTTTCCCGTTGCTCCCGGTGCAGGGGAGGTTATGGCGAAATTTTTCGAGAATTTAGGGTGTTAGCCAAATTTTTGAAGAATTTGAAAATTCTCAGAAACTGAAAAGTTGGAGAATGGAAGCCAGATCGAACGTAGAGTTGATTAATCAAACCACTTTCGGCTTCGTTCCTTTTCAGGGACGAAAAGTTTTAAGTGGGGGAGATTGTAACAACCCGAAAATCCGAGCCAGTTTAAAATTTTTATTTTGGCAAATTTAATGAATTTTGCATATTTAAAATAGATTATTTTAAATAATATCGACGAAAAATTTATTTTGAATGAATTCGAACGTATATATTTATATACGTCGTTGTTAGAATATAAATAATTATATATAATTATAAAAGGAATTGAAAATGGCACGGTAGTTCGATAATTCGATTTCAAACTTCAAATGAATGTACCGGGTGCAAAATAAACCGGATTTTGGCGAAACAAAAAATAATAGGATCTATTTGAGAATATCTTTCCAACGAATCCGAAAAATCAAAATTTCATAGCGGGGATCAAAGGATATGCCCAGTTGAAAATTCTGAATAGTCGCTATGGAATTCAGGCCCTTAAAAATGGAAATTTTGCAAACGACCTCGGATTTCGACGAAACCACTTTTGTTGGATCCATGATGTCAAGTTATTGCTAGATTTCAATTTTCGTAATTTTTCGAGTCAATATGTGAGTGTGGCAAAAGAAAACGCGTTTGACCAATTTCAGTTGATTTTAATCGACTGGGAAATGGCCATTTTTTCCAACGGTCTCAGAATTCGACGAAACTAGTTTTGTGTAATGGCGCGTTTTGTTAGCTGTCGAATAATTAATTTATTTAATTATTAAATGTCGATTGGGCGATATCGATGACTTGAATTAAATAATATTGAATATTTAATTAAAGTGTATAATATAATAATATATTATAATGTCGAAATAATCGGAAATCACCGAATTCACAATACTGTGTGAATTGGATCAGTTAAAATATTTAATTCAGTTTAGAATTAAATTTGAATAACGAATTGATTTAATAATCGACGTTAAAACGTATTAATTATAATTTAATTATAATCGAGCCCGTAACGGCGCTGCAGTTCGCTTTTTGGCGATCTAGACTTCAACTGAGTATACAGGGTTCGTTTTAAATCGGATTTCTATGAAACAAGAAACGTGTGGAGCTGGTTGAGTATATCTTTCTAGTGGGAGAGAAAAATCGGGATTTCGTCGGGTAGATTTTGAGTTATGTCCAAATCAAATTTCAGAAAAGTCGCTGTGGAATTCCTTTATAATTTGCGACGCTTTATATACGTTATAAATCGATTTTTCGATACGAACTGAATATCGGGATAATCTGGAGTCTGGAAATCAAGTCATAAAATCTGAGGTGATATGCTGGAGCCGGACGACATCGTATATGGATATATACGATAATATTAATTTATTAATATTTAATTTAATAATATTTAAATATATTTATATATTTAAATGGGTCATCCAGAGCTTTAAAAATACACTGTGTGAGCATACGAAGTCGGAATTCGACGAAACCAGTTTTGTTGGATCCGCAATATCAAATAATTGTTAGATGTGAAATTTCGTGATTTTTAGAGACACTGTGGGGTTGTACGGATTTTTAGAGTGAGAAACAGACGAGAAATCGACCTTTAAAAATATGCAGTTTGAACATACGGAGTCGGAATTCGACGAAACCAGTTTTGTTGGGACCGTAATGTCGAGCTCTAGCTATATGTCCAGTTTGGTGATTTTTAGGTATCATATGTAACCACTGTGATTTTTAGAAGGTAGATACTAGTAGAAAATCAATATAAATAAAAATAAAAACAAAATTTAAAATATCCATCCCATTTTCTTTGGATCATCAGAAGGCCACATAGCCTGTATTTCCGTCCACAAATGCCACCAACCCATAGGAGACTATATAACCCGTATATCCCAAACACAGCAAGAAAGTTTCAAGGGAAATAAATCAAAGAAAATGCATAACAAATTCTATAAAATACAAAACAAGTATCTTCGAGTTTGTATGGATGTATGCTTCACTTCTACACCCAATATAAAGGGTTCGACGTCTGTTATTTGGTGATGTTTTGGTGTCCAGTAAACTAGGGTTCGATCCTAGTTGAAATCCAAGCATCAAATTGTGTTTTTGATATTAGATTTGAGTTACTGGTGGTTGTCTGCATCTGTGGTGAAGGTTTTGTGGATTTCGGCCATGCTTTGTGTCGTGCGTTTACTGGTGGCTCGACGGAAAGACTGAAGTCGAAGGTTGTGAAGGTGGTTCGAGTTCGAACGTCGGGGTATAGGAAGGAGCGGATTTCGATGAGGAGGTTTGTGGAATGCTCGGTTTGAAGTTCGGTGCAAGGGAGGAGGAGAACGACAGGCCAGAAGGGACGGTAATGGCAATGAAGAGGAGCAGGCCACGGCAGTGTTTCGGGGAAGATAAAGGAAAGGGACGGGCTGGGTTTGAAGCAAGGTTAGTGGGCCGAGATTTAAGGTGAAAGCCCAACGAGATTTTAATTCAAGTTTTAATTCATTTTTGTTCAAAACTTTAAAATCAAATATCTTGGTCATACAAGATCAGATTGACGAACCGTAAGTTGCGTTGGGATCGTATGGACGAGCACTCCACAATGAGACTGACCGGGAGTGAATCCGAGCTCGTTACAATTTACGGCGAAATAAACTGTTTGATTCAAATCAAATAACGGTTTATCGTTCTTTAACGATGAACTGCAAATGTGAGTAAATCTCACAAACTCTAAACAGTTTTATTTTCACGTTGTATTCTTAGAACTGTTAAAATATTATCTGTTTGACTGTTTGACCGTGTGTTGACTGTTTAATTGAACTGCTAGTCAGTTAGTAGAGATTTTATATATATATATTTACGTATATATATAAACCGTTAAATAGTCATATGTTGATTCTGCTATCAGAATATTGCACAGTGAAGTGAAATCGATGTTGTTGTATTGTCTAACATCTGTGGTGCAGGGAAACAGGTTGGAGGAATCCAACTGGATTCCTCAACAGTTATTTTACTGTGATTTTTATATTGTGATATATATATGTGATGTATATAATCTGTGTAATTATGTGTGGTGGGACGATATTTATCGTTGTTATATGGTGTGTTAAATACCATGAGAAATACCAGACTGTAGGAGAGGGGTTTTCAAAGTATATTTTGAAAATAGTTTATTTATATAAAATCAAGGGATTTTATATATATATATAAGGAAAGGGATTTTTGAATATTAAGGAATATAGTTGGTAAAACAAATATAAAAGAGTTTTATTTAAATCAATATAAGGGAATATATATGTTAATCGAATATAAGAGGATATATTTGTTAGTCAAAATATAAAGGAATTATATTCGTTAGAACAAATATAAAGGATATTTATTTAGAGATTAAATAAATAGAATATTATAAAGGGTATTTATTTAGAGATTAAATAAATAGAATTAAACTAAAGAAGATATTTATTTGTTAAATAAATAGGAGTTAACCAAGTGAATTGGTCGAGTTAACCAAGTGAATTGGTTGAGTTAAACGAAGTGAATTAGTTAAGTTAAACTAAGCGGTGAATCAAAGTGAATTTGTTAAGTTAAACTAAATAATTAATCGATGTGAATTAGTTAAGTTAAACTAAAGGATTAATCGATGTGAATTAGTTAAGTTAACTAAGTGGTAAATCGAAGTAAATTAGTTGAGTTAAACTAAGTGAACCTGTTAGAGTTGACCAGTTAGGGTTAACCAGTTAGGTTAAACCTGTTAGAGTTGACCAGTTAAAGTTGACCAGTTAGAGTTGATCAGTTAGAGTTGATCAGTTAGAGTTATCCGAAGTAGAGTTATCGAATATGGTGTATTCGAGAGAAGAGTTATCGAATATAGTTTATTCGAGTGGAGAAATCAAATGTTATTCATTTGAGAAGAGTTATCGAATATAGTTTATTCGAGTGGAGAAAATCAAATGTTATTCATTTGAGAAGAGTTATCGAATATTATTCATTTGAAGAGTTAATCCAAAGGAGTTATTCGAAGTTGGTTAATCCAAAGGAGTTATTCGAAGTTGGTTAATCCAAAGGAGTTAGTCGAAGAGTTAATCGAATATAGTTATTCGAAAGAAGGTGTTAATCGAATATAGTTATTCGAGTAAAGTTAAAAGAGTTAATCGAATTTAGTTATTCGAAATGAGTTATTCGAATTAGATATTTGAATAGAGGTAAACACATTAGAGTGATTCGAATTACTTATTCAAATAGAGTTAAACACGTAAGAGTTAATTGAATATTAGTTATTCAATTAGAGTTAAATCGAATTTAGTTATTCGAAAGGAGTTAATCAATTTGAGTTAAGTTAATCGATTTGAATTAAGTTGAATCGAAATGGAGTAAATCGATTAGAATTAAGTTAATCGAGTTACAGTAAACCGAATATTGGTTATTCAAAGGTAAGTTATTCGAAGGAGTTAATCGAATGAGTTGATCCAAAGGAGTTAGTCGAATATTAGTTATTCGAATAGAGTTAAAGGAGTTATCGATTTTAGTTTGATCGAAAGGAGTTATCGATTAGTAAATCGAAAGGAGATTTTCGAATATAGCACATTCGAAAGAAAGAGATCGAATATTGTTTATTCGAAAGAGAGAGATTTCGAATATGAGTTACTCGAAGAGAGATAATCGAATATAGGTTATTCGAAGAAGAGTTAATCAAATAGAGATTACTCGAAAGAGAGTTATACGTCGAATTCGATTATAGCGAATTCGGGAAAGTACTATTTACTTTCCAGGGTTTAAATCAAGATTAAGTTATTGATTTAGAAATTAGGTGTCTGTTAAATTATTCGAGTTAGGAAATAAAATATATAGGGGTAGGAATTATAACGTTATAGTTATAATCAAACACTGTCATATAAGAAGTGGATTCGTAACCTGAATCCGAGAATTTGCATAAACAGATGATTGTAAAAAGTGAGTGATGAGCTTCATCTATTTCACAGTAAAGGACGTTGTTCAATTAAGGTCTGAGAGGTAATTATACCCCAACTTGATTAACTTCAAAATTGACAAAGGAATAGTTGTGGTTCGATAGAAAAGGTTGATTTGAAATATAGTTAAGTAATAAGCGATAAATGGATTAAGCGAAACGATGTTTTATACAACGTTCATTTGAAATCCGTAAATGAGTTTTGGAAACGTTTTCCAAATATAGTCAGATATGTTTTCTAAACATAGAAAATGAAATGTTTCCATGATAAGAATTTAAGAAATAGAGTTAAGCAAATTCAGAAACTGACTGGAGAGGGTAAGTTGAACGGTTTTCTAAGTGACGATCTGATGTTGGTTTCGACCTTCCGTATTGATACTTAGAGAATTGTTCTCATACTAGTTACAGTTAGGGACTGATAGTTGCGAAATAATAGTGATGTGAAAATAAGCTATGGAAATGTTTTCAAATGATTGACAACATATATTTTCTAAATATATGAAATAAGGAAATATGAACATATGATGATTGATCGATCGAATTCCCATTTGGGAATAAGATCGTTGTTTGTACACCGACATGTTTTCATTTGATAGTTGAATCACAGACTATCAAAGTTTTTACCATTTTAACGTTGTTAATATGGAGAGACCGGTTGGATTATTATCCAAAGAACCACTCTGTATTGGCATAAGCGTTGCGAGCAATACCTGCCAAAGATAAATTGAAGACGGAGTAAAGTGCAAGGGCTGTTGTATAAGTCTTAGATAACAGTGACTAAGATGGATATACTGAATAGTGCCTTCGGTTTGTCCAGTCCCAGGACAACGTATATGGAAGAAGGTCTGACAGAGTATATCCAAGGGATCGCGTAAGTTGATCTGTTCAAACGTATTCACGTTTGGTGGCGGAGGAATTCGTTTCTCTTAGCTGTATACCCGTGTTATTTTTGGATAAGTCAATTTGTGATTTGGCGGGTATGACGATGTGGCATTCAAAGTGAATGGTGATCAGATGTTCTGAAGATAGACGTGGCTTCTAGCCTCACACCAGGAAGTAACAAAAGTTGGGCTAGGCAGCATGGCTAGTTGGGTCATTCCCAAGCAGGGTGTATTGTCACCGATCTAGGGAATATCCATATTTATACTTCTTTTTGATTCTGTATCTTCGGATGACGGTTTGATGGCCTATAACCGTGGTGGCAATATATTCGCGACACTCAAGCTAAATGAGTGAGCGGTCATGTGTGGCCGGGTTGCAAGACGTTCTTGTTGAACCCTGAGTGTATCACCTCTAGAGTACACTATTCAGAAGGTGCTCCCATACCTTGTCTGTTGGAATCCATTCTTCGATAAGCGCCCTGCGGTTTATGATTTTATACTATGTATGTAGAACGTGAGATGCAAGCGTTTCTGCTAGATTGATACCTATTTGTACTTAGACATTATTATAATATCACAATGATATTGCTTGTCAAAGTTGTTCAGATACTCATAAGGGAAAAACCCGTTCCGTATTCACGGCGTGGTCTTATGAGATATCCTATTCCTGTTTTAAACTATTTTACTCATACCAGTCCCATGACTGACCCGGAGTTTACTTTGTTGTTTTCCCTAAACTCTTGGGTGCCTAAATTTGTACGGGCAGTCAAGTAGTCGGGATTTACAGATATACTTGGAGAGCTTGGAGCAGGAGGCTGCAAGATTTTATAGCTATAGTTATTTCCGCTGTGTTGTAAGTGTTGTACTCTGATAAGTGCTATTGTATATATATAACTGTTTACTTCAAAGTTATGTTATATATATTATATGTTATTCGTTCCGCTGTGAGATTCGTGTTACTCTGATGATTCTGATGTTCTTCTTCTTCTTCTATTCTATTAGTTCTATCTTTTCTTTCTCACCTTCTAAATTCTTTCACTAACGTCTCGGAATTTCCGACTCTCGAGGAGTCGGAAATTTCCAGCCATTACAGTTGGTATCAGAGCTTAAGTTAAGAATTACCTTGGCTCTGTGGCGTGACTCGGTAGAGATAGGGTTAGTAATACCCTAGATTGAGTTTGAGTGTATATATATGAGTGCGTATTTGTATTTGATATAAAACTGTTTTATATTGTGGAGATTAAATGGCTGAGTTGTTTATGAGTTCTGGTCGATCAGTTTGATCCACTGTATCGGTAGGAGTAAATAAACACTTGAATACGATGGATCGTCACGATATGTTTTGAAAGAGGGTAAGTGAATTTAACTTTACCCAAAGTATATTTTGATATAGAGGTATATATATGTATATCAAAATTATAATATATTAGATGTATTGGTTGTAATCATAATCGAGCAAGATTATATAGTGAAATGGTTATGAATAACCAACTAGAATTCATATGAGTGAAATCAGATGAGTAAATTTGAATTTAAATCAAAATTTGGAATTAAAATAAGGAAATTTTCAGTTCCTGGGAGATTTTGAAAATGTTTTTCAATTAGAAATAAATATAGTATCTAACTCACCTGGATGACTGGAAAATAATTCCGAGGATGGATCGATACATCGTCGGTGTAATTTTCGAGTTTCTAAGTGGCGGATTACTACCAATGGTTTTGTTTTCAAATGGTGTTGAGGAAAACAAGTTGTTTAGAAATTCAAAAGTTTTGAATTGGTGTTAGGATTTGAAATTGATTTGAAATAAAACCCAGGAATCTAAATCTTGAAATTTAAAATTTAACTTGTTAAGTTAAATGAATCAAGATGGTAAAAACAAATAAGTAGATTAAAATTTAACTTGAACCAAGTTAAATAAATCGGGATTTGGTTAGAGAATAATCTGGATTGGAATTAAGTTGACGGGTTAAGAGTTTGGAATGTAACGTTGGTTTGAAATTGAATTAGACTCGGGTATAAACAAATGGTTGGATTTATGGATAAAAACAGATTGGAGAATTTGTTGAGATGACATTAGTATATGTTGGGTTGATAACAGGTGAAAGTGATAAAGTTGATATGCCCGACAAAAAGGTACAAGTTCATATTTGATATAAGCATGAGATTTATGAGCCGAATTGGCAAGCCGCTTGGCTGTTTGATTTTCTTTTGAGTTGGAGATGGCCTAGAGAGGCGAGTTGTGGTTTTACCGATAGGGTTGTACAAAGGAGGTTATGGCGAAATTTTCCGAAAATTTAAAGTGTTAGAAAATTTTCAGAATTTTTTTTAAAATTTTAGTTAGTCGGAAGAATAAATATTTCAGTCGATATTAATTGGTTCGGTTAAAATCAGAAATAAGGGGTAAACCAATCTTAGGAGTTCCAATATATAGGGTCATCCTCTAACTTAGCAATTTCGAGGACGAAATTATTTTAAGGGGGGAAGTCTGTAATGGCGCGTTTTGTTAGCTGTCGAATAATTAATTTATTTAATTATTTAATGTCGATTGGACGATATCGATGACTTGAATTAAATAATATTGAATATTTAATTAAAGTGTATAATATAATAATATATTATAATGTCGAAATAATCGGAAATCACCGAATTCACAATACTGTGTGAATTGGATCAGTTAAAATATTTAATTCAGTTTAGAATTAAATTTGAATAACGAATCCATTTAATAATCGACGTTAAAACGTATTAATTATAATTTAATTATAATCGAGCCCGTAACGGCGCTACAGTTCGCTTTTTGGCGATCTAGACTTCAACTGAGTATACAGGGTTCGTTTTAAATCGGATTTCTATGAAACAAGAAACGTGTGGAGCTGGTTGAGTATATCTTTCTAGTGGGAGAGAAAAATCGGGATTTCGTCGGGTAGATTTTGAGTTATGTCCAAATCAAATTTCAGAAAAGTCGCTGTGGAATTCCTTTATAATTTGCGACGCTTTATATACGTTATAAATCGATTTTTCGATACGAACTGAATATCGGGATAATCTGGAGTCTGGAAATCAAGTCATAAAATATGAGGTGATATGCTGGAGCCGGACGACATCGTATATGGATATATACGATAATATTAATTTATTAATATTTAATTTAATAATATTTTAATATATTTATATATTTAAATGGGTCATCCAGAGCTTTAAAAATACACTGTGTGAGCATACGAAGTCGGAATTCGACGAAACCAGTTTTGTTGGATCCGCAATATCAAATAATTGTTAGATGTGAAATTTCGTGATTTTTAGAGACACTGTGGGGTCGTACGGATTTTTAGAGTGAGAAACAGACGAGAAATCGACCTTTAAAAATATGCAGTTTGAACATACGGAGTCGGAATTCGACGAAACCAGTTTTGTTGGGACCGTAATATCGAGCTCTAGTTATATGTCCAGTTTGGTGATTTTTAGGTATCGTATGTAACCACTGTGATTTTTAGAAGGTTGATACTAGTAGAAAATCAATATAAATAAAAATAAAAACAAAATTTAAAATATCCATCCCATTTTCTTTGGATCATCAGAAGGCCACATAGCCTGTATTCCCGTCCACAAATGCCACCAACCCATAGGAGACTATATAACCCGTATATCCCAAACACAGCAAGAAAGTTTCAAGGGAAATAAATCAAAGAAAATGCATAACAAATTCTATAAAATACAAAACAAGTATCTTCGAGTTTGTATGGATGTATGCTTCACTTCTACACCCAATATAAAGGGTTCGACGTCTGTTATTTGGTGATGTTTTGGTGTCCAGTAAACTAGGGTTCGATCCTAGTTGAAATCCAAGCATCAAATTGTGTTTTTGATATTAGATTTGAGTTACTGGTGGTTGTCTGCATCTGTGGTGAAGGTTTTGTGGATTTCGGCCATGCTTTGTGTCGTGCGTTTACTGGTGGCTCGACGGAAAGACTGAAGTCGAAGGTTGTGAAGGTGGTTCGAGTTCGAACGTCGGGGTATAGGAAGGAGCGGATTTCGATGAGGAGGTTTGTGGAATGCTCGGTTTGAAGTTCGGTGCAAGGGAGGAGGAGAACGACAGGCCAGAAGGGGCGGTAATGGCAATGAAGAGGAGCAGGCCACGGCAGTGTTTCGGGGAAGATAAAGGAAAGGGACGGGCTGGGTTTGAAGCAAGGTTAGTGGGCCGAGATTTAAGGTGAAAGCCCAACGAGATTTTAATTCAAGTTTTAATTCATTTTTGTTCAAAACTTTAAAATCAAATATCTTGGTCATACAAGATCAGATTGACGAACCGTAAGTTGCGTTGGGATCGTATGGACGAGCACTCCACAATGAGACTGACCGGGAGTGAATCCGAGCTCGTTACAATTTACGGCGAAATAAACTGTTTGATTCAAATCAAATAACGGTTTATCGTTCTTTAACGATGAACTGCAAATGTGAGTAAATCTCACAAACTCTAAACAGTTTTATTTTCACGTTGTATTCTTAGAACTGTTAAAATATTATCTGTTTGACTGTTTGACCGTGTGTTGACTGTTTAATTGAACTGCTAGTCAGTTAGTAGAGATTTTATATATATATATTTACGTATATATATAAACCGTTAAATAGTCATATGTTGATTCTGCTATCAGAATATTGCACAGTGAAGTGAAATCGATGTTGTTGTATTGTCTAACATCTGTGGTGCAGGGAAACAGGTTGGAGGAATCCAACTGGATTCCTCAACAGTTATTTTACTGTGATTTTTATATTGTGATATATATATGTGATGTATATAATCTGTGTAATTATGTGTGGTGGGACGATATTTATCGTTGTTATATGGTGTGTTAAATACCATGAGAAATACCAGACTGTAGGAGAGGGGTTTTCAAAGTATATTTTGAAAATAGTTTATTTATATAAAATCAAGGGATTTTATATATATATATAAGGAAAGGGATTTTTGAATATTAAGGAATATAGTTGGTAAAACAAATATAAAAGAGTTTTATTTAAATCAATATAAGGGAATATATATGTTAATCGAATATAAGAGGATATATTTGTTAGTCAAAATATAAAGGAATTATATTCGTTAGAACAAATATAAAGGATATTTATTTAGAGATTAAATAAATAGAATATTATAAAGGGTATTTATTTAGAGATTAAATAAATAGAATTAAACTAAAGAAGATATTTATTTGTTAAATAAATAGGAGTTAACCAAGTGAATTGGTCGAGTTAACCAAGTGAATTGGTTGAGTTAAACGAAGTGAATTAGTTAAGTTAAACTAAGCGGTGAATCAAAGTGAATTTGTTAAGTTAAACTAAATAATTAATCGATGTGAATTAGTTAAGTTAAACTAAAGGATTAATCGATGTGAATTAGTTAAGTTAACTAAGTGGTAAATCGAAGTAAATTAGTTGAGTTAAACTAAGTGAACCTGTTAGAGTTGACCAGTTAGGGTTAACCAGTTAGGTTAAACCTGTTAGAGTTGACCAGTTAAAGTTGACCAGTTAGAGTTGATCAGTTAGAGTTGATCAGTTAGAGTTGATCAGTTAGAGTTATCCGAAGTAGAGTTATCGAATATGGTGTATTCGAGAGAAGAGTTATCGAATATAGTTTATTCGAGTGGAGAAATCAAATGTTATTCATTTGAGAAGAGTTATCGAATATAGTTTATTCGAGTGGAGAAAATCAAATGTTATTCATTTGAGAAGAGTTATCGAATATTATTCATTTGAAGAGTTAATCCAAAGGAGTTATTCGAAGTTGGTTAATCCAAAGGAGTTATTCGAAGTTGGTTAATCCAAAGGAGTTAGTCGAAGAGTTAATCGAATATAGTTATTCGAAAGAAGGTGTTAATCGAATATAGTTATTCGAGTAAAGTTAAAAGAGTTAATCGAATTTAGTTATTCGAAATGAGTTATTCGAATTAGATATTTGAATAGAGGTAAACACATTAGAGTGATTCGAATTACTTATTCAAATAGAGTTAAACACGTAAGAGTTAATTGAATATTAGTTATTCAATTAGAGTTAAATCGAATTTAGTTATTCGAAAGGAGTTAATCAATTTGAGTTAAGTTAATCGATTTGAATTAAGTTGAATCGAAATGGAGTAAATCGATTAGAATTAAGTTAATCGAGTTACAGTAAACCGAATATTGGTTATTCAAAGGTAAGTTATTCGAAGGAGTTAATCGAATGAGTTGATCCAAAGGAGTTAGTCGAATATTAGTTATTCGAATAGAGTTAAAGGAGTTATCGATTTTAGTTTGATCGAAAGGAGTTATCGATTAGTAAATCGAAAGGAGATTTTCGAATATAGCACATTCGAAAGAAAGAGATCGAATATTGTTTATTCGAAAGAGAGAGATTTCGAATATGAGTTACTCGAAGAGAGATAATCGAATATAGGTTATTCGAAGAAGAGTTAATCAAATAGAGATTACTCGAAAGAGAGTTATACGTCGAATTCGATTATAGCGAATTCGGGAAAGTACTATTTACTTTCAAGGGTTTAAATCAAGATTAAGTTATTGATTTAGAAATTAGGTGTCTGTTAAATTATTCGAGTTAGGAAATAAAATATATAGGGGTAGGAATTATAACGTTATAGTTATAATCAAACACTGTCATATAAGAAGTGGATTCGTAACCTGAATCCGAGAATTTGCATAAACAGATGATTGTAAAAAGTGAGTGATGAGCTTCATCTATTTCACAGTAAAGGACGTTGTTCAATTAAGGTCTGAGAGGTAATTATACCCCAACTTGATTAACTTCAAAATTGACAAAGGAATAGTTGTGGTTCGATAGAAAAGGTTGATTTGAAATATAGTTAAGTAATAAGCGATAAATGGATTAAGCGAAACGATGTTTTATATAACGTTCATTTGAAATCCGTAAATGAGTTTTGGAAACGTTTTCCAAATATAGTCAGATATGTTTTCTAAACATAGAAAATGAAATGTTTCCATGATAAGAATTTAAGAAATAGAGTTAAGCAAATTCAGAAACTGACTGGAGAGGGTAAGTTGAACGGTTTTCTAAGTGACGATCTGATGTTGGTTTCGACCTTCCGTATTGATACTTAGAGAATTGTTCTCATACTAGTTACAGTTAGGGACTGATAGTTGCGAAATAATAGTGATGTGAAAATAAGCTATGGAAATGTTTTCAAATGATTGACAACATATATTTTCTAAATATATGAAATAAGGAAATATGAACATATGATGATTGATCGATCGAATTCCCATTTGGGAATAAGATCGTTGTTTGTACACCGACATGTTTTCATTTGATAGTTGAATCACAGACTATCAAAGTTTTTACCATTTTAACGTTGTTAATATGGAGAGACCGGTTGGATTATTATCCAAAGAACCACTCTGTATTGGCATAAGCGTTGCGAGCAATACCTGCCAAAGATAAATTGAAGACGGAGTAAAGTGCAAGGGCTGTTGTATAAGTCTTAGATAACAGTGACTAAGATGGATATATTGAATAGTGCCTTCAGTTTGTCCAGTCCCAGGACAACGTATATGGAAGAAGGTCTGACAGAGTATATCCAAGGGATCGCGTAAGTTGATCTGTTCAAACGTATTCACGTTTGGTGGCGGAGGAATTCGTTTCTCTTAGCTGTATACCCGTGTTATTTTTGGATAAGTCAATTTGTGATTTGGCGGGTATGACGATGTGGCATTCAAAGTGAATGGTGATCAGATGTTCTGAAGATAGACGTGGCTTCTAGCCTCACACCAGGAAGTAACAAAAGTTGGGCTAGGCAGCATGGCTAGTTGGGTCATTCCCAAGCAGGGTGTATTGTCACCGATCTAGGGAATATCCATATTTATACTTCTTTTTGATTCTGTATCTTCGGATGACGGTTTGATGGCCTATAACCGTGGTGGCAATATATTCGCGACACTCAAGCTAAATGAGTGAGCGGTCATGTGTGGCCGGGTTGCAAGACGTTCTTGTTGAACCCTGAGTGTATCACCTCTAGAGTACACTATTCAGAAGGTGCTCCCATACCTTGTCTGTTGGAATCCATTCTTCGATAAGCGCCCTGCGGTTTATGATTTTATACTATGTATGTAGAACGTGAGATGCAAGCGTTTCTGCTAGATTGATACCTATTTGTACTTAGACATTATTATAATATCACAATGATATTGCTTGTCAAAGTTGTTCAGATACTCATAAGGGAAAAACCCGTTCCGTATTCACGGCGTGGTCTTATGAGATATCCTATTCCTGTTTTAAACTATTTTACTCATACCAGTCCCATGACTGACCCGGAGTTTACTTTGTTGTTTTCCCTAAACTCTTGGGTGCCTAAATTTGTACGGGCAGTCAAGTAGTCGGGATTTACAGATATACTTGGAGAGCTTGGAGCAGGAGGCTGCAAGATTTTATAGCTATAGTTATTTCCGCTGTGTTGTAAGTGTTGTACTCTGATAAGTGCTATTGTATATATATAACTGTTTACTTCAAAGTTATGTTATATATATTATATGTTATTCGTTCCGCTGTGAGATTCGTGTTACTCTGATGATTCTGATGTTCTTCTTCTTCTTCTATTCTATTAGTTCTATCTTTTCTTTCTCACCTTCTAAATTCTTTCACTAACATCTCGGAATTTCCGACTCTCGAGGAGTCGGAAATTTCCAGCCGTTACATTTTGTTAGGACCGTATCGTCAATACGAAGCTAGAAAATATTTTTCGGGAATTTTTCGAGTTAGTATGTGACCCTAGTAAATTGAAATGCACGTTCAAAATTCAATATATAGAGTTATATGTTGATTTTGACGAAAACTGATCGAAACGACCGAATCAGCCTACGATACATATCCCATTGTGTTCGGAATGGGGGTAATTAGCTATGAACGACAGGCGGTGGGCCTCGTTTAGAGGTCAAATGAAAAGGTCAACTTTTTGAAAATAAATTAATTAAAAATAAAAATATCTCTCTCCTTCCTTTTACCTCAGCCCCCCCCCCCCCCCCCCCGTTCGAATTCATTTCAAAAAAAAAAAGAACCCTAAAACTATCGTCGCCCCCCCCCGACCTACTCGCCGCCGCCGCACTTCCTTCTCCCCCTCCGCCTCGCGCCAGGCCGCGCCGCTTCCCATCGCACCCCCCCTCCTCCTGCCTTGTGCCAGCGACGTAGCGAAGACCTCCGAATCCCCCAGAATCGAACGCCCCTTTCTCGAAGCCCAAGCACGAGACCCGACCTCCCCCACCTGCGCTCGAACCCCCACAAACCCAGACCGCCTCCACTGGAGAACCATCGCGCCGACCAACCCCTCCAGCGCCGCTTCCGGAGCACCTCCATCCAACAGCGACGAACTCTGGCGCGCCTCCATGACCACCCGAGCGTCCAACCCCCCCCCCCCCCCCCTTCGCAGAAAACCCAGATCGAGGTGAGTTTTATAATCCTTTTTATTTGATTTTAAAAACTGATTTTATTTGATTTTAAATTAGTAAAAATATCATCTTTATAGATATAGCGAAATAAAAATCTGATTTTTATTATATATACGTTGAAATAAAAAAGTGATTTTTTAAGTGATGAAATGAAAAGGCGAAATCTTTATATTAGAAAAGGCGAAATCTTTATATTTGAAAAGGCAAAATCTTTATATTAGAAAAGGCGAAATCTTTATATTAGAAAAGGCGAAATTTTTATATAGAGAGTAGTGATATAAAAATAGAATTTTTATCTATATAGTAGAGATATGAAAATAGAATTTTTATCTATATAGTAGCGATATAAAAATAGAATTTTTATCTATATAGTAGCGATATAAAAATAGAATTTTTATCTACATAGTAGCAGTGTGAAAATAGAATTTTTATATACATAGCAACATATAAAAATGTGATTTTATATATGTAGTGAATAAGGGCAACGAAAGTGAAGAAAGGCGAGAACGACGAAGATTTCTATAAATGAAGTGTCGTGGAGTTGGGATAGCTATAGGTGATAATTTCTCACTCTTCAATCTTTTTTTTTCTAGTTATATATATATATATACTAGGATGCAGACGGTGTTTAGTAGCACCCGACACCACTGTCCACAGACCATGGACTTGTTTGTTTGGTTGCATAGATTAGTTAAATTATTTGATTGGGAGTTGGTTGTTTGGTGAATTGAAATTGATTTGATTGATATGTGTATGGCGTGGGCCATCACTAGACCGGGGATAAGGCTAGGCCTTGTCCCGTTTCTAGTATCGTGTCGTTATGCCGCCGAAATTTTCTAAAATAAGTTAGAAAAATAAAAATATCATTTTTATTTTGTAAATGAACTGAATAGAAATTCATGTGTTAAAATAAAATATTTTATCATTAAAAATATAATTTTTAACGTGAATGTGAATAAATAAATATTCATTTACAAACCGGACGGTTTGTTTATGTACACCTATTTGAAGGACATTGATTGGGACGATAAATTTTACACATCGCCCAACTGCACAAATAAAATATGTGTTTGTTGATTTGAAACCCCACACGGGTATTGGGATAAAATACAGCATACACTAAACCCAATAATTAGTTGTATGTCAATCGATTGATTGACAGGCTGTTATAAGCGTTAGATATCTATATTTGATGCTTATACAGTGTAGTGCACTTTGGATGATGGTTGATTATTTATCGTTGCTATTATATACATGTGTTGTATGGAATCCATATAGTTAACGCTATATGGTGATTGATTGGGCCTCATTCCAATTTAGAAAATAAAGTATATTATAAAATAAAGGTTCATGTGTTGACCGTACTCATCCGTTGAGATTAGTCATGTGTTGAACGAAATGTTTTAACAATAAAATTTACATCTTTATATTATAAAATAAAGGTTCATGTGTTGACCATACTCATCCGTTGAGATTAGTCATGTGTTGAACGAAATATTTTAACAATAAAAATTTACATCTTTATTAGATATAAAATTAGAAACTAATTGGAAAATAGATAAGATGAGTGGTCTCTTGGATATTGATCTGATGTTGGTTTCGGCCTTCGGGGTTAATATTTAGGGAATCGTTCTCTTACTAATTTACGGTTGGAGTCTGATTTGAAATCAAACGATAGATACCATAATTTTTATAAAATATATCAAATAACAAAAATAGTCACACGTGGACAGTACTCATCTGTTGAGATTAGTCATGTGTTGACAAAAATATAGATTCGTGTATTGAATAGGATTAATGTTCATTTGTTGAATAGAATAACGGAATTATTGAAATATATAAAGCCGTGTTGATTAGAGATGCGCTATTTTGACGCGAACGATATTTATATCGATTATATTCGCTTTTATAATTGAAATTGAATAGAAAATGTAACAACCCGAAAATCTGGGCCAGTTTAAAATTTTTATTTTGGCAATTTTAACGAATTTCGATTATTTAAAATGAATTATTTTAAATAATATCGACGAGAAAATTTCTTTTGAATAAAATTCAATGGTATTTAGTTGTATAGATTGACGATAGAATATAAATAATTATTTATTTATAATTATAAAAGAAATTGAAAATGGCGCGGTAGTTCGATAATTCGATTTCAAACTTCAATTGAATGTACCGGGTGCAAAACAATCCGTATTTTAGTGAAACCAAAAATAATGGAATCTAATAGTGAATATCTTTCCAACGAATCCGAAAAATTGAAATTTCATAGCGGGAATCAAAAGATATATCCAGTTGAAAATTATGAATAGTCGCTATAGAATTCAGGCCCTTAAAAATGGAAATTTTGCAAACGACCTCGGATTTCGACGAAACCACTTTTGTTGGATCCACGATGTCTAGTTATTGCTAGGTTTCAAATTTCATAATTTTTCGAATCAATATGTGAGCGTGGCAAAGGAAAACGCGATTGACCAGTTTCAGTTGATTTTAATCGACTGGAAAATGGCCATTTTTCCAACGGTCTCAGAATTCGACGAAACTAGTTTTGTTAGGACCATATCGTCAATACGAAGCTAGAAAATATTTTTCTGGAATTTTTCTAGTTAGTATGTGACCCCAGTAAATTGAAATGCGCATTCAAATTCAATATATAGAGTTATATGTAGATTTTAATGGAAACTGATTGTAACTATCGAATCAGCTTGCGATACATATCCCATTGAGTTCGGAATGGAGGTAAAACGCTAGGGACGACAGGCGGTGGGACTCGTTTTGAGCTCAAATGAAAAAGTCAACTTTTTGTAAATTAAATAATTAAAAATTTCAATTCTCTCTCTTCCCTTATACCTTCTTTCTGGCCCCCCCATATTCTCAAATCCGATTTCATCAGAAGAAAAAAAAACCAACACCAGATTTTCCCGTCACCCCCATGCTCGGATCCGCCGCCGCTGGTGGGCCTGCGCCGCCGCCACCGCAGCAAGCTCCGGCGAGGCCCCTGCCATCGCCACCCCGCTACTCCCCCTCCTTCAAACTCGAGCCCCAAAAACCGATTGAACCGCTCAGCCCAAGCCCCCCCTCTCGACGGAGTCAAGCCACGAACCATTTCTCCCCCTGACGTCAGTGAAGCTCGCCACCTCCGGCGCTACAGCACTCCGACGCGGCCTCCCACTGACCGGCGCCACCGTGAGGCGCAACCACCCCTCCGACGAACTGCGATTCCCCTCTCGCCGCTGTAAGTTTTGGCCTCTTTTAATTTCTATTTTTGTTTATATGATATTTTGATTTTTCGGTTATGAAAGATTATATATTTTTAAAGAGAAAGATTATATATTTTTAAAGAGAAAGATTATATATTTTTAAAGAGAAAGATTTTATTTTTCATGAAGGAAAGATTGTATTTCTTTTAATCAACAAATCTGAGATTTTTATAACAAGAAAGATGAGACCTTTATTTCGTTTAAAATTTTGATCTTTAATATATATGAAGTGAAACAAAAATATGAAATTATTTTTAGAATAATAAAAATATAATTTTTATATAATGTAGAAGTTAAAAATATAATTTTTGTATAGCGTAGAATATAAAGATTTGATTTTTATAAATGTAACGATATGATTTTTATATATTGAATAGCGAAGTAAAAATCCGATTTTTATATATTGAATAGCGAAGTAAAAATTCGATTTTTATATATTGAATAGCGAAGTAAAAATGTGATTTTTACATATGTAGTGAAAGCGGATAACGAAAGTGACAAAAGGCAAGAACGACGAAGATTTCTACCTAAGAAGAGTCGTAGTATTGGATAGCTATCTGTGAGAACTTCTCACCTTTCAATTTAATTTTTCTAGTTATAAATATATACTAGGATGCAGACGGTGTTTAGTAGCACCCGACACCCGTCATCCACAGACCATGGATGGCTTGTTTGTTTAATTGTTTGGTTGTGTAGTTGGTTAGATTATTTGGTTTGAATTGAATTGTTTGGTGAAATGAAATTGATTTGATTGATGTGTGAATGGCGTGGGCCTTCACTAGACCGGGGATAAGGCTAGGCCTTGTCCCGTTTCTAGTATCGTGCCGTTATGCCGCCGAAATTTTCTAAAAATAAGTTAGAAAAATAAAGATAACATTTTATTTAATAAATGAACCGAATAGAATATTCATAGGTTGAATAAAATAGTTTGATCGTTAAAAATATAATTTTTAACGTGAATGTGAATAAATAAATATTCATTTACAAACCGGACGGTTTGTTTATGTACACATATTTGAAGGACATTGATTGGGATGACAAATTTTACACATCGCCCAACTGCACAAATAAAAATCTGTGTTTGATTGCTTGAAACCCCACATGGGTATTGGGACGATATTTGACGTACACTAATCCCGATTGTTTAGTTGTATGTCGATCGATTGATTGACATGCTGTTATAAGCGTTGAATATTTATATTTGATGCTTATACAGTGTAGAATGCACTTTGGATGATGGTTGATTATTCATCGTTGTTGAGATATACATGTGTTGTAGAAAATCCATATAATTAACATTATATGGTAATTGATTGGGCCTCATTCCAGTTTTAAAATAGAAATATTTGAAAAAGAAATATTTGAAATAGAATATTTGAAAATAGGAATATATGAAGCCGTATTGATTAGATTGACGCCATTTTGACGTGAACGATGTTTATATCGATTTTATTCATTTTATAATGAGTATCAAAAGTGATTTCAAAATATGATATTTTGAAAAGAATTGAATATAAATAAATTCGAATTGAAATTGAATATAAATGAATTCGAATTGAAATGGAATACAAATGAATTCGAATTGAAATGGAATAGAAATGAATTCGAATCGAATTGAAAATGAACTGAAATTGAATTAGAAATCGATTTGAATTGGAATCAATTTGAAACGAATTTAAACCGAATTTGAAAGGGAAAATTCATTTTTGATTTGAATTTGAAAATGAATAGAAAATGATTTATAAAGCACATTTTGAATTGAAATCGACGAAGTATATATTATATATATTATATATATAATATAATGGCCTGAATAGAACGCGCCGCGCCGCGGCAGTTCGCGAATTTCGACCATTGACTTCGAACGGATATTACGGGAGATCCGACCGTCGGATTCTCCTAAAACCGGAACCGTTGGGTTCGTATCGAAAAGAGCTTTCTAACGAATATTAGAAATTAGAAATCTAACGGTTGGATTTGGAATTATGTCCAAATCAAATTTGAAAAAGGTCGCTGTAAGTGCAGTTCGATAGCCGTTGATGGAAATCGACTGTACGGGCCTTGATAAAATTATTAAAAATAGTAATAATTTGTGTAAAATCATAAGAAATGATTTAGAAAGAATTGGGATGAAAACTCCATATTTGAAAAGATAAAAATAGATTTTTATCGAAATGAACTAGTTTTGAACTAGAATTAAAATTCTCTTTATTTTAAATAAATAAATTGAATTTGAAATGGTTTTGAAAATAACCAGAATTTCCAATAATTGCATTGGAATGGATTTAAATCGAAATTGTCTTCGGAATATTTCGGTGTTGGATTTCGTGATTATACAGATGTTGTTATGGAAATTTGAAAGATATAGATATATATATCGTTATTTCCAATACGATATTTGTTGGTCGTAGAATTTGATATTGAATATAAGCCGATATATTTTCTATTCAGAGCCTTGTATTTAATATCAAATGTGATTTGGGTTTGTCGTGAATGGTGTCTTCATTAACACTGTTCTTAAGCCCAGTTGAGAAAAGATTAAATCTTTTTATTTAGATTTAATGAAGTGTACCAATTAAATAATATTTAATTGGAATTGAATTGATATTGATTTTTGGGTTTATCTTGGACAGTGTTTTAAATAACACTCGTTCTTTAACTCGATAATTAATGGAATGTGACTTTGGGTTTATCGTGAACCGTGTTTTAAATGGCACTGATTCTTTAACCCAGTTAACGATTAAAACTAAGTGGATTTTTAATGAATCTTTAATTAGATTGAAATAATCGAGAAGGGAGTATCACCAGTTTTGCTCCAGGCGTTAGTTAAATCTTTAATTAGATTTGAACGTGAAATGGTAATTGAATTTACCGATAACACTGTGGTGTTAGATATGAAGTATAACCAGTTTTACTTCATGGGATGAATAGGTTGGGATTGGGAAATTAAAACAAATGATTACTTCGGTAAAGTTCGTAAATCCTGACTAGTTTGAATTGATATTCAAAAGTAGATTAAAGAATAAATTCAATGAATTTATCTTGGATAAAATTAATGGGAACCTTTCCCTATGAATGTAAAATTTAGAAACTAACTGTCGGTTAGCCAAGCAGAATGGTTTCCTGGATATTGATCTGATGTTGGTTTCGGCCTTCGGGGTTAATATTTGGGGAATTATTCTCTTGATTAATTTACGGTTAGTGACTGATGAATTGGAATGAGGCGTATGTTGTGTTTGTGTAACACTTATTTAAAATATACGCGAGTTATTCGGAAAGACCGGGTTTATCCCATTCTGAATAACTGATACGACGATAAGTCGAAGATGAAGACGGTGGTCGAAGACCGGAAGTCTTCACGTTGTTTGGGTGATTACTGATGATCTTGATTGGGCTGTACACCCAAGAAGATGGAAACAGTTGGTGATCGTCCAGATGTGCTTGGAGATCGATGGATATGCGAGGAAAGTGCCTTCGGTTTCGTTCAGACCCAGAACGGACTTGTAAATGGACTGTGTGTCTCACATTCGATTTCATTCTGTGTGACTGATATCGGTTGCATAGAGTGGTTTGCCTGTGTGGCATGCTAAGATGCAATTGATCGAGGCTTCTGTTGAAAAGCAAAGTCTTGTGGTGATGATCAAAGCATAGCCTGTGTGGCACAACTTTGTGTAACGTGAATTCGCGAGCCTCACACCCCGGTTGTGAACCAAAAACGGGAGAGGACCTCAGGGAGGGCATACGTTTCCTTCTAGCTAGGGTGGTGTCAGTGACCTACCAGCCCTGACATTTATATACTTTTCACCTGTGTGGTTGTTGCTGTTGCGAGGCGCCTCGGTTAGATCGGACGATCCGGGTCCGATGGAGCCATTCGTTGGCTCATTTACGCCCCAAAGGGCGGGGAAACGCAGTGTTCAGGCATTTTAATCCACATCGGTGGACCGGCCCTGACGATCCAAGGGTCACTCGAGCTCTGATCCTGAGATATGGGCTAGATTGTCTCGAATCGGTAGAGGACTATCTTTTGCCTCGGTTCATAGATGGAAACCCAATTTCCCAATACGTGACATTTGCGGTTTTATTTGTAGAGCCTAGTATGGCGACATAGTGGGATGGGGCGCTTATGCCGTCTATGATTGATACTTATGATTTGAAGTTGTTTTATACACTATGCACTTATAATAGTATCAAATGATTTGTTTTAAACGTATCAAGCATTCTTGGCTATTATAAGGTAAAAACCCTATCCCCCGGCTTGCGTTGCATTGTGTGATAGGACCTGGGTCTTATAATAGCTTCATTTTTCTTTATTTAGCATTGCGCTGTTGTTTTATCCACTGGTGTTCTTGGGAGGAAACCCGTTATGTGTTATACGGAGTGGTCCCTTGATTTGCCTAACTTTAAAATAAAGATTTACAACTGTTTTAGTTCTCACACCAGTCCCATGACTGACCTGGAGTTTATTGTTTTAACCTAAACTCTGGGTGCCCTTATTTTGACACGGGCAGCTAGTAGTTTTGGTTTTGCAGATTTATATTCACAGGATCCTGGTTTACAGCTGGAACGATATCCGGAAAGCTTTGTATCCGTATATCTTCTTCTAGTTGTGTATTGTATTATTTTCCGCTGCGATGTATTTAAATGTAATTTAAATCTCTGATATTTCTGTGTAATATTCATTTATACTCTGTATATTCTTGTATTCTGATGGAATTGTTGTAATATACAATGAAATGTCCTTCCGTCTGCGTTCTGATTTGTCGTGTTCTCAAACGATAGGGTGTTTCGAACGGTCTGGGTCGGTTTAGCGACTTATTCGGACCGAGCGAAATTCCTTTTCGTCACAGTTGGTATCAGAGCTTTGGTTTACAAAGCTCAGAGAACAAGACACATTAGAACCATACGAAAGAATTCATCAGATATTGGATTAGTAATATCCAATTAGAATGACTCGTTAGAGATAGGATCAGTAGTATCCTAGAACGAGTGTGAAGAGTATATTTTTAAAATAAAACCAATTTTGTTTTGAAAAAATTAAATCAATTATTCATATTTGATTATTTATTTCATATTGATTAGGACAATCCAATATATAAAGATTTTGTATATATGTCTTGCAAACGTGTATTCGAAGTTTTAATATACTGGATAGTTATAGAATCATACTCTAGTGCCCGAAACA
Source organism: Allium sativum (assembly GCA_030737875.1). Classification (NCBI taxonomy): domain Eukaryota; kingdom Viridiplantae; phylum Streptophyta; class Magnoliopsida; order Asparagales; family Amaryllidaceae; genus Allium; species Allium sativum. The sequence continues at coordinate 580,795,207 of CM060909.1, read as the reverse complement.
ATTTTGGTGATGGGGCACTGTCGCCAGTATTTATTTTCGAGTAACGAAAGTGAGATTTCTATATTTCCTATTGACTGGTGTTAGAACTAAAACAGTTGTAAATCTTTATTTTAAAGTTAGGCAAATCAAGGGACCACGCCGTATAACACGGAACGGGTTTCCTCCCAAGAACACCAGTGCATAAAACAACAGCGCAATGCTAAATAAAGAAAAATGAAGCTATTATAAGACCCAGGTCCTATCACACAATGCAACGCAAGCCGGGGGATAGAGTTTTTACCTTATAATAGCCAAGAATGCTTGATACGTTTAAAACAAATCATTTGATACTATTATAAGTGCATAGTGTATAAAACAACTTAAAATCATAAGTATCAATCATAGATGGCATAAGCGCCCCATCCCACTATGTCGCCATACTAGGCTCTACAAATAAAACCGCAAATGTCACGTATTGGGAAATTGGGTTTCCATCTATGAACCGAGGCAAAAGATAGTCCTCTACCGATTCGAGACAATCTAGCCCATGTCTCAGGATCAGAGCTCGAGTGACCCTTGGATCGTCAGCGCCGGTCCACCGATGTGGATTAAAATGCCTGAACACTGCGTTTCCCCGCCCTTTGGGGCGTAAACGAGCCAACGAATGGCTCCATCGGACCCGGATCGTCCGATCTAACCGAGGCGCCTCGCAACAGCAACAACCACACAGGTGAAAAGTATATAAATGTCAGGGCTGGTAGGTCACTGACACCACCCTAGCTAGAAGGAAACGCATGCCCTAGTAGTTTTGGTTTTGCAGATTTATATTCACAGGATCCTGGTTTACAGCTGGAACGATATCCGGAAAGCTTTGTATCCGTATATCTTCTTCTAGTTGTGTATTGTATTATTTTCCGCTGCGATGTATTTAAATGTAATTTAAATCTCTGATATTTCTGTGTAATATTCATTTATACTCTGTATATTCTTGTATTCTAATGGAATTGTTGTAATATACAATGAAATGTCCTTCCGTCTGCGTTCTGATTTGTCGTGTTCTCAAACGATAGGGCGTTTCGAACGGTCTGGGTCGGTTTAGCGACTGATTCGGACCGAGCGAAATTCCTTTTCGTCACAGAAAACGAATTCGAATTGAATTGAATAGAAAATGAATTCGAATTGAATTGAATAGAAAACGAATTCGAATTGAATTGAACAGAAAACGAATTCGAATTGAATTGAATAGAAAACGAATTCGAATTGAATTGAATAGAAATCGAATTCGAATTGAATAGAAAACGAATTCGAATTGAATTGAATAGAAAACGAATTCGAATTGAATAGAAAACGAATTCGAATTGAATAGAAAACGAATTCGAATTGAATTGAATAGAAAACGAATTCGAATTGAATAGAAAACGAATTCGAATTGAATTGAATAGAAAACGAATTCGAATTGAATTGAACAGAAAACGAATTCGAATTGAATAGAAAATGAATTCGAATTGAGTTGAATAGAAAACGAATTTGAATTGAATTGAATAGAAAACGAATTCGAATTGAATTGAATTGAATAGAAAACGAATTCGAATTGAATTGAATAGAAAACGAATTCGAATTGAATTGAATAGATAACGAATTCGAATTGAATTGAATAGAAAACGAGTTTGAATTGAATAGGTTAGAAAAGAATTCGAACTGAATTGGAAACGAATTGAAATCGATTTGAATTGAAATCAAATTGAATTGAATTTAAAACGAATTTATAAGGAAAAATTCAATTTTGATTTGAATTGGAAATGGAAGTTGAAATGTTTTGAAACGAATTTAAAACGATTTATAAAATTTGTTTTAAATGGAAATTGACGAAATAAATATTATATATATTATATAATGGCCTGAATAGAACGCGCCGCGCCGCGGCAATTCGTGAATTTCGACCATTGATTTCGAACGGACATTACGGGAGATCCGACCATCGGATTCTCCTAAAACCGGAACCGTTGGGTTCGTATCGAAAAGAGCTTTCTAAGAATATTAGAAATTTGAAATCTAACGGTTGGATTTGGAGATACGTCCAAATCAAATTCAGAAAAGGTCGCTGTAAGTGCAGTTCGATGGCCGTTGATGGAAATCGACTGTACGGGCCTTGATAAAATTATTAAAAATATCAATAATTTGTGTAAAATCATAAGAAATGATTTGGGAAAATTTGGGATGAAAAACTCCATATTTGAAAAGGTAAAAATAGATTTTTATCAAAATGAACTAGTTTTGAACTAAAATTAAAATCCATTTATTTTTAAATAAATAAATTGGATTTGAAATGGGTTTTAAATAGAATTGGTTTGTGGGTTTATCGTGAACGGTGTTTTAAATAACACTAGTTCTTTAACCCGATAAATAAATAGAATGTGATTTGGGTTTGTCGTGAACTGTGTTTTAAATGACATTAGTTCTTTAACCCAGTAAAAGGAGTTTTAATGAATCTGTAATTAGATTGAAATGTGAATTGATAATCTAAATTATCAAATTTAGAAATTGAGCGAGAATGGAGTATCACCAGTTTTGTTCCAAAGCGATAGTTAAATCTTTAATTAGATTTGAACGTGGAATGGTAATTAATTTTACCGATAACACTGTGGTGTTAGATATGGAGTATTACCAGTTTTGCTTCATGGGATGAATAGGTTGGGATTGGGAAATAAAATAAATAATGACTTCGGTGTGGTTCGCTAATCTCGACTAGTTTGGAAAACCATAATTTGGTTTGATATGAAATCCAATGGAAGATTAAAGAATAAATTTTAAAGAATTTATCTTGGATAAAATTAATGGGAACCTTTCCCCAAGAATATGAAATTTAGAAACTAGCTGTAGGTTAGCTAAGAAGAATGGTTTCCTGGGTATTGATCTGATGTTGGTTTCGGCCTTCGGGGTTAATATTTGGGAAATTGTTCTCTTGTTGATTTACGGTTAGTAGCTACTGAATTGGAATGAGGCGTATGTTGTGTTTGTGTAACATTTGTTTACTATATACGCTGGTTGTTCGGAAAGGCCGGGTTTATACCCATTCTGAATAACCGATTCGACGATATGTCGAAGACGAAGACGGTGGTCGAAGACCGGAAGTCTTCACATCATTTGGATAATTACTGATGATCCTGATTGGGTTGTACACCCAAGAGGATGGAAATAGTCAGTGGTCGTCCAGACGTACTTGGAGATCGATGGATATGCGAGGAAAGTGCCTCCGGTTTCGTTCAGACCCAGAACGAACTTGTAAATGGATTGTGTGTCTAACATTGGACTTTATTCTGTGTTGATTGATCTCTATTAAATATACATCTGTTTGGCGGCGGAGAATTTATTCTCTTGCTTAACGCCCTTCTCTGAGACGTACGAGCTCAGAGGTTGTATATCGATGGACATCAGTCGCATGGCATGAATTGCCTGTGTGGCATGCTGAGTTGCATGGATCAAGGCTTCTGTTGAAAAGCAAAGTCTTGTGGTTGATGATCAAAGCACAGCTTGCGTGGCAGCTTTGTGTATAACGTGAATTCGTGAGCCTCACACCTCGGTATGAGTTAAAAACGGGATAAGGACTGTAGGGAGAGCACGACGTTTCTTTCTAGCTTTGGTGGTGTCAGTGACTTACCAGCCCTGACATTTATATACTTTTCACCTATGTGGTTGTTGGATGAGGCGCCTCGATTTTAGGTCTGTAAGGACCGGGAAACGTGTGTTCAGGAATAACTAATCCTCAAACGTAAGAGAGGACCGGCCCTGAAGCATCCAAGGGTTGCCCAGAGTGCGTAGCCCTGAGACATTTGCTAGAGTGTCTCGAAGCGGAGAGGAGCTTGCCCCTTGCCTCGACTCATGACGGAAATCCAATTTCCAATACGTGTATTTCGGTTTTAATTGTAGAACTAGTATGGCGACATGATATATGGTACCCATGCCGTCTATGATTGATATTTATGATTGAAATTGTTTTGACACTATACACTTATTATAGTATCAAATGATTTGTTTTAAACGTACCAAGCATGTTTGGCTATTATAAGGGAAAACCCTATCCTCCGGCTTACGTTGCATTGTGTGATGGGACCTGGGTCTTATAATAGCTTCATTTTTCGAAAAAGCATTGCGTTGTCTTTTCTATGCACTGGTATTCTTGGGAGGAAACCCGTTCCGTGTTATACGGCGTGGTCGCTTGAATTACTCTCTTTTAAAGTAAATTTTTAAATAACTGTTTTAGTTCTCACACCAGTCACATGACTGACCTGGAGTTTATTGTTTTAACCTAAACTCTGGGTGCCCCTATTTCCACACGGGCAGCTAGTAGTTTTGGTTTTGCAGATTTATATTCACAGGATCCTGGTTTACAGTTGGAATGATATCTGGAAAGCTCTGTATCCGTATATCACCTGCAGTTGTGCTTTGTATTATTTTCCGCTGCTATGTAATTTATTGTAATCTCTGATAGTTGTCGAATGTAATTTATTCATTTATACTCTGTATATTCTTGTATCTGTTGGAATTGTTGTAATAGCAATGAAATGTTCTTCCGTCTGCGTTCATTTGTGTGTTGTTCTCAAAGTATCCGCTCTTTCCTTCACGGGGAAGTAACGGGTCCTTTCAGCACAGCTCGGGTAGGATGGCGGCAAAGGAGAAAATTGAGGAGAATGAGAGCAAGTTTTTTTTAATAAATACACGGGGGAAGCTAAAAGAAGGAAGGGAAAAGAAACATATTATAAGGAAGTTGTTTTATTTGTCGATTCATTTTGTTTTCAATCAATTGTTTTTTTCAATGTAAGCTTTTAACTTTTGAGAAGGCAAGAGCATGCAAGTCAAAAGGCTTTGATTTGGATACATACGAAGTAGCATAAGGTGAACTATTGCCCCTCTTTCCATTTACTAATTAATCAATCAAACTCCTCGTTGATTCCGAGAATTGATTTATATAATTTTGTATATATATATATATATATATATATATATATATATATATTAAGCTATTTTAATTAGATATAGTTAAGCCCAAAACACTGACCAAAATTCAAATCGTTACCGGATTCAACTGAATGTCATCAAATTTGTGCAGTGTTTCTGACAAAATCGAATTTACAGAGCTTTGAATTTCTGATTTTTATAAAATGAATTATGGCTTCTTTCTCAGAAAAAGGTATAGTATTTTTAAGTAGAAAACGCTCAGGTTTCAACTTCAACTTATTCGTAGTGATTTATTTGTTGTTTAACTAAATTAAAGTAAATAGAACAAACTTGCGTATTTTTCTATGAAATTCGTTCCTCCGCTATGTCTAGTTAGACATATCGTATCCCAAATATAAAATTTTGGATTTTATTTCAAATTTTAAGTTTTTTACATTATTTTAGCTATATCGGGTGTGCTACCATAAATCGATCGCATAAATCAATTTAAACATAGTTAGCAAAACTTGACATTTTTATTATAGAACTTACATGATCACTTTTGAATAAGAATATTACATTTTATAAATCAATATTACAGTGTTTAGTTTGTAATTGGTTTCACATTAGTTTTAAGCAATTAAGTTCTAAAACAAAACGATCGTTCTGATTCTATTATTTAAGTTAAACTTATGTGTTTTAATTTATATTTAGAAATTAAATACATTCATTTTTTTTATTTAAAATAAATAAAATTTAAATTCTTAAGTAAAATCTCAGTTAAACATGTAATTTAAACCATCAAAATTTCAGGTTGTTACAATCTCCCTCATTCAAATCTTTTTGTCCCCAAAAAGGAAAGAAGTAGAGAAAATTATAATCAAATAATTTAATATATTTAAAATTGGTTCATAAGTATCATCTTACTTATAAATATTTTGAAATATATATCCAGATCAAAATTTTCAATATTTTCCAATTTTCAAATATAGTTCGGAATATTCACTCGATGTCTCCGTTGGCACTATATATATATATATATATATATATATATATATATATATATATATATATATATATATATGTATGTATGTATGTATGTATCACTTTGGAAACCTGAAAATAAATACACTACAAGAAATATGCTCATTGACAGCGTTGAAAAAACGCTGTTATATAATTTTACAGCGTTTCGAAGCACGCTGTTATAGGTCAAGGGGACTACCACAATACTTTGAACACGCTGTAGAAAAAGGAGATACTACAGCGTTTTAGTTGGTGTTGTTGTTACATTTTGTACAGCGTTTTAATACCGTTGTCATTATGTTTATACAACGTTTTGTACTGTTGTGCTTGCATAACTAACACAAATCATTCCTCCTTCATCACATGTATAACAGCGTTTTATATAGGCAGAAACATTGTTATCGTCTTCATACCACGGCGTTTTATATGGCCATAACCGTTGTTAGTGCTCATATATTACAGCGTTTTAAGACCATATAATAGCGTTTTATAAAGCCTAGAAACGTTACACCCGCCCATATAGCACAGCGTTTCCCAACATATATTACAGCGTTTATTTCTGGGTAGAAAAGTCGTTACTCTCTACATATAACAACGTTTTACCGTATATATCACAGCATTTTTTATCATCTACAAATGTTGTTCTTTCTTGCATGCCACATCGTTTTTTCAAGATATATCACAGCGTTTCTGCAGAGTTGTTGAAGTACGTCTTTCAGCATTTATCACTTTTGCACAATGCAGTTCAAAATCATCACGAAATTCAAACAACACAAAAGAATTATAAATATAAAACTATTTCACATAAGTTATAATAATTCGATATAACATTTTGTAATCGATGTTCCCATAACTTGTTTTTACAAAAGATGCTTACTGACAAAAAAGAAAAATATAAATTGTTCAAAGTCCAAGCTTGTGTGCTCCAAAGTTAAATTTACGTCATGCATCAAACATCAACACCTGATTTGGCAATAAGAAAATACATAACTACTTTTGTTGTATATGTATGACATTGAGAAACTTCTAACAACTGAATTAAAAAGTACGGCTAAACATGGCAATGTGAAAAGAAAACGAGGTCAAGTGTGATCAAGTCATCTTGTTGTTGGATCCAGTATAAATATAACATTTCTAATATTGGCTTGTTTGATTGGTCGTAGTGCTTAAACTAGTTGACAGCGTTAGGCCATGGTTCAGTTCCATGCACAGGCAACATATTTTTTTTCCAACCAGCATCCTAAACTTTGCAACATTTCTTGTGTCAACAAATATGCGTACAACTTAGTATGACCAAATTGCAAGAAAGAAAAATTGTATAAGATCAAAATGTTTGAGCACATCTAGGTCACTGTATCTTCTATTTTTTCCGGTTTTATCTTACCTAAACGAAATTTAAATATTAATTCAGTTTTAAGAGGTGAAAAGGGAAATCATACTTGAAGTGAAATTCTACCAAAATAATCATAATAAGGAGTATTTCCATCATTCATGCTGACGATAAGTAAAGAGAAGTATAAGTCATTCTTACTTGAAGACGATTCTGCGGCGACATTTGCAGAAGGCCAAGCTATAGTAGAACGAATCGCATCTTCAATAAACTCAAACGCAGATGTAGGTCTCCATAAAGGTGCATTTGGAACTTTAACAATATCAACCTAAACTTTAACGACACCTTCTCCCAAACGAACAAAATGGACCATCGCATTTGGGTCAGTCGAAGACACGCATCCTTCAGCAACAACTTCTTTCTCTCCATGAACACTAATCAACTTGCATTTAATGTTTGGCTTGAAACTAATGGTCTGTCATGCAATATTTGAAACAGTTTAAATATGTTTTCTACAAAACAGAAGTGATTATAATAATAAAACAGTATTAAGGTATATGCATGTTTTTATAAATTATATACATAAACTACACATTACCACTGAATGTGATACTATATTTGGCGTATCAGCAGATTCTGTAGCATTAATATCCACAAGAACGACATTTTTTTGCGGCCAAGCTACTTTGCACCCAATAGCTTCTCCAACATATGTCATACCAACTGGTGCTCTCCATAAGAATGCATCTGCTTTTTTTGCCGCATCAATCAAAACTAGCACAACAGACTGTGCAAGTGGAATATTATCTACGAGCTGAGTTGGATCAGTAGAGTACAACCACCCTTCGACAACTAATTCTTTGCTTCCAACCCAATCATAAAACTTGCATTTCTTATTTGTTGATGAAGTTTTACTCTAGTAAAAAAAATATTATCAGGTTCTTATATTAAATCATAGAGCTAATGAGTGCATAAAGAATTAAGTATACCGCATTTTCGCCATTTTCAGAGACTATCGTAGTGTGGAGTACAACTCTGTCAGATGGCCATGCTACTATCTCATCCTTAGCTTCTCCAATATGTGAGATCATCCTAGGAGTAGACCTCCATAAATAGGCATTCAATTTCTTCGAGATTTCTATCAAAATTTTCATGGCATTTGGTCCAAGTGGAATATTGTATAAAATCTCTTTAGGGTCATTTGAAATAACGCATCCTTCAGCTACTATTTCGTCCTTCCCAATCCAATCCAACAAATTACATCTGACATTCGGTTGGTCATACTTACTCTACATTTAGTCAAAATCATTTATATTATATGTTAAATGAAAATAAATTCCTTTGTTATGGCAATAATAATATAAATCATTTGTACCGCTTGAGATGGACTCTCATCCCTGCTGCTTCCTTTAACCGGATAAACAATGAAGCAGGTAATTATTAATTGGTGGTGATCGTGATGCAATTATGTAAACAATTATGAAAATTATTAAGGGGACGTCTCACAAAAAATTAAAAACCAGACGTCTGAATCAATACACGAGAAGTCTGAAAATTGACAGGGTTAAAATAAAAAACAGGAAAACTAAAATCAGACATCTGAAAAAATTAGCAGACGTCTGAAAATAAACACGGGTTAAAAAAAACATCCACCATAGACGCCTGAAACTATTCACAGACATCTGATAACTTCATCGGGTTGAAAAAAAACCTAAATCAAACATCTATTTTTCAAACCAGAGGTCTGATTTATAAAACGTCGGTTATTTCTATATAAAAATAACTGCAACCTTCTATTCCTCACTCTTCCATTTCACCGATCAAATTGAAATTTTTGTAACCCTAAAATCCCAAATCCAGTCCAAATCCAATCCAAATCAAGTCCAAATCATGGGTCCTAAAAGAAAAACTTCATCAAAACGAAAGAGGGCAGATGTAGAATCATCAAATCCTCCACAAACTACTGTAGAAACACGCCAACCAGTTTCGCAATCAAAAATCGAGAGATGGATGAACAAAGCACCCTTGGCAATAGAAAGATATGGATTGGTGCAGAATAAAATCCTACATACTGGTCCATTCTACAGTCTTATTGATTTTCCGATGTATGATTTACATAGCTTATGCCAGGATGTTGGTCTTGTAACACTGGTCTCATTCCCTTCTAATCACCTTAACATTGACCAGCTATCCATATTTCTATTCTATGCGAACTTAGATAGTACAGGTTTTTGGAATCCTCAAGCAGAAAAAGATTGGATTTGGTCAAGTGTTAGCGGCGTTACTGTTAGATTCACAGCTAAGGACATATGAGATATATTGCAATGTTCTAACACCAGTACAAATATCAATGATATTCCCGATATGCGTTTTAAGCCATGGGATAACATTACTCATCAAATTTGGGAAGATGATATGCCTTAGTTTTGTACTAAATATTTAAGACCAAAAGCGAGATTTCTTACCCGAGTTCTTATAAATACAGTGTTTCCTCGGCTTGGAAGCCATGAAAAAATACTTGATCTAGAGCATAGGGCCTTATATGCTATATTTGGTGGTATTCAGGTTAACTGGGCTCAATTTATCTTTGATGAACTAAAGGAATTTTGGAGTAGGTCTCGACAAACAATTATCTATGCTCCGTTTATTATGAGATTATTAAAGGCAAAAAAAGTTCCGACTTATTTATCAACGTTTGAGGAAATTTTGGTTAAGAAAGCAGGTAAAAAATTCTTCTCCTTGATGCATCTCCCAGAAGAACCATCAACATTTTGCACTCTGGACGAGTGGAGAGCTAAACGTCAAGGTAAACAAGTTCCGCCGCAAGAGCATCCTCAAGAGCATATTCAGGATATGCCGGAATCTTCCTCCAACAAGCTTTTCACTATCGAACTTTTGAAGGTATGACTTCTCCCAAGGAACAAATTCTTCCAAACGAATCATTTCGTCATGCATAATCAACTAATATTGTATCAAAATCAAGTTGCCTTGGGGAATCGCATTGCGAATATGGAACTTACACTAGCATCTCGAGTCGCAACTATTGAGAATACAATGAGTGCAACAACACGGTCTCTCACTGAAATTTTACGATGTACTCGACCACGGACTCCGCCGTCTCCACCATCTCTAAGCTTTTCAGTAGATAATTCTGAAGAAAAAGAAGATTCAAATAAATCTGGTGACAAGGAGGTGAAAGTGGAAGAAAAAGAGAGGGAAGGCGATCCAAAAGAAGCGAGCATTGAACCTAAGAAATCCGATGACAAGGAGGAGATAGAGGAAGAAGAAGAGGAGGAAGGCGACCCAAAAGAAGCGATCGTCGAACCTCAAGAAAAAGAAGATCCAAAGATATCCGATGACAAGGAGGAGAGAGTGGACGAAAAAGAGTGGGATAACGACTCAACAAAAGCGAGAGTCGAACCTAAAGACACTGAAGCTTAATTTACAATTTATGAAAAATTATCTATGTATTAAACTTTATTTTGTGACATGGTTGTGTTTTGATTGTGACTTTGATGTATGCTATGCTTGTGATAACTAGATGATGTTAGTTTGTTGTGTTTTGATTGTGACTTTGACGTATGTTAGCTTGCGATAACTTGTGATAACTTGATGATAGTGCCATATCCGTATCCGTATCCAGAATTATTTTCGGATAGCGGATAATCCGCTTAATTTTCGGATATCGGATAACCGTATCCTCTTAATTTTCGGATACAGACGGATATCGGAATGTAATGATTTTGTGACATGCACAGCTGATTTTGATGTGTCATACGTCTGATATTAGAACCATAAAACCATCTGAACGATAATCAGATGTCTAATATTTAACCCAGATGTCTGGATTTCATCTTTGTCTAAAATATTATTCCTGATGAAGTATACAGATGTCTAGAATTTTTATTCAGACGTCTGAAATTCCTCTCGGCCTAAAAAATTGTAACTGAAGCAGCAATCAAACGTCTGAAAATAACCTCATGACAGTACTAACGTTAACCAAGGCACTAAGGCAGCATGGCTTCAATTAACCAAGGCGGCATGGCTTGCTCCCAATAGACGCGGGCATGACATCACTGCTTCATGACTGACATGGTAATAAGGCTTGTGTAAGAGGAAAGAAGTAACTTAAAGACAGTAGGACTGTGTCTTTAAGTTACTATGTCTCTATGAGTGTGGTCTATCATAATATTTTGAAGTATGGCGAAGACAAGAAGTTCTAGATGAGGAGATACGTGTATATACACATATTGAGTCATCTTTTATGAACACGGTCCAACTTTTTATGTTTTGGCATATAGCCATGATTCATTAATTCACCTTTTGAGCATACCACAACATAGAAACCATGTGTACATGCAGCAGTGTCAAGCCTGTACATGCAGCAATGTCCAACTTGAATTTATTCTATCTCTGGATTCATCTTTTGGTTTTGAGAAAAGTAAAGTAAGAAAATGCTGCATGTACTCAATCTTTATTTTATCTTTGGGTTTATATGACAACTTGAATTTTATTATGAATTATTTATGTAGTCATTACTCAACAAAGAGTTTATTCAATGATTTACTATGATTCTAAACTCACAGAATGCAAATAACTAATTTCTAAGCACAAGTTATAACTTATTGACATTGTTTTAGAAATACCTGGTTTTGTGATACTAGCATTTGAACCATCTTCTTCAAATCCGCAACTCTATTTTTGTAGTTGCATTGTTTGTTTTTGATTAGCTTGTGACAAAACAAACTTGGTGTGGGTCATACCTCTTCCCATTCCTCTTAATCGTCCTGGTCTATCGTTTCCCAGCACTGTTGAAAGAGCATCTTCTCTCACAGAAGTTGTCGAGGTAGCTTGTGATTCAGCGTGAAACTTTTTAATCTTCTCCTATAAAGGACAACATACATTGTAACTTTCAACATTATCACATTCTAAAATCATCTGTAATATGTCAATTTAAAATTAAATCACATACAATAGTTTCTTCAACAACCGAGCTCGCCGGCTCACCGTTTTTTCGAGTGTGAGATTTAATCCAAACATCAGATCGACCGACAGAAGAGGGATCTGGACTCTCGTTTTTCTACAGTAATAAAAATTGGAATAAAATAATTTATCATAACTCTATAAATGGCATGACAAGATCACAACATTAAAATTATTTCTAACCAAATCAGCAACTAAGCGTGCCATTCCTTTACAGCTGCATGTATGTGGCATCTGTCTGCGTCTGATGGCTTTGAATGTTTCACTTTGTTGCTAAAATAAAAAATTAAAATATACTGACTAGTTAATTCACATATACGAAGATGACCATTTATACATAATTTACCTTAAACTGTGGACTAGTTTTCAAGTTGATAAAATCATTCCACTCCGTCATAGTTTTGATATTATCCGGTTTCATTTGAAGTCTTTCCTCCTTGGACTTTGCTTTCACCTATTTATTAACTAATGTGCATTTTGAACACCTAAAAATACACCCCATTTGCCAAAATATGGGGACCTTTTGCCATTCCTCATTCAACACAAATCTAGCCTATAATAAAAAAAAAGGAAAATTTGCATTTAGCCCTCTTTTGAGAACTTATAACGGATATAAATTGTTGGTTTAGGCCTCATTTGGGTACAAACTTCAGTGGCCTCCTAAAATTAAATTCAACGGCCAAAAATCAAAATTTTCCTCTGAATTTAACTTCAATGGCGTCCTTCTATTGTCAATCGTCTCCTACAAGTAAGTTTGCCTAACTTTGTTGTATAAAGCTTGTATGTGTATGTTTAAAATTAAACTTGTGATTAAAGTTCAATTTATCCATATTTAGTTGTGACTCTCGTTGATTGAGTGATGTAATAATGCATGTATCTTAACTGTTTACAGACTGTGAAGCAGACGAAGCGTGACCAAGCTGAAGAATTTACTCGGTGATCCAATATGTGGATGTATTTTAGCGCACGGACCCACTCGGGCTTTCATGCTTTAATAGCTTTATTCAAGGGACAAATTTTGTTTCACTTAACGTAAATAAATTTGCAACTACTTGCAGTTCAACAATTTATTTTGAAGCAACTTTTACTATCTTTGAAGCAAACTGTGTAGTGTAGGTAATATACATTTGTGTTGCTGTAGGGAAGTGTTTTCCTGAGGTTATCTCTTTTTTTTGCTGCAATGGAAAAATAGATGACCCCATGAAAACAATTCCCATGTACAGCAACACAAATGTATATTACTTCCACTACACAGTTTGCTTCAAATATAGTAAAGGTTGCTTCAAAATAAATTGCTAAACTGCAAGGAGTTGCAATTTTCATTACATTAAGTGAAGCAGCATTTGTCACTTGAATAAAGTTAATAAGCATGAAATCCCGGGTGGGTGCGTGCGCTAAAATACATCCACCAATTGAATCACCGAGTAAATTCTTAACCAGAAATTAATTAAAAACCTTCAGCTTGGATATGTTATGTTCAATCTACAATTCAGACATGTTGTTGCTATGTTCATTATGATATTTGGGTATGTTATTGTTACGTAATTCGGATATGCTGTTGTTATGTAATTCAGATATGCTATTGTTATGTAATTCGGGTATGTTATTGTGGATGGAAAATATTGTGGATAAGGAACTTTAATTATATATGGCTATAGCTCGACAACAAGGAAGACATGCACAGGAGAATCAGGTGTGTCAGACGTCTGGATATTTTTACAGACGTTTGAGAGTATAAAAAGAAAGCAATCTGAATATCAACCAGACGTCTGAAAATCTATCCAGACGTCTGGATTTTTCTCCGGTCTAAAGTAAAATGCCTGAAGCCGTTTTCAGACGTCTGGATATTTTATCCAGACGTCTGATAGTGTTCTCGGGCTAGATAATTATATTTGCAGAAGAATACAGACGTCTAGGTATTTTATCCAGACGTCTTATATTTTTCTACGCCTATAATATTATGCCTGAATAGGTATCCAGACGTCTGATATTAAATCCAGACTTCTGGATTTTTTATTTGATATAAAACAATGAGTTAAATAGACACAACTGGATAAAAGTTACAAAATATACCTGAATGCAATCCATAAAATGGCTTTCAGACTAGCGTTAAGGTGTCTCCAATTACTAAGTGTGACTGGAACATGCTCTCGTACAAGTGGTCCTAAAAAAGACGATAAATGGACTGATCCTTGACCTATTGGTTTAGCATTCTCATTAAATTCAACTTCAACACGATTTGTCAAGTTTGAAGGAAGTCTCTTCATTTTCGTAGGACCTTTGCTCTTTCTTTTCTTTGGTTGACTGGCATTTGCATTTTCAGTTGGTCAATCGGCTTCCACGTGTTGTTCGTTTTGCATTGTACTGTTCTCAAATGCACTAGGATTATCTTCTACTCGTTGTGCATTATTTTCTAATGCTTGTGCTCGATTATCTTCTACTTGTGGATTATTTTCTACTGGATGTGCTCGATTATCTACTACTACTTGTGCATTATCTTCTACTACTACTTGTGGATTGCCCTCGCTTTGAACGTTGTTGTCTTCAATATGCTTCTTCCATTTATTAGGCTTGTACGATATATTTTTGGCTCCTTTGCTTTTTTTCTGTTGCCGCGTTATTGCCCTCATTTCCAATTACTAAAACATGAGGAAAAACAAAAAATATATAGCACAGCTATACAATCCAAACACTTGTGCGCTAAGGCCATCCTGAATATGCTACACCTCAATATGTCATTCACAAGAAAACAACATTACTTATACTTTTCACAGCAAATAACGGCAGTTTAGGACTCTCGACATGAATTTTGTTAATACGTCGAGCGACTGAAATGACATGGAGCGACTAGTCGATTAGACAGCCGACTAGTCGACTCAACTTAACAGACTGGTTTCAAATTGTTTCAATTTGGACCCAAAACCAAAAAAGAAGAAGGAAGAAGCAGGTCTCCAATATTGATAACATTATAATGGATGGACTCTTGATCCTCAAAAGGAATAATTTATTCTTTTTGCAAAAAGAAGCAGGGCTTTGTCACAATAAATTCTTTTTGCAATCTCTTGATCCTGAAAAGGAATAATTTATCAACATAAAGTAAAGTATGGAAGGCAAATTTTTTGACAAAAAATGAAAACTTTTTTTCACATACATATATATATATATTTTTATATTTAAACCACCGCACGAATGGATTCTCATTGCATTCACTTTGCAGCTCTCGTTACCAAAAAAAAAGAGTAGCATTCGTGTAGTTGTCTATCTTTTCAAGTAAGAGAATTATGTCTTAAACATTGTTTTAAAAAACCCGCCTCAAAGCTCGCCTCGAGGAAATAAGAGATAAAACGCCTTGAGGCTTATTCCAAAAGGCTTTTTACCTCTAAAGCTTACGCCTTAAAAATTTGCGGCATATAAAGCGTATAAAGCTTACGCCTCAAAATTTCGGTCTAAAACTTAATCTAGTTAAAAAAATTTTGCTAAACAAAATAAAGAACACTGTAGTGGAGTCAAGCATAGGACTAACGGCTAAAGCAACAACCCTAGAATCATCTACATATATTTAACCAAAAGTTATACCACTCACAATCTTTGAACACTAAATCTTAATGAATCTACAACTTTTTGCTATCTGACCATAGCCACAGAGTCCATCCATTGCTCCATGTACAACACTAACAGACTGTATTAGTTAGAAATTTATAATTATATATATATATATATATTTATCGACTAGTCTCGACTAGTCCACTAGTCGACTAGTTGGACCTCTGTCGACTCGACTTACCGCCATGATAACCATATTACACGATCCATTATTCTTATAATAGATGCCCAACTACCACCTTCTCATATTGATGACTAAGATTTCGACAATCTAAGCAAGGACATAGAATTTTTTCTACATTTCCAGATTTTTTCATAGCAGTATGCACAAACTTCCAAGCTCCTTGCTGATATTCACTACTAGTTATTTGAATTTTTTTTTATCTTTTAGCTTCCGTCAAAATATAGGATATGATTTTCAAACTACATTTATGTTGAGAATTACGTAGTTGCCTGTGTAGATTCACCCAATTTTTATCCATCATCGTCTACTACATAAGCAAACAAATTTCTAAAATTTAAAGTAATAGTCTATTGTTGAGTACAAGCAAATTAACATAACTACTTAAATAAAACAGTGATACTAAATGAGACACAACAACTTTTAACTGCTAATAACACAGTCAACATTTTCAGCAGGCATACCAGATGTTAGAAAAAACTGAACATTGGCTAATCAATGAAAAAGATAAAATAATCAAGGCGACGCTTACAGCGACTTAAGGACGACGAAGACTGAACGGGATCTATGGGTCCGACCTCCGTTGAAATAGAAATTCCTCCACTGGAACCGACTGCCTTCCGTTATGACAACCGAGAGACCAAGAGCAACCGTGCGAAGTGACCGGAGATTCGAAAGTGAGACGGAGACCAGGCGGATGATGAAAATTGGATGGAAAAATTATAATTGAGAATTTAAAATTTTGGGGAAACATTATGGATTCGCGGCTGATTTTAGTAACAGTGGAGGGAAGTGAAAATTCATTCCCGCTTAAATTTATGTTAGCGTTTTAATATAAAACCAACGTATTCTGCGTTATTTCTACAGCATGGAGACCAAAACACTGTGAGTTGAAATTGTAGATAACTCCTTTTCTTGTAGTGATACTAGTGTTGCTGCAGCGATCCTCAGATTTATTTTCTAGCGACTAGAGTATGATTATATATTCTATCTAGTACATATAGGATTTAACACATACATTGATTAGACGTATACCCAAATCACTAAGTATTCGGTAAGCCAATTTTAACGTCATGCAAATAATCAAAACTTTCCTTTTCCAAATAAAATATATAAATCCGAGTATAAATATATTTCCAATTGTTTATTTATTACAAAAATTTCAAATAGGGAAAATTTATTTGTCTCCCCCATTCTTTGGTTTATGATATCTTGACTTATATCATATATTCAAATATAGCTAACCCACGAGAAACATATAAAATAATATTCTCAAAACATACATTATATGATTTCCAAACGTATATAAGGATTTCACCTAAGCGAACTTCTAAATTTTTAATTCATTCATTTTGAATTCAAATTACGATTATACCTAAATTCATTATTATAGAGTTATCAGATCTCATTACATAAGTGAGACGACCCCAAACCCCGTACTGACGGCGGTAAGGGTAATCCGTGGAATATAACACAGAAACAGATATAGCAGAACAAAATTAAATAAATACACCAGATAATGAACAATAGAATATACTGGATAAAAGTAATCATCAGAGTTACACATTATACAGGATCTTACTTAGTACAAATACAGTTCAGTTATACATAAATGTCTACAGCGGAAAATAAACAAAATATGTACAATAGGAGCTGAACAGCATAAAAAGAGATAAATGATAGAATCCATCTTCAGCTCCAGCTATCCAGAAAGAACCAGCTAAACCTGAATACAAGGCTGCCCGTGTAGAAAAAGGGGCACCCGAGTTTTAGAGTGAAACAAACTACGAGTCAGCCATGGGACTGGTATGAGAAATCTACTCAACACATATATAATTTGGCCAATCACAGGACCACGCCACTTTCGTGGAACGGGTTTACTCCATTGGATTGCCAGTGCTTTAAAACAAATCTTTCTTTTAAACATCGCAATGATTTTTATAAAAATGAAGCCATTATAAGACTCAGTTCCCATCACACAATGCAACGCAAACCGGAGGATAGAGTTTTACCTTATAATGGCCAAAATATGATTGATGCGAATAAAACAAAAGCATTTGATATTATGACTAGTGTTTATATATTTCAAAAACAATTTCAATCATAACTATCAATCATAGACGGCATGGGTACCATATATCATGTCGCCATATATATATATACAATCAAAACCGCACGATGTCGTATTTGGAAATTGGATTTCCATCATGAACCAAGGCAAAAGATAGTCCTTACCGAATTCGAGACTGCCTAGCCCGAGTCTCAGGATCAGAACGCATAGACCCTTGGATCGTCAGGGCCAGTCCACACGGAGTGGATCAAAAATGCCTGAACACTACGTTTCCCCGCCCTTTGGGGCGTAAGCGAACCAACGAATGGCTCCATCAGACCCGGATTGTCCGATCTAACCGAGGCGCCTCGCAACAGCAACAACCACACAGGTGAAAAGTATATAAATGTCAGGGCTGGTAGGTCACTGACACCACCCTAGCTAGGAAGAAACGCAGGCCCTCCCTGATGTCCTCTCCCGTTTCTGGTTCATACCGGAGTGTGAGGCTCGCTATTTCACGTTATACACAAAGCTACGCCACACTGGCGGTGCTTTGATCATCACCACAAGACTTTGCTTTTCAACAGAAGCCCTGATCACTGCATCTTAGCATGCCACACAGGCAATTCATGCCATGCGACTGATGTCCATCGATACACAACCTCTGAGCTCGTGCGTCTCAGAGAAGGGCGTTAAGAAAAAGAATAAATTCTCCGCCGCCAAACAGATGTATATTTAATAGAGATCAATCAACACAGAATAAAATCCAATGTCAGACACACAGTCCATTTACAAGTCCGTTCTGGGTCTGAACGAAACCGGAGGCACTAAATACCTCGCAAACCCATCGATCACCACGTACGTCTGGACGATCACCACCCATTATCCATATTTCGGGATGCCTCCCAATCAGGACCTCGGTTACCATCCAAACGAGGTGAAGATCTCCGGTCTTCGACCACCATCTTCATCTTCGAATTTCAATCGTCGGTCAATTATTCGAAATGAGAATTAACCCGGCCTTTTCAAATAATTCACGTATATTTAGAATTTCAAATCAGTTTATTTCAATGGTTAAATCATTCGACAACACCAATTTTGTTCTTTAATTGTAAATTTCACACCAAACACATTCAACCACCAAATACCACATAAATCGAGCAAATTCAGTTTATTTCCATTCCATATCGTTTATGATATTTTATAACGATTTATCGCTATTTTTATTTATTTTAAAATAGCCAATTTATTCAAAACGACGCTTCAGACCATAACGCGACCGTGGCGCTGTTTTTCTTCAGATTTGATTTGCACATATCTAAAAATCTAACCGTTGGATCTTCACAAAATTTACATCATTAGAAAAATCTTTTCAAAACGAATCCAATGGTTCCAGTTTCGGGAAAATCCGACGGTCGGATCTCCCGGTACAATCGTTTGAATTTTCGATTTCAAAATACGAACTACAGCGTCGTTATTCGATTTAATATAATTATATATATATATAATCGTTTCTGGCGCTGTTTTCCTTCAGATTTGAATTAAACATTCCAGACAATCCAACCGTTGGATTTTTACAAAGTTGGTGCCGGTGGAAAGATTTCTCCAAAGCGAACCCAGCGGTTGCGGTTTCGGGAAAATCCGATGGTCGGATTCCTCGTACTAATCGTTTCAAATTACGATTCTGAAACACGAACTGCACGGCTTCGATTCCTTTTAATTATATTTATATTTATATATATAAATATAGTTCATTCTATAATTTCAACTATAGTTCATTCTATATTTTCAACTTCATTTTCACTTCAAATATTTCACTAACGTCTTAATATTTCGAAAATTTTCGCCATAACCTCCTTTGTACGGGGAGGGATTTGGAAATTTATTGGGCCGTGTTAGGTACCCAATAAATCCTAAAAAGCATTCACATATTTATAGTGATATATTTTGGTGTTTACGGGGGAGCATGTATAGATAATCACTCCAGAGAATAAATTCTCGTCACCCTGTTTCCGTGTGAAAATAAATAGTCCATGTGCCGTATCTAATAACTAGAGAGACGTGATTATTGTCAACTCCAGACCCGTGTGGGGTTTTTATTAATCTGGCAATTTATCGTTATATTTTATATAGTCCATATCAGTCATCAGTTCCACCTGTAGTATATAATCATCGCCATACAAGCCTCTCGCTCGTATGGTAAATCTTCCACCTCGTCACACAAGCTCCAATTGCTTATGTGGAATATGATGAAGTATGCCTATCGTCAAGAAGTATGCCATGTAGCGTAGTTCAAATTTAATTGTTACTATCCTATGGCGATATTTATTATTTCACACAAAATAACTAGCACTCCGCATCCAATGGCATTCACAGGAGTTGATATAAAAATAAAATTGCGCAGCCAACTCATCAAGGCTTACCTATTTGTCGGGCACGCAAATAATTTCTTTACTCTACAGCTAATCCATTTTTCCTGTTCAACACATGTGTATATATGTAGAACAAAGCCAATAATAATATTTCTAGCAAACTATTATTTATTTCAACACGTGTGTATTTTTATCAAAGCGTATACATGATAAAAGGAACATTTTTATCATCAAAAATATTTATTCAACACGTGAATGTTTTTAACACTTCATATTCACAATAAAAATGTAGTTTTTATTGTCTATTCATTTTATTTTAAAATACGATAACATTCAACACATGAATTTCAACTCGACGAACGAATTTCAATTCAACACATGAATATTCTCTATAGTTTGTATATACATAAAAAAGGTGATTTTTATCGCTAAAACTATTTGTTTAAATTCAAATAATATTCAACACATGAATTTCAACTCAACGAATGAATTGCAACTCAACACATGAATATTCTCTATAGTTTGTATATATATAAAAATGTGATTTTTATCGCTAAAACTATTTGTTTAAATTCAAATAATATTCAACACATGAATTTCAACTCAACGAATGAATTGCAACTCAACACATGAATATTCTCTATAGTTTGTATATACATAAAAATGTGATTTTTATCGCTAAAACTATTTGTTTAAATTCAAATAATATTCAACACATGAATTTCAACTCAACGAATGAATTGCAACTCAACACATGAATATTCTCTATAGTTTGTATATATATAAAAATGTGATTTTTATCGCTAAAACTATTTGTTTAAATTCAAATAATATTCAACACATGAATTTCAACTCAAAGAATGAATTGCAACTCAACACATGAATATTCATTCAACATATGTAATTTATTTCAATGAATGAAAATTATTCTAACACATGTATATTTCGGAAAATTCGGCAGCATAACGGCAAGGTAGTTAAAACCGGGACCGTCCCTAGTACGGCTCCTCGCTCTACCTTAAAACCTCGCGGTTTTTGACAATGGGGATCATGCATCTAGTTCGCACGCAGGCGGTTCATTTCCACAAACTAATCCTATGTGGTTTCAACCAAATATTTCTCAACCACAAATGGGTATTTTTCAACCACAATCAATCAATATCAACCACAAATAATCCCAAACAACCATTCGCTATCAATCAATTTTTACACCAATCACAACCAATAAATATCGTCCATGGTTTGTGGACGAGGGGCGTACATATATATATATATATATATAACAATTCACTTTTATTTCAACACATATATAATTTTTACAACGCATATATAACTTATACATCGAACATACAACGTATACAACGCTTATACAAGAGGTGTACAACGCTTATATAACTCATATATCGACTATATAATTTATACATCGTCATTTTCCATATCGCTTATAAATTAGAAATCTCACATTGGGTTCCACTCCACCAAAAATAGCAGAAGGCTCAGAAAAATATGCGGTCTCTTCTAGAATGTAGAAGGCGTCCACATGGTCACGATGTTTCCTGTTTCATCGAATTTCGTTAACGAATGATAAAGATATGATTTTTCAAAGTTTGCAACACTTTAAAACTGTCGAAATCAGTTTAAATAATATAAACCATATACCTCCTTTGAAGGTTCAAATCTAGGGTTGAAGAATTCGCGAAAACCGAGCAGCGTGGAGACGATCGGAGGGTACCACGGCCTAGAGCTACGAGAGAGCTTCCCACGCAGGTGCGCCACGTCGGGTTCGAACTCCGATCTGAGCGGCGGCGGGCCTTCAAAGGGCGCGACTTACGAGGGGATTTGCTCGACGATGGCGAGGCGACAGGGGGCGTGGCGGGGTCGGATTTGAAGGCGGAGGAGAGGGCTTCCGAAAGTTCAACAGGCGGAGGTGCTGAAAGTGGCTGTGGCGATCAGGATTTGATCGGGAAATGGCGAAGGCTTATTGCCGTTAATCGCGAAGGGGGGGAGAGAGAGAAGACGGGGGGGCTGACGTGGCCAAATAGGTTTTTTTTTTATAATGTTTTAAAATCCGAAAATACCCCTTGCCTCCTGCGAACCCCAATCCAAACCCAACGACTGTCGTCCCTAGCGTTTTACCCCCATTCCGAACACAGTGGGATATGTTTTATAGGCCCATTCGACTGTTTCAGTCAGTTTTCCTTCAAATTAAAATATAAAACATTCAATATTTGATTTGAACGTGCATTTCAGTTTGCCAGGGCCACAAACTGATTCGAAAAATTCCAGAAAAAATAAATCTAGCTATGTTTTGACGATACGGTCCCAACAAAACTAGTTTCGTCGAATTCTGAGACCGTTTGCAAAAAGGCCCATTTTTGGTCAATCCAATTTAACTATAATTGACCAAAACACATTTTCCTTTGCCACGCTCACATACTAGCTTCAAAAATTATGAAATTAGAAACCTAGCAATAACTTCACATCCCGGATCCAACAAAAGTGGTTTCGTCGAATTCCGAGGTCATATGCAAAATGGCCATTTTCACGGGCTATATAAATTCCATAGCGACCTTTCTGAAAATTCATTCGGCCGTAACTTTTGCTTTCCGCTATGAAAATTCGATTTTTCAGATTCGTTAGAAAGGTATTCACTAACAGATTTAAATATTTTTGGTTTTACTAAAATCCATTTTGTTTTGCACCCGGTACAGTCCGACAAAGTTTGAATTCAATTTTTGAAACTGCAGCGCCTTTTCAAGCCTTGTTTATAATTATAATTAATTATATTCGTTTTCAATTGTCGATTCAAACTCACTTTTCATTGCCATTATTTAAAATATTTAAAATCCATTATTTTAGCCAATTTAAAAATTTTAAATTGGTTCAGATTTTCTGGGTCGTTACAATCTCCCCCACTTAAAACTTTTCGTCCCCGAAAAGGAACAAAGTCGAAAGTGGTTTGATAAATATACAATCACACAACCCAACAACCAATCCGATTGTTTTCAACTTATCAAAAGTATACTAATCAATTTCTATATTCTTTTAAAACCATTCAAACTATAGAATTAAAAGTGCACATCCATGGAAAGAAAATAACAACAGAGTAGAGAATTAAATGGTAATGCAAAGTATGGTAAATGTACCTTGCACCGGAGTCAATCAGAGATATCTACTCGGCATCTAGGATAGGCTATCTGAATGCTCTCATCAGTTTCTCAAGTACAATCTCGCGGATCTCCACTCCATTGCACTTTGACTAAGTGAACCTTCTTGTTCCTCAGCTCTTTGGTTTCTTTGCCGATAATCCTTAGCGGCTCCCTTCTCACAGCTAATTCGGGGGTAATTTCAATGTACTGTTGAGCTGCTTCTTCCACGATCAAGTCTGGATCATGAACGTGCTTTCGAAGTTGAGATATGTGGAATACATCATGAACTCCAGGTAACCAATCAGGCAATTTGACTCTATAAGCGAGAGTTCCGATCCGTTCCAGAATAGGAAACGGACCAATGAATTTGAGTGCCAACTTTCCAGTTTTACCGAACCGGATTACTCCTCTCATCGGCGATACTTTCAAATATACGTAGTCGCCAACAGCAAAGTATATATCTCTTCTTCTTCTATCGGCATAGCTCTTTTGTCGGCTTTGAGCGGCGAGTAATCGCTTCTTGATAAAATCGACTTTGTCGGCAGCTTCTCGAATCATGTCAGGACCCAACACAAGTCTATTACCAGGTTCGACCCAACAAGCAGGAGATCGGCATGGCCTACCATACAATGCTTCGAATGGCGACATTGTCAGACTCGCCTGGTAGCTGTTGTTATAAGAGAATTCAGCCAAATGTAGATGGTCTTCCCATGATCCACCGAAATCTATAACACAAGCCCGCAATAGATCTTCTAAAATACGATTTACCCTCTCAGTCTGACCGTCTGTCTAAGGATGATAAGCGGTGCTTAAGTTCAACTTCGTTCCCAGTTCGACTTGAAATGCCTCCCAGAATTTACTAGTAAATATTGTATCTCTATCACTGACTATACTGAGCGGCACTCCATGTAGTCTAACAATTTCCCTGAAGTATATATGCGCCAGACTCTGAGCAGTTCTGTTTGATCTGACAGGTATGAAATGGGCGGTCTTCGTGAAGCGATCTACGATCACCCAAATACTGTCATTTCCTTTTCTGGTTCTGGGCAGACCATCAATGAAATCCATAGAAATATGTTCCCACTTCCAACCAGGAACATCTAGTTGTTGTAACAATCCAGCCAATTTCTGTTGGTCGCTCTTGACTAGTTGGCAAGTAGGGCATCGGCTAACATATAAGGAAATGTCCCTTTTCATCGACTTCCACCAGAAAGTGCGTTTGATGTCATTATACATTTTGCTTACTCCCGGATGGATACTAAGTTTTGACTTGTGGCATTCATCCAGTACTTCCTTTCGAAGCTCGGGAATGTTAGGGACACAGATTCGACCTTTGAGCCTTAGAATTCCATCATTATCAACTTGAAAACTCGAGGTTTCGCCTTGTTGAATTATCTCTCTGATCTTCTGAATGAAGTGATCATCTTTTTGAAGAGCAGATATTTTATCTAGCAATGAAGTCGTGATAATAAAACTGGCGATCATTTCATTCTTTCGGCTTAACGCATCGGCCACGACATTTGCTTTCCCTGGAGTGTATATAATTTCAAAGTCATATGCTGCAAGAAACTCCAGCCAACGTTGCTGCCTCAGATTCAGGTCTTTCTGGGTGAACAGATACTTTAGCGACTGGTGATCTGTAAACAGTTCAAACCTCTCACCCAACAGATAGTGTCTCCAGATTTTCAAGGCGAATACTATAGCCAATAACTCAAGATCATGAGTTACGTAGTTCTTCTCGTGCGGCTTCAGCTGACGGCTAGCATAAGCAATCACCTGACCCCTTCGCATTAACACTGCGCCAAGGCCTTCTCTAGAAGCATCAGTCCAGACTTTCAAATCCTGGTTGCCATCTATGATGGTTAACACTGGAGCAGTCGTTAGTCTTAACTTTAGCTCTTCGAAAGCCTCCTCACTTTCTGGAGTCCATTTGAACTTAGAGTGCTTCTTTGTAAGCTTTGTTAAATGACCAGATATCTTCGAAAAGTTTTTAATGAACTTCCGGTAATAGCTAGCCAATACGAGAAAACTGCGGACTTCAGTGGGAGTACTGGGCTGTTTCCAATTCTGAATAGCTGTGATTTTACTTGGATCCACAGCGATTCCTTCTTTCGATACGACGTGGCCTAGAAATTTTACTTCATCTTGCCAGAAGATACATTTGGAAAATTTGGCTTTTAATACATTCCGTCTCAGAATTTCTAGAACTTGTTCCAGATGCTTTTCATGTTCGGCCTTTGATTTAGAGAAGATCAGAATATCGTCAATAAAAACCAGAACAAATTATTCAATAATCCTCTGAATACTCTGTTCATCAGATCGACGAAGTAAGCGGGAGCGTTACATAAGCCGAACGGCATTACTAACCACTCGTAGAATAAATCTGGACCTCTGAATGCTGTCATTGGAACACACTCTTCGGCAATTCGAAGTTGATGGAAGCCTGTAGCTAGGTCCATTCGTGAAAATACTTGTGCTCCATTTAGACGATCCAACAAATCATCTATTCGCGGCAATGGATACTTGTTCTATATCGTCTGCTTGTTCAAATCACGATAATCCACACATAGACGTAGAGTACCGTCCGATTTCGGGACAAACACCACCGCTGCACCCCAATCAGAGAAACTAGGCCTGATCAGACCTTTCCATACTAGCTGTCGTGTTTGATTGTCTAGTTCCTCCTTCTCTTTCAAGGACATTCTTCGAATAGCGTGAACTACCGGCCTTGCATTCGGAATTAAAGCAATTTTGAAATCTATTTCTCTCTGCGGAGGTAAGCGAACAACTTCCTCTGTAACATCCCACATCTGTTAAGGTCACTCACAAAGGGAATGCCTTAACTTCAATGGAGTATTATGGGTACTGGAACAGAAATATTACAAGACAGACATATATAAAACAGCGGAAAATAAAGAGGAAGTACTTCAAATCATTTATTAAATATAAATGTTTACAAGAAAAGCCCATCAACTTCCAATACCCAATTTCATAGTTAAAATATCTGTCTTGCTTAAAAACAAAGAAGCATAAAAACAAATTGCAGTATTCCCCAATAAAGCAAAGCAAGCCATAGCCAAGAGAAATCCAAGCCATACATGAAAGAGCCTTGGAGCTTGGTAAGATCCGAACTAAGCTGTATTCCCAACCTGTGAACCTGGGGGGGAAACGGAAGAAAAAGAGGCAAAACAAAACGGGTCAGTCATAAAGACTGAGTAAGTCCTAGTGACTTTCAGCATAAAAATAGGTAAAGATAACATGGCATGAATAAACTGAAAGTAAACATAAGCATGATAACAAGGTAGGCAAGATAAACTAAGATATCAAGATAAACTATGATAACAAGATAAACTAAGGTAACAAGATAAACTTTGGGCACGATGAAACAAGTATAACATCCCATAATTCCTATCAAGTATCCTACCGCATGGTTTCTATCAAGAATAACATCGCAGGGTTTCTAAGCTTCACTATTAAAATGATATCTATTTGCTCTGCACCACCTAACTAGCGTCCTCATAAATGTCTTACATTGAATGATCCATATTCCTACTAGTGTCCCAACTAGTGTCATGTGTTATATAATAATTACAACGTGATCCCAATCCCCACAATTATGGTAGCCTTCAGGTGTACATCGATTATGAGGATTCCACCTCGATCACCCCAATGGCCATGTATATATTCGATGCACCCTTACTACCTTATCGATCGGCTCCCTACTTGACCTAGTTCTCGTTTGTGTCACGCGGCCCCCTACTTGTAGATACCTGTGCTGGTCCCACCATGGGGTGTATCAAGTCCCATGGTGGCAACCCTGACATAACCAAGATGCACATCTTTATACCTACTGATGCCCAGTGGCTAAATTTTCTGCGCCGAAGTGTGTGCACGCCCGCACTCCGTTAGAACCTGCACTGCTGCACCAACCGCCGCTAATTTGACCTCTTATAATCAGCCCAGTAATCGTGCCCCACCCTGCCTAGCTCAGGGTTCCGTTGATACCTAATGTGGGTTACTGCTGAAATGGGTCCCCGTTACTAGGTTTTTCTAATGATTAAGCCTGTGAGCCTATATTCTCTGATATTACCCACCAACCCTGATGTGTACTTAACCCCGCTACTGATTCAAGCATGTGTATTTAATGGTTAAGTGTATGTGGGTCTATATTTACTAATATTACCCACCAACCCTGATGTGTACTTAACCCCGCTACTGATTCAAGCATGTGTATTTAATGGTTAAGTGTATGTGGGCCTATATTTACTAATATTACCCACCAACCCTGATGTGTACTTAACCCTTCTACTCGTTATGTTACCATGGTTAAGTGTTTACCTTAGTTAACTTAACCTTTCTCGCTTATTATGTCTGATTGGTTAAGTGTGGTTTATTAACTTAACCCCGTTCGTCTATCTGGTTACATTGGTTAAGGATTTTCTTGTTAACTTAACCCCGTGTGTTACTTAACCCCACCACGCATCACATCAGATTGGTTAAGTGCATGTTAACTTAACCCCATCCACTAGTCATATTATAATGGTTAAGTGTTATCAACTTATTCAAGTTAACTTAGCCCACCCGCTTGTCCTGTTATGTTGGTTAAGTGTTACTACTTAACCGCAACCACTTGTCTAATTAACCCATTGTATTAGTTAAGTGTTCTCATTAACTTAACCTCACTCTCTAGTCCAGTTTATTCATGTTATAATAGTTAAACATTTGCTTAACCTTACCTACTCCCGTAGTCAACATATTAAATTGGTTAAGTGTCCAGATTATCCTAACCCTACCCGCCAATTTAGTTAACATGTTGAAATTGGTTAAGTGTTCTAGTTAACTTAACCCTACCAACCCTAGCTCAGCTCTAGTTGTCTTATTAGGGCACCAACCTCTCACATTAGACAGATATTGTTGTGGCTGCCGGTGTGTCGGTCGGGTCCGGGCAGTCTTACGCCACAACTCAGTCTAACCTCGGGTCTTTATTGGGTCTAATGCTTAGCCTCCCACATTGGATAGGTATTGCTGTGATTACTGGACAGCCGGGCGGGTCCGGGCAGGTTTACATCACAACTCAATCTAACCTCGTGCTAAGCATATTCGTATTTTCCAATTTACATTAATTATGTAAATTATTCAAATTCAAATTACTGCCCAATTTGTTTCCAATCAATCTCATTAATTTAGGTATATAATTGATACCATTTTATGCCATAAATCACTTATGTGATTAATGACTAATTTATGGCAAGTTTCCCAAAAATTACCAATTATCTTTATGTCCATAATTTACATTAATCAACATTTACTATTATGGCCCACCTTCCCTTTAAATCGTGTTTATAATTTTTGGTATGTAAATCATACCAAATTAAATGTCACTAACCATGATTATGCTAAACACGACAATTACATGTTAATTAACATATGCCCACATTCCAAATTACATGCCCATCAATATATGTACCCAATTCTAGTTGGTTTACATATGTCTAATTCTTGCCTGTTTACATGTATGCCAAGTTTATGCCAATTTACACATATCAAGTTCTAGCCAAATTACACATATATCAAGATCCATGCCAAATTTCATATGCCAATTTATATATGCCTAATCCTAGACAATTTACATATATACCAAGTTTCATGCCTTTTTACATATGTCAAGATTCAGAGTTTACATGTTTACAAAGCTATGCCCAATTTACATAGGTCAAATTTTAGCCAAGTTATACATATCAATATTCTTGCCATATTTTTCATAGGTCAAGTTTCATACCAAACTACATGTATTCCATGTTTACCCCAATTTACCCAAGCTAGCGAACTTTAATGATAACGATAATACCCAGATTCCAACTTCATGTTAATGGCAATAATATCCAAATATCCAGTTTTCATATTATGCCTTCGCTTCTATCAAACACATATATCCAACAAGACAATATCCCAATATTTCCCCCGTATTCAATCGCACGCAAATCGCAGTTTAGGCCTAGGTCCGAAATTGACCTAGGTTCATCAAAAGAAAATAAATAGGGGAAAGGTAGAATTTTGCATCAAAACAAGATCGGAGAGAAAAACATCATCACAAGCATATTAAGATTACAACTGGATAATAATATCAACATGAATCAAGAAAATTGATTTACAACAGGCTGAATAGATCATGAACTTAGCATGAGAGTAAAGATAGAAAAGTCCAAAGATCAAGATTCAAGAAGAAACAGAAATAGATCTGAATCGATACACATACTTAAATCCAAATCCACTTTATTTCATGGCCACATTATAATTAAATATTTAAACCTGAAAATAACTAGAACTTACATAGCATGGCTACTGAATTAAGAATTGGATTTGTTGTAGAAGTGTTGCGGCATCTCTGATTTATTATTTGATCCTTTGTTGAAGCTTTAACCTTTGAATTGATTTGAGTTTGAAAGCTTAGGAAGAAGATTAGAGACGGCGGCCATGATCAAGAGGAAGTCCAGCAGCATAACAGTGTAAGAATGATTTGTTGTGAGTTAGGCTAGGTCTAGGTGTTATTTTATAGGTGAATAGGGTGATTTAGAGCCTTCAGATCAGTCCAGAAGTCATCAGAATCGCACAGCTCAAATACACATCATCTAGCCACTCAAAAGAAGACACGTCACCTCAGAACACTCCAGAATTCGATGCTGGATTTGTACGGGCGCACTTGGCAGGTGCGCCAGTGTATTTTTGTACTGGCGCACTTCACAAGTGCGCCAGTGTAATCTGGACTGTTTTCGGTTTTTCTGCCTAACTTCGTTCGTCCATATCTTCTTCATACGGTATCCGATTTTCGAAAACTCGGACTCTATTTCGCGTATTTTTCCGAGACAAACGCAATGGTGATGTCGATTTTACCTAATTCCGGATTCTTGAATTAGTTATCCTTAGTTTAGTATCTTTTCCGTTACATATGCCGTTATCGAACTAATTTTTCTACTCTTCCATGTGTTAATTAATTCTCCTTAGGCATCACCATTATTTACCTATCATAAGCATATTTTCATATACTTTATTTCCTTTTTAATTATATTAAAAAAAATACGGGGTGTTACATTCTCCCCTCTTTAAAGGATTTCGTCCCCGAAATCTTCAAGTTAAGAAGAATGTGTCCTACCATCCATCATCCATCTACTCAATCATCAATCACAGGCATTCATTGTCCTTAAGATATTTCTAATGCTATATGAACATATGCAAGAAGTGTGTGTATATGTCCCTTGTCTAATGCAAATGATCAGGCCTGATTGATCTTCTTAATGCAAAATATGTTTTGTGCCATGAGTCCAACATGTATGCAAATAGTCCTAGTCACATAAAGACTATATGTGTGCACAAACATCCATCCATATGCAACATCCACATGATAACACATTCAATTTCATCCACAAACAAGTGTAAACACTCGTGCATATGCAATATGAAAGGTGATTGAGCCGATCTAGTGCCTAATGTGTGTAAATGCACCCACGAGCAACCACTAGCAACCACTTGCAGCCACTTGCAACCATCAATCATAACATGTCTCAAACACATGTTTACACCCAATTGTTCCTATCTAAAGGTATAGTCGAATGATAGAAGCAAGTAAAAACTTTGTGCCCATTAGGCAATGTCAAAACTGGAAATCTATGCCATATATATATTGATTAGGAGAAGAACTCTCTAAGCATCAGCCCCGAAGACCGAAATCAACATCAGACTGACACCCAAAGAATTACTCAACCCAACCACTATATATGATTCTGGGAAACTAAGCATGATGGACTCCTTTTAGGTCACAAGGGAATCCCTTCCTAAGACCAACCAGTATCCTATAAAACCCAAAAAGTTTAGTCCACCCGACGGACATCCTCAAGCCCCAACATATATTACTAACAGACGAGTCATACTCCCTATGAGGTTCGCAATAGAAATAGGATTGAGAATAGGACCGAGAGGATATACACAAAAGATAGCATGTGAGTAAGCTCTATAGGAAAAGAGAGATCATGGATATACTCTTAAAAAGAGATATGATGCGCGAATCTAGTCTTCAATCTTCTAAGTCGCATTTCTTTGAGCTTAACTCCATTGTGCTTTGACCGCCTTTAACTTCACAATTCCGTAGCTTCTTAATTCTTGTTTCCAAAATATGGGTTGGAATCCATTTCACTTTTGCCTCTCGTTCTACTTTCAGTTATTCTCCTCCTAGTATACTCGGCTCAAACGTAACTGCGTACTCATGGTTTCATGCAAGCTCTCCAAAATTCACTAGTGAATCTTGGATCTCATCCACTTACTATCAGGTATTCCACGTAGAAGAACTATCTCTTGGAAATAAATGCCAACCATGTTGCCAAATGTACTTACTAAGGTGATTCTCTACAATTCATGCATAAGCGAAATGACCCATCCGCCTTAGTGGCGAACACTACCCGATCGGATTACAAATTACCAATAAATGTGTCAAGAGATTCTAGGAAACAAATCCTGATAGAGCCCTAAAGGTTACATGCGACTTTGAGGGTATTACCGAGGCAAGTCAAGAGTCTAACTACCCTCTTTTCAAAACCGAGAAGGTCACCCTTACTGGATAACCACTCCATCGCTAGAATCAACCCATAGCCCAAAACATAAACATTACTTCTAGACTCAACACTTAGCATAGACATTCTCAAATCCAAACAAGTCATGAATAAATGAGCCGATTTCCCCAATAGGATTTGAGAAAAGAAAAAAAAATGGGATCCTCTACCATGCTAGTACTAAGGTGCAGAGACTCAACTTTCGAAGCAGAATAAAAAGGATGCGATGTACAAAAACAGAGTTCTAGTGGGATGATAGAAAATAAAAGCTAAACCTTTCAATAGAAACGTTACCACCTCTCTTAGGTATGCTAGTGGTGAGATCATACAATTGCCCTCTCGACGATCTTGTCCCTTGCCCTTGTCCTATAATACTTAACTACACGTCCCTTCTTACCATACTAAAGATACTCTCTCTTGTCATGGGTTTTACTATTCTTTCACTTTGGCCTCTTTCCTTTCACCTTTTTCCTCCTTCGTAGGTTAAGCCATTTCAACAAGTTTCTCATCCTTAGTCTTATGTTCTTTATCCTCGTTCTTACTATCCTTGTATAGCTTGTTGACAAGTCTTTCGATGCTACCTCCAACGCACGACACTCTACCCAACTTGAAATAAGATTAGACGTAGATGGGACTACTGCGGCTACAGAAGGAGGTTAGGCACTTCTTGGCCCTCCGACATATATCGGACCCCTATGAAACTATGGTGAAAAGAGAGAGAAGAGTTTTCGAGAGAGAATCAAAAGATAGTGCATATGGCTTTGGGGAATATGCCTTTTAATCAAAACAAAACTTTTCTTTAGAAAAATGCTTCTTTGTAAATGTTTTGAAAACTAGTTCAGAAGGTTTTTGAACACTTTTGCCCAGTCTGGTAACCTTCTGCTCTGATACCAAATGTAACACCCCACATCTGTTAAGGTCACTCACAAAGGGAATGCCTTAACTTCAATGGAGTATTATGGGTACTGGAACAGAAATATTACAAGACAGACATATATAAAACAGCGGAAAATAAAGAGGAAGCACTTCAAATCATTTATTAAATATAAATGTTTACAAGAAAAGCCCATCAACTTCCAATACCCAATTTCATAGTTAAAATATCTGTCTTGCTCAAAAACAAAGAAGCATAAAAACAAACTGCAGTATTCCCCAATAAAGCAAAGCAAGCCATAGCCAAGAGAAATCCAAGCCATACATGAAAGAGCCTTGGAGCTTGGTAAGATCCGAACTAAGCTGTATTCCCACCCTGTGAACCTGGGGGGGAAACGGAAGAAAAAGAGGCAAAACAAAACGGGTCAGTCATAAAGACTGAGTAAGTCCTAGTGACTTTCAGCATAAAAATAGGTAAAGATAACATGGCATGAATAAACTGAAAGTAAACATAAGCATGATAACAAGGTAGGCAAGATAAACTAAGATATCAAGATAAACTATGATAACAAGATAAACTAAGGTAACAAGATAAACTTTGGGCACGATGAAACAAGTATAACATCCCATAATCCCTATCAAGTATCCTACCGCATGGTTTCTATCAAGAATAACATCGCAGGGTTTCTAAGCTTCACTATTAAAATGAAATCTATTTGCTCTGCACCACCTAACTAGCGTCCTCATAAATGTCTTACATTGAATGATCCATATTCCTACTAGTGTCCCAACTAGTGTCCTGTGTTATATAATAATTACAACGTGATCCCAATCCCCACAATTATGGTAGCCTTCAGGTGTACATCGATTATGAGGATTCCACCTCGATCACCCCAATGGCCATGTATATATTCGATGCACCCTTACTACCTTATCGATCGGCTCCCTACTTGACCTAGTTCTCGTTTGTGTCACGCGGCCCCCTACTTGTAGATACCTGTGCTGGTCCCACCATGGGGTGTATCAAGTCCCATGGTGGCAACCCTGACATAACCAAGATGCACAGCTTTATACCTACTGATGCCCAGTGGCTAAATTTTCTGCGCCGAAGTGTGTGCACGCCCGCACTCCGTTAGAACCTGCACTGTTGCACCAACCGCCGCTAATTTGACCTCTTATAATCAGCCCAGTAATCGTGCCCCACCCTGCCTAGCTCAGGGTTCCGTTGATACCTAATGTGGGTTACTGCTGAAATGAGTCCCCGTTACTAGGTTTTTCTAATGGTTAAGTCTGTGGGCCTATATTCTCTGATATTACCCACCAACCCTGATGTGTACTTAACCCCGCTACTGATTCAAGCATGTGTATTTAATGGTTAAGTGTATGTGGGTCTATATTTACTAATATTACCCACCAACCCTGATGTGTACTTAACCCCGCTACTGATTCAAGCATGTGTATTTAATGGTTAAGTGTATGTGGGCCTATATTTACTAATATTACCCACCAACCCTGATGTGTACTTAACCCTTCTACTCGTTATGTTACCATGGTTAAGTGTTTACCTTAGTTAACTTAACCTTTCTCGCTTATTATGTTTGATTGGTTAAGTGTGGTTTATTAACTTAACCTCATTCGTCTATCTGGTTACATTGGTTAAAGATTTTCTTGTTAACTTAACCCCGTGTGTTACTTAACCCCACCACGCATCACATCAGATTGGTTAAGTGCATGTTAACTTAACCCCATCCACTAGTCATATTATAATGGTTAAGTGTTATCAACTTATTCAAGTTAACTTAGCCCACCCGCTTGTCCTGTTATGTTGGTTAAGTGTTACTACTTAACCGCAACCACTTGTCTAATTAACCCATTGTATTAGTTAAGTGTTACTACTTAACTTAACCTCACTCTCTAGTCCAGTTTATTCATGTTATAATAGTTAAACATTTGCTTAACCTTACCTACTCCCGTAGTCAACATATTAAATTGGTTAAGTGTCCAGATTATCCTAACCCTACCCGCCAATTTAGTTAACATGTTGAAATTGGTTAAGTGTTCTAGTTAACTTAACCCTACCAACCCTAGCTCAGCTCTAGTTGTCTTATTAGGGCACCAACCTCTCACATTAGACAGATATTGTTGTGGCTGCCGGTGTGCCGGTCGGGTCCGGGCAGTCTTACGTCACAACTCAGTCTAACCTCGGGTCTTTATTGGGCCTAATGCTTAGCCTCCCACATTGGATAGGTATTGCTGTGATTACTGGACAGCCGGGCGGGTCCAGGCAGGTTTACATCACAACTCAATCCAACCTCGTGCTAAGCATATTCGTATTTTCCAATTTACATTAATTATGTAAATTATTCAAATTCAAATTACTGCCCAATTTGTTTCCAATCAATCTCATTAATTTAGGTATATAATTGATACCATTTTATGCCATAAATCACTTATGTGATTAATGACTAATTTATGGCAAGTTTCCCAAAAATTACCAATTATCTTTATGTCCATAATTTACATTAATCAACATTTACTATTATGGCCCACCTTCCCTTTAAATCGTGTTTATAATTTTTGGTATGTAAATCATACCAAATTAAATGTCACTAACCATGATTATGCTAAACACGACAATTACATGTTAATTAACATATGCCCACATTCCAAATTACATGCCCATCAATATATGTACCCAATTCTAGTTGGTTTACATATGTCTAATTCTTGCCTGTTTACATGTTCCAAGTTTATGCCAATTTACACATATCAAGTTCTAGCCAAATTACACATATATCAAGATCCATGCCAAATTTCATATGCCAATTTATATATGCCTAATCCTAGACAATTTACATATATACCAAGTTTCATGCCTTTTTACATATGTCAAGATTCAGAGTTTACATGTTTACAAAGCTATGCCCAATTTACATAGGTCAAATTTTAGCCAAGTTATACATATCAATATTCTTGCCATATTTTTCATAGGTCAAGTTTCATACCAAACTACATGTATTCCATGTTTACCCCAATTTACCCAAGCTAGCGAACTTTAATGATAACGATAATACCCATATTCCAACTTCATGTTAATGGCAATAATATCCAAATATCCAGTTTTCATATTATGCCTTCGCTTCTATCAAACACATATATCCAACAAGACAATATCCCAATATTTCCCCCGTATTCAATCGCACGCAAATCGCAGTTTAGGCCTAGGTCCGAAATTGACCTAGGTTCATCAAAAGAAAATAAATAGGGGAAAGGTAGAATTTTGCATCAAAACAAGATCGGAGAGAAAAACATCATCACAAGCATATTAAGATTACAACTGGATAATAATATCAACATGAATCAAGAAAATTGATTTACAACAGGCTGAATAGATCATGAACTTAGCATGAGAGTAAAGATAGAAAAGTCCAAAGATCAAGATTCAAGAAGAAACAGAAATAGATCTGAATCGATACACATGCTTAAATCCAAATCCACTTTATTTCATGGCCACATTATAATTAAATATTTAAACCTGAAAATAACTAGAACTTACATAGCATGGCTAATGAATTAAGAATTGGATTTGTTGTAGAAGTGTTGCGGCATCTCTGATTTATTATTTGATCCTTTGTTGAAGCTTTAACCTTTGAATTGATTTGAGTTTGAAAGCTTAGGAAGAAGATTAGAGACGGCGGCCATGATCAAGAGGAAGTCCAGCAGCATAACGGTGTAAGAATGATTTGTTGTGAGTTAGGCTAGGTCTAGGTGTTATTTTCTAGGTGAATAGGGTGATTTAGAGCCTTCAGATCAGTCCAGAAGTCATCAGAATCGCACAGTTCGAATACACATCATCTAGCCACTCAAAAGAAGACACGTCACCTCAGAACACTCCAGAATTCGATGCTGGATTTGTACGGGCGCACTTGGCAGGTGCGCCAGTGTATTTTTGTACTGGCGCACTTCACAAGTGCGCCAGTGTAATCTGGACTGTTTTCGATTTTTCTGCCTAACTTCGTTCGTCCATATCTTCTTCATACGGTATCCGATTTTCGAAAACTCGGACTCTATTTCGCGTATTTTTCCAAGACAAACGCAATGGTGATGTCCATTTTATCTAATTCCGGATTCTTGAATTAGTTATCCTTAGTTTAGTATCTTTTCCGTTACATATGCCGTTATCGAACTAATTTTTCTACTCTTCCATGTGTTAATTAATTCTCCTTAGGCATCACCATTATTTACCTATCATAAGCATATTTTCATATATTTTATTTTCTTTTTAATTATATTAAAAAAAATACGGGGTGTTACATCCTCGAACACATCCACATAGTTCTTGACGACAGGAATATCTTTCACTAGGTCGGGAATATTCTCTGTGATTTCAGGGACATTTTCTATTTGGGCTGGAGAAACATTCAAAGCTGCCCAGAAGTCTTTTCTATTAGATTTCTGACCTTCACACGGTATGGTTATATAACTCCCTGATTTAATCTTAGCTCTAACAACTCTCTCGGAGCATCTAACCTCTGCTTCATATTTGGTTAGCCAATCCAATCCCAGAATAAGATCGAATTCATTAAAATTCATAACGACAGAGATAGTAGGGAATTTATAGCAGGAAAAGGAGATAGGTACTGCACAAATCCAACTGAGATTTATAGAACCCCCGACCGGATTCTGGACAGCCATTGGTTCCTTGAGCTTCCTCAAATTCAAATCCAGCTTCTTAGCTGCACTCTTGGCAATAAAGCTTCGTGACGCGCCTGTGTCAAACAGTACTTTGACTGGAATGTTTTTGACAGTAAGCGTTCCTTCTAAAACATCTGGCCTTTCTTGAATAGCTGAGGGCCCAGACGCTTCTGCTACCTCATTTATATGTACTGCTTTGGATTTCTTAAATTGCCTGCAATCCTTTTCAAGATGGCCAATCCGATGACATTGACAACATTTTCTATTCTCTCGAAACTGGTTATCGGGTTTAAATCCCTTCTTTCGTTTCTTCGAGGTTTTACAATTTCTGGTAAAATGCCCTGGTTTCCTGCAGTTAGAACAGGTGGCCATCGTTGCTGGTTCTTTTCCAGAACTGGCCCTTTCTCGATTGACTTTGGGCTTCTTACTCACCTCAGATATCGCACTGGCCTCGAGATTATCAGTTTCAGGCTCGTCTTCATTACTATAACTGACCCCTTCTTCATTAGGTAACATACCCTTCCTGTCGAGATCTTCGTATTGATAAGCCATATAAATCATTTCTGAGAAGGGGAGCTTCACGTTCCTCATTACACTGTTCTGATATTTTCTTTGAAGCCCGTGAATGAATCTAAGATTCTTCCTCTTTGGGTCTTTAATCAGATGAGGAGCAAAATGAGAAAGTTCGTTGAATTTCTTATGATATTCTGGGATGGTCATATCGCCTTGTATTAGATAAGAAAATTCATCACATAATCGCTCCGTCGCTTCGGGAGGAGTAAATCTTTCTAAGAAAATCACTTTGAATCTGTCCCAGGTGATATCACCTTCTGGATTATCTTTAATAACTGAATCCCACCAAAACAAAGCTTCTTCTTTGAGTGCCCAAGACGCCAGTAATCTTTTCTGATCGTCTCTCAGTTTTAAACCCTCAAAGATTTTCTCTGCAGAGCGAATCCAAGCTTGTGTTTCCATAATGGACTCCTTGCCTAAGAATGGCGATCCACCAAGATTTCGAAATCTCTTGAATAGAACTTCTATATCGGATTCTGACGGCGGGAGCACAACTGGCTCATTAGCTGGTCGAGCCATACGATTATTTCTTCTGTTCCTGTCACTCATTTTCTAGTTCTTCTGCAAATAGCAGATCAAGTGTCAAGTCAACGGAAGAGATATTTGAAAATATAGAGACAAATACTTGAATGTAAATGTGTCTATCGAGGTGTTATTTCATTCTGCTACTCATACTAGGATATTACTGATCCTATCTGTATAGAGTTGCCCGTCCTAGAACACTACTAGTTTTATTTCTGACGAGTTCATTCAAATGTTATATTCCAGAACTAAGCTTAACCAAAGCTCTGATACCAAATGAGACGACCCCAAACCCCGTACTGATGGCGGCAAGGGTAATCCGTGGAATATAACACAGAAACAGATATAGTAGAACAGAATTAAATAAATACACCAGATAATGAACAATAGAATATACTGGATAAAAGTAAACATCAGAGTTACACAGTATACAGGATCTTACTTAGTACAAATACAGTTCAGTTATACATAAATGTCTACAGCGAAAAATAAACAAAATATGTACAATAGGAGCTGAACAGCATAAAAAGAGATAAATGATAGAATCCATCTTCAGCTCCAGCTATCCAGAAAGAACCAGCTAAACCTGAATACAAGGCTGCCCGTGTAGAAAAAGGGGCACCCGAGTTTGAGAGTGAAACAAACTACGAGTCAGTCATGGGACTGGTATGAGAAATCTACTCAACACATATATAATTTGGCCAATCACAGGACCACGCCACTTTCGTGGAACGGGTTTACTCCATTAGATTGCCAGTGCTTTAAAACAAATCTTTCTTTTAAACATCGCAATGCTTTTTATAAAAATGAAGCCATTATAAGACTCAGTTCCCATCACACAATGCAACGCAAACCGGAGGATAGAGTTTTACCTTATAATGGCCAAAATATGATTGATACGAATAAAACAAAAGCATTTGATATTATGACTAGTGTTTATATATTTCAAAAACAATTTCAATCATAACTATCAATCATAGACGGCATGGGTACCATATATCTTGCCGCCATATATATATACAATCAAAACCGCACGATGTCGTATTTGGAAATTGGATTTCCATCATGAACCAAGGCAAAAGATAGTCCTTACCGAAATCGAGACTGCCTAGCCCGAGTCTCAGGATCAGAACGCATCGACCCTTGGATCGTCAGGGCCGGTCCACACGGAGTGGATTAAAAATGCCTGAACACTACGTTTCCCCGCCCTTTGGGGCGTAAGCGAACCAACGAATGGCTCCATCGGACCCGGATCGTCCGATCTAACCGAGGCGCCTCGCAACAGCAACAACCACACAGGTGAAAAGTATATAAATGTCAGGGCTGGTAGGTCACTGACACCACCCTAGCTAGGAAGAAACGCAGGCCCTCCCTGATGTCCTCTCCCGTTTCTGGTTCATACCGGGGTGTGAGGCTCGCGATTTCACGTTATACACAAAGCTACGCCACACTGGCGGTGCTTTGATCATCACCACAAGATTTTGCTTTTCAACAGAAGCCCTGATCACTGCATCTTAACATGCCACACAGGCAATTCATTCCATGCGACTGATGTCCATCGATACACAACCTCTGAGCTCGTGCGTCTCAGAGAAGGGCGTTAAGAAAAAGAATAAATTCTCCGCCGCTAAACAGATGTATATTTAATAGAGATCAATCAACACAGAATAAAATCCAATGTCAGACACACAGTCCATTTACAAGTCCGTTCTGGGTCTGAACGAAACCGGAGGCACTAAATACCTCGCAAACCCATCGATCACCACGTACGTCTGGACGATCACCACTCATTATCCATATTTCGGGATGCCTCCCAATCAGGACCTCGGTTACCATCCAAACGAGGTGAAGATCTCCGGTCTTCGACCACCGTCTTCATCTTCGAATTTCAATCGTCGGTCAATTATTCGAAATGAGAATTAACCCGGCCTTTTCAAATAATTCACGTATATTTAGAATTTCAAATCAGTTTATTTCAATGGTTAAATCATTCGACAACACCAATTTTGTTCTTTAATTGTAAATTTCACACCAAACACATTCAACCACCAAATACCACATAAATCGAGAAAATTCAGTTTATTTCCATTTCATATCGTTTATGATATTTTATAACGATTTATCGCTATTTTTATTTATTTTAAAA
The DNA here is from genome assembly GCA_030737875.1 of Allium sativum. Lineage (NCBI taxonomy): Eukaryota > Viridiplantae > Streptophyta > Magnoliopsida > Asparagales > Amaryllidaceae > Allium > Allium sativum. The sequence continues at coordinate 580,754,190 of CM060909.1, read as the reverse complement.
TAGCCAATTTATTCAAAACGACGCTTCGGGCCATAACGCGACCGTGGCGCTGTTTTTCTTCAGATTTGATTTACACATATCTGAAAATCTAACCGTTGGATCTTCACAAAATTTACATCATTAGAAAAATCTTTTCAAAACGAATCCAACGGTTCCAGTTTCGGGAAAATCCGACGGTCGGATCTCCCGGTACAATCGTTTGAATTTTCGATTTCAAAATACGAACTGCAGCGTCGTTATTCGATTTAATATAATTATATTTATATATATATATATAAATATAATCGTTTCTGGCGCTGTTTTCCTTCATATTTGAATTAAACATTCCAGACAATCCAACCGTTGGATTTTTACAAAGTTGGTGTCGGTGGAAAGATTTCTCCAAAGCGAACCCAGCGGTTGCGGTTTCGGGAAAATCCGATGGTCGGATTCCTCGTACTAATCGTTTCAAATTACGATTCCGAAACACGAACTGCACGGCTTCGATTCCTTTTAATTATATTTATATTTATATATATAAATTTAGTTCATTCTATAATTTCAACTATAGTTCATTCTATATTTTCAACTTCGTTTTCACTTCAAATATTTCACTAACGCCTTAATATTTCGAAAAATTTCGCCATAACCTCCTTTGTACGGGGAGGGGTTTGGAAATTTATTGGGCCGTGTTAGGTACCCAATAAATCCTAAAAAGCATTCACATATTTATAGTGATATATTCTGGTGTTTACGGGGGAGCATGTATAGATAATCACTCCAGAGAATAAATTCTCGTCACCCCGTTTCCGTGTGGAAATAAATAGTCCATGTGTCGTATCTAATAACTAGAGAGACGTGATTATTGTCAACTCCAGACCCGTGTGGGGTTTTTATTAATCTGGCAATTTATCGTTATATTCTATAGAGTCCATATCAGTCATCAGTTCCACCTGTAGTATATAATCATCGCCATACAAGCCTCTCGCTCGTATGGTAAATCTTCCACCTCGTCACACAAGCTCCAATTGCTTATGTGGAATATGATGAAGTATGCCTATCATTAAGAAGTATGCCATGTAGCGTAGTTCAAATTTAATTGTTACTATCCTATGGCGATATTTATTATTTCACACAGAATAACCAGCACTCCGCATCCAATGGCATTCACAGGAGTTGATATAAAAATAAAATTGCGCAGCCAACTCATCAAGGCTTACCTATTTGTCGGGCACGCAAATAATTTCTTTACTCTACAGCTAATCCATTTTTCCTGTTCAACACATGTATATATATGCAGAACAAAGCCAATAATAATATTTCTAGCAAACTATTATTTATTTCAACACGTGTGTATTTTTATCAAAGCGTATACATTGTAAAAGGAATATTTTTATCATCAAAAATATTTATTCAATACGTGAATGTTTTTAACACTTCATATTCACAATAAAAATGTAGTTTTTATTGTCTATTCATTTTATTTTAAAATACGATAACATTCAACACATGAATTTCAACTCGACGAACGAATTTCAATTCAACATATGAATATTCTCTATAGTTTGTATATACATAAAAAAGGTGATTTTTATCGCTAAAACTATTTGTTTAAATTCAAATAATATTCAACACATGAATTTCAACTCAACGAATGAATTGCAACTCAACACATGAATATTCTCTATAGTTTGTATATATATACAAATGTGGTTTTTATCGCTAAAACTATTTGTTTAAATTCAAATAATATTCAACACATGAATTTCAACTCAACGAATGAATTGCAACTCAACACATGAATATTCTCTATAGTTTGTATATACATAAAAATGTGATTTTTATCGCTAAAACTATTTGTTTAAATTCAAATAATATTCAACACATGAATTTCAACTCAACGAATGAATTGCAACTCAATACATGAATATTCTCTATAGTTTGTATATATATAAAAATGTGATTTTTATCGCTAAAACTATTTGTTTAAATTCAAATAATATTCAACACATGAATTTCAACTCAACGAATGAATTGCAACTCAACACATGAATATTCTTTCAACATATGTAATTTATTTCAACGAATGAAAATTATTCTAACACATGTATATTTTGGAAAATTTCGGCAGCATAACGGCAGGGTAGTTAAAACTGGGACCGTCCCTAGTACGGCTCCTCGCTCTACCTTAAAACCTCGCGGTTTTTGACAATGGGGATCATGCATCTAGTTCGCACGCAGGCGGCATGTATATATTTATTTCATTTCCACAAACTAATCCTATGTGGTTTCAACCAAATATTTCTCAACCAGAAATGGGTATTTTTCAACCACAATCAATCAATATCAACCACCAATAATCCCAAACAACCATTCGCTATCAATCAATCTTTACACCAATCACAACCAATAAATATCGTCCATGGTTTGTGGACGAGGGGCGTATATATATATATATATATATATATATATATATATATATAACAATTCACTTTTATTTCAACACATATATAATTTTTACAACGCATATATAACTTATACATCGAACATACAACTTATACAACGCTTATACAAGAGGTGTACAACACTTATATAACTCATACATCGACTATATAATTTAAACATCGTCGTTTTCCATATCGCTTATAAATTAGAAATCTCACATTGGGTTCCACTCCACCAAAAATAGCAGAAGGCTCAGAAAAATATGCGGTCTCTTCTAGAATGTAGAAGGCGTCCACACGGTCACGATGTTTCCTGTTTCATCGAATTTCGTTAACGAATGATAAAAATATGATTTTTCAAAGTTTGCAACACTTTAAAACTGTCGAAATCAGTTTAAATAATATAAACCGTATACCTCCTTTGAAGGTTCAAATCTAGGGTTGAAGAATTCGCGAAAACCGAGCAGCGTGGAGACGATCGGAGGGTACCACGGTCTAGAGCTACGAGAGAGCTTCCCACGTAGGTGCGCCACGTCGGGTTCGAACTCCGATCTGAGAGGCGGCGGGCCTTCAAAGGGCGCGACTTCCGAGGGGTTTTGCTCGACGATGGCGAGGCGACAGAGGGCGTGGCGGGGTCGGATTTGAAGGCGGAGGAGAGGGCTTCCGAAAGTTCAACAGGCGGAGGTGCTGAAAGTGGCTGTGGCGATCGGGATTTGATCGGGAAATGGCGAAGGCTTATCGCCGTTAATCGCGATGGGGGGGGGGGGGGAGGGAAGAGAGAGAAGACGGGGGGGGGGGGGTTTGACGTGGCCAAATAGGGTTTTTTATTTATTTATAATGTTTTAAAATCCGAAAATACCCCTTGCCTCCTGCGAACCCCAATCCAAACCCAACGACTGTCGTCCCTAGCGTTTTATCCCCATTCCGAACACAATGGGATATGTTTCGTAGGCCCATTCGACTGTTTCAGTCAGTTTTCCTTCAAATTAAAATATAAAACATTCAATATTTGATTTGAACGTGCATTTCAATTTGCCAGAGCCACAAACTGATTCGAAAAATTCCAAAAAAAATAAATCTAGCTATGTTTTAACGATACGGTCCCAACAAAACTAGTTTCGTCGAATTCTGAGACCGTTTGCAAAAAGGCCCATTTTTGGTTAATCCAATTTAACTATAATTGACCAAAATACATTTTCCTTTGCCACGCTCACATACTAGCTTCAAAAATTATGAAATTTGAAACCTAGCAATAACTTCACATCCCGGATCCAACAAAAGTGGTTTCGTCGAATTCCGAGGTCATATGCAAAATGGCCATTTTCACGGGCTATATAAATTCCATAGCGACCTTTCTGAAAATTCATTCGGCCATAACTTTTGCTTTCCACTATGAAAATTCGATTTTTCAGATTCGTTAGAAAGGTATTCACTAACAGATTTAAATATTTTTGGTTTCACTAAAATCCGTTTTGTTTTGCACCCGGTACAGTCCGACAAAGTTTGAATTCAATTTTTGAAACTGCAGCGCCTTTTCAAGCCTTGTTTATAATTATAATTAATTATATTCGTTTTCAATTGTCGATTCAAACTCACTTTTCATTGCCATTATTTAAAATATTTATTTTAAATATTTAAAATCCATTATTTTAGCCAATTTAAAATTTTTAAATTGGTTCAGATTTTCTGGGTCGTTACAATAAGACACACTAATTATGTTTTCATTTAAAAATCAATAAACAAAATAAGTTTATATTACATCAAATCTCCTTATATTAAACTCATCCAAATATTATTCTATATTATTCTTAATTATACTAAGTTTAAACAATCATTAATGTTTATTTCAAACATCCTAATCCAAATCATATTAAAACTACTGAAACTTAATGTAAATAATACTCGGTATTATAAACTTAAAGGTATGATCACCTACCTAATTTATACATTGAAGTCCATTTAATTATGTGGGTTTTAATTACACTTATTCACCAATCGTTATTCTTTCATAATTTCGATATCCATATATATATATATATATATATATATATATATATATATATATATATATATATATATATATATATATTAGACCTTTATAAACTTCATAATTATTCCTCCGAAATCAACTAGTACTTCAATTATATTTCCTCGAAATCAAATTTATTCTCATGCTTATCATACTTTAATAAGATTAACCAATTTCAAACATTAAGTTTCAATTTCTTATCTTATAACCTATCAGTATAAATTCACTTAAAATCTTATCTCATGTTTTTAACCCATATTATGTTCAAAATGTTTATTTCACCATTAAATAACTAAGTTATCATTACCTTAGTTATTAACGCATTCACATTTTCACATTAGTTCTTAATGCATGCCATACTGAGAATTTTCCATTATTAATTTATTTAGTTTGAACATAAGTCCAAAACACAAGCTAGAACTAAACCAATGAAAGAACCTAAGCAATGGAAATCTATGAAGATAGAGACCCAAATCGACATGGATTAAAGAATATTAAGGCCATCGAAAGTTATCAATTACGAAATTTCAAAGGATGTAGATTTAGGACAAAGGTCAAGATATCAACCAAAGAGATCCTAATCTAAGAGAATTCTAACAAAGGGAACAAAATCAAGAGATGGAGACACTTCAAAAGCCTAAATTTAAAACAATTTTTTATATCAAAATACTTTTAAAATATTTAAAACCATTTTAAAAACTATTTTACTGTTCAAAATACACTCTCTCAAAAAAGTTCTACGACTGATTTTACTCATTCTAGGGTGTCACTATTCTATCTCTAATGAGTTTTAAACCCCAAAAGCTAAGGTGTTTTTTATCAAACCAAAGCTCTGATACCACATGTAACGACCTATTTTTTCTTACCATTAAAGTTGGTAATAAAACCAGCTCAAATCGTTCAAAAATGCAAATTGTTTTAATTATGGGGTTCAATAAAATAAAATCACAGAGCACATATAGATTACAAATATAAAAATAGCAGAATAACTCACAGCGGAATAAATAAAATAGTAGTTCATGAAGCTAGTAATTACGAAATCTCAAAATAAATTACATAAAATATTAGAATCGTAATTTAATACATTAGAAAATCTAAGTACTTAAACGCCTGGTATATAAGCAAGTGATGGAAATGGAATGACTAAATTACCATGATTGCAATAGTAGATAGATAATAAGATAAATCTCCAATAGATCTCCAGCTCTCAAAAGATGAACCACTAAAGCAAAACTCCTCAGTCTGACCGAGCAAGTCAAGAACAAGACACTCGGATTATGAGTAACAAACTTAATAGTGAATCAACTCAAGTAAAATGTTCAAATGAAATGTATCAGTGACTTAAAGAATGTTTGGGATTCCATTCTTTAAGGACCCATTAAACTAGATATTATAAAGTACAATACACTATTATAATAATGTCCACGGTTAAGTAAAATATTCAAAATTGCGTAAGCATGAATACATTTTTACCGTTACACTGTTTATAATGTCGTAGTCTATACAGTTTCGTAAACCCACCGTAGACTAGTGGCATCAGAGGGCACTCCATAGGTACGACACAAATCAAAATCGAAGGGGGCTCAATCAAGATAATATGACAAAGGTATCGAGACAATACCCACTAGTATGATTCTACCGGATTGCGGACTCAGGTCGATGGTAACGCATAGCGGTAGCTACCGCCCATCCCAGACAATACTCCCAAAAACCAAAGGGCCCCCAATCAATCACAAAGTAAGAGATATGGTATCGAAGAAGCATGTTTGCTAAGAGGAGCTAACTCATATTAACCTGGGTATTGCTCCTATTTTAGACGTTTTAATTATGAACCGAAGGTCAAGGCTATCCATCATCGTTCTCTTTCTTCAAATCCAGTAATCGCCTCCAAATCCATCCTACTTCATTCTGGATTCTCCACTACATGCACAGTTGTTCAAGTGGTTTTGGGTATTGGCAAAAAGTATGACAATATCTGATCTCGGTCTCTTTAACAAGAAAACGCTTATTTCACACCGTGGTCATATATATCTAAAATCATTTTTAAATATCGTAAATCAAAATAATAATAATATTGGTTTATATTCAAATAATTTCATTTAAATATTTCAATGTCATAATTCATGTTTCAAATCAATTCATTATTTGATTAAATTCGTAAATATATTCAATTCGTTGTTTGATTAAGTTCATATCATATATCAATTCATTATTGGGCTAAGTCCAAGATTCAGATTTCATTTTTTTTAAATAGTTTATAAACATAATTACATGTTGAATTCACATTTCTATATCTCAAATTTCATATTTCAAAAATCTTTTTTATTAACGTTCCAGATTCGATAACTTAGATAGGAACAACCTCTTATTTATTAACGTTCCAGATTTCATATTTCAAATTTCATATTTCAAAATGGTCCAATCCAAACCATTTAACCATATTTCCAAAGTTCGGTTTCATTAATTTCAGATTCAACAAATTTACTTCAATTAATTTTTAAACTTTAAACAATAAATTCTTAAGTTCAAATCATTTCAAAATAGTATTCAAGTTGGGTTATTCAATTTTTGTTCTTAAGAATTCAAATTTCATTCAAGTCACCCTTTTAATAAAGTTCATATCAATTGAATCTAAATTTCAATTTAATCAATTATAATATTTTAACTTCAGTTATATTCAGATTCAAAGCATTTTCTAAATTAATTATTTACAAATCATTTCGTTAAGTTTCATAATTATACTTAATTCATAAACCCGTTCATTAAATTAAATTCACGTCTTAAAATTGATTTATCTTACTTGATAAATTACATTTCAATTACGTCATTTATCAAATCAAGCTATCGTTAAATTTCTAACTTCTCTTTAAACTCTTTTATATACTTATGTTTATAAAATCTATTTTTTTATAAAGTTTTAAAATTTAAATAATGCTTATATTATATAAAAAGATATATTAATTTACTTATAAAATAATTTATATTATTTAAATTTCAAAACTAAATAATGCTACAACTTAAAATCTTAAATTTAAATTGGAACATATATTAACTTGTATATTTAAAATTTATAACATATAATTTTATTTTAAAGTCTAAATATAAAGTTTTATTAAATTATCAAACTATAAGCTTAAATAAAATTCTAAACTTAGATTTCTAAAATACTTTTATCAAGTCAGAATATTTTCATAAATTCATAAACTACTTTCAAAATAGACCAACAATGTCCGTATATAATTTTCTACCTAGGCCAAGTGATACAGGTATATATGATTTCAATCCGTTTAACCAATTTATGGATATTTATCATTTCAACCTGCATCCCAACGCCTCAATTTAAATTCCTAAATTTATATAATGATTCGAGTATATAATATTTCAACCCATATATGTCAAAAGTGTGCGTGTCACATGTGCGCAAACAAATAGTCGGGTTTTCTAGAGCAATCATAACATTTCATATGTCATTTCACTTGATCTCAATTCACATGTTGAAATTATTACTCAGTAAGGATTCTCACGTTGCATGACAAATAAAAAGAAGATGAAATGATCTGATATGGATGCAGACACAAGCAAACACTATCAAATAAAACATCACCAAACGAGTGAAAAGACGATCTTGAACCCAACTTCTTCATGACAACTCAACATCTATTCAGACAAGATCTAATCCAAATCCAATTCCATCCAAACCCCTTTTTTCCACAAGAAAGGGTTGTAAAATTCTCAACAGACAACCTGTAGCAGGTACAAATCATGAAGGAGGACCATGGCCAGGTAAAAGGATTCACATAGTAACTTAATACACATATTTTGTCTTATACACAATGCCAAACTTTGCAAACCACCTTGACACATATTCATCTAGCATACGACTTAGGTATATATAGGAGTGTTGTAGGTTGCCGAGGTGATGCTGGGCCGCTGGAGGCTGCAGGCACAACTTCGGAGGGGAGGTCAGATTAGGTTGGAGGTAGTGGCTGTAGGTGATGGGCAATGTTTTTTTTTCTATTCAAATCTAGGGTTCACTTAAGGGCTTAGTAGCCAAGGTTGGATGACCAGAGGGGCGGCAACTCGGAGGCATATGGAGGAGTTGTGACGGGAGGTGGATGACGCGGTGGGGGTCAGGTGGCATATGGGTTCGACTGGGACCAAGTTTTTTCCGTTTTCAGGTGCTAGGGTTTCGCGAAGGAGGAGTATAGGGACCCGAGGTGGTCACCGACGCAGCGTGGGTGAAGGTCGGACTTGCAACGAAGAGGTGCGACTCAGGTGATGACCTTTGATCACATGTGGTGGAGATTGGATAAATGTGGGTATAGGGTTTCATTGTGTTGGCCTGAGTGGCTTGAAGGGCATGCACCGCGGATCGTCAGAAGCTTGGACTGTTGCTCGGTGTTGGTGATAAGGAGGCAGGTGGTTGTCTGGTGGGAGGTGTGGCTTGGTAGGATGGCGACAAACGAGGAAATTGAAGAGAATGAGAGCAGTTTTTTTTCCTTATTATATATACATAGAGGAAGGTGAAAGAAAGAGGGGAGAAAGAAACATATTGTACGGAAGTTGTTATATTTGTCGATTCATTTTGTTTTCAGTCGATAGTTTTTTTTACCGTATGCTTTTAAACTTCTAAGTAGATATGAGCACGCAAGTCAAAAGGCTTTGATTTGGATACATACGAAGTAGCATATGGTTTAAATAATTTATATATCGAACTGTTGCCGCTCTTTCTATTTACTAATTAATCAGTCAAGCTTCTTATTGATTCCGAGAATTGATTTAAATATTATATATATATATATATATATATAGCTGTTTTAATTAAATATAGTTAAGCCCGAAACACTGACCAAAATTCAAATCGTTACCAAATCCAACCGAACGCCATCAAATTTGTGCACTTTTATCGACAAAATCTAATATACGAAGCTTCGCATATAAAACGAATTATGACATCTTTCTAAGAAAAAAGGTCTAGCATTTTGAGGTAGAAAACGTCTAAGTTCCGACAACAACTTATTCGTAGTGATTTATTTATTGTTTAATTAAATTAAAGTAAACAGAACAAACTTGCGTATTTTTCTATGAAATCCACTCCTCTGTTATATCTAGTTAGACGTATCTCAAATATAATATTTCGGATTTTATTTCAAAATTTAAGTTTTTAACATTAGTTTAACTATATCGGTTGTCGCTACCGTAAATCGATCGCATAAATCAATTTTAATAGAGCGAGCGAAACTTGACGTTTTTATTGTAAAACTTACATGATCACTTTTACATAAGAATATTACCTTTTATAAATCAATATTACAATGTTTAGTTTGTAATTGGTTTCATGTTAGATTTAAGCGATTACGTTCTAAAACTAAACAATAGTTCTGATTATGTTATTTAAGTTAAACTTACGTGTTTAAAGTTATATTCAAAAATTAAATACGTTCATTTTTGTTATTCAAAATATATAAAATTTATTCTTAAGTAAAATCTCAGTTAAACACGCTATTTAAACTGTCAAAATTTCAATTTATTATACTTCTTTTCTAAGTGCTCTATTCTTGGTATCTTTTGATTTCATTTAATCTGCTATCTCAATTTGTAAGAATAATCAAACCAACCGCAAAAGGGGTTTGCTTACTATTATTGTCCAAAACCATTTTTCTCAAAATCAAAATAATATGCCTTCTTTCTAGAAATTGTTTTCTTCAATATCTTTAACGGTTCAACTTCTGATGCTTAAAATTTCTTCAAAATACCCATTACATTTCAAATTTAGTTCTGATCTACTGTTCATATACTATTTCTACTGCAATATCCTTTGATAGATCCAAATAGATTAACTTAAAAATGTAACGAAAGTTAAAAATGCAACAAAATTTTAAATCAATCATATCATTGTAGATTACAAATATAAATGTAACGAAAGTTAAAAATGCAATAAAATTTTAAATCAATCATATTATTGTAGACTACAAATATAATAATTTTTAGAATTGTACAATTAATCATGTTATTGGACGGCCCCAATTGACCACCTAATAGGGCCACCCTTTCTCTAGGGAGCAGCAGGACCATTTTCCGGGCCAAAAAAATAAACAAATCATTCGCAGGTCGCGATTTTCTTCTTCCTCCCTCTAAAAATACAATCGCAGGACGACGCCGCCGAGGCAGCTCTACCTCCTGCTCCTCCGCAACGATCTAGCCTTCACAGCTTACTCTCCAGTCTCCAGCAACGACCGGTCTCCTCTTCCTGCGCGACAACTTTGGCTCCTCTGGATGCTAATTTGGTTGCTAGTGGTTAGCTTACAAGCATAATACTCATGTGGAGTATGATCTATTTCAACGAAAAATTGTAATAATAGTTGATTTTACAAAAAATTTGTAAGTAACCATGTTGTAGTTTGTAGATTCAGAATTGCATAAGAAAGCGCAACAGTGCCAGTCCTTATGGTTGAGATACTAGGCTGGCTTGACTAACATATGGTTTCACATCAATTGAACAACACAAATAGACAAGGTGAGTGCACAATGAGAACAAGTGCTGTGTTCTTACTGGTTTTTTTTTTTTTTTTTTTTTCATAGAACAAAGCATATTCCATTTTGTTTCTGGAAATTGTAATGGGGAGTATATAAAACATTTTTGTTAGTTTGTGCGATGAGAGATTACTGGAAGCTTGGCCTTAAAATACAGAATGTTAAGAATGTATTCTTTATCTATAACTACAAATTTAGATGTAATTAGACGCTCTTTACATTTGAACTTTATTTCATATATCTTACAATGTTGCTTGCCTATTGAATTGTTCCAATTTTAGATGTTGCTGTTATCAAATATTAGATATTACTTGCACATGAGTATTATATCAAATATCATAATACAAACTGTTTATTGTTGCAACGATACCATCAAATATTAGATGTGTTTACACATGAATTTTAGTTCATATATCACGTAATGTAATTCGGTTATCGAACTATTCTAACATATCTAGCAAATACTGACTAATCCACACGTACATAGAGGGAATGCAATATAAATAAGGTCCTCTTATATATTCTTTTACTGTTGTTCATGATAATATTTTGCACGTTTATTGCTTATTAGCTGTTTGAACTTAATAAGATCCTGTATTTCTACTTTCACAACGAATGTTCACTTGATTTACAGTGCTTGCTTAATTTCTTACTCATGTGATGTTCACTTGGTTTTACACTGCTTGCTTAATTTCTTACTCATGTGATGTTCACTTGGTTTTACACTGCTTACATAATTTGTTAAATTAGTTTATTAAAACTAAGGTAGTGTTTGGTTTAAAACATATTTTGAGTTTTCAATATTGATAACAAAACATAAGTAAAGTTAAGGAACAACGGAGGGAGTGAAAGGATGATGAAGGGGACGTCGTAAAGAGGAGAGGAACGATGAAATGGTATATTATCTCCTTTTCTTGTGTTAATTCTCAAAATAAGGAAAACAAATAAAAGTTGTTTTCTATTTTGTGTGTTAACTTTGTTTTCTAAAACGACTGTTTTTGACATTACACATGCATCGTTCACATTTTACTGTGGGCGAAAACTAAAAACTAAAAAACGTAAAGCAAACACTGCCTAATATTCCCTTATTTATATTGCAGGCCAGCTTTGCAGCATGAACAAAGGCAATCAACCTAAATATACTATCTGAAGTCATAAAGTAAACAAACTGTTGCTTCATCTATGCTTACATAATGTTTCATCTGAGGAAGTTCAGGTCTAAGACTATTTATTCTTCTACTAATGTGTTACTTCCACTGCTAAGAGGCAACTTCAGAGTTGCTCATAGAACAAAAACCAGCAATCATATGCATGCGAACAATATTGTGCTATCTTCCCAAACAAGAAAGTTTGTTAATCTCGAAGATCCGAAGGCATACCAGTTTAAATTTGCATTTTGTACGTTTGCTGAGCCAATCCTAGTCCAAGCTCATGACCCCTCACAAATTGCGTTAGAATTAATTAATGCAATTGATGAAAAAAGATACAATGATGCTTGGAAAGCTTACGAAAAACACATGCACATGGATGGCTTTCCTCGAAAATCAGATATTACAAGATTTATAACAGGCCTAGCAGAGAGCCTAGATGCTCATTGGCTAAATAAAGCTTATATTTTGGTCGAGCATGCTTTTAATTCTCAAAGGCATGAGCTACTGGAAAGAGATTGTCTTATTTACCTCTCATTTATACATGCTAGGTGTGGATTCCCTATTCTTGCAGCAAATGTTTTGCGAAAATTGATAACAATGGAATTATACCCTCCTTTAAAATCATGGGTAGGAGTATTAGGTCACATGTCCCAGTCCTCTTCAGGTGCTTTCCTTTGTGCAGAGCTGCTAATGGAGTTTGGTTACTTGTTTAAGGACAATCGAGTTGACCCAAGAAAGAAAAGCAACAGACCATTGCTTTCGATGAAGCCCGATTCATTTGCTTTTAATATAGCTTTATGTGGTTGTTTGTTGTTTGGATATACAAGAAAAGCTGAAGAGCTTCTAGAGCTAATGCCTCGAATTGGTGTGAAACCCAATGGAGAGTTGCTTGTAATGATGGCTTGTATATACGAAAAGAATGGGAGGATGGATGAGATCAAGAAATTGAAAAGGCACGTTGATGAAGCATGTGGACTTGGTGACATGGAGTTTGTGGTGTTTTATGATTGCTTGCTGTCTTGCCATTTGAAATTTGATGATTTAGATTCAGCTACTGAATTGATCTTGGATATGCTTAGAAAAGCCAATGAGGCAAAAAGATCTCTAAGTGCAGCGCAATCAGTGTGGAATGCTACTAGAAACAGAGAAGTACTTAAAATTGAAGGGTTGGATAGCATCAGTAAATTTGAGTTGGTCAAAAGTCGAGCTCCATCTTATGCAGAATTTTCAGTTGACAGAAATTTCTCAAGAATCGCTAAAGAGGCAGAGGAATCACTTCTTTTGATATCAGATAAGTTGAAAAATCATTGCCAATTTGTAAGATCTCAAAGTGGCATTCTTCATCCAACTGAGAAATTATACGCAAAACTGGCCCGTTGTCTCTTGGAAACTAATAAGATAAGCGAATTAGCTTCATTTCTGGTTAAAGTATCTAAAGTAGAACCTCATGTCTCGATCGAGAACTCTGCTGTAGTTCAAGTTATACATGCTTGCATATCTTTAAATCTTCTAGACCAAGCTTATGATCTCTTAGATGAGATGAATATATCAGGTGTTAGGGTAGGATCAAGTATTTATACTTCCTTGATAAAAGCTTATTGCAAAGAGAATCGACAAGGCGAGGTTGAATCACTTTTAAAAGATGCACGGAAAGCTGGTGTACAGATTGATGCAAGTTGTTATGAATCATTGATTAAATCGAATATGCATTGCAACAATACAAACCGTGCTCTCCACATGTTCAAAGAGATGAAAGAGTCTGGAGTCTCTAAATCAGGTCACGAAGATTTTAAGAAATTAGTTGATGGATGTGGAAATAATGGCGAAGCTAATTTGATGTCTAAACTATTAGAAGAAATGAAGTATACGCAGAAAATAAACTCTGGTGTTCATGATTGGAACAATGTGATACATTTCTTCTGTAAGAGAAAGTTGATGAATGATGCACAAAAGGCATTGAATAAGATGAGAGCATTAGGCCATGTCCCAAATGCACAAACTTTCCATTCTTTGGTTACAGGATATGCAGCTGTAGGTGGGAAATACACAGAAGTCACTGATTTATGGGGTGAAATGAAATTGTTATCAAACTCGAGCGAGGTGAAATTTGATCAAGAACTTTTGGATTGCTTATTGTATTGTTTTGTCAGAGGAGGGTTTTTCCTTAGAGCTATAGAAGTGATTGAAATGATGGAGAAAAGCGAAATGTTTATTGACAAATATAAGTATCGGTCACTTTGGTTGAAGTATCATAAAACAATGTATAAAGGAAAGGCCCCTAAAGTACAAACTGAAGCTCAGGCAAAACGAAGAGAAGCTGCATTATTATTTAAGAAATGGATAGGATTAACATGATGATTTACAGTTTTGATGAGAATTAAGGATACTGGTTTTCAAGCTTTTTTGCTCAAACAGTTTAGGCTTTGAGGTAAATTCTATTTGCTCTTTGTAATCACCTATATACTTAATTGTACTGCTAAGGAAATCATGAAAATCTCTTACCAGTACCGTTTGATCTAACAAAATTGAATTCTTGCCTATACTATTTTTATATACATTCACTCATTTATTTATTATTGAACGTCACTTCATCAACTTATTGCCATGCAATAATATATAACTTATAGTGCTTTTTTGACTTTTTCCTTCTTTCTCGGATGAAATCCTAAAACAATGGATGTTCTTTATTTTATCGAACAATTGGAGTAAATATACTTACACATCTGTTTAATATAGATTTCTGACTTTTTTTTTTGGAGCATGCTAATTGAAGATTTATTTTTCAGGGTTTGTCTAATTATTTATAACTAACCATTATAATATTGAAAATATTAAGATTGATGAGATCCTTATTGATAATTTTAAATGTAATGTTTTTTCTCCCCACATTGCTGATTTTTTTATTCTAGTGTTACTATTACAAATATTGTATTTATTTTTCCTCTTGAATAAATTTGATCATAGCAATTTTTTGTTGTGAATGAATTAGATTGAACCTATTAGGATAGGTGATCAATCAAATGCATCCAAAATCATAATCTAATAAAGCATTTTATAGCTGATGAAAATGTCATACCTTACTGTATATAAAAAGTTCATACCTGCAAAATTTTGTTCAGCTGTAATTTTGATTTTGATTCGCATAATGCATTAGTACACTGGTGTAAATAAAAGTAACACACTAACACTATTTTCATAATCAAATTTGATAAATTAGCACGGGGGGAAAACTTTGTTTGCTTATTTTGCATTTTTGTTGTGAAAGAAATTGAATGTAGTGATACCATCATTCAAACACTGAGAAAAATGGAAATAATATGAAGCGTTATTGCTTTAACGTTCCATCATTCAAATACTGAGAAAAATGGAAATAATATGAAGCGTTATTGCTTTAACGTTACTAAAAAAGGGGATTGTCAAATTTTTGTTTAACATGTTTACATAGGTGAAGGTAAATGAAATACCGATGTAAGCAACACACTCATAATTTACAAGCCGCAAAATAGAATAGTGAGACATCGTTATGCTGGTACGAAGCCAATGAAGGTACCTACTACTATAAAATTCCAATTTCGGAACATACTTGGACTTTGATGGTTGTTTGCAATATGTAATTATTGAAATTCCTTTTACAGGCCATTACGATTGTTCTCTTTGATTGGGTACATTGACCAATTATTTGATAATTTAAATAATGAGCGAGAGTGAGAACGAGTGGGTGGAGAGAGAAATGAGGCTGTGTGGTGGAAATTAGGGGGCATTTTCCATTTATGGTTGCTGCACTGTTTGGGGTGCAATGAAACACTATATATCTGTATATATGAACATGTGTATATATTTTTGAAAATTATGTGTGTGTGTGTGTGTGTGTGTGTATATATATATATATATATATATATATATATATATATATATATATATATATATATATGAGCAGCGTTCAGTGACATCTCAAACAGTGCCGGCACCCCTTTAGCCTCCCTTTCTCCACCACACATTCGGTCTCTCTCCCTCCAGTACTCACTCTCTCTCTCTCCACTACCCTATATATACCAATTAATCTCAAACAAGTTGATGTTGACTAGAGATAAATCCAAAAGCAAATGATAAAGTCAATTCAACTGTGAAATTAATAACAAAATTTGTCATTATTATTGTTACCTTGAGAACATAGACTAACTAGTCATTCGTTGTTGTCCGTGTCACTTGCACATTTCTATATGTCATCGACACAATATATTATTTATCTCTGTCCATATGTTACGAGCATTGTGTGTGATATTCCTATTGTTTTCAAACTATGCATGTGAAGGTTCTTCTTTTGTTATTTTACTGTCACCTTGTTTTACTTATCCGATCAGATGCAACATAATTTTTATTATATACATAATCCAATTACCATTAAAAAACCTTATACATGTTAAAAAAAAAGTACCCAATCTTTCAGAGGATTGATCCGATCTTCCGTAAATTTGGTTGATGTTCGAACAACATTCTTCTAACATTGTATAGACATTTCAAATACTTAATTTTATACACATCGTTAACTGAGTCTTTTTAGGGAAGTTTTACTTGCTGTTAATCAAAATTCATCTTGTTAGCTATTACCACAACTTTACCTGCTAGACAAGGTTATCTTAGCTTCCAAAATTGACATCGATGATTTTCTTCTTTTTCATGAGCTAAAAAAGCACAGGTGATACTGTCTTCTATGTACTTTCGACATCCAAACTAGGCTGCGCCTAGGCTTTAGGCGAGGCTTACCGCCGAACAATTTGCCTAGGCTTGCCTAGATAAAGTTTATTGCCTTATGTAAAAATCTAAATATGTATTTAGGCATGACTGTACATTACTTAAGGTTTGGTGCCACACACAAGCATCATTGTGCTATTTTTATACGTTCTTGTCTCATTGGCTACTTCGAAACACATCCAAAATCCAAAAATTTCAATTCATTTCAATTGGCACTGAATAAAATGCTTAAAATTTATCCAAAATACATGAGTTATCAAAAACACCCAGTTACAATAATCCCTGTCTAAATGGTTGATTTCTAATTGATGCTTGCAGACGATGTCCGCCTAGTGCTTTTTAGAACCTTGGATGTCATGCTTTCTTTTTATGATAAAAGCATGTTATATTGATTTATTGTTTAAATCCAGTTAATACACAAGAAATCAAATTCTGGATGGCAACACATAATACATCTAATGCATTTCCCCCTAAGAAATTTCAATAGTTGTATTGCAGACCTACCTTGTAGAAGGTGTCATTTTATATTTTGTATTGTAAATTGCATTCAATGTTGATATGTGTCTAGAAGTGCTTTTGTTTTTTGTAGTAGTGAACTTTCTTTGGCTTCATATTAACATAAGTCATCCATGTTAAAAATAATCTTCTCATCCAGTTATCTTTCAAAGGTGTGGTTGTTCGATCAACATTTTTGTGTATCTGGTAAATTGTGATTGTGTGTATATCGTCGCTGTCATCCTACTTTTTTGCAAAGCATATTTCAACATGAATTAGAAGGTCAAAATGAAGACAAGCCACAAGATGAATCACGAACATGGAATCATGATTGTTTCAAGTAAAAGTTTGACTAAGTAAACCTGTCAATGCAGAGAGGAACCTCTCGACTTTGAGAGGAGTTTACTAGCTTAGGCTATCATGACCAAGCAACCCCGATGACTGATGAGAAGGAAGCCAAAAAACAAAAGCAAACCAAAAAAAAAAAAAAAAAAAATGAAGAAGGGAAAATGCAAGTGATGCTAGGCAAATCATTAGGAGGAACTTGATGTTTGTGGGAAAAAGTTTGAAATGCGTCAAAATAAAGGTAGAAAGATGAGACAAATAAAAGAGTTGGATATTCATCTGTAAAAGCAATATGTACCGAGAGGTCTTTTTAGCATTTGGGTTAGTACACTCATGTGAATCCATGGGCCTGTATCTAGGCTTTGTACTTCATGGACCGTAGAGCAGTACAGTTAAAGCGCTTTGCGAATGCATTGCGGTGTGGGTGTAAAAAGTCCTGGTGGAGATAAAGCAAGGAAATAGTCGGAATATAACGGATGACTCTAAAATATCATATAAAGCTCGTTCTTATTTTTTTTTTCGAATATATAAACGATAATTAAACGAAAAATTAACTTTTAGTTTAATTATAATTAGTGCATTTTTTATTTTAAATAAAAACATGTGCAAATCTATGTAAATAAACATAAACTTTTATTTATCTTAATTAAATTTAAAAGAATATTTGAGTTTTTTTGAGTAGATATGTCAAAAAATTCAACTTAAAAAAAAAAAACTAATTTCATAATTTTTATAGTATGTAAATGTCAATTTTAGTTCATTTCTTTTATAGAAGATATAGAGGGAATGACAGAACATAGCGGAAATAACGAGATATATTAGGAATAGCGGAGTATAACAGAACTTAAAAGGGAAAAATTATTTTAGAGGCTATTTTGAAAAATCATGGTGGTAGAAACCGATACGGGATATAGTGAGGTTATAGCGGGTTTACAGCGAGACATTAACCGCACAACTCTCCAGACTACTGGTGAGTTTCTCAATAAATATCGGTCTTATGACAACTATATAAGGATCTTCTTCTCTTTGGTTTCTCTCCATTTTTTTACGTTGAACTTCTTCTTCGCCTCTACCCTATCTCTAAAACACTGTATATTCCATCGTAATTCGTTAAATATGAGATCGGTTGGATTGTGGTCAGATCTGGTATAATTATTCGTAATCCGTAGAGAAAATGATTAATACACAAAATTAAAGCGGATATAAAGTGGGAATTATTCCTGATCACTATACAAATTTGGTCTCCTCTATTGCTTTTCTTTTTATTTCACCAGACCTGCTACTTTCAATCGACTTTGGAGGTGTTGTGCTATTCTTAGTGCAAATATTTTTTGTGCTTTCACTGGAAAGGAGTTAGATTTCACAACCTAAAGCATGGATTTGAAATTTGGAGAAGATGAAGATGCCAAATACTAGTTCTAAGATTGAAGGAAGTCAGGATGAGCATGAAGGCAGCCAGAAGATGTTCTCAAACTCTAATTAATCCATCTATGTGACCAAAGAGAAGATTGAAGGAACGATGAAGGTAATGCAAGATGGGAGAATGACTCGATAATAAGAAATATTGAAGGGATTTTTCTTTTCTTCTAAAGGATGAGATAACAAGAGATACCCTGAACTGCTGGAATTCAGAACCAGTGACCTGGAACTATTGTATAGGAGAATCTGAAGTTGGAGTGGAGCAAACCGGAGCAATGCCCCCATAATGAAGACCACTCGGTGTCAACTACAATCCTCTTGGTACCGAGAGAAATCTACTTGGAGGCAATCTTGGTGGGAGCTTAGGGCATGTCCGGATGTCGAGAACGGACAATGCTAGAAGCAGAAATGCAAGATAGAGTATAAGTGCCCAGCTACCACAAGAATATGCTGGAATTTCCTTGTAGGAACGAAGCACGGAATGAAGCCAAAAGTGCATATCAGAAATTCAGAATGCAGATATGCAGTTAGAGACTCAGAGGAGTATGTGTCGGGAGTTCCTCATAAGAACAAAGTGAACGTAAACTTAAATTCATTCACTTCTATCTGAAATGCGAGTAATCCTGATTTCACTTTCCAATGCTGCAGCTCTACAATGGAAAGACATATCAGACTGTTCGCTTATGAGATACATTTGACATATGGAAGTATTGGGCGGTTTACCGAGGAGATAATGAAGTAGTGCTTCTAGTATCGTCATATTTGATAGTTTTGACAATGATGTGGCTTAGAAAGTTGAAGAATGAATCCATGAGTTTGTGGACCAACTTGGTGAATAAGTTCATAAGACAGTTCAGAGCTATGTAGTTAAAGCCCCGCAATATCCTCGCTATAGCCTGTAGCGCTCTCCGACCGCTACGCTATTTCAATTTAGCATTAATGAGCAGTAGCTCCGCTTAAAGCCCCGTTATTTCCCACTGCACCCGCTAAATCAACGCTATTTAGCACCCGCTTTAGCAATACTAATATACAAATGATGATTTGACGAGCTCTCTTTTAAAATAAATAAAAAAAGTTAATGCAAAGAACTAATTTTAAGTCATGAGTGTCTTATATAAGATAGAAATTTGTGGTAATGAAAGTTTAGCATTTTCCATGAGCTATTTCTCCGCTATTTCTCCGCTTCATCCCCGCTACAACTTTTTACACCTCTACCGCTATAGAACCGCTAAGCGCTTTAACTGCACATGTTCAGAGTAGTATTTTTCTGACTAAAGAATGTGATGATGCTATGAAACGTGAAGAACATGGCCGAAGTGACCTTGAAAAGTTGTTTGACTATGTTTAACGTGGTAGCTGCTGCAATGAACAAGCTGGATTCATCCGTGATTCTGATAGCTGCAATTTCACGAGGAGTAATCAAGACTGATTTTAAGATTGTTTTGAAAAGGAATCCATTGATGGACCTTATGGAGTTCCATCATGAAGCTGAGAGATGTCTTGATCAAGATTTTTTTTTTGAAGTTGAGCATGTTAAGATTAATGCTGTCATTGACGAAGCACTTCCTGGAACAGTATACGGTAAATATAAGGGAAAGAGAAGAGTCGATGTGATAACTTCGGTAAGCTGGCACAACGGAGGACGGAATTGAAGTTCCCTTCCTACATCGATGTAACCGAGACCCCAAAGATGGTAGACATAAACACTACAGGCCAGATAACCTACTCAAAGCAAAATAAGAGAACCTATGGACCGAAGAGGTCATGAAAGTTTAGCATTTTCCATGAGCTGGATAGACATGAAACAAACAAGTGCTGACACCATCACGATCTAGTAGAACCAGTTGGGAATAACCAGCAACAATAATACGTAAGGAGTCAAACTGCAATAGTGCAACTGGAGCAGCCACCATTTGCTGCAAATGCATCAAAGAACAATCAGGGATCTGGGTAGAAATTTGTAATCTCATGATCGGGATGGATGAGAGCCAAGTTTGTTTTCCACGCTTTGCTTTCAGCTTTGTATAATTAAAATGATAATAACATGAGACCTCTTACATGTGTACGAGGTCTCAATTGCTTTGATTTATCATCTTTTCCAATAGATTAATTTTCAATTCTCAGCTCAGTTCACAACGACAATTGAAAACTTTAAACCGATTCAACTAAGACAAAAAAATTGAATGCAGAAATTGTTAAAAAGGAGGAAATCAATTTACAACATGCTAAATAATGCATGTCAAAATCTCCTGTAGTAACTATGTCAGTTTTAATATCTTCTGTAAGTATTTCTACAACATCATTCAACAAACTTTAAAAGTATTCAATCTCAATTTAAAATGTTTCCGAGAAACTAAAAAAGAACCAACTCTATACTGAACAAACATGTAATTATATTATCAGATTTTCTTAATAGGAAAAAGATAATCCATTGTAAAATTTGTATGCTTCATCTTTTTTAGGGTTCAGAGAAAGAAAATTGTTAAAAAAACCATATAGATTGAAGAATCTTTTTTTTTTTATATACATAAAAGCATTATTTTTTAGAGAAGTATTAGATTTGAGAAATGCGTGATCGATTTTTACTTTACTAACTGTATCAGGTGAGGGAATAAGTTGGAGTAAATTGACCGTGTATTATCTTCTTACATTATCTGAAAGTTTGCTGGGAGGAGACAGTTGATCTAGACAGAAGAACCAGTTGGGGCTTGGATAGAGGCCCAAATAATGGAGGACAGGGAAGTGTGGATCTAGGATTGAAGGGAGGAAATCAGTAGGCAGTAGCAAGTTAGAGGCTGGGATTAGTTTTGTCATTTTTCCTTTCAATCTTTTGGAGCCTGCTGGAATTGTTGGTACCAGCTGTAAGTGGTAACTTCCTCCTATTAATTTTGAAGTGTTCAGTGCTACAATATATGCCTTCAGTTCTAGTGGTTTTGAACTGTTCTTTGTTAATGCACAGCTGCAGCTTGCAGTCAATTATTCAATGCTTTGAAACTTCTGGGATGTGTGTTGTGGGCAATCCTAATAGTTCTTCAAACGCTATATTATAAGTGTATATGGTAGTTTTGTTTTAACTATTTTATGGTGTAATTCCTGATGTAATAGCAGGCTGCTACTAGCAGCAGTCACTTTACGATATCCATATCTGATCTAAATGGTAGAATGTGTCTTCTTCTTTGGATTTCTATTCCTGCACCGTCACAAGCATTTGAACCAGTTATTAGAGACAATTTCAAGTTAGCAATTATTAATGAAGAATTTACTAAAAAGGCTAGAGATAGGTGGCATAATTCGGTAGTGTTTTATGTCTTTGGCAGTGAACTTACAAATTTCTGAGGGAATATATTTATAAAAATTGGAACCCTAAAGGCAGATATCAATTTTTTAATAGGGAAAACGGGTTTTTGTATTCTGAAGTGCGAGACTGCTGAAGATTGTGACAAAATTTTAACATCAGGGTCTCACTATTACAACAAGAAACTGATATATATGAAAAAATGGTCTTCGGGTATTAAAATGTTTAAGGAATTTCTGTATACATTACCCATATGGATTAGACTGCCAAATCATGAGTGAGATTTTTGATCCATAGAAGCTATAAGTAGAATTGCTTCTATAGTGGGACATCCTTTAAAACTAGATACTGTTACTGAAAGTTTTACTAGGATAGTTTATGCTAGAGCCTTGGTGGAAATGAATTATGACTTTGATTTTCCAGAAATGATTCCTATTCAGTGTTTTAGTGGAGAGATAGCACGGCAGAAAGCATGTTATGAATGGGTACCTCCTTCATGTTCCAATTGTAAGCTATTTGGACATTCAACTGTTGCATGCAAAGCTTTCAAAGTTTGGGTACCTAAGGAGACTCAAAATTTGGACAATGAAATGGAGATAGATGAAAATTGGAAGAAACAAAATTTGAATGATAAAGAATCTACAGACAGGAACAAAGACACCAGGAATGATTCTTGTTTAGTGAATATTACTGGAAGTAATGGTGATCCGAGTACTGATAATAATGTTAGAAATCCTTCTGCCTGTGTTGTTGAACCTAATATTTGCATGCATGAAATTAATGACAGTGTTAAAGCAATTTCTAAGGATACTGGAAAATTGGAAGTTAGTAATGGTGATCCGAGAAACTGTTGAGAAGCAAAAGGAACAAATGAAAGTTTCTGATAAGGATGAAGGGTCTGCTATAATTAATGAGATTTCTTTTGAGGCTGTTAAGAATATAAGTACGTCTAATGAATTTTCAGCAAGAGATTGAAAGTACTGGTCAACAGGATATAAGGATGGTAGATTCAGACAGTTCAAAAAGCAGTAACAGTATTAGAAAGAGAAGTAAATCTTCTAAAGTTAAGGGAGACAACTTGGTTATAGGCAATGAACCTTTGGTAGAAATGAATCCAGAGTAGATCAAGCTTGTCTCGCGGATCAAAAATCGATCCAAGTCCAAAAAGATTAGAGAGGAAAGTAAATCCCCCGGAGGCATATCTAAGAAATAGAGTTTGATGTCCTTGTGCTTATTTTGTTTACTGATGGTTCTGAGTTTGGTTTGGTTGCATCAGCTCGGTTCTTTCGGTTTCTTGTTGCTGATTTTCAGTGCTATTTCATTTGCTCAATTTGGTGGGTTTTCCGAGTTAGCTGGGAGTGTTTGGCAAGTTACTCTGTGTGGTTCTGTTGTTTGGTTGCTGAAGAATTGTTGTAAGGTCTCATGGCTTGTTTCTCCTGCGGTGGGTATTTTGATGGGCTTTCTGGTATTTGCTTTCTACAAAGCTAATCTGGTCAAGGTTTTTGCTGTGGCCTTTTGTGTGGAGCTTTGGTGCTTGTCTGTTTCTTTTGTGTTCTCTGGGCATGTAATATTTTTGGTTTTGAGCTGGGTTTACTTTTTGTTGTATAGTATTTGTTTTTTCTAGTTGTATTTTGTTCCAGCTCAAATTTTTTGTATTTTATTTTATGTAAGTACCCACTTTGTTCTAAAAATAATAATCTATACCTTGTTTTATTCTCTTCAGGCTTTGCTGACTTCTTAGTTCTCTCCAATTTTACAATTTTTACCACATAATTATTTGATGTTTGGCCGTCCGGAAACTCAATTTGAACATGAAATGATAACATAAAATTGAACATAAAAAATTTCAACTATTGAATCTTCCTCTATATTCCACATTTGATATGATGACATACAAAATCAATGATCTACGATTCGTGTTTAATTTTATGTTTAATTTTGCATTTCAATAGTTGCTTCTTTAAACTTAATTAATTAAAAATTAGATTAATTTTTTAAACCTTGTAATTTAATGGTCGGTTTTTTACCATTGTATCGTGGTACTATTTTACTTTTCATTTTAATACTAACCGTCTCTTTAAGTTTAAAGTACATTTATGGAATGTAGCGAAGAATATAGGGGTGCATACAATTCACACTCAACGCGATCCAACACACAAACCGAACTGATCCAAACAAACCCTTCTTACCTCGAGGTGGATATGTGTTACAACTCATAACTCATTATGTACGGGTCCGCTGTGATATTATGTTCAACCTAATCCTGTATTAAAAAATAATTAACAGGAGGCTATGTAAAATCAAAATAGTCAAAATAATGTTTTTGTACTCCAAAATACATACAAAAAAAAAAAAAAAAAAAAAAAAAAAACATGGTTGATGTTAGTTCTAAACACATATGATTGGCTAAGAGATTTTGAAAAGCATTTTAACGTATTTTTGAAATGGAACTCTTGCTCTAGTATGTAGCGAACTAATTTCATATGATGTGTTTTAATGATATTCTAGTTAAATCCACGTTGTACTGAATAAGTTATATTTAATGAGTTATGACAGCTAAGATTTGATATTTTCGATTAAATATTTTAATATTTTATTCTCTTTTTTGTATTAGATTCATCTAACTCAACCCAACCATATTAAACCCAGCTCAATTCAAACTTAATCCCACCTCATATCTAATCTGATATAAGGTCGGATACAGATTGAATTACCTTTAATTCATACCTATACCGTAAGGTGAAGTATTTGATTTAACCTTGACCAAGTGCATACTTTGTGCAACCATCATCATAGAATACATATGATAATGGTCCCCATATGCATTATTTTGTAATATGTTTGTTATGCCGGGATAGACTAATGATAATATGCTCTTTGCTCTACCAATATGTAATGATTCGCCACTCTAAACGATTCAAATTGACAATAAGCCGTACATGTTAACCCAAACCGGTTGAAAAAAAATATAGAATTTTATCGAGGATTCAAATTTGATGTTTAGCCGTCCGGAAACTCAATTTGAACATGAAATGATAACATAAAATTGACAATAAAAAATTTCAACTATTGAATCTTCCTCTATATTCCACATTTGATATGATGACATACAAAATCAATGATCTACAATTCGTGTTTAATTTTATGTTTAATTTTGCATTTCAATAGTTGCTTCTTTAAACTTAATTAATTAAAAATTAGATTAATTTTTTAAACCTTGTAATTTAATGGTCGGTTTTTTACGATTGTATCGTGGTACTATTTTACTTTTCATTTTAATACTAACCGTCTCTTTAAGTTTAAAGTACATTTATGGAATGTAGCGAAGAATATAGGGGTGCATACAATTCACACTCAACGTGATCCAACACACAAACCGAACTGATCCAATCAAACCCTTCTTGTAACACCCCGAATTTTGAATGATCGAATTAACTAAATTTAAGAGCACTTAATTTTTAAAAGAGGAATGAAGGGGAACGAGTTGCACCATTGCGTTCGTCTCGGAATTCTGCATGGAATAGAGTTCAAGTTTTTGAAAAACGGAGTCCGGACGAAGGAGATATGACCTTCGGAAGATAACAAGAAAAAAAAAATATGTGAGCAGGCCGACCAGGGGGGTTGACCTCCCAAGAGGGAGGTCGACCATGGTGTCGACCTGGGTACCCCCAGGTCGGCCTGGGGGTCGACCTCCCCCTTTGGGAGGTCGAACCTGGTTCGGCCAGTTTTGCTGCGTGGTGCGATTTTTGGGTCTGGGACGATTTTTGATGGTCCAGATCAGTTCTAGGGTTAATCCTAAGGCCTAAATAACCTCCTACACCTATAAATATGTCATCAACCTAACCCTAATTCGTAAAATAATTTCTACGACACCATTATGCTGCCAAACTCTCTCTCTCTCTCTTGAACCCTAGCCGCCGCCTCTAACTCAAATTGCAAGCATTCAACTTCAACTCAAATTAAAGATTAGAGCTTCTACAACAATTCAAGAAGATAAATCAGCAACACCACAACATTTCTACACCAATTTCAATTCGTTAATGCTTGTCTTAAGCCACGAAAGGTGAATACAATTATTTTCACAAATTTAATGGGATTAAAGTAACATGAAAAAGTTGTAAAAAGGATTCATATATGTTTGTAATGAAAATCTCACCAAGTCTTCACCTTTTTTATTCATGTCATCATATGCCTATGTTTCTATGTAAAGTTCATACCTTTTATCAGTTTATTCATCTTGAATCTGTTATTATGTCTCTATGCCAGTTTATATGCCCCTTTATTTCATGATGTTGTATTAATTCCAATTTTCTGTGATTTGATTCTCTCTTCTTATCCCTATTCCTTTTAATTTTGGATCTAGGCTACCTTCTAGTCTATGTTAAAAATACGCGCGAATGCGAATACGTGGGAACGATGGGGATATGTGAAATATGGAAAATTGGATATTATTGGATATTTTGGATAATTGGATAATATGTGAAATTGGCATATTTGGGTATGAATTACATGGAATTGATGAAATTGCCTATAATTGGAAATTTGTAATTGAGGCTAATTAATATGTAATTAGTGACAAGTTGGAATAGGCAAAAAGTGTAAACATGATTATATGTTGAATTGGAAACACATGACATGAAAATTGGGGTTTGGGTGAAATACGATTATTAATAAACCTTTGACACAAGGTTAGGCGCAATTGTGGTGTAAGACTGCCCAGAACCGCCCGGCAAATCCAGCTGCCACAATTGGACGTCTAATGTGAGAGGCCAAAGGCATGAATTATAGGCGTAACGATTGGTGACACGAGGTTAGACCCGGTTTGTGGCGTAAGACTGCCCGGAACCGCCCGGCAAATCCAGCGGCTACAAAGTGTTCGGTCTAATGTGGGAGGTCATGCACCATTCGTCATAAGGAATGAATTAATGAATACTAACCATAATAAGATGTGGGTATGGTTAGAAGGTTAAGTGGGGTGACATGTAAATTATGACATGTAAATATGGACTTAACCGGAATAAGATAAGGCATGTAAATTTTGACATGTAAGTATGGACTTAACCGTAACATGTGTAAGACATGGACATTTAAATTAAAATGGTTAAGTGGGGGAAAAACCTAGTGGGGGCCAAGCATAGGTGGGAGGCTTGTGTCGGATGGGGACCCGTTTCAACCAGTAACCCGTTTGAGTATCTAATTGGGCCCGGTACTAGGCCGGGGTTGGGGCACGCTTACTGGGCTTGAATATAAGAGGTCAAAACGTGAATAGCGGTGGCAACGTAAGTCCAACGGGTTCATGTGCGTGCATGGGTCCGAGCTGGTAGGTAAGACGTTGTTGCATCGTGTAGGTATGGCCGCGCATTTCATGTTGGTATCAGGGTTGCCACTTTAGGGAGTGATACACCCCACTGTGGGGCCAACACGGGTTCCTACGGGGTTTAGGGAGCTGATCGAATGGGTAGAGTAAGGGTACCTTAGCGGTGGTAGGAGCAAGCCGGCACCTACGATAGCAGCTAGGTACAAGTAACTACCAAGTTTGTCATATAGGTACAGTTAGTGGGAAGGGATCAACCTTGAGTAAAAGAGACTAGTAGATGTGCGGTGTAATTAAGTAATGTGGTGTAGCTCAGCAAAAGTGCGGTGTAACGAAATACATGTTGGTTGAGTTGGATAGTCCTTTGGGTGCTAGTCTGATGTTGACTTCGGTCTTCGGGGTTAGTACTTGGAGGGTTGTTCGCTTAGCCAAGGTGTAGGATTGTCTTAGTACTTAGGAACGAAATCATCTTGTCCATCCTTTTTATCTACCTTATCTATGTTACAGCCATATCATGATGCCTATTTATGTCTTGATCATTTACCTTACCTATTATTTGTTAAAATTACTGGACTCGCCAGACTTTATGTCTGACCCGTTTGTTTCCACCTCTTTTCTTTCCTTCCCCCCCCCCCTCAGGTTTGCATGGAGGGAATACTACAGCTTAGTGCCGATTTCTTTCAGTTGCTTGAAAAGAGTAGATGTATCGCTTTGGACTCTCTCATCTTTATGGCTTTGCTTATGCTCAGTGGGGATTTATGCATTTATGTTATTTAAGTATTTGCTTCTTTATGTACTTTGAAGTTTTTGGAAAAGACCATTGATCCTGTTGTAATGGCTTTGGAAACTACTTATGTAAGCTTGTTTTGAGTTATGATGCTATGTAATAAGTTTTATCTTCCGCTGTGTTGTTTTATTTATTTATTCTTGTAATTTATCTGTTCTATACAACAATAACGCTTCATGGACATTAATGCATTCCCTTTGTGAGTGACATTAATGGACATGGGGTGTTACACGTGGTATCAGAGCGAGGTTACAAGAACAGATAAAAAGTTTTGAAAAGTGTTTTCAAAAGTATTATTTTCCTAGAAAGTATTTTCAAAAACTTGTTTTAAAGAAGCTATTTTCAAGGAAAGTTTACTTTAAAAGAGCATAATTCCTGCAAGCCATACATCTCTCTTTCTCTACCCTTGTTTTGAAACTCTTTCTTTTTCTTTTCAGCATGTCTGGAGCATCTGAGATACCAGAGGGTGTTCATGTACCCGGTTGGTTTCGTCAATATCTCGAGGCTAGGGCCACTGCCGCGAGTCCGGCCGACGTTCCTCCTTCTCCTCCCCCAGCTCCAGTCATTCCTCCGCGTGGAGATGCTTTCTCCAAGACATGTAAAGAATTTCGTTCGATGGGTGGAAAACCTTTTAGTGGGTCTGAAACGTTCGTTGAAGCTAGAAATTGGTTGAAAAAAGTGGAAGATCTGTTTGGCATTTTCGATTTGGACGATTGTAGAAAGGTCCAATTGGCTGCTTGGTTAATGAAGGACGAAGCTTCGTTTTGGTGGGAGGTTACTAATGGAGAGCGTGCTGTAGAAACATGGGTAGAATTTAGGGGAAAGTTTGAATTGAAATTTCTTTCTCAAGCTGAAGAGAGTATGTACATGGAGAGGTTCTTGACATTGAAGCAGAAAAACTTGACTGTGAAGGAGTATGTGACCGAATTTAATAAGTTGGCGAGATTTGGGCTAGAGTTGGTGAATACGCCTCACAAGAAGGCCTTGAGGTTTGCAAAGGGCCTAAATGAACCGCTTCACAGTTTGGCTATGTCCCACATTCCAATGGGGGCTACGTATGAAAAGCTTGTTGATATGGCATACATGCATGAAGAAGAGAAGGGTGTAAGTACTTTTAGGCCGCAAGATAAGAAGGAGGATCCAAAGAAAGCCCAACAACAAAAGAAAGGTGGTAAAGAAAAGAGGAAGTGTCACAACTGTGGGATACCCGACCATTTGAAGAAGGACTGTAGGAAGAAGAAGAAGTTCGCTTGTTATCATTGTGGTGATGCGGGTCATGCTGTGAAGGACTATCCTAAGAAGAAAGGGTAGAGGGCAGGTTCTACTTCGGGAGGGCAGGTTCACGCTCTTATGGCTCCGGGACAGGAAGAAGGTAGAAAAATTTCTGTCGAAAGTTTGATTTTCTTGTTTGATCATCCTGTCCATACTTTATTCAATTCTGGCGCATCACATTCATTTATCTCTATATCATTAGTTGAAACACTGCACTTAAATACTAGTCTCGTTGTGGATCCCATTGTAGTCTCAAATCCTATTAGTGGATCGGCTCATTTATCCATGGTTTGTAGGGATTTGAGATTGTCTATCTTAGGCGTTGGTTTTGAATGTAATGCTTTTGTGCTTGGTTTCATGGGCTATGGGTTGATTCTAGGGATGGATTGGCTAGCCAGATATGGTATCATCCTAGATTGTGAACGAAGGGTAGTAAAACTGTTGACTCGTAGTGGAAAGACCCATGATATTTCTTGTGATCCTAGAGGATCGGTGATGCTTAGTTATCTTGAGTCACTTGACGCATCCAATGGTGATTTACATTCTGTTCGTATAGTCCATGAATATGTTGATGTCTTCGATGAGGTGAGGGGTCTACCCCCAAAACGTGAGATAGACTTTCGTATTTATCTTGTAGATAATGCAAAACCAGTATCTCTGCCAGTATGCCACATGGATCCTCGTGAGAGGAGGGAGCTCAACAAGCAAGTATGGGAGTTGCTTGAGAAAAGATTCATAAAACGAAGTATATCGGAGTGGGGTGCTCCAGTAGTATTTGCCACGAAGGCGGATGGGTCCCTTAGACTTTGTGTGGACTATAGAGAACTTAATAAGCTTACTAAGAAGAATAGGCACCCACTACCGAGGATTGACGATCTCTTCGATTAGTTAGTTGGCGCCTCAGTGTTTTCGCAGTTGGACTTAGCCACTGGTTTCCATCAGTTGAGAGTGACTGAGGATAGCATAGACAAGACTGCCTTTAGGACTCTGGACGGTTTCTATGAGTGGCTTGTAATGCCCTTCGGTTTGACAAACGCCCCCGCATACTTTGTTGACTTGATGAGTAGGGTGTTTAGGGAGTACCTTAATAAATTCGTCGTGGTCTTTGTGGATGACATCTTGCTCTTTTCTAAGAGCGAGGAAGAGCATGCCCTACATCTTAGGGAAGTGTTGGAGACCCTTCGAGCGCATAACCTTAAAGCTAAATTTTCTAAATGTCACTTTTGGAGGAAGGAAGTGCGATTCTTAGGGCACGTAGTTTCCAAAGAAGGGATAGTTGTGGATCCCGCGAAGGTTGTGGCCATCCAAGATTGGAAGGTCCCTAAAAATGCTACCGAGGTGAGGAGTTTCTTGGGGTTGGCTGGCTACTATATGAAGTTTATCAAGGACTTCGCAAAGATATCAGCCCCATCGACACGCTTGACGAAGAAGAACCTAGTTTTCATATGGGATGTAGATTGTGATGATGCGTTCCAACGTTTAAAGAGAGCTTTGACCACAACCCCAGTCTTAGTGTTGCCAGATGGGAGTAAGCCATTTACCG
The DNA here is from genome assembly GCA_030737875.1 of Allium sativum. Classification (NCBI taxonomy): domain Eukaryota; kingdom Viridiplantae; phylum Streptophyta; class Magnoliopsida; order Asparagales; family Amaryllidaceae; genus Allium; species Allium sativum. The sequence goes on along the minus strand of CM060909.1, from coordinate 580,722,831 downwards.
TTTATACCGATGCTTGTGGGACATGACTAGGCGCAGTCTTAATGCAAGAGGGGAGGGTAATAGCCTATGGAGGAAGGTAGTTGAGAGTGCATGAGAGAAATTACCCTACACATGACCTAGAGTTGGCCGCTATTGTTTTCGCGCTTAAGTCTTGGCGAGAAATTCGAATTGTTCACAGACCACAAATCGCTAAAATACTTGTTCTCTCAGAAGGACTTGAACTTAAGGCAGCAAAGGTGGATGGAATTCTTAGCGTCCTACGATTTCGAGATAACATATACCCCTGGCAAGGGTAACGTGGTGGCAGACGCCTTAAGTAGGAAAAGGTTGTCCTTGAGTCCGTTGTTTGTTGAGCGGCAAAGCTTAGAGTTCATCTCTACGTTTGACTTTAGACCTTCCATTGACTTTGTACCCGGTTTGCTAGCATCCTTAGAGGTCAGACCTACGATTTTGGGACGGATTGGTGAGGCACAGCGAGATGACCTACAGTTGGTTGAGTTGGTAGAGAAGCTCATAAGGGGGAGTCATCGAGCCATCTCAGTAGGTATACCCTAGATGATAAGGGTTGGTTACGTAGGGACGGTAGACTTTGTGTACCACGAGACGAGAACTTGAGGAAGACCATTCTTGATGATGCACATCGTTCGAAGATGACCATTCATCCCGGCGGGGACTAGATGCACATAGACATGAGACAAGTTTACTTTTGGGCCGGTATGAAGAAGGATGTGGCCGAGTTTGTCGCTAGATGCTTGGTGTGCCAACAAGTAAAAGAAGAGCAAAAGAAGCCCGGTGGGTTGCTTCACCCATTGGAGGTCCCACAATGGAAGTGGGCAAGTGTCTCGATGGACTTTGTTGATGGGTTACCGAGATCGAGGAAGGGTAATACGGGGATTTGGACCGTGGTAGACAGACTTACTGAGAGCGCCCATTTCATTCCCGTGAAGAGTAAGAGGACTGCTCCATGGTTAGCCTTCGTATACATTCGAGAGATAGTTCGTTTGCACGGTGTTCCTTCTAGCATAGTGAGCGATCGCGGTCCTATCTTTACTAGAAAGTTTTGGAAGAGCTTGCAAGAGGTGGTAGGGACTCAGTTATGTTTGAGCACCGCATATCATCCTTAGACGGACGGCCAGCCCGAGAGGGTGAATCGTATTCTAGAGGACCTTTTGAGGCTATGTGTTTTAGACTTCGGAGGTACATGGGAGGAGCATCTTCCTTTGTTGGAGTTCGCGTATAATAATAGCTTTCAGTCTAGCATTGGCATGACACCTTTCGAGGCTCTTTATGGAAGGCCTTGCCGTTCACCTACATGTTGGTGGGAATCTACAGATAAGATCTTACTTGGGCCCGATATGATTAGATAGACTTCAGAAAAGATCGATTCGATTCGAAGGAGGATGAAGACGACGCAAGATAAGAAGAAATCATATGCGGACAAGAGGAGGACAGATCTTGAGTTTGATATTGGGGACATGGTCTTTATCAAGCTGTCTCCATTACGGAACGTTGTTCGCTTTGGGTCCATTGGGAAGTTAGCACCAAGGTTCGTAGGGTCATTTCCTATTAAGGAGAGGATTGGACAGATGGCATATAGAGTGGAGTTCCCCGAAAGACTTAGTGGTGTACATGACGTATTCCTTGTATCACATTTGAGGAAGTGCTTGCATGGGACCGCGGAAGTGGTAGAGCCGAGCTTGCTTAAAGAGGTGGAGGTAGAGTGTGATGCGACGATTCGACGAGCTCCTACAAGCATTCTTGGGTCGGAGATTAAGAAGTTGAGGAATCGAGAGGTCAAGCTAGTCAAAGTGCAATGGGGAGATGATGAGAGCGACGCTACTTGGGAGAGGGAAGAGAAGATGCGTTCAATGTACCCTTTTCTTTTCAAGGGTATGTCTTTTAATTTCTCCTTTATCACTTAGCTTGCACTTGTTCTATCTTTAGTATGTCCTCTCGCTAGTATCTTTGACCTTTAGATAAGGTAGTCCTATAGTTGAAACATGTGTTTGAGACATGTTATGTATGGTGAATGCATGTGTCTGCAAGTGTTTGCTAGTGGTTTCTTGTGGATGCATATACACACACTTTAAGCACTAGATCGGCTCAGTCACTTTCATATTGCATATTGCATATAAATGGATGTATTTAGTAAAATGAATGTACATTGAATGTGTGTATCATATGGATGTTGAATTTAAATGAATGGTTGTGCATACATGTAGTAATGATATGTATAGGGTTCTTTGCATACATGAAGGATACATGGCACTATCATTATTTGCATTAAGGAGGTCGACTGAATAAGTGGACCGTCTGATTTTGCATTAGTATACGAACAAATACACACACTATGCATATGTACATGAAAAGAATTAGATTTTTTAAGGACAATGGTTGCTTGTGGTTGATGGTTGAGTAGATGGATGATTGGATGGTAGGATGCGTTCTTCTTGACTTAGAGATTTCGAGGACGAAATCCTTTAAGTAGGGGAGAATGTAACACCCCGAATTTTGAATAATCGAATTAACTAAATTTAAGAGCACTTAATTTTTAAAAGAGGAATGAAGGGAAGCGGGTTGCACCATTGCGTTCTTCTCATAATTCTGCATGGAATAGAGTCCAAGTTTTCGAAAAACGGAGTCCGTACGAAGGAGATATGACCCTCGGAAGATAAAAAGAATATATATATATATATATATATATATATATATGAGCAGGCCGACCAGGGAGGTAAACCTCCCAAGGGGGAGGTCGACCATGGTGTTGACCTGGGTACCCCCAGGTCGACCTGGGGGTCGACCTCCCCCTTTGGGAGGTCGAACCTGGTTCGGCCAGTTTTGCTGCGCGGTGCGATTTTTGGGCCTGGGACGATTTTTGATGGTCCAGATCAGTTCTAGGGTTAATCCTAAGGCCTAAATAACTTCCTACACCTATAAATATGTCATCGACCTAACCCTAATTCATAAAATAATTTCTAAGACACCATCATGCTGCCAAACTCTCTCTCTTGAACCCTAGCCGCCGCCTCTAACTCAAATTGCAAGCATTCAACTTCAAATCAAATTAAAGATTAGAGCTTCTACAATAATTCAAGAAGATAAATCAGCAACACCACAACGTTTCTACACCAATTTCAATTCGTTAATCCTTTTCTTAAGCCACGAAAGGTGAGTACAGTTATTTTCACAAATTTAATGGAATTAAAGTAACATAAAAAAGTTGTAAAAAGGATTCATATATGTTTGTAATGAAAATCTCACCAAGTCTTCACCTTTTTGATTCATGTCATCATATGCCTATGTTTCTATGTAAAGTTCATACCTTTTATCAGTTTATTCATGTTGAATCTGTCATTATGCCTCTATGCCAGTTTATATGCCCCTTTATTTCATGATGTTGTGTTAATTCCAATTTTCTGTGATTTGATTCTCTCTTCTTATCCCTATTCCTTTTAATTTTGGATCTAGGCTACCTTCGAGCCTATGTTAAAAATACGCGTGAATGCGAATATGTGGGAACGATGGGGATATGTGAAATATGGAAAATTGGATATTATTGGACATTTTGGATAATTGGATAATATGTGAAATTATTACATCAAGTTTGCAGAAATGAAAATAAGTTCCAACTCCCAAAATAAGCAATACGAAATGAAACAAGTCTAATGACTGAACTTAAAGATAGAAAAATGCAATAGAAGTAAATGATAGCTGTCCTCAAAGCTCCAAGTCATCACCTCTCTGCAAAAGCAAATCCAAGCAAAGGTAATGAGCAACTCCAAGAAGACTCCAAGTAAAGAATGAACCTGTTTACTTGGCTGCCCGTGTAGAAAAGAGGGCACCCAAGTTTGCAAAAAGGTGAAACAAACTACGGGTCAGTCGTGGGACTGGTATGAGAATTCATAACTAGTTTAGTAATAATAATATGACAAATCCAAAGACCACGCCGCTAGTGCGGAATGGGTTTACTCAATGGATTGTCGTGCATAATTTAAAGTGTCAGAACGTACAACATCACAATGCTTTTTAGAAAAATGGAATCACCATAAGACTCAAGTCCCATCACACAATGCAACGCACACCAGAGGATAGAGTTTTCCCTTATGGTGATTAAACATGCAAAATACGGCAAATACGAGTTTAATATTATTATTAGTGTATAATAAAAACATTTCAAAATAAATGTATCAATCCTAGGAAACATAGTACCTCATCCTACTATATCTCCATACTAGTAATACAATCAAAACCGCAGGGTCGTATTTGGAATTTGGATTTCCATCTGAGTCAAGGCTAGGGAGGAGCTCCTTATCGATTCGAGGCACTCTAGCAATGCCCCAGGATTGGTACTCTGTCCAACCCTTGGATCCTGCAGGGTCGGTCCACACTTACTTTTGTGGATTAGTTATGCCTGAACACACGCTTCCCGGTCCTTTTGGACCTACAATACGGCCAGTGGCGACCGCATAAATCGAGGCCTCGAAAAATCCAACAACCACAATGAATAAATGCCAGCGCTGGTAGGTCCCTGGCACCACTCTAGCTAGAAAGAAACGTGTGCACTCCCTGCGTTCCCTTCTCCCGTTTTAGACTCCGCCGGTGTGTGAGGCTCGTGAAGTCACGTCATACACAAAGCTATGCCTAAACAGGCTATGCTTTGATCATCCCACAAGGCATGCTTTTCAACAAAGCCTTGATCACATGCATCTTGGCATGCCACATCGTCAATCCATACCATATCATTGATTTCTGCCAACATATAACCTCTGAGCTCGTACGTCTCAGAGAAGGGTGAAAGACACCAAACAGATATATGTTTAGCAGAGATCAATAGATACAGTGTAAAGGAATACCACGTCAGACATGCAATCCATTTACGCTTATGCTCTGGGTCTGAGCGAAAGCCAAATCCGTTCAATCAACATGTTCGTTCAGACGACGATCATGACCTTGACTTGGGAGCAAATCAATTCAAAGCCTCAATCGTTGTCCTCCTGAGGGGAAGATTGACGGTCTTCATTAGTCGTCTTCTTCTTTAATTCTCATCGTCGTTTTTGATTATTTGGAATGAGATTAACTCGGCCTTTCCAAATAATCTTCGTATATATATATTTATAGAAAACTCTTCCTTATCATTATTTCTAATTTATAACGATTATTTCCTATTTTATTTAATTAAAAATAATTAAATCTTTAATCAACGACGATTCAGGTCAATGTCGATTCTGGTGCTATTTTCAATCAATTTTGATTTTCACATATCTCAAAATCTAACCGTTGGATTTTGACGTATTATATATCGTTGGAAAGATTTTTTCCAAGACGGTCCTAGCGGGTTCAGTCTCAAGAAAATCCGACGGTCGGATCTTCTTGTATTGTCATTTAAAGATATAATTTTAAAACGCGAACTACTGCGCTCAATTCGTTTAATTTTAATTATATTTATATATAAATATATAAACGTAACTCGTTTAACTCTTTATTCTTAAGTTTATTTTCCTTCTTTATCCTTTCATCCCTTCATTTACAGAGAAATGAAAATCATACTTGAATGATGAATTCTTCCTTTTTGATTCTTTTAATTTCTTTAATTTACAGTAAAATGTAAATTATATTTCATCGTCCAGTTCCTTCTTTTAATCTCACCTTTACATGTAAAATGTAATTTCTAATTCATTGTTCTTAATTACATATAAAAGTATAAATTTTATTTACAATGTGAATCCTACTTCTTGTTTACATTATAAAAATGTAATCTTTATTTACAAAGTAAATCTATACATTCATTTCATGGAAAAAATGAAATTTCATTCATGCGGGTTAAATTCATTCATAATTTACATAATAATATGTAATTTATTTCATACGATGAAAATTCATTCATAAATTACATATAAAAATGTAATTTACTTTATGCGGACTAATTTCATTCATAAATTATAAAATAAAATGTAATTTATTTCATGCGATCTTAACTCATTCATAAAATGCATATACAAATGTATTATATTTCATGCGATGTTAATTCATTCATAAAATACATATAAAAGTGTATTTCATTTCATGCGGTCTAAATTCATTCATAAAATACATATAAAAATGTACTTTATCTCATGCGACTTTAATTCATTCATAAAATACATAAAAAAATGTACTTTATTTCATGCGACTTTAATTCATTCATAAAATACATAAAAAAAAATGTATTTTATTTCATGCGATGTACTTCCTTTAAATTACATTATAAAATAATGTAACTTATCCTACGGTCAATTTTTTTTTATTAACATCATAAGTAACGTCTATTCATCCCTACGATGTCATTCTTTTGTATTAACATTATAAATAATGTTATTTTTCTACAGTGTAAATCCCCTTTTATATACATTATAAAATAATGCAAAATCATCCTACGTTGTAATTACTAAAAATTTTACATAAAAAAATAATGTAAAATGGGCATACGGTGAAACTCAGGTATATTTACATTAAAGGAAATGTAAATTTTCATTCTCTAATTACAATGTGAAATCCGTTCTTTCTTTACAATGTAAAATTGACTTTTTAATTACAATGTCAAGTCCATTCTTTTTATTTCATAAAAAAAATAATGTAAATCTTCCTACAGTTAAATTCCTTTTTATTTACATTTATAAACATGTAAATTTTAACATACGATGGATTTCTATATATCTTACCTTATAAAATAAAATGTAAATTTTATTTCACCATGTACATTCTACTTCTTTATAATAAAAGTAATCTTTAATCTACATGCAAACTCTACTCTATATTTACATGTAAAATAATGTCAAATTTTACATACGGGTGAGGTTTCTATTTCATTTACATTTAGAATAATGTAACTTTACATATAATGCAAACTCATATTTCATTTACATAGAAAAATGAAACTTTTTTTTTATGCAGTGAAATTCACATCTTTAATTACAAAGAAAAATGTAATTCCAATCATGCGGTGAAATTCCCTTTTTAATTACAAAGAGAAATGTAATTTTTGTCATGCGGTGAAATTCCTCTTTTTATGTACAGTAAAAATAATGTACATTTATCCTACGGTGAAAATATTCATTTTAATATACATTAAAAGTATGTAACTATATCCTACGGTGTAAATCCTTTTTATAATTACATTATAAAATAATGTAAAATGTACATACAATGCCATTTCCCTTATATTAACTTTAAGAAAAATGTGAAATTTTCGTACGGTGGAATTATTCTGATATTAACATTAAAATAATGTTAATTAACATACGATGAATTTTCTTTTAAATTAACACTAAAAATAATGTTAATTAACACACGGTGTATTTTCTTATTTTTAACATTAATGAAAATGTTAAATTTGTCATACGATGAAATTTCTTATTTTTAACATTAACAAAAATGTTAAATTCTCATACGATGTAAATTCTAATTTTTAACATTAACAAAAATGTTAAATTCTCATACGATGTAAATTCTAATTTTTAACATTAACAAAAATGTTAAATTCTCATACGATGTAAATTCTAATTTTTAACATTAACAAAAATGTTAAATTCTCATACGATGTAAATTCTAATTTTTAACATTAACAAAAATGTTAAATTCTCATACGATGTAAATTCTAATTTTTAACATTAACAAAAATGTTAAATTCCTTTTAAATATTAACAAAAAAAAATGTTAATGACAATCCATAGTGTTATATTAATGTTAAAAATGTTAGTAACATTCTACGGTTAAATTTACTATTTAATTTACATTGGAAATAATGTAAATTTATGCATACGGTGAAAATACTTTATTTGCATAATAAAATGTAAAATTTTTGTCGTCACAAAGTTTTAATATTGAATTTACAAAATAAAATGTAAATTCATGTCATTGCCAAATTTTAATATTGAATTTACACAATAAAATGTAAATTCATGTCAACGCAAAATTCTAATATTAAATTTACAAAATAAACTGTCAATTCATGTCATCGCTAATTTTTAACTTTTAATTTGCATACTAAAATGTATATCATCGCAATTTCTAAAATTTTGAATTACATACTAAATTGTAAATCATCGTAAATTCCAAAATTTTGGTTTACATAATAAAAATGTAAATCATCGCAAATTCTATAATTTTACAACATAAGATGTAAATTTATATCATCCAATCAACAACCACATTCAAATATCCAAACAAGTATACATCTAACAATTCATATCAAGATAATATTCAAGGTGGTTTATATTTTGACATATGTCAAATCGGCAAAGTATTATTCAATATCATTAACAAATAATATATATTAATTAGCCAATAGTTTCAGATCTAATATTTAGATTCGCGGATCTAACATCATACGGTCATAAACAACCTAGATCCGTATTTCAAATATCACTACATAGCATATCAATCAGTCAATATTCTTTAATAATAAAGAATTAATAATTAAATAAATTAAATTTAATTAAAAATAAATTCTCACCGCTGTTGGTTCTCAGATGAATCGAGTTTGATCAGATTTGGTGTTCGAATTCAAGACGGTTGCGGATCTGAAACATTTAGCATTCAAATTCATATGAAAAATTAGAAATCAGCCTTTAACAACTGACTCTGCGACGCTTAAAAGCGTGACAAAATCTGAAATGAACCTTACCTAGAGCTCAAAACTTTGATCCAACCTTTCTCCTAAGATACTTGATGAATTCAGGAACGGTTTGTGGGAGGTTGTCGGGCTACGTGAGAGGAGTGTTCGGCCAGAAGGTGGGAGTGTTCGGCGGTGGCGTGTGGGGCCTAGGGGGGCGCGACTGGTGGCTGTTCACGGGGGTATGGCGGCTTCGTCGAGGCACGGTTCGAGGTAATTCTTGTCGGAGATCGTAGAGCTCGGGAAGAGCTTCGAAATGAGTACTCACACGCTAAATTTCGTTGAAAAATGAGAGAGAAATCGGAGTTAGAAGAATTCGGCCATGATGGGTTCTTTGGCCTGCATATGTCGGTTGAAAAACACGACGAAGAGGACGATGAACAGTAAATTTCGGGTTTTATAATATTATTTAGGTTTTCCTAATCATTATTTAATAATTTAATTCGCCCGTTAAGGCCCGTTTTGGTCCGAACTCCGATTTAGGCCTGCTTACTGTCGTTCTTAAGGTTTTGAGGCCTTCTGAATGCAATGGAACATGTTACAGGACCCAATTCCGAAATTTATTATGAGTTCTGGAATAATTATATTATTTTATTAATATTTTAATGTATACCGTACATGAAAATTCACTGAGGTCACAAATTAACTTCAAAAATTCTCGAAAAATATATTTAGCTATGTTTTGATGCTGTGGACCTATGAAAATTAATTCCGTTCAATTCTGAGCCCGTATGAATTTTTAAAGTAAAAAATTTGCCCGTTTACACTGAAAAATCAATTATAATTATATTTTAATTCTAAAAATTACCAAAAAATCATTTTTAGTTTTGTTTTGATGATACGAATCCAACAAAATTTATTTCATTGAATTCTGAGACATTTTGAAAAATGGCTATTTTTCAGTCAATTAATTTTGACCGAAACTGACTAAATACTATTTCTTTTGCCATGCTCACGTACTAGCTTGGAAAATTCTAAAATTTGAAACCTAGCAATAATTTAATATTCCGAATCCAACAAAAGTGGTTTCGTCAGAAACGGACACTGTTTGAAAAATCACTATTTTCTATGGCTATATATTTTATATTAAAAATACATTTTTAAACAAATAATTTTCGAAACTCCAAATATATAAGTGTTTATACTTTTTAAATGCAGAAACGTCATTCCGGACTCAATGGAAGTGGTTTCGAGTTCAAATTCCTTCGTATGTGAAAAGTAGCTTTTTGGACCATATATATATATTATATTCTACAATGACCTTACTAAAAAAAATGAAATGGCCATAACTTTTTATTTTTAAAACGAAATTTCAATTTTTCAGATTCGTTGGAAAGATATATTTAAACAGATTTAAATATTTTTGGTTTCACTCAATTCTGATTTATTTTGTATTGTATACATTCAGTCAAAGTTTTAAAATTAAAATTTCAAACTACCTCGTCATTTCAAGCTTGTTTTTTTTAAATTATATTTGTTTTAGCTTCAATTAAAATAATTTTTTACCATTATTATTTAAAATGAATTATTTAAAATAGTTAAAACCCATTAAAATCACTTTAAATAAAATTTTAAATTTACCCCAAAATTCAGGGTTGTTACAGTGTAGCTTAGCAAAAGTGCGGTGTAACTAAATACATGTTGGTTGAGTTGGATAGTCCTTTGGGTGCTAGTCTGATGTTGACTTCGGTCTTTGGGGTTAGTACTTGAGGGGTTGTTCGCTTAGCCAAGGTGTAGGATTGTCTTAGTACTTAGGAGCGAAATCATCTTGTCCATCCTTTTTATCTACCTTATCTATGTTACAGCCATATCATGATGCCTATTTATTTCTTGATCATTTACCTTACCTATTATTTGTTAAAATTACTGGACTCGCCAGACTTTATGTCTGACCCATTTGTTTCCACCTCTTTTCTTTCCTTTCCCCCCCTCATATTTGCAAGGAGGGAATACTACAGCTTAGTGCCGATTTCTTTCAGTAGCTTGAAAAGAGTAGATGTATCGCTTTGGACTCTCTCATCTTTATGGCTTTGCTTATGCTCAGTGGGGATTTATGCATTTATGTTTTTTAAGTATTTGCTTCTTTATGTACTTTGAAGTTTTTGGAAAAGACTATTGATCCTGTTGTAATGGTTTTGGAAACTACTTATGTAAGCTTGTTTTGAGCTATGATGCTATGAAATAAGTTTTATCTTCCACTGTGTTGTTTTATTTATTTATTCTTGTAATTTATCTGTTCTATACAACAATAACGCTTCATGGACATTGACGCATTTCCTTTGTGAGTGACATTAATGGATATGGGGTGTTACACTTCTTACCTCGAGGTAGATATGTATTACAACTCATAACTCATTATGTACGGGTCCGCTGTGATATTATGTTCAACCTAATCCTGTATTAAAAAATAATTAACAGTAGGCTATGTAAAATCAAAATAGTCAAAATAATGTTTTTGTACTCCAAAATACATACAAAAAAACATAGTTGATGTTAGTTCTAAACAAAGATGATTGACTAAGAGATTTTGAAAATCATTTTAACGTATTTTTGAAATGGAACTCTTGCTCTAGTATGTAGTGAATTAATTTCATATGATGTGTTTTAATGATATTCTAGTTAAATCCGCGTTGTACCGAGTAAGTTATATTTAATGAGTTAAGACAGCTAAGATTTGATATTTTCGATTAAATATTTTAATATTTTATTCTCTTTTTTGTATTAGATTCATCTAACTCAACCCAACCATATTATACCCAACTCAGTTCAAACTTAATCCCACCTCATATCTAATCTGATATAAGGTCGGATATAGATTGAACTACCTTTAATCCATACCTATACCGTAAGGTGAAGTATTTGATTTAACCTTGACCAAGTGCATACTTTGTGCAACCATCATCATAGAATACATATGATAATGGTCCCCATATGCATTATTTTGTAATATGTTTATTGTGCCGGGATAGACTAATGATAATATGCTCTTTGCTCTACCAATATGTAATGATTCGCCACTCTAAACGATTCAAATTGACAATAAACCGTACATGTTTAACCCTAACCGGTTGAAAAAAATGGAATTTTATCGAAGATTTAAAATAACAACAAAAGAAAAGAGAAAGAAACTGAACATGGAATCTCACAGTAGAAGGTGTAAATATAATAATCACATAAGTAAATCATAAAGTTATTTATAGTACATACTTTACAATATTAAAGTAAACTATTAACATACATACTAAATAATGCAGTGGAATAATACTACTAAGTATGACTGTGAAACTCCATCTTTATCTCTTAAACAATGTCTTCAACTAAACTAAAACTACTCCGGTTGATTGAAGCATAATGAAAAAAATATACTCGAGTTAGGACAAAAGTTTCTTATGTAAGTCAAATCAAAAACATAAATGAGGATACAAGTAACTTAAGAGACATTGTGGGGTTTATCAATTTAACTATTTATATATAGCAGAATACGATATATATGTAATGTCTATCTACAAAGTATGATATTGAAAATAACATTAAGGCATTATCCATATTCCTTCCTTAACATATTTCATACGTATGTATGTATGTACCATAACACCACCGTAAAATGGTAGCTATCAAAGAGTCCTTTATCAGTATAATGCAAATCAAAATTGTAGCTGCTTATTTAGGGATAAAGCATGACAAGGTATGTTGAGCAACACCTAAGATAGGATTATACCAGTTTACCCTTTCTGCCTGGTCCTAGCGCATATGACAGCCACGCACAACACACATAAATAAAATCAAGGTACATCAATCAATTAACAAATCAAGTGAGCAATACGAAGCAGGTGTTCACTAGAGGTAGCTAGCCTCAATGACCAGACGTAGACTCTTGTTTTAGTCATTTTTATTTTAATACAAGTGTCAATGCTATCCATCATCGTTCACTGTAACAACCTATTCGGATTGAGCCTAAATCCCAATCCAGAAAAGACCCATCAGAACTTTGTGCTATTCTAAGCAAGTCATTGAAGAAACGACCCGAACTTCCTGGCTGGCCTGAACCGAACAAGAAGATGGATTGCTTTGAGAGCATGACGCATCAAAACACAGAACAAGAGAATATTTCATTGCTATTACAACAATTTACATCAGAGCACAAGATATTAGATATAAATAAATAATATACAACGGGAAAATAATATCAGAGATTTAAATTACAGAACAACGGAAATTTAAATACATAGATATAATGTGCAGCGGAAAATCATCTACTAACACAGCTGAAGGAAATACATGGATACAAAGCATTCCAGAGTATAACTCCAGCTGTAATCCAGGACCTTTGAAAAGAAATATATGTGAAAACCAAAACTACTAGCTGACCTTATGGAAATATGGGCACCCAAAGTTTAGGTGGTAAAACAATATACTCTATCAGTCATGGGACTGGTGTGAGAACTAAAACCAATATTAAACTTTTATTTTAAAGTTAAGTAAATCACAGGACCACGCTGTATAACACGGAACGGGTTTACCCCATGAATACCAGTTCATAAAACAACAATGCAATGCTAAAAGGAAAAATAAAGCTATTATAAGACTCAGATCCCATCACATAATGCATCACAAACTAGAGGATATACAGTTTTACCTTATAATAGACAAACATGCTTGATGCGCGAAATTTATCTTTTATTATTATTATAAGTGCAAAAATCAATTTCAAATATAATATATCAATTCTAGACGGCATAGTACCCCATCCTACTATGTTGCCATTTAGGTTTACAACTAAATCGTAAAATCACGTATTGGAATTTGGATTTCCATCTATGAACCAAGGCAAGTGATCTTCCTTTCCGATTTGAGACAATCTAGCACCATGCCTCAGGAACAGAACACATCGACCCTTGGATCATGCATAGTCGGTCAGTCGTTGCTGATTAGTTATGCCATCAACAATACGTTCCCCAGTCCTATCAGACCTAAAACCTGTTCAGTACGTCGACCATCTTGGTCAGTATGTCGACCATCAAGGGCCTTGTGCAGCCAAATTCGAGGTACCTCGCTTTCCACCATCCAACATCACATAATTAAAACGTCTGGGCTCCATATCATGACATCACTTCTAGCTAGAAGGTAACGTATATCCATTTCTCTGATCTCCTTCACCCTGTTATTGGTTCATACCAGGGTGTGAAGCTCGCGAATTAATGCTATACACAAAGTTGCGCTACATTAAAGCTATGCTTTGATCATCAACCACAAAGCTCTGCATTTTAGCAAAAGCTTTGATCCATGCACCGCAGCATGCCACTTTGTCAATCCATATCATACCATTGATATCTACCAATATATAATCTCTAAGCTCGTACGTCTCAGAGAAGGATGTTAAGCTAAGAGAATAAATTCTCTGCCACCAAACAGGTATACGTTTAGCAGAGATCAACGAATATAGAGCGAAGTACAGTGTCAGACATACAATCCATTTGCAAGTCCATTCTGGGTCTGAACGAAACCGGAGGGACCTTATTCCTCATCCCATATGTCCAATACAGAAGAGAGTCCCCTGCATATCTGGTCAATCTCCAAGTACGTCTGCACGACCATCACTTCTTACCTCGTCTTGTGTGTACAGCCCAATCGAGACATCAGTAATCATCCTAACAATGTGAAGATCTCTGGTCTTCAACCACCATCTTCATATCTTCGACTTTCAATCGTCGTAACTGTTGATGAAAAAAGTTGGTCTAATGACGATCAACCCCCAAAGTACGTTAACCACACACAATAATATTCATAGAATGCAAGCAAAAGTAAATGAACATAGGCGAGACAATGTTTTTATAGTGATTCGGCTTAAACAAAGCCTACGTCCACTTTATAAATCTCTGTTTATACTGTCGATTACAGGTTACAGTTGTTTTTGATTGAAAGAGAACAAAGAAAGAAGTGGTTTATACACAAAATTCTTGTGTTGTATTTCGAATGTACAACATGTTATTTGTGAAGTGCCGAATATGAGCTTTTTTCGTTGGTACAAAATTGCTTTAGGTTGCCTAATATGCCTTTCCATTTCTGGAAAAGATGTATTTATAGGCGAAATGGTGGGACGGGTTGAATGCAACGTGGCATGCATTTTTTTTGGGTTGGCCACATGTAACTCGATCATATAAAGTAGGTGTAGGCGGAGGGAATATGTCTCTTGCTGATGAATAGCTCTCCTCGAAGATTGTGGCATACATGAAACTTGAATTCTGGTGTATAAAAAGCTGTGCGAGTCAAAGCTGGCCGGTTCTGTAGCCTTGGGAGTAGGACTTCGTCTTGTAGTAAATAATTTGGCTTGGTATTTCTGATCCGATATTCCAAGCTTGATCCGATCTCTCAGGATTGATCCGACCTTTCGGAGATGATTCGATCGATCGATTGGTTGTGTCTTCGGAAGTGTTCGTCAGTTCGAGAGGATGATATCTTTGCCTGCTATTAAGGTGGCTCGGTTCGATCTATGGTAGGGGTATAAAGCATACCTAGGTAGTCGAGCATAAACCATACTTGGAAGTTTAAAGTGGGGTATCAACCATACCCAGAGTTCAAGGAGTACGAGCATAAACCATGCTCTGTTTTAGTGAAGGGGTACAAACTATACCCATAAGACGAGCATAAACCATACTTGGTTTTGTGAAGTAGGGTATAAACCATACCCGGAGGACGAGCATAAACTATACTCGGTTTTTAGAATTGAGCATCAACCATGCTCAGGAGGTGATTAGGTTAGTTTTTCCATGTTCGGGCAGAATAAATGGTTCTTTCGAGCCTAAGATATACCTGTGAAGTCGGGGTCGAGCATCAATCATGCCTAGGACGTAATCTTTCCAAAGTGATCGAGTAAAAACCATACTCGTGATTTATTACTGTAAAGACGAGCATAAACCATACTTTGTTTTGTAAAGTGGGGAATAAGCCATACCCGGAGGATGAGGGCAAACCATACTCGATTTTGAATCGAGAACTTTGCCACATCCTAGCAAAGCATTATCAAACATAATCCATGCTCGAGAAAGAAAGTTTATTGCTGCTAAGAAGCTATTACAGAAACCAAAACAAATCCTAATGGGTTTATAATCGAATCAAGAGCACGTCTTGGGATTAAATCCTAACCTCGTACGTGTGTACTTCATCATAACCACATTATTGAAAAATAATAGAAATACATTTCTTATATCCTAAGAAATGGGGTGTATTCACAATGATCTAAAACCAGATCAATTGATGATGATGCCGCGGTTGCTAGGCTCGGGGTCCTTTCCGTTTCGAGGAGCTTAGGAAGGTAGCTGTGGCGGTGCGGCTGGTGCAGATTTTTTTAACATACTCAGGTAGCTCTCCACGTCTAACCCTTTCTTCAATGAGATCACGCAAATGTCTGCAGTCATTAGTTCCATGACGTGCCATATCATGATACATGCAGTGCTTTCCTGACACACGTTCCCTTTGGGTTGGCTCCTGGATTAGCATGTGTGTTGGTTTGAACCATGCCTATGCATGTAGGATTGAACTGGCTCGAGAGAGACTTATCAACCCCGGGCTCAGTACTGGCCCTGCTCGGGGCGACATCATGGTGGTTTTTAGTAGCGTTTTCCTTCGTCCTACCAGGAACTGGTACGGTAGAGTGGTCTTGGTGAGATGTAGTGTTGCAGCCCTCAGTTAAACTTGGATCGCCATGCTGGGAAGGTTGGGTGGGAGGCGGCATAAGACGGGTTTGTGGTAAGATACTGGGTCGGACTGAAGGTTCATCGATCCATATTTTGGTCGACCTAGGAGTTGTACTGATCTGAGAGCTGCTTTTCCAGGGAATTAAGTCGAACCCTAGACTGGAGGAAAAATGGTCAACTGACCTAGTGTTTGGACTCGGCAGACCTGAGAATATGTAGCTACTATAGCTTCGTTGGTTGTCGGAAGTGATGATCTTAGAACTGCCTGATCGGGAAGTGAAGTTGAACCGGGCAGAGCGGTAAACCGATATGGGGCTTGAATTTCATTGGATTAAAGGTTAACTGTTGCCCCAACTTCGTTTCATGCACGAAGTGATGCTTGGTTGATTGGCCTCCCTTCCATCCGAGCGAGAAAATCATTCATCATTTCTCGTTGCTTTGCGAGGAGTTCATCTTGACGTGCCATTTGAGATTTTATTTTGGCGAGAACTCCATCCATCTCGTCCCTCGTTATGTATTGGGATAGGTCTTCATGGGAGGAAGCATCCTGGTTTGCCCCCGTTGCTGTTGCGTCTACTGCATCGAC
Organism: Allium sativum; assembly: GCA_030737875.1. Classification (NCBI taxonomy): domain Eukaryota; kingdom Viridiplantae; phylum Streptophyta; class Magnoliopsida; order Asparagales; family Amaryllidaceae; genus Allium; species Allium sativum. The sequence continues at coordinate 580,705,901 of CM060909.1, read as the reverse complement.
TGGTTAAGATATAGCGTGAGAGGGTGCTACATCCTTCTTTCATTTTGTCATTGCTTATTTAAGAGCTATCGAAGGTCGAAGGTTCGCCCCCTGTAACACCCCATGTCCATTAATATCACTCACAAAGGGAATGCATTAACTTTCATGGAGTATTATAAGTGTACAAAACAGAATATAACAAGACAGATACATATATTGGTACTTTAAAATTTTAAAACAACTTCATTGCAACGGAAAAATAGTTCGGTTACAACACCAAAACCAACAATAAAACCAAGTACACTTAATATCCATCTTGACAAATTATTTTCTGAGTACATAAAACAAAAAGCATAACCCCAACATAAATAGCCATAAAAAGAGATAAGCTGAACTTTTACTTTCAGCAATCCAAGCACTTCCAAAAGAGAGAGAAAGAGATCCAAATCAAGCTTCACTAGGCCCACCCTGAGAACCTGAGGGGGGGGGGGAGAAAAGAGGCGAAACAAACGAGGTCAGACATAAAGTTTGGCGAGTCCAGTAACTTTAACAATATAGTTATTAAAGTAATAGGATAAGAACATAAACTGGAAAGTAAGAAATGACTATAACATAAGCATGTATGACAAGGTAAGCAAGATGAATAAGATAAACGTTGATTGCGCTTCTAATCACTATAGGATAATTAGTACACTGCACCTACCCTGTTTACTCTGAAAGTTGATCCCTCTTACTAATAATCATAATGATAATAATAATAATGGTAGTTTCGTGTACCCCTAGCAGCTGTCATAGGTACCGCCTGCCCCTATCTCCACTAGTTGTACCCACTACCCTCCCCATTCGATCGGCTCCCTAACTCGTGTGTATTTATTACTTATATCATTTGGCCCCGCTTCTTTGTAGATACCTGTGCTGGTCCCACCATGGGGTGTATCAATCCCTATGATGGCAGCCTGACACAATTCAAGATGCACAGTGTATAACTACTGATGCCCAGTGCCTGATTTTTCCACTCTAGAGCATGTACACGTCTGTACTATGTCGGAACCTACACTGACGCACCACCCGCCGCTATTTTGACCGCTTATAATCAGCCCAGTAATTGTGCCCCACCCAGCCTAGTTCAGGGTACCATGATACATCTATGTGGGTTATCGCTGAAATGGGTCCCCGTTACTAGGGTTTCCTAATCAACATGTTATAACGGTTAAGTGTTCTCAATTTAACCTAACCCCACCCATTTGTTTAATTAACATGTTGTATTGGTTAAGTGTCGTCTTTTCATGTTACTTAACCTTACCATTCTTAGCATGTCTGTTCATTGGCATTAATTGATTTATTAATGCGCTAACCTCTCACATTAGAACTGTTGTTTGCGGTTGCTGGATGTGCTGGGCGGTTCCGGGCAGACTTCTACCGCAAACTCATTCTAACCTCGGGTTTTGGGTTTGATGCACTAACCTCTCACATTAGACCTGTTGTTGCGGTTGCTGGATGTGTCGGGTGGTTCCGGGCAGTCTTACACCGCAACTCAATCTAACCTCGGGTTAGGCATGTTCATTATCTCATTTTATTATTCAACTCCAATTTGAATTAATATCCATATTTCAAATTGTCCATAATTTCCAATTCAAGTTATGTTCATAATTAACCTCCAAATTATGTCCATAATTTCCATGTATATAAACTATACCAATTTATGTCTCAAGTTAATTACATGGTTACTAAACAATTTATGCCAGTTACATAATATCCAATATTTCCCAAACTATTCCCCAACATTCCCACGTCATTCGTACGTATAATTCACATAATACGTTAGGCTCGCGGTTAGCCTAACTCATAGGAAAAGGAAAAGAAAGAGACATAGGCCATCCAAACTGGCATAAAACAATAGAGATCTAATTAAGCATGTGTAACATAAACTTGGCATAGAACAACATAAATCTAATTAAGCATATAAAGGTGAACTAGCATATAAAATGGATCCAATTAACATATGCAATGTAAACTGACATAGATCTAAACATAAGAACTGGCATGGATCTAAACATATAAGCATAAACTTGCATAGATGAACGTAACTTGCATAAATAAACTTGCATAACTTGCATAGATAAACATAACTTGCATATAAACTTGCATAACTTGTATAGATAAACATAACTTGCATAACTTGTATAGATGAACATAACTTGCATATAAACTTGCATAACTTGTGTAACTTGCATAGATAAACATAACTTGCATAGACGAATCTAATCAAGCATATGTAATTAGACATAGGAATTAACATCATAAAATGAATCTGATTACATATGATAACAAACAGGCATATATTAACGAAATAGATGATAACAGAACTGGCTAATAACATACGATTCAACATGCATATTCATACAGTCCAGATCACAACTTATCATAATTATTTTAATTAATTGTCTTGTGAAAGCAACTGTACTCACAGTGATAGAAGAAAGAATAGATTCGTTCATTGTTGTTCTAGAATCCCTTTTCACAATTCCTAAGCTTTAATTCGTTGAAGAAGAGAGACTAGCTTATTTTAGGATGCAGCAGCATGGCGGCTTATGAATGAATTTAGTTTAGATTTGGGTTTAGGTTTATGGGTGTTTGTATAGATGTGTAGGATTAATTAGAGTCCTTAGATTAGTTTAGGATCAATCTAAACCATCCATTTCACAATGACACATCACTCAGCCAATTAAATGAAGCCACATAAGCCCTAAAATCAGAAAAATCATCACCCGAACATGTCAGCCCAACCTGGTCGACAGGGGTCGACTCCCCTATATGGGGGTCGACACCTGTATCGACTGCCCCGGGGGCCGGGGGGGAGGGGGGGGGGGAGGGAAGGGGGGTTGATACTTCTGAGCGGAAAATTTACCGCTCAACCCAATTCTTCTATTTTGAAATTCGAATTGGTTTTAGATTATTAATTATTATTTTAATTTAATTTTTGTTTAAATTTGAAATCTTCTAAGCTCCATAACTTCTTCATACAGAGCCCGATTTAAGCAAACTCGGACTCTATCTCAAGCAGAATTCAGAGACGAACGCAATGGCGTAACCCGTTTCACTTAATTCTTCTTCTAAAAATTAAGTGTCCTTAAATTTGTTAATTTTAATATTTTAAAATTACGGGGTGTTACATTCTTCACTCCTTAAAGGATTTCGTCCATAAAATCCTCAAGTCAAGAAGAATGTATATCCTACTATCCAATCATCCATCTACTCAACCATCAATCACAGGCATCCATTGTCCTTAAAAGATTTCTAATGTCATATGAACATATGCAAAAAGTGTGTGTATATGTTCCTTATCCAATGCAAAATCAGGCGGTCTACTGATTCAATTGACCTCGTTAATGCAAATCATGATAGTGCCATGCTTCTATTATGTATGCAAAAGAATCCTAATGATACATATTATTTCTACATGAGTGCACAATCATTTCATTCAAATGCAACAATCATATGATAACACAATCAATATACATCCATTAATTTAAATATGCACACTTATTCATATGCAATATGAAAGTGGTTGAGCCGATCTAGTGCCTAATGTGTGTATAAATGCATCGACGAGCAACCACTAGCAAGCACTTGCATCCACTTGCATCCACCAAACATAACATTTCTCAACCACATGTTTAAAACCATAGGATTTTCCTACCTAAAGATCAAAGATGTAATCGAGAGGACATACTAAACGATAGAACAAGTAAAAACAAAGCGGTAGAAAAAGGAGGAATTAAGAACATACCCTCCAAAAGGAAAGGGTACAACGCACGCATCTTGTCTTCCGTCTCCCATGTCGCGTCTCTTTGATAATTTCCCCATTGCACTTTGACCAACTTGACCTCTTGGTTGCGTAATTTCTTAACCTCTGATCTAAGGATTCATGTAGGAGCTCGTCTGATCATGGCATCTCGCTCCACTTCCACTCTCCTAAGCATGCTCGACTTCACCACTTCCGCGGTATCATGTAAACACTTCCTCAAATGCGACAAATGAAATACGCCATGCACACCACTAAGCTTCTCTGGAAATTTTACTCTGTACGCCGTCTGTCCAATCCTCTCTGTAATGGGGAACGACCCTACGAACCTTGGTGACAATTTCCCTGCAGCTCCAAAGCGAACTACGTTCCTCAGTGGCGACACTTTGATAAAAACCATGTCTCTAACATCAAACTCAAGATCGGTCCGTCTCTTATCAGCATATGACTTTTGCCGGTCCTTTGCCGTCTTCATTCGTATTCGAATCAAGTCCATCTTCTCTGGAGTTTCTCTCTAATCAGCTCGGGTCCAAGCAAAATCTTAGCCGTAGACTCCCACCAACAAGTTGGTGATCGACACGGTCATCCATAAAAACCCTAATACTAGCTTAATAACTGTTGTTATAAGCGACCTCCACAAATGGAAGATGCTCTTCTCATGTCCCTCCAAAATCTAGGATACATAACCTCAAAAGGTCTTCAAGGATTCTATTCACCCTTTCTGTCCGTCCATCCGTCTGTGGATGATACGCGATGATCAAACATAACTGCGTACCTACCACCTTTTGCATATCACCTTTTTCTTTTGCATCGAAAACTACTCCAAGACCTATCCCGCAAGCACCGGTATATACTGTGAACGGTTTGCTCCCATATAACAAAACTAAAACGGAGCTGTCGTCAAAATCCTATTCAAACGTTAGAAAGCATCGCCACAGTCAACATCCCAAGAGAAAGTCAAGTTCTTCTTCGTCAACCGAGTAAGTGGGGCTGATATCTTCGCGAAGTCCTTAATGAACTTCCTATAATAGCCCGCCAACCCCAGAAAACTTCTTACTTCGGTTGCATTCTTAGGAATCTTCCAATCTTGGATTACTACCACCTTCGCGGGATCCATTGCTACCCTTCCTTAGAGACCACGTGTCCTAAGAACCTCACTTCTTTCCTCCAAAAATGACATTTGGAGAACTTAGCTTTGATTTGATGCGCTCGTAGGGTCTTTAAGACTTCCCTAAGATGTAGGGCATGCTCTTCCTCGCTTCTAGAGAAAATCAAGATATCATCCACAAAGAATACTACGAACTTGTTTAGAAATTCCCTAAACACCCTACTCTTCAAGTCCACAAAATATGCGAGTGCATTCGTCAAACCAAAAGGCATGACGAGCTATTCGAAGAAACCGTCGGGAGTCCTAAATGCAGACTTACCTATGTTATCCTCAGCCAACCTTAGCTGATGAAATCCTGTAGCTAAATCCAACCGTGAGAAAACCGAAGCACCAACCAACCGTTCGAAAAAATCGTCTATCCTCGGCAATGGGTGTCTGTTCTTCTTCATGAGCTTATTCAGCTCTCTATAGTCCACGCACAATCTAAGCGAACCATCAGCCTTCGTAGAAAAAACAACTGGGGCACCCCATTTTGAAATACTTCTTCTTATGAAACCTTTCTCAACCAACTCTCTTAGTTGCTTACTGAGTTCTTTTCTCTCTCTCGGAGCCATGTGGCGCACTGGTAATGCAACTGGCTTTGCATTATCTACTAAGTGTATACGAAAGTCTATCTCGCGCCTTGGGGGTAAACTCCAAACCTCATCAAAGACGTCACCATACTCACGGACTACACGAACAGATTCCAAATCATCGATGGATGTGTCAAGTGATTCTAGGTAGCTAAGTATCACCGGACCTCTAGGGTCACAAGAAATATCAAGGGTCCTCCCACAGCGAGTCAACAATCTAACTACCCTCCTTTCGCAGTCTAGGATGGCACCATACCTGGCTAGCCAATCCATCCTTAGAATCAAGCTATAGCCCGTGAAACCAAGAACGAAGGCGTCGCATTCAAACCCAACGCCCAAGATGTACACTCTCAAATCCCGACAAACCATAGATAAGTGAGCCGAACCACCAATAGGATTTGAGACCACAATAGGATCCATGACCAAACTAGTATTTAGGGCAGTGTTTCAACTAATGAAACTGATATAAATGAATGCAAAGCGCTAGAGTCGAAAAAAGTTCTAGGAAAAAAGAAATCAAATCTTTAACAGAAACTTCCCATCTCTTTCCGGTATACCGACCACGAGAACACAACCTGCCCTCCAGAAGATCCTGCCCTCTATCCTTGTCCTTGCTTCACTATACTGGAAACAACCACATGTCTTCTTCTTGTCACGGAGTTTATTATTCTTTTCACCCTTCTTTGGTTCTACTTTCTTATCCTGTGTCATATCCATGCCTCCACTGCACGTTCTCCATTCAGGACCTCCTACCAAGATGGAGCTTCATCCTTCATTAACCAAGCAGCTGGTTGAACCTTCCTCCCATCGTCTGTTTCAAAGATACCAAACAAGTCCTCTACTTCCTTGAGCCAATTTCTAGCCTCGACAAGCGTCTCAGTCCCATGAATTGGTTTTCCATCCATCGCACAAAAGTCCTTACATATCTTAGGAAAAGCATCTAAACACGATGGAGGAGATTCAAAAAGGGAAAAGGAAGAGATTCCAAACGGGGAATCGGAAGAAAGATATATGGCTCTTGGGGATTATGTTTTTCACAATAAACTTTTCTCTTGAAAACACCTTCTTTAAAACATGTTTTTGAAAATACTTCTTAAAAAATGCTTTTGAAAATGGTTTTTCAAAATCTTTTATATGTTCTGGTAACCTTCAGCTCTGATACCACGTGTCACACCCCACATCCATTAATGTCACTCACAAAGGGAATGCATTAACTTTTATGGAGTATTATAAGTGTATAGAACAAAATATAAAAAGTTAGATACATATACTGGTACTTTAAAATTTTAAAACAACTCCATTGCAGCAGAATAGTAGTTTGATTACAACACCAAAACCAACAATAAAACCAAGTACACTTAATATCCCTCTTGACAAATTATTTTTTGAGTACATAAAACAAAAGGCATAACCCCAACATAAATAGCAATAAAAAGAGATAAGCTGACTTTTACTTTTAGCAATCCAAGCACTTCCAAAAGAGAGAGAAAGAGATCCAAATCAACCTTCACTAGGCCCACCCTGAGAATCTGAGGGGGGGGGGGGAAGGAACGGAAATAAAAGAGGCGAAACAAACGAGGTTTGATATAAAGTCTGGCGAGTCCAGTAATTTTAACAATATAATTATTAAAGTAATAGGATAAGAACATAATCTGGAAAGTAAGAAATGACTATAACATAAGCATGTATGACAAGGTAAGCAAGATGAATAAGATAAACGTCGATTGCGCTTCTAATCACTAAAGGATAATTACTACACTGCACCAACCTTATTACCTCTGAAAGTTGATCCCTCTTACTAATCATAATGATAATAATAATAATGGTAGTTTCGTGTACCCCAAACTGCTGTCATATGTGCCGCCTGCCCCTATCTCCACTAGTTGTACCTACTACCCTCCCCATTCGATCGGCTCCCTAACTCGTGTGTATTTATTAGTTGTGTCATCCGGCCCTGCTTATTTGTAGATACTTGTGCTGGTCCCACCATGGGGTGTATCAATCCCTATGATGGCAACCAGACACAACTCAAGATGCATAGTGTATAACTACTGATGCCCAGTGCCTGATTTTTCCACTCTAGAGCACGTGCACGACCGTACTCCGTCGGAACCTACACTGACGCACCACCCGCCACTATTTTGACCGCTTATAACCAACCCAGTAATCGTGCCCCACCCTGCCTAATTCAGGGTGCCATGATACATCTATATGGGTTACTGCTGAAATGGGTCCCCATTACTAGGGTTTCCTAATCAACATGTTATAACGGTTAAGTGTTCTTAATTTAACCTAACCCCACCCATTTGTTTAATTAACATGTTGTATTGGTTAAGTGTCGCCTATTCATGTTACTTAACCTTACCATTCTTAGCATGTCTGTTCATTGGCATTAATTGATTTATTAGTGCACCAACCTCTCACATTAGAACTGTTGTTTGCGGTTGATGGATATGCTGGGTGGTTCCGGGCAGACTTCTACCACAAACTTATTCTAACCTCGGGTTTTGGGTATGATGCACTAACCTCTAACATTAGACCTGTTGTTGCGGTTGCTGGATGTGCCGGGTGGTTCCGAGCAGTCTTACACCGCAACTCAATCTAACCTCGGGCTAGGCATGTTCATTATCTCATTTTATTATTCAACCCCAATTTGAATTAATATCCCTATTTCAAACTGTCCATAATTCCCAATTCATGCTATGTTCATAATTATCGTCCAAATTATGTCCATAATTTCCATGTATATAAACTATACCAATTTATGTCTCAAGTTAATTACATGGTTACTAACCAATTTATGCTAATTACATAATATCCAATATTTCCCAAACTATTCCCCAACGTTCCCATGTCATTCGTACGTATAATTCACATAATACGTTAGGCTCGCCGTTAGCCTAACTCATAGGAAAAGAAAAAGAAAGAGACATAGGCCATCCAAACTGGCATAAAACAATAGAGATCAAATTAAGCGTGTGTAACATAAACTTGGCATAGAACAACATAAATCTAATTAAGCATATAAATGTGAACTATCATAGAAGATGGGTCCAATTAACATATGCAATGTAAACTGATATAGATCTAAACATAAGAACTGGCATGGATCTAAACATATAAGCATAAACTTGCATAGATGAACATAACTTGCATATAAACTTGCATAACTTGAATAGATAAACATAACTGGCATATAAACTTGCATAACTTGTATAGATAAACATAACTTGCATATAAACTTGCATAACTTGTATAGATGAACATAATTTGCATATAAACATGCATAACTTGCATAGATAAACATAACTTGCATAGATGAATCTAATCAAGCATATGCAATTAGACATAGGAATTGACATCATAAAATGAATCTAATAATATATGATAACAAAATGGCATATATTAACAAAATAGATGATAACAGAATAGGCTAATAACATATGATTCAACTGGCATATTTGTAACACCCCACATCCATTAATGTCACTCACAAAGGGAATGCATCAATGTCCATGAAGCGTTATTGTTGTATAGAACTGATAAATTACAAGAATAAATAAATAAAACAACACAGCGGAAGTGAAAAACTTAATTTATTTCATCATATCTCAAAATGAGTTTACATAAGTAGTTTCCAAAGCCATTACAACGGGATCAGTAGTCTTTTTCAAAAACTTCAAAGTGCACAAAGAAGCAAATACTTAAATAACATAAATGCATAAATCCCCACTGAGCATAAGAAAAGCCATAAAGATGAGAGAGTCCCAAGCGATACATCTACTCTCTTCAATCAAATGAAAGAAATCGACATTAAGCTGTAGTGTTCCCTCCTTGCAAACCTGAGGGGGGGGGGGAGGGAGGAAGAAAAGAGGTGGAAAGAAAAGGGGGTCAAACATAAAGTCTGGCGAGTGCGATAACTTTAACAATATAATTATCAAAATTACTAGGCTAAGGCATAAGCTGGAAAATAACGAAATGACTGTGAACAATTGGGTATGACAGAACAAAACGAGGAAATAAGATAAACCAAGATATCATTAAAGGCCCCCTAATCACTATAAGATTATTACTGCACTGCACCAACACTAGTCATCCTAAAGGTTGATCCCGCCTACAGAATTTAATAATGATAATGGAAGTTTAGTGTACCCCTAGCTACCTTCATAGGCGCCGTCTGCCCCTATCTCCACTAGGTGTACCCACTACCCCCATTCGATCGGCTCCCGAACTCGTAGATACCCGTGCTGGCCCCACAGTGGGGTATATAACTCCCCAAAGTGGCAACCCGATACAACCAAAAATGTACGGCTTATATCTACATGATGCAACAACGTCTTACCTACCAGTTCGGGCCCACACACGCATATGAACCCGTTGGACTTTAGTTGCCACCTGTAACACCCCGTATTTTCTGAGAATATTAAAATAACAAATTAAATAAATAAATGTGCAAAAAAGTTCAAAACATCAAATTGGGAGGGGGAATAACCGAACCGGCCCATTTTTGAGGTCGACCCGAGCCTCGCTGGGTCGACTAGGGGTTAATCCAGGGTGTTTGGCTGCCAACCCATGGGCCGATTCGCTCAAATGCAGATTTTGCATCTGATTGGTTCCCATGGTTCAGGGTTAATCTAATGGTCCTAAATAACTTCCTACACCCATATATACATCCCTAACCTAAACCTAAATCTCTTACACAATTCTCTAGCCTCCATTGCTCTCTTCTACTAAAAAATAAATCAATGGCGTCTCTACTCTGCTGAAACCGAAGCTAGGACTTGTGCTTCTTCTTCCTCCAATTCTGATTAGGATTAAAAGAGAACAACTACAACACCTTTTTCTTTTAGAATCCAACCAAGGCAAGTACAGTTATTTTCCGATATGAAATTTAATTATGATTCTAGCATGATAATGAATCTGAATCTGAGGCTATGTCTTTTTCTGTTTATCAGATCTGTTCTTCTGCTTTATTGTTATTATTCTGTTTTTATGTATTTCTTCCTTCTTTCTTTTTGTTTGATAGCCAGGATACCACGAGCCTGAGCCAAATCTCATAAGAGATGAACGTATAAATGCTAAATTTTGGGAAGAATATTGAATGAGGCATATTTGGGCATAATTGATTTGTTACTAATTTGAGGACACAACGCATGTTGTAATTTTGGACATAAATTTGAGGCATATTGCATAAGATGACCTATGACTTGGAAGAAGAGGATTATTGTGACTTAAAACATAAAATAGGTTGCAACTTAGAAACATAAATCTGAGGCATATAATTGAACATAGTTTTGAGGTATAAAGAATATTGGACATATGACATGGGATTTGGGGCGTAAAATTTAACTATGAACATATAACTGATTTGGAGGCATAGTACAAGTTGTAATTCAAAATATAGATCTGGACATACTACACATATTATATTCTGTAATTTGAAAAAAAAAAAGAGAATTAATTTGCATATGACTTAGGTGTAAAAATCTATATTAAGATTTGATAACTGTTAAGTGTGAATACACCTAAATGGGGATTTTTGGATATGTGGCATGCATTGTAATTAATGGTTATATTTGGCATAATTTATGTGTGGATCACGATTGGGATTTTTGAGCATATTCTGTACTATGCAAATTTAACTAAAATTTGGGTATATGTCATATTATGAATCATGACCATGATTTAGGCATGTGAATTTAGACCTAATTTATAATTAGGCAAGAATTGTCAATGAAACCTTAAGGAATGTTTTAGATCTGCTAAATCTGTTTAATCTATTGAATTGCCTAATCTGCTAAATCTGTTATCTGTTTAATCTGTTGAATTGCCTAAACTGCTAAATATGTTGAAATGCCAAATCTGCTAATTATGTTAAACTGCCTAATCTGCTAAATCTGTTGTATCGCCTAATCTGTTAAATCTGTTGAAAAGCTGAATAATTGTAATTTGTAGGCAACCTAAGATTGAGTAAAACATGTTAATTTGATTAATCTGCTGCGACTTAAGAAGAAGTTAAATTTGTTAAATGAACATAATTAGTCTGATATTTTCTGTAAGGGAATAAAGTGGCTTTGAAGCGAGGTTAGACTCCGTTTACGGTGGAAGCCCGCCCGGAACCAACCGGCTTAACCAGCAACCACAAACTGTCAGTCTAATGTAAGAGGTCGTAGACATAACTAAAATATGCTTAGACACGGGGTTAGGTCTGGCTTGTGGCAGAAGTCTGCCCGGAACCGCTCGGCACATCCAACGGCCACAAGCTAGCGACCTAATGTGAGAGGTCTGCGCATTAATAATTAATTAATGCAAATCTAAGATAAATATGATGTCTAAAACGTGTTGGGTGGATAGGGTTAAACCAACTGGACTAATGAATTTAACAAACCCGTTTCGTGCATCTGTAGGCCCAATACAAAGTTAGACAAATCTGAAATCTGTTAAATCCGTGTATTTGATCCGTTAGTCTGAAAACTTGTTAACTTAAATGTCTGATCTGTGAACTAGTTGATCTGAACTCCGTATGTTTGAACTTGTAAACAAGTTAACCTGAAATCTGTTAGTCTGGGGACACAACGTTAGGAGGGAAATTACTTGTGCCTTCTGTTGTTTGGGACCCATATTAGTCAGTAACCCTTTCTGGTATCAAAAACTATGACCCAACAGTAGGTAGGGTCCAGGCATGCTTACTGAACTAATTATAAGCGGTTCATTCTGATAATGGCGAGGGGTGTTGTTGGTGCGTTCCAACCGGGTCATGTGCGTGTATGGATCCCGGTCTGCCTCTGAGGATGTAAGATACCGTGACATCTGTAAATAGGTCTGCGTCATTCAAAGGTTGCCACTTTAGGGAGTGATACACCCTTCTGTGGGGCTGGCACAAGGTATTTATGTATTAGGGAGCCGATCGCATGGGATAGGACTTAGGGTACACTTAGCTCTGTCTATTTCTGTGGGGTACCGTCTGTTTTCTGTTGGGTGGTAACACCTGTCTGTTTCTACGTGGTACCATCTGTTGGGGTGGTAAAGGCCCATTTACTAGTGTACACCTAATTCTACATTCTGTTTCCGTAGGGATTAATCTGTTTCTGTTTCAATACCTTTTGTTCGGGTGGTAAAGGCCCATTATTAGCATTCTGTTTCTGTACTTTTTGTTGGGGTGGTAAAGGCCTATTACTAGCATTCTCTTCTATGGAAATCATTCTGTTCCCGTTTCTATTTCAGTTTAGACATTGGGGTGACACCTAATCCTGTTATACTAGTATTAGTGCAGTGAAGTGAAAAGTAATAGCTTATATCATCCTGTTTCTTCTGTTTAGTTTAAGTATATCTGTTACTCTTGTTGCTGTCATCTCTTATCCAACTTTATTTTCATGTTATGATTATTATTATCTGTTCATATGCTGAAAGTCACTGGACTTTCCAGAATTTTATGTCTGACCCTTGTTGTTTCACCTCTTTTCTTCCGTTCCCTCCCCCGAGGTTTCCAAGGAGGGAATACTCTAGCTTGATCCGGATTCCTTTTGCTTGAAGTGCTTGAAGTGCTTAAAGTATGGCTTGGCTCTTTATAGCTTCTGTTCTGTGGGGATTACGATTATAAAGTTTTGTACTCTGATGGATTTGAACAAGGCTGATATATATGTACTTGAGTTTTTGGTAAAGTTGTAACCAAACTGATTTCTATTTTTTTTTCCGCTGCAATAAAGTTATAAAGTTTTTCAAGTACTATTTTATATCTGTCTTGTAACATTTTGTTCTGTCTACTAAAATACTCCATCAAAGTTAAGGCATTCCCTTTGTGAGTGACCTTAACGGAGGTGGGGTGTTACACTTGGTATCAGAGCTGAAGGTTAGCAGATTTGATAAAAAGTTTTGAAAACTATTTTCAAAAAGGTTTTAAAAAGGAAGTATTTTCAAAAGTAAAGCTTATTTTTGAAAAACATAATCCCCAAAAGCCATATATCTATCTTTTGATCCTCTATTTGAATCTTTGTTTCCTTCTTTCTCCGGGGCTCCCCACTTTCTGGGAGGTAACCTCATCGCGTCATGGTTCTGTAGGCTTGATAAGACTACGACACCGGTCAAATAAGCGCCCGACTTCCATCTGTAGCTGCAGTAGTCTCACCTACGGCTAATGTTCTTTCAAGCTTTGTAGGATTTTCCATGCGATGGAGGCCGCTTTCGAGGGACTTGTCAACGTGTTACACACGGATAGTAAAGATGAGAAAGAGGGAGTTTGGCTAAGGAGCACAACCCAAGGATGAGAAACTCATGGATATGAACTTGGTTCACAAAGGAGGAAAAAAGGAAACACAAAAGAAGGAAAAAAAGTCTGAAGATAAAGGAGTATAAAAGTGCTTTACTTATGGAAGCTTGACTCATCTGAACAAGGATTGCCGAAAGAGGAAGGACACTCACTTCAACTGTGGTAAGATGGGACACTTCACTAGGGACTGCCCGAAGAAACGGGGGCAAGGACAGAGGACATGACCTACTTCGGGAAGGCAGGCGAATGCTCTCATAGTTGGTGGATAGGATAGAAGTAGGAAAATTTCTGTAGAGAGTTCAGTTTCCTTATCTGATTATTGAGTTAGAACTCTTTCCGATTATGGCATTCTGATTCTGTAGTCAAGTCTCTGCACTTTAATACTAGTATTGTTTCTGATCTGGTTATAGTCTCAAACCCCATAGGGGTTACGACTCATCTGTTGGTGATAGGTTGGGGTTTGAGGGTATCTGTGTTAGGCGTCATGTCGATTGTAATGCATACATTATGGGTTTTTGAGGGATATGGTGGGATTTTCCCATGCTTAGTTTTCTAAGAATCATTCGATAATATGATCTGTACTAGTAGTCTGTAAGCATCTGGATATTTCTGAAAAGGTTAAGATTTCCAGTTTTGACATTGTCTAAAGAGGGTAATCCTCTGGGTGTCAACCTGATGTTGATCTCGGTCTTCGGGGTTGATACTTAGGGGAATTATTATCTCAACCAATGTCTGATTGGAACCAAGTTTGTTTAATCTATACTCGCTTCCATCACTCGATTGTATCCTATTGATCGAGTATTCAACCTATAGATAGGAATCCTATGGTTGTAAACATGAGTTTGAGACATGTTATGTTTGATGGTTGCAAGTGGATGCAAGTGGTTGCTAGTGGTTGCTCGTGGATGCATATACACACACTAGGCACTAGATCAGCTCAAAAACACTCTCATACTGCATATGGATGTGTGTGCATTTTTCAATTTTTGTGGATGCAGAATGATTGACTCCTCACATGGATGTTGCATTTGGATGAATGGTTATGCACTCATATAGAAATGATGTGTATCAAATAGGATTTCTTGCATACATATTTGGACTCATGGCACTAACATGATTCGCATTAAGGAGGTCAACTGGATCAGTAGACCGCCTAATTTTGCATTAGATAAGAAACATACACACACACTTTGCATATGTTCATACGGCATTAGAAACCTTTTAAAGACAATGGATGCCCGTGATTGAATGGTTGAGAAGATGGATGTTGGATGTTAGGATACATTCTTCTTTACTTGAAGATTTCGGGGACAAAATCCTTTAAGGAAGGGAGAATGTAACACCCCGTATTTTCTGAGAATATTAAAATAAAAAATTAAATAAATAAATATGCAAAAAAGTTCAAAATAGCGAATTGGGAGGGGGAATAACCGAACCGGCCCATTTTTGAGGTCGACCCGAGCCTCGCTGGGTCGACTAGGGGTTAATCCAGGGTGTTTGGCTACCAACCCATGGGCCGATTCGCTCAAATGTAGATTTTGCATCTGATTGGTTCTCATGGTTCAGGGTTAATCTAATGGTCCTAAATAACTTCCTACACCTATATATACATCCCTAACCTAAACCTAAATCTCTTACACAATTCTCTAGCCTCCATTGCTCTCTTCTTCTCTAAAAAATAAATCAATGGCGTCTCTACTCTGCTGAAACCTAAGCTAGGACTTGTGCTTCTACTTCCTCCAATTTTGATTAGGATTAAAAGAGAACAAATACAACACCTTTTTCTTTTAGAATCCAACCAAGTACAGTTATTTTCCGATATGAAATTTAATTATGATCCTAGCATCATAATGAATCTGAATCTGAGGCTATGTCTTTTTCTGTTTATCAGATCCGTTCTTCTGCTTTATTGTTATTATTCTGTTTGTTATGTATTTCTTCCTTCTTTCTTTCTTTTTGTTTGATAGCCAGGCTACCACGAGCCTTAGCCAAATATCATAAGATATGAACGTATAAACGCTAAATTTTGGGAAGAATATTGAATGAGGCATATTTGTGCATAACTGATTTGTAACTAATTTGAGGACGCAACGCATGTTGTAATTCTGGACATAAATTTGAGGCATATTGCATAAGATGACCTATGACTTGGAAGAAGAGGATTATTGTGACTTAAAACATAAAATAGGTTGCAACTTAGAAACATAAATCTGAGGCATATAATTGAACATAGTTTTGAGAAATAAAGAATATTAGACAAATGACATGGGATTTGGGGCGTAAAATTTAACTGTGAACATATAACTGATTTGGATGCATAGTACAAGTTGTAATTCACGATCTAGATCTGGACTTACTATACATATTATAGTCTGTAATTTGAAAAAAAAAAAGAGAATTAATTTGCATATGACTTAGGTTAAAAATCTATATTAAGATTTGATAACTATTAAGTGTGAATACACCTAAATGGGGATTTTTGGATATGTGGCATGCATTGTAATTAATGGTTATATTTGGCATAATTTATGTGCGAATCACGATTGGGATTTTTGAGCATATTCTGTACTATGCAAATTTAACTAAAATTTGGGTATATGTCATATTATGAATCATGACCATGATTTAGGCATGTGAATTTAGACCTAATTTATAATTAGGCAAGAATTGTCAATGAAACCTTAAGAAATGTTTTAGATCTGCTAAATCTGTTTAATCTATTGAATTGCCTAATCTGCTAAACTGTTATCTGTTTAATCTGTTGAATTTCCTAAACTGCTAAATATGTTGAAACGCCAAATCTGCTAATTATGTTAAACTGCCTAATCTGCTAAATCCGTTGTGTTGCCTAATCTGTTAAATCTGTTGTAAAGATGAATAATTGTAATTTGTAGGCAACCTAAGATTGAGTAAAACATGTTAATTTGATTAATTTGCTGCGACTTGAGAAGAAGTTAAATTTGTTAAATGAACATAATTAGTCTGATATTTTCTATAAGGGAATAAAGTGGCTATGACACGAGGTTAGACTCCGTTTGCGGTGGAAGCCTGCCCAGAACCAACCGGCTTAACCAGCAACCGCAAACTGTCGGTCTAATGTGAGAGGTCATAGGCATAACTAAAATATGCTTAGATACGATGTTAGGTCTGGCTTGTGGCCGAAGTCTGCCCGGAACCGGCCGGCACATCCAGCGGCCACAAGCTAGCGACCTAATGTGAGAGGTCTGCGCATTAATAATTAATTAATGCAAATCTAAGATAAATATGATGTCTAAAACGTGTTGGGCGGATAGAGTTAAACCAACTGGACTAATGAATTTAACAAACCCGTTTCGTGCTTCTGTAGGCCCAACACAAAGTTAGACAAATATGTAAATTTGTTAAATCCGTGTATCTGATCCGTTAGTCTGAAAACTTGTTAACTTAGTTGTCTGATCTGTGAACTAGTTGATCTGAACTCCGTATGTCTGAACTTGTAAACAAGTTAACCTGAAATCTGTTAGTCTGGGGACACAAGGTTAGGAGGGAAATTACTTGTGCCATCTGTTGTTTGGGACCCATATTAGTCAGTAACCCTTTATGGTATCAAAAACTATGACCCAACAGTAGGTAGGGTCCGGGCATGCTTACTGAACTAATTATAAGCGGTTCATTCTGATAATGGCGAGGGGTGTTGATGGTGCGTTCCAACCGGGTCATGTTCGTGCATGGATCCCGGTCTGCCTCTGAGGATGTAACACCGTGACATCTGTAAATAGGTCTGTGTCATTCAAAGGTTGCCACTTTAGGGAGTGATACACCCTTCTGTGGGGCTGGCACAGGGTATTTATGTATTAGGGAGCCGATCGCAGGGGATAGGACTTAGGGTACACTTAGCTCTGTCTGTTTCTGTGGGGTACCGTCTATTTTCTGTTGGGTGGTAACATCTGTCTGTTTCTGCGTGGTACCGTCTGTTGGGGTGGTAAAGACCCATTTACTAGTGTACACCTAATTCTACATTCTGTTTCCATAGGGATTAATCTGTTTCTGTTTCTATACCTTCTGTTCGGGTGGTAAAGCCCATTATTAGCATTCTGTTTCTGTACTTTCTGTTGGGGTGGTAAAGGCCTATTACTAGCATTCTCTTATGTGGAAATTATTCTATTCCCGTTTTTGTTTCAGTTTAGATATTGGGGTGACACCTAATCATGTTATACTAGTATTAGTGCAGTGAAGTGAAAAGTAATAGCTTATATCATCCTATTTCTTCTATTTAGTTTAAGTATATCTGTTACTCTTGTTGCCGTCATCTCTTATCCAACTTTATTTTCATGTTATGATTATTATTATCTGTTCATATGCTGAAAGTCACTGGACTTGCCAGGCTTTTATGTCTGACCCTTGTTGTTTCACCTCTTTTCTTCCGTCCCCCCCCCCTCCAGGTTTCCAAGGAGGGAATACTCTAGCTTGATCCGGATTCCTTCGGCTTGAAGAGCTTGTAGTGCTTAAATATGGCTTGGCTCTTTATAGCTTCTGTTCTGTGGGGATTATGATTTTAAAGTTTTGTACTCTGATGGCTTTGAACAAGGCTGATATATATGTACTTGAGTCACAATATGGATCAGATTGCACCAGAAAGCTATGCAGGCTTTCTGCTCGGCCTGGGCGCACTTGGCAGGTGCGCCAGTGCCACTTTTATACAGGCGCACTTCCCAAGTGTGCCAGTGCAATTTTCTTCTTCTTGTTTTTCCGTCTAACTTCGTTCGTCCATATCTCCTTCATCCGGTATCCGTTTTACGCAAACTCGGACTCCATCTCAACCAGAATTCCGAGATGAACACAATGGTGCAACCCGTTTCCCTTAATTATCATCTCTTATATTAATTATTCTTGAATTTAGTTAATTCGATTATTCAAAAATTCGGGGTGTTACATTCTCCCCTACTAAAGGATTTCGTCCTCGAAATCTCTAAGTCAAGAAGAACGTATCCTACCATCCAATCATCCATCTACTCAACCATCAACCACGAGCAACCACGGTCCTTAAAAGATTTCTAATGCTTTTCATGTACATATGCATAGTGCGTGTATATGTCCGTATACTAATGCTAAATCAGGCGGTCCACTGATTCAATCGACCTCCTTAATGCAAATAATGATAGTGCCATGTATTTATCATGTATGCACAGAGTCCTATACATATCATTACTACATATGTGCACAACCATCCATTTAAATGCAACATCCATATGATACACACATTCAATGTTCATTCATTTTACTAAATACATCCATTTATATGCAATATGTAATATGAAAGTGACTAAGCCGATCTAGTGACTAAAGTGTGTGTATATGCATCCACGAGAAACCACTAGCAAACACTTGCATCCACATGCATCCATCATACATAACATGTCTCAAACACATGTTTCAACCATAGGACTACCCTATATAAAGGTCAAAGATACTAGCGAGATGACATACTAAAGATAAAACGAGTACAAGCTAAGCGATAAAGGAGAAATTAAAAGACATACCCTCGAAAAGAAAAGGGTACAATGAACACACCTTCTCTTCCGTCTCCCAAGTAGTGTTGCTCTCATCATCTCCCCATTGCACTTTGACTAGCTTGACCTCTCGATTCCTCAACTTCTTAATCTCCGACCCAAGGATGCATGTAGGAGCTCGTCGAATCATCGCATCACGCTTTATCTCCACCTCTCTAAGCAAGCTCGGCTCTACCACTTCCGCGGTCTCATGCAAGCACTTCCTCAAATGTGATACATGGAATACGTTGTGTACACCACTGAGTCTCTCGGGCAACTCCACTCTATACGCTATTTGTCCAATCCTCTCCTTAATAGGAAACGACCCTACGAACCTTGGTGCTAACTTCCCAACAGACCCAAAGCGAACAACATTCCGTAATGGATACACCTTGATAAAGACCATGTCCCAAATATCGAACTCAAGATCTGTCCTCCTCTTGTCCGCATAAGATTTCTGCCTATCTTGCACCGTCTTCATCCTCCTTCGAATCAAATCGATCTTTTCCGAAGTCTCTCTAATCATATCGGGCCCAAGTAAGATCTTATCCATAGATTCCCACCAACATGTAGGCGAACGACACGACCGTCCATAAAGAGCCTCGAAAGGTGCCATGCCAATGCTAGACTGAAAGCTATTATTATATGCGAACTCCACCAAAGAAAGAAGCTCCTCCCATGTACCACCAAAGTCTAAAACACATAGCCTCGAAAGGTCCTTTAGAATACGATTCACCCTCTCGGTCTGGTCGTCCGTCTGAGGATGATATGCGGTGCTCAAACATAACTGAGTCCCTACCGCCTCTTACAAGCTCTTCCAAAACTCGCTAGTAAATATAGGATCGCGATCGCTCACTATGCTAGAAGGAACACCGTGCAAACGAACTATCTCTCGAATGTATACGGAGGCTAACCATGGAGCAGTCCTCTTACTCTTCATGGGAATGAAATGGGCGCTCTTAGTAAGTCTGTCTACCGCGACCCAAATCCCCGTATTACCCTTCTTCGACCTCGGTAACTCGTCAACAAAGTCCATCGAGACACTCTCCCACTTCCATTGTGGGATCTCCAATGGGTGAAGCAACCCACCGGGCTTCTTTTGCTCTTCTTTTAATTGTTGGAACACCAAGCATTTAGTGACAAACTCGGCCACATCCTTCTTCATACCGGCCCAAAAGTAAATTTGTCTCATGTCCATGTACATCTTGTCCCCGCCGGGACGAATGGTCATCTTCGAACGATGTGCATCATCAAGAATGGTCTTCCTCAAGTCCTCGTCTTATGGTACACAAAGTCTACCGTCCCTACCTAACTAACCTATATCATCTAGGGTATACCTACTGAGATGGCTCGATGATTTCCCCCTTATGAGCTTCTCTACTAACTCAACCAACTGTGGGTCGTCTCGCTGTGACTCACCAATCCATCCCAAAAGCATAGGTCTGACCTCTAAGGATGCTAGCAAACCGGGTACAAAGTCAATGGAAGGTCTAAAGTCAAACGTAGAGATGAACTCTAAGCTTCGCCGCTCAACAAACAATGGACTCAAGGACAATCTTTTCCTACTTAAGGCGTCTGCCACCACGTTACCCTTACCAGGGGTATATGCTATCTGGAAATCGTAGGACGCTAAGAATTCCATCCACCTTTGCTGCCTTAAGTTTATGTCCTTCTAAGAGAACAAGTATTTTCGCAATTTGTGGTCAGTGAACAATTCGAATTTCCCGCCAAGAAGATAATGGCGCCAAGATTTAAGCGCGAAAACGATAGCGGCTAACTCTAAATCATGCGTAGGGTAATTTCTTTCATGCACTCTCAACTGCCTTCCTCCATAGGCTATTACCCTTCCCTCTTGCATTAAGACTGCGCCTAGTCCTGTCCTACAAGCATCGGTATAAACGGTAAATGGCTTACTCCCATCTGGCAACACTAAGACTGGGGCTGTAGTCAAAGCTCTCTTTAAACGTTGGAACACATCATCACAATCTACGTCCCACGTAAAAACTAGGTTCTTCTTTGTCAAGCATGTTAATGGGGCTGATATCTTTGCGAAGTCCTTGATAAACTTCCTATAGTAGCCGGCCAATCCCAAGAAACTCCTCACCTCGGTAGCATTTTTAGGGACCTTCCAATCTTTGATGGCCACCACTTTCGCGGGATCCACAGCTATCCCTTCTTTGGAAACCACGTGCCCTAAGAATCGCACTTCCTTCCTCCAAAAGTGAGATTTAGAAAATTTAGCTTTTAGGTTATGCGCTCGAAGGGTCTCCAACACTTCCCTAAGATGTAGGGCATGCTCGTCCTCTCTCTTAGAAAAGACCAAGATATCATCCACAAAGACCACCATGAATTTATTAAGGTACTCCATAAACACCCTACTCATCAAGTCAACAAAGTATGCGGGGGCGTTTGTCAAACCGAAGGGCATCACAAGCCATTCATAGAAACCGTCCGGAGTCCTAAAGGCGGTCTTGTCTATGCTATCCTCAGCCACTCTCAACTGATGGAAACCAGTGGCTATGTCCAACTGCAAAAACACTGAGGCACTAACTAACTGATCGAAGAGATCGTCAATCCTCGGCAGTGGGTGCCTATTCTTCTTAGTAAGTTTATTAAGCTCTCTATAGTCCACACAAAGTCTAAGGGACCCATCCGCCTTCATGGCAAATACTACTGGAGCACCCCACTCCTATATACTACGTCTTATGAACCCTTTCTCAAGCAACTCCCCTACTTGCTTATTGAGTTCCCTCCTCTCACGAGGACCCGTGTGGCGTACTGGCAGAGATACTGCAAGACAAATACGAAAGTCTATCTCACGTTTTGGGGGTAGACCCCTCACCTCATCGAAGACATCAACATATTCACGGACTATACGAACAGAATGTAAATCATCATTGGATGCGTCAAGTGACTCAAGATAACTATGCATCACCGATCCTCTAGGGTCACAAGAATTGTCAAGGGTCTTTCCACTACGAGTCAACAATTTTACTACCATTCGTTCAAAATCTAGGATGGCGCCATATCGGGCTAGCCAATCCATCCCTAGAATCAATCCATAGCCCATGAATCCAAGCACAAAAGCATTACATTCAAAACCAACGCCTAAGATAGACAATCACAAATCCCTACAAACCATGGATAAATGAGCAGACCCACCAGTAGGATTTGAGACTACAATGGGATCCACAACGAGATTAGTATCTAAGTGCAGTGTTTCAACTAATGATGTAGAGATAAATGAATGTGATGCGCCAGAATCGAATAAGGTACGGACAAGATGATCAAACAGAAAAACTAAACTCTCGACGGAAATGTTTCTACCTTGTTCTTGCAGCGGTGGGACCGTGAGAGTCTGGACCTGCTCCCTTGCCAGTCCTGGTAACACGAGAGCCTGAAGCTTCCCTCCAGAAGTTCTTTGTCCTTGCCCCTGTTTCCTTGGGCAGTCCTTAACTAGATGACCTACCTCTCCACAGTGGAAACAGCAGTCTTCTTCTTTTTCCTACAGTCTTTACTCAGATGGCCTGGTGTCCCACAATTAAAGCACTTCTTCTTTCCTTTGCCATTATTGTTCTTCCCTCCTTTCTTGTTTTGTTGTTGTTGCTGCGGTTTCTTTTGATCCCCTCTCTTCTCGGGTGCCTTATTAGCATTGGCGCCCTTCTTCTCTTCATGCATAAGCGCCATATCAACTAGCCTCTCAAAGGTGGCCCCCATAGGGATGTGGGTCATAGCTAACCCATGTAGTGGCTCGTTCAAACCCTTAACAAATCTCAGGGCCTTCTTTTCGGGTGTATTCACCAAGTCCAAGCCAAATCTCGCCAACTGACTGAACTTATTGACGTATTCTTGAAGAAAGTATCTCCACGAGGAGGAATGACTGGAGCTGGGGGAGGAGGAGGAGGAATGTTGGTCGGTCCCGCGGCAGCGGCCCTAGCCTCGAGATATTGACAAACCAACCAGGTACATGAACACCCTCTGGTATCTCAGATGCTCCAGACATGCTGAAAAGAAAAAGAAAGAGTTTCAAAACAATGGAAGCGAAAGAGAGATGTATGGCTTGCGGGGATTATGCTCTTTAAAGTAAACTTTCCTTAAAAATAGCTTCTTTAAAACAAATTATTGAAAATACTTTCTAGGAAAATAATACTTTTGAAAACACTTTTCAAAACTTTTTATCTGTTCTTGTAACCATAGCTCTGATACCACGTGTAACACCCCACGTCCATTAATGTCACTCACAAAGGGAATGCATCAATGTCCATGAAGCATTATTGTTGTATAGAACAGATAAATTACAAGAATAAATAAATAAAACAATACAACGGAAGTGAAAAACTTATTTTATTTCATCATAATTCAAAACGAGTTTACATAAGTAGTTTCCAAAGCCATTACAACAGGATCAGTAGTCTTTTTCAAAAACTTCAAAGTACATAAAGAAGCAAATACTTAAATAACATAAATGCATAAATCCCCACTGAGCATAAGCAAAGCCATAAAGATGAGAGAGTCCCAAGCGATACATCTACTCTCTTTAAGCAACTGAATGAAATCGGCACTAAGCTGTAGTGTTCCTTCCTTGCAAACCTGAGGGGGGGGGAGGAAGAAAAGAGGTGGAAAGAAAAGGGGGTCAGACATAAAGTCTGGCGAGTGCGATAACTTTAACAATATAATTATCAAAATAACTAGGCTAAGGCATAAGCTGGAAAATAAGGAAATGACTGTAAACAATTGGGTATGATAGAACAAAACGAGGAAATAAGATAAACCAAGATATCGTTAAAGGCGCCCCTAATTACTATAAGATAATTACTACACTGCACCACCACTAGTCATCCTAAAGGTTGATCCCGCCTACAGAACTTAATAATGATAATGGTAGTTTAGTGTACACCTAGCTACCTTCATAGGCGTCGTCTGCTCCTATCTCCACTAGGTGTACCCACTACCCCCATTCGATCGGCTCCCTAACTCGTAGATACCCGTGCTGGCCCCACAGTGGGGTGTCTCACTCCCTAAAGTGGCAACCCCATATAACCAAAAATGCATGGCTTATATCTACACGATGCAACAACGTCTTACCTACCAGCCCGGGACCACATATGCATATGAACACGTTGGACTTGCGTTGCTACTACTGACCCATTTTGACCTCTTACAATCAAATCCAGTACGCGTGTCCCGTTCTCGACTTGGGTCGAGCCCACAAAGATACTTAATGGGCTACTGGTTTGAAAAGGGCCCCATGCATGACACAAGCTTTCCACCTACGCTTGGTCCCCTCTAAGGTTTTTCCCCACTTAACCCCATTCTTAATCATGCCTTTTTACATGTTTCAATCTTGGTTAAGTGCATCTAATCGTATTTCAAATGCCACCCAAGGCACCCACTAAATTCCACATGCTACCCAAGGCACCCACTTAACCCCCTCATGTCCCACTACATGCTTATCTGGTTATGTGTTTCTTAATTCATTAAGAACGTAACCTTGTAAAGACCTCCCACATTAGACTGGCATTTGTGGCAGCTGGATTTGTTGGGCGGGTCCGGGAAGTCTTACACCACAAACGAGCCTAACCTCGTGTCTTTACAACTGTTACATATTTAATTTATGCCTAAGACCTCCCACATTAGACTAGCATTTGTGGCAGTCGGATTTGCCGGGCGGGTCAGGGCAGTCTTACACCACAAAAGAGTCTAACCTCGTGTCTTAGGCGATTAATTACACCTAATTAATCATCCCCAATTTGAATTAATTTCCCTGTTCAAATTGCCAATCAATTACAAATTTAACTATGTCCATAATTGATTCAATTATGTCCATCTATTTATGATATATAAAATTATACCAATTAACATCACATTTAAGGCATTTATGTCAATTCTCAATATTAAATCTTTTAATATTATCCCATTGCCCCACGTTGTACATTCGTTCGTTTAACGTAAAATATACGTTAGACTCGAATAGTCTAACTTATGGAATAAAGAGAAAACATCACAACATGCATAGAATAAAAACTAGATCTAAACATAAGGGGTGAAATTGCATGTGTGAATAAGGTTTTTCATCTAAAACTTGCATAGGCCAAAGTTACAAACTTGCATAAACTATGGATGTCATAGGTCTAATCATAAGGTGTAAACTTGCATCGACAATAGTCACAAACTTACATTACATGATTCATACTCCAATATATATATATACTTGCATATGTGATTTATACAACATAGACTATGATGTAAACTTGCATTTAACTCACGCATGTCATAGCCTAACTTTAGATCCAATTTACACATAAAATAGATGTCATGAAACATGTAAGGTTGTATATGATTCTTACTAACTTGCATATAATTCATATCTAAATTAACATCTAAACTTGCATGCATACATATGATTTAACATATGAATTAGTTCCAACAACATAACCAAACTAGCATATGAAACATCATTATGAATTGATTGTACATAAGCCAATCATAGATTCACAACATAGATGATAACATCACAACTTTACAACATAGATAATAACATCATAGAATTTACAACATAGATAATAACATACGGTCAATGATTCACAATATAACCATATAATCCAAATCATAGCTCAATCCAATTAAATTGTTAATTATCTTATTAAAGAAATCAAACTCACAAAAAGGTCTTGCGTTCTGAAATCTGAGTTCTGAAACTGATTTAGCTCGTCTTTGTAGTAGATTCGTTATTGTTTAGATTAGAGTTGAATAGAACTGAATTGATTAGCTTTGATCTTCCCTCTAGTTGGTGGCGGCTACTCTAGGTTACAAGATGACAGCATGACGACCATGATTCAGATTTTAATTTGATTTTAGGGTTTGAGTCTACCCATGTTTATATAGAATTTCAATTTAATTATAAGCGTCGGATGATCTTAGGGTTAATCAAAACCACTCAGTCGGGATAGGGTGACACCTCAGCCCTAATGACTCAGCAAGGAGTCAGAAAGGACTCAGCAATGAGTCACAATATGGATCAGATTGCACCAGAAAGTTGTGCAGGCTCTCTACTCGGCCTAGGCGCACTTGGCAGGTGCGCCATTGTCACTTTTGAATTGGCGCACTTCCCAAGTGCGCCAGTGCAATTTTTTTCTTGTTTTTCCGCCTAATTTTGTTCGTCCATATCTCCTACATTCGGTATCCGTTTTACGCAAACTCGGACTCTATGTCAACCAGAATTCCGAGATGAACACAATGGCGCAACCCATTTCCGTTAATTCTCACATCTAAGAATAATAATTCTTTAATTTAGTTAATTCGATTATTTAAAAATTCGGGATGTTACAATATTCATATAGTCCAGATCACAACTTATCATAATTACTTTATTTTAATTAATTATCTTATGAAAGCAACTGTACTCGCACTGATAGAAGAAAGAATAGATTCGTTCGTTGTTTTTCTAGAATCGCTTTTCATAATTCCTAAGCTTTAGTTCGTTGGAGAAGAGACTATCTTAGTTCAGGATGCAGCAGCATGGCGGCTTATGAACGAATTTATTTTAGATTAGGGTTTAGGTTTATGGGTGTTTATATAGATGTGTAGGATTAATTAGAGTCCTTGGATTAGTTTAGGATCAATCTAAACCATCCATTTCACAATGACACATCACTCAGCCAACCAAATGAAGCCACATAAGCCCTAAAATAAGAAAAATCGTCACCCGAACACGTCAGCCCAACCTAGCCGACAGGGGTCGACTCCCCTATAGGGGGGTCGAGACCTATGTCGACTCCCCTATAAGGGGTCGACACCTGTATCGACTCCCCCTGGTGAGGGGGGGGGGAGATCAACACCCCTGAGCGGGAAATTTCCTGCTCAGCCCAATTCTGCTGTTTTGAAATTCGAACTAGTTTTAGATTATTAATTATTATTTTAAGTTAATTTCTGTTTAAACTTGAAATCTTCTAAGCTCCATAACTTCTTCATACGGAACCCGATTTACGCAAACTCGGACTCTATCTCAAGCATAATTCCGTGACGAACGCAACGGCGTAACCCATTTCACTTAATTCTTTTTCTAAAAATTAAGTGTCCTTAAATTGTTTAATTTTAATATTTTAAAATTACGGGGCGTTACATCCCCTTCCTGACGCGCCAAAGTGTTGACGTCAAAAGTTGGTCTAATGATGATCAACCCCCAAAGTGCATTAACCACACACAATAATATTCATAGAATGCAAGAAAATTAAATGAACACAGGCACCGCAATATTTTTATAATTGTTCAGCTTAAACCAAGCCTACATCTACTTTATAATCTTTGTTTATGCTATCGATTACAAGTTACAGTTGTTTTTGATTTAAAGAGAGTAGAAAAAGAAGTGGTTTATACACAAAATCCTTGTGATGTATTTGGAATGTACAACATGCTATTTGTGAAGTGTCGAATATGAGCTTTTTTTCATTTTTTTGGATTGCTTTAGGTTGCCTAAGATGCCTTTCCATTTCTGGAAAGGATGTATTTATAAGCGAGAAGGTGGGCTGAGTCGAATGCAACATGTCATGCATTTTTTTGGGGTTGGCTACGTGTAATTCGATCCTATAAAGTAGTAGGCGGAGGGAACGATCTCCTACTGATGAATAACTCTCCTTGAAGATTGTGGCATACGTGGAACTTGAATTCTGGTGTACAAAAAGGTGTGTGTGTCAAAGCTGACCAGTTCTGTAGCCTTTGGAGTAGGACTTCTTCTTGTAGTAAATAATATGGCTTGATATTTCATATTCAATATTCCAGGCTTGATGTGATCTCTCAGTCCTGATCCGACCTTTTAGGGATGATTCCATCGATCGGTTGGTTGTGTCTTCGGAAGTGTTCGTCAGTTCAGGAAGATGATATCTTTGCCTGCTAATAAAGTGGCTCGGTTCGATCTATAATCGATCGACCAAGTATGAAAGTTGATTCCAAGGTCGGAAGATTGGACCAGTATTTGATAGTGAGCCTCAGTCTTGAGTTGTGACGGATTTTGCCAAAAAGCTGGTCAACAGTAACAGTTTTTCAAAATGGTTTAAACTCGATCTTTCCAAATAACTCGTGTATCTTATAATCATGTGAAATATAAACACATCATATGCCTCATTCCAATCCAGAATATTCTTTTATTCAAATATTCACTATACTTGGAAATGTTCCCATTAATCTTATCAAAGAATATCTCATTTAAATTTTTTGTTTAATCCATTCCTTGGAAATCATTTCAAAAGATTTTATAATATCTTTTCACAATACAAACTAGAATAAGGTTTATAACACTAGTAGGGATTATTGAGCCTTACCGAAGTAATAATTCATTTTATTATCCCCATACTAACCTATTCATCCCATGGAGCAAAACTGGTAGTACTCCATATTTAACTCCCATTGTGTTATCGGTAAATTTAATTACCATTTAACACACCAAATCTAATCAAAAATTTAACTATCGCATGGCGTAAAACTGGTGGTACTCCATCTCAAATTCAGTAAATTAATTACCCTATTCACATTTCAATCTAATTAAAGATTCATTAAAACTCCAACTTAGTTTTAATCTCAAGAATTATTCCTTAATGATTATTCAACTTTAGGAAATTAATCTTGTCTTTAACTAGGTTAAAGAACGAATGTCATTTAAAACATTGTTCAGGATAAACCCAAAATCAACTTCCATTTAATTATAGAATTTTCACAGAAATCAGATCAATCGTAATCGATATAAAATTTCGTGTCAGACTAATACTATAAATGGAATAACAACAAAGTCTTTTAAATTCCATAAATAGTAACGGTCATCCTTTACAGAAGCTCATCTCGATTATTATTAAATCGAATTCCACACAATTCAAATTTAGTTTATTAAATCAGAAAACTTCTCTTTGGAATAATTCCATTAAATCTTAATTAAGATAATTATAAATTCCAAATCATAAGTTCATTGTTAATTGGGTTTATGAACTAATTTTATTTAAAACATCGTTCGCATTGAACCCAAAATCATCTTCCATTTAATTCCACTTATATTTATTAATTGGTAAACTTCAATAATCTAAATTAAAAGATTTATTTTATCAATTGGGTTTAAGAACAATACTATTGAAGCACCATTCGTGACAAACCCAAAATCCAATTTGATATTAAATACGAGGCTCTGAATAGAAATCATATTGACTTATATTCAATATCAAATTCTGCAATAAATAGATATCATATTAGGAATAACGATATCTATATCTTTCAAATTCCTTAATGATACCCGTATAATCACGAAAGCCAATATTGAAATATTCGAGGATAATTTACATTCAACTCCTATCCAATATATATATTGGAAATCTCTGGTTATATTAAAACAAAAATAAATTCTTTTAGTTCTTTACTAAAGTTGATAAACAACTTATTCAGATAAAAATATCTTTTATCTTTACAAACTTGGAATATTTCATCTAAAATATTTTCAAATCATTTATTATAATTTAATGTAAATTTTTTCTATTTTTAATCATTTAGAAATAAGACCTTTCAATTAAACGAAGTTTAAGGTCATTTAGCTGCACAAACTTTGTTTTTATTCAAATTTGAATTGAACATTTCACATAATCTAACCGTTAGATTTCAAATTTCTTACTATCATTTGAAAGATCTTTTCGATACGAACCCAATGGTCGGATCTCCCGTTATGTCAATTCAAGTTACGGGTTGAACTTCACGAACTATCGCTGCGCGACACGTCCTATTTAAACCTGAATCGATTTATAATTAAAATAAAAAATTGAATATGCTTTCAACATATTTTATAAATTATCTAAAATATTTTCAACTACCATTTGAAATTTTATTTCAATCATTTTACTTCAAATCAAATATCTTCATTTTAAGCCATTATATTATATATGATAGATTTATTCGATTTTCATTCAAAACATATTTTGTAAAATGTTTATAATTTCATTTTAAAAACGATTTCAACTTCCATTTCAATTTAAATCAAAATTGAACATCCCATATAATTTTAATGTTAAAATAATAATATTTTCAAAATATCAAATTTTGAAATTCATTTTCCTAACTTCGTTATAAAAATGAATAAAATCGATAGAAAAATCTGTTCGAGTTAAAATGGCATTTATTTAGTTAACTTGGCTTCATATTTCTATATTTTCATGTCCATCCAAAATCAGACATCAAAATCATATTTTGATTCTTTACTGAATATTATATTAAAATATTCGTTATTTTCGAATTGAAATGAGACTCAATCAATTACCATATAATTTTAATCATATGGATTTCATACATTACATGTATACAACAATAGTTATAAACAACTATTAAACATTCAATTCACATCCAGACTGCATCTACAACTGTATAAGCATCAAATAATTAAATAACGCTTACAACGGTCTGCCAATTGATCGGTTGACATACAACTATACACAAGGAAAATGTGTAAATTAATTATCATCCCAATACCCGTGTGGGGTTCTAACCAATAAATAATCAATTAATAAATTATTTATTCATTCCAATCGATATTACTTAAATATGTGAACATAAACAAGTCGTTCGACTTGCAAATGGATGTTTAATCCAATATCAACTATCACAAATATTTTAACAACGTTTTTAACATGTTAATTAACTCAGTATTTCATTCACAACATATCACAATAAATCATCCATTCATCCATATGGTTTTCAAACAATTGGTGATGTGAGCTACCATATACTGTATTACAATATGTAATAATTAACTAGATAAAAATTAGTATAGGCGATTGATATATATTTAATTATAAATTAGAATAAACGTACAAATTAGTTGAGTGAGAGAGTTCTCACTTTGATCGGTTCTGGAATCGTTATATAACGATTATTTCAATTAAATTAAACTGGATATTTAATTTAATCAAAATTTCCAACAGCTTCTGAATCTGTTTAGGTCTGTTCCATGTCGTAGTGCTCGATGATGTGATTCCAACACAATTTGTTTTGTTGAATTCTGTTGTCATTTGAACGAGTTATGATGATTTGTACATTAATTACTTTAAAAACTAATTAAACAATTAATTAATTTAATTATCTTTACTTATCATTATTTAACCATCTTCGTCATTTCAGTAATAGCCGAACCCATCGTCAAAACTTAGGGTTCTATCGCGTGCCGCCTCAAAGCCATCAGAAGTCGATGCAGCGGCGCCGCCTTCAATCCCTTGCTGACCTCCACCGGCTCCATGAATTGTAACCTTCTCGGTGGTCCCCATCAGCCTGAAATACAGTTCGAACTTGCTGTCTTTGAGGCGAAATTTCTCCCGATTCACGTCATAAAAATCCATTAACACCGTATCAAATCAATTCCCTCTTTAAGATCAATAATCTTCCTATTTGAAGTTTCCTCCATTGATCAACGTATTTCGAGAAAAAGGAGGAAGAATCGATCAATTTTGATCGTTGAAACAAGTTGGAGGCGGGTTTCTTCGGGGTTGACCACACAGAACTAAAATCTAGGGTTTGACTAATTGGTGATTGGTGTTGTTTGTGTGTGTGTATATATATATATATATATTAATTTTAATTATTAACGTTGAAATTTTCGCGTTCGGGCTCCAAATAAACCCCAACGACTCTCGCTCCTAACCAAATACCCTTATTTTGGACACATTGGGATATGTTTCGTAAGCCGATTTGATTGTTTCAGTCAGTTTTTATCAAAATTAAAACATAACGTTAAATATTGAATTTGAACATACGTTTTAATTTACCACGACCACGTACTGACTCCAAATTTGAAATCAATCTATGTTCCATAAATGCGGTTCTAATGAGCTTGGTTCCGTCGAATTTGTAGACTGTTTAAAAATGGTCTTATTTCTAGCTTATTGAATTTACAACCAGAATTGAACATGCATTTAAAGTTACCACGCTTACATATGAATTTCAATTGACTTGAAATTTTAAACTTGACAATAATTTGATGTTCTGGATACGAAAAAATTAGTTTCATTGAAGATAGAGGTCGTTTGCAAAATGACTATTTTTAAGGGCTTTTTTTTGCAGAGCAAGCGGGGTTGAATGACCCCTACCATATTTATTAACGAAACAAAGAAACAAAAACATACAACCTCAGGCAATACATCAAACAGTATGAGTAATAGAAAGGACCATTACATGTTTAGGAGTAGCAACCCCACTAAGCACCCTAATGTTCCTCTCCATCCACAATAAATATACAATCTTCTTAAAGGCTTTCAGTAATAATGACCCGTTAATGCTCTTCCAACTTGTAGATTTGAAAATAATGTACCAATCTTCCGCCGAGTTAATTCCAAGGGAATGTAGACCAAAGTGCTGGAGGACATGCAACCGTACATAATGCATGTATTCACATTACAAAAATAAGTGGGGAATAGTTTCAGCATGCAAAATGCTGAAAGCACAAGAGTCTTCATTAATAATTCCAGCCACTTTTAGCCTCATCCTAGTTATATACCATTGTTAAGCACTCTCCATAAAAACAAATTTTCCTTTGGCACGTGATTCGACAACTATATTCTAGTATACCAAGGAAAGATTCTAATAACATTTAGCTTCATCAAACTTTCGTACACATTAGTAGACAGTGGCGGAGCTAGAGAAGATAATGAGCTAGGGCATGTCGTAAGTTTTAGGTATGGCATGTTGTCACCTTTCCACTATTTTCCACATGAAACTGAAAATCCAGATAGGGCTTTGGCCCCAGCTCACCCAACAGTGCATCCGCCCCTGTTAATAGAATGATCTTTCCCAGACCAAACCGTATGGCAATCATCATGAAAAGAAGCAGTCAAGAGAGCACCCCATACATTACGAATTAGAGAGGAACTACAATGAGGGAGGGAGAGAACCTCATTTGCATAAACACTAGCCAAAGTAGCATGTTCATTAATACCGGTGGTGTATCTACCATTAAAATCAATTAAATCGGCAAGAATAACTCCATTTGCAGGCTATGGGTCGAACCAAAAGGATACATTACTAATGTATTTCATTCCACACTGAAACAAAGGAAGAAAATACCTTCTGTGTTTCAATAAATTCCTCCATGTCCAGCTAATATCAAGTGGAGCGTCCACGGTCCAAAAGTGATGTTCTTTAATCATATTATTCCTACATCAAGATGCCCACAGATTATTGTAGAAGCAAGTAATTTTATCGACTTTGGATGAAATGGCGGCTCGATTCCATAATTTCAAGTTAATAATACCCAAGCCACTGTTAGCATAAGATGTACATACTTTTTTTTAAAGAAACAAGGATAAGTTTCTTAGAGTAAGGACTTCCATGCCACAAAAAATGATTCAGCCCTGAATTAATCATATCTATAAGTTGGCACTACAGAATGAAGAGTCTAGCATAATATATACTCATCGACAAAGCTATAGATTTAACAATAACAAGTCTACCTGCCATAGATAATTTAGATACTGGCTAACTTGCTAATTTGGATGTAATGCTTTCATAAAGTGGCAAACACTTAGATGATCTTAAACTGGAAGAACAGAGCGAAACACCAAGGTAATTTTCATCATCAAGAAAAGGCGATAATCCAGATCGAGCATAAATAGATTCTTTAATCTAGTCAGAAACTCCCCCAATCTTGATCTTTGATTTATTCCTGCTAATACTCAATCCTGATAACTGTCTGAAAGACTCTTGAACATTATGAGTATATAATAGATTTATGATTCATCTTAGAGAATAACAGAAGATCATCAGCAAAAAGTAACGAAATAATGCATGACCTTTTGCAAAGAGGATGGTAATTAGTTTTCCTCGAAATAATTGCATTCTTAGAAAGAATAGTGAAAAGCTCCATTACACATACAAAAATGTAAGGTGATATGGGGTCCCCCTGTCTTAATCCTTGTTCAGCTTTGAAAAATCCAAATGTCGAGCCATTAAGAGAAAGAGAATAGTGAACCGTAGACATGCATGTGAAAATCCAACAAAGAAAAGGGATTGGAAAGTTCATCTTGAATAGAATATATATAACTGAATCCCAACGAACCGTATCATAAGCCTTTTGGATGTCTAATTTAAGGAGACGTCTAGGGGAGATAACCTTTCTATTGTACCCTTTCATCAATTCACCAGCAGGTAAAATATTATCAGAAATGTCTCTATTAGGTAAGAAAGTACTCTGGTTAGCAGAAATGACATGGAAAAGAGCAAACTTCATCCTATATGCATAATCCTAGATATACACTTGTATATAACATTACAGCAAGAAATAGGACGAAAATGTGAACATCTGAGGGCATAACTGACTCTGGAATTAATGCGAGCCTAATAGCATTTATTCCACTCAGCATTTTGCTATGAATGAAAAAGTTTTTAACTGCGTTGATAACATCCTTACCTACCATTGGCCAGCAAACTTTGAAAAAGTGCGCACTAAATCCATCCGGACCAGGAGAGTTGGAAGAATTCATAGAAAATATAGGTTTTACAATGTCATCCTCAGAAATTTCACTAATGAGGTTGAGCTTCATCACATTGGAGTTGGAAGGAAAATTAATGCGAGAAAAAGAATCTAGATTAATCGATGAAGTGGAGCTATTACCAAGGACAGATGTGATGAATTTCAGAAAAGCATCTTGAACTGAATCAAGAGAGGAGCACAAATTTCCATCAGTATCAACAATAGATGTAATTTTAGTAGCTGAATGGTGAATCTTCAGGAACTTGTGGAATGTTGATGTATTTTTATCACTGAATAGTTTCTATTTGTTCTCGAACTTTTGTTTTGACATTTTTGCCTCTTCAACAACAACTTTTGCTAGATCATAAGATAAACTAGTTTCTTGAGCAGATAGATGCTCCATTTGATCAACACCATGGTAGTTCTGAATAATATTTTGAATCTGAAATAAGTTTTCTCTGATAGATGAAGAGAGATTGCTCCCATTCAAAAAATTCAATTTAGCCCATGATCTAAGAGCAATCTTCAAAATTTTAAGCTTTACCTGCAAAATAAACATTGGATTACCATTAACATTAGAATTGCATCACTTATTCACAATGTTTAAAAAAATTGGGTGATCAGTCCAATTATTGAAAAATGAAAATGAGGAGAGTATTCTCATGACTTTCTTGCCCCAATCCAACACAACAGGGGAGTAGTCTGATAATGATGGGGAGGATTAAATAGCAAAGGTTAGGCCAGACATTAATTGCATTGTAGTTCTGGTATGGTCTGTCAAGTTTACAGAAAGTTCTAACTCCAGATCTTGACTTGTTGTTCCAGGTATATTCAGTTCCAGTAGCTGGGATTGGGATAAGCTTGGAGGAGAAGATAGCATAGTTAAGAGGTATACTTTGTCTGTAGGTTAAAGGTGAACCTCCTTGTTTGTCAGATGATAGTTGCATGGAATTCCAATCACCCATACAAACCCATGGGAGAGAGGAATGCTATAGGGAAGGGATGATATCAAGAACAGGTTATCTTCTGGCAACACTGTTTTCGGCATAAATTACAGTCAAAAGAAAGGTGGTGTTAGATGGAATATGGGTGAGTTCAGAGTGTACGAATTGTCTATGAACAGTAAGAGGGATTAAATAAAAAATGTTGGCTTATTTAATACTAAAATATTAATAAATTCCAAAATTATTTAAATTAATAATAAAATAATTATTATTATCGTATATATCCAAATACAATATCATATAACTAAAAAATAATCATACTTGAGTTTATAACTCAATATTACGATTTTCTAGTCAAACCGTATTCAATTTACAATAAAAATCCTTTTATTTAATTTAATAAATCGTTATAATTGATAAACGATTTCATAGCGACTAATTGAAATTTTAATTTGCACATAAATTACAATTTATAATATGAAATCTCCATTTCTTACATTCATTAGAAAATTACAGCTCAACATTTCCTAACGTTTCTTGTTTTATAGAAATCCGACTTATATCAAATTCTGTATATTCATTTGAAATTCAAAACTAAATTTTCAAACTACCGCGACATTACGAGCTTGTTTTAATTAAATTTTAAATTCTTACGTTTAAACTACATTTTTAATTTATTCTAAGTTGTTAATTCTCAAAATAAATCATTCAATATAGTTAATTTCAATCAATGTCAATTAAAAATAAATTTTAAATTGGTTCTAAGATTTTGGGTTGTTACAATTGATTTCTGTAAGAAATAAATAACAGAGCCAAACTAAAAAAAATTTGAATCTCACAGCGGGTGGGATACAATATCGTAACTAAAATAGATATATCACTTCATATAAACCATACTAATGTTGACTACGTCAAAGATTCAAATATCATAATAACAATACATCAATAATATCCCATATATACAATTACGGCTAAACATAGTAATGAAAATAGGCTAGAATAAAATCTTAGTTGCCAAGCTCCTAACTTCTTGATATCCTCAATTAAGCATCTCCACAAACTAACCATCATCGTTAAGAGAAAGAGGGAGGGGGTCAGAACAACATGTTTTGATGAATGAAAATCATTTAATTTAAAGGAAATCTACTTTTTATACTTGGAAATATAAATTCATCAAGTTATGTCAAGCGAATTCAACACACAATTAAATATGACATATACATGCATTAAATTGACGGACTATTCTAAGATCACTTAAGGCTGTCATGTATATGTAAGGGTGGATTCGTATGGTCACTTAATACCTTACGAGGCGGATTATCATTCTAACACTTAAGGCCATTATATATATATATATATATATATATATATATATATATATATATGGATTCCCATGATCACTTAATACACTATGGACAGTGTTAAAACCAAAAAATTGATTTCAACACCAAAGATGCTTTTAAAACACGTCACCAAAAGGTTAGATTAGAAAATGGAGCCACCTAATTCAGAATAGAGAGCTAATAAGTAAGAACAAGAGATTTTTAGAGTGGTTCGGTCAATTTAGACCTACGTCCACTATGGTAGCAATTCTCATTAGCACATTTGAGTTTACAAAATACACGATTTGATTCACTCCACTCATTTTGTTATATTTCTCTCTTTCCTCTCTCTTTATGATCTAAATCTCACTTGAATTTGCAAAGGAAATGGAGAGATTTCCTGCTTTGTGATGGTGGATGTATGAATCTTCGATCACTTTAGCAATTGAACGATCTTTATGGATTCCATAGCAATTTAGCGTTGGATCTAGGCTTTAGAGAGGATTAGCGGAAATTACAGATCATTTAAATTGTGTTGGAGAGATTTCCAATGTAGTTTGAAGGGGATTTGATCCATTTGTTGTTGCATGAAGGTAAATTGATCCTTGGAAGCCATTAATGGAGTTTGAAATGAAGGTTAGAAGGTTGAACAAATGATTTGGCGGTCATTTGGGGTAGAAGAATTCCTTGCCTTCAAGTATGGTGTAGTGGGGTATTTATAGAAGTGTTTAGGGGTAGTGGCACACTTGCAAATAAGTTTGTACAGCTGGCGCCAACCATACATGCGCACTTTCCGGCTGTCACGTGGCTGGCATTAGCTGGATTACAGCTTAGATAAAAGCGGCATGTGACATGAATTGATCACGACATGACTGGATTTTCATTATATAAGGTGCGGCTCCAATGAATATTTCTCCCACTGGTACCATGCTTCACGTGCAGCTTTATATTACATTTCCCATATGCTTTACAGCTGGCATTAATTCATTCATCTGAACAACTTGTAGCATGCATATTTAATGACTTGGCTCTTTTTCTCTTTTACATCATGACTCACATACTAACAGCATGCTTTAACAATTTCATGCGCCTTGCTCTCAGTGATTCCATGCGCCATGCTCTTGATCTCTAATGTTATGAACAACATGGAAGGAACACTCGAGGCATGAGTTGGACCCACGTCTCCAACTGGAACGACATGCTTTATGTTCCGTAGGACCTGAGTCTCGTCATACGCCATGGTTTAAATATGTGGAACGATCTGGTTCCCATGGCTCATGACTTGTTTATATAAGGACTGAAAGGCTTGAAAGGCATGGTTCATATCGTGCATAAGACATGGTGTGCTTTCACATATATATACGTCACGAATTTATGAATTGACTCGACCGTTTGCACCATGAACTACCCGACAAGCTTATTGCCCGACGGTATTCTTCAAATGACATGGTTTGAAATGACTTGATATGCATGCGTGCGGCTTATATCTCATGTCGTGTTAATGACTTAAACCCATGTCATGCCAAGGACTTATAATCATGTCGTGTGGATAGCTGTGGAATCCGTGTCGTAGAAACGACTTGAGTCATTTGCGCAATGTGTCACCGTTCGCGAACACTTCTAAGTTCTGAACCGCGTTATAAGAACGGGATTAACATTTACCCCTCGGAGCTTGTATTTTTTATTTGCGAAAAATGCGGGGTTCGAAATGAATATTGTTAACACAACTTGCGTTGAGATTCAGTTGAAGCTTTTGTTTGCCATGGCAAATCTTGCTTTGAACTTATATTCTCCATGCCACCTGTTATGTAATCAAAACAAGCACTTGCATGATTCTGGACTTATACTTTGTTATTGATCGTCCACATCAATAACAGATTAGTTAATCATTAAAAATGAATTATGGTGAGTTTTGTGACTGTGATCGAATAACGTACTTATGTAGAGCTATTTTGTTTAACTATTTTTAACATTGTCTGCATAAGTACTATAACGATTCAGATGTTACCCCTAGCTAATTACCCTTATTTCGGACACAATGGGCTAGGTCTCGTCAGCACGTTTGATCGTTTCAGCCCATTTTTCTTTAATTTAAAATAATCATTTAATTATTTAATTTGGTCGTACATTTAAATTCACCAGAGCCACATAATGACTCTAAAAATTACAGAAAAATTATATCTAGCTTTGTTTTGACGATACGGTCCTAACAAAATTAATTTCTTTGAATTTGGAGATCGTTTGAAAAATGACCGTTTTTCTGGTTGATCCAAATTGACTGAAGTTGTCAAAACACGTTTTCTTTTGCCATGCTCCCATATTAATTCCAAAAATTATGAAAATTGGAATCTAGCAATAATTTGACATTCCGGATCCAACCAAAATGGTTTCGTCTAAAACGGAGGTCGTTTGCAAAATGGCTATTTATACGGGCTATATATTATATTAAATTCTATAACGACTATTTTGAATTTTAAACTAGTCATAACATTTGATTCCTGCTATGAAATTTCAATTTTTTAGATTCGTTGGAAAGATATTTTTAAACAGATTTAAATATATTTGGTTTCACTGAAATCCAATTTATTTTGAATCTTGTACATTTAGTC
The DNA here is from genome assembly GCA_030737875.1 of Allium sativum. Classification (NCBI taxonomy): domain Eukaryota; kingdom Viridiplantae; phylum Streptophyta; class Magnoliopsida; order Asparagales; family Amaryllidaceae; genus Allium; species Allium sativum. Next base: position 580,666,227 of record CM060909.1, on the reverse strand, counting down.
AAAGTTCAAATTCAAATTTTCAAACTACCGCACTATTTCTAACTCCGTTTAAAATTAAATTAAAAAAATTCGTTTTAACTTCGATTTAAATAAAATTTTAATCGTTATTATTTAAATAAAATTATTTTAACTATTCAAAGTCCATTAAAATTGCTAAAATAAAAATCTATATTGGTTCCAAAATTCCGGGTTGTTACAAGTACGATACTTTTAATCCGAATTCACAACGACACTTAACTTCTGCTAATTGATATATATATCGAATACAGACTCCAACTCTCGCTCTACTAACGACTAATATGATCTTTGCGATGGTTTATATTTTATGAAACATGTAGCTGTTCAAATGGAGCTTCGATTTAAGTTTCTGAGGCTAAAATGACCGCAGCTCTTGGATTGTAAACGGATCAGTCTTTGGTTGTTCCCTACCCCATTGATAAATTGCCGGGAAGATGCCATTTTGTTCTTAACTTAATATGTTTTTTAATTAAGTATGCACTTATGTTGGCGTTCCTGAATTCAACGTAGAATTGTCATGAGTTGCTGACTGTTCATCTTTAGATCTATTGCAGTAGCTTAATTAGATTTAGAAATTCGAATTTGAATTTTTTTTGTCACCATGGATCATCCTCCAAATCTCGGTTTCGCGACGGTCTATGTGTAACGACCCAGAAAATCTGAACCAATTTAAAATTTTTAAATTGGCTAAAAATAATGGATTTTAAATATTTAAAATAAATATTTTAAATAATGGCGATGAAAACTGAGTTTGAATCGACAATTGAAAACGAATATAATTAATTATAATTATAAATAAGGCCTGAAAGGGCGCTGTAGTTTCGAAAATTGAATTCAAACTTTGTCGGACTGTATCAGGTGCAAAACAATCCGGATTTTAGTGAAACCAAAAAAATTAGGATCTAATTGGTAATTTCTTTCTAACGAATCTGAAAAATCGAAATTTGATAGCGGGAATCAAAAGCTATGTCCAGTTGAAAATTCTGAATAGTCGCTATGGAATTCAGGCCCTTAAAAATGGACATTTTGCAAACGACCTCGGATTTCGACGAAACCACTTTTGTTGGATCCGTGATGTCAAATTAGTGCTAGGTTTCAAATTTCATAATTTTTCAAATCAATATGTGAGCGGGGTAAAGGAAAACGCGTTTGACCGGTTTTAGTTGATTTTAATCGACTGGAAATTGGCCATTTTTCAAACGGTCTCAGAATTCGGCGAAACTAGTTTTGTTAGGACCGTATCGTCAATATGAAGCGAGAAAATATTTTTCTGGAATTTTTCTAGTTAGTATGTGACCCCGGTAATTTGAAATGTACGTTTAAAATTCAATATAGTGATTTAAATGTAAATTCAACGGAAACTGATTGTAACAAGCAAATCAGCTTGCGATACATATCCCATTGTGTTCGGAATGGGGGTAAAACGCTATGGACCACAGGCGGTGGGCCTCGTTTCGAGGTCGAAAATAAAAGTTGCGTTTAATTAATTTAATAAATAAAATAATATATATATTTTCTTTTTAAAACCCTCACCCCCCTTTCTCTCGTTATTTTCGCTCTGAAGGATAAAAAAAAATAGAAAAAGGATCGACGCCGCCGCCTAGGGCTGGCGCCTTCTCCCCCGTGCCAACACCCCCCCCCCCTCTTCCTTGCTCTCGCTCCCCTCTTAACGACGACGCACCTGTTCCGACCCCCCCCCTGAAGCCATCGCGACACCCTAAAATCGCGAGCCCCCCTTCTTCGAATTCAAACCCCCACCGCACCCCCACCTCCAGCACCTCCTGCCGCCGAGCCTGTTCCGACCCCCCCTTTCTTCGCAGACAAAGTAAGTATATTATTTTTATTTTAATTAGGTTTAAAACTGATTTTTTTTTAAAATGATTTAAAAACTGATTTTAAAAATGATTTAAAAACTGATTTTATAAAGGTTTAAAACTGATTATTTTAAAAGTTTTAAAACTGATTTTAAGTTTAAGATATAAATAGAAAAAGAGTTGAACTTTAAATAGAAAAAGAGTTGAACTTTAAATAGAAAAAGATTTGAACTTGGAAGAAAATAAAGATCATATTTTTAAAATAGAAAAGACGGAATTTTTATTAAGTAGACGAAGTAAGATATGATTTTTATATTTTTAAAGTAATAAAAATATAATTTTTACATCATAGGAATATTAAAAATATAATCTTTATTTTTGAAAAGGCGGAATCTATATTTTTGAAATTCGATTTTTATATATTGAATAGCGAAGTCAAAATTCGATTTTTATATATTGAATAGCGAAGTCAAAATTCGATTTTTATATATTGAATAACATAGTAAAAATTCGATTTTTTCATATGTAGAGAATACGGGCAACGAAAGCGACAAAAGGCGAGATAGGCGAAGATTTCTAAAGGAAGAGTCGTAGTTGGATAGCTATTGGTTAGAATTTCTCACTCTTCAATTTCTTTTTCTAGCCATATATATATATGTGTGAAAATAAAAGTGAATTGCTATATATAAATATAAATATATATATATATATAAATATATACGCCCCTCGTCCACAAACCATGGACGATATTTATTGGTTGAAATTGTTGTGAAAATTGATTGATAACGAATGGTTGTTTGGGATTGTTTGTGGTTGATATTGATTTGATTGTGGTTGAAAAATACCCATTTGTGGTTGAGAAATATTGGTTGAAACCACATAGGATTAGTTTGTGGAAATGAAATAAATATATACATGCCGCCTGCGTGCGAACTAGATGCATGATCCCCATTGTCAAAAACCGCGAGGTTTTAAGGTAGAGCGAGGAGCCGTACTAAGGACGGTCCCGGTTTTAACTACCCTGCCGTATTGCTGTCGAAATTTTGAATAATATTCGTGTGTTTGAATTATTTTCATATGCTTAAACTATATTTATTCATTGAATAGAAAACATTCATGTGTTGAATTGATATTCATTCATTGATTAGAAATTCATGTGTTGAATGGTATTCATATTTTGAAATAAATTGTTTGATAATAAAAAATCATATTTTTATCTATATATAGAAACTATAGAAAACATTCATGTGTTGAATTGATATTCATTCATTGATTAGAAATTCATGTGTTGAATGATATTCATATTTTGAAATAAATTGTTTGATAATAAAAAATCACATTTTTATCTATGTATAGAAACTATAGAAAACATTCATGTGTTGAATTGATATTCATTCATTGATTAGAAATTCATGTGTTGAATGGTATTCATATTTTGAAATAAATTGTTTGATAATAAAAAATCACATTTTTATCTATATATAGAAACTATAGAAAACATTCATGTGTTGAATTGATATTCATTCGTTGATTAGAAATTCATGTGTTGAATGGTATTCATATTTTGAAATAAATTGTTTGATAATAAAAATCACCTTTTATCTATATATAAAAACTATAGAAAACATTCATGTGTTGAATTGATATTCATTCGTTGATTAGAAATTCATGTGTTGAATGGTATTCATATTTTGAAATAAATTGTTTGATAATAAAAATCACCTTTTATCTATATATATAAAATCCAATTTTTGTCACCTATATGAACTATATAGGAAAATAGTGTTTTGAAATGAATTGTTTTACAATAAAAATCACATTTTTATTGTATGCATAAATCGTTGAAATGTGAAGTGTTAAAAATAGCCACTTGTTCAAAATAAACATATATGAGTTGAAATATTCATTAATTAGCTAATGAAATGATTTGCACCTATTTATGTAACATTAGAATGAATGGTGTTTTTAAACCAAATAGAAATCAAATATGAAGTCGAATAGAAAATGATAAATGATAAGAACTGTATATATATGTACATACATATTCATTGAACAGGTTATAGCAAAGGGGCTAGAGAAGAGGAATAAAATTTTGTGCCCGACAAAAAGGTACACATTTACTGTTTTGTTTGGGTAATGATTTTATGAGCCTGTTGGCTAGCCGCTTGGCTTTTTCTTTTTCTTTTTGAGATTAGAAGGACCGGGAAAGCTATTTGCGATTTCCCGATGCTCCCGGTGCAGGGGAGGTTATGGCGAAATTTTCCAAAATTTTAAGGCGTTAGTGAAATATTTGAAGTGAAAACGATATTGAAATTGTTGAATGAACTATAAATATATAAATATAAATAAAATTAAAATGAAACGAGGCCGTGCAGTTCGTATTTTGAAACCGTGATTTCAAACGACTAGTGCGGGAAATCCGACCATTGGATTTTCCCGAAACCTCAACCGTCGGGTTCGCCTTGGAAATATCTTCCCAACAGCACCAACCTTGTAAAAATCCAACGGTTGGATTGTCTGGGATGTTTAAATCAAATCTGATGAAAAACAGCGCCAGAAGCGATTATATTTATATTTATATAAATATAATTATATATTTAATCGAATAACGACGTTGCAGTTCGTATTTTGAAATCGAAAATTCAAACGATTGTACCGGGAGATCCGACCGTCGGATTTTTCCGAAACTGGAACTGTTGGATTCCTTTTGAAAAGACCTTTCTAATGATGTAAATTTTTTGAAGATCCAAAGGTTAGATTTTCAGATATGTGTAAATCAAATCTGAAGAAAAACAGCGCCACGGCCGCTTTATGGCCCGAAGCGTCGTTTTGAATAAATAGGCTATTTTAAAATAAATAAAAATAGCGATAAATCATTATAAAATATCATAAACGATATGGAATGGAAATAGACTGAATTTACTTGATTTATGTGGCTTTTGATGGTTGAATGTGTTTGGTGTGAAAATTACAGTAAAGAACACAATTGGTGTTGTCGAATAATTTAACCATTGAAATAAATTGATTTGAAATTCTAAATATACGTGAATTATTTGAAAAGGCCGAGTTAATTCTCACTTCAAATAATTGACCGACGATTGAAAGTCGAAGATAAAGACGGTGGTCGAAGACCGGAGATCTTCACCTCGTTTGTATGGTAACCGAGGTCCTGATTGGGAGGCATCCCGAAGTATGGATAATGAGTGGTGATCGTCCAGACGTACGTGGTAATCGAAGGGTTTGCGAGGTATTTAGTGCCTCCGGTTTCGTTCAGACCCAGAACGGACTTGTAAATGGACTGTGTGTCTGACATATGATTTATTCTGTGTGGAATGCTAAGATGCAGTGATCAGGGCTTCTGTTGAAAAGCAAAGTCTTGTGGTGATGATCAAAGCACCGCCTGTGTGGCGTAGCTTTGTGTATAACGTGAATTCGCGAGCCTCACACCCCGGTAGGAACCTAAAACGGGAGAAGGACCTCAGGGAGGGCCTACGTTTCCTCCTAGCTAAAAGTGGCGTCAGTGGTTTTACACGCCCTGACGAGTTTGACTTATGTGGTTGTTGCTGTTGCGAGGCGCCTCGGTTAGATCGGACGATCTGGGTCCGATGGAGTCACTTGTTGGCTCGCTTACGCCCCAAAGGGCGGCGAAACGTAGTGCTCAGGCATTTTTAATCCACTCCGTGTGGACCGGCCCTGTCGCTCCAAGGATCGATGCGTTCTGATCCTGAGACTCGGGCTAGGAAGTCTCGAATTCGGTAAGGACTATCTTTTGCCTTGGTTCATGACGGAAATCCAATTTCCAAATACGTGACGATGCGGTTTTGATTGTATATCTATATATGGCGACATAGTGGTATGGGGCATTAATGCCATCTATGATTGATAGTTATGATTTGAAATTGTTTTCAAAACATATAAACACTAACAATAATATCAAATGCCTTTGTTTTGTTCGTATCAAGCATATTTTGACCGTTATAAGGTAAAACTCTATCCTCCGGTTTGCGTTGCATTGTGTGATGGGAACTGAGTCTTATAACGGTTTCATTTTTATAAAAAGCATAGCGATGTTTAAAAGAAAGATTTGTTTTAAAGCACTGGCAATCCAATGGAGTAAACCCATTCCACGAAAGTGGCGTGGTCCTGTGATTAGCCAATTATATATGTGTTGAGTAGATTTCTCATACCAGTCCCATGACTGACTCGTAGTTTGTTTCACTCTCAAACTCGGGTGCCCCTTTTTCCACACGGGCAGCCTTGTATTCAGGTTTAGCTGGTTCTTTCTGGATAGCTGGAGCTGAAGATGGATTCTATCATTCATCTCTTTTTATGCTGTTCAGCTCCTATTGTACATATTTTGTTTATTTCCGCTGTAGACATCTATGTATAGCTGAACTGTATTTGTACTAAGTAAGATCCTGTATACTGTGTAACTCTGATGATTCCTTTTATCCAGTATATTTTATTGTTCATTATCTGGTGTATTTATTTAATTCTGTTCTGCTATTATCTGTTTCTGTGTTATATTCCAAAGATAACCCTTGTTTCCGTCTGAACGGGATTTTGGGTCGTCACAACGTGGTATCAGAGCTTTGGTTAAGCTTAGTTCTGGAATATAACATTTGAACGAACTCGTCAGGAATAGAACCATTAGTGTTCTAGGACGGGTAACTCTATACAGATAGGATCAGCAATATCCTAGTATGAGTAAAGCAGAATGAAATTACACCTCGATAGACACATTTACATTCAAGTATTTGTCTCTATATTTTAAAATATCTTTTCTGTGACCTGACACTTGTTCTGCTAATTGCAAAAGTACTAGAAAAATGAGTGCCAGAAACAGAAGAAATGCAGAACCCGATCTAGAGACTCTATTTAAGAGATATCGAAATCTGGGTGGAGCACAGTTCTCGGGCAATGAATCTATTATTCAAACTCAAGCTTGGATGAGTTCTGTCGAAAGAATTTTTGAGCATATCCAGCTGAGAGATGACCAGAAACGGTTAGTAGCATCTTGGGCGCTCAAAGAAGAAGCTTTAATCTGGTGGGAATCAATCATCAAAGAGAATCCAGAAGGTGATATCACCTGGGACAGATTCAAAGTGATTTTCCTAGAAAGATTTACTCCTCCCGAAGCAACCGAGAGATTATGTGATGAATTTTCTTATCTAATACAAGGTGACATGACCATTCCCGAATATCATAAGAAATTCAATGAACTTTCTCACTTTGCTCCTCATCTAATTCAAAATCTGAAGAGGAAGAATATGAGATTTATTCACGGGCTTCAAAGGAAATACCAGAATAAAGTATTGGGGCATGTGAAGCTTCCTTTTTCAGAAATGATTTATATGGCTTATCAATATGAAGATCTCCATAAGAAAGGCATGTTGTGCGACGAAGAGGAAGTCAGCTCTAGTAATAAAATTGAGTCGGAGACTGATATTCCAGAAGCCAGTAAAAAGTCTGATGTCAGTAAGATGCCCAGTGCCAAGAGAAAAAGGGCTAAATCTAAAAAGGAACTGGCAACGACTGCCACATGTTCTAACTGCAATAAACAGGGGCATCTGACCAGGAAGTGTAAAACCTCGAAGAAACGAAAGAAGGGGTCTAAACCCGATAACCAGTTCCGAGAGAATAGAAAGTGCGTTCAATGCCGTCGGACTGGCCATCTTGAAAAGGACTGCAAGCAATTTAAGAAGTCCAAAGCAGCGCAAGTAATGAAGTGGTAGAAGTACCTGCATCCTCGTCTGTTCAGGAAAGATCTGATGTTTTAGAAGGCACGCTCAATGTCAAAAACATTCCAGTAAAAGTACTGTTTGACACTGGCGCGTCACGAAGCTTTATTGCAAAGAGTGCAGTCAAGAAACTGGATTTGAATTTGAAGAAGCTCAAAGAGCCAATGACTGTCCAAAATCCAGTTGGAGGTTCCATCAATCTCAGTTGGATTTGTGCAGTACCTGTCTCTTTTTCTTGCTATAAATTCCCTATTATCTCTATCGTCATGAATTTTAATGAATTCGATCTTATTCTGGGATTGGATTGGCTAACTAGATATGAAGCTGAAGTTAAATGCGCCGAGAGAGTGGTTAAAGCAAAGGCCCAATCGGGGAATTATATAACCATACCATGTGAAGGCCCGACTTCAAATAGAAAAGATTTCTGGTCAGCTCTCGATGTTTCTCCAGCCCAAATTGAAAATATCCCTGAAGTTACTGAGAATATTCCTGACCTCATCAAAGACATTCCTGTCGTCAAGAACTATGCGGATGTGTTCGAAGAAGTTGTTCGCTTACCTCCGCAGAGAGAAATAGATTTCAAAATTGCTTTAATTCCGAATGCAAGGCCGGTAGTTCACGCTATTCGAAGAATGTCCTTGAAAGAGAAGGAGGAATTAGACAATCAAACACGACAGCTAGTATGGAAAGGTCTGATAAGGCCTAGTTTCTCTGATTGGGGTGCAACAGTGGTATTTGTCCCAAAATCTGACGGTACTCTACGGCTATGCGTGGACTATCGTGATCTGAACAAGCAGACAATAAAGAACAAGTATCCATTGCCGCGGATTGATGATTTGTTGGATCGATTAAATGGAGCAAAAGTATTTTCACGAATGGACCTAGCTACAGGATTCCATCAACTTCGAATTGCCAAAGAGTGTGTTCCAATGACAGCGTTCAGAGGCCCCGACTTATTCTACGAGTGGTTAGTAATGCCATTCGGCTTATGTAACGCTCCTGCCTACTTCGTCGATCTGATGAACAGAGTATTCAGAGGAGTTTTGAATAAATTTGTTCTGTTTTTTATTGATGATATTCTAATCTTCTCTAAATCAAAGGCCGAACATGAAAAGCATCTGGAACAGGTTCTAGAAATTCTGAGACGGAATGTATTGAAAGCAAAGTTTTCCAAATGTATATTCTGGCAAGATGAAGTGAAATTTCTGGGCCACGTTGTATCGAAAGAAGGAATTGCTGTGGATCCAAGCAAAATCACAGCTATTCAAAATTGGAAACAGCCCAGTACCCCCACTGAAGTCCGCAGTTTTCTCGGATTGGCTAGTTATTACCGGAAGTTCGTTAAAAACTTTTCGAAGATATCTGGTCATTTAACGAAGCTTACAAAGAAGCATTCTAAATTCAAATGGACTCCAGAAAGTGAGGAGGCTTTTGAAGAGCTGAAGTTGAGATTAACGACAGCTCCAGTGTTAACCATCATTGATGGCAACCAAGATCTAAAAGTCTGGACTGATGCATCTAGAGAAGGCCTTGGCGCAGTGTTAATGCAAAGAGGCCAAGTAATTGCTTATGCTAGCCGTCAACTGAAGCCGCACGAGAAGAACTATGTAACTCATGATCTTGAGTTATTAGCTATCGTATTCTCTTTGAAAATCTGGAGGCACTATCTTCTGGGCGAGAGATTTGAACTGTTTACAGATCACCAGTCGTTAAAGTATCTGTTCACTCAGAAAGACCTGAGCATGAGGCAGCAACGTTGGCTGGAGTTTCTTGCAGCATATGACTTTGAAATTATATATACTCCCGGGAAAGCCAATGTCGTGGCCGATGCGCTGAGCCGAAAGAATGTAATGATCGCCAACTTTATTATCACGACATCCTTGATTGACAAAATATCTATTCTTCAGAAGGAGGATAACTTTATAAAAGATATGATCAAAAGGATTCAGAAAGGCGAACCCTCGTGTTTTCAAATAGATAACGACGAGACCTTGAGGTTGAAAGGAAGGATTTGTGTTCCTGACATCCCAGAGTTAAAAAGGGAAGTGTTAGACGAGTGTCACAAGTCCAAGCTGAGTATCCATCCTGGCGTGGCCAAAATGTATAACGATCTCAAAAGAACATTCTGGTGGAAGGCTATGAAGAGAGACGTTTCAATATACGTTAGCCGATGCCCTACTTGCCAGCTAGTTAAAAGCGACCAACAGAAATTGCCTGGACTATTGCAACCGCTAGAAGTTCCTGGTTGGAAGTGGGAACATATTTCTATGGATTTCATTGATGGTCTTCCCAGAACCAGAAAAGGAAATGACAGTATTTGGGTGATCGTAGATCGCTTCACGAATACCGCCCATTTCATACCTGTCAGATCAAACAGAACTGCTCAAAGTCTGGCGCAGGTTTACTTCAGGGAAATAATTAGACTACATGGAGTGCCGCTCAGCATAGTCAGTGATAGAGATACAATATTCACTAGCAAATTCTGGGAAGCATTTCAAGTCGAGCTGGGAACGAAGTTAAACTTGAGCACCGCTTATCATCCTCAGACAGACGGTCAGACTGAGAGGGTGAATCGCATTTTAGAAGATCTATTGCGGGCTTGTGTTCTAGATTTCGGTGGATCATGGGAAGACCATCTGCATTTGGCTGAATTCTCTTATAACAACAGCTATCAGGCAAGCCTGACAATGTCGCCATTCGAAGCATTGTATGGTAGACCATGCCGATCTCCTGCTTGTTGGGTCGAGCCAGGGAATAGACTTGTGTTGGGTCCTGATATGATCCGAGAAGCTGCCGACAAAGTCGATTTTATTAAGAAGCGATTACTCGCCGCTCAAAGCCGACAAAAGAGCTATGACGATAGAAGAAGAAGAGATATATCCTTTGAAGTTGGCGACTATGTATATTTGAAAGTATCGCCGATGAGAGGAGTTATCCGGTTCGGTAAAACTGGAAAGTTAGCACCCAAATTCATAGGTCCGTTTCCTATTCTGGAACGGATCGGAACTCTCGCTTATAGGGTCAAACTGCCTGACTGGCTGCCTGGAGTTCATGATGTATTTCATATATCTCAACTTCGAAAGCACGTTCATGATCCAGACTTGATCGTGGAAGAAGCAGCTTAGCAGGATATTGAAATTACTCCAGAATTAGCTGTGAGGCGAAAGCCGCTAAAGATCATCGGCAAAGAAACCAAAGAGCTGAGGAACAAGAAGGTTCACTTAGTCAAAGTGCAATGGAGTGGAGATCCGCGAGATTGTACTTGGGAAACTGAGGAGAGCATTCAGAAAGCTTATCCTAGATGCCGAGTAGATATCTCTGATTGGCTCTGGTGCAAGGTACATTTACCCTACTTTGCACTACCATTCAATTCTCTACTCTATTGTTATTTTCTTTTCATAAATGTACACTTTTAATGATATAGTCTGAATGATCTTTAAAGGGTATAGGATTTGATTAGTATATTTTTGAAGGTTAAAGGCAATTGGATTAGTTGTTGTGTTGTGTGATCGTAGATTTATCAAACCACTTTCGACTTTGTTCCTTTTCGGGGACGAAAAGTTTTAAGTGGGGGAGATTGTAATGACCCAGAAAATCTGAACCAATTTAAAATTTTTAAATTGGCTAAAAATAATGGATTTTAAATATTTAAAATAAATATTTTAAATAATGGCGATGAAAACTGATTTTGAATCGACAATTGAAAACGAATATAATTAATTATAATTATAAATAAGGCCTGAAAGGGCGCTGTAGTTTCGAAAATTGAATTCAAACTTTGTCGGACTGTATCGGGTGCAAAACAATCCGGATTTTAGTGAAACCAAAAACATTAGGATCTAATTGGTAATATCTTTCTAACGAATCTGAAAAATCGAAATTTGATAGCGGGAATCAAAAGCTATGTCCAGTTGAAAATTCTGAATAGTCGCTATGGAATTCAGGCCCTTAAAAATGGACATTTTGCAAACGACCTCGGATTTCGACGAAACCACTTTTGTTGGATCCGTGATGTCAAATTAGCGCTAGGTTTCAAATTTCATAACTTTTCGAATCAATATGTGAGCGGGGTAAAGGAAAACGCGTTTGACTAGTTTCAATTGATTTTAATCGACTGGAAATTGGCCATTTTTCAAACGGTCTCAGAATTCGGCGAAACTAGTTTTGTTAGGACCGTATCGTCAATATGAAGCGAGAAAATATTTTTCTGGAATTTTTCTAGTTAGTATGTGACCCCGGTAATTTGAAATGTATGTTTAAAATTCAATATAATGATTTAATTGTAAATTCAACGGAAACTGATTGTAACAAGCAAATCAGCTTGCGATACATATCCCATTGTGTTCGGAATGGGGGTAAAACGCTATGGACCACAGGCGGTGGGCCTCGTTTCGAGGTCGAAAATAAAAGTTGCTTTTTAGAATTAATTTAATAAATAAAATAATATATATATTTTCTTTTTAAAACCCTCACCCCCCCTTTCTCTCGTTATTTTCGCTCTGAAGGATAAAAAAAAGGATCGACGCCGCCGCCTAGGGCAGGCGCCTTCTCCCCCGTGCCAACCCCCCCCCCTCTTCCTTGCTCTCGCTCCCCTTCTAACGGCGACGCACCTGTTCCGACCCCCCCCCCCCCCCTGAAGCCATCGCGACACTCTAAAATCGCGAGCCCCCCTTCTTCGAATTCAAACCCCCACCGCACCCCCACCTCTAGCACCTCCTGCCGCCGAGCCTGTTCCGACCCCCCCTTTCTTCACAGACAAAGTAAGTATTTTATTTTATTTTTATTTTAATTAGGTTTAAAACTGATTTTTTTTTAAAAATGATTTTAAAAATGATTTAAAAACTGATTTTATAAAGGTTTAAAACTGATTATTTTAAAAGGTTTAAAACTGATTTTAATTTTAAGATATAAATAGAAAAAGAGTTGAACTTTAAATAGAAAAAGAGTTGAACTTTAAATAGAAAAAGATTTGAACTTGGAAGAAAATAAAGATCATATTTTTAAAATAGAAAAGACGGAATTTTTATTAAGTCGAAGAAGTAAGATATGATTTTTATATTTTTAAAGTAATAAAAATATAATTTTTACATCATAGGAATATTAAAAATATAATCTTTATTTTTGAAAAGGCGGAATCTATATTTTTGAAATTCGATTTTTATATATTGAATAGCGAAGTCAAAATTCGATTTTTATATATTGAATAGCGAAGTCAAAATTCGATTTTTATATATTGAATAGCGAAGTCAAAATTCGATTTTTATATATTGAATAACATAGTAAAAATTCGATTTTTACATATGTAGAGAATACAGGCAACGAAAGCGACAAAAGGCGAGATAGGCGAAGATTTCTAAAGGAAGAGTCGTAGTTGGATAGCTATTGGTGAGAATTTCTCACTCTTCAATTTCTTTTTCTAGCCATATATATATATGTGTGAAAATAAAAGTGAATTGCTATATATAAATATATATATATATATATATATACGCCCCTCGTCCACAAACCATGGACGATATTTATTGGTTGAAATTGTTGTGAAAATTGATTAGTAACGAATGGTTGTTTGGGATTGTTTGTGGTTGATACTGATTTGATTGTGGTTGAAAAATACCCATTTGTGGTTGAGAAATATTGGTTGAAACCACATAGGATTAGTTTGTGGAAATGAAATAAATATATACATGCCGCCTGCGTGCGAACTAGATGCATGATCCCCATTGTCAAAAACCGCGAGGTTTTAAGGTAGAGCGAGGAGCCGTACTAGGGACGGTCCCGGTTTTAACTACCCTGCCGTTATGCTGTCGAAATTTTGAATAATATTCGTGTGTTTGAATTATTTTCATATGCTTAAACTATATTTATTCATTGAATAGAAAACATTCATGTGTTGAATTGATATTCATTCATTGATTAGAAATTCATGTGTTGAATGGTATTCATATTTTGAAATAAATTGTTTGATAATAAAAAATCACATTTTTATCTATATATAGAAACTATAGAAAACATTCATGTGTTGAATTGATATTCATTCATTGATTAGAAATTCATGTGTTGAATGGTATTCATATTTTGAAATAAATTGTTTGATAATAAAAAATCACATTTTTATCTACATATAGAAACTATAGAAAACATTCATGTGTTGAATTGATATTCATTCATTGATTAGAAATTCATGTGTTGAATGGTATTCATATTTTGAAATAAATTGTTTGATAATAAAAAATCACATTTTTATCTATATATAGAAACTATAGAAAACATTCATGTGTTGAATTGATATTCATTCGTTGATTAGAAATTCATGTGTTGAATGGTATTCATATTTTGAAATAAATTGTTTGATAATAAAAATCACCTTTTATCTATATATTAAAACTAAAGAAAACATTCATGTGTTGAATTGATATTCATTCGTTGATTAGAAATTCATGTGTTGAATGGTATTCATATTTTGAAATAAATTGTTTGATAATAAAAATCACCTTTTATCTATATATATAAAATCCTATTTTTGTCACCTATATGAACTATATAGGAAAATAGTGTTTTGAAATGAATTGTTTTACAATAAAAATCACATTTTTATTGTATGCATAAATCGTTGAAATGTGAAGTGTTAAAAATAGCCACTTGTTCAAAATAAACATATATGAGTTGAAATATTCATTAATTAGCTAATGAAATGATTTGCACCTATTTATGTAACATTAGAATGAATGGTGTTTTGAAACCAAATAGAAATCAAATATGAAGTCGAATAGAAAATGATAAATGATAAGAACTGTATATATATGTACATACATATTCATTGAATAGGTTATAGCAAAGGGGCTAGAGAAGAGGAATAAAATTTTGTGCCCGACAAATAGGTACACATTTACTGTTTTGTTTGGGTGATGATTTTATGAGCCTGTTGGCTAGCCGCTTGGCTTTTTCTTTTTCTTTTTGAGATTAGAAGGACCGGGAAAGCTATTTGCGATTTCCCGATGCTCCCGGTGCAGGGGAGGTTATGGCGAAATTTTCCAAAATTTTAAGGCGTTAGTGAAATATTTGAAGTGAAAACGATATTGAAATTGTTGAATGAACTATAAATATATAAATATAAATAAAATTAAAACGAAACGAGGCCGTGCAGTTCGTATTTTGAAACCGTGATTTCAAACGACTAGTGCGGGAAATCCGACCATTGGATTTTCCCGAAACCTCAACCGTCGGGTTCGCCTTGGAAATATCTTCCCAACGGCACCAACCTTGTAAAAATCCAACGGTTGGATTGTCTGGGATGATTAAATCAAATCTGATGAAAAACAGTGCCAGAAGCGATTATATTTATATTTATATAAATATAATTATATATTTAATCGAATAACGACGCTGCAGTTCGTATTTTGAAATCGAAAATTCAAACGATTGTACCCGGAGATCCGACCGTCGGATTTTCCCGAAACTAGAACCGTTGGATTCGTTTTGAAAAGACCTTTCTAATGATGTAAATTTTGTGAAGATCCAACGGTTAGATTTTCAGATATGTGTAAATCAAATCTGAAGAAAAACAGCGCCATGGCCGCTTTATGGCCCGAAGCGTCGTTTTGAATAAATAGGCTATTTTAAAATAAATAAAAATAGCGATAAATCATTATAAAATATCATAAACGATATGGAATGGAAATAGACTGAATTTACTTGATTTATGTGGCTTTTGATGGTTGAATGTGTTTGGTGTGAAAATTACAGTAAAGAACACAATTGGTGTTGTCGAATAATTTAACCATTGAAATAAATTGATTTGAAATTCTAAATATACGTGAATTATTTGAAAAGGCCAAGTTAATTCTCACTTCAAATAATTGACCGACGATTGAAAGTCGAAGATAAAGACGGTGGTCGAAGACCGAAGATCTTCACCTCGTTTGGATGGTAACCGAGGTCCTGATTGGGAGGCATCCCGAAATATGGATAATGAGTGGCGATCGTCCAGACGTACGTGGTAATCGAAGGGTTTGCGAGGTATTTAGTGCCTCCGGTTTCGTTCAGACCCAGAACGGACTTGTAAATGGACTGTGTGTCTGACATATGATTTATTCTATGTGGCATGCTAAGATGCAGTGATCAGGGCTTCTGTTGAAAAGCAAAGTCTTGTGGTGATGATCAAAGCACCGCCTGTGTGGCGTAGCTTTGTGTATAACGTGAATTCGCGAGCCTCACACCCCAGTAGGAACCTAAAATGGCAGAAGGACCTCAGGGAGGGCCTACGTTTCCTCCTAGCTAAAAGTGGCGTCAGTGGTTTTACACGCCCTGACGAGTTTGACTTATGTGGTTGTTGCTGTTGCGAGGCGCCTCGGTTAGATCGGACGATCCGGGTCCGATGGAGTCACTTGTTGGCTCGCTTACGCCCCAAAGGGCGGCGAAACGTAGTGCTCAGGCATTTTTAATCCACTCCGTGTGGACCGGCCCTGTCGCTCCAAGGATCGATGCATTCTGATCCTGAGACTCGGGCTAGGCAGTCTCGAATTCGGTAAGGACTATCTTTTGCCTTGGTTCATGACGGAAATCCAATTTCCAAATACGTGACGATGCGGTTTTGATTGTATATCTATATATGGCGACATAGTGGTATGGGGCATTAATGCCGTCTATGATTGATAGTTATGATTTGAAATTGTTTTCAAAACATATAAACACTAACAATAATATCAAATGCCTTTGTTTTGTTCGTATCAAGCATATTTTGACCGTTATAAGGTAAAACTCTATCCTCCGGTTTGCGTTGCATTGTGTGATGGGAACTGAGTCTTATAACGGTTTCATTTTTATAAAAAGCATAGCGATGTTTAAAAGAAAGATTTGTTTTAAAGCACTGGTAATCCAATGGAGTAAACCCGTTCCACGAAAGTGGCGTGGTCCTGTGATTAGCCAATTATATATGTGTTGAGTAGATTTCTCATACCAGTCCCATGACTGACTCGTAGTTTGTTTCACTCTCAAACTCGGGTGCCCCTTTTTCCACATGGGCAGCCTTGTATTCAGGTTTAGCTGGTTCTTTTTGGATAGCTGGAGCTGAAGATGGATTCTATCATTCATCTCTTTTTATGCTGTTCATCTCCTATTGTACATATTTTGTTTATTTCCGCTGTAGACATCTATGTATAGCTGAACTGTATTTGTACTAAGTAAGATCCTGTATACTGTGTAACTCTGATGATTCCTTTTATCCAGTATATTTTATTGTTCATTATCTGGTGTATTTATTTAATTCTATTCTGCTATTATCTGTTTCTGTGTTATATTCCAAAGATAACCCTTGTTTCCGTCTGAACGGGATTTTGGGTCGTCACACTATGCCAATACATGATTATCACTCAATCTCCTTTTTGTATCTCACAATGAAATTGTTGATAGATATTAGCTTCAACTCCTTGAGAAGCATTACTGCTCTATTAGATTCGAACTAATGAGTACAATAGCATGATAAAATATAATTTAGTGAGGAGGAGTTCTCACATTGGGTTCCACTCCGTCAGTCTTTAATTGGCGATTTAATATCGTTTGGATTTGGATTCGCCTTAAATTCCAATTTGTTCCTTTTCTGTTCCGGTCAGTTCTGAAATGTAGTACTCGTCTTCACGGTTCCAACGAATCTAATTTCGTCCAATTCTGATATCGTTTGCAAAAGATATGCCCATTTAAATATTGATTACATAATTTAAACTAATTAATAATCGACAAAATGATTAACCTTTAATACTTTTTTTATTAAGGAAATAAATGGCTGCTTCTCTCATCTTCTTCTTCTTTCATGTACTCCAGGAACGATGAACCCAAATTTCGCAACTAGGGTTGAAAACCGCCATCCCCACAAAGCATGTGCCTTCAATCAGAAACTTCCCTGGCATCGAGCTTCGCGCTGCCATCAACTGACCTCCACCTAGTTGAACTCGGTTATCTCAGGCACCACAAAAATCCGTGCGAACTGGTGGCGTTGGAGCCCTAAATTCTCCCTATACACGACGTTTAATCCGATCACCACCGTTGAGTATATACATCTCACCGTGCTCTCGAATTTTTTCATTGAAATGCTCATGAATTGGTGCGTGGATTTTGATATTTAAGGGGGGAAAGGTTGGAGCATTCAGATCATTGATTACATGAGGAAGCGGCTGCACTTATTGACTTGAGGCTAGGGTTTGACTTAGGATTTAGATTTCCTAGGGTATTTATAATATAATAATAATAATATTTAATTCAAACCTTACTTGTTTAATGCCACTTACTCCAAATGAGACCCAACGACCGTCGCCCCTAGCCAAATACCCCAATTCCGGACACAATGGGATATATTTCGTAAGTCAATTCTACTGTTTTGATCAGTTTTTATTTAAATTAAAATATAAATCAATATATTGAATTTTAAACGTACATCTTAACTTACCGAGGCCACATATTGACTCCAAAAATTACAGAAAAAATCTAGCTATGTGTAGACGATACGGTCATAACAAAACTAATTTCATCGAATTTGGAGGCCGTTTGAAAAATGGACATTTTCCAGTCGATTAAATTTAAACTGAATTGACAAAACACGTTTAAATTTACCACGCTCATATATTAAATCCAAAAATTATGAAATTTGAAACCTGACTATAATTTGATATTCCGGATCCAACAAAAGTGGTTTCGTAGAAAATGGAGGTCGTTTGCAAAATGACTATTTTTAAGGGCTATAAATTATTTGAATATATATATATATAAATTCCACAGCGACTATTTTGAATTTTAAACTGGACATATTTTTTAATTCATAAAGTAAAATCTCAGTTTCTTATATTCGTTAGAAAGATATAGCAAAGTAGATTCAAATATTTCTTTTTTTACAGAAATCCGATTTATTTTGAATTCTGTACATTCATTTGGAATTTAAAATCGAATTTCCAAACTACTACGCTATATCAGGCTTGTTTTATAACTAAAATAAATTTATACGTTCTAACTTCGCTTTAAATAAATTTTTAGTCGTTATTATTTAAAATTAATCATCTTAAATATTCAAAACCCATTAAAATAGCTAAAATAAAAATTTTAAATTGGTTCTGAAAATCCGGGTTGTTACCATCCCCCCACTTAAAATCTTTTCGTCCTCGAAAAGGAACGGAGCTGAAAGTTGTTTAACTAACCAACTCAATATTCATTTTGGCTTTCCTTCTTCAACTTTTCAGTTTCTAAGAATTTCCAAATTTCTCAAAAAATTTCGAATTTTTTTGCCATAACCTCCTTTGTACGGACTGATCGGTAAAACCACAACTTGCCTCACAGGGCCCTCATCAATTCGAAAGAAAAAGCCAAGCGGCTAGCCAATCGGCTCATAAAATCATCAAAACCCCAATAAATACAATAAATATGTACCTGTTTATCAGGCATACAATTTTATTCCTCTTCTTATCTTCCATGCTATGACCTGTTCATTATATACACATGTATATGTATGCAATTTCCATAAATTTTCAATTTAATTCTATATTGTACTTGATTTGGCTTAATTTACCTTTTATTCTCTTAGTGGATTGATCATTCCAATAAATTTATTAGTTAACTAATAATCACACAAAATAATCAGCAATCAATTAGTT
Organism: Allium sativum; assembly: GCA_030737875.1. Classification (NCBI taxonomy): domain Eukaryota; kingdom Viridiplantae; phylum Streptophyta; class Magnoliopsida; order Asparagales; family Amaryllidaceae; genus Allium; species Allium sativum. The sequence continues at coordinate 580,647,021 of CM060909.1, read as the reverse complement.
GATTAACTTTTCAAACATATATCTTCTATATATACTCAAAATCATGTTTTCTAAGATCGGATTATATATATAATCACAAATACGTTAATTATAAACTTGTCACTCTCAACTCATATTAGGGCATTTCTAACCCCATCTCTAACGAGTTTCTCATTCTAGGATACTATTGATCCTATATCTAATGAGTTTTCTTTCATAGGATATTACTAATCCAATCTCCGATGAGTCTTTTATTCTGTTCTAACGAGTTGCACCCCAAAGATCTGAGTTAACCAAGGCTCTGATACCATATGTAGTGACCCTCCTTCTTGGTCGATCCAAATCGATCGTTAAACTGACTTAAATCGAACCAAAAAGGCGGATATGCTAACTTTGGGCGCACAACACATCAAAACAAACAACAGAAGACTTTTATAAACATCATAATAATGTTACATCAGAGCACATAATATATCAGAGTATGAATAAATATTACACAGCAGAAAATATATTTACAATAAATGTAACACAATGCAGCAGAAACAAATAAAATAACACGGCGGAAGACTATCAATGCTCCGGACATAGCTTTAAGATTCGATCCAGAATCCTGCTAAATGGAATAATCTACAAAACAAAAACTACTGACTGCCCGTGCGGAAAATATGGGCACCCAGAGTTTATGTAGAAACAATAAACTCCGAGTCATTCATGTGACTGGTGTGAGAACTCAAAATAGTTATTGAACTTTACTTTAAAACTAGTGTGAACCCGTGCTTCGCACACGGTCCAGAAATATACATAAAAAGATATATGGAATACAACAGTTTAACAATTTTTTTGTATGATTTCGATAGTTTAAAATAGTTATATTAAGAAGCCGCATTATTTTGTAAGTAGGAGTTTTTTTTAAGATATGATTGTATTAATGGAAGGGGGGTCGGGGAGAAGCAGTAGAAGCTTGACGTGATGAAGCACATTGTCTAAAGTATCAATTAGAAAAAAATGTTTGTTCTAATGTAATTTATAAATTTCAGTGCTATGCTTAATAGTATGTTTGTTTAGTTGCATCCTAATTTGATGTAATTTATGATTTCATATCTTTATTTGTTTAAACGTGATGATGTATTTTTTACGTGAAGAGACAGTAAACATGTAGGCGAGATGATATAGTCAGTTGGTTATATATACAGAAATATTGTGAGCAGACATAAAAAACAGTAAAAAAAAAAATTGGCATGTGATCAATCATAAGGTAAATTATGTCTCGACAGTGGTACAATTTAGTAGGCTGGAGGAAAGCATGAAAAATATCACGTATGAATAAATTTAGATAAGAACGTCCTTCATTTGTACAAAATATCGTCTAATTATAGCCTCCAAGAGAACAAAAAAAGATGTACAGTAAGTAGAAACAGGCGACATCAGGAATGGAAATGTAAATGAGATGAGCGCAAAATTGAGGATCGCTTGAATTAATGAGATGTAAAGATGGGTAATAGCATTGCATTCATGACAGCAGACGTCAATTACAAAAAGTTTTACAAATGGAAAGATATCCATCGTAGGATTAACACGCAGGAATGTTAAAAAAAAAAGAAAAAAAAGTAGAAACAGCCACTGAAATTGCAGGAAGAGATGAACTTTAGTCAGCTTGTGCATTTTTTGAGTGTATGCCCAAGAGGTTTGATGCGTCATGTTGAAGGAGAGATCCATTAGGAATATATGCAATCTGCAAAGCAAAAGAGCATATGTTATATCAGCAATAAATGGCTTGAAAAAAAAAAGCCTTAATGTGAGTAGTTAGAATGATATTATCACTCCATTATTCAAATAACAGTTGTAAAATGTGAATGAGAGATCTGTTTATAAGAAAAAGCAGGTGGTTAACATATAGAACGATATTATTATTGCACTGTTTATATAAATTTTCCATTTTTCAACGGACAACCAAAATAAATGTTAATAAATCTCTAGCCGAAAATCTTTCCTTCATCTCATATTGAGTATGAATATCTACTGCTATTTAAAAGACTGAACAAACTGGGAGAAAAACAAAACTAAATCAATGATTAACATTTAGTTGCTCCAAATTGTAGTAGTCTTCCATAAATAAATGGATTATCTTAATATATAACCAGTATATTAATGTCTGACATAAAGTCAAGGTGATAAAGTACGTCACCAGGAATATACATATATAATATAATTCTTTCTTATATTTATTTAATATATAGATGTACTAAAATTTAAACATGTCATAATTTTTTATATTTATTACATCTTATTATCTGGTGGAAAGTTTCTAGGGTGTAAACTTTAAAAAAACAATTTTTTTTAACTCCAAAATAAACCGGCTGGAAAGCGATAAAACGTGGAAGGCGTAGATGAAGCATTTTAAAATATTTGAGGCAAGGCATAAACCTCGAAATGTCGTGGGGTAAGATGTTTGGGTAGAGATGAAACGCAAGCAAATAGTTTTTCTGACAATTTAAAATAACCAATGCAAAAATTTAAAAAGTAAATAATTTAAGATACGACTTTGACCAAGTATATATTTTTACTATAATATTAGTACATGGTCAGAGGCAGGTTGTATAACAAAGGGTTGTTAATTTTGTAGCTGTGGATCCATTTTGTGTGAAAGCAAAAAAAGAACAGTTGACGACGGAAGGATGCAAATATAAAAAATATGAAAATGATAAATTATGAAAAAAGTACCTATATTTGGAACGGGATGCAGTTTTGGTTTGAGATATGTTCGCAGGTGAACTTGTGAAAGCGGATGACATTGAGTAAGCTTTGAGTGGAAATATAAACACCGCCCACAGAATCATTTATGCGGACAGTCACCTAGGAGAATGTAGTTGGGATGTAGTTAGGTGCGGTAACAATGACTAATATATGGTACGCTATGATATGGTTTACCTTGTTCATGTTGTGCGGTGGGCTGGTATGGTAAGGAACATACTGCTGAAGCGCAATAATTCTACTTTGCAGATCTGCAGGTGCGTTTGAGTATTTCTGCATGTTTCAAAATATAATAGAGGTTAAGGTTGATGGGTGTATTTATGCATTTTCAGCGATGAGTTTTGCAGGTGTTTGTACATCACCTTGTGCGTGTGAAGTTTTTTCTCCCAGCGCCGTAGAAATCTCAATTCATTTCGTGAGTGCTGTAGTTCGTTGGCAAGCTCACGTGGTGCCTGTAAAGAAGAAAATGGTTGAAATAACAACAAAGAAGCGAGTCATTATTTGACTGTGGGTTAGGTTTTGAAATTAGTGTTAATAGATAACCATAAGTGGGGATATGTTAACTTCGATTCCTCGAGCATTTAGAATGGACTGCACATGACTGGTGTTATCATCGGCCTGTTTTGGAGATAATGTTGTGTTAATAACTAATACATGAGTTGATTAGGGGGTAACATTGTTGGAAATGAAGAAATTAGGGGTATGATACCTGTCCATGTATGTTAATCTGATGTGGGTAGTCCCAACCATTTTTTTAAAAAAAATGTAGCGTATTAGAAGTGTAAGAAAATGTTGTGTGACACAGCAGTGTGGTGAATACGACAATGTACATAGTGAATTTTATGCATGGTGGCTGAAAAATGTAGGTATATATCCTTTGGATTCAGAGGTAAGTAATGTGAGATGTACCTTAACTTTTGGAGTGGATTTGAAGCTCGCCTTGCCGACAGGGGTGGTTAAATGTGTTTGTTGGAGCAATTTATTTTTGAAAAATAGCTCGTGACCCCAATCATGTGTATGTATGACGTAAGAAAGGCCTGCTCATAAGTTGTTAAACGATTTCTACAAACAACATGTGAATATGAATATGATATGTAGAGTGAATAACTGAGATGTGGTTTGTATTACCTGGAGTAAATGATTCTGCATAGTGTTCTGATGTTTTAACGCTAAAAAGGCGAATGTTGCCATGTGTTCGCACAGCGTTAAAATGTTTGTTTTGGTGACATGGTGTAAGTTTGAGTGGTTGCATATGTCGAAAACATGTACAACCTTAACATATTTTTGTAATGTTAAGGTTTTTGCAAAGTCGGAGGAAATAACGTGCTATATATATGGATCATAAAATGAGATCGATAAAAAAAAAGTAAAGGGTAGAAAGCTGCAATGCTTTATTAAAGAGACAACAGTAGACAGTCAACAACAAACACAAACAGTACATGCATTACAACTGGAAATAAAGTTCAAAGTGCGTAGAGCAGATATTAAAAGCTAGTTAGCAAGCGTACGTAGCTTCTTTTTTGCAGGTCCTTTCACCGGAGCTGCTTTCACGTCAGAGGTGGAAGGGACCTACATGCGCAATATTGAATGTGTAATATGGTTGTTTAACAATTGTAGGAAAGGGATTAGTATAAGTGTAAGTTGCAAAATGCAAATGGAAGATATTATGTAACAACCCGTATTTCAATAACATGTTAAAACAAGAATCAAGGCAGAATTTAATTTTAAATTCCGAATCAAGTGAAACAGGCTATGCCATTGCGTTCGTCTCGGAAAAATACGCGAAATAGAGTCCGAGTTTTCGAGAATCGGAGTCCGTATGACCAAGTTATGGTCCGTCAAAGTTTTCGAGGTTTTCAAGTTTGAAAATCACCTAGGAAGTTCAAGTTTTGGGGTAGGCGGGAATTTTCCCGCCAAAGCCCATGTCGACAGGGGAGTCGACAGGGCTGTCGACACCCCTGGACCCCAAGTCGACAGGGCTGTCGACTTGGGTGTCGACTGGGTCCAAAAACACAACTCCGTGTTCTGTGGCCTGGTGCACCTGAATGCAGTCTTGGTCTGGTCTGATGGGCCTGTGACGATTTCTGTGGTCTAGATTAATCCTAGATCTAATCCTAGGGCCTAAAACTATCCTAATCTCTATAAAAAGACCCTAAACCTAACCTAAATCCCTAAAAATCAAACCTAACAACTAAATGCTGCCAAAATCAATATTGATCATGGCCTCCATCTCAAATCCCTAGAGCCTATGCACTTAAATCAAGTTCAAATCAAAAGGTGCAAGCTTGCTACACCAAATCAAGGCCAAATCAACGTTGCTATGCGAGTTTCATGGCGGATCTTCGTCAAAGGAGCCACCTTTCTTCGCCAAAACGATTCATGCTCCTAGTCCTCTTGCCATGCTATATAAGTTCTAGCTACTTTTAGATGGAAACGGTAGTTTTGATAATGACATGGGATAAAATGAGGCTAAACATGATTATGCGAACCTATATGAACCTTACCTTGCCTCTTGTGTTCATATTTATGATTTTAGGCCATGTGAGTGACTTAATCATGCCTCTCATGCTATGCATAACCTAGTTTAACTTGCAAGTTTGGATCTTTATGCATGAAATGCTAGCATGAACCTTTAGGAACCACTTTATGTGTGAAACATTGGCTAAGACAAGATTTTGGGGCTTATGCATGTTTATGAACCCAAACCCCTTATGGTAACATGCAAGTTTGTGGCCAAATCCTTTATGAGATTATGCATGCTCGTGGCCAATCCCCTCTTTTAAGTTGTGCATGTTTATGGCTAAACCCTTTTTGATTATATGCATGTTTGTGGCCAAATTACCTTATGACACTATGCATGTTTATGGCCAATCCCTTTATGATGTTATGCATGTGGAAGCCAAGCCCCTTTTTGGCATCATGCATGTTTTGAGACCAATATGTGACAATAGTATCCTTACTATGTTGACTCGCTTTGCTTGCGTTGGGAAAACACGATTTTGGGTAGTTAGATAAACATGAACATGTCGCAAAATCTTAACTTGAATATGACATGTGTTTATACTTGAAAGATAACATGGAAGTTGACATGTAAGTATGCATAAAAACATGAGCTTGGGAATTTACCTATTAAGTTAGGTCTACCCTTTGGGAATTTACCTATTAAGTTAGGTCTACCCAAATGCTTGAAAAACTTGTAACATGTTTTGGAAACATGTTGAACTTAGATAATATGAGTGTGGCCAACTCGAGGTTGGGTTGAGTTTGCAACGTAAAACTACCCGGAACCGACCGGCCTAACTAGTAGTTGCAAACAATAGGACCCAATGTGAGAAGTTGGTCATGTCGCGCTTAAGACCCGAGGTTAGACTAGGTTGTGGTGTAAATCTACCCGGACCCGCCCGGCTTAACTAGTAACCACAACAAGGTCTAATGTGAGAGGTTGAGGGTGCATTAATTAAATTAATGCCACATAATAGGGTTAAGTTAATTTGATTAATGAGGCTTAACCAAACATGATATGGACAAATGGGTTAAGTAATTTGATTAGGCTAATGATACTTAACAAAACATGATAAGTTTGGGTAGGTTAAGTAACTTGATTTGCCTAATGACACTTGACCATTTTTATACGACTAGTGGACGGGATTAAGTTAACCAACACTTAATCAATCCAACACGATAACGTGATAAGGTTAAGTAAATTTTCTTAATGACACTTAACCGTATAATACAGTTAATGGATGGGGTTAAGATTAGGCTTAACTAATCTAAACACAGTAATTCGATAGGGTTAAGTTAAACACTTAACCAATTTAAACTTGGTAATTCAATGAGGTCAAGTAACCCATACTTAACCGACTTAACTTGGTAATTTAATGGGGTTAAGTTAAACACTTAACTAATTTTAACACGATGATTTGATGAGGTTAAGTGACCTATACTTAACCAATCTAACTCGTTAATTTGATGGGGTCAAATTAATATATACTTAACCAATCTAAAATGATAATTAGACGAGGTTAAGCCGTGGATTGCTTGATATACTTAACCAACTTGACACATGGTCTGTAGGGTTAAGTCTTGGACTTGGATACTTAGCCAGTTTCGACATGTTTTGTAGACGGGTTAAGTTGTGAACTTAAGTGACCCTTAACCCATTAGATAAACCCTAATTCGGAGGATTAGGTAAATAACCATAGTTAACAAGGATTATGGAAATAAGGCTAAGTGGTAAACCTTAGTTAAGGGAAACTAATTAATAATTCTTAGTCAAGGAAATTTGGACCATTTCTTAGATAGATCAGTAACCCGATACGTTAGAGTAGGCGTGTAGGAGCAGGCTATCTGATTCGGATAAAGGCTCCAACGAACTGGGTAATGAAGCAGCGGCTTCGGGGAACGTGAGGATATTCTTGGGATCCCTCTGTGAGCTGTCAGGTCATTATACTAGGCTCACGAGAGGTTGAGGTCTGCGGTAGAAGAACCAAGAATATGCCTTGGTTGCTATGCGAGCGACCTAAAGACTGGGGTGGATAGCAGTGAGTCGGCGGATACATAAGGTGCCCGAGATAGCAAGTTCGTCGATCATCTACCATCTTGAGTCAAGCGTGTACGTACGGAAAGGCAGGGAACACCCAACAGACCATAATTGCTATCTAATTATGGGTGAGGTAGGCCGTAGGATGTGGGCTGGCCGGAGTGTAGTTCTCATGCAAGATTTCCTCTTGTGTTGCCTTTCACTAGTTGAGGGAGGGGTCTTGTGGGACCATAGCCACGTGTAGAAAAGCAGACCTTAGTATCTGCATCGACAGATAAATCTAAAGCTCCCGACCGAGTCCTGTATTTCTTGTTTTGGCCGGTGGCAGGACTCGGATGGCACGATGTGATACATGTGCATCCAGTTATAGAAAAACGATTCACGATGAATGCGTGGGAAAAAGGGCGCGGTTGAGGGTTAGCGTAATCCCTAGTGGCCTAGGTGGTTTAACCCAAACCGAAATACGAAAGCGTGCAATAGGTAAGCGTAATCCCTAGTGGTGCTAGGTGGCGTAAGTCCTAGTAGTTCAAACGATGATTCATATGGAAGAGCCTAGCTAGAACAAGGGTGACAGTCCAAAGGATTTCAAGGATAATACGACATGCGGAAGCCCGTACGAAGTACGGCAAAGGACTGAACTTATATATACATGGAAAGAAACATATGATTTGAGTAACCTATATATGAGATATATTAGGTCGACATGGACCATTACACGACTTTGAGCAAGAGACATTCATGGTTAACACATGACGCGGGTAGGGATACTAGTACGAGAGGTGCAGAGCAAATATACATGTTAGAACTAGGAAGAATATACATAATAGATACCGTGGGATGTTAGACGGGGTAGATACCTTGGGAAAATGTACTCGATAGAAATCTGACGATGTGATACCTTGACTTATCATAACACCTTAGTTTTCATGATACCTTAGTTTACCTTGCCGCAGTAGTTTAACCGGCTACTCTGGTTTATCTATCTTGTAGTTATCCTTATGTTTACTTTCAGTTTATGCATGTCATGTTACCTTTACCTGTTTTTATACTGGAAGTAGATAGGACTTACTCAGTCTTTTTGACTGACCCGTTTTGTTTCGCCTCTTTTCTTCCGTTTCCCCCCCCCCCAGGTTTCAGGGAGGAAACACTGCTGTTTAGTTCGGACTTCTTCTGCTTGAAGGTCATCATGGATGGCTTGGACTTCTCTTGGCTATGGCTACTTTACTGTTTTACTTGGGGAATAATTTATTAAAAAGTCTTTATGCTTCTTTACTATTGCAAGACAGATTTTGATGTACTCTGATGTAAAAGGCTTTAGACCTTATTTATTCATGTTATGAAAGTTTGATTTTACTTCCGCCATTTATATATGTTCTGTCTTGTGATATTTCTGTGCATGTTTACCAATAATGCCCCTCTAAAGCTAGTGCATTCCTTTGCGAGTGACCCTAGCAGAGGCTGGGTGTTACATTTGGTATCAGAGCAGAAGGTTACTAGACTGGGCAAAAGTTCTTAAAGACCTTCTGAATTTTTTTTGAAAAATCGTTTACAAAGAAGCATTTTTCAAGAAAATTTTCTTTTAAAAAGAAAAAGGCTATTCCCCAAAGGCCATTAGCATCATCCTTGTTTCCTTGATTTAATCTCTTTTCCTTTCTTTCCTCCATCTGTAGTCACAGTGGTTTTGACTGCGACTAGTCTTTCTAGCTGCGTAAGTGTCTCCCATACGATGGAGGTGGTTCTCGAGAGACCGTTGCAGAGTTATGCATGAAAGGATAGTAAGAACAAGGATAAAGGATACGAGCTCAGGGATAAGCAACATGTTGGTATGGCTGAGTCCTAAAAGGAGGGAGAAAGATGAACAATGAAACCCATGACGAGAGGGTACCTTTGGCATAGTGAAACGGGATAGATAGTTAAGTAGCATGGGACAAGGACAAGATTATTGGGAGGGCAATAGTATGCTCTCATTTCTAAGGTACCTCAGAAGGAGGGTAACGATCTTGTTAAAGGTTTAGCTTTTCTTCTCTATCATCCTGTCGGGACTTTGCTTTGATCACCGCATCTTTTAAGTCTGCTTCGATAGTTGAGTCTCTGCACCTTAGTACTAGCGTAGTAGAGAATCCCGCTTTTGTCTCAAGTCCTATTGGAAGATCGGTCCATTTATCCATAGCTTGTTTGGATTTGAGAGTGTCTATATCAAGTGTTGAGCTTGGAAATAATGCTTATGTTTATAAGTTGTGGATGGATTCTAGGGATGAAGTGGTTATCCAGTAAGGGGTGCCACTCTCGGTTTTAAAAGGAGGGTAGTTAGACTCTTGGCTTGCTTTGGTAATACCCTCGAAGTCTCGTGTAACCTTTTGGGTTCTGTCATGGCTAGTTACCTAGAATCCCAGGATGCAGTTGTTGGTAATCCGTTTGAATAGAATTCGCCGCTAAGGCGGATGGTTCGTTTCGATTATGTATGAGTTATGGGAATCACCCTAGTAAGGACTCTTGGCAATTTGGATTGACATCGGAAAACGAGATCCAGAATTCACTAGTGAATTTTGGAGAGCTGGCTTGAGTACGTAGATATGGTTGAGCCAAGTATACTAGGGAAAGAATAAGTGCAAGTGGAACGAGAGGCGACGAGGAAATGAGTTCCAACTCATGTTATGGAAACAGGAAGTAAGAAGCTGCGAAATCGTGAAGTAAAAGGCGCGGTCAAGGCACGATGGAACTAAGCTCAAGGTAATGCGACGCAGGAGACTGAAGACTAAATACGTGCATGATATCTCTTTTGGGAATATATCCTCGACCCCTGTTTTCTGTTGAGCTTGCTTGTAGGCTATCTTTTATGGATATCCTCTCGGTCCTGTTTCTGTTACGAACCCCGTAAGGAGTTTGTTTTGCTTATCTTCTCGATCTTATTTTAGGGAATCTTAGGTAGAACCCTATGGATGTAAACATGTATTTGAAACATGTTATGGTTGATATGGTTGCAAATGATTGCAAGTGGTTGCTCGTGGATGCGCGAATACACGTTAGATACTAGATTGACGCGATCACATTTCATGTTGCATATACACGAGTATTTATACTTGTTTATGGATGAAATTGAATGTGTTACCATGTGGACGTTGCATATGGATGAATGTTTGTGCACGCATATAGTGTATATATATGACTAGGACTATTTGCATACATGTTGGATTCATGGCACTATACATATTTTGCATTAGAAAGATTATTCAGGCCTGATCATTAGCATTAGCTAAGGAACATGTACACACACGTTTTGCATATATTCATACAGCATTAGAAATCATCTAAGGACAATGGTTGCTTGTGGATGATGTTTTGAGTAGATGGATGATGGATGGTAGGATATGTTCTTCCTAACTTAGAGATTTCGGGGACGAAATCCTAAAAGGTGGGGAGAATGTAACAACCCGTATTTCAATAACATGTTAAAACAAGAATCAAGGCAGAATTTAATTTTAAATTCCGAATCAAGTGAAACAGGCTATGCCATTGCGTTCGTCTCGGAAAAATACGCGAAATAGAATCCGAGTTTTCGAGAATCGGAGTCCGTATGACCAAGTTATGGTCCGTCAAAGTTTTCGAGGTTTTCAAGTTTGAAAATCACCTAGGAAGTTCAAGTTTTGGGGTAGGCGGGAATTTTCCCGCCAAAGCCCATGTCGACAGGGGAGTCGACAGGGCTGTCGACACCCCTGGACCCCAAGTCGACAGGGCTGTCGACTTGGGTGTCGACTGGGTCCAAAAACACAACTCCGTGTTCTGTGGCCTGGTGCACCTGGATGCAGTCTTGGTCTGGTCTGATGGGCCTGTGACGATTTCTGTGGTCTAGATTAATCCTAGATCTAATCCTAGGGCCTAAAACTATCCTAATCTCTATAAAAAGACCCTAAACCTAACCTAAATCCCTAAAAATCAAACCTAGCAACTAAGTGCTGCCAAAATCAATATTGATCATGGCCTCCATCTCAAATCCCTAGAGCCTATGCACTTAAATCAAGTTCAAATCAAAAGGTGCAAGCTGGCTACACCAAATCAAGGCCAAATCAACGTTGCTATGCGAGTTTCATGGCAGATCTTCGTCAAAGGAGCCACCTTTCTTCGCCAAAACGATTCATGCTCCTAGTCCTCTTGCCATGCTATGTAAGTTCTAGCTACTTTTAGATGGAAACGGTAGTTTTGATAATGACATGGGATAAAATGAGGCTAAACATGATTATGCGAACCTATATGAACCTTACCTTGCCTCTTGTGTTCATGTTTATGATTTTAGGCCATGTGAGTGACTTAATCATGCCTCTCATGCTATGCATAACCTAGTTTAACTTGCAAGTTTGGATCTTTATGCACGAAATGCTAGCATGAACCTTTAGGAACCACTTTATGTGTGAAACATTGGCTAAGACAAGATTTTGGGGCTTATGCATGTTTATGAACCCAAACCCCTTATGGTAACATGCAAGTTTGTGGCCAAATCCTTTATGAGATTATGCATGCTCGTGGCCAATCCCCTCTTTTAAGTTGTGCATGTTTATGGCTAAACCATTTTTGATGATATGCATGTTTGTGGCCAAATTACCTTATGACACTATGCATGTTTATGGCCAATCCCTTTATGATGTTATGCATGTGGAAGCCAAGCCCCTTTTTGGCATCATGCATGTTTTGAGACCAATATGTGACAATAGTATCCTTACTATGTTGACTCGCTTTGCTTGCGTTGGGAAAACACGATTTTGGGTAGTTAGATAAACATGAACATGTCGCAAAATCTTAACTTGAATATGACATGTGTTTATACTTGAAAGATAACATGGAAGTTGACATGTAAGTATGCATAAAAACATGAGCTTGGGAATTTACCTATTAAGTTAGGTCTACCCTTTGGGAATTTACCTATTAAGTTAGGTCTACCCAAATGCTTGAAAAACTTGTAACATGTTTTGGAAACATGATGAACTTAGATAATATGAGTGTGGCCAACTCGAGGTTGGGTTGAGTTTGCAACGTAAAACTACCCGGAACCGACCGGCCTAACTAGTAGTTGCAAACAATAGGACCTAATGTGAGAAGTTGGTCATGTCGCGCTTAAGACCCGAGGTTAGACTAGGTTGTGGTGTAAATCTACCCGGACCCGCCCGGCTTAACTAGTAACCACAACAAGGTCTAATGTGAGAGGTTGAGGGTGCATTAATTAAATTAATGCCACATAATAGGGTTAAGTTAATTTGATTAATGAGGCTTAACCAAATATGATATGGACAAATGGGTTAAGTAATTTGATTAGGCTAATGATACTTAACAAAACATGATAAGTTTGGGTAGGTTAAGTAACTTGATTTGCCTAATGACACTTGACCATTTTTATACGACTAGTGGACGGGATTAAGTTAACCAACACTTAATCAATCCAACACGATAACGTGATAAGGTTATGTAAATTTTCTTAATGACACTTAACCGTATAATACAGTTAATGGATGGGGTTAAGATTAGGCTTAATTAATCTAAACACAGTAATTCGATAGGGTTAAGTTAAACACTTAACCAATTTAAACTTGGTAATTCAATGAGGTCAAGTAAACCATACTTAACCGACTTAACTTGGTAATTTAATGGGGTTAAGTTAAACACTTAACTAATTTTAACACGATGATTTGATGAGGTTAAGTGACCTATACTTAACCAATCTAACTCGTTAATTTGATGGGGTCAAATTAATATATACTTAACCAATCTAAAATGATAATTAGACGAGGTTAGGCCATGGATTTCTTGATATACTTAACCAACTTGACACATGGTCTGTAGGGTTAAGTCTTGGACTTGGATACTTAGCCAGTTTCGACATGTTTTGTAGACGGGTTAAGTTGTGAAATTAAGTGACCCTTAACCCATTAGATAAACCCTAATTCGGAGGATTAGGTAAATAACCGTAGTTAACAAGGATTATGGAAATAAGGCTAAGTGGTAAACCTTAGTTAAGGGAAACTAAGTAATAATTCTTAGTCAAGGAAATTTGGACCATTTCTTAGATAGATCAGTAACCCGATACGTTAGAGTAGGCGTGTAGGAGCAGGCTATCTGATTCGGATAAAGGCTCCAACGAACTGGGTAATGAAGCAGCGGCTTCGGGGAACGTGAGGATATTCTTGGGATCCCTCTGTGAGCTGTCAGGTCATTATACTAGGCTCACGAGAGGTTGAGGTCTGCTGTAGAAGAACCAAGAATATGCCTTGGTTGCTATGCGAGCGACCTAAAGACTGGGGTGGATAGCAGTGAGTCGGCGGATACATAAGGTGCCCGAGATAGCAAGTTCGTCGATCATCTACCATCTTGAGTCAAGCGTGTACGTACGGAAAGGCAGGGAACACCCAACAGACCATAATTGCTATCTAATTATGGGTGAGGTAGGCCGTAGGATGTGGGCTGGCCGGAGTGTAGTTCTCATGCAAGATTTCCTCTTGTGTTGCCTTTCACTAGTTGAGGGAGGGGTCTCGTGGGACCATAGCCACGTGTAGAAAAGCAGACCTTAGTATCTGCATCGGCAGATAAATCTAAAGCTCCCGACCGAGTCCTGTATTTCTTGTTTTGGCCGGTGGCAGGACTCGGATGGCACGATGTGATACATGTGCATCCAGTTATAGAAAAACGATTCACGATGAATGCGTGGGAAAAAGGGCGCGGTTGAGGGTTAGCGTAATCCCTAGTGGCCTAGGTGGTTTAACCCAAACCGAAATACGAAAGCGTGCAATAGGTAAGCGTAATCCCTAGTGGTGCTAGGTGGCGTAAGTCCTAGTAGTTCAAACGATGATTCATATGGAAGAGCCTAGCTAGAACAAGGGTGACAGTCCAAACGATTTCAAGGATAATACGACATGCGGAAGCCCGTACGAAGTACGGCAAAGGACTGAACTTATATATACATGGAAAGAAACATATGATTTGAGTAACCTATATATGAGATATATTAGGTCGACATGGACCATTACACGACTTTGAGCAAGAGACATTCATGGTTAACACATGACGCGGGTAGGGATACTAGTACGAGAGGTGCAGAGCAAATATACATGTTAGAACTAGGAAGAATATACATAATAGATACCGTGGGATGTTAGACGGGGTAGATACCTTGGGAAAATGTACTCGATAGAAATCTGACGATGTGATACCTTGACTTATCATAACACCTTAGTTTTCATGATACCTTAGTTTACCTTGCCGCAGTAGTTTAACCGGCTACTCTGGTTTATCTATCTTGTAGTTATCCTTATGTTTACTTTCAGTTTATGCATGTCATGTTACCTTTACCTGTTTTTATACTGGAAGTAGATAGGACTTACTCAGTCTTTTTGACTGACCCGTTTTGTTTCGCCTCTTTTCTTCCGTTTCCCCCCCCCCCAGGTTTCAGGGAGGAAACACTGCTGTTTAGTTCGGACTTCTTCTGCTTGAAGGTCATCATGGATGGCTTGGACTTCTCTTGGCTATGGCTACTTTACTGTTTTACTTGGGGAATAATTTATTAAAAAGTCTTTATGCTTCTTTACTATTGCAAGACAGGTTTTGATGTACTCTGATGTAAAAGGCTTTAGACCTTATTTATTCATGTTATGAAAGTTTGATTTTACTTCCGCCATTTATATATGTTCTGTCTTGTGATATTTCTGTGCATGTTTACCAATAATGCCCCTCTAAAGCTAGTGCATTCCTTTGCGAGTGACCCTAGCAGAGGCTGGGTGTTACATATTATGTGTTAACATATGTGGAATAGGCTATTTTTACCTTTGAAAAGCTTTGTTCAACTGTTCCAGTACTAACGTCTGTGGCTGGAGTGTTAATCCTGGTTGCAATAAGTTTTTTCAGGCTAGCAGAGGTAACAAAGGTGTCACGCTTTGCCTGGAAAATTTCAGTTCTTCCCACGACTTGGTTCAAGATGCTAGCAACCTTGTTTGATCCACCCACCTTAAAATACGGTAACTTGTTAGTTGATGTATGATATAGCGAATAGCAAGTTTAAAGATTGATGTGAAATGAGGTAGGCCTTGAAGTGAAGAACATGCTGGCAAACGGTTAATTGTATAGACATACCTCAGATGTCTGCAAGCGGTACAAAGATTCAGCTTTTTGTTTGGTGAGGAATTCCGCCACTTTGTCAAACAGGACGATGGATGTAGTGGCTGTACCATCTTCAACGATTACCTCTAAGCGGAACCTGAAAAATGTTTATGGTCAATGAGTACTGAATCTTAATTTTTTGTCTAAGGTATGTGTTGATGGGGTTACCTATGCAGCGGGAAGGCAATCTCCCTGCCACACTTGTTGCAGCGAGTGGTTGGGGCTGAGCCGTCAACACGGGATTTGCAAATGTTACACGAAAAGTATTCCCATCCGTTGTCGAGAACAACGTTAGTTATTTTACCCTCAAACTCAAATATTTTCCCCTGTGTAATCATAAATGGTGCAATTTCGGTTTTAAAAAAAATATTGGTAACTGAAATCATTGAAAGACATGGATATCAAGTCTGGTTTAATAATATATCTCATTACGATAACCACGCACATGCACGAAGTAAACGATGCATGACTTGATGTAAAAGTATCAGTTTTTATTCAAAGAACACCAGACTATGTAATCCACATCAGTAATTAAAATAGGTAGACTTTAAAATAAGTAATTTAAATTTAATAAAAATTTCAATTAAAATCTATATGTTAATTTATATAATAAGATTGTATACTATGTGTGCACAGATGTTCACATTTCAAAATACTTACAATATGGGGGTAGTAATAATTTTTTTATGGGTAGAAGTTAAAGTCTAATCTAAAAGTATGTTCAATGACTTTCATAAAGCTGGTAATCGTAAATGTGGTACTGGTGAAGATTATAAAATGTAAGCTAGTAAGCGAAATTGTAATTGTTGAGATAAACTATTGTAACGGAGTTCAAAATAATATGATACACGTCATATTATCCATAGTGATGGTATATGGTATGAGTAAGACTAGTTAAAAAAAACAACATGCTATAAAAATATAATGAACATTGTTGTTGTCATTAATGAGATAGTATTTATATAGATATATGATGTAGTAACTACGAAGATGAAACATGTGCTTGGCAAAACCGAAACTATTTTGGAATAAATATCTATTATAAAAATATATACAGCATTGTTGTTATATTGTAATTTAAATGAGATACGATGTGCAGCAATAATTTCCTTACTTCGTACTGTATATCAAGATCTGGGCTTATGATATCAGACAGGGTTTTGCCAATGACCATGTCATCTACCTTCTTGAAATTGCTCCCTTCTGAGGAAACCAAAGGCAGTTTCCTCTTTCGGAAACTGCAAGATAAATAGGGATATAAAATGCACTGAGCACACTACTTTTACGTCAAAGAAATAGGAGTCAGACTTACGTCTTGAGTAGATTAGATCCTTCAGCAATGTCCAAATTTGTGTAAATGCACGTTGCGCTGGTCGATGCCAAACTTGGCTTACCTGAAATTAGTGAAAAAAAATTTAGTGTACAAACAAATGCTATATGGGTTATATTTAATGTTGTTGTTGTACATGTAGTCATACCCTGATAATTTCGAACGGTCATTGAAGTTAAGATAACAGTATTGTTGTTATCATCGAGGGCAGACCGGTCGATGATGGAGGCTTTGTCGCCCCCACAAAGTAGCAGCCAATCTTGTACCGCTGTGCATTGTGCGAAATCATTTAGGTGTTGCACATGGTGTAACTTTCGATTAGCAAGTAAGAATGGGATATAAGAGGGATGTTTTAAAATACCAGTGCAGGTAGATGACCAGCTCGCGCTTTGCAGCCACTGATCCATTAATGGTCTGTTGGTTGACAACTTCACCCACATTATGCAATATCCCAATTACATCTGAGTTGACGACGGAAGTGTCAAGCTGATTAGTTGCACAATTCATAGCTGCATACATGGGACTTAAAAATAAAGTAGGGAGGTACAACGTCAAGTGTGAGAACCTATCAAGTACTTAATACTATCAGTTCTTGTAATGATTGTTGCATAGTCGGCAAAGGAAAACTTATGCATTGGAATTCTGTCACTATGGCTGTCAATCTTGGTAACCGAGGTCATAGCGTTGAAATCAATTTTCATTGATTTGTGGATTGGAAGATACCGGTCACCGGCAGGAGTGACATTGAATTCGCCAATGTCGTACACTAATCCTTCCTGAAGTTGCCCTTGAAATAGCTGGAGGAAACGTGGCCCAATCATGGCATGCATTTCCCCACCCTGCAGTACAATGGATGTAGCCTATATTGTAAGTGGGATGCACTGAACCCACATAAAGATTTGCAAAGAGCATACAAAATAAATTTTAGCAGCATAACATTTTAGAAAATCAATAAACCTTTTTATCAAAATCAATATGTAAGTGGGATTGTATTATTATATAACTTAATTCGTAAAGAAAAAAAGGGACACTGTTTGATTGCATATATTTGCTTGGCTTTATACTTCCGCGGAAGCCGTTGTGGTTGAGTATTTCGTAGTATATGCGTAGTAGATAGTAACTTCTGTTGAAAATAAGGTAGTCACAAGCGAAGCATAAGTCGGTAAAGCTTAGCATGTTTATGTAAAAATTTCATATTTATCCAGATACATGAGTAACGATCCGCTAGGTTGGCATAATTAAAACATATTATTTGGTTGAAATAGGAGTAGTAACATTGGATGAAGTTGGTTTCTGTGGTCACTATATACACAAATAGGAAGCATGAATTTTTTAAAAAAGGAGATATAATCATTGACATGGTACTGTATAATCATACGTGAACCATACGGAAAAAACAAACTGTGCGGGCAAGATAGTACAGTACGACAGTAGTATTAATTTAGCAAAAATGTAATATCATGTTAGATAATATTTGTCATTTCGATCCATTATGTAGAAATCACAGTGATAGTAAATATTAAAAAGTGAAGAGTATAAAAATATTTTCCATTTATATGTCAAAGGTAGAAGCTGATAAAGGAAGACTGCTTCGCACACGGTTGTTATAAGAATGATTCGCACACGCTCAATTTCAAGAATATAAATATGCATTTATAAGAGCAGAAACTGATCATGGGAAATCCTTGATTTATGTATATGGATGGAAAAATGTACGTTCAGTTTAAAAATTATTTATCTTACAATACACGGTGATTACATGAATATTGGTTTTTCTGCTTGTTAACGCACTGTTTTTTATGGACGAACATAACAGTTTGAATAGTTATTTATCAAAGTGTAAAAAAACAGTAATTAAGGTGATGAAAGAAGTATTATAATCCGTATGAAATATGAGTAAATATATGTGTAGTTAGACAACGTAGGTTGAGACAGCATGTTTAATTTTATTTTCTTTGAAAAGCAGACGGTTCATTAAAGAAATCAGCATAGAGGTGAGGGGAAAAAGCAGGGTAAAAGTGTAGTAATGTAGAATGATTGAAACATTAGTTCGCAGGCAGGCAACAATGAATGTAATGATGAAAAGAGAAAAAAATATAGCTGTAGTGGGAAAATAAGATGTAGTTGGCATATACAGTGTAAAGCATGACAGAAAATGGTGGAATGAGTGCAGTATTAGGAAAAAGAGCAGACCTCGTTATCTAAAAGCTGCATGTTGAGGCCGAACACGTCATTGCTGCGTAGGTTGATGGAGTTCCATAATCTGGCAACGCGAACTCGGACCGTTGCAGCAGCAGCGCCAATAGTAAGTGATTGCAGAGGTACACGTACATCATCCATTTTAGAACCTGAAGGAGGAAAAGGAGCATTAAAGTTGTCAGGTAGGTGGTTTAGTAGAACGTAAAGGGAAAATGTTAGAAGAAAGAGGGAAGATATTATGATACTTTACCAGGGGTGCTGTAATAAACTCTGAAATTAACTGGCAGATGGTAAGAATAGATGGGAGAAAATGTCCATATATATAAGACTGCTCCAGCGAAGAAGCATGACCTTTGGTCATCCTGCGTAATTAATGAATGGCAGTTATATTTCTAGTGTAGACTATTCCCCTTCTTATTCTACCGTTGTAGTAAATCAGGTGGGTAATATTTTAATGAGGGATTAAAGATGTTAATGTGTAAAAGGCTGCCAGGTGGGCAATAATTAATTAATTAGAATAAAACTGAAGAAGGCAAAAGGTATTTTAGAACAGGTTAGCAAGCAGAATATAAAAGGTATTGTACCATTGTGGGCACGCATGTAGATAGTTACAAACATAAAGCACAATGTATTAATGATGGTAATATGAAGTGGAACAATTATAGCATATAATTAAATTAGTAACTGAAAATGTTAACAGTAGTTGGTTAAAAAGGATATGTTTTATGTGATAGGAGAACCAAAGATTTTCAAGGAATATTAACTGCTGCAAATTTAACATAGAAAGCAATCTTCTATGTGTGAGGGATAAAATTGATTATTTGCAGCTAGCAAAACGCAAACGTACAGTCCTTGTTGACTCTAAGAATTCAGTTTATGTGAATAAAAATGTCAAACCACGAAAAAAAGGTGGGAAAAAAACACAGATTACAAACAGTTTTTGAAAGAAAAAAATGTAACTGAAAGAACCACACCTGTGTTTGAATCGCATGCAACCCTGCCCATTCATTCATACACCAATGCATTACAGCTGCTTTTACTGTCTCCCTAAAAGGTTATAAAAAAAGATTTAGGAAGAGTTGGTTATAGAAAATCCAGCGGAGAAGAAAAAAACATGTTCAAAAATTTAATGTACAGACGGAATGAATTAATTAGTGATGTATTATGGATAAATGACAACAAAGGAAGCAAAGGAGATATGCATAATATTTAAGATAACTTAATTAATAACAAAAATGTCGGAAGTAAAATAAAAAACTAAGTATAAAATGAAAAGACTAACTGAAGCATTGTGCATAAAGAAAATAGTCAATAAAAAATAATTTTGTAAAAAAAATCATCATTAATTGTACAATCACGTTATAATTATACATGTCAGTATATTCAACATATTGGCTGCAGTCCTCATTAGCTACGTATACATTATAGCAACGTTGAACATGAATGATGAACATTTACATAATAACTAAAAAAAATCCAAATGCAACGTTAAATTTGTACATATGAACATATACATAATTATGACAGTTATTATCAAGAAATGTATAAAATTATGGTCAAAAATCCAAGACAGTTATTATATATCAAATAATGAAGTAAAAAAATGGACAAAAAATCATGAACTTAAGTATCAAAAGAGAAACAAAGGTAAAAAACCAAGAAATAGCTACAACCTTGTTGGTGGCTCCAACTTAAAAAAAGTGAAATGCAAATAACTTACCAAAAAAATGCTATGCTTTAAATGAAGCAAATAGATGATGGATGAAAGGATTAAAGTGGAGTGAAAGAGCAGTAAAACAGATTTAATGACGTCATTCGTAACTAATAATTGTTAATCCATGCTTTGTTATAGGGATCACAACCATTTGAAGTCTCTGTTATTCTTATATGTCAATTGTTCTTTGTCTTTTAGTTTATCTTCCCACTAAACGCAAGGAATTTTATTATATAGATTTTAAACTGAAAAAATTGATGAGAAATATTTGATGGGAAGCTAACGCTCTAATAATCATAGTGACAGTAGACGTCAAGTAAGCTGAACTGTGAATTGCCCAGAAAACTCAAGCTCTTAATGATATTGCAATACATCTGATAACTACATACATTCATTCAGTGTTTGATTAACAATGCATAAAAAACCGTTGATTAAATTTATGGTTTGGCAAATAGATGAAAATAAAAAAATAAACTGGTTATTATAACCATCATAATCTTATTGGCAATTAGTTATTTATCATAGCATAATATGAGCTTGGCAACCATGGCTTCCATCATAGCCCCTATTATGTCCATAATCAGTCATCTTATGTACAAATTATAAATATTGTACTCTAAAATATCCAAACATAATAGGCAAAATAATCTGATTCAAAACTCTAAGACCAAATTAACTCAAAAGCACAGCTAGCAGATAGTGTTTCTATAGTTGCATGTCCTATATGTTACATGCAAAAACTTAATAATTGAATAGATCATTTCTATGCCCGAGTTTAACTTATTATCTCCCATGTTGCCTGCAGAAATGCACATTACATTGGTTTTTCGAAGTGTGCGGTATAAAATTACAACCTCATTTAAAAAAGAAACATAAGATATTTGGTTTTATTACAATACGAAACATGTAGACAAAAATTAACTCTGCGTGGGATGTAGATGACATGTTCCATCCATTAACATAACATAATTCAACCGACTCCATTCCCTTGACCAATAATCTGAACAATAACATCATGTAACTAAGTTTAAAATATTCTTTTTTAGCTTCTTCCATTAAATTCAAATTTTACATAAGTTATCTTTCTTTTCCCGATGGCCCAAATAATTACTGCAACCTAGAAGCAAGGATTTGATTCAAAGAAAGAAATCAATCATGCATGTAGTGTCAGAACAATCAAATATATGGAGATTTAGAATGATTCTAAAACAGCAGACTATGGTATAAACATACCAAAAATGAACCATGCAGATCCAATACGTAATCAGGAACTCACAACAATTAAAAAGGATATTTATTTTCTTACCAATTTCAAATTAGTCGAAGAATGAAGAAGAAAATGTGTATTTTAAAGGTAAGGTCATGGAGTGGATGAGATATAAGTTTATACCAAATTGATTTTAGTAAGCAAAGAATAAAGGAGCAATGAAAATTTAAACAATGACTCAAATTACAACGACGGTGTAGTAAAAATGAAGGTGTGAAAATTGAAAGGAAATAATGGAACAAAATACGAAGTTTTGTTATTCAAAACAAAAAAGGCAAACTTAGATTGTACCAAATTTGATGGACGTGAAATACATTGATATTAAATATTTATGAAATAAGCTTACATACCTTTTCGTTGCAAATAACCATTAGACTCGATTGAGTTATAAGAAAATAAGAACATAATTTATTTTACACAAATTATGCATTCTTACTTGGCATTGCAATACATTAATATTTTATATATGTGACACAAATAATATTTCATATGGAGTACGGACTAAAAAAGGAAACAATATTTCAAACAAAAGCTTTCTGCAGTACAATAGACATCATGCAGACCTGGCCATACCACATTTTTAACAGTGGAAATTTGATCTGAAACATTTGATTGCATATTCAAATTAGTTTCAATTTACGTTTTTGGTCAATTTAATTTAGCAAAAACAGTTGCAAACCTGCATATTTTAAGATTCTGCAATTCAGATCTGGATGATATACTAAATTCTACATTCATTAATTATTATAGCAAGTATGTATAAATTTCATATTCATTAACTGTTATAGCAAGTACATATAATTTACTGTATTACTATAATACATTCAAAGGATGTCCTTCACAGAAGAATTCATAACACAACTTTAATCATAATGCTTTAGTGATTTTCTCCATGATTTTTTTACTAATTTTTGGTAAATAAAAAAGAATTCTACATATAATTATGTGGACTCCTTCGTTTGATATGCACTTTCCTATATGCACATCCTAACAAAATGGAAAATCCATTCATCCTAGCAGAACATTCAATGTTATCGTAGCATGATCAGAACATTCAATAGAAAGAAACAAACGACAGAAATAAGATAACATATATCAGTATGAACACTCCACAGCAGTAGAAGATGGTAAACTGTAAAAAGTATAAATATAAACGTGAACAACATAATGAAGTCATCGTTGCTGGTACAAACCAAAATAAAACGGTTCCATGATCACAGGACACAAATATGAATGATAAAAAAGAAAAAAATATCTCCCTATTTAGAACTAAATTTTAAGCCAGGTAAGATTATGAAACCTCAACATAATTTAGTGTACCAGGAAGAAGTAATTAAAAAAACTGTAAAAATATAGTGACGAAGTAATGCAAACTGCCGAGGCCTGTACGTAACTACGGACGAAAAAGAACCAAAGACTGGATGAGAGAAAAAAAAAGAGGACAGTACCTTACAATGTTTCGATCGGCAGATCGGGCGTAGACGTTGATGGAACGCAAAGGCAGAGACAGCGATGATCAGAGGATGGTCGGCAGGAGAACGGGCGAGGGCGCAGACCGAGGAAGACCAAATCAAGTTAGGGTTTCAAGAGTGGAGCTTGTGGGGGCGTCAGCGACGAAGGGGAGGGAGAAGGCTGATTGCAGGTTTTGGGAAAACGACGGGGAGGTAAATAGGCGGTAGGGTAAGAAAGGGGAATGTAAGGAGGAAGAAGCGTGAGGGGTCAGATAGATGAGAAGGGCGAAGTGAACGACGCGGTGAAAAAGGCAGATGCGTGGAAAATTGAGACGATTGGGTAAACATTCCACGTGTCGCGCTCATGTTCAATGGAAATAATAATTTGGGGGGGCTTGTGAACCATCTAAAATCAACTCAGCTTTAATAGTATAGTATAGATAAGGTAAATCACGGGAGCACGCTGCATAATACGGAACGGGTTCACCCCCAAGAATGCCAGTGTATAAACAATAACCAATAATAGATATATGGGTCTACTATGCATCATACAACATGTAATTTTCCAATCTACCCATTTAGGCTTTATCCCAAATATAGATTTTTTTTTCGAAATCCAATTCACTTTACAGAAATTATTTCTTTGGACTTTATTTTGCCGATTTCTTATTTCAAATCATTTGAAATATGTATCTAGCTTTTATATCAAAGTAGATTTCACTTCGGGATCACAAACCAAAATCTTGGAAATATGAATTCCAAAACATTATAATCCATACAAACAAGGATGCTACCAAATATCGGTCTCCTGTTAGACAAGGCAAAGGGTCCTACCTTACCAACTCGATATATATATATGTGCACCTCCCATGATGGAGCAGGCTACACTGACGATGCACCTCCCACGCCCTCGGGGAAAATACACCGCCTAAAGCCATTTAAGGCTATAATACCCATACTTTTAGTCGTCCGAGTTACCAGAATCTTAAGCCACATACTAAATCATTTTATATCCCGAAGTAGGGAAAATCATTTCACAACATAATAATCACAAATACTTTCCAAAATATAGTACTTTACATTAACAATTCACACATATAATCATTCACTATTAGTCACATAACCTTTGAGTTGTATGTCTCAAAGAAGGATGTTAAGCAAGAGAATAAATTTTCCGCCACCAAACGGATATATCATCAATAGCAACTAATTGGTTATGTGATGAACTACAATGTCAAACACATAATACATTTCAAAATCATTTCGACAACATCGGGTTTAGCCCTCGAAATCCTTTCTGTTTTATAAAACATTCCCTATCCAAAATCGGGAACACTTTTATTTTCACTTAAGAAAATCTCTTTTCAAAACCATTCATTAAATTTGAAATGAACTCAACATCGCTAAACATCTCATAGTCAAATCGTGAAGTGTTTCACAAGATGTAAGCACACAAATATTTATACCCAATGCTAAATATAAAAGCACATTTGCTCGTAAACTGGTCGAGCATAATCCAAACAATCCATCCATAACAATGAATATCAACTACCACGTATATTTGGTCATAACACATCTCGTGTTTTGGTAAATTTAATCACCATCTATCCATTCCAAATCTAATTAAAGATTTATTAAAACTCTACTTAGTTTCAATCTCAAAAATCCATACATAATGATTATTCAACTTTCTGGAAATTAATCTTGCTTTTACTCAGGTTAAAGAATCAATGTCATTTAAACAAAGTTCACGCTAAACCCAAAATATCTTCCGTCAAAATGGAATCTTCACGGATATCATAATAGTATATAATCGATATAAATTTCTGTATCAAACTAATACTATAAGTGGTATAACGACAAACCCTTTTGAATTTCATATATAGTAACGGTCTTCCTTCACAGAAGCTCATCTCAATTATTACCAAATCGAATTCCATTAAATTCCAATTTAATATATTAAATTGGAAAACTTTTCTTTGGAAAATTCCATTAATCTTATTTATACGATTATAATTTCCAAATCATATCTTCACTGCTAATTGGGTTAAAGAACGACTGTTATTTAAAAAATTGTTCACAATAAACCCAAAATCCAATTTCAATTCAATTCCAATTAAATATTATTTAATTGGTAAATTTCTCTGAATCTTAATTAAAAGATTTTATTTATACTCAACTGGGTTTAAGAACAGTGATATTGAAGACACCATTCACGCAAACCCAAAATCCAATTTGATATTAAATACAAGGTTCTAAATAGAAATTATATCGGCTTATATTCAATATCAAATTCTGAAACCAACGGATATCGTATTGGGAATAACGATATCTATATCTTTCAAATTCCTCAACAATATCTATATAATCATGGAATGCAATATTGAAATATTCCGAAGATTATTTCCATTCAAATCCATTCCAATTCATATGTTGGAAAAATTCTGGTTATATTAACACCATTTACAAATCCAATTTATTTATTTAAAAACATTGGATTATTTTTCTAGTTAATAACTAGTTCATTTCGATAAAAGTATATTTTTATCTTTTCAAACTTGGAATTTTTCATCCAAAATCTTTTTAAATCATTTATTACGATTCTACACAATTTTTCCATAGTTTTAATAATTTTATTAAGGCCATTACGGTCGGTTTCCAATAACGGTCACCGAACTGCATTTATGACGAACTTTTCTGAAATTGATTTGGACATATCTCCAAATCTAACTTTTAGATTTCAAATCTCTTATATTCATTGGAAAGCTCTTTTCAATACGAACCCAACTGTTCTGGTTTTAGGAGAATCTGACGATCGGATCTCCCGTTACATCAATTTGAAGTTAATGGTCGAAATTTACGAACGGTCGCTGCGCGGCGCATTCTATTCAGACCATTTAAATATATATATATATATATATATATATATATAATATATACATTATATTCCGTCGATTTCCATTTAAAACGTATTTTATAAATCATTTACAAATTCGTTTTAAAATGATTCCAACTTCCATTTCAATTTTAAATCAAAATTGAAATATTCCATTACGTGACAACTTTATACAGTGCATATATATGTTAAAAATTATATTTTTAACAATCTAATAATTATTCCATTTCATGACCATTTTATATATCTCATATATCATTTATACAACGCATATATATAATTTATACAACACATATATATGATTTATACAACATATATATATTTTATACAACTCATATATATTTTATTCACATCTCATATATATATCCATTTTATTCTCACTGCATATATATATTTTATTCACATCTCATATATATATTTTATTCACATCGCATATATATATTTTATTCACATCGTATATATATATTTTATTCACATCGCATATATATATATATATATATATATATATATATTATTCACATCGCATATATATATTTTATTCACATCGCATATATATATATATATATATATATTTTATTCACATCTCATATATATATTTTATTCACATCGCATATATATATATATATTATTCACATCGTATATATATATATATATTTCACATCGAATATCTATATTTTATTCACATCTCATATATATTTATTTTTCACATCACATATATATATATATATATATATATATATTTTACATCGCATAGATATATATATTTTACATTGCATATATATTTATTTTTCACATCGCATATATATATATGTATATATTATGTTTCAACATCACAAACAAAACACAATACAATCAATTAAATCGTTCATGGTCTGTGGACAAGGGAGATGAGCTAAAAGGCACCGTATACAATTTATAATAATTAAAACCGATAAAAATCTACACTGGCAATTTTATATATTTTTATACTTGAATACAATGGCATGATAAAATATAAATTAGTGAGAAGGAGTTCTCACATTGGGTTCCACTCCGTCAGTCTTTAATTGATGATTTAATATCATTTGGATTTGAATTCGCCTTAAATTCTGATTTTCTCCTTTTCCGTTCCGGTCAGTTCTGAAATGTAGTACTCGTCTTCACGCTTCCAACGAACCTGATTTCGTCCAATTCTGATATCGTTTGCATAAGATATGGCCATTTAAATATTGATTACATAATTTAAACTAATTAGTAATGGACAAAATAATTAACCTTTAATACTTTTTTTTATTAAGGAAATAAATGGTCGCTTCAACTTTCTACTTCTTTCGTATACTCCAGGAACGATGAACCCAAATTTCGCAACTAGGGTTGAAAACCGCCACCCCCACAAAGCCTGCGCCTTTGATCATAAACTTCCGTAGCATCGAGCATCGCGCCACCATGAACTGACCTCCACCTGGTTGAACACAGTTGTCTCAAACACCATGAAAATATGTGCGAACTAGTGGCGTTGGAGCCCCAAATTCTCCCTAAATACGACGTTTAATCCGATCACTACCGCTGAGTGTATACATCTCATTGAGCTCTCGAATTTTTGCGTTGAAATGCTCCTGGATTAGTGCGTGGATTTTGATATTTGGGGTGGGGGGGGGGGTAAGGTTGGAGCATTCAGATCGTTGATTACAGGAGGAAGTGGCACTATGAATATGTAATTCAAACCTTACTTGTTTAATGCCACTAACTCCGAACGAGACCCAACAAATGTTGCCCCTAGCCAAATACCCTCATTCCGGACACTATGAAGTATGTTTCGTAAGCGAATTCTATTGTTTTGATCAGTTTTTCTTTAAATTAAAATATAAATCAATATATTGAATTTTAAACGTACATTTTAATTTACCGAGGCCATATACTGACTTCAAAAATTACAAAAAATAAATCTAACTATGTTTTGACGATATAGTCCTAACAAAACTAATTTCTTTGAATTTGGAGGCCATTTGAAAAATGGTCATTTTCCAGTCAATTAAATTTAAACTGAATTGACGAAACATGTTTAAATTTACCACGCTCATATATTAAATCCAAAAATTATGAAATTTGAAATATGACTATAATTTGACATTCCGAATCCAAAAAAAGTGGTTTCATCGAAAATGGAGGTCGTTTGCAAAATGGCTATTTTTAAGGGCTATATATTATTTAAAAATATATATATAAATTCCATAGCGACTAATTTGAATTTTAAACTGGACATATCTTTTAATTTATAAAGTAAAATATAAGTTTCTTACATTCGTTAGAAAGATATATCTAAACAGATTCAAATATTTCTTGTTTTACTGAAATTCGAGTTATTTTGAATTCTGTACATTCCTTTGAAACTTAAAATCGAATTTTCAAACTACCGCGTGATTTCAGGCTCATTTTATAATTTAAATAAATTTATACGTTCTAACTTTGATTTAAATAAATTTTTAGTCGTTATTATTTAAAATAAATCATTTTAAATATTCAAAACCCATTAAAATAGCTAAAATAAAAAATTTTAATTGGTTCTGAAAATCAGGGTTGTTACAGCCATGTTCGCATAGTTGCCTTTTAAAGCATCGCTTATCCATAGATTTGAAGCAAGATATCGTCAAATTTTTTATGAGATATTTATGGTTAGAGATTTGTAGACGAGGAAGCCTTGCATTAAGAGATTCTAATTGGGTTTCCCAAGTTGATTCTTTTCGGTGGGGTGAGTTTTATCGACATATCGACTTTGTCAAACTTTCCAAATGCCCCATTTTGAAGGCAAGATCTAACCAATTGTATTCGCTTTCTCGATGAGAGTATAATCAGTTTTGACTCGTTGCAATGTCGTGATGGACCCGTGATATTTTTCCGGGCAATATTCAGCTCTTATGTGGTTGTGTTGCCTCAGTACTGTGGGTTGCCACGACTCGCAAGAGCTCGATGTGATCAATTTTTCGAGTTTCCTTGATTGTTATTGCGTACTAGAAGCTTTAACTTTATCATTCGAAGCTATTTGTGCTTGGCAATAGGTATGAAGCCTCTGAGCTTTGTCAATACAATAGGAATTCCGACTTTATTGGCTGGTTTAGTGCTTCTACTTGGAAAAGTTTTATACCTTTGTGCCCCCACTAGGGGAAGACTTATATATTGTGCCCCCACTAGGGAAGGACTTTGGGACTTAGTTCCCCCGCTCAGGGCGGTCTCAGGATTTAATGTCCCTACTCGGGGAGGACTTTGGATTTAGTGCCCCGTTCGGGGAGGTCTTTGCATTTAGTGCCCCCGTTCGTGGAGGTCTTTTGTAATTATTGCCCCCGCTCATGGAGGTCTTTGTATTTAGTGCCCCCGCTCGGGGAGGTCTTTGCATTTAGTGCCCCCGCTCGGGGAGGTCTTTTGGATTTATTGCCCCCGCTCGGAGAGGTCTTCGGATTTAATGCCCCCACTCAGAGAGGCCTTCAGATTTAGTGCCCCCGCTCGGGGAGGCCTTTGCATTTAGTGCCCCCGCTCGGGGAGGACTTTGGATTTAGTGCCCCCGCTTGGGGAGGTCTTTGGATTTAGTGCCCCCACTCGGGGAGGTCTTTGTATTTAGTGCCCTCGCTTGGGGAGGTCTTTTGGATTTATTCCCCTTCTGAAACACCCCACCTCCGTTAGGGTCACTCTCAAAGGGAATGCCCTAATTTTGGTGGAGGTTTATAAGTATAAGTCACAGATATACAAGACAGATATAAGAACACATATTTATAAACAGCGGAAAAACAACAAACTTTTATTTCATAAAAGCAAATACGTGTTACAAAGCATCACCATGATTGTCTTACATCTTTTTCCAAAAACATAACATAACACTTTCATAATCTGTCTTGAGTACATTATTTAAAGAAGCATAAATAAAACATAGATAAACTGCAAAAGTCCCCATAGTGGATTGTCCAAAGCTATAGTTCAAAACAGGAAAGTCCAAGCAATACATTTCTCTTCTTCAAGCTGGATGCTAAGACCGGTCAAGCTGTCGTGTTCCCTCCCTGTGGACCTAGGGGGGGGGGGAACGGAAGAAAAGAAGACGAAAGAAAAGTAGAGTCAGACATAAAGCCTGAGTAAGTCTAGTACTATTTTGTCTATGAATAAAGAACTGGGTATGATAAGTATAAACAAGAAGTGGGCAAGCACTATAAACTTGGTTAAGTTGTCTAGGGTCGAATATACTATCGTACCCCATGTTAATCTCTGAACCCATATAAACTAGTTTCCAACTGGCACCCCATAATCAGGGTGATGTGATCCATTCAATGATGATCGGCTCCTACTCGCATAATTACATGTGTCTTACGGCCCCCGATGTTGTAGTTACCTATGCTGGTCCCACCATGGGGTGTATCAAGTCCCATGGTGGCGGCCCGACACAACCTTAGAATGCACAGGTATGCTACTGGTGTCCAGTGCCTTATTTTTCTGCGCCGGAGTGTGTGCACGCCCGCACCCCGTTAGAACCTACACTGCTACACCACCGCCGTCGCTTTGACCTCTTACAATCAGCCCAGTAATCGTGCCCCACCCTGCCTAGTTTCAGGGTATCCTGATACACCTTCTAGGGTTACTGCTGAAAAGGGTCCCCCGTTACTAGGTTTTCTATCTCTAGCCAACATGATAAGTTGGTTAAGTGTTTTCTAACCTAACCCCCAACAGTCCGTTTAGTTTAGCATGTTCCATTTTGATTAAGTCTTTAGTTCACTTAATCCTAACAATCCTGACTCAGCCTTAATTGTCTTATTAAGGCCCTGACCTCTCACATTAGACAGGTATTGTTGTGGCTGCCTGTTGCCGGTTGGTTCCGGGCAGTCTTACGCCACAACTCAGTCTAACCTCGGGTCCTTATTGGGCTCCATGTTTAACCTCCCACATTGGATAGGTATTGTTGTGACTACTGGACAGCCGGGCGGTTCCGGGCAGGTTTACATCACAACTCAATCCAACCTCGGGTTAAACACATCGTATGTTCTACATTTACATATTTTGTCTTTCTTCTTTATTTTCTTATATGTAAATATTTGCGGCCCATTATTAAGTTAATGGTGTAAAGGTTACACCAATCATGGGACCAACCCATACTTGAATTTGGGCCCTTCTATTTTATATTTTCATTCATTAGTAATTTTAACACAACGTTACTTTCCCCCGTTTAACACGTCCGTTTATTATATATATGTTGGGCTTAGCCTTTTAAAGCCCAACCTAGCCATGCGAAAGGGGAGGCTTAAAGCGTGATTACATACACAAAAAGGGGAAGGTGAGCGCATGAACTTGCAATATGACGTTGGAAATATAAAATAGAAACTGGTGTACTTGCATAGTGGAAACATATACTTTGGTCATAAAGCATAGGTGACATGAATCAAGCCATGTAAACTTGTAGTTGAGATAAGAATCTAAATTGGGTATCATTATTGACACATAGTCATAACTACAACATGAACCTATATTTTTATTTAGGCATAATGTCAAACATAAGCATGGCATAAATATTTCTAACATAAGCATGGCATAATGTCAAACATAAGCATGGCATAATGTCAAACATAAGCATGGCATAAGTATTTGTTCACATAACCATGGCATAAATATTTCTAACATGAAATCATGATTTTTACTTTAGTCATGTAAACTTGCAAAAAGGGATTTTTGAACCTAACCTAGCTATGTACCACATATGTCATCATAAAATTCTTGTAAACAAGATAGACTTAATCATGGATTTTAATTATGCCAAATATCATTCATAGCCTAGCCATATTCATAAGTTTGCAAATAGGTTTTCTAGTACAAAAGCATGGCTTAATACATGATGCCCAATTTTTAACATAATTTCATATGGATTATGATAACCCAAACTTATTCCAATTACTTCACAAAAATGATGTTTGTATAAAAATACCCATTATGATGGCATAATAGCAAAGCCCCAAACTTGCATAAATTTCAATGTAGCTTCAACATGGATTACATAATTTGCGAATATTCCAAACGTATACTTGCATAGAACTACCGCATGTAGTTCTTTATAATTGAATAACATAATTCAAGAATATCCAAACGTATATAATATTTCAATTTGATAAGAACGCACAAATATGAATTACTTTATTGCCACAATTCAAGCATACAAACCAACACAATTATTTGTTCATACCAAAGTAATACTCTACTTACAATGGTGTGATGAATTCTCTAATTTAGGGATTGAAGACGCGGTTTGATTTGATTGAGTTGCTTTATGCCTTAGAATTTGCCTCCTAATCCTCTCTCCAATTTGGTGGCTACCCCTAGTCGTTCCTCAGCAACATGGGGGCTTTGTTCTTATTTTTGAATGAATAGATTAGGGTTTAGTCTAGGGTTGTTTATATAGAGGTTATGAACTGATTAGGACCATTGATGTTGCTTGGATTGATCGTAGCCATTCATCCTAAGGAGAGACCAATTAGAGCCTGCCACCTAGCCCTAATGACAAAGCAGACCACAGAAAATCGACCAACAGAGAATAGGCCAGCCGGGTTAGACTGGGCTCGACCTGGCTCTGGACCAGGTCGACACCCCTGTCGACAGCCCTGTCGACAGGCCTGTCGACCTGGTTAGACTAGGTCGACAGCCCAGTCGACCTGGGTGCGTCAGGCGGGACTTTTTCGCCCTGGCCCATTGGGCCCCATTTTTGTTTTCTGAGCTTATTTTATTCTGTTTGAATTTTAAATTTAATTCAAAAACTTCCGAAGGCCATATCTTCTTCATACGGACTCCGTTTTTCGAAAACTCGGACTCTATTTCGCGTATTTTTCCGAGACGAACGCAATGGCGTATCCCGTTTCCCTTAGTTCTTTGATTTGAAATTAATTATACTTTAATTTGTAAATTTCACAGTTATATAATTCGCGGGGTGTTACATTCTCCCCCACTTAAAAGGATTTCGTCCCCGAAATCTTCAAGTTAGGAGGAATGTATATCCTAACATTTAATCATCCATCTACTCATCCATCAAACACGAGCATCCATTGTCCTTAAAAAGACTTCTAATGCTTCATGATCATATGCGAAGTGTGTGTGTACATGAACTTATCTAATGCAAAATCAGGCGGTTTACTGATTCAGTTGACCTCCTTAATGCGGATTATGTAAGTGCCATGAATCCATCATGTATGCAAATTTTCCTATTCTTGATTCTACATGAGTGCACAATCATTCAATACAAATGCAGCATCCACATGACAACACATTAAAGTTCAACCACATACGAATGCAAACATATATGCATATGCAATATGAAGTGACTGAGCCGATCTAATACCTAGATTGTGTGTGTATATGCAACCACGAGCAACCACTAGCAATCACTTGCAACCACTTGCAACCATCATACATAACATGTTTCAACTACATGTTTCCATCCAAAAAGATTTTACCTAAAAGATAAGGTCGAGGAAATATACCTAAAAAGATAGATAAAAGCGCAACTTAAGGAAAAGGAAAGATCAAGGATGTACCCTCGAACAGAAAAGGGTAGGCTGTGCGTATTCTAGCTTCAGTTTCCCAAGTCGCGTCTCCCTCGGCGTCGCTCCACTGAACTTTGACGAGCTTGACTTCACGGTTGCGTAGCTTCTTCACTTCCGTTCCTAATATGCGTGTTGGAATTTTTCTTATGGTTGCTTCGCGTTCCACTTCGGCCTCTTCGAGGATATTTGGCTCTACCACTTCAGCAGACTCATGTAGACATTTTCGGAGATGTGAAATGTGAAAAACGTTGTGGACTCCAGCCAACTTCTCGGGTAGCTCTAATCTATAGGCCATTTTCCCAATTTTCTCGATGATAGGGAATGGCCCTACGAACCTTGGTGCCAGTTTTCCTGTGGTTCCAAAACGAACAACGTTTCTTAGCGGTGACACCTTGAGAAAAACTCTGTCTCCAACCTCAAATTCAAGGTCGGTCCTTCTCTTGTCGGCATAGGACTTTTGTCTGTCTTGGGCCGTCTTCATCCTTCTTCGTATTAAGTCTACTTTCTCTGAAGTCTCTCGGATCATATCCGGTCCAAGTATGAGCTTGTCTGTAGACTCCCACCAACAAGTGGGCGATCGGCACGGTCTTCCATATAAAGCTTCGAAGGGCGCCATTCCGATGGTTGCTTGATAGCTGTTGTTGTAGGCAAATTCCACCAAAGGAAGGTGGTCTTCCCATGTCCCTCCGATGTCAAGGACGCATAGCCTTAAAAGGTCTTCCAAAACTCTGTTCACTCTCTCCGTTTGGCCGTCGGTTTGGGGATGATAGGCTGTGCTTAAGCATAATTGCGTTCCTACTGCTTCTTGCAGACTCCGCCAAAACTCGCTGGTGAAGATGGGGTCTCGGTCACTAACAATGCTAGTTGGTATTCCATGGAGTCGCACGATTTCCTTGAGGTAAAGTGATGCTAGGGATGAGGCAGTTCTTTTACTTTTTACAGGTAAAAAGTGGGTGCTTTTAGTAAGCCTATCCACTATTACCCAAATGCTAGTGTTGCCTCTCCTAGACCTAGGCAGCCCATCGATGAAGTCCATTGAGATGCTATCCCACTTCCACTGCGGGACCTCCAGAGGATGTAGTAGTCCGCCAGGCTTTTTCTGTTCCGCCTTAACCTATTGGCACACCATACACTTAGAAACGAACTCTGCCACGTCCTTTTTCATGTCGTTCCAGAAGAAAGTCCTTTTTATATCTTTGTACATTTTATCTCCGTCTGGGTGTATCGTCATCTTGGAGTGATGTGCTTCCTCGAGAACCTTCTTTATTAAATCTTTTGTCTGTGGGACGCATAGTCTTCCGTCTCGCCTTAGCAAACCCCTATCGTCAATGGAGTATCTGTTGAGGTGACTTGAAGTCTCACCCCTAATTAGCCTATCAATCATTTCCACAAGCTGAGGGTCTTCGCGTTGTGCTGTCCCTACTGAATCCACTAAAGTTGGGTGCACTTCGAGAGATGCTAGTAAGCCTGGTACGAAATCGGAGGAAGGCCTAAAGTCGAAGCTGGCTATAAACTCTAGGCTTTGTCTTTCAACAAACAACGGGCTTAGGGTCAATTTCTTTCGGCTCAACACGTCTACTACTACGTTGCCTTTGCCTGGAGTGTAGGAGATCTCGAAATCGTACGAGGCAAGAAACTCCATCCATCTTTGTTGCCTCAAGTTAAGATCTTTCTGCGAGAAAAGATATTTCAACGATTTATGGTCAGTGTAAAGTTCGAACTTCTCACCTAGGAGATAGTGTCGCCAAGACTTGAGTGCAAAGACGATGGCGACTAACTCAAGATCGTGGGTTGGGTAGTTCTTTTCGTGCACCTTCAACTGCCTCCCGCCATAAGCTACTACCCTTCCTTCTTGCATTAAGACGGCGCCTAGCCCTGTCCCACATGCATCCGTATAAACAGTGAACATCTTGCTCCCATCTGGCAGCGTCAAAACTGGGGCTGTTGTGAGAGCCCTCTTCAGTCGTTGGAAAGCAAACTCGCAATCCAAGTCCCAATTAAACACTAGATTCTTCTTAGTCAATTTCGTGAGTGGAGCTGAGATTTTCGCAAAATCCCTTATGAGTTTTCGATAGAAACCCGCTAGTCCTAGAAAGCTTCGAACCTCAGTTGCATTCCTTGGTGTCTTCCAATCCTGTACCGCCACTACCTTAGCAGGGTCCACTGCTAACCCTTGTTTGGATACTATGTGCCCAAGGAACCTCACCTCTTCTCTCCAAAAGTGACATTTGGAGAATTTGGCTTTTAGTTGATGGACTCGCAAAGTTTCCATGATTGCCCTTAAGTGCTGAGCATGTTCCTCTTCACTTTTTGAGAAGATAAGGATATCATCTACGAAGACCACTACGAATTTGTTGAGGAAATCTCTAAATACCCTACTCATTAGGTCCACGAAGTAAGCAGGTGCATTTGTCAAGCCGAAAGACATGACAAGCCATTCAAAGAAACCGTCTGGGGTTCTGAACGCCGTTTTATCGATGCTATCTTCAGCCACCCTTAGCTGATGAAAACCGGTTGCTAAATCGAGTTGGGAGAAAACAGACGCTCCTACAAGCTGGTCAAATAAATCGTCAATTCTAGGGAGAGGGTGCCTATTCTTTTTCGTTAGCTTGTTGAGCTCCCTATAGTCAACACATAGACGGAGTGAACCATCCGCCTTTGTGGCGAACACCACTGGAGCGCCCCATTCTGAAATGCTCCTCCTAATGAACCCCTTTTCTAGAAGCTCTTTAATCTGTTTACTAAGCTCTTTCCTTTCTCGTGGAGCCATATGTCTAACGGGCAACGCAACGGGCTTTGCATTATCTACAAGATATATACGGAAGTCTATTTCCCGCTTCGGAGGCAAGCCCTTCACCTCTTCGAAGACATCCGGATATTCCCGGACCACTCTAACTGATTGCAAATTTTCAATAGAGGCATCTAGCGATTCAAGATAACTAAGCATAACCGCATACGAGGGATTACAAGAAATTTCCAAAGTATTACCGAGCTGGGTTAGGAGCCTAACAACCCTTTTCTCACAATCAAGGATGGCCCCATTACTGGATAGCCAATCCATACCCAAAATCAAACCATACCCCGAAAAGCCCAAAACAAAGGCACTACATTGAAATTCTACGCTTAGAATAGAGATTTTCAATCCCACACAGATCATAGACAAATGAGCTGGGCCCCCAATTGGGTTTGAAACAATTAAGGGGTCCTCTACCATACTAGTTTTTAGGTGCAGAGATTCTACTAAAGCAGACGAGATAAAGGAGTGTGATGCGCCAGAATCAAATAAAGTGCGAACGGGGTGATCATAAAGATAAACTACACTTTCTACAGAAGTATTTATACCTCGCTGTTGCAGAGGTGGCGCTTCCAGCACATGAACCTGTGCCCCTGAGGTGGATCCAGCCCTCTGCCCCTGTCCTCGTTTCTTTGGGCAGTCCTTAGCCCTGTGGCCTGTCTCACCACAAGAAAAGCACCCACCATTCTCCTTGGCCTTCTTTTTCCGGCAGTCCTTTACTAAGTGCCCCACTTTGCCACAGAAATTGCACTTCCTCTTCTCTTTGTTGCCTTTCCCGCCTTTCTTAAAGTCTGTCTTCTTAGGCTGCAGACCCTCTTTCTTCCCTTGAGAGCTCTCTGCCTTTGACTCCTTCTTGCCCTTATCCTCTTCATTCAGCAATGCCATTTGCACCAATCTTTCATACGTGGCTCCCATGGGTATATGGGTCATGGCCAAACTGTGTAATGGCTCATTCAACCCCTTGACGAAACGGAGAGCCTTCTTGTGCGGGGTGTTGACTAGGTCAAGCCCAAACCTAGCTAGCTCATCGAACTGATTCACATACTCTCTGACTGTCTTGTCCCCTTGCTTAAGAAATAAGAATTTCTCCAACTGCAAACTTCTTTCCGCATCTGAGAGAAATTTAGTCTCAAACCTTGCCCTAAAGTCCTCCCATGTCTCCACTGGTCTTTCAGCATTAGTGACTTCCCACCAGTAGGAAGCCTCGCCCTTCAATAGCCACACTGCCAATTGTACTTTTTGTCTATCTTCTACCTCAAAGATGATGAATAGATCCTCAGTTTCTTTCAGCCAATTCCTAGCTGCCACGAAGGACTCAGTTCCATGGAAATCCCTTCCTCCCATAGCTTTAAAACCTTTACATATCTTAGCAAACGTGTTTCCCCGAGGAGGAGGTGGAGGAAAAGGTGCCGCTGCAGCTGGATGATTTCCGGCAGTTGGGGGAGGAGGAACGGTAGGACCTGGCTGAGTGGCCCTTGCTTCTAAGAACCGTCTAAACCAACCAGGTATTGGTACCCCTTCCGGCAAGTTAAGATCTTCGGACATGCTGAAACAAAAAGGATAGATTCAAAACGAAGGATAAGAGATAGTACCTATGGCTTTGGGGAGTAGACTTTGCCTTTTTTAAAATAAAATAACATTTTTCTTTTAAAAATGCTTCTTTAAATTCCCTTTTTGAAAATTATTTTTTCAAAACTTTTTATCTTATCTGGTAAACCTATGCTCTGATACCAAGTGAAACACCCCACCTCCGTTAGGGTCACTCTCAAAGGGAATGCCCTAATTTTGGTGGAGGTTTATAAGTATAAGTCACAGATATACAAGACAGATATAAGAACACATATTTATAAACAGCGGAAAAACAACAAACTTTTATTTCATAAAAGCAAATACGTGTTACAAAGCATCACCATGATTGTCTTACATCTTTTTCCAAAAACATAACATAACACTTTCATAATCTGTCTTGAGTACATTATTTAAAGAAGCATAAATAAAACATAGATAAACTGCAAAAGTCCCCATAGTGGATTGTCCAAAGCTATAGTTCAAAACAGGAAAGTCCAAGCAATACATTTCTCTTCTTCAAGCTGGATGCTAAGACCGGTCAAGCTGCCGTGTTCCCTCCCTGTGGACCTGTGGGGGGGGGGAGGAATGGAAGAAAAGAAGACGAAAGAAAAGTAGAGTCAGACATAAAGCCTGAGTAAGTCTAGTACTATTTTGTCTATGAATAAAAAACTGGGTATGATAAGTATAAACAAGAAGTGGGCAAGCACTATAAACTTGGTTAAGTTGTCTAGGGTCGAATATACTATCATACCCCATGTTAATCTCTGAACCCATATAAACTAGTTTCCAACTGGCACCCCATAATCAGGGTGATGTGATCCATTCAATGATGATCGGCTCCTACTCGCATAATTACATGTGTCTTACGGCCCCCGATGTTGTAGTTACCTATGCTGGTCCCACCATGGGGTGTATCAAGTCCCATGGTGGCGGCCCGACACAACCTTAGAATGCACAGGTATGCTACTGGTGTCCAGTGCCTTATTTTTCTGCGCCGGAGTGTGTGCACGCCCGCACCCCGTTAGAACCTACACTGCTACACCACCGCCGTCGCTTTGACCTCTTACAATCAGCCCAGTAATCGTGCCCCACCCTGCCTAGTTTCAGGGTATCCTGATACACCTTCTAGGGATACTGCTGAAAAGGGTCCCCCGTTACTAGGTTTTCTATCTCTAGCCAACATGCTAAGTTGGTTAAGTGTTTTCTAACCTAACCCCCACCAGTCCGTTTAGTTTAGCATGTTCCATTTTGATTAAGTCTTTAGTTCACTTAATCCTAACAATCCTGACTCAGCCTTAATTGTCTTATTAAGGCCCTGACCTCTCACATTAGACATGTATTGTTGTGGCTGCCTGTTGCCGGTTGGTTCCGGGCAGTCTTACGCCACAACTCAGTCTAACCTCGGGTCCTTATTGGGCTCCATGTTTAACCTCCCACATTGGATAGGTATTGTTGTGACCACTGGACAGTCGGGCGGTTCCAGGAAGGTTTACATCACAACTCAATCCAACCTCGGGTTAAACACATCGTATGTTCTACATTTACATATTTTGTCTTTCTTCTTTATTTTCTTATATGTAAATATTTGCGGCCCATTATTAAGTTAATGGTGTAAAGGTTACACCAATCATGGGCCCAACCCATACTTGAATTTGGGCCCTTCTATTTTATATTTTCATTCATTAGTAATTTTAACCCAACGTTACTTTCCCCCGTTTAACACGTCCGTTTATTATATATATGTTGGGCTTAGCCTTTTAAAGCCCAACCTAGCCATGCGAAAGGGGAGGCTTAAAGCGTGATTACATACACAAAAAGGGGAAGGTGAGCGCATGAACTTGCAATATGACATTGGAAATATAAAATAGAAACTGGTGTACTTGCATAGTGGTAACATATACTTTGGTCATAAAGCATAGGTGACATGAATCAAGCCATGTAAACTTGTAGTTGAGATAAGAATCTAAATTGGGTATCATTATTGACACATAGTCATAACTACAACATGAACCTATATTTTTATTTAGGCATAATGTCAAACATAAGCATGGCATAAATATTTCTAACATAAGCATGGCATAATGTCAAACATAAGCATGGCATAATGTCAAACATAAGCATGGCATAAGTATTTGTTCACATAACCATGGCATAAATATTTCTAACATGAAATCATGATTTTTACTTTAGTCATGTAAACTTGCAAAAAGGGATTTTTGAACCTAACCTAGCTATGTACCACATATGTCATCATAAAATTCTTGTAAACAAGATAGACTTAATCATGGATTTTAATTATGCCAAATATCATTCATAGCCTAGCCATATTCATAAGTTTGCAAATAGGTTTTCTAGTACAAAAGCATGGCTTAATACATGATGCCCAATTTTTAACATAATTTCATATGGATTATGATAACCCAAACTTATTCCAATTACTTCACAAAAATGATGTTTGTATAAAAATACCCATTATGATGGCATAATAGAAAAGCCCCAAACTTGCATAAATTTCAATGTAGCTTCAACATGGATTACATAATTTGCGAATATTCCAAACGTATACTTGCATAGAACTACCGCATGTAGTTCTTTATAATTGAATAACATAATTCAAGAATATCCAAACATATATAATATTTCAATTTGATAAGAACGCACAAATATGAATTACTTTATTGCCACAATTCAAGCATACAAACCAACACAATTATTTGTTCATACCAAAGTAATACTCTACTTACAATGGTGTGATGAATTCTCTAATTTAGGGATTGAAGACGCGGTTTGATTTGATTGAGTTGCTTTATGCCTTAGAATTTGCCGCCTAATCCTCTCTCCAATTTGGTGGCTACCCCTAGTCGTTCCTCAGCAACATGGCAGCTTTGTTCTTATTTTTGAATGAATAGATTAGGGTTTAGTCTAGGGTTGTTTATATAGAGGTTATGAACTGATTAGGACCATTGATGTTGCTTGGATTGATCGTAGCCATTCATCCTAAGGAGAGACCAATTAGAGCCTGCCACCTAGCCCTAATGACAAAGCAGACCACAGAAAATCGACCAACAGAGAATAGGCCAGCCGGGTTAGACTGGGCTCGACCTGGCTCTGGACCAGGTCGACAGCCCTGTCGACAGGCCTGTCGACCTGGTTAGACCAGGTCGACAGCCCAGTCGACCTGGGTGCGTCAGGCGGGACTTTTTCGCCCTGGCCCATTGGGCCCCATTTTTGTTTTCTGAGCTTATTTTATTCTGTTTGAATTTTAAATTTAATTCAAAAACTTCCGAAGGCCATATCTTCTTCATACGGACTCCGTTTTTCGAAAACTCGGACTCTATTTCGCGTATTTTTCCGAGACGAACGCAACGGCGTATCCCGTTTCCCTTGGTTCTTTGATTTGAAATTAATTATACTTTAATTTGTAAATTTCACAGTTATATAATTCGCGGGGTGTTACACCTTCTTAAGGAGGTCTTTAGATTTATTGCCTCCGCTCGGGGAGGTCTTTGGATTTAGTGTCCCCACTCGGGGAGGTATTTGCATTTAATGCCCCCGCTCGGTGAGGTCTTTGCACTTCACTCGAGAAGTGTTTGCTTTATTATGGAGGGTTTTTCTCATTATATCGTTTCATGGGGCTAGCACCAGTTCCTTTGTCGGATACTTGACTTGGCAGGCTATCTCAATTTAGGAACTGAGACCTTGGATCTCTAATTCGGGAGAATGCCCTTTCGAAAAAAGTTATAACTCTCTTATTTGCTTGTCGTGGCGCTTGTTCGCTATTTGAATCTTTGAGATTTTTCCCATTCACTTTTCAAGGCGGTGCTTTTATATTTCCGCATTTATGTGTGTTGATACTTACATCATTTGACATTTGAATTAGTGTTGTTGGGGTCGCTATGTTTTCATCAAATTTTAAAGGAACAAGCGCTCGACAGATGGCCTACAATATGAAATCATCTTTTAAGCAAGTTTTGATTTAACATAAAATCTTGCAAGCAAGAAATTTATTCAGGTAGATATGCTCTTAATCATAGAGCTAATTGTTCAGTACATCATTTGTAAAATATTACAGACCGTTATATGAAATTCAAGTATGACTTGAAGTAAAGCATGGAATAAAGTGGTGGTGGTAATGATCGCTTATTCTGAGCCGTTTAGATTGAAGTTCCAATCAACGGTAGTTGGTTAATGATCGGTCTTGTATGAACTCGTGATGGGGTTTCAGTACTTGGACCGATTTGATTCGTTAATGCACTTTGCCTTGAAGCACTGGAGCAGAATTTGAGGCTTGCAGATCCTTTACATACTATTATAGCCTGTTTTTCCTGATCGGTTCCTCGATAAGGTTCTTCAGGTGTTGGCAATCATTACTGTCATGCCTAGGTTGATTATGAAAGAGACAAAATTTTCCACAATTCGCTGCTTTTTTAGAAATATTCAGCGATGGCAGTTCTGGATAGTGTTATGCATCTTTGGTAGCAAGGTAGATGTTTTCCAGAGTATTATTTAGAGGGGTGAATTCGGCGGGTGTAAAGAAGTGAGTTTTCTTACCATCTGGATTATCTTTCCTATTGTTTCCTCTTTTCTGACCTCCTGGATTTTTCTGATAGTATTGAGTAGTAGCATTTTTGGGAGCTTCAAGAAGTGGGTTAGCGTCAATAATCTGAAGAGGCATAAGATTATTTTCCACTCTCATATACTCCTCTGCTTTTTTATATAATTTTTCAAGAGTGTTTGGATCTTTCATTTTGATCCATCTACCAAAGTCACTCTTCTCATCTATCGCGCCAATTAGAGACATTAGGTCATGCAGGGCTTAGGATTTCCTACTTCAGACAAAGCAGTATGGAATCTCTTGAGGAATGCTTCAACGGATTCTCCTGGATTTTGCTTCATTGATGTCATAGAAATAACATCCTTAGCCTTTTTAGCTTATAGCATGAATTTCTCTTTGAATTTCTTAATCAAATCATCGAATTGGTCGATGAATTTGGGAGGCAACCTTGTTAACCATAATGATGCAACACCTTCTAGATAGAGTGGGAAGCACAAGAAATTGATCTCGTTCGTTGCTTTGGCTACATTCACATACCATTCATATCTATACAGGAAGTGATTCAGATCAGTAGTTCCATTGAACGGAGGCAGAGTAGGATGAGTGAACTTTTTAGGGAACTCAGCTATGCAGATTCTCTTTGTGAACGGATTTTTGCTGGGGGAGAAGTCCCATTCTCTTTCACTGTCATTGCGAGCCATGTTATCTTTCATAATTTTCTTTACCATATCCGCGATATATTCCTTCGAGTTGTGTCATTCTGTAGAGCGGTCTTCGATCTCTTTTCCGGATGCTCGCCTTGGCGAGCAATCGCAATTAGAGGATCTAGACCTTTTACCTCCACTGTGGAGAGGTGCCCCCTTAGCGGGACTTGCAATTCGTCGGGTATTTTGGTTAGAATGACTTTTAGCTTTCGGCTTTGAATCCTCAATCTTAGCTTCGTTCCAATCACTTTCCCATCCATCGAGGTCTTCCATATTATCATTACAGTGATGATTAGAAGCTACCGAATTTGTGTTCTCTTCGAGGTTGACATGAACCTTTTGAAGAGGAGTGAGATTTGCTAGAGCGTTTAGAAGAGCATTCATCTTCTCCATTAAAGCATCATTACCATCCATCAAGGCTTTATTTGAAGTTTCCATGCGTTGATTTAAATTGGCGACAATGGCATCTAGCTCGGCTCTCGTCACTCCTCCGGCCATTGAGTTTTCTCCAACTTCAAAGCGGTTGGTAAGCAAAGTGGTTTCGTTGTTAGCAACGTTGTCGGTTTCTCCAACGATTTTTCTTGCGGTTTTATTAGATTTAGTCATTATCTTGGACAAGGACATAAATTTGGAAGAGAGTTCGTCGATTGGCCTAGATCTTAGACTTGTAGAATCTATGTAGAACTAGGCTTAGAAGTTCAACGTAGGCTCTTAAGATTGAGAGAAGTGCGAGCGTGGCCCCACGGTGGGCGCCAAATGTTAAAACTAAAAAATCAATTTCAATACCAAAAATGCTTTTAAAACACTTCACTAAATGGTTATATTAGAAAATGAAGCCACGTAATTCAGAATAGAGAGCTAATAAGTAAGAATAAGAGATTTTTAGAGTGGTTCGGTCAATTTAGACATACGTCCACTATGGTAGCAATTCTCATTAGAACATTTGAGTTTACAAAATACGTGATTTGATTCACTCCACTCATTTTGTGTTATTTCTCTCTTTTCTCTCTCTTTATGATCTAAATCTCACTTGAATTTGCAAAAGAATTGGAGAGATCTCTTGCATTGGAGAGATCTCTTGCTTTGTGATGGTGGATGTATGAATCTTCAATCACTTTAGCAATTGAACGATCTTCATGGATTCCATAGCGATTTAGCGTTTGATCTAGGCTTTAGAGAGGATTAGCGGAAATTAGAGATCACTTGAATTGTGTTCGACAAAATTTCTAATGTAGTTTGAAGGAGATTTGATCCATTTGTTGTTGCATGAAGGTAGATTGATCCTTGGAAGCCATTAATGGAGATTATAATAAAG
The DNA here is from genome assembly GCA_030737875.1 of Allium sativum. Lineage (NCBI taxonomy): Eukaryota > Viridiplantae > Streptophyta > Magnoliopsida > Asparagales > Amaryllidaceae > Allium > Allium sativum. The sequence continues at coordinate 580,602,283 of CM060909.1, read as the reverse complement.
CTTAGAAGGTTGAAGAAATGATTTGACGGCCCTTCGGGGTAGAAGAATTCCTCCCCTTCAAGTATGATGTAGTGGGGTATTTATAGAAGTGTTTTAGGGGTAGTGGTACACTTGTAAATAAGTGTGTACAGCTGGCGCCAACCATACTGCGCACTTTCCAGTTGTCACGTGGCTGGCATTAGCTGGATTTCGGCTTGGATAATAGCGGCATGCGGTATGAATTGCTCACGGCATAACTGGATTTTCATCATATAAGGTGCGGCTCCAATGAATATTTTTCCTACTGGTACCATGCTTCACTTGCAACTTTATATTACATTTCCTATATGCTTTACAACGAGCATTAATTCATTCATCCGAACAACTTGGAGCATGCATGTTTAATGACTTGGCTCTTTTTCTCTTTTACGTCATGACTCACATAGTAATGGCTTGCTTTAACAATTCCATGCGCCTTGCTCTTAGTGATTCCATGCGTCATGCTCTTGATCTCTAATGTTATGAACGACATGGAAGGACCGCTCGAGGCATGAGTTGGACACACGTCTCCAACTGGAACAACATGCTTTATGTTCCATAGGACCTGAGTCTCGTCATACGTCATGATTTAAATATGTGGAACGATCTGGTTCCCATGGCTCACGACTTGTTTATATAAGGATTGAACGACTTGAAATCCATGGTTCATATCGTGCATAAGACATGGTGTGCTCTCACATATATATATGACATGAATTAATGAATCGACTCGATTGTTTGCGCCATGAACTACCCGACATGCTTATAGCCCGACGGTATGCTTCTTACGACATGGTTCGGAACGACTTGATATGCATGTGTACGGCTTATATCTCATGTCGTGTTAACGACTTAGACCCATGTCGTGCTAGAGACTTATAATCATGTCGTGCGGATGACTGCGGAATCCGTGCCGTAAAAACGACTTGAGTCATTTGCGCAGTGTGTCACCATTCGCGAACACTTCTTAGTTCTGAACCGCGTTTTAAGAACGGGATTAACAGACAGATCCTTCCGATCACTTAATACCTTATAGCGGACCCTAGCTACTTAAGACCTCGATTAAAGTTACTAAGTATTGTCCCAATTGCAATGCGAGAGAGTAATCTGCCACTTATTACCAGGTGTGGGTAAACACTCATCGCCATTTATGACCTTTACGGCGGACCCTTACATTACTTCTTAATTGACATTACAGGTGAACTCATAGTCACTTAATACTGCCTATAGACGGCTAGTCCTTCTTACATGCTCTTTAGAACTCTTATTAGCACGCGCCCTCGCATAGTCCGTAGATAAAAAGCGGACAACTTTCAGAGAATTGCCTCATCATACATCAAACTTTTTATTTAAGGCCATTTAATACCTCACAAGTTTATTAGAGAAAGACGGTCCTAATGACCATTCAATTCCTAATAAGGGCGGGTCCATGACTTTAGTCCAAAATAAAGGAGTGAACCTTAGAAACGGACATAGTCCTAATCACTTAATACCCAATTAAGTTAGGTCAACCACTTAATACCTTCAGGCAGATCTACTTCACACAAATACTTAGCTAGGCGTCCCATATTAATCCGACTTTTAGTAGCTGCTGGATTAGCTGGTTTGTTCCGGACATACTTCAACTATAAGTTGGGTATGACCTTGCATCTTTGTGCTAAACATCTTACATTAACCCAACTTCTGATAAATACTTATTACAAGTCAGCCCATGACACTAGATTTCTTTCAAGTTGGACATACACATTTTATAATGGTTCGACAAATCATGACATACGTCTACTTAATATTTGCTTTCAAAAGGTATTCTTATGAATCACGAATTACAAGAGATAATCTTATGGACCAGGTCCCAATGATGATCCCTAGATTGAAGAAGAAGTACAGATTACGAAAACCCAAAGATCCGCCATAAGGCTTCGCTTCTCAATCTATAGCTAAAAGTCGTCAGAGTACAAGACCACAGTCGTGCCACCAATCTTCGAGGAATCTACAACGGTCCATGAACTTGTTTTCTGGATCACTAGTTCCCAGTAATGAATGTTTGGTTGACTTGCATCATAGTCCTTGACATCAAGTTGTATTTATATAAATTGGGGTTTATAAAATTCCGGTCAAAGCATTAGCCTTTGACATGCTTGTTGCATCATTTTATTTTATTTTAGTAGTTATCGCATTGGGATTTTGCTTGGCTACTTTTCTGCTTGAACGATTTGATACATCCAAACATGACTTGTTCAAGAAGCTGGATAGCACCCACAAATCAATACTCAGTATACGGTAATGTATTTTGTATGGTGATGCATACCATATAGTAATCGAGGTTCGTACCATCATTATAAACATTCTACTTCCATTGAAAATTAATTAACTATTGATTTTTAGCCAAATTATGTAATCAATATAACAACGATTAGTTTACTAATTTTAGCTATGAATCACATGTAATATTTTTCTTTAAAATTAGTAGCATAATAATTGATAGACCAAATTATACTAATAATAAATTCATGTATTGTTCGCTAGGTTACACGCATTTAGAAGCAAAAAAAATGATCTCCTTCAACGCTTCAATTCAAGAATCCAGTTAAAATGATAATAACCATATTCACTTAATTATTTATTATTAAATTACTCAATAATATTTATAATAAAGTATTATTACGATGTAAAAAAGTAATTATTTTTAATAAATGAAATTTCCACATCATGTAGTACATAAAGACATTTTGTCCATACCATACTACAATTAATAATAATCGAGCACACAAAAATACTTTTAACATATTTTATTCAACTTTTTGATTCGCCCAAAAAATCTTAGGAGCACTCAACATATCTAGGAATTATTGATTATGATTTAGGCAACGAAATATCATCATCTGTGCAAAAAGCCTTCCTTATATTTTTGTTGTTTACTTATCACTTAAAAAAATGGTAATCTCCATTTGTAAGCAAAAGGTTGAGGATGTGTTTGTGGTAAACATAAATGGAATATTGATCAGAGTATTAGGCGATATATCAAACGATGTGCTAAGCATATTTTAGTAAGTAGGAGATGCTTTTGTTAAGGCTATCAATCTCCATCACGATTTGAAGATAACACAGAAATTAGCAAGTTAACCCAACCCATTTAAGAGGGCGGATCATTTTCCTACCAACCTAAATTTAACCACTTATAAACGGAGAATGTTAAACTGTCCCGTCACTGTACCATAACAGCCAATTTGGCACACAAGAATGCGGAGGTAAAATACGGGTTAAAGCCGTATCATATTTGATAGTGCTTAAATCCGTATTAAACTACATTTTGCGATCCACACCACCCAAACACCCTAAATATGACCGTCCATCAACAAAGCCCCGGATCAGTTAATTTGATATGACTTTGGGCCAAACCGAATGCGTATCATATTGTGCATCACATTAAGCACTCAGAATAAAAATTTGGTTGCTCCCTTTTCCCTTTGTTTTACTTTATTGGTGACCGAAAACCCAAATTAGGGTTTTTGCTTACCAAATCGTGCCTCCACATTTCTACGGAATCTCCTCCTCCGACAAAGACAAACAACCCTCTCCTTCGACAGAAACGCAACAACCCTTGGTCCCTAGCCCTCCTTCGACAGCAGGTATGTGTTTCAATTGAATTGTGACATGCATGCCTGATAGTAGGGAACAAGTTGAAATTTTTGTGTGTTAGCTGATTGCTACTTTGTGTTAGTGTATTAGTTGTTTCAATTGAATTGATATGTATTAGTCTGTTAGCTGATTGCTACTTTGTGTAAGGTACGGATCTACTGTTATACCCTGAAATCAGAGAAATCAAATTTGAAACATGTTTTATGATAATGTAAAAAACATTTGAATTGCTATTTGAAACACATATAGTATAATTTTAGATTGCGGTATATCCATGAAACAAAGAATTAACAATTAATTAGTCATAAGGATGCATTAACCATTACTAATGTTAAGATGTTTAATGCCAATTGCCCATAACCTGATTCTATTTGCAATAGCTATTTGATGATATATTCTTTAGATCGTTTGCTACGTCGAATCTGAAATGTCTGTAGTAATCACATCCATGTACAAGTCATAAAATACAAGTTTGATAATAATTTAAATGTTTAGAAACTAAAAGTTGTTCATTTCTTAACCGAAATGACAAGCCAAGAATAGTTTTATAATTATAGCTTTCATGTCAAAAATGACAAAACAGACATAAAATATTACATGATGTGGCGAAAACTGAGCAAATGGATAATTATAGTTCAATATTTAACCATGGTTTCATCGCCATTTGACTGTTTGTTTGCCTTATGCTTGAAGTTTAAATTGGGTTGTCTTATGACAAGTTTACTCCTTTTTGAGAGATAACCAGTTTACCGAAAATTTATTAACAAGCTGAAAATTTATTAACAGTTTTGCTAAAAAATTTGGTAGATGGATGATTACTTGACTTTTTGGTTAATATTTTAATGGACGATCCACCAGGTGGATGCATTTTAGCTCACGCGTAGGATCGGGTATCCATGCTAATTAGCTTTATCCAAATGTCGGATGTTGCTGCACTTAACCTTAGTAAAAAGCTACTTTCACTAGAAACTTTCCCCTACTTTGTAGCAGAGACTGTAATGTAAGTTGCACTACACAGTCTGCTACAAAGAAACTGAAGTGAAAGCAGCTTTTTTCAAAGGTTAAGTGAAGCGGCATTCAACATTTGAATAAAGCTAATAAGCATTTGACATTTGGATAAAGCTAATAAGCATGTATTGCTTCGCTGCGCGTGAGCTAAAATGTATCCACCTGATGGATCGTCCAGTAAATTCTTAATCAGAAAGTCGAGTATGTGTATCACCCGAAGATGATGATTCGATATCTTTAGACGTTGGACCATCTATATATTATTTTACACTTATCTCTACGTAGTATCTTACATAAGAATTGAATGGACATGTTGTGTGCACATGGACGATGCCTTGCTAAAACCATGTCCAGTTTTATTTGTTCCTTTCAGTGTGTATATATAGGAGGATGTTCTGTATGCTACGGTACGAACTACCGGTGTTGCAGATCGACTACAGTTCAAGCGATTCTTGTTTTGGATTTGCATTTTTAACACTGACATTTCGTTCTTATTTTGGGTTTGCATTTTTAACGACTGACATTTCATTCATCTTTGAGACATATACTGATTGACTACACAAACACATAGATGGTCCTTAAAATGCTATTTTTGGTGTACACAAACATACTGATCGACTACCGGTGTATACAAACACATTGATCGATATATACTGATCAACTACCGTTGTACACAAACATACTGATCGACATACAACTGATTGACTACACAAACACATAGTTGGTCCTTAAAATGCTATTTTTGGTGTACACAAACATACTGATCGACTACCGGTGTATACAAACACACTGATCGATATATACTGATCAACTACCGTTGTACACAAACATACTGATCGACTATAACTAATCGGCTATTGGAGTACAAAAACACACTGATCGACTAGTACCGATGTACACAAACACACTGATTGACTACAACTGATCGACTAGTACCGGTTTACACAAACACACTGATCGACATACACTTACCTCTGTATTCATGTTTGCATCTCAGTCATAGTAAGTTACAATGTCGATCTCCTGTCCACTAAAGTATTTGTAATTTGTTTAATGAATTTATATGCAGTCCTGTTGGAGAAAACATAAAACATGGGGAGGTGTTGGTGTAGATTTTGGTGCTTTAGTTCTGCTGGAACTCAGACTGGCTATCATGATTCAGTTTTGCTGCCAATCAATGAAACTTGACAATTATATTGGTGAAGCCAAACCTCAATTTGTCTTCATTAGGTTATAAAACTTTATCAACATCAGATAGCTTACCCTCATAATAAGCTGCTTTGATTTACAGCAAACATGGACTTCATCAACATGATCAGCATGTACGCTCAATCTTCCCGACCTCGACTGGAGTTTTACCAGGCTGATATGTTTTTACTTTTTTTATTAGTTCGTAATGTGATGAATTTTTTTGACAGTTTCCTTTTACTATATTTGTTTGTATGTACATTGTACTTATGTTACGAAAAATCTTCTAATGCTTTGAGTATGTATATGTGTGTATATATATATTTATATATACATACATACATATATATTGTGTTATTCAAATGTATAAATTGTGGTGTATATGCTGCGTGATATGAAAAATATGTGCTACAGTTTCTGTTTATCTATACTATATTATAATTAATGAGTTTGCATTCTAGCTCTCTCAGCCCTTCTGAGAACTTGAAACTCAACCGTCTTGCTAATAAATGGAACCCGAAAAACGCATTAAACGATCTACGTCTCAATCCTCCTTTCGCTAAATTTTCTAAATCGTCCCTCTTTTACTTCTGCTTACATTACTCTAGCCCTATCCATTTTCTGCTGCTTTCGTTCTTTCTCCTAAATTTTCTTTTCCTTCGTTCTTCTTTTCCTATTTTTGTTTTTAACCCTAATGTCCAATTTTACTCTGCTGCCTATTGTGTCCGCTCCGCTAAATACCTAATATTCACCCCGCCGCACCATCTCGAGCAACGTCAAACCAGGTCTTTTTACCACCGCTACTGGTCGTCCGCTGTGCCATTACCATGGAAGTGGTGGTTCTCCTCTTCATAGGGTCAGCGGCATCTACAGCCTCATTGTTATTATCAATCGATGCATTGACCAAATAGATCCGATTGAACAGAGAAGATAAACGAGGAAGAACTTTCTGAGTTTTGGTATTATTATCGTTCCAAGTTATTTTAAACGAGCAATTTTTCAGTAGTTTAATAATTAAAATTAGCCTAATTTTATGTGAGTAGGTAATCGGTTTGCTATTTTTATGTTATAATGAAACTGGATTTTGTAAATTTTCGATCTCATTTGAAAGTTTGTTTTACTTGAAATTTGTTTGTATGTGATATAAATTAATTAATCAATTCAGTATAGTGAATTTGTCCATGCAGTAAGGTTCACAAAGTTCAATATGGTTGACGAATGTTTCTGATTTTATATTTAGAGAGAGATTTCTAAGATATTGAGGAAGTTTCAGCGTATAGCGTGGAAGATACTTGAATAATGCTTTATTATTAATAATGTTTCTTCTGCTTTTTTCTTAGAGCAGCAGAACAGTTTTGAGACTGTCTACCTATGGCATAACTTCGTGTCAGTTAATCAACTTTGTTTATTCCTTCTTTCCACAGCTTTATGTAAATCATATGTCTCATATTTTGTGACTTTTTATTTTGTTTGAGTAAACTCTTCTTTTACTGGATTTGTAAGTGTCAATTTATAGAAACAAATTGCTAAACATTTATAATAAGAGAGTGATTGGTTGTCCTTATAAGGTGGTAATGAATTTGCAGTTGTGTGTCAACGTTTAACTTTTTAGTAACAAGATGAATATTAACATAATTATATTGTTTGTTAGCAATGCTTCTGGTATGTTGTTAAAGATAGTGGTTAATATTTCAATATAACAGTCTCAACTCTTAATGATGTAGCTATACATTGAAAGTTACCTACAGGTAATATTAGATGTTATATACATGCAAGAAAATATTTGTGTAAGAATGATAAGTAAAAAGATATTCATTTTTTTTACTTATCATGAGCGTTTTCTTTTTAAAAATAGACTCAGGCTAATTTATTCGCATCGCCTTTTCAGTTTTATGGTTAATTTTTTTGTTTACTATACCTTTGCAGTTCTAAGATGTCCTAGAACAGTATATATTAATTCGACAAACTAAAGGATATTCATTTCCATTTTCTTCCCCAATCCCAGTTAGAATTTTTGAACATTAGTTGTGCAAAGCTAACTTCCACACCAACTATATGGCAATTATATGCAGCATTCCTTGAGCCTGTAAGCTCTAATAAGGATTGTTCAAACTTCCATTGTGAACATGTTGAAGATCTCTCTATATAACCTCGTATTTTTGTTTTCATGTCCACGGTGAATTTTTTTGGCAGGTCATCCTAAAATTGTTACAGTCCAACAGCTCAATGATAATGCTATTGTAGAAAGTGTGAAGATTCTCTTATGGTCAAAGCACTAAGAAAAAGCGATCCTTCGGTGACTTCCCGTTCATTCCATCATTTGTGTGATGAAAGTGTAAGTTATTTCAAAATTATTGCAAGTTTGTTTTCCTTTCAATTTAAAGATATTTTTTTGATCTCCAAGTATATTTTGATACATGTTCCGAGGGTTTAAGTTCCTTATCTTTCTCTAATATATGGAAACCAGATTTCAAGCTTAAATGGATCTAAATTTACAAAATGTGGAATTCAGTGCATAATTTTAGATTATGGAATGACATACTTTGCTATCTGAACAAGAAAATGAGTGTGTCAACAGACGCTTTTTCTTCTTTACATCTGTAAACATGTTTTCCTTTTACATGTATGTGGACATATAATGCTTCCTCGATAAGTTAACACATTAGACATACGCATTAAGATGATGATTGAGAGGTGTACGTAGGTTGTAAAAATCTACTGAACGATGTTAGAGACTGGATTTTAATTATAAATTAATTATCCTGGCAAGGAGTAATAGACGATTAGTCTGAGAACAAAATTTCAGTGGAAAAATAAATAAATATCTACTATACTATTATTAGTAAGTGGAGCTTCTATAACTCTGAAGGTATCCATTTAGATCTCAAAACTAAACCGTCTGAAAGATTGTTTTCTTTTCGTTCAATGCAAAATTATGCCAATGTTTATCAAAGTTTCTTTAACACTCAGACGTTTAGTTGTTTCATTTTTTCAGTGCAGAATTGCAGTGTTTGATTCACGTACAGGATTGAATGCGGAGACCATCATGTGCAGTTTTTGCAAATAAGAATGAATAAAAAGGAGCCTACGTAGTCTGAGTTGAAGAGGTGTGAGCCTTGGTACAGGTTATTTGTTGTTATATGTTTTTATTTCAAAATTGAAAATTGAAAATGTTGTTGTGGTGTGATGCGGATTGCTACAGCAAGGAGCAGATCTCAAAGGAAAAGAAGGAAAGTTTAAAAGGGAGAAGAAGACATTATGAAGAGAAATAAGAATTTTGCAGATAAATTTCTTTCTTCTCCTTTTCATTACAATTCCTACGTACTTATAACAGTGTGTAACAACCTTAATTCCTAAGTACTGTAAAAACTGAACTCTGTAATTTAACAACACCATGATACGCATATTACATAAGCTCAAGAAGCCAATGCAGCTGCCAGCTGATAATAGAAGACCCAAGAAAGTAATACACATAACTAAAAGATCATTGGATTAATGCTCTGCCAGTGGATGCTACAACGCATGGGAGATTTTCTATATTTTACTTTAATTCAAATTCAAATGTTTGTTATTATGTTTTGCTTTTGGCGGCACATAATCCATCCAAATGAATGGTGTTTAATATCGAAACACGAATTTGGAGTATGAATACTATTTAATCATACAATCATAATTAATAATCAAAAATCACCACAACGACAAATTTCTAATTCCTTAGTGTTGAGATTTTTTTTTCTAATTCCTTAATGTTGAGAAAGTGATATACATTTTTTTTGCAGATCACTTCCAACTTTTCACACATCCCTATTTCATTTGCAGTCATTCATGTTATTGCAAATTATACAGGAACAGACAAGTAAATAAATACCATATCTCAAATATTTCCACCACTAAATCTTCTTTTTAAATTTTTACTCAGTTTTTCAATAATAGAATATGTAACATGGTGGATTATAATCAGTAATCACACAAAACTCTAATCTTCTTTTATTCACTATTTACAGTTGGATGTCAGCCTGTAATCCCTCATACTTTATCAAGGTATGTATCGTTTCTTCTTGCATTAGGAAATTTATTATCCTACTTTTTTTTGATACTGGATTAGATAATGTGCTAATGGCCATATTTATAGGAGTTTTTTTTTTTAAAAAAAAAAACTTTTGGGCTGAAATTATATTTTCTATATGGATATGCAAATATGAAAGTATTTCATTAATAGTGTTCCCTAAACATAATGTGATTCAAAATTGAATTTGGCTGCTATTAATATGGTGTATTTCATTATTTCTATGTTTGTGAACATCGTCCATATATGACTTGCCAGAATTTGTTACGGTGGTTATTCGTGTAATATTTGAGCATAATCAATGAACTAAATTCTTATATCGAGGTTTCTTTGCTTAAAATTTCAGCCAAGAACCCCCCCCCCCCCCCGCCTTTCTAAAAAAAGAAAAAAAATGTTAGGCATCAATTAGTTGGTACTTAGTGCAAAAAAAAAATTGTTCCTATACTTCATTTTGCTATGTTTGTCTAATATAGTACCAATATCTCCCTTGCTATTTTATTTCTATGCCTTATGTGATATTCACCTGAAATTTGATCTTTATTCCTTTTTTCAACTGTTGAACTTTTGAATATTTGATAAATAAGGGGACTTATCAGTGAATTGAAACGAATCAGATCGATCTTATTTTCTAAGAAATTAAAACAAGTACTGTATTTACATAATATTTAAATGAGCAGACGTATGAGTAGTTTGCTTGATTATTCTATATTACCATATGATGAATGTCATAATTGATCATATTTGAATTCTACCATGTATAGTTCAATAAATTTTCTTACATACGTGGCATATTATATCCCAATCATCTATAAAAAAAATTGAAACTACAAAAGCATGTTCTCTATCTATATTATACTATTAGAAACGGGTTTTTAACTATTTGTTCTGCATTTTTCTTCCTTCAATCTCCATTCTTCACATTGGTTTGTGACAACATTTCTTACCTATTTACCGTGTTCCCTGTTGAGAACTTCCTATTATTTCGTTATACTTTTTATTTTATATTCTTTGTCATTTAATACGTTTTCTTTTATATTCAACAATTTTTTTGTTTCCTTAAATTTATGTAGTCAATTATATATTTTTTTCTTATATATTCAACAAATTTAAAATCAATAACCTAATTTACAACATGACATAAATAATAAGTACCTCTATTATACGGAAGTATTTTCGGTATGTAAATAAGCTCTCTATCATATTTTTGTCAATTTACTGTACACATACAAGTTCTGTTCATGTTGTTTACTTAATATGTACATATGAACTATTTGTAGAAATGTATAAACCAATGCATTCTTCATTAGACTTAGAACCTAATCACTATTTTAAATAGATCTATCAATAATATGTTTTTGTAACTATATCAACTGTTTTCCTGCTATGCTATGCTCATCCTATTAAATTAGCTAATCACTATTTTAACCTAGAACACAATCAATGGTACCCATTGGAGCTTTATATACAAAAAATGTACATGAATGGTGTTTAATATTGAAACATGAAATTGGTGCATGAATACTATTTAATCATACAATCATAATTACTAATCAAAAATCACGGCAAATGACAAATTCCTAATTACTTAAATGTTGAGAAAGCGATACACTTTTTTTTTCTTTCACAAATCACTTCCAACTTTTCACGCATCCCTATTTCATTTGCAGTCATTCGTTTACTGCAAATTCTAGAGGAACAGATTAAATAAATACCATATCTCAAATATTTCCTCCACTAAACCTTCTTAAATTTTTACTCAGTTTTTCAATAATAGAATGTGTAACATGGTGGATTTATAGTCACACAAAACTCTAATCTTCTTCCATTCATCATTTACAGTTGGATGTCAGCCTATGATCACTCATACTTTATCAAGGTATGTACCTTTAAAATTGCATTAGGAAGATTTATTATTTCACTATTTTTGTACTGGATTAAATAAGTTACTAATGGCCATAATAGGCGATTTTTTTTTTCTTTTTTTTTAGGATTGAACTTATATTTTCTATAAGGATATACAAATATGAAAGTATATCATTAATAGTGTTCCCTAAACATAATGTGATTCAAAATTGAATCTGGCTGCTATGAATATGGTGTATTCCATAATTTCTATGTTTATGAACATCGTCCATAATTTGTTACAGTGGTAATTGATGCTATATTAGAGCATAATCAATGAACTAAATTTTTTTGGAATGAAATTATATTTTCTATAAGGATATACAAATATGAAAGTATATCATTAATAGTGTTCCCTAAACATAATGTGATTCAAAATTGAATTTGGCTGCTATGAATATGGTGTATTCCATAATTTCTATGTTTATGAACATCGTCCATAATTTGTTACAGTGGTAATTGATGTTATATTAGAGCATAATCAATGAACTAAAATTTTTATACCAAGGTTTCTTTATTAAAATTTTCGGTTAATTTCTTTATCCATATAAATAAATAAAAAAAGAATGCTAGGCATCAATTAGTTGATAATTTATCGACTTAAGCATAGCAGGTATCGGTGTAATGGCCATTTTTTGTGTTTATTACAGTTAACTTAAAACTTAGTAATATTCTTTATATACCAACTGGGATGGGGAAATAGATCCACTTTGTTTTATGCAAAATATTATAGTCTATACATGTCATTAATATTTACTTAAAATGACCTCATCATCGCTGCAAAGTCAGTAAAAGGAGATTGGTTAGCAATTGCATTTCTATTTCTCAAATTAACTTTTAATTTAGGTTTGGAATATCTGTAAGAGTTGCTTATTGTTCTACAGTGGATGAAAAGATTGGTTAATCCAAAATAAGTTTATTTTCTTCTTTGCCAATGGGATTCCTCATTGCCCAAAATTGTTTTGGTATCTTACTCTATCAACAGTATTCAGCCATATGCACTATATAAGTGTTTTTAAAAATTAAAATTTGTCGCACTCGCTATTTACTGCTATAATGCTGATCGTTCATATTAAAATTAGACTTAACAAGTTTGAAAATCTCAGCCTTAATTTCGTTTAATATTATTGGAATGGAACATACCCACAAAAGTTGCACAATCTCATAAATAACAACTTTTTTACATGGCTGTTGGTAATTCTGACTTGAGAACCGAATCAAGATACAATCCTTATTTAGTTCAAATGCTGTTATATTTTCTAATTTGGAATCTTAGTATAAAAATTGAACGAATGAAGGACCTGTTTGGAATTTATCTACAAAATTAAAATTCTATTATGTTTAAATATAGCTCACTTGCATATAATTGTCATTATCCACTTAAGCTCTAACTATTATTATTAACAGTGTGTGTGTGTGTGTATTTTATATACATATATATATATATATATATATATATATGTGTGTGTGTGTGTGTGTGTGTGTGTGTGTGAGAGAGAGAGAGAGAGAGAGATTTTGTTAGGCAAATAGACATTTGCATAAAAAAGTAGAAGAGTAAGGTTATCAACCAACCTACACTTTATACGTATACATTAATATTTTCATACATTAATATTTTCATATAAAGCTGTTTGGAAACTATATGATCTTTAGGTCAACTCTGTCATTTTGATTATACTTTCTTTGAAATAATGAATCCCTTAAAATCTATAGGAAGCCAATCATATTTACCTCAGTGGTGTTATACCAAATCGACATATTAATTATAAGTTCTAATATTGCAATCCCTTCCATCCAAAAGGCTCGAAAAGAACCTTTTGTGCTTAATTTTTAAATATTTCAGATTTCCCAACAGGTTAAACATGAGTGAAAATAGAAATATCTTTAAATGTTATATATCTTTGATCCACATAAGTATCAATGTGTTGTAACAAGATAAATTCCCATATTTTTTTATCAAGGACCGCAAACCAAGTTATGTCTTTAGACTATGATTTTAAAAAGGTCTTCAGATTATGGTTTGGATGTCTTTAGCCATCAAGATGCAAACTTTTGTTTCAAAACTGCACACCTAATAACTGTAAAATAACGAAAATATAAGTAAAAGCATTAAATTTGTGGCAAAATGTGAGTTGACAAATATTTTACTATTTATTTTTTGTTTGTAGGCAGATTAAAAGTATGAACCAAATTATACTGAAGTGAACTTAGAATTTAGTCCTCAAGTATAGCTACAAGTGGTTCTAAATGCCCAAGTATTACATTTACTGTAATGTGGTGGTATTATACTTGATAATCTAACTTTTCCTACGTGCTTCCCTTTTCTTCATAATCATTTATCTTATATGCTTCGCCGTGAAGCTTCTCATATGGTTAAAGTAATTTGTAACTCTTGCTATTATTGTACGGTATTTTACCTTAATTAAAAAACTTGATTTTTTCACGAAAAAGGAAGGAAAAGAAATTGGGGAAATATACCATGATGCCTTTATTATTACTTGATGGTAAAAATTAATTGATCTATTAGCAGCTAGGTATAAAAATGTCATATCCACATATTTTGAGTAGCCATTTGATATTTAATTAGTAAAAATCAAATATCAATACGGCATTTGTTAGAAAATTAATCTAGCAAGCATAGCAGAGCTATTTCACCATCATTTTGATTGTACACATCATTCATGCAAAGTTAATGATGGACAAGAAGAGTAAATTATTACTGTAGCTTTAAATTCCTATTATGAAATAGATACGCTTATTTTTTGTACAACTTAAAAAAATTGAGTTTCAAAATATAGGAAACATATGGTTGTTTTGTGTTTGTTAAATAGTAATTCATGATATCGTAGTATGAGAATGAAGCATGCCATATTCTCAAATGCAAGGTACATGGTTTTGGGTATACATTCAATTAATTTTTATGATTCGGACACAAAAGAGAAGCATCTATAGAGTGTAATTGGCCATTCAAAAATAAATAAAGAGACAGGTCTGATACACAAATGCAGGTAAAATCAAAACACAAATTCTGATATCAACAAAATCGGGAACTGCATTCCGCTAATTGAGACCGAAAAACACGGAATTTGGAAAGCAGGGATAAGGCTTGGGATGAACTTTGATAAAGCTGCATGATCTAGAGACAGTTATCTACCGCCGTTGAAGATTATACAATACTAATCCTGGTGGTAGTTTCTAACTGCTTAGAAGTTAGAAGCATGCCTTATAATGGGTTTATATTGGAAGAACTTGCTATACTAGGCGCATTGTATTAAATGAAATTATATGATGCCACTTTGGATATTTGGCTTATAATGGTTTGTCATGTTGGTTCTGAATCTAAAATGGAACATAGACTTGGGGATTGAATCATTCAAAGCATATTGACAATGATGGACTTTCAACATTATGTACTTTGCTATGTGCTGTTTTAGTGTATATTGTATTTACGTCTGACCAGCAAATGTGGTGGTGCATGAGTTAGATTTTACTGGGTTGTAATTATGTACTATATATTTGGAAAAGCAATTAAAATGAAGTAATTTTCAGAAAAGCATGCATGCTAGGATGTGTATACGAATTTCAGTGAACTGGGCACTAGGTTCATTTTAGGGTGATAACTTGAACGCGTTTAACAAGGAGGTCCATGTTTCTTTTTCATTCTCAATGCAAGTTCCTGTGTGTTCCACCATTCCTTGAGAGAAACAAAATATGCAATGCAAACCATTTTCTAAATTACCTGTTCAGGTTTTTTTTTTTTTTTTTTTTTTTTTTTTTTTTTTTTTTTTTTTTTTTTTGAACATAAATGCATTTTGAGTGATGTACATAAACATCCTACCAAAATAAAATGTTATATGTACATATGGAGAACTTAATTCAGAGTGTTATATATATGTATTGATAATATAGAGCTTCAGCCATGAGCATGCAATGCTAATGAAGACCGGGTAGATAGGAATGATTTCACTAAATTTATTATTTTAGAATCCTTTTTGAAACTTCATCTTCATGAATTTAAAAAAGATAATTTTCTGTATATTGAAATAGTTACTTCTCTTTGCACTATTATAGAAATTATATACCATTCAACAATGTAGACAGCCGTATGTGAAGGTAAATTTGCCTACTTTCGCCATTGTTAAACTACGCGATATTTTTCTTATTTTTTTTTTTTTTTTTACAATGTATTTGGCGGACAAACCCCGTCTCTGGTGACTCTACCATTGATTGTTGTGCGGCAGATGGTATTTTAGTTAACAATAGGTAGATGTGTAAGTTTACAAAATAAAAGAATAACTAGAATGGAATTATCTGTTTATGTTGTGTGCGATTTTCCAACAAATCAATTCTCACCATCTAAGAGCAATTACAGCATAGTGGTGGATTTCGCTGGAAGGAAGAAAAAAAGGCATTAAGATTCCCTACTTATCCAGCACGGAGCTTAAAGTACACATTTTAAAGTCACGTAACAACGTTCGTGGCCTTCAAAACATAACCTCCAGCGTTCACCCACTTCTTTTTTGTTCTCTGAGCACTTTAATATTGTTACCTGTACATATCTTATTCACTTCTTTCACAACTGCTGCACGTTCCCGTTTTAATTTAACAAAACTTATACGTTAACATATAACAATACCTCCACAATGTAATTGAACCAAAAGTTATTACCAACCTGTTATACCTGTTACTGAATACACCGTGTCCTCTTATTCACTCCACTATGTCGACAATAACTACACATACCTGTCAGATTACACATTTTTTGCCCATAACCGCTTTTCAGCATAATTTTTCCTTCCAATCATGCAAATGACACCTTTTAAAAATACAAAACCAGTCCTACTTTCATTAGATCTTTTCTTATATGCTTAAAATACAAGCAACTGAACTTTCCTACTACAACACATTTTCGTATGATATTTGCATCAACCCGTGTGCGAAGCACGGGTTCGCACTTGTATGTATGTATGTATGTATGTATGTATATATATATATATATATATATATATATATATATATATATATATATGTATGTATGTATGTATGTAATGTACACACACATATAATTAGATACGATTAAAGGCCGTGTCTGGTTACAATTTAAATACGGGTAAAAGCCGTATGTTATTTCTAGTGAGATACGGTTTATGGTCGTATCTAATAATTTAACGCGTCATTTTTTTGATACGGCTTATTGTCGTGTCTAACTGCTTTAAATACGGCTAAAAACACAACCAAATTAGCATATATGATGTAGTGCATAAATTCGAATTTAATCCATATATAGCTTACTTATATTTGCACGGGTTGACCCAGCATGATCTATGAACTTGAATTTGATCCATTTGTAATCTATCATGGGTTGATCCGACCTGTTTATAACCCATTTGATACGTAAGCCACAGTTTGACGTGTTTATGACTTATGATCCATCTATAATCCTCTTATACCTTCAACGAGTTGGCTTGGTGTAAACACGCCTCTCTTGAAAGCGGATGAATGCTACTTGACTTTGGTTCTTTGGTTCATTCACTGAGTGGTGGAGCACCTGCATCTGAGGAATTCAAAGTGACACCAAAGCGATGAATTCAAAGTGACACCAAAGCGATTATTTATGATTTTTAAAACTTAATAAAGCAATTCCTTAATTATGTTTTTTATGCGTGCAACATACATTCGATAAATGCAAATAACAAATACATAAATTACAAAATTTCATTAGAAAAGCCGATCTTATATTTTTATCTTAAATATGTAAATTGTAAAATTCCAAATTGTTCGGATTCATTCGTTCAAACTTTATGTGTTTGTTGATACTACTTCGTAAAAGGCTCAAAGATATGACAACTAATTGGGATGAAGGTGTGAGAACGATACACGCTGCTAGCGACCAACTACGATAATCGAATCAGCTAAACACCACCGCATCTAAACATAAGTATCCGGCATTTACCACTCGATGTTGAATAGGAAAGACAATTGCATGAGTGTTAAAATTAAAAGATGTTTGTTCGCTAGAGTAATCCTAACTTAGGTTTGTCAAAGTTTTCATTTAAAATAAATATGAAAATTTAAGACGACGATGTGTTTTTTTTTTTTTTTTTTTTTTTTTTTCATCATCCATGAAAAACACGTAGGACAAATAATTATTTTAAAAAATAAAGATTAACATATAATATAAAATACAAGTCTCATTTATTTTTCATGTTTTAAAAGATTAAAAAATGTACGAAATATAATCCATCGTTACCTCCACTCTACTATTCTATCCGTTTTTCTTTCATTTTATCGTTCATCTCTTCACAACTTCATATTTTGTAACTAATATTAAAAATTAAAAATTCAAAACATGAAACTCAATTTAAACCAAACATTAGCTAACTAGCTCATAATTGATATACCAACGCAAACTTATCAACATTCGTGCACCACCGACTTTAGAAACAAGCCGATTATTTTATTTGTGTAAAAAAAAGTAACTACAGACGAGATAATACGACACGAAGCACTCCGTAAGACCAACGACCAGGTCTTAAATCCATTCATATACTGAAAGAACCATACGCATGCAACCCACTCAATTTAACAATCCACCACACTGTTAATAAATGAACATAGCAACCAAGCTTCAGCTTCAGATCGACACACACTGTGCCTCCTCAACTATCGGCAGCTCTGAACAAGGTGAGCAAAGACAGGAACAGATTGATGATATCCAAGTACAGCGACACCGACGCCCACACATACTCATCGTACGAGTATCTCTTTATCAAGTTATCCGTATCATATATGATATACCCACAGAAGACGAGCGACGCTATCACTCCATACACCATGTGTCCAACTCTCCCCATTGGGAAGAACAACTGCAACACCATGATGATACAAGCCAATCAGTTTCAAATTCAAACTAAATCCCAAATCTACATTTTGAATTTTGAAATCAGGAAGCTAGCCTGCATACCTGAATGAGTGCAAACACCATGATTATCATTATACCGGCAAACAGGAACGGGCCGAGGAAGCTGAAATCGTGCCCTTTCTTCGCAGCCCAGAATGTGTACAGAGTCAGGCTCACCACCACCACTGTTGTCAGAATCGCCGACTCGAGGATCACTTTTCCTGCTCATAATCCCAATCTTAACATTAGCATATGTTGATCATTTCAGTAGTATCAAACTTAAAAGTTCTTACCGCTTGTAAACGCGCATGTCAATCCAACTGCAAAGCTGATGCACACCGTGAAGATTGCAAGCAGCACTAGGTTCACCGGATGCCACTGGTAGTAGTAATACAGAGGGCACAGTACTGTAATCACGGAAATCAAAGAACAATCAAACGCATAATTAGCAAGCAATAATGCTAGCATGATTTCAATAAAGTATTGATTTTCTATCCAATCTTTTTGTAAGTTGATGATTGTTTGCCATGGTAATTGAACAAAACCCTAGAAAACAGAACAAGGATAAACTGATCGTACCAATGAAGGGCAAGATGATCAGAAAAATGTAGAGGCCAAGACCAGCGGAAGTAGTAGCAAAGAACATGTGAACCGGGCGCACAAACACGACGATCGAAGCAACGACGACGGACAGAATCATCTGCATCGTGAGAATACTGTAGATTTTCCTGATGAAGCTCCATCGCAATTCAGGGCTCTCCATCATCGCCGGATACAGCGGTCGCGCGCCGCCGGTTTCCACATCGACGGCGCCGCCTTTTGCCGGAGGTCGGAAGTACATTGCTGGAAAGTATCGGGAGTTCTTCGGTGATTCTTCTGTTGACGTTGATCTTAATATTTTAATGGAAGGGGGGATCAGGGAAATTTTATACGGCGGTTTTGGACTGTGCAGAACATTCCAGTGGTGACTAGTGTACAGCTGGCAGCATCTGGAGGGGAAACGTTTCGAATGTACATTTCTACTGCCTTCGATATACGGTTTGAAGTTTCCGGAGATGAAACAATAGCGTACAGCGTACAGTTCGTGGTAGTTTCGACACGTGCTACGTTGAAGACGAATTGAGACGTTATTGACTGTTTGCTGTTTGTCGTAGTGCAGATGATGGAGACCATACGTAGTTGCTTTGCTTGGCGGAGGAGGAAATTGATTCCTATACTCATTCGGTAGGTTGTAGTTACGTTCATCCGAAACAATATATCCAAATTTACCAAAGATTATCTGTAAAGCCAGTTTTTTGGACCCATCTGTCTAAAACAGTAAATACCAAGCTGAAAATGTGCACTCAATTTAAAAGTTCTCCCCTTAATTCTCTGTTTCATATCTTCCCTCTTTACAAGATTTTAAATTTTTTCTTTTCTTCTCATATATCTTATTTAGGTTGCAATTTTTAATAGCAATGGACAAAGATATTTTATACCATCTCCACTTAATACTTATGCACGTTGCAATTTCTGATTAGAACACACAATTTCCACAATATTCAGTTTCAACACATACACAAAGAATGAAAATATTACTTCATCTAAACCATTTACAGTTTAGAGCCCCTTGGTTTTCAATAAATGACAAAAGTTCAAATCATTCAAAATAAAAGTCTATTATATTCAAATTATTTGCATAATACAAAGCTTAATCTTTTATTCGTTTAGCATTTACATAAGATATCTATATTTAAAACGGTAAAATATATTTATCATGCATTGCATTGTAAAATTTCGCATTTAACTTGAAATACCTATTTTAAAATTACCACAATTATTTACAAAACTCACCCATTTTCTTATATTTTTATTTTTCAATTCATATGTTTAAATTAATTATGCAATCTTAAGTTTAAAATAATTGGATAATGTAATTAAGCGTTATTCATTAGTTTAGATGGCAATAAAAAAAATTAATAATATATGTCACACTCATATCAGTGAATTGTGATAAAACTGCATTTTGATTAAACTAAAACATGTAACTTAGGCGACATACAATATAATATAAACAATAGGGAACACTCTTTAAATTTTGAAATAACCATACTTTTTTTTTCAAAAAACATGCTTTAAAAACATTATTACTTTTAGTTACGGGCAATCGGAGCTTTTAACTTCCATGGCGTCTAGGTAGCTGCCTCATTTTTCTTCATTCCTTCTCTCCTTCATTTTTTTTTCCTCCCATCCACCTTTTTTCCCTCTCGCGTCGCCCTCCTCTTCCAGATCCACACACCCTCTATCCTAGTTACGATGTCGTGGCTTATCTGCTCCGTTCTCCCCATCTCAGATCCAGATCCAAACCCTATTTTTTTAATCTTTCCCTCGATCTCACGTCTTCTCCGACTTAGTTTTTCAATGTTGAACATCCCTATTACAACGTCTGCTCACGCGGTGTACTCTTCTAGGTTGCGGTTGCTTCTCCTATCACTAATCTTCAGCAACTTGCGTCTTCCCAACTTTCCCATTCTCGCTCTCAGTGCTTAAATGTTGACACGCTTTTTAGTCAAAGCTGTCACACGTCAAGTATTTGATTAGCAACCGCCCATGCATGAAGAACGTCATCTGGAAACACAAAGCAATTCGGTCGAAGTCGCGACGCAAACATAAGAAGGCCCTAAACTTTTATCAGATGACCTCTCTTGAGCCCGAGAACGTCTGTTCCAAGGCCTTACATTATAACTCTTAGGCGAACCGTCAGCCGAGCCGAGGGCGAGTCGTTAGCGGGTCCGGGCGCAGCGCCGGTGGGGTCCGCCCAATTCATTCGATTTCCTCGGAACTGGAAGCTCGGATCCCTTCAATTCAGACCACCAAAAACTCAAATCCCCTAACTTCATTTTCAGGAACCTCGACTCCCTAAAACGACAAGATTTCGGATCTTTCGGTACAAAGATTTCGGCTCTCCTTTCACTTTCCCCGTATCCCCTGACGGGATACGAAAATTTGTATCCCTCCAAGGGCACGAAATTTCGTACCCCTCTGGTGGGATACGAAATTTCGTAGCCCTAGAGGGGTACGAGATTTTGCACCCTTCCAAGGGGTACGAGATTTCGTACCTGTGACGACCGCCCATAACCCCTGCACTAAACAAGTGGATAAGTGCGTTGGAAGGTGTGCCAGACAGCTATGGACGATGATCAAGGTAGGTAAACACATGTGGAACCTGTCGTATATCTCACAACGCATGGATAAGATATAATAGAACATATACAACAGGTAATAATAGTGAAGCATATTTGAGCAGAAATATCAAATTTTCAAAACAACAAGAAAATATATCCTTACACCAAGATCACAACATATGTCTGCACAAATTTGCCTCACTACAGCACTCAGAGTAGAATAACAAATAGAGGAAACCCGAATATTATATAGCAAGTGAGATAGCACGCTAGCCTCCTGCTCGTCTCCGAACAGCTACATCGTCCTTACTAAGCTATCACCTGCCACCTAGTCTGCCCATCCAAAATTGTATGAACAACCAACATAATAAGAGGGAAACATAAAACCTTGAGTCAGACAACAGTCTTAGTGAGCGATAAAACAGCTAACAAACTTCAGCAATAAAGTATATGAGAATAGGTAGATTTACCAACCACTACCCAACACCAGAGAACTCATACCCATCTTCCCCACATCCGACAGTGATACCCTTTACAATCCACAACATTCAAGGTAACAACAATTCGTCCATGGCAATCAGAACAACCATTAATAACATTCATAGCATTCAGATTACATATATCTCACGTAGACAATCCTAATCGAGCTTAACATTCCTTAAACACTATTCCCAGAGGCCTAAACCAATATCGATCAAGCACCCAAGGAACGTCTCCTTCAACATTGGACAATCTACATGGGACGGTACAAACAGAACAACCAATCATCCATGACTGATTCTGGCTATCACCGTCAATCCTTCTTTGAAACCACCGTTAATCATATCATTGGCTAATACTGTCATCTTTCAAGGGCTAATGGTAACCCTGAATCTAGCAAAAAAACCATACGCCTTGCAACCGATACGTACATAGGCCTTTTCAATCGATACCCAGGGTACTCGACCTACATCCGGTCTTTTAGGTGCTCCTAATATACCTCTGCTTTGAGCCTGCTAGAACCTACGACATTGATAATTCCTCGGCCTTCAGTATCTCTAGCTATCTCTATTTGCTACTATTCATAGGCTCGGAACACTTTGGAGCAACCATTACTTCACACGAGCTCAATACATCCTTGAGTCGTTCTTTCACATGAACTCAATACATCCTTGAGTCATTTCCACATTCATTGTATACAACCAACAACGAATAAATCATCTCACTTCGAACATCCTTATCTGGACTCTCGTTGAAGCTACCATCATCATCAAACCAATCAACTTTAATATAAGGTTCAATATAGTCTATAACATTATCACCCCACTCAGGACACCTTTAAGTTGTCATACCATTCGTTATTCTACACCGATTAATGAACACCTTCAACACTTCGAATAGTCCTACTTGAGTCCACTTTGAAGTCACATTCGACCAATCCTCTTGTCCGACCGATCCTTTCGGATCGATCTTCCGGACCGATCTCCCTAGACCGATCTCCCCTTAGGCTCGCTCGACCGATCTCCCTTTTGGCTCGCTCGACTGATCTCCCTTTCCGATCTTGCTTTCCAAAAAAACCACCCTACGATGCGCGACCGACCATGGATGCACGACCCAGTAGCTACATTTCCCAAATGAGACTCCAATTTTGACCAAACTTCGAAACAATCAATGAAACCAACTCATCCAATTCATTCAACACAATCATGAACATGTTATGAAACCAGTAACATCACCAATTTGGCCATTTCAACACCTTTAAGACAGATTGAAATGATACATATCTGTATCACTTGACCATAGGATAGAAAATTATATACGGCATCACGGCCAATAATAATCTATTTTACAGGGTTATAAGTACATATCGATTTTGAAAGGGAATTTTGAATAAAGGAAAATGTTGGAAAATTTCTCAAACTAATTCTTAATCTTATTTTAAAATATGGTGTTTGAATTTAAATATTTAAACTAATGTTTGTTTAAACTAGATTTTTCTTTATTTTAAGGTTTTCCTTATTTATACTAATTAAACTTGTTTGAGTGGAATGAAAGATGTTAAATGAAGAATCTGGTTTTAGAAGTTTTACCACACTTCAATTGATATAAAGATTTGATTTCTTAAATTTTGTAAATTTAAATTTGGAAGGAACCCAATGTATTTAAATATGGTATAAAGGAAGGTTTGAAGGATTTCTCTTGAAATAATTTAAATTTGATAAAATATGTAAGATTTTGTTTAAATAAAAATGTTTGAAATATTTTATAAAGATTTATATTTGAAGTTATAGATTGCGGTAAACAAGACTTTGTGAAATCGATTTTGTATAGATTTGTATAATGAATAATTGAAATGTCGATTTCTTCGAAAATGAATTTAGTCTTAAAGGTTTTATAAACCTTACTTCTATATATTAAGGTTGATTCAATAAATTTTATGAATTTTATTTAAGAGAATGAAAAGAATGTTAAAATGGAATTTTGGATTTATTCAAGTGGAATGGAATGAATTACAAGATTTGAATTTACTTAATGGTGATTTGAGTGGTGACGTAATAATTAATCGTCAAAGCGATTTTTGGATTTATACTTTGAGTAAACTCGGGATCGAAGTTAAATCTAACTTGAAATTAATGATTTGGAAATATTTCCGTTTTGAGATCGAGTATTACAGCTTGGAAATATATCTATTAGAGCCTGGGATTCGTTGGAGATCCAGTCATACATCTATTATCACTCATGTAGTTACCCCACTTCGGTCAGATATTCATGTATTAGCAAGGTTCTTAGTCTTCCGTTGTTTCTATATTTATTCTGTACTCTGATTATGTAAGTTTAAAGATTTTGTATTATTGCATAAATTTTACTTCCGCTGTGAGATATTATGTGTTCTGTGTCTGTGATTCTGTAATGATTTGTATTTCAACTACGTAAGCAATAACAAATCTGTCATTTTGAACGGTTCGAGTTGGTTTAATTACTGACTTGGAGCGGTCAAAAAGCCAGGTCGTTACATTATTCTATTTTATATAAAGATTTTTCTCATGAGCATCTATTTTTCAAAATTATATTTTGTAGATTATATATATAGAAGCCCAATATGAGAGACAACAAATTATATATGGACATCGGTTGGTTTTAAATACTTTTGAATCATTATTTGTTTATTATATGTTGTCCTTCCGCTGTGAAATTCTACGATTGTTCTCTCTTCTTTCTCCCTTTTCTTCTTTTTCCCAATAAATGTCTGGGTTGGTGATTTGTTTGGGTCAACATGTGTGGTTTATTGTCGATTTGAACGGTCAAAAATCTAGGCCGTTATAGTTGGTTATGTGAAATCCTCCAAAGTCATTATAAATGTAAATTTGAACAAAACAATAGATCTAACTTGCATATACACATGAAATAGCGTCGAAATCATTAAATTAAACTTGCTAAAATAGATCATAGGGTGATTCATGTGAAAATGAACTTAAAATGGCTTAGATTTATGATAAAACACTTAAATATGATGAAAAACATGATCAAACATTCATAAACTTCATTACATCCATGTGAGAGATGTAAATCACTCACCAATTTGCTAAAACAAGCTAAAATTGATGAAATAAGAATCTGGACAATAAGCACCTCGCACCAAATCCCTTTATCTGATGAATCCTTGCTCCAATTGATTTAGATCTAGCCTTTAATGGTGTAGATCTATAATTTCCCTCCTTAGATTTTGTTTTTTAATGGTGGAAAGGTGTTAGAGGAGGAAGGAGCTCAAGGCCACCTAATGAGAGAATGGGGAAGTAAACTATTTCTTATACCTCCCACCCTCTATTTAAAGTTTCCATCAGCCCACTACTTAGGCCTTCTCAAATCAGCCTAATGTGGCTTAAAGTCCTGAACAACCAACTGAAAAACCTTAAAAAGCGGTTCCTCCCAAACCGCTGAGCCAAATCTTTAATGTAATCACTCTACAGAAAGACAATCATCAATTCATTTCCAATGGCACAGGTGTCACCCTCTAATTCGACCTGAGTTAAAAGTTATGCTCTGCACAAGACTGATAGGGGCAAAATGATCACAGACAAAATTGGTAAAAATTATGGACATGTCTTACTTCCCCATAAGGAACATATCAAAAGATGAGAATGATCCAATCCTCAGGAAATAAAATAAAAATATTTTACGATCTTCCGATACGTAAAATGCGGGCTGTTACATTCTCCCCTCCTTAAGAATTTCGCCCCCGAAGTCCCAAGCAAACACAAACAACCAAAATGATTTCACATGCCTATCATCCAAAAGCGGCCAATTCTATCATCCAGACTTGCAACCATCAAACCATGCATCTATATCCCTATCCT
Organism: Allium sativum; assembly: GCA_030737875.1. Taxonomy (NCBI): domain Eukaryota; kingdom Viridiplantae; phylum Streptophyta; class Magnoliopsida; order Asparagales; family Amaryllidaceae; genus Allium; species Allium sativum. Next base: position 580,576,063 of record CM060909.1, on the reverse strand, counting down.
AACACGCTGATTTCTAACAACAACAACAAAGATAACAACAATAATCACAAGTAACAATAATAACAGCAAGTAATAATGATGTAATGATGACGCAATATCAATGGGTCGTATGGACGAAGAGTTTTGGACGAGTCATCTTTATACTCTCCTCTGTCTCCACGTACCGTCTTTCCCCTAAGCTGTTTCGTGTCATTTTCCACAACACGAAGTGGCAACCGCGGCCTCGACTTCTAATTTTTCGTATTGTTCCGGAGATACTACCATATCCGGATCAAGCACACATTTCATAAAAACAATTCACGAAAAGCGTTATGCACACACGACATCTTCTCGAGTAACTCTGATCTACATACGAGCTTTCCAATTCGCTCGGCTATCGGAAACAATCCAACGAACCTAGGAGCCAACTTTACTTTACTTCCAAATCGTACCACATGCTTCAATGGCGAAATCTTCACGAAAACCATGTCACTAAAGTCGAATTCCAAATCCTTACGATGCTTATCGGTGTAACTCTTCTGACGATCTTGGGTTTCCTTCATTCGTTGCTGAACAATCTCGACACAATCCGAGGTTTCTCTAATCATATTTGGCCCAAGAATTAACTCATCTCCAATTTCTAGCCAACATAATGGAGAATTGCACGGTTTACCATGTATGGTGTCACCCCAATGTTAGACTGATAGCAATTATTATATGTAAACTCAACTAGATGTAGATGGTTTTCCTATGATCCTCCGAAGTCGAATGCACAAGCCCTCAGGAGATCTTCCAAAACTCTTTTGGGATACTGTGGAATCGAACTATCCATTTCACATAAAGTTCAACCAATTTCGATGCCTTCCTAGTTGACTTAAGATGAATGAACCTTGCACTTTTGGTCAAGCGATCCACGATGACCCAAATCCCTTCGTTTTCTGTTCTCGTTCTAGGTAGTCCATCGATATCTGCTCCCACTTCCATGTAGGAACTTCCAATGGTTGAAGCCAACCACTCGGCTTCTTCTGTTCAGCTTTCACTAACTAACAGTTCATGCACTTGGAAATGAACTTTCCAATATCTCGCTTCATCCCTTCCTAGTAGTAGATTCGCTTCATGTCCTGATACATCTTATTGCTACCGGGGTGAACCGCCAACTTCGAGTGATGACATTCTCTCAGAACTGCATCCCTCAATCCATTGATATCAGGAACAACTAATCGCCCTTACTTTCGAAGCCAACCTTCTCGATCGACTTCGAACTCTTTATCTTCTGGTTCCAGCATTTAGACAACTAGACAAGCTTTGCATCTCGCTTTTGACTCTCGCCAATCCTTACGATGAGAGTAGGTCTTATCGATAAGCTTACCAACCTTTCAGGTTCCAATTCACACCGTGGCCTAAAATCGAACCTTGCCAAATACTCGAGGCTCTTCCATTCCAAAAACATCGCTCCCAAACTCGCATGTCTTCGACGCACTATCCTTTACCACTCGCAATTAGTGAAATTTCATTGCCAAATCCATTTAAGAGAAAACGTTTTGGCGCCGTAAAGCTGATCGAACAAGTCATCAATCCTCGATAACGAATACTTGTTGTTTTTGGTTATCTTGTTCAGCTCACGATAGTCCTTGCACAATCTCTACAAGCCACCCGACTTGGTTACAAATGCACTGGTGCACCCCATTTGGAAACATTCCTTCGAATGAATCCTTTCCCAAGAAGTCACGAACCTACGCCTCTAACTCTCACTGTCCCTTAGACGCCATCCGCCTAAGAAACATAACGATAGGTCTAACACCCTTGACCAAATCAACTCTAAACTCAATATCACTATGCGACTGCCACTCTTTAACTTCGCCAACGATAACCTCAAACTCACTTGCGATTAGCATGGATGACAAGTTTTCTTATGGAATTCCAAGCGAATACAACAATTCACAAGAACACCGTCTTCGGGTTACCTCAAATCAACATCTTTCGCCTTCCACATCCCCGACTCTCACCTCTAGCTTTTCGCAACTCACTCTTGCCACACTCCTCTTAGGCCAGTCTATACCCAAGATGATTTCAAACGCATCGAAAGTTACAACTAAGCAACTACTCATAAATGAGCACCCATGATCAAGAAATACTGGATCACCACAATTTATACAAGAGCAGATGAACCCATACTAGATTAGACATAACCAAAGGCTATTACAACTTTAATTTTTGGACCCAATCGGCGTACAATCTTTTTATAAGTAAAAGAAGATGATTCTTTGGTTCCGAATAGAACTCAAACAAACTCCACCAGCAGAAAGCATGTTTAAACTAACAATGACTTCTGCTAATTATCATCAGGAATGCAATAGGAAATCGAAATAGCTTCCAGAACACATGCTTCCCCTGGTTGCTTATTCTTCAGAAGATCAGGGCAATTCTTCTTCTCATGCCCAGGCTTTTCACACTTTAAGCACTTCTTCTCAGCTCTGGGATTCTTACAGTCCTTGGAAAAATGGCCCTTCCGCCAACAGTTAAAGCAAGTCACCTCTCCCTTCTGCTTCTTCTTCTTGTTATTATTCAGCTTCTTCGTCGCACTGGGACCAGTGAAAGTTTCTTCTTGAGGTTCATGTCTGTTTCTACAAGCCTCATCCCAAGAAGCATTGATCCTCTCTTCTCGCTCCTTGGCCCAACGTCGAAGTTTCTCTTAAGATATACCTCTTCGGAACTCATCTTCTTTATCCGTAGGAGGATAATCCCTCTATCTCCCAGCGCAATCACTCCAAGGTTCATGTATAGAAACACCACGCCATATTGCTGCTTCTGGAATAGGCATTCTTAGCAGGATGGTGGCCATCATGGCCCCAAACATAACTAGACATTATGGCATAATAACGAAAGCTTCCAACTGGCTTCCATCGCTTGCCCCTCCAGTCGTAGGCTCCTCCTCAGTAGTGTTTCCTAAAGTTTGACGACTCGTTCTAAAACTAAAAATAGAATGATTAGTCCACATATGAGATAATAATAGGAATACAATCCGAACCTTAATATACTATATATCATTATATAGTATACATCCAATTAAAATCTACAAATATGTCTCTCTTACGTAATTATGTCTTAGAACTTTGGCTAAAATTGATAACTAGAGCTATGATACCAAATGTCACGACCGCCTATAACCCTTGCATTAAACAAGAGGAGAAGTGCGCTGAAAGGTGTGTTAGGCAGCTATGGACGATCATCGAGGTAGGTAAACACAAGCAGAACCTATCGTAAATCTCACAACACAAGGATAAAATATGATAGAACATATACAACAGGTAATATTAGTGAAGCATATTTGAGCAGAAATCTCAAATTTTCAAAACAACAAGAAAATATATCCATACATCAGGATTGCAACATATGCCTGTACAAATTTGCCTCACTATAACTCAGAGTAGAATAATAAACTTTGGAAACCCAAATATTACATAGTAAGAGAGATAGTACGCCAGCCTCCTTCTCGTCTCCGAACTGCTACATCGTCCTTACTAAGCTATCACCTATCACCTAGTCTGCCTATCCAAAATTGGATGAACAACCCAAGGTAATAAGAGGGAAACATAAATCCTTGAGTCAGACAACAGTCTTAGTAAGCGATAAAACAGCTAACAAACTTCAACAATAAAGTATATGAGAATGGGTAGCTTTACCAACCACTACCCAACACCAGAGAACTCACACCCATCTTCCACACATCCGACAGTGTAGCCTTTACAATCCATAACATCCAATGTAACAACAATTCGTCCATGGCAATCAGAACAACCATTAATAACATTCACAACATTCAGATTACATAGATCTGACGTAGACAATCCTAATCGAGCTTAACATTCCTCAAGCACTATCCCCAGAGGCCTAAACCAATATCAATCAAGCACCCATGGAACATATCCTTCGACATTGGACAGTCTACATGGGATGGTACAAACAGAACAACCATTCATCCTTGACTGACTCTGGCTATCACTGTCAATCCTGCTTCGAAACCACTGTTAATCGTATCACCTGCCCATACTGCCATCCGTCAAGGGCTACCCTGGTTAAAGCAAAAACCCCACACGCCTTGCAACCGATATGTACCTAGGCCTTTTCAACCGATACCCAGGGTACTCGACCTACATCCGGTCTTTTAGGTGCCCTATTATACCCCTTCTTTGAGCCTGCCAGAACTACGATAACGATAATTCCTCAGCCTTCAGTATCTCTAGCCATCTCCACTTACGACCAATCCTCCCGTCCGACCGATCCTTCTGGACCATTCTCCCTGGACCGATCTCCACGTTGGCTTGCTCGACCGATCTTCCTTTCGGCTCGCTCGACTGATCTCCCTTTTGGCTCGCTCGACCGATCTCCTTTTTGGCTCGCTCGACCAATCTCCCTTTCCGATCTTGCTTTCCAAGAAAACCACCTTACGGTGCGCGACCGACCATATATGCAGACCCAAAACCTGCACTCCCCAAATGCGACTCCAATTTCGACCAAAACTTTGCTAATCGACGAAACCAAATCATCCAATTCATTCAACACAATCACGAACATGTTACGAAACCAATAACATCACCAATTTGGCCATTTCATCAATAATTATGTGAAATCCTCCAAAATCATCATAAATGTAAATATGAACAAAACAATAGATCTAACTTGCATATACACATGAAATAGTATTGTAATCATTAAATTATACTTGCTAAAATAGATCATATGGTGATTCATGTGAAAATGAACTTAAATGGCTTAGATCTATGATAATATACTTAAATATGATGAAAAACATGATCAAACATTCATATACTTCATTGCATGCATGTGAGAGATGTAAATCACTCACTGATTTGCCAAAACAAGCTAAAATTGATGAAATAAGAATCGAATAGCAAGCACCTTGCACCAAATCTCTTGATCCGATGAATACTTGCTCCAATTGATGTAGATATAGCCTTTAATGGTGTTGATCTATGATTTCCCTCCTTGGATTTTTATTTTTAATGGTGGAAAGGTGTTAGAGGAAGAAGGAGCTCAATGCCACCTAATGAGAGAATGGGGAAGTAAACTATTTCTCATACCTCTCACCCTCTATTTATAGTTTCCATCAACCCACTACTTGGGCCTTCTGAAATCAACCCAATGTGGCTCAAAATCCTGAAAAGCCAACTGAAAACCTTAAAATAATGATTCCTCCTAAACCGCTGTGCCAAATCTTTAATATAACCACTCTACGGAAAGGCAATCATCAATTCCTTTCCAATGCACAGGTCTCATCCTCTGATTCGACCTGAGTCAAAAGTTATACCCTATACAAGACTGACAGGAGCAAAATGTTCACAAACAAAATTGGTAAAATTATGGGCATGTCTCACATCCCCATAAGCAACATATCAAAAGATGAGAATGATCCAACCCTCAGGGAATAAAATAAAAATATTTTACGATCTTTCGATACGTAAAATGCGGGTTGTTACAATACCCCTGGAGGGTTACAAAATTCGTATCCTTGAGGGATACAAATTTTCTGTTTCTTGGGCTTTCCTAGGATCCGAAATCTGCTGCATGGTCCCCACTTTCTACGTACTCCCACCCAACCGCTCACTATAAATGTCGCAAGCCTTGGCCTTCATTTGGAGGCTTCTCACCTGGATTTTTTGGGACTTCTAGAGCTCTAAACACTCATTAATGGCTTCCAATTCTTTTTCCACGGCCATTGGACATTGCACGGATAACTAAAACGTGGCTTACACGTTTTTCATCAACACTTAAACCTTCACAAGGATAATTATGCTACATTTGGGTTCTTTTGGACTTCTTGGACATTAAGGATCGTTTTGAGATATAGTTGACCAAGTCAACTCATATAAAGGAGGAAGAAGAAGGACATTTTAGTCAAAATTTAGAATTAATAAGGACATTGTTATTCTATTGTAATACTTTGTACTCAAATATCATCTAAACTTGTAAAGCATTGTAATCTAATATCATATGATGAATGATCATTACAAAGTGAACGTAGGCATTAGTGTCGAACCACTATAAAAGTCAGGCCTCCCGCATTTACTATACTTATTTATTGTGTTTACATCACATACACATCAGGTGTTAGCGTGCGGACAATTTTCCCTGCCAACATTAACCCTCCCCTAAAGGAAGCTGTAACTACCTCTGCTAAGCTAGTTATAGTGTGGATCGTACGCGACATGCTGGTGTGTCAGTCTTTGTTCTGTTACTGAGTTTGTGTTTGTGTAGGCAAGATTGGTTTGATTTGTTTACTGTTAGGTATCAGTGTTCTTTGCTTCCTGTGGTGAGTGTCGTCTTGTGATCTTGGTGGTAACGTGGGGTTCTATGTGCTTGTATTTGCTAGTGTTGCTGTTATCTTGGGTGGGTGTGCAGATCTTAGCATTTGTTGGGGGTTTGTTTTTGCTGTTTGAAGATGGGAGTGAAATAGCTCTTTTGAGCTTTTCTAGTCATTATTTGTTGGAATGGGTTTGATGTAATTGTGAAGTTTCTTTTTTGCATTGGTAGCTGAAGAGTCTGGTGATTTATCTCTGGTGACTATGTAAGCAGCTATTGCGATTTTTTAGCTTGTGATTGTGTATGCAGCTTTAAGGTATTTTTCCTTGGTGATTTTTGGTTTGGTTTTTAGACAGTTTGTGATATTTTCCTTCGAGTTGTTTGCTGGCATTGGTTGTGCAATGCTTGAAGATGAAAAACTACTACAAATTACTCTGGAATTGGTTGCTCCTTCATGCCATGGACTTATGTTCTTTTACTGTTATCTTGTTCTGGTGTGACTTGTATTATGTAATATGGCTTGTAATAGTAGTTTGAAACTTTGTTCGACTCCTGTTCTGTAATATAGTTAGATTCAGTGAACGAACCACTTCAAAATCGTATGTAGAGATATAGAGTACTTTCATGTATCATTACTAGTTATAATGATAGTGGCCCAGTTCACAATAAAAAACCGGTTGGCCTTGCCAATTTTTTTTTTTTTTTTTTTTATAGAAATGAGAAACTAAATAAAAATTTAATTTTTGAAATAAAATAAAAAATAATAGCAAAAATATCAGAAAAGTATCAATAATTTCTTCATTCATTACAAAAATATGTTTTTTTAACTGCAAAAACCTTAATTTTAACCTTTTACCAAGCTATCTCAATTATCTTCTAATATTTTATATTTAACTTGATACACTAGAGTTAATCACAAATCTTAAAATTATAATAAAATTTAGTAATCCTTTAGTTGTTGGTGTGTCAAAAAAATCATAAAGAATGAAATTTTCAATATTCGCACATGACATTGTCAGGAAAATAGTAATCCTTAGACATAAATTAAACATGTGCATATGGACAAAAAGAAACAGCTAGCTTGTCTTAGTACGGATACTCCTGTAAAATTATACATCCATATTTTTATTTTGATAGATTGTTATTGAATTGCATGGTCAGTTGATGTATTAATGCAAGTAATATTAACAATCAATAGATAGAATTAGTCATATGATTATTCTGTTCTGTAAAGTTAAATGGATGATATGATTCTTTAAAATCCACAATTACCAAAAGCTAATCCAATGACCTTACCACACTTATCATCACAGTGAAAACTGGAAACATGATTGAAAATTGGTCTTAACCTTAAAATGGAATAGAATATACTTTCAGACCAAAAAATAAAAACATAAATACCAAATATTACTATGTATTAATTGAGAACGGAAAACATACTAATTTGGAACTATTTTGGACACCTTAAAAATATATATATGACAACAGTAGTGCAGAATACATTGCTAATACTTGATATCCTTTATCATTCGCTAAAGTGGGATGCATAGGTGTTGTTATAAATCATAGAACTTCAACAACTGTTAAATCAGAGTCATATTTATAAAAATTCATCATTCAAATTGCAACGTGACACATATATCCAAAAGCATAAAGCAAATTTTTAAATCCAAACTGACTTTTCAAAATGAAAATATGTAAATGCTTACACAACTATAGTAATTTATAGTATACATAATCTATCCAAATTTATGTTTAAGCTTCAATAAAATATGAAGAAACCAAGTATCAAAAGTAAGTTTCAAATTCATCTGTGTAAATTGCTAACTTTGTACAAAGTTAGATTGGGGCCTTTAAAGAGAAGCAACAAGGATGAAGAGTTGAGGAAGAACAATCGAAGTTTTCCAGTAAATGGGAAGCAAAAAAGTAAAGTGATAACATCAGAGAGAATGAACGGTTAGACAAACTAACACAGGAAAATTAAAAAGGAACGTGTGAATTAATTCTCTTTGTATGATTCCGGGAAGAAGACCACGTGTTGAACTGGTATTGTTTTGGTTTTTTCTTTCTAGTATAAGTAATAGATATATTGTAATTAACAAAGGCAATATATATTGACATTTATTGCAATTTAATTTATTGCCAACACAATTATGCCATATTTATAAAGACAACCTTCAAATGTTTGAATATGTAATAACCCGGAAATCCGAGCCAATTTAATTTTTTTATTTTGGCAATTTAAGCAAATTTTGATTATTTAAAATGGTTTATTTTAAATAATAACGACGAGAAATTTATTTTGAATAGAAATAGAACGTATATATTTATATAGATCGACGTTAGAATATAAATAATTATTTTATAAAAGGAATTGAAAATGGCGCGGTAATTTGAAATTTCGATTTCAAAATTCAAACGAATGTGCAGGATTCAAAATAAACCGGATTTTAGAAAAACCAAAAATATTAGAATCTATTTGAGAATATCTTTCCAAGGAATCCGAAAAATTGAAATTTCATAGCGGGGATAAAAAGTTATGTCCAATTTAAAATTCATAATAGTCGCTATGGAAAATATGGCCCTTGAAAATAGCCATTATGCAAACGATCTCTGTTTTCGACGAAACCACTTTTGTTGGATCCGTGATGTCAAGTTAATGCTAGGTTTCAAAATTCGTAATTTTCTGAATTAATATGTGAGTGTGGCAAAGGAAAACACGTTTGACCAATTTCAGTTGATTTTAATCGACTGCAAAATGGCCATTTTTCTAACGGTCTCAGAATTTGATGAAATTAGTTTTGTTAGGACTGTATCATCAGTACGAAGCTAGAAATAATTTTGCTGGAATTTATAGAGTCAGCATGTGGCCCCGGTAAATTGAAATGTACGTTTAAAATTCAATATATAGATTTATATTTTGATTTAAACGAAAACTGATCGAAATGATCGATCGCGGGACATATCCCATTGTGTTCGGAATGGGGGTGATTAGCTAGGGACGACAGGCGGTGGGTCTCGTTTTGAGATCGAAATTTAAAGTTACTTTTCGGAGAAATAAAGTAATTTAAAATTATTTAATATATATATTATATAACCCTCTTCCCTACTTCACTTTCTCTCCCTTACCCGTTCAGTCAAAATCGAATGAAAAGAAAAGAAAAAACAATTCAATCGCGAAGAACGCGATGCCCCACCGCCGCCGCTTGCTGGCGCTCCCCTCCTCCTCGCTTCCCGCTCTCTCTCCCTCGCTTGCGTTGAAGACCCCAATCCCAGAAAACCCGATCCGTCGCTCAGCCCGTCCAGGTCCACGCCCCCTCAAGCCGCGAGGCCATCACCGAAACCCCACTCCATCTGCATCGCCTCGCAAGCCCCCCAGGCATCGCAGACCACGACAAGACCCCCTCTTCCTCTTACCAAACCAACTATGAGTTTAATTATTTTGTTTTCCTTCTTTTTAGAAATTAATTTAGTTAATTTGTAATTGAACCTTGTTTATAAAAATCTGATTTTATTTATTTATCTATATAAAGTTAGGATATTTATTTATATAAAGATCTAATTTTTTTTATTTATATAAAGTTATAATTTTTAGAAGCAAAATAAAAATATGATTTTTATATTAAAGAAAGAATAAAAATATGATTTTTATATTATAGAAAGAATAAAAATATGATTTTTATACATGTATGATAGTAAAAATATAATTTTTATTTATGTAGAGTAATAAAAATATAATTTTTATTTAAGTAGTGAAGTAAAAATATGATTTTTACTTCGATAAAAATAGGATCTTTATATGTGAAGTGAATTAAAAATGTGAATTTTTATTTATTAAACATCAAAATAGAAATGTGATTTTTGTTTTAAAGATAGTGGAATAAAAATATGATTTTTATATAAGAGGTAGCGATGTAATCATTAGATTATTCTTTATGTGAATAGCGTATAAAAATTGAATCTTTATGTATATGTTAGGGAAGTAAAAATCTGATTTTTATATACATAGCAACAATATAAAAATGCGATTTTTATATATGTAGTGGCTACGGACAATGAAATTGACAAAAGGGCGAGCACGACGAAGATTTCCTACATATGAAGAGTCGCAGCATTCGGTTTAGCTAGTCGGTGAGAACTCCTCACTTTTATTTATTTTCTAGTTGAAATATATACTAGGATGCAGACGGTGCTTAGCAGCACCCGAAATCCGTTGTCCACAGACCATGGACGACTTGTGTGATTGTTTGTGTTGTGAAATTTGACTGTTGATTGTGATGTGAAAAGTATATATTCATGTGTTGAAAGTTTATATTCATGTGTTGAAGAAAATATTCATTTGTTGAATAGAATAACGAAGTTATTGAAATATATAAAGCCGTGTTGATTAGATTGCGCCATTTTGACGCGAACGATATTTATATCGATTATATTCGTTTTTAGAATGAATATAGAAAACGAAATAATTTCAAAATGTAACGTTTGAAAATATTATCATTTGTATATCGATGATGTGGAATATTCAATTTTGATTAGAAATTGAATATGAAGTTGAAATCGTTTCGAAAATGAATTTAAAACGATTTATAAAATACGTTTTAAAAGGAAATCGACGAAATATATATAATATAAATATTATAAATATTAAATGACCTGAGTAGAACGCGCCGCGCTCCGGCAGTTCGCGAATTTCGACCATTGATTTCGAATGGATATTACGGGAGATCCGACCGTCGGATTCTCCTAAAACCGGAATTGTTGGGTTCGTATCGAAAATAGCTTTCTAAAGAATATTAGAGATTTGAAATCTAATGGTTGGATTTGGAATTATGTCCAAATCAAGTTTGGAAAAGGTCATTGTAAGTGCAGTTCGATGGCCGTTGATGAAATTCGACTGTACGGGCCTTGATAAAATTATTAAAAATAGTAATAATTTGTGTAAAATCATAAGAAATGATTTGTGAAGAATTGAGATGAAAAATTCCAAATTTGAAAAGATAAAAATAGATTTTTATCGAAATGAACTAGTTATGAACTAGAATAATAATTTATTTATTTTTTATTAACTAAACTGGATTTGAAAGGGTTTTAAAAGTAACCAGAAGTTTCAATAATTGAATTGGAATGGAATGTGATTTTGGGTTTATAGTGAACCGGGTTTTAAATGACATTGGTTGTAACACCCCACCTCCGTTAAGGACACTCGCAAAGGGAATGCCTTAACTTTGGTGCAGCATTTTAGTAAACAGAACAGAAACTTACAAGACAGATAAAACAGTACTTGAAAATTTTTAACTTTATTACAGCGGAAACAGAAATCAATATGGTTACATCCTTTCAAATCTTAGAATTCAAGTACAAAATATCAGTCTTGTACAAAAGCCTTCAAAATGCATGGTTTAAAATCATAATCCCCATAGAACGGAAGCTATACAGAGCCAAGCCATACTTTAAGCACATCCGGATCAAGCTAAAGTATTCCCTCCTTAGATAACCTGGGGGGGGGGAACGGAAGAAAGGAGGCGAAACAACAAGGGTCAGACAAAAAGTCTGGCAAGTCCAGTGACTTTCAGCATATGAACAGATAATAATAATATGACATGAACATAAAACTGGATGAGAGATAACTGTAACAGGTGTAGCAGATATAACAGAAGAACAGAATGACATAAACTATTGCTTTACACTTCTCTGCACTAATACTAGTATAACGGAATTAGGTGTCACCCTAATGTCTAAACTGAAACAAGAACGGGTACTGAATAATTTAACAGAAACAGAATGCTAATAATGGGCCTTTACTACCCGATCAGAAACAGACAGAAGCAGAAACAGATTAATCCCTACGAAACAGAATGTAGAATTAGGTGTACACTAGTAATGGGCCTTTACCACCCGAACAGACGGTACCACGCAGAAACAGACAGGTGTTACCACCCAACAGAAACAGACGGTACCAACAGAAACAGACAGAACTAAGTGTACCCTAAAACCCTAACCCAAGCGATCGGCTCCCTAATACATAAATATCCTGTGTCGGCCCCACAGTAGGGTGTATCACTCCCTAAAGTGACAACCAATTGGCACAGACCTATTTACTGATGTCACGACGTCTTACATCCTCAGAGGCAGACCGGGATCCATGCACGCACATGACCCGGTTGGAACGCACCATCAACACCACTCGCCATTATCAGAATGAACCGCTTATAATTAGTTCAGTAAGCGTGCCCGGACCCTACCTACTGTTGGGTCAAAGTTTTGATACCAGAAAGGGTTACTGACTAATATGGGTCCCAAACAACAGATGACACAAGTAATTCCCCTCCTAACCTTGTGTCCCCAGACTAACAGATTTCAGCTTAACTTGTCTACAAGTTTCAGACATACAAAATTTAGGTTAACTAGTTCACAGATCAGACAATCAAGTTAACAGGTTTTCAGACTAACGGATCAAATGTTCGGATTAACATGCTTACAGATTAACTGGTTCTAGATTATCTAACTTTGTATTGGGCCTACGGATTCACGAAACGGGTTCATCAGATTCATTGGTCCAATTGGTTTAACCTTACCCAACACGTTTTAGACATCATAATTATCTCAGATTTTCATTAATTAAATATTAATGCCTAAACCTCTCACATTAGACTAACAGTTTGCGGCTACTGGTTAGGCCGGTTGGTTCCGGGCAGGTTTCTGTCGCAAACTGAGTCTAACCTCGGGTTTTCAAGCACGTTATGACTAACTTCTCACATTAGAACCTATTGTTTGCGATCACTGGAATATGCCGGGCGGTTCCGGGCAGAGTTACGCCGCAAACTCATTCTAACCTCGAGTTAGCCATGTTTATCTTTGCGGCCAATTAATTAATGATTTACCATTTATACCCACGCCTAATATACATGTCAATTATTCATAACTATAGCCAATTCAGATTATGTCAATAGCGGACTAATTATACCAACTCCACAGATATAGCAGATAACTGATTTCTCAGGTTAGGCGACTTAGCAGATTAAGCAAACTAGCAGATTTAGTATTTTCAACAGACTTAGCAAATGACAGATTTGGCAGATGAACAAATCTAGCAGACTAGGCTGTAGAGCGGAACTAGCAGATTAAGCAATATAACAGAACTAGCAGATTAGGCAATGTAACACAACTAGCAAATTAGGCAAATATAACAAATTTACTTATTCCTTAAAGTTTCATACCCTGCCTAATTATAAACCTTGCCTAAGTTCACGTGCATAAATAATAGTCTTGATTCACAATATTATCATATACCCTATGTTTGTATTAAATTTACATAGCACAGATTATGGTCATAAATTTACCATATATCATATGTTCCAAATTTTTATTAAACTTGCATAACACAGAAGATCCATATAATTTATACCAAATATAGCCATAGATTACTATGCATGTCTTAAATCCCAAAGGTCCCTTACTTAGGTGTTTATTTACATTAATAGATATCCTACTTTCATGTAAATCTTTATACCTAGGCCATATTCTCTTTATCCCAAATCATGTGTTCAATACAGTCTATATTTATGTTCAATTATATACCTTTTTACGTCATGTCCACAAATCATATGTTCAATACCTTTTTATGTTATAAATATAACATGTCCAATCATATGTCTCAGATTCATGTTCTAGCTACAGTCCATGTTCTTTCCTCAAATTAGTCACCTATTGGTCATGCCCAATTTATGCATCATTCATTTTACTGTCCCAAACATTTTAGCGCATGTTAATCTCTTATGAGATTGGCTCAGGCTCGTGGTAGCCTGGCTATAGAACAGAAAGAGGAAAGAGGTACAGAATAAGATAAATCAAATCAGAACAGAACAGATATAATCTCAGATTCAGATTTAGAATTCATGTCACAATCAAAATTAACGTTTATAGCGAAGAATAACTGTACTTGCCTTGATTGGATTAACTAAAGAACTTTAATTGTTGCAGAATTGTTGCAGAAGCTTTTATCTCAAATTTGAATTGAATTGCTTAGGTTGATGTTGATTATCTTCTAGTTTTGATTCCAGCAGAGTAGCGACGCCATTTTTATTTTTATTAGAACATAGGCAGAGAAGAAGCAGAATAGAATTGTGTGTAGAGGAGGCTAGGTCTTAGGATGTATTTATAGGTGTAGTTAGTTGTTTTAGGCCTTTAGATAAACCCTAAAACAGATCAGAACCGTCAGAATTCGTCACAGGCTCACCAAAACAGCCCAAAAACCCATTCAGATGCACCCAGGCCGACCTGGCTCGACCAGGGAGGTCGACCCCCAGGTCGACCCTAGGGTCGACACCCAGGTCGACCTGGTCCCCTCCAGGTCGACCCCCAGGTCGACCTGGTCTGGGCGGGAATTTTCCCGCCTGGCTCGTTTTCTGCATTTTTGAAATCTGTTTCGTTTTTCTGATTTTTCGTGAAACTTCTAAGGGCCATATCTCGGTCATACTGACTCCGATTTACGAAATTTCGGACTCTATTTCGCATATTTTTCCGAGATGAACGCAATGGCATAGCCCGTTTCCCCTAATTCAGATTTTAAAATTTAATTCTGCCCTGTTTTATATCAAAACAAGTTATTCAACATACGGGGTGTTACATTCTCCCCTACTTAAAGGATTTCGTCCCCGAAATCTCTAAGTTAAAAAGAATGTGTCCTACCATCCAACATCCATCTACTCAATCATCAATCACTGGCGTCCATTGTCCTTAGAAACTTCTAATGTTGTATGAACATATGCAAAGGTGTGTGTATATGTTCCTTATCTAATGCAAAGATCAGGCGGTCCACTGATTCAGCTGACCTTCTTAATGCGAATTATGCCAGTGCCATGAGTCCAACATGTATGCAATTTTCCTACTTGATACATATCATTTCTATATGAGTGCACAATCATTCAGTCATATGCAACATCCATGTACCGATTCAACCATTTTGCATCCATAAAAATTTAAAATGCTCACACATCCATATGCAGTATGAGAGTGTTTTCGAGCCGATCTAGTGCCTAGTGTGTGTATATGCGTCCACGAGCAGCCACTAGCAACCACTTGCATCCACTTGCAACCATCAAACATAACATGTCTCAAACACATGTTTACTCCCATTAGGATTCCTATCTATAAGTTGAACACTCGATCGATAGGATAGAATCTAGTGATGGAAGCGAGTACAGATAAAACAAAAACTTGATTCCTATCAGACATTGGTTGAGAAAATAATTCCCCTAAGTGTCAACCCCGAAGACCGAAATCAACATTAGATTGACACCCAGAGGGTTACCCTCTTTAGACAATGTCAAAACTGGAAATCTTATCAGAAGTATTCAGATATTTACAGACTACTGGTACAGATCAGGTTCCCTAATGATTCTTCGGAAGCTAAGCATGATAAAAATCATATCCCACAAAAACTCAGAATGTATGCATCCTACTTGACGTCTAACACAAATATCCCTCAAACCCCAATCTCAAACAGATAGAAATAATACTAGTATTAAAGTGCAGAGTATCGATTACAAAATCAAAATACTAGAATCAGACAAAGTCTTAACTCCATAATCAGATAAAGAAATTAAACCTACTATAGAAATTTTCCTATTTCTATCCTAGCAACTAGCCTCGAGAGTGTTTGCCTGTCCTCCTTGCCCTCGTCTCTTCGGGCAGTCCCTAGTGAAGTGCCCCATCTCTCCACAGTTGAAGCAAGTGCCTTTCCTTTTTCTGCAATCCTTGTTCAGATGAGTCGAGCTCCCACAAGTAAAGCACTTTTTCCCCTTCTTATCTTCAGTCTTTTCATCCTTCTTTTGTGTTTCCTTTTTGGGCCCTGCTTTCTTATTCTGTGGTTCTTCCTTCTTTGTCTCTTTCGGGCCCTTGTCTTCCTCGTGCAGTAGTGCCATGTCCACCAATTTCTCGTAAGTCGCTCCCATGGGTACATGGGTCATGGCTAGGCTGTGCAATGGCTCGTTCAATCCTTTAACAAAGCGGAGAGCCTTTTTATGCTGAGTGTTGACTAAATCCAACCCGAACCTAGCTAGTTGGTTGAACTGGTTGACGTATTCCTTGACCGTCATACTTCCTTGCTTAAGAGATAAGAACTTCTCCAGTTGTAAACTCCGTTCAGCTTGCGAGAGAAATTTTGTCTCAAACCTTGTTCTGAAATCCATCCATGTCTCAACCAGCCTCTCGGCGTTAGTGACTTCCCACCAGTAGGAAGCTTCGTCTTTGAGCAGCCATACCGCCAACTGTACCTTCTGCCTATCGTCCATCTAGAAGATAACGAATAGATCCTCAGTTTCTTTGAGCCAATTTCTCGCTTCTACGAATGATTCAGTTCCTTTGAAATCCTTCCCACCTATAGCCCTAAAATCTCTACAGATCTTTGAGAAAGCAATTGCACGAGGAGGGGGTGGGGGAGGGGGATCATTTGCTGGACCTGCAGCGGCGGTCCTAGCCTCAAGATATGGACGAAACCAACCGGGTACATGAACACCCTCTGGTATCTCAGATGCTTCAGACATGCTGAAACGAAAAAGGAAAGGTTCAATACAAAAAGGACTGAAAGAAAGATATATGGCTCTTGGGGATTATGTTTTTCAAAATAAGCTTTATTTTTGAAAATACTTCCTTTCAAAACCTTTTTGAAAATAGTTTTCAAAACTTTTTATAAAATATGGTAACCTTCAGCTCTGATACCAAGTGTAACACCCCACCTCCGTTAAGGACACTCGCAAAGGGAATGCCTTAACTTTGGTGGAACATTTTAGTAAACAGAACAGAAACTTACAGGACAGATAAAACAGTACTTGAAAATTTTTAACTTTATTACAGCGGAAACAGAAATCAATATGGTTACATCCTTTCAAATCTCGGAATTCAAGTACAAAATATCAGTCTTGTACAAAAGCCTTCAAAATGCATGGTTTAAAATCATAATCCCCATAGAACGGAAGCTATACAGAGCCAAGCCATACTTTAAGCACTTCAAGCAAAGAGAAATCCGGATCAAGCTAAAGTATTCCCTCCTTAGATAACCTGGGGGGGGGGGGAACGGAAGAAAGGAGGCGAAACAACAAGGGTCAGACAAAAAGTCTGGCAAGTCCTGTGACTTTCAGCATATGAACAGATAATAATAATATGACATGAACCTAAAACTGGATGAGAGATAACTGTAACAGGTGTAGCAGATATAACAGAAGAACAGAATGACATAAACTATTGCTTTACACTTCTCTGCACTAATACTAGTATAACAGAATTAGGTGTCACCCTAATGTCTAAACTGAAACAGGAACGGGTACTGAATAATTTAACAGAAACAGAATGCTAATAATGGGCCTTTACTACCCGATCAGAAACAGACAGAAGCAGAAATCGATTAATCCCTACGGAAACAGAATGTAGAATTAGGTGTACACTAGTAATGGGCCTTTACCACCCGAACAGACGGTACCACGCAGAAACAGACAGGTGTTACCACCCAACAGAAACAGACGGTACCAACAGAAATAGACAGAACTAAGTGTACCCTAAAACCCTACCCCAAGTGATCAGCTCCCTAATACATAAATATCATGTGTCGGCCCCACAGTAGGGTGTATCACTCCCTAAAGTGACAACCAATTGGCACAGACCTATTTACAGATGTCACGGCGTCTTACATCCTCAGAGGCAGACCGGGATCCATGCGCGCACATGACCCGGTTGGAACGCACCATCAACACCCCTCGCCATTATCAGAATGAACCGCTTATAATTAGTTCAGTAAGCGTGCCCGGACCCTACCTACTGTTGGGTCAAAGTTTTGATACCAGAAAGGGTTACTGACTAATATGGGTCCCAAACAACAGATGACACGAGTAATTCCCCTCCTAACCTTGTGTCCCCAGACTAACAGATTTCAGCTTAACTTGTCTACAAGTTTCAGACATACAAAATTTAGGTTAACTAGTTCACAGATCAAACAATCAAGTTAACAGGTTTTCAGACTAACGGATCAAATGTTCGGATTAACAGGCTTACAGATTAACTGGTTCCAGATTATCTAACTTTGTATTGGGCCTACGGATTCACGAAACGGGTTCATCAGATTCATTGGTCCAATTGGTTTAACCTTACCCAACACGTTTTAGACATCATAATTATCTCAGATTTTCATTAATTAAATATTAATGCCCAAACCCCTCACATTAGACTAACAGTTTGCGACTACTGGTTAGGCCGGTTGGTTCCGGGCAGGTTTCTGTCGCAAACTGAGTCTAACCTCGGGTTTTCAAGCACGTTATGACTAACTTCTCACATTAGAACCTATTGTTTGCGACCACTGGAATATGCCGGGTGGTTCCGGGCAGAATTACGCCGCAAACTCATTCTAACCTCGAGTTAGCCATGTTTATCTTTGCGGCCAATTAATTAATGATTTACCATTTATACCCACGCCTAATATACATGTCAATTATTCATAACTATAGCCAATTCAGATTATGTCAATAGCGGACTAATTATACCAACTCAACAAATATAGCAGATAACAGATTTCTCAGGTTAGGCGACTTAGCAGATTAAGCAAACTAGCAGATTTAGTATTTTCAACAGATTTAGCAAATGACAGATTTGGCAGATGAACAAATCTAGCAGACTAGGCAGTAGAGCGGAACTAGCAGATTAAGCAATATAACAGAAATAGCAGATTAGGCAATGTAACACAACTAGCAAATTAGGCAAATATAACAAATTTACTTATTCCTTAAAGTTTCATACCCTGCCTAATTATAAACCTTGCCTAAGTTCACGTGCATAAATAATAGTCTTGATTCACAATATTATCATATACCCTATGTTTGTATTAAATTTACATAGCATATATTATGGTCATAAATTTACCATATATCATATGTTCCAAATTTTTATTAAACTTGCATAGTACAGAAGATCCATATAATTTATACCAAATATAGCCATAGATTACTATGCATGTCTTAAATCCCAAAGGTCCCTTACTTAGGTGTTTATTTACATTAATAGATATCCTACTTTCATGTAAATCTTTATACCTAGGCCATATTCTCTTTATCCCAAATCATGTGTTCAATACAGTCTATATTTATGTTCAATTATATACCTTTTTACGTCATGTCCACAAATCATATGTTCAATACCTTTTTATGTTATAAATATAACATGTCCAATCATATGTCTCAGATTCATGTTCTAGCTACAGTCCATGTTCTTTCCTCAAATTAGTCACCTATTGGTCATGCCCAATTTATGCATCATTCATTTTACTGTCCCAAATATTTTAGCGCATGTTAATCTCTTATGAGATTGGCTCAGGCTCGTGGTAGCCTGGCTATAGAACAGAAAGAGGAAAGAGGTACAGAATAAGATAAATCAAATCAGAACAGAACAGATATAATCTCAGATTCAGATTTAGAATTCATGTCACAATCAAAATTAACGTTTATAGCGGAGAATAACTGTACTTGCCTTGATTGGATTAAAGAAAGAACTTTAGTTGTTGCAGAATTGGTGTAGAAGCTTTTATTTCAAATTTGAATTGAATTGTTTAGGTTGATGTTGATTAGCTTCTAGTTTTGATTCCAGCAGAGTAGCGACGCCATTTTTATTTTTATTAGAACAGAGGCAGAGAAGAAGCAGAATAGAATTGTGTGTAGAGGAGGCTAGGTCTTAGGATGTATTTATAGGTGTAGTTAGTTGTTTTAGGCCTTTAGATAAACCCTAAAACAGATCAGAACCGTCAGAATTCGTCACAGGCTCACCAAAACAGCCCAAAAACCCATTCAGATGCACCCAGGCCGACCTGGCTCGACCAGGGAGGTCGACCCCCAGGTCGACCCTAGGGTCGACACCTATGTCGACTTGGTCCCCTCCAGGTCGACCCCCAGGTCGACCTGGTTTGGGCGGGAATTTTCCCGCCTGGCTCGTTTTCTGCATTTGTGAAATCTGTTTCGTTTTTCTGATTTTTCGTGAAACTTCTAAAGGCCATATCTCGGTCATACTGACTCCGATTTACGAAATTTCGGACTCTATTTCGCGTATTTTTCCAAGACGAACGCAATGGCATAGCCCGTTACCCCTGATTCAGATTTTAAAATTAATTTTGCCCTGTTTTATATCAAAACAAGTTATTCAACATACGGGGTGTTACATTGGTTCTTTAACCCAGTTAAAGACAGGATATGATTTCCCAAGTTAAATAATCATTTATAGTGATTTTTGGGAAGATTAAAACCAAGTTGAGTTTTAATGAATCTTTAACTAGATTGAAATGATCGAGAATGGAGTATCACCGGTTTTTCTCCAAGCGATAGTTAAATCTTTAATTAGATTTGAACTTGAAATGGTAATTGAATTTACCGATAACACCGTGGTGTTAGATATGAAGTATGACCAATTTTACTTCGTGGGATGAATAGATTGGGATTGGAAAATAAAATAAATGATCACTTCGGTGTGATTTGCTAATCCCGACTTGTTTTAATTGATATTCAAAAGAAGATTAAAGAATAAATCTAAAGAATTTATCTTTGATAAAATTAATGGGAGCCTTTCCCAAAGTATAAGAATATTTGAATAAAAGAGTATTCTGAATAGGAATGAGGCGTATGTTGTGTTTGTGTAACACTTGTTTATTATATACGCGAGTTATTCAGAAAGACCGGGTTTATCCCATTCTGAATAACTGATTCGATGTGGTGTCGAGGATGAAGACGGTGGTCGAAGACCGGAGGTCTTCACATCGGTTGGGTGATTACTGATGATCTTGATTAGGCTGTACACCCAAGAGGAGGGAATCAGTTGGTGATCGTCCAGACGTACTTGGAGATCGATGGATATGCGAGGTACAAGGTGCCTCCGATTTCGTTTAGACCCAGAACGAACTTGTAAATGGACTGTGTGTCTGACATTGGATTTTAGTCTGTGTGATTGATTTCTATTAAATATATATCTGTTTGGCGGCGGAGAATTTATTCTCTTGCTTAACGCCCTTCTCTGAGACGTACGAGCTCAGGGGTTATATATTGATGGATATCAATCGCATGGAGTGAATTGCCTATGTGGCATGCCTAAGTGGTAATTGATCAAGGCTTCTGTTGAAAAGCAAAGTCTTGTGGTTGATGATCAGAGCACCGCCTGTGTGGCATAGCTTTGTGTAAAGTTGATTCGCGAGCCTCACACCCCGGTTGTGAACCAGAAACGGGAGAGGACATCAGGGAGGGCATGCCTTTCCTTCTAGCTAGAAGTGGCATCAGTGGTTTTACACGCCCTGACGAGTTTGACTTATGTGGTTGTTGGATTGTGAGGCGCCTCAGATATATCGGTGACTGTGTGGAGCCGATGGAGTCATTGGACTCATTTACGCCCCAAAGGGCGGGGAAACACAGTGTTCAGGCATTTTAATCCACATCGGTGGACCGGCCCTGACGATCTAAAGGCTTGACTGAGTACTTGCCTGAGACTCGGGTTAGATAGTCTCGAATTCGGTAAGGACTATCTTTTGCCTTGGTTCACAAGTGGAAAACCAACTTCCAATACGTGATTTTGCGGTTTTGATTGTAGAGCCTAGTATGGCGACATATTGGTATGAGGCACTTATGCCGTCTATGATTGAAATTGTTTTGACACTATACACTTATAGTAATAATAAAACATGAAATTTCACATATCAAGCATTCCTTGGCTATTATAAGGTAAAAACCCTATCCTCCGACTTGTGTTGCATTGTGTGATGGGACCTGGGTCTTATAATAACTTCATTGTTCTTTATTTAGCATTGCGCTGTTGTTTTAATCACTGGTATTCTTGGAAGGAAACCCGTTCCGTGTTATATGACGTGGTCCCTTGATTTACCTAACTTTAAAATAAAGATAAATAACTGTTTTAGTTCTCACACCGGTCACATGACTGACCTGGAGTTTATTATTTTAACCTAAACTCTGGGTGCCCTTATTTTGACACGGGCAACTAGTAGTTTTGGTTTTTCAGATTTATATTCACAGGAACCTGATTTACAGATGGAACGATACTCGGAAAGCTCTGCATCCGTGTACTTCTAGTTGTGTTTTGTATTATTTTCCGCTGCGATGTATTTAAATGTAATTTAAATCTCAGATATTTTCTGTGTAATATTTATTCATACTCTGTATATTCTTGTATTCCGATGGAATTGTTGTAATACACAATGAAATGTTCTTCTATTTGCGTTCCGATGTGGCTTGTTCTCAACTCAATCCGCGATTTCCCCAAGGGGGATTTCGGGTCGTAACAGCGTGGTATCAGAGCTTTGGTTTACAGAGCTCGGAGAACAAGACACGTTAGAACCAAATGAAAGAATTCATCAGAAATTGAATTAGTAATATCCAATGAGACTGACTCGTTAGAGATGGGATCAGTAGTATCCTAGAACGAGTGTGAAGAGTAAATAAAATTGGAAACTAATTTTGTATTGAAAATTTAAATCAATTACTCGTATTTGATTATTTATTTTATACTGAATTTGGACAATCCAGTATATAAAGATTTTGTGTATACATCTGATCCGCGTGTATTTGAAGTTTTAATATACTGGGTAGATATAGAATCACACTCTAGTCGCCTGGACATGGTCCTGATGATAAAGTATACCATCACCAGTATTTATTTTCGAGTAACGAAAGTGGGATTTCTATATATTTCCAATTGGCTGGTGTGAGAACCAAAATATAATTAGAATATATTGTTGTGATTTGGCACTAAAAATGTGATTTTTGACTATATAACAAAATTATGTGTTTGAAATGATAATCAACTAATTGATTGCTGGTTGTGTTGTTTGATTAATTAAATGTTGAACCTTTAGCCCAATTGAACCGAATATTAAACTATATTGAAAAATGATTACATTTGCATACATATACATGTACTTACATTGAACAGGTCATAGCAAGGAGGCTAGAGCAGAAGAATAAAATTGTTTTCCCGACAAATAGGTACATGTTTATTGTATTTCTTGGGTTTTGATGATTTTATGAGCCGATTGGCTAGCCGCTTGGTTGTTTCTTTTTCTTTTTGGATTGGTGAGGGCCATGGGAGGCTATTTGAAATATCCCGAAGCTCCCGGTGCAAGGGTGGTTATGGCGAAATTTTTCGAAAATTTAGGGTGTTAGCCAAATTTTTGAAAAATTTGAAAAGTTCTTAGAAACTGAAAAGTTGAAGAACTTAAGCCGTAAAGAAAATAATGGAAGTTGAGTTGATTTGTTAAACAACTTTCAACTTCGTTCCTTTTCGGGGATGAAAAGTTTTAAGTGGGGGAGATTGTTATAACCCGAAAATCCGAGCCAATTTAAAATTTTTATTTTGGCAATTTTAGAGAATTTTGATTATTAAAAATGGTTTATTTTAAATAATAATGACGAGAAATTTATTTTGAATAGAAATAGAACGTATATATTTATATAGATCGACGTTAGAATATAAATAATTATTTTTGATTATAAAAGGAATTAAAAATGGCGCGGTAGTTTGAAATTTCGATTTCAAAATTCAATTGAATGTGCAGGATTCAAAATAAACTGGATTTTAGCGAAACCGAAAATATTAGAATCTATTTGAGAATATCTTTCCAACGAACCAGAAAAATTGAAATTTCATAGAGAGATAAAAAGTTATGTCTAATTGAAAATTCAGAATAGTCGCTATGGAAAACATGGCCCTTAAAAATAACCATTTTGCAAACGACCTCTGTTTTCGACGAAACCACTTTTGTTGGATCCGTGATGTCAAGTTATTGTTAGGATTCAAAATTCGTAATTTTCTGAATTAATATGTGAGCGTGGCAAAGGAAAACGCGTTTGACCAATTTCAGTTGATTTTAATTGACTGGAAAATGGCCATTTTTCTAACGATCTTAGAATTTGACGAAATTAGTTTTGTTAGGACCATATCGTCAATACGAAGCTAGAAATAATTTTGCTGGAATTTATAGAGTCAGTATGTGGCACCGGTAAATTGAAATGTACGTTTAAAATTCAATATATAGATTTATATTTTGATTTAAACGAAAACTGATCGAAATGATCGAATCATCTTGCGGGACATATCCCATTGTGTTCGGAATGAGGGTGATTGGCTAAGGACGACAGGCGGTGGGTCCCGTTTTGAGATCGAAATTTAAATTACTTTTCGGAGAGATAAAGTAATTTAAAATTATTTAATATATATTATATAACCCTCTTCCCTACCTCACTTTCTCTCCCTTACCCATTCAGTCAAAATCAAATGAAAATAAAAGAAAGAAAAACAATTCAATCGCGAAGAACGCGATTGACCACCGCCGCCGGTGGCCCATGCCACCACCGCCGCTCGCTGGCGCTTCCCTCCTCCTCGCTTCCCGCTCTCTCTCCTCCGCCTGCGTTGAAAACCCCAATCCCAGAAAACCCGATCCGTCGCTCAGCCCGTACAGGTCCGCGTTCCCACAAGCCGCGATACCACCTCCGAAAACCCCCTCCATCTGCATCGCCTCGCAAGCCCCCCCGGGCACCGCAGACCGCGACAGGACCCCCCTCTTCCTCTTACCAAACCAAAAGTGAGTTTATTTATTTTGTTTTCCTTCTTTTTAGAAATTAATTTAGTTAATTTGTAATTAAACCTTGTTTATAAAAATCTGATTTTATTTATTTATCTATATAAAGTTAGGATTTTTATTTATATAAAGATCTAATTTTATTTATTTATTTATATAAAGTTATAATTTTTAGAAGCAAAATAAAAATATGATTTTTATATTATAGAAAGAATAAAAATATGATGTTTATATTATAGAAAGAATAAAAATATGATTTTTATATATGTATGATAGTAAAAATATAATTTTTATTTATGTAGAGTAATAAAAATATAATTTTTTTTTAAGTAGTGAAGTAAAAATATGATTTTTACTTCGATAAAAATAGGATCTTTATATGTGAAGTGAATTAAAAATGTGAATTTTTATTTATTAAACATCGAAATAGAAATGTGATTTTTGTTTTAAAGATAGTGGAATAAAAATATGATTTTTATTTAAGAGGTAGCGATGTAAAAATTAGATTTTTCTTTATGTGAATAGCGTATAAAAATTGAATCTTTATGTATATGTTAGGAAAGTAAAAATCTGATTTTTATATACATAGCAACAATATAAAAATGTGATTTTTATATATGTAGTGGCTACGGACAATGAAATTGACAAAAGGGCGAGCACGACGAAGATTTCCTACATATGAAGAGTCGCGGCGTTTGGTTTAGCTAGTCGGTGAGAACTCCTCACTTTTATTTATTTTCTAGTTGAAATATATACTAGCATGCAGACGGTGCTTAGCAGCACCCGACACCCGTTGTCCACAGACCATGGACAACTTGTGTGATTGTTTGTGTTGTGAAATTTGACTGTTGATTGTGATGTGAAAAGTACATATTCATGTGTTGAAAGTATATATTCATGTGTTGAAAGTATATATTCATGTGTTGAAGAAAATATTCATTTGTTGAATAGAATAACGAAGTTATTGAAATATATAAATCCGTGTTGATTAGATATGCGCCATTTTGATGCGAACGATATTTATATCGATTATATTTGTTTTTAGAATGAATATAGAAAAAGAAATTATTTCAAAATATAACATTTGAAGATATTATCATTTGTATATCGATGATGTGGAATATTCAATTTTGATTAGAAAATGCATATGAAGTTGAAATCATTTCGAAAACGAATTTAAAATGATTTATAAAATACGTTTTAAAAGGAAATCGATGAAATATATATAATATAAATATTATATATTTAAATGGCCTGAATAGAACGCGCCGCGCTGCGGTAGTTCACGAATTTCGACCATTGACTTCGAATGGATATTACGGGAGATCCGACCGTCGGATTCTCCTAAAACTGGAACCGTTGGGTTCGTATCGAAAAGAGATTTCTAACGAATATTAGATATTTGAAATCTAACGGTTGGATTTGGAATTATGTCCAAATCAAATTTGTAAAAGGTCGTTGTAAGTGCAGTTCGATGGCCGTTGATGGAATTCGACTGTACGGGCCTTGATAAAATTATTAAAAATAGTAATAATTTGTGTAAAATCATAAGAAATGATTTGTGAAGAATTGAGATTAAAAATTCCAAATTTGAAAAGATAAAAATAGATTTTTATCGAAACGAACTAGTTTTGAACTAGAATAATAATTTATTTATTTTTTAATAACTAAATTGGATTTGAAAGGGTTTTAAAAGTAACCAGAAGTTTCAATAATTGAATTGGAATGGAATGTGATTTTGGGTTTATAGTGAATCGTGTTTTAAATGACATTGGTTCTTTAACCCAGTTAAAGACACGATATGATTTCCCAAGTTAAATAATCATTGATAGTGATTTTTGGGAAGATTAAAACCAAGTGGAGTTTTAATGAATCTTTAATTAGATTGAAATGATCGAGAATGGAGTATCACCAGTTTTGTTCCAGGCGATAGTTAAACCTTTAATTAGATTTGAACGTGAAATGGTAATTGAATTTACCGATAACACCGTGGTGTTAGATATGAAGTATGACCAGTTTTACTTCATGGGATGAATAGGTTGGGATTGGGAAATAAAATAAATGATTACTTCGGTGTGGTTCGCTAATGTCGACTAGTTTGAATTGATATTCAAAAGAAGATTAAAGAATAAATTTAAAGAATATATCTTTGATAAAATTAATGGGAACCTTTCCCAAAGTATAAGAATATTTGACTAAAAGAGTATTCTGAATAGGAATGAGGCATATGTTGTGTTTGTGTAACACTTGTTTATTATATACGCGAGTTATTCCGAAAGACCGGGTTTATCCCATTCTGAATAACTGATTCGACGTTGTGTCGAGGATGAAGACGGTGGTCGAAGACCGGAGGTCTTCACATCGGTTGGGTGATTACTAATGATCTTTATTGGGTTGTACACCCAAGAGGAGGGAATCAGTTGGTGATCGTCCAAACGTAATTGGAGATCGATGGATATGCGAGGTACAAGGTGCCTCCGGTTTCGTTCAGACCCAGAATGAACTTGTAAATGGACTGTGTGTCTGACATTGGATTTTAGTCTGTGTGATTGATTTCTATTAAATATATATCTGTTTGGCGGCGGAGAATTTATTCTCTTTCTTAACGCCCTTCTCTGGGACGTACGAGCTCAGGGGTTATATATTGATGGATATCAATTGCATGGAGTGAATAGCCTGTGTGGCATGCTTAAATGACAATTGATCAAGGCTTCTGTTGAAAAGCAAAGTCTTGTGGTTGATGATCAAAGCACCGTCTGTGTGGCATAGCTTTGTGTAACATTGATTCGCGAGCCTCACACCCTGGTTGTGAACCAGAAACGGGAGAGGACATCAGGGAGGGCATGTGTTTCCTTCTAGCTAGAAGTGGCGTCAGTGGTTTTACACATGCTGACGAGTTTGACTTATGTGGTTGTTGGATTGCGAGGTGCCTCGGATATATCGGTGACTGTGTGGAGCCAATGGAGTCATCGGACTCATTTATGCCCCAAAGGGCGGGGAAACGCAATGTTCATGCATTTTAATCCACATCGGTGGACCGACCCTGACGGTCCAAAGGCTTGACTGAGTACTTGCCTGAGACTCAGTCTAGACAGTCTCGAATTCAGTAAGGACTATCTTTTGCCTTGGTTCACAAATGGAAATCCAGCTTCCAATACGTGATTTTGCGGTTTTGATTATAGAGCCTAGTATGGCGATATAGTGGTATGGGGCACTTATGCCGTCTATGATTGATACTTATGATTGAAATTGTTTTGACACTATACACTTATAGTAATAATAAAACATGAAATTTCATGTATCAAGCATTCTTTGGCCATTATAAGGTAAAAACCCTATCCTCCGGCTTGCGTTGCATTGTGTGATGGATCCTGGGTCTTATAATAGCTTCATTGTTCTTTATTTAGCATTGCGCTGTTGTTTTATGCACTGGTATTCTTGGGAGGAAACTCGTTCCGTGTTATACGGCGTGGTCCCTTGATTTACCGAACTTTAAAATAAAGATAAATAACTGTTTTAGTTCTCACACCAGTCACATGACTGACCTGGAGTTTATTGTTTTAACCTAAATTATGGGTGCCCTTATTTTGACACGGGCAGCTAGTGGTTTTGTTTTTGCAGATTTATATTTACAGGATCCTGATTTACAGCTGGAACGATACTCGGAAAGCTCTGTATCC
This sequence comes from Allium sativum, assembly GCA_030737875.1. Taxonomy (NCBI): domain Eukaryota; kingdom Viridiplantae; phylum Streptophyta; class Magnoliopsida; order Asparagales; family Amaryllidaceae; genus Allium; species Allium sativum. The sequence goes on along the minus strand of CM060909.1, from coordinate 580,547,479 downwards.
GTGTACTACTTCTAGTTGTGTTTTGTATTATTTTCCGCTGTAATGTATTTAAATGTAATTTAAATCTCTGATATTTTCTGTGTAGTATTTATTCATACTCTGTATATTCTTGTATTCTTATGGAATTGTTGTAATATACAATGAAATGTTCTTCTGTTTGCATTCCGATGTGGCTTGTTCTCAACTCAACCCGCGATTTCCCGTAAGGGGGATTTCGGGTCGTAACAGAATATAAGAGAAAGGGATCGGCAATCCTCCCTTTTTATTTTTGACATGAAGAGAATTATTAAAATCCTCTAGAACAAACTACGACAGTTGGATGTTTGAAGCTTCATAACTAAATAAATACCATAATCGTTGTCGTTCGACAAAAGAATTGCTTGCATATACGAAGGTGCAGTTGTAAATAAGTCCTCCTTTATTGGTAAGCAACACTGTTATGTGTTGTTGCGACATTGTAAGGATATTATAATTCCAGATTGCATTACTGATAAGAACTAGAATACACCCCCTTACTGCCAGCATCATTATTATGTATTAAACTTCATTGTGTGAATTTGGATTTCAGTCTACTTATGTTTGCAGTTGACAATTTATTCTCTAACAAGCTTAGAACAAAACGCTTATGAGATCGAAGAAGTGTGAATATTGGACTTAGCTTTTCATCGGTATTAATACCTTTAGTACCCCCTGCCTTGATATTCATTTACCCACTATAACACACCTTGTAGTACTTTTAGGAGGAGCTACAATCCCACTTTTTGGTCTTATAATAGTTTGATGCCTCTGCTTATATTCGGGGGTTGTCGAGACATTTTTTCCGGTTATCCACACTTCCTAGTTCTTGAATTTTGGATGATATAAATTGTTTTTGTACTTGGTCTTCTTCTGCATTCCGATCAATTGTGTCATCACATTTCCAGTCTTCGACAATAAAGTATTTGCATCTGCTTATGTAATTGGTATTTTTCCACCGTCTCTATGACATACATTTGAAGAGGAAGCATGATACGTTAGTGGAGAAAGGTGAGATTGAAAGTTGGTCTGAAACTGTCTGAAGCTATCTCCGTCAAAGGCAAGGCATTCAAAAGTGTTGCTAGTGGAAATAATAGGCTTTGTATTAGTAGTAGTTTGCCTTTGCTTTTTGCTCTATGTTGACACTGTTTCATGTTGTATGTTATTTCCTTGCCGAACACTATTAGGTCATGTATCTATAGCTAGAAATTTAGGTAATCATGTAAGCTAGATAGTGATATTCCACTTTCCAACTTTTTCGAAAATAACTTCATTTAGCATATACACAACCTCTTTGTTATCTTTCTTCATTAGATCATAAACCTGTAAGTCAATATTCTTTTTGTCATGGGAAATGGAGTGCATAAACATGTCAGCCCACATTCTTCCTGAATTGCTTGCAGATCCTATCCCCTGTGTTGAATTTGGGGACTGCATAGCTTTTTCTAGTAATTTGGGGATAGTTGTTCATCCGCACCTACCGTAGAAGAGGCACTTTAGTCGATATTCCAGTTTTTCGTGTAGAAAGCACCATGGAGGCAATTATTAGCATAGTTTTCATAACTTAACCGTTCATTGAACTGTAATTGTAACACCCCACCTCCGCCAGGGTGGCTCTTGCAAGCACTCTGACTTTGGAGGGGTGTTTGAATCAGGTAAACATGCATAATGATATATCATGGCAGAACAAGAACATATGTATATATGTAAACAGAGTAAATAAGATAAGTAAAACAGCGGAAGATTTCAAACTATTTCAAAACAAGTCTGGTACAACATAACTTTCCAAATAAACAAGTCTAGATAAAAACAACATCAACTGAAAAACTGAAATACATAAGTACTATCCCCAAAATAAATGATAACCATAGCTAGCTTCATGTCGAAACCGTACATGAGCTGAAATCCCACAAGCAAGCAATCAGAAATCCAAGCTAAGCTCCAACGTTCCCACCCTGAGAACCTGGGGGGGGGGGGGAACGGAAGAAAAGAGGCGAAAGAAAAACATGTCAGTCAAAAAGACTGAGTAAGCCCTACTACAATCAATGTAAACTGATAAAGTTAACTGGCATGAGAAGCAGGGATGAACATAAGGATAACAACATACTAGCATGATGATTAACTAACAAGGTAGATAAAGGTGTCATCGCATACTCAGGTTTAAGGTTTTTGCACCATAGGTGTACTAGCAAGCTAACATGACTTGAATAAACAAGTATTGATCCCTTGGCCTAAGCTTTGGCTCAATAACATGAAATGACCCTAATACGAGGTCCAACCAAACGGTCTAATCGATCGGCTCCCTAAGCCTAACTCGTCATGTGTTGGTGTCAATACGGCCCAAACATAATTGTAGTCGGACTGTGCCGGGTCCACCTTCGGGTGTATCAAGCCCTAGGGTGTAAACCCCTGGACACCATAAACATAAGTGCACAGTCTCGATCTACTGGTACCCGTGCATGTTTTCTCCGGCTACGGACTATGTGCACGACCATAGTCCGTCCGGAACTACACCGGCGTACCACTCGGCCGTCGTTTTGGTCATTTACATCAAGTCCAGTAATCGTGCCCCTCCCTAGCCTAGTCCCTAGGGTCTTAATGATACAAACTTGGGATTACTGCTGGAATGGATCCCCATTGCTAGGATTTTCTAGTGGGTTAAGTACAGTTTAACCCTTTTACTAATCATGGATTAACTTGGTTAAGTGTAACGATGGGTTCACGACTTAACCCCGATTAATCCATCAAGCCCAAATTGATTAAGTATTAAGTGGACCATGACTTAAACCCTAATCACGAGGCATTAATTAATTAATGTGCTTTAACCTCTCACATTAGACTTCGTTGCGGTTACTAGTTAAGCCGGTCGGTTCCGGGTAGCTTTATACCATAACTTGGTCTAACCTCGGGTTCAAGGTACAACATGACCAACTTCTCACATTGGGTCCTATTGTTTGTAGCAACTAGTTAGGCCGGTCGGTTCCGGTTAGTTTTATGCTACAAACTCAACCCAACCTCGAGTTGGTCACATTTATATTTTCTAAGTGTCATGTCCATTATGTTTCCAAAACATAATTACAAGTTAACAAGAATTTGGGTTGCCTAACTTAATAGGTAAATTCCCAATGGGTAGACCTAACTTAATAGGTAAATTCCCAATCTTATGTTTTCATGTCTTTTAAGTTTACCCAACCCCAAACGCAATCCCATCGCTTACATAATCGCAATAGCGCATAAAGGATAGAAAGAGGGAACTTGGCATAAAGATGACAAAAGGTGTTGAAGCCACAAGTTTAACATGGTGGCATATGAAATGTACATATGTTCATATACTTGCATATTACATTTTTAGGCCTCAAAAGCATGCATAAAACCAAACTTAGCATATTGGTGATACATGGTGATAAATGACATGTAGAAATGGCCATAAGTTCGCATTTAGCCTCACATGCAAGTTATCATAAGAGATATGATAACTTACATGTTGCCAAAATGAAACCTTTAGCATAAAGCTTGAAGCTTTATGTTCATATACTCAAGGTAAGCTTGCATAACATGATAACATGAGTAAAATGATCCACCCAAACTTGCATACATAACATGACAACTTGCATATCATAACATGGCAAACTTGCATAACATAACATGGCAAACTTGCATATCATAACATATCAAACTTGCATAACATGACATAGTAAACTTGCATATCATGGCAAACTTGCATATCATAATGATCAACCAAACTTGCATCATTCATTTAACTTTAGAGTTTAAATATGAAAGTAGAAAAGGGCTTACAATGCTTATGAAGACACAAAAATATATATAGATTGAGACAAAGCCCTTATGCAATCAAATAAACCCAAAATGCAAGCTCCAATAGAAAAACCCTTGAGCCAAAATGAATCAAAACTCTTGCTTTATGATGTAAATATGGAAACTTGACTTGAATGCAAGCTAATGATGCTCATACAAGCTTGAAAACACTTGTATGCATTGAAAATCTCTCATAGAAATGACTTAGGAATTTTATGAAGAGAGTGGAGGCCATGAGAGGAATGATTTTGCCATAGTTTAGTTACTTGAATGAATAATGATGATTTAGGGTTAGATTAGGGGCTTATTTATAGAGATTAGGATTAGTTTCAACCTTAGGATTAAACCCTAATTCCAATCTCAGCCCTTAAAACCGAATCTGGCCCCAAAACCTAACCAAAACCCCAAAATGGTGCACCAGGCAAAACTGCCCGGCTGAACCAAGTCGACAGGGCTGTCGACTGGGTCCAACCAAGTCGACTGCCAAGTCGACAGGCCTGTCGACTTGGTTGGCTTGGCGGGAAATTTCCCGCCTGGCCTTCCAGGCCCGAAATTCGAAATTTGAACTTGAAATTCAAATCTGTTTTGAACTTGAAATTTTCTTAAAACTTCATTGGGCCTTAATCGGGTCATACGGACTCCGATTTTCGAAAACTCGGACTCTATTTCGCGTGTTTTTCCGAGACAAACGCAATGGAATAGCCCGTTTCCCTTGATTCAGATTTATAAATTAAATTCTGCCTCGATTTACGTTATAACAGGTTATTGAAAATACGGGTTGTTACATTCTCCCCTCCTTAAAGGATTTCGTCCCCGAAATCTTCAAGTTAGGAAGAATGCATCCTACCATCCAACATCCATCTACTCAAAACATCATCCACGAGCAATCATTGTCCTTACAAGATTCTAAATGTTGTATGAACATATGCAAAGGTGTGTGTATATGTACTTATCTAATGCAAATATCATCAATGCAAATTATGTTAGTGAAATGAATCCATATGTATGCAATTCCTAACATAATGTATAACATCTATATGTGTGCACATAACATACATCCATATGCAACATCCATGTGATAACACAAAAATTTTCATCCATGAATAAGCATAAACACTCATGCATATGCAATATGAGGAGTGTGTGAGCCGATCTAGTGCCTAATGTGTATAATGCATCCACGAGTAACCACTTGCAAACACTTGCAACCACTTGCAACCATCAAGAATAACATGTTTCAAACACATGTTTCATCCAAAGGGTTTCTACCTAAGGTTCTCATGACAAGATTAACATGATAAACTAGATAATCAAGACAAACATGGATAGCAAAAGATATGCTACAAAGAGATCGGGAAGATAAGCAGGATATACTCCTTTCGGATTACAAGAAATCCCTTCCTAACCCAACCCATATTCTATAAAAGCCCAAAAGGTTTAGTCAACCTAACGGACCCCTTCAAACCCTGACATGTATTACTAGCCAATAAGTCATACCTCCTGACAGAAATTGGACCGAGAATGGGACCGAGAGGATATACGTAAAAAGATAACATGCGAGTAAGTTCCACAGGAAAACAAGGATCAAGGATATGCTCTTAAAAAGAGATATGATGCGCGTATCTAGCCTTCAGTCTTCTAAGTCACATTTCCTTGAGCTTAACTCCACTGTGCTTTGACCGTCTTTTACCTCATGATTTCTTGGCTTCTTAACTCTTATTTCCAAATATGAGTTGGAACCCATTTCATTGTCGCCTCTCGTCTTCCTTTTTCACTTACTCTTCTATCATTCTTGGCTTAACATAACTATGACCTCATGGTTTCATGCAAGCTCTCCAAAATTCACTAGTGAATCCTGGATCTCGTTTACTTACTATAAAGTATTCCACGCAGCAGAACTTTTCTTGGAAATACCAATCCACGTTGCCAATTGCTCTTACTAACGTGATTTTCTATAACTCATGCTTGAACGAAATGAACCATCCGCCTGCGAATGATAGGCCGTACTTAGATTCAGTTGCTTGCCCATGACTTCCCGTAGACTATCCCAAAACTGGCTAGTGAAGATTGAGTCATGGTTACTAACTATACTTTAGGGAACCTCGTGCAACCGCTTTATTTCTTGAAAGTAAACTGTCGCTAGCTATGATGCAGTCCTTTCGCTCTTTACCGGATTGAAATGAGCACTCTTCGTGAGTCTACCTACTATGACCCACATGCTCATATTCCCTTTTCTTGATCTAGGCAGTCCATCCACGAACTCCTTCGTGACGCTCTACTACTTCCATTGCGGGGACCTCCAATGGATGTAATAGCCCACCGGGCTTTTTATGACTCGGCCTTAATCTGTTGGAACAACATGCACCTTGGGACAAACTCGGCCACCTCCTCGAGTGATGTGCATCTTCAAGAGCCTTCTTTCTCTCATTGCGTCGTAGCCATCCCTTGTCATCTATAGCGAGGTGTCTTAACATCTCGCCTCGAATCAACTTGTCCATGATCTCGACTAACTACGGGTCTTCTTTCTGCGAAGTCCCTACTTGATCCATAAGGGTAGGTCTAAGCTCAAGGGACGCTAACTAACTAATTAAACTGAGAAAGCTTCTTACTTTAATTGTCCTCGTCGGGGCTTTCTGGTCTTGAACCGCGACCACTTTAGCGGGATTCACCGCTAAGCCTTGTTTAGAAACTATGTGCCCAAGAAATCTAACTTCTTTTCTCCAAAATGGCATTTGGAGGACTTGGCTTTCAACTGATGGGCTCTAAGCGCATCCATCACCTCCTTGAGATGTCTAGCATGTTCTTCCTCGTTCTTTAAGAAAGTCAGGATATCATCTACAAAGACTACCACAAACTTGTTGAGGAACTCCCTAGGCACCCTACTCATCAAGTCCACGAAGTAGGCGGGTGCATTAGTCAAACCGAATGGCATGACTAGCCATTCTAAGAATCCATCTGGAGTTCTGAACGCAGTTTTGTCTATACTATCCTCAGCTACTCTGAGCTGATGGAATCCAGTAGCAAGATCAAGAGAAAACAGATGTTCCTACAAGCTGATCAAACAAATCATCGATCCTTGGTAATGGTTGTCTATTCTTCTTGTTCTACTCACGATAATTAACATACGGGCGAAGCGAATTGTCCACATTACTAGCGAATACTATTAGAGCACCCTCCTCGGAAATGCTTCATTGTATGAAGTTCTTCTCAAGCAACTCCTTGACTTGCTTTCTTAACTCTCATCTTGCGGGACCATGTGCCTAATCGGCCACGTAACTGGCTTGGCATTATCAACCAGATAAATGCGAAAATCTATCTCACGTTTAGGGGTAACCCCTTCACTTCACCCAAGATACCAGGATATTCTCGTACCACCCTCATAGATTGCAAACTGTCGATAGACGAGTTGAGGGATTCAAGATAACACAACGTGACGGGACCCATAGGGTTACAAGAAATTTTTAGGGTATTACCGAGGCGAGTCATGAGCCTCACAACCCTATGCTCAAAAATCAAGGATGGCTCCAAAACTGGACAATTAATCCATGCCCAAAATCAACCCATACCCCATGAAACTGAGAATATAAGCATCACACGAGAACTCTGCACTAAAGATAGAGATTTTCAAATCCACGTAGATAATAGACAAATGGGCGGAAACCCCAATTGGATTTGGAACACACACGGGATCATTAACTAGACTAGTACTTAGGTGCAAACTTTCAACTAGATCAGATGAAATAAACTATGCGATGTGCCAGAATCAAACAAAGTACAAACAGGAAAATCAGAAATGTAAACAGGACTTTTAACAGAAACACTACCTCAATCATGAGCTGGAAGAACGATGTTGAGGGGATGAATTCGCCCTCCAGATGGTCTTGCACACTGAGTCTGACCTTGCCCTTGCTTCTTCGGGCAATCTTTGCTGAAATGTCCAAACTCACCACAATGAAAGCTTTCACCACTCTTCCTTTTTCTCTTCCTACAATCCTTAATAAGATGCCCGACTAAACCGCAATAATGGCACTTCCTCTTGTCGTTATTGCCCTTGCTATTGTTCCCCTTGTTGCCTTGACTCTTGTTCTTGTTCTTGTTTTGATTGCATTGACTGCTCTGACCACTTGGATTACCCTGATTTCCTTTCCACTGGGAATCAGTCTTCTTGGCTTGAGTATCATTCATCTTGACCTCCTTCTTGTCACTCCTATTCTCTTCATTGAGTAGGGCCATATTCACCAAACTCTCGAAAGTTGCCCCCAAGGGTATATGAGTCATGGCTAAACCATGTAATGGCTCGTTTAATCCTAGAGCAAAGTATAGGGCCTTCTTCTGAGCTGTGTTAACCAAGTCTAAACCGACCCGAGCCAGTTGATTAAACTTATCTATGTATTCCCTAATAGTCATGTCCCCTTGCTTCAGTGATAGGAACCTTAGTCCAAACTTTCCCCGAAAGTCATCCCAAGTCTCAATTGGCCTAGTAGCGGTGGTGACCACCCACCAATGTGCAGCTTCTTCCTTTAGCAACCACACTGCCAATAAAACCTTCCTACGGTCATCTATATCAAAGAAGGCAAAAAGATCTTCGGTTTCTTTCAACCAATTCCTTGCCTCTACATAAGTCTCGGTTCCAATGAAATTCTTGCAACCCATCGCCTTAAAGTCTTTGCAAATCTCCGCGAAATTCACTTGTGTATGCTGAGGGGGAGGAGGAACCTCAGCTACGGGAGGAGGAGAGATGTTAGCGATGGGGGAAGGAGGAGGAATGTTTGCGGGGCCGGCTTCATTCGCCCTTGCCTCCATAAATCTCCGGAACCAGACGGGTACTTGTACGTCTTCCGGGATGTTAAAGCGATCGGCCATACTGAAACGAAGAAAAAGATAGATAGATTCAGAACGAAGGAACGAAGGATAGTGCTATGGCTTTTGGGGAATAGCCCTTTTTTTAAAATAACTAGACTTTTCTTGGAAAATACTTAATTGGTTTTGAAAATAGTTTTTCAAAAGTTTTCTAAAAACCTTTTTGTTCCTTCTCGCAAACCATACGCTCTGATACCAAATGTAACACCCCACCTCCGCCAGGGTGGCTCTTGCAAGCACTCTGACTTTGGAGGGGTGTTTGAATCAGGTAAACATGCATAATGATATATCAAGGCAGAACAAGAACATATGTATATATGTAAACAGAGTAAATAAGATAAGTAAAACAGCTGAAGATTTCAAACTATTTCAAAACAAGTCTGGTACAACATAACTTTCCAAATAAACAAGTCTAGATAAAAACAACATCAACTGAAAAACTGAAATACATAAGTACTATCCCCAAAATAAGTGATAACCATAGTTAGCTTCATGTCGAAACCGTACATGAGCTGAAATCCCACAAGCAAGCAATCAGAAATCCAAGCTAAGCTCCAACGTTCCCACCCTGAGAACCTGGGGTGGGGGGAACGGAAGAAAAGAGGCGAAAGAAAAACAGGTCAGTCAAAAAGACTGAGTAAGCCCTACTACAATCAATGTAAACTGATAAAGTTAACTGGCATGAGAAGCAGGGATGAACATAAGGATAACAACATACTAGCATGATGATTAACTAACAAGGTAGATAAAGGTGTCATCGCATACTCAGGTTTAAGGTTTTTGCACCACAGGTGTACTAGCAAGCTAACATGACTTGAATAAACAAGTATTGATCCCTTGGCCCAAGCTTTGGCTCAATAACATGAAATGACCCTAATACGAGGTCCAACCAAACGGTCTAATCGATCGGCTCCCTAAGCCTAACTTGTCATGTGTTGGTGTCAATACGGCCCAAACATAATTGTAGTCGGACTGTGCCGGGTCCACCTTCGGGTGTATAAAGCCCTAGGGTGTAAACCCCTGGACACCATAAACATAAGTGCACAGTCTCGATCTACTGGTACCCGTGCATGTTTTCTCCGGCTACGGACTATGTGCACGACCATAGTCCGTCCGGAACTACACCGGCGTACCACTCGGCCGTCGTTTTGGTCACTTACATCAAGTCCAGTAATCGTGCCCCTCCCTAGCCTAGTCCCTAGGGTCTTAATGATACAAACTTGGGATTACTGCTGGAATGGATCCCCATTGCTAGGATTTTCTAGTGGGTTAAGTACGGTTTAACCCTTTTACTAATCATGGATTAACTTGGTTAAGTGTAACGATGGGTTCACGACTTAACCCCGATTAATCCATCAAGCCCAAATTGATTAAGTATTAAGTGGACCATGACTTAAACCCTAATCACGAGGCATTAATTAATTAATGTGCCTTAACCTCTCACATTAGACTTCGTTGCGGTTACTAGTTAAGCCGGTCGGTTCCGGGTAGCTTTATACCATAACTTGGTCTAACCTCGGGTTCAAGGTACAACATGACCAACTTCTCACATTGGGTCCTATTGTTTGTAGCAACTAGTTAGGCTGGTCGGTTCCGGTTAGTTTTATGCTACAAACTCAACCCAACCTCGAGTTGGTCACACTTATATTTTCTAAGTATCATGTCCATTATGTTTCCAAAACATAATTACAAGTTAACAAGAATTTGGGTAGACCTAACTTAATAGGTAAATTCCCAATGGGTAGACCTAACTTAATAGGTAAATTCCCAATCTTACGTTTTCATGTCTTTTAAGTTTCCCAACCCCAAACGCAATCCCGTCGCTTACATAATCGCAATAGCGCATAAAGGATAGAAAGAGGGAACTTGGCATAAAGATGACAAAAGGTGTTGAAGCCACAAGTTTAACATGGTGGCATATGAAATGTACATATGTTCATATACTTGCATATTACATTTTTAGGCCTCAAAAGCATGCATAAAACCAAACTTAGCATATTGGTGATACATGGTGATAAATGACATGTAGAAATGGCCATAAGTTCGCATTTAGCCTCACATGCAAGTTATCATAAGAGATATGATAACTTACATGTTGCCAAAATGCAACATTTAGCATAAAGCTTGAAGCTTTATGTTCATACACTTAAGGTAAGCTTGCATAACTTGATAACATGAGTAAAATGATCCACCCAAACTTGCATACATAACATGACAACTTGCATATCATAATATGGCAAACTTGCATAACATAACATGGCAAACTTGCATATCATAACATATCAAACTTGCATAACATGACATAGTAAACTTGCATATCATGGCAAACTTGCATATCATAATGATCAACCAAACTTGCATCATTCATTTAACTTTAGAGTTTAAATATGAAAGTAGAAAAGGGCTTACAATGCTTATGAAGACACAAAAATATATATAGATTGAGACAAAGCCCTTATGCAATCAAATAAACCCAAAATGCAAGCTCCAATAGAAAAACCCTTGAGCCAAAATGAATCAAAACTCTTGCTTTATGATGTAAATATGGAAACTTGACTTGAATGCAAGCTAATGATGTTCATACAAGCTTGAAAACACTTGTATGCATTGAAAATCTCTCATAGAAATGACTTAGGAATTTTATGAAGAGAGTGGAGGCCATGAGAGGAATGATTTTGCCATAGTTTAGTTACTTGAATGAATAATGATGATTTAGGGTTAGGTTAGGGGCTTATTTATAGAGATTAGGATTAGTTTCAACCTTAGGATTAAACCCTAATTCCAATCTCAGCCCTTAAAACCGAATCTGGCCCCAAAACCTAACCAAAACCCCAAAATGGTGCACCAGGCAAAACTGCCCGGCTGAACCAAGTCGACAGCCAAGTCGACAGGGCTGTCGACTGGGTCCAACCAAGTCGACTGCCAAGTCGACAGGCCTGTCGACTTGGTTGGCTTGGCGGGAAATTTCCCGCATGGCCTTCCAGGCCCGAAATTCGAAATTTGGACTTGAAATTCAAATCTGTTTTGAACTTGAAATTTTCTGAGAACTTCATTGGGCCTTAATCGGGTCATACAGACTCCGATTTTCGAAAACTCGGGCTCTATTTTGCGTATTTTTCCGAGACGAACGCAATGGCATAGCCCGTTTCCCTTGATTCAGATTTATAAATTAAATTCTACCTCGATTTACGTTATAACAGGTTATTGAAAATACGGGTTGTTACAGTAATGCTCTAAGGTCAAAGGTTTTAAGTGTTGAACCGATCGAACCGTCAAAACAATGCTAATATAATTATCAATCTGATATCATGATTTTATACCTAACTACCTAAAATCAATATCTTTAAAGAATTATATAAAAAACATGCACTATAAAGTACTCCCATTGATTCATAATGTAAGATGTTCTAGAAATTTACACGGAAATTAAGAAAAAAATCGTTGGCACTTTAGTCTATACTTAAATTAAGCAGGTCTCATAAATTAAGTTCTCTTTTTATGTGCAACCTACTTATCACTTCCATTTTCATGCATAAAAAATCGTGAAACAACCATTAAGTCACTAACTTTTATTAAAGATCAAGGATAATAGGAATAACAAGCTAAAATTTCTTATATTTTATAAAAAATCATACAACTTAAAACATCTTATATTATGAACTGGGGGAATCCACAGCTGCCAAAGAAATGATGACGTCTACAACATAGTACCATTGGAACAACTGGCTATTGCTGTAAAGAGCCTATTTAAATAAAATATATAGCAAAACTAGTTATAATATTATCGAAATATCTTTCTCCGTGCCCTAGCATTTCTCTTTCTCTCCCATTTTTTGTTTTATAACCATCACCATGGCCTTCAAACATTATACTTTCACAGTTTAAAACATGATTTTGCCTGAAATTTATCCTCGTTTCTCAATACTACGGCTTGGAAGATGTAGGAAACCCACGATTTTCGGGTTCAACCACGGTCCGAAGTCATTTGTAGTCTCTACAATTTCCCAATCGTGTTGGCTGGCGGTCCATGATCAACCGCGGTCTGACCGTCGGTCGGGACCGGTTATTAAAACACTGGTCATTAGTCTACGATCTTTCAGAAAAATAATTTTAACACATAATATATATATGTATGTATGTATGTGTGTATATGTATGTATGTATGTATGTGTGTATATATGTATATGTAGGTACATTGGTACCATTATTTGGGAGCATCCTAAATGAACTCCATTTATAGTCACTCATTTGTATTAAAATAGGTTAGTGGAGGGAGAGATAGAGAGTTAGTGTGAGCAGAGAGAAACGTAAATGTGTGGTGAAAATCAAAGGGCCATAGGAGTGCTACACTATTTGAGTTAGTGTGAGTAGAGAGAAATGTAAATGTTCGATGGCACCCATAACAGTGCAGCACCTCATTTTCCCCCTATTTCCGCCAAGTATTTCCCCTTCTCTCTCCTTACACTCACTCTCTCACTTTCCACTCACTTTCTTTAATATAAATTCGGAATTGATATCATGGGGCATTTGGGGTGCTCCATTTTTGGGGTACAACCGAACACTTGCCTATACACAGACACATATATATACAGGGAACGACTATTGAGACACAAATTTATGTACACAAAATCTAAACCACAAGATTTGTTTGTCTTTATGTGGAAGGTGGAATTCAAGGGAAGATCTAATGTTTTAGATTTTTGTGTCAAAATCTTGTCTCTAAGTAGACTTTCCCATATATATACACACACACACATATATATATATATATATATATGGGGGTGACTGTTTAGGCACAAAATTAACCCAGAAAGTTTGACACAAAATCTCGACCGTTGGATCTTTTTGTCCTTATATGAAATAGTTGAATTCATTGAGTGATCCAAAAGTGCAAATCAATTGTGTCAAAGTTTTATGTCTAGATAGAGTTTCATATATATATATATATATATATATATATATATATATATATATATATATATATATGCATTACAGGGCATCCCTGTTTTGTAGCACCTCTACCCTACCGTGAGCTACACCAATCCAAATTCAACAAGATTTTGTGGATGTTGAATTCACGTATATATTATCATCTACCCAAAATATGAGCTCATTTCGACATACGTAGAATAATATATTTGATGTTTAAATTTAACAATTCGAATAAATGTTTGAACTGTGAATGATTGAGCTAAAATTTTGAAAATGTTACGAATGTCGGAACGAGCCCAAATTTTGGATAGATAATAATATATATGTGGATTGAACATCTACAAAATCTAGTTGGATTTAGATTAGTGTAGCTCATGATCAGGTAGAGATACTAAAGAGATGCTGCAAAACAGGGGTGCTCTGGAATGTCCTTGTTTTGCAACATCCCTTTAGCACCTCGACCTTATCATGAACTACACCAATTCAAATTCAACAAAATTTGTGGATGTTTAATCCATATATATTATCATTTATTTAAAATTTGAGTTCATTCCGATATTCTTAGAATAATATATTTGATGTTTAAATTTAATGGTTCGAATAAATGTTTGAACTATGAATGATTGAGCTAAAATTTTGAAAATGTTATGAATGCCGAAACGAGCTCAAATTTTGAATAGATGATAATATAGATGTGGATTGACCATCTACAATTTTTTGTTGGGTTTGGACTAGTGTAGTTCATAATATGGTAGAAATGCTAAAGGGGTGCTCTAGAACACTCCTCATATATATATACACATACACACATTTATACATAAATATAGGAAATGTTCTGTAACACCTCTTAGGCTACACTTTTATCTCCCCCAGAATTCCAACCACTCATTTCGATTTTAATATTAATTCTTTCTCTCTTTTTCCACTGTACTATATTATTTAGTTCAAACGGAGAGAGAAATAATGAATATTAAAATCAAAATGAGTGGTTGTAATTCAGAGAGAGAGAAATGAAGGCGTAGCTTAAGAGGTGTAGCAGAACATATTTTAATGTACACGTGTGGTTGAATTCAAGGCGCATTTGAGCTGCTCCAATTTAGGGGTGATGTTGAATGCTCCTCATATATATATATATATATATATATATATATATATATAATAAGCGTAGATTTCATGGGAAGGTTCTCATCTTTTCATCTATACACACTTTATCCTTTTCTTCCTCTTTATATTTGCATGCACATGCCCAACAATCTCTGCACCACACCCATCAAAATTCACAATATATATGCAAAATGATGTGTTGAACTTGATATGTAAATTTTGTAAGTTATCGTAGCTTACATGATTTGTTCTCCAACTTAAATGGCAAGGAAAGTATGCTTAAGGTGGAAGATTGTTTTTCAAAGGACACACTATCCATGTCCTTGACAAAACAATTAATCAATTATAATGGATTTATGGTATTAACATATTTCAATGAAATCAATTTTCTGGTACTTTGGTTAAGGCGCACATTCTACATTAATCATCAAATCTATTACCATATGTAAGTATCATGTTTAATGAAATCATAATATATATACCTATCATTTGATATGTTATAAACTACTATGCCATAAAGAAAAAGAGTCAATAATATAACCAAAATCAATCAGCTTATTAATATTCAATTTAAACGTTCCATCACATAAGTATTATTCTCTCGCAAATATTCCATCTCTTGCGAGTACATACATACATATACATATATATATATATATATATATATATATATATATTTGAGGAAGACGGGTGTGTAGCGTGATGCCACACAGTCAGTTACACATAATTATAAGTAGCTAGTGATATAATGTTGATTGACAAGCCCAACCAGTGGCATAAAAGTCTAGACCAACCAGGCCAATTAAGATAGTACGAGCATAATGCAAAATATGTACATCAAACAGCAGAAATCGTAGCATATAACTACATAACCAAAATCGACCATAGATAATACTAGCTAGCTTTGATTGACATCATAGAGGGAAGAAGGAGTTGCTTTCCTGTGATCCAAGAGACTGTGGCATTGGTAGAGTGAGCCTGAAGTGTGCGTGTCTAGCTGTTCCTGTCCATGATTTGAAAAGATGCAGGATATGATAACATGTTCCCATCAAGAGTTTCTTGGGTCTGCCGAAGATGCGTGCATTGCGTTCTAGCCAAATACTCCAGTAGAAGAAAGCCACTAAGGAATCCAGTTTGGGGTTAAGGGGATTATGCTGCCAATATTCGAAGAATGAGTGGATAGAAGGGACGAAGCCAAGTAAGAAGGAGCTGATTGCAGCCCACACTGCATAAGAGAAATCGTATTCGAAAAAAAATGGGAAAGAGATTCATTGTGGTGGTTGCAGAGTATGCATATAGGATCAATATTGATATTGAAGCGATGCAGTCTATCTATGATGTTAATGCAGTTGTGTATGAGGATCCATTGAAAGAAAATGACTGAGTGGTAGGTGACAGTTCAATATGCGAGAGAAAGAGAAACATCGGCCTGGGTGGATCAAGAATTTATAGCAGGTTGCGACTAAAATTTTGTTAGTTGGGCCCAAGGCCCATGTGAATGAATCGGGTCCATTAGAGAGTTGAGTAGAGTTAAAGATTTGCCCATTTGAAGTAATCTCGTTTAGAGACTCAAGCCCAAGAAGAGTTGAAGGGAAAAAGCCCATTGGGCCAAGATCATGTGCCAAAGCCACGGTTAACGGGTTGTATTGGTTTAATAATGCAAGGTTAGGAATAATACAAAAAGGAGGATTTGCTCTTTCCAAATATCCATCCAAAATAGGTAAGATTCATCATTATTAACTTTTACATGAAAAAGAGATTCGACTCTGGTGATGGTAGATAACACCCATTTCTAGAACGGCAGTGGTCCAGCAGTTGGTCTAAAGTTGAGGATGAGAAAAGGGTTTGAGTTATATAGTCGTGACAAGATCCAATCTTTCCAAATAAATTGTCTTGGTGAGAGAATGCGCCATAGCCATTTAGCGAGTAGCGCTAGGTTAAAGGTAGAGAGATCAAGTATTCCAAGGCCGCCATGTTTTAAGGGGAGACAGACAGTTTGCCAATTGATAAGTTTATTCAGTTTGCCACCATTCCATAGAAATGAGCTGCGAATTGAATCAATTTTATTAATTACCCAGATAGGGAGTTTGTGGAAGGACATCCAATTGGTTGGAAGGGATGTGAAGACATGTTTAACAACTATAAGGCAATCAGCAGAGGATAAGGAGTTTGCTTTCTAGCTTAAAAGTCTGGTTTCAATTTTGGAGATGAGGGGTGTCAGTCTGGTTTATGAAGTTTGGTAGGACAAAGAGGAATGCCCAAATAGTTGATTGGGAATGAGTCAAGTTTACAGTTAAGGCATTCAATAATTACAGGACCCAGATGAGTATAGTTACCAAGCATGATAATGGATCTTTTATTGAAGTTAATAGAAAGACCTGACACCATTTCAAATGTATATAGAAGAACCTTAAGGCAGTGAATATTTGAGGGCGTAGGAGTGGTGAGAAGAATTGTGCCATTTGAAAATTGTAAACTGGATGTGCATAACTTCGAATTTGGAGATGAGATGCCTGGAAAAATGTTATGAGAGAGGGATTATTTCACCATTTGATTGAAAACATCTGCTATCAGAAAAAATATGAGAGGTGAGAGGGGATTCCCTTGCCTTAAACCTCTTTTAGATTTGATTTTACCTCCATATTCTCCATTACTATAAACTGTGGAAAGGCTAGTGTGTAGTATTGCATTAATCCTGTTGCACCATTTCAAGGGGAAGCCTCTATGTGGCATAAGAGCTAGAATGAAATCCTAGTTAACTGAAACAAATGCTTTTGAAAAATCAAGTTTAAAGAGGACACCAGGGATGTTAGAAGTATGGAAAAAGGAAATTACTTCTTGGGTGGCTGCAACACAGTCAAGGATGTTTCTTCCTAAGATAAATGCAGATTGTTCAGTGCCAACAAGAGAATCAATATGTTGTTGGTGTCTAGTAGCTAGGACTTTGGTGATGATCTTGAATGTAGTATTAAGGAGACTAATAGGTCTGAAAGAAGGGATGGTGTTTACACCAAGGAACTTTGGAATGAGGATGATGTTAGCGTAGTTCAATTTGGCAATTGATGAAGGGTTGGAATAGAATTCTATACACATTTCAATGATATCAGATTTTGGAGTGGGCCAAAAGTGTTTAAAGAAGGCTAGGCCAAAAGCATCAGGCCTAGGAGCCTTATCGTCTTCCATATCTTTTAAAGCTTTCCAAATTTCTTCTTCTGAGAAGGGAGATCAATGGGAATGGGAGTAGGATTTAGGTACAAATAATGCCAATCAATATCTGGAGAAGGAGGTGGAGATGAGTGAAGAAGGTCCCTGTAGAAATTGGTAAAGTAGCGGCAAATTTCTTTTGAGTCATTAAAAATAGTGTTATTATGAATAATCTCTGAAATGAAGGAAGAACGACAATGGCAATTAGCCATTCGATGAAAATAGGCAGTGTTCTTATTACCCACATCAATCCATTTAGTTTTCGATCTTTGTTTCCATCCAATCTCTTCTTGTTTGATTAGTCTGTCTAGTTCTATCTCATGTTCTTTCAGGTCTTGACGTTCAGATTCAGATAAAGGATGGAGCTCTTCAATGATATTTAGATTGAGGATGGCGTCTTGTGTGGATGAGATGCGTGTTTTTAAAGAGTTCCAAACATTTTTGGCCTATAGACGAATTAACTTACGTAGAGAACGAAGTTTACAAACCATTCTAACCGTGGCAAATTGGTGATTTGGTAATTGATCCCAATTGTGTTTGATGAAATTAGCAAAGGTGGGTTCTAGCAGCCAGAGATGTTCAAATTTGAACGGACATTTAATACGAGTGTCTAAGTAAGTGTCTAAAAGGATTGGGCAGTGATCTGAAATGGTGGTGGCTAAACCATTGACTAACGACAGTGGGAAGAGGTCATCCTAATCAAGATTGAAGAAAAAACGATCTAACTTAGCCAATGAGGGGACTTCTCTTCAGCTTGACCATGTATAATGACGATTGTTGATCGGGGGTTCAATAAGGGAACAAGATTGGATAGCATTGAAATGAGAAGAATCAGTGGATGTATTGCCAGAGTTACGTTCATCAAAGGATCGAGTCATGTTGAAGTCACCTCCAATTATCCAGGGTTCATTTGTATGTTGTGATAAGTCGTGGCAATACTGCCATGTTTCAGATCTACCATGAAAGTCATTTGGTGCGTAGACATTAGTGAAGTGAAAAATGGTGTTAGAAGAAATGTGACGAAGGGACACGTGTAAGACAGATAGATGAGAAAGAGAGTGTTCGAATGACCACATGTGTTCATTCCACGCTGTAATTAAACCACCATGAGTGTCAAAAGCATCAACATGTGTCCAACCAGATAAGAGGGGTCCACAAAGTCTACAAATGAGGAATTGGGTGGGTTAGAGATTTTAGTTTCTTGTAGAAATAAGATATCAGTATGACGTGGGGAGATAATGAGATTGACAACATGATTTTTTGTGGGGTCCCCCAACCCTTTGACATTCCATGTAACTATCTTCATTTAGAGAGGTTAGTACCTACTGTTCTAGGGTTTGCATGGCAGAATAATGTTTATCATGCAAACACACACCCATGCATTTTGCCAATTTTTTATTTAAAACTTTATTAGCTGAAAAAAAAATAGGTTCAAAATAACTACCCGATGTGCTTGGAGGCAGCGAGTGGGCCATACTGATCCTTGTACTCCATATGATAACAGTCGAAGAGATGCGAGGGGACGATGATCCTTGACCTCAAAAGGAGCATTTTAGGGCGTTGATAGGGACAAGCATGTGTCCAACGATCAATCTTAAGTTTTACTGCATGATTATTTAGACGGGCTATATATAAGTATATGGGGTCGTGATGACTTCATAGAACTGCATCTTAACATATAAGTGGCGGTGGTCAATGTGACACCCCACGTCCGTTAATGTCACTCACAAAGAGAATGCATTAAGTTTTGTGAAGTGTTATAGGTAAACAGACGCAGAATAATTACAAGACAGATATAAATAAGGCAGCATCGGAAAATTTAAAATTTTATTTCAACCATAAAGCAAAATACCATGGTCCACAATTTCATAAGTCACAAAACCCATTACAATAAAATAACTTCTGTCTTGCATCATCAAAGTACATAAGAATATGAAAAGCATAATTTTCCACAAATTAAAAGAGTTAAGCCATAGTAGAGACAAGAACTTGAGCAACACTTCAGAAGTAGCTCCTAGAAAGATGATATCTGAGTCCTAACTAAGTCTGAGTGTTTCCTCACTGAGAACCTAGGAGGGAGGGGAAACGGAAGAAAGATGGATAAATAACAGGGTCAGACATATAGTCTGGCGAGTCTAGTTATTTTTAGCCAGTAGATAAATAAAAACAACATGATAGGCATATAAAGTGGATAAGAGAGAGATTACTACATAAATGACATATGTGACAAGGTAAGAAAGATAAGGTGTATGTGCCTCACTAATGATTACTCTGCACTATTACTAGTATAACTAAAATGAGATGATCCCTTCCATTATAAGTTGGTAGGCTTAGGTCATACGTCCATGTATACCCTAACCCTTACCCTAATCGATCGGATCCCTACTCCGTAGATATCCTATGCTGGCCCCACAATAGGAGGTATCACTTCCTAAAGTGGCAACCCAAGATGTGAACAACCATATCTACTGGTATCACGGTCGTCTTGGCCCCCTTCGCCCGGCCCATGCACGCACATGTCACCGGTCGGTTTGCACCGCTCACACCGTCCGTCTTGTTTGGATCTCTTACAATCAATCAGTAAACGTGCCCCTTCTCCGCCCAGTACAGAGTTCTTTACTTGATACCAACTCCAGGTTACTAACTAAAATGGGTCCCACACAATATGCTACAAGCTCTCCTCCTTGTCTTGTATCCCCACTAGGTTTTCCATCGACTATGTATATCCTTAGGTGTCTTTAAATACATAGCCCTATACCAGTTATGCTTACCCTAAAGGGTGTCTTTAATTACATAACTTCAATACATTATCTACCGGTTATGTATACCACTAGGTGTCTTTAATTACATAACCTTATTGGGTTAAATTCGTGGGCCTATATATAAATATTACCCACCCCCTCTAATTTACTTAACCTACCCAATACCCATCCAATTTTACTTAACCCTAACTTAAGTTCATAATCATATGGTCTTTATATTAGGTTAAGTAGTCCAATTCAATACCATGTCCAATTATGGTTACAATAAGCCAGACCTCCCACATTAGGCCTACAACATGTGGATGTTGGATATGCCGGTCGGGTCCGGGCAGTCTTACTCCACATTTGGGCCTAACCTCGTGTCTAGCCCGATTCTTATTTACGTACTTAGACCTCCCACATTAGGTTCAGCATTAGTGGCTATTGGATATGCCGGTCGGGTCCGGGCCGACTTCCACCACTAATGCAACCTAACCTCGTGTCATAAGTACAATTACAATTCCTAATTGTAATTACTAAATATTCCATTTTTAATTAATTAATCAATTAATTAATCCTTTCCTTTTATAGGTGTTAATACCTGTTTTACCCAATAATTTGAATTACATGTCCATAAATGTCCATATTCAAATTATGCCATTTTTAACCCTTTTTTCCCCGTTCTTTAACTAGCGCCCTCACAAAATTGGCAACATGCCTAGGCAAGACAATAGCCTAGCCATAAACAATAATAGGGAAAATAATGGGAATGTAACTAAAATGATCATCTTGGCATCAACATAAATTTGTATGATAATAAGGTGAACATACATACTGGCATGAACATGAAATTTCATCATAACAAGGAGATAATTTAGATCACATAAAATTGATCTAACATGATAAAAAAAGGTGACAATTTAGATCACATAAAATAGATCTAACATGATAGCATAAGGTGATAATCTAGATCTGTCTAACAGTTTCAATGTCTACGTAAATTAGATGTAGTAATTTAGAAATAGATCTACACACATACACATCATATCATGTCATAAAAGTTACAATTAAGATAAAGGGTTAGATCCAATTCTAATTAATTCAAGGTGACATATGTTCATGATTTACATAAGTGATTGGATCTATCCAATGATATAACTGTCCAAATTAATAGATTTATATTAACCATAATATAGTTACAAACCATGATCCACAATAAAACAATCACAGTTGAATTGGATCTAGAGAAATAGACCTATCATAACATAGCATAATGTCTAACAATAGCATAAATTCAAGGTTTACAACTTATCCAAATCATAGTCTTTCATAATTCACTTAGATTTATCTAAAACTAAAAGCAACTAAAACTCACTGTGATTGGATTGCTAAGATGATAGAAAAGAGGTTGGTTCTGAGTCTATGCTTGAATCTCAGAATTTGATATGCTTGAGTTGATAGAATAAGATGAGAGACCCTAGTTCAGTTCAGACTCCAGTAGAGTTTGGCCGCCATGACCTCCAATGAAGAAAATATGAGAAATAGCCACATATTTATAGCTGCAAAGCCCTCTGAAACTGACTACCACCTCATCCCTAGGGGTATCGACACCCCTATGGGTGGGTCGACCCCTAGGTCGACACCCCTTCAGAGGGGTCGAACCTTAGGTCGACACCCCTCTAGTGACCCCCTAAAGCAGGAATTTTGGCGCTTTGACGAATTTTTCGAATTTGAACTGTTCTGGATAGAATTCTGACTCAGCTCTAACTCATACGTATGTATATAATTTTTCTACGCAAATGCAAACTTAAAACCCTCATAACTTCGGTGTCCGTTTTACGCAAACCAAATGTCTATCTTGACAAGACTTTCGAGACGGATGCAATGGTGCAGTCTGTTTTGTCTAATTCTGAATATTAAATTAATTATTATTTAATTTATCCTCTTTTAGTGTTAGTACACATTCGGGGTGTTACATTCTCCCCTACTCAAAGGATTTCGTCCCGAAATCTCTAAGTTGAGAAGAATGCATATCCTACCATCCATCATCCATCTACTCATCCACCAATCACTGGCATCCATTGTCCTTAAAGATTTCTAATTCTTATATGAATATATGCGAAGGTGTGTGTCTATGTCCCAACACTAATGCGAAGATCAGGCGGTCTACTAATTCAGTTGACCTCCTTAATGCAATGAATGTTAGTGCCATGAATCCAATATGTATGTAAATAAACTTATCATATCATATAAGTTCTATATGTGTGCACATTCATTCGTCCTAATGTAACATCCATATGCTAACTCATCCATTTCCATCCATAAAAGAAAAGAAAATGCACACACATCTCCATATGCAGTATGAGAGTGATTGAGCCGATCTTAGTTCCTAATGTGTGTATATGCGTCCACAGGAAACCGCTAGCAAACACTTGCATCCACTTGCATCCATCAAACATAACATGTTTCAAACACATGTTTACATCCATATGATTCCTATCTGAAGGTCGAAAATTCGATGGATGAGATATATTCTACTGATAGAAACAAGCACCGATAAAACTTAGGAAAAGGGGTTAAGAACATATCCTCGAAAAGAAAATGGTACGAAACAATAATCTTGTCTTTGGTCTCCCAAGTTGCATCTTCTGGGTTATCTCCCCATTGAACCTTTAGCAATTTGATTTCCTTATTGCGCAGCTTCTTAACCTCTGATCCAAGAATACGGGTAGGGACTCATATGACTGTCGCCTCCCGTTCCACTTCGACTTCTTCCAACATACTCGGCTCAACAACTTCCAAGATGTCATGCAGGCACTTCCGCAGATGAGAGACATGGAAAACGTCATGAATGCCAGATAGATTTTCTGGGTGCTTTAATCGGTAGGCCATTTGGCCAATCCTCTCGGTTATGGGAAATGGTCCCACAAACCAAGGTGCCAACTTCCCCATTGATCCGAAGCAAACCACATTCCTTAAAGGCGATACTTTGATAAAAACCATGTCTCCCACTTCGAATTCGATGTCAATCCTTCTCTTATCTGCATAGGACTTCTGCCTATCTTGAGCCGTCTTCATCCGCCGTCGAATAAGCTCGATCTTTTCGGACGTTTCCCTAACCATCTCTAGCCCAAGTAATAATCTTTTTGTAAATTCCCACCAACAAGTTGGTAATCTACAATGTTATCCATACAATGCTTCGAAGGGTGCCATGCCGATGCTAGCCTGATAGCTGTTATTATAGGCAAACTCTACTAAAGGAAGATGCTCTTCCCAAGTTCCTCCGAAGTCTAGGATACACAGCATTAAAAGATCTTTAAGAATCATGTTAACCCTCTCTGTTTGTCCGTCGGTCTGAGGATGATAAGTGGTGCTCTAACACAACTATGTACCTAATGCTTCTTGCAAGCTCCTCCAAAATTCGATGGTAAAGATAGGGTCATGATCGCTTACGATGCTGAAAGGTACTCCCTGAAGACTAACTATCTCACGAACATAAATTGCTGCCAACCATGATGCCATCCTCTTAGTCTTAACTGGAATAAAGTGAGTGCTCTTAGTGAGTCTATCCACTACCACCCAAATACCGGTGTTACCTTTCTTCGATCCAAGTAACCCATATATGAAATCCATAAAGACGCTCTCCCATTTCCACTGCGGAACCACAAACGGATGAAGTAATCCACCGGGCTTCTTTTGCTCAGCTTTGACATGCTGGCAAACTAAACATTGAGAAACAAATTCACCACATCTTTCTTCATCCCAGCCCAAAAGAAAACCCTCTTCATGTCTCTATACATCTTGTCACCACCTGGATGAATAGTCATCTTAGAATGGTGGGCTTCTTCTAGGACTGCCTTTATCAAGTTTCCAGTTTGAGGAATATAAAGCCTTCCATCTCTTCGCAACCACCCCTTTTCATTTATGGTATATCTACTGAGGTGACTAGAAGTCTCCCCTCTTCTGAGCTTATTCATGATGTCTAGAATATGTGGGTCATCTTGTTGCGAAACTCCTATCTAATCCATAAGGGTCGATTATAACTCTAAGGATGCAAACAAATCAGGCAAAACCTTGATGGAGGGTCTAAAATCAAAAGCTGATATGAACTCCAAGTTCTTTCTCTCCACAAACAAAGGACTCAGGGCCATCCTCTGCCTACTTAGTGCGTCTGCCACCACATTACTCTTGCCAGGGGTATAAGCAATCTCAAAATATATGAAGCTAAGAACTCCATCCACCTTTGTTGCCTTAAGTTGAGATCCTTCTGTGAGAATAAATACTTAAGAGATTTATAATCAGTGTATAACTCGAACTTTTCTCCAAGTAAATAATGACGCCACGTCTTTAACGCGAATACTATGGCAGCTAGCTCTAGATCATGGGTGGGGTAATTCTTCTCATGAACTCTCAACTATCTACCCCCATAACATATTACTTTCCCTTCTTGCATCAAAACCGCACCAAGCCCTGTACCGCACACATCAGTGTAAACAGTAAACACTTTACTTTCATCAAGCAAGGTTAAGACTGGGGCTATTGTCAGAGCCCTCTTCAATCGTTGGAAAGCAACGTCACATTTTATGTCCCATGAAAATACCAAATTCTTCTTTGTCATCCTAATGAGAGGGGCTGATATCTTCACAAAGTCCTTAATGAACTTCCTATAATAACCTGCCGACCCAAGAAAGCTTCTCACCTCGGTTGCATTTTTAGGAATCTGCCAATCTTGCACTGCAACCACCTTGGCGGGATCTACAACTATCCCTTCTTTGGAGACTACATGCCCTAAAAATCTCCCCTCTTTTCTCCAAAAAGGGCATTTGGAGAACTTTGCCTTAAGCTGATGGTTACAGAGAGTTTTCAAAACTTCTCTCAAATGTTGGGCATGCTCTTCCTCACTCTTGGAGAAGATCAAAATATCATCAACAAAGACTATGACGAATTTGTTTAGGAAGTCCCGAAACACCCTACTCATCAAATCAACAAAATAAGCGAGTGCATTTGTCAACCCAAAAGGCAAAACTAGCTATTCAAAGAAACCGTCCAGAGTTCTGAAAGCAGTCTTAACTATGCTTCCCTCGGACACCCTCAACTGATGGAATCCCGTTGCCAAGTCCAACTGAGAAAATACGAGGCACCAACAAGCTGGTCAAACAAATCATCAATCCTCGGAAGTGGGTGCCTATTCTTCTTGGTGAGCTTATTCAATTCTCTACAGTCAACACACAGACGAAGTGAACCATCTGCTTTAGTTGCGAATACTACTGGAGCACCCCATTCAGATATACTTCGTATGATAAACCCTTTCTCAAGTAGCTACCCTACGTGCTTACTCAGCTCCCTCCTCTCCCTTGGAGCCATGTGCGCACTTGTAATGCAACTGGCTTTGCATTCTCCACCAAATATATGCGGAAGTCAATCTTGCGCCTTAGAGGCGAACCCCGTACCTCTTCAAAGACATCAGAATAATCTCGAACCATTGGAACAGATTGCAAATCATCTATGGATGCATCTAGAGACCCTAGGAAGCTAAGCATAATAGACCCTTGGGGGTCATAAGAAACTTCGAGGGTCTTCCCATGACAAGTCAGGAGTCTAACAACCCTTCTCTTAAAATCTAGAATGGCCCCATACGTGGTAAGCCAATCCATTCCTAGAATCATCCCATAGCCCATAAACCTGAGCACATACGCATCACATTCAAATTTGATGCCTAACACAGATATTTTCAAGCCCCGACAAATCAACGATAAATGAGCCAAACCACCAATGGGGATTGAAACAACTATGAGATCTACTACCATACTAGTAATTAAGTGCAGAGGTTCAACCACATAACTAGACATAAACGAGTGTGAAGCACTAGAATCAAAAAGTGTTCTAACTAGATGGTTTGAAAGAGAAACTAAACTTTCTACAGAAATTTTTCTACCTCTTTCAGGAGCACTGATCGTGAGAGCTTGCACTTGCCCCCACAGAAGTCCCTGCTCTTTGACCTTGCTTTTATCATCTTTCCCTCCTTTCTTCTGCTGTTGTTGCTGTTGTTGCTATTGTCGTTGCCACTTCTTGGGCCACACCTTCTTATTCTGCGATGTCCCCTTAGCTTTTGTTTCCTTCTTTTGTCCCTTGTCCTCCTCATGCATTAAGGCTGTATCAACAAGTTTTTCAAAGGTGGCCCCCATTGGAATATGGGACATAGCTAAACCATGCAGAGGCCCATTCAGTTCTTTAGCAAACCTCAAAGCCTTTTTGTGCGGTGTATCCACCAACTCTAGCCCGAACCTTGCCAGCTGGTTGAACGTGTTCACATACTCCTTTATCGTCAAATTTCCTTGTTTGAGTGTTAAGAACTTCTCCATCTGTATGCTTCTCTCAGCTTGGGAAAAAAAATCATTTCGAACCTCTGTCTAAAATCTTCCCAAGTTTCTACCGGACGTCCAGCTTGGGTGATTTCCCACCAAAATGAGGCTTCGTCCTTTAACAGCCAAGCAGCTAACTGGATCTTTCTTCGGTCCTCTACTTCAAAGATTACGAATAAGTCCTTGGTCTCCTTAAGCCAATTCCGGGCTTCTATGAATGCCTCGTTCCCACGGAATGGCCTTCCTCCCATAGCCCGGAAGTCTTTGTAGATCTTGGTAAAGTTGTCCGCTCATGGAGGGGAGGAGGAATGACTGGTGCAGCCAAGGAAAGTCTCTTTGGCCTTCGGCCGACGCTGTGGCCTCCAAATACCTAGGGAACCATCTGGGTATCGTGATGCCCTCTAGGATATTAAGGATGTTTTTTCCTTAGACATGCTGAAAAAAGGGAAATGGAAGATATTTAGATAAAGGATCGAAGGATACTACATATGACTTTTTGGGGAATGTTTTTCAAAATAGACTTTTCTTTTGAAAATGCTTTCTTTTAAAACCTTTTTTAAAAAAAAAAATCCAAAAACTTCTATCTAATCTAGTAACCTTCAGCTATGATACCAAGTGTGACACCCCACATCCGTTAATGTCGCTCATAATGGGAATGCATTAAGTTTCGTGAAGCACTATAGGTAAACAGACACAGAATAATTACAAGACAAATATAAATAAGGCAGCAGCAGAAAATTTAAATTTTTATTTCAACATAAAGCACAATACCGTGGTCCACAATTTCATAAGTCACAAAAACCATAATAATAAAATAACTTATGTCTTGCATCATCAGAGTACATAAGAATATGAAAAACATAGTTTTCCACAAATTAAAAGAGTTAAGCCATAGTAGAGACAAGAACTTGAGCCATACTTTAGAAGTAGCTCCTAGCAAGATGATTTCTGAGCCCTGATTAAGTCTGAGTGTTTCCCCTCTGAGAACCTTGGGGGGGGGGGGGGACGAAAGAAAGAAGGGTAAACAACAGGGTCAGACATAAAGTCTGGCGAGTCTAGTTACTTTTAGCCAGTAGATAAATAAAAGCAACATGATAGGCATATAAATTTGATAAGAGAGAGATTACTACATAAATGGCAAGTGTGAAAAGGTAAGCAAGATAAGGCGTATGTGGCTCACTAATGATTACTTTGCACTATTACTAGTATAACTGAAATGAGATGATCCCTTCCACTATAAGCTGGTAGGCTTAGGTCATATGCCCAAGTATACCCTAACCCCAACCCTAATCAATCGGCTACCTACTCCATAGATATCCTGTACTTGCCCCACAATAGGAGGTATCACTTCCTAAAGTGGCAACCCAAGATGTGAGCAACCATATGTACTGGTATCACGGTCGTCTTAGCCCCCTCTGGCCGGCCCAGGCACGCACATGTCCCCGGTCGTTATGCGCCGCCCACACCGTCCGTCTCGTTTGGATGTCTTACAATCAATTAGTAAGTGTGCCCCTTCTCCGCCTAGTATGGAGTTCTTTACTTGATACCAACTCCGGGTTACTGACTGAAATGGGTCCCACACAATATGATATAAGCTCTCCCCTAGTCTTGTATCCCCACTAGGTTTTCCACTGATTATGTATACCCTTAGGTGTCTTTAATTACATTGCCCTATACCAGTTATGCATACCCTAAAGGGTGTCTTTTACTACATAACTTCATTACATTATCTACCGGTTATGTATACCACTAGTTGTCTTTAATTACATAACCTTAATGGATTAAGTTCATAGGCCTATATATAAATATTACCCATGTAATAACCCGGAAATTCTGAACCAGTTTAAAATTTTTATTTTGGCAATTTTAGCGAATTTTGAATATTTAAAATAGATTATTTTAAATAATATCGACGAGAAAATTTATTTTGAATATAATAGAACATATATATTTATATACGTCGTCGTTAGAATATAAATATTTATATATAATTATAAATAGAATTGAAAATGGCGCGGTAGTTCGATAATTCATTTCAAACTTCAATTGAATGTACCGGGTGCAAAACAATCCGGATTTTAGTGAAACCAAAAACATTAGGATCTAATTGTGAATATCTTTCCAACGAATCCGAAAAATCGAAATTTCATAGCGGGAATCAAAAGATATGTCCAGTTGAAAATTTTGAATAGTCGCTATGGAATTCAGACCCTTAAAAATGGGAATTTTGCAAACGACCTCGGATTTCGACGAAACCACTTTTGTTGGATCCGCAGTGTCAAATTATTGTTAGATTCCAAATTTCATAATTTTCTGAATCAATATGTGAGCGTGGCAAAGGAAAACACGTTTGACCAATTCTAGTTGATTTTAATCGACTGGAAAATGGCCATTTTTCTAACGGTCTCAGAATTCGACGAAACTAGTTTTGTTAGGATCGTATCGTCAATACGAAGCTAGAAAATATTTTTCGGGAATTTTTCGAATTAGTATGTGACCCCGGTAATTTGAAATGTACGTTTAAAATTCAATATAGTGATTTAAATATAAATTCAACGGAAACTGATCGAAACGATCGAATCAGCTTACGATACCTATCCCATTGTGTTCGGAATGAGGGTAAAACGCTATGGACGACAGGCGGTGAGCCTCGTTTTGAGGTCGAAAATAAAAGTTGTTTTTTGGTGAAAAATAAAATAAGTAAATAATTAAATAAAATAAAAACTTCTCTCTTCCCCTTATACCTCTGCCCCCCCCCCCCCCCCCCCCGTATCATTTCAAAATCGAAAAAAAAAACGAAAACCCGCCGCACCTCCCCTTAAACCGCCGGCGCCACGCGAAGACCCCCCCAAGGCGCCAGAGGCGACGCACGAGAGAACCCCCCCCCCCCCCCCCCCGGCGGCGCGACAATCGCGACACCCCTCCCCCTGATGGACAGCACCGACGCGCGAGAGCCCCTTCCCTCTTTTTTTCCCCTCCACCGCCGTGCGCCCCCCAGCTCCGCCACCCTCCTCTGTTCTCTCCCTCCTCCCTCTGAAAAATACTGTAAGTATTTATATTTATATATATATATATATATATAAATACATTGGTTTTTGCTGAAATAAAAAGATGATTTTTGCTGAGATAAAGATATGATCTTTGCTGTTAGTTAGAGGTTAGATTTTTAATCAGTTAAAGGTTAGATTTTTAATCAGTTAAAGGATAGATTTTTAATTAGTAGATAAGATATTTAAAATAAAAATATGCTTTTTATATATGAAGTGGCATTTCCATAAAGATATGATTTTAAATATGATTTTTATATTTTTAAAGTAATAAAAATATGACTTTTATATTTTTAAAGTATTAAAAATATAGTCTTTACTATATAGGTGAAATAAAAATATGATTTTTGTTTGTGTAGAGAATTAAAAATATAATTTTTACATGATAGAAATATTAATAATATCATCTTTATATGAGTAGCAAAATAAAGATGTGATTTTTATAATGATATTTTTATAAAGGCGAAATCTTTATTTCTATAAAGGCGAAATCTTTATTTCTATAAAGGCGAAATCTTTATTTTTATAAAGGCGAAATCCATATTTTTGAAATGGAATTTTTATCTATATGACATCGAAGTAAAAATTCCATTTTTATATATTGAATAGCGGAGTGAAAATTCGATTTTTAAATGTATGAAGCGATTATAAAAATATGATTTTTAAATTGAAAGTGAATAAATAAAAATATGATTTTTATTTTGAAGACATCAAAATATAAAAATGTGTGATTTTCATATATGTAGTGGCTACGGGCAACGAAGATGAAAAAGGATGCGATAACGATGAAGATTTCTATCAAAGAAGAGTCAAGATGATTGGATAGCTATCGGTGAGAATTTCTCACCTTTCAATTTCATTTCTATTTATATATGTATACTAGGATGCAGACGGTGTTTAGTAGCACCCGACACAATCGTCCACAGACCATGGACTTGTTTGTTTGATTGCAAAATTAGTTAGATTATTTGATTGAAATTGAATTGTTGGGTGAAATGAATGGATTGATTGATGTGTGAATGGCGTGGGCCTTCACTAGACCGGGGATAAGGCTAGGCCTCGTCCCGTTTCTAGTATCGTGCCGTTATGCCGCCGAAATTTTCTAAAATAAGTTAGAAAATAAAAATATCATTTTATTTAAAAGAATGAACTGAATAGAAATTCATATGTTAAAATAAAATGTTTTTGTCATTAAAAATATAATTTTTAGCGTGAATATGAATATGAACATACGTGAATGTGAATAAATATTCATTTACAAACCGAACGGTTTGTTTATGTACACCTATTTGAATGAAATTGATTGGGACGATAAATTTTACACATCGCCCAACTGCACAAATAAAATCTGTGTTTGTTGATTTGAAACCCTACACGGGTTTTGGGATGAAATTTGAAGTTCACTCATCCTGATTGATTAAATATGTCGATCGTTTGATTGACAGGCTGTTATAAGCGTTAGATATCTATATTCGATGCTTATACAGTGTAGTGCACTTTGGTTGATGGTTGATTATTTGTCGTTGCTATTTTATACATGTGTGTATGGAATCCATATAATTAACGTTATGCGGTAATTGATTGGGCCTCATTCCAATTTAGAAGATAAAGAATATTATAAAGTAAAGGTTCATGTGTTGACTGTACTCACTCGTGAGATTAGTCATGTGTTGAACGTAATATTTTAACAATAAATTTTATATCTTTATCACTATAAAATAAAGGTTCATGTGTTGACTGTACTCATCCGTTGAGATTAGTCATGTGTTGAACGAAATATTTTAACAAAAATAGTCACACGTGGACGGTACTCATTCGTTGAGATTAGTCGTGTGTTGACAAAAAGATATATTTGAAATAGAATATTTGAAAAAGAAATATTTGAAATAGAATATTTGAAATAGAAATATTTGAAAAAGAAATATTTGAAATAGAATATTTGAAATAGAAATATTTGAAATAGAAATATTTGAAATAGAATATTTGAAATAGAAATATTTGAAATAGAAATATTTGAAATAGAATATTTGAAAATAGAAATATATGAAGCCGTGTTGATTAGATTGACGCCATTTTGACGTGAACGATATTTATATCGATTTTATTCTTTTGAAATTAATTGTAAACGATTTCGAAATGAATTGAATATAAAACGATTTCGAAATGAATTGAATATAAAATGATTTCGAAATGAATTGAATATAAAACGATTTCGAAATGAATTGAATATAAAACGATTTCGAAATGAATTGAATATAAAACGATTTCGAAATGAATTGAATATAAAACGAGAAATGAATTGAATATAAAAGGATTTCGAAATGAATTGCATATGTAACGAATTTCATTTGAATAGAAAACGAAATGAATTTGGTT
Source organism: Allium sativum (assembly GCA_030737875.1). NCBI lineage: Eukaryota > Viridiplantae > Streptophyta > Magnoliopsida > Asparagales > Amaryllidaceae > Allium > Allium sativum. Next base: position 580,515,022 of record CM060909.1, on the reverse strand, counting down.
TGAATAGAAAACCACTTTGAATCGAATAGAATAGAAAACGAATTTGAGTTGGATTGAATAGAAAACGAATTTGATTTCAATTGGATATATAACGAATTTGAATCAAATAGAAAACCAATTTGAATTGAATCGAATTGAAAAGGAATTCGAATTGAATTTAAAACAAAGTGAAATGAATTCAAATTGAATTGAATAGAAATGAATTTTAAAACGAATTTATAAGGAAAAAAAATTCAATATTGATTTGAATTGAAATGGAAGTTGAAATTTTTTTTGAAACGAAATTAAAACGATTTATAAAATTCGTTTTAAATGGTAATCGACGAAATATATATTATATATATAATATAATGGCCTGAATAGAATGCGCCGCGCCGCGGCAATTCGTAAATTTCGACCATTTATTTCAAACGGACATTAAGGGAGATCCGACCGTCGGATTCTCCTAAAACCAGAACCGTTGGGTTCGTATCGAAAAGAGCTTTCTAACGAATATTAGAAATTTGAAATCTAACGGTTGGATTTGGAGATACGTCCAAATCAAATTTGAAAAAGGTCGCTGTAAGTGCAGTTCGATGGCCGTTGATGGAAATCGACTGTACGGGCCTTGATAAAATTATTGAAAATATCAATAATTTGTGTAAAATCATAAGAATTGATTTGGGATAATTTGGGATGAAAAACTCCATATTTGAAAAGATAAAAATAGATTTTTATCGAAATGAACTAGATTGAACTAAATTTAAAACCCGATTTTTTTTAAATAAATAAATTAGATTTAAAAAGGGGTTTTAAATAATCAGAATTCCTAATATATTTGATTTGAGTTGAACTAGAATTGATTTGTGGGTTTATCGTGAACTGTGTTTTAAACAACACTAGTTCTTTAACCCGATAACAAATAGAATGTGATTTTGGTTTGTCGTGAACTGTGTTTTAAATAACACCTAGTTCTTTAACGCAGTAAAACGAATTTTAACGAATCTGCAATCAGATTGAAATGTGAATCTATAATCTAAATTATCAAATTTAGAAAGTGAGCGAGAATGGAGTATTACCAGTTTTGCTCCAAAGCGATAGTTAAATCTTTAATTAGATTTGAACGTGAAATGGTAATTAATTTTACCGATAACACCGTGGTGTTAGATATGGAGTATTACCAGTTTTGCTTCATGGGATGAATAGGTTGGGATTGAGAAATAAAATAAATAATTACTTCGTTGTGGTTCGCTAATCTCGACTAGTTAGAAAACTATATTTTGGTTTGAAACGACATCCAAAGGAAGATTAAAGAATAAATTTAAAGAATTTATCTTTGATAAAATTAATGGGAACCTTTCCCTGAGAATATGAATTGGAATGAGGCGTATGTTGTGTTTGTGTAACATTTGTTTTAATATACGCGGGTCGTTCGGAAAGTCCGGGTTTATACCCATTCTGAATAACCGATTCGACGATATGTCGAAGATGAAGACGGTGGTTGAAGACCGAAAGTCTTCACATCGTTTAGATAACTACTGACGATCCTGATTGGGCAGTACACCCAAGAGGATGGAAATAGTTGGTGGTCGTCCAGACGTACTTGGAGACGGATGGATATGCGAGGAAAGTGCCTCCGGTTTCGTTCAGACTCAGAACGGACTTGTAAATGGATTGTGTGTCTGACATTGGATTTTTTTCTGTGTTGATTGATTTCTGTTAAATATATATTTGTTTGGCGGCGGAGAATTTATTCTTTTGCTTAATGCCCTTCTCTGAGACGTACGAGCTTAGAGGTTATATATCGATAGATATCAATCGCACGGCATGAATTGCCTGTGTGGCACGCTAAGATGCAATGATCAAGGCTTCTATTGAAAAGAAAAGTCTTGTGGTTGATGATCAAAGCACAGCCTACGTGGCAGCTTTGTGTATAGCGTGAATTCGCGAGCCTCACACCTCGGTATGAGTTAAAAACGGGATACGGGCCGTTGGGAGAACACGACGTTTCTTTCTAGCTTTGGTGGTGTCAGTGACTTACCAGCCCTGACATTTATATACTTTTCACCTTTGTGGTTGTTGGAATGAGGCGCCTCGATTGTAGGTCTGTAAGGACCGGGAAACGTGTGTTCAAGAATAAATAATCCTCTAACGTAAGTGAGGACCGGCCCAACCGATCCAAGTGGCTGCCCAGAGTGTGTAGTCCTGAGCATTTGCTAGAGTGTCTCGAAGCGGAGAGGAGCTTGCCCCTTGCCTCGACACATGACGGAAATCCAATTTCCAATACGTGTATTGCGGTTTAAATTGTAGAACTAGTTTGGCGACATAGTAGATGGTAGCTATGCCGCCTATGATTGATATTTATGATTGAAACTGTTTTGACACTATACACTTATTATAGTATCAAATGATTTGTTTTAAACGTACCAAGCATGTTTGGCTATTATAAGGGAAAACCCTATCCTCCGGCTTGCGTTGCATTGTGTGATGGGACCTGGGTCTTATAATAGCTTCATTTTTCGAAAAAGCATTGCGCTGTTTATTCTATGCACTGGTATTCTTGGGAGAAAACCCGTTCCGTGTTATACGGCGTGGTCCCTTGAATTACTCTCTTTTAAAATTGAATTAAATAACTGTTTTAGTTCTCACACCAGTCACATGACTGACCTGGAGTTTATTGTTTTAACCTAAACTCTGGGTGCCCTTATTTTCCGCACGGGCAGCTAGTAGTTTTGGTTTTGCATATTTATATTCACAGGATCCTGGTTTACAGCTGGAATGATATCCGGAAAGCTCTGTATCTGTATATCACCTTCAGTTGTGCTTTGTATTATTTTTCCGCTGTTATGTGATTTATTGTAATCTCTGATATTTATCGAATGTAATCTATTCAATTATACTCTGTATATTCTTGTGTCTGATGGAATTGTTGTAATAGCAATGAAATGTTCTTCCGTCTGAGTTCTGATTTGTCGTGTCCTCACAGTAATTCGTTCTTTCTCATCTCTTCGGAGACTAGGGAAGTTCGGGTCGCTACACTTGGTATCAGAGCTTTGGTTTATAGAGCTCGAGAACAAGGCACATTAGAACCATACGAAAGAATTCATCAGATATTGGATTAGTAATATCCAATTAGAATGACTCGTTAGAGATAGGATCAGTAGTATCCTAGAACGAGTGTGAAGAGTATATTTTTCAATTGAAAACAATTTTATTTTGAAAATTTAAATCGTTTTATACGTATTTGAATATTTATTTACTTTGAATTTGGACAATCCAATATATAAAGATTTTGCATATATGCGTCATGAACGTATATTCGAAGTTTTAATATGTTGGATAGATATGGAATCACATTCTAGTCGCCCGGAGATGGTACTGATAATTGTCATGACATCATCAGTATTTATGTTCGTGTTTCGAAGGTGTGATTTTCTATATATTTCCATTAGACCGGTGTGAGAACCAAAACTTATATGGCTAGAATACATTGTTGTGAATTGGCATCAAAAACAAGATTTTCAGTATATATATCAAAATTATGAATTTGAAACTCTAATTCACTAATTGATTGATTTTTGCGTTGTTTGTTTATTTGTTTGATAATTTTGAAACATTATGCCTAATTGCATCAAATATTGAATTGTATTGAAAATTGGTCGCATTTGCTTGCATATACATATACTTACATTGAACATGTCATAGCAAGGAGGCTAGAGCAGAGAATAAAATTTGTTTGCTCGACAAATAGGTACATGTTTACTACATAGTTTACTGTTTGGTTTGGGTGATGATGATTTTATGAGCCTATTGGCTAGCCACTTGGCTTTTTCTTTTTGAGATCAGAAGGCCTATATGGCAATTTCGGGATTTTCCCGTGGCTCCCGGTGCAGGGGAGGTTATGGCGAAATTTTTCGAAAATTTAGGGTGTTAGCCAAATTTTTGAAATTTTGAAAATTCTCATAAACTGAAAAGTTGGAGAATGGAAGCCAGATCGAACATAGAGTTGATTAATCAAACCACTTTCAACTTTGTTCCTTTTCGGGGACGAAAAGTTTTAAGTGGGGGAGATTGTAATAACCCGGAAATTCTGAACCAGTTTAAAAATTTTATTTTGGCAATTTTAGCGAATTTTGAATATTTAAAATAGATTATTTTAAATAATATCGACGAGAAAATTTATTTTGAATATAATAGAACGTATATATTTATATACGTCGTCGTTAGAATATAAATATTTATATATAATTATAAATAGAATTGAAAATGACGCGGTAGTTCGATAATTCGATTTCAAACTTCAATTGAATGTACCGGGTGGAAAACAATCCGGATTTTAGTGAAACCAAAAACATTAGGATCTAATTGTGAATATCTTTCCAACGAATCCGAAAAATCGAAATTTCATAGCGGGAATCAAAAGATATGTCCAGTTGAAAATTTTGAATAGTCGCTATGGAATTCAGGCCCTTAAAAATGGGAATTTTGCAAACGACCTCGAATTTCGACGAAACCACTTTTGTTGGATCCGCAGTGTCAAATTATTGTTAGATTCCAAATTTCATAATTTTCTAAATCAATATGTGAGCGTGGCAAAGGAAAACGCGTTTGACCAGTTCTAGTTGATTTTAATCGACTGGAAAATGGCCATTTTTCTAACGGTCTCAGAATTCGACGAAACTAGTTTTGTTAGGACCGTATCGTCAATACGAAGCTAGAAAATATTTTTCGGGAATTTTTCGAATTAGCATGTGACCCCGGTAATTTGAAATGTACGTTTAAAATTCAATATAGTGATTTAAATGTAAATTCAACGGAAACTGATCGAAACGGTCGAATCAGCTTACGATACCTATCCCATTGTGTTCGGAATGGGGGTAAAATGCTATGGACGATAGGCGGTGGACCTCGTTTTGAGGTCGAAAATAAAAGTTGCTTTTTGGTGAAAAATAAAATAATTAAATAAAATAAAAACTTCTCTCTTCCCCTTATACCTCTGCCCCCCCCCCCCCCCGTATCATTTCAAAATCGAAAAAAAAAAAACCTGCCGCCCCTCCCCTTAAACCGCCGCCGCCACGCGAAGACCCCCCAAGGCGCCAGAGGCGACGCGCGAGAGACCCCCCCCCCCCCGGCGGAGCGACAATCGCGACACCCCTCCCCCCGATGGACAACGCCGACGCGCGAGAGCCCCCCCCTCTTTTTTTTCCCTCCACCGCCGCGCGCCCCCCCAGCTCCGCCACCCTCCTCCGTTCTCTCCCTCATCCCTCTGAAAAATACTGTAAGTATTTATATTTATATATATATATATATAAATACATTGGTTTTTGCTGAAATAAAAAGATGATTTTTGCTGAGATAAAGATATGATCTTTGCTTTTAGTTAGAGGTTAGATTTTTAATTAGTTAAAGGTTAGATTTTTAATCAGTTAAAGGATAGATTTTTAATTAGTAGATAAGATATTTAAAATAAAAATATGCTTTTTATATATGAAGTGGTATTTCCATAAAGATACAATTTTAAATATGATTTTTATATTTTTAAAGTAATAAAAATATGACTTTTATATTTTTAAAGTATTAAAAATATAGTCTTTACTATATAGATGAAATAAAAATATGATTTTTGTTTGTGTAGAGAATTAAAAATATAATTTTTACATGATAGATATACTAAAAATATCATCTTTATATGAGTATCAAAATAAAGATGTGATTTTTATAATGATATTTTTATAAAGGCGAAATTTTTATTTCTATAAAGGCGAAATCTTTATTTCTATAAAGGCGAAATCTTTATTTCTATAAAGGCGAAATCTTTATTTTTATAAAGGCGAAATCCATATTTTTGAAATGGACTTTTTATCTACATGACATCGAAGTAAAAATTCCATTTTTATATATTGAATAGCGGAGTGAAAATTCGATTTTTAAATGTATGAAGCGATTATAAAAATATGATTTTTAAATTGAAAGTGAATAAATAAAAATATGATTTTTATTTTGAAGACATCAAAATATAAAAATGTGTGATTTTCATATATGTAGTGGCTACGGGCAACGAAGATGAAAAAGGATGCGATAACGATGAAGATTTCTATCAAAGAAGAGTCAAGATGATTGGATAGCTATCGGTGAGAATTTCTCACCTTTCAATTTCATTTCTATTTATATATGTATACTAGGATGCAGACGGTGTTTAGTAGCACCCGACACAATCGTCCACAGACCATGGACTTGTTTGTTTGATTGCAAAATTAGTTAGATTATTTGATTGAAATTGAATTGTTGGGTGAAATGAATGGATTGATTGATGTGTGAATGGCGTGGGCCTTCACTAGACCGGGGATAAGGCTAGGCCTCGTCCCGTTTCTAGTATCGTGCCGTTATGCCGCCGAAATTTTCTAAAATAAGTTAGAAAATAAAAATATCATTTTATTTAAAAGAATGAACTGAATAGAAATTCATATGTTAAAATAAAATGTTTTTGTCGTTAAAAATATAATTTTTAGCGTGAATATGAATATGAACATACGTGAATGGGAATAAATAAATATTCATTTACAAACCGGACGGTTTGTTTATGTACACCTATTTGAATGACATTGATTGGGACGATAAATTTTACACATCGCCCAACTGCACAAATAAAATCTGTGTTTGTTGATTTGAAACCCTACACGGGTGTTGGGATGAAATTTGAAGTTCACTCATCCTGATTGATTAAATATGTCGATCGTTTGATTGACAGGCTGTTATAAGCGTTAGATATCTATATTTGATGCTTATACAGTGTAGTGCACTTTGGTTGATGGTTGATTATTTGTCGTTGCTATTTTATACATGTGTGTATGGAATCCATATAATTAACGTTATGTGGTAATTGATTGGGCCTCATTCCAATTTAGAAGATAAAGAATATTATAAAGTAAAGGTTCATGTGTTGACTGTACTCACTCGTGAGATTAGTCATGTGTTGAACGTAATATTTTAACAATAAATTTTATATCTTTATCACTATAAAATAAAGGTTCATGTGTTGACTGTACTCATCCGTTGAGATTAGTCATGTGTTGAATGAAATATTTTAACAAAAATAGTCACACGTGGACGGTACTCATTCGTTGAGATTAGTCGTGTGTTGACAAAAAGAAATATTTGAAATAGAATATTTGAAAAAGAAATATTTGAAATAGAATATTTGAAATAGAAATATTTGAAAAAGAAATATTTGAAATAGAATATTTGAAATAGAAATATTTGAAATAGAAATATTTGAAATAGAATATTTGAAATAGAAATATTTGAAATAGAAATATTTGAAATAGAATATTTGAAAATAGAAATATATGAAGCCGTGTTGATTAGATTGACGCCATTTTGACGTGAACGATATTTATATCGATTTTATTCTTTTGAAATGAATTGAAAACGATTTCGAAATGAATTGAATATAAAACGATTTCGAAATGAATTGAATATAAAACGATTTCGAAATGAATTGAATATAAAACGATTTCGAAATGAATTGAATATAAAACGATTTCGAAATGAATTGAATATAAAACGAGAAATGAATTGAATATAAAACGATTTCGAAATGAATTGCATATGTAACGAATTTCATTTGAATAGAAAACGAAATGAATTTGGTTTGAATAGAAAACCACTTTGAATTGAATCGAATAGAAAACGAATTTGAGTTGGATTGAATAGAAAACGAATTTGATTTCAATTGGATATATAACGAATTTGAATCAAATAGAAAACCAATTTGAATTGAATCGAATTGAAAAGGAATTCGAATTGAATTTAAAAAAAAGTGAAATGAATTCAAATTGAATTGAATAGAAATGAATTTTAAAACGAATTTATAAGGAAAAAAAATTCAATTTTGATTTGAATTGAAATGGAAGTTGAAATTTTTTTTGAAACGAAATTAAAACGATTTATAAAATTCGTTTTAAATGGTAATCGACAAAATATATATTATATATATAATATAATGGCCTGAATAGAATGCGCCGCGCCGCGGCAATTCGTAAATTTCGACCATTTATTTCAAACGGACATTAAGGGAGATCCGACCGTCGGATTCTCCTAAAACCAGAACCGTTGGGTTCGTATCGAAAAGAGCTTTCTAAAGAATATTAGAAATTTGAAATCTAATGGTTGGATTTGGAGATACGTCCAAATCAAATTTGAAAAAGGTCGCTGTAAGTGCAGTTCGATGGCCGTTGATGGAAATCGACTGTACGGGCCTTGATAAAATTATTGAAAATATCAATAATTTGTGTAAAATCATAAGAATTGATTTGGGATAATTTGGGATGAAAAACTCCATATTTGAAAAGATAAAAATAGATTTTTATCGAAATGAACTAGATTGAACTAAATTTAAAACCCGATTTTTTTTAAATAAATAAATTAGATTTAAAAAGGGGTTTTAAATAATCAGAATTCCTAATATATTTGATTTGAGTTGAACTAGAATTGATTTGTGGGTTTATCGTGAACTGTGTTTTAAACAACACTAGTTCTTTAACCCGATAACAAATAGAATGTGATTTTGGTTTGTCGTGAACTGTGTTTTAAATAACACCTAGTTCTTTAACGTAGTAAAAGGAATTTTAACGAATCTGCAATCAGATTGAAATGTGAATCTATAATCTAAATTATCAAATTTAGAAAGTGAGCGAGAATGGAGTATTACCAGTTTTGCTCCAAAGCGATAGTTAAATCTTTAATTAGATTTGAACGTGAAATGGTAATTAATTTTACCGATAACACCGTGGTGTTAGATATGGAGTATTACCAGTTTTGCTTCATGGGATGAATAGGTTGGGATTGAGAAATAAAATAAATAATTACTTCGTTGTGGTTCGCTAATCTCGACTAGTTAGAAAACCATATTTTGGTTTGAAACGACATCCAAAGGAAGATTAAAGAATAAATTTAAAGAATTTATCTTTGATAAAATTAATGGGAACCTTTCCCTGAGAATATGAATTGGAATGAGGCGTATGTTGTGTTTGTGTAACATTTGTTTTAATATACGCGGGTCGTTCGGAAAGTCCGGATTTATACCCATTCTGAATAACCGATTCGACGATATGTCGAAGATGAAGACGGTGGTTGAAGACCGGAAGTCTTCACATCGTTTGGATAACTACTGATGATCTTGATTGGGCAGTACACCCAAGAGGATGGAAATAGTTTGTGGTCGTCCAGACGTACATGGAGACGGATGGATATGCGAGGAAAGTGCCTCTGGTTTCGTTCAGACCCAGAACGGACTTGTAAATGGATTGTGTATCTGACATTGGATTTTATTCTGTGTTGATTGATTTCTGTTAAATATATATATCTATTTGGCGGCGGAGAATTTATTCTTTTGCTTAACGCCCTTCTCTGAGACGTACGAGCTTAGAGGTTATATATCGATAGATATCAATCGCACGGCATGAATTGCCTGTGTGGCACGCTAAGATGCAATGATCAAGGCTTCTGTTGAAAAGCAAAGTCTTGTGGTTGATGATCAAAGCACAGCCTACGTGGCAGCTTTGTGTATAGCGTGAATTCGCGAGCCTCACACGTCGGTATGAGTTAAAAAGGGGATACAGGCCATTGGGAGAACACGACGTTTCTTTCTAGCTTTGGTGGTGTCAGTGACTTACCAGTCCTAACATTTATATACTTCCCACCTTTGTGGTTGTTGGAATGAGGCGCCTCGATTGTAGGTCTGTAAGGACCGGGAAACGTGTGTTCAGGAATAAATAATCCTCTAACGTAAGTGAGGACCGGCCCAACCGATCCAAGTGGCTGCCCAGAGTGTGTAGTCTTGAGCATTTGCTAGAGTGTCTCGAAGCGGAGAGGAGCTTGCCCCTTGCCTCGACTCATGATGGAAATCCAATTTCCAATACGTGTATTGCGGTTTTAATTGTAGAACTAGTATGGCGACATTGTAGATGGTAGCTATGCCGCCTATGATTGATATTTACGATTGAAACTGTTTTGACACTATACACTTATTATAGTATCAAATGATTTGTTTTAAACGTACCAAGCATGTTTGGCTATTATAAGGGAAAACCCTATCCTCCGGCTTGCGTTGCATTGTGTGATGGGACCTGGGTCTTATAATAGCTTCATTTTTCGAAAAAGCATTGCGCTGTTTATTCTATGCACTGGTATTCTTGGGAGAAAACTCGTTCCGTGTTATACGGCGTGGTCCCTTGAATTACTCTCTTTTAAAATTGAATTAAATAACTGTTTTAGTTCTCACACCAGTCACATGACTGACCTGGAGTTTATTGTTTTAACCTAAACTCTGGGTGCCCTTATTTTCCGCACGGGCAGCTAGTAGTTTTGGTTTTGCAGATTTATATTCACAGGATCCTGGTTTACAGCTGGAATGATATCCGGAAAGCTCTGTATCTGTATATCACCTTCAGTTGTGCTTTGTATTATTTTTCCGATGTTATGTAATTTATTGTAATATCTGATATTTATCGAATGTAATCTATTCAATTATACTCTGTATATTCTTGTATCTGATGGAATTGTTGTAATAGCAATGAAATGTTCTTCCGTCCGAGTTCTGATTTGTCGTGTCCTCACAGTAATTCGTTCTTTCTCATCTCTTCGGAGACCGGGGAAGTTCGGGTCGCTACAACCCACCCCCTCTAATTTACTTAACCCACCCACTACCTATCCAATTTTACTTAACCCTAATTTATGTTCATAATCATACAATCTTTAAATTAGGTTAAGTAGTCCAATTCAATACCATGTCCAATTATGGTTACAATGGGCCTGACCTCCCACATTAGGCCTACAACGTGTGGATGCTGGATATGCCAGTCGGGTCCGGGCAGTCTTATTCCATAGTTGGGCCTAACCTCGTGTCTTATCCCGATTCGTATATACGTACTTAGACCTCCCACATTAGGTTCAACATTAGCGGCTGCTGGATATGCCGATCGGGTTTGAGCAGACTTTCACCACTAATGCAACCTAACCTCGTGTCATAAGTACAATTACAATTCCTAATTGTAATTGCTAAACATTCCATTTTTAATTAATTAATCAATTAATTAATCCTTTCCTTTTATTGGTGTCAATACCTATTTTACCCAATAATTTGAATTACATGTCCATAAATGTTCATATTCAAATTATGCCATTTTAACCCTTTTTTCCCCGTTCCTTAACTAGCGCCCTCACAAAATTGGCAACATGCCTAAGCTAGACAATAGCCTAGTCATAAACGATAATAGGGAAAATAATGGCAATGTAACTAAAATGATCATCTTGGCATCAATATAAACTTGTTTGATAATAAGGTGAACATACATACTGGCATGGACATGAAATTGTCATCATAACAAGGTGAAAATTTAGATCACATAAAATAGATCTAACATGATAACAAAAGGCGACAATTTAGATCACATAAAATAGATCTAACATGATAGCATAAGGTGATATTCTAGATCTGTCTAACAGTTTCAATGTCCACATAAATTAGATCTACTAATTTAGAAATAGATCTACACACATACACATCATATCATGTCATAAAAGTTACAATTAAGATAAAGGTTTAAATCCAATTCTAACCAATTCAAGGTGACATATGTTCATGATTTACATAAGTGATTAGATCTATCCAATGATATAACTGTCCAAATTAACAGATCTATATTAACCATAATATAGTTACTAACCAAGATCCACAGTAGGACAATAACAATTGAATTGGATCTAGAGAAATAGATCTATCATAACATAGCATAATATATAACAATAACATAGATTCAAGGTTTACAACTTATCCAAATCACAGTCTTTTATAATTCACTTTTATTTATCTAAACCTAAAAGCAGCTAAAACTCACTGTGATTGGATTGCTAAGATGGTAGAAAAGAGGTTGGTGCTAAGTCTATGCTTAAATCTCAGAATTTAATATGCTTTAATTGATAGAATAAGATGAGAGACCCTAGTTCAGCTCAGATTCTCGTAGAGTTTGGCCGCCATGACCTCTAATGAAGAAAATATGAGAAATAGCCACATATTTATAGCTACAGAGCCCTCTGAAACCGACTTCCATCTCAGCCCTAGGGGTGTCGACACCCCTTCAGGGGGGTCGACCCCTTGGTCGACACCACTCTAGGGGGGTCGACACCCTAGAGCGGGAATTTTGGGGATTTGACGAGTTTTTCGAATTTGGACTGTTTTGGATAGAATCCTGACACTTCTCTGACTCATCGCTGACTCATACGTATGTATATAACTTTTCTGCGCGTATACAAACTTAAAACACTCATAACTTCCTCATATAGTGTCCGTTTTATGCAAACCAAATGTCCATCTTGACCAGAATTTCGAGATGAATGCAATGGTGTAGTCCGTTTCCTATAATTCTGAATATTAAATGAATTATTATTTAATTTATCCTCTTTTAGTGTCGGTGCAAATTGGGGGTATTACAGTCAGCAAAGGACCAATCACATGAATTTATATGAATGAGGCGTCTCATTGGTTTTAAAACTTCCTTGATGGCGTCTGAGTTGTTTTTGTAGAATTCTGGAAAGCCACTGGTCTTGGTCCATGATTCCTTCTCGAAGGGAGGTTCAGGAGTTTCTTCATGGGTGGTTGCTTGTTGGAGGAGAACAACACCATCTTCTTTAGTCAGAATTTTTAAGTGTAAGGCATGATTTTTAGTGGCTATGTCTGTCTGAAGTGTGCCAAATTAGCCATTCGTAGTCTTGACCAAATGTTGATTTAAGGGCTCGTGAAAGCATTTCGATGGACCAAAGCCCATCGATTGTAATCGCTATGAGATAGAGGTAGGAATCCGCCATTTCTAAGAAAAGAGGAAAGTTTTAGATGAATTTGGAGGAGTGATCAGAAGTTGGAGAGGAAATTTCATTTGAAGTGATAAGAGGTTTAAGTTCGAAGTGAGAGTCAATAGCATTAGGGTTATAATGACGACGATTAGATGTTTGAGAAGACCGATGGGACCCCATCTTCTGATTTTGCAGGCTTCTTGGCTTACGGCTGTTTGTTGTTCGTGTTGCTTTGGGACGCATCCACTCCACATTTTTGGCTCGAGAGGATGGTAATTTTTTATTGGGACATTGCGAGCTTGCATGTCCAAAGAAAGAGAAATTATAACATATCAACGTGTTCCTGCATAATCCGGCCACGTGTCCTCGATCTGCACATTTGAGACAATGTCTCTCCGAGTTCAAAAATTTCAACGTTTCCTGGATCGATTTGAATACTGGTATGATTCTTCGCCGCTTGGTGGGGGGATTGGGGAGGACAGGTGGAAGCTTGGCTCGTGAAGCCGCCACCTAAGCGTAGGAAAGCGAAGGTTGTATTGGTGATGAAAACAGATTATCTTGATTATGAGCGCTTACTGAATCAATAGGGAAATAGTGTATGGGCAGAGAGTTAGTGTCAAAAGGTGTAACACCCCGAATTTTAGTTAATACTAAAATTCACTAATTACAGGATAAATAATCTCAGATGTGGGAATTGGGGGAAACGGGCTGCGTCATTTCGTTCGTCTCGGAAAAATACGCGAAATAGAGTCCGAGTTTTCGAGAATCGGAGTCCGTATGGCCCGGTTATGGCCCAAAGAAGTTTGCAGAAAATTCAAAGCTAAAAACAGATTTAAAAATTTAAACATCAGATTTAGGATTGGAACAAGCGGGGTCAGGCGGGAAAGTTCCCGCCCTAACCATGTCGACAGGCCTGTCGACAGGGGTGTCGACTTGCCTGTCGACTTGCCAGTCGACATGGGCGCGGCGTCCAGAGAACCTGGGTGCACCAGGTTGGGTTTTAGGCTGGCTTGGGGGGCTGGGTTCTAGAGATTTCCTAAATCTAAGGGTCTTAATCTAATCTAGGGTTAATCTAAGGGCCTAAAACACTCCCTAATCCTATAAATAAGACCCTAACCCTACCCTAATTCATTCATAATTAGATCTTGTAACTAAACTATGGCAAAATGAAACTTGATCATGGCCTCCACAAATCAATGAAGAGAGTTGCAAGCTAATCAACCTCTAATCAACATCTTCTTCAACTAATTCCACTTCGTAAGGTTGCTAATCTAAGTTTTGGTGAGTTTCTATCACTTTGATGATCAATTGCTAAATTAAGTAGATGAGATATGATGAGATCTATGGTTTTGCATGAGGATTAATGGGTTTTCAAGTCATATGATATAATGTGAATATGCTAATCTATGTTTAATATTAATCCTATGTTTATGCAAGTTAAATATGTGAGTTTATGCATGTTGAATGTGTAAGTTTATGCAAGTGGTTTATGCAAGTTAAGTGGTGGGTTTATGCATAATAAGTAATTGATTTTATGCATGCTAAGTAGGTGGTTTTATGTATGCTAAGTGTTTGGTATTATGCATAAATCATAATATGCAAGTTATGCATGCTTATGCAAGTATATGAATGCTTATGCAAGTTATGTATATGCTTAAATGCAAGTTTAACATGATATGCAAGTTATGCATGCTTATGCAAGTATGTGGATGCTTATGCAAGAGTGTGAATGCTCATGTAAGTTATGTGTATGCTTAAATGCATGTTATGCAAGTTATGAGAATGTTGTTATACAAGTTCATATGCAAGTTAATGTGTATGATGTTATGTAAGTTATGTACATGTGGTTATGCAAGTTCATATGCAAGTTATGTGCATGATGTTATGTAAGTTATGTGCATGTTGTTATGCAAATTCATATGCAAGTTATGTGTATGATGTTATGCAAGTTATGTGCATGATGTTATGTAAGTTATGTGTATGTTGATATGCAAGTTATGTTTATAATATTATGCAAGTTATGTGTATGATGCTATGCAAGTTAACATGTAGCATGTTATGCAAGTTCACACCTTTAAGACACATGCAAGTTCACCTTTGTATAACCTATGAACACTTATGCAAGTTGCCTTTATACATGACATATGTATGTTCATGCAAGTTGGGTTATTTAGTAATGCTAGTTGGGTTAATGTCATGATATAAGTGGACACCTTTTAACCCATGTTAATGCTAATGTATGCTAAATGAAACCCATGTTAATTGTGAAAGAATCTTCTCTTGAAAATATGTCGTGTTAGCATAAGTACGTGGGGAAACGATGGGGTTAACAGACATGTTAATGGAATGGTGTGAAATGGTTATGATTAAGCATACCATAAAATGAATAAGCATAAGTGGGAATTTACCTATTGAGTTAGGTCTACCCCATGGGAATTTACCTATTGAGTTAGGTCTACCCATGTTATGAAAACTTGATATTAATTAGGGATAATTAATATGGGGGTGATTAATTAGGTGTAATTAATCAACTAAGACACGAGGTTGGACCCTTTTGTAGCGGAAGTCTGCCCGGAACCGACCGGCCATCCAGCGGCTACAAATGATTGGCCCAATGTGAGAGGTCTTAGTCATAAATTAAATACATGATTAAAGTAAAGACACGAGGTTAGACCCTTTTGATGACAGAAGTCTGCCCGGAACCAACCGGCATATCCAGCAGTCATAAAAGACGGTCTAATGTGAGAGGTCTTTACGAGGTCATGATCTTAATTAATGAATTAAGAAACACTTAACCATATCAGCATGTAGTGGGACATGAGGGGTTAAGTGGGTGCCTTGGGGTGGCATGATGAGACTAGTGGGTTGCCTTGGGTGGCAATAGAAAAATACGATTAGAATACTTAACCAAAGTAGAACATGTAATTAAACATGATTAAAGGGTTAAGTAAGTGCCATGGGTGGCATGTGAAAATACGATTAGAATACTTAACCAAAGTAGAACATGTAATTAAACATGATTAAAGGGTTAAGTAAGTGCCATGGGTGGCATGTGAGAATATGATTAGAATACTTAACCAAGGTGGAACATGTAATTAAACATGATTAAAGGGTTAAGTAAGTGCCATAGGTGGCATGTGAAAATCTAGTGGGTACCTTGTATGACAATTAGAATATGATTAAAGGACTTAACCAAAATTTATAACATGTAAGGGGACATGGTTAAAGGGTTAAGTGGGATTCACTAGAAATTGCAAGCTTAGGTGGTAGCTTGTGAGGGCCCATTTCAACCAATATCCCAAACGTATCTTTGTGGGCTCGACTCTAGTCGAGTGACGGGACACGCATATTGGGCTTGACTATAAGAGGCCAAACCGGGTTAGCGGTGGCAACGCGGGACCAACGGGTTTCATATGCGTGTGTGGACCCGGGCTAGTTGGTAAGTCGTTGTTGCATCGTGTAGATATAAAGCCGTGCACTGTTGATATTATCTGGTAGCCACTTTAGGGGAATGATACACCCCAATCGTGGGACCAGCACGGGTATCTACGTAGGGGAGCCGATCGCTTGGGGAGTAGTGGGTACACCTATGTAGTCAGATAGGGGTACACGAAACTACTGAATTACTAAGTACACTTAGTGGGATCAACCTTTAAGTAAGAATAACTGGTGTGGTGCAGTGTAGTAAATTATCCTTGGGTGGGTGGATGCGTCTTTACGGTTATCTTAGTTTATCCTAAGTCTACCTAGCTGCCTAGTGTAGCCATTCATCCCCAGACGTTACCGTATATCAAGCTTATGTCTTCTCTGGTTACTTTAACGGTTGTATTGTTAAAGTTATAGGACTCACTCAGACTTATGTCTGACCCCGTTGTTTTTATCTTTTTCCCAACCCTCAGGTTATCAGAGTGGGCCCAGTACGAGTGGGCTTTGATCGGGCTGCTTTATTCTCTTTTGGAGCTTGGACCATAGGTGTAGAGCTCAGCTTACCCTTACTTTTATGGCTATCTGTTCATGTATTGGGATTATGTACTTTTATTTATCAGGATGGATATTTTGTACTTGACTCTTATTATGGCTTTTTGAGATGTAACCAAACATGTTTTACTATCCGCTGCAATGAAATGATGTTTTGAAATTTTCAAGTAGTACTTATATCTGTCTTGTTGTAATTTTTTCTATATCCACTTAAAATACTCCACCGATGTTATGGCATTCCCTTAGAGAGTGACCATAGCGGACGTGGGGTGTTACACGTGGTATCAGAGCAAAGGTTACCAGAACAGATAAAAGTTTTAGAAAACTATTTTTCTAAAAACATTTTTGGAAGAAATATTTTCAAAAACATGTCTTTAAAGAGAAAAGTTTTTGAAAGAAAAGCATAATCCCCGATAGCCATATCTTTATCTTTTGAATTCTCCGTTTTGAATCTTTCCTTTTTCGTCTCAGCATGGCTGAAGATCTTTATCTTCCGGACGGTGTAGCGGTACCAGTATGGTATAGGAGGTTGTTAGAGGCTAGGGCCGCCGCTGCAGGTCCAGCAAATGTTCCTCCTCCACCCGTTGCACTCGTTCCTCCTCGCACGGATACTTTTGCTATGACTTGTAGGAAGTTTAAGGCTATGGGAGGAAAACCTTTTGTGGGAGCTAAGGATTGGCTTAATGAGACGGAAGAATGGATGGAAATCTTGGAAGTGGAAGAGGGAAAGAAAGTCAAGTTATCCGCTTGGTTAATGGAAGGAGAGGCCTCGTTCTGGTGGGAGGTCACTAATGGAGAACGCCCTATTGACTCTTGGGTGGATTTCAGGCAAAGGTTTGAGGCAAAGTTTCTCTTAAAAGCGGAAGAAAGTATGCATGAGGAAGAGAAGGGTCCCAATACTAATAAAGCACACGAGAAGAAAGGAGATCAGAAGAGACCTCAACAGCAAAACAAGGGTGGGAAAGGTAACGATGGCAAGGGAAAGAAGAGGTGCTTCAATTGTGGGACACTAGGCCACCTAAGCAAAGATTGTCGCAAGAAGACTAAGACTGGCTGCTTCCGCTGTGGCGAAGCAGGGCATCTGATGAAAGACTGTCCAAAGAAGGAGCAAAGGACGGGGTCTACCTCAGGAAGACAGGTGCAAGCTCTTGTGGCACCAGGTCAGGCTAGGGGGCAAGTACAGGCTCTCGCGATTCGGGAAAGAGGTAGAACTATTTCTATTGAAGGTCTAGTTTTTCTGATCGATCATCCTATTCGTACTTTATTTGATTTTGACGCATTGAGTTCGTTTATCTCATCATTATTAGTAGAGTCACTGCATTGAGACACCAGTTGGTAGATGATCCCTTAGTTGTTTCAAACCCAATTGGGCTCCATGATGTGTTTGGGTTTGAAAGTTGCTATACTTAGCGTTGAGTTTAGATGTGATGCTTTTTGGGCTTCACGGGCTATGGGTTAGTTTTGGGCATGGACTGGTTATCCAGTAATGGTGCCGTTCTTATTGCGGAGGGAGAGTTGTTAGGCTTATGACCCGCTGGGGTAACACTCTCGAGACCTCTTGTAACCCCATGAATCTGTTATGCTAAAATCGCTTGACACGTCGGTCGAGAGTTTGCAATCTATAGAGTGGTCCGGGAATACTCGGATGTGTTTTGGGGAGGTGAAGGGCTTACCTCCGGAGCGGGAGATTGACTTCCAAATATATCTGGTAGGCAATACCAAACCAGTGTCTTGGCCAGTGTGCCACGTGGCTCCTCGTGAGAGGAGGGAACTCCATAAGCAAGTAGGCAATTTGCTTGAGAAGGGGTTTAGAAGACGAAGTATATCGGAGTAGGGTGCTCCGGTAGTTTTTGCCACGAAGGCGGATGGGTCTCAGACTTTGTGTAGGCTAAAGAGAGCTAAAAAAAAAGAAGAAGAATAGACACCCATTGTCGTGGATCGATGATCTCTTTGATCAGTTAGTGGACGCCTCAGTATTTTCGCAGTTGGACTTAGCCACGAGGTTCCGTCAGTTGAGAGTGACTGAGGATAGTATAGAGAAGACTATCTTTAGGACTCCGGATGGTTTTTATGAGTGGCTGGAGATGCCATTTGGTTTGACGAACGCCCCCCGCATGTGATGAGAAGGGTGTTCAGGAAGTACCTAAATAAGTTTTCGTATGTGCTCAATAGGATGAGCAAAGTCAATTATGGGATAAACGGTGGTTTTGGAGCGAGACTGGCAAGGACATCCAGAGTTGGACAAGGGCTTAATTATTTAGCCGTTTTTACTAATATCGTCTCACGTAGATCGTCTGAATTCGAAGGAGGTATCCCTTGGGTGTTTGTCTGATATTGGTTTAGGCCTTTGGGGCTCGCATTTGGGGGATGCCGAGTTCGACTAGGGTGGTCTACGTGAGAGATGAACAGTTGTGATGATTTTGGATGATATCCTGGTGGGGAAGAGCATGCCCTACATCTTAGGGAAATGTTGGAGACTCTTTGAGCGCATAGTCTTAGGACAGCAAGAATGGATGGGATTCTTAGCATCCTATGAGTTTGAGATAGCGTATACCCATGGCAAGGGTAACGTGGTGGTGGACGACTTTAATAGAAAAAGGTTGTCCTTGAGTTCATTGTTCGTTGAATGACGGAGCTTAGAGTTTATTTCTATGTTTGACTTTAGACCTTCCGTTGACTTTGTACCCGGTTTGCTAGCCTCCTTGGAGGTTAGGCCTACTCTTTTGGGGTATGTTGGCGGAGCACAGCGGGACGACCCACGGTTGGTTGAGTTAGAAGTTCATGAGGAGGGGGAGTCGTCCAGCCATTTGAGTGGGTACACCCTAGGTGGTAAGGGGTGGTTGCGTAGAGACGGTAAACTTTGTGTACCGCAAGACGAGGGTTTGAAGAAGACTATTCTTGATGATGCACACCGTTCTAGGATGACCACTCATCCTGGTAGGGACAAGATGTAGCAAGACATGAAGAGAGTTTTCTTCTGGGCCGGTATGAAGAAAGATGTGGTCGAGCATGTCGCTCGATGCTTGGTGTGCCAATAAGTAAAGGCGGAGCAAAAGAAACCTGGTAGTGGGATAGCATCTCGAAGGATTTTGCTGACAGGTTACCCAGATCAAGAAAGGGTAATACGAGAATTTGGGTTGTGGTAGATAGACTTACTAAGAGCACCCATCGTATACCCGTGAAGAGTAAGAGAACTGCTCCATGACTAGCTTCAGTTTACATTCGAGAGATTATTAGATTGCATGATGTACCTTCCAGTATAGTGAGCGATCGAGATCCTATCTTCACTAAAGAGTTTTGGAAAAGTTTGCAAGAAGCGGTAGGGACTCAGTTGTAATTGAGTACCGCATATCATCCTCAGATAGACGGCCAGACCGAGAGGGTGAATCATATTTTAGAAGACCTTTTGAGGCTATGTATCTTGGATTTTGGAGGTACACGGGAGGAGCATCTTCCATTGGTGGAGTTACCCGACAGACTTAGTAGTGTACATGATGTATTCCATGGGAGGAAGTGCCTACATGAGACCGCAGGGGTGGTAGAGCCGAGTTTGCTTAGAAAAGTGGAAGTGGAGTGTGATGCGACGATTCGACGAGCTCCTACCCGCATCCTTGGGTCAGAGATTAGGGAGTTGAAAAACAGAGAGGTTCGACTAGTCAAAGTGAGAAAGGGGAGAAAGTGAGAGCAATGCTACTTGGGAGACAGAAGCGAAGATGCGTTCGTAATACCCATCCCTTTTTGAGGGTATGTGCTTTAGACGTCTCCTTTATCGGTTGACTAGTGCTTATCTTATCCTTAGTATGTCCTCTCATTAGTACCTTTGACCTTTAGATAGGGTAAACCTATGGTTGAAACATGTGTTTAAGACATGTTATGTTTGATGGATGCAAGTGGATGCAAGTGTTTGCTAGCGGTTGCTCGTGGATGCATATACACACACTCTAGGCACTAGATCGGCTCCATCACTTCATATTGCATATTGCATAAAATTGTGTGTAGGAAGCTATATTTATGGATGGATAATGATTGTGTTATCATATGGATGATGCATTTTGGTGAATGATTGTGCACTCATGTAGATATTGTATGTGTCGATAGGGTTCTCTCGCATACATAATGGATGCATGGCACTATCATGGTTTGCATATGTTCATACATTAGATAGGGAACATATACACACACTCTTTGCATATGCTCATACATCATTAGAAATTGTTTTAACGACAATGGATGCCCGTGTTTGATGGATTGAGTAGATGGTTGTTTGGATGGTAGGATATGCATTCTCCTTAGCTTAGAGATTTCGGGGACGAAATCCTTTAAGGAGGGGAGAATGTAACACCCCGAATTTTAGTTAATACTAAAATTCACTAATTACAGGATAAAAAATCTCAGATGTGGGAATTGGGGGAAACGGGCTGCGTCATTTTGTTTGTCTCGGAAAAATACGCGAAATAGAGTCCGAGTTTTCGAGAATCGGAGTCCGTATGGCCCGGTTATGGCCCAAAGAAGTTTGCAGAAAATTCAAAGCTAAAAACAGATTTAAAAATTTAAACATCAGATTTAGGATTGGAACAAGCGGGGTCAGGCGGGAAAGTTCCCGCCCTAACCATGTCGACAGGCCTGTCGACAGGGGTGTCGACTTGCCTGTCGACTTGCCAGTCGACATGGGCGCGGCGTCCAGAGAACCTGGGTGCACCAGGTTGGGTTTTAGGCTGGCTTGGGGGGCTGGGTTCTAGAGATTTCCTAAATCTAAGGGTCTTAATCTAATCTAGGGTTAATCTAAGGGCCTAAAACACTCCCTAATCCTATAAATAAGACCCTAACCCTACCCTAATTCATTCATAATTAGATCTTGTAACTAAACTATGGCAAAATGAAACTTGATCATGGCCTCCACAAATCAATGAAGAGAGTTGCAAGCTAATCAACCTCTAATCAACATCTTCTTCAACTAATTCCACTTCGTAAGGTTGCTAATCTAAGTTTTGGTGAGTTTCTATCACTTTGATGATCAATTGCTAAATTAAGTAGATGAGATATGATGAGATCTATGGTTTTGCATGAGGATTAATGGGTTTTCAAGTCATATGATATGATGTGAATATGCTAATCTATGTTTAATATTAATCCTATGTTTATGCAAGTTAAATATGTGAGTTTATGCATGTTGAATGTGTAAGTTTATGCAAGTGGTTTATGCAAGTTAAGTGGTGGGTTTATGCATAATAAGTAATTGATTTTATGCATGCTAAGTAGGTGGTTTTATGTATGCTAAGTGTTTGGTATTATGCATAAATCATAATATGCAAGTTATGCATGCTTATGCAAGTATATGAATGCTTATGCAAGTTATGTATATGCTTAAATGCAAGTTTAACATGATATGCAAGTTATGCATGCTTATGCAAGTATGTGGATGCTTATGCAAGAGTGTGAATGCTCATGTAAGTTATGTGTATGCTTAAATGCATGTTATGCAAGTTATGAGAATGTTGTTATACAAGTTCATATGCAAGTTAATGTGTATGATGTTATGTAAGTTATGTACATGTGGTTATGCAAGTTCATATGCAAGTTATGTGCATGATGTTATGTAAGTTATGTGCATGTTGTTATGCAAATTCATATGCAAGTTATGTGTATGATGTTATGCAAGTTATGTGCATGATGTTATGTAAGTTATGTGTATGTTGATATGCAAGTTATGTTTATAATATTATGCAAGTTATGTGTATGATGCTATGCAAGTTAACATGTAGCATGTTATGCAAGTTCACACCTTTAAGACACATGCAAGTTCACCTTTGTATAACCTATGAACACTTATGCAAGTTGCCTTTATACATGACATATGTATGTTCATGCAAGTTGGGTTATTTAGTAATGCTAGTTGGGTTAATGTCATGATATAAGTGGACACCTTTTAACCCATGTTAATGCTAATGTATGCTAAATGAAACCCATGTTAATTGTGAAAGAATCTTCTCTTGAAAATATGTCGTGTTAGCATAAGTACGTGGGGAAACGATGGGGTTAACAGACATGTTAATGGAATGGTGTGAAATGGTTATGATTAAGCATACCATAAAATGAATAAGCATAAGTGGGAATTTACCTATTGAGTTAGGTCTACCCCATGGGAATTTACCTATTGAGTTAGGTCTACCCATGTTATGAAAACTTGATATTAATTAGGGATAATTAATATGGGGGTGATTAATTAGGTGTAATTAATCAACTAAGACACGAGGTTGGACCCTTTTGTAGCGGAAGTCTGCCCGGAACCGACTGGCCATCCAGCGGCTACAAATGATTGGCCCAATGTGAGAGGTCTTAGTCATAAATTAAATACATGATTAAAGTAAAGACACGAGGTTAGACCCTTTTGATGACAGAAGTCTGCCCGGAACCAACCGGCATATCCAGCAGTCATAAAAGACGGTCTAATGTGAGAGGTCTTTACGAGGTCATGATCTTAATTAATGAATTAAGAAACACTTAACCATATTAGCATGTAGTGGGACATGAGGGGTTAAGTGGGTGCCTTGGGGTGGCATGATGAGACTAGTGGGTTGCCTTGGGTGGCAATAGAAAAATACGATTAGAATACTTAACCAAAGTAGAACATGTAATTAAACATGATTAAAGGGTTAAGTAAGTGCCATGGGTGGCATGTGAAAATACGATTAGAATACTTAACCAAAGTAGAACATGTAATTAAACATGATTAAAGGGTTAAGTAAGTGCCATGGGTGGCATGTGAGAATACGATTAGAATACTTAACCAAGGTGGAACATGTAATTAAACATGATTAAAGGGTTAAGTAAGTGCCATAGGTGGCATGTGAAAATCTAGTGGGTACCTTGTATGACAATTAGAATATGATTAAAGGACTTAACCAAAATTTATAACATGTAAGGGGACATGGTTAAAGGGTTAAGTGGGATTCACTAGAAATTGCAAGCTTAGGTGGTAGCTTGTGAGGGCCCATTTCAACCAATATCCCAAACGTATCTTTGTGGGCTCGACTCTAGTCGAGTGACGGGACACGCATATTGGGCTTGACTATAAGAGGCCAAACCGGGTTAGCGGTGGCAACGCGGGACCAACGGGTTTCATATGCGTGTGTGGACCCGGGCTGGTTGGTAAGTCGTTGTTGCATCGTGTAGATATAAAGCCGTGCACTGTTGATATTATCTGGTAGCCACTTTAGGGGAATGATACACCCCAATCGTGGGACCAGCACGGGTATCTACGTAGGGGAGCCGATCGCTTGGGGAGTAGTGGGTACACCTATGTAGTCAGATAGGGGTACACGAAACTACTGAATTACTAAGTACACTTAGTGGGATCAACCTTTAAGTAAGAATAACTGGTGTGGTGCAGTGTAGTAAATTATCCTTGGGTGGGTGGATGCGTCTTTACGGTTATCTTAGTTTATCCTAAGTCTACCTAGCTGCCTAGTGTAGCCATTCATCCCCAGACGTTACCGTATATCAAG
This sequence comes from Allium sativum, assembly GCA_030737875.1. Classification (NCBI taxonomy): domain Eukaryota; kingdom Viridiplantae; phylum Streptophyta; class Magnoliopsida; order Asparagales; family Amaryllidaceae; genus Allium; species Allium sativum. Next base: position 580,490,711 of record CM060909.1, on the reverse strand, counting down.
CTTATGTCTTCTCTGGTTACTTTAACGGTTGTATTGTTAAAGTTATAGGACTCACTCAGACTTATGTCTGACCCCGTTGTTTTTATCTTTTTCCCAACCCTCAGGTTATCAGAGTGGGCCCAGTACGAGTGGGCTTTGATCGGGCTGCTTTATTCTCTTTTGGAGCTTGGACCATAGGTGTAGAGCTCAGCTTACCCTTACTTTTATGGCTATCTGTTCATGTATTGGGATTATGTACTTTTATTTATCAGGATGGATATTTTGTACTTGACTCTTATTATGGCTTTTTGAGATGTAACCAAACATGTTTTACTATCCGCTGCAATGAAATGATGTTTTGAAATTTTCAAGTAGTACTTATATCTGTCTTGTTGTAATTTTTCTGTTCTATATCCACTTAAAATACTCCACCGATGTTATGGCATTCCCTTAGAGAGTGACCATAGCGGACGTGGGGTGTTACAAAAGGAGAAGGTGAGACACTCGAAGAGATGAACTGAAAAGATGACGGAGGCTGAGATTGAGTGAAGGGAAGGGTAGGCTTAGGAAGAGATGAACTGAAAGTGGAATCCGCCATTATTATGAAAGCCTGGTTTATCTGACTCAAGACTGGTTTGAAGTCAAACTTATCTGATAGACTATAAAAATGAGGTTTTTTCGAACCTCTGGTAAATCATATGCATAATTTAATGTCATAATTATTCTAGACGTAAATTCTATGTCTACTGTATCTTTCCTCAAACAGTCGTTGCATTCTCTGAGTTTCCAGGCTCATATCATCCTTGTTATACTTAAGGATTTTCCTTAGATGTTTCCAAGAGAGGGAAAGTTTGTCTCTTACGGATGAGACTATCGCCTCAACGATACTCATATTATACTTACTGAATTGGTCTAAGATATGCATAATGCTATAATACTGGCATAGCATATGCCATTTTATTATTGAAATTTCAAATACTAGCTACGTCCTTCTTTAGATACGTGGCCTTGGTATATTTTGAATAGCTTTGGCAGTTGATTTTTTTGTAATACATATCTAACGAAGTATCCATCTTTGCATTGCACATGTGCCACTTGGATATGTAATAATCTTGCTCCCATTTTATCTTGATCATAATTGAGCAGTAATCTTGTTTTCTATTTCTTTTAGCTTTACCATCAAAAATACATAAACCACGTTTAGTCCGACCAATAGAAAATGCATCTTCTTCTGCTAAAGCATGAAATAAAACTATCGAACCTTGCCAATTTTGTTGAAATTGAAAGCGAAATCTATCAAACTGTGTAGTACCATTTTTGAGTAAGGTCTTACGATTGTTAATGTTGATGTTTGAATATCTGGTGAAGTAGCATAACATTGATAAAATCAAATTTGTATATATCGCTTCAAGACATGTTGATGATACGTTTCTTAAGACACTACTTCCCCTCACCACTCGTTTAAACAAACGAGTGTTGTAAGTTAAAGAAAATCATCTTCCAAGATACAATGAAGCCAATATGGTTATTCCCTGTAATTAATTGTGATAGCCCTGCCGAAACTGATTCAAACTATATTTTAATTAAATGTAGTGGCAAGAGCATCGAGTTTGTAATCTTTGGTATCACAAATTGAATCCGAAATGCTTTTCGTGCATGTTTGTTTTCAAAAATATTAATAATATTTGAAGCACTTTTCAAGCATTGCCATTAACATCAATCGCATCCTTTCGTTTGAAACTAAACATCCCGCCATTTCAGATAGTTGCTTCTCCCACCAGTTATGTCCATTAAAATTCGAATTTTAGGTCTGCTAGCGGATTCAAATATGTTATGTCTTAACTATAGTAATTATGTCCAAAAAAAATGGATTAGACCCAAACCCGGTCAGATTGATTGAATGGACGACCGTTAATGGTGAAAAAATGGCTGGTTTAGTTTGAAAACAATCATAAATGTTGAAACTAAAATAACCTTTTAAGAAACATAAACAAAACCAAAACAAATCAATATATTTTAAAACCAAAACTAACCAAATATATAATACTAGGTTTGGTTGGTTTATCTTAAAACAACATGGATCTTCTAGTTAATAATAAAATATAAGATTAATATAATTAACAAAGTCCATATGATGTTAATATTTCTTATCCTAAAAATATTAATATGAATTAAATGAAAAATAATATTGTTATACAAATAATGTAAAAATAGCATTGTTAATGGTAATTCTTTAACTCGAAATAACTTAATTTTTAAGTTGGATTTAATTTGTTGGTTCGATTTTCAAGAAATGAAAACCAAACCAATAAACCAAAGTAATACAAAAACAAAATTTGATAAGTTAACTAATAATACTGAACCAAATCGACCAAACTTTATTGGTTTGGATGATTTATTCTGCTTCTTCCCTCCTTATAAACAAGTAGGCATTGATGTCTAAAGGGTCAAACTTTCTCTTGAAAAACTTATACTTAAAAAAGGGGATTGTTAATGATACTCCAGTTTTGGATAAGGATTATTCTTGTTTTTGATTTTTTATTATTATTACTATGGCGTATACTTTTAAAAACATCTCTTCTTTCAGTACACTAACCCATGACCAAATTACCACTTTCATCTTTGTACAATAATTACTTATCTTACTACTGTAACGAATAGTAGTTTAATTCTCAAGAGGAAACGAAGAAATCATCAGATATTTACAAAGGAAAACAATTTTATTCTCACTCAAAAAAGAGATTTTTTTTATCGTGTGTAATAAACAAGATAATCTTGGGTTAGTTTTTTTTCTTCATAAATTAGGGTTTTTGATTTCAGATTTAGGGTTTAAGTGGATCAGCTCCCATAGTTGATAAAACGATGGAAACAAGCCTTTTCTGTAGTCTAATCGGCCATGGGTGATCGAATCACTTTATTTAAGGAACAACATATCTTGTTGTAGATGGTCGTCGTTTTATAAAATGAACATTGCACCATGCTGCTGAATATATCAGTTGCCCGCAATTTTTATATAGAGACTCGACAATGATTCGGGAATTGATTTAGATGAAGAGGACGAATTCTATAAGCCTGAACATTGTGACGACAACGACAATGAAAAGGACGAAGACAATAACAGTTTTTTTTAAAATGACAATGTCCATGAGAATCTAAGTAACGAATTGGCTCTTGCACTTACCTCGATTTAACTTGGCATTTCACTACATATGTGATACGGTAAAAATATTTTTAGTTATATTTGATTTATGCTATTTATATGGTAATGAGAATCTAAATGAGATATGCTGATATTTTATCATGCAGTTGTTTGGGTCAAAGAAAAATGTACAAAATTGGTTCATGAAACATGGAATTAGTGTAAATTGTATTACTGTGATAAGAAAATCCCGAATGCAAAATTTGTTAGCTAATGGAAATGGATTGTGGATGGTTCTAATGTGTGTAAGAAACAGAGAGTACACTAATCATAAGGAAAACTGTTATGCTCCACAAGCATAAAAAATGGAGAAGATAAGGAAGTAGAAAATATGAATATCTATTCGAGCTACGTGCATGGTGTACAAATGATGGAAAATGGGTATTGATTATGAAGAATAGACGCCACAATCATATACTTTCTGTTGTATTAACCGGGCATCCCTATATATCAAGGTTGAAAGATTATGTAACACCCCACATGTAACAACCCGGAAAATACGAGCCAATTAAAAAATTTTAAATTGGTTATTTTAAAGAAATTTGAGCAATTGAAATAGAATATTTCAATAAAATAAAGAGTTAGAAATGGTGCGGCAGTTTGAAAATTTGAATTCAAACTTTGACTTACTGTACCGGGTGCAAAACAAAACGGATTTTAGTGAAACCAAAAATATTTAAATCTGTTTATGATTATCTTTCTAACGAATCTAAAAAATCGAAGTTTCATAGTGGGAATCAAAAATTATGGCCAAATGAATTTTCAGAAAGGTCACTATAGAGAATATATAGCCCTTCAAAATAGACATTTTGCAAACGACCTCGGAATTCAACGAAACCACTTTTGTTGGATCCAGGATGTCAAATTATGGCTAGGTTTCAAATTCCATAATTTTTGAAGTTAATATGTGAGCGTGGCGAAAGAAAATGTGTTTGGTCAATTTCTGTTAAATTGGGTCGACCAGAAAATGACCATTTTTCAAACGGTCTCAGAATTTGACGAAACTAGTTTTGTTGTGACCGTATCATCAAAACATAGCTAGATTTATTTTTGGGGATTTTTTAGAATCAGTTTGTGGCCCTGGCAAATTAAAATGTACGTTCTAATAAAATATAGAATGTTTTATACTTTAATTTGTAGAATAACTGACTGTAACAGTCGAATTGGCTTATGAAACTTATCCCATTGTGTTCGAAAGGGGGCTATTTAGCTAGGGGCGACAGTCGTTGGGTTTGGATTGGTGTTCATTTGGGAAAACCCTAATTTTCGAATATATATATATATATATATTCCGACCAATTTAAATATTCGATTCATTATTTAAAATTATAAAAAAAATTCATGAAACCCTCCCCGTTATTCATGCTCGACGGCGGAAAGCTACTCTGTCCTTCCCAGGCCGATTCCGATGAAACCATGGCGAATTAACCCCTCCCCCTTCACAACTTTTTGAAGCTTTCTTCTCCCTCTTCAAATCCATATAAGAAGCTCCTCCTATCGTCGCTTCTACTTCGAGAATTACCACCTCAAATGCCGAAACTTCAAACCGCCGCCACCCCTTCGATCCGCCACCGAACTGAACCACTACACCCTCGTTTTACGTGCCCCTCCAAGCGCTGCGACGTGGTGTTGGCTGATCTTCATATCGCTGCTCCGATTTGAAGTAAAATCAAAACATAGTTTTGAAGCTTTAAGGAAGGTAACGGCTTTGGCCATTTTGAACTGATTTTTACACTTTTAAGTGTTGCAAACTTCGAAAAATCGTATCTTTAACATGTGTTAACGAAATTCGATGAAACAGGAGACATCGAGACCGTATGGACGCTCTCCACATTCTAGAAGAGTCCGGGGATTTTTTTGAGCTCGCTACGATTTTTAGCAAAGCAACAAACCAATATAAGATTTCTAAACTGAAACGTGAATGGAAATGCGTTGTGTAAGTTATATAAGCGAAGTATAAATTATATACACGTTGTATACCTCATGTACATGTGTTGTATAAATTATTTAAGCGATGTATAGATTATACATGCATTGTATAAATTATATTCATGTGTTGAAATGGAAGTGAAATATACCTATATATATATATATATACATATATACACTCCCCTCATTCACAAACCATGGACGATAATTATTGATTGTGAATTGGTGTGAAAAAAATGGTGAATAATGCGATTGGTTGATAGAATTATTTGTGGTTGATATTGATTGATTGTGGTTGAAATATACCCTTTTGTGGTTGAAAAATAACCTTTTGTGGTTGAAACAAAATTAGAATAGATTGAGGGAAAGAAAAACATACGCTCCTGCGTGCGAACTAGATGTATGAAATCCCCATTGTCAAAAACCGCGAGGTTTTAAGGTAAAGCGAGGAGCCGTACTCAGGACGGTGCCGGTTTTAAATACCCTGCCGTTATGCTGCCGAAATTTTAAATAATATTCATGTGATAGAATTATTTCATGTGTTGAAACTATTTTCATGTGTTGAAACTATTTTACTTCCTTAAAAGTCAGTTCAAAATTGACAACCGACTGTGAGGAAGATTTCCAGGAATTAAAGTTAAAATTGACAACCGCTCCAGTATTAACCATTATCGATGGCAATCAGGATTTGGCGGTATGGACAGATGCTTCTATTAGAGGTCTGGGAGCACTATTAATGCAAAGAGGCCAAGTAGTCACTTATGCAAGCCGTCAGCTGAAACCACATGAGAAGAATTTTGTAACTCAGGATCTTGATTTGCTAGCCATCGTCTTTGCTATGAAAATCTGGAGGCATTACTTATCGGGTGAGAAATTCGAATTGTTTACAGACCATCAATCATTGAAGTATTTGTTCACCCAGAAAGATCTAAACTTGAGACAGCAGCGTTGGCTAGAATTTCTCGTAGCGTATGACCTAGATATCCTGTATATGCCGGGAAAAGCTAATGTAGTAGTGGATGCGCTTAGCAGAAAAACCGCAATCATTGCCAATCTTATAATTATGCCTTCGTTGATTGATAAAATCTCTGCTCTACAGAAGAGTGATCACTTCATTCAAAGAATCAGAGAGAGAATACAGAAAGGAGAACCCTCGAGTTTCCAGGTGGATAAGGAAGAAGTTATGAGATTAAAAGGGAGGATCTGTGTTCCCAACATCCCGGAGCTCAAAAGGGTGGTGCTTGATGAATGTCATAAATCCAAGCTTTGCATTCATCCCGGGGTAAATAAGATGTAGAATGATCTCAAACGCACCTTCTAGTGGAGGTCCATGAAGAGGGACATTTCTTTATATGTTAGCAGGTGCCCTACTTGCCAACTAGTCAAGAGTGACCAACAAAAGCTGGACGGATTGTTGCAACCTTTGGAAATTCCAGGTTGGAAGTGGGAACAGATTTCCATGGATTTCATAGATGGTTTGCCCCGAACCAAGAAAGGTAATGACAGTATTTGGGTGATCGTAGATCGTTTCACAAAACCACCCATTTCATACCTGTCGAATCCAATAGAATAGCCCAAAGTCTAGCACAGATTTATTTTAAAGAAATTGTTAAGCTGCATGGAGTTCCCATCAGCATAGTCAGTGATAGAGATCCAATATTTGCTAGCAAGTTCTGGGAGGCATTCCAGACAGAATTGGGAACAAACTGAACTTGAGCACCGCTTATCACCCTCAGACAGATGGCCAAACTGAGAGGGTGAACATAATTCTAGAAGATTTACTACGGGCTTGCATTATTGATTTCGGCGGATCATGGGAAGATCACTTGCATTTGGCAGTATTCTCATACAACAACTATCAAGCGAGTTTGAAAATATCGCCATTTGAAGCACTATACGGTAGAACGTGCAGATCTCCCGCATGTTGGGTAGAACCTGGCAACACACTTGTGTTGGGACCCGATATGATTCGAGAGGCATCAGATAAAGTCGATTTCATTAAGAAATGATTGCAAACTGCTCAAAGCCGACAGAAAAGTTATGCGGATTCTAGAAGAAGAGATTTAGCATTCTCTGTTGGTGATTATGTCCGTTTGAAAGTTTCTCCGATGAGAGGAGTAATCCGGTTCGGTAAAACTGGGAAGTTGGCACCCAGATTTATTGGTCCCTTTCCTATACTTGAAAGAATTGGAACTCTTGCTTATAGGGTTCAATTACCTGATTGGTTGCCTGTAGTACATAATGTGTTTCACGTATCTCAACTTAGAAGACATGTGCATGATCCAGATCTTGTTACAGAAGAAGCAGCGCAACATGACTTGGAAATTACTCCAGAATTAGCAGTCAGAAGAGAACCGTTAAAAATTATTGGCAAAGAAACTAAAGAGCTAAGGAACAAGAAGGTTCATTTAGTTAAAGTGCGGTGGAGTAGTGATCCTGGAGACTGTACTTGGAAGACTGAGGAAAGCATTAAGCAAGATTAACCCAAATGCAGAATGGACATCTCTGACTAACTCCGGTGCAAGGTACCTTTACAATACTTTGCATTTCCATTTTTGTTTCCTACTGTACTGCTGTTTCCTTTTCGGGGATGAAAATATTTAAGTGGGGGAAGTTGTAACAACCCGGAAAATACGAGCCAATTTAAAATTTTTAAATTGGTTATTTTAAAGAAATTTGAGCAACTGAAATCGAATATTTCAATAAAATAAAGAATTAGAAATGGTGCGACAGTTTGAAAATTTGAATTCAAACTTTGACTAACTGTACTAGGTGCAAAACGAAACGGATTTTAGTGAAACCAAAAATATTTAAATCTGTTTATGATTATCTTTCTAACAAATCTGAAAAATCGAAGTTTCATAGCGGGAATCAAAAGTTATGGCCAAATGAATTTTCAGAAAGGTCGCTATAGAGAATATATAGCCCTTGAAAATAGACATTTTGCAAACGACCTCGGAATTCGATGAAACCACTTTTGTTGGATCCGGGATGTCAAATTATGGCTAGGTTTCAAATTCCATAATTTTTGAAGTTAATATGTGAGCATTGCGAAAGAAAATGTGTTTGGTCAATTTCTGTTAAATTGGGTCGACCAGAAAATGACCATTTTTCAAACGAACTCAGAATTTGATGAAACTAGTTTTCTTGTGACTATATCGTCAAAACATAGCTAGATTTATTTTTTGGGGAATTTTAGAATCAGTTTGTGGCCCTGGAAAATTAAAATGTACATTCAAATCAAATATTGAATGTTTTATACTAATTTGTAGAATAACTGACTGTAACAGTCAAATTGGCTTACAAAACATATCCCATTGTGTTCGGAAGGGGGGTATTTAGTTAAGGGCGATAGTCGTTGGGTTTGGATTGGTGTTCGTTTGCGAAAACCCTAATTTTCAAAAAAAAAAATATTCCGATCAATTAAAAAATTCTATTCATTATTTAAAAATATAAAAAAATTCACGAAAGCCTCCCCGTTATTCACGCTCGACGGCGGAAAGCTTCTCCGTCCTTCCCAGGTTGGTTCCAGTGAAACCACGGGGAATTAACCCCTCCCCCTTCACAACTTTTTGAAGCTCTCTTATCCCTCTTCAAATCCATATAAGGAGCTCCTCCTATCGTCGCTTCTACTTCGAGAATCACCATCCTCAAACGCTGGAACTTCAAGTCGACTCCACCCCTTCAATCCGCCACCGAACTGAACCATTCCACCCTCGTTTTGTGCGCCCCTCCAGGCTTTACGACGTAGTGTTGGCTGATCTTCATATCGCTGCACCAATTTGAAGTAAAATCAAAACCTAGTTTTGAAGCTTCAAGGCAGGTAACGGCTTTGGCCATTTTGAACTGATTTTTACATTTTTAAGTGTTGCAAACTTCGAAAAATCGTATCTTTAACATGTGTTAACGAAATTCAATGAAACAGGAGACATCGAGACCATAAGGACACTCTCCACATTCTAGAAGAGTCCGAGGATTTTTTTGAGCTCGCTACGATTTTTAGCACAGCAACAAACCATTGTGAGATTTTTGAACTGAAATGTGAATGGAAATGCGTTGTGTAAGTTATATAAGCAAAGTATAAATTATATACCCGTTGTGTACCTCATGTACATGTGTTGTATAAGTTATATAAGCGATGTACAAATTATACATGCATTGTATAAATTATATTCATGTGTTGAAATGGAAGTGAAATATACCTATATATATATACTCCCCTCGTCCACAAACCATGGACGATAATTATTGATTGTGAATTGGTGTGAAAAAAATGGTGAATAATGCGATTGGTTGATAGAATTATTTGTGGTTGATATTGATTGATTGTGGTTGAAATATACCCTTTTGTGGTTGAAAAATAACCTTTTGTGGTTGAAACAAAATTAGAATAGATTGAGGGAAAGAAAAACATACGCTCCTGCGTGCGAACTAGATGTATGAAATCCCCATTGTCAAAAACCGCGAGGTTTTAAGGTAAAGCGAGGAGCCGTACTCAGGACGGTGCCGGTTTTAAATACCCTGCCGTTATGCTGCCGAAATTTTAAATAATATTCATATGATAGAATTATTTCATGTGTTGAAACTATTTTCATGTGTTGAAACTATTTTCATGTGCTGAAACTATATTCATGTGTTGAAACTATATTAATGTGTTGAATAGACATTCATGTGTTGAATAAATATTCATGTGTTGAATAGAAATTCATATGATGAATAAAATTCTTTGAAAGCTAAAAATAACCTTTTATCACATATATAGAATATATAAAATATTCATGTTTTAAATAAATTGCTTTAACACTAAAAAATCACATTTTTATTATATATATAAACAATAGAAAACATTCATGTGTTGAATAAAGGACTAGAACGATAAAAATCATATTTTTATCGTATGTGTGAAGTCGAAAACATTCATGTGTTGAATATATGGCGTGAACAATAAAATCTACATTTTTATTGTGAATATGAAGTGCTAAAAAAGTTCATGTGTTGAATAAATATTTTTGATAATAAAAATATCATTTTTATCATGTATATGACTCACTAAAAATACACAAGTGTTGAAATAAATATTTGTTTGCTATGAATTTTATTTTTAACATGTATGCGAGCTAAATAAAATATTCCTGTGTTGAGATATATTTTTGTTCGCTAGAAATATTATTTTTAGCTTAGTTTCGCAAATATATATACATGTGTTGAACAGGCAAATGGATTACCTGTTGAGTAAAGATTTTATTTGTGTGCCCGACAAATTGGTAAACCTTAATGAGTTGGATGTGCAATATTATTATATCAACTCCTGTGATTGCCATTGGATGCGGAATGCTTGTTGTTCTGTGTGCAATAATGAACGTCGTCATAGGATAGTAACAATTAATTTTGAACTACACTACATGGCATACTTCTTGAAGATAGGCATACTTCATCATATACCACATGAGCATTTGGAGCTTGTGTGACGAGGTAGAAGATTTACCATACGAGCAAGAGGCTTGTATGGCAGTGACTATATATTACAGGTTGAACTGATGACTGATATAGACTATGTAAAATGTAACGTTAAATTGCCAGATTAATAAAAACCCCACACGGGTCTGGAGATGACAATAAACACGTCTCTCTGGTCATTAAGGCACAAAAACCATTTATAGGGTGATGAGAATTTATTCTCTGGAGTTATGATCTATACACACTCCCTTGTGAACACCGGAATATATGACTATAAATATGTGCATGCTTATTAGGATTTATTGGGTACTTAATACGGCCCAATAAATTTCCAAACCCCTTCCCGTACAAAGGAGGTTATGGTGAAATTTTCTGAAATTTAAAGGCGCTAGTGAAATATTTGAAGTGAAAACGATATTGAAATCGTCGAATAAATTATATATATATATAAATATAAATTAAATAAAACGAATCGAGCCCCTGCAGTTCGCGTTTTGAAATTGTAATTTTAAACGATTATGCCGAGAGATCCGACCATCGGATTTCCACGAAACTGGAACCGTTGGGTTCGCTTTGGAAATATCTTTCCAATGATATAAACTTTGTTGAGATCCAACAATTGGATTTTCCGATATGTGTAAAAAAAATTGAAGAAAAACAGCGCCAGTGCCTCGGCACGACCTGAAACGTCGTTTAATTAAATAGGGCCATTTTTAATTAAAGGAAAATGGCGATATATCGTTATAAAATATTATAGACGATGTGGAATGAAAATAGACCGATTATACTTGGTTTGCTTGTCATTGGATGGTTGAATGTGTTTGACATGAAAGTTATACTAAAGAACTGAAATGTGAATGTCGAATGATTTAACCATGGGAAGAATTGATTTGAAATCTAAATATACGTGAATTATTTGAAAAGGCCGAGTTAATTCTCATTTCAAATAATTGATCGACGATTAGAAGTCGAAGAGTTAAAGAGATTCAAGACCGATGATCTTCACATCGAATGGATGGGCGCTACTAATGCTTATGATTGGAGTAGCTACCTTGAAAGGGCTGAAGTGGTAGCCGTCCAGGCGTTTTGTTGATTGTACGGATATGCGAGGAATATAGTGCCTCCGGTTTCGTTCAGACCCTAACGAACTTGTAAATGGATTGTGTGTTTGACATTGGATTTTGTTCTATGCTGATTGATCTCTATTAAATATATATCTGTTTAGCGGCGGAGAATTTATTCTCTTGCTTAACGCCCTTCTTTGAGATGTACGAGCTGAGAGGTTATATATCGATAGAAATCAGTCGCATGGAATGAATTTCCTGTATGGCACGCCTAAGTGGCAGATGATTAAGGCTTCTGTTGAAAACAAAAGTCTTGTGGTTGATGATCAAAGCATGGACTACGTGGCGTAGCTTTGTGTATAGCGTGGATTCGCGAGCCTCACACCTCAGTATGAGTCAAAAACGGGATAGTGACTGCAGGGAGAGCACGATGTTTCTTTCTAGCTATGGGTGATGTCAGTGACCTACTAGCCCTAACATTTATATATTATTTTACCTGTGTGGTTGTTGTAATGCGAGGTGCCTCAGATATAGGTCCTATGGGACCGGGGAACGTGTGTTCAGGAATTGCCAATCCTCAAAAGTAAGAGAGGACCGACCCTGAAGATCCAAGGATCGCTGTGTGTGGTCCTGAGAAATTTGCTAGAGTGTCTCGAACGGAGAGGAGCTTGCCCCTTGCCTCGACTCATGATGGAATCCAATTTCCAATATGAAATTACGGATTTGATTGTATTACTAGTATGACAACATGATATATGGTACCCATGCCATCTATGATTGATATTTATGATTGAAGTTGTTTTTAAAACATATGTGCACTAGTAGTATTATCAAACACTTTTGTTTTATATGTATCAAGCATTTCTTGGCCATTATAAGGTAAAACTCTATCCTCCGGCTTGTGTTGCATTGTGTGATGGGACTTGAGTCTTATAATGGCTTCATTTTTATAAAAAGCATTGCGATGATTTTATAATTTACTTTATTTCATGCACTGGCAATCACTGGAGTAAACCTGTTCCGCGAAAGTGGCGTGGTTCTATGATTTTCCTTATTATTGTTGTTTAATTAGTTAAGTAGATTTCTCATACCAGTCCCATGACTGACTCGTAGTTTGTTTCACCTTGCAAACTCGGGTGCCCTTATTTTCACATGGGCAGCCTAGTACCAGGTAGCAGGACATATTTTGGCTTTGGCACATCAGCAGGGAGTGCATCTTTTGGGCTGATATGGCGAGGCTTGACTTCTTAGTGATTTGACTACTGATTTCTGCCATTATTATCTATGTATATGATTCCACTTCTGGCGATGTAGACTGATATTTCGTTTATGTACTCTTTTATGTATATGTACCGCTTCTGGTGATGTAGACTGATCATGTACTTTTATGCACTAAGTTGTATCCTACACTGTGCTCTCTGATGTTGTGACATATTATGATTTCGCTGTCATATTTATGTAAATTATTTTATTTGCTGCTTTTGCTATTATCTGTACTCTACTAATGATGATTAATGTGTTATATTCTAATGATTATCCTTAACACCGTCGTACGGGGTTTTGGGATCGTCACAGGTGGTATCAGAGCTTTGGTTCACCTTAGTTCTGGAATTTAACACATTAAACACCTCGTCAGAATAGAATCAGTAGTGTTCTAAGGCAAGTACCTCATTAGAGATAGGACTAGTAATGTCCTAGAATGAGCTAAGCAGAATAGCAAAAATAATCTTATCAGTACATCATTGTCTTTCCTTAAGTTCTTCTGCTGTACCATATTCTGTGGGCTGACTCTTTTCTTGCTTATACAGAACGTGATAGATGGCTACCCGAGCAGCAACAGCTAGAGGAGGCTGAGGTAGAGGACGAGGAGATGTCCCCGCTGCAGAAGGGCCTTTGTACAACCACAAGCCGCTCAGCCATTCGAGCTAGACCGAGTGGCGAAGAGATACAAAAATCTCAGGGGCAAAACCTTCTCAGGAATAGGCACAGTGATAGACGCCTTAGCATGGTTAAAAACTTGCAAAAAAGATCTTAGGTGGCTTAAGACTAGGAGATCAAGATAAGGCTTTTATGGGCGCCTGGCTCTTACAGGATGAGGCAGAATTATGGTGGGAAGCCATCACCGCTGAGGACCAAAATGTAGTGAGAACTTAGGACGAGTTCAAGACAATGTTTAAGGAGAAGTTCATCCCAGAACAAGCGATGGAGTGCATGCACGAAGAATTTGCTAATCTACAACAAGGAGACCTCTCCGTGCAGGATTACCTTAATAAGTTTACACAGCTGTCTCATTATGCACCAGAGCTTATCACGACTGCCAAAGCCAAGAACAAAAGGTTCATACATGTTCTAAAGCGTAAGTACCAAGATAGAGCCATGAGCCACATCAAACTAGCATTTGCAGACTTAGTGGAAATGGCCTGTAATTATGAAGACTTGGACCAGAGGAACCTTGATCTTGACCACGCCAGGTGTCAAGCGGGAAACAAACGCAAGACTTCTGTGAACCAACCTGAGTACAGCAAGCAGCATCCACAAATCAGCAAGCTAGCAAGCTTCCCAAGGGAAGCTGCTTTAATTGTGGAAAGATGGGACACTACTCCAATGTGTGCACAGATCCAGAGCGGCAGAGGAACAACTCACAAGGCTCAAGCCAGAACTCTCAGAATTCTCGATCATGCTTCAACTGCCGCTGAACAGGACATCTCGTCAAAGATTGTCCATTGCTTAAGAAGAAAGAAGTTGCAATGTTTATGACGGGGCGAACCCGCCGGCTGCTTCAGATGGAGCAGGTAAACCCGATGTATTGGGAGGTACCCTTACAATTAAAAATATTCCTGTTTCTATACTATTTGACATGGGTGCGTCACGTAGTTTTGTTGCAAGTAACACCATTCACAAGTTAAAGTTAAAGATAAGAGTCCTTAAAGAACCAATTAGAGTTCATAATCCGATAGGAGGATCTCTTGTTCTTAGTTCATATTGTAGAGCGCTAGTCTCTTATTCTTCCTACAAGTTTTCTTTTGATTTGATCACCATGAATTTTCCCGAATTTGATATCATTCTCGGACTAGATTGGTTAACAAAATACGGGGCCGAAGTTAGATGTGCCGAAAGAATCGTTAAAGTTGAAACAAAGCTTGGATATATTACTATACCATGCCACAGTTTAGATCCGGATAGAAAAGGATTTTGGTCTGCGCTAGAAGTTGTTCCCACTTCATTAGAAAAGATTCCTGTTGTTAAAAACTATGCGGATGTGTTTGAAGAAGTCGAAAACTTACCTCCGCAAAGAGAAATTGAATTCAGAATCGATCTAATTCCTAATGCCATACCAGTGGTACATCCAATTCGAAGAACAACTCCAAAAGAAAAAGAAGAATTAGACAATCAAACTCGTCAACTGCTATGGAAGGGTATGATCAGACCTAGCTTTTCTTGTTGGGGTGCAGCTGTAGTGTTTGTTCTTAAGTCAGACGGTACTCTTCGGTTGTGTGTTGATTACCGAGACCTCAACAAGCAGACGCTCAAAAACAAATATCCATTACCCCGAATCGATGATCTGTTAAACCAATTAAATGGAGCGAGCGTATTTTCCAAAATGGACCTAGCTAGAGGTTTCCATCAACTGAGAATTGCCGAAGAGTGTGTTCCTTTGACAGCTTTTAGAGGTCCAGACATATTTTATGAGTGGTTAGTAAAGCCGTTCGGCTTATGCAGCGCTCCAGCATATTTCGTCGATCTAATGTATAGAGTGTTCAGGGAAGTTCTGAATAAATTCGTTTTGGTATTCATCGATGATATTTTAATCTACTCCAAATCAGAAATCGAGCATGAAAAACATTTAGAACGAGTATTGGGGATTCTGAGAAAGAACGTCTTCAAAGCTAAATTTTCTAAATGCATCTTCTGGTAAAATGAAATGAAGTTCCTTGGCCATGTCATGTCAAAGGAAGGAATTTCTGTAGATCTGAGCAAAATTACAGCAATTCAAAATTGGAAACAGCCTACTACACCCACAGAATTTCGAAGTTTTTTGGGATTGGCTAGCTATTATCGGAAATTCGTTAAGGATTTTTTGAAGATACCCAGTCCATTAACAAAGCTTACAAAGTAGCACGAGAGATTGAAGTGGACTTCCGACTGTGAGGAAGATTTCCAGGAATTAAAGTTAAAATTGACAACCGCTCCAGTATTAACCATTATCGATGGCAATCAGGATTTGGCGGTATGGACAGATGCTTCTATTAGAGGTCTGGGAGCACTATTAATGCAAAGAGGCCAAGTAGTCGCTTATGCAAGCCGTCAGCTGAAACCACATGAGAAGAATTTTGTAACTCAGGATCTTGATTTGCTAGCCATCGTCTTTGCTATGAAAATCTGGAGGCATTACTTATCGGGTGAGAAATTCGAATTGTTTACAGACCATCAATCATTGAAGTATTTGTTCACCCAGAAAGATCTAAACTTGAGACAGCAGCGTTGGCTAGAATTTCTCGTAGCGTATGACCTAGATATCCTGTATATGCCGGGAAAAGCTAATGTAGTAGTGGATGCGCTTAGCAGAAAAACCGCAATCATTGCCAATCTTATAATTATGCCTTCGTTGATTGATAAAATCTCTGCTCTACAGAAGAGTGATCACTTCATTCAAAGAATCAGAGAGAGAATACAGAAAGGCGAACCCTCGAGTTTCCAGGTGGATAAGGAAGAAGTTATGAGATTAAAAGGGAGGATCTGTGTTCCCAACATCCCGGAGCTCAAAAGGGTGGTGCTTGATGAATGTCATAAATCCAAGCTTTGCATTCATCCCGGGGTAAATAAGATGTAGAATGATCTCAAACGCACCTTCTAGTGGAGGTCCATGAAGAGGGACATTTCTTTATATGTTAGCAGGTGCCCTACTTGCCAACTAGTCAAGAGTGACCAACAAAAGCTGGACGGATTGTTGCAACCTTTGGAAATTCCAGGTTGGAAGTGGCAACAGATTTCCATGGATTTCATAGATGGTTTGCCCCGAACCAAGAAAGGTAATGACAGTATTTGGGTGATCGTAGATCGTTTCACAAAACCACCCATTTCATACCTGTCGAATCCAATAGAATAGCCCAAAGTCTAGCACAGATTTATTTTAAAGAAATTGTTAAGCTGCATGGAGTTCCCATCAGCATAGTCAGTGATAGAGATCCAATATTTGCTAGCAAGTTCTGGGAGGCATTCCAGACAGAATTGGGAACAAACTGAACTTGAGCACCGCTTATCACCCTCAGACAGATGGCCAAACTGAGAGGGTGAACATAATTCTAGAAGATTTACTACGGGCTTGCATTATTGATTTCGGCGGATCATGGGAAGATCACTTGCATTTGGCAGTATTCTCATACAACAACTATCAAGCGAGTTTGAAAATATCACCATTTGAAGCACTATACGGTAGAACGTGCAGATCTCCCGCATGTTGGGTAGAACCTGGCAACACACTTGTGTTGGGACCCGATATGATTCGAGAGGCATCAGATAAAGTCGATTTCATTAAGAAATGATTGCAAACTGCTCAAAGCCGACAGAAAAGTTATGCGGATTCTAGAAGAAGAGATTTAGCATTCTCTGTTGGTGATTATGTCCGTTTGAAAGTTTCTCCGATGAGAGGAGTAATCCGGTTCGGTAAAACTGGGAAGTTGGCACCCAGATTTATTGGTCCCTTTCCTATACTTGAAAGAATTGGAACTCTTGCTTATAGGGTTCAATTACCTGATTGGTTGCCTGTAGTACATAATGTGTTTCACGTATCTCAACTTAGAAGACATGTGCATGATCCAGATCTTGTTACAGAAGAAGCAGCGCAACATGACTTGGAAATTACTCCAGAATTAGCAGTCAGAAGAGAGCCGTTAAAAATTATTGGCAAAGAAACTAAAGAGCTAAGGAACAAGAAGGTTCATTTAGTTAAAGTGCGGTGGAGTAGTGATCCTGGAGACTGTACTTGGAAGACTGAGGAAAGCATTAAGCAAGATTAACCCAAATGCAGAATGGACATCTCTGACTAACTCCGGTGCAAGGTACCTTTACAATACTTTGCATTTCCATTTTTGTTTCCTACTGTACTGCTGTTTCCTTTTCGGGGATGAAAAGATTTAAGTGGGGGAAGTTGTAACAACCCGGAAAATACGAGCCAATTTAAAAATTTTAAATTGGTTATTTTAAAGAAATTTGAGCAACTGAAATCGAATATTTCAATAAAATAAAGAATTAGAAATGGTGCGACAGTTTGAAAATTTGAATTCAAACTTTGACTAACTGTACTAGGTGCAAAACGAAACGGATTTTAGTGAAACCAAAAATATTTAAATCTGTTTATGATTATCTTTCTAACAAATCTGAAAAATCGAAGTTTCATAGCGGGAATCAAAAGTTATGGCCAAATGAATTTTCAGAAAGGTCGCTATAGAGAATATATAGCCCTTGAAAATAGACATTTTGCAAACGACCTCGGAATTCGATGAAACCACTTTTGTTGGATCCGGGATGTCAAATTATGGCTAGGTTTCAAATTCCATAATTTTTGAAGTTAATATGTGAGCATTGCGAAAGAAAATGTGTTTGGTCAATTTCTGTTAAATTGGGTCGACCAGAAAATGACCATTTTTCAAACGAACTCAGAATTTGATGAAACTAGTTTTCTTGTGACTATATCGTCAAAACATAGCTAGATTTATTTTTTGGGGAATTTTAGAATCAGTTTGTGGCCCTGGAAAATTAAAATGTACATTCAAATCAAATATTGAATGTTTTATACTAATTTGTAGAATAACTGACTGTAACAGTCAAATTGGCTTACAAAACATATCCCATTGTGTTCGGAAGGGGGGTATTTAGTTAAGGGCGATAGTCGTTGGGTTTGGATTGGTGTTCGTTTGCGAAAACCCTAATTTTCAAAAAAAAAATATTCCGATCAATTAAAAAATTCTATTCATTATTTAAAAATATAAAAAAATTCACGAAAGCCTCCCCGTTATTCACGCTCGACGGCGGAAAGCTTCTCCGTCCTTCCCAGGCTGGTTCCAGTGAAACCACGGGGAATTAACCCCTCCCCCTTCACAACTTTTTGAAGCTCTCTTATCCCTCTTCAAATCCATATAAGGAGCTCCTCCTATCGTCGCTTCTACTTCGAGAATCACCATCCTCAAACGCTGGAACTTCAAGTCGACTCCACCCCTTCAATCCGCCACCGAACTGAACCATTCCACCCTCGTTTTGTGCGCCCCTCCAGGCTTTACGACGTAGTGTTGGCTGATCTTCATATCGCTGCACCAATTTGAAGTAAAATCAAAACCTAGTTTTGAAGCTTCAAGGCAGGTAACGGCTTTGGCCATTTTGAACTGATTTTTACATTTTTAAGTGTTGCAAACTTCGAAAAATCGTATCTTTAACATGTGTTAACGAAATTCAATGAAACAGGAGACATCGAGACCATAAGGACACTCTCCACATTCTAGAAGAGTCCGGGGATTTTTTTGAGCTCGCTACGATTTTTAGCACAGCAACAAACCATTGTGAGATTTTTGAACTGAAATGTGAATGGAAATGCGTTGTGTAAGTTATATAAGCAAAGTATAAATTATATACCCATTGTGTACCTCATGTACATGTGTTGTATAAGTTATATAAGCGATGTACAAATTATACATGCATTGTATAAATTATATTTGTGTTGAAATGGAAGTGAAATATACCTATATATATATACTCCCCTCGTCCACAAACCATGGACCATAATTATTGATTGTGAATTGGTGTGAAAATTTTGGTGAATAATGCGAATGGTTGATATAATTGTTAGTGGTTGATATTGTTTGATTGTGGTTGAAATATACCTGTTTGTGGTTGAAAAATACCCGTTTGTGGTTGAAACAAAATTAGAATAGGTTGAGGGAAAGAAAAACATACTCGCTTGCGTGCGAACTAGATGTATGAAATCCCCATTGTCAAAAACCGCGAGGTTTTAAGGTAGAGCCAGGAGCCGTACTCGGGACGGTGCCGGTTTTAAATACCCTGCCATTATGCTGCCAAAATTTTCAATAATATTCATGTGTTAGAATTATTTCATGTGTTGAAACTATTTTCATGTGTTGAAACTATTTTTATAAGTTGAAACTATATTCATGTGTTGAATAGACATTCATGTGTTGAATAAATATTCATGTGTTGAATAGAAATTCATGTGATGAATAAAATTCTTTGAAAGCTAAAAATAACCTTTTATCACATATATAGAATATATAAAATATTCATGTTTTAAATAAATTGCTTTAACACTAAAAAATCACATTTTTATTATATATATAAACAATAGAAAACATTCATGTGTTGAATAAAGGACCAGAACGATAAAAATCATATTTTTATCGTATGTGTGAAGTCGAAAACATTCATGTGTTGAATATATGGAGTGAACAATAAAATCTACATTTTTATTGTGAATATAAAGTGCTAAAAAGGTTCATGTGTTGAATAATTATGTATGATGATAAAAATATCATTTTTATAATGTATATGACTCGCTAAAAATACACAAGTGTTGAAATAAATATTTGTTTTCCATGAATATTATTTTTAACATGTATGCGAACTAAATAAAATAGTCATTTGTTGAGATATATTTTTGTTCGCTAGAAATATTATTTTTAGCTTAGTTTCGCACATATATATACATGTGTTGAACAGGAAAATGGATTAGCTGTTGAGTAAAGATTTTATTTGCATGCCCGACAAATAGGTAAACCTTAATGAGTTGGATGGGCAATATTATTATATCAACGCCTGTGAATGCCATTGGATGCGGAACGCTTGTTGTTCTGTGTGAAATAATGAACATCGCCATAGGATAGTAACAATTAATTTTGAACTACACTACATGGCATACTTCTTGAAGATAGGCATATTTCATCATATACCACATAAGCATTTGGAGCTTGTGTGACGAGGTAGAAGATTTACCATATGAGCAAGAGGCTTGTATGGCAGTGACTATATATTACAAGTTGAACTGATGAATGATATGGACTATGTAAAATGTAATGGTAAATTGCCAGATTAATAAAAACCCCACACGGTCTGGAGATGACAATAAACACGTCTCTCTGGTCATTACAGCACAAAAACCATTTATAGGACGACGAGAATTTATTCTCTAGAGTTATGATCAATACACACTCCCCTGTGGACACCGGAATATATCTCTATAAATATGTGCATGCTTATTAGGATTTATTAGGTACCTAATACGACCCAATAAATTTCCAAACCCCGTCCCGTACAAAGGAGGTTATGGCGAAATTTTCTGAAATTTAATGGCTTTAGTGAAATATTTGAAGTGAAAACGATATTGAAATCGTCGAATAAATTATATATATATATATTTAAATTAAATAAAATGAATCAAGCCCCTACAGTTCGCGTTTTGAAATCGTAATTTCAAACGATTATACTGATAGATCCGACCATCGGATTTCCACGAAACAGGAACCGTTGGGTTCGCTTTGGAAATATCTTTCCAACGATATAAACTTTGTTGAGATCCAACGGTTAGATTTTCCGATATGTGTAAAACAAATTTGGAGAAAAACAGCACCAGTGCCTCAGCACGACCTGAAACATCGTTTAATTAAATTGGGCCATTTTTAAATAAATAAAAATGGCGATATATCGTTATAAGATATTATAGACGATGTGGAATGGAAATAGAATGATTATACTTGGTTTGCTTGTCATTGGATGGTTGAATGTGTTTGACATGAAAATTATACTAAAGAACTGAAATGTGAATGTCGAATAATTTAACCATGGAAAGAATTGATTTGAATTCTAAATATACGTGAATTATTTGAAAAGGCTGAGTTAATTCTTATTTCAAATAATTGATCGACGATTAGAAGTCGAAGAGTTGAAGATGGTTCAAGACCGACGATCTTCATATCGGATGGATGGGCGCTACTGATGCTTATGATTGGAGTAGCTACCTCGAAAGGGCTGAAGTGGTAGCCGTCCGGACGTATTTGTTGATTGTATGGATATGCGAGGAATATAGTTCCTCTGGTTTCGTTCAGACCCAGAACGAACTTGTAAATGGACCGTGTGTCTGACATTGGATTTTGTTCTGTGCTGATTGATCTCTATTAAATATATATTTGTTTGGCGGCGGAGAATTTATTCTCTTGCTTAACGCCCTTCTCTGAGACGTACGAGCTCAGAGGTTATATATCGATAGAAATCAGTCGCATGGAGTGAATTGCTTGTATGGCACGCCTAAGTGGTAGATGATCAAGGCTTCCGTTGAAAAGCAAAGTCCTGTGGTTGATGATCAAAGCATGGCCTACGTGGCGTAGCTTTGTGTATAGCGTGGATTCGCGAGCCTCACACCTCGGTATGAGTCAAAAACGGGATAGTGACTGCAGGGAGAGCACGACGTTTCTTTCTAGCTGTCGGTGATGTCAGTGACCTACAAGCCTTGGCATTTATATATTATTTTACCTGTGTGGTTGTTGGAATGCGAGGCGCCTCGGATATAGATCCTATAGGACCGGGAAACGTGTGTTCAGGAATTGCCAATCCTCAAAAGTAAGAGAGGACCGGCCCTGAAGATCCAAGGATCGCTGTGTGTGGTCCTAAGACATTTGCTAGAGTGTCTCGAAGGAGAGAAGCTTGCCCCTTGCCTCGACTCATGATGGAATCCAATTTCCAATACGAAATTACGGATTTGATTGTATTACTAGTATGGCAACATGATATATGCTTCCCATTCCTTCTATGATTGATATTTATGATTGAAGTTGTTTTTGAAACATATATGCACTAGTAATAATATCAAACACTTTTGTTTTATATGTATCAAGCATTTCTTGGCCATTATATGGTAAAACTCTATCCTCAGGCTTGCATTGCATTGTGTTATGGGACTTGAGTTTTATAATGGCTTCATTTTTATAAAAAGCATTGGGATGATTTAATAATTTACTTTATTTCATGCACTGGCAATCACTGGAGTAAACCCGTTCCACGAAAGTGGCGTGGTCCTATGATTTGCTTTATTATTGTTGTTTAATTAGTTAAGCAGATTTCTCATACCAGTCCCATGACTGACTCGTAGTTTGTTTCACCTTGCAAACTCGGGTGCCCTTATTTTCACACGGGCACCCTAGTACCAGGTAGCAGGACATATTTTGGCTTTGGCACTTCAGCAGGGAGTGCATCTTTTGGGCTGATATGGCGAGGCTTGAATTCTCAGTGTTTTGACTATTGATTTCCGCCATTATTATCTATGTACATGATTCCGCTTTTGGCGATGTAGACTAATATTTCTTTTATGTACTCTCATATGTATATGTACCGCTTCTGGCGATGTAGACTGATCATGTACTTTTATGCACTAAGTTGTATCCTACACTGTGCTCTCTAAAGTTGTGACATATTATGATTCCGCTGTCATATTTATGTAAATTATTTTATTTGCTGCTTTTGCTATTATCTGTACTCTGCTAATGATGATTAATGTGTTATATTCCAATGATTATCCTTAACACCGTCGTACGGGGTTTTGGGATCGTCACACCACATTTCTCAATGTCACCCATATGAGGATTTCGTTAAGAAGTATGAAGTGAATAAGTATAAAATAACAATGCGGAGGCTAAAATTCATAAGATAGCATATGGTATCACAACGAAACTTAAAGTTTTATTTAAAGCAGAATAAGAAGTGTTATTACATCGCAGATCATAAAAACCACAATTGTCTTATGAAAATAACATAATCAAAGTACCAAAATAAAAACCCTCTCAACATCAAATACAGAAAATAAGTCATACACGGAACAATTCATATAAGAGTAGAGAATAAGACAAATGAGAATCTCCAATGGGCTAAGATGGGCCAAAACTCTATCAGCTACAAGATCCTTCACCCTGAGAATGTGGGAAGGGGGAAGGAAAGAAGAAGAAAGAAAACTAGTCAGACATAAAGCCTAGCGAGTTCAGTAATTATTAGTTTGAGTGATAAAAAGGAAATCTGGACAGAATAATAATTTGAGGCACAATACCGTAAATAAGAACATGAAGATAAGCAAGAATAAAGTCGATTGTCAAATCATTCAATTTCTGCACCATTTGCTGCAACACATAAGTTAGGATATAACATAATGCTACCCATCAATTGGCTTATGAACCAAAATTATGATAACTTATGCCGACTACTATCTCAGGTTTATCAGACCTGGTCCATTAGCTAAGGACATAGCGTAAACCATAAGTGTCACAACGTCTTATTTTCCCTAATCGGCGCGATGCATGCTCATCTCCCCATCGAAAAGCCTTCGTGCTCACGTTGTTTAGATCCCTTACTACCCATTACTGTATAAGCATGCGTTCGCCTCCTTGTGAGACCTCAGTATAATGTGATAAAAAGGAATATTGACTAATACGAATTCCCAACAAAAAATACAATTTGACATAAGTCACCATAAGACTTAGTACCTAATTTAATTTACTTGCGCCAAGGCCCCTATAGAATTATTGTTGACAGCCTAGCTACCTCAGACCTCCATAGAATTATCAACAAACGCCTTGGTCACTATAAATTAATTATTTTAATTGGCTTTTTATTTTCCCTAATCAACCTATCCCTATTGTTGGAACGAACCACTACTATGAGCCACTTATTTTCCTTAATCAGCTGTCGCTACCAGAACAAAATCCTATAACACATATTCTTAGTATGTTGCTTATTTTCTTAACTAGCTTATGCTGGCGGAATGGACCACTATTATTCATGCTTATTAATTTGTTTATTTTGAACTTAACGTCCAATTTAAGTATATTAATAAACCCACTTTCTTTATGTAACTTTTTCCATATCATAGATTGCATATAAACTTAGTTTATAGGTTGTCTATAAACATCACTTTTGTTTAATTTCATTGTACAAACCAGCCCCCACTATTTAGCGTCTATCCAAATGGCATTTATTCAGTTTATCAAAGTTACAGTTCAATTATCCTTTATTGCATAATTCCAATAAGCCTCAGTTTAGCCTTTTTATACATAATTCGTACTTTCCCAATTGCACTTTTATTGTCAAATTCGTATTTTTAATCCAAACTGTACATAGACAAAAAGAATAATGTTCTAGGCTTTTCGAAGGCCTAAACTCGACGTAAAAATAAAAAAGACAATGACCTAAGCTCTTGCATGGCGTAAGCTTAGATAAATAAGAACATATCTGAAATAAAATAAGGATGAATCTGAACTGTAATAAAATTATATACGTAAAGATGAACTGAATAAATTTACAGTAACGGAATAGATTACTGAAATTGACATAAGAAAAGATAGAAGCAGTAACCAGATATACATAAATTATTTACAAAAAATAATATTGAAATCTAAAGAAATATACAACCAGTATACTATAAAAATAAACCCATTCATTAATGATCCTGCAATTACTAAAAGTACTCACAATTTTAAGAAATCCAAATAAGCCTTAGTATGAAATCTCTATATAAATATTCTCCAAAAATATATGCAAGAACCTAGGTCTCAAAACTCCATTAAAATATTTGAGGAGATGGTTGTGTAAAGTGGAGGCAGAGAATGAGGAAATGTAGTATGAGAAACACGGTTAGGTATGGAGCTATATTAAAATAGAGTTTGGGGATTTAGGAATGCTAGATTTTAGGTTAAAAACTTAGACTATCGGATCAGAAGAAGTCTCCAGAAAATGCACCCGAAGTCAGCCCGAATCGCACTAGAAACGTGCACACCAGGTTGCGCACATTACCAGACTCGGTCGACCTATCTTATGTGTGGGTCGACCCACGTGGGCTCTGGGTCAACCCCGAATCGACTTAGTTGAAGACTGGGTTGCCGCAATTAATCAAGACTTGCGACTTAATTTATTATATATTAATTCGTTCTTTATTCGAATTTCAAATTTGAATTTAAAACTTCTTTCATATCTTCTTCCTTATAAGTTCGATTTCAGTAAATTTCTTAGCCAACATTTCATAACGAATCTAATGGCGTAACCCCCATTGCCCATTTTTTAATTTTATTCTGATTAATATTTAATTCATTAATCTTTTAATTAAGTTTATTTATTAAAATTTTGGGTTGTTACAGATTACGATGTTAAGGCCATTGAAACAATGACAAATAGTGCGGTTAGGCCTCAAAATATGTATGACTGATATTAATATGGATAAGTCGAAAAAGAAATCAACCATAAAAAATTAATACAATGCGAAAGTGATGCTTAACTTCAAAACGTGGAAGGTAAATCAATCATCTAGCAGTTTATGAAATTGGCTTCTGATCATTATTATTCCATACATAGTAGAGTTGTTAGTACAACCAATGATTTTTCTGACTTGTTGTTTAGTTATCTTAAATGCCTTGTTTTAGCTCAATATATTCATCAATATTTCCTTTTGTATTATGTCATTCAAAAGAAATCGATAAAAAGTACCGTGTTTTCATATGGTGTCATAAATATCTATGGGGGCATATTTTATCATTGCACCAGCTTTTATTAGTCGTGAGACTACAGAAGCATATATAAGGGCTCTTAAATGTGTTAGAAATTGTGATCTATAAATGAAATTCCAGGTGTGGTCATCGTGGATACCGAAATCGCTCTTTGAAATGCGGTAGATACCATGTTTCCAGTACATAACACATTCTTCTTTTTTGGCATACTTCGAAGAATATCCAAGCAAATTATAAACCCAATTTATAAAAAAGAAATAGGTGTTGCTTGCTGATAAAGAGTAGTAATGGAGCATGAGGAAGGAAAAATGAGTATGAACTTTTTTTGGAATGCTTGGATGGATTTAATAAACTTATTATCCGAAAAAAGTAACATCAGAACTTAAACTCCTCTCGTGATTCATTGGCTTGTGAAAGAAAATAAATCTAACATATGTAATGATAATTGACTTAATAAATATAAGGAGATATTTTTTTTTTGGCTTGGACTAATAAAATAAGACATTATGATAATATGCCAACTAGTATAGTCGAAAATGTACATTATCATTTAAAATTGTACTTTGATTCAACTGAAGGGAGTTTTATACAATGTTGGACTAGTGCACATGTTTATTGTGAGGATGAATTAGTTGCTATCAAACATGCTTCCTGATTAAGTACATCTAGGATACTACATATATATCAAAGTGAACCAAATTCTAAAGAAAATTTGGAATTTGTATCACACAAGGCGCTTGATAAACTAGTACATGAACTACGTACCATTTCAAACATCGGCACAACACCCAAAGATTTTCGAATTAACAAAAATAACATTTCATGTAAGAAAAATGTGCAGAAAGTAATAAATTCAATATTTATAGTGGTTCAGTTCATATTAAACCTATGTCCACTTTGAAAGCGTTGCTAATCTTATTCGTTCTTATGGAAGTACAATGGTGGACATCATCATTACAAGTAATTACAGAGGTAATGGTGGTAATTATGCTCAATTGAACCTGAGTATGGAGTTATATTTCTTATTCTCGAGATTCCTTTACTGTATGGGAGTTCAAATCCTTGAGAAGTATGCAATTTCTTCTTCCCATAGATTCAGGGTGCTCTAATGGTGTCAAGGGGCAAGAATTCCTTCACAAATTGTCAAATCTGACAAATGTGAGCTCCCTTTTTGTTACTTGTGAAGAGGTATTTATAAGTAGTGGACTAGGTAGGAGCAACTGAGAAGTGGGTCCCGTTGGCCATTTTTCGTACTCGGGAGGAACAATTCTTGAATACTTAGCAAAATTTGCACCCTACCCTCTACAGCTTCAAATCCCCTCCATGCCTTATTTCGTATTAGCCTTCAGTTACTTCACTTCATATCTGCCTCACCATGATCCATTTCGTGTCCACTCCACTTTGTATCCACTTCAGTTTGTTTTGTACTAGACCTATTTTGTATCTGGGGAGAGTGATACGAAATAGAGGATGTGAACTTGTAGAAGCAGGATACAAAATTTAGGGAGTAGCTATGGCTTTCAGGATATAAAAATGGTGAGGAGAGGGATACAAAAATGGTGAGAAGTGGGATACAAAAATGGGGAGAAGAGGGATACGAATATGGGAGAGTCTCCACAGGGATACGAAATCTCTGTGATTTGGTGTATTTTCGAGGAGCTGTTGAGGATCAAATACGAATTCTTTGGGATACGAATTGTGGTGGTGTTGAATTCCGATCCAATGATACTTAAGCATATTCGAGCAATTTGGCGAGCCGTAACAACCACACTTGCGACTCCTTTTGGACTTGAATCCAGAGTATTTTGATGACATTTCATGCTGTTGAACCATGTGTTGGTCTAAGTTATGTGGGCCTGTATTGCTTTTGGTAATCAGACCAAAAGACAAATTAACATTTGCCCCAAAAGTACGTCTTATAATAACATGGCGTGCTTTGTGTTAAGACAATTATTCGTGAAAGTTGGAAAAATCTCTAAGCTATATTAGGCAATTAGTCATGACCATTCCATTGGGCATGAGGTTCCAGAGTTGCTGAGAATTATGATTATTCGGATTGGGAATCGTCTCTAGTTGCCCAAATGAGTATTCGATTGCCGTCCACTCAAAAAATCAAACATTAGTCGTCGACTCTTTCTTACATCAGAACGTTAGTGAGTCTTTATCGATACCGTGTCACGTATGCACTCACTCCTTTGCATGCAATTTTTTGCAATACGATCAGAATTATAATGGAACATAAACATAACAGTGTATTTTGGGAATATGGTTGCATAAGTTTGTTTCCGAAATGTTGTTTGTCCATGATTTATTTCTTAGCGTGTACTCCAGAATCGTTTATATTTGTGCGTACATGGTTGTCTAACAATTCAAATTAGTTTGTACACTCGGAGTTTTAAAAGCTTGTACTCGTGATCGCAGCTTGAAAATCGACTTTGAGAACACTCACCGATCCCATAATGGTCTGATCTAGCTTCCCTCCTTTTCTTCTCTTTTTTTTACATGGAGTTTAGTTCCGATCCGAGGGTCAAATTCAATCCCCATAACTTAGAAATTTTCAAAATCTTTTTTTGGAAACTCCCCTTCTCACCATATAAATACCCAGGTACGAATTTAATTTCTTCTCACCTAGCATAACTTGTATTTGACTCTTCCCCTTCGAAAAAGACTCACGCCTTATAACACTTCAAACTCCAACCATCTTCTTCTATTTAAAATCAAGTGGGTGCCTCGAATTCCATGCACAATCGTACATTTTGTTCAAATCGACCGAGCGTGGAGTTTAGATGTCTTAGGTCATGGTGTTCGAAGGTGTTGATGTGGAAGCCATAGCATTGAAAGGTGTTGATGAGGAGGCCATGGCGGGCTGAGGGAATTTGAAGTGTTGTAGCGGAATAGGGAGCTAGAGAGTGGACGGTGATGACGAAGTTTTTAGGATACAAAACTCAATTTCGTATCCCAAAAACTCAGTGTTTTGGCTACACCAAATTGGATTTCGTATCCAAAAGCAGCGATCTCGAGATGGTTTGGAGAATGAAACGATCGAAGGGGATGGAGGGGATTTGAAATGAAGAAAGGGGGATCAAATACAAAATGAAGAGAGTAGGATCGAATATGAAGTTTTACAGAGATACGAAATTTCATAAAGCAAGTAGGGTACAAATTTTTTTGGCTAAGCCGGATACGAAGTTTTCTGGTGTGACCGAATTTAAAATTTCATTTCTCGGTGTGCTTAAGGAAATTTTGACTCTCGGAAGTTTCGTCATCGGACTTGTGTTGTTTTCGCGATAAGTGGTCAAATCAAATTCCGACTTGAACACATCGACTAATAATGCCTTAACATTCGAAATAGAATCTATAATTCGGACATGCCATAGGATTAGAGCATAAACTCGAACTACGAACATATGACCAAACTATCGATTCTTGTACTTGAATTCTGATCTCAATCATGATGTAATCGCGACTCGATGCGAATCCGACGATAATGGTTAGCGATGATGATGGTCTTAGTTCTAAGGACACTGCACGTCCGATGTTAATAGCATCAACACCCATGACACTGCATGTCCCATGTTACTTTGCACCAACACAGGAGGTATAGGTTTTCAATATGGTGACCTATGCAGCTGTCTTAAAATTATAGTTTCCAATGGCATCGGGAACTTCTTGAAGACTCAAAGGCTTGGAAGATGAAATCATGGAATTTCATCATCTCCGAATGGGTCGTCCCACGACTCCAGTCCATTAGGCAGCAAGCTTAAGACCTCTGTGGCTTCCACATGTTCCCAACCTATGATCCCATCCATTGTATCCGACCAAAGAGGACAGTTGGAAGGACCGCAACTGCAGGTCAGGATACGGTCGAGCTAATCATACTGAAAGGGCTAAAACTATAGAGGGTGGCCGGCAAGGAGAAGAGGACATAAATGTTGAGCAAGAAGTCGTCCTTGAGGCACCGGATATGATGGTGGATGCTGCCATAGTTGACATCCCATCGGATTTAGTTGCTTCATGGATGGATGAAGCCGTGTTGAGACACGTTTGTAAGAAATACGGCATACCATAGGATGTTGTTCTTGTCCCTGGGGAGGAGGATAAGACGCACGTGCCTTCGTAAGGGTACATTGGCTGGAATAGACATATGTGTGCTGTCAGGTGTGTCCCTTCATCCTGCAGATTCGTCTGTGATATGTTGTGCTTTTTTCGCTTAGCACTGACATAGTTCCATGCGAATGCGTACGCCTTCATGCTTGCCACTTGCATCCTATTCTTGGAATACTTGCATGAGGATCAAAATGGGGAAGATATTCAGTTTCTTTTCCAAATGAAGTGGAAGATTACTGTCATGCATTCTCTTGTTTACCTAAAGGCAAATGCTAACACTCTATTCATCCTAGGAGCATGGAACAAGCTTAGCAATTCTAAATATGACTGGTTCAATATTCGAAGTTTCTCGAGATTTGAAAGGCAATGGTTGGCAGGAAGTAAGCAATTCTCTCTTATTTTGTAGTCAAAGTTGATCGAGTTGTAAGATCGAGACTAACTTGAAGCTTATGTGATTAGCATTCCCTTGATACACAAGGGAAATGTTTATTACGAGCGACTCGAGGCGCTGAGGCCTGTTCGTATCAGATTTCGTAATCCCCAAAGTTCTGACTGACCATCTCATTCCCCAGGCGGCCATACTTGTCATTGGTTGCTCGATAGGCCATCCGAACGACGATAGAAAGCTGAGGGATGAAACATTTCTCTGAGTCCGCAAGTGGGAGTGGCCACTGTCATGTTTCCCGATGTGTCCTACATAGAAAATGAGATTTCCAAAGCTTAGGTAGAACTTGGTAGGCATAATGGTGGTGATGATGAGATGCACACCAGTGAAGAGGGTTTGACTGCCATTCCTATCTCATCTCCAATAGACGAGATGAGGTCAGGAGCATTGCTCAAACTTGTTTCTCCAGTTTTTACCTCTGCGTGCACCAAGTCGTTTGAAATGGAAGGCCAATTTAAAAACCTGAACAAGGTTCTGATTGGGCTAACATTGTTTTAGTCAAGCCACACTAACGTCGAGAGCCTTACGCTGAGCATTGAGAATGTCACTCCTTCAAGCAGGCTAAAATCTGGTTTGGGGGGGGGGGGGGACACATAGGACATACACTCGTAAACATTGCATGACACAACAATTATTTGCATGCGTGGAATGTTTGATTCTAACCTATGATTTTCTCTATGGAGGTGAAATGACTCGTGAGGGCGATAAAGACTAAGATGGATGGTCGGGGAGCCATCGGCGACAAAAGAGTGGCACCGTAAGTAGCTTTAAGAAGATTGAAGACCTACACTTGTAGCCCTCTATATCATACGACGACAGCAGCTACCGACGATATTGGGACCAGACTTGACACTCAGCATTCCCACTACCCAGTGTATTGGAGCAGAGAGTAGGTTGGAAGTAGTGAGTATGAGGCAACACGCATTGATGATACCACTTATGCACCATTTGCGGCTCTTGTGTTTAAGACTACAAGCAAAGAGACGGTGATCGAAGGGTCGGGAGCCATAAAGAAGGCTGTAATGAAGCGAGGTCCAATGCTGCCAGACATGTCAGTGATCCGGGAGCTCATTAACGATGAGAAGAAGGAGATACTTAAGAAGTCATTTTGTGGCTTCTACTTTGATGAATTGTTGTGGAGGTCAAACATGCACTAGATCCTATTGGACGTTGACTAAGATGTACGTAAAAAGGTTTACGATGCTTATCACTAATACATGGAGTTGCACAAATACTCGAGGAGACCCTTAGAGCCGATTTTCAAGACAAATGGGGAGATCCAGGGCTTGGAACTAGAAGTCGATGCTAAACGGAAGATCCTCAGGAACCGGAATGTTAAACTAAGTAAGACAACATCTCAATCTATGTCTATTTCTGCGTATGAGTAACATATTTATGTGTTAACTCTCTATTGCTAGAACAGACGAGATGAAGAAGGAGCTTGTGTAGATCAAAGCTGAGATGCACCGGGCCTAGGAATCGTATAAAGACACACTGGCCTCAGACTCATCCCAAATGGCAGCGCTTGAACAAGATAATATGGATATTACCGAGGATAACGTCTGACCAGTGAAAGAGAACGAGGAAGTGCACCAACTCCGTCAGTGCAATGTAAACCCGACCCATGAAAATAAAAGGCTACGAAAAGAGTATGACCGAGCATAACAGCTTATCAAAGAGAATGAAGAGCTACGGAAACTTGTTGACTCAAACCTTGCCAAGTTGGAGCGAGCCATGAAAGACAAGGAGGCTGCAAAAGCATAAAAAGGGTATGCTAGGTCAAGTGGACTGTGTAAAGGATGAGTTCTAGGCCTATTTGGAAAAAAATGAGAGCCAAGGTAGAGGGGGTTGAGGAGAGGGCAGAAGCGAAGTTGGAACTAGCAGTGTGTAGCCTTTATGTCAAAATACTTTGATTCGGCGGAATCTCGTAGGTCGAAGATTACACCCGCATATGTGCTTGGGATAAATTGGTGGAGTATGAGGCAAGGGTGCAGGAGGTCAAATCAGTCAACGAGGCCGCACTGACGGTTCAATTTATGAAGGAGGAAAAGCGTCATGCGCTGGCCAAAGGCAAGGCATTATTTAAAGGGTGCGTTTTTTATAGGTCCCTATTAAGTTTCAAAATAGAAAAAAACCCGCTGATAAAAAGAATATAGAAAACATCCCTATTTTTGAATTTCCGCTGAAAAAATTCTGATTATACCCTTTTAAACCCTAAAAGTCTTCGTTCAACACGTTTTGGCTTCAATTTTCACGCCGCATAATTAGGTCAGCCGATGGAAGAGGAAAATTAAAAACTTTCAGCCGATTTTGATTTTTTCAATCTCGATCAAGTGAAGACGCACAAAATATTTGCCGATTTGATTAGTAAATATTATCGACATAGGGAGAACGAAGGTAAAAATTTCATTTTTTTATTTTTTCTGTCATTTAACTTCTAATATTGTCATATTTCAAGTTAAAATATGGATTAACTTGGAATTGTTGCATGATTATATGATTACATATAATTATTCATGCAAATTTATTTGAAAAAATGTTTTAGGTTGCAAATCTTTTTCGTACTATCATTTGTTTTAAGATTTTAAACGTTGTTAAAAGAATTTTTTATGAAATATTCAAAAATAGTAACATGGTTGAATGTTTTTAGCCAGAAATGTTAGTTGATGATGTGATTTTTATTGTGAATGTTGCAAAATTATTTGATTTACATAAATGAGTATATAATGAAATTCCAAATGGAAATATGCATGTATTTACATTATTTTCATAGATGTATGCATATATTTGTTACGTATGAAAACATATAATCACATATTAAAAACAGTTGGTTATATGGATATAATGTTCATCACAGATGCATATATTCAAAAATTTAGGCATTTTACGTGCATAAAGTAATGAATTTAAACAAAAATATGGCATTCCTCTATGCAAATTTTCAAAATTAATGAGTAAAAGTGTGCATTTATTACATGATTCGTCCAATAGTATATTAATTAGATAGGAAATGTTGCATGCAAATGTGCAACTATCAGAAGATATCTGCATGATTATATGCAGCTATTCAGATGTATAGCATATAAATATAGATTTAGCTCATGTTTGTTACAAAATTATATGCATCTAATAACAAATGTTGAACATAGTTATGAAATTATTGGTTGATTTATCAAAAAATCTCTGAATTCAACAAATATGTTCATAAATTCTGTGCAATAAATCCAAAATTTTACAATGCAAGTGTGCACTTATATAATGATTGTTGCATGATTTTGTTGATGTAGTAATAACTATTTCATACAAATGTGCAATATCCAATATTTGTTTCATACTTGTATGCATTTAAACATGGTTATTTAAAAATGCTTTACTTGTTTTACAGAGACCTAATGTAAAAGAAAATGATGCAGTTGAAAGCTAGCAGGAGAAAGCTAGAAATCATGTATAGATTTGGTCGAGAAATTGATAGCTTAAAATACTGAATTACTACGACATGACTATGTAGTTCCATTGCTGAATTACGGATGAAATTTATGTACCTAAACAAATTCTTCTGATCTTAAATGAAATTATGAATTGCTGCTTTCCTATATTCAGTTGTTCATAATACTAGCATGCTTAAATTCGATTATTGTTAAATGATATGCATATTTGTATTGTCTTAATAATCAGGTTAATGTCATAATTATATGAAAATATTGTTGTTAGTTCTAAACGTAAATGGGAATGCTTTAATTTTTTTGTATTCTGAGCATAATCAGAATACTTGCATATATTTATGCATTTTTTTTCATGTAATTGCTTACATAAGTGCAAGTATTTGCAGAATCATTCCAATAGTCGATGTCGCCTTTGTTTTTTTATATGAAATTTTAAACTGGAACATATGCAGGTTAAAAAGATTCATATTAAACAAAGGAAACAAATATTCAACGATAAAAGAAAATATGCATACACGCTGAACACTTGAATACTTGCATGCACTTAATAAGAATAATTGCATACTTGTATGCAACATTTGAGAATACTCATATACATTTACACAGCAATGTAAAATAGCAGGAAAAGATGATACAAATATTCTACATAATTGCATACATGTATGCAACTATGCTGAATAATTGCATATATATAAGGCTAAAGAAATAACTATAAAAATCACAGAATTTAACATTAAAATATTGAGCTAAATTTAAACCAAAATGTAAATGCTCACAACACTATACAGTATAAATTTGTTAAAAAAAATCACAAAAAAAAAAAAACATGTAATAGTCTTTTGAAGAACACGTCATCTTCTATGATCATCTTTCAAAAATTTTTGAGCTGATGACAAAACCAAATCCAATTGTCTTCATCTTCTCCGGACACAATAGCAATTGCTACATGGAAAAAACCTATGAAAAAAATAAATAAAAAATATTAAAAGAATAAAATAAACTACATAAACAAATAGTACAAAAAATAAGTAAAAGTGGAACAAATAATTAATATACTACGGCGCAAATTTGCAATAAAATCATATTCATACATAAATTTATGTTTTATTTTTTAATATTTAATCAAATTTGCACACATGCATTCAAATTCAATTAAAATTTGCATACATGAATGCATAGAACTATAACAGATGAAAACAATCGGTACAGATATAATAATTGCATTCAAGTATGCAAGTATCCAGATTAAATGCATACCATTATGCATTTAATTCAAAATTCCGATCAATTGTATGCATTTGTTTTAAATTTCTGCATTATTGCATGCTATATAAACCAAAATATGCATAATTAAAAGCATATATACAAAAGAATATTATACTGTTCAGATTAAATTCATGAACACATGCAGATACTCAGAGAAATAGCATATATGTATGATTAAAAACACAATAAATAACTTTATACGTGAAAAATAAACTGTAACACAACAAACCTTCAATTCCATTTTTTTTCGATAGCAGTTATTGAACATCCTTATCCACATCTATCATTACCAAACATCAACAGCACCAATATACCATTATCAGTAGGAAAACTGTTATACGAAGTAAAGAATTAAAACTGGTGAATATATGCAAAGCCCTTTACACTAGTTATAACAATAGTTGCATATTTTTATGCAAATATTACCAAATTATGCATATTTATATACACATATTCTGAATATAAGAACAAATGTATTGCCAAACTAAAAAATAAACCTGTACGATCTATAATAACATTAAAACTAAATACAATATTGTTAATCAAGAAGTCTATAAAATTAAAGAAGATCAGATTAAACAGTTAACAAAGATCGAGCAAAAAATGATACCCGTACAAAATAAAAATTAAAAAAAGTATAATTTACCTAGAAGAATAAACATTCAATGTATAAATCAAGAATGGATCTAAATAAATCACTGAAAGAATTGCGAGCGCCGTAAATTTTAGATTGATGAAATGCAAAAATTGAGAATGATGTCGTGCCGCCATGAAACAGAATTATATGATTCTAGAAAAAAATAAAACCCTAATACGTGTTTCGTATTACATAAATCACGGCGTTAATTAAGTGAAAGGGGCAGTTCTGTAAAAAAAAAGCCGATGTTTGAAAATAGGGATGAAATTTATATTTTTCTAAAGGGGAGGACGTGAGCCTAATTAAGTTTATTTTTGAGGAAGTGAGCCTAATTTTTACTTATTTAAAAAGGATGCCGAAGCAAAGAAGGCAACACAATTTAATATTGCTAAGGGAAAGCTCTTATTACTGACAACATGGTGGTCGCTCATACATTCGAAGGTGGAAGTTCTGGGCAATAACAAGTTATTTCGCTCGGTTCCACTAGTGGTCCGTACGTTCCATCTCCCGTCGTTACTGAGTATGATCCGATTATCTGGGGTTGAAACACGGATGCTCTCTTCCGCCAACAGTCAAAATCACTATGCCCATCAAAACCACATAGCAATGGCTGAAAGGTAAAACCACTTTTTAACTGGTACAGAAGGATGGTAGCACGAAGTTGAAGTATACTGACTTGTATTCTTCTTTGTCGTGCAAGTTCCTCCAGAGCAGAGGTGAAAAAGGCTCGTGCACCAACTGTGCCTGCTAGTTATGGGTTTGATGTGGAAGCTTATAGGAGGTTGCTGGAGGATGACTGTGGTTACCTGGACACATTCACATATTTGGAAATGGGAGAGTTTAGAATGGAGGATCTCGACAAATACTTTCTAGTGGTGAAGGAGAAGCAGGGAAAGGAAGCGCAAGGGATCAAACCAACATTAACAGGTGGGAAAACTATGCATGAGCTTGTCAAACTACAGAAAGCCCAACTGCTGGTAAAGTTGGAGGAGCTGGAGGCAAAGTAAAAAGCTAATGAGGAAGCCCTCTTCAACGCTCAGAAGGAGACAAGGGCGAAGGCCAAGGAGGAGTCCCACACTAAGGTTCATGAGGCGACTCAGAAGAAAGCCGAAGACGAGGCCCCCCTAGAAGAGAGTGGAGGAGACGCTTAAAAAGCTAAATACGGAGGAGGAGAGGAAGGTTATGCTTGAGCTTTTAAGAAAATGGAAAGAGAATCCAAGAAGTTGGAGAGAAAGGCCAAGAAGGTCGTTAGGGAAGCAAAGAAAGCTGAAAAGGAGGGGGATAAGTCTTTTATGTTAGCACTGTCCACCGAGCATCATTCTATGCCCTTGAAAACCGTAAGTAACCCTAGAGTAGAGAACACTGAAGTCTCAAGTGGTACTGAGAATCCCCAGCCAAAGCCTACTCCTACGAAGGGAAAGAAGGGAAGCGGAGGTAGCGTCTCCAAGAAGAGGAGGAAGAAAGAAGAGGATTAGCTATCCACAACCGAATCCAAGAAAAAGAAGGGCAGCTTGAACAAATGGCAATTATAGATAGATTTTTTTTATGTAGGCTGATAGTATACGCGAGTACGACTCTCTTGTTTGGAGGCTTGGTATGGTTTTCATGTACATCACGTCGTTAGAAAGAAAAGATAGTTGTATTTTGGATTGTCAACGAAAGTTAGTTATCTTGTCTTACACCACATATTGTTCTAAGTAACTGAATTTTCGTCTATGCTTTCCAATTTATGTACTTGCATAAATGTACCTGTCGTTATGCTTAAACCAATGTTGTTTGTGGCTTCGCTCTTGGGATACTCAAGTCGTGCGAAGCTTGAGTGTTTAATTCCACTCTCAAGATCTCCTTTCGGTCGTTTATTTCGAGTCGCTTGGAGTATAAGTGTATGAACTTCGCTCTTAGGACCACCTTTTGGTTGTTGGTTTTGAGTCGTGTGGAGTTTGGTGACCCCACTTTTGGAACTTCCTTTCGTCCGTCGGTCCAGAGTCATGAGGAGTCAGAAGTGGACATCTTTGTTTCTTCCTTTATACTCCCCGTCATTTCGTTTGGGCTAGAGTTAAGGGCGTCATTGGTTCACCTGTTTAGACTCAGATCCAAGCTTGAGGATCGAAGATAGCTAAACAAGTGGTCGATATCACACTTACTTGGTTGGTGGGTTCCCCCATGTTCGTAGACTAAGGGACGGAGTTGGACACTTAAATTCATGGGCGTCGCGAGTTATTTATACTCGGCCTCATCCTTCGTTCGAGAATCGAGTTGACTTGTTAAGGGAGGACCGCTCCGCAAGGCTTGAGTCATTGTAAAGACTCGACGTGGAGAATCAATGTCACATTTTGAGGTGTTGATCCAGTGTTGTGCGCTCGTGTATGCAAGTCAGTTGTTATCATAGCTCAAACATGTTACGCAGAAAGTAAACACACCAAGAACATGGTCATCCTAAATTTCTTTATTGATAACTTTCGGCTATAATGGCCTTTTCTTTACAGTGCCCTAAACCTTAAAAAAACGTTTGTGGAAACTAGTAAATATGTATAGTAAGCTAAGTAAAATAGCAGCGAAGATGCTCGCTGTTACATGACCTTGGTAGTTCAGCGCCATCAATGGTCATTAGGTTGAAAATACCATCTTCAAGCCACCGTTGAATGACGTACGATCCTTCCTAGCGAGGACCGAAACCAGTTGATGTGGGAAAGATCTGCTTTAGGAAGAGGTCGCTGATGTCAAAGTGCTTTGGGATGACTTTGGAGTTGAAGTATCGGGCGACTCGTTGACAATGTGCGACTATTCTGAGTTAAGATTCATCTTATTTCTCTTCAAGTAAATCAAGTGATTCCAAGAGAAGATCTTGGTTGGTCTTCGGATCATAGTATGTAACTTTATGAGATTTGAGTTCAAGCTCAATGGAAATGACGACTTCAGATCCATACGTGAGAGCGAATGGAGTGTGTATGGTTGTTGAGTTGTGGGTAGTCCGGTAAACCAAAGGGTTATACAGAGTTCATCTACCCACTTGCCTCTGTCCTTTTCCAAACGCTTCTTGGTGACGGATTTTATAACCTTGTTAACAGCCTTGACTTATCCATTGGCTTGAGGATGAGCTACTACCAAGAATATTTTTTCAATGTGGCATCGGTAGTAGAAGGTCTCGAACTCAGAACACTCGAATTGGGTCCCGTAATCAGAAATGATAGGCTTGGGAACTCCAGAAAGTCAGATAATTTTGTGAACGACAAAGTTGATCACTTTTTAGTTGTGATTATAGTGAGGGGCTCGACTTCATCCCATTTGGTAAAGTAATAAACTATGACGTTAGCGAATCAAGCACCACCTTTAACCATCATAAGAGTTCTATTGCTATTGATTTCCTACATTGCGAACGACCATGGACTGACCATCTGCGTAAGTTTGGCTGGTAGGGTTCTTGGAATTTTAGCGAATCTCTAGCATTTATCGCACTTTTGAGTGTAATCTACTGCATTCTACTAGAGAGTCGGCCAAATATAGCTGTATCGGAAAATCTTCTTTGTCAGGGTTTACTCCCTAGTGTGGTTACTGCACTCGCCTTTGTGCACATCCAATAGTACATGGTCGGCATCATTGTAGGCTACACATGGGACTAATGGAATAGAGAATTATTTTCGATAGAGCACTCCATCTTGAATGATGTAGCATGATGATTAGCGGGTGAGTGCTCATTTTTCATTTCGGTTATCAGGGAGGATCCTATGTTGCAAGTAGCTCTTGATTGGAGTCATCCAAGATTCGGGTTCGGGCTCGGTCTCCATCATTGATATTGAATCAGTCTGCATCTGCTTGATACTCAAAGAGTCGAGTACTTCGACTGGGACGAGCCCCAAGAGTCGTGCATCCAAGAAATTGCCAGCAAGGTGGGGAGCGAGCCATGTCACCTTGGCTTGATACTCCCCATGCACTTAGCTTATGATGAACTATGAGTCAATGTATATTTAAATAACCTTGATTTTGAGTTCGATGGTGATTCTTCGTCCAGCAATCAAGGCTTCATGTTTTGCATCGTTGTCGGTGGTAAGGAAGTTGAGCTTTGTAGCATAACATATTGATCGTACCTCAAGAGTAATGAGTGCAACTCCAGTGCTAGAACAGTGATTGTTAACGAACCATCCATGAATAGTTTCCACTAGATATTTCAAGCCTTGCTGTCTTACGGAGGATCTTCGGGAATAGTGAACACTACGATAAAGTCTGCTCGGGCTTGTCCAAGGATGGATCGAAGAGAGATGAAAGTAAGCTCTAATTGACATAGTTTAATATTCCATTTCAAATGTCGCCCAGATGCCTAATGTAACACTCCACATTTTATGATAATTAAATATTTAATAGTGCATATGTGTGTGTGTGTGTATATATATGAATAGACGTAAATATATGATTGCATGTAATTAATACATGCATTGAAAAAGACTAATGTAAACGATAATGCAATGCATGGGTTAAAAGAATAAAGAAATCAGTTGCATGCAGTGTAATATGTTGCATGCAACGATTTACAAATACTATACATTAATAACAAAAGAAAAGTGAAAGAAAAAGATGCATGCAAAATGATAAGGTTACATGCTGTAACAACCCATATTTCAACTACACTAAAGAGGATAAATTAAAGAATAATTAATTTAATATCCAGAATTAAGGGAAACAGATTACGTCATTGCGTCCTTCTCAAAATTCTGGTCAAGATAGACACGTGGTTGGCATAAAACTGATAACGTATGAAGTAGTTATGAACGGTAGAAGTTTGGCGAAAAGAGCAGGAAAAACAGGCGCACTTGACAAGTGCGCCAAGGTATTTTTGCACTGGCGCACTTGTGAAGTGCACCCATATTAATTTTTGGGCATCCGGACCCAAGTGTTTGTTGACCCATGGCCCTATTCCCCCTAGGGATGATGAAGTAGTCGAATTCTGGAGGCTGGAAGCTAAAATATACCCTCATTTTTCTTATTTTCTCATACTGAAAACAATGGAGGCCAAATGTTGTCAGTGCCTGAACTAAATCTGATCCTTTCTTCTTCTACAAATCAAGTTTAAAGATTCAAGTGTTTCAAGCATAGATCTGAGATTCAAACTTCACTTTTCTCCTTCTATTCTTATAGATCCGATCATTGTGAGTTCAAGTCACCTTTAGAATTGAATAATTAAAAGTAAGATATGATATGACTATGATTTGGGTATATGCTTAGGATTGAATCATGTTAGATCTACTTTTTTTATTATAGATCTAATTCTATTTAGATCATTTTGTACCTATCGTGTTGTAGTTGATTTTTATCTTAACCATTATCATGTTAGATCTATTTTTTATTATTATAGATCTAATTCTATTTAGATCATTTTTTACCTATCATGTTGTAGTTGATTTGGATCTTAACCGTTATCATGTTAGATCTACTTTTTTATTATAGATCTAATTCGGTTTAGATCATTTTGTACCTATCATGTTGTAGTTGATTTGTATCTTAACCGTTATCATGTCAAATCTACTTTTGACTATGGATCTAATTCACTTTTTAGAACATTTGGTACTTGTCATGTTGTGGTTATTTTGGATCTATCATTAATTGGACATGTTCTAAATTTAGATCTAAACTTTCACCTAATTGTCATGACAAGTCTACCTTGGTTTCACTATTCAAATTACCTTGTTCCTATCGTACTGCGGTTAAATAGGATCTATTATTAGTTTGACATCTAAATTATTATCTATATCTTATCATGCCAGTTATGACATCCCTTTTATGTTAAGATTGATTCTAATATCACATGTTCACTTGATCCGTTCATATATGTCCATCTTATCATTATGTCGTTATATGATTATGCCACCACATGTTTATTTCAATATTGTTAGAATAATCGTTTCTGTCACCCTATCCATTTTATTTTAGCCTGGCTACTTTCTCACCTAGGCATGACGTTAAATTATGCGAGTAAAATGGGAATGGGAAAAAACGGTATAAATTGGACATAATTTGTAAATGGAAAGTTTGGCATAACTTAATGTTTATGAACATGAATTTGGTCATATAATTAATTATGAACATAATTGGGGAAAAGAATGCATGGACGACTATAAATACATAGGTATAATTAATTAATAATTAATGCCTGAATTACAATAATTAGAAATTGTAATGGCATTTATGACACGAGGTTAGATTGCACCCGAAACCGACCGGCATATCCAGCGACCGCAGGTGGTGAATCTAATGTGAGAGGTCTAAGTGCACAAATACGAGACATGCTATGACATGAGGTTAAGCCCGACATGTGGAAGAAGTCTACCCTGAACCGATCGGCATATCCAGCGTCCACAAGTTGTAGGCCTAATAAGGGAGGTCTAGCACATTTTAACCCTGATTGAATATGGTAATAAAGATGAAAACATAACCTAGTTGAATCCATAAGGAGTGTATGAGCCTATTGAATCTTTGGGGTTAAGTAAACCTATTAAGTCTGTAGGGTTAAGTAAACCTGTTAAATCGGTGGGGTTAAGCAGACCTGTTAAATCTGTGGGGTTAAGTAAACCTATTAGATCAGTGGGGTTAAGCAGACCTGTTAAATCTGTGGGGTTGAGTAAACCTGTTAAATCCGTAAGGGTCATACGAACCTGTTAATTTAGAAAACTTAACATGTTGAATATATTGGGGTTATATTGACCCGTTAACTTGTGAAGTTTAATCCGTAAATCTTTAGGGGGTTATGTGAATATATTAAATATGTTAGGCATAACCTGTCAAAATCCTAGTTAGTTGGAGGCACAAGATCTGTAAGGGTTGGCTTGTGTCATCTGTTGTGTGGGACCCATATTAGTCAGTAACCCATTCTTGTATTAAAGGGGGAACCCGCACTAGGTAGATGTTAGGGCACGCTTACTGAACTGATTATAAGAGGTTCATTTGAGAGCAGGTGTGTACTGGCGTGTTCCAACGGACTCATGAGCATGCATGAGTACGACCTATATTTGGGAAAATAAGCCACTATAGCACCAGCAAATAGGTCTGTGTCCTTCTGTAGGTTGCCACTTTAGGAAGTAATACACCCTACTGTAGGGCCGACACAGGGTATTCACGGAATAGAGAGTCGATAGATTAAGGGGTAGTAAATAGGGTACATCTAGTCCTGTTTGTTTCTGTGGGGGACCTGTGTTTCTATTTGGGCTAACAACCGTTATTTCTGTTTTGGTACCGGATAATTCTGTTTGGTTTAAAACCCGTTACTAGAGTACACCCAAAACTACCATTATATTTCTGTTGGGATCATCCTGTTTCTGTTTAGCAACTAGGGAGTTTGTAATCCTGTTACATATTTGTTATATTAGTATTGGTGCAGAGAAATCGCTAGAAGCGAAATATACTCTATCATGTTTACCTTGTCACACTTACCTATTATGATGATATCTCTCTTATCCACTTTGTATGCCAATCATGATACTTTTACTTATTTACTTGCTAAAAGTAACTGGACTCGCAAGACTTTATGTTTGACCCTTTTTGTTTCCTCTTCTTTCTTTTGTTTCCCTCCAAGTTCTCGAGGGAATTCTCAGGCTTAGTCGGGATTCTGCTATCGTCTTGCTTGGAGCTGCTAGATGTATTTCTCAAGCTTCTATCTTTGCTACTATGGCTATGTTTTCACTTGGGGATCATGCTTCTTCTATTTTGTACTCTGATGTTTAAGAATAAGACAAATGTTTTAATCATGTAATGGTTTTCATGTATTTCAAACATGGGATGTTTTAACTATGCTACTTTATGATAAATAAAGTTTTTATTTCTGCTGCTATTTTTATGTCTGTCTTGTAGTATTTCTGTTTCTGTTCACCTATAACGATTCATGAAACTTAATGCATTCCCCTTGTGAGTGACATTAACGGACGTGGGGTACCACACTTGGTATCAGAGCTGAAGGTTACCAGATTAGATAAAAGTTTTGAAAACTATTTTCAAAAACATTTTAAAAGAAAGCATTTTAAGAAGAAAAGTCTATTTTGAAAAACATATTTCCCAAAGCCATATGTAATACCTCTCGATTCTCTGCTTGATTCCTTTTGGCTGGAGAACCAATTTTTCCCGAAAGGTGTCCCTATTACGGTATAGTTCTGTAGGCATGTTTAAACTATGTCACAAGACGAAGGGCACTAAAGTGCCTAACCTCATCTGTAGACGCTATAGTTTCACCTGCGGCTAACTTTTTCGAGATTCGTATGGATTTCCGTGCGATGTAGGAAGCTTTCATGATACTTGTTAGCTTGTTACGCAAGGATGGTAAAAATGGGAATAAGGGAGTTAGGGCTAACGAGTACAGTCCAAGAGGGGAAAAATGATGGCCTAGGAAGGTAACATAGATTAAGCTTAGAAAAATGTGAAAAGAAAGGGGCTGAGGTCGAGGAAACAAAAAACAAGAAAGTGTGGACCAAGAAAGGACAACAACAACAACAAAAGAAGGGC
The DNA here is from genome assembly GCA_030737875.1 of Allium sativum. NCBI lineage: Eukaryota > Viridiplantae > Streptophyta > Magnoliopsida > Asparagales > Amaryllidaceae > Allium > Allium sativum. Next base: position 580,446,164 of record CM060909.1, on the reverse strand, counting down.
GGAAAGAATGAAAAGACTAAGGATAAGAGGAAATGCCATATTTGCGGATGCGTGGGTCTGTTGGTCAAAGACAACAGAAAAAGGAAGAATGCTTGCTTCAACTGTGGTGAAGTCGGACATTATACTAGGGAGTGCTCGAAGAAGCAAGGGCAGGACTAAAGGGCAGGATCTTCTAGAGGGCAGGTGCATGCTCTCGTGGCTGGTGCACCGGATAGATGTAGGATAGTTTCTGTTGAAGATTTGATTTTCTCTTTCCAATCATCTTGTTAGAAGTTTTTAATTCAGGCACTTCACATTCTTTTATATCTGATTTTGTGATTAAGTCTCTGCGCCTCAGTACTAGTATGATTTTGGATCTCGTTGTCATCTCAAACCCCATTGGGGGAACGACTCATCTATTTATGATTTGTCGGGGTTTCAGAATATCTGTGTTAGGCCTCGAATTTGAATATGATGCATATGTTTCGTTTAATAGGATACTGTATGATTCTAGGGATGGATTGGCTAGCCATGTATGGTGCCATTCTAGATTGTTAGAGGAAGGTCATTAAATTTCTAACTTGCCATAGGAAGACCCTCGAGATTTCTGGTGACCCTAAATGGGTCTGTCATGCTTAGTTTCCTAAAATCTCTTGACGCAACTATTGATGATCTGCAATCTGTACTAGTAGTTCATGAGTATTCAGATGTTTTAAGGGGGTTCGGGGCTTACCCCGAGGCACATGATCAACTTTTATATGTACCTGGTGGACAATACAAAGTCAGTTGCATTACCAGTGCGCCATATGGCTCCAAGGGAAAGGAGGAAGCTCAGCAAACAAGAAGGAGAGCTACTTGAAAAGGTGTTGTTTAGATGAAGCATATCAGAATAGGGTGCTTTGGTTGTCTGTGCAACTAAAGCATACAACTCTCTTCGCTTATGTGTGGATATTCATGATGTTTTTCCACATTTCTTATTTACGAAAGTGTCTGCACGATACAATAGAAGTAGTTGAGCTGAGCATGCTTGAGGAAGTTGAGGTAAAACGGGAGGCGACAATTAGACGAGTTCCTTTCTGTATTCTTGGATCAAAAGTTAAGAAGCTACGTAACCAAGAAGATGCAACTTGGGAGATCGAAGACAAGATTTTGTGCTTCATACCCTTTTCTTTTCAAGGGATTCTCTCTTCCAAAAACTTTTATTCATTCTTGCTTCTATCATTTAAGTATATCCTATTGATCGATTTTCGACCATTAGGTTGGAGTCCCATGATTGCAAACATGTGTTTGAAACAAGTTATGTTTGATGGATGCAAGTGGATGCAATTGTTTGCTAGTGGTTGCGCGGGGATGCATATACACACACATTATGCACTAGATCGACTCAATCACTCTCATACTGCATATGGATGTGTGTGTGCATTTTTTTCTTTTAATGGATGAAATCGAATGTATCATCATATGGATGTTGCATTTGGAGGATGATTGTGCACCCATATAGAACTTACATGTTGTACTAGGATTTTTGCATACTTGTTGAGCTCATGACACAGACATACATTGCATTAAGGAGGTCAACTGAATCAGTGGACTGCCTGATCTTTCGCATTAGTATTGGGACATATACACACCTTTGCATATGTTCATATAAGCATTAGAAAATATTAAGGATAATGGATGCCAGCAATTGGTGGATGAGTAGATGGATGATGGATGGTAGGATACATTCTTCTTAAGTTGGAGATTTCAGGGACGAAATCCTTTGAAGCAGGGGAGAATGTAACACCCTTTATTTCAACTACAATAAAGAGGTTAAATTAATGAATAATTAATGTAATATCCATAATTAAGGGAAACGGATTACGTCATTGTGTCCATCTCGAAATTCTGGTCAGGATAGATACCTGGTTTGTGTAAAACGGATAACGTATGAATAAGTTATGGACGGTAGAAGTTTGACGAAAAGAGCAGGATAAACCGGTGCACTTGACAAGAGCACCAAGGTATTTTTGCATTGGCGCACCTATGAAGTGCACCCATATTAGTTTTTTGGCATTCGAACCCAAGTGGGTGTGGACCCATGACCTGATTCCCCCTAGGGCTGATGTGGTAGTCGAATTCTGGAAGCTGGCAGCTATACATATACCATCATTTCTCTTATTTTCTCATACTGAAAAAAATGGAGGCCAAATGCTATCAGTGCCTAAATTAAACCTGGTCCTTTCTTCTTTTACAAATAAAGTTTAAAGATTCAAGTGTTTCAAGTGTAGATATGAGATTCAAACTTCACTTTTCTCCTTTTATTCTTATAGATCTGATCATTGTGAGTTCAAGTTACCTTCAGAATTGAAAAATTAAAAGTAAGACATGATATGACTGTGATTGGGGTATCTTCTTAGGATTGAATCATGTTAGATCTACTTTTTTTTATTATAGATCTAATTTTATTTAGATCATTTGTTACCTATCATGTTTAAGTTGATTTGGATCTTAACAGTTATTATGTTAGATCTATTTTTTTGATTATAGATCTAATTCTATTTAGATCATTTTGTACCTATCATGTTGTAGTTGATTTTGATCTTAACCGTTATCATGTTAGATCTACTTTTTCATCATAGATCTAATTCTATTTAGATCATTTTATACCTATCATGTTGTAGTTGAATTGGATCTTAACTGTTATCATGTCAAATTTACTTTTGATTATGGATCTAATTCACTTTTTAGATCATTTGGTACTTGTCATATTGTGGTTATTTTGGATTTGTCATTAGTTGGATATGTTTTAGATTTAGATCTAAACTTTCACCTAATTGTCATGGCAAGTCTACCTTGGTTTCATTGTTTAGATTACCTCGTTCCTATCATATTGCGGTTAAATAGAATCTATTATTAGTTTGACATCTAAATTACTATTTAGATCTTATCATGCCAGTTATGACATCCCTATTATGTTAAGATTGATTCTAAAATCACATGTTCACTAGATCTATTCATATATGTCCATCTTATCATTATGTCGTTATATGATTATGCAACCACATGTTTATGTCAATCTTGTTAGAATAATCATTTCTATCACCCTGTCCCTTATATTTTAGCCTGGTTACTTTCTAGCCTAGGCATGACGTTAAATTGTCTGAATACGTTAAAATGGGAACGAAGGAAAAAACGGTATAAATTGGACATAATTTGTAAATGGAAAGTTTGGCATAACTTAATGTTTATAAACGTGAATTTGGACTTATAATTAATTATGCATAATTGGGGAAAAAGAGGCATGGACACCTATAAAGACATAGGTATAATTAATTAATAATTAATGCCTAGGATTACAGTAATTAGAAACTGTAATGGCACTTATGGCATGAAGTTAGATTGCACTTGCGGTGGAACTCTTCTTGGAACCGACCGGCATATCCAACGACCGCAAGTGGTGAATCTAATGTTAGAAGTCTAAGTGCACAAATACGAGATGTGCTATGACACGAGGGTAAGCCCGACTTTTGGAAGAAGTCTTCCCGGAACCGACCGACATATCCGGTGTCCACAAGTTGTAGGCCTAATATGGGAGGTCTAGCACATTTTAACCATGATTGAATATGGTAATAAAGATGAAAACTTAACCTAGTTGAATCCATAAGGATTGTATGAGCCTGTTGAATCTTTAGGGTTAAGTAAACCTATTGAGTCTGCGGGCTAAGTAAACCTGTTAAATCGGTAGGCTTAAGAAGACCTGTTAAATCTGTGTGGTTAAGTGAACCTGTTAAATCAGTGGGGTTAAGCAGACCCATTAAATCTAAGGGGTTAAGTAAACCTGTTAAATCGGTAAGGGTTATACGAACCTGTTAATTTAGAAAACTTAACCTATTGAATATATTGGGGTTATATTGACCTGTTAACTTGTGAATTTTAAACAGTAAATCTTTAGGGGATTATGTGAATATGTTAAATCTATTAGGCATAACCTATGAAAATCTTAGTTAGTTGGAGACACAAGATCTGTAAGGGTTGGCTTGTGTCATCGGTTGTGTGGGGACCCATATTAGTCAGTAACTCATTCTGTTATTAAAGGGGGACCCCGCACTAGGTAGGGGTTAGGGAACACTTACTGAACTGATTATAAGAGGTTCATTTGAGAGGAGGTGTGTACTGGCGCGTTCCAACGGACTCATGTGCGTGCATGAGTACGACCTACATTTGGGAAAATAAGCCACTGTTGCACCAACAAATAGGTCTGTTTCCTTCTGTACGTTGCCACTTTAGGAAGTAATACACCCTACTGTAGGGCCGACATAGTGAATTTACGGAATTGGGAGTCGATCGATTGGGGGGGTAGTAAATATGGTACATCTAGTCCTGTCTGTTTCTGTGGGGTACCTGTGTTTCTGTCTGGGCTAACACCCGTTATTCCTGTTTAGGTACCAGATAATTATATTTGGGTTAAAACCCGTTACTAGAGTACACCCAGAACTACCATTATATTTCTGTTGGGATCATCCTATTTCTGTTAAGAAATTAGGGAGTATGTAATCCTGTTACATATTTGTTATATTAGTATTGGTGTAGAGAAATCTCTAGAAGCGCAATATACTTTATCATGTTTACCTTGTCACACTTACCTATTATGATGATATCTCTCTTATCCACTTTGTATGCATGTCATGATACTTTACTTATTTACTTGCTAAAAATAACTGGACTTGCCAGACTTTATGTCTGACCCTTTTTGTTTCCTCTTCTTTCTTTTATTTCCCTCCTAAGTTCTCAGGGAGGGAATTCTTAGGCTTAGTCAGGATTCTACTATCGTCTTGCTTGGAGCTGCTAGATGTATTGCTCAAGCTTCTATCTTTGCTATTATAGCTATGTTTTCACTTGGGGATTATGCTTCTTCTATTTTGTACTCTGGTGTTTAAGAATAGGACAAATGTTTTAATGATGTAATGGTATTAATGTATTTCATACATGGGATGTTTTGACTATGCTACTTTATGATAAATAAAGTTTTTATTTCCACTGCTATTTTTATGTCTGCCTTGTAATATTTCTATTTATGTTTACCTATAATTCTTCATGAATCTTAATGCATTCCCCTTGTGAGTGACATTAATGGACGTGGGTATCACACTTGGTATCAGAGCTGAAGGGTACTAGATTAGATAAAAGTTTTGAAAACTATTTTCAAAAACATTTTAAAAGAAAGCATTTTCAAAAGAAAAGTTTATTTTGAAAAACATATTCCCTAAAGCCATATGTAATATCTCTCGATTTTTCGCTTGATTCCTTTTTTCTAGGGAACCAATTCTTCCCGAAAGGTGTCCCCATTGCGGCATGGTTCCGTAGGCGTGTTTAAACTACGACACAAGTCGAAGTGCACTGAAGTGCCAAACGTACATATGTAGCCGCTGTAGTTTCACCTACGGCTAACTTTTTCAAGCTTCGTAATGATTTTCGTACGATGGAGGCAGCTTTCATGATACTTGTTAGCTTGTTATGCAAGGATGGTAAAAAGGAGAAAAAGGGAGTTATGGCTAAGGAGTACAGTCCAAGAAGGAAAAAAATTGATGGCCTAGGAAGGGAACCTAGATAAAGTTTAGAAAAATGTGAAAAGAAAGGGGCTGAGGTCGAGGAAACAAAAAACAAGAAAGTGTGGACCAAGAAAGGACAACAACAACAACAACAACAAAAGAAGGGCGGAAAGAACGACAAGACGAAGGATAAGAGGAAATGCCATAATTACGGACGTGTGGGTCATTTGGTCAAAGACTACAGAAAAAGGAAGAATGCTTGCTTCACCTGTGGTGAAGTCAGACATTATACTAGGGAGTGCCCGAAGAAGCAAGGGCAGAACTAAAGGGTAGGATCTTCTAGAGGGCAGGTCCATGCTCTCGTGGCTGGTGTACCAGATAGAGATAGGAAAATTTTTGTTGAAGGTTTGATTTTCTCTTTCCAATCATCCTATTAAAGCTTTTTAATTCAGGCGCTTTGCATTCTTTTATATCTGATTTTGTGATTAAGTCTCTGCACGTTAGTACTAGTATGGTTTTGGATCCCATTGTCGTCTCAAACCTTGTTAGGGGAACGACTCATCTGTTTATGATTTGTCGGGGTTTGAGGCTATTTGTGTTAGGCCTCGAATTTGAATACGATGCATATTTATTTGGTTTTATAGGATACTGTCTGATTCTAGGGATGGATTTGCTAGCCATGTATGGTGCCATTCCAGATTGTTAGAGGAGGATCGTTAAATTTTTGACTTGCCATAGGAAGACCCTCGAGATTTCTGGTGACCATAAATGGGTCCATCTTGCTTAGTTTCCGAGAATCTCTTGACGCAACTATTGTAATCAGCAATCTGTACCAGCAGTTCGTGAGTATTCAGATGTTTTAAGGGGGTTCATGGCTTACCTTCGAGGCGCGTGATCGACTTTTATATATACCTGGTGGACAATACAAAGTCGGTTGCATTACCTGTGCGCCATATGGCTCCAAGGGAAAGGAGGGAGCTCAACAAACAAGAACGAGAGCTACTTGAAAAGGTGTTGGTTAGACGAAACATATCAGAATAGGGTGCTTCGGTTGTATTTGCAACCAAGCCATATAACTCTCTTCACTAATGTGTGGATATTCATGATGTTTTTCCACATTTCTTATTACCAAAAGTGTCTGCACGATACAACAGAGGTAGTTGAGTCGAGCATGCTTGCGGAAGTCGAGGTGGAATGGGAGGCGACAATTAGACGAGTTTCTTTCCGTATTCTTGGATCAGAAGTTAAGAAGCTACGTAACTAAGAGGATGCAACTTGGGAGATCAAAGACAAAATTTTGCTCTTCGTACCCTTATCTTTTCAAGGGATTGTTCTTAGCCTCTCTTCCAAAAACTTTTATTCGTGCTTGCTTCTATCATTTAAGTATATCTTATTGATCGATTTTCGACCATTAGGTTGGAGTCCCATGATTGCAAACATGTGTTTGAAACAAGTTATGTTTGATGGATGCAAGTGGATGCAATTGTTTGCTAGTGGTTGCTCAGGGATGCATATACACACACATTATGCACTAGATCGGCTCAATCACTCTCATACTGCATATGGATGTGTGTGCATTTTTTTTCTTTTAATGGATGAAATCGAATGTATCATCATATGGATGTTGCATTTGGAGGATGATTGTGCGCCCATATAGAACTTACATGTTATACTAGGATTGTTGCATACATGTTGGGCTCATGACACAAACATACATTGCATTAAGGAGGTCAACTGAATCAGTGGACCGCCTGATCTTTTGCATTAGTGTTGGGACGTATACACACACCTTTGCATATGTTCATATAAGCATTAGAAAATTTTAAGGACAATGGATGCCTGTGATTGGTGGATGAGTAGATGGATGATGGATGGTAGGATACATTTTTTTTAAATTGGAGATTTTAGGGACGAAATCCTTTGAAGTAGGGGAGAATGTAACACCCTGTATTTTAACTACACTAAAGAGTATAAATTAAATTAAAATTAATTTAATACCCAGAATTAAGGGAAACAAACTACGTCATTGCGTCCATCTCGAAATTCTGGTCAAGATAGACATCTGGTTTGCATAAAACGGATAACGTACGAAGAAGTTATGGTCGGTTGAATTTTGGCAAAAAGAGGAGGAAAAACCGGCGCACTTGACAAGTGCGCCAAGGTATTTTTGCACTAGAGCACCTGTGAATTGCGCCCATATTAGTCTTTCGGCATCCGGACCCAAGTGGGTGTGGACCCATGGCCCGATTCCCCCTAAGGCTGATGTGGCAGTCGAATTTTGGAGGCTGCCAGCTATAAATATACCCTAATTTCTCTTATTTTCTCATACTGAAAACAATGGAGGCCAAATGCTGCAAGTGCCTGAATCAAATCTAATCCTTTCTTCTTCTACAAATCAATTTTAAAGATTCAGTTGTTTCAAGCGTAGATCTGAGATTCAAACTTCACTTTTCTCCTTCTATTCTTATAGATCTGATCATTGTTAGTTCAAGTTACCTTCAGAATTGAATAAGTAAAAGTAAGACATGATATGACTGTGATTGGAGTATTTTCTTAGGATTGAATCATGTTAGATCTACTTTTTTGATTATAGATCTAATTCTATTTAGATCATATTGTAGTTGTTTGGGATCTTAACAGTTATGATGTTAGATCTATTTTTTTGATTATAGATCTAATTATATTTAGATCATTTTGTACCTATCATTGTTGTAGTTGATTTGGATCTTAACCGTTATCATGTTAGATCTACTTTTTAATTATAGATCTTATTCTATTTAGATCATTTTGTACCTATCATGTTGTAGTTGATTGGATCTTAACCGTTATCATGTCAAATCTACTTTTGATTGTTGATCTATTCAATTTTTAGATCATTTGCTACTTGTCATGTTGTGGTTATTTTGGATTTGTCATTAGTTGAATACGTTTTAGATTTAGATCTAAACTTTCACCTAATTGTCATGGCAAGTCTACCTTGGTTTCACTGTTTAGATTACCTTGTTCCTATCATATTGCGGTTAAATAGAATTTATTATTAGTTTGACATCAAAATTATTATTTAGATCTTATCATGCCAGTTATGACATCCCTATTATGTTAAGATTGATTCTAAAATCACATGTTCACTAAATCTATTCATATATGTCCATCTTATCATTATGTCGTTATATGATTGTGTCACCACATGTTTATGTCAATCTTGTTAGAATAATCATTTTTGTCATCCTGTCCCTTTTCTTTTAGCCTGGTTACTTTCTAGCCTAGGCATGACGTTAAATTATCCGTATACGTTAAAATGGGAACGAAGGGAAAAAGGGTATAAATTAGACATTATTTGTAAATGGAAAGTTTGGCATTACTTAATGTTTATAAACATGAATTTGGACTTACAATTAATTATGAACATAATTGGGGAAAAGGAGGCATGGACACATATAAAGAATACGTATAATTAATTAATAATTAATGCCTAGGATTGCAGTAATTAGAAACTGTAATGGCACTTATGACACGAGGTTAGATTGCACTTGCGGTGGAACTCTGCTCGAAACCGACCGGCATATCCAGCAACCGAAAGTGGTCAATCCAATGTGAGAGGTCTAAGTGCACAAATACGAGACGTGCTATGACACGAGGTTAAGCCCGACTTGTGGAAGAAGTCTGCCCGGAACCGACCGTCATATCCAGCATCCACAAGTTGTATGCCTAATGTGGGAGGTCTAGCACATTTTAACCATAATTAAATATGGTAATAAAGATGAAAACTTAACCTAGTTGAATCCACAATGATTGTATGAGCATGTTGAAACTGTGGGTTTAAGTAAACCTATTAAGTCTGTGGGATTAAGTAAACATGTTAAATTGGTGGGGTTAAGCAGACCTGTTAAACATGTGGGGTTAAGTAAACCTATTAAATCGGTTGGGTTAAGAAGACATGTTAAATCTGTGGGGTTGAGTAAACCTGTTAAATTTGTAAGGGTTATACAAGACACTTAACATGTTGAATATGTTGGGGTTATATTGACCCGTATACTTGTAAAGTTTTACCCATAAATCTGTAGGGGTTACGTGAATATGTTATATCAGTTAAGCATAACCTATCAAAATCCTAGTTAGTTGGGGACGTAAGATCTGTAAGGGTTGGCTTGTGTCATCTGCTGTGTGGGACCCATATTAGTCAGTAACCCATTCTGGTATTAAAGAGGGACCCCGCACTAGGTAGGAGTTAGGGCACGCTTACTGAACTAATTATAAGAGGTCCATCTGAGAGGAGGTGCGTACTGGCGCGTTCCAACGGACTCATGTGCATGCATGAGTACGGCCTGCATCTGGGAAAATAAGCCGCTGTAGCACCAGTAAATAGGTCTATGTCCTTCTGTAGGTTGCCACTTTAGGAAGTAATACTGTAACACCCCACCTCCGTTAAGGTCACTCACAAAGGGAATGCCTTAACTTTGGTGGAGCATTTTAGTAAACAGGACAGAAACTTACAAGACAGATAAAACAGTACTTGAAAAATTTTAACTTTATTACAGCGGAAACAGAAATTAATATGGTTACATCCTTTCAATTTCAGAATTCAAGTACAAAATATCAGTCTTGTACAAAAGCCTTCAAAATACATAGTTTAAAATCATAATCCCCATGGAACGGAAGCTATACAGAGCCAAGCCATACTTTAAGCACTTCAAGCAAAGAGAAATCCGGATCAAGCTAAAGTATTTCCCTCCTTGGATAACCTGGGGGGGGGGGGGAACGGAAGAAAGGAGGCGAAACAACAAGGGTCAGACAAAAAGTCTGGCAAGTCCAGTGACTTTCAGCATATGAACAGATAATAATAATATGATATGAACATAAAACTGGATGTGAGATAACTATAACAGGTGTAGCAGATATAACAGAAAAACAGAATGATATAAACTATTGTTTTACACTTCTCTGCACTAATACTAGTATAGCAAAATTAGGTGTCACCCTAATGTCTAAATTGAAGCAGGAACGGGTACAGAATACTTTAACAAAAACAGAATGCTAATAATGGGCCTTTACTACCCGATCATAAACAGACAGAAGAAGAAACATATTTATCCCTATGGAAACAGAATGTGGAATTAGGTGTACACTAGTAATGGGCCTTTACCACCCGAACAGACGGTACCACACAGAAACAGACAGGTGTTACCACCCAACAGAAACAGACAGAACTAAGCGTACCCTAAAACCCTACCCCAAGCGATCGGCTCCCTAATACATAAATATCCTGTGTTGGCCCCACAGTAGGGTGTATCACTCCCTAAAGTGACAACCAATTGGCACAGACCTATTTACAGATGTCACGGCGTCTTACATCCTCAGAGGCAGACCGGGATCCATGCATGCACATGACCCGGTTGGAACGCACCATCAACACCCCTCGTCATTATCAGAATGAACCTCTTATAATTAGTTCAGTAAGCGTGCCCGGACCCTACTTACTGTTGGGTCAAAGTTTTGATACCAGAAAGGGTTACTGACTAATATGGGTCCCAAACAACAGATGACACAAGTAATTCCCCTCCTATCCTTGTGTCCCCAGACTAACAGATTTCAGATTAACTTGTTTACAAGTTCAGACATACAGAATTCAGATTTACTAATTCACAAATTAAGTTAACAAGTTTTCAGACTAACGGATCAGATGTACAGATTTTTCAGATTTGTCTAACTTTGTATTAGGCCTACAGATTCATGGACGGGTTTTACTACATCTATTAATCCCTTTGGTTTAACCCTATTTTTCCCCAATACGTTTTAGACGTCATTCTTATCTTAGATTTGCATTAATTAATTATTAATGCACAGACCTCTCACATTAGGTCGGTAGCTTGTGGCCGCTGGATATGCCGGGCGGTTCCGGGCAGACTTCTGCCACAAGCCAGACCTAACCTCGTGTCTTACGCATGTTATGACTAACTTCTCACATTAGAACCTATTGTTTGCGGCCACTGGATGTGCCGGGCGGTTCCGGGCAGATTTACGCCGCAAACTCATTCTAACCTCGAGTTAGCCATGTTTATCTTTGCGGCCAATTAATTAATAATTTACCGTTTATGCGCACGCCCAATATATATGCCAATTCAGATTATATCAATAACAGGATGATTATATCAACATAGCAGATAACAGATTTTATATGACTTAACGGATTTAACAGATTTAGCAACTTAGCAGATTTTGGCATATAACAGGTTAGGCATTTCAACCGACAAATTTAACAGATTAGGCATTTCAATCTAATTAGCAGTCTAGGCAATATAACAAAACTAGTAGTTTAGGCAACTTGACAAATTAGCAGATTTAGCAAATTTAATATTTCTAAAAGTTCTATTTACATGCCTTGCCCAATCATAAATTGGCCTAAATTCATATGCTTACATAATTGTCACGATTCACAACATATACTCCATGGTTGCATAAGCGCAGAATATGGACATAATTTGCCTTATAACCTATGTTCCAATTTTTGTTAAACTAGCATTTTACAGCAGATTCACATATAAATTATACCAAATATAACCATTAATTTCAATGCATGCCATATATCCAAAAATCCCTATTTAGGTGTAATCACAATAATAGATATCCTAATTAATGTAAATCTTTACACCTAAGTTTCCATATCTTCTTCTTTTTGAGTCATGAATCATTATGCAAACTATACCCAACAATATAAATCTTTAAATCATATCTTCTAAAAATCATATCTTGACTTTTATATGCATTTTGTCCAAAATCTCAAATCATATGTAATCTTACAATGGTTCCTCTTTTCTTCTATCATAGAATATGCATAGATCCAAATCTAGTTTACAACATATGCTCAGTAATTACAGTTCTAAATTACAACATAACTATGCATACAACATGCATAAATTATATGTTCATAGTCAAATTTATGCATATGTCCAATATATTTTATGCCTCAGACCTAAAGTCATACATTCAATTTAGTCTTGTCAAATTTCGCATCATTCATTATTTATCCCAAAATTTGCGTTCATACGTTCATCTCTTATGAGATTAGGCACAGGCTCGTGGTAGCCTGGCTATAAAAACAGAAAAGAAGAAAAGGGATACAGAACAGTCACAGAAAAACAAATCTGACAGAAGAGAATATATATACAATCTCAGATTCAGAATTAAAAACATATCAAAATTATAATTAACGTTTATAGCGGAAAATAACTGTACTTGCCTTGATTGGATTAAAGAAAGAACTTTAACTTGTTGTAGAATCTTTGCAGAAACTTTAATCTCTAGTTTGAATTGAGTTGCTTAGGCTGATGTTGATTATCTTCTAGTTTTAATTCCAGCAGAGCAGCGACGCCATTTTTATTTTTTTATTAGAAGAAGAGAGCAATGGAGGCTAGAGAATTGTGTAAGAAATCTAGGTAGAGTCTAGGGTCATTGTTATAGAGTTTATGAACTGATTAGGACCATCGATGTTGCTTGGATTGATCGTAGCCATTCATTCGAAAGAGTGACCAATTAGAGCCTGCCACCTAGCCCTAATGACAAAGCATGCTTCTGAAAATCGACCAACATAGACTAGGCCAGCCAGGGTGGACTGGGTTCGACCTGGGTCTGGACCAGGTCGACAGCCCTGTCGACAGCCCTGTCGACCTGGCTAGACCAGGTCGACAGCCCAGTCGACCTGGGTGCCTTAGACGGGAATTTTCCCGCCTTGGCCAATTGGGCCCGATTTTTAATTTTAAACTTGTTTTTCTGAGCTGTTCGAATTTTAAACTTAATTCAGAAACTTCCGAAGGCTATATCTTCTTCATACGGACTCCGTTTTTCGAAAACTCGGACTCTATTTCGCGTATTTTTCCGAGACGAATGCAATGGCGTATCCCGTTTCCCTTAGTTCTTTGATTTCAAATAAATTATACTTTAATTTGTTAATTCCACAGTTATAGAATACACGGGGTGTTACAAATACACCCTACTGTGGGGCCAACACAGGGTATTTACGGAATAGAAAGCCTATCGATTGGGAGGTAGTAAATAGGGTACATATAGTCCTATCTATTTCTGTGGGGTACATGTGTTTCTGTCTGGGCTAACACCCATTATTTCTGTTTGGGTACCGAATAATTCTGTTTGGGTTAAAACCCGTTACTAGAGTACACACGAAACTACCATTATATTTCTGTTGGGATCATCCTATTTCTTTAAGCAATTAGGGATATGTAATCCTGCTTCATATCTGTTATACTAGTATTGGTGTAGAGAAATCTTTAGAAGCGCAATATACTCTATCATGTTTACCTTGTCACACTTACCTATTATGATGATATCTCTCTTAACCACTTTGTATGCCTATCGTGATACTTTTACTTATTTACTTGCTAAAAGTAACTGGACTCGCCAGACTTTATGTTCGACCCTTTTTGTTTCCTCTTCTTTCTTCCGTTCCCCACAGGTTCTCAGGGAGAGAATTCTCAGGCTTAGTCAGGATTCTGCTATCATCTAGCTTGGAGCTGCTAGATGTATTGCTCAAGCTTCTATCTTTGCTACTATGGCTATGTTTTCACTTGGGGATTATGCTTCTTCAATTTTGTACTCTGATGTTTAAGAAGAAGACAGATGTTTTAATGATGTATTGGTTTTCATGTATTTCAGACATGGGATGTTTTGACTATGCTACTTTATGATAAATAAAGTATTTATTTCCGGTGCAATTTTTATGTCTGCCTTGTAATATTTCTGTTTCTATTTACCTATAACGCTTCACAAAACTTAATGTATTCCCTTTGTGAGTGACATTAACGAACGTGAGGTGTCACATGTGCAATGTTTTAAATAAAATATTGTAACAAATATGAAAAGCTGGACTAAGAAAAGAACAATGACCACCATTGTTCTAAGCCTTGTTAACAAAAGCCTAAGTGGTCCAGTTAGTTAAAACATGTGGATTTCAAGTGAGAGGTGCAAGATTCGATCCCCGCTAGCACCATATTTTTGTTTTGAGGAAATGACTAAAATAAACACATGTTCATAAGAGAAAATATGCAAAAACATACATACAAAGAAATATAGAAAAATTTATGTATATGAAAATATATGCATATATATATATATATATATATGCAGAAATATATATATATATATATATATGTATGTGTATGTGTATATATATATACTTGAGAGAAAAATCAAAACAAGGTTGCAATCACAGAAATATGGTAAGAATTAAATAACGGCGTAACACCGTTTGAATTTTGAAAATGAAATGAAAGTTGTGCGTATATATACGCGTAAAATGGTTATTAGAAGATTTGTATACATATAAGAAGATTATATGTAAATATATTACTTAGATAAATCAAAGAGAGTATAACGGGATATTAATCAAATATTTAAAATCAAAAACGCCAAAACAGTAAAAAAATCTATACAAAAAGGCTCGCGGGACCCAGGGTGTTGAACCCGGGGTCGACACTAACACATAAGGGTCGACCCAAAGGTCGACACATACACATAGGGGTCGACCCCACCCCAGATCCGGGCAGATTCATCGATGA
The DNA here is from genome assembly GCA_030737875.1 of Allium sativum. Lineage (NCBI taxonomy): Eukaryota > Viridiplantae > Streptophyta > Magnoliopsida > Asparagales > Amaryllidaceae > Allium > Allium sativum. The sequence goes on along the minus strand of CM060909.1, from coordinate 580,431,085 downwards.
ATCTGAATAGTTTTCTTAACCAAGTTCGATGTTAACTCAACGCTGCGTGTACGATAAGATCCTGAACACCTATAAATAGGCTAGTAGAGCCTAGCTTAAATCTCATATTTTCTTAGATGACGTCTATACTCTGCCATTCTTCTTCCTACTCAAATCTTTTCAAAAAAATAGAATAATTAGTTTAATAAAATTCTGATTCAAGATCTGGAGGAAAAGAATGAATATTAATAAAGAAGGTGTTCAGAATTCTATTCGAAATAAGGTAAATTCTTGGATCTGGTCAATTTAAATTTTTCCTCTTTCTTCCTTTTTTCTTTTAGTTAAGAATTGTGATCCATGGTTGTTTAGGTTCTAAATTCAGTAAAGGGGACTATGGAATGCTAGATCTGGACCAGATTCATGATTTGGAAAGCAATTAGGTAAGTGGATTTAAAATATACCTTTTTGATAATGGTATGTTTATCGTTTAAACATTCCCCGTTAATATGCAATGTGATTCTACTAGAAAGATTGATATGTTTAAACATTAATATGTTGAAATGTTAATTTGAAATGTTTAAAAATAAAAATGTTGAGATGTTAATATGATTAAAATGATAATAGGTTGAAATGTTAATAAGCTAAAATGTAAACCTGTTAAAATATGTGTAAGGATTACTGTTGTGTGTGTATATATATATATATATTTTCTAGCTACATGTTAACCTATGACATATTATGTACGCGTACCCTTAACTATAAAAATTGGGATAATTACATGTCAAATTGTTAGATTAGAATAATTATATGATTGATAGTTACACGTTATTATTTTAGAATGGAGCTAATTACACGTTAGGAAGGACATGTGACATGATTATAAGTTAAAATGGAACTAACATGATATCAAGTGTGACATGTAAAAATAGAATTACAGTAAAAATTTGGAAGAATGGACACCTAAATTATATGGAAAATTTAAAGTAAATAGAAAACTGTAACCGCACTTAGACACAAAGTTAAATTCAAATTGCGGTAGAAGTCTACCCGGAACTGACCAGGAAATCTAGCATCCACATGCTTTTAATTTAATGTGAGAGGTCTAGTGTGTAAATATACATGTAACAGTGCTAAGATACGAGGTCAAACTCAACTTGTGGTAGAAGTCTGCTCGGAACCTCCCGGCAAATCCAGCATCCACAATTTATTAATTTAATGTGAAAGGTCTAGTGCATAAACATACATACATACACACACACACATATGAATATTTGTATAAAAGGATAGAAATAAATGTCATTAATTGTAATGAACGGAAATGAATGGAAGTTACAACAGGAAAAAGGATTGGAATGATCGTGTAATGATAATAACCTATTATAATTAATTACTTTAATGATAATGTTATATAATAGGCAGACATGTCCTAGGGACAAGTGGAGATTATAACTTAGGTTATAATAAACGATAAAGAAAATGGGATAACTTATGTAATGAAATAAGTTGTACTTAATTATTAATTAAGTAATCTGCTGAAAAGGATAACATGTTAAAGGCTTGTCCTAGGGACAAGTGGAAATTATAACATAAGTTATAATAAATGGAAAAGGGAACTTACTATTAAACCTTAGTTAAGAGAACTAAGTTAATAAGTAAACAACAACAAGTTATAGTGACAGTATAAGATGAAATTATGATTAAATGAGGAAGGATATGTAAACTTATGGAATGAAATAAGTTATATTTAATCATAAATAATAAGTAACATGTTAAACAGAAACCATGTGAATTGAGATATACTTAATTACATATTAAGTAGAACATGTTATTGTAACTATGGAATCGGACAATGAATAACATAAAAAGATTGTAGATTATACACCTTAGTTTACAATCAAGAGAATAACATGTTATGGGCTTATTAATAAACTTAAATGATTAAGTTATAACCGAAATTAATAAGCAAGAGGAACTTGGTAACTTGAATAAGAAGTCAATATGATTGGGAATAACTAAGTTGAATGGAAATCTTAAAAGGAAAAGCAAGCGCATAATTAAATGATTAGACATTAGGTCAAATAATATGTTAACCTAAAGCACTTGGACCAGTCCGTACGTATGAAGGGGAATAACCCAACGGGGTAAATCATCGTGGTGTCATGAGACACATGGGGAGCACACATCCATCTGATTATCCTGCATGTTGTTTTGTTGATATTCTGCTAGCTCCGAAGGACTGGAAGGGGAAGCACGCGACTTCCTGGGACGTGGAAGGTACTCATGGTAATCCTCTGTGTTGTGACAACATCCTCCTGTGCTTACAAAGGTTAGGTCTGCGCGTTTCTACCCAGTGAGTATGCCTTCATTGCCACGATAATGGGCAATCAAAAGACTGTAAGGTGTTATAGGCGATTCTAGGATCCGAGTATCCTTGTGACTAGGCGAGGTTACGACTACTCTTGAGTAACTGACAGGTCTAACCTATGTGCAAGTCGTAGGGCACCTACCATCGATAGCTGTAACAACCCGAAAATCTGGGCCAGTTTAAAATTTTTATTTTGGCAATTTTTGCGAATTTTGAATATTTAAAATGAATTATTTTAAATAGTATAGACGAGAAATTTATTTTGAATGGAATTTGAATGTATATATTATATATGTCGTCGTTAGAATATAAATAATTATATATAATTATAAATAGAATTGAAAACGGCGCGGTAGTTCGATAATTCGATTTCAAACTTCAATTGAATGTACCAGGTGCAAAACAATCCGGATTTTAGTGAAACCAAAAACATTGGGATCTATTTTAGAATGTCTTTCCAACGAATCCGAAAAATCGAAATTTCATAGCGGGAATCAAAAGATATGTCCAGTTGAAAATCCTGAATAGTCGCTATGGAATTCAGGGCCCTTAAAAATGGAGATTTTGCAAACGACCTCGGATTTCGACGAAACCACTTTTTTTGGGTCCGTGATGTCAAATTATTGCTAGATCCCAAATTTCATAATTTTTCGAATCAATATGTAAGCGTGGCAAAGGAAAACGCGTTTGACCAGTTTCAGTTGATATTAATCGACGAGAAAATGACCATTTTTCTAACGGTCTCAAAATTCGATGAAACTAATTTTGTTAGGACCGTATCGTCAATACGAAACTAGAAAATATTTTTCGGGAATTTTTCTAGTTAGTATGTGACCCCAGTAAATTGAAATGCACGTTCAAATTCAATATATAGAGTTATATGTTGGTTTTAACGGAAACTGATCGAAATGTTCGAATCAGCGTACGATACATATCCCATTGTGTTCGGAATGGGGGTGAAACGCTATGGACAGCAGGCGGTGGGTCTCGTTTAGAGGTCGTATGTAAAAGTCAACTTTTTGAATTAAATAATTACATAAAATAAAAAAATAATCCTTCTCTCTCCTCTCCCCTTATACTCTGCCCCCCCCCTCCCCGCCCGTTCGATTCATTGCAGAAAGTAGAAAGAAAAAAAAGAATCGAAGTCGCGCCTGCCACCACCGCCCTCCCCAGCTTCGCCTCAGCCTCGCCGACCTCCCCGCAAGTGCCGCCGTTCTACTCCCCCCCGATCCTCTTCTTCCCCAAGTCGAACTCCGCCACTCCCCTGCCCTAAATCAGCACCGCGCACCCCCAAACACAGCCGCCACCGCAAATCGCGCCCCCTTGGTGATCCCTCCACCGCGCCGTGCTGCTCCACGCCGGAGCGCCTCCGACGAGTCCCCCTCCTCTTCCTTCTTCGACAGTGGACTCCATTTCGTTAAAATGGTGAGTATTTATATATATATATATGTTTAGTTAGTTAATTTGATAATTAAATAAAAACTGATTTTATTTTATGTAAAAACTAATTTTATTTTATGTAAAAACTGATTTTATTTTGTGATAAAACTGATTTTTCTTTATGATTAAAGATAAGATTTTTAAAATAGAAAAGATAAGATTTTTAAAATAGAAAAGATAAGATTTTTAAAACAGAAAAGATCAGATTTTTGAAATGGAAAAGGTGAAATCTTTATATATTGAATAGCGAAGTAAAAATTCGATTTTTATATATTGAATAGCAAAGTAAAAATTCGATTTTTCCATATTGAATAGCGAAGTAAAAATTTGATTTTTATATATGGAATAGCAAAGTAAAAATTCGATTTTTATATATTGAATAGCGAAGTAAAAATTTGATTTTTATATATGGAATAACAAAGTAAAAATTCGATTTTTATATACTGAATAACGAAGTAAAAACGTGATTTTTCTATATGTAGAGAATACGGGCAGTGAAAAGTGACAAGAGGCAAGAGCAGTGAAGATTTCTACCTAGGAAGAATCGTGGCGTTGGATTAGCAACTCTGTGAGAATTTCTCACCTTTCAATTTAATTTTTCTAGTTATAAATATATACTAGTATGCAGACGGTGTTTAGTAACACCCGACACCCGTCGTCCACAGACCATGGACGGCTTGTATGCTTGTTTGTTTGATTTTGCTGTGTAGTTGATTGTGTGATGTGATGTGAAATGAAATAGAATATTTATATAGTTAAAATATTTTATAGTTAAAAATAGAATTTTTAACATGTATATGAAATGAAATAAAAATAAACAAATCGGACGATTTGTTTATATACACACATTTGACTGATATTGATTGGGACGATAAATTTTACACATCGCCCAACTGCACAAATAAAATCTGTGTTTGATTGTTTAAAACCCCACACGGGTATTGGGATGATATATGACATACACTAGTCCCAATAATTAGCTGTATGTCGATCGATTGATTGACAGACTGTTATAAGCGTTGAATATTTACATTTGATGCTTATACAGTGTAGAATGCACTTTGGATGATGGTCGATTATTCATCGTTGTTATTGTATACATGTGTTGTAGAAAATCCATATAATTAACATTATATGGTAATTGATTGGGCCTCATTCCATATTCGAAATAGAAATATTTGAAATAGAAATATTTGAAATAAAAATATTTGGAAATAGAAATATTTGAAATAGAAATAATTGAAAATGAAATATTTGAAAAAGAAATATTCGAATAGAATATTTGAAAATCAAAATATATGAAGCCGTGTTGATTAGATTGACGCCATTTTGACGTGAACGATATTTATATTATTTTATTCAAATTGAAGCGAATATTAAATTGAATTGAAATTCGAATTTAATTGAATTGATTTGAAATTCAAAATAAACTGAAATAGTTTGAAATTCGAATAAAATTGGAATAGAATCGAAATCGTTTTGAAATGAATTCGAATAGAATTGAAATAGAATCATTTTGAAATAAATTCGAATAGAATTGAAATAGAATCGTAATCGTTTTGAAATAAATTCAAATTGAATTGAAAACGAATTCAAATTGAATTGAAAACGAATTGAAATTGAATTGAAAACGAATTGAAATTGAATTGAAAACGAATTGAAATTGAATTGAAAACGAATTGAAATTGAATTGAAAACGAATTTGAAATTGAATAGAAAAGGAATTCAAATCGAGTTAAAATCGAAATTGAATTTAAATCAATTTGAAATTAATTTAAAACGAATTTATATTAGAATATTCAATTTTGATTTGAAATTGAATATGAAGTTGAAACCGTTTTGAAAATGAATTTAAAATGATTTATAAAGCATGTTTTGAATTGAAATCGACGAAGTATATATTATATATATTATATATATAATATAATGGCCTGAATAGAAAGCGCCGCGCCGCGGTAGTTCGCGAATTTCGACCATTGACTTCGAACGGACATTACGGGAGATCTGACCGTCGGATTCTCCTAAATCCGGAACCGTTGGGTTCGTATCGAAAAGAGCTTTCTAACGAATGTGAGAAATTAGAAATCTAACGGTTGGATTTGGAATTATGTCCAAATCAAATTTGAAAATGGTCGTTGTAAGTGCAGTTCGATGGCCATTGATGGAAATCGACTGTACGGGCCTTAATAAAATTATTAAAAATATCAATAATTAGTGTAAAATCATAAGAAATGATTTGTGAAGAATTGGGATGAAAAACTCCATATTTGAAAAGATAAAAATAGATTTTTATCGAAATGAACAAGTTTTGAACTAGAATTAAAATTCTATTTATTTTTAAATAAATAAATTGAATTTGAAATGGTTTTGAAAATAACCAGAATTTCCAATGATTGCACTGGAATGGATTTGAATCGAAATTATCTTCGGAATATTTCAATGTTGGATTTCGTGATTATACAGATGTTGTTATGGAAATTTGAAAGATATAGATATATATATCGTTATTTCCGATACGATATCTGTTGGTCGTACAATTTGATATTGAATATAAGCCGATATATTTTCTATTCAGAGCCTTGTATTTAATATGAAATGTGATTTGGGTTTGTCGTGAATGGTGTCTTGATTTACACTGTTCTTGAACCCAGTTGAGAAAAGATTAAATCTTTTTATTTAGATTTAATGAAGAGTACCAATTAAATAATATTTAATTGGAATTGAATTGATATTGATTTTTGGGTTTATCGTGGACAGTGTTTTAAATAACACTCGTTCTTTAACCCGATAATTAATGGAATGTGACTTTGGGTTTATCTTGAACCGTGTTTTAAATGACACTGATTCTTTAACCCAGTTAACGATTAAAACTAAGTGGAGTTTTAATGAAACTTTAATTAGATTGAAATGATCGAGAATGGAGTATCACCTGTTTTGCTCCAAGCGATAGTTAAATCTTTAATTAGATTTGAACGTGAAATGGTAATTGAATTTACCGATAACACCGTGGTGTTAGATATGAAGTATTACCAGTTTTACTTCATGGGATGAATAGGTTGGGATTGGGAAATTAAAACAAATGATTACTTCGGTAAAGTTCGTTAATCCCGACTAGTTTGAATTGATATTCAAAAGTAGATTAAAGAATAAATTCAAGGAATTTATCTTGGATAAAATTAATGGGAACCTTTCCCTATGAATGTGAAATTTAGAAACTAACTGTCGGTTAGCCAAGCAGAATGGTTTTCTGGATATTGATCTGATGTTGGTTTCGGCCTTCGGGGTTAATGTTTGGGAAATTATTCTCTTGATTAATTTACGGTTAGTGACTGATGAATTGGAATGAGGCGTATGTTGCGTTTGTGTAACAATTATTTAAAATATACGCGAGTAATTCGGAAAGACCGGGTTTATCCCATTCTGAATAACTGATACGACGATAAGTCGAAGATGAAGACGGTGGTTGAAGACCGGAAGTCTTCACATCGTTTGGGTGATTACAGATGATCTTGATTGGGCTGTACACCCAAGATGAGGGAATCAATCGGTGGTCATCCAGATGTGCTTGGAGATCGATGGATATGCGAGGCAAGTGCCTTCGGTTTCGTTCAGACCCAGAACGGACTTGTAAATGGACTGTGTGCCTGACATTGGATTTCATTCTGTGTGACTGATATCGGTTGCATAGAGTGGTTTGCCTGTGTGGCATGCTAAGATGCAATTGATCGAGGCTTCTGTTGAAAAGCAAAGTCTTGTAGTGATGATCAAAGCACAGCCTGTGTGGCACAGCTTTGTGTAACGTGAATTCGCGAGCCTCACACCCCGGTTGTGAACCAAAAACGGGAGAGGACCTCAGGGAGGGCATGCGTTTCTTTCTAGCTAGGGTGGTGTCAGTGACCTACCAGCCCTGACATTTATATACTTTTCACCTGTGTGGTTGTCGCTGTTGTGAGGCGCCTCGGTTTGATCGGACGATCCGGGTCCGGTGGAGTCATTCGTTGGCTCATTTACGCCCCAAAGGGCGGCGAAACGTAGTGATCAGGAATTTTAATCCACATCGGTGGACCGGCCCTGATGATCCAAGGGTCGATGCGCTCTGACCCTGAGGCTCGGGCTAGAGAGTCTCGAAGACGGTGAGGATGATCCCTAGCCTCAGTTCATAGATGGAAACCCAATTTCCAAATAAGTGACATTTGCGGTTTTATTTGTAAACCTATATATGGCGACATAGTGGCATGGGACGCTCATGTCGCCTATGATTGATACTTATGATTTGAAGTTGTTTTATACACTATGCACTTATAATAGTATCAAATGATTTGTTTTTCCACGTATTAAGCATTCTTGGCTCTTATAAGATAAAAACCCTATCCCCCGGCTTGCGTTGCATTGTGTGATAGGACCTGGGTCTTATAACAGCTTCATTTTTATTTATTTAGCATTGCGCTGTTTGTTTTATGCACTGGTATTCTTGGGAGAAAACCCGTTCCGTGTTATACGGCGTGGCCCCTTGATTTATCTAACTTTGAAATAAAGATTAATAACCGTTTTAGTACTCACACCAGTCATATGACTGACCTGGAGTTTATTGTTTTAACCTAAACTCTGGGTGCCCTTATTTTGACACGGGCAGCTAGTAGTTTTGGTTTTGCAGATTTATATTCACAGGATCCTGGTTTACAGCTGGAACGATATCCGGAAAGCTTTGTATCCGTATATCTCTTCTAGTTGTGTATTGTATTATTTTCCGCTGCGATGTATTTAAATGTAATTTAAATCTATGATATTTCTGTGTAATATTCATTTATACTCTGTATATTCTTATATTCTGATGCATTGTTGTAATATACAATGAAATGTTCTTTTGTATGCGTTCTGTTTTGTCGTGTTTTCAAAACGATCGGGCGTTTCGAATGGTCTAGATCGGTTTAGCGATTGATTCGGACCGAGCGAAATTCCTTTTCGTCACATTAGCTAGCTTGATACGTGACGCGCGATGCGGAAAGGCGGAGTGCTAAACCAAAAGACCATAAACCTTTTGCTATCAAGTCTACGGGTGAAGAACATGCCAATTAGGATTTGTTGTTTGTTGTTTTCTCTTAGGCCAGATCAGTAGTTCTCAATCTTGTTCGCCTTTCACTAGTTGAGGGAGGGGTCAGGTGGGACCATAGCCACTGAAAATGTAGACCTTAGCATTTGTTTATACAGATATCTTGAAAGCTCCCGATCGAGTTCCATCTTTCTTATATAGCCCTGCCACGAGACTCGGTGCACAGTAGAGGTTATATGCGGTTAAGGCATCGAGTACGATTGACGACACGTATGTGGGAAAGTCTAGATACATGCATTCCTGCTCTGGGTGGTGTATCGTAGACTCGAGGGCATTACTCTGTGATGGAACTTGATTCGATCTAAGGTGGCATTCCGTACGCTTACGTAGTATGACAGATATATGCGGAACGTAGCATTGTTATATAGAGATCCGTATGTCACTCCGGCGTAGGATGAGGGACTGTGTACATTTCTGTTGGAATTCAGGTTGTTATTCCTATATAGATAGTGAGTGAACATATTTGTATTTTTTAAAATATATATTATATATATACCTAGATCCGTAGAGCAACCTACTAAATAGAAAGAGCATAATATGGTAAGAATTGGGATATTTGTTTGTACACTAAAAGAATGAACATAGGAATCTGAGACCCTTAGGTAATTTGGGTGGGAAGTGTGCAATATACTTTGTATGGAAGAAAGGTAAATCCCATATGTTATTATTTCAAGTTAGTGGGTCTGGCAGTAAAACCTTATAAATTGTAAAAGGTTAAAAAAAAGAAGAATTGGTTAGAAATATATATCGTTGAGAGAATTGCCCTTGTGGGAGTGTCTAGGAAAAGCCTAGTTAGGATTGGAAACCCACTTTGAGTCTAACCCATTATTAACTTTTTAAAGAACTTGAAATTATAAAAGCTTTTGGAAGATGGTTTATGGTGTTTTCAAGTTTTAGTCTAAAAAGTTATGGTTTTAAAATATGTAAAGAAGTAAAGATTGGGTTTGAAGTAAAATGGGGTATATTTTGTAAGTAGTGCTTACTTGCGAAATTTTTTGTCTAAAATAAAATTCTCTCAGTAAAAGATGCATATTATAGAGCATGTATAGCTTGCTAGTTTTCATATTATATTGCATGAAAGGATTAAAAAGCAAAACTTAGAAAATGTTGCATTTTGTTGAAAGCTTGAATTTTCAGTAAAGAATGTCTTGAAATCTCTATTCTTTTGCCAATCATTTTGATAAATTGTTTTAACGAGAAAATTTTGTTGGGTGGACAAAATAAGGTGTAGAAATTAAGAACAGAGTACATGCTTGCACCTTATAGTAAGAACCTGAACCGACCTTATAGGCAAGAACAAGTCGTAAACCTGATTGAGCAATAGTTGCCCTTATCTACTCCGGTTTTTGTGATTTGAAAAAAAAATGATGATTTACATTTTTTTTAAGATGGCATGTTTTTATGGTTTGGCAAAAGTAAGTTTTCATGACGAAAATGAAGTTTTAACACTTTTATTTTTCGAAAGAGAATTTTAATGAAAAAGACCAAACCGTGTTTTAAAAAGTATAGAGTAGCGTTTGCTCAAAAAAAAGTATGGAGTAGGCAAGGAGTAGTGCCTAGGAAAGACGGGAAAAAGTTTTGAGGCTATGAAGTAGATAACAAGAATTATCTTGTCTTGGAATAATGGTAAGTTCCATAAAATGCATAAGCATTGAAAAGCTTAGGGTGTTGCTTGAAATGACTATTGGTACACAGCTTGGACAAGTGGTGACTACTAGATAGTGAAGGACAAGTAAGTGTTTAGACCCTGTTGGGGTAAAACCCGTTATTACATTTCTATTGGGATCGTTTTGCTATTTTGTTCTTGTCGGGTAGTTAGGGTAACACCTAAACCTATCCTTGATCCCATGGTTTAAACTTTTCTGTCTGAAGGGGACATAGTCCTGAGATTCTTGACCGTTAGTAGTAGTTATGTGGAGTGTCTGTTTTTCTGTTTTAGTTAAAAGACTAGAAGGCTTATTTGAAACTAAATTTAGATCAGAGGATTAAGTTAAATAAGCTAAGAAAAGAGTAATGGCACAACTAAAAAGGGAACAACAAATTCAATAAAGCAACAAACATGAATGTTAAAGAAAGATGGAAAATTTTGAGAAAAGATAAATAAGAATAAATTTTTCCAAGATAAGTTGGAAAAGAAAACCTGTAACAAAGAAAATTTTCTTATGTGAGCTGTGCTTGGATAGGAAAATAGGCAATATTTATAAATAGTTTCATAATGTCCAAGAACGGTTGGAGAAAGGTCGAAAACGAAAATGGGAGGTGTGAAGTTTTCCGTTTTCCACCTTTTTGTAACATAAGAAATCGAATTAAATAAATTAGCTTTTTCTAAAATTCAAAAAATAAAGTTGCTTGGTAGGGTTTTGGACGCAAAAATTGGATGAACTGTGCTCTTGCTTTGTAAGAGTGTGGGAAAAATTGGATGAAAATGTATTTTGGTCTTCAAAATATTGCATTCAAGTAGAACTGCCAGTATATTTAGGATGTGAGCATCATATTTTAAAAGGATATTTGTAACAACCCGTATTTTTCAATAACATGTTAAAACGAGAATCAAGGCAGAGTTTAATTTTAAATTCTGAATCAAGTAAAACGGGCTATGCCATTGCGTTCGTCTCGGAAAAATACGCGAAATAGAGTCCGAGTTTTCGAAAATCGGAGTCCGTATGACCCGGTTAAGGCCCAAAGAAGATTTCTGGAAATTTGAATTTCGGAAACAGTTTTGGAAATCAGATCTGGGGCCAGGCGGGAAGTTTCCCGCCTAGGCCATGTCGACAGGGCTGTCGACAGGCCTGTCGACTTGGGCCCAGACCCAGTCGATAGCCCTGTCGACTTGCCTGTCAACAGGGGGTGGCCGGGGCAAATAGCCTGGCGCACCTGTTTGTCTCACCTGGTCTTGTTCTTGGGCTGGGTCTAGAAGCTTCCGAGATCTGATGGTCCTAATCTATCCTAGGGTTAATCTAAGGGCCTAAAACTATCCTAATCTCTATAAAAAGACCCTAAACCTAACCTAAATCCCTAAAAATCAAACCTAGCAACTAAGTGCTGCCAAAATCAATCTTGATCATGGCCTCCATCTCAAATCCCTAGAGCTTATGCATTCAAATCGGGTTCAAATCAAAAGGTGCAAGCTTGCTACACCAAATCAAGGCCAAATCAACATTGCTATGCGAGTTCCATGACGATTCTTCTACAAAGGAGGCACCTTTCTTAGCCAAGATGATTCATGCTCCTTTCCCTAGGCCTAACTATGTAAGTTCTAGCTACTTTTGGATCAAAACGGTATTTTTAATGTTGACATGGGATAAAATGAGGCTAAACATGATTATGCGAACCTATATGAACCTTACCTTGCCTCTTGTGTTCATGTTTATGATTTTAGGCCATATGAGTGACTTAATCATGCCTCTCATGCTATGCATAACCTAGTTTAACTTGCAAGTTTGGATCTTTATACATGAAATGCTAGCATGAACCTTTAGGAACCACTTTACTTGTGAAACATTGGCCAAGACAAGATTTTGGGGCTTATGCATGTTTATGAACCCGAACCCCTTATGCTAACATGCAAGTTTGTGGCCAAATCCTTTATGAGATTATGCATGCTCGTGGCCAATCCCCTCTTTTAAGTTGTGCACGTTTATGGCCAAACCCTTTTTGGTAATATGCATGTTTGTGGCCAAATTACCTTATGACACTGTGCATGTTCATGGCTAATCCCTTTATGATGTTATGCAATCCCTTTTTGGCATCATGCATGTTTTGAGACCAATATGTGACATAGTATTCTTACTATGTTGACTCGCTTTGCTTGCGTTGGGAAAACACGATTTTGGGTAGTTAGATAAACATGAACATGTCGTGAAATCTTAACTTGAATATGACATGTGTTTATACTTGAAAGATAACATGGAAGTTGGCATGTAAGTATGCATAAAACATGAGCTTGGGAATTTACCTATTAAGTTAGGTCTACCCTTTGGGAATTTACCTATTAAGTTAGGTCTACCCAAATGCTTGAAAAACTTGTAACATGTTTTGGAAACATGACGAGCTTAGATAATATGAGTGTGGCCAACTCGAGGTTGGGTTGAGTTTGCAACGTAAAACTACCCGGAACCAACCGGCCTAACTAGTAGTTGCAAACAATAGGACCCAATGTGAGAAGTTGGTCATGTCGCGCTTAAGACCCGAGGTTAGACTAGGTTGTGGTGTAAATCTACCCGGACCCGCCCGGCTTAACTAGTAACCACTACAAGGTCTAATGTGAGAGGTTGAGGGTGCATTAATTAAATTAATGCCACATAATAGGGTTAAGTTAATTTGATTAATGAGGCTTAACCAAATATGATATGGACAATTGGGTTAAGTAATTTGATTAGGCTAATGATACTTAACAAAACATGATAAGCTTGGGTAGGTTAAGTAACTTGATTTGCCTAATGACACTTAACCATTTTTATACGACTAGTGGACGGGATTAAGTTAACCAACACTTAATCAATCCAACACGATAACGTGATAAGGTTAAATAAATTTTCTTAATGACACTTAACCGTATAATACAGTTAATGGATGGGGTTAAGATTAGGCTTAACTAATCTAAACACGGTAATTCGATAGGGTTAAGTTAAACACTTAACCAATTTAAACTTGATAATTCAATGAGGTCAAGTAACCCATACTTAACCGACTTAACTTGGTAATTTAATGGGGTTAAGTTAAACACTTAACTAATTTAACACGATGATTTGATGAGGTTAAGTGACCTATACTTAACCAATCTAACTCGTTAATTTGATGAGGTTAAGTGACCTATACTTAACCAATCTAACTCGTAAATTTGATGAGGTTAAGTTAACCTATACTTAACCAATCTAACGTGAAAACATGATAAGGCTAAGTCATGAATCGTTTCGAATACGCTTGACCGATTTGACTCGGTAATTTGATGGGGTCAAATTAATATATACTTAACCAATCTAAAATGATAATTAGACGAGGTTAAGCCATGGATTGCTTGATATACTTAACCAACTTGACACATGGTCTGTAGGGTTAAGTCTTGGACTTGGATACTTAGCCAGTTTCGACATGTTTTGTAGACGGGTTAAGTTGTGAACTTAATTGACACTTAACCCATTAGATAAACCCTAATTCGGAGGATTAGGTAGAAAACCATAGTTAACAAGGATTATGGAAATAAGGCTAAGTGGTAAACCTTAGTTAAGGGAAACTAAGTAATAACTCTTAGTCAAGGAAATTTGGACCATTTCTTAGATAGATCAGTAACCCGATACGTTAGAGTATGCGTGTAGGAGCAGGCTATCTGATTTGGATAAAGGCTCCAACGAACTGGGTAACGAAGCAGCGGCTTCGGGGAACGTGAGGATATTCTTGGGATCCCTCTGTGAGCTGTCAGGTCATTATACTAGGCTCACGAGAGGTTGAGGTCTGCGGTAGAAGAACCAAGAATATGCCTTGGTTGCTATGCGAGCGACCTAAAGACTGGGGTGGATAGCAGTGAGTCGGCGGATACATAAGGTGCCCGAGATAGCAAGTTCGTCGATCATCTACCATCTTGAGTCAAGCGTGTACGTACGGAAAGGCAGGGAACACCCAACAGACCATAATTTGTTATCTAATTATGGGTGAGGTAGGCCGTAGGATGTGGGCTGGCCGGAGTGTAGTTCTCATGCAAGATTTTCTCTTGTGTTGCCTTTCATTAGTTGAGGGAGGGGTCTCGTGGGACCATAGCCACGTGTAGAAAAGCAGACCTTAGTATCTGCATCGGCAGATAAATCCAAAGCTCCCGACCGAAACCTGTATTTCTTGTTTTGCCCTGTGACAGGACTCGGATGGCACGATGTGATACATGTGCATACAGTTATAGAAAAACGATTCACGATGAATGCGTGGGAAAAAGGGGCACGGTTGAGGGTTAGCGTAATCCCTTGTGGCCTAGGTGGTTTAACCCAAACCGAAATACGAAAGCGTGCAATAGGTAAGCGTAATCCCTAGTGGTTCTAGGTGGCGTAAGTCCTAGTAGTTCAAACGATGATTCATATGGAAGAGCCTAGCTAGAACAAGGGTGACAGTCCAAACGACTTCAAGGATAATACGACATGAGGAAGCCCGTACGAGGTACGGCAAAGGACTGAACTTATATACATGGAAAGAAACATATGATTTGAGTAACCTATATATGTGATATATTAGGTTGACATGGACCATTACACGACTTTGAGCAAGGGACGTTCATGGTTAACACATGACGCGGGTAGGGATACTAGTACGAGAGGTGCAGAGCAAATATACATGTTAGAACTAGGAAGAATATACATAATAGATACCGTGGGATGTTAGACGGGGTAGATACCTTGGGATAATGTACTCGATAGAAATCTGACGATGTGATACCTTGATTTATCATAACACCGTAGTTTATCATGATACCTTAGTTTACCTTGCCGCAGTAGTTCAACCGGCTACCCTGGTTTATCTATCTTGTAGTTATCCTTATGTTTACTTTCAGTTTATGCATGTCATGTTACCTTTACCTGTTTTTATACTGGAAGTAGATAGGACTTACTCAGTCTTTTTGACTGACCCGTTTTGTTTCGCCTCTTTTCTTCCGTTTCCCCCCCCCCCCAGGTTTCAGGGAGGAAACAATGCTGTTTAGTTCGGACTTCTTCTGCTTGAAGGTCATCATGGATGGCTTGGACTTCTCTTGGCTATGGCTACTTTACGGTTTTACTTGGGGAATAATTTATTAAAAAGTCTTTATGCTTCTTTACTATTGCAAGACAGGTTTTGATGTACTCTGATGTAAAAGGCTTTAGACCTTATGTATTCATGTTTATGAAAGTTTGATTTTACTTCCGCTATTTATTTATATATGTTCTGTCTTGTGATATTCCTGTGCATGTTTACCAATAATGCCCCTCTAAAGCTAGTGCATTCCTTTGCGAGTGACCCTTGCGGAGGCGGGGTGTTACATTTGGTATCAGAGCAGAAGGTTGCCAGACTGGGCAAAAGTTTTTAAAGACCTTCTGAAAACTATTTGAAAATCGTTTATAAAGAAGCATTTTTCAAGAAAATCTTCTTTTAAAAGAAAAAGGCTATTCCCCAAAGGCCATTAGCACTATCCTTGTTTCCTTAATTGAATCTCTTTTCCTTTCTTTCCTCCATCTGTAGTCACAGTGGTTTTAACTGCGACTAGTCTTTTCTATCTACAAAAGTGCTTTCCATGCGATGGAGGTGGTTCTCGAGAGACCAGTGGCCGCGTTATAAGAAAGGATAATGAGAAAGAGGATAAAGGATACGAGCTTAAGGATGAGCAACTGGTTGGTATGGCTTAGTCCTCAAAGGAGGGAGAAAGATGAACAATGAAACCCATGACGAGAGAGTACCTTTGGCATGGTGAAACGGGATGGATAGTTAAGTATCATGGAACAGGGACAAGATCATTCGGAGGGCAATAGTATGCTCTCATTTCTAGGGTACCTCAGAAGGAGGGTAACGATCTTGTCAAAGGTTTAGCTTTTCTTCTCTATCATCCTGTCGGGACTTTGTTTTGATCACCGCATTTTTTAAGTCCGCTTCGATAGTTGAGTCTCTGCACCTTAGTACTAGCGTAGTAGAGAATCCCGCTTTTGTCTCAAGTCCTATTGGAAGATCGGTCCATTTATTCATAGCTTGTTTGGATTTGAGAATGTCTATATCAAGTGTTGAGCTTGGAAATAATGCTTATGTTTATAAGTTGTGGATGGATTCTAGGGATGAAGTGGTTATCCAGTAAGGGGTGCCACTCTCGGTTTTAAAAGGAGGGTAGTTAGACTCTTGGCTTGTTTTGGTAATACCCTCGAAGTCTCGTGTAACCTTTTGGGTTCTGTCATGGCTAGTTACCTAGAATCCCAGGATGCAGTTGTTGGTAATCCGTTTGAATAGAACTCGCCGCTAAGGCGGATGGTTCGGTTCGATTATGTATGAGTTATCACCCTACTAAGGACTCTTGGCAATTTGGATTGGCATCGGAAAACGAGATCCAGAATTCACTAGTGAATTTTGGAGAGCTGGCTTGAGTACGTAGATAGGGTTGAGCCAAGTATACTAGGGAAAGAATAAGTGCAGGTGGAACGAGAGGCGACGAGGAAATGAGTTCCAACTCATGTTATGGAAACAGGAAGTAAGAAGCTGCGAAATCGTGAAGAAAAAGGGGCGGTCAAGGCACGATGGAACTAAGCTCAAGGTAATGCGACGCAGGAGACTGAAGACTAAATACGTGCATGATATCTCTTTTGGGAATATATCCTCGACCCCTGTTTTCTGTTGAGCTTGCTTGTAGGCTATCTTTTATGGATATCCTCTTGGTCCTGTTTCTGTTACAAACCCCGCAAGGAGTTTGTTTTGTTTATCTTCTCGATCTTATTTTAGGGAATCTTAGGTAGAACCCTATGGATGTAAACATGTATTTGAAACATGTTATGGTTGATATGGTTGCAAATGATTGCAAGTGGTTGCTCGTGGATGCGCGAATACACGTTAGATATTATATTGACGCGATCACATTTCATGTTGCATATACACGAGTATTTATATTTGTTTATGGATGAAATTGAATGGGTTACCATGTGGACGTTGCATATGGATGAATGTTTGTGCACGCATATAGTGTATATATATGACTAGGACTATTTGCATACATGTTGGATTCATGGCACTAAACATATTTTTGCATTCAAAAGATTTTTTTTCAGGCCTGATCATTAGCATTAGCTAAGGAACATGTACACACACGTTTTGCATACATTCATAAAGCATTAGGAGTCGTCTAAGGACAACGGTTGCTTGTGGATGATGGTTTGAGTAGATGGATGATGGATGGTAGGATATGTTCTTCCTAACTTAGAGATTTCGGGGACGAAATCCTAAAAGGTGGGGAGAATGTAACAACCCGTATTTTTCAATAACATGTTAAAATGAGAATCAAGGCAGAATTTAATTTTAAATTCTGAATCAAGTAAAACGGGCTATGCCATTGCGTTCGTCTCGAAAAAATACGCGAAATAGAGTCCGAGTTTTCGAAAATCGGAGTCCGTATGACCCGGTTAAGGCCCAAAGAAGATTTCTGGAAATTTGAATTTCGGAAACAGTTTTGGAAATCAGATCTGGGGCCAGGCGGGAAGTTTCCCGCCTAGGCCATGTCGACAGGGCTGTCGACAGGCCTGTCGACTTGGGCCCAGACCCAGTCGACAGCCCTGTCTACTTGCCTGTCGACAGGGGGTGGCCGGGGCAAGTAGCCTGGCGCACCTGTTTGTCTCACCTGGTCTTGTTCTTGGGCTGGGTCTAGAAGCTTCCGAGATCTGATGGTCCTAATCTATCCTAGGGTTAATCTAAGGGCCTAAAACTATCCTAATCTCTATAAAAAGACCCTAAACCTAACCTAAATCCCTAAAAATCAAACCTAGCAACTAAGTGCTGCCAAAATCAATCTTGATCATGGCCTCCATCTCAAATCCCTAGAGCCTATGCATTCAAATCGGGTTCAAATCAAAAGGTGCAAGCTTGCTACACCAAATCAAGGCCAAATCAACATTGCTATGCGAGTTCCATGACGATTCTTCTACAAAGGAGGCACCTTTCTTAGCCAAGATGATTCATGCTCCTTTCCCTAGGCCTAACTATGTAAGTTCTAACTACTTTTGGATCAAAACGGTATTTTTAATGTTGACATGGGATAAAATGAGGCTAAACATGATTATGCGAACCTATATGAACCTTACCTTGCCTCTTGTGTTCATGTTTATGATTTTAGGCCATGTGAGTGACTTAATCATGCCTCTCATGCTATGCATAACCTAGTTTAACTTGCAAGTTTGGATCTTTATACATGAAATGCTAGCATGAACCTTTAGGAACCACTTTACTTGTGAAACATTGGCCAAGACAAGATTTTGGGGCTTATGCATGTTTATGAACCCGAACCCCTTATGCTAACATGCAAGTTTGTGGCCAAATCCTTTATGAGATTATGCATGCTCGTGGCCAATCCCCTCTTTTAAGTTGTGCACGTTTATGGCCAAACCCTTTTTGGTAATATGCATGTTTGTGGCCAAATTACCTTATGACACTATGCATGTGCATGGCTAATCCCTTTATGATGTTATGCAATCCCTTTTTGGCATCATGCATGTTTTGAGACCAATATGTGACATAGTATTCTTACTATGTTGACTCGCTTTGCTTGCGTTGGGAAAACACGATTTTGGGTAGTTAGATAAACATGAACATGTCGCGAAATCTTAACTTGAATATGACATGTGTTTATACTTGAAAATATGACTTGAAAGATAACATGGAAGTTGGCATGTAAGTATGCATAAAACATGAGCTTGGGAATTTACCTATTAAGTTAGGTCTACCCTTTGGGAATTTACCTATTAAGTTAGGTCTACCCAAATGCTTGAAAAACTTGTAACATGTTTTGGAAACATGATGAGCTTAGATAATATGAGTGTGGCCAACTCGAGGTTGGGTTGAGTTTGCAACGTAAAACTACCCGGAACCAACCGGCCTAACTAGTAGTTGCAAACAATAGGACCCAATGTGAGAAGTTGGTCATGTCGCGCTTAAGACCCGAGGTTAGACTAGGTTGTGGTGTAAATCTACCCGGACCCGCCCGGCTTAACTAGTAACCACAACAAGGTCTAATGTGAGAGGTTGAGGGTGCATTAATTAAATTAATGCCACATAATAGGGTTAAGTTAATTTGATTAATGAGGCTTAACCAAATATGATATGGACAAATGGGTTAAGTAATTTGATTAGGCTAATGATACTTAACAAAACATGATAAGCTTGGGTAGGTTAAGTAACTTGATTTGCCTAATGACACTTGACCATTTTTATACGACTAGTGGACGGGATTAAGTTAACCAACACTTAATCAATCCAACACGATAACGTGATATGGTTAAGTAAATTTTCTTAATGACACTTAACCGTATAATACAGTTAATGGATGGGGTTAAGATTAGGCTTAACTAATCTAAACACGGTAATTCGATAGGGTTAAGTTAAACACTTAACCAATTTAAACTTGATAATTCAATGAGGTCAAGTAACCCATAGTTAACCGACTTAACTTGGTAATTTAATGGGGTTAAGTTAAACACTTAACTAATTTAACACGATGATTTGATGAGGTTAAGTGACCTATACTTAACCAATCTAATTCGTTAATTTGATGAGGTTAAGTGACCTATACTTAACCAATCTAACTCGTAAATTTGATGAGGTTAAGTTAACCTATACTTAACCAATCTAACGTGAAAACATGATAAGGCTAAGTCACGAATCGTTTCGAATACGCTTGACCGATTTGACTCGGTAATTTGATGGGGTCAAATTAATATATACTTAACCAATCTAAAATGATAATTAGACGAGGTTAAGCCATGGATCGCTTGATATACTTAACCAACTTGACACATGGTCTGTAGGGTTAAGTCTTGGACTTGGATACTTAGCCAGTTTCGACATGTTTTGTAGACGGGTTAAGTTGTGAACTTAAGTGACACTTAACCCATTAGATAAACCCTAATTCGGAGGATTAGGTAGATAACCATAGTTAACAAGGATTATGGAAATAAGGCTAAGTGGTAAACCTTAGTTAAGGGAAACTAAGTAATAATTCTTAGTCAAGGAAATTTGGACCATTTCTTAGATAGATCAGTAACCCGATACGTTAGAGTATGCGTGTAGGAGCAGGCTATCTGATTTGGATAAAGGCTCCAACGAACTGGGTAACGAAGCAGCGGCTTCGGGGAACGTGAGGATATTCTTGGGATCCCTCTGTGAGCTGTCAGGTCATTATACTAGGCTCACGAGAGGTTGAGGTCTGCGGTAGAAGAACCAAGAATATGCCTTGGTTGCTATGCAAGCGACCTAAAGACTGGGGTGGATAGCAGTGAGTCGGCGGATACATAAGGTGCCCGAGATAGCAAGTTCGTCGATCATCTACCATCTTGAGTCAAGCGTGTACGTACGGAAAGGCAGGGAACACCCAACAGACCATAATTTGCTATCTAATTATGGGTGAGGTAGGCCGTAGGATGTGGGCTGGACGGAGTGTAGTTCTCATGCAAGATTTTCTCTTGTGTTGCCTTTCATTAGTTGAGGGAGGGGTCTCGTGGGACCATAGCCACGTGTAGAAAAGCAGACCTTAGTATCTGCATCGGCAGATAAATCCAAAGCTCCCGACCGAGTCCTGTATTTCTTGTTTTGCCCTGTGACAGGACTCGGATGGCACGATGTGATACATGTGAATACAGTTATAGAAAAACGATTCACGATGAATGCGTGGGAAAAAGGGGCGCGGTTGAGGGTTAGCGTAATCCCTAGTGGCCTAGGTGGTTTAACCCAAACCGAAATACGAAAGCGTGCAATAGGTAAGCGTAATCCCTAGTGGTTCTAGGTGGCGTAAGTCCTAGTAGTTCAAACGATGATTCATATGGAAGAGCCTAGCTAGAACAAGGGTGACAGTCCAAACGACTTCAAGGATAATACGACATGAGGAAGCCCGTACGAGGTACGGCAAAGGACTGAACTTATATACATGGAAAGAAACATATGATTTGAGTAACCTATATATGTGATATATTAGGTTGACATGGACCATTACACGACTTTGAGCAAGGGACGTTCATGGTTAACACATGACGCGGGTAGGGATACTAGTACGAGAGGTGCAGAGCAAATATACATGTTAGAACTAGGAAGAATATACATAATAGATACCGTGGGATGTTAGACGGGGTAGATACCTTGGGATAATGTACTCGATAGAAATCTGACGATGTGATACCTTGATTTATCATAACACCGTAGTTTATCATGATACCTTAGTTTACCTTGCCGCAGTAGTTCAACCGGCTACCCTGGTTTATCTATCTTGTAGTTATCCTTATGTTTACTTTCAGTTTATGCATGTCATGTTACCTTTACCTGTTTTTATACTGGAAGTAGATAGGACTTACTCAGTCTTTTTGACTGACCCGTTTTGTTTCGCCTCTTTTCTTCCGTTTCCCCCCCCCAGGTTTCAGGGAGGAAACAATGTTGTTTAGTTCGGACTTCTTCTGCTTGAAGGTCATCATGGATGGCTTGGACTTCTCTTGGCTATGGCTACTTTACGGTTTTACTTGGGGAATAATTTATTAAAAAGTCTTTATGCTTCTTTACTATTGCAAGACAGGTTTTGATGTACTCTGATGTAAAAGGCTTTAGACCTTATGTATTCATGTTTATGAAAGTTTGATTTTACTTCCGCTATTTATTTATATATGTTCTGTCTTGTGATATTCCTGTGCATGTTTACCAATAATGCCCCTCTAAAGCTAGTGCATTCCTTTGCGAGTGACCCTAGCGGAGGCGGGGTGTTACAATATTTTTGAAAAATTTGCATACATATCGGAGGTACCGCTTAGGCATACATGTATTATTATGTTGTATTACACTTTGCACAAGTGCACAATGTTTGCAAAAATTGGATGCACACATGATGGATGGATATTATGCGAGGGATCATATAATTTTTACCCTTATCAAATTTCGGGGATGGAATTTCCTAAGGGTGGGAGATGTAACACCCCACATTTTTTGACAATTAAATATTTAATAGTGCATATGTGTATATATATGCATAGAAATAAATATATGATTGCATGTAATAAATACATGCATTGAAAAAGAATAAAAAGATTAATGTAAATAGTAATGCAATACATGCGTTAAAAGAATGAAGAAATCATTTGCATGCAGTGCAATATGTTGCATGTAATGATTTAGGGGATATGGAAGCAAAATTTCTAGGTGCTGGAATAACAACTACAGCCCTAGCAGGTGGTTCAGTTGGAATTGATAGGTCCGCTCTTTTCCAATTAGTTCAGTCGCAAGAAATCCATCAATGCAACTAAGTTGTTTGAATTGGCTGCCTTGGATATCAAACCTATTGAAAGTGTTAACCAGAAGTGAGAATTGAACCATTGGCGCCCTGCCTTACACCCTTTTCGAGTTCCCGAAAAGAAAAAAGATAAGTAGCGAGCAAATATTATATATTAATAATAAAAGAAAAGTGGAAGAAAAAGATGCATGCAAAATGATAAGATTACATGTAATGGTCTAAATAAAATATTGTAACAAATACGAAAATGAGGAATAAGGAAAGAACAATGACCACCATTGTTCTAAGCCTTGTTAATAAAAGCCTAAGTAGTCCAGTTGGTTAGAACATGTGGCTTTCAAGAGAGAGGTCCAAGGTTTGATCTCCGCCAGCACCATATTTTTGTTTTGAGGGAACGACTAAAATAAACACATGTTCATAAGAGAAAATATGTATAAACGTACATATACGGATATATAGAAAATTATATGTATATGAAAATATATGTGTGTGTACAAGAGAAAATTCAAAACAAGCATGAAATCACAAAAATATGGTAAGAATTAAATAACGGCAAAACACTGTTTGATTTTGAAAATGAAATGAAAGTTATATGTGTATATATATATATATACACGTAAAATGGTCATTAGAAGATTTGTATACATATAAGAAAATTATACGTAAATATATTATTTAGATACATCAAAGAGAGTATACTGGGATATTAATCAAACGTTTAAAATCAGATACTTCAAAACAGTAAAAATTTGCAAAAAAACGCTCGGGGGACCCAGGGGTTCCACCCAAAGGTCGACATCAACACATAGGGGTCGACCCTTGGGTCGACACATAAACATAGGGGTCGACCCCGGGGTCGACCTCACCCAAGATCCAGGAAGATTCATCGATGAATCTGGACTGTTTTCTTTACCAAGTTCGATGCCAACTCAGCGTTTCGTGTACGATAAGATCCTGAACACCTATAAATAGGCTAGCAGAGCCTAGCCTAAATCTCATATTTTCTGAGATGATGTCTATACTCTGCCTTTCTTCTTCCTCCTCAAATCTCTGCAGAAAAATAGAATAATTAGTTTAGGAAAATTCTGATTCAAGATCTGAAGGAAAAGAATGAATATTAATAAAGAAGGTTTTCAGAATTCTATTTGGAGTAAGGTAAATTCTTGGATCTGGTCAATTTAAATTTCTCCTCTTTCTTCCCTTTTTCTTTTAGTTAAGAATTGTGATCCATGGTTGTTTAGGTTCTAAATTCAGTTAGGGTAACCATGGAATGCTAGATCTAGACCAGATTAATGTTTGGAAAGCAATTAGGGTGACTGGATTTAAAATATACCTTTTTGATAATGGTATATTTATCGTTTAAACATTTCCCATTAATATGCAATGTAAATCTACTAGAATGATTGGTATGTTTAAACATTAATATGTTGAAATGTTAATTTGATATGTTTAAACATAAAAATGTTGAGATGTTAATATGACTGCAATGATAATAGGTTGAAATGTTAATATGTTGAAATGTAAACCTGTAAAAACATGTGTAACGATTATTATTGTGTGTGTGTATATATATATATATATGTTCTAGTTACATGTTAACCTATGATATATTATGTACGTGAACCCTTAACTATAGAAATTGGGATAATTACATGTCAAATTGTTAGATTAGAATAATTACATGATTGATAGTTACATGTTATTATTTTAGAATGGAGCTAATTACAATGTTAGGAAGAACATGCGACACGATTATAAGTTAAAATGGAATTAACATGATATTAAGTATGACATGTAAAAATAGAATTACAGTAAAAGTTTGAAAGAACGGACACACCTAAATTCTGTGGAAAATTTACAGTAAATAGAAAATGTAACCGCACTTAGACACAAGGTTAAATTCAACTTGTGGTAGAGGTCTGCCCGGAACTGACCGACAAATCCAACATCCACAAGTTGTTAATTTAATGTGAGAGGTCTAGTGGGTAAATATACATGTGATGGTGCTAAGGCATGAGGTTAAATCCAACTTATGGTAGAAGTCTGCCCAGAACTACCCGACAAATCCAGCATCCACAAGTTGTTAATTTAATGTGAGAGATCTAGTGCATAAACATATATATATATATATATATATATATATATATATAAGAATATATGTATAAAAGGATAGAAATAAATGACATTAATTGTAATGAATGGAAATGAATGGAAGTTACAACAGTAAAAAGGATTGGAATGAACGTGGAATGATAGTAACCTATTATAATTAATAACATTAATGAGAATGTTATATAATAGGTAGACATTTCCTAAGGACAATGGAGATTATAACTTAGGTCATAATAAACAATAAAGAAAATGGGACAACTTATGTAATGAAATATGTTATACTTAATTATAAAATAAGTAATCTGCTGATAAGGATAACATATTAAAGGCTTATCCTAGGGACATGTGGAAATTATAACATAAATTATAATAAATGGAAAAGGGAACGTATTAGTAAACCTTAGTATAGAGATCTAAGTTAGTAAGTGAAGAACAACAAGTTGTAGTGACAGTATAAGATGATTATGATTAAATGAGGAAGGATATGGTAAACTTATGGAATGGAATACGTTATATTTAATCATAAACAATAAGTGAATTGTTAAACAGAAACCATGTGAATTGAGATATACTTAATTACATATTAAGTAGAACATGTTATTGTAACTATGGTATCAGACAATGAACAATATAAAAAGATTGTAGATTACAAACCTTGGATTATAATATAGAGAATAACATGTTGTAGGCTTATTAATAAACTTAAATGATTAAGTTATATCTGAAATTAATAAGTGAGAGGAACTTGGTAACTTGAATAAGAAGTCAATATGACTGGGAATAACCAAGTTGAATGGAAATCCGAAAGGGAAGAGCAAAATGATTAGACATACGGTCTAATAACATGTTAACCTGAGGCGCTTGGACTAGTCCGTACGTCTGAAGGTGAATAACCCAATGGGGTAGATCATCATGATGTCATGAGACACGAGGGGTGCGCATGTCCATCTGATTATCCTACTTGTTCTACCTGTTGTTCCATTGATATTCTTCTATCTTCGAAGGACTGGAAGGGGAAGCACGCGACTTCCTGGGAGATGGAGGGCACTCCTGGCAGTCCTTTGTGCTGTGACAGCATCCTCCTGTGCTTATAGAGGTTAGGTCTACGCATCTCTACTCGGTGAGTATGCCATGATTGCCATGATAGTTGGTAATCAAAAGACTGTAGGGTGGCATAGATGATTCGACGATTCGAGTAGCCTTGTGACTAGGCTAGGTTACGCTTACTCTTGAGAAATTAACTAGTCTAACCTAGGTGATAGCAAGTCGTCGGGTACCTACCATCGACCGTCAGCTTGATACGTGATGCACGATGTAGAAAGGCGGTGAGCTAAACCAAAAGACCATAAACCTTTTGTTATCAAGGCTATGGGGCCAATTAGGATTTGTTGTTTTATTGTTTGCTCTTGGGCTAAATCAGTAGTTCTCAATCTTGTTCGCCTTTTGCTAGTTGATGGAAGGGTCAGGTGGGACCATAGCCACTGAAAATGTAACCCTTAGCATATGTTTATATAAATATCTGAAAAGCTCCCGACCGAGTTCCGTGTTTTTTGTACAGCACTGCCACGAGACTCGGTGCATAGTAGAGGTTTGTGCAGTCAAGGCATCGAGTACGATTGACGACACATACGTGGGAAAGTTTAGATACATGCATGTCTTCTCTAGGTGGTGTATCATAGACTTGAGCGCATTACTCTGTGATGGAATCTGATTCGATCGAAGGTGGCAGTCCGTACGCTTACGTAGTATGGCAATGGCAGATATATGCGAAATGTAGCATTGTTATATAGAGATTCGTACGTCACTCCGATGTAGGATGAGAGACTGCATACATTTCTGTGGCATTACAGTGGAGACCATGCGATTGGGGTACCATGGGATGTAACTTAATATTGGGGGTAACTACAAATATATTGTATTAGGTTAATACACTGGGAAGTAGATGGGTATGACATGTGTGTAAGCCTTGAGTTTTGTTAACCCAAGTAACCTAATAAACAAGAAAATGAAATTGAACGGTATATGTAGAATTTTCCGAAATGTGTAGTTTAAATCCAAACACCAGAATTTGTGTTCTGCCCCCCCTCCTCATAACATACTTGCAGGTTAGATTTGTGGCAAAGATATGATAGCTTTGAATACTGGTTAGGCAATATTATTACTACTGTAAGGCTATATTTTGATTACATTATATTTTATCCATTCCGCTGTGAGATGTTTTTTTGAGCTCTGATATATTTTATATCTCTGTCTTTTCTGCAGGATACCAGACCAAACCAACACAAGTTTCGATAGATTAGAATTTTGAAAAAAAATTGGTCTATCAGAATTGGGTTGTTACACCTAAGGTCATTGAACCTGTCGTAGCGGCTGGTGAGTGCAGAGTTCAACTGGATGAGACTAGAAATATGGATGAAGCTTTCGGAAAGAGATCAATAGACAACAAACAAGTTTCTCAAGCTTTGGATAATTCTTTTCAGTGCCTGGCAATATCTTGCTGATATAACAGACATGCCATTGGACACCATCTTCTTCGCACACTAGAGTCGAGCTAATTGCCTGCACAGAAACAACCAAATAGATAAATAATTCCTGGAGGTCCACATGTTTTAATAGAATAGATGGCCGTTCCAAGTGAATCAGGATGTCTTGGAATGCGATAATTCACTCTGGTGTCCGTGCAAAGTTGTGCTTCCTTTTTCTGGGCAAGTCAAAGAAAGGAAAGCACTAATCAGTTGCTTTTGATATGAATTGACTTAGGTCGTACACCTTCCTGTTTAAGTTTTGAACGTCTTTAATGTTATGCTGGGCTTGAATTTTGTAACACCCCGAATTTTTGAATAATCAGATTAACTAAATTTAAGAATACTTAATTTCAAATGTGGGAATTAAGGGAAACGGGTTGGCCATTGCGTTCATCTCGGAATTCTGCTTGAGATAGAGTCCGAGTTTGCGTAAAACGGACAACATATGATGGAGATATGGACAAACGAAGTTAGGCGGAAAAAACTAGAAGAAGAAAAAAGAATGCACTGGTGCACTTGGGAAGTGCGCCAGTACAAAAATGCACTGGCGCACTACCCAAGTGCGCCTAGGCCGAGCAGGAAGCCTGCACGGCTTTCTGGTGTGATCTGATCCACATTGTGACTCATTGCTAAGTCCTTTCTGACTCCTTGCTGAGTCATTAGGGCTGACGTGTCACCCTATCCTGACTGAATGGTTTCGATTAACCCAAAGAGCATCCAACGGCTCAAATTGAATTGGAATTCTATATAAACATGTGTAGACTCAAACCCTAGAATCAAATAAAAATTAGATCAATGGCTGTCATACTGTCTCTCCAAAACCTAGAGTAGCCGCCACCAACTAGAAGCAAAGTAAAGCAACTCAATTCTATTCAAATCAAAGTCTAATCTCAATAACGAAATTGTCTACATCAAGGGAACGCTAATCAATTACAGAATTCAGATCCCAGAACTCAAGACCCTCTTTTTCTGTGAGTTCTAGTCACTTTTAGGTTTAAATAGATAAAAGTGAATTTTGGTAGACTATGATTTGGGTACATGTTGTTTGTAGTTATGCAAGTTTATTGTTGTTGTGGATCATGAAATTATACAAGTTTATTGTTGTTGTGGATCATGAAATTATACAAGTTTGTTGTTGTGGTGAATCATGAAATTATGCAAGTGAAATTCATAAACCTATGCAAGCTACTATGTTGCGAATTCATGAATCTATGCAAGTTGTTATCATGAACCTACGCAAGTCACCAATGCAAGTTATTATGATTTAGAACTCATGCAAGTTATTAATTATGTTATGGATTCATGAACCTATGCAAGTTATTGTGTGATGAATTCATGAACCTATGCTAGTTGTTATCTTGTGAATCATGAACCTATGCAAGTCACCTAGGCAAGTTGTTAATTATGTGGTAAATCATAATTATATGCGAAGTTATCATGTCATTTTCACTAGTTGTCATGCTTATGTCAAAAATTGTACTGAAACAATCACCTTGTCATTCCCTTTATTTTATTATTATAGCGAGACTACTTTTTAGCCTCGATAAACGCCAAAATGCACGCGATTACGCTAGTTAAGAAATAGGGAAAAAGGGGAATTTGTAATAGGCATAATTTATATAGTGATTATGTAAATAGGACACATGATTCTAGTAGGGAAACATATTATGACATAGGTAAAGTTGAGTAAAAATGGTATAATTTGAATACGACCATTTATGGATAGGAAATTCGAATTGTTAATAAAATAGGTATTGACACTTATAAAAAGGAAAGGATTAATTAATTAACTTAATTAATCAAATGAGGAATGTTTAAGCAATTAAAGTCTGAAAGTTTAGTTAACACTTATGACCCGAGGTTAGGTTACATTAGTGGTGGAAGTCTGCCCGGACCCGACCGGCATATCTAACAGCCACTAATGTTGAACCTAATGTGAGAAGTCTAAGTGTGTGAATGCGACTCGGGCTAAGACACGAGGTTAGAACCAACTGTGGAATAAGACTGCCCGGACCGACCGGCATATCCAGCATCCACATGTTGTAGGCCTAATGTGGGAGGTCTAGCCCAACATAACCATAATTGGACATGGTAATAAGAAAAGACTACTTAACCTAACTCAATACATGTGGACTATATGATGATAGACAAAAGTTAGGGTTAAGTAAAGTGAGTCGGATTGTGGGTGGGTTAAGTACAACTGATGGGTAGGTGGGTAATATTAATATATATAGGCCCACAAACTTAACCATTAAATAAATAGGATTAAATCAGTGGGAGGGTTAAGCACAACTGAAGGGTAGGTGGGTAATATTAATATATAGGCCCACAAACTTAACCGGATAAAAAGGGTTATGTAATTAAAGACACCTAATGGTATACATAACCAGGGAAAAGTAGTAAAGTTATGTGTTAAAGAAACTCTTTGGGGTACGCATAACTAATGGGAATAGATAGAGTTATGTATTAAAGACACCTATAGGTAAGCATAACCGATAGGTAGATTAAGGGTTATGTATTAAAGACACCTATAGGTACGCATAACTGATTGAGGGCTATGTAATTAAAGACACCTTAGGGTATACATAGTCAGTAGAAAACCTAGTGGGGATACAAGACATAGGGTAGAGCTTGTATCATGTTTGTGGGACCCATTTTAGTCAGTAACCCGGAGGGGTATCAAACTAAAGAACTCCGTACTAGGCGGGGAAGGGGTACGCTTACTGATTGATTGTAAGAGATCTAAAACGAGACAGATGGTGTGGGCGGCGCAAACCGACCGGGGACATGTGCGTGCTTGGGCCGGGCAGAGGGGGACAAGACGACCGTGACACCAGTAGGTATAACTGTGCACACCTTGGGTTGCCACTTTAGGGAAGTGATACCCCCTAGTTGTGGGACCAGCACAGGGTATCTACAGAGTAGGGAGCTGATCGATTAGGGTAGTGGTTAGGGTATACCCGGACGTATGCCCTAAGTCTACCAATTTATAGTAGGAGGGTAGTGGGTACGACTAGTTGAGATAGGAGCAGGTGACACCTATGACAGCAGCTAGGAATACACGAAACTACCACCATCGTTATCATTAGCGGAAGGGATCATCCCATCTTGATTTTACTAGTGCTAGTGCAGAGTAGTTTGTAGTGAAGCATGCATCTTACCTTATTTGTCCTGTCATACCTGCCATTTGTACCGTGAATCCTCTTATCCACTTTGTATTCCTGTCATGTTTACCTTTATTTATTTACTGGCTAATCACCAGACGTATGTCTAACCTAGTTTGTTTCGCCTCTCTTCTTCAGTTTCCTCCCTAGGGTCTCAGGGAGGAAACACCCAGGTTTAGTCAGGATTTGGATATCATCTTCTAGGAGCTACTTCTGAAGTATGGCTCGAGTCTCTATCTCTTATATGGCTTGCTCTTTAATATGGGGAATGATGTTTTTCTTTTAAATACCTATGTACTCTGATAATGTAAGACAGAAGTGTTTTGTTGTAATGGTTTTACGTAACGAAGTATTTTGGTGATTTAATAAAGTTGTTTATTTTCCGCTGCAAAATTTTTATATCTGTCTTGTGATATTCTGTGTCTGTTTACCTAAAACGCTCCACTGAAGTTAAGGCATTCCCTTTGTGAGTGACCTTAATGGAGGTGGGGTGTTACACTTGGTATCAGAGCTGAAGGTTACCAGATTAGATAAAAGTTTTGAAAATATTTTTCAAAAAGGTTTTAAAAGAAAGTATTTTTAAAAAGGATAGCCTGTTTTGAAAAAAAATACCCGAAAAGCCATATGAAGTATCCTTCGGTCCTTTTTCTAAAATCTCTCCCTTTTTCTTCTTAGCATGTCTGAGGATCTTAACCTTCCAGAGGGTGTACCAATAACTGGATGGTTTAGGAGGTATTTGGAAGTTAGGACCACCATCGTAGGTCCAGCAAATGTTCCTCCTCCCCCAGCTGCACCCGTTCCTCCTCCTCCCCATCCTCGTATTGATACTTTTGGAAAGATATGTAAGGACTTCTGGGCAATAGGCGGGATACCTTTTCATGGGCCGGAGACATTTGTTGAAGCTCGAAACTGGCTAAAGGAGGTGGAAAAATTGTTTGGAATCTTTGAGGTAGAAGATGGAAGAAAGGTCCAGTTAGTTGCTTGGTTAATGAAGGATGAGGCCTCATTTTGGTGGGAGGTCACTAATGGAGAGCATCCAGTTGATACATGGCCAGATTTCAGGCATAGGTTTGAGGCGAAATTTCTCTCACGTGCAGAAGAAAATCTATACATGGAAAGGTTCTTGGAATTGTAGCAGGGGAATCTGTCCGTAAAAGAGTACGTTAACAAGTTCAATCAGTTGGCGAGGTTTGGCTTAGACTTGGTGAACACACCTGAGAAGAAGGCTCTGAGATTTGTTAAAGGCTTGAATGAGCCGCTACACAGATTGGCTATGACCCACGTTCCCATGGGGGCCACTTTTGAAAAGATGGTGGATATGGCCCTAATGCATGAAGAGGACATGGGAGCAAAGAAAGAGGAAAAAGTTGAAGGGGCGTTGAAAATGAGAAGGCGGGACCCAAGAAAGGACAGCAACAACAACAACAGAAGAAAGGCGAGAAGGATGACAAGGGCAAGGATAAGAGGAAATGCCACTATTGTGGGAAAGAAGGTCACCTAGTCAAATAATGTAAAAGGAGGAAGTTCAATTGCTTTAAGTGCGGAGAGGTCGGACACTTCTCCAAGGAAAGCCCGAAAGCACAGGGATCGCAAGGGACTTCTGGATGGCAAGCGTATGCTCTCGTGGCAGATGGATAGGATAGAGATAGGAAAAATTTATGTAAAAGGTTTAATTTCCTTATCTGATTTTGAAGTTAAGACTCTTTTGGATTCTGGCATTTTGATTTTGTAATTGAGACTCTGCACTTTAATACTAGTCTTGTTTCTGATCCCATAGTTGTTTCAAACCGCTTTGGTGGTTCGGCTCATTTATTGGTGATTTGTAAGGGGTTGAAATTATCTGTGTTAGGCATCAAAAATTTGAATGTGACATTTGTGTGCTCAAGTTTATAGGCTATGGGTTGGTTCTAAATGGACCAGCTTTCTATGAAGAGGGCCGTTCTTGATTTTGAGAGGCGGGTCGTTAAGTTTCTAACTTGTCAAGGGAAGACCCCCAAAGTTTCTTATGACTCACAAGGGTCTGTTATGCTTAGCTTTCTGAGAATCATTTTGCAATCTGATATGTACCAGTAGTCTGTAAGTATCTGAATATTTCTGAAGGATAGGGGTTTCTACTCGAAGCATGAAGAAGATTTCCAGTTTTGACATTGTTTAATGGGGGTAATTCTCTGAGTGTCAGTATGATGTTGATTTCGGTCTTCAGGGCTGAAACTTAGGGAATTATTCTCTTAACCGATGTCAAATGGGAACAAATCTTTTGTTTTAGTTATATCATTTGTTTGTATCCCATCAACCGAATCTTCGACCTTTAGATAGGAAATCCATGGATGTAAACATGTGTTTGAGACATGTTATGTTTGATGGTTGCAAGTGGATGCAAGTGTTTGCTCGTGGATGCATTTACACACACGTTACACACTAGATCGACTCAAATCACTTTCATATTGCATATAAAAATGTGTACGTATTTAGGGTAATGGATGTATAATGGTTGTGTTATCATATGGATGCTGCATTTTGATGAATGGTTGTGCACACATGAAGAGACAATATGTATCAAATAGGAAAATTGCATACATGTTGGACTCATGGCACTGACATAATTCGCATTAAGGAGGTCAACTGAATCAGTGGACCACCTAATCTTTGCATTAGATAAGGAACATATACACACATTTTTGTATATGTTCATACAACATCAGAAGTTTTCTAAGGACAATGGATGCTTGTGGATGATGGTTGAGTAGATGGGTGATTGGATGGTAGGACACATTCTTCTTAACTTGAAGATTTCGAGGACGAAATTCTTTAAGTAGGGTAGAATGTAACACCCCGAATTTTTGAATAATCAAATTAACTAAATTTAAGAATACTTATTTTCAGATGCAGGAATTAAGGGAAACAGGTTGCGCCATTGCATTCGTCTCGGAATTCTGCTTGAGATAGAGTCCGAGTTTGCATAAAACGGATACCATATGATGGAGATATGGACGAACGAAGTTAGGCGGAAAAAACTAGAAGAAGAAAAAAAATGCACTGCCGCATTTGGGAAGTGCGCCAGTACAAAAATACACTGGCGCACTTCCCAAGTGCGCCCAGACCGAGCAAAAAGCCTGCACTGCTTTCTAGTGTGATCCGATCCACATTGTGACTCATTGCTAAGTCCTTTCTGACTCCTTGCTGAGTCATTAGGGCTGAGGTGTCACCCTATCCTGACTGAATGGTTTCGATTAACCCTAAGAGCATCCGACGGCTCAAATGGAATTGAAATTCTACATGAACATGTGTAGACTCAAACCCTAGAATCAAATAAAAATTAGATCAATGGTTGTCATACTGTCTCTCCAAAACCTAGAGTAGCCGCCACCAACTAGAAGCAAAGTAAAGCAACTCAATTCTATTCAAATTAAAGTCTAATCTCAATAACAAATTGTTTACATCAAGGGAACGCTAATCAATTACAGAATTCAGATCCCAGAACTCAAGACCCTCTTTTTCTATGAGTTCTCGTCACTTTTAGGTTTAAATAGATAAAAGTGAATTGTGATAGACTATGATTTGGGTATATGTTGTTTGCAGTTATGCAAGTTTATTGTTGTTGTGGATCATGAAATTATACAAGTTTATTGTTGTTGTGGATCATGAAATTATACAAGTTTATTTTTGTGGTGAATCATGAAATTATGCAAGTGAAATTCATAAACCTATGCAAGTTACCTATGCAAGTTACTATGTTGCGAATTCATGAATCTATGCAAGTTGTTATCATGAACCTATGCAAGTTATTATGATTTAGAACTCATGCAAGTTATTAATTATGTTGTGGATTCTTGAACCTATGCAAGTTATTGTGTGATGAATTCATGAACCTATGCTAGTTGTTATGTTGTGAATCATGAACCTATGCAAGTTGTTATGTTGCAAAATCATGAATCTATGCAAGTTGTTAATTATGTGGTGAATCATAATTATATGTGAAGTTATCACGTCATTTTCCCTAGTTGTCATGCTTATGCCAAAAATTGTACCGAAACAATCCCCTTGTCATTCCCTTTATTTTATTATTATGGCGAGACTACTTTGTAGCCTCGATAAAAGCCAAAATGCACGCGATTACGCTAATTAAGAAACGAGGAAAAAGGGGAATTTTTAATAGGCATAATTTATATAGTGATTATGTAAATTGGACACATGATTCTAGTAGGGAAACATATCATGACATAGGTAAAGTTGAGTAAAAATGGTATAATTTGAATATAACCATTTATGGATAGGAAATTCAAATTGTTAATAAAATAGGTATTGACATCTATAAAAAGGAAAGGATTAATTAATTAACTTAATTAATCAAAAGAGGAATGTTTAAGCAATTAAAATTTGAAAATTTAATTAACACTTATGACACGAGGTTAGGTTACATTAGTGGTGGAAGTCTGCCCATACCCGACCGACATATCCAGCAGCCACTAATGTTGAACCTAATGTGAGAGGTCTAAGTGTGTGAATACGACTCGGGCTAAGACATGAGGTAAGACCCAACTGTGGAATAAGACTGCCCAGACTCTACCGGCATATCCTACATCTACATGTTGTAGGCCTAATGTGGGAAGTCTAGCCCAATATAACCATAATTGGACATGGTAATAAGAAAATACTACTTAACCTAACTCAATACATGTGGACTATATGATGATAGACAAAAGTTAGGGTTAAGTAAAATGAGTTGGATTGTGGGTGGGTTAAGTACAACTGATGGGTAGGTGGGTAATATTAATATATATAGGCCACAAACTTAACCATTAAATAAATAGGATTAAATCAGTGGGAGGGTTAAGTACAACTGAAGGGTAGGTGGGTAATATTAATATATATAGGCCATCAAAATTAACTGAATAAAAAAGGTTATGTAATTAAAGACACTTAATGGTATACATAACCAGGGAAAAATAGTAAAGTTATGTATTAAAGACACCCTTAGGGGTACGCATAACTAATGGGAATAGATAGAGTTATGTATTAAAGACACCTATAGGTAAGCATAACCGATAGGTAGATTAAGGGTTATGTATTAAAGACACCTATAGGTACGCATAACTGATTGA
Source organism: Allium sativum (assembly GCA_030737875.1). Lineage (NCBI taxonomy): Eukaryota > Viridiplantae > Streptophyta > Magnoliopsida > Asparagales > Amaryllidaceae > Allium > Allium sativum. The sequence continues at coordinate 580,395,328 of CM060909.1, read as the reverse complement.
GGGCTATGTAATTAAGACACCTTAGGGTATACATAGTCAGTATAAAACCTAGTGGGGATACAAGACATAGGGGAGAGCTTGTATCATGTTGTGTGGGACCCATTTCAGTCAGTAGCCCGGAGGGGTTTCAAAGTAAAGAACTCCGTACTAGGCAGGGAAGCGGCACACTTACTGTAAGAGATCCAAAATGAGACGGATTGTGTGGGCGGCGCAAACCGACCGGGGACATGTGCGTGCATGGACCGGGCAGAGGGGGACAAGGCGACCATGACACCAGTAGGTATAACTGTGTACACCTTTGGTTGCCACTTTAGGGAAGTGATACCCCATAGTTGTGGGACCAGCACAGGGTATCTACAGAGTAGGGAGTCGATCGATCAGGGTAGTGGTTAGGGTACACCCGGACGTATGCCCTAAGTCTACCAATTTATAGTAGGAGGGTAGTGGGTACGACTAGTTGAGATAGGAGAAGGCGACACCTATGACAACAGCTAGGAATACACGAAACTACCACCATCGTTATCATTAGCGGAAGGGATCATCCCATCTTGATTTTACTAGTAATAGTGTAGAGTAGTTTGTAGTGAAGCATGCATACATCTTACCTTATTTGTCCTGTCATACCTGACATCTGTACCGTGAATCCTCTTATCCACTTTGTATACCTATCATGTTTACCTTTATTTATTTACTGGCTAAAAGTTACTGGACTCACCAGACGTATGTCTGACCTAGTTTGTTTCGCCTCTTTTCTTCTGTTTCGCCCCCAGGGTCTCAGGAAGGAAACACCCAGGTTTAGTCAGGATTTGGATATCATCTTCTAGGAGCTACTTCTGAAGCATGGCTCGAGTCTCTGTCTCTTATATGGCTTGCTCTTTAATATGGGGAATGATGTTTTTCTTTTAAATACCTATGTACTCTGATAATGTAAGATAGAAGTGTTTTGTTGTAATGGTTTTATGTAACAACGTATTTTGGTGATTTAACAAAGTTGTTTATTTTCCACTGTAAAATTTTTATATCTGTCTTGTGATATTCTGTGTCTGTTTACCTAAAATGCTCCACTGAAGTTAAGGAATTCCCTTTGTGAGTAACCTTAATGGAGGTGGGGTGTTACAAATTTCCTCAATAGCTTTGATTTTTTTAGATTTGACTCGATTCCCTGTGAGTTAATAATGAAAAGTAGAAATTTTCTGATGCAACGGTGAAAGAGCGTTCAAAAAGATTGATTTTCATGTCATATTTACGGAGAACGTTGAATATTACCATGAGTTTGTTGACGTGGTGGTTCGACACCCTCGTTTTCACGAGCATGTTGTCCACATAACCTCCATGATTTCCCAATTTGATCCTTGAACATTCGGTTGACCAGTTGCTTATAAGTGGCTCTAGCATTCTAGAGATCGAAGGGCATAATAACATAGCAGTAGAGCCCAATGTTGTTGATGAAGGAAGTGAGCTCCTGATCTGAAAGGTACATTGGAATTTGATTGTAGCCTGAGTACGCATCCATGAATGAAATAAGTTGGTAGCCTACAGTCGAATCAACAAGTTGGCCGATCTTTAGGAGCAGGAAATTGTCTTTTAGCCATGCCTTGTTAAAATTTGAATAGTCGACATATGTCTGTCACTTCCCGTTTGATTTTCTGACCAAGACCTGGTTGGAGACACATTCAGGATCAAGGGCTTCGCAGATAAATTTGTTTTCAAGTAGCCTATATATCTCCTTTTTAAGTGCCCCTCGTCTTTCTGTCTCGAAGATTCGGGTCACGCGTTTGATTGTAAGATGCTTCGGATCGATACTAAGCATGTGGCAGGCAATTCCTGGGTCAATGCCACACATATTGAAATTGATCCAAGCAAATACATCTAGTTTAGCCCATAAGAAATCCACAAGTTCTTCCTTTATTGTTGGGTGGAGTTGTGATCCAATCTTTAAGACCCTAGTCAAGTCAGCAGGGTTGATTGGAACATAGATGGTTGGCTCCACCGAGGTAGCCCTTTCAAAATTGGGCTCTTCGTCTTCCCGTGGATTGAGATCTTAGAAGAGACGATAGTTGCACCCGAGTCAGGCCTCAAACTCCAGCGACTGTTATGCGCTTATAGTTTTGGCGCAATGGAGTAGGTCTGTGCCTTTTCCCTTCTTCTTATTGATTGTATCTTTCTATTTTGTGAGATATAAGGCTCTCGCGGTAGCTTGGTTTCCTTTGACGACTCTGATCCCAGACTCTGTTGGAAATTTCATGAGAAGGGACCATGGTGCCATTAGACTTGGAATTATGGAAGGAAAGTACGTCCGAGAAAAACATTGTGAGAAGAAGGAACATCGATGACCATGAAGGTGAGCCATCAGACTCTACTACGATCCCCATCTGCGAGCTAGACTAGAAGTTCTAATAGACCAACTGGCTGATTGGAAGCGTCATTTAATCCGTGGATGGCAGCATGGTAGGGCTTATAGTCTTTGGCCTCAAGTTTCATCTGATCGTAGGTCGACTTTAGAGCTCCCCGAGTTGACGAGGACATTTAGGACATAGGCTGGACATAGTATGTAGAGATGATGAGGGGATTTATGGCCGGAATTCCAATTTCCATAGCATCCTGCTCACGGAAGACTATGTGATAACGCATAGTCCTTTGGAACTTTGCCTGGACAGATTCATCTTAAGCGGAGCATGCTTCCAAGTCAGCATGCTTAATAAAGTTGGTGTATTCTTCCATATGCCTGAAAATTTTATTTGCGGGGTGAGGCCCGCCGAAAATTTTGTTAATCATGATACCCCTCAGGTGGTCTCGGATTAGAGGGCCCAGGGGCCACTTAAACTTGAGGAGGTATGGTTGCTGAAGGGCCCGCGGATGCTTCTTGAGTTGCAAGGTTTTGAACGTACTGCTCGAGACATTTCTCTCGAATAAGCTTTTCAATGTCATCATTAAAGGTGAGGGAAGTTGTTGGTGTTGTGGCTGAACATATCATGGAACCTGCATTATTTGCCGGAATTCTTCTCTCAGCTGGTAGATTCTCTAATGTTTGGCTTCTTATATTGCATTGTGTTGTAGGTCTCTAGGTTGATTGTCCCCACCCCAGAATTGAGTAGTGTGTAGACTTTATAAGTTAGGTAGCGGTCACACTTCTTCGAATCTCCAGGATGCTGGTTGTTACGACCACCTGATTTTCCATTGTTTGTCTTATGCTTGAATTGGGTTATCCCTTTACCCTTGTCAGAAGATTCCTCGACTTTTCTCTCTCTTGATGATGTCTTGAACAGTGCTTTGGTGTGGGTTGTTAGGATGGCTAGTCTGAGTTGCCCTATTTCTGCGCACTTTTCTTGACACAAACTAATTAGCCTTTCAATAGAAAATCTTCCAAAGTTTTCAGTTGCTTCCTATCGATCCAATCTTCGAATTTGGTATTGGGCAGAATTCCCTAAGTTGAACCAACACAATGCGAGGATCTAGATCTCCAACTTCCGCCAGGGCATTTTTGAAGCGTTCAAGGTAATTCTTAAGAGTTTCCCTCGTGCCTTGGTAGAGACTGGAGAGATTCAGGGTGTCCTTTTGTCTTGCGACGTGAATCCTAAATTGTTTTACCAACTCGGTAGCAAGTTGGTCGAAAGTAGAGATGGATCTTGGCGGGATTCGAGAGAACCAGAGTAGAGTAATGCCTTTAAGAAAGACCGAGAAACATTTGCATTTCACAACGTCAATGGCGCGACTTGAGTACATATGTCACTCACAGCGGTTCAAGAATTTATAGGGATCAGTATTCCCCGGGTAATCCATTAACGAAGGCATATCGTAGCATTGAGGTCATTCAGCGTCGTGCATGGCGCGAGTGAAGGTGTTATGCCTCGTATTGGTCTACCAAATGTCGGTGGTATGCCCTCGCATTTCTCTCACGAACCTACCAACATGTCAATGAGAATTAGAGGCTGGACCTCTATTGAATTCCAGGGTCGTGGTCCAGCTTGGGAGTTCGTGGATGTGGGCATCTACTGTGATGAATATTAACATCATCTTCAAGTTGGTCATCATCCTCGATTGCTTGGTTTCAATGAGGTTGGTTGGGAAGAACTTAAGCCTGGTTAGCTGTTGCACGCGTAGGCGCCAATATATAAGTAGCGACAAGAAGGTTCTATCGTGCAGGGGGTTGAGTACTGGTTCCTTGATTGTTGTTAGGACCCAACCGGGAATGGTCGCGTTGATATGTTCTCTCACTGATGGTAGTTCCGTTACTGTTGCAATTTTTCGTTGGCATTAATTTCCCTTTTTTGGCTACGGTTTTTGTGGTAAGTATTGGAAGAAGAGCTTTCTGAAGCATTCTACCAAGGACGAGAGTTTTTGTGACACCCCACGTCCTTTAATGACACTTATTAAGAGAATGCACTAAGTTTCGTGAAGCGTTATAGGTAAACAGAAATAGAAATATTACAAGACATATATAATATAACAGCGGAATTTAAAACTTTATTAAGCAGAAAACATCGTGGTTCAAAACATAGTTACATCATGAGTCTGAAATACATAAAACCCAGTACATCAACTTAAAACTTATGTCTTGTACTAAAATCATCAGAGTACAATAAATATGAAAAGAGCATAAACCCCAAAAACATAGCCATAGTGAAGAATGTACAAAATCAAGCGGTACATCTAAGAAGCTCCAAGCAAAAGAAAAGAAGAATCCTGATAAAGCTTGAGTATTCCCACCCTGAGAACCTATGGAGGAATCAGAAGAGAAAGAAGAGGAAACAAAATAGGTCAGACATAACGTCTGGCTTGTCTAGTTACTTTTAGCATATAAATAAATAAAAGCATCATGACAGGCATATAAAATAGATAAGAGGTATAAAGCATGCAAGGCAGGTATGACAAGGTAAACATGGTAAACAAGATGGAATAAATAACGCTTCCCTAACACTTTTATTTCTCTGCACCAATACTAGTATCACTAGAACAAGATGATCCATAACAAGTACAAGATAGTAGACTTATGCGTACTTCTAGTGAGAGGTTTAACCTCATACATTTAACATGTAGCCCAACTGAACATACCGGAGTTACTCCTAAGGATAATAACGGGCTCCTAAACATATCAGAGTCTAGATGTACCTATATTACTACCCCAATCGATTAGCTCCCTACTCCGTAGATACCCTGTATTGGCCCCACAGTAGGATGTATCACCCCCTAAAGTGGCAACCCTTCATTTTCAGGATGTGCACAACCATATATACCGATATCACGGCATCTTAGCCTCCTCTTGTCCGGACCCATGCATGCATTTGAACCCGTCGGAATACGTCGCCCACATCGTCCCCTCTTTCGGATCTCTTACAATCAGGACAGTAAGCGTCCCCCGACTCCGACCTTGTTCGGAGTACTCATTTGATACCTATATATTCGTTATTGACTGAAAGGGTCTCTCACACAAGATGATAGTAGCTTCCCCTTAGGATTGCATCCCCACTACTAGGATTTCCACAGGTTACGCCATACCAGTGTAAAAAGATTGCATAACCCCACAGGTTAAGTTTGTGGACCTATATATAAATATTACCCACCACCCCGGGATATACTTAACCCTTCCACTATTTCAAGCAAGTTTACTTAACCCCTAATCAAGTCAACAAGTTCATGTAATCCCTATGGATTCAAACAGGTTAAGTATTCTAGTTCATTACCATCTATTCATTTATGGTTATAATGCGCTATACCTCCCATATTAAGTCTACAACTTGTGGATGCTGGATATGCCGGGCGGGTCCGGGCATACTTCTTCCACAAGTCGGACTTAACCTTGTGTATTAGCCCGTTAAATGTTTATTCACTTAGACCCCTCACATTAGGTTCACCACTTATGGTCGCTGGATATGTCGGGCGGGTCCAGGTAGACTTCCACCACAAGTGTAATCTAACATCGTGTCAAAGCGCAGTTACAATTTCTAATTACTGTAATTCTAGGAATTTCACTATTAACCAGTTATTCCTATTTCGTTATAGGTTTTCATGCCCTTTTTTTACAAGTCATATTCAGATGTACCATATTCCCTAAAATTAAGATCTTTAATCATAGTTTGGTTTATGCTCCAAATCCATATTCATGTATTTAATTCAAGTTATGCCCAAATTTCCCAATACAAGTTATGCCCCAATTCCAATGTCTTCTCGTCATTCCCAATTTCACACATTCGCATATTTCTGCAGTATTCCTAGGCTCGAAGGTAGCCTGGATATAAAACAAAAAGGGAAAAGAAGAAGGGAAGAGAAAAGAAATAATCATAATAACAAGATTGACATATGATGGCACAAATAGGCATAACAACTAATAAACATATAGTGAGAAAATTGGGCATAATGACTAGATAGATATATAGGAACAAATCTGATGAACATGTGATAATAGAACTGATTAGGCATACTGACATGATCATAAACGGGCATGATGAGATCTAATCAGTGAACTAGATATACAAATAATGGCAGATCTGACATGATAAATAGGTATAGGCTTAGAACCAATTCATAGTCATGTCAAATAACTTAGATACACAGGTTATGGCAGATCCGATATGATTCAATTAGTCACAGGCTTAGATCCAATTCATAGACATGTCAAAAATAAAATTTAAGTCTTTATATCCAAAAATAACGTAGACTCACTATGATTGGAACTAAGTAATAGAAGAATAATTGTAGATGTTAAAGCACAGATCTCTGAACTTGTCCAACTCTTGTTGTAGAAGAAAAATACGCTATTTTAATCTAGGGAAAGGCAACTAGTTCTCCATTATTTTTGAATGAATAAAACAATGAGAATGGGGTCTTATTTATAGCTAGGGTCAACAAATATAGCTAAGAATTCAATCCACATTCAACACCAGGAATCTGCCTGGATCTGTATGGCAGTCGACCCCCGTTGGTGTGTCGACCCAGGGGTCGACACCCCCTTGATGGGGTCGACCTATGGGTCAACACGTGTGACACCCCATGTCCTTTAATGTCACTCACAAAGGGAATGCATTAAGTTTCGTGAAGCATTATAGGTAAGTAGACAAAGAATATTACAAGACAAGTATAATTAAGATAGCAGCGGAAATTCAAATTTTTATTTCAAACACAAATCATACATCGTGGTCCAAAATACCATAACAAAAACTATCACAACAGTATAACTTCTGTCTTTCACCATCGGAGTACATAAATATTTAAAAGAAAACATAATTCCCCAAATAAAAGAGACAAAGCCATAGCAGAGATAAGAACTTGAGCCATACTTCAAAGGCAGCTCTAGCAAGATGATATCTGAGTCATGGCTTAGCCTGAGTGTTTCCTCCCCGAGAACCTGGGGGTGAGGGAACGGAAGAAAGAAGAGGAAAGAAAAAGGTCAAACATGAAGTCTAGCGAGTCTAGTTACTTTTAGCAAGTAAATAAATAAAAGTAGCATGACAAACATATAAAGTGGATAAGAGAGATACTACATAAATGACAGGTGTGACAAGGCAGACAGGATAAGGTGTATACGCTTCTCTAATGATTAATCTGCACTATTACTAGTATAACCAGAATGAGATGATCCCTTCCACTATAAGTTGGTAGACTTGGCATATGTCCAAATGTACCCTAACTACTACCCTAATAGATCGGCTCCCTACTCCGTAGATACTCTGTGCTGGCGCCATAGTAGAATGTATCAAATCCTAAAGTGGCAACCCCTCGCGGATATGCGCAGTCCCATATATACAGGTGTCACGGTCGTCTTATCCCCTTCGGCCCGGCTCATGCATGCACATGGCCCATTCGGTTTGTGCCGCCAACATTGCATCCATGTTTGGATCTCTTACAATCAGTCAATAAGCGTGTCCCTTCCCTGACCTAGTTCGGAGTTCTCTACTCGATAAATACTCTGGGTTACTGACTAAAACGGGTCCCACACAATATGATACATGCTCTCCCCTTTGTCTTGTATCCCACACTAGGTTTTCCACATGTTACATTTACCCTTAAGGTGTCTTTAATTATATAACCCCAATCTTTCTACCGGTTATGCTTACCACTAGTTGTCTTTAATTACATAACCTTATCGGGCTAAGTTTGTGGGCCTATATATATATACTAATATTACCCACCTACCCATGATTTACTTAACCCTCCCACTAATCCAAGCATGCTTATTTAACAGTTAAGTTTGTGGGCCTATATATAGTAATATTACCCACTTATCCAAGATTTACTTAACCCTCCCACTGATTCAACCAAGTTTACCTAAACCCTATTCATGTTTATGTTCACAGAATCCCTATGGATTCAACTGGGTTAAGTATTACAGACTAACAGGTTATCCCCATTCACATTTACTGCTTTTTTTTCTTACCAAAGTTTCACTTGCTTATTACTTTCAGATAAATATAACTTAATCCACTTAAGTTCATTAATAAGACCCATTACATGTTATTCTTTAGATTTTAATTAACAGAAGTAATCTTACAATCTTTCACCTCTAGATTGTAATTAACGAAAGTAATCTTACAATCCCTTTCTATTATTCATTGTCTGATTCCATAATTACAATAACATGTTTTACATAATATTTGATTAAGTATACTCCTTCTCAGTTCACCTATTTCCGGTTTAACATATCACTACAACTTGACGTTGTTTACTTATTAACTTAGTTTTCTTAACTAAGGTTTACTAATAAGTTTTATTTCCTTTTATAATAACCTATGTTAAAATTTCCACTTGACCCTAGGACAAGCCTTCCTATTATATACAAAATTTTCATTAAGTAATTAATCATAATAGGTTACTATCATCCCTTGTTTACTCCAATTCATTACAATGTCTATTTATGGTTATAATGGGCTAGTCCTCCCACATTAGGCCTACAACTTGTGGATGATGGATATGCCGATCGGGTCCAGGCAGATTTATTCCACAAGTTGGGCCTAACCTCATGTCTTAGCCCAATTCGTATTTGCGCACTTAGACCTCTCACATTAGGTTCAACATTAGTAGCTGCTGGATATGTCGGTCGGGGCCGGGCAGACTTCCACCACTAATGCAACCTAACCTCGTATCATAAGTGCAATTACAATGTCTAATTGTAATTATTAGACATTTCATTCTTATCTAATTCTTACCTATGTCTTTATAGGTGATTATGCCCTTATTTCCCCTTTTTGAATTATATGTCCAATTCATATAAACTTTACTTCAATTATGCCAATTCTAGCTTTTCCCCCGTTCCCTAACTAACGCATTAGCCTATATTTAACGGCATCTAGGCTAGAAAGTAGCCTAGTCATAAACAATAAAAAGGGAAAAGTGATGGGAATATGACAAGGGTGATTGTTTTGGCATAAACATAAATGAGCATGGTGATAAGGTGGCCATATAAGCATAAATCTGATGAACTTGTGGCGGTTAATTAATTCTAACATAACTATGATGTCATAATAAGATCTAAATTAACAGTTTAGATGTCCAACTAGTTTAGATCTAATATGATAGGCATAAGGCGATAAACTAGATCTGATTAATAATTTAGATGTCCACATATTTCAGATCCGATTGTTAAAAATAGATCTAACATGAATAAGGTCAAGATCCATGTCATTACATGTCATAGAAATTACAATAGATCCGACAAGATAGAGATTTAGATACACAAGTTAGAAATAGATCTAACACAAATAAGGTCAAGATCCACATCATAGAATGCCACAAAAGTTACAATAGATTCGAATGAGATTTCATAAGTCCAATAATAACAGATCTCAATTAATCACAATATGATAATAAGGTGGACATAAAAACAGATTTAGTAAAAGGGCAATGATAAAACTAGATCCAATATACTTAGGATGAACAAATCCAAATAAAAATTCATAAGTCCAATAATAACAGATCTCAATTAATCATAATATGATGATCTAGATCTAAACAAAGGTTCACTTGTCCATATATTGATAATCCAAATTATCCACAAACTTGTCAAAGATTCAGATCCACAAAGGTGACATGATAAACTAATCACTGCTGAATTAGATCTATAAAAAATAGATCTAGCATAATGAAGTTTGAGATCTAAGAATAACATAGATTTATGATTCAAGACAGATCCAAATCACAGTACTATAACGTTATACTTTTAGCCATTTAAATCTGAAAGTAACCTAGAACTCACAGTGTTTGACTAAGAAGATAGAACTAGAAAAGAAGCTTGTTGGGTTGTAGATCCACACTTGAACCTCTAATTGATTTGCAAAGTTAATAGTTGTAGAAGAAAGGATTAGATTCAGTTCAGATACCGGTAGAGTTTGACCACCTTGAATTCTCAATAAAGAAAACAAGAGAAATGACCACGTATATATAGCTACCGGACCCTCTAAAACTGACTGCCACGTCAGCCCTAGGGGTGTCAACACCCCTGTGAGGGGTCGACGCCCCTCTAGGGGGGGGCGACCCCCTAGAGCAGGAAAACTGCCGCCACTTTTCTTTTTCAAATTCGAACGGTTTTTGATAAAATTCGGAATTATCCCCGACTCAAGTGTAAATATATAATTCTTCTGCGTATATACATACTTAAAACCCTCATAACTTCTTCATACCGTGTATGTTTTACGCAAATCAAATGTCTATCTTGACCAGAATTTCGAGATCGACGCAATGGCGCAGTCTGCTTTCCTTAATTCTGAATATTAAATTAATTATAATTTAATTTATCCTCTTCTAGTATCATTAAAAATACAGAGTGTTACATTCTCCCTAATTCAAAGGATTTCGTCCCCGAAATCTCTAAGTTGAGAAAAATGCATATCCTACCATCCATCACCTATCTACTCATCCATCAATCATTGGTAACCATTGTCCTTAAAAGAGTTCTAATGCTTATACGAATATATGCAAGGGTGTGTGTATATGTCCCAACACTAATGCGGAAATCAGGCGGTCTACTGATTCAGTTGACCTCCTTAATGCAATGTATGTTAGTGCCATGAATCCAACATGTATGCAAATAATCCTATTATAACATGTAAGTTCTATATGTGTGCACACTCATTCGTCCAAATGCAACATCCATATGTTAATACATCCTAATACATCCATTTCCATCCATAAAATAAAATAAAATGCACACACATCCATATGCAGTATGAGAGTGATTGACCCGATCTAGTGCCTGATGTGTGTGTATATGCATCCACAGGAAGCCACTAGCAAACACTTGCATGCACTTGCATCCATCAAACATAACATGTCTCAAACAAATGTTTACAATCATGGGATTTCCTACCTAAAGGTCGAAGATTTAATCGATAGGATATACTTAGATGATAGAAGAAAATGCGAATATAAGCTTTTGGAAGAGAAGTTAAGAACATTCCTTTGAAAAGAAAAGGGTAAGAACCGCAAAAATCTTGTCTTCGGTCTCCCAAGTTGCATCTTCTAGGTTGTCTCCCTACCGAACCTTCACTAACTTGACTTCTCGTTCGCATAGCTTCTTAACCTTCGATCCAAGTAAAAGTCATTCTATAGATCCCCACCAACCAGTCGGTGATTTACAGGGTCATCCATATAATGTTTCGAAGGGTTCCATGCCAGTGTCTACTTGATGCCTGTTGTTGTGGGCAAACTCTACTAAAGGAAGGTGCTCTTCCCAAGTCCCTCCGAAGTCTAGGATACATAGCTTCAAAAGATCCTCTAGAACTCTATTCACCCTCTCCGTCTGTCCATCGGTCTGAGGATGATAAGCGGTGCTCAAACATAACTATGTACCTACTGCTTCTTGCAAGCTCGTCCAAAATTCACTAATGAAAATGGGATCACGATTTCTTATGATATTGGAAGGTACTCCATGAAGACGGGCTATCTCACGAACGTCAACTGCTGCTAACCATGTTGCCGTCCTCTTACTCTTAACTGGTATGAAATGAGCGCTCTTAGTAAGCCTGTCTACTATCACACAAATGCTGGTGTTGCCCTTCCTTGATCTAGGCAAACCATCTATGAAATCCATTGAGACGCTCTCCTACTTCCACTGCGGGACCTCTAAAGGATGAAGTAAACCACCAGGCTTCCTTTACTCAGCTTTGCCTTGCTGGCAAATTAGACATTGAGAAACAAACTCTCTACACCTTTCTTCATCCCATCCCAAAAGAAAACTCTTTCTCAAGTAGCTCCCTTACTTTCTCTTGGGGCCATGTGGCGCACAGGCAATGCAATTGGCTTTGCATTTTCCACCAAATATATTCGGAAATCGATCTCACGCCTTGGGGTAAACCCCGAACTTCATCAAAGACATTAGGATACTCACGGACTACTGGAATAGATTTTAGATCATCAATAGATGCGTCAAGTGATAATAGGAAACTCAACATAACAGACCCCTTGGGGTCACAAGAAATCTCGAGGGTCCTCCCTTGGCAAGTCAGAATCCTAACAACCCTCCTCTCACAATCCAGAATGGCACCATATGTGGTTAGCTAGTCCATCCCTAGAATCAACCCATAGCCCATGAACCCAAGCATATAGATGTCACACTCAAACTCGACACCTAATAAAGATATTCTCAAACCTCGACAAATCATAGAAAAATGAGTCGAACCACCAATGGGTTTAAGACAACTACGAGATCCACTACCATACTAGTAATTAAGTGCAGAGATTCAACCACAGAACAAGATATAAATGAATGTGAAGCGCCAGAATCAAAAATAGTTCTTATAGGATGATTGGAAAGAGAAATCAAACCTTTAACAAAATTTCTTACTTCTGTCTGACATGATGGCCATGAGAGCATACACTTGCCCTACAAGGGATCCTTCCCTTTGGCCTTGTCCTTGCCTGTTCGGGCATTCGTTAGCAAAGTGTCTGACTTCTCCACAACTGAAGCAAGTATTCTTCCTTCTTTTGCAATCTTTTACCAAGTGACTTTCACATTCACAACCGTGACACTTCCTCTTATCCTTAGCTTTGTTATTCTTTTTGCCTTTCCTTTGTTGTTGTTGTTGTCCTTTCTTGGGCCATCCCTTCCTGTTTTGTGTTTCCTCAACCCTAGCTAGATTCTTTCTTTTTAGAGAAATCTTCTACTCGCGACGATGGAGGAACAACGATTGAAGTTGGGAGAGGGACGTCTCCTTGGCTCCTGGTCGGTGCCATGGCTTTAAGATACCTACAGAACTAATCCAGTACTTCAACGCCCTCAGGAATATAAGGTTCCCCAGACATGCTGTGAAGAAAAAGGGAAGAGATTTAGAAAAAGGACCGAAGTATATTACATATGGCTTCTTGGGGAATGTCTTTCAAAATAGACCTTTCTTTTTGAAAGTGCTTTCTTTTAAAACCTTTTTGAAAATAATTTTCAAAACTTTGTCCAATCTGGTAACCTTCAGCTTTGATACCAAGTGTGACACCCCACGTCCGTTAATGTCACTTACAAAGGGAATGCATTAAGTTTCGTGAAGTGTTATAGGTAAACAAACATAGAATATTACAAGACAGATATAATTAAGATAGCAGCGGAAATTCAAATTTTTATTTCAAACACAGATCATACATCGTGGTCCAAAATACCATAAATCACAAAAACCTTTACAACAATATAACTTCAGTCTTTTACCATCGGAGTACATAAATATTTAAAAGAAAACACAATTCCCCAAATAAAAGAGACAAATCCATAGTAGAGATAAGAACTTGAGCTATTCTTCAAAAGCAGCTCTAGCAAGATGATATCCGAGTCTTGACTAAGCCTGAGTGTTTCCTCCTCGAGAACCTGGGGGGAGGGGGAACAGAGGAAAGAAGAGTAAACAAAAGGGTCAAATATGAAGTCTGGCGAATCTAGTTAATTTTAGCAAGTAAACAAATAAAATTAGAATGACACGCACATAAATTGGATAAGAGAGATCACTACATAAACGGAAGGAGTCACAAAGTAGACAGGATAAGTGTATATGCTTCTCTAATGATTACTCTGCACTATTACTAGTACAACCAGAATGAGGCGATCCCTTCCACTATAAGGTGGTAGACTTAGGAATACATCCAAATGTACCCTAACTACTACCCTAATCGATAGGCTCCCTACTCCATAGATACTCTGTGCCGACACCACAGTAGGATGTATCACATCCTAAAATGGCAACCCCTCGCTGATATGCACAGCCCCAAATCTATAGGTGTCACAGTCATCGTATCCTCTTCGGCCCGACTTATGCTCATACATGGCCCGGTCAGTTTGCGCCGCCAACACAGCCTCCACGTTTGGATCTCTTACAATTAGTCAGTAAGCGCGTCCCTTCTCCGACCTAGTTCGGAGTTCTCTACTCGATACATACTACGGGTTACTGACTGAAACGGGTCCTACACAATATGATACAAGCTCTCCCCTTTGTCTTCTATTCCCCACTAGGTTTTCCACAGGTTATATTTACCCTAATGGTGTCTTTAATTATATAACCCCAATCTTTCTACCAGTTATGCTTACCACTAGGTGTCTTTAATTACATAACTTTATCGGGCTAAGTTTGTGGGCCTATATATATACTAATATTACCCACCTACCCAAGGTTTACTTAACCCTCCCACTGATCCAAGCATGTTTATTTAACGGTTAAGTTTGTGGGCCTACATATACTAATATTACCCACCACCCCAAGATTTACTTAACCCTCCCACTAATTCAACCAAGTTTGCTTAACGCCCATTCATGTTTATATTCATAGAATCCCTATGGATTCAACTGGGTTAAGTATTACAGACTAACAGGTTACTCCATTCACATTGACAACTTTTTTCTTGCCAAAGTTTCACTTTCTTATTAATTTCATATAATTCAACTTAATCCATTTAAGTTCATTAATAAACCCCATTACATGTTATTCTTTAGATTGTAATTAACAGAAGTAATATTAGAATCTCTCACCCCTAGATTGTAATTAATGAAAGTAATCTTACAATCCCTCTCTATTATTCATTGATTGATTCCATAATTACAATAACATGTTTTACTTAATAATTAATTAAGTATAATCCTTCTCAGTTCACTTGTTTCCTGTTTAACATATCACTACAACTTGACATTGTTTACTTATTAACTTAGTTTTCTTAACTAAGGTTTACTAATAAGCTTTCTTTCCTTTTATTATATCTTATGTTATAATTTCCACTTGTCCCTAGGACAAGCGTACCTATTATATACAAAATTTTCATTAAGTAGTTAATCATAATAGGTTACTATCCTCCCTTGTTTACTCTAATTCATTACCATGTCCATTTATAGTTAAAATGGGCTAGACATCCCACATTAGGCCTATAACTTGTGGATGCTGGATATGGCGATCGGGTCCAAGCAGACTTATTCCATAAGTTGGGCCTAACCTCGTGTCTTATCCCAATTCGTATTTGCTCACTTAGACCTCTCATATTAAGTTCAATATTAGTGGCTGTTGGATATGCCGGTCGAGTCCGGGCAGACTTCCACCACTAATGCAACATAACCTCGTGTCATAAGTGCAATTACTATTTCTAATTGTAATTATTAGACATTTCATTCTTATCCAATTCTTACCTATGTCTTTATAGGTGATTATGCCCCTATTTCCCCTTTTTGAATTATATGTCCAATTCTTATAAACATTATTTAAATTATGCCAATTCTAACCTTTTTCCCTCGTTCCCTAACTAATGCATTCACATATATTAGGCGGCATCTAGGCTAGAAAGTAGCCTAGTCTTAAATAATAAAAAGGGAAAAGTGATGGGAATATGACAAGGGTGATTGTTTTGGCATAAACATAAACTAGCATGGTGACAAGGTGGACATATAATCATAAATCTGATGAATTTGTGGCAGTTAACTAATTCTAACATAACTATGATGTCATAATAAGATCTAAATTAACAATTTAGATGTCCAACTGGTTTTGATCTAATATGATAGGCATAAGGCGATAAACTAGATCTGATTAATAATTTAGATGTCCATATAATTCTGATCCAATAGTTAAAAATAAATCTAACATGAATAAGGTCAAGATCCACATCATAGCATGTAATAGAAATTACAATAGATCGGACAAGGTAGAGATTTAGATCCAATAGTTAGAAATAGATCTAACACAAATACGGTCAAGATTCACTTCAAAAAAGCCACAAAAGTTATAATAGATCCGAATAAGAATTCATATGTCCAATATTAACAGATCTCAATTAATCATAATATGATAATAAGGTGGACATAAAAACAGATCTAGTAAAAGGGAAATAATAAAACTGGATCTAGTATACTCAGGATGAACAGATCCAAATAAGAATTCATATGTCCAATAATAACAGATCTCAATTAGTCATAATATGATGATATAGATCTAAACAAAGGTTCACTTGTTAATATAATGATAATCCCAAATTAACCACAAACTTGTCAAAGGTTCGGATCCTCTAAGGGGTCGACCCCGTAGAGCGGGAAAACCGATGCCACTTTTCTTTTTCAAATTCGAATGGTTTTGAATAAAATTCTGACTCATCCCTGACTCATGTGTACATATATAATTCTTATGCATATATACAAACTTAAAACCCTCATGGCTTCTTCATACGGTGTCCATATTACGCAAAACAAATATCTATCTTGACCAGAATTTCGAGACAGACGCAATTGCGCATCTGTTTTCCTTTATTCTGAATATTAAATTAATTTATCCACTTTTAGTATCATTAAAAATACGGGGTGTTACAACACCCATAGGAGAGAATTTTTCCACTCCCCTTTTTGCTGGTCGATTTTGTATTTGTTTAAATTCTTGGTCTATTTTATTCATATATATTTCTCTTGTGCTTGTATAAACTGCTAACCTTAATAACTTCTTCATACGATGTCCGTTTTACGTAAACCAGGTGTCTATTTTGTCCAGAATTCCAAGACGAACACAATGGCATAGTCCATTTCACTTAATTCTAAATATTTAATTAAGTATTCTTTAGTTTATCATCTTTAGTGTTGTTAAAATTATGGGGTGTTACATTCTCCACTACTTAACGGATTTCGTCCCCGAAATCTCCAAGTTAAGAAGAATGTATATCCTAACATCCATCATCCATCTACTCATCCACCAATCACAGGCATCCATTGTCCCTAAAAGATTTCTAACGCTTATAAGAACATATGAAAATGTATGTGTTCATGTCCCCATATTAATGCGAAAGATCAGGAGGTCTACTAATCCAGTCGACCTCCTTAATGCAATGTGTGTTAGTGCCACGAATCCAACATGTATGCAAATAGTCCTGTTATAACATGTAAGTTCTATATGAGTGCGCAGTCATTCATCCAAATGCGATATCCATATGATGATACACTGTGACGGCCCTCCCCGTACCAACCGATATTTCCCTTGAAATGCATTGTGCTAATGCCCGACTTGCACGGGACGGTCGTCAAAAGAAAGGGTTTAAACGATGAACTACCAAAAAACCTGTATTATATCTCATAGCGCATGGAATAAAATATAATAGTATCACAACTTGATATAAAACAGGGGAGCCAATACCTAAGCTGAAAACTAAACCATTTCCATCAGAGTAGCGGAATCCAAAATTGAGCTTCATAACCAATTATTATATCTTTCAAATACTGTCTCTAAAAGGAAATAAATAGGTACACTACTAATTCCCAAAGCAGTGACCAGCAACAACATAGGGAGAATATGTATATATATATATTATGTGGAAGCCTCCTGCTCGTCTCCGGATAGCCACTCGTGCATAACCACCTAACCTGTCTAGTTTGCTCGTTTAGGAGCACCCAGAGTAATAAGAAGAGACATAAAACTCTGGGTCTGACGAAAGTCATGCATGAGAAATAGCAAAAAAATAAAGCAATAACAGGTATAAATAATCATACCTGACCTGGACCTGCAACCAAAAATTTAGCACAACAAGATGTACAGTACTCTAAGGTAACACTAACGTAGAGTGTAAAGTGGAAGTGTACATATATTGGTGATAACAAACATCAAACATAGCAATTATTCTCACATCTCTCACTCAGTACATAAAGCATACGATATCCACCGCTTTGATCACTAGATCTATTGGGGCCATGACGGAGTCCTACTCCTCACAACTATTGCTACAACCACTTTGCCCTTTGGGGCCATGTCAGAGTCCCTTCCCGTACAACTATTACTATAAACCCACTACACTGGTCCATAGTCAATAACCCTAACGAGTCAACCAGTCCACACAGCCTTGGCTCTGGTTTGTCTACATGCCCCCTCTATGAATGGTGAACCAAAGTTATAAATACTGATAATCCCTTTGCGCACATCCCATAGCAAAACCCAACTTTTGAAGTTAACTCATTGGTTCCCATTTGGATCCTGAGTCTTAACTTCTCATCTGGACTTCCTTTGCATCTCGGGTTTTTATTGGATTGGAGTTGGTCTTTAGAAGAGTTCACGATCATCGTTAGTCGTACATACTCCATAGGGATTGGTCGCTCGCCCATACTCCATCAGGCTCGCTCACTCAAATTTCTTTCTCCGGGCTCGGTCGCTCGCAGTTCCTTCTCCGGGCTCGGTCGCTCATTCTTCCATTTTTGGGCTTGCTCGCTCGAACCTCCCTCTCCAGGCTCGGTCACTCGCATGAACTTCTCTCTCCAGGATCGGTTGTTCATACTTCACAGGGTCGGTCGTTCATTCAGGTTCGCTCGGTCGACCTTTTTCTATCAAGCTCACTTGCCCATCTTCCTTCCACCAGGATCGGTCATGCATACACCCTAGGGTCAGTCGTGTGACCCAAAACCTACACCGCTTCTAGCAAGCTATTTTCGCCTCACGATGGCATTTTCGATCATTTTAACTTTCCTATGCGGCCAGAGAACATCCAAACAGCAGTAGTAACATGTAGAATCAACCAAAAACACCAAAACGGCAATTGGACATGTAAATTTAGATCAAACATACCCAAATCCATGATTTCCCCTTAATTCCCTAAATTTCGAGATTAGCAAACTTAATCCAAATTAACCTAAATTTACATATGTGACATAAAATATGATTCTAGAATTTATGCATATTTTCCATAATTTTCAGATGTATAATTTCGCTAATTATCACTAATCACCCTAAATTAGCCATAATTAAATATGCTAATCACTCACCTTAGCCAATAATTAATGATAGATCTAAAACTTCTACTGATTTGGCTCGGATTCCAATGTAGTGCAATAGCTCTAGCTCGAATTTGATGCTAATCTGACTTGATTTAATGTAGATTTGATTAGCTAATGATTAGAAAGTGATTAGAGAGAGATTTGGAAGATAAAGACCATTACTAGGGTTCAAGGAATGTTTGTGGCGGCTGGAAAAATGAAAGGATATGATTCTCCAACTCCTTGCATCCCCTCTATAACCCTAATCCTAAAACGGGATATGGGCTAGCTTCTAATCAACTTATTAAGCCCAATTAAGTTGTTTTTCCATCTGCAAATTTTATATCTGCCATATCTCCCAAATGGTAAGTCCCTTTGGTTAATATGACCACTCTAAGGAATGGGAAACTATCATCTAAATCCAAATGGAAGTGGTTTTAGGTTAAACTCCTTAGCAATCAAAAGTTATAGGCGAAACAAGATTTGCCATGGGTAAAATGGTCATTTAAAATTCGGCAAAAATCGTGAATGTGGGAAATGACCCCAATAGTCGTTTCCCAAAGTTACATGACCATATGACTTCATAAGAAGATGTAATAAATATTCTACGATTCTCTGATACGTAGAATGCGGTGTTACACTCTCCCCCCTTAAGAAATTTTGCCCTCAAAATTCCTTAACCAAGAAACATACAATGGTTCCCTGCATGCCTATCAGCCATTTACAAACAATCAAACATACATAATAATACAACAAGCCCATCCTAGCATGTGGTTTACTAACAAGGGAATAACTATATCGCGATTAAAATTTTACCAGGTAAAGAGCTCTGTATATGACTTACTCATGCTCTTCTCAGTTTCCCAAGTACATTCATTCTCATTATCACCCCAGCGGACCTTAACCAGTTTCACTGTCTTTCTTCGAGCTTCGTATCGTGTCCGATAATACAAATCGGTCTGCAGCTACCAACTGCCTAAGATTCTACCTCGATATCATCCAACTGATCTGGTGAAATAGTCATGTCAGAATCATGCAAAAACTTCCTCAACTGAGAAGCACGAAATACGTTGTGCACTCCCGCCATCTTGTCAGGTAATCCAACTTTATACGCTAAATTTCCAACTTGTTCGAGAATTGGAAATGGACCAACAAAACTTGGTGCTAATTTACCTCTCCTACCAAATCGAATCACACTCTTCAACGGAGCAATATTAACGAATACCAAGTCGCCAACGGAGAATTTCAAATCTCTTCGTCTTTTATCAGCATAACTCTTCTGCCTACTTGGGCAGCCTTCATTCGTTGTTGAATAACCTTGACGAAGTTTCTCTTATTACATCTGGCCTAAGCACAAATTTTTCACCAGTTTCCAACCAATATGATGGGGAGTTACACGGTCTTCCGTACAAA
Organism: Allium sativum; assembly: GCA_030737875.1. Classification (NCBI taxonomy): domain Eukaryota; kingdom Viridiplantae; phylum Streptophyta; class Magnoliopsida; order Asparagales; family Amaryllidaceae; genus Allium; species Allium sativum. The sequence goes on along the minus strand of CM060909.1, from coordinate 580,374,759 downwards.
GCATCAAATGGACCCATACACATACTGGACTGATAACTATTGGTATATGCGAACTCAACCATATGCAAGTGGTCATCCCATGATCCTCCAAAATCCAATATACATGCTCCCAAGGGATCCTCTTATACACGGTTCACCCTCTTTGTTTGACCGTCTGCTTGTGGATGATACGCGGTACTGATATGTAATTCTGACCCTAAAGCCTCTTGTAAGCTCTTCCAAAACCCACTAGTGAATAATGGATCTCGGTCACTCACAATACCTTTAGGTACTCCATGAAATCTCACTACCCACTTCATATATAGTTTCGCTAACTTAGCCACCATTCTATTCAAACTGCTGGTATAAACCTTGTGCTTTTGGTCAGTCGATCCACAATCACCCAAATACTATCATGACCCGATTTAGTCCTTGGTAAACCATTGATGAAATCCACTGAGACTTGTTCCCATTTCCAATCGGGTACTTCCAATAGTTGTAACAAACCACTAGGCTTCTTTTGCTCGGCTTTAACTAACTGAAAGTTCATGCACTTGGATATAAACTTCCCAACATCTCTCTTCATCCCTTCCCAGTACTAGGTCTGCTTCATGTCCCGATACATTTTGTTACCACTGGGATGTATAGTCAGTTTCGAGTGATGTCACTCTAAGAACTTCATCTCTCAATTCATTAACATTGGGTACAACTAGTCTCCCATTCTTTCTAAGCCATCCTTCTCTATCAAGTCCATACTTGTTTATCTTCTCACCGCCGATACCCATCTCTACCTCGGAGATGATTTCTAATAGGTTAGGATCATCCTTCTGACTCGAGCCAATCCGCTCAATCAAAGTCGGTTTGATCGTCAAACTTGCTAACATCTCTGGATCCAATTCGCACTTAGGTCTGAAATCATATCCCGCGATATACTCCAGTTGCTTCCATTCAAGAAACATAGCCCCTAAGCTGGCATTTCTCCTACTCAATGCATCAACAACCTCATTACCATTCCCAGGTTTGTACGCGATATTGAAATCATATAAATCCAAGAACTTTAACCATCTCTATTGACGAAGATTTAAATCCTTTTGAGAGAAAAGATACTTTAGTGACTTGTGATCGGTAAACAACTCGAATATTTCTCCCACGAGGTAGTATCTCCACATCTTCAACGAGAATACGATCGCTGCCAATTCCAAATCATGGGTAGGATATCTTTTCTCATGCGATTTCAGTTGCCTACTATCATAAGCTACAACCCTAACTCCTTGCATCAGTACAACACCTAGTCCAGTACCATAGGCACCTGTGTATACCGTCACCCCTTCGTTCTTCTTAGGAATAACTAACACTAGTGCACACGTTAGCTTCTCCTTTAGACTCCTAAATTCATTCTCATACCTTTCCTCCTAAGCAAAAGCTTGATTCTTCTGGGTCAACCGAGTTAACAGCGTTGCTATCTTGGAGAAGTCTTGGATAAACTTACGATAATATCCAGCTAATCCTAAGAAACTTCTCACGTCCGTTGCATTCTTGGATGTAGACCAATCTTGCACTATAGCCACCTTCGCAGAATCCAAGGTAATACCATTCTATGAAACAACATGGCCCAAGAATCTAACTTCCCTCCTCCAGAAGTGACACTTAGAAAACTTCGCTTTCAATTGGTGTTCCTCAACACCTCCATCACTGTCCTCAAATGTTTCTTGTCTTCTTCTTTTGTCCTTGAGTAAGCCAAGATATTGTCCATGAACACAAGAACAAACTTATTCAATTGATCTTTGAAAACCCTATTAATAAGATCCACAAAATATGTGGGTGCATTGTTCAACCCGAATGGCATGACCAACCACTCATATAATCCAGATGGCATCCGAAATGCCGTTTTAGGTGTACTCTCAACTGCTACTCAGAGCTGATGAAAACCTGTCTTGAGATCCAACTAGGAGAACACTTTTGCTCCATTTAGTTGATCAAACAAATCATCTATCCGTGGAAGATGATACATATTCTTCCTAGTCACCTTGTTCAACTCGCGGTAGTCAACACATAAGCGAAGGGAACCATCGACCTTAATAGCAAATACAACTGGTGCTCCCCACTTGGAAACATTTCTTCAGATAAATCCCTACTTCAGAAGATCGCCTACTTGCATTTCGTGCTCCCTATGCTCCTTTGGCGCCATACAATGAAGAGGCATCACCATAAGTTTGGCATCTTTCACTAAATCAATTCGAAACTCGATCTTTCGGTGTGGTGGATGTCCAGTCACTTCCCCGAAGATGTACGGATACTCGCCAGCAATAGGCACATCTGATAACTCATCATGCAGGATATCGAGGGAATTTAGAAAATTAGCCATCACCCCATCACTAGGTAGGCAACAAAATACCACCCTCCGTCCGTCATCCGCTCTAATGGTCACCGAAGACCCCTCGTAGTCTACCATCACCCCATACCTTTGGAGCCAATCGACTCCCAAAATAATGCCAAAACCAGTAAATCCCAAAACAAAGCAATCACAAGCAAACATACATCCATGACTCGATAAGACCAAATTATGTCAAATCATACAAAGGTTAGTCCAACCGTCAATCGGGTTCGTCGCAACTAAAGGTTTATCGATAATCTCAGGTTCCAATTCCAACCTATCTACCAGGTTACTAGATACGAAGGAATGGGAAGCCCCGGTATCAAACAAAACTCGAACAGGAACATCATAAATAGAAAGCATACCTTTAATGACGACACCCTTTCCCTTCTTCGCCATAGTTGGGGCATTCGACGAAGAAGGAACAGCGTTCATAGCATATGCTTTCACGATCTGGTTCTCCTTAGGGGGTTGTGGACATTTATCCTTGAGATGTCCCACTTGGCCATAGTTGAATCACTTCCTCTCTCCTAGCTTCGCTCGACAGTCTCTGGCATAGTGGCCCTTCTTGCGGCAGCTAAAGCACTTGATATCTTTCTTATCCTTCTTTTTATGTCCATCCTTGGTTTGGTTCTATTTTCTCTTGTTCTGGGAATTCTTCTTGCCCTCACCACTAGCCTGCGGTTTTGGCTCTCCTGCATATGCAACAGCAACCTCAGTCTTTGTCTTAGGGTAAAGGCTCTCCGACCTCAATGCCTTCCCCATAATATATTCGAATGTCTCATCGATATGGTTTATAAGTATTTCCCCGAAGTACTCATCTAGGCCAGTTATGAACTTCTCTTTCTTCTTCTCGACAGTATCGATAAGATATAATCCATATTTCAATAAGGTATCGAATTCAACAATATACTCTGAGACTGCCCTACCATTCTGCTTAAGCTCCAAAAATTTCCTAAACAATTCCGATTTCTAAGAAGCTAGAATAAACTTGTCACTAAAACGAGTCTTAAAACCGATTCCATGTAACTTGATCTTTGGGAGTAGCCGCTTTTATAGCATACCACCAATTCATTGCCTGTCCACCACCGTTAGCAGCATTAGGAACTGTTCCCTGAGCATCCCTAAGAATCTCTCGCATGAAGGCAGTAAACATCGTTCTCATATCATCGACATTCCTATTTTTGGCCCCTTAACCCGTACTCCTCATATTTCGTCTTATTGTTCAATCTTTGAAGGGAAAAAGATTAACCATCTCCTAAGTGGTGCCCATGCACTGCGACTTCATCCTTAGATATAATAATAGTATATATATAGCTTTTGAAAACCAAAATATCACAAATATGCGCTCTCATATACGTATACTATCTCCCTCTGATGTCTTCCCCTAGGTTAAACTACGCAACCCTGGCTCTGATACCAAGTGTGACGGCCCTCCTCGTACCAGCCGACATTTCCCTTGAAATGCGCTGTGCCAATGCCCGACTAGCACGGGACAATCGTCAATAGAAAGGGTTTAAACAATGAACAACAAAAGAACTTGTATTATATCTCACAGCGCATGGAATAAAATATAATGGTATTACAACTTGATATTAAACAGGCGAGACAATACATAAGCTGAAAACTAAACCATTTCCATCAGAGTGGCAGAACCCAAAATACAGCTTCATAACCAATTATTACATCTTTCAAATACCGTCTCTAAAAGGAATTAAGGAGGTACTACTAATGCCCAAAGCAGTGACCAGCAACAACACAGGAAGAATATGTATATATATAGTATGTGGAAGCCTCGTGCTTGTCTCTAGACAACCACTCATGCATAACCACCTAAACTATCTCTAGTCTGCTCGTTTAGGAGCACCCAGAGTAATAAGAAGAGACATAAAACTCTGAGTTAGAGAAAGTCTAGTATGAGCGATAACAACAAAATAAATCAGTAACAGGTATAAATAATCATACCTGACCTGGACCTGCAATCAAAGAGTAAGCACATCAAGATGTCCAGTACTCTAAGGTAACACTAACATAAGGTGTAAAGTGGAAGTGTACATGTCGTGGTGATAGCAAATATCAAACATAGCAATCATCCTCACATCTCTCACTCAATGCGTGTAGCATACGATATCCACCGCTTTGATCACCAGATCTATTGGGGCCATGATGGAGTCCCATTCCGCACAACTATTGCTACGACCACTTTGCCGTTTGGGGCTATGACGGAGTTCCACCCCGTACAACTATTACTCTGACCCCACTGCACCAGTCCATAGTCAATAACCCTAACGAGTCAACCGGTCCACATAGCCATGGCTTTCGTTCATCTACATGCCCCCTCTTCCAATGGTGAACCAAAGTTATTAATATCGATAACCCCTTTGCATATGTCCCGCAGCAAAGCCCAACTTTTGAAGTTAACTCGTTTGTTCCTATTTGTATCCTGAGCTATAACTTCTCATCTGGACTTCCTTTACATCTCGGGTTTTAGTCAAATTGAGGTTGACCTTTGGAAGAGTTCACGATCATCATCACTCGTACATACTTCATAGGGGTCGGTCACTCGTCCATACTCCATCAGGCTCGCTCGCTCAAACTTCTTTCTCTTGGTTCGGTCGTTCGCACTTCCTTCTCCAGGCTCGGTCACTCGTTCTTTCCTTTCCGGGCTTCCTCGCTCGAACCTCCCTCTTAAGGCTTGGGTGCTCGCACGTACTTCCCTCTCCAGGCCCGGTCGTTCATACTTCACAGGGTCTGTCCCTCGTTCAGGTTCGCTCGCTCGACCTTCTTCTATGAGGCTCGTTCGTCCTCCTTCCACCAGGGTCGGTCGTGCATACAACCTAAGGTCAGTCATGCGACCCAAAAACTGCACCACTTCCAGCATGCTATTTTCGCCTCACGACGGCGTTTTCGACCATTCTAACTTTCCTATGTGATCATAGAACATACCAAATAGCAGGAGAATCAACCGAAAACACCTAAACGACAATTGGACATGTAAATTTAGATCAGACATACCCAAATCCATGATTTTTCCCTTAATCCCCTAAATTCCGGGATTAGCAAACATAATCCAAATTAACCCAAATTTATATATATGATATAAAATATGATTCTAGAATTTATGCATATTTTTCCATAATTTTCAGACGTATAATTTTGCTAATTATCACTAGTCACCCCTAATTAGCCATAATTAATGAATAAGTATGTTAATCACTCACCTTAGCCAACAATTAATGATAGATCTGAAACTTCTATTGATTTGATCTGGATTCCAATGTAGTTCAATAGCTCTACCTCGAATTTGATGCAAATCCGACTTATTTTGATGTAGATTTGATTAGTTAGTGATTAGAGAGAGATTTTGAAGATGGAGGCCATTATTAGGGTTCAAGAAATGTTAGTGGCGGATGGAAAAATAAAAGGAGATGATTCTCCAACTCCTTTCAGCCTACTATAACCCTTACTCGAAATGGGTTATGGGCCTAGCTGCTAATCTACCTATTAAGCCCAATTAGGCTGTTTTTCCATCTTCAAACCTTATTTCTGCCATATCTCCCAAAGGGTAAGTCCGTTTGATTAATGTGACCACTCTACGGAATGGTAAACTATCATTCGAATACAATAAATGTGTTTTCAAGTCAAAACTCCTTACCAATCAAAAGTTATAGGTGAAACAAGACCCGAAGTTACACGACCATATGACTTCGTAAAAAGATGAAATAAATATTATACAGTCCCTCGATTCGTAGAATGTGGGTCGTTACATACACCCACTTTCATCCATTAAAAGAAGAAAAATGCACACACATCCATATGTAGTACGAGAGTGATTAATGTAACAACCCGTAAAATCTGGGCCAGTTTAAAATTTTTATTTTGGCCATTTTAGCGAATTTAGATTATTTAAAATGAATTATTTTAAATAATATCGACGAGAAATTTATTTTGAATATATTCGAACGTATATATTATACGCGTCGTCGTTAGAATATAAATAATTATATATAATTATAAATAGAATTGAAAATGGCGCGGTAGTTCGATAATTCGATTTCAAACTTCAATTGAATGTACCGGGTGCAAAACAATCCGGATTTTAGTGAAACCAAAAATAATGGAATCTAATAGTGAATATCTTTCCAACGAACCCGAATGATCAAAATTTCTTAGCGGGAATCAAAAGATATGTCCAGTTGAAAATTCTGAATAGTCGCTATGGAATTCAGGCCCTTAAAAATGGACATTTTGCAAACGACCTCGGATTTCGACGAAACCAGTTTTGTTGGGTCCGTGATGTAAAGTTATTGCTAGATTTCAAATTTCATAATTTTTCGAATCAATATGTGAGCGTGGCAAAGGAAAACGCGTTTGACCAGTTTCAGTTGATTTTAATCGACTGGAAATTGGCCATTTTTCTAACGGTCTCAGATTTCGACGAAACTAGTTTTGTTAGGACCGTATCGTCAATACGAAGCTAGAAAATATTTTTCTAGAATTTTTAAAGTTAGTATGTGACCCCGGTAAATTGAAATGTACGTTTAAAATTGAATATATAGATTTATACATTAATTTCAGCGAAAACTGAGCGTAACAGCCGAACTGGCTTATGAAACATATCCCATTGTATTCGGAATGGGGGTAATTAGCTAGGGACGACAGTCATTGGGCCTCGTTCGGAGATCGAAATTTAAAGTTACTTTATGGAGAAATTAATTATTTAAATAATTAAAATATTATATAACCCCCTTGAGCTCTCTCTTTCCTCACAAGTCAAACCACGGTCAAAATATAAAAAAAAAAAAAAAAAAAAAAACCCCTTCCAGTTTCAGATCGCGACGCCTCTTCCTCCCCCTTGCTGACGCCGACGATGGACCGCCGCTCCCCCCTAAAGTCGCGCCTTCCTCTCCCCTCTAGCTCATCTCCTTCCTCCCTTCGAATCGAAGACGAAAACGCCAGAGCTTTCCCCCCCCACAGTGATGACCGCCGACGAACTGAAGGCCGCCCCAACCCTCCGCCTCCTCCTGCCGCCGACCCAGAGCCACCCGAAGCCTCTCCGATGGTGGTGAACCCCCCCCTTTCGAACTGTAAGTTTTTACTTTATTTATAAAACTGATTTTTACTTAATTTATAAAACTGATTTTGTTAATATTAAAAACCGATTTTTATGTTTTTAAAATTCTGATTTTAGGTAGGTTTAAAACTGAATTTTATTTTAGGTTTAAGACTGAATTTTATTTTAGATTAGAAAACTGATTTTTAAATGATTTTTAAACTGAATTTTTAAATAAGGCAAAAACTGTATTTTTATTTTTTAAGTTATGAAAAAACTGCATTTTTATGAAAGCGAAAAACTGATTTTATTTTGAACTTTAAAATAGGAAAAAAAGTTTAATCTTTTAGTAGAAAAAGATTTGAACTTGCAAAAGAAAAAAAAATTCGATTTTTATATATTGAATAGCGAAGTCAAAATTCGATTTTATATATTGAATAGCATAGTAAAAATTCGATTTTTACATATGTAGTGGCTACGGGCAGCGAAGATGACGAAGATGCGATAGCGATGAAGATTTCTATCAATGAAGTGCCGTGGAGCTAGGATAGCTAATCGGTGAGAATTTCTCACCTTTCTATTTATTTTCTAGTTATATATATATACTAGGATGCAGACGGTGCTTAGTAGCACCCGACACAATCGTCCACAGACCATGGACTTGTTTGTTTGACAGTTTGGTGATTGATTGCGATATTGTTTGAATGTGGTTTGTGGTGTGAAAAATCGAATCGATAAATTGGTTAGGATTAGACGTGCGCCGTTATAAGGCGAAGGAGTAAGGCTAGGTTAGATCCTTACTCCAAAGTTTGCGGTTTGCATAACGAATTGATTTGATTGATGTGTGAATGGCGTGGGCCTTCACTAGACCGGGGATAAGGCTAGGCCTTGTCCCGTTTCTAGTATCGTGCCGTTATGCCGCCGAAATTTTCTAAAACATGTTAGAAAAATAAAAATATCATTTTATTGAATAAATGAATTGAATAGAAATTCATAGGTTGAAATAAAATGTTTTATCGTTAAAAATATAATTTTTAACGTGAATATGAAAATAGTGAAGTGAATAAATAAATATTCATTTACAAACCAGATGGTTTGTTTATGTACACTTATTTGAATGATATTGATTGGGTCGATAAATTTCACACATCGCCCAACTGCACAAATAAAATCTGTGTTTGATTGTTTGAAACCCCACACGGGTGTTAGGATGAAATATGCAGTTCACTCATCCTGATTGATTAAATATGTCGATCGATTGATTGACAGGCTGTTATAAGCGTTGAATATCTGTATTTGATGCTTATGCAGTGTAGTGCACTTTGGTTGATGGTTGATTATTTTTCAATGCTATGATATACATGTGTTGTATGAAAATCCATATAATTAACTTTATATGGTAATTGATTGGGCCTCATTCCAATTTGAAAAATAAAGAATATTATAAAATAAAAGTTCATGTGTTGACAGTACTCATTCATTGAGATTGGTCATGTGTTGAACGAAATATTTTGATAATAACAACTATTTTGAAAAAGAAATATTTGAAATAGAATATTTGAAAATAGAAATTTATGAAGCCGTGTATGGACGCCATTTTGACGTGAACGATATTTATATCGAATTGAAAACGATTTCGAAATGAAATGAATTGAAAACGATTTCGAAATGAATTGAATTGAAAACGATTTCGAAATGAAATGAATTGAAAACGATTTCGAAATGAATTGAATTGAAAACGATTTCGAAATGAATTGAATTGAAAACGAATTCAAAATAAATTGAAAACGATTTCGAAATGAAATGAATTGAAAACGATTTCGAAATGAATTGAATTGAAAACGATTTCGAAATGAAATGAATTGAAAACGATTTCGAAATGAATTGAATTGAAAACGAATTCAAATGGAATAGAAAGCGAATTGAAATGAATTCAAATTGAATTGAAATTCGAATTGAATAGAAATGAATTTTAAAACGAATTTATAGAGAAGAATTCAATTTTGATTTGAATTGAAATGGAAGTTGAAAATGTTTTTGAAACGAATTCAAAACTATTTATATAATTCGTTTTAAATAGAAATCGACGAAATATATATTATATATATTATATATAATATAATGGCCTGAATAGAACGCGCCGCGCCGCGGCAGTTCGCGAATTTCGACCATTTATTTCAAACGGACATTACAGGAGATCCGACCGTCGGATTCTCCTAAAACCGGAACCGTTGGGTTCGTATCGAAAAGAGCTTTCTAATTAATGTTAGAAATTTGAAATCTAACGGTTGGATTTGGAGATACGTCCAAATCAAATTCGAAAAAGGTCGTTGTAAGTGCAGTTCGATGGCCATTGTTGGAAATCGACTGTACGGGCCTTGATAAAATTATTAAAAATAGTAATAATTTGTGTAAAATCATAAGAAATGATTTGTGAAAGTTTGGGGTGAAAATCTCCATATTTGAAAAGATAAAAAAATGGATTTTTATCGAAATGAACTAGTTTTGAACTAGAATTATAATTCTATTTATTTTTAAATAAATAAATTGAATTTGAAATGGTTTTGAAAATAACCAAAATTTCCAATGATTGCATTGGAGTGGATTTGAATCGAAATTGTCTTCGGAATATTTCGATGTTGGAATTCGTGACATTACAGGTGTTGTTATGGAAATTTGAAAGATATATATTTGTATCGTTATTTCCAATACGACATTTGTTAGTCGTAGAATTCGATATTGAATATAAGCCGATATATTTTCTATTCAGAGCCTTGTATTGAATATCGAATGTGATTTGGGTTTGTCGTGAATGGTGTCTTCACTAACACTGTTCTTGAACCCAGTTGAGAAAAGATTAAATCTTTTTATTTAGATTTAATGAAGTGTACCAATTAAATGATATTTAATTGGAATTGAATTGGTATTGATTTTTGGGTTTATCGTGAACAGTGTTTTAAATAACACTTGTTCTTTAACCCGATAATTAATGGAATGTGATTTTGGGTTTATCGTGAATCGTGTTTTAAATGACACTGATTCTTTAACCCAGATAATGATTAAAACTAAGTGGAGTTTTAATGAATCTTTAATTAGATTGAAAAGATCGAGAATGGAGTATCACCAGTTTTGCTCCAGGCGATAGATAAATCTGTAATTAGATTTGAATGTGAAATTTAGAAACTAACTGGCGGTTAGCCAAGCAGAATGGTTTTCTGGATATTGATCTGATGTTGGTTTCGGCCTTCGGGGTTAATATTTGGGGAATTATTCTCTTGATTAATTTACGGTTAGTGACTAATGAATTGGAATGAGGCGTATGTTGTGTTTGTGTAACACTTATTTAAAATATACGCGAGTTATTCGGAAAGACCGGGTTTATCCCATTCTGAGTAACTGATACGACGATAAGTCGAAGACGAAGACGATGGTCGAAGACCGGAGGTCTTCACGTCGTTTGGGTGATAACTGATGATCTTGATTGGGCTGTACACCCAAGAAGATGGAAACAGTTAGTGATCGTCCAGACGTACTTGGAGATCGATGGATATGCGGGGTACTAGGTGCCTCCGGTTTCGTTCAGACCCAGAACGGACTTGTAAATGGACTGTGTGTCTGACATCGGATTTCATTCTGTGTGACTGATATCGGTTGCATAGGATGGCTTGCCTGTGTGGCATGCTAAGATGCAAATGATCAAGGCTTCTGTTGAAAAGCAAAGTCTTGTGGTTGATGATCAAAGCACGACCTTTGTGGCGTAGCTTTGTGTAACGTTTGATTCGCGAGTTTCACACCCGGTATGAATCAAAAACGGGAGACGGACCTCAGGGAGGGCATGCGTTTCTTTCTAGTTAGAAGTGGCGTCAGTGGTTTTACACGCCCTGACGAGTTTGACTTATGTTGTTGTTGCTGTTGCGAGGCGCCTCGGTTATATCGGTTTCGGCCGAATGCATTCTGGTCGGCTGACGGACCAGACTTACACCCCATAGGGTGGGGAGACGTATTGTTCAGGCATAATAATCCACTCCGTGTGGACCGGCCCTGACGATCCAAGGGGCAGTTGCGGCTGTTCCTGAGGGGCGGGCTAGAGCGTCTCGAATCGGTTGAGGATCTTGCCCCTAGCCTCGGTTCATAGATGGAAACCCAATTTCCAAATACGTGACATTTGCGGTTTTATTTGTAAACCTATATATGGCGACATAGTGGTATGGGGCATTCATGCCGCCTATGATTGATACTTATGATTTGAAGTTGTTTTATACTCTATGCACTTATAATAGTATCAAATGATTTGTTTTAAACGTATCAAGCATTCTTTGGCTGTTATAAGGGAAAACCCTATCCTCGACTGCGTTGCATTGTGTGATGGGACCTGGGTCTTATAACAGCTTCATTTTTCTTTATTTAGCATTGCGTTGTTTGTCTTATGCACTGGTATTCTTGGGAGGAAACCCGTTCCGTGTTATACGGCGTGGTCCCTTGTTTTACCTAGCTTTGAAAATAAAGATTTATAACTGCTTTAGTTCTCACACCAGTCACATGACTGACCTGGAGTTTATTGTTTTGACCTAAACTCTGGGTGCCCTTATTTTGACACGGGCAGCTAGTAGTTTTGGTTTTGCAGATTTATATTCACAGGATCCTGGTTTACGACTGGAACGATATCCGGGAAGCTTTGTATCCGTATATCTCATTCTAGTTGTGTATTGTATTATTTTCCGCTGCTATGTATTTAAATGTAATTTAAATCTCTGATATTTCTGTGTAATATTCTTTTATACTCTGTATATTCTTGTAATCTGATGCATTGTTGTTATATACAATGAAATGTTCTTCTATATGCGTTCTGTTGTGGTTTGTTCTCGAACTATCCGACGCTTTCCTTTACGGGGAAGTTACGGGTCTTCACAGTTGGTATCAGAGCTTTGGTTTACAAAGCAGAGAACAAGACACATTAGAACCGTACGAAGGAATTCATCAGATATTGGATTAGTAATATCCAATGGAATGACTCGTTAGAGATGGGATCAGTAGTATCCTAGAACGAGTGTGAAGAGTATATTTTTAAAATGAAAACGATTTTTGATTTGAAAATTTAAATCAATTATTCGTATTTGATTATTTATTTTATATTGATTAGGACAATCCAAAATATAAAGATTTTTGCGTATGCGCCTAGCTAGCGTGTATTCGAAGTTTTAATATATTGGATAGATATAGCACCACACCCTAGTCGCCCGGAGATGATATTGATGATAGCGATCGCATCATCAACATTTATGTTCGTGTTTCGAAGGTTTGATATCTATATATTTCCTATTGACTGGTGTGAGAACCAAAATTAGATAGGGCTAATTGTTGTGATTTGGCATCAAAAATCTGATTTTTGTATATATATCGAAATTATGAATTTGAAACGTTAATCCACTAATTGATTGAAGTTTGTGTTGTTTGTTTAATTGTTTGCTAATTTTGAACAATTATGCCTAATTGAATCAAATATTGAACTCTATTGAAAATTGGTCGCATTTGTTTGCATATACATATATATCATTGAACAGGTCATAGCAAGGAGGCTAGAGCAGAGAATAAAATTTGTTTGCCCGACAAATAGGTACATGTTTATTACATAATTTACTGTTTTGTTTGGGTGATGATGATTTTATGAGCCTATTGGCTAGCCGCTTGGCTTTTTCTTTTTCTTTTTGAGATCTGAAGGACCGGGAACGCTATTTGCAATTTCCCGATGCTCCCGGTGCAGGGGAGGTTATGGCGAAATTTTTCAAAAATTTAGGGTGTTAGCCAAATTTTTGAAATTTTAAAAATTCTCAGAAACTAAAGAGTTGGAGAATGGAAGCCAGATCAAATGTGGAGCTGAATAATCAAACCACTTTCGACTTTGTTCCTTTTCGGGGACGAAAAGTTTTAAGTGGGGGAGATTGTAACAACCCGTAAAATCTGGGCCAGTTTAAAATTTTTATTTTGGCCATTTTAGCGAATTTAGATTATTTAAAATGAATTATTTTAAATAATATCGACGAGAAATTTATTTTGAATATATTCGAACGTATATATTATACGCGTCGTCGTTAGAATATAAATAATTATATATAATTATAAATAGAATTGAAAATGGCGCGGTAGTTCGATAATTCGATTTCAAACTTCAATTGAATGTACCGGGTGCAAAACAATCCGGATTTTAGTGAAACCAAAAATAATGGAATCTAATAGTGAATATCTTTCCAACGAACCCGAATGATCAAAATTTCTTAGCGGGAATCAAAAGATATGTCCAGTTGAAAATTCTGAATAGTCGCTATGGAATTCAGGCCCTTAAAAATGGACATTTTGCAAACGACCTCGGATTTCGACGAAACCAGTTTTGTTGGGTCCGTGATGTAAAGTTATTGCTAGATTTCAAATTTCATAATTTTTCGAATCAATATGTGAGCGTGGCAAAGGAAAACGCGTTTGACCAGTTTCAGTTGATTTTAATCGACTGGAAATTGGCCATTTTTCTAACGGTCTCAGATTTCGACGAAACTAGTTTTGTTAGGACCGTATCGTCAATACGAAGCTAGAAAATATTTTTCTAGAATTTTTAAAGTTAGTATGTGACCCCGGTAAATTGAAATGTACGTTTAAAATTGAATATATAGATTTATACATTAATTTCAGCGAAAACTGAGCGTAACAGCCGAACTGGCTTATGAAACATATCCCATTGTATTCGGAATGGGGGTAATTAGCTAGGGACGACAGTCATTGGGCCTCGTTCGGAGATCGAAATTTAAAGTTACTTTATGGAGAAATTAATTATTTAAATAATTAAAATATTATATAACCCCCTTGAGCTCTCTCTTTCCTCACAAGTCAAACCACGGTCAAAATATAAAAAAAAAAAAAAAAAAAAAAACCCCTTCCAGTTTCAGATCGCGACGCCTCTTCCTCCCCCTTGCTGACGCCGACGATGGACCGCCGCTCCCCCCTAAAGTCGCGCCTTCCTCTCCCCTCTAGCTCATCTCCTTCCTCCCTTCGAATCGAAGACGAAAACGCCAGAGCTTTCCCCCCCCACAGTGATGACCGCCGACGAACTGAAGGCCGCCCCAACCCTCCGCCTCCTCCTGCCGCCGACCCAGAGCCACCCGAAGCCTCTCCGATGGTGGTGAACCCCCCCCTTTCGAACTGTAAGTTTTTACTTTATTTATAAAACTGATTTTTACTTAATTTATAAAACTGATTTTGTTAATATTAAAAACCGATTTTTATGTTTTTAAAATTCTGATTTTAGGTAGGTTTAAAACTGAATTTTATTTTAGGTTTAAGACTGAATTTTATTTTAGATTAGAAAACTGATTTTTAAATGATTTTTAAACTGAATTTTTAAATAAGGCAAAAACTGTATTTTTATTTTTTAAGTTATGAAAAAACTGCATTTTTATGAAAGCGAAAAACTGATTTTATTTTGAACTTTAAAATAGGAAAAAAAGTTTAATCTTTTAGTAGAAAAAGATTTGAACTTGCAAAAGAAAAAAAAATTCGATTTTTATATATTGAATAGCGAAGTCAAAATTCGATTTTATATATTGAATAGCATAGTAAAAATTCGATTTTTACATATGTAGTGGCTACGGGCAGCGAAGATGACGAAGATGCGATAGCGATGAAGATTTCTATCAATGAAGTGCCGTGGAGCTAGGATAGCTAATCGGTGAGAATTTCTCACCTTTCTATTTATTTTCTAGTTATATATATATACTAGGATGCAGACGGTGCTTAGTAGCACCCGACACAATCGTCCACAGACCATGGACTTGTTTGTTTGACAGTTTGGTGATTGATTGCGATATTGTTTGAATGTGGTTTGTGGTGTGAAAAATCGAATCGATAAATTGGTTAGGATTAGACGTGCGCCGTTATAAGGCGAAGGAGTAAGGCTAGGTTAGATCCTTACTCCAAAGTTTGCGGTTTGCATAACGAATTGATTTGATTGATGTGTGAATGGCGTGGGCCTTCACTAGACCGGGGATAAGGCTAGGCCTTGTCCCGTTTCTAGTATCGTGCCGTTATGCCGCCGAAATTTTCTAAAACATGTTAGAAAAATAAAAATATCATTTTATTGAATAAATGAATTGAATAGAAATTCATAGGTTGAAATAAAATGTTTTATCGTTAAAAATATAATTTTTAACGTGAATATGAAAATAGTGAAGTGAATAAATAAATATTCATTTACAAACCAGATGGTTTGTTTATGTACACTTATTTGAATGATATTGATTGGGTCGATAAATTTCACACATCGCCCAACTGCACAAATAAAATCTGTGTTTGATTGTTTGAAACCCCACACGGGTGTTAGGATGAAATATGCAGTTCACTCATCCTGATTGATTAAATATGTCGATCGATTGATTGACAGGCTGTTATAAGCGTTGAATATCTGTATTTGATGCTTATGCAGTGTAGTGCACTTTGGTTGATGGTTGATTATTTTTCAATGCTATGATATACATGTGTTGTATGAAAATCCATATAATTAACTTTATATGGTAATTGATTGGGCCTCATTCCAATTTGAAAAATAAAGAATATTATAAAATAAAAGTTCATGTGTTGACAGTACTCATTCATTGAGATTGGTCATGTGTTGAACGAAATATTTTGATAATAACAACTATTTTGAAAAAGAAATATTTGAAATAGAATATTTGAAAATAGAAATTTATGAAGCCGTGTATGGACGCCATTTTGACGTGAACGATATTTATATCGAATTGAAAACGATTTCGAAATGAAATGAATTGAAAACGATTTCGAAATGAATTGAATTGAAAACGATTTCGAAATGAAATGAATTGAAAACGATTTCGAAATGAATTGAATTGAAAACGATTTCGAAATGAATTGAATTGAAAACGAATTCAAAATAAATTGAAAACGATTTCGAAATGAAATGAATTGAAAACGATTTCGAAATGAATTGAATTGAAAACGATTTCGAAATGAAATGAATTGAAAACGATTTCGAAATGAATTGAATTGAAAACGAATTCAAATGGAATAGAAAGCGAATTGAAATGAATTCAAATTGAATTGAAATTCGAATTGAATAGAAATGAATTTTAAAACGAATTTATAGAGAAGAATTCAATTTTGATTTGAATTGAAATGGAAGTTGAAAATGTTTTTGAAACGAATTCAAAACTATTTATATAATTCGTTTTAAATAGAAATCGACGAAATATATATTATATATATTATATATAATATAATGGCCTGAATAGAACGCGCCGCGCCGCGGCAGTTCGCGAATTTCGACCATTTATTTCAAACGGACATTACAGGAGATCCGACCGTCGGATTCTCCTAAAACCGGAACCGTTGGGTTCGTATCGAAAAGAGCTTTCTAATTAATGTTAGAAATTTGAAATCTAACGGTTGGATTTGGAGATACGTCCAAATCAAATTCGAAAAAGGTCGTTGTAAGTGCAGTTCGATGGCCATTGTTGGAAATCGACTGTACGGGCCTTGATAAAATTATTAAAAATAGTAATAATTTGTGTAAAATCATAAGAAATGATTTGTGAAAGTTTGGGGTGAAAATCTCCATATTTGAAAAGATAAAAAAATGGATTTTTATCGAAATGAACTAGTTTTGAACTAGAATTATAATTCTATTTATTTTTAAATAAATAAATTGAATTTGAAATGGTTTTGAAAATAACCAAAATTTCCAATGATTGCATTGGAGTGGATTTGAATCGAAATTGTCTTCGGAATATTTCGATGTTGGAATTCGTGACATTACAGGTGTTGTTATGGAAATTTGAAAGATATATATTTGTATCGTTATTTCCAATACGACATTTGTTAGTCGTAGAATTCGATATTGAATATAAGCCGATATATTTTCTATTCAGAGCCTTGTATTGAATATCGAATGTGATTTGGGTTTGTCGTGAATGGTGTCTTCACTAACACTGTTCTTGAACCCAGTTGAGAAAAGATTAAATCTTTTTATTTAGATTTAATGAAGTGTACCAATTAAATGATATTTAATTGGAATTGAATTGGTATTGATTTTTGGGTTTATCGTGAACAGTGTTTTAAATAACACTTGTTCTTTAACCCGATAATTAATGGAATGTGATTTTGGGTTTATCGTGAATCGTGTTTTAAATGACACTGATTCTTTAACCCAGATAATGATTAAAACTAAGTGGAGTTTTAATGAATCTTTAATTAGATTGAAAAGATCGAGAATGGAGTATCACCAGTTTTGCTCCAGGCGATAGATAAATCTGTAATTAGATTTGAATGTGAAATTTAGAAACTAACTGGCGGTTAGCCAAGCAGAATGGTTTTCTGGATATTGATCTGATGTTGGTTTCGGCCTTCGGGGTTAATATTTGGGGAATTATTCTCTTGATTAATTTACGGTTAGTGACTAATGAATTGGAATGAGGCGTATGTTGTGTTTGTGTAACACTTATTTAAAATATACGCGAGTTATTCGGAAAGACCGGGTTTATCCCATTCTGAGTAACTGATACGACGATAAGTCGAAGACGAAGACGATGGTCGAAGACCGGAGGTCTTCACGTCGTTTGGGTGATAACTGATGATCTTGATTGGGCTGTACACCCAAGAAGATGGAAACAGTTAGTGATCGTCCAGACGTACTTGGAGATCGATGGATATGCGGGGTACTAGGTGCCTCCGGTTTCGTTCAGACCCAGAACGGACTTGTAAATGGACTGTGTGTCTGACATCGGATTTCATTCTGTGTGACTGATATCGGTTGCATAGGATGGCTTGCCTGTGTGGCATGCTAAGATGCAAATGATCAAGGCTTCTGTTGAAAAGCAAGTCTTGTGGTTGATGATCAAAGCACGACCTTTGTGGCGTAGCTTTGTGTAACGTTTGATTCGCGAGTTTCACACCCGGTATGAATCAAAAACGGGAGACGGACCTCAGGGAGGGCATGCGTTTCTTTCTAGTTAGAAGTGGCGTCAGTGGTTTTACACGCCCTGACGAGTTTGACTTATGTTGTTGTTGCTGTTGCGAGGCGCCTCGGTTATATCGGTTTCGGCCGAATGCATTCTGGTCGGCTGACGGACCAGACTTACACCCCATAGGGTGGGGAGACGTATTGTTCAGGCATAATAATCCACTCCGTGTGGACCGGCCCTGACGATCCAAGGGGCAGTTGCGGCTGTTCCTGAGGGGCGGGCTAGAGCGTCTCGAATCGGTTGAGGATCTTGCCCCTAGCCTCGGTTCATAGATGGAAACCCAATTTCCAAATACGTGACATTTGCGGTTTTATTTGTAAACCTATATATGGCGACATAGTGGTATGGGGCATTCATGCCGCCTATGATTGATACTTATGATTTGAAGTTGTTTTATACTCTATGCACTTATAATAGTATCAAATGATTTGTTTTAAACGTATCAAGCATTCTTTGGCTGTTATAAGGGAAAACCCTATCCTCGACTGCGTTGCATTGTGTGATGGGACCTGGGTCTTATAACAGCTTCATTTTTCTTTATTTAGCATTGCGTTGTTTGTCTTATGCACTGGTATTCTTGGGAGGAAACCCGTTCCGTGTTATACGGCGTGGTCCCTTGTTTTACCTAGCTTTGAAAATAAAGATTTATAACTGCTTTAGTTCTCACACCAGTCACATGACTGACCTGGAGTTTATTGTTTTGACCTAAACTCTGGGTGCCCTTATTTTGACACGGGCAGCTAGTAGTTTTGGTTTTGCAGATTTATATTCACAGGATCCTGGTTTACGACTGGAACGATATCCGGGAAGCTTTGTATCCGTATATCTCATTCTAGTTGTGTATTGTATTATTTTCCGCTGCTATGTATTTAAATGTAATTTAAATCTCTGATATTTCTGTGTAATATTCTTTTATACTCTGTATATTCTTGTAATCTGATGCATTGTTGTTATATACAATGAAATGTTCTTCTATATGCGTTCTGTTGTGGTTTGTTCTCGAACTATCCGACGCTTTCCTTTACGGGGAAGTTACGGGTCTTCACAATTAAGCCGATCTAGTGCCTAATGTGTGTGTGTGTGTGTATGCATCCACGAGCAACCAACCACTAGCAAACACTCACATCCACTTGCATCCATCAAACATAACATGTCTCAAAACACATGTTTACATCCATGGGATTTCTACCTAAGGGCCGAAGATTCGATCGACGGGATATACTTAAAAGATAGAAATAAGAATGAATAAAAGCTTTGGAAAGGAAGTTAAGAACATACCCTTGAAAAGAAAAGGGTACGAAGAGTGAATCTTGTCTTCGGTCTCCTAAGTTGCATCTTCTTGGTTATCTCCCCACTGAACTTTCATCAACTTGACTTCTCTGTTGCGTAGCTTCTTAACCTCTGATCCAAGAATATGGGTAGGAACTCGTCTAACTGTCGCCTCCCATTCTGCCTCTACTTCCTCCAGTATACTCGACTCAAGTACTTCTGCGTTATCATGCAAGCACTTCCGTAAATGAGAAACATGGAAAACATCATGAACGCCAGATAGTCTTTCTGGTAGCTTTACTTGTAACAACCCGAATTTTTATAACATGTTAAAACTAGAAATCAAGGCAGAATTAAATTTTAAAATCAGAATCAGGGGAAACGGCTTATGCCATTGCGTTCGTCTCGAAATTTTACATGAAATAGAGTCCGAGTTTTCGAAAATCGGAGTCCGTATGAGGGAGATATGACCCTATGAAGTTTCACGAATTTTCATAATAAAAAACAGCCCGAAATTCGAATTCGAAATTCGAATTCAAACCCCAGAACAGGCTGGGCAGGAAAATTCCCGCCTAGGGACCAGCTCGACCTGGGTGTCGACCATAGTGTCGACCTCCCAGGGACCAGGTCGACCATAGTGTCGACCTGGGGGTCGACCTCCCTCCCGAGCCCACTTCCTGAACCTGATGCATTCTGATGTATTTGACCTCGTTTTCTGTCCAGATTCGTCTGCCTAATCCAATATAAACTCAACCCTAGCCTCATTCTCTCCACACCATTTCATTATGTCCTTATGCTGCTTCTGAAATAATTAAATTAAAGAGAGAATGGCTACTTCTTCTTCGTCAAGACAACATCTAGGAATTGCAAATTGGGGGTTTTCAACTAGAACAAGACTAAACAAATAGATATTCAACAACTGCAACAACCGTTTCTAGAATCAAATCTCTGGACTCTAATTCTCGATCCACGCTCTGTAAGTTCTAGTTACTTTGAGATTGAAACTTGTAAAATTTTATATGGACATGGAATAAAATGAAATTGGACCTAAGCTTGATTATCTATTTGGATCAGTTCTTGTCTCTTCTTGAATCTATGATTTTGGGTTATTTCTTATCGACTAAATCATGCCCATTCATGTTGTTGGACCTAGTTTATTATTCAAACGCTAGATTGTAACATAAATTCTTGGATCTTTACTTGTGGGAATATTTCTATTTGGGTCCTATTCATGTTGTAAATCAAATTCTTTCATGTCTATAAACCTTAATATGCCTATGAGACTGTGGACATAAGGTTTTGCCTATGCCTATGACTATGATGATGAACATAAGACTATGCCCATTCCTATGACTGTGAACATAAGGCTATGTCTATGACTATGACAAGGACAATTGTGGCTAATCACCTATGACTCTTGACTATGAGAATTATTACCTATGATTATGAACATAAGGCCATTATCTATGACCATGACTTTGAAACTATTACTGTTAATTGCCTATGAATATTTTCCTAGATCTATTTTTGATAATTATCCATGATTATTGTGATGAGTCGCTTATGATTCATGACTATGAGATTTCTACCTATGACTGTTGGGGTTAATTGCTTAAGACCATTATAGTTGATTGTTCATGCCCATAACACTATAGTTGAAAACCATGTTGTGCACCGAATTGGCATTTTGTTGGATCGTATACCTAGGGTGTGACTTGCTTAGTTTATTCGCTATTATGTACACCAAAACCATTGGATCTATTATCCTTGTATTTGGATTGCTTTTGCATGCCTATTCTTTTATGTCAGCGTTTACCATGACTATCGCCTTATCTTGCTAGATTTGAAATCCTTTATGCCAGTGATGTTGTAACCAATTATCTCAAGTTATGTCATGCTAGTCTTGTAACCCCTTTTATCGCTTTATGCTCGTCCCTCTTGCCTATCATAGTTTTGATGTTATTCTGAGATTTGGATTTATTTGTAGTATGGGTTGATCACGTTTACATGCGATGGGAACACGATTTGGGTAGAATAGGCAAAAACATGAATTGGTTATGAACTTGATAAAAGGCAAAACTTGAAACATGAATGCTGTTATAATCTGAACCTGGATATGGACATGAAACTCGCCATGAAACTTGACACGAACTTGATATGAAATTTGAACATGGACATGACGTTGGAATAAACATGAAAATGGCCAACTCGAGGTTGGGTTGAGTTTGCAGTGTAAATCTGCCCGGAACCGCCCGGCAAATCCAGTTACTACAAACAATAGGATCCAATGTGGGTAGTTGGTCATATCGCACTTGGAAACCCGAGGTCAGACTGAGTTGTGGTGTAATTCTGCCTGGAACCGCCCGGCATATCCAGTGACCACAACAACAGGTCTGATGTGAGAGGTTGGGGTGCATTAATGAATTAATGCCACATGATAGGGTTAAGTCATGAACTGCTTGAATATACTTAACCAATTTGACACGATGATTTGATAGGGTTAAGTCATGAACCGCTTGAATATACTTAACCAATTTGAAACGATGATTTGATAGGGTTAAGTCATGAACCGCTTGAATATACTTTACCAATTTTACACGATGATTTGATAGGGTTAAGTCATGAACCGCTTGAATGACAACAATTAACCAACTTGACATGCTAGACTGATGGGGTTACGTCTGGAATTTAAATGACAATACTTAACCTACTGGACGGAAACCCTAGTTACGCGGTCCTTTTCAGCAGTAACCCACTAGATGTATCACGGTACCCTGGAACTAGGCAGGGTGGGGCACGATTACTGGGCTGATTGTAAGCGACCAGAACGACGGCTGAGTTGGTGCGCCATTGTAGGTTCAGGCGGACAATGGTCATGCACGTAGTCCGGAGTTGAAAAAGCAGGCATTGGGCACCAGTAGGTTTACACTGTGCGTGCTTGATTCGTGTCGGTGGTTGGCACCCTAGGGCTTGATACACCCTATGGTGGACCTAGCACAGGTAACTACATTCGGGATAGGGCCGTATGACACAGACACATGAATGAGCTAGGACTTGTAGGGAGTCGATCGATTAATAGATCGTTACGTGGAAAAAGGGTATTGTTCGTTAGGTAGCATAATCCCTAGTGGTCCTAGGTGGCATAAACCCTAATCGAGTCTAGAAAACATTCAATAGGTAGTGTAATCCCTAGTGGTCCTAGGTGGCATAAATCCCAGTTGAACACGTGATAGTTCATGATAAGGAAACCTAGCTAGAACAAGGGTGGCAGTCCAAACGATTTCAAGAATGGTGGCACTACGTTGAAGTAGTATAGAAATACGTGATGAAACCCGTACGATATACGGCAAGGGACTGTACATATACATGGAAAGGATGATACGGGTTGGGGTACTAGTACAGTTGGTGCAGAGAATGTTAAACATGCGATGCTATACGTAGTTTATCTGGTTTGCATAGTTTATCTTGTTACCGTAGTTTATCTTGTTATCTTAGTTTAACTTGCCTATCTTGTCATCATCCTTATGTTTACTTTCAGTTTATACATGTCATGTTACCTTTACTTGTTTCTGTGTTGAAAGTCACTAAGACTTACCAGTCTGTATGACTGACCCGTTTTGTTTCGCCTCGTTTTCTTCCGTTCCCCCCCAAAGGTTCTCAGGGAGGAAACACTACGATTTAGTTTGGACTTCTTTCTGCTTCAAGATCATCATATATGGATTGGATCTTTCTTGCCTATGGCTGCTTTACTGTTTTACTTGGGGAATGATTTATGACCATGGTTTTATGCTTCTTTACTATTGCAAGACATATTTCGATGTAAGGGATTTAATGGCATTTTGATGTAAAAAGGCTTTAGACTTTTCTAGATTTTTAAAGCAATAAAATTTGGTTCTTCTTCCACTGTTGTATATGTTCTGTCTTGTAATATTTCTGTGTATGTTTACCTAGATAATGCTCCACCAAAGCTAGTGCATTCCCTTTGTGAGTGACCCTAGAGGAGGCGGGGTGTTACATTTGGTATCAGAGCAGAAGGTTACCAGACTGAGCAAAAGTTTTTAAACCTTTTGAAATTATTTTCAAAACCATTTACAAAGAAGCATTTTTTCAAGAAAAGTTTTATTTTTAAAGGTTATTCCCCAAAGGCCATCAGCATTATCCTTTGTTTCCTTGTTTGAATCCCTTTTCTGTTCTTTCCTCCATCTGTAGTCACATTAGTTCCATCTGCGACTAACCTTATTTCAAGCTTTAAAGGGTTGCTGTGCGATGGAGGTAGTTCTCGAGAGACCTATTAACACGTTAAATAAGAGGGGATAAGGGTGGTTAAGGCGAATGAGGCTCAGAACAAGAAGGTAGAAATGTTTCTGTAGGAAAACCTAGTTTATATTTCTATCCTGTCCGTACCCTTTTGATTATGGTACATCGCATCCATTTTATTTCTGCTTCGATAGTTGAGTCTCTGCACCTTAGTACTAGCGTGGTAGAGGATCCCATTTTATTCTCAAGTCCTGGTTGGGAATCAGCTCATTTATTCATGACTTGTTTGGATTTGGGAATGTCTATGCATAGTGTTGAGTTTAGAAGTAAAGCTCATGTTTTTGGGCTATGGGTTGATTCTAGGGATGAAGTGGTTATCCAGTAATGGTGCCATTCTCGATTATGAAAAGAGGGTAGTAAGACCCTTGACTTGCCTCGGTAATACCCTCGAAGTCTAGTGTAACCCTTAGGGTTTTTGCCATGCTTAGTTACCTAGAACCTCTTGATACATTTATTGATCCACTCGAGTAGTGTTCGCCACTAAGGCGAATGGTTCATTTCGCTTATGCATGAGTCATAGAAAATCACCTTAGTAAGTACATTTGGCAACATGGTTGGCATTTGTTTATTTTCAAGTGAAAATTCATTTATGTGGAATACCTTCTAGTAAGTGAACGAGATCCGAAATTCACTAGTGAATTTTGGAGAGCTTGCACAAAACCATGAGTACGCGGTTATGTTTGAATCGGGTATACTAGAAAGAGAATATGCGAAAGTGGAACGAGAGGAGACAGTGGAATGAGTTCCAACTCATATTCTGGGAACAAGAATTAAGAAACTACGAAATTGTGAAGACAAAGACGGTCAAAGTACAATGGAGTTAAGCTCAAGGAAATGTGACTTAGAAGATTAAAGACTAGACACACACATCATATCTCTTTTTAAGAGTATATCCTTGATCCCTCTTTTCTAGTAGAGCTTACTTGTATGCTATCTTTTATGTATATCGTCTCGGTTCCTATTCTCAATCTTATTTCTGTTGCAAACCCCATAAGGAGTATGACTCATCTGGTTGTGATATATGTTGGGGTTTAAGGGTGTCCGTTAGGTTGACTAAACTTTTTGGGTTTTATAGGATATGGGTTGGTCTTAGGAAGGGATTACTTGTGACCTAAAAGGAGTTTATCATGCTTGGATTCCTAGAATCATATATATTGGTTTTGGGTAAAAAGTTTTTCTTTACTTGCTTCTATCATTCGGCTATACCTTTAGGTAGGAACAATTGGGTGTAAACATGTGTTTGAGACATGTTATGATTGATGGTTGCAAGTGGCTGCTAGTGGTTGCTCGTGATTGCATAACACACATTAGGCACTAGATCGACTCAGACACATTTCCATATTGCATATGCATGAGTGTTTATACTTGTTTATGGATGAAATTGGATGTGTTATCATGTGTATGTTGCATATGGATGGATGTTTGTGCGCTCATATAGTGTTTAGTGTTTATATGACTAGGACTATTTGCATACATGTTGGATTCATGGCACTAAACATATTTTGCATTTAAAAAGATCAATCAGGCCTGATCATTTGCATTAGACAAGGAACATATACACACACTTTCTGCATATGTTCATATAGCATTAGAAATCTCTTAGGGACAATGGATGCTTGTGATTGATGATTGAGTAGATGGATGATTGGATGGTGGGACACATTCTTCTTAACTTGAAGATTTCGGGGACGAAATCCTTTAAGGAGGGGAGAATGTAACAACCCGATTTTTTATAACATGTTAAAACTAGAAATCAAGGTAGAATTAAATTTTAAAGTCAGAATCAGGGGAAACCGGTTACGTCATTGCGTTCGTCTCGAAATTTTACATGAAATAAAGTACGAGTTTTTGAAAATCGGAGTCCGTATGAGGGAGATATGACCCTATGAAGTTTCACGAATTTTCAGAATAAAAAACAGCCCGAAATTCGAATTCGAAATTCGAATTCAAACCCCAGAACAGGCTGGGCGGGAAAATTCCCGCCCAGGGACTAGCTCGACCTGGGTGTCGACCATAGTCTCGACCTCCCAGGGACCAGGTCGACCATAGTGTCGACCTGGGGGTCGACCTGCCTCCCGAGCCCACTTCCTAAACCTGATGCATTCTGATGTATTTGACCTTGTTTTCTGTCCAGATTCGTCTGCCTAATCCAATATAAACTCACCCCTTGCCTCATTCTCTCCACACCATTTCATTTTGTCCTTATGCTACTTCTGAAATAATTAAATTAAAGAGAGAATGGCTACTTCTTCTTCATCAAGACAACATCTAGGAATTGCAAATTGGGGGTTTTCAACTAGAACAAGACTAAACAAATAGAGATTCAACAACTACAACAACTGTTTCTAGAATCAAATCTCTGCACTCTAATTCTCGATCCGCGCTCTGTAAGTTCTAGTTACTTTGAGATTGAAACTTGTTAAATTTGATATGGACATGGAATAAAATGAAATTGGACCTAAGCTTGATTATCTATTTGTATCTGTTCTTGTCTCTTCTTGAATCTATGATTTTGGGTTATTTCTTATCGACTAAATCATGCCCATTCATATTGTTGGACCTAGTTTATTATTCAAACGCTAGGTTGTAACATAAATTCTTGGATCTTGACTTGTGGGAATATTTCTATTTGGGTCCTATTCATGTTGTAAATCAAATTCTTTCATGTCTATAAACCTTAATATGCCTATGAGACTGTGGACATAAGGTTTTGCCTATGCCTATGACTATGATGATGAACATAAGACTATGACCATGCCTATGACTGTGAACATAAGACTATGCCTATGACTATGACAAGGAAAATTGTGACTAATTACCTATGACTCTTGACTATGAGAATTATTACCTATGAGTATGAACATAAGGCCATTATCTATAACCATGACTTTGAAACTATTACTCTTAATTGCCTATGAATATTTTCCTAGATCTATTTTTGATAATTATCCATGGTTATTGTGATGAGTCGCTTATGATTCATAACTATGGGAATTCTACCTATGACTGTTGGGGTTAATTGCTTAAGACCATTATAGTTGATTGTTCATGCCCATAACACTACAGTTGAAAACCATGTTGTGCACCGAATTGGCATTTTGTTGGATCGTATACCTAGGGTGTGACATGCTTAGTTTATTTGCTATTATGTACACCAAAACCATTGGATCCATTATCCTTGTATTTGGCTTGCTTTTGCATGCCTATTCTTTTATGTCAGCGTTTACCATGACTATCGCCTTATCTTGCTAGATTTGAAATCCTTTATGCCAGTGATGCTGTAACCAATTATTTCAAGTTATGTCATGCTAGTCTTGTAACCCCTTTTATCGCTTTATGCTCATCCCTCTTGCCTATCATAATTTTGATGTTATTCTGAGATTTGGATTTATTTGTAGTATGGGTTGATCACATTTACATGCGATGGGAACACGATTTGGGTAGAATAGGCAAAAACATGAATTGGTTATGAACATGAATTATGAACTTGATAAAAGGTAAAACTTGAAACTTGAACGTTGTTATAACCAGAACCTGGATATGGACATGAAACTCGTCATGAAACTTGACACGAACTTGATATGAAATTTGAACATGGACATGACATTAGAATAAACATGAAAATGGCCAACTCAAGATTGGGTTGAGTTTGCTGTGTAAATCTGCTCGGAACCGCCCGGCAAATCCAGTTACTGCAAAAAATAGGATCCAATGTGGGTTGTTGGTCATATCACACTTGAAAACCCGAGGTCAGACTGAGTTGTGGTGTAACTCTGCCCAGATACGCCCGACATATCCAGTGACCACAACAACAGGTCTGATGTGAGAGGTTGGGGTGCATTAATGAATTAATGCCACATGATAGGGTTAAGTCATGAACCGCTTGAATATACTTAACCAATTTGACATGATGATTTGATAGGGTTAAGTCATGAACCGCTTGAATATACTTAACCAATTTGACACGATGATTTGATAGGGTTAAGTCATGAACCACTTGAATATACTCAATCAATTTGACACGATGATTTGATAGGGTTAAGTCATGAACCGCTTGAATATACTTAACCAATTTGACACGTTGATTTGATAGGGTTAAGTCATGAACCGCTTGAATGGCAACACTTAACCAACTTGACATGCTGGACTGATGGGGTTAAGTCTCGAATTTATATGACAACACTTAACCTACTGGACAGAAACCCTAGTTACGCGGTCCATTTCAGCAGTAATCCGCTAGATGTATCACGGTAACCTGGAACTAGGCAGGGTGGGGCACGATTACTGGGCTGATTGTAAGCGACCAGAACGTCGGCTGATGTAACACCCCGAATTTTAGTTAATACTAAAATTCACTAATCGCAGAATAAATAATCTCAGACGTGGGAATTGGGGGTAACGGGCTGCGTCATTGCGTTCGTCTCGGAAAAATACGCGAAATAGAGTCCGAAATTTTGTAAATTGGAGTCCGTATGGCCCAGTTATGGCCCAATGAAGTTTGCAGAAAATTCAAAGTTAAAAACAGATTTAAAATTCAGTTCTAAAACAAGTTTGGAGCCAAAAGCGGAAAGGGCGGGAAAGTTCCCGCCTAGCCCCGTGTCGACAGGCATGTCGACAGGGGTGTCGACAGGCATGTCGACAGGGGTGTCGACAGCCCTGTCGACAGGGGTGTCGACAGCCCTGTCGACAGGGGTGTCGACACAGGGTGTCGGCCCTGTTGATCTGGGTGCACCAGATCTGGTTTTTGGGTTAGTCTTGGGCTGTGTTCTAGAGGGTTCCAAAATCTAAGGGTCCTAATCTAATCTAGGGTTAATCTAAGGGCCTAAAACACTCACCTAATCTATAAATACACCCTAAACCTACCCTAATCCATACTAAAAATAGAATTGAGGGCTACATGCCGCCAAATTAAATCCTAGAAGGAGCCTACACTAATTTATGAAGAGGGTTGCAAGCTAATCACTCTCTAATCAACCTCTAATCCATTCTAAGCATCTTAATCTTCTTCATTTGGAGTGCAAATTTGCTAGTTGTGAGTTTCTATCACTTTGATGATCAATTGCTAAATTAAGTAGATGAGATATGATGAGATCTATGGTTTTGCATGAGGATTAATGGGTTTTCAAGTCATATGATATGATGTGAATATGCTAATCTATGTTTAATATTAATCCTATGTTTATGCAAGTTGAATATGTGAGTTTATGCAAGTTGGATATGTGGGTTTATGCAAGTTAAGTATATGGGTTTATGCAAGTTAAGTGGTGGGTTTATGCATAATAAGTAATTTATTCTATGCATGCTAAGTATGTGGTTTTATGCATGCTAAGTGTTTGGTATTATGCATAAATCATGACATGCAAGTTTACCCTTTTAAATGTGATGCATACATATGCAAGATGACACCTTTATATGCTATGTATATGTGTGTGTATATATATATATATATATATATATATATGCATGTTTAAGATGCAAGTCATGTGTATGCAAGTTATGTGTATGCTTATATGCAAGTTCAACATGTTATGCAAGTTATGTGTATGCTTATATGCAAGTTCAACATGTTATGCAAGTTATGTGTATGCTTATATGCAAGTTCAACATGTTATGCAAGTTATGTGTATGATGTTATGTAAGTTATGTGCATGTTGTTATGCAAGTTGATATGCAAGTTATGTGTATGATGTTATGCAAGTTATGTGCATGATGTTATGCAAGTTATGTGTATGTTGATATGCAAGTTATGTTTATGATATTATGCAAGTTATGTGTATGATGTTATGCAAGTTAACATGTAACATGTTGTGCAAGTTCACACCTTTAAGACACATGCAAGTTCACCTTTGTATAACCTATGAACACTTATACAAGTTGCCTTTATACATGACATATGTATGTTCATGCAAGTTGGGTTATTTAGTAATGCTAGTTGGGTTAATATCATGATGTAAGTGGACACCTTTTAACCCATGTTAATGCTAATGTATGCTAAGTGAAACCCATGTTAATTGTGAAAGAATCTTCTCTTGGAAATATGTCGTGTTAGCATAAGTACGTGGGAAACGATGGGGTTAATAGACATGTTAATGAAATGGTGTGAAATGGTTATGATTAAGCATACCATAAAATGAATAAGCATAAGTGGGAATTTACCTATTGAGTTAGGTCTACCCCATGGGAATTAACCTATTGAGTTTGGTCTACCCATGTTATGGAATTGGGAATTTACCTATTTAGTTAGGTCTACCCATATTCTTAAAAATGTGTAATTAATTAGGGATAATTAATATAAATATGAGGGTGATTACTTAGGTGTAATTAATCGACTAAGACACGAGGTTGGACTCATTTGTAGTGTAAAACTTCCCGGACCCTACCGGCTTAACCAGTTGCTACAAATGTTAGCCCAATGTGGGAGGTCTTAGGCACAAATTAAATACGTGATTAAAGTAAAGACACGAGGTTAGACTCTGTTATGACGTAAAACTGCCCGGACCCTACCGGCTTAACCAGTTGTCATAAAAGCCAGTCTAATGTGGGAGGTCTTTATGGGAGATCACGGTCTTAATTAATTAAGAAACACTTAACCATATTAACATGTAGTGGGACATGAGGGGTTAAGTGGGTGCCTTGGGTGGCATGAGGGAACTAGTGGGTTTCCTTAGGTGGCAATAGAAAATACGATTAGAATACTTAACCAAAGTGGAACATGTAATTAAAACATGGTTAAAGGGTTAAGTAAGTGCTTTTGGGTGGCATGTGGAAATCTAGTGGGTGCCTTGAATGGCAATTAAAATATGATTAATGACTTAACCAAAATTTATAACATGTAAGTGGACATGGTTAAAGGGTTAAGTGGGATTCACTAGAAATAACAAGCTTAGGTGGTAGCTTGTGGGGGCCCATTTCAACCAATATCCCAAACGTATCTTAGTGGGCTCGACTCTAGTCGAGTGACGGGACACGCATATTGGGCTTGACTATAAGAGGCCAAAACGGGTTAGCGGTGGCAACGCAGGACCAACGGGTTTCATATGCGTGTGTGTGCCCGGGCTGGTTGGTAAGTCGTTGTTGCATCGTGTAGGTATAAAGCCGTGCACCGTTGATATTATCAGGTTGCCACTTTGGGGAATGATACACCCCATCGTGGGACCAGCACGGGTATCTACGTAAGGGAGCCGATCGCTTGGGGAGTAGTGAGTACACCTATGTAGTCAGATAGGGGTACACGAAACTACTAAATTACTAAGTACACTTAGGGGGATCAACCTTTAAGTAGGAATGACTGGTGTGGTGCAGTGTAGTAATTATCCTTGGGTGGGTGGATGCGTCTTTACGGTTATCTTAGTTTATCCTAAGTCTGCCAAGCTGCTTAGTGTAGCCATTCATCCCCAGACGTTACCGTATATCAAGCTTATGTCTTCTCTGGTTACTTCAATGATTGTATTGTTAAAGCTATAGGACTCGCTCAGACTTATGTTTGACCCCGTTGTTTTTATCTTTTTTTTCCAACCCTCAGGTTATCAGAGTGGGCCCAGTACGAGTGGGCTTTGATCAGGCTGCTTTATTCTCTTTTGGAGCTTGGACCATAGGTGTAGAGCTCAGCTTACCCTTTCTTTTATGGCTATCAGTTCATGTAATGGGATTATGTACTTTTATTTATCAGGATGGATATTTTGTACTTGACTCTTATTATGGTTTTGTGATGTAACCAAACATGTTTTACTTTCCGCTGCAATGAAAAGAAATGATGTTTTAAAATTTTCAAGTATTACTTATATCTGTCTTGTTGTAATTTTTCTGTTCTATATTCACTTAAAATACTCCACCGATGTTATGGCATTCCCTTAGCGAGTGACCATAGCGGGTGTGGGGTGTTACACGTGGTATCAGAGCTTAAGGTTACCGGAACAGATAAAACTTTTAGAAAATTATTTTCTAAGAATATTTTTGAAAGGAGTATTTTCAAAAACATGTCTTTAAAGAGAAAAGTTTTAGAAAGAAAAGCATAACCCCCGATAGCCATATCTTTATCTTTCGAATTCTCCGTTTTGTATCTTTCCTTTTTCGTCTCAGCATGGCTGAACATCTTTATCTTCCGAACGGTGTAGCGGTACCAGTATGGTATAGGAGGTTGTTAGAGGCTAGGGCCGCCGCTGCAGGTCCAGCAAATGTTCCTCCTCCACCCGTTGCACTTGTTCCTCCTCGCACGGATACTTTTGCTAAAACCTGTAAGAAGTTTAAGGCTATGGGAGGGAAACCTTTTGTGGGAGCTAGGGATTGGCTTAATGAGATGGAAGAGTTGATGGAAATCTTGGAAGTGGAAGAGGGAAAGAAAGTCAAGTTAGCCGCTTGGTTAATGGAAGGAGAGGCCTCGTTCTGGTGGGAGGTCACTAATGAGGAACGCCCTGTTGACTCTTGGGTGGATTTCAGGCAAAGGTTTGAGGCAAAGTTTCTCTCAAAAGCAGAAGAAAATATGCACGTGGAAAGGTTCTTGAATTTAAAGCAAGGGAACTTGTCGGTGAAAGAATATGTTAACAAGTTTAATCAGTTAGCGAAGTTCAATATAGACTTGGTAAACACACCGGAAGAGAAGGCTTTGAGGTTCGTTAAAGGCTTGAACGAACCCATGCATGGGTTGGCTATGACCCACATCTCTATGGGGGCCACCTTCGAGAAGTTAGTAGACATGGAATTCATGCATAAGGAAGAGAGGGGCCCCAATGCTATTATGGCACCCGAGAAGAATGGAGATCAGAAGAAACCTCAACAACAAAATAAGGGTGCGAAAGGTAAGGGTGGCAAGGGAAAGAAGAGGTGCTTCAATTGTGGGACACTAGGCCACTTAAACAAAGATTGTCGTAAGAAGACTAAGACTGGCTGCTTCCACTGTGGCGAAGCAGGGCATCTGATGAAAGACTGTCCAAAGAAGGAGCAAAGGACGGGGTCTACCTCAGGAGGACAGGTGCAAGCTCTTGTGGCACCAGGTCAGGCTAGGGGGCAAGTACAGGCTCTCGCGATTCGGGAAAGAGGTAGAACTATTTCTATTGAAAGTCTAGTTTTTCCGATCGATCATCCTGTCCGTACTTTATTTGATTTTGACGCATTGAATTTGTTCATCTCATCATTGTTAGTTGAGTCACTGCACTTAGACACCAGTTTAGTAGGTGATCCCTTAGTTGTTTCAAACACTATTGGGGCTCCATGATGTGTTTGGGTTTGAAAGTTGTTATACTTAGTGCTGGGTTTAGATGTGATGCTTTTTGGGCTTCACGGGCTATGGGTTAGTTTTGGGCATGGACTGGTTATCCAGTAATGGTGCCGTTCTTATTGTGGAGGGAGAGTTGTTAGGCTTATGACCCGCTTTGGTAACACTCTCGAGATCTCTTGTAATCCCATGGAATCTGTTATGCTAAGTTATCTAGAATCGCTTGACACGTCGGTCGAGAGTTTGCGATCTGTTAGAGTGGTCCGGGAATACTCGGATGTGTTTGAGGGGGTGAAGGGCTTACCTCCGGAGCGGGAGATTGACTTCTGAATATATCTGGTAGACAATGCCAAACCAGTATCTTTACTAGTGCGCCACAAGGCTCCTCGCGAGAGGAGGGAACTCCATAAGCAATTAGGGGAGTTGCTTGAGAAGGGGTCCATAAGACAAAGTAGATCGGAGTGGGGTGCTCCAGTAGTTTTTGCTATGAAGGCGGATGGGTCCCTCAGACTTTGTGTAGGTTAAAGAGAACTAAATAAACTCACAAAGGAGAATAGACACCCATTGCCGAGGATTGATGATCTCTTTGATCAGTTGGTTGGCGCCTCAGTATTTTCGTATGTTGGACTCAGCCACGGGGTCTCGTCAGTTGAGAGTGGCTGAGGATAGTATAGAGAAGATTGCCTTTAGGACTCCGGATGGTTTTATGAGTGGCTGGTGATGCCATTTGGTTAGAAGAATGCCTCCACATACTTTGTTGATTTGATGAGAAGGGTGTTCAGGGAGTACCTAAATAAGTTCGTGATGATCTTGGTGGATGACATCTTGGTCTTTTCTAGGAGCGAAATAAGTTTTCGTATGTGCTCAATAGGTTGAGCAAAGCCCGTTATGGGATAAACGGTGGTTTTGGAGCGAGACTGGCAAGGACATCCAGAGTTGGACAAGGGCTTAATTATTTAGCCGTTTTTACTAGTATCATCTCACGTAGGTCGTCTGAATTCGAAGGAGGTATCCCTTGGGTGTTTGTCTGATATTGGTTTAGGCCTTTGGGGCTTGCATTTGGGGAATGTCGAGTTCGACTAGGGTGGTCTGCGTGAGAGATGGATAGTTGTGACGATTTTGCATGGGAGAATATCCTGATTTCCTCTAGAAGTGGAGAAAAGCATGCCCTACATCTTAGGGAAGTGTTGGAGACTCTTTGAGCGCATTGTCTTAAGACAACAAAGGTGGATGGAATTCTTAGCATCCTATGAGTTTGAGATAGCGTATACCCCTGGCAAGGGTAACGTGGTGGCAGACGCCTTAAGCAGAAAAAAGGCTGTCTTTGAGTCCATTGTTCGTGGAATGGCGAAGCTTGGAGTTTAATTCTATGTTTGACTTTAGACCTTCCGTTGACTTTGTACCCGGTTTGCTAGCCTCCTTGGAGGTTAGACCTACTCTTTTGGGACGGATTGGCGAGGCTCAGCGAAACGACCCACAGTTGGTTGAGTTGGTAGAGAAGCTTATAAGGGGGGAGTCGTCCAGCCATTTGGGTAGATACACCATAGATGATAGGGGACATGGTTTTTGTCAAAGTATCTCCGTTGAGAAATGTTGTTCGCTTTGGGTCCGTTGGGAAGTTAGCACCGAGGTTTGTTGGGCCGTTTCCTATTAAGGAAAGGATTGGACGAATGGCATATAGAGTGGAGTTGCCCGACAGACTTAGCGGTGTACATGATGTATTCCATGGGAGGAAGTGCCTACATGAGACCGCAGAGGTGGTAGAGCCGAGCTTGCTTAGAGAAGTGGAAGTAGAGCGTGATGCGACGATTCGACGAGCTCCTACTTGCATCCTTGGGTCAGAGATTTGGAAGTTGAGAAACAGAGAGGTTCAACTAGTCAAAGTACAATGGGGAGATGAAGAGAGCGACGCTACCTGGGAGACGGAAGCGAAGATGCGTTCGAGGTACCCTTTTCTTTCGGAGGGTATGTCCTTTTGCTTCTCCTTCATCGCACATCTTGTGCTTATCTTATCCTTAGTATGTCCTCTCGTTAGTACCTTTGACCTTCAGATAGGATAGTCCTATGGTTGAAACATGTGTTTGAGACATGTTATGTACGATGGATGCAAGTGGATGCAAGTGTTTGCTAGTGGTTGCTCGTGGATGCATATACACACACTTTAGGCACTAGATCGGCTCAGTCACTTCATATTGCATATTGCATAAAATTGTGTGTAGGAAGCTATATTTATGGATGTATAATGATTGTGTTATCATATGGATGATGCATTTTGGTGAATGATTGTGCACTCATTTAGATATTGTATGTGTCGATAGGGTTCTTTCGCATACATAATGGATGCATGGCACTATCATGGTTTGCATATGTTCATACATTAGATAGGGAACATATACACACACTTTTTGCATATGCTCATACATCATTAGAAATTTTGATTTAAGGACAATGGATGCTCGTGATTGATGGATTGAGTAGATGGTTGTTTGGATGGTAGGATATGCATTCTCCTTAAACTTAGAGATTTCGGGGACGAAATCCTGTAAGGAGGGGAGAATGTAACACCCCGAATTTTAGTTAATACTAAAATTCACTAATCGCAGAATAAATAATCTCAGATGTGGGAATTGGGGGTAACGGGCTGCGTCATTGCGTTCGTCTCGGAAAAATACGCGAAATAGAGTCCGAAAATTTGTAAATTGGAGTCCGTATGGCCCAGTTATGGCCCAATGAAGTTTGCAGAAAATTCAAAGTTAAAAACAGATTTAAAATTCAGTTCTAAAACAAGTTTGGAGCCAAAAGCGGAAAGGGCGGGAAAGTTCCCGCCTAGCCCCGTGTCGACAGGCATGTCGACAGGGGTGTCGACAGGCATGTCGACAGGGGTGTCGACAGGGGTGTCGACACAGGGTGTCGGCCCTGTTGATCTGGGTGCACCAGATCTGGTTTTTGGGTTAGTCTTGGGCTGTGTTCTAGAGGGTTCCGAAATCTAAGGGTCCTAATCTAATCTAGGGTTAATCTAAGGGCCTAAAACACTCGCCTAATCTATAAATACACCCTAAACCTACCCTAATCCATACTAAAAATAGAATTGAGGGCTACATGCTGCCAAATTAAATCCTAGAAGGAGCCTCCACTAATTTATGAAGAGGGTTGCAAGCTAATCACTCTCTAATCAACCTCTAATCCATTCTAAGCATCTTAATCTTCTTCATTTGGAGTGCAAATTTGCTAGTTGTGAGTTTCTATCACTTTGATGATCAATTGCTAAATTAAGTAGATGAGATATGATGAGATCTATGGTTTTGCATGAGGATTAATGGGTTTTCAAGTCATATGATATGATGTGAATATGCTAATCTATGTTTAATATTAATCCTATGTTTATGCAAGTTGAATATGTGAGTTTATGCAAGTTGGATGTGTGGGTTTATGCAAGTTAAGTATGTGGGTTTATGCAAGTTAAGTGGTGGGTTTATGCATAATAAGTAATTGATTCTATGCATGCTAAGTATGTGGTTTTATGCATGCTAAGTGTTTGGTATTATGCATAAATCATGACATGCAAGTTTACCCTTTTAAATGTGATGCATACATATGCAAGATGACACCTTTATATGCTATGTATATATATATATATGCATGTTTAAGATGCAAGTCATGTGTATGCAAGTTATGTGTATGCTTATATGCAAGTTCAACATGTTATGCAAGTTATGTGTATGCTTATATGCAAGTTCAACATGTTATGCAAGTTATGTGTATGCTTATATGCAAGTTCAACATGTTATGCAAGTTATGTGTATGCTTATATGCAAGTTCAACATGTTATGCAAGTTATGTGTATGATTATATGCAAGTTCAACATGTTATGCAAGTTATGTGTATGATGTTATGTAAGTTATGTGCATGTTGTTATGTAAGTTCATATGCAAGTTATGTGTATGATGTTATGCAAGTTATGTGCATGATGTTATGCAAGTTATGTGTATGTTGATATGCAAGTTATTTTTGTGATATTATGCAAGTTATGTGTATGATGTTAAGCAAGTTAACATGTAACATGTTGTGCAAGTTCACACCTTTAAGACACATGCAAGTTCACCTTTGTATAACCTATGAACACTTATACAAGTTGCCTTTATACATGACATATGTATGTTCATGCAAGTTGGGTTATTTAGTAATGCTAGTTGGGTTAATATCATGATGAAAGTGGACACCTTTTAACCCATGTTAATGCTAATGTATGCTAAGTGAAACCCATGTTAATTGTGAAAGAATCTTCTCTTGGAAATATGTCGTGTTAGCATAAGTACGTGGGAAACGATGGGGTTAATAGACATGTTAATGAAATGGTGTGAAATGGTTATGATTAAGCATACCATAAAATGAATAAGCATAAGTGGGAATTTACCTATTGAGTTAGGTCTACCCCATGGGAATTAACCTATTGAGTTAGGTCTACCCATGTTATGGAATTGGGAATTTACCTATTTAGTTAGGTCTACCCATATTCTTAAAAATGTGTAATTAATTAGGGATAATTAATATAAATATGAGGGTGATTACTTAGGTGTAACTAATCGACTAAGACACGAGGTTGGACTCATTTGTAGTGTAAAACTGCCCGGACCCTACCGGCTTAACCAGTTGCTACAAATGTTAGCCCAATGTGGGAGGTCTTAGGCATAAATTAAATACGTGATTAAAGTAAAGACACGAGGTTAGACTCTGTTATGACGTAAAACTGCTCGGACCCTACCGGCTTAACCAGTTGTCATAAAAGCCAGTCTAATGTGGGAGGTCTTTATGGGAGATCACGGTCTTAATTAATTAAGAAACACTTAACCATATTAACATGTAGTGGGACATGAGGGTTTAAGTGGGTGCCTTGGGTGGCATGAGGAAACTAGTGGGTTGCCTTAGGTGGCAATAGAAAATACGATTAGAATACTTAACCAAAGTGGAACATGTAATTAAAACATGGTTAAAGGGTTATGTAAGTGCTTTTGGGTGGCATGTGGAAATCTAGTGGGTGCCTTGAATGGCAATTAAAATATGATTAATGACTTAACCAAAATTTATAACATGTAAGTGGACATGGTTAAAGGGTTAAGTGGGATTCACTAGAAATAACAAGCTTAGGTGGTAGCTTGTGGGGGCCCATTTCAACCAATATCCCAAACGTATCTTAGTGGGCTCGACTCTAGTCGAGTGACGGGACACGCATATTGGGCTTGACTATAAGAGGCCAAAACGGGTTAGCGGTGGCAACGCAGGACCAACGGGTTTCATATGCGTGTGTGTGCCCGGGCTGGTTGGTAAGTCGTTGTTGCATCGTGTAGGTATAAAGCCGTGCACCATTGATATTATCAGGTTGCCACTTTGGGGAATGATACACCCCATCGTGGGACCAGCACGGGTATCTACGTAAGGGAGCCGATCGCTTGGGGAGTAGTGAGTACACCTATGTAGTCAGATAGGGGTACACGAAACTACTAAATTACTAAGTACACTTAGGGGGATCAACCTTTAAGTAGGAATGACTGGTGTGGTGCAGTGTAGTAATTATCCTTGGGTGGGTGGATGCGTCTTTACGGTTATCTTAGTTTATCCTAAGTCTGCCAAGCTGCTTAGTGTAGCCATTCATCCCCAGACGTTACCGTATATCAAGCTTATGTCTTCTCTAGTTACTTTAATGATTGTATTGTTAAAGTTATAGGACTCGCTCAGACTTATGTCTGACCCCGTTGTTTTTATCTTTTTTTTTCCAACCCTCAGGTTATCAGAGTGGGCCCAGTACGAGTGGGCTTTGATCAGGCTGCTTTATTCTCTTTTGGAGCTTGGACCATAGGTGTAGAGCTCAGCTTACCCTTTCTTTTATGGCTATCAGTTCATGTAATGGGATTATGTACTTTTATTTATCAGGATGGATATTTTGTACTTGACTCTTATTATGGTTTTGTGATGTAACCAAACATGTT
Organism: Allium sativum; assembly: GCA_030737875.1. Classification (NCBI taxonomy): domain Eukaryota; kingdom Viridiplantae; phylum Streptophyta; class Magnoliopsida; order Asparagales; family Amaryllidaceae; genus Allium; species Allium sativum. The sequence continues at coordinate 580,335,554 of CM060909.1, read as the reverse complement.
TTACTTTCCGCTGCAATGAAAAGAAATGATGTTTTAAAATTTTCAAGTATTACTTATATCTGTCTTGTTGTAATTTTTCTGTTCTATATTCACTTAAAATACTCCACCGATGTTATGGCATTCCCTTAGCGAGTGACCATAGCGGGTGTGGGGTGTTACAGCTGAGTTGGTGCGCCATTGTAGGTTCAGACGGACTATGGCCGTGCACGTAGTCCGGAGTTGAAAAAGCAGGCATTGGGCACCAGTAGGTTTACACTGTGCGTGCTTGATTCATGTCGGTGGTTGGCACCCTTGGGCTTGATACACCCTATGGTGGACCTATCACAGGTAACTACATTCGTGATAGGGCCGTATGATACAGATACATGAACGAGCTAGGACTTGTAGGGAGCCGATCGATTAATAGATCGTTACGTGGAAAAAGGGTATTGTTTGTTAGGTAGCATAATCCTAGTGGTCCTAGGTGGCATAAACCCTAATCGAATCTAGAAAACGTTCAATAGGTAGCGTAATCCCTAGTGGTCCTAGGTGGCATAAATCCTAGTTGAACACGTGATAGTTCATGATAAGGAAACCTAGCCAGAACAAGGGTGGCAGTCCAAACGATTTCAAGAATGGTGGCACTACGTTGAAGTAGTATAGAAATATGTGATGAAACCCGTACGATATACGGCAAGGGACTGTACATATACGTGGAAAGGATGATACGGGTTGGGGTACTAGTATAGTTGGTGCAGAGAATGTTAAACATGCGATGCTATACGTAGTTTATCTGGTTTGCATAGTTTATCTTGTTACCGTAGTTTATCTTGTTATCGTAGTTTATCTTGTTATCTTAGTTTAGCTTGCCTATCTTGTCATCATCCTTATGTTTACTTTCAGTTTATACATGTCATGTTACCTTTACATGTTTCTATGCTGAAAGTCACTAGGACTTACCATTCTGTATGACTGACCCGTTTTGTTTCGCCTCGTTTTCTTCCGTTCCCCCCCCCCCACCCCAAGGTTCTCAGGGAGGAAACACTACGATTTAGTTTGGACTTCTTTCTGCTTCAAGATCATCATATATGGCTTGGATCTTTCTTGGCTATGGCTGCTTTACTATTTTACTTGGGGAATGATTTATGACCATGGTTTTATGCTTCTTTACTATTGCAAGACAGATTTCGATGTAATGGATTTAATGGCATTTTGATGTAAAAAGGCTTTAGACCTTTCTAGATTTTTAAAGCAATAAAATTTGGTTCTTCTTCCGCTGTTGTATATGTTCTGTCTTGTAATATTTCTGTGTATGTTTACCTAGAGAATGCTCCACCAAAGCTAGTGCATTCCCTTTGTGAGTGACCCTAGAGGAGGCGGGGTGTTACATTTGGTATCAGAGCAGAAGGTTACCACACAGGGCAAAAGTTTTTAAAACCTTTTGAAATTATTTTCAAAACCATTTACAAAGAAGCATTTTTTCAAGAAAAGTTTTATTTTTATAGGCTATTCCCCAAAAGCCATTAGCATTATCCTTTGTTTCCTTGTTTGAATCCCTTTTTTGTTCTTTCCTCCATCTGTAGTCATATTAGTTCCATCTGCGACTAACCTTATTTCAAGCTTTGAAGGGTTGCTGTGCGATGGAGGTAGTTCTCGAGAGACCTATTAACACGTTAAATAAGAGGGGATAAGGGTGGTTAAGGCGAATGAGGCTCAGAACAAGAAGGTAGAAATGTTTCTATAGGAAAGCCTAGTTTATCTTTCTATCCTGTCCGTACCCTTTTGATTATGGTACATCACATCCTTTTTATTTCTGCTTCGATAGTTGAGTCTCTGCACCTTAGTACTAGCGTAGTAGAGGATCCCATTTTATTCTCAAGTCCTGTTAGGGAATCGTCTCATTTATTCATGACTTGTTTGGATTTGGGAATGTCTATGCAAAGTGTTGAGTTTAGAAGTAAAGCTCATGTTTTTGGGTTATGGGTTGATTCTAGGGATGGAGTGGTTATCCAGTAATGGTGCCATTCTCGAGTATGAAAAGAGGGTAGTTAGACCCTTGACTTGCCTCGGTAATACCCTCGAAGTCTAGTGTAACCCTTAGGGTTTTTGCCATGCTTAGTTACCTAGAACCTCTTGATACATTTATTGATCCGCTCGAGTAGTGTTCGCCACTAAGGCGAATGGTTCATTTCACTTATGCATGAGTCATAGAAAATCACCTTAGTAAGTACATTTCGCAACATGGTTGGCATTTGTTTATTTTCAAGAGAAAATTCATTTATGTGGAATACTTTCTAGTAAGTGAACAAGATCCGAAATTCACTAGTGAATTTTGGAGAGCTTGCACGAAACCATGAGTACGCTGTTATGTTTGAATCAGGTATACTAGAAAGAGAATAAGCGAAAGTGGAATGAGAGGCGACAGTGGAATGAGTTCCAACTAATATTCTGGGAAAAAGAATTAAGGAACTACGAAATTGTGAAGTTAAAGACAGTCAAAGTACAATGGAGTTAAGCTCAAGGAAATGTGACTTAGAAGATTAAAGACTAGACACACGCATCATATCTCTTTTTAAGAGTATATCCTTGATCCCTCTTTTCCTGTAGAGCTTACTTGTATGCTATCTTTTATGTATATCCTCTCGGTCCTATTCTCAATCTTATTTCTGTTGCAAACCCCATAAGGAGTATGACTCATCTAGTTGTGATATATGTTGGGGTTTGAGGGTGTCCGTTAGGTTGACTAAGCTTTTTGGGTTTTATAGGATATGGGTTAGTCTTAGGAAGGGATTACTTGTGGCCTAAAAGGAGTTTATCATGCTTGGTTTCCTAGAATCATATATATTGGTTTTGGGTACAAAGTTTTTCTTTACTTGCTTCTATCATTTGGCTATACCTTTAGGTAGGAACAATTGGGTGTAAACATGTGTTTGAGACATGTTATGATTGATGGTTACAAGTGGCTGCTAGTGGTTGCTCGTGATTGCATAACACACATTAGGAACTAGATCGGCTCAGACACATTTCCATATTGCATATGCATGAGTGTTTATACTTGTTTATGGATGAAATTGGATGTGTTATCATGTGGATGTTGCATATGGATGGATGTTTGTGCACACATATAGTGTTTAGTGTTTATATGACTTGGACTATTTGCATACATGTTAGATTCATGGCACTAAACATATTTTGCATTTAAAAAGATCAATCAGGCCTGATCATTTGCATTAGACAAGGAACATATACACACACTTTCTGCATATGTTCATACAGCATTATAAATCTCTTAAGGACAATGGATGCCTGTGATTGATGATTAAGTAGATGGATGATTGGATGGTAGGACACATTCTTCTTAACTTGAAGATTTCGGGGACGAAATCCTTTAAGGAGGTGAGAATGTAACAACCCGAATTTTTATAACATGTTAAAACTAGAAATCAAGGCAGAATTAAATTTTAAAATCAGAATCAGGGGAAACGGGTTATGCCATTGCGTTCGTTTCGAAATTTTACATGTAATAGAGTCCGAGTTTTTGAAAATCGGAGTCCCTATGAGGGAGATATGACCCTATGAAGTTTCACGAATTTCAGAATCAAAAACACCCCGAAATTCGAATTCGAAATTCGAATTCAAACCCCAGAACAGACTGGGCGGGAAAATTCCCGCCGAGGGACCAGGTCGACCTGGGTGTCGACCATAGTGACGACCTCCCAGGGACCAGGTCGACCATAGTGTCGACCTGGGGGTCGACCTGCCTCCCGAGCCCACTTCCTGAACCTGATGCATTCTGATGTATTTGACCTCGTTTTCTGTCCGTATTCGTCTATCTAATCCTATATAAACTCACCCCTAGCCTCATTCTCTCCACACCATTTCATTCTGTCCTTATGCTGCTTCTGATATAATTAAATTAAAGAGAATGGCTACTTCTTCTTCATCAAGACAACATCTAGGAATTGCAAATTGGGGGTTTTCAACTATAACAAGACTAAACAAATAGAGATTCAACAACTGCAACAACTGTTTCAAGAATCAAATCTCTGCACTCTAATTCTCGTTCCGCGCTCTGTAAGTTCTAGTTACTTTGAGATTGAAACTTGTTAAATTTGATACGGACATGGAATAAAATGAAATTGGACCTAAGCTTGATTATCTATTTGGATCTGTACTTGTCTCTTCTTAAATCTATGATTTTGGGTTATTTCTTATAGACTAAATCATGCCCATTCATATTGTTGGACCTAGTTTATTATTCAAACGCTAGATTGTAACATAAATTCTTGGATCTTTACTTGTGGGAATATTTCTATTTGGGTCCTATTCATGTTGTAAATCAAATTCTTTCATGTCTATAAACCTTAATATGCCTATGAGACTGTGGACATAAGGTTTTGCCTATGCCTATGACTATGATGATGAACATAAGACTATGCCCATGCCTATGACTGCGAACATAAGGCTATGTCTATGACTATGACAAGGACAATTGTGGCTAATCACCTATGACTCTTGACTATGAGAATTATTACCTATGATTATGAACATAAGGCCATTATCTATGACCATGACTTTGAAACTATTACTGTTAATTGCCTATGAATATTTTCCTAGATCTATTTTTGATAATTATCCATGATTATTGTGATGAGTCGCTTATGATTCATGACTATGAGATTTCTACCTATGACTGTTGGGGTTAATTGCTTAAGACCATTATAGTTGATTGTTCATGCCCATAACACTATAGTTGAAAACCATGTTGTGCACCGAATTGGCATTTTGTTGGATCGTATACCTAGGGTGTGACTTGCTTAGTTTATTCGCTATTATGTACACCAAAACCATTGGATCCATTATCCTTGTATTTGGATTGCTTTTGCATGCCTATTCTTTTATGTCAGCGTTTACCATGACTATCGCCTTATCTTGCTAGATTTGAAATCCTTTATGCCAGTGATGTTGTAACCAATTATCTCAAGTTATGTTATGCTAGTCTTGTAACCCCTTTTATCGCTTTATGCTCGTCCCACTTGCCTATCATAGTTTTGATGTTATTCTGAGATTTGGATTTATTTGTAGTATGGGTTGATCACGTTTACATGCGATGGGAACACGATTTGGGTAGAATAGGCAAAAACATGAATTGGTTATGAACATGAATTATGAAATTGATAAAAGGCAAAACTTGAAACATGAACGCTGTTATAACCTGAACCTGGATAAGGACATGAAACTCGCCATGAAACTTAACACGAACTTGATATGAAATTTGAACATGGACATGACATTAGAATAGACATGAAAATGGCCAACTCAAGGTTGGGTTGAGTTTGCAGTGTAAATCTGCCCGAAACGGCCCGGCAAATCCAGTTACTGCAAACAATAGGATCCAATGTGGGTAGTTGGTCATATCGCACTTGAAAACCCGAGGTCAGATTGAGTTGTGGTGTAATTCTACCCGGAACCGCCCGGCAGATCCAGTGACCACAACAGCAGGTCTGATGTGAGAGGTTGGGGTGCATTAATGAATTAATGCCACATGATAGGGTTATGTCATGAACCTCTTTAATATACTTAACCAATTTGACATGATGATTTGATAGGGTTAAGTCATGAATCGCTTTAATATACTTAACCAATTTGACACGATGATTTGATAGGGTTAAGTCATGAACCGCTTGAATATACTTAACCAATTTGACACGATGATTTGATTGGGTTAAGTCATAAACTGCTTGAATATACTTAACTAATTTGACACGATGATTTGATAGGGTTAAGTCATGAACCGCTTGAATGACAACACTTCACCAACTTGACATGCTAGACTGATGGGGTTAAGTCTGGAATTTAAATGACAACACGTAACCTACTGGACGGAAACCCTAGCTACGCGGTCCTTTTCAGCAGTAACCCACTAGATGTATCACGGTACCCTGGAACTAGGCAGGGTGGGGCACCATTACTGGGCTGATTGTAAGCGACCAGAATGAAGGCTGAGTTGGTGCGCCATTGTAGGTTCAGGCGGACTATGGTCGTGCACGTACTCCGGAGTTGAAAAACCAGGCATTGGGCACCAGTAGGTTTACACTGTGCGTGCTTGATTCGTGTCGGTGGTTGGCACCCTAGGGCTTGATACACCCTATGGTGGACCTAGCACAGGTAACTACATTCGTGATAGGGCCGTATGACACAGACACATGAACGAGCTAGGACTTGTAGGGAGTCGATCGATTAATAGATCGTTACGTGGAAAAAGGGTGTTGTTCATTAGGTAGCATAATCCGTAGTGGTCCTAGGTGGCATAAACCCTAATCGAATCTATAAAACATTCAATAGGTAACGTAATCCCTAGTGGTCCTAGATGGCATAAATCCTAGTTGAACACGTGATAGTTCATGATAAGGAAACCTAGCCAGAATAAGGGTGGCAGTCCAAACGATTTCAAGAATTGTGGCACCACGTTGAAGTAGTATAGAAATACGTGATGAAACCCATACGATATACGGCAAGGGGTTGTACATATACGTGGAAAGGATGATACGGGTTGGGGTACTAGTACAGTTGGTGCAGAGAATGTTAAACATGCGATGCTATACGTAGTTTATCTGGTTTGCATAGTTTATCTTGTTACCGTAGTTTATCTTTTTACCATAGTTTATCTTGTTATCTTAGTTTAACTTGCCTATCTTGTCATCATCCTTATGTTTACTTTCAGTTTATACATGTCATGTTACCTTTACTTGTTTTTATGTTGAAAGTCACTAGGACTTATCAGTCTGTATGACTGACCCGTTTTGTTTCACCACCTTTTCTTCCGTCCCCCCCCCCCCCCCAGGTTCTCAGGGAGCAAACACTACGATTTAGTTTGGACTTCTTTTTGCTTCAAGATCATCATATATGGCTTGGACCTTTCTTGACTATGGCTGCTTTACTGTTTTACTTGGGGAATGATTTATGACCATGGTTTTATGCTTCTTTACTATTGCAAGACAGATTTCGATGTAATGGATTTAATGGCATTTTGATGTAAAAAGGCTTTAGACCTTTCTAGATTTTTAAAGCAATAAAATTTGGTTCTTCTTCCGCTGTTGTATATTTTCTGTCTTGTAATATTTCTGTGTATGTTTACCTAGATAATGCTCCACCAAAGCTAGTGCATTCCAAAGTCTAGTATACACAGTCTTAAAAGATCCACAAGAACTCTATTCACCCTTTCCGTCTGTCCATCGATCTGAGGGCGATAAGCGGTGCATAAACATAACTGTGTACCTAATGCTTCTTGCAAGCTCCTACAAAATTCACTGGTGAAAATGGGATCACGATCACTTACGATACTCTAAGGTACTCCATGAAGACGGACTATCTCATGAACGGAAATTGCTGCCAACCATGATGTCGTCCTCTTACTATTAACTGGAATGAAATGAGCGCTCTTAGTAAGCCTGTCTACTATAACCCATTTATTGGTGTTGCCTTTCTTTGATCTAGGCAAACCATCGATGAAATCCATAGAGATGCCCTCCCACTTCCACTGTGGGACCTCCAAAGGATGAAGTAAACTACTGGGCTTCTTTTTCTCAACCTTGACTTGTTGGCAAATCAAACATTGAGAAACAAACTCCTCCACGTCTTTCTTCATCCCAGCCCAAAAGAAAACCCTCTTCATATCCCTATACATCTTATCACCGCCTGGATGAATAGTCATCATAGAATGATGAGCTTCCTCTAGGACTGTCTTCAATAAACTCCCAACTCGGGGAACTTAAATCCTTCCATCTCGTCGCAACCACCCTTTATCATCTGTGGAATATCTACTGAGGTGACTAGATGTCTTCCCTTTACTTAGCCTATCCAAGATGTCTGAAATATGTGGCTCCTCTCGCTGCAAAGCTCCTATTTGATCCATAAGAGTAGGTCGCACCTCTAGTGATGCCAATAAACCAGGTATAAACTCGGTGGAGGGTCTAAAATCAAAAGTCAGTATAAACTCCAAGCTTTTCCTCTCCACAAACAGAGGACTCAAATTCATCCTCCGCCTACTCGATGCGTCTACCACCACATTATCCTTTCCAGTGGTACAGGAAATCTCGAAGTCGTAGGATGCTAGGAACTCCATCCACCTTTGTTGCCTTAAATTAAGATCCTTCTGCGAGAACAAGTACTTGAGAGATTTATGATCGATGTACAACTCGAACTTCTCTCCAAGTAGATAATGGCGCCAAGTCTTAAGCACAAATATTATGGCGGATAACTCTAAGTCATGGGTAGGGCAGTCCTTCTCATGAACTCTTAGCTGTCTACCTCCATAATACACTACCCTTCCCACTTGCATCAGAACTGCACCAAGCTCTGTACCACATGCATCAATGTATACTGTGAACACTTTGTTCCCGTCGGGCAAGGTCTAGACCGGGGATGTTGTCAGAGCCCTCTTCAATTGCTGGAAAGCATCATCGCAATCTACATCCCAAGAAAATGACAGATTTTTCTTTGTCAGCCTGGTGAGTGGGGCCGGTATCTTTGTGAAGTCCTTAATGAACTTCCTATAATAGCCTGCTAACCCCATAAAACTTCTCACCTCTGTTGCATTCTTTGGGATCTGTCAGTCTTGAACTGCAACTACCTTTGAGGGATCTACTGCTATCCCATCGTTAGAAACCCCATGCTTTAGAAATCTCACTTCTTTTCTCCAAAAATGACATTTGGAGAACTTCGCCTTAAGTTGATGCACATGGAGAGTTTTCAAAACCTCCCTTAAATTTTAGGCATGCTCTTCCTCGCTCTTCGATAAAATCAAGATATCATCAACAAAGACCACAATGAACTTATTTAGAAACTCTCGAAACACCCTACTCATAAAATCAATAAAATAGGCGGGTGCATTCGTCAACCCAAAAGGCATAACGAGCCACTCGAAGAAACCATCCGGAGTTCTAAAAGCGGTTTTGTCTATGTTGTCCTCAGCCACCCTCAACTGATGAAACCCCGTGGCTAAGTCTAATTAAGAGAAAACCGATGCACCAACAAGCTGGTCAAACAGATCATCTATCCTCGGAAGTGTGTGCCTATTCTTCTTAATGAGCTTATTCAACTCCCTATAATCCACACATAAGCGAAGCGAACTATCCGCCTTAGTTACGAATACTACTGGAGCATCCCATTCAAATATGCTTTGCTTCATAAACCCTTTCTCAAGTAGATCCCCTACTTGCTTGCTGAGCTCCCTTCTTTCTGTTGGAGACATGTGGCACACAGGCAATGCAACTGGCTTTGCATTGTCCACAAAGTATATATGGAAGTTGACCTTGCACCTCGGAGGTAAGCCCTGAACCTCATCAAAAACATCAGGATACTCATGGACTACGGGTACCAATCGCAGGTCATCTATAGATGCATTAAGTGACTCGCAGTAGCTAAGCATGATAGACCATTTTGGGTCACAATAAACCTCGAGGGTCCTCCCATGGCAAGTCAAAAGTCTAACGACCCTCCTCTCACAATCCAGATTGGCACCATACATGGCTAGCCAATTCATCCCTAAAATCAAACCATATCCCATGAAACCAAGCACATATGCATCGCACTCAAACTCAACGCCCAACATAGATATTCTCAAACCACGACAAATCATAAACAGATGAGCCATACCACCAATGGGGTTAGAGACAACAATGGGATCCAAAACCATACTAGTACTAAGGTGCAGAGGCTCAACCACAAAATCAGATATAAAAGAATGCAAAGCGCTAGAATCAAAAAGAGTTCTAACTGGATGGTTGGAAATAGAAATCAAACCTTCAATAGAAACTTTCCTACCTCTGTCCAGCGCACTGGCCACGAGAGCACGCACCTGCTCTCTAGAAGATCCTGCCCATTGACCTTGTCCTTGCTTCTTCGGGCACTCCTTAGAAAAGTGTCCGACCTTTTCACAATTGAAACAAGCATTCTTCCTTCTTTTGCGGTCCTTGATCAAGTGACCCTCGCATCCGCAATTATGACACTTCCTCTCATCTTTAGCCTTGCCGTCCTTTCCACCCTTCTTTTGTTGTTGTTGTTATTGTCCTTTCTTGGGCCATACTTTCTTATTTTGTGTTTCCTCAACCTTAGCTTTTTTTTCACCTTTATCTTCCTCATGCATCAATGCCATATCAACGAGCCTTTCAAAGGTTGCTCCCATTGGAATATGAGGCATAGCTGACCCATGAAGGGGTTCATTCAATTCTGTAGCAAACTTGTAACAACCCGTATTTTCAATAACCTGTAATAACATAAATCGAGGCAGAATTTAATTCTAAAATGGGAATCAAGGGAAACGGGCTATGCCATTGTGTTCGTCTCGGAAAAATACGCGAAATAGAGTCCGAGTTTTCGAAAATCGGAGTCCGTATGACCAAGATATGGCCTCGCGAAGTTTCACGAAAATTCCCAAATTAAAGTATACTTAATTAAGTGAAATGGGTTGTGTAGATATATATATATATATATATATATATATATATATATTGATATATATATATATATATATAATTGAAAATTTAATAAATAAATATGCAAAAATGCTCAAAACAGCGAATTGGGAGAGGGGAATAACCGAACCGGCCGATTTTTGAAGTCGACCCGAGCCCGCTGGGTCGACTAGGGGTTAATCCAGGGTGTTTGGCTGTCAACCCGTGGGCCGATTCGCTCAAGTGCAGATTTTGCATTTGAATGGTTCTCATGGTCCATCTTTAATCTAAAGGCCCTAGATGGTTCCTACACTTGACTTCTTCCCCAAGACATGCTTTGATGGCTTGGATTGAATCTAGGGTTAATCCTATGGCCTAAAACACTTGCCTAATCTATAAATAAGACCCTAACCTACCCTAATTCATTCATAATTAAACCTAGTGACTAAACTATGGCAAAATGCTAGCTCTCATGGCCTCCACTAATTTTATGAAGAGGGTTGCATACTAATCACTCTCTAATCAACTTCTAATCCCTTCTTAGCATCTTAATCTTCTTCATTTGGTGTTCAAAGTTGCTAGTTGTGAGTTTCTATCACTTTGATGATCTTTTGGTAAACTAATTAGATGAGATGTGATGAGATTTATGGTTTTGTATGTGGGTTAATGAGCTTTGAATCATATGATATGATGTTAGCATTAATCTTATGTTTATGCATGTTGAGTATGTAAGCTTATGCAAGTTTAATATGATGTACGTTATGTTTGCATGATGCTAAATATGCAAGTTGTGGGCTATGTAATCATATGCATGTTATGCAAGTTCATGGTAATATGCTATGCAAGTTACATGTTTGTTAATATGCAAGTTACATGTTTGTTAATATGCAAGTTACATGTATGTAAATATGCAAGTTACATGTTTGTTAATATGCAAGTTACATGTTTGTTAATATGCAAGTTACATGTATGTAAATATGCAAGTTACATGTTTCTTTATATGCAAGTTACATGTTTGTTAATATGCGAGTTACATGTATGTAAATATGCAAGTTACATGTTTATTAATATGCAAGTTCATGATGACACATTATGCAAGTCTATAAGCTAATATGCAAGTTTGTTATGCAAAATGAATATGTAAGTTATGTGACATATTATATGCAAGTTATGTGACATGTTATGCAAGTTCATATGCAAGTTATGTGTTTGTTAATATGCAAGATGGCACCTTTGAAACATGTTCATTCATATGCAAGTTGACACCTTTTATATGTGTTATATCATGAACGAAATTACGTGGGAACGATGGGGTAATTAAATGCATAAGTTAATAAGATTGTTTGAAATTAATATAATTATGCATAACACAAAATAAATAAACATAGTATGGGAATTTGCCTATTTGGTTAGGTGTACCCATACTATGTGTTGGGAATTTACCTATTGAGTTAGGTCTACCCCATGGGAATTTACCTATTAAGTTAGGTCTACCCATGTTAAGAAAACTTGATTAATTAGGGATAATTAATATAAAATTATGAGGGTGATTAATTAGGTGTAATTAATTGACTAAGACACGAGGTTGGACTCAGTTGTAGCGTAAAACTGCCCGGACCCAACCGGCTTAACCAGTTGCTACAAATGTTAGCCCAATGTGAGAGGTCTTAGGCACAAACTAAATACGTAATTAATGTAAAGACACGAGGTTAGACTCTGTTATGACATAAGGCTGCCCGGACCCAACCGGCTTAACCAGCGGTCATAAAAGACAGTCTAATGTGAGAGGTCTTTACAAAGGTTACGTTCTTAATTAATTAATTAAGAAACACTTAACCACATTAGCATGTAGAGGGACATGAGGGGTTAAGTGGGTGCCTCGGGTGGCATGAGAAAATCTAGTGGTTGCCTTGGGTGGCAATAGAAAATACGATTAGAATACTTAACCAAAATAGAACATGTAATTAAAACATGATTAAAGGGTTAAGTGGGATATACTAGAAAAGGGACAAGCTTAGGTGGGTAGCTTGTGGAGGCCCATTTCAACCAGTAACCCATACGTATCTTTGTGGGCTCGACCCATGTCGAGGACGGGACACGCATACTGGGCTTGACTGTAAGAGGCAAACGGGTTAGCGGTGGCAACGCAAGTCCAACGGGCTTCATATGCGTGAGTGGGCCCGGGCTGGTAGGTAAGCCGTTGTTGCATCGAGTAGATATAAGCCGTGCACCTTTAGTTTCATCAGGTTGCCACATTGGGGAATGATACATCCCACGGTGGGGCCAGCACGGGTATCTACGTTAGGGAGCCGATCGAATGGGAAGTAGTGTGTACACCTAGTGGATTGTAGGGCCCCGTGGCGCCTACTTGGTCACCTAGGGGTACGCAGGTACTAATTAGTAAATTTTATAAGTCCTTGGGTGGGATCAACCTTTAAGTTAGGAACGACTGGTGTGGTGCAGTTTAGTAATTTACCTTAGGGAGGGTAGATGCGTCTTTATCCTTTATCTTCTTTTAGTTGACTGCTTAGGGTAGCCATTCATCCCTATATGTTACCGTATATCAGTTTATGTCTTCTCTGGTTACTTTAACGATTGTATTGTTAAAGTTATAGGACTCGCTCAGACTTATGTCTGACCCTGTTGTTTTTATCTTTTTCCCAACCCTCAGGTCCTACGGTGGATCCTAGCAGTAGTGGAGCTTGATCGGATTGCTGTTCCAGTCTTTAGGAGCTTGGATAGATGTAAAGCTCCAGTTATCCAGTTATCTTTTCTTTTGTTTGGCTATTGTATGAGAGTGGGATTATGTACTTCTTTATTTTGATGGATATTGTACTTGACCTTTATTGTGGTTTTATGATGTAACCAGACATGTTTTACTTCCGCTGTTATGAGATGATGTTTTAAAATTTCAAGTACTATTTATATCTGTCTTGTTGTAATTTTTCTGTTCTATATTCACTAAAATACTCCACCGATGCTATGGCATTCCCTTAGTGAGTGATCATAGCGGGAGTGGGGTGTTACACGTGGTATCAGAGCTTAAGGTTACCAGAACAGATAAAATTTTTGAGAAAAACTACTTTCTAAGAGTATTTTCGAAGAAAGTATTTCTAAAAGCATGTCTTCTAAGAGAAAAAGTTTTTGAAAAAGAAAAGCATAATCCCCAATAGCCATATCTTTATCTTTCGGAATCTCCTTTTTGAATCTTTCCTCTTTCGTTTCAGCATGGCTGAAGATCTTAACATCCCGGAGGGTTTAGTTATACCACTATGGTATAGGAGGTTGCAAGAGGCTAGGGCCGCGGCTGCGGGTCCGGCCAATGCTACTACACCAGAGACAACCGCTCCTCCTCCTCAGCCTAGAGTGGATAATTTTGCTAAGGTTTGCAAGGAGTTCAAGGCTATAGGAGGAAAACCTTTTCTTGGTTCAGAGACTTTCGTAGAGGCTAGAGATTGGCTTAAGGAAGTGGAAGAGTTGCTAGATATCTTTGAAGTGGAAGAGGGAAAGAAAGTCAAGTTGGCGGCTTGGTTAATGAAGGGAGAGGCCTCATTCTGGTGGGAGGTCACTAATGGAGAACGCCCTGTTGACTCTTGGGCAGATTTTAAGCAAAGGTTTGGGGCTAAGTTTCTCTCAAGGGCGGAAGAGAATCTGTTTATGGAGAAGTTCTTGAATTTGAAGCAAGGGAATCTCACGGTGAAAGAATATGTCAACAAATTCAATCAATTAGCAAGGTTTGGCATAGAGTTGGTGAATACACCGGAGAAGAAGGCTTTGAGGTTCGTTAGAGGCTTGAACGAACCATTGCAAGGAATAGCTATGACTCACATTCCTATGGGGGCCACTTTTGAGAAGCTTGTCTACATGGCACTTATGCATGAGGATGATAAGAATTCTAAGGCACCAGAGAAAAAGGGGGATCAGAAGAAACCGCAACAGCAACAACAAGGCAAGGGCGGAAAAGGCAATGGTGACAAAAAGAAGACGAAGAAGAAGTGCTTCAATTGTGGAACACCAGGACACCTCAGTAAGGATTGTCGCAAAAAGAAGAAGACCGGTTGCTTTCATTGTGGTGAAGCAGGGCATCTTGTGAAAAACTGCCCAAAGAAGGGGCAGAAGACGGGGTCTACCTCAGGAGGCCAGGTGCAAGCTCTTATAGCACCACCTCAGTCAGGGGGGCAAGTTCAGGTTCTCTCAGTTCCACCGATTCAGCAGAGAGGTAGAACTATTTCCGTTGAAAGTCTGGTTTTTCTATTTGATCATCCAGTTCGTACTTTGTTTGACTCTGGCGCATCGCATTCTTTTATCTCATCATCGTTAGTTGAGTCACTGCACTTAGACACCAGTCTAGTTGATGATCCCTTGGTTGTCTCAAACCCAATTGGGGGCTCCATATATCTGTCTATGATATGTTTGGGTTTGAAGATTTCTATACTTAGCGTTGAGTTTAGATGTGATGCTTTTGTATTGGGCTTCACGGGCTATGGGTTGATCTTGGGCATGGACTGGTTATCCAGTAATGGTGCCGTTCTTGATTGCGAAAGGAGAGTTGTCAGGCTCATGACCCGCTTGGGTAACACTCTCGAGATCTCTTGCAATCCCATGGAATCTGTTTTGCTAAGTTATCTTGAATCGCTCGATGCTTCGGTCGAAAGTTTGTGTTCTGTCAGAGTAGTCCGGGAATATCCGGATGTGTTTGAAGAAGTAAAGGGTTTGCCTCCGAAGCGGGAGATAGATTTCCGAATTTATTTGGTGGATAATGCCAAACCAGTGTCTTTGCCAGTACGCCACATGGCTCCTCGTGAGAGAAGAGAACTTCATAAGCAAGTAGGGGAGTTGCTTGAGAAGGGGTTCATAAGGCGAAGTATATCGGAGTGGGGAGCTCCAGTAGTGTTTGCCACGAAGGCGGATGGGTCCCTCAGACTTTGTGTGGATTATAGGGAACTTAATAAGCTCACGAAGAAGAATAGACACCCATTACCGAGGATAGATGATCTCTTTGATCAGTTGGTTGGCGCGTCAGTATTTTCGCAGATGGACTTAGCTACAGGGTTTCATCAGTTAAGAGTGGCGGAGGACAGTATAGAGAAGACTGCTTTCCGGACTCCGGATGGTTTTTATGAGTGGCTAGTGATGCCATTTGGGTTGACAAACGCCCCCGCATACTTTGTTGATCTCATGAGTAGAGTGTTCAGAGAGTATCTGAATAAGTTTGTAGTAGTTTTTGTGGATGACATCTTGGTCTTTTCCAAGAATGAAGAAGAGCATGCCTTACATCTCAAGGAAGTGTTGGAGACTCTTCGAGCGCATAGTCTTAAAGCTAAATTCTCTAAATGCCATTTTTGGAGAAGAGAAGTGCGATTCTTAGGGCATGTGGTCTCTAAGGAAGGGATAGCTGTGGATCCCGCAAAGATAGTATCTATCCAGGATTGGAAAGTTCCTAGAAATGCTACCGAGGTAAGAAGTTTCTTGGGGTTGGCAGGATATTATAGGAAGTTCATCAAAGACTTCGCGAAGATATCAGCCCCATTAACCCGCTTGACGAAGAAGAATCTGGTTTTCTCATGGGATGTAGATTGTGATGATGCTTTCCGACGGTTAAAGAGAGCTTTGACCACCGCTCCAGTTTTAGTGCTTCCAGATGGGAGTAAGCCGTTTGTTGTTTATATCGATGCTTGTGGAACAGGATTAGGCGCAGTCTTGATGCAGGAGGGAAGGGTAATAGCCTATGGAGGGAGACAATTGAGAGTGCATGAGAAGAATTACCCTACCCATGATCTAGAGTTGGCCGCGATTGTTTTCGCACTTAAGTCTTGGCGCCATTATCTTCTTGGTGAGAGATTCGAGTTGTTCACCGACCATAAATCATTGAAGTACTTATTCTCTCAGAAGGATTTAAACTTAAGACAGCAAAGGTGGATGGAGTTCTTAGCATCCTATGATTTCGAGATAGCGTATACCCCTGGTAAGGGTAACGTGGTGGCAGACGCCTTAAGTAGAAAAAGGCTATCTTTGAGTCCATTGTTCGTGGAACGACGAAGCTTGGAGTTTCTTTCTTTGTTTGACTTCAGACCTTCTGTTGATTTTGTACCTGGTTTGTTGGCATCCTTGGAGGTTAGACCTACTCTTTTGAGACGGATTGGCGAGGCTCAGCGAGACGACCCACAGTTGGTTGTGTTGGTAGAGAAGCTTATAAGAGGGGAGTCGTCCAGCCATTTGGGTAGATACACCATAGATGATAAGGGATGGTTGCATAGAGACGGTAGACTTTGTGTACCGCAAGATGAGGGTTTGAAGAAGGCTATTTTGGATGATGCACATCGTTCAAGAATGACTATTCATCCCGGTGGAGACAAAATGTACCAAGACATGAAGAGAGTTTTCTTTTGGGCCGGTATGAAGAAAGATGTGGCCGAGTATGTGGCTAAATGCTTAGTGTGCCAACAAGTTAAAGTGGAGCAAAGGAAACCCGGTGGGTTGCTACACCCATTGGAAGTTCCACAGTGGAAGTGGGATAGTGTCTCGATGGATTTCATCGACGGGTTACCGAGATCGAGGAAGGGCAATACGGGAATTTGGGTTGTGGTAGACAGACTTACAAAGAGTGCCCATTTTATACCCGTAAAGAGTAAGAGGACCGCTCCATGGCTTGCTTCAGTCTATGTTAGAGAGATTGTTAGATTGCATGGCGTACCATCCAGCATTGTGAGTGATCGAGATCCTATTTTCACTAGTGAGTTTTGGAGAAGTTTGCAAGAGGCGGTAGGGACTCAGTTGTGTTTGAGCACCGCATATCATCCTCAGACGGACGGTCAGACCGAGAGGGTGAACCGTATCTTAGAAGATCTTTTGAGGCTTTGTATCTTGGATTTTGGAGGTACATGGGAAGAACATCTTCCTTTGGTGGAGTTCGCATATAATAACAGCTTTCAGTCCAGTATTGGTATGGCTCCTTTCGAAGCTCTTTATGGAAGGCCTTGTCGATCTCCTACATGTTGGTGGGAATCTACGGATAAGATCTTGCTTGGGCCGGATATGGTTAGAGAGACTTCAGAGAAGATTGATTTAATTCGAAAAAGGATGAAAGCAGCGCAAGATAGACAGAAATCTTATGCGGATCGGAGAAGGACGGATCTTGAGTTTGAGGTTGGGGACATGGTTTTTGTCAAAGTATCTCCATTGAGAAATGTTGTTCGCTTTGGGTCCGTAGGGAAGTTAGCACCGAGATTTGTTGGGCCGTTTCCTATTAAGGAAAGGATTGGACGGATGGCATATAGGGTGGAGTTGCCCGACAGACTTAGTGGTGTTCATGATGTATTCCATGTATCACATTTGAGGAAGTGCTTACATGAGACCGCGGAGGTGGTAGAGCCGAGCTTGCTTAGAGATGTAGAGGTAGAGCGTGATGCGACGATTCGACGAGCTCCTACTCGCATCCTTGGGTCAGAAACTAGGAAGTTGAGGAACAGAGAAGTTCAGCTAGTTAAAGTGCAATGGGGAGATGACGAAAGCAATGCTACTTGGGAGACGGAAGCAAAGATGCGTTCTTTGTATCCATTTCTTTTTGAGAGTATGTCTTTTAACTTCTCCTTTATTGCTTGTCTAGTACTTATCTTATCTTTAGTATATCCTCTCGCTAATACCTATGACCTTTAGATAGGGTAAAACCTATGGTTGAGACATGTGTTTGAAACATGTTATGGTTGATGGATGCATATGGATGCAATTGTTTGCTAGTGGTTGCTCGTGGATGCATATACACACACATTAGGCACTAGATCGGCTCAGTCACTTCATGTTGCATATTGCATAAATGGATGTGGTAGTTAGATTGATGGATGTATCATGGCTGTGTTATCATATGGATGATGCATTTTTGTGTATGGTTGTGCACGCATGTAGAAATTTGTATGTGTCAATAGGGTTTCGCATACATATTGGATGCATGGCACTATCATGGTTTGCATTAAGGAGGTTTACTGTATCAGTAACCGCCTGATTTTCGCATTAGGTAAGTACATATACACACACTTTTGCATATATCCATCCAGCATTTAGAATCTTGTAAGGACAATGATTGCTCGTGGATGATGCTTTGAGTAGATGGATGATTGGATGGTAGGATACGTTCTTCCTAACTTGAAGATTTCGGGGACGAAATCCTTTAAGGAGGGGAGAATGTAACAACCCGTATTTTCAATAACCTGTAATAACATAAATCGAGGCAGAATTTAATTCTAAAATGGGAATCAAGGGAAACGGGCTATGCCATTGTGTTCGTCTCGGAAAAATACGCGAAATAGAGTCCGAGTTTTCGAAAATCGGAGTCCGTATGACCAAGATATGGCCTCGCGAAGTTTCACGAAAATTCCCAAATTAAAGTATACTTAATTAAGTGAAATGGGTTGTGTAGATATATATATATATATATATATATATATATATATTGATATATATATATAATTGAAAATTTAATAAATAAATATGCAAAAATGCTCAAAACAGCGAATTGGGAGAGGGGAATAACCGAACCGGCCGATTTTTGAAGTCGACCCGAGCCCGCTGGGTCGACTAGGGGTTAATCCAGGGTGTTTGGCTGTCAACCCGTGGGCCGATTCGCTCAAGTGCAGATTTTGCATTTGAATGGTTCTCATGGTCCATCTTTAATCTAAAGGCCCTAGATGGTTCCTACACTTGACTTCTTCCCCAAGACATGCTTTGATGGCTTGGATTGAATCTAGGGTTAATCCTATGGCCTAAAACACTTGCCTAATCTATAAATAAGACCCTAACCTACCCTAATTCATTCATAATTAAACCTAGTGACTAAACTATGGCAAAATGCTAGCTCTCATGGCCTCCACTAATTTTATGAAGAGGATTGCATACTAATCACTCTCTAATCAACTTCTAATCCCTTCTTAGCATCTTAATCTTCTTCATTTGGTGTTCAAAGTTGCTAGTTGTGAGTTTCTATCACTTTGATGATCTTTTGGTAAACTAATTAGATGAGATGTGATGAGATTTATGGTTTTGTATGTGGGTTAATGAGCTTTGAATCATATGATATGATGTTAGCATTAATCTTATGTTTATGCATGTTGAGTATGTAAGCTTATGCAAGTTTAATATGATGTATGTTATGTTTGCATGATGCTAAATATGCAAGTTGTGGGCTATGTAATCATATGCATGTTATGCAAGTTCATGGTAATATGCTATGCAAGTTACATGTTTGTTAATATGCACGTTACATGTTTGTTAATATGCAAGTTACATGTATGTAAATATGCAAGTTACATGTTTGTTAATATGCAAGTTACATGTTTGTTAATATGCAAGTTACATGTATGTAAATATGCAAGTTACATGTTTCTTTATATGCAAGTTACATGTTTGTTAATATGCGAGTTACATGTATGTAAATATGCAAGTTACATGTTTATTAATATGCAAGTTCATGATGACACATTATGCAAGTCTATAAGCTAATATGCAAGTTTGTTATGCAAAATGAATATGTAAGTTATGTGACATATTATATGCAAGTTATGTGACATGTTATGCAAGTTCATATGCAAGTTATGTGTTTGTTAATATGCAAGATGGCACCTTTGAAACATGTTCATTCATATGCAAGTTGACACCTTTTATATGTGTTATATCATGAACGAAATTACGTGGGAACGATGGGGTAATTAAATGCATAAGTTAATAAGATTGTGTGAAATTAATATAATTATGCATAACACAAAATAAATAAACATAGTATGGGAATTTGCCTATTTGGTTAGGTGTACCCATACTATGTGTTGGGAATTTACCTATTGAGTTAGGTCTACCCCATGGGAATTTACCTATTAAGTTAGGTCTACCCATGTTAAGAAAACTTGATTAATTAGGGATAATTAATATAAAATTATGAGGGTGATTAATTAGGTGTAATTAATTGACTAAGACACGAGGTTGGACTCAGTTGTAGCGTAAAACTGCCCGGACCCAACCGGCTTAACCAGTTGCTACAAATGTTAGCCCAATGTGAGAGGTCTTAGGCACAAACTAAATACGTAATTAATGTAAAGACACGAGGTTAGACTCTGTTATGACATAAGGCTGCCCGGACCCAACCGGCTTAACCAGCGGTCATAAAAGACAGTCTAATGTGAGAGGTCTTTACAAAGGTTACGTTCTTAATTAATTAATTAAGAAACACTTAACCACATTAGCATGTAGAGGGACATGAGGGGTTAAGTGGGTGCCTCGGGTGGCATGAGAAAATCTAGTGGTTGCCTTGGGTGGCAATAGAAAATACGATTAGAATACTTAACCAAAATAGAACATGTAATTAAAACATGATTAAAGGGTTAAGTGGGATATACTAGAAAAAGGGACAAGCTTAGGTGGGTAGCTTGTGGAGGCCCATTTCAACCAGTAACCCATACGTATCTTTGTGGGCTCGAACCATGTCGAGGACGGGACACGCATACTGGGCTTGACTGTAAGAGGCAAACGGGTTAGCGGTGGCAACGCAAGTCCAACGGGCTTCATATGCGTGAGTGGGCCCGGGCTGGTAGGTAAGCCGTTGTTGCATCGAGTAGATATAAGCCGTGCACCTTTAGTTTCATCAGGTTGCCACATTGGGGAATGATACATCCCACGGTGGGGCCAGCACGGGTATCTACGTTAGGGAGCCGATCGAATGGGAAGTAGTGTGTACACCTAGTGGATTGTAGGGCCCCGTGGCGCCTACTTGGTCACCTAGGGGTACGCAGGTACTAATTAGTAAATTTTATAAGTCCTTGGGTGGGATCAACCTTTAAGTTAGGAACGACTGGTGTGGTGCAGTTTAGTAATTTACCTTAGGGAGGGTAGATGCGTCTTTATCCTTTATCTTCTTTTAGTTGACTGCTTAGGGTAGCCATTCATCCCTATATGTTACCGTATATCAGTTTATGTCTTCTCTGGTTACTTTAACGATTGTATTGTTAAAGTTATAGGACTCGCTCAGACTTATGTCTGACCCTGTTGTTTTTATCTTTTTCCCAACCCTCAGGTCCTACGGTGGATCCTAGCAGTAGTGGAGCTTGATCGGATTGCTGTTCCAGTCTTTAGGAGCTTGGATAGATGTAAAGCTCCAGTTATCCAGTTATCTTTTCTTTTGTTTGGCTATTGTATGAGAGTGGGATTATGTACTTCTTTATTTTGATGGATATTGTACTTGACCTTTATTGTGGTTTTATGATGTAACCAGACATGTTTTACTTCCGCTGTTATGAGATGATGTTTTAAAATTTCAAGTACTATTTATATCTGTCTTGTTGTAATTTTTCTGTTCTATATTCACTAAAATACTCCACCGATGCTATGGCATTCCCTTAGTGAGTGATCATAGCGGGAGTGGGGTGTTACAAAACTGCAAAGCTTTCTTATGCGGGTATCTACTAGCTCCAAAACAAATCTCGCTAGTTGATTGAACTTGTTGACATATTCTTTGATAGTTATGCCTCCTTGTTTCAGTGGAAAAAACCTTTCCATTTGCATACTTTTCTTGGCTTGAGAAAGAAACTTCATTTCGAATCTCTATCGGAAATCATCCCAAGTCTCCACTGGACACCCTGCTTGCATCACTTCCCACCCGAATAAAGCCTCATCTTTCAATAGCCAAGCGGCCAACTGAATCTTTCTACGATCGTCAACTTCGAAAATTCCAAACAAATCCTCCGTCTACTACAAGAAAACCCGCATATAGCAGCGACATAATCCGCTTCAAATCCGTCGCTAAACAAGCCTTAGCGACAGATTTTCTACATAACGGTGTGGTTGGTAAAAACCATGACGGTATCCATGTCATATTTTGCGACGCAATTTAGCATGAGTTTTCTGACATTTTTCCATCATTTTACTAATTTTCTAATAAAAATAATTTTTTTATTAATTCAATTTTAATTTTAATTTATATACCGACTATTTACCGACGGATAATTAATTTATAATAAAATATTATTTATAAAAGATGTTGGTAAATCCTTACTAATTGCCAAGGGATTAGCGATGAAAATTAAATTGAGGTAAATTTAACCTTCCATTTTTTATTGGTAATCCGCTGATATTCCCCTTCTGATCTGTATATACACACACACACATATTCATATAAATACATACCCATCACATACATAATTTGTGTTCCATTCAGTACAAAATCCTAATGTAAATACAACACAATTAATATCAACACACATATCTCATAATCAATGTATTATATTAATGAATCATCTCGTAATCAACATTCAACATTACATTTTTTCAAATATAATATTTTCTAATCTTATTCTACTCAAGATTAATAAAGATGCAGATACCAAGATGACTAATTCTCAATCTTCGTAAGATTCTCAGCACCATGAACTCGATCATCGAGAGCAGGAGACTAATACTCACATGTAAGAAGAGGTAGCTGATGTAGATAAGAACCCGAGTCATGGATGTTGTCAAATATAGAATCATGTTTTCAAGGTGTACCATTAAAATATTCATATATGCCTGCTCTTGTCAAACAACATATTACAACTAAATCAAACGAATTTCCTCAGTAATTAACATCATACTCGACAGACTCTTATTTAAGCAACTTGGCTTACTTGAGCAACTAAATGCCGATGAATACAATAAATTCAGTGTTTATACAATCGAGTACAAAGATTTTTTTATATATTAGCATGTCTGAAGTTTAAAACTTCAATGCAGTAAATAACTAAGACTGCATTTGAACATACAATTAAGCATCACTGGCCCAAAATTCCATGTCTCAACCATTTTACATAATCCCTAAGGTGCTGAAATAAGTAGATTGTAAATACAAGAGAGGAATAAGCACTATCATAGCTGAATAACAATTATTTTTTAAACCAGCAGATACTTGCATCATTTAACTAGAAAAAAAAACACAAACCAAAACATCAAGAGAACTTACCCTGAAACTAAAGTATCCAAGATTAAGTCAACTTTGCTCCTAAACCCCTTTACCAGTCCTAACTGAATAGTTGCTTCCAGCTCCAACCAAGCTTAAATATAAGAAATAAAATAAATATACTAGTATTACTGCATAACGATGGAAAAACCGACCGTTTGGTTGAATAATTTAGAGAGAAAAAAATAGTTTTCATAAATTCCAGTCAAACATATAACGATGCACATATAACAAAATATTAAACCAGAACCAAGCTTCTATCCTTCACTGTAAGAGCATTTCCATCGGGGATTTATATGATTGCGTGCATTCTTATTTATGGATGGGGTTGTGTTGTGGTGTTGGTGGGTTAGTGGTGGTTCAGACTTTGAACTCATACAATTTGTTCATAGGTTAGCAATTGAAATTGTAAATTAAAATGATTTGTTTTGTTACCTGTATACAACTAGCTTACTATAATTTAACAAACATAATAAAAACAGAAGTGCAAACATATGTGAGGGAAAATAGACGATGTTCCAAACTATGCCGAAGGAGTTTCAGAAAACAATTAATAACCAAGTATTAGACTGTTTGTAAAATCCCAAAGAGAATAGAATCTTTTATTTGAATCTATCCAAATATATACACGTTGTCATATTCATATATGAACAAACATGCCAATAATATAATAGAAACCATGGACCATAAATGGAGCTTGTAAACATAACAAAAAAATAAGGATAAAGGTGTCACTCATCTTAAAACGTGATTTTAATTCATGCAAAACAAACCTAATTCCCATTTTATACGCAATTCAGTTCACCTATATTAAAATCAAAAGTCCCTGCGCCTGGTGCAAATTTAAAACATTGAATTCAAATAAACAAAAATAACTAATACTATTTAGAAGAATATTTGATGACTGAGGTACTAACATCTTAATGCAGTGAAAGAAATGCTCACAACTTATATTCTTGGAAGATCCAAGTTTGCCGTTGAATGCGGGCTACAGCTCAAGTTTGCCTTGTGCTTGACGGGTGGTAGGTCTAAAATTGAAAGGCTACATGTAACTTTTACAATGATTGAAAGGCAATACAACTGTGAACTGGATAATAAATTCCTTTATCAGAAGTCAAGACAACATATGTGATGAGGCACGAACTTACCAAAGTATCAATTTGAGTTATTATATCTGCATAGTGTAATGCCAGACCCGCATTACCTAATCGTTGGTGACTGATGGATGTCTTTATAGTTAGTGCTCCACCTGAAATTCATTCAGAAATAGAAGATAAATGTAACACCCCGTACGTTGAATAACTTGTTTTGATATAAAACAGGGCATAATTAAATTTTAAGTTCTGAATCAGGGGAAATGAGCTATGCCATTGTGTTCGTCTCGGAAAAATACGCGAAATAGAGTCCGAAATTTCGTAAATCAGAGTCAGTATGACCGAGATATGGCCTTTAGAAGTTTCACGAAAAATCAGAAAAACGAAACAGATTTCAAAAATGCAGAAAACGAGCCAGGCGGGAAAATTCCCGCCCAGACCAGGTCGACTTGGGGTCGACCTGGAGGGGACCAGGTCGACATAGGTGTCGACCCTAGGGTCGACCTGGGGGTCGACCTCCCTGGTCGAGCCAGGTCGGCCTGGGTGCATCTGAATGGGGTTTTTGGGCTGTTTTGGTGAGCCTGTGACGAATTCTGACGGTTCTGATCTGTTTTAGGGTTTATCTAAAGGCCTAAAACAACTAACTACACCTATAAATACATCCTAAGACCTAGCCTCCTCTACACACAATTCTATTCTGCTTCTTCTTTGCCTCTGTTCTAATAAAAATAAAAATGGCGTCGCTACTCTGCTGGAATCAAAACTAGAAGCTAATCAACATCAACCTAAGCAATTCAATTCAAATTTGAGATAAAAGCTTCTGCAACAATTCTGCAACAACTAAAGTTCTTTCTTTAATCCAATCAAGGCAAGTACAGTTATTCTCCGCTATAAACGTTAATTTTGATTGTGACATGAATTCCAAATCTGAATCTGAGATTATATCTGTTCTATTCTGATTTGATTTATCTTATTCTGTACCTCTTTCCTCTTTCTGTTCTATAGCCAGGCTACCACGAGCCTGAGCCAATCTCATAAGAGATTAACATGCGCTAAAATGTTTGGGACAGTAAAATTAATGATGCATAAATTGGGCATGACCAATAGGTGACTAATTTGAGGAAAGAACGTGGACTGCAGCTAGAACATGAATCTGAGACATATGATTGGACATGTTATATTTATAACATAAAAAGGTATTGAACATATGATTTGTGGACATGACATAAAAAGGTATATAATTGAACATAAATATAGACTATATTGAACACATGATTTGGGATAAAGAGAATATGGCTTAGGTATAAAGATTTACATGAAAGTAGGATATCTATTAATGTAAATAAACACCTATGTAAGGGACCTTTGGGATTTATGACATGCATAGTAATCTATGGCTATATTTGGTATAAATTATATGGATCTTTTGTACTATGCAAGTTTAATAAAAATTTGGAACATATGATATATGGTAAATTTATGACCATAATCTGTGCTATGTAAATTTAATACAAACATAGGGTATATGATAATATTGTGAATCAAGACTATTATTTATGCACGTGAACTTAGGCAAGGTTTATAATTAGGCAGGGTATGAAACTTTAAGGAATAAGTAAATTTGTTATATTTCCCTAATTTATTAGTTGTGTTACATTGCCTAATCTGCTAGTTCTGTTGTATTGCTTAATCTGCTAGTTCTGCTCTACTGCCTAGTCTGCTAGAATTGTTCATCTGCCAAATTTGTCATTTGCTAAGTCTGTTGAAAATACTAAATCTGCTAGTTTGCTTAATCTGCTAAGTCGCCTAACCTGAGAAATCTGTTATCTGCTATATCTGTTCAGTTGGTATAATTAGTCCGCTATTGACATAATCTGAATTGGCTATAGTTATGAATAATTGACATGTATATTAGGCGTGGGTATAAATGGTAAATCATTAATTAACTGGCCGCAAAGATAAACATGGCTAACTCGAGGTTAGAATGAGTTTGCGGCGTAATTCTGCCCGGAACCACCTGGCATAATCCAGTGGTCGCAAACAATAGGTCCTAATGTGAGAAGTTAGTCATAACGTGCTTGAAACCCGAGGTTAGACTCAGTTTGCGACAGAAACCTGCCCGGAACCAACCGGCCTAACCAGTAGCCACAAACTATTAGTCTAATGTGAGAGGTTTGGGCATTAATATTTAATTAATGAAAATCTGAGATAATTATGATGTCTAAAACGTGTCGGGTAAGGTTAAACCAATTGGACCAATGAATCTGATGAACCCGTTTCGTGAATCCGTAGGCCCAATACAAAGTTAGATAATCTGGAACCAGTTAATCTGTAAGCCTGTTAATCTGAACATTTGATCCGTTAGTCTGAAAACCTGTTAACTTGATTGTCTGATCTGTGAACTAGTTAACCTAAATTTTGTATGTCTGAAACTTGTAGACAAGTTAAGCTGAAATCTGTTAGTCTGGGGACACAAGGTTAGGAGGGGAATTACTTGTGTCATCTGTTGTTTGGGACCCATATTAGTTAGTGACCCTTTCTGGTATCAAAACTTTGACCCAACAGTAGGTAGGGTCCGGGCACGCTTACTGAACTAATTATAAGCGGTTCATTCTGATAATGGCGAGGGGTGTTGATGGTACGTTCCAACCGGGTCATGTGCGTGCATGGATCCCGGTTTGCCTCTGAGGATGTAAGACGCCGTGACATCTGTAAATAGGTCTGTGCCAATTGGTTGCTACTTTAGGGAGTGATACACCCTACTGTGGGGCCGACACGGGATATTTATGTATTAGGGAGTCAATCGCTCGGGGTAGGGTTTTAGGGTACACTTAGTTCTGTCTGTTTCTGTTGGTACCGTCTGTTTCTGTTGGGTGGTAACACCTGTCTGTTTCTGCGTGGTACCGTCTGTTCGGGTGGTAAAGGCCCATTACTAGTGTACACCTAATTCTACATTCTGTTTCCGTAGGGATTAATCTGTTTCTGCTTCTGTCTGTTTCTGATCGGGTAGTAAAGGCCCATTATTAGCATTCTGTTTCTGTTAAATTATTCAGTACCCGTTCATGTTTCAGTTTAGACATTAGGGTGACACCTAATTCTGTTATACTAGTATTAGTGCAGAGAAGTGTAAAGCAATAGTTTATGTCATTCTGTTCTTCTGTTATATCTGCTACACCTGTTACAGTTATCTCTCATCCAGTTTTATGTTCATGTCATATTATTATTATCTGTTCATATGCTGAAAGTCACTGGACTTGCCAGACTTTTTGTCTGACCTTTGTTGTTTCGCCTCCTTTCTTCCGTTTCCCCCCCCCCCCAGGTTATCTAAGGAGGGAATACTTTAGCTTGATCCGGATTTCTCTTTGCTTGAAGTGCTTAAAGTTTGGCTTGGCTCTGTATAGCTTTCGTTCTATGGGGATTATGATTTTAAACCATGCATTTTGAAGGCTTTTGTACAAGACTGATATTTTGTACTTGAATGAGATTTGAAAGGATGTAACCATATTGATTTCTGTTTCCGCTGTAATAAAGTTAAAAATTTTCAATTACTGTTTTATCTGTCTTATAAGTTTCTGTTCTGTTTACTAAAATGCTCCACCAAAGTTAAGGCATTCCCTATGCGAGTGTCCTTAACGGAGGTGGGGTGTTACACTTGGTATCAGAGCTGAAGGTTACCAGATTTTATAAAAAGTTTTGAAAACTATTTTCAAAAAGGTTTTGAAAGGAAGTATTTTCAAAAATAAAGCTTATTTTGAAAAACATAATCCCCAAGAGCCATATATCTTTCTTTCAGTCCTTTTTGTATTGAACCTTTCCTTTTTCGTTTCAGCATGTCTGAAGCATCTGAGATACCAGAGGGTGTTCATGTACCCGGTTGGTTTCGTCAATATCCTGAGGCTAGGACCGCCGCTGCAGGTCCAGTAAATGATCCCCCTCCCCCACCCCCTCCTCGTGCAATTGCTTTCTCAAAGATCTGTCGAGATTTTAGGGCCATGGGTGGGAAGGATTTCAAAGGAACTGAATCATTCGAAGAAGCGAGGAATTGGCTCAAAGAAACTGGGGATCTATTCGTTATCTTCGAGGTGGACGATAGGCAGAAGGTACAGTTGGCGGTATGGCTGCTCAAAGACGAAGCTTCCTACTAGTAGGAAGTCACTAACGCCGAGAGGCTGGTTGAGATATGGATGGATTTCAGAACAAGGTTTGAGACAAAATTTCTCTCGCAAGCTGAACGGAGTTTACAACTGGAGAAGTTCTTATCTCTTAAGCAAGGAAGTATGACGGTCAAGGAATACGTCAACCAATTCAACCAACTAGCTAGGTTCGGGTTGGATTTAGTCAACAGTCAGCATAAAAAGGCTCTCCGCTTTGTTAAAGGATTGAACGAGCCACTGCACAGCCTAGCCATGACCCATGTACCCATGGGAGCGACTTACGAGAAATTGGTGGACATGGCACTACTGCACGAGGAAGACAAGGGCCCGAAAGAGACAAAGAAGGAAGAACCACAGAATAAGAAAGCAGGGCCCAAAAAGGAAACACAAAAGAAGGATGAAAAGACTGAAGATAAGAAGGGGAAAATGTGCTTTACTTGTGGGAGCTCGACTCATCTGAACAAGGATTGCAGTAAAAGGAAAGGCACTTGCTTCAACTGTGGAGAGATGGGGCACTTCACTAGGGACTGCCCGAAGAGACGAGGGCAAGGAGGGCAGGAAAACACTCTCGAGGCTAGTGGCTAGGATAGAAATAGGAAAATCTCTATAGTAGGTTTAATTTCTTTATCTGATTATGGAGTTAAGACTTTTTCTGATTCTAGTATTTTGATTTTGTAATCGATACTCTGCACTTTAATACTAGTATTATTTCTGAATTCCGTTGTAGACTCAGACCCATAAGGGTTATGGCTCATCTGTTTGAGATTGGGGTTTGAGGGATATTTGTGTTAGACGTCAAGTAGGACGCATACATTTTGAGTTTTTGTGGGATATGATTTTTATCATGCTTAGCTTCCGAAGAATCATTAGGGAACCTGATCTGTACCAGTAGTCTGCAAATATCTGAATACTTTTGATAAGATTTCAAGTTTTGACATTGTCTAAAGAGGGTAACCCTCTGGGTGTCAATCTGATGTTGATTTCGGTCTTCGGGGTTGACACTTAGGGGAATTATTTTCTCAACCAATGTCTGATAGGAATCAAGTTTTTGTTTTATCTGTACTCGCTTCCATCACTAGACTCTATCCTATCGATCGAGTGTTCAACTTATAGATAGGAATCCTAATGGGTGTAAACATGTGTTTGAGACATGTTATGTTCGATGGTTGCAAGTGGATGCAAGTGGTTGCTAGTGGTTGCTCGTGGACGCATATACACACACTAGGCACTAGATCGGCTCGAAAACACTCTCATACTGCATATGGATGTGTGAGCATTTTAAATTTTTATGGATGCAAAATGGTTGAATCAGCGCATGGATGTTGCATACGACTGAATGATTGTGCACTCATATAGAAATGATATGTATCAAGTAGGAAAATTGCATACATGTTGAACTCATGGCACTGGCATAATTCGCATTAAGGAGGTCAGTTGAATCAGTGGACCGCCTGATCTTTGCATTAGATAAGGAACATATACACACACCTTTGCATATGTTCATACAACATTAGAAGTTTCTAAGGACAATGGACGCCAGTGATTGATGATTGAGTAGATGGATGTTGGATGGTAGGACACATTCTTTTTAACTTAGAGATTTCGGGGACGAAATCCTTTAAGTAGGGGAGAATGTAACACCCCGTATGTTGAATAACTTGTTTTGATATAAAACAGGGCAGAATTAAATTTTAAAATCTGAATCAGGGGAAACGGGCTATGCCATTGCATTCGTCTCGGAAAAATACGCGAAATAGAGTCCGAAATTTCGTAAATCGGAGTCAGTATGACCGAGATATGGCCTTTAGAAGTTTCATGAAAAATCAGAAAAACGAAACAGATTTCAAAAATGCAGAAAACGAGCCAGTCGGAAATATTCCCGCCCAGACCAGGTCGACCTGGGGGTAGACCTGGGGGTCGACTTGGGGGTCGACCTGGGGGTCGACCTGGAGGGGACCAGGTCGACATGGGTGTCGACCCTAGGGTCGACCTCCCTGGTCGAGCCAGGTCGGCCTGGGTGCATCTGAATGGGTTTTTGGGCTGTTTTGGTGAGCCTGTGACGAATTCTGACGGTTCTGATCTGTTTTAGGGTTTATCTAAAGGCCTAAAACAACTAACTACACCTATAAATACATCCTAAGACCTAGCCTCCTCTACACGCAATTCTATTCTGCTTCTTCTCTGCCTCTGTTCTAATAAAAATAAAAATAAAAATGGCGTCGCTACTCTGCTGGAATCAAAACTAGAAGCTAATCAACATCAACCTAAGCAATTCAATTCAAATTTGAGATAAAAGCTTCTGCAACAATTCTGCAACAACTAAAGTTCTTTCTTTAATCCAATCAAGGCAAGTACAGTTATTCTCCGCTAAAAACGTTAATTTTGATTGTGACATGAATTCTAAATCTGAATATGAGATTATAACTGTTCTGTTCTGATTTGATTTATCTTATTCTGTACCTCTTTCCTCTTTCTGTTCTATAGCCAGGCTACCACGAGCCTGAGCCAATCTCATAAGAGATTAACATGCGCTAAAATGTTTGGGACAGTAAAATGAATGATGCAAAAATTGGGCATGACCAATAAGTGACTAATTTGAGGAAAGAACATGGACTGTAGCTAGAACATGAATCTGAGACATATGATTGGACATGTTATATTTATAACATAAAAAGGTATTGAACATATGATTTGTGGACATGACGTAAAAAGGTATATAATTGAACATAAATATAGACTGTATTGAACACATGATTTGGGATAAAGAGAATATGGCCTAGGTATAAAGATTTACATGAAAGTAGGATATCTATTAATGTAAATAAACACCTAAGTAAGGGACCTTTGGGATTTATGACATGAATAGTAATCTATGGCTATATTTGGTATAAATTATATGGATCTTTTGTACTATGCAAGTTTAATAAAAATTTGGAACATATGATATATGGTAAATTTATGACCATAATCTGTGCTATGTAAATTTAATACAAACATAGGGTATATGATAATATTGTGAATCAAGACTATTATTTATGCACGTGAACTTAGGCAAGGTTTATAATTAGGCAGGGTATGAAACTTTAAGGAATAAGTAAATTTGTTATATTTGCCTAATTTGCTAGTTGTGTTACATTGCCTAATCTGCTAGTTCTGTTATATTGCTTAATCTGCTAGTTCTGCTCTACTGCCTAGTCTGCTAGATTTGTTCATCTGCCAAATCTGTCATTTGCTAAGTCTGTTGAAAATACTAAATCTGCTAGTTTGCTTAATCTGCTAAGTCGCGTAACCTGAGAAATCTGTTATCTGCTATATCTGTTCAGTTGGTATAATTAGTCCGCTAATGACATAATCTGAATTGGCTATAGTTATGAATAATTGACATGTATATTAGGCGTGGGTATAAATGGTAAATCATTAATTAATTGGCCGCAAAGATGAACATGGCTAACTCGAGGTTAGAATGAGTTTGCGGCGTAATTCTGCCCGGAACCACCCGGCATATTCCAGTGGTCGCAAACAATAGGTTCTAATGTGAGAAGTTAGTCATAACGTGCTTGAAACCCGAGGTTAGACTCAGTTTGCGACAGAAACCTGCCCGGAACCAACCGGCCTAACCAGTAGCCACAAACTGTCAGTCTAATGCGAGAGGTTTGGGCATTAATATTTAATTAATGAAAATCTGAGATAATTATGATGTCTAAAACGTGTTGGGTAAGGTTAAACCAATTGGGCCAATGAATCTGATGAACCCGTTTCGTGAATTCGTAGGCCCAATACAAAGTTAGATAATCTGGAACCAGTTAATCTGTAAGCCTGTTAATCCGAACATTTGATCCGTTAGTCTGAAAACCTGTTAACTTGATTGTCTGATCTGTGAACTAGTTAACCTAAATTTTGTATGTCTGAAACTTGTAGACAAGTTAAGCTGAAATCTGTTAGTCTGGGGACACAAGGTTAGGAGGGGAATTACTTGTGTCATCTGTTGTTTGGGACCCATATTAGTCGGTAACCCTTTCTGGTATCAAAAATTTGACCCAACAGTAGGTAGGGTCTGGGCACGCTTACTGAACTAATTATAAGCGGTTCATTCTGATAATGGCGAGGGGTGTTGATGGTGCGTTCCAACCGGGTCATGTGCGTGCATTGATCCCGGTCTGCCTCTGAGGATGTAAGACACCGTGACATCTGTAAATAGGTCTGTGCCAATTTGTTGTCACTTTAGGGAGTGATACACCCTACTGTGGGGCCGACACAGGATATTTATGTATTAGGGAGCCGATCGCTTGGGTTAGGGTTTTAGGGTACACTTAGTTCTGTCTGTTTCTGTTGGTACCGTCTGTTTCTGTTGGGTGGTAACACCTGTCTGTTTCTGCGTGGTACCGTCTGTTCGGGTGGTAAAGGCCCATTACTAGTGTACACCTAATTCTACATTCTGTTTCCGTAGGGATTAATCTGTTTCTACTTCTATCTGTTTCTGATCGGGTAGTAAAGGCCCATTATTAGCATTCTGTTTCTGTTAAATTATTCAGTACCCGTTCCTGTTTCAGTTTAGACATTAGGGTGACACCTAATTCTGTTATACTAGTATTAGTGCAGAGAAGTGTAAAGCAATAGTTTATGTCATTCTGTTCTTCTGTTATATCTGCTACACCTGTTACAGTTATCTCTCATCCAGTTTTATGTTCATGTCATATTATTATTATCTGTTCATATGCTGAAAGTCACTGGACTTGCCAGACTTTTTGTCTGACCCTTGTTGTTTCGCCTCCTTTTTTCCGTTTCCCCCCAAGTTATCTAAGGAGGGAATACTTTAGCTTGATCCGCATTTCTCTTTGCTTGAAGTGCTTAAAGTATGGCATGGCTCTGTATAGCTTCCGTTCTATGGGGATTATGATTTTAAACCATGCATTTTGAAGGCTTTTGTACAAGACTGATATTTTGTACTTGAATTCTGAGATTTGAAAGGATGTAACCATATTGATTTCTGTTTCCGCTGTAATAAAGTTAAAAATTTTCAAGTACTGTTTTATCTGTCTTGTAAGTTTCTGTTCTGTTTACTAAAATGCTCCACCAAAGTTAAGGCATTCCCTTTGCGAGTGTCCTTAACGGAGGTGGGGTGTTACAATAAACATATGCAATGAGGCATCATGTTATGGGCAAAAAAACTTCCTTTGTCAACACCAACTAGTATCCATATCAAACTTGCCTTAGTTTTCATAAGAACATTCACGGTCGTGACAATTGCAAAAATTCACTGCAAACTATAGCGCAAAACTAATCTAGTAACAAGAGATAAAGTAATTAGCAGTATGCACAGGTGTTGCGCATTTGCAATTTGACAAGTTAGGAGATATGTCCAAGTGCCAATGATATCAGTGATTGTGTTATCATATAGTTCAGCCATGTAAATCATTAGGTTCGTTAGTGTTATGTTGTTTTCATATGACTTCAGATACATAAAATAATTGCATATGGCGTAATTTCTAATAAGACGGCAGTGTAAAGCACGTTTCAGACACATGCAGGTGAGTATCGTTGACTGTTGAAGTGTGCCTCAGAGACATGCCATGCAAAAACAGTAACAAAAGCGATCACAACAATAAAAGTGTGTACTATTTGTGTTTGGATTACCATGTCATTTAAAAGCTTAAAATTAATGCATGCATCTCAAACGGTGTTTGGGTTAAAATCAAAGAACTAAAAACTAAATCAGACATGCTAAGTCTTTGTATCTCTCTCATAATAGAAGCATTTTAGTTCTTTAACTGCCCAACAGCTTGTCTCCCACTAACCTCCAAATCACTCATATTAATAACATCCCAGTTATGAAGACAGTAATATGAAATGTATAATTGAATATACAGTTAAAATAGGGTACAATTATTAATGATAAGGATATATTCCCATGATCATTCTGATTGTCTCAGATAAATCACCTTTGCATCAGTTGAAAAAATTAATACTATATAAACTCTTAGTTACAATTTTTTTACTGTGGATGCTATACTATATTATGCATGTATTGATAGTATATATTCAACTAGTAATATCTTTATGACTATAAATCTTGTGAAATTTTTAGCTTTCATTTATTTACTAGTGTATAAGTTATTATTTAATAAATATAATGACACAATAACATAAATGTTTCGGTATCTGATATTCTCATTTGTTACACAGGGCATGAAGCTATATACTTGCTTCAACATTGATATATCGTGTTTGATATATGATTTAAAGTTATGATGCAAACATCAAGCGTACCTCTTCTAAACTCTTTGACCACAATGGCTTTTTCTTTAAGTTCGCTACATGTTTCTAGTGAGTTTTCAACTCGTGCTTTAAAATTTGAAGATTTTCGCCTACAAAATATACAAATAAAATTATTATATAATCAGAGTTCGGTATGTATATATGTATGTACGGTTATGTTTGTTAGTGTACATAATAGGATGAACTACCAAATAACAATATGCTTCATACATAATATTTGTGAGGGAGAAGATATGAAAGAGCTATTCACCTCTTTGGGTAACATTTGTATTCTCCTCTTCCCGAATTTTCCTCTTAAAGTCTTGTTCAAATCTATCTAAAGAATGAAACTCATGGTACAGCTCTTTAAATAAAATAAATTACAAAAATTATTATACTAGACGGCTTCAAATTAACATAAAGCAAATATACATACAGCTATACGATGAACCAAAACCAACATCTACTCCATAACTCCCAAGGCTTCTTTCAAATGCCTTTGAGGTGTAAGATCAGTCTCTAATCTATTTGCAAAGAAAATAATATAAAATGTAAGTCATCAATCAGCTCACAATGATTTGGTGCATTTCAATTTACAGTAAGCCGATTACCTGGTAAAGTAGCGATCAAGATTGTGCCATTGAGGATCCTTACAGCGATTGCCGAGCCGGACCACCTCTCTTGAAAATATTTTTAGCTCTTCCCTATTTAATATCATGAGAACAGAAGCAAGTCAACTACAGCTTTAAATACCATGAGAACAGAAATAAGTGTAAGATCCCTCAAATGGCAAAGGTATGATTTTAAAAGCTAAATCGATTTTTAATTTGAGTTTACAAATTGAGTGTTATCATTTCAGGAATCAAGTGTGGAAAGTATCAAATAAGGGGCAAGAGAAAATACTATCGCATGCTAGGTTTTGCTCAACTTCTTTTAGATCTACTATTATAGTTGAAATCGAAATCAAATTCAAATCGAAATCTAAAGATCTGAATCTAAATAGTGACATAAATAGAGCGGCATACCTAATTTTCTATATGAGAGCTCAGATGAAGATAAACGACCCAAAATTGTTAACACATCAACCTTGCAGTTTGTAGATTCACAAATCTGAAGCCATAAATTTGGAAAGTTGGATTAATTTGAATCTACTTGCTTCGAAAAGGCAAAACAGTTTTGAATTTTTGTTATTAATTTGATGGGCAGACGTGATGAAGGATGGGATAAAGTAAATTAGGTTTAGCGCTGGAAGATGATAAGGAACATTTGAAATTTTGTTTCGATTTTAGGAGGAAGACTTAGCGGTGGAAAATCTGATTGCTGGAGTAATCCGCGGGTTACATTATTTCCATGCTTGGATTTTAGATCAACGGTCCTTATTCATTCTTGATTGTTGATGCGGATTGCTGAGAAGAAAAACTATGTTCTACTTTGATGAATGCTATAACAAAATTAATGTTTTGAATAACATTAAAATTTAAACTATTAAATAGTTTAATAAAAAATTAATTTAATTTAATAGTATAAATATTTTAAATAGTAATATTACAATTTAAGTGGTGTTACATAGTTAAACCTTACACTAAAAAACTTAAATATATTTTAAGCACCATTACAATTAAAATTTATTATATCTTAAATATTAATGACTAGTTATTAAATATTAAGAAATAATCAATACTAATTTTAAGAAAGTATTGTAATTATTAATTATTGATTATTGAAAATTGATAACAACCATTTATCACAACAGACATTTTATGATCATTATAAAGTTTGCATCAGTTAAAACAAATATTTTATAACCATTATAATGTTTATGATTTATCTCAAATTTATTCAAGATGATTTCAAATTTTTTGAAATATAAAATATAATTATCAACTATAATTATAAAATATTAAGTATCAACTATAATTATCAACTGTAATTATTAAATATAATAATTTAAAATTAATTATTGAATGCTATATATCATTTCATAAGTATTAAATTTTATTATTACTTATTAAATAATTATTATAATAAATTGATATTTTCATCTCTTGCAAATTTGTTGGAATTCTACTGCAAAATAACTTTGATATATATTCGTCGGTATTCTACCTGGATTTGCAGCGGAAAATAGCAACAGAAATTTTTTGCCGGTAATTTGACGCAATTTGCGACGGCTTAGTGAGGGATGATAGGAGACAACGGTAATAAATAAAAGAAAAAAAGGTTGAAAAAACAAAAAAAAAATTATCCCTTGCATATCACTTAGAAATCCGTCGCAAATTACCGACGGAAATTTCCGCTTCTAAATATTTGACGCTAAATCAGAGTTTTCTTGTAGTGGTCTCCTAAAGCCAATTCCTTGTCTCTATGAAAATTTCAGTTCCACGGAATGGCTTTCCTTCCATAGCACAAAAATCTTTGCACACGTTAGAGAAATTATTTTCTCGAGGGGAAGGAGGAGGAACAGCGGGTGCAGCTAGGGGAGGACCGTTTGCTTGACCACCGACAAGCGCCATGGCCTCTAGATACCTACAGATCCAACCCGGTATCGTAACGCCCTCAGGATTATTAGGTTCCCCAGACATGCTGAAAAGAAAAGGAAAAAGTGATTCAAACAGAGAATCGAAAGATATTACATATGGCTTTGGGGAATATGTTTTTCAAAGTAGAGTTTTCTTTTGAAACTTTTAAAACCTTTTTTTACAATAATTTTGAAAATCTTTTATCAGATCTGGTAACCTTCAGCTCTGATACTAAGTGTGACACCCTACGTTATAGGTAAACAAAAACAGAAATATTACAAGACAGATATAAAATAACAGCAGAATTTTAAACTTTATTAAGCAGAAAACATTGTGGTTCAGAACATAGTTACATCATGAGTCTGAAATACATAAAATCTAGTATATCAACTTAAAACTTCTGTCTTGTACTAAAATCAACAGAGTATAATAAGCATGGAAAGAGCATACTCCCTAAAAACATAGTCGTAGTAGAGAAGGTACGAAATCAAGTAGTACATCTAAGCAACTCTAAGCAGAAGGAAAGAAGAATACTGATCTAGCTTTAGTTTTCCCACCCTGAGAACCTGTGAGGAAAACTGAAGAGAAAGAAGATGAAACAAAATAGGTCAGACATAAAGTCTGGCGAGTCCAGTTACTTTTAGCATATAAATAAGTAAAAGCATCATGATAGACATATAAAATGGATTAATGGTATAAAGCATGCAAGGCAGGTATGACAAGGTAAACAGGATAAACATGATGGAATAAATAGCGCTTCCCTAACACTTTTCTTTCTCTACACCAATACTAGTATCACTAGAACAAGTTGATCCCCAACAAGTACAAGGTTGTAGACTTAGGCTTACTTCTAGTGAGAGGTGTAACCCCATACATTTAACAGGTATCCCAACCGAACATACCGAAGTTATCCCTAAAGATAATTACGGGCTCCTAAACATACCAAAGTCTAGATGTACCATAATTACTACCCCAATCGATCAGCTCCCTAGTCCATAGATACCGTGTGCTGGCCCCACAGTAGGATGTATCACACCCTAAAGTGGAAACCCTTAGTTTTTAGGATGTGCACAACCATATCTACTGTAACAACCCGCACCTCTGTTCACACAAGATATTGTCCCCAACTTAGCCACCGTATAGGTGTGGGGTTTTGTTCCTCAAAAGGCACCGGTGTTAGTAAGAGATGGGATCTACTATATAAGTACCCACTTCACACAGGCTTCCACGATGTGGGACTTAGGGGTGTTACATTCTCCCCTCCTATAGAGCCCAACGTCCCCGTTGGTTCACAAACACCTCACCTAGGCACTGTGGTCTACACAGGAGCCACAATTCCGGCTGGTTATTGGCTCTGATAACACTGTAACAACCCGCACCTCTGTTCACGCAAGATATTGTCCCCAACTTAGCCACCGTATAGGTGTGGGGTTTTGTTCCTCAAAAGGCCTTGGCGTTAGTAAGAGATGGGCTCTACTATATAAGTACCCACTTCACACAGACTTCCACGATATGGGACTTAGGGGTGTTACATCTACCGATGTCACAACGTCTTAGCCTCCTCTTGTCTGGACCCATGCAAGCACATGAACCCGTCGGAATGTGCTGCCCACATCGCCCCCTTTTTTGGATCTCTTACAATCAGGCCAGTAAGCGTGCCCCAACTCCGACCTAGTTCGAAGTACTCATTTGATACATATATATGGGTTACTGACTAAAACGGGTCTCACACACAAGATGATACAAGCTCCCCAAGGCTTGCATCCCCACTACTTGGATTTCTATAGGTTATGTAATACCGGTGTAAAAAGATTGCATAACCCCACATGTTAAGTTTGTGGGTCTATATATAAATATTGCCCACCACCCCAGGATATACTTAACCCTCCCACTATTTCAAGCAAGTTTACTTAACCCCTACTCAAAGTCAACATGTTCATGTAGTCACTGTGGATTCAAACAAGTTAAGTATTCCAATTCATTACCATTTATTCATTTATGATTATAGTGCGCTAAACCTCTCACATTGGGCCTGCAACTTGTAGATGTTAGATATGCCGGGCAGGTCCGGACAGACTTCTTCTATAAGTCGGACTTAACCTCGTGTCTTAGCCCATTGCGTATTTATGCACTTAGACCCCTCACATTAGATTCACCACTTGCGGTCCCTGGATATACCGGGCGGGTCCGGGCAGACTTCTACCACAAGTGTAATCTAACCTCGTGTCTAAGCGCAGTTGCAGTTTCTAATTAATGTAATTCTAGGCATTTTCATTATTAATTAATTATTCCTATTTCGTTATAGGTTTTCATGCCACTTTTTTCCAAGTCAAATTCATCATGTACCATATGCCCCAAAATTATGATCCTTAATCATAGTTTGTTTTATGCCCTAAATCCATATTCATGTATTTAATTCAAGTTATGCCCAAATTTCCCAATACAAGTTATGCCCCAATTCCAATGTTTTCCCCTCATTCCTAATTTCACACGTTTACATATTTCAACGGTATGCCTAGGCTCGATGGTAGCCTGACTATAAAATAAAGAGGGTAAAGAAGAAGGGAAGAGAACAAAAATAATCATAATAACAAGATTGACATATGATGGCAGAAATAGGCATAGCAACTAATAAACATATAGCGACAAAATTGGGTATAATGACAAGATAGGCATATAGGAACAGATCTGATGAACATGTGATACAAGAACTGATTAGACATAGTGACTTGATCATAAACAGACATGATGAGATCTAATCAATGAATTAGATATACAAATAATGGCAGATCTGACATGATAAATAGGTATAGGCTTAGATCCATTTCACAGTCATGTCAAAATAACTTAGATACATAGGTTATGGCAAGATATGATTCAACTAGTCACAGGCTTAGATCCAATTCATAAACATGTCAAATAACTTTTAAGTGTTTATATCTAAAAATAACATAGACGCACTGTGATTAGATCAAAGAAACAGAAGAATAATTGCAGATGTTAAAGCACAGATCTCGGAATTTATCTAACTCTTGTTGTAGAAGAAAAATAGGCTACTTTAATCTAGGCAGAGGCAACATCTAGTTCTCCATTGTTTCTAAATTCCAAGATGAACGTAATGGCATAGTCCGTTTCACTTATTCCTGAATATTTAATTAAGTATTCCTTAGTTTATCATCTTTAGTGTTGGTATAATTATGGGGTGTTACAGTTTATATTGACTTCGAGGCAAGCGGCGTCGCGTTGAGTGGTTTCTTGGAGTCATTGCATCAAGCCAATGAAAGTTTTTATTTGATTGTTAAGTTATCTCGTCCTTCCCTCCAATTTCTTATTAACTTTTAGAAATTAGGCTTGAGTAACCTTTAACACCCCTCTCTTTTCTATGACTAAATTTCGACAAAAATGAAACTCAAACACATCTAGCATGGAGTGTGTAATCTGGTACTTGCAATAAATGAGCATAAGCATAATCAGAGTATGATAAGAAAACTCATGGCGGATTTTTTTTGGATAAACTAGTATTAACTCAAGTAACTACCTTTTAAAAGTAAGTCACTTTGCCAATACCAAGCATGAGAGAGAACGAGAACTAAAAGCCAAACTTAAACACATGTGAGAATCTGACCTTCTCTAGAAAAGCTAGGTGGTTGCAATGAGGATGGGGGTCAGAGTAACAAAATTCTAAATAGAAAATGTACGTCACAGATTATAATACACATATGTATCCCGTTTGGTTCATCATAAGATGTATGCCTACCAAGGTTAGCGATTCTAGCCAAACCCTGTAGTTGATTACGCATGACCCAAACTACCCTTTCCGAGGTATACTTCCTCGAAATATAATACCGAGATAGAACGTTTATGCATATATTTGTGAAGCCTTTATACCAGTAAATGGCTAGTTATTTAATCGAGGAAAGACCCCTAATTACGGAGTTTATATATATATATATATATATATATATATATATATATATATATATATAATGCCCCGCTATCAATGATAGATAGGGTGGATTCTCCCGGATCGCTTAAGACCCTAGGCGGACCTATTGGTCACTTATTATTCCTTGATATTTTATTTAACGATAACATAAGTTAGAGGGCACTAGCTATGGGCCTTACTAGTTAATGCTTCCGTCATTCACGCATATACCCTTGCCCCATGTAAAGTGAGAGATGGTATTTTATCGCTCGCTATGTCATCTAGCTAACCTTATTGCATAATCTCCTTAGTCGCTTAATACTTCCCGTAGTGTAGGTAGTCATATCTGACATTTTTAGTTTCTAGGTTTGGGTGGGCCCCACACACCATTTATGACCCCTAAACTGAAGGACCTACTCCCAGGTGGACCCCTCAACCCAAGCTGTAAGACCTAAGGAAGCAGACTATACGCGAAGATTATTAAGTTCGCACCCCATAAGTCTTCAATACCTTTCCCTATTAGGATAAAGTGGCCTATGTTATTAAGTCATTCCCATTTAGTTCTTTTGTACGGAAATAATATATGTATATGTACAAGATTCATCATCGTCATAGGTTTCTATGGTTAATAACGTTTCACATTACTAACCTACTAAGTCCAATCCTAACTTTTAATTATAAATTCAAATTGTAAATAAGGAAAGTTATATCCTCCTTACCCTAGGATATTTATTTAATTATTTCCCTAATTGAATTTGGTATTTCAACAACAATCAATACCCATAAATCCTCTTTTTACACCATTTACTTCTATTCATATGTTTATTGCCATTTATGACCATAATGGTCATATTTTTCCTAAGGCAACCATTTACATGGATATCCTTATTTTATCAGTCCCGAAGTATCTATTTTTTGTACCCAACAGACAATTACCATGCTTATTTATTTATTTATTGCTTTTTCTCTCTCTCTCTCTCTATATATATATATATATATATATATTTGTGCACCAGACCTCTCACATTAAGTTGACCACTTGTGGATGCTGGATTTGCCGGCCGGTTCAAGGCAGACTTCTACCACAATTCGAACTTAACCTCGTGTCTTAATAGACTTATATTTACGCATTAGACCCCTCACATTAAGCTGATCACCTGTGAATGCTAGATTTGTCGGGCGGTTCCGGGCAGACTTCTACCACAAGTT
Source organism: Allium sativum (assembly GCA_030737875.1). Classification (NCBI taxonomy): domain Eukaryota; kingdom Viridiplantae; phylum Streptophyta; class Magnoliopsida; order Asparagales; family Amaryllidaceae; genus Allium; species Allium sativum. Next base: position 580,292,998 of record CM060909.1, on the reverse strand, counting down.
GGACTCAACCTCATGTCTAAATGCAGTTATAATTCAAATTTCTTAATTGGGGTTTACCACATTAATCCTAAACAATTCAGTAATTGTAACCATTAACTTATTATATTCACTTTTCCTCGATCAACATCGGTTATATTTGTTATTTATTGGTTTGCGGCCCTATTCATAGCAATTAATTATATTGATTGTTACAATGGTCACCACAAATATATTAATTCAATATGGATTACATTTACATGTATAATTCCATAACTGAACTCGTTCAAACATTCAATATAAGGCATATTTTATCGTTTTACGCAGATTTAGATGGATAATGTATAAGTTTATATTTATGTTTTCACGCAGTTAACGTAATTGTTTTACTTATTATTATTCTAATTAATTTAATAATTTGGTTTAATCAATAACCAAACATTACCTTTTTGCATTTAATCTTGCCAAAAGGTTCCAAATCTTACAAAAGACCATTAGCTAAAATTATTGTAAGTTATGCCTAAGTTATGGTATTGACATATTTTCCAATCACAAGAAATACACATCAATGTATATTTTGGAATAGCTGATGCAAATTACGCAAAAATATGTATATTTGCACCACTTTTCCTTTTTTTTCAATCTTTTTGTCATATCTCTTATGAATTCAAAATAATGCCTTATTGTTGAAAAATAGGAAACAACATATTTACAGCAATTAAGCCAAAACCCAACAACATTGAATACAGACAGGCATATTTCTTTTAGAATTACAATTCACATAATTCATCATTGTATCTTTTTATCCAAATTCACATAATTTATCATTCAACACTAAAAACAGAGATCTGGAATATAACTTCATCTAAATAGTGTTTAATGGGAATGATTTTCCAGATCTGTAGTGTTTTGCAACAACCACAATATATTTTATAACATAATTGTAGGAAATATGTATAGAAATATTTAAGAATCCTACAATTAATATCATTCCTAACCACAATTCACAATTTACAAGTTTTCAACAATGTTTACAACTAGATCTGATAGGTGTCATTTCAATTGCAATAATACTATGAACATATCTGATAAAAATAGGCATATATTTTGAGATCTGATTCAAACAAGATAAATATGCTATTATAACTATATGTATATATTCCCACTCACTTGAAAGCATCAAAATCCGAAGTTTGAATCTTTTAGGCCTACAATTCCCAAATTCTTATAAATCTACAATTTATTTGAAAAGGGGATACTTTCAGATCTATAGATGTGTAAGAAAGTAGGAAGAAAAGGGGGAATCTAGTGTAGAGCGTCAATTCACATTCTTTTCCATTGGATCTGATAACCCCTTTTAATCCTATATGATTGTTGTATACGAATATATTTTTACTTAAGAATTTTGATTGAAGAGAAAGGGAAATGGCAGAGCTTCACTACTGTTACAGACTTATGTGGAAAAGAATGTGGCCTTACCCCTTTATTTATAGGAGTGGAATTGGCCATGAACCGTTAGATTTAATTTAATTAACTTCCGTCTGTCCGTTACATATTATAATATAAATTAACCCCTTTAACCCTAGCCGTCACTTAGCCAATCTGGCTCGAAGTAGTCGATCGCTTCTACAAGGGTGTCGACTGCCCTTGAGTCAATCTGCCCAGTGAATGTGGGTAATAAAAGGAAAATAATGTTATATTTATTACATTTTCTATTTCTGTTCGTTTTTCGCATTTCATCCATAACTTTTTCATACGGACTCCATTCGCAAAACTCCAAACATGTAAATTGACCAGAATTTCGAGACGAACGCATCAGTTAAAGTTTCATGGTAAAATTCCATCATTTGCAGCCTATTTTTGAGATTCTAATTAAATAACTATTTATTGTCAGAATTCCGGGTTGTTACATAACCGGAGCTTTCGGGTTGAAGGATGTAGCGATTTCCATATCACTCGGAATTTTCGAAGGTTGTGGCTGACGGGATGTTTCCATCCCAGTGACAGTGGAAGTTCAAATCACGATATTCTTTCCTTTTGTAGCATTTGTAAGAGAACTTAGCAGGTAAGTCTAAGGGACCTAAGTAGCACTCCAAGTTTGAAATGGAAGGCGTTGGAAAGAGGTAAAGTATTAAGTATTTAAGCTCTCAGTAAAGGCACCAAAATGTTGATGTGCAAAATTGACACAAGCCCAAAGATTTCTGAATTAATGAAAATAACGTTTTGCGTAAGGAAAAAGTGCAGAAAGTAATGAACACACTATTTATAGTGGTTCAGTTCATATTTGATCCTATGTCCACTTTAAAGGCTTTGCTAATTTTATTTACTCATGAGGAAGTATAATAGTGGACATCATCATTACAAGTGATTACAAAGGTAATTATGGTAATTTGGTTCTATTAATCCAAGTATTTAGTTATAGTTCTTATTCCCAAGATTATTTTACTGACAAGGAGCCAAAACCTTGAGAAGTATGAAATTTCTTCTTATCAAAACTACAACGTGCTATAATGATGTCTAAGGTCAACAATTCCTTCACAAAGTGTCAAATCAAGCAAATACCAGCCTCACTTTTGTTGCTTATGAAGGGGCATTTATAGGTAGTGGAGTAAGTCGGAGTAGGTGAGAAGTGGGTCCACTGGCGATTTTTCGTATCGCATGAAATCGTGCTGATCCGGGGACTGGAACAACTCCTGAATACTTAGCCAAATTTCCACCCCGCCCGCTACCGCTCTAAATCGTATCCACTCCTTATTTTGTATCTGCCCCCTATTGCTCCATTTCTTATCCTCCTCGCTGTGATCCATTTCTTATCCGCTTCGATTGGTTTCGTACTTGCCCTATTTCGTAACTAGGGGAGTGTGATACAAAATAGAGGAGGCGAACTTGTGGTAGTCGGATATGAGTTTTGGGGAGTAGCTATGACTTTTGGGATATGAAAATGATGAGGAGAGGAATACGAAAATGGGGAGAAGAGGGATACAAAAATGGGGGAGTCACCTCAGAGATGCTAAATCTCTGGGTGTTGGTGCTTTTCGAGGAGATGTTGAGGACCCGATACAAATCCTTCGGGATATGAATTGCGGTGGTAGTGAATTTGATCTTAACATAAATAGACATACTTGAACAGTTTGAAGAGCCATAACGACCACGATTGTGCAACTCTATCTGGACTTGAACCCAGAGTATCTTGGAGAAACTTCAAGCTATTGAACCACATGATGGGATGAGTCATATGGGCATGTATCGCTTTTGGGAACCAGACCAAAAGGCCAGTTAATAACCCATTTACGATATGTAATCCGAAATATGTACCATTTTGTTGGGCAAACATATGCTTACCACGAAACCAAATATCATAAGAAAGTTAACTAGCTGTTACTTCCATACACATTTAGTTACTTATGTAACCCAAATGAGAGTTAAACAAATAAACAAGTAGCACAATAACTACGAAATTGGAATAAACAAACACAACAATCATATAAATAATAAAAAATGGTGCAACTGGCAATAATGATGCAAATAAGTGGACAATACAAATGCAACATAACGTTACATGCAACTACAATCAATCAACACATATCAATCATATGGTGTTATAAACATTTACAATTACATCTCTTGGTTCATTTAGGTCATAAACCTCATCATCACATAAGGATGATAAACAACATGTTAAGCATCCTCATTCACTCAATGGTTTCAAGTTATAACTTGATCGGTCATTCATGACACCTTAAATAACTCAAAAGTACAAATCCTCAAATCCACTACAACCTAGAATGAAATACATTTTCTAAGTCCATATAATATATAAATATATATAATCTCATACTAAAATTTTAAAACCCTCCATTTTATTAAGCCATTAGTTTTAGTTATATACTACCCAACCGCGGTTTTTTGAAAATATGATTTTCACATAGCTCAAAATCTACAAGATGAAAATTTCTTTTTTATTTTTCATTAGGAAACTATATTCCAATAGATCTGGAAGATTCATGTTCAAAGAATTCCAACTTATATAGTATCCTATACATTCATTTTATGTTAAAATCGAAAAATTACGAACTATCACTGCGCCACATGCACATTTTAATTAAATTTAACTTATACTTTCAAGCATTTTTAAATTAATAGATTTTAACCATATCCTCTTATTCAGTACAAACTAATCTAAGTTTTAAAATTGAAAATTTCGACTGTCCAAAATCGACAAATTTTCCATTTCAAATCTACGAAACATCATATCAACTGAAACTCACAATCAACCAACTCTAATTATTAAGATGTAAATGCATCCATATTATAATTTAGTTGAGAATTTCAGAATCATCTTGGATTCAAAATAAAGTTTCGTTTAATCCAAATAATTTCCATGGTAGCATGATCTTACTTAGAAACTCGAAAATGAACGACGATGCTGCTGTAGTCATCATCAGGATCATCTTCCAATGAATGAAGAAAGACCAATGCTTTTTAATTATTAAAATTCATTTATTTTCATAAATATTTTCAAATAATCTAAATATCCCTTTTAAATCTTGAAGAACCATTTTTCAAATTTACCGAAAATTCAAATCTTTTAATCCTTTACTCTAATCTGTTTTCCACTTATAAATCTTGTTTATAATTTTACTCTAATATAAATCTAGTTCTATGTAAGATTCCCCACATATATTCAACCTTTCTTAAATTCATACTAAACAATTTACTTAAGTTATTTGTACCTTACACCGTCGTATAACGCCGCAAAGTCAAATTGTGAATTCAAATTCATAAGATGTTCATTTCTAGTGTTTTTCTAGCTAAAAATCTAACCAACCCAAGCAAGAGTGTGATAAGATTGCTTTTATCCAACAAAGTAGCCAATACCCATAAAGTTGTAGGGTATAACTATTACAAATCAATCAATAATAGTAAACGCTTGAAAGTGAGCATGAAAAATTTAAAAATAAATAGTAGTAATTAAATATCATCATCTTCTAATAGCTAAACTAATCATCCATAAAAACTATATTTATTTTGAAAAATTGTTTCATATATAATTTTTTTTATGAATTCTTCGCAAAATTGTTTCATTTACCATATTTTAAAACAATATTTCGTAGATTCAACTTGTTCAAGTGTTTTGAAATTCTTATCAAAATAATGATCAATCGATTGACTCAAATATAAAATTCCAACTTAACAAACCAAACAACTCAATATAAAATGTTAGAGAACAAGGAATGTGGATCTTATCGCAAAACTAACATTAGGGGGGGTGAATAGAATTTATATGGAATTTATGAAAATCTAAAACTAATATGATCTACTATACGTATCACACATAATAGAGATGATCGTAGACACAGAATAAAACACAAACACAGAAATAAACAAAAACAAAATGCAGAAAAAGGAAAGGGCACACCAGATTTTATACTGGTTCAAATTACTCCTAAGTCCAGTCCCACGCAACAATGGATTGCGCAGAGTTTTATTACTATATTAATATCCAAATACAACACACTTGATTTCACGGCTACAAGGTTAACACCGATTCCACCGCCCTTGATTTCACGGCTACAAGGTTAACACTGCTCCAAACACCCTTGATCAAGTACAATCCCATTGATTTCACCGCTACAAGGTTAAAACCACTCTGTTTTCTTGATTTCAGGGCTACAAGGAACACACCCTTTCCCGAACACTTCCCAAAAGATTACAACACCCTATAATTCTTCAATAGCACTTCAATTCAGAGAGTAGAGTAGAAAGTGAGAAAAAAGAAGTTTTATGTAATTAGAGTAGAAATCGGCAAAGTATAAGTGTAGAAATCAATAAAAATATGAAATATTAATGGAGGGATGAAGAGGAGTGAAGATGGAGAAAAAGAATGGTTAAAAAATTCGAAATCGACCCCTATTTATAAGATTTGAAAGGTTGCAACGCTTTTGGAACGTTACAAATAGTGAAAAGACACTTCCTTTGAAATTTAATTTCTGACAATTGTATGACGACATACCCATGTGTGTGTGTATGTCTATCTACCATATTTTTATTTTTAAATAATTTTTAAAGTATTTAAACCAATATATATATATATTCTGGAAATTCCTGAAACAAAACTAGTTGTTTAAACTTTATTTTTCAAGTATAAAAACATAAGAAAATATTATTTAAACATATGATTAAAGACTTAATATATATGTGATATAAAACTATATATAATATCATTATAAACATATATAATATAATTATAAACACACACACACACACACACACACACACACATATATATATATATATATATATATATATAGGAATTTATAAAGAGATATTTGTAAACTATATGAACAAAAAGGTTATATGAAGAATAATCTATAAACTTAGTAAAAATATATTTAACAAAACTATAGAAATAAGAATACTTATAAATTAGGAAATATATTTGAAATTCTTTAATCAAAACTTAATAATATAAATAAATATTCTAAAGTGTGAAATCATGTACATATTTATGAAATTATAAGGTTTAAAACTATATAACTATATAAACTTGTATAAACATATATATATATATATATATATATATATATATAAACTTTAAACTTATATGTTTGGAATCATAAGTAAAATAATTTGAAATTTGAAAACCAGAATTTTGAAAAAGAGAATTTGAAATTTGAAAAACAGAATTTGAACCTGGAGTACCATTCAGAGTCTTACATATAAACTAGACTCTATTACTATATTTTTCTTGAACTTTTGATAATCTCGATAACTCATGAGTCTTGAATCTACCTTGAATTTTGAATCTCTTGAAGCTCTAAAACTGTACTGTCTTCAACATTTAAGTCTTGTATACAAATCCTTCATATAGATATCTGTATATTCTAGATATAGATGTTAGTATATATATATATATATATATATATATATATATATATTATAATCAATGATAATTGAGACAAGGTTGCTCTCATCAGAACTTCATTCGCCAACATAAAATATTTTCATATTAACTGACAAATACGTTCTCATATATACATATTTATACACACTCAACTCAAAACTCAATCTATGGCATTTTTAACCCTATCTCTATCGAGTTATGCCATAGAGCCAAGGTTCTCACTTAACTTTCGGCTCTGATACTAACTATAAGGACCCAGGAATTTCGACCCATGAAATTTGACACTAATACATCCTCTGTATTTGTGTGTCTAACTTCAAGTATCGAAAACCCAGAAGTTAGAAGAAAAAAGCAAGAGGGTGATAAAAAGAAAATGTTATAATAAAAAAAGAAGACGAAGAATACAAACACATTAAAATCAGAGTAGATCAGAATCTCACAATGGAATGAATAAAATATAATATACCGATACTCTTTACATAAGAGAAAAAATTGTATATTTATACACGAATAAATCATAAGAATACACAAATGGATCAGTCTACTAAGTGGTAGCAATCTGTTTATACAATGACCGGTAAATACAACACATACAACATAAATAATATAATATAAGAAATATGAGAATAGGCTTCCACCTCCTCTACTAAGCTCCAAGAAACTCCAATCTAATTTGGAAACATACCTGGTCTGATGCAAGAAAACCGATACCGGGATCAATTTGGAATACTTATAGTGAGAAAACTCACTCACAACAACTTGCTTAATCTTAAAAATCCTTTTAAAAGAATGGAACTCCCACAAGACACGACCACCGAAAAAATAGCACAAGGTTTTCCTTACGATAACCAAAACATTTATATGAGTCCCTTGATATTATGATAATGACTAGATACAAGTACTTAAGAATCTTAGCCAAAACTGTTACATTAATTAAATTTCAGCATAAAAGATATACAACTAAAAACATACAATACATGTATTGGAGACTGGATTTCATACTATGACAAGGTAATGGACAACCTTGTGACGACCTCAAACCCCGTACAGACGGTGGCAAGGGTAATCTTTGGAATATAACACATAAACATATAACAGCAGAACAGAATTAAACAAATACACCAGATAAAGAACAAATAATACACTAAATGTAATCATCAGAGTTACACAGTATATAGGATCATACTTAGTACAAATACAGTTTAGTTATACATAAATGTCTACAGCAAAAAACAAACATAATATGTACAATAGGAGCTGAACAGCATAAAAAGAGATAAATGATAGAATCCATCTTCAGCTCCATCTATCCCGAAAGAGCCTGCTAAAACCTAAAGACAAGGCTGCCCGTGTAAAAATAGGGGCACCTGAGTTTGCAAGTGAAACAAACTACGAGTCAGTCATTGGACTGGTATGAGAAATCTACTTAACACATTTTATAATATGGATAATCACAGGACCACGCCACTTTCGCGGAACGGGTTTACTCCATTGGATTGCTAGTGCTTTAAAACAAATAAATCTTTTAAACATCGCAATGCTTTTATAAAAATGAAGCCATTATAAGACTCAGTTCCCATCACACAATGCAACGCAAACCGGAGGATAGAGTTTTACCTTATAATGGCCAAAATATGCTTGACACGAATAAAACAAAAGAATTTGATATTATTGCTAGTGTTTATATTTTTCAAAAACAATTTCAATCATAACTATCAATCATAGACGGCATGGGTACCATATATCATGTCGCCGTATATATATACAATCAAAACCGCACAATCACGTATTTGGAAATTGGATTTCCATCATGAACCAAGGCAAAAGATAGTCCTTATCGACTTCGAGACAATCTAGCCCATGCCTCAGGACCCAGACTTTGGTGGGCCCTCGGAGCGACAGGGTCGGTCCACCGATGTGGATTAAAATGCCTGAACACTGCGTTTCCCCACCCTTTGGGGCGTAAATGAGCCAACGAATGACTCCATCAGTCCCGGATCGACCGATATATCTGAGGCGCCTCGCAACAGCAACAATCACATAGGTGAAAGTAATATAAATGTCAGCCAGTTCAAGCACTAACACCACCCCTAGCTAGAAGGAAACACATGCCCTCCCTGAGGTCCTCTCCCGTTTCTGGTTCATACCGGGGTGTGAGGCTCGCGAATTCACGTTATACACAAAGCTATGCCACACAGGTGGTGCTTTGATCATCAACCACAAGACTTTGCTTTTCAACAGAAGCCTTGATCACTACATCTTAGCATGCCACACAGGCAATTCACACCATGCAACTGATGGCTACCAATCACACAGACTGAATTCCAATGTCAGACACACAGTCCATTTGCAAGTCTGTTCTGGGTCTGAACGAAACCGGAGGCACTATATACCTCGCATGCCCATCGATCTCCACGTACGTCTGGACGATCACCACTCATTATCCATATTTCGGGATGCCTCCCAATCAGGACATCAGTTACCATCCAAACGAGGTGAAGATCTCCGGTCTTCAACCACCGTCTTCATCTTCGACTTCTTATCGTCGATTCTGTTATTCAGAATGGTATAAACCCGGTCTTTCTGAGCAACTCGCGTATATAATAAAAAGTGCTACACAAACATGACATACGCCTCATTTCAATTCATCAGTCACTAACCGTAAATCAATAAGAGAACGATTTCCCAAATATTAACCCCGAAGGCCGAAACCATCATCAGATCAAAACCCAGGAAACCATTCGACTTAGCTAACCTTCAGTTAGTTTTCTAAATTTCACATTCCATATCATTTATAATATTTAATAACGATTTATCGCTATTTTTATTTATTTAAAAACAACCATTTCATTCAAACGACGCTTTGGGCCATAACGCGGTCGTGGCGCTGTTTTTCTTCAGATTTGATTTACACATATCTGAAAATATAACCGTTGGATCTTCACATATTTTATATCATTAGAAAGATCTTTTCAAAATGAATCCAATGGTTTCAGTTTCGGGAAAATCCGACAGTCGGATCTCCCGGTACACTCGTTTGAAGTTTTGATTTCAAAATACGAACTGCAACGTCGTTATTCGATTTAATTTAATTATATATATATATATATATATAAATATAATCGATTCTGGCGCTGTTTTTCTTCAGATTTGAATTAAACATTCCAGACAATCCAACCGTTGGATTTTCACAAGGTGGGTATCGTTGGAAAGATATTTCCAAGACGAACCCAACGGTTTCAGTTTCGGGAAATTCCGATGGTCAGATCTCCCGCACTAATCATTTAAAATCACGGTTTCAAAACATGAACTGCAGCTTCGTTATTCCATTTATTTTAATTATATTTATATATATATAAATATAATCTATTCTTCGATTTCAAAACCATACGCTTTTCATACATTCGATAAAAATGATATTTTTATCCAATTGACATTTATTTCGACACTTCACTATTTTTAACGATTCATGTATATAGTAAAAATGTGATTTTTATTGCAAAACAATTTATTTCAAAACACGACTATTTTATATACTTCATATAGATGATAAAAATACGATTTTTATTATAAAACAATTTATTTCAAACACGAATACCATTCAACACATGAATTTCTATTCAACGAATGAATTTCTATTCAACACATGAATGTTTTCTATAGTTCATATATATAATAAAAATGTGATTTTTATTGTTAAGGAAATTTATTTAAAACACGAATACCATTCAACACATGAATTTCTATTCAACGAATGAATTTCTATTCAACACATGAATGTTTTCTAAAGTTCGTATATATAATAAAAATGTGATTTTTATTGTTAAGGAAATTTATTTAAAACACGAATACCATTCAACACATGAATTTCTATTCAACGAATGAATTTCTATTCAACACATGAATGTTTTCTATAGTTCGTATATATAATAAAAATGTGATTTTTATTATTAAAGAAATTTATTTAAAACACGAATACCATTCAACACATGAATTTCTATTCAACACATGAATGTTTTCTATAGTTCGTATATATAATAAAAAAGTGGATTTTATTGTTAAAGAAATTTATTTAAAACACGAATACCATTCAACACATGAATTTCTATTCAACGAATGAATTTCTATTCAACACATGAATGTTTTCTATAGTTCGTATATATAATAAAAATGTGATTTTTATTGTTAAAGAAATTTATTTAAAACACGAATACCATTCAACACATGAATTTCTATTCAATGAATGAATTTCTATTCAATACATGAATGCGGTTTCAACACATGAAAATAATTCTAACACATGAATATTATTCAAAATTTCGGCAGCATAATGGCAGGGTAGTTAAAACCGGGGCCGTCCCTAGTATGGCTCCTCGCTTTACCTTAAAGCCTCGCAGCTTTTGACAATGGGGATTTCATGCATCTAGTTCGCACGCAGGCGGCATGTATATTTTTTCTTTTCCACAAACAAATCCTATGTGGTTTCAACCAAATAATTCTCAACCACAAACGGGTATTTTTCAACCACAATCAATCAATTTCAACCACAAACAATTCCAATCAACCATTCGCTATCAACCAATTTTCACACCAATCACAACCAATAAATATCGTCCATGGTTTGTGGACGAGGGGCATACATATATATATATATATATATATATATATATATATATATATATATAAAAGTATTTTCACTGCTATTCAACACATATATAATTTTTACAACGCATATATAACTTATACATCGAACGTACAACTTATAAAACACTTATAGATGAGGTGTACAATGCTTATATAACTCATACATCGACTATATAATTTATACATCGTCGTTTTCCATATCGTTTATAGTTTAGAAATCTCACATTGGGTTCCACTCCACCAAAAATTGCAGAAGACTCAGAAAATATGCGGTCTCTTCTAGTATGTAGAAGACGTCCACACGAGTCCACTGTCTCTTGTTTCACTGAATTTCGTCAACAAACGAAAAAGATATGATTTTTACAGTGAAATAAAAAACCGTAGTGCTTTAAAGTGCTCTAACATAGTTTATTTAAAATAGGCCGTACCTCAGCTGATTTTTTTCAAAACTAGGTTCCGATTTTTCTTCGAATCCGTGTAGCTATTCGTCGATCGGCCTTTGCAGCGTCAGAGGGGGAGGAGCGGCACACCTGCGCCTGGAGGGGGGAGGCGTTCGATCGCCTGAGGCACGCGGGGCGGCGGCGAAAACAGCCGGACTTCGTGAGCTCGATTCTCCACGCACGCGCCACGAGGAAGGCCCAGACGGGTATGGATTTGAAGAGGAGGAGGAGCTCTTCAAAAACTTCAACTGGAGCGGGGGCTAAAGATGGACGTGGCGGTCGGAATCGGGGCTGGAAGTTTTGAAGGCCTTTCTACCTTTAATCATGGAGGGAGAGAGAATATCGGGGGGGGGGGGGGGGAGGAGATCAGATGTGGACCAATGATTTTTTTTTTATATTTATAAATTTTAAAATCCAAAAATACCCCTTGCCTCCTACGAATTCCAATCCAAACCCAACGACTGTCGTCCCTAGCTAAATACCCCCTTTCCGAACACAATGGGGTATGTTTCGTAGGCCCATTCGACTGTTTCTGTCAGTTTTCCTTCAAATTAAAATATAAAACATTCAATATTTGATTTGAACGTACATTTCAATTTGCCGGGGCCACATATTGATTCTAAAAATTACCAAAAAATAAATCTAGCTATAATTTGACATCCCAGATCCAACAAAAGTGGTTTCGACGAATTCTGAGGTTGTTTGCAAAATGGCCTATTTCACAGGCTATATAAACTCTATAACGACCTTTCCGAAAATTCATTTAGCCATAACTTTTGCTTCCCGCTATGAAACTTCTATTTTTTCGGTTCGTTAGAAAGATATTCACTAACAAATTTAATTTTTTTAGTTTCACTAAAATCCATTTTGTTTTGCACCCGGTACAGTCAGTCAAAGTTTGAATTCAAATTTTGAAACTACCGCGCCATTTCAGGCCTTGTTTGTAATTAGAATTAATTATATTTATTTTCAAACATCGATTCAAACTTACTTTTCGTCGTTATTATTTAAAATATTTATTTATAATATTTAAAATCCACCGAAATAGCCAATTTAAAATTTTTAAATTAGTTCATACTTTCCGGGTTGTTACAAACCTTCTTTGATGCACCCCTAGGAAATGCTCAAGGTTCCAACACGAACCTCTTATACCCCTATAAACCAATTTTTGACTGCCCCTCAAACATGGAAATCTGGATTACCTCATCCTTGACATTGTATTATGATCACACTATGCAACGATGCATGCGTGCAACCAAAACCAAAGAATAAACCTAGAATAGAGATGGTGCCGCGTAATGGTGGCCCACCACATGCCTTGGAGCATACATCGGTTTTTTTGCCATTTTCTTGGTAGATGAGGCTAAAGATCTTGTCTTTACCTTTCTTTAATAGTTCCCACTTGGAATGCCACATCAGCATTTCCAACACACTAATTGATTCTAAAAAAAATACAACCCTTTAGTTTGTACGCATCAAGGAAGGGTATTTGATATAAAAGGTTTTATCTCCTACACTAACAGCAGATGTAACTTTGTAACAACCAATGTACATGAATTAGAAATGCAACTTCATAAATTCTTCCATACATGTCTTCCTTGGTTTGAACGAACCAAAGGCACTCCTTTCACTACATCCTGTCAGGAATAACCCCTAAGATTAGGAATAAGTAGTTGTTGCAATATGATGGCTCCAAAATGTAGGGACCATTGCTATAATATATCTTAGTAGCTAGCCAGGGACGCTCAACAAGAAGTCCTTTCCATCCTAAATGTCTCCTCCTTTAACTCTACTCTTCAACCTTTCCTTAGTGTCAACATGTTCAATCTTCCACATTCACCACGCAATCGGATCAAAGAGGTTTTCAGATAGTTGATCTGATTTCGGTCTCTTCGAAATGACTATCGATAGTTTTTGGTAAACTCGACCTTGGTTCTTTAGAAAATAAACAAACAAGGAAAACTAGGTAGTTTACCTCCTAACCGCTAGTGGATGGAATTCATTATCCCTTGTCCTTAAGGAACTAACCGAGGTTTATATGCATACTGAATCAATAACAGGGATGACTATGTCGTATAACTCAAGCGTTTCTCCAAGATATTTCCAAAAGTAATATTTTGGTCCATATTTGATAGTTGGTTAACTGTCAGATAACACACACAAAATAATCAAGGGTTCATTTCGCATGATTATCACTAGGCCTCTTTTTAATTTCTTATTAACTAAATTTCAAATCTCTTCTCTAGAAATATTCACATATTTAACCCTCCGATATAAGTATGTAATTTAAAACCAATTTAGACGGTTTCTAATTTCTAGTTCACCTTTAGTGGTTTACTAGAACCCTAATCACTTCATTTGAATTCTATGACCTTGTCTTTTAAATAACAAACCATTTATAGAAAAATGATCTAATTTCAACTCTTGATCTCAAACTAATATTATTCTTTAGATAAAAATGAAACCGTTCGAGTTGTGATATTTTATTTACCTCTCAGACCTTGACTCAACCCCACCATTATCTTTGGAATACTATAAGCTTACTCTCTCAATTCTAACTTAAGTTGACCAAATTCCATAAGCCATTCTTTTAAAAACAAGTTCTAAAAACTCATCTTCCATATAATTCACTTTTCAAACTGAAAGCCACATTTTACTTAATTTTATTACATTAAGCAAATTCCTTATTAAAATCAACCTTATTAGCCTAAAATCCACTTTCAAAGTTCTGAATCCATTTATAAGTCATTTCTTAAGTTTATAAATAAATTTATAAAACTTATTTAAGCAGTTGAAATTACCTATAAAACTTACTCACTTAACTAGTTAAGTTTTAACACTCGAAATCTTCAATTTAAAACTCATTTATGACTTAGGAATTCACTATACAAATTCCTTTATAATTTCTCTATAAAACCCCTGATTTTTAATATTGCCTTATTTATAAAACTTCATTTTATATAACTTGAAAACTCAATTCTAAATCCTGCTTTTATTATAGACAAATAAATAAATTTATAAATTCAAAATGTAGTCAATTAGTCTTATGATGAATCAATGTCTTCAAAAATATTAAATTTAGATCATATGTTGCCCACCCACTTAACCAATACTTTTTATTGATTACTAACATATCAACGTTGAATTTAATTCAACAATCATCATCCAAATCATATTTTTAATGTTAGGTAATTCATATGTGTAAATACGAAAGCGAATAACATCCAAAACATTGAGGAATCCTTTGTTGGTTCCTTCCTACCTATCCCCCGCAACATGTCATATATCAGTTAATATATGCATATAAAATAGATAATATAATCTAATCCATTTAAGATGAATCTTACTCTTAAAGCAGGTAGCGTAAAAAGTCATCTCCTCCACGACGGGAATATATAACCATTATCAATTGAGTAAGTAATAAATCATCCAAACAACTAAATCAAACACATCACATAAATAAATAAATAAATAAATAACGATTCAACAATAAATATCTGAAAATATGATATGATATGATAGCATTCAAGAAAATGTGAATTGTAAACTCACCATCCATTCCCAATCAGCTTTCGCGTTATTTTATCTAATTTCAAATAGATGTTCAAAATTGGACAAAATTCCAAATAGTTCAAAATGCATCTAATATAGTTCGTATACGTAGTACTCATAGATACAATTCCAATGCAGCTCGTTCTGTCCCAATCTGATCACATATGGCATATATACAATTGTTACAAGGTTTAACATCGATTTAAATTAAATTATAATTAACTAATGACATAACAAAACTCCCTAATTAACTCTTTATGTTAATTAGCTATGACTATACATCATGTAACCCTGCAGTTTTTTGAACTGAAACATTCACCCCATTCAATTGACCACCGACACCGCCATAGGCCACTAGGCTACATCATCTACCCACCATAGAATGCCTCTACCTCACTCAAACCACTGCGATAGGTCTCGGCCCAAATTGTCGTCGCCCATCGCGGTAAAATGCTAAATGAACATTGCGACTTTGATGACAAATCCCTGCTCCTACACTGCTTTCATCACCGATATGAAGGTGTCGATTATCTTGCCTTACCCCAACATAAAAAGTTGATGTTAGAGGCGAGGTCAAATTCCCCACCAATCACTCGGATGGACGTAGGTCGTTAGATGATGGTTAAGGGTAGTGGTGGCTGTGAAATGATGACCTATGTTTTGAGAAGAAATAAAAAGAAAAAAGGCTTCTATTTATACAAATTAAAATTTACGATTCACACTCTATTCGTCCGAATTTCCATGAATTTCAATTTGGACGTGCTCACAATTTTCCATAGCTAAATACTTATATTTCGGACTCAACTGAATTAGTTTCAAAAGCCAATTCAGATATACTTAAAAGTTTTTTTCAAAATCAAATTATAAAATAATATAATTTCAAATCGTTTATTGATACAAGTTTATATTGCGCATGACCACACAATTCGTCTGATTACTGCGAAATTGGAAACCCTACAATAATTTACTATTCTAGATTTAATGAAAATGGTTTCATCAAAATCTGAAACTGTTTGTTTAAAGACTATTTTTAAGAGATTTTTAAATTAAAAGACAGACATATGTAAATAGCAAAAAGGAGATAATAACCAATCTCCAATGGTTAAAAAAAGATCTAGCAGAAAAAAGAAACTGCAAAATAGGTACAACTACCAAATATAAACACAAACCCGACACCGGCCTCAAATACAGTAGTGCTCCACTCACACCAAGAAAAATCAAATCGATGAATAATAATTCGATTTCAAAATACTTACATTCATTTATAATAAATTACTATTATCATATATATTTAAACAAAATTTTGCATAGCTTCAAAAAAAATTAATTTGGACCTTTAAAATCAACATTTGCAATTTCAAGTTAAATTGACAACCGAATTATCAATTAAATAAATTTCATGTCATTATATCTTAAAACTAATCGTTTCCCTTTTCTTTTAGTTGTTTTTTCGCTTGTTTCTATTCTAAATGGTTCCAACTCTTCTTCATGTGCATAATCTTCAGTTTACTAATCTTCACTTTCCTAACCTTAATTTCCTCCTTCACTCCCTCTTCCTCTTCCTGCTCTACATTTTCTTCATCGTCCTTGTTGTCTTTCCATTCTTCCTCTTCTTAATTATTCTCGTAGCCTTCATCTTATTTGTGTTCAACATTTTATCTTCCTCGTCACCTTCAGAACCACCACTGCTACTTCTCTACTCAAAACTACTATACTCTACACCGTGACTTGACATTTTCTTAGGTTAGTATTTACTGCTTCATTAACTTGTTCTTTTTTTTCCTTTTACCCCTTCAAATATATTTGTCTCTCTATCGCTAATCTCTATCTGTTTGAAGTCGTTGGTGGTATACAACTAGACATAGAAACAATTTTTGTACTGTAAATGTATTAAAGGAAAAATAGTTTAAAAACAACAAGGATCAGCTGAATGCTGAAAGCAGAAACGTTACAATATCACCGTTTTCATTAAAAATTATACCACACTACTATTCGGCAATCCATGACCGTTTTGTACAATCAGTGATATATTCCCGTTCACATGATGCTACATTATATATGATCAAAACGGTAAGGATTGGTCATTTATATAAATAATTTTCAACTATATACCGCCGTTTAGTACAGGAATACACAAAATCCATCTAAAACATAAACCGACAACATATGGTTGTTTACATAATCATTTTTTGACCTACAACCGTTGATTGGTATGGGATCTATATGTAATCTTTCTTAAACATAAATGGAAAGAGACGACCCTTTAAGAAAAGAATTTTCGACTGTACCCCGTTTCATATATTAAAAATACCCTACACCACTTAAATGGTCGTATTTCACTGTTTTTATTTATTAACTTTGACTAGTGACAATCATATTTATACTTACACTATCCTACAATAATAATACGTCCATTGATTTCCGATTTTCAAACCAATATACAATAGAAGGTTTTCGTTTTTCTTTCAAAAATAAGGAAATTCCTCTACCCATTTTTTTCTTCCTAAAATTACATACGTCGATTTTAATTCGAACAAAAATAAATGAAAAACGAGATTATCAACCTAATAAATAACCTCGCTAAGAACTGCTGCTTGAGTATTGGACCGAGACGCTTGCATTCTATTTGCTTTATACACACCATTATCCTTGATTTTTGATCGGGTTGGCTTTCTCGAAAGTTCGGTTACTGAAATTCTTTATGCTTAAAGACACGATAGAGGTGATATCGGAGGTCGTACGCGATGGAGAAGAAGTGTTTTCGGAGATGTTTTTTTAGGGTTTTACGTGATATTATTTCCTATTTTTAGGGTTAATAATGTATAACGTTTTAAAATAGTTTGCTACCTCGAGATATCATTCAACGATTAAAAATTAAGAAATATGCCCTTAAATAGTTGTCATCCCTTATCCAAAAATGTAGTGTCATTAATAATGCCCGAAATAAATATAGTTTCTTTTATTATAAAATGAAAGACTATCCAAATTACATATACTTAATATTTAGTTTCCCTCCTTACTTTAAAATTAAATAACCCACACAGATAATTTTACAAATTCCACTAAAAGGTTAAGGTAGATAGATAAGGGCCAAAGTTAGGCCCCTCCAGCAGAAATGCATAGAGATAGGGTAACAAATAAGGGAGGCTGGTTTTAAGCCATCTTAAAGGACACATGTGGTAGACATAAGGCAACTAAGGAGAAAGGAGAATCAGTCTAGGAAATCTGATGTAACGGAGGGCTCAAGATAGGTTGAAAGAGCAGTAGTAAAATTAGGGGGTCAACTCCTAAGGGGATCCTCTAGGGACTAAACAAAGATTAATGGTGCATTCAATTTGTTAGTCTCCATATGGATGAAGATGGCGCATGCGCTGAAATAGGCGATGAAGACTATATGCAAACAATACTTTAGAATAATTCGTTATAGAAAACCTGTAAATATGCAACACTACAGTTGCAAATATGTTGTATAAAAGTATTTGCAAAACAAACTATGTCAATTATACAACAGAAAATATTTTGCAAAAACTGGATTAATTATAATTCGGAAACCGTTTGTAAAAAGTTTCCAAAAATGATGTTTACTTATGTAATAGAAAACCAATTTAAATAATTTGCAATAACCTATTTGCAAAGACTTTGCAAAACATTGTTATAAAGATTCTGTAATACTTACAGTAATTTTTTTGTTTGAATCTAGAATTCTCTGCTTTCTTGAAATAATATTGCTCCCTCTATGGTGCAAAAGGTTGATGAGCAACGGTTTCCCAAGATAAAATGGACGTGCTCTACAGACCTATTCTAGAATTTGAAAAGCGCGACGAGCTCAAGAGAGTAGTTAAGAACATAATTTAATTTGGGAGAAGAAGAGCAGATTTCAGAAAATTGAGTTAAATTTTGTATTCGCCTCTTCATATATATAGGTGTGGGAAGTTTGGTTAAACGGTTATAACGCTTAGAAATGTTACGATCCTTTGACCAAGCAGTGCGACTGTTTCCATTTTAAATTTGAATGGAAAAAACGGTTAGGTCTGAGCAATTAACAAAGCCACTTCCACTGCCACCTGCCATTTGCAAAGTTCTAACTGCCTTTAATACGAAACACCCATTCGCCCGTGCCGTCGATGCAGGTGTGGGTTCGGGCACGAGCAAGGGTGAGGGAGATCTATGTGCGGTGCATTACATTACTCGCTAAGATGACTATTGCTTTTATGTATCTCTTGTCCTATAGGAACTATAAAAATATCCAGTATATAACTATATAATACTCATTACATACTAAGATCTCGAACTATACATGTTCCAAGATATTAATACATTTAATAATCATTCATTTTCAACAAACCCCTACATGAATGAGTATTTGGTTATTTTGTTCTTAGTTCAATGAAATATTATTGCATCGGTTAAATTAATGCAAAAGGCCTTGAACTTTCCTAGTGATTATCTATTTGACTTACTAAAGAATCAGTAGACCTGTTTGCTCTTGAACTATAAGTTTATTGCGTATGTATGATTCATAGATAACACACAATAATATTTCTTATTTTTCTGGGTTATCTGTTTATGTTTGTTGTTTTCATGAACATCGTCTTACTCTCATGAGTGTTCAGAGAATTTTTGGCTCTTAGTAATTCTCAATGAAGAGGCGCCTTCACACTCACGTAGATGATTCTATAAAGTGTATCCTACAGTAAACCACTTGGTTCTCATTTTATCCAAATATATACATCATTAAAAGCTAAGCTTACCCTATCCTATGGTGGTTCGTGCACGGAATTATCATAGGAGTGGTTTGAATGTTAACATTGCTTCTAGATTTATTCAAATTTATTTGTACCTTTAAACCTAAATTCTGGGATCTCCATTCTATCAGGTGGGGTTTCCATTGAGGAATCCTTCTATTTTATAGGCCTTAACCCTAATTTCATCGATAAGGTTTTAACTTTCTCTCTCGGTAAACCTTTTGTTAGTGGAACCTTTATGTTTATCTTTTAATTTTATGTAGTCTATACTGATAATTTCATATGGGAGAAGTTGTCTTATAGTTTGTGTCTACAATGAATATGTGTTGACCTTCCTTTATAAAGTTTGCTATTTGCTCTACCAATAACAGATTGGCTGTCACAATGTATACATATTGGCGGTACCAGTTTTTCCCGATTTGGAAAATATTCTAATAAACCTTGAAGCCATTCAGCTTCTTCTCTGGCTATGTCCGATACAATGAACTCTGATTCCATTTTAGATATTGCTATACAAGTTTGTTTTGAAGATTTCCAAGGTACCGGCTCATTAGCTAAAGTGAACACAAATTCACTTTGTGGATTTTGTGTCTAATGACCTAGTGATCCAATTTGCATTGTAGTATCCTTCTACCATAGATGGATATCCTGAATAATCTTATCAATAATTCTTTGTATATTTCAGATACCTATTACATGAATTGTTGCTTTCCTATGATTCTTTCCTGGGTTGCTCGTATAAAGACTAAGTTTGCTTACAAAATATGGTATGTCTAGTCTAGTACAGTTCATAACATACATAATAATACCTAGTATACGAGAATACTCAAGTTGATAGATACTATCACCGTTATTTTTGACCCAATTTTGATTAAAGTTTATAGGTGACTTTGCAACAATTATGTAATGTTGCTTAAAACTTTTTAATATTTTTTAAAGTAATGTGATTGAGGCAATTCACATCTTTGTGGAATTTTATGTATTCTTACACCAAGAATTATGTCAGCGATTCCAATATCTTTCATCTCAAATATGGTCAAAACATTTTCTTTGTTGATGTTATTATATCTTTTTTGTTTCCTAGTATGAGTAGACCATCAACGTATAGACACACAATGACATAATCTTTATTTGCCATTTTGGTGTAGACACATTTGTCACATTCATTTATACGAAATCCACTTGATGTCACTGTTTTGTCAAAATTTAGATGCCACTATTTTGGTGCTTACTTTAGCCCATAAAATGATTTCACTATTTTGCATACTTCTACTTCATTTCCTTCTTTTAGGAAACCCTTTGGTTGTTTAATGAAAATTTATTCTTTGAGATTACCATTTAGAAATGCTATTTTAACATCCATTTGATGTTTTTTCAGTTGTAGTACTGATGCAATTTCTATCAGCATTCTAATGGAAGTTATTCGTGTTACAAGCGGATATGTGTCAAAATAATTCAACTTTTCCTTTCTCCTATATCCCTGTACCACAAGTCATGCTCTATAATTATCTATCGAGCCATCATGTTTTAATTTTCTCTTAAAGATCCATTTATTACCCACTACTTTTCATGCTTGAGGTAGATAAAATAATTCCCATGTATGATCATTCATAATTGATTCTATCTCGCTGTTAATGGCTTCATTGCGGTATGGAGTCTTGGAGGTGAACATAACCTGGTATGTTAGTGGTTCATTTTATAATGTTAAGGCATAAAAGTCAGATCCAAAAGATTTTGAAATCCTTTTCCTTTTACTTCTTCTCGATTCTTCCGATTGTTCATTTTTCTTTTGTTGTGATTTTTCACAACTTGGCTCTTTATTACCCTTATAAGAATCGAAAATTTCTATTTTTGTCTGCTTATTGTTCCTGATAGATAGTTTTAAAGGGTAAATATGTTCGAAAAATTTAGCATTTTTCGATTCAATGATATATTCTCATGAGTATCATCAATTTCTGATTTATACCAGAAACTATTATGTAACACTATTTTGCGCATATCCTATGAAAACACAATCTATAGATTTTGGTCAAATTTTGACCTTCTTAGGGTTAGGTACCTTTATTTTGCCAGACACCCCCATACTCTTAAGTATTTGTAGGATGGTGGTCTATTTTTCCATAGTTCTTGTGGAGACTTTGAAGTTTTCTGTTAAGATACTTATTTAATATGTGATCAGCAGAAAGTATAGCTTCTCCTCAGAAGTTATTTTGTAGACCAGAACTTATGAGTAAAGCATTCATCATTTCATTAGAGTGGTTTTTTCATTCTGCTACACCGTTTGATTGTGGAGAATATAATGTCGTTTTGATAGATTATGCCATTTTACACATAGAATTCCTCGAATGGAAATTCATATTCACCTTCCTTATCACTTAAGGGTTTGATTTTCTATTTTAATTGATTTTCAACTTCCTCCTTATATTGCTAAAACATTCCAAATGCCTCATCTTTACTTCTCACTAGGTACGCATATCATTAACTAGTAAAGTCGTCTACAAAGGTTATGAAATATTTTTTCCCTCAGCGAGGCTTATGCATTTTCATGTCACATACATATGTATGTATTAAGTCTAAGGGTGTGGTATTCCTTTTGATATAGTGAAAAATAATTCTGATCATTTTTGCCTCGGCGTAAATTTTACATTTATAACTTGAATTTATTGAGAATTTGGGTATAAAACCCAAGTTAATAATTTTTCATAATGTATTAAAATTTATGTGGCCTAATTTAGAATGTATATACTAGAGGATCCGACGATATAAACAGAAGAATCAATTTTATTATAACAGTCCTTTGGTATAATAGTCTATTGGAATTTAATGATACAATATTTCCATATCTAATTAATTATGGAGATATGCATGGTAATTTTGTTACCTGTTTTGTGCAAGGAATGAATAGAAAGAAATGGAAGGAATATTAATGAATAGGGGATATTGGAAATGTTTGTCATTTAATTAATTGCCATGTTTCATGAAGGAAAGAAATGGAAAGAGACTAAAATTGCAAAAGGATTGATTGATGGAGAAAAGGAAAATTGTCAATCAATCATACGACAATTAATTAATGGGATTAATTGATGGAGAAAAGGGAAATTATCAATCGATCATATGACAATTAATGAGATATTAGTTTTCCATAGATTGATTTATTTTACATAAATCAATTGTTTCTTCCCCAAGTAACCTTTTTTTCTCTGTTTATAGAGAAACAAAGAGGATGCTATGTGATGAGAGATCATTGTATTCTTCATTTCTTTTGCTCTACATTAAAAAAGACTCTGTAATCTCTTGAATATATTAATAAAATTTCTTCCCCATTAAAGTGGACGTACACTATCTTACGATAGTGGAATCACTATAAATTTGTGTGTTCTCTATTTTTTTTATCTGTGATTGAGATTCATTTTAAGCTGTTTGTTCTATCACATCAGTGCAAGATCCTATTCAGGTTTTTCCGCTGCAAGGGACTGATCAACCCTTAAAACTGGTATCGGAGCTAGATTCACAAAGAAGGTGTTTGGTAGAATGACAGGAGGAGATGAAAACAAGACAAATAATATGTCAGTGCCAGTAGTTGCTCCATACGTCAGAGGCTCCTATGTGGCGTCAGGATCACAGTTGACGATAGAGAAGTGGAATGGTGAAAGAGATTTTGAAAAATGGCAGTGCATGATGAAAGCGGTTTTGAGAAGAAATCGCGTTCATCGAGTAGTATTTGATACATAGACATTGCCTGCTGATATTTCATCAGTGGAATTAGAAGAGATGGAAGAATGGGCCTTTACTACTCTTCAGCTTGCTATGGGAAAAAAATGTAATTTCTGAAATCAGTCAGGAGACAACAACTAGAGGCATTTGGAAGAAGTTGGAGGACCTCTACATGAAGAAATCCCTAACCAACTGCCTGATCCTACTGAAAACTTTCTTCACTTATAAAATGAAGGAAGGTTCTTCAATTAAGACACACCTAAGTGTGTTTGATGACCTGTTGATGAAGATGAAGTCTGTTGAGTTGAAGATTAATGAAGAACAAAAATCAATGGTTCTGTTGTGTTCGCTTCCAGAGCGATACACTGGTTTCGCTAACAGCCTTATCTATGGTAGAGACACATTGAAACTAGATGATGTGAAGATAGGTTTGCTCAGTGAAGAGTTGAGAGATCAGATGAAAGACTTTGGTGTTAGTGATAGTAGTGGAGGAAGTAGTAGTTCAGGCTCATTTGCAGAGAGATGAAGAGAAGAGAAGAAACGGAAGAATAATAGAGGGCGTTCCAATTCTAGGAAGCCTAATTCACGGAGTAAGTCTAAATATGGCAAGTGCTATAATTGTAAGAAACCAGTCCATTGGAGAAGAGACTGTCCAGAGTTGGAGAAGAAGACTGATGGTTCTTCATCTACTGCGATGGAGAAAGGTGGTAGCGACTTATTGACAGCGGTTGTATCAGATGTTGCAGACCACTGGATTCTAGATTCTGGAGCATCATTTCACATGAATCCTAATAAGGATTATTTTTCTTCCTTCGATGCCAAAGAAGGAAGTTCTATCCTTATGGGGAACGATGCTACATGCAAGTCTATGGGAGTTGGTTCAGTTTGCATTCGCATGTATGATGGGATTGTTCACACACTTTCAAATGTTCTCTATGTCCCAGGTCTTCGAAAGTCATCGATATCATTAGGCCAATTGGCATCATTGGGATGCAAAATAACCATTGTCAAAGATGGTTTGAGAGTTTCTAGAGAGGCACTTGTATTGATGAAGGGTGTTATGGTGCAAAATCTGTATTTGCTAATGGGTACCACTGTCCATGGAGAATCATGTGTCAGAGTCGATAGTTCTAAAAGTTTGGATGCTACCAAGCTTTGGCATATGAGATTAGGTCATACTTCGGAGAAGAACTTAGAGTTGCTTCGTAAGAAGAAAAAGGTCAAAGGAGAAATCTTCAACAAGTTGGACTTTTGCAAGGAGTGTGTATTGGCAAAGCAAACCAGAGTTTCTTTTGGCGATGGCATGCATACTTCTAAGAGGGTACTTGATTATGTGCATTCAGATGTTTGGGGGCCATACTCTACAGCTTTTATTGGTGGAGCATATTATTTTGTTTCCTTCATTGATGACTACTCGTGCAAGGTTTGGGTGTATGTAATGAAAGCTAAGTCGGAAGTATTTGAGAAGTTTAAGGTTTGGTTAACTCTTGTTGAAAACCAAACTGGAAGGAAATTGAAGATTCTTAGATCCGACAATGGTGGCGAATATGTCTCTAAAGAGTTCCTCGACTACTGCAGATAGCGTGGTATTAGAAGACATTTTACTACACCTGGTGATCCGCAATCCAATGGGGTTGCTGAGAGAATGAATAGGACTCTACTTGAAAAGGCCCGTTGCTTGATATTGACTGCGGGCATGTCTAAGGGTTTTTTGGCTAAAGCTATTTTGACTGCAGCACATATTATTAATCGGATTCCGTGCTCAGCCATTGATGGGAAGATTCCAGAGGAAGTATGGAGAGGTAAAAACACTTTATTAAGTTATTTTCGTATATTTGGATGTCCAGTTTATGTTCACAATACAGGACATGACAAGTTGGAGCCTAGAGCCTCCAAATATGTTTTTCTTGGTTATACAGATGGCATAAAAGGATATAGAATTTGGAATCCAATTACGAAGAAAGTTATACATTCCAGACATGTGACTTTTGATGAGTCAGCAATGTTCAAACCTTTGGAAGGTTTATCAGAGGGTTCAGACCCAGTTGATGAGAAGCCTGAAAAGACTGAGATTCCCAGTTTTTAAACCAAAAGTAGAGCTATCACTATTGATAATAGTGACGGAGCAATTGATGACACATCACATGATAGTCCACAAATTTCCTCTAGTAGTGATGGTCATGAAGCTAGAGATGATTCAGCTCAAGGTGGAGCTCAAGGTGGAGCTCAAGGTGGAGCTAAAGGAGAGTCGGGCGATATAGTCATTCAGGCTAGTCAGAGACCAAAGAGAGCTCCAATTAGATATGGAGAATGGCAGTATGCAAATTTGAGCCTTGATGATCAGTTTGAGTATGCTTTACATGTGATTCACGATGAACCATTGAGCCTTGAAGAAGCAATGAAGTTGAGTGACAACTCAAAGTGGAATTGCGCTATAGAAGAGGAGATACAGTCTTTGCAAAAGAACAAGACTTGGGATTTGGTACCACTACCTCAAGGAAGCCGAGCCATAGGTCACAAGTGGGTGTTCAAGGTAAAAGATGATGGTAGATACAAGGCAAGATTAGTAGCCAAAGGGTTTTCACAAAGAAAGGGGCTAGAGTATGATGAAATATTTGCTCCAGTCGTTAGACAAACTTCAATTCGAATCCTACTTGCAATAGTTGCTGCTTACGATTTGGAGTTAGAACAGCTTGATGTGAAGACCGCTTTCTTGCATGGTGACTTGGAGGAAACCATTTACATGAAGCAGCCAAAAGGATTTATTGTAGATGGAAAGTCAGATTGGGTATGCAAGTTGAAAAAATCTCTTTATGATCTAAAACAGTCGCCTAGACAATGGTACAAAAGGTTTGATTCTTTTATGCTTTCACATTGTTTTAATCGTAGTACTAAAGATGCATGTGTTTATTTTAAGAATTTAAAGAATAATAATTGGGTGTATTTACTTTTATACGTGGATGATATGTTGATTGCTTCCAAGGATAAAGTTGAAATTAATGCATTGAAATTAAAATTAAAAGCGGAATTCGATATGAAAGACCTTGGAGAAGCAAAGAAAATTTTGGGGATGGAAATCCAAAGAGATAGAAAGCTTGGACTTTTGAGAGTTACTCAAAAGGAATATATTCAAAAGGTGCTTGCTCGGTTTAGCATGGATGGTTCAAAGGCTATCAGTACACCCATGCCTTTGCATATACATCTTTCTAATCAGGGCTCTCCGATCTCAGAAAAGGACAAGGCCTATATGAAGAAGGTGCCTTATGCCAGTGCAGTAGGTAGCTTGATGTATGCTATGGTGTGCACTAGACCTGACATTGCTCAAGCTGTTGTATTAATTAGTAGATACACGGCAAATCCAGGAAAATCGCATTGGGAGGCAGTGAAGTACATTTTTAGATTTCTTAGAGGAACATCAGATTATGGGCTTGTTTTTTGCGACAGAAATAAGGATTTCAACTTGGTTGGATTCTGTGATTCAGACTATGCCGGAGATAGAGATAGAAGGAAGTCAACCTCGCTATGTGTTCACACTTGGAGGAGCAACTATTAGTTGGAGAGTGAGGTTGCAGACTATAGTTGCTTTGTCTACTACAGAGGCAGAGCTGATAGCTGCAGTTGAGGCAGCTAAGGAGGCACTTTATTTGAAGAAGTTATTGTGTGATTTGGGCTTCATGCAAGATGCTTGTTTGGTGAATTGTGACAGTCAAAGCGCAATTCATTTAGCTGAAAATCTGGCTTTCAGTTCTAGAACAAAGCATATAGAGGTAAGAGAATCTTTCCTTATCTCTATGAATGAGGAGAAGTTAGTTCGTCTTCAGAAGATTCACACAAATGAAAATGCAGCAGATATGTTTACGAAGGCATTACCTGCTACTAAGTTTGAGCATTGCTCGAACTTGATTCACTTGATGAAGTGCTAGGTGCCACATGGTGGCACAATGGGGAAGAGAGTGACTTGGTTGAAGTCAAGAGAAGATGTGGTATTCTTCTTGTATGAAGAGATAGGAGTTGGTTGCACAATGTCTACCTATTTTTGAATGCTTCTAACACTTTGTTGGTGGGCGGTGGCCTTGCCGGAGTTCACTAACAAAGTGCAATGAGAGGTGGCTTTAGCAGGAACTCATTGGGAAGCATTCACATTGGAGTCTCTAGGTTGCATGAGATATTGTATCAAGGTGGAGATTATTGGAATTTAATGATACAATATTTCCATATATAATTAATTTTGGAGATATGCATGGTAAATTTGTTACCTGTTTTGTGCAAGGAATGAATGGAAAGAAATGGAAGGAATATTAATGAATAGGGGATATTGAAAATGTTTGTCATTTAATTAGTTGCCATGTTTCATGAAGGAAAGAAACGGAAAGAGACTAAAATTGCAAAAGGGATTGATTGATGGAGAAAAGGAAAATTGTCAATCAATCATATGACAATTAATTAATGGGATTGATTGATGGAGAAAAGGGAAATTATCAATCAATCATATGACAATTAATGAGATATTAGTTTTCCATAGATTGATTTATTTTACATAAATCAATTGTTTCTTCCCTAAGTAACCTTTTTTTTTCTATTTAAAGAGAAACATAGAGGATGCTATGTGATGAGAGATCATTGTATTCTTCATTTCTTTTGCTCTACATTAAAAAAGACTCTGTAATCTCTTGAATATATTAATAAAATCTCTTCCCCATTGAAGTGGACGTACACTATCTTGCGATAGTGGAACCACTATAAATTTGTGTGTTCTCTATTTTTTTATCTGTGATTGAGATTCATTTCAATCTGTTTGTTCTATCACATCAGTGCAAGATCCTATTCAGGTTTTTCCGCTGCATGGGACTGATCAACCCTTACATAGTCATTACAATCATTTTAGACAAGCCAATGCTCGCATATCTCTTTCATGTATAAACTACATTCATTGATAAAACAAAGTTATCGGAGACAAAAACCAACATGTTGTCATTTTTGCTAAGAAATGATTCAAAAACCAATTTTTTTTTTGAATGTATGGAACGTGCAGGACATCGGTCAAGCTCTTTTCCTGAGGTCATTTTCAGAATAATTTGCCTTTTCCTTCAATTTTGACGTGGAGGAGTTGCCCACAAATAACTATTCATCATATGTCATAGTTTTGTAGTTGAAAAGCATCCACCTGTTGGCATAGACATGTCTTATGGCACCGGTGTCCACAAACCATTCTTTGGTATTGCCAATCAAGTTGCATTCAGAAATTACTATGGACAGATTCATTTCTGAAATTTCATTAGAGAGTCTCTTGCATTCGGTGATATTTGTTTGTTCTCTTTTCTTCTTAGAACCTCCACATTCACTTGCCTTATGCCCTTTCTCCCCGTAGTAGTGATAAGACCCTTTGAATTTCTTTGGTTTCTTTGTGTTTGGGCTATATTCCCATTTACGCTTGTTTTTCTTCTCAGCCTTGACCATATTTTCCTTTGCCACTATTGGATTGGTTGATTTCTTTTTAGATTTTTTGTTGTCGTCTTCGATTTTGAGTTGAATAACAAGATCTTCTATTTTCATTTCCTTGTGTTTATACTTTAGATTATTCTTGAAATCTTTCCATGATGGAGGCAACTTTTCCATAGCAGTAGCCACTTGAAATGACTCGCTTAATGACACCTTTTCTACCATGGATTTCATGAATTATCACCTGCAATTCCTGAATTTGACTGATAACAGTTTTAGAATCTTTCATTTTGAAACGAATGATCTTTCCGACAATGAATTTCTTTATTACAACATCCCCCATTTTAAAAAATTTATCCAAAGAAACCCAGAGTTTCTCTGATGTCTTCACTTTGCAGTACACATTATACATACCGTTATTCAGTCCATTTAATATGCATTTTCCATATGAAGTCTGAATTTTTCAAAATTTTGAGTGCTTTGACTTTCATTGCATCTTGTTCTAGTTCTTTTATGTGACACCCCACATTTTTAATGACCAAATTATAAAAATAATTACGGGAACAATGTGTGTTTGAAATTAAAAAACAAAAGCATGTTATAAAATGAGCACTAAATATAATTTGCCATTTTGCAAAAATAACGTCGCAATGGTATACATATAAAATTTTAATAAAAGGAAACAGAAGAATAAATAGAAGTAATAAATGGTACATTATAAAATAATTAGAAAATATATATGCATATTAAATATGCATTTAAATTCGAAAGTGATAGAAGATTTTTAACGTTAACGTGTAAATAAACTTAACCATTTAGTAAAATAGGAAAACAAATGTGTGTGATAGAAAGGATTAAATCAAGGAAGGGAAAGTGATTAATATTGGAATGTCAATATTTCCAATAAATTGACAATGCATGTCATAAAGGACATTAAAAGAGGAATAATGGATATAACATCAAATTCTGAAAGCATATAACTAATCTTGGAGTAGAGACATACATGTGAACACATATATATGTATATAAATATATTTAGAAATAAACTATAGAGGTAACGCGCAAAAAATACATGCATCAAAATAAAACCATGAAATAAATGGAAGTTTAAATGAAACTAATTAACGTCTCAGTTTAATTTGGATATGTGCATATTAATAGCGCGTATTTGAAATGGGAACTAAACGCATGTTAAAAACGTAGGAGACTGAATAAAACTAGGAATAAAAATAAGCATTATAAATAACATTCATAGAATTAAAAGAATTAAACATACAAAAAATTAAAAATAGAAGAAAAATGAATGCACATATTGATTACACATTTGAAATTTGAGTGTGCATTAAAATAGTAAATAAATTTCAGATAAAATCAATAAAAACAGTTAAGAAATAATAAACGTTAATAATACATTTGAACATAACAACAATTACGAAGAAAACCACCCAAAAAATGATTTTATATCGTAAATGGGTCGACCTATATTTGTAATAGGTTAACCCAGGTGTTGACATATGTTCAGATATATGTCGACTCTCGGGTTGACCCAGCTAAGTCATTGGTCAATCCATTTGGCCAAATCTGATGTGACTCTGTTTTTTTAATGACTCGAATTTGATTGTTTTGAATTGGACGAATGTGATTATCCTAGGAATCTATAAATAAACCTGCAGGGCCTAGCTTCCAACTCATATTTTCTGAAAGGGCGCTAGAGCTCTATCAGTTTTTTCTCATCCAAACTCTTTTGAAACAAATTATATTTTAGATTTACGGTTTCTGATTCAAGAATTGGAGGAAAGCATAGTAGGTTCAAGGTGTGGATGCACAAATCGCATAGATCTATAAATCCGAAATGAAAGAAAATAGAAAGCAAATGAAGATCTAAACCAGATCTAAAACTTAGAGTGCAAATCATAGGTCAGTGGATTCAAATTATATTTTATTATAATAGTACATTATATCGTTTGATTCTTGTCGAGTTTATAATATGTACTCTTCTTCCTCCTTTCACCTTTTCTGCATCAGAATATATATATACATAGTTTATATTGAATTTTGGGTTATGCGCAAATTATATATAATCCTGTAATGTTGAATTGTGAGCCAAATTTATACAATTGATTTTTAATCTTTTTTTAAGCGCGTTGGGAAACATAATTTAATTGGAATTATGAACAAAAGGGGATTTGGTAATTCTTTGTAGCAAACCATAACTTCCCCATGAAGGAAAGAGCAGATTGCTTTGAGGACAAGACGAATCAGAACACAAACAGAAGAACATTTCATTGTTTATTACAACAATTCCATCAGAATACAAGAATATACAGAGTATGAATCAATATTACACATTTCACGAATATCAGAGATTCAAATTACATTTAAATACATAGCAGCGAAAAAATAATACAAAACACAACTGAAAGAAATACATGGATACAGAGCTTTCCGAGTATATCTCCAGCTGTAAACCAGGATCTTGTGAATATAAATCTGCAAAAACCCAACTACTAGCTGCCCGTGTGGAAAATAGGGGCACCCAGAGTTTAGGTTAAAACAATAAACTCTAGGTCAGTCATGTGACCGGTGTGAGAACTAAAACAGTTATTAATCTTTATTTTAAAGTTAGGTAAATAAAGGGACCACGCCGTATAACACGGAATGGGTTTCCTCCCAAGAATACCAGTGCATAAAACAAACAACACAATGCTAAATAAAGAAAAATGAAGCTATTATAAGACCCAGGTCCCATCACACAATGCAACGCAAGCCAGAGGATAGGGTTTTACCTTATAATAGCCAAAGAATGCTTTATACGTTTAAAAACAGATTATTTTGATGTTACTATAAGTGTATAGTGTCAAAACAATTTCAATCATAAGTATAAATCATAGACGGCATAAGTGCCCCATACCACTATGTTGCCATACTAGTTCTACAATTAAAACCGAATTATCATGTATTGGAAATTGGATTCCATCATGAGTCGAGGCAAGGGGCAAGCTCCTCTCCGTTCGAGACACTCTAGCAAATGTCTCAGGACCACACACAGCGATCCTTGGATCTTCAGGGCCTGTCCTCTCTTACTTTTGAGGATTGGCAATTTCTGAACACACGTTTCCCGGTCCTATAGGACCTATATAATGGTCTGTATGTCAGCTCACATAGTGCCAGTTATTGACCATATATTCGAGGCGCTTCGCATTCCAACAACCACCAGGTAAAAAGTATATAAATGTCAGGGCTGGTAGGTCACCGACATCACCCATAGCTAGAAAGAAACGTCATGCTCTCCCTGTAGTCATTATCCCGTTTTTGACCGTGAATTGACGCTATATACAAAGCTACGCCACACAGGTCGTGCTTTGATCATCAACCACAAGACTTTGCTTTTCAATAGAAGCCTTGTCATTTGCCACTTAGGCACACCACACAGGCAATTCACTCCATGCGACTGATGTCCATCGATATACAACCTCTGAGTTCGTACGTCTCAGAGAAGGGCGTTAAGCAAGAGAATAAATTCTCCGCCGCCAAACAGATGTATATTTAATAGAGATCAATCAACACAGAATAAAATCCAATGTTAGACACACAGTCCATTTACAAGTTCGTTCTGAGTCTGAACGAAACCGGAGGCGCTTTCCTCGCATATCCATCAATCTCCAAGTACGTCTGGACGATCACCAACTGATTCCCTCCTCTTGGGTGTACAGCCCAATCAAGATAATCAATAATCATCCAAACGATGTGAAAACTTCCGGTCTTCAACCACCGTCTTCATCTTCGACTTATCGTTGAATCGGTTATCCGAATGGGTATAAACCCGGCCTTTCCAAATAACCCGCGTATATAATAAACAAGTGTTACACAAACACAACATACGCCCCATTCCAGTTCAGAATATTCTTTTATTCCAATTTTTCACATTCTTAGGGAAATGTTCCCATTAATTTTATCAAAGATAAATTCTTCTAAATTTATTCTTTAATCTTCCTTTGGATATCATTTCAAACCGTGTTAAGGTTTTTCAAACTAGTCGGGATTAGCGAACCACACCGAAGTAATTATTTATTTTATTTCCCAATCCCAACCAATTCATCCCATGGAGAAAAACTGGTAATACCCCATATCTAACACCACAGTGTTATCGGTAAAACTAATTACCATTTCACGTTCAAATCTAATTAAAGATTTAACTATCGCTTTGGAGCAAAACTGGTGATACTCCATTCTCTATCACTTTAATCTAATTAAAGATTCATTAAAACTCCACTTAGTTTTAATATTCTCAAAAATCAATATCCTATCTTTAACTGGGTTAAAGAACTAATGTCATCTAAAACACGGTTCACGATAAACCCAAAATCACTTTCCATTGTTAATCGGGTTAAAGAACTGGTGTTATTCAAAACACCGCTCACAATATACCCAAAAAAACCCAACTTAAATTCAATTCCAATTAAATACCAAATTAACTGGACAATTTCACTAAATCTTAATTAAAAGATTTATTCTTTTCTAAACTGGGTTCAAAAACAGTGTTATTTAAGACACCATCCATAACGAACCCAAAATCCCATTTGATATTAAATACAAGGCTCTGAATAGAAAATATATTGGCCTATATTCAATTTCAAATTCTGAAACCAACAAATATCGTATTGGAAACAACGATATAAATATATCTTTCAAATTTCCACAACCATATCTGTATAATCACGAAATCCAACATCGAAATATTCCGAAGATAATTTCGATTCAAATCCATTCCAATTCACGTATTGGAAATTCTGGTTATTTTTAAAACCACTTCAAATCTAGTTCAAAACTAGTTCATTTCGATAAAAATATTTTTTTATCCTTTCAAATGTGGAATTTTTCATCCTAGTTCTTTCCAATTCATATATTATGATTTTACACAAATTATTAATATTTTTAATAATTTTATCAAGGCCCGTACAGTCGGTTTTCAATAACGGCCACCGAACTGCACTTACATCGACCTTTTCCAAATTTGATTTGGACATAATTACAAATCCAACCGTTAGATTTCAAATTTCTAATATTCGTTGGAAATTTCTTTTCGATACGAACCCAACGGTTCTGGTTTCAGGAGAATCCGACGGTCGGATCTCTCGCAAAGTCAATTCGAAGTCAATGGTTGAAATTCGCAAACTGCCGCGGCGCGTTCTATTCAGGCCATTTAATATATATATTATATATTTCTTCGATTTCAATTCAAAACGTAATTTATAAATCGTTTTAAATTCGTTTTCAAAACAATTTCAACTTCATATTCAATTTCAAATCAAAATTGAATATTTCATATCATTACTATATAAATGATAATATTTTCAAAACGTTATATTTTGAAATCGCTTTCTTTTATATATTCATTATAAAAACGAATATAATCGATATAAATATCGTTCGTGTCAAATGGCGCAAATCTAACCAATGGCTTTATATATTTCAATAACTTCGTTATTCTATTCAACAAATGAATATTTAATCTATTTAACACATGAATCTATTTTTTTTTCAACACATGAGTATCGTCAATACATGAATATTTTTGTTATTTAATATATTTTATAAAATTATGATAAAGATGTAAATTTTATTGTTTAAAATATTTTACTCAACATATGAATATTTTCAACACATGAATATTCTCAACACATGAGCATCGTCAACACATGGCTATTTATTCTATTCAACACATGAATCTTTATTTTATAATATTCTTTATTTTCCAAATTGGAATGAGGCCCAATCAATTACCATATAATGTTAATTATATGGATTCCATACAACACATGTATATAATAGCAACAATAAATAATCAACCATCATCCAAAGTGCATCACACAACTGCATAAGCATTAAATATAACTAATTAACGCTCATACAGTCTATCAAGCAGATGATCGACATACCACTAAACACTTGGGATTAGTGTACGTCAAATATCATCCCAACACCCGTGTGGGGTTTCAATCCACAAACACTGAATACTCTTTGTGTAGTTGGCCGACGTGTAAAACTTATCGTCCCAATCAATGTCCTTTATATAGGTGTACATAAACAAATCATCTGATTTGTAAATGAATATTTATTTATTCACATTCATGTTAAAAATTATATTTTAACGATAATTAATTTATTTCAACACATGAATGTTTTACTATCCATTTCACATCAACATCACAAACAAACTTCACAACACATCAAACAAGCATACATGACGTCCATGGTTTGTGGACGACGGGTGTCGGGTGCTGCTAAGCACCGTCTGCATCCTAATATATATATCTAACTAGAAAACAAGAATTAAAGTGAGAAGTTCTCACCGACTAGCTAGACCAATACACCGTGACTCTTCATATGTAGAAATCTTCATTGAAAACCGAGGTCGTTTGCAAAATTTCCATTTAAAGGGCCAGAATTCCATAGCGACTATATTGAATTTTCAACTGGGCGTAACCTTTTATCCCCGCTATTGAATTCAAATAGATTCAAGTATTTTTGGTTCCGCTAAAATCCGGTTTATTTTGAATCTATACATTTATTTGAACTTTTAAATTGAATTTTCAAACTACCGCGCCATTTTCAATTCCTTTTATAATTAAAACAAATATTTATATTCTAACGATAATTCAAATAAATTTATACATTCAAATTCTATTAAAAATAAATTTTTTGTCGTTATTATTTAAAATAATTCATTTTAAATATTCAAAATTCACTAAAATTGCCAAAATGAAAATTTTAAATTGGCCCATAATTTCCGGGTTGTTACATTCTTGGCATGGCATAATTAATATATGGATACTAAATTGCAGTTAAATGGTAAATCAAATAATTTCTATATAAGTTGAAAATATTACCTTTTGAATTTATAAGGGAATGAATATAGAAATTATTGGGATTGGAAAAGGGATATAAAAAAATTGTATCCAAATTTACTGTAATTATGTTTAAAAAAATGGAAAAAGGATTAAAAACGGGAATTAATGTATACCTATTAAAATAAAAAGCCAGAAATAGCATAGATTGATTGTTTTGGAAAAAGGGAATATATTTCCATAGTTTGGTTTGAAAAGTAGTGTAAAACATAGTTGCAATTTCAAAAATAAATAAACGCGTGGATTAGTGTGAAATAATAACTTAGCCGTATTGCACACTATTCAATAGCCAAAAAATAATTGAAAGAGATCTCTTGCGATTATGGGTTTCTATGGAAGTCTTTACCTTAACCTATGGAAATAGATTTTATATAGTTTTGGTAACCAATCAATTAGGAATACACCTAACTTCCTAAAAGAATAAATTGAAAAGATTGATGAAGAAAAGGTAACATAACTGAAAGAGCTTATTAAAAAAATAAAGGCTTAATGTAAAATTATAACTAGAATATATTAAGAACAATTCAGTTGGAATAACGTATATGAAAGATTATAACATAAGAATTTTAATTTGGAAAGTGAAAAGAAAGAAATAAAGCTTTTTATAAATAAATAAGAGCTTGGAAATTAAGTTTGATAAGCTTACAGATATTATATATTGGTCATGCGAGTAGGCGATTCTATGGTAACTTGTAAAGTTGATTTATAAATAAATAGTATTTGATTAAATTAATGAATATTGTAAATCAACGAAAAAGGAAAAAGTGAAACAAATAATGATAAATTAGACATAGATTCTAATTAATATAACGACATGCGTTTGGACCAGTCCATGGGGATAAAGAGCCCAATATTGGCAAATCGTTGCAGGTGTTCATAGATGTGGTTAGAGCATATTCAAATTATTTAGCAGGACTGGAAGGAAGTGCAAGACTTCGACGGGAGGTGAGAATACTCCATGATGGCATTCTGTGGTAGGCTTAACGAAGCTATACCAACAGTGGCATGGTCTGTACGGTTCCATCTATTGAGTATGCCTTGGCTGCATCTGTCGTTGTGGGAAGCCTAAGGACTGATTGGGGATAATATTAGGATTATTCGGTGGTTACCTAGGCTCGTAGGCGGGGAGGCTTTATGGTCAAGTCCTAACAAAGGGTAGTAGGTTTTCAAATAACTGTCATCATCATCGAGTGACTACAACAAAGAGTGGAGCTAAAATAATAGACCAATGATCTTTTATTATCAGGTCATTAGATGAGGGACCACATGGATGTCTAGATTGGTTGTTATGGCGGTCACTTAGCTCTTTGAATGGTCTTTCATTAGCTAAGGAGATAGGGTCGGGCCATAGCCACCAAAAGGGACATACCTATATTTAATTTCAATATTGTTGACCTAACAAAGCCATTTTTGGTAGATACAGATAGCCCTCATCTATGTTCCGTGGAAGAAATCAGGTTTTGGGTGCCTACGGCGTAGTGGTAGGTGACTTTTCGTTATCGTAACATAGGCTAGTACGCCTTCGTGGCATAGTGATGGATATGTAACACACTTCCGTAGCATGGTCTAGTATGCTTTCATAACATGATGATGGAGGTCTTGTACGTTTTCACGCTATGGAGATGGAGACCACTCGAGGAGGGTAATATGGGGAGTACCTCAATATATTTGGCATATAACTACATATATATGAATTATTAAGTTAATCTACGTCGGAGTAGATGGATATGATTTATGCGTGAAATTGGAAGTATAATATGTAGTAAACCCAAATAACTTAATAAAGGTAAACCGGTGATAGAACGATATATGTAGTGTTATTTATAGAAAGTATAATTTGTCCATTCACTATAACTTTTGTTTTGACCCCTCCTCATGACAAACCCACAAGCTAGACAGGTGGTAGAGATTATATCGCTTAGAAACACTTGTTAGACAGTGTAATTATTAGGGTAAGTATTTACTCACTATAATATTTATTCATTTTCCTATAAGATGTTTTATTTTGGGCTTTGATATATTTTATCTTCGCCTTTCATAAGGACACCATACAAACCAACTCAGGTTTCGGTAGACTTGGATTTCTTGAATTTTGCGAAAAATTTGAGCCTGCTGAAATTTGGGTTGATATATTGGTATCAGTGCTTAGGTTTAGGATTCCTATCTAGATAGTGAGTGAACGTATTTTTATTTTAAAAATATAAATATTATATATACCTATATCCATAGAGGAACCCACTATCTAAGTGAAGCAACACATAAAGAAAGTTGGAATGCCAGTTTTGTATGTTGTAGAAGTGGTTATGGAAATTAAAGAACAGTAGGCCCATGAGTGACTAGAGAGAAAAGTGTACAATATGTTTTGAAAAAAAGAATGAAGAGTCCATGTGTTAGTATCCAAAATTTTGGTATTTCAGATTTGTGAATTGGACTATAGGGCCTTATAAGTCGAGAAAGAATAAGGAGAAAATGTATTACGAAATTATATAATGTATTTGGTGCAAAAGTGGTGTTAGTCCTATTTTCCAATTTAGACATATTTTTGGAGGGAATTATATAAAAGAGGAATTTTGGACTAAGAAATTACATTTCACACAAAGGATTTGGGAATGAAAAAGTTAGGAATCACTTTGTGTTTAGCCCACAATTATAACTTAAAAACAACTACTAGTTGGTAATATTAAAAGTTTCATTAAAATAATTATTATTAAATTATGCAAACTTGTTTTCAAAAAGTATTACGTGTGTAAGCAAGCTATGGGGTTAAGCGATATAAGTGGTAAAGAGAAAGCACGAATACAAATGAATTAGCCATATATGGTATATAGATGACCTTGTGTGAAAGAGGATATAAAAGTTTTTGTAAACCACAGATTATGACACACTTTAACCCATTGTAATAATAAGAATTATAAGGTAAGTTTTTGTGAATCAGCAAGTTTGTAAGTAAACATGTTTGGTTAAAGTGACAAGGAAATGTGCAGTGAAAGAGGTGCACAAAATATAAGTGAAGCACCATATATTGAGTTACTATTTCAACAAAACAATGAAGTTTTCTTGTTACTTTACACAAAACACAAAAGTCCTCTTTAGAAAAGATTCATAGAAACTTAATCTTATTAATTCCTCTCGAAAAAAATGTATGTCAAAATAAACAAGAGCCTAACTAAGTTAAAGTGCATAATACCATCTTCTCTAGTCTTAACTTTTGAGAAGAAGTTTTGAAAATATAAAATTTATTTGAGTTGAAGATAATTTAGTGAGAATGGTCTCATTTATGTGCACAGGAAGTTAGTAAAGTTATGATGAAATCATTTTAGTATGTAAGTAAACCTTAAAAAACGATTAGTAAACACTCAAAGGATATATACAGTGATGTAAGAGAATTGATAAAAAGGAAATTTTGAAAAAAATAATGTTTAATAGAAAGAATTTAAAAAGGTAAGTTTAAAACTTACATGATTTAAGAGAAGAGGATAAAGAGGAAATGAATAGGAAAGAGCAAGTTTGGGGATTTTATAGGTGAAGTTATGACATGATTAGTAAATAATGGAAATCCTTTTTTTAGTACCTCTTGATGGAATAAGAAGGCTTGACATGTTGTATAAATTTATGATGGACTAAAGGGTACGTGGCATAAGTTTGTCAGGACTAGTAAATGGGGAAAAGGAGCATTATGGTTTTCTTGATCTAGTGTTTAGGACCTTTTTATATCAGAGGGACATGGCCCTAGTCCTTTTAGCCTTTGTGGATAACCAAATTTAGTCGGTGTATCTTTTACCTAATAATGATTGCAGTAGAGCTTGTTATCTTTTAGCATAGATTTGCACTCCAATATAGTGTTCTATTTTATTATAGAAAAATAAAAAAGTTCGGTGGGATATTATCTTTCTAGGTGTTTGTTACGACCACTAGATAAGAACATAAACATAGGATATTATAAATAAAATGAAAATAAAAACAAAAGATGAACAACAAAAAGAAAAACAAACAGTATTTACAGATAGCAACGTAGATGACAACTGTAATAAATGAGAATAACAAAAGAAAATGAATTCTTGCAAAGTAAGTTTGGAAAACTGAAAATGAAAATTTTCTTATGTAACTGTGCTTAGAATAGAAAATAGGAAGTTTTGTAAGATTAGCGATAAATGTTTCCAAGTATGGAGGAAAAGATGCCTAAAAGTTAGATGGAAAATGTAGAATTTTCCATTTTCCTCCTTTTTCTAACATAATAAATCGAATTTAGAAAATTAGATTTTTCTAAAATTCAGAAATATTAAGTTGGTTGGTAGGGTTTGGATGCAAAAATTGGATGAACTACATTCTTACATTACAAGAGTATGGTAAAATCGGACGAAAAAATATTTTTGATTTCTAAAATATTGCATTCACATAGAAATTGCCAGTATATTTAAGGTGTGTGCATCATGTTTTCAAAACATTTTCAAGAAAATGTACATTTATATAGGAGGTATCGCTTAGGCATCATGTAATTTTATGATATTTTACACTTTGCGCAAGTACCCAAATGGTTGCAAAATTGTAAGTACACGTGATGATTGTAAATTATGCGAGGAATTATATAACTTTACCCTTGCTAAATATCAAGGATGAAAGTTTCTAAAGGGTGGAGAATGTGACACTCCATATTTTTAATAATAAAATTATGAAAATAATTATGGGAACAATGTGCGTCTGAAATTTGAAAATAAACGCATGTTATAAAATGAGTAATAACAAAAATTTTCCAATTTGCAAATATAATGTTGCAATGGTGTATATAAAATTAAAT
The DNA here is from genome assembly GCA_030737875.1 of Allium sativum. Lineage (NCBI taxonomy): Eukaryota > Viridiplantae > Streptophyta > Magnoliopsida > Asparagales > Amaryllidaceae > Allium > Allium sativum. The sequence continues at coordinate 580,251,881 of CM060909.1, read as the reverse complement.
ATAAAGAAATGGAAAAATGAATGGAAGTTAACAAATGTTGCAGTATAAAATATTCAAAAAGTATATGGGCACATTAAATGTGCATTTGAATTTGAATGTAATGGAAGATTATTAACGGTGACATATTAACAAACTTAACCATTTAATAAAATAGGAAAAAAATGTGTGTGGTAGAAAAGATTAATTCAAGGAAGGGAAAGTAATTAATATTGAAATGAAAACATTTCCTTTAAATTGACAATACATGTCATAAAGTCATTAAAAGAGGAATAATGGATATAATGTCAAAATTTAAAAGCATATAATTAATCTTGGAGTATGACGCATATGTGAACACACATATAGTATATAAATATATTTAGATATAAACCACAGAGGTAACACGCTAAATAAATGCATGTCATAAACAGTATAAAACAAGGAAATAAAAGGAAGTTTAAATGACACTAATTAAGTAAATTTCAATTTAATTTGGATATGTGTATGTTACCAGTGCACATTTGAATTGAGAATTAAACGCGTGTTAAAAATGGAAGGAAATTAAATGAAACTGGGAATAAAAACAAATGTTAAAAATAACATTCATAGAATTAAAGTAATTAAAAACACAAGAATTTAAAAACAAAATAAAAATGAATGCGCACGTTGATTACACATTCGAAATTTAAGACGCGTTAAAATAGGAAATAAATTTCCGAAAAAATATATTAAAATAGTTAAGAAATAATAAGCGTTAACAATACATTTAAACACAACAGTAATCACATAGAAAACGACCTGAATATACGATTCTCAATCGTATATGGTCCATCCCATATCTAAAATGGGTCGACCTAGGGGTTGACACACTACAGATATGTATCGATCTAGGGATCGACCCAGCTATGTCATGGGTCGACTCATTCGGACTAAATCTGATGCGACTCTGTTTCGTTGATGGCTTGGATTTGATTGTTTCGAATTGGATAGACGTGGTTTTCCTAGGCAATTATAAATAAACCTGTAGGGTCAAGCTTTCAACTCATATTTTCTAATAGGGTGCCTAAGCTCTGTCGTTTCTTTTCTCCTCACAACACTTCAGAAATAAATTATATTTTAGATTTAGGATTTCTAATTCAAGAATTGGAGGAAAACATAGTAGATTCAAGGTGTTGATGCCCAAATCACATAGATCTATAAATTCGAATTGAAAGAAAATAGAAAGCAAATGCAGATCCAAATCAAATCTAAAACTTTGAGAGTAAATCCCAAGTGAGCGAATTTAAATTATATTTTCTTAAGATAGTATATTATGTTATTTGATTCCTGTAAGAATTTATAATATGTTCTCTTCTTGCTTTTTCCCCTTTATGCGTCGATATATATAGTTTATGTTGAATTTTGGTTATGTGAAAATTATATGTAAGCCTGAAATGTTGAATTGTGTGCCAAATTTAAATGACTAGTTTTAATCCTTTTTGTTTACGCACGTTGGAAAATATTAGTTAATTGGAATTATGAACAAAAAGGGAATCTGGTAATTGCGGGCGTGTTATAATTAATATATGGGCGGTAATTTGTAGTTAAATGGAAAATCTAAGAACTACCATGTTAGTTGAAAATATTAACTTTCAAGTTTAAAATGGAGCAAATATCGAAATTGTTGGGATTGGAAAAGAGATATCAACCAATTATATCCAGCTTTACTGTAATTATGTAAAAAAAGGAAAAATAATTTAAAATAGGAATTAATGTATACTAATTAAAATAAGAAGTTAGAAATAGCCTAGATTGATTGGGCTAGAAAAGCGAATATATTTCCATTGTTTGGTTTGAAAAGAAGTGGAAAACATAATTGCAAGTTTAAAAATAAATAAAGGCATAGATTAGTGCGAAATAGGAATTTAGTCGTATTGCGCCCTATTCGGTAGCCTAAAAATAATTGAAAGAGATGTCTTGCGATTAGAGTTTTTATGATTGTCATTACCTTAAATATGGAAATAGAATTATACATTTTTGGTAACCAATCAAATAGGAATAGACCTAACTTTATAAAGAATAAATTGTAAAGATAGAAGAAGTGATAACATAATTGAAAGAGGTTATAAAAATATAAAGGCTTAATGTAATTTTATAGCTGGAATATAGTAGCACAGTTCAGTAGGAATAACGTATAAGAAAGATTATAACATAAAGTTTACAGTTTAGAAAGTGAAACGAAAGAAATAAATTTTATTATAAATAAATAAGAGCTTGGAAATTAAGTTTGATAAGCTTAAAGATATCATATGTTGGCCTTGCGACTAAGTGGTTCGATGGTACCTAATAAAATTTATTTATAAATAAATAGTGTTCGATTAAATTAATGAATATTGTAAATCAAAGAAAAAGGAAAAAGTGAAAGGCATAATGATAAATTAGACATAGGGTTTAATTAATATAACAATATGCGTTTGGGCTAGTCTGTGTGGATGAAGAGCCCAATGGAGCAACTCATCGTAGGCGTTCGTAGACGCGGTAGGAGCTCGTCCAACTTATTTGATGGGACTGGAATGAAGTTCAGGACTTCGACGGGACGTAAGGATACTCCATGATGGCTCTCTGTAGTAGGCCTAACGAAGCTGTACCCACAGAGGCATGGTTTGTTTGGTTCCATTCAATGTGTATGCCTTCGATTCATCCATCATTGTAGGTGTGACACCGCACATCCGTTAATGTCACACTTTAACAAAATGCATTAAGTTCCGTGAAGTATTGTAGGCAAACAGAAATAAAAACATCACAAGACAGATATAAAATAGCAGTGGAATTTTAAACTTTATTTTTCAAACAGAAAACATCGTGGTCCAAAATCCAGTTACAACACAAGTTTGAAATACAGAAAACCCATGACATCAAATTGAAATATCTGCCTTGTACAAAATTCATCAGTAATATAAAATCCTAGTCCCCAGAAGTAGCAATAGCAAGGTAGATATGAAATCAAAGTGGTACATCTAAGCAGCTACAAGCAGAAACAGAAAGGAGAATCCTAATCAAGCCTGAGTATCCCCACCATGAGAACCTAGGGGGCAAGGAAGAGAGAAAAGGAAATAAGATGGGTCAGACTTAAAGTCTAGCGAGTCCAGTTACTTTTAGCATATAAATAAGTAAAAGAATCATGGTAGGCATATAAACTGAATGAGAGATAATATTATCATATGACTGGTAAAACAAACAAAACAAGATGAGCAGGATGACCAGAACAGAACAGATTACGCTTCTCAAATACTTTTCTCTACATCAATACTAGTATAACAAATATGAATGATCGCAACGGAAACATGATGATAAACTTAGGTGTACTTCTAGTGACAGGTTTTCCCCCCAACGATAATAATAGGCAACCCAACAAAAATAATGAGTGTTACCCCAAATGATAATAACAGGATCCTAAATAGCCAGGACTAGACGTGCCCTAATTACTACCCTCAATCGATCAACTCTCTATCCCATGGGTACCTTGTGCTGGCCCAACGGTAGGATCACTTCCTAAAGTGGCAAACCCTTCCCCTGATAGGCACATCCATATCTATTGGTGCTATAACGTCGTATTTTCCTAAGCAAGCAGATCCATGCACGCATATGACTCTGTTGGAATGCGCCATCAGACACCTCCACCCATATGAACCTCTTATAATTAGCTCAGTAAGCATACCATGACCCCTACCTAGTTCGGGGTCTCCCTTTGGATACCAGTATGGGTTACTGACTGATACGGGTCCCACACAACAGATGACACAAACCACCTCCAAGGCTTGTGTAACAGCCCGCATTTTTCGCATCAGAGGATCGTAAAATATTTTTATTTTGTACCCTGAGGATCGGATCATTCTCATCTTTTTATATGTTGTTCATGGGGATGGGAGACATGTCCATGATTTTTGCCAATTTTGTTTGTGACCATTTTGCCCCTGTCAGTTTTTTGTAGCGCATAACTTTTGACACGGATTGAATCAGATGTTGATATCAGTCTCATTGGAAAGAAAATGATATTTCTCATTCCGTAGAGTGGTCACATTAAAAATTTGGCTAAGCGGTTTAGGAGAAATCGTTGTTTTAAAATTTCACAAAGTTTGTCCAGGTATTATTAATTAAAATATGGGCTAATTTGTGGAGCTCGCTAAGGGTTGGGTTTTTGGGTATAAATGGGAAGAGGGAGCCATGGAGAATGTTTTACTTTCTCCATTCTCTCATTTGAGATCCTCCATTTCTTCATCTCCTCCATCTTTCCACCATTAAAATCGAGATCTACGAGGAAGGATTGAAGATCTACACCAAATCAAGCAAGATATACATCAATCGAAGGGATATTTCATCAAATCAAGAGATTTAGAGAAGGATCTTCGCTGTCCGGAATCGTCTTACATCGTTTTCTAGCCAAATCGAAGAAGTGGTGAGTGATAAACATCTCTCACGAAGATTCAATCGAGCATATGGATGGTTTGATCATTTTGTTCATCATTTCGAGTCATTTTCTTATAAGTCTAATCGATGTAAGTATGTTTTCAATGGTTAATCATGACAGGATCTAAATCTAGTACTTTTGAAAGGTGTTTTAATGTGTTTGTTCTATGTTTACATCCATTCAAGTGTTTGTTCATGTTTGTTTTGACATTTGTTCATTTTTGTTTGAATTGACGGTTGAATTGATGATTGATTGTTTTTTTGCAGAATTATTATTGTTGAAAAGTTGAGTGTTTGATCCGTTTCAAAAATCGAGTTAATCACGAAGATTTGTTGAAAAATTGGCGGTTTTTCGGTGTTCGGATCATTGAGTTTGCTTTCAGATAATTGGATTTGTCATCAGATCGTTGGATTTGCATAAGAGCTTCGGATCAAATGATTTTACATGTATTTTCCTTTAGATCGTATGAATTGGGATCATGCAAGTTGAGATAGGATTGATCGGATCATAAAAGTGCGGATCAAATGTTTTAGACCAAGTTCGGATCGTGGAAATTGATTTTGGCAAGTTAAAATGTAGGGTCGTATGATTTGAAAAGCTTCGGATTGTGTGTTTTGGCAAGAGCGGATCATGCAAATTTAAGGAAGAGTGATCAGATCGTGTGGAAACGGATCATGTTTAACCAGATCATGTGTAGTCGGATCATGTGGAATTGGATCATGTGAAACCGGATCGAATGAAATCGGATCATGTGAACCAGATCGTGTGAAATCAGATCATGAGAAATTGGCCGTTTTTGAACCAAGAGATAAGATATCATTTCAGAAACGCGGTAAAAGGCTGTTTTGATGTTTTACTTAGTTTTTCGCACCAAATTGATCCAGAATTGAACTAGATGATACGATAACATTCCAGAAGCGATGTAAAAGGCTGTTTTGACGTAAAATCCAGTTTTTCACAGAAGTGAAGTAGGGAATGCTATGAGAAGCAGTTTCGACCAAATGAACTCTGTTCCGAATCGACGATGATTATAGCGTCGACGCGAATTCAGGAGGAATGGTCCAAAGCATATGAAGTGTTTGTTGATTGATGAATGCAACGAATATGGGTACAACTCAAAGGTCGTTAGTTTGTGGATAATGGTTGCTCGAGAAGGTTGCCTGAGCTATGGACAACCGTCAGGAAGAACGACTAGGGATGTTGGGCGATGAGAGATTATCGTGTCGTAGGTTCTACTGGACCCAAAGCAGGAGTATAATAGAGACGTCTAAAAGACCAAAAGGTTACTGACCGAGTACCCTGGGTATCGTTGCAAGGCCTAAAAACCAGAAGGTTGCTGGTTGGGTTTCTACAAGAATCTGGGTTACAGTTAGCCCTTGACATATGGCAAGATTTGCCGTCATACGATTACAATGATTTCGAAGCAGGGTTCGGCAGTGATAGCCAGAGTCATGGATTATTATTTGTTTTGCTTATGCTTTCCTATGTAGATTGTTCAAAGTTGGGAGAGATGTCTCTTGGGTGCTTATCTGATGTTGGTTTCGGCCTTCGGTGCTTGTGCTTAAGGGATGTTGGTTTCGACTAGGGCTATTTACATAGGACTCAAACTGGTTGATATGATTACTGCAGCTTGTATACTTCTGTTTGATATAAAGGCTATCACTGTCAGGTGTGGGGAAGATAGGTTTGGAGTTCTTCTCTGTTGATATTGGTAGATTGGGTGTTACTTTCTGCCTACTTTCTTATACTCTATTGTTGATGCTTGTTAGCTGTTTTATCGCTTACTAAGACTGTTCTATGACTCAAGATTTTATGTTTCCTCTTATTACCTTGGGCTGTTCATATACGGTATTGTAGATGGGCAGACTGAGTTACAGGTCGTAGATGGTAGATCCTAGTGGATGATGCTTACCGAAGACGATCAAGAGGCTGATTATTTCTCATATTATACCTGTATGGATGTTCCACTATTGTTTGTTTGTACTCTGAGTGTTGTGTAGTGAGGTTATCATGCACAGATTTCTACAGTTGTTCCAAAGTTGTGTGGATTTCTCTCTTGATGATATGAAAGTTTTAGATCTCTGTTATGTGATGCTTACTACTTCTACCTGCTATATATGTTCTATTATATTTTATCCTTGCGCTGTGAGTTCTATGACAGGTTCCGCGTATGTTTACTTAATTAGATGATCGTCCATAGCTGTAAGGCATACCTTTTAGCGCATTATTCCTCTTGTAAAGCGCAGGGGTTATGGGTGGTCGTCACATTTAGTATTAGAGCCCTAGTTAATGATTTTAGCCAAAGTTCGAAGATGTAATTATGTATGAGAGACATATTTGTAGATTTCAGTTGGATGTATACTATATGATCTATATAGTATAGTATCGTTTGTACTTCTTTAGCAGCTTTTCTTGCAAGTGGCTAATCTCTCTAATTTGCAGATTTAGAATGAATCGATGAACTATAAGACACACTACTTGAGAAGGGGCTATGCCTGGAGGGGACAATGGTGGTGCACCAGACTACCATGCCAAGTTTGAAGCCATAATGGAGACATTCTTGCGAAGGGTCCCCGCTCCAGTGGTAGCTACGGTGGACATAGGAGTTCAGTTGCCTAGGGTTGTGGATTTTGCGAAACTATGCAAATATTATACATCTCAAGGAGGGAAACCATTCAAGGGAACTAAGCCAGCTAAAGAGGTTCAGAGCTGGATGGATTCTTGTGTTCGTATCTTTAGAGACTTGAATCCGGATGATGCAACTAAGAGAAAGCTTGTATCAAGGAAGCTGCAAGGCAAGGCCATGGAATGGTAGAATTCGTTTACACTTGAGACTCCATAGGAAGAGATTTCGTAGGGGTAATTCCAAGCTAAGTTTGAAGCAAAGTTTATCTCCACTGTTCAGAAGTCAGCTCAATTCAAGAAGTTCATAGAGCTGAAACAGAATGGTCGTTCTGTGCTTGACTCTGTTTCTGATTTCGAGGCCTTGTCTAGATTTGCTCGTTCCTACATTGTACACCTTATCAGAAGAACGAGAGTTTTGTTATGGGTTTGGATACCTATATTGGAAGGCCATTGGTGGATCATCTTGACAATTCATTCGAGAAGATTGTGAAAAAGTTGTTCTCCATGAGAGTTTGTTTCCTAAGGAAGTTAATATTGTTGCTGCAACCAAGGAAATTCAGAAACTATAGTAAGGTGGTAATAATAAGAAGAGGAAGCAACAATAGTAAAAAGGAAAGGATGACAAGAAGAAGCCAAAGAGTGAGGTGGTTTGCTTTAACTGCCAACATAAAGGTCATTTTGCTAATGAGTGCTAGAATCCCAAGGCTGAGAAGTAGTGCTACAAGTGCGGAAATCCTGGGCACGAGAAGAAGGATTGTCCAGATCAGCTAAGGGAAAGCAAGTTGTGAAGGCATATGATTTGGAAGCCGTGCCATCTTCTTCAAGAGCTCCTACTACCGAGGAAAAGGGGAAGGTTGTCATCGTCCAAGGTACCCTTTCGGTTAATGGTATTTCAATTCGATTGTTATTCGATACTAGGGCATCGCATTCGTTTATTTATAATGAACTAGTGTGTCGCTTGGGTCTGGAACCCAAGATTTGTGATAGACCATTGATCATGACTAATCCAGTTGGGGGTTCATTTGTTTGTGCACATTATGTCATGGTCTAGTGTTATCGAGTCATGGTTGCTCTTTTGTGTATGACTGCTTTGTTCTTAACTTCGCTGGGTTTGGGATCATCTTGGGCATGGAATGGACCAAGAGGTATGCGACAAGGGTGAATTGCGAGAAGCTAGAGGTGAGGGTCAGGGATGTGGAAGGGCGAAAGGTTTTGATTAGATGTAAGCGCGAAGAGGGTGTCTTTGTGAGCTATCTATATTCGCTTGGGATTCCACAGGAAGACTTGTCATCCGTGCTAATCGCGAATGAGTATGAGGATGTATTTGACGAGGTCAAAGGGTTACCACCGCATCATGAGATTTTGTTTAGAATCGTCTTAGTCAAGGGTGCTAGACCGATTGTTTTTCCACTTAGGCGGATGGCACCTAAGGAACAACAAAAGTTAGAGGTGTAGGTTCGAGACCTTTTGGAAAAAGGGTTTATTCAGAGGAGTATGTCCGAATGGGGTGCACCTATAGTGTTTGCAACCAAGGCTGATGGATCTCTGAGAATGTGCGTTGATTATCGTGAGTTGAATAAGGTGACCAAGAAGAACAAGTATTCGTTGCCAAGGATTAATGACTTGTTCGACCAGCTTCACAAAGCTAAGGTATTTTCTCAGATGGAATTGGCAACGGGGTTTCACCAGTTAAGGGTGGCAAAGGATAGTGTGCCAAAGACTGCTTTTAGGACACCATTCGGTTTCTTTGAATGGTTGGTGATGCCATTCGGGTTGACTAACGCGCCAGCATATTTCGTGGATCTTAGGAATAGGGTTTTTAGAGATCGGTTGAATAAGTTCGTTCTTGTGTTCGTGGATGATATTATGGTTTATTCTCGGAACAAGGAAGAGCACAAGACGCACTTGAGGATTGTTTTGGAAATCTTGCGAAAGCACCAGCTGAAGGCTAAGTTTTCTAAGTGTCCCTTCTGGAAGGACGAAGTGAGGTTCTTAGGCCATGTTGTTTTTGGAAATGGAGTTGCGGTTGATTCCGCAAAGGTAGCAGCAATCCAAGACTGGGATAGACCTAAGAATGCAACGGATGTGAGAAGTTTCCTTGGGTTGGCGGGTTACTACCGAAGGTTTATCTAGGATTTCTCAAAATAGCTGCACAGTTGACAGGATTGACGAAGAAAAACAAAGTGTTCACATGGGATGAAAAGTGTGAGAAGACTTTTGGAATCTTGAAGGAGAGGTTGACGAGTGCTCCTGCGTTGACCATTCCGAGGGGAAATGATGATATGGTGGTATATACTAACGCATGCGGTATTGGGCTTGGAGCAGTGTTGATGCAGAAGGAAAAAGTTATGGCATATGATAGCCGACAAGCCGCACGCAAGGAATTATCCAACTCACGATTTAGAGTTCGTGGCGATTGTGTTTGCTCTGAAGATATAGAGACATTATCTACTGGGAGCTTGATTCGAGTTGTTCACGAGTCACAAGTCGTTGAAGTATCTTTTCTCCCAAAAGGATTTGAATCTTCAGCAGCAACGATGGCTAGAGTTTTTAGCATCATATGATTTGGGTATAGCCTATACCCCGGGAAAAGGTAATGCGGTTGCAGACACGCTAAGTCGAAGACATGCAGGATTGGGAGTGATGTTTTCAGAATGGAAAAGCCTAGAGTTTTTGGCAGGATTTGATTTCATACCACGATGTGATTTAGAACCTGAAATATTGGCAAGCTTATCAGTAAGACCTACTCTTATTGAAAGGATTGGTGAGAGCCAAAAGCATGATCAAAAGCTTGTCGAGATTATCCAAATTTGGAACCGGAAAACAAGGATTACAAAGTTGATCAAGAGGGTTGGCTTCGTAAGAAATGACGATCGGTCATTCCCAATATCGACGGATTGAGAGATGAGGTTCTGAGGAAATGTCATCACTCGAAGTGGATGATTCATCCCGGTGGAAATAAGATATATTGGGACATAAAGCAGACCTACTTCTGGGAAAGGATGAAAAGAGATGTTGGAAAGTTCATTTCCAAGTGCATGAACTGTTAGTTAGTGAAAGATGAACAGAAGAAACTAAGTTGGTTACTTTAGCCATTAGAAGTTCCTAAAGGTAAGTGGGAATAAATATCAACGGACTTTATCGATGGATTACCTACGCAGGAAATGACGGGATTTGGGTCATCGTGGATCGTTTGACCAAAAGCGCGAGATTTATTCCTGTCGGATTAACTAGGACAACATCGAAGTTAGCTAAGTTGTATATAAAATGGATAGTCAGATTCCATGGCATCCCAAAAAGCATAGTTAGTGATCGAGATCCATTGTTCACAAGTGGATTTTGAGAGTTTACAAGAAGCCTTAGGAACCGGGTTGTATTTGAGCACGACTTATCATCCACAAACTGATGGTCAGACCAAGAGAGTCGATCGAGTTTGGAAGATCTCCTTAGAGCCTGTGTGTTGGATTTTAGGGGATCATGGGAAGACCATCTACATTTAGTCGAGTTCGCCTACAACAACAGTTACAAGGCGAATATCGAAATGGCACCATACGAGGCGTCGTATGGAAGACCGTGCAGTTCTCCAGCATGTTGGTTGGAAGTTGGAGATAAGTTGGTTCTTGGGCCAGAAGTGATAAGAGAAACTTCAGATTGTATTGAGATCATTCGACAACGAATGAAGGCAGCCCAAGATCATCAGAAAAGCTAATCAGACAAGCGTCATAAGGATTCGTAATTCGATGAGGGTGACATGGATTTCGTGGAAATTTCTCCTCTGAAGAATGTGATTCGTTTCGGGAGGAAAGGAAAGTTAGCTCCAAGATTTGTTGGACCTTTCCGATAATCGAGCGAATAGGAAAGCTCACACATAGATTGAATTTACCTGAGAAAATGTCGAGTGTGCACAATGTTTTCCACGTATTATTTCTATGGAAGTTCATGCATGATTCAAATGTGGCGGTACCTCCAGATCAGTACAAAGACCTATAAGTTGACTCTGTAGCTGTTAAATCTCGTAAGTCGCTTCGTATTGTAGGGAATGACACGAAACAGCTTAGGAGGAAGACAGTCAAGTTGGTCAAGGTACAATGGAGTGAGGATGATGATGATTGTACATAGGAAACAGAAGAGAAGATGAAGGCAAACTAACTAGAACTCTTCGTAGGTATGACCTATAGATGTGATGTCATTCTTAGCCCGTTGTAGCTTGTACTTTTGTCGTTTTTGCTAGCTATATTTGTTTGGAATTTCGGGGGCGAAAGTCCTAAGGGGGAGAGAATGTAACAACCTGCATTTTACATATCAAAGGATCGTAAAATATTTTTATTTTGTTCCCTGAGGATCAGATCATTCTCATCTTTTTGTATGTAGTTCATGGGGATGTGAGACATGTCCATGATTTTCGCCAATTTTGTTTACGACCATTTTGCCCCTGTCAGTTCTGTATAGGGAATAACTTTTGACTCGAATCAAATTGGGTGTTGAATTCATTCTGATTGGAAAGAAAATGATGTTTCTCATCCCGTAAAGTGATCACACTAAAAATTTGGCTAAGCGGTTTGGGAGAAATCACTGTTTTAAGGTTTCACAAATTTTGTCTAGGTTTTATTAATAAAAATATGGGCTGATTTGTGGGGCACGCTAAGGGTTGGGTTTTTGGCTATAAATAGGGAGAGGGAGCAATGGATAATGTTTTACTTTCTCCTTTCTGTCATTTGAGATCCTCCATTTCTTCATCTCCTCCATCTTTCCACCATTAAAATCGAGATCTACGAGGAGGGATTGAAGATCTACACCAAATCAAGCAAGATCTACATCAATCAAAGGGAGATTTCATCAAATCAAGAGATTTAGAGAAGGATCTTCGTTGTCCGGAATCGTTTAACATCGTTTTTGAGCCAAATAGAAGAAGTGGTAGGTGATAAACATCTCTCACGGAGATTCAAACAAGTATACAGATGGTTTGATCATTTTGTTCATCATTTCGAGTCATTTTCTTATAAATCTAATCTATGTAATTATGTTTTCAATGGTTAATCATCATAGGTTCTAAATCTAGTACTTTTGAAAGGTAATTTCATGTGTTTATTCTATGTTTAGATCCATTCAAATGTTTGTTCATGTTTGTTTTGACATTTGTTCAGTTTTGTATGAATTGACGGTTGAATTGATGATTGATTGTTGTTTTAGTTGAATTATTTTCATTGAAAAGTTGAATGTTTGATTCGTTTCAAGAATTGAGTTAATTGCGAAGATTTGTTGAAAATTTGGCAGTTTTTCGGTGTCTGTATCATTGAGTTTGCTTTTGGATCGCTGGATTTGCATAAGAGCTTCGGATCGAATGATTTTATAAGTATTTTCCTTCAGATAGGATGAATTGGGATCGTGCAAGTTGAGATAGGATTGAGGATCATAAAAGTACGGATCATATGTTTTTGACCAAGTTTGGATTGTGGAAATTGCTTTTGGCAAGTTAAAGTGTCGGATCGTATGATTTGAAAAGCTTCGAATTGTGTGTTTTGGCAAGAGCGGATCATGCAAATTTAAGGAAGAGTGATCAGATCATGTGGAATCGGATCATGTTTAACCGGATAATGTGTAGTCGGATCATGTGGAATCGGGTCATGTGAAACCAGATCGAATGAAATCGGATAGTGTGGAACCGGATCGTGTGAAATCGGATCATGAGAAATTGGCCATTTTTGAACCAGAAGATATGATAGCATTTCAGAAACGTTGTAAAAGGATGTTTTGATGTTTTACTTAGTTTTCACACTAGATTGATCTAGAATTGAACTAGATGACGCGATAGCATTCCAAAAGCGCTGTAAAAGGTTGTTTTGACGTAAAATCCAGTTTTCACAGAAGTGAAGTAGGAAATGCTATGAAAAGCAGTTTTGACCAAATGAAGTCTGTTTTGGTCGACGATGGTTATAGCTTCAATGCAAATTCAGGAGGAATGCCTGAAGCATGTGAGGTGTTCGTTGATCGTTGAATGCGATGAATATGAATACAACTCAAAGGTTATGAGTTGGTGGATAATGGTTGCTCCAGAAGGTTGCTTGAGCTATGGACTGCCATCAGGAAGGACGACTAGGGTTGTTAGACGCTGAAAGATTATCGTGTCGTAGGTTCTACTGGACCCAAAGCTAGGTTATAATAGAGACGACTAAAAGACCAAAAGGTTGTTGATTGAGTACCCTGGGTATCGTTGCGAGGCCTAGAAACCAGAAGGTTATTGGTTTGGTTTTTACTAGAACCGAGGTTACCATTAGCGCTTGACATATGGTAAGGTTGGTCGTCGTACGATTACAATGATTTCGAAGAAGGGTTCAGCAGTGATAGCCAGGGTGATGGATTATTGTTTGTTTTGCTTATGTTTTCCTATGTAGATTGTTCGAAGTCGGGAGAGATGTCTCTTGGGTGCTTGTCTTCTGTTGATTTCGGCCTTCAGGGCTTGTGCTTACGGGATGTTGATTTCGATAAGGGCTATTTACGTAGGACTCAAACTGGTTGATATGATTACTACAGCTTGTAAATTTCTGTTTGATGTAATGGCTATCACTATTAGGTGTGGGGAAGATAGGTTTGGATTTCTTCTCTGTTAATGTTGGTAGATTGGGTGTTACTTTCTGCCTACTTTCTTGTACTCTATTGTTGATGCTTGATAGTTGTTTTATCGCTCACTAAGACTGTTGTCTGACTCAAGGTTTTATGTTTCCTCTTATTACCTTGGGCTGTTCATATACGGTATTTTGGATGGGTAGACTGAGTTATAGGTGGTAGATGGTAGATCTTAGTGGATGATGATGCTTACCGAAGACGAGCAGGAGGCTGATTATTTCTCATATTACACCAATGTAGATGTTCTGTTGTTGTTTGTTTGTACTCTGAGTGTTATGTAGTGAGGTTATCATGTACGGTTTTCTACAGTTGTTCCAAAGTTGTATGGATTTCCCTCTAGATGATATGAAATTTTAGATCTTTGTTATGTGAATCTTTACTACTTCAACCTGTTGTATATGTTCTATTATATTTTATGTAACGGCGCTCCCCGGACTAGCCGACATTTCCCTGAAATGCGCTGTGCCAATGCCCAACTAGTACGGGACGGTCGTCAAAAGAAAAGGGTTTCGAAACGAAGAATCACCAAAGAATCTGTGATATATCTCACAGCGCATGGAATAAAATATAATAGTAACATAACTTGACATAAAACAGGCGAGAGAGTGCATAAGCTGAAAACTAAACCATCATAGCAGCAGAAATCCAAAATGCAGCTTATGATCCAACCCATTATTACAAATTCAAAATATTGTTTCTAAAGCGAAAGAAAGTGGTACACTACTAATGCCCAAAGCAGTGACCATCAGCAACAGGGGGAGAATATATGTAAATAGTACGTGGAAGCCTCCTGCTCATCTCCGGACTTCTACTAGCACATCACCACCAAACCTGTCTCTAGTTTGCTCGTTTAGGAACACCCAAAGTAATAAGAAGAGACATAAAACTCTGGGTCAGAAAAAAGTCTAGTATAAGTGATAGGCAACAAAACAAAACAATAACAGGCATAAATAAATCATACCTGAACTTGGACCTGCAACCAAAGAGTTAGCACCACAAGATGTACAGTACTCTGAGGTCACACTAACATAAAATGTGAAAATGGGAGTGTGCGTGTCATGGTGATAGCAAACATCAAACATAACAATCATCCTCACATCTCTCACTCAGTGCGTAAAGAATACCATATCCACCGCTTTGGTCACCAGAACCATTTGGGGCTACAACGGGGCCCAGCTCCGGACATCCTTTACTACGACCACTTTTGCCCTTGGGGGTCCTGATGGAACTTAGCTCCATACAACTTTGACCCCACCGCATTGGTCCACATCCAATGCCCCCTCCATCATAGTGAATCAAAGTTATGAATATCGATAACCCCTTTGCACACGTCCCGTAACAAAGTCCAACTCATGACATTAATTCGTTGGTTCCCATCTGGATCCTGAGTGCTAACTTCTCATTTGAACTACTTTTGCATCTCGGGTTTTGATCATTATCCCATGTGCACTTCAGTTACCATTCGGTTCACGATACACAAGTGGCTCACGGTTCATGCTCATCTCCGGCTGGTAGGTCCTGTTCCGATTCGTGGCCCTCCCTTCCTGGACTGGCCCGTGGCTCGTGACATTGGTCGTGGCTCCAAACTCCTGGCGGTTCGTGGTGCTGCATCGGTTCGTGGAGGCAATGGTAATATGGCTCAAGACTGCTCGTGGATCCCTCCATCACTTAGTTCGTGGTCGAGCTCGATCGGGTCATGGTCCTTCATGCGACTCAAGAGTGGGCGGTTTGTGATGCTTGTTCACGAACGGGTCCGGTTTGACCAATTTCTACAACTTTTCCAACAAGCTATTTACGCCATACGACGGCATTTTTGACCACTCTAACTTTTCTAAACAATCACAAATTATACCAAACAATAATAGCAACATCTAGAATCAACAACAAACACCAAAACAACAATTTGACATGTCAATATGGATCAAACATTCCCAAAACCCATGTTTTCCCCATAATCATGTTTAACTATATCTAGCAATAGGATTAGCAAACTTAATCCAAATTAGCCCAAATTTCTAAAAGAGGCATAAAATAATATTTTAGAATTTATATATATTTTTCCATATTTTTATCATGCATAATTTCGTTAATTATCACTAATCACCCCTAATTAGCCGTAATTAATGAATGAAAGTGCAAATCACTCACCTTACCATAAAATAATCTCAGATCTGAAAATATCTCTGATTCGGTTCAAATTTCTATGCAACACAGCAGCTCTATCTCTAGTTTGATGTTAATTTGCCTTGATTTGACACAGTTTTGCTTAATATGTGATTTAAAAGGTGATTTGGGAGTGATTTAGAAGATGGAGGCCATTGCTAGGGTTCAAGAGATGAAAGTGGCGGCTAGAAAACTGAAATGAAATGTTTTCTCAAAACCTTTCAGCCCCCATAACCCTAATCCTGAAATGTGTTATGGGCCTAGCCGCTAATCACTCTATTATGCCCGGTTAAGTTGTTTTTCACCTTCCAAACCTTGTTTCAGCCATATCTCCCAAACGGTAAGTCAGTTGATTAATGTGACCACTTTACGGAAAGGTAAACCATCATCTGAATCCAACGGTAGTGGTTTCAGGTCAAAACTCCTTACTAATCAAAAGTTATAGGTGAAACAAAATTCGCTAGGGGTAAAATAGTCATTTAAAATTTGGCAAAAATCGTGAACATGGGAAATGACCCCAATAGTCATTCCCGAATTTACACGACTGTAAGACTTCATATGTGAATGAAATAAATAATCTATGATCCTCCGATGTGAAGAATGCGAGTCGTTACACTCTCCCACTTAAGAAATTTCGCCCCCGAAATTCCTTAACCAAAACATACAATGGTTGACCGCATGCCTATCAACTATTTACAAACAATCAAACATACATAACAACACAACAATCCTATCCTTATATGCGGTTTACTAACAAGGGAATAACTATATCATGATTTAAAATCTTGCTAGGCAAAGAGTTCTGGATACGACTTCCTTATGTTCTTCTCTGTTTCCAAGTACAGTCATTCTCATTATCGCCCTATTAGACCTTGACTAGTTCCACCATCTTCCTTCGAAGTTGTTTCGTATCGTGTCCGACAATACGAATTGTCCTGCGACTCCCAATTGCCTCGGACTCTACCTCGATATCGTCTAACTGATCTGGTGAAATAGTCATATCAGAATCGTGCACAAACTTCCTTAACTTGGAAACAAGAAATATGTTGTGAATTCCTGCCATCTTGTCAGCAACCCAACTTTATACGCCAAATTCCCTACTTGCTCGAGGACTGGAAACGGACCAACAAATCTTGGTGCCAACTTACCTCTTCTATTAAATTGAATTACATGCTTTAACGGAGAAAACTTGATGAATACTAAGTCGCCAATGGAGAATCTCAAATCTCTTCGTCTTTTATCAGCATAAATTTTCTACCTATCTTGGGCAGCCTTCATTCTCTGTTGAATAACCTTGATCTTATCTTAAGTTTCTTTTATTACATCTAGCCGAAGCACAAATTTCTTGCTAATCTCCAACCAACATGATGGTGAGTTGCACGGTCTTCCATACAAAGCTTCAAATGGAGCCATACCAGTACTGGAATGATAACTATTATTATATGCGAACTCAACCAGGTGCAATTGATCATCCCACGAACCCCCAAAATCCAATATATAAGATTTCAAGAGATCCTCCAATACACGATTCACCCTCTCTGTTTGACCGTCGGTTTGAGAATGGTATGCGGTACTGAGATGTAATTCTGACCCTAAAGCCTATTCTAAGCTCTTCCATAACCCATTAGTAAATAATGGATCTCATTCACTCACAATGCCTTTGGATACCACATGAAATCTCACTACCCACTTCATATACAGTTCCGCTAATTTAGCTGATATTCTATTCGGCTTGACCGGTATTGTAACAACCCGGAAAATCTGGGCCAGTTTAAAATTTTTGTTTTGGCAATTTTAGCGAATTTAGATTATTTAAAATGAATTATTTTAAATAATATCGACGAGAAATTTATTTTGAATTGAAATTCGACGTATATATTATATACGTCGTCGTTAGAATATATAATAATTATATATAATTATAAAAGGAATAGAAAATGGCGCGGTAGTTCGAAAATTCGATTTCTAATTTCAAATGAATATACAGAATTCAATATAAGTCAGAATTGAACGAAACAAGAAATATTTGAATCTGTATAACTATATCTTTGGAACGAAGTTAACAAACTGAAATTTCATTTTAGAAATGATAAGGTATGTCCAGTTGAAAATTAGAAATAGTCGCTGTGGAATTTATATATATTTTTATATATATAAGGCCCTTAAAAATAGCAATTTTGCAAACGTCCTCGGATTTCGACGAAACCACTTTTGTTGGGTCCGTGAGGTCGAGTTATTGCTAGATTTCAAATTTCATAATTTTTCGAGTTAATATGTGAGCGTGGCAAAAGAAAACGTGTTTTGACCATTTCAGTTGATTTTAATCGACTGGAAATTGGCCATTTTTCTAACGGTCTCAGAATTCGACGAAACTAGTTTTGTTAGGACCGTATCGTCAATACGAAGCTAGAAAATATTTTTTTTGGAATTTTTCTAGTTAGTATGTGACCCCGGTAATTTGAAATGTACGTTTAAAATTCAATATAGTGATTTAAATGTAAATTTAACGGAAACTGATTGTAACAGCCGAATCAGCTGACGATACATATCCCATTGTGTTCGGAATGGGGGTTAAACGCTATGGACGGCAGGTGGTGGACCTCGTTTAGAGGTCGTTTGAAAAAGTTGACTTTTTGTATTAAAATAAAATAATTAAATAATTAAAATAATAAAAAATTAAACTTCCCCCCCCCCTTTTCTTCCTCGATGGCCCCCCCCCGATTCAGTTATTTACAAAGCAAATAAAAAAAAAAAAAAAAGAAGACGAAACCCTAAATACCCGAAGCCGCCGCCCTCTGACGTTCGAGCCATCGCCAGCGCCGCCGCTCCGATCCTGGAAGCCATCGCCGAAGCCACCGCCTGACGCTGAGCCGCCCTCGCAACATCCTCCTCCCACCGAACGACGCATCGAAGCAGAAACCCTCGCATCCCTCTGAACCACCGTCACCTCGTCGAACCCCTGAACCACCGACGCCACGAGCCACGGCCGAGCTAGGTGAGCGTTTAATTGGTTTTATTTTTATTTTTGATTTTTGTTTTGTTTTACAGAAAATTAAAACTGTTTTTTTTTGATTTAAAAACTGTTTTAAAAATGAAATATAAAACTGATTTTTTGTTTTAAGTTTTTAAAACAGAATTTTAAAAGATTTTAAAACAGAAATTTCAAAAACAGAAATTTTTAAAAGAGATTTTAAAACTGTTTTTAAAAGAAATCAAAACAGAATTTTTAAAAAAGGAATAAAAAGTAAAACTGCATTTTTTAAAATTAGTAAAAAACTGCATATTTTTTTTAAAAGTAAAAAACTGAATTTTCTTTATTTTTAAAACTGTTTTTCTTTTATTTACTTTAAAGCTAAATTTTATTTTATGTTGTAAGTGATAAAAATGTAATCTTTTATATAACATGGAAGTAAAAAATATAATTTTTCTATATTGAATAGCGAAGTAAAAATATAATTTTTCTATATTGAATAGCGAAGTAAAAATATAATTTTTCTATATTGAATAGCGAAGTAAAAATATAATTTTTCTATATTGAATAGCGAAGTAAAAAATATAATTTTTCTATATTGAATGGCGAAGTAAAAATATAATTTTTATCTATGAACTTTGAACTAAAAATTCGATTTTTATATATTGAACTTTGAAGTAAAAATTCGATTTTTATATATATAGTGAATACGGGCAACGAAGATGACGAAGGTGCGATAGCGATGAAGTTTTCTATCAGTGAAGTGCCGTGGAGCTAGGATAGCTATAGGTGAGAACTTCTCACTCAAATTCTACTTTTCTAGTTATATATATATATACTAGGATGCAGACGGTGCTTAGTAGCACCCGACACAATCGTCCACAGACCATGGACTTGTTTGTTTGGATGTTTGGTTATTGATTGCGATATTGGTTTGAATGTGGTTTGTGGCGTGAAAAATCGAATCGATAAGTTGGTTAGGATTAGACGTGCGCCGTTATAAGGCGAAGGAGTAAGGCTAGGTTAGACCCTTACTCCAAATTTTGTGGTTTGCATAACGAAATGAATTTGATTGATGTGTGAATGGCGTGGGCCTTCACTAGACCGGGGATAAGGCTAGGCCTTGTCCCGTTTCTGGTATCGTGCCGTTATGCCGCCGAAATTTTCTAAAATAAGTTAGAAAAATAAAAATAGCATTTTATTTAAAGAATGAACTGAATAGAAATTCATATGTTAAAATAAAATGTGTTACCGTTAAAAATATAATTTTTAACGTGAATGTGAATAAATAAATATTCATTTACAAACCAGACGGTTTGTTTATGTACACCTATTTGAATGACGTTGATTGGGTCGATAAATTTTACACATCGCCTAACTGCACAAATAAAACATGTGTTTGATTGTTTGAAACCCCACACGGGTGTTAGGATGAAATTTGAAGTTCACTCATCCTGATTGATTAAATATGTCGATCGATTGATTGACAAGCTGCTATAAGCGTTAAATGTCTATATTTGATGCTTATACAGTGTAGTGCACTTTGGTTGATGGTTGATTATTTTTCAAGGCTATTATACATGTGTTGTATGAAAATCCATATAATTAACTTTATATGGTAATTGATTGGGCCTCATTCCAGTTTTGAAAAAGAAATATTTGAAAAAGAAATATTTGAAATAGAATATTTGAAAATAGAAAATTTATGAAGCCGTGTTGATTAGATTGACGCCATTTTGACGTGAACGATATTTATATCAATTTTAAGCGATTTCGAAATGAATTGAATTGAAAACGATTTTGAATTGAATTGAAAACGATTTCGAATTGAATTGAAAACAAATTGAAATGAATTCAAATTGAATTGAAATTTGAATTGAATAGAAATGAATTTTAAAACGAATTTATAAAGAAGAATTCAATTTTTATTTTAATTGAAAAGGAAGTTGAAATTGTTTTTGAAACGAATTCAAAACTATTTATATAATTCGTTTTAAATAGAAATCGACGAAATATATATTATATATATTATATATAATATAATGGCCTGAATAGAACGCGCCGCGCCGCGGCAGTTCGCGAATTTCGACCATTTATTTCAAACGGACATTACAGGAGATCCGACCGTCGGATTCTCCTAAAACCGGAACCGTTGGGTTCGTATCGAAAAGAGCTTTCTAATTAATGTTAGAAATTTGAAATCTAACGGTTGGATTTGGAGATACGTCCAAATCAAATTCGAAAAAGGTCGTTGTAAGTGCAGTTCGATGGCCATTGTTGGAAATCGACTGTACGGGCCTTGATAAAATTATTAAAAATAGTAATAATTTGTGTAAAATCATAAGAAATGATTTGTGAAAGTTTGGGGTGAAAATCTCCATATTTGAAAAGATAAAAAAATGGATTTTTATCGAAATGAACTAGTTTTGAACTAGAATTATAATTCTATTTATTTTTAAATAAATAAATTGAATTTGAAATGGTTTTGAAAATAACCAAAATTTCCAATGATTGCATTGGAGTGGATTTGAATCGAAATTGTCTTCGGAATATTTCGATGTTGGAATTCGTGACATTACAGGTGTTGTTATGGAAATTTGAAAGATATATATTTGTATCGTTATTTCCAATACGACATTTGTTAGTCGTAGAATTCGATATTGAATATAAGCCGATATATTTTCTATTCAGAGCCTTGTATTGAATATCGAATGTGATTTGGGTTTGTCGTGAATGGTGTCTTCACTAACACTGTTCTTGAACCCAGTTGAGAAAAGATTAAATCTTTTTATTTAGATTTAATGAAGTGTACCAATTAAATGATATTTAATTGGAATTGAATTGGTATTGATTTTTGGGTTTATCGTGAACAGTGTTTTAAATAACACTTGTTCTTTAACCCGATAATTAATGGAATGTGATTTTGGGTTTATCGTGAATCGTGTTTTAAATGACACTGATTCTTTAACCCAGATAATGATTAAAACTAAGTGGAGTTTTAATGAATCTTTAATTAGATTGAAAAGATCGAGAATGGAGTATCACCAGTTTTGCTCCAGGCGATAGATAAATCTGTAATTAGATTTGAATGTGAAATTTAGAAACTAACTGGCGGTTAGCCAAGCAGAATGGTTTTCTGGATATTGATCTGATGTTGGTTTCGGCCTTCGGGGTTAATATTTGGGGAATTATTCTCTTGATTAATTTACGGTTAGTGACTAATGAATTGGAATGAGGCGTATGTTGTGTTTGTGTAACACTTATTTAAAATATACGCGAGTTATTCGGAAAGACCGGGTTTATCCCATTCTGAGTAACTGATACGACGATAAGTCGAAGACGAAGACGATGGTCGAAGACCGGAGGTCTTCACGTCGTTTGGGTGATAACTGATGATCTTGATTGGGCTGTACACCCAAGAAGATGGAAACAGTTAGTGATCGTCCAGACGTACTTGGAGATCGATGGATATGCGGGGTACTAGGTGCCTCCGGTTTCGTTCAGACCCAGAACGGACTTGTAAATGGACTGTGTGTCTGACATCGGATTTCATTCTGTGTGACTGATATCGGTTGCATAGGATGGCTTGCCTGTGTGGCATGCTAAGATGCAAATGATCAAGGCTTCTGTTGAAAAGCAAAGTCTTGTGGTTGATGATCAAAGCACGACCTTTGTGGCGTAGCTTTGTGTAACGTTTGATTCGCGAGTTTCACACCCGGTATGAATCAAAAACGGGAGACGGACCTCAGGGAGGGCATGCGTTTCTTTCTAGTTAGAAGTGGCGTCAGTGGTTTTACACGCCCTGACGAGTTTGACTTATGTTGTTGTTGCTGTTGCGAGGCGCCTCGGTTATATCGGTTTCGGCCGAATGCATTCTGGTCGGCTGACGGACCAGACTTACACCCCATAGGGTGGGGAGACGTATTGTTCAGGCATAATAATCCACTCCGTGTGGACCGGCCCTGACGATCCAAGGGGCAGTTGCGGCTGTTCCTGAGGGGCGGGCTAGAGCGTCTCGAATCGGTTGAGGATCTTGCCCCTAGCCTCGGTTCATAGATGGAAACCCAATTTCCAAATACGTGACATTTGCGGTTTTATTTGTAAACCTATATATGGCGACATAGTGGTATGGGGCATTCATGCCGCCTATGATTGATACTTATGATTTGAAGTTGTTTTATACACTATGCACTTATTATAGTATCAAATGATTTGTTTTAAACGTATCAAGCATTCTTTGGCTGTTATAAGGGAAAACCCTATCCCCCGGTTTGCGTTGCATTGTGTGATAGGAACTGGGTCTTATAACAGCTTCATCTTTCTTTATTTAGCATTGCGCTGCTGTTTTATGCACTGGTATTCTTGGGAGGAAACCCGTTCCGTGTTATACGGCGTGGTCCCTTGATTTACCTAACTTTTAAAATAAAGAATAATAACTATTTTAGTTCTCACACCAGTCACATGACTGACCTGGAGTTTATTGTTTTAACCTAAACTCTGGGTGCCCTTATTTTGACACGGGCAGCTAGTAGTTTTGGTTTTGCAGATTTATATTCACAGGATCCTGGTTTACAGCTGGAACGATATCCGGAAAGCTTTGTATCCGTATATCTTCTTCTAGTTGTGTATTGTATTATTTTCCGCTGCGATGTATTTAAATGTAATTTAAATCTCTGATATTTCTGTGTAATATTCTTTTATACTCTGCATATTCTTGTAATCTGATGCATCGTTGTAATATACAATGAAATGTTCTTTTATATGCATTCTGTTGTGGTTTGTTCTCGAACTATCCGACACTTTCCTTTACGGGGAAGTTGCGGGTCTTTACACGTGGTATCAGAGCTTTGGTTTACAAAGCTAGAGAACAAGGCACATTAGAAACATACGAAAGAATTCATCAGATATTGGATTAGCAATATCCAATGGGAATGACTCGTTAGAGATAGGATCAGTAGTATCCTAGAACGAGTGTGAAGAGTATATTTTTAAAATGAAAACAAATTTTTGTTTTGAAAATATAAATCAATTATTCGTATTTGATTATCTATTTATTTTGAATATGGACATTCCAATATATAAAGATTTTGCATATACGCGTCATGAACGTATATTCGAAGTTTTAATATACTGGATAGATATAGGACCGCACTCTAGTAGCCCGGAGATGTTCTGATGGTGGTTCGAAACATCATCAGCATTTATTTTCGAGTGACGAAGGTGTGATACCTATATATTTCCATTAGACTGGTGTGAGAACCAAACCTATATATATAGCTAGGACACATTGTTGTGAATTGACATCAAGAACATGATTTTAGTATATGTATCAAAATTATGAATTTGAAACTCTAATTCACTAATCGATTGATGTTTGTGTTGTTTCGTTATTTGTTTGCTAATTTTTAGCCGTTTAGCCTAATTATATCAAATATTGAACGATATTGAAAATTGGTCGCATCTGCTTGCATATACATATATATCATTGAACAGGTCATAGCAAGGAGGCTAGAGCCAGAGAATAAAATTTGTTTGCCCGACAAATAGGTACATGTTTACTACATAATTTCCTGTTTTGTTTGGGTGATGATGATTTTGTGAGCCTATTGGCTAGCCGCTTGGCTTTTTCTTTTTCTTTTTGAGATCTGAAGGACCGGGGAAGCTATTTGAAATTCCCCGATGCTCCCGGTGCAGGGGAGGTTATGGCGAAATTTTTCAAAAATTTAGGGTGTTAGCCAAATTTTTGAAATTTTGAAAATTCTCAGAAACTAAAGAGTTGGAGAATGGAAGCCAGATCGAACGTAGAGCTGAATAATCAAACCACTTTCGACTTTGTTCCTTTTCGGGGACGAAAAGTTTTAAGTGGGGGAGATTGTAACAACCCGGAAAATCTGGGCCAGTTTAAAATTTTTGTTTTGGCAATTTTAGCGAATTTAGATTATTTAAAATGAATTATTTTAAATAATATCGACGAGAAATTTATTTTGAATTGAAATTCGACGTATATATTATATACGTCGTCGTTAGAATATATAATAATTATATATAATTATAAAAGGAATAGAAAATGGCGCGGTAGTTCGAAAATTCGATTTCTAATTTCAAATGAATATACAGAATTCAATATAAGTCAGAATTGAACGAAACAAGAAATATTTGAATCTGTATAACTATATCTTTGGAACGAAGTTAACAAACTGAAATTTCATTTTAGAAATGATAAGGTATGTCCAGTTGAAAATTAGAAATAGTCGCTGTGGAATTTATATATATTTTTATATATATAAGGCCCTTAAAAATAGCAATTTTGCAAACGTCCTCGGATTTCGACGAAACCACTTTTGTTGGGTCCGTGAGGTCGAGTTATTGCTAGATTTCAAATTTCATAATTTTTCGAGTTAATATGTGAGCGTGGCAAAAGAAAACGTGTTTTGACCATTTCAGTTGATTTTAATCGACTGGAAATTGGCCATTTTTCTAACGGTCTCAGAATTCGACGAAACTAGTTTTGTTAGGACCGTATCGTCAATACGAAGCTAGAAAATATTTTTTTTGGAATTTTTCTAGTTAGTATGTGACCCCGGTAATTTGAAATGTACGTTTAAAATTCAATATAGTGATTTAAATGTAAATTTAACGGAAACTGATTGTAACAGCCGAATCAGCTGACGATACATATCCCATTGTGTTCGGAATGGGGGTTAAACGCTATGGACGGCAGGTGGTGGACCTCGTTTAGAGGTCGTTTGAAAAAGTTGACTTTTTGTATTAAAATAAAATAATTAAATAATTAAAATAATAAAAAATTAAACTTCCCCCCCCCCTTTTCTTCCTCGATGGCCCCCCCCCGATTCAGTTATTTACAAAGCAAATAAAAAAAAAAAAAAAAGAAGACGAAACCCTAAATACCCGAAGCCGCCGCCCTCTGACGTTCGAGCCATCGCCAGCGCCGCCGCTCCGATCCTGGAAGCCATCGCCGAAGCCACCGCCTGACGCTGAGCCGCCCTCGCAACATCCTCCTCCCACCGAACGACGCATCGAAGCAGAAACCCTCGCATCCCTCTGAACCACCGTCACCTCGTCGAACCCCTGAACCACCGACGCCACGAGCCACGGCCGAGCTAGGTGAGCGTTTAATTGGTTTTATTTTTATTTTTGATTTTTGTTTTGTTTTACAGAAAATTAAAACTGTTTTTTTTTGATTTAAAAACTGTTTTAAAAATGAAATATAAAACTGATTTTTTGTTTTAAGTTTTTAAAACAGAATTTTAAAAGATTTTAAAACAGAAATTTCAAAAACAGAAATTTTTAAAAGAGATTTTAAAACTGTTTTTAAAAGAAATCAAAACAGAATTTTTAAAAAAGGAATAAAAAGTAAAACTGCATTTTTTAAAATTAGTAAAAAACTGCATATTTTTTTTAAAAGTAAAAAACTGAATTTTCTTTATTTTTAAAACTGTTTTTCTTTTATTTACTTTAAAGCTAAATTTTATTTTATGTTGTAAGTGATAAAAATGTAATCTTTTATATAACATGGAAGTAAAAAATATAATTTTTCTATATTGAATAGCGAAGTAAAAATATAATTTTTCTATATTGAATAGCGAAGTAAAAATATAATTTTTCTATATTGAATAGCGAAGTAAAAATATAATTTTTCTATATTGAATAGCGAAGTAAAAAATATAATTTTTCTATATTGAATGGCGAAGTAAAAATATAATTTTTATCTATGAACTTTGAACTAAAAATTCGATTTTTATATATTGAACTTTGAAGTAAAAATTCGATTTTTATATATATAGTGAATACGGGCAACGAAGATGACGAAGGTGCGATAGCGATGAAGTTTTCTATCAGTGAAGTGCCGTGGAGCTAGGATAGCTATAGGTGAGAACTTCTCACTCAAATTCTACTTTTCTAGTTATATATATATATACTAGGATGCAGACGGTGCTTAGTAGCACCCGACACAATCGTCCACAGACCATGGACTTGTTTGTTTGGATGTTTGGTTATTGATTGCGATATTGGTTTGAATGTGGTTTGTGGCGTGAAAAATCGAATCGATAAGTTGGTTAGGATTAGACGTGCGCCGTTATAAGGCGAAGGAGTAAGGCTAGGTTAGACCCTTACTCCAAATTTTGTGGTTTGCATAACGAAATGAATTTGATTGATGTGTGAATGGCGTGGGCCTTCACTAGACCGGGGATAAGGCTAGGCCTTGTCCCGTTTCTGGTATCGTGCCGTTATGCCGCCGAAATTTTCTAAAATAAGTTAGAAAAATAAAAATAGCATTTTATTTAAAGAATGAACTGAATAGAAATTCATATGTTAAAATAAAATGTGTTACCGTTAAAAATATAATTTTTAACGTGAATGTGAATAAATAAATATTCATTTACAAACCAGACGGTTTGTTTATGTACACCTATTTGAATGACGTTGATTGGGTCGATAAATTTTACACATCGCCTAACTGCACAAATAAAACATGTGTTTGATTGTTTGAAACCCCACACGGGTGTTAGGATGAAATTTGAAGTTCACTCATCCTGATTGATTAAATATGTCGATCGATTGATTGACAAGCTGCTATAAGCGTTAAATGTCTATATTTGATGCTTATACAGTGTAGTGCACTTTGGTTGATGGTTGATTATTTTTCAAGGCTATTATACATGTGTTGTATGAAAATCCATATAATTAACTTTATATGGTAATTGATTGGGCCTCATTCCAGTTTTGAAAAAGAAATATTTGAAAAAGAAATATTTGAAATAGAATATTTGAAAATAGAAAATTTATGAAGCCGTGTTGATTAGATTGACGCCATTTTGACGTGAACGATATTTATATCAATTTTAAGCGATTTCGAAATGAATTGAATTGAAAACGATTTTGAATTGAATTGAAAACGATTTCGAATTGAATTGAAAACAAATTGAAATGAATTCAAATTGAATTGAAATTTGAATTGAATAGAAATGAATTTTAAAACGAATTTATAAAGAAGAATTCAATTTTTATTTTAATTGAAAAGGAAGTTGAAATTGTTTTTGAAACGAATTCAAAACTATTTATATAATTCGTTTTAAATAGAAATCGACGAAATATATATTATATATATTATATATAATATAATGGCCTGAATAGAACGCGCCGCGCCGCGGCAGTTCGCGAATTTCGACCATTTATTTCAAACGGACATTACAGGAGATCCGACCGTCGGATTCTCCTAAAACCGGAACCGTTGGGTTCGTATCGAAAAGAGCTTTCTAATTAATGTTAGAAATTTGAAATCTAACGGTTGGATTTGGAGATACGTCCAAATCAAATTCGAAAAAGGTCGTTGTAAGTGCAGTTCGATGGCCATTGTTGGAAATCGACTGTACGGGCCTTGATAAAATTATTAAAAATAGTAATAATTTGTGTAAAATCATAAGAAATGATTTGTGAAAGTTTGGGGTGAAAATCTCCATATTTGAAAAGATAAAAAAATGGATTTTTATCGAAATGAACTAGTTTTGAACTAGAATTATAATTCTATTTATTTTTAAATAAATAAATTGAATTTGAAATGGTTTTGAAAATAACCAAAATTTCCAATGATTGCATTGGAGTGGATTTGAATCGAAATTGTCTTCGGAATATTTCGATGTTGGAATTCGTGACATTACAGGTGTTGTTATGGAAATTTGAAAGATATATATTTGTATCGTTATTTCCAATACGACATTTGTTAGTCGTAGAATTCGATATTGAATATAAGCCGATATATTTTCTATTCAGAGCCTTGTATTGAATATCGAATGTGATTTGGGTTTGTCGTGAATGGTGTCTTCACTAACACTGTTCTTGAACCCAGTTGAGAAAAGATTAAATCTTTTTATTTAGATTTAATGAAGTGTACCAATTAAATGATATTTAATTGGAATTGAATTGGTATTGATTTTTGGGTTTATCGTGAACAGTGTTTTAAATAACACTTGTTCTTTAACCCGATAATTAATGGAATGTGATTTTGGGTTTATCGTGAATCGTGTTTTAAATGACACTGATTCTTTAACCCAGATAATGATTAAAACTAAGTGGAGTTTTAATGAATCTTTAATTAGATTGAAAAGATCGAGAATGGAGTATCACCAGTTTTGCTCCAGGCGATAGATAAATCTGTAATTAGATTTGAATGTGAAATTTAGAAACTAACTGGCGGTTAGCCAAGCAGAATGGTTTTCTGGATATTGATCTGATGTTGGTTTCGGCCTTCGGGGTTAATATTTGGGGAATTATTCTCTTGATTAATTTACGGTTAGTGACTAATGAATTGGAATGAGGCGTATGTTGTGTTTGTGTAACACTTATTTAAAATATACGCGAGTTATTCGGAAAGACCGGGTTTATCCCATTCTGAGTAACTGATACGACGATAAGTCGAAGACGAAGACGATGGTCGAAGACCGGAGGTCTTCACGTCGTTTGGGTGATAACTGATGATCTTGATTGGGCTGTACACCCAAGAAGATGGAAACAGTTAGTGATCGTCCAGACGTACTTGGAGATCGATGGATATGCGGGGTACTAGGTGCCTCCGGTTTCGTTCAGACCCAGAACGGACTTGTAAATGGACTGTGTGTCTGACATCGGATTTCATTCTGTGTGACTGATATCGGTTGCATAGGATGGCTTGCCTGTGTGGCATGCTAAGATGCAAATGATCAAGGCTTCTGTTGAAAAGCAAAGTCTTGTGGTTGATGATCAAAGCACGACCTTTGTGGCGTAGCTTTGTGTAACGTTTGATTCGCGAGTTTCACACCCGGTATGAATCAAAAACGGGAGACGGACCTCAGGGAGGGCATGCGTTTCTTTCTAGTTAGAAGTGGCGTCAGTGGTTTTACACGCCCTGACGAGTTTGACTTATGTTGTTGTTGCTGTTGCGAGGCGCCTCGGTTATATCGGTTTCGGCCGAATGCATTCTGGTCGGCTGACGGACCAGACTTACACCCCATAGGGTGGGGAGACGTATTGTTCAGGCATAATAATCCACTCCGTGTGGACCGGCCCTGACGATCCAAGGGGCAGTTGCGGCTGTTCCTGAGGGGCGGGCTAGAGCGTCTCGAATCGGTTGAGGATCTTGCCCCTAGCCTCGGTTCATAGATGGAAACCCAATTTCCAAATACGTGACATTTGCGGTTTTATTTGTAAACCTATATATGGCGACATAGTGGTATGGGGCATTCATGCCGCCTATGATTGATACTTATGATTTGAAGTTGTTTTATACACTATGCACTTATTATAGTATCAAATGATTTGTTTTAAACGTATCAAGCATTCTTTGGCTGTTATAAGGGAAAACCCTATCCCCCGGTTTGCGTTGCATTGTGTGATAGGAACTGGGTCTTATAACAGCTTCATCTTTCTTTATTTAGCATTGCGCTGCTGTTTTATGCACTGGTATTCTTGGGAGGAAACCCGTTCCGTGTTATACGGCGTGGTCCCTTGATTTACCTAACTTTTAAAATAAAGAATAATAACTATTTTAGTTCTCACACCAGTCACATGACTGACCTGGAGTTTATTGTTTTAACCTAAACTCTGGGTGCCCTTATTTTGACACGGGCAGCTAGTAGTTTTGGTTTTGCAGATTTATATTCACAGGATCCTGGTTTACAGCTGGAACGATATCCGGAAAGCTTTGTATCCGTATATCTTCTTCTAGTTGTGTATTGTATTATTTTCCGCTGCGATGTATTTAAATGTAATTTAAATCTCTGATATTTCTGTGTAATATTCTTTTATACTCTGCATATTCTTGTAATCTGATGCATCGTTGTAATATACAATGAAATGTTCTTTTATATGCATTCTGTTGTGGTTTGTTCTCGAACTATCCGACACTTTCCTTTACGGGGAAGTTGCGGGTCTTTACAGGTATAAACCTTGCACTTTTGGTCAATCAAACTATAACCACCCAAATACTATCGTGACCCGGCCTAGTCCTTGGTAACCTATCAATGAAATCCATTGAGGATTGTTCCCACTTCCGTTCGGGAATTTCCAATGGTTGTAATAACAACTAGGTTTCTCTTGATCGGCTTTAACTAACTGGCAATTCATGCACTTGGATATAAACTTCCCAACGTCTCTTTTCATCCCTTCCCAGTAGTAGGTCTGCTTCATGTCTCGATACATTTTGTTATCACCGGGATGTATAGTCAATCTCGACTGACGACACCCTCAAAGTACTTCATCTCTCAATCCATTAATGTTGGGTACGACTAGTCTCCCATTCTTTCGAAGCCATCCTTCTCAATCAAGCCCATACTTGTTCATCTCCTCACCGTCGATACGCATCTCTAACTTGGAGATGATTTCAAATTGGTTAGGATCGTCGCTCTGACTTGAACCAATCTGCTCAGTCAAAGTCGGTATAATCATCAAACTTGCTAACATTTCTGGATCTAGTTCACATTTAGGTCTGAAATCGTATCCCACGATATACTTCAGTTGCTTCAATTCCAGGAACATAGCCCCCAAAGTGGCATGTCTCCTACTTAATGCATCAGCTACAGCATTTCCCTTCCCGGGTGTGTATGCGATATTGAAATCATATGAAGCCAATAACTCTAACCATCTCTGTTGACGAAGATTTAAATCCTTTTGAGAGAAATGATATTTTAATGACTTATGATCAGTAAAAAACTCGAATCTTTCTCCCAGGAGATAGTGTCTTTACATATTTAATACGAACACAATCGCTGCCAATTCCGAATCATGGGTAGGATATCTTTTCTCGTGTGGTTTCAGTTGCCGACTAGCATAAGCTACAAACCAACCTCCTTGCATCAGTACAACACCTAGCCCGGTACTACAAGCATCCGTGTATACCGTCATTTCTTCGTTCCCCTTAGGAATGACTAACACTAGTGTGCATGTTAACTTTTCCTTTAGACTCTTAAATGAATACTCACGCCATTCGTCCTAGACGGAAGCTTGATTCTTCTTGGTCAACTGAGTTAACGGTGTCGCTATCTTGGAGAAGTCTTGGATAAACTTACGATAATATCCAGCTAATCCCAAGAAACTTCTCATGTCGGTTGCATTCTTGGGTGTAGACCAATCTTGCACCATAGCTACTTTCGCAGGATCCACGGCAATACCATTTTCTGAAACAACATGGCCCAAAAATCTCAATTCCCTACTCCAGAAGTGACACTTAGAAATTTTTTCTTTCAATTGGTGTTTCCTTAACATCTCCATCACTGTCCTCAAATGTTCCTTGTGTTCTTCCTCCGTCCTCGAATAAATTAAGATATTGTCCATGAACACAAGAACAAACTTATTCAATTGATCTCTGAAAACCCTATTCATAAGATCCACAAAGTATGCCGGTGCATTGGTCAACCCAAATGGCACGACCAACCACTCATAAAATCCAGACAGTGTCCGAAATGCCATTTTAGGTATACTCTCAGCTGCTACTCGGAGCTGATGAAAACCTGTCGTGAGATCCAACTGGGAAAACACACTTGATTCATTCAACTGATCAAACAAATCGTCTATCCGCGGAAGGGGATACTTATTCTTCCTCGTCACCTTGTTCAACTCGCAGTAGCCCACACATAAGTGAAGGGAACCATCTGCCTTAGTAGCAAATACAACTGGTGCTCCCTACTCGGAAACACTCCTTCTGATAAATCCCTTCTTCAAAAGATTTCCAACTTACACTTCGAGCTCTCGCTGCTCCTTTGGCGCCATACGACAGAGTGGCATCACTATAGGTCTGGCATCTTTCACTAAATCAATCCAAAACTCAATCTCTCAGTGTGGTGGAAGTCCGGTCACTTCCATGAAGACGTCCGGATATGGCCAGCAATGGGCACATCTAACAACTCATCATGCGGGATGCCGAGGGAATTTAGAAAACTAGCCATCACCCCATCACTAGGTAGGCTACCAAACACTACCCTCCGCACATCATCCGCTCTAACTATCACTAAAAAGCCCTCACAGTCTACCACCACCCCATATCTTTGGAGCCAATCGACTTCCAAGATAACGCCAAACCCAGTAAAGCCCAAAATAAAGCAATCACAAACGAACATGCATCCATGACTCGATAAGATCAAATTTCAACAAATCATATTAAGCTAGTCGAACCACTGATCAGGCTCATCACAACTAAAGGCCTATCGACTAGCGCGGTCTCCAGTTCCAACCTATCTACTAGGTCACTAGATATGAAAGAATGGGAACCCCCGGTATCAAACAAAAATCGAATAGGAACATCATAAATAGAAAGCATACCTTGAATAACAACATTCTTTCCTTTCTCCACCGCGGTTGGGGAATTCAATGAAGAAGGAACAGCATTGATAGCAAATGCTTTCACGATCTGCTGCTCTTTAGGAGTTTGTGGACATCTATCCTTGTGATGTCCCACTTGGGCGCAATTGAAGCACTTCCTGTCCGCTGGCTTAGCTCGACATTCTTTAGCATAGTGGCTCTTCTTGCCACAACTATAGCACTCTACATCTTTCTTATCCCTCTTTTTCTAACAATCCTTGGTCTGATTCTACTTCCTTTTAATCTGAGAATTATTCTTACGTCCACCGCTTACCTGCGGCTTTGGCCCTTCTGCAGATGTAATAGCGACCTTAGTCTTGGACTTGGGATAAAGGCTCTTTGATCTCAATGCTTTCCCAACAACCGATTCGAAAGTCCCATCAATATGGTTTATAAGCCTTTCTCGCAAGTACGTATCTAAGACAGTTATGAAACTCTCATTCTTCTTCTCGACAGTATCGATAAGAGATAATCCATATTTCGATAAAGTATCGGATTCAGCAACATATTTCGAGACTGCCCTACCATTCAGCTTAAGTTCCAAGAATTTCCAAAACAATTCTGATTTCTGAGCAGCTGAGGTAAACTTGTCACTGAAGCGAGTCTTAAACTGATTCCAAGTAACTTGATCCTCAGGAGTAGTTGCTTTAATGGCATTCCACCAATTCATAGCCCGTCCTTGCAGTTGACGCGATGCTAACTTTCTTTTCATTGCATCCTCGATCCCCAAATCCTCGAAGATGCGCTCACAACTATCCAGCCAATATTGAACATCTGTAGCCGATTCTGTTCCATGGAACGACTTTCCATCAAGATTAGTATAATCCTTACTGAGCTTGGCGAAATCCGCCCTAGGCGCCTGCATAGCTGCACCACCACCATTAGCAGCATTTGGAACTTCCCCCTGAATATCCCTAAGCATCTCCCTCATGAATGCAGTAAACACCGCCCTCATTTCATGGACATTCCTATCATTGGCCCTTGAACTCGTACTCCTCGTATATCGGCTCAACGTTCAATCTATAAAGAGAAATGACTAACCATATCCATAGTGGTGGCAGTGCAGTGCGACTTCATCCTTAGATATACTAATAGTGTGTATGTGTGTATATATATATAGCTTTTTGAAAACCAAAATATCACAAATATGCGCTCTCATATTCATATACTATCTCTCCATGATTTTTTCCTCTTGGTTAACTATGCAACCTAGGCTCTGATACCAAGTGTGACGGCCCTCCCTGGACCAGCGGACATTTCCCCAAAATGCGCTATGCCAATGCCCGACTAGCACGGGACGGTCGTCAAAAGAGAAGGGTTCTGAAACAAAGAATCACCAAAGAACCTGTAATATATCTCGCACCACATGGCATAAAATATAATAGTAACATAACTTGACATAAAACAGGTGAGACAGTGCATAAGCTGAAAACTAAACTATCATAGCAGCGGAAATCCAAAATACAGCTTATGATCTAAACCATTATTACAACTTCAAAATACTATCTTTAAAGCAAAAGAAAAGGTACACTACTAATGCTCAAAGCAGTGACCATCAACAACAGAGGGAGAATATATGTAAATAGTACATGGAAGCCTCCTACTCGTCTTCGGACATCTACTCGCACATCACTACCTAACTTGTCTCTAGTCTGCTTGTTTAGGAGCACCCAGAGTAATAGGAAGAGACACAAAACTCTGGGTCAGAAAAAATTCTAGTATGAGCGATAGGCAACAAAACAAAACAAAACAACAACAGGTATAAATAGATTATACCTGAACCTGGTCCTGCTACCAAAGAGTTTGCACAACAAGATGTACAGTACTCTGAGGTAACACTAACATAAAATGTGAAAATAAGAGTGTGCATGTCATGGTGATAGCAAACATCAAACATAGAAATCATCCTCACACCTCTCACTTAGTGCGTAAAGCATATGATATCCACCGCTTTGGTCACTAGAACCATTTGGGGCTACAACGGAGCCCAACTCCGGATATCCTTTACTACGACCACTTTTGCCCTTGGGGGTTCTGATGGAACTTAGCTCCATACAACTTTGACTCCACTGCACTGGTCCATAGCCAGTGCCCCCTCCATCATAGTGAATCAAAGCTAGAAATATCAATAACCCCTTTACACACCTCTCGAAGAAAGGTCCAACTCATGAAGTTAATTCGTTGGTTTCCATTTGGATCCTGAGTGCTAACTTCTCATTTGAACTACATTTGCATCTCGGGTTTTGGTCGTTATCCTGTTCGCACTTCAATTTCCATTCGGTTCGCGATATACAAGTGGCTCGCAGTTCATGCTTATCTCCAGCTCATAGGTCTTATTCTGGTTCGTGACCCTCTTTTTCTGGACTGGCTTGTGGCTCGTGATAATGGGTCGTGGCTCCAAGCTCCTGGCGGTTCGTAATGCTGCATCGATTTGTGCAGGCGATGGTAATCTGGCTCGAGATGGCTCGTGGATCCCTCCATCACTCGGTTCGTGGTCGAGCTCGATCGGGTCGTGGTCCTTCATGCGACTCACGAGTGGGCGGTTTGTGATGCTTGTTCAAGAACGGGTCGGGTCTGACCAATTTCTGCAACTTTTCCTGCAAGCTATTTACGCCATATGACGACGTATTCGACCACTCTAACTTTGCTAAACAATTACAAATCATACCAAACAGTAATAGCAACATCTAGAATCAACCACAAACACCAAAACAACAATTTAACATGTCAATATGGATCAAACATACCCAAAACCCATGTTTTCTCCTTAATCATGTTTAACTATATCTAGCAATATGACTAGAAAACTTAATCCAAATTTCTAACAGAGGCATAAAATAATATTTTAGAATTTATACATATTTTTCCATGTTTTTATCATGCATAATTTCGTTAATTATCATTAATCACCCCTAATTAGCCGTAATTAGTGAATGAAAGTGCAAATCACTCACCTTAGCCACAAATTTATCTCAGATCTGAAAATATCTATGATCAGATTCGAATTTCTATGCAACAAAGTAGCTCTACCTCCAATTTGATGTCACTTTGCCTTGATTTGACGTAGTTATGCTTTATATGTGATTTAAAAGGTAATTTGGAAGTGATTTAGAAGATGGAGGCCATTGCTAGGGTTCAAGAGATGTAAGTGGCAGCTAGAAAACTGAAATGAAATGTTTTTCCAAACCATTTTAGCCCTCCCATAATCCTAATCCCAAAATGAGTTATGGGCCTAGGTGGTAATCACTCTATTAAGCCCGGTTAAGCTGTTTTTCACCTTCCAAACCTTGTTTGTGCCATATCTCCCAAATGGTAAGTCTGTTTGATTAATGTTACCACTTTACGGAAAGGTAAACCATCATTCGAATCCAGTCGAATTGGTTTTAGGTCAAAACTCCTTACCAATCAAAAGTTAAAGGTGAAACAAGATTCGCCCGGGGTAAAATGGTCATTTAAAATTCAGCAAAAATTGTGAACATGGTAAACGACCCCAATAGTCGTTCCCCAAAGTTACACGACCATACAACTTCGTATGTGAATAAAATAAATATTCAACGATCCTTAATGCGTAGAATGCGGGTCGTTACATTTTATCCTTGCGCTGTGAGTTCTACGACAAGTTCTGTGTATGTTTACCTAATTAGCTGATTGTCCATAGCTTCCTGGCACACCTTTCAGTGCATTATTCCTCTTGTGAAGTGCAGGGTTTATGGGTGGTCGTCACAACTTGCATCCCCACTACTAGGATTTTGACAGGTTATGCATAGCAGATTAATAATCCCGCATAACCCCAGCATATAAAACAGGTTAAGTTTATCGGGTTCATATAACCCCCACAAATTTAAAAGATTTACTTAACCCCGCATTGATTCAAGCAAGTTTACTTGACCCCTACATAATTTGACAGGTTCATATAACCCCCACGGATTTAAACAGGTTAAGTATTACAAGTTAACATATTATCTGTTCATGTATGTTAATGCACCAGACCTCTCACACTAGGTTGGCCACTTGTGGATGCTAGATATGCCGTGTGGTTCCGGGCAGACTTCTACCACAAGTTGAACTTAACCTCGTGTCTTAGCACAGTTACGTGTACATTTACGCACTAGACTCCTCACATTAAATTATCCACTTGTGGATGCGGGATTTGCCGGGCGGTTCCGGGGAGACTTATACCATAGGTCGAATTTAACCTCATGTCTGAGTGCGGTTACAATTTCAATTTACTAAAAATTTAGGCTTATTCGGTCTAAAATAATTATTCATGTTCATCATAGGTTATTCCCCCAAATCCCAGTCCTGATTCACGATACAAGTTATGTGCCAATTTATCTTTCCCAACTATTCCCAATTTCGTCCGTTCGCATATTTCAGCGATAGGCCTAGGCTTGAAGGTAGCCTAGGCTATAAAAATAAAAAGATAAAGAGGTAGAGAAGAGAACAGAAATAGGAATAATTACAAGATAGGCATATGGCGACAGAAATAGGCATAATAACAGAATAGGCATATGATGACAGAACTAGGCATATGAGAACCGAATAGTGGATCCGGCGTACACGTAATGGTAGATCGATTTAGGTATGAATCAGATTCTTAACAGGCATAGGTTTAGATCATGATTTATTTACATGTCGGGATTACTTGTTAAATGTTTATATCTAAAAATAACATGAACTCACCGAGACTAGATCTAAAATACAAAGAAAAGAATGTTGATGTTGAAGCAGAGATTCTTGAATATGTATAAGTTGTTTTTGCAAAAAAATAGGCTAATTCAATCTAAATGGGGCAGCATCTCGGTGTCTCCAATGTTTAAGTGCAAGGTAGAAATCTGGCCCGAATCTGTGGTGGGTCGACCCCGGGGTCAACCCTATGGTCGACACCCCCTTGTGTGGGTCGATCCCCATGTGGTGCGGGTCGACACCCAATGAGCCAGAATCCTGCTCTGTTTTCCCGCTCTGATTTTTGAATTATTTTGAGCTTTGGACTTGATTCGTTTATATATAATTCTCTTATATGTATATAAACTTCTAAGCTTAATAACTTCCTCATACGATGTCCGTTTTACGCAAACTCGGAGTCTATCTTAAATAGAATTCCAAGACGAATGCGATGGTGCAATCCATTTTACTTAATTCGCAATATTTAATTAAGTATTCTTTATTTTATAATTAAAGTATTCTTTTAAAATTATGGGGTGTTACATTCTCCCCTATTTGAAGGATTTCGTCCCCGAAATCTCCAAGTTAAAAAGTATGTATATCCTAACTTCCATCAACCATCTACTCATCCACCAATCATAGGCATACATTGTCCTTAAAAGATTTCTATTGTTTATATGAATTTTTTTGCAAAGGTGTGTGTATATGTCCCCATGCTAATGCGAAAAATAAGGCGGTCTACTGATTCAGTTGATCCCCTTAATGCAATGTAAGTGCCATGAATCCAACATGTATGCAAATAATCCTAATATATCATGTAAACTCTAAATGTGTGCACAATCATCCATCTAAGTGCAACATCCATATGATGACATACTCATTTCCGTCCATAAAAAGAAAAAGAAAATGCACACTCATCCATATACTGTATAAGAGTGATTGAGTCGATCTAGTGCCTATTGCGTATATATGCATCCACGAGCAACCACTAGAAAACATTTGCATCCACTTGCACCCATCAAACATAACATGCCTCAAACACATGTTTACGTCCATTGGTTCCCTATCTAAAGGTTGAAAATTCGATTGATAGGATATACTTAGATGACAGAAACAAGTATGAATAAAAGCTTTGGAAAAAGAAGTTAAGAACATACCTTTGAGAAGAAAAGCATATGAAGCGTGAATCTTGTCTTCAGTCTCCCGAGTTGCATCCTCATGGTCTTCTCCCCATTGAACTTTCATCAAATTGACCACTCGGTTGCGTAGCTTCTTAACCTCTGATCCAAGAATACGGGTAGGAACTCGTCTAACTATCGCCTCTCTTTCCACCTCTACTCCTCAAGCATACTCGGCTCAACTACCACTCATGTATCATGTAGACACTTCTACAAATGAGAAATGTGGAAAACATCATGAACACCTGCCAATCTTTCTGGTAGTTTCACCCTTAAGCCATTTGGCTAATCCGTTATGTTATGGGAAATGACCTTATAAACCTTGGCGCCAATTTCCCTATAGATCCAAGGCGAACCACATTCCTCAAAGGTGATACCCTAATGAAAACCATGTCTCCCGCATCAAACTCAATATCATTCCTTCTCTTATCTGCGTAGGACTTCTGCCTATCCTAAGCTATCTTCATGTGTTTGCGGATAAGATCAATCTTCTTTGAAGTTTCTCTAATCATCTCATATCCAAGTAGAAGCCTATTTGTAGACTCCCACCAATAAGTTGGTGATCTACAAGGTCGACCGTACAATGCCTCGAAGGGTGCCATGCCAATGCTAGCTTGATAACTGTTGTACGCAAACTCTACCAAAGGAAGATTCTCCTTCTATGTCCCTCTGAAGTATAGGATACACAGTCTTAAAAGATCCTCAAGAACTCTATTCACCCTCTTCGTTTGCCCATCGATCTGAGGGTGATAAGCAGTGCTCAAACACAACTGTGTACCTAATGCCTCCTACAAGCTCCTCCAAAACTTACTAGTGAATATGGGGTCACAATCACTTACTATACTGGTAGGTACTCCATGTAGATGGACTATCGCACGTAGATAAACTGATGTCAACTATGCTTCCATTCTCTTACTCTTAATAAGAATGAAATAATCGCTCTTAGTAAGCCTGTCAACTATAACCCAAATACTAGTGTTGACTTTCCTCGATCTAGGTAAACCATCAATGAAATCAATAGAGACGCTCTCCCACTTCCATTGTCGTACCTCCAAAGGATGAAGTAAACCTCCGACTTCCTTTGGTCAGCTTTGACTTGCTTGCAAATCAAACATTGAGAAACAAACTCTGCTACATCTTTCTTTATCCCAGTCCAAAAGAAAACCCTCTTTATATCTCTATACATCTTATCACCACCGGGATGGATAGTCATTCTAGAATGATGGGCTTCCTCAACGACTGTCTTCAACAGAATCCCAACTCGGGGAACACATAGCCTTCCATCTCGTCGCAACCACCCTCTATTATTCATGGAATATCCACTGAGGTGAATAGAAGTCTCCCTTTACTAAGCCTATCCAAGATGTCTGTTATCTGTGGGTCCTATTGCTGCCGAGTTCCTATCTGATCCATTAGAGTAGGTCGCACCTATAAGGATGCCAATAAACCAGGTGTAAGATCCATAGATGGCCTAAAATCAAAGGTCGATATGTACTCCAAGCTCCGCCTCTCTACGAATAGTGGACTCGAAGTCGTCCTCTGCCCACTCAACACATACGCCACCATATTACCCTTACCAGGGGTATAAACAATCTTGAAATCATAAGATGCTAGGAACTCCATCCATCTCTATTGCCTTAAATTGAGATCCTTCTGCGAGAACAGATGCTTGAGAGATTTATGAATGGTACACAACTCAAATTTCTCTCCAAGTAGAAAATGACGCGAAGTCTTAAGCGTGAATACTACGGTAGCCAACTCTAAATCATAGGTAGGTAGTTCTTCTCGTGAACTCTCAACTATCGTAACATACTACCCTTCCCTCTTGCATCAAAATGGCACCAAGACCTATGCCACATGCATCAGTGAATACTATGAATACTTTGTTCCTGTCAGGCAAAGTCAATACTGGGGCTATTGTCAGAGCCATCTTCAATCGCTGAAAGCATCCTCACAGTCAAGATCCCAAGAAAAGGTTAAAATTTTCTTCATTAGTCTAGTGAGTGGGGATAATATCTTTGCAAAGTGCTTAATGAACTTCCTATAATAGCCCGGCTAAACGGAGAAAATTCCTCACATCCGTTGCATTCTTTGGAATCTTCCAATCTTGAACTGCAACTATTTTTGTGGGATCCACTGCTATCCCATCCTTGGAGACCACATAACCTAGAAATCTCACTTCCTTTCTCCAAAAATGACATTTGGAGAATTTCTCTTTAAGCTGGTGCGCTCGGAGAGTCTTCAGAACCTCTCCTCAATGTTGGGCATGCTCTTCTTCATTCTTCGAGAAGATTAGAATGTCATCTATAAAGACCACAACTAACTTATTCAGACACTCCTGAAACACCCTACTCATCAGATCCACAAAATAGGCGGGTGCATTCATCACCCAAAAGGCATGACGAGCCACTTGAAGAAACCATTTGGAGTTCTAAAAGCGGTCTTGTCTATACTGTCCTCGGCCACCCTCAACTAATGAAACCCCATGGCCAAATCTAACAGGGAGAAAACAGGTGCACCAACAAGTTGGTCAATAGATCATCTATCCTCGAAAGTGGGTGCATATTCTTCTTAGTGAGCTTATTCAACTCCCTGTAATCCACACATAAGCGAAGCAAGAAATCTTCCTTAGTCGCGAAAACGACTGGAGCACCCTATTCAATTATGCATTGCCTAATAAACCCTTTCCCAAGTAGCTCCTCTACTTGCTTGCTGAGCTCCCCCTTTCTCTCGGAGTCATGTGGCGCATAAGCAATGCAACCGGTTTTGCATTGTCCACCAAGTATATCCGGAAATCAATCCCGCGCCTCAGACGTAAGCACTTAACCTCCTCATAAACATCTTAATACTCGCAGACAACTGGTACAGATCGTAAATCATCGACAGAAGCATCAAGCAATTCTAGGAAACTAAGAATGACAGAAACCTTAGGGTCACAAGAAATATCGAGAGTCCTCCCATAGCAAGTCAAAGCCTAACGACCCTCCTCTCACAATCCAGAATGGAACCATTCCTAGCTAGCCAATCCATCCCTAGAATCAAATAATAGCCCATGAAACCAAGTACAAGCATGTCGCACTCAAACTCGAGCCCATCAAAGATATCCTCAAATCCCGACAAATCATAGATAGATGAGTTGTTCCCTAGTAGGGTTTGAGGCAATAA
The DNA here is from genome assembly GCA_030737875.1 of Allium sativum. Taxonomy (NCBI): domain Eukaryota; kingdom Viridiplantae; phylum Streptophyta; class Magnoliopsida; order Asparagales; family Amaryllidaceae; genus Allium; species Allium sativum. The sequence goes on along the minus strand of CM060909.1, from coordinate 580,209,715 downwards.
CCGGATCCAAAATCATACTAGTACTAAGATGCAGAAACCCAACCATAGAATCTGATATAAAAGAATGCAAAGCGTCAGAATAAAAAAGAGTTCTAACAGGATGGTCGAAAATAGAAATCAACCTTCAGCAGAAACTTTCGTACCTCTGTCCGGTACACTGGGCACGAGAGCATGCCCTAACCCTCCAGAAGGTCCTGCCCATTGGCCTTGTCGTTTCTTCTTTAGTCACTCCTAAGTATAGTGTCTGACCTCACCACATTGGAAACAAGCATTCTTCCTTTTTCTGCAATCTTTTCTCAAATGACCCGCGCGTCCACAACTATAACATTTCCTCTTGTCTCGAGCTTTGTCGTTCTTTCCTCCCTTCTTTTGCTGTTGTTGTTCTTTCTTGGGCCACACTTTCTTGTTTTGTTCCATCAATATTAGCCTCTTTATTTTCGCCTTTATCTTCTTCGTGCATCAATGCCATATCAATGAGTTTCTCAAAAGTTGCCAATTGATTGAACTTATTGACGTACTCTTTGACAGACATGCCTCCTTACTTAAGTGCCAGAAACCTTTCCATTAGCATACTCTCTTCTACATGAGAAAGAGATTTCATTTTTAACCTCTATTGAAAATCATCCCAAGCCTCAACTGGATACCCTGCTTGTGTCACTTCCCACCAGAATGAAGCCTCATCTTTCAGCTGCCAAACGGCCAATTGAATCTTCCTACGGTCATCAACCTCAAAAATCCCAAACAAATCCTCCGTCTCTTTAAGCCAATTCCTTACTTCTACAAAAGTCTCGGTTCCTCGGAAACGATTTCCTCCCATTGCAAAAATCCTTGCATATCTTGGAGAAACTATTCACTCATGTAGGAGGAGGGACAGTTGCTGCAGCTGGGGGAGGGGCGTTTGCTTGGCCTCTGGCTGGTGTCGTAACATTGAGATATCTACATAACCAAGCCGGTATATAAACGCCCTCGGGAATATTCGATTCCCCAGACATGCTGAAAAGAAAAGGAAAAGGGATTCAAATAGAGAATCGAAAGATATTTCATATGGATTTTGGGAATATGTTTTTCAAAATAGACTTTTCTTTTGAAAATGCTTTCTTTTAAAACCTTTTGAAAACAATTTTCAAAACCTTTTATCCGATATTGTAACCTTCAGCTTTGATACAAAATGTGACACCCCACGTTCGTTAATGTCACTCTTTAGCATAATGCATTAAGTTCTGTGAAGCATTATACGTAAACAAAAACATCACAAGATAGATATAAAATAGCAGCGAAATTTAAAACTTTATTTTTCAAACAGAAAACATCGTGGTCCAAATTCCAGTTACAACACAAGTCTGAAATATAGAAAACCCATTACATCAAATTAAAATATCTGCCTTGCACTAAAATCATAAGAGTACAGTAATATAAAATCATAGTCCCTAAAAATAGCCATAGCAAGGTAGATAGAAAATCAAAGCGCTACATCTAAGCAGCTCCAAGCAGAAACAGAATGGAGAATCCTAATCAAGCCTGAGTATTCCCACCCTGAGAACCTAGGGGGAAGGAAGAGAGAGAGAAAATGAAACAAAACGGGTCAGACATAAAGTCTGGCAAGTCCATTTACTTTTAGGATATAAATAAGTAAAAGCATTATGACAGGCATATGAACTGGATGAGAGATAACAGTATCTTATGATAGGTAAAACAAACAGAACAAGATGAGTAGGATGAACAGAACAGAATAGATTACGCTTCTCAATTGCTTTTTTCAGCACCAATACTAGTATAACAGATATGAATGATCCTAACAGAAACAAATGGTAGAATTAGGTGTACTCCTAGTGACAAGTTTTACCCCCAACGATAATACCAGGCAGCCCAACAGAAATAACGGGTGTTACCCCAAGTGATAATAATGGGTCGTAAACAGGTAGGACTAGATGTATCCTAATTACTACCCCCAATCAATCGGCTCCTTATCCCGTAAATAACCTGTGTTGGCCCCATAGTAGGATGTATCACTTCCTAAAGTGGCAACCCTTTCCCCCGAAATGCACAACCATAACTACTAGTGCTATAGTGTCTTATTTTCCTAAGTGAATCCATGCACGCATATGACTCCTTTGGAATGCGCCATAAGACACCTCCACCCATATGAACCACTTATAATCAGCTCGGTAAGCGTGCCCTGACCCCTACCTAGTCTGGGGTCCCCCTTTGGATACTAATATAGGATACTGACTGATACAGGTCCTACACAATAGATGATACAAGCCACCCCTTAGGCTTGTGTCCCCACTACTAGGATTTTGACAGGTTATGCCTAACATATTAATAAGCTCGGATAACCCTAACATATAAAACAGGTTAAGCTTGTCTGGTTCGTATAACCCTCCATAGATTTACCAGATTTACTTCATCCACCATTGATTCAAGCAAGTTTACTTAACCCCTACATAACTTGACAGGTTTATATAATCCCCACAGATTTAAGCAGGTTAAGTATTACAAGTTAATAGATTATCTTCTCATGTATGTTAATGCACCAAACCTCTTACATTAAGTTGACCACTTGTAAATGTTGGACATGTCAGGCGGTTCCGGATAGACTTCTACCACAAGTTGGACATAATTTCATGTCTTAGCACTGTTACGTGTACATTTACACAGTAGACCCCTTATATTAAATTATCAACTTGTGGATGCTGGATTTGCTGGGCGGTTCCGGGAAGACTTCTACCACAAGTCGAATTTAACCTCATGTCTTAGTGCAGTTACAATTTCTATTTACTGAAAATTTAGGCCTATTCATTCTTAAACAATTATTCATGTTCATCATAGGTTATGACGCCAAATACAAGTCTTGATTCATGATACAACTTATGCCCCAATTTATCTTTCTCAGCCCTTCCCAATTTCATCCGTTCGCATATTTCAGCGATAGGCCTAGGCTCGAAGGTTGCTTAGGCTATAAAAATAAAAGGGGATGAGGGAGAGAAGAGAACAAAAATAGGCATAATAACAAGATAGACATATGATGATAGAAATAGCATAATAACAGAATAGGCATATGATGACGTATAGAGGAATATGAGAACAGAATAGTGGATCAGGTTTACACGTAATGGTAAATCGGTTTAGGTATGAATCGGATTCTTAATAGGCATAGGTTTAGATCCAGATTTATTTACATGTCAGGATTACTTGTTAAATGTTTATATTAAAATAACGTGAACTCACCGAGACTAGATCTAAAAGACAAAGAAAAGAATGTTGATGTTGAATCAGAGATTCTTGAATACGTATAAGTTGTTGTTGCTAAAGAATAGTATAATTCAATCTAAGTTGGGGCAGCATCTCGGTGTCTCCATTGTTTTAGGTGAATAAAACAATGGAAATAATGTCTTATTTCTATCCTACCACCAATGAATCTCGTTCAAAAACATGCACAAGTGCTGGGTAGGAATCTGGCTCGGATCTTGGGTGGGTCGACCCCGGGGTCGACCCCCAACGGGCCAGAATCCCGCTCTGTTTTCTCCTCTGATTTTCGAATTATTTTGAGTACTGGACTTGATTTTTTATATATAATTCTCTTATATGTATACATATTTCTATGCTTAATAAATTGCTCATATGATGTCCGTTTTAAGAAAAATCGGAGTCTATCTTAAGCAGAATTCCAAGGCAAAAGCGATGGTGCAGTCTGTTTTACTTAATTCCCAATATTTAATTTAGTATTCTTTAGTTTATTATTAAAGAATCCTTTTAAAATTACAGGGGGTTATAGTAGGCAGCCTAAAGACTGATTGGGATGATTTTAGGATGATTCGGAAGCTGTCTCGGCTCATGGGGGGAGGCTTCATGGTGAAGACCTAACAAAGGGTAGTGGATCATTGGATACCTGACATCGTCATTCGGAGCGAGTACGGAAAATACTTGAGCTAAACCATAAGGCCATGATCTTTTACTATCAGGTCATTGGATGAGGGACCACATGGATGTTTACACTAGTTGTTAAGGCATTCATTTAGCTCTTTAAATGGTCTTTCATTAGTTAGGAGCCAGGTGAGGACATAACCATCGATAGAGATAGATCAATATTTGATACCTGTATTATGGGTCTAACATAGCCAATCGTGGCAAATATAGAAAGCCCTTGACTGAGTTCCATAGACAAAATCAGGTTTTAGGCGCCTATATGGAGCATTGGTAAGGGCTGATTCTCTTTCATGGAGAAACTTAGTACACTTTCTGTAACAACCCGGAAATTCAGAACCAATTTAAAATTTTTATTTTAGCAATTTTAATATTTAAAATAATTTATTTTAAATAATAACGACGAAAATTTTATTTAAGTCGAAATCAGAATGTATGTATTTATTTTAATTATAAAAGGAGTTAGAAATAGCGTGGCAGTTTGAAATTTTGATTTTGAACTTTGATTGAATGTACAGGATTCAAAATAAATCAGATTTCAGTAAAACCAAAAACATTTAAATCGGTTTAAAAATATCTTTCCCACTAATCTGAAAATTTGAAATTTCATATAGGAATCAAAAGTTATGCTCGGTTTAAAATTCAGAAAAGCCGCTGTAGAATTTATATATAAATATGGCCCTTAAAATAGCCATTTTGCAAACAACCTCTGTTTTCGACGAGACCAATTTTGTTGGATCCGGAATGTCAAATTATTGCTGGATTCCAATTATCATAATTTTTGGAATTAATATGTAAGTGTGGCAAAAGAAAATGTGTTTTGTCAATTTCAGTCAATTTGGATCGACCAGAAAACAGCCATTTTTCAAACGGTCTCCAAATTGGACGAAATTTGTTTTGTTAGGACCGCATCGTCAAAATAGAACTAGAATTAATTTTTCTGGAATTTTCGGAGTCTGTATGTGGCCCCGGTAATTTAAAATGTACGTTTAAATTAAATATATATTTTTTATATTTTAATTTTGATAAAAACTGATCATAACAGCCGAATTAGGTTACGAAACATGTTCCATTATGTCCGAAACGGGGGTATTTGGTTGCGGGCGACACTCGTTGGGATTGATTTGGAGTTTGTATCAACATATGGGTATTTTTGGAAAATAAATGAATTAAAATAAAATAAAATTACGTTATATATACCCCTAAATACACCGTATTGTACTATGTATCTATCACAAACCCTAGCTCTATTTTAAACCCGCCGCCATAGCCATAAACGAACGGACAAACTACTCCGATTGAATCCCTCCATTTTCTCAATCTTTAATTAACGAAATTCACAACTCAAAAAGAAAACATCGAAGAGATTTTCAGGAGCTTGAATTTCATACGGATATGATAGTTTTCAGCATTGTTTTAGAAAGAAAAATAAGGATCATTGTTTTCAAATAGAAAATTTGCATTGTTTTTCAAAGAAAATCCGCATTTGTTTTAAAATAAAAATCGCATTTGTTTCTAATGTAAAAATCGCATTTGTTTTTAATATAAAATCGCATTTGTTTTTAATATAAAAATCGCATTTGTTTTAATATATAAAAGTCGCATTGTTTTAAATATGAAAAAAGAAATATAAAAATATGATTTTTATATAATCATAACTTAAATAAAAATATGATTTTTACCATATATATAAACAACATTAAAAATATGATTTTTAATATATACTGCGTGAAACAGACTGCGACTGAACTGACTGGAAGCAGAACAGAATCCAAATCGTTCACTAAAGAATGACGAAGTGGAAACAAAAGGTGAGAAATCCTCACTTAAATTTCTGCACTGTTATTTTTTTTTTCATAACTGAAAAATATATAGAATTGCCAGTTTAGATTTTGTCAGTTTAATCATTATAAACTGTATACAGTGCTTGTTAGATCACCTTCCTCGTCCACAAACCATGGACGATTTAAATTGATTGTATTGCATGTTGTTTTTGATGTGAAATGTTTAACACATTAAAAATGTTAATATTAATAAGATAGTGAAACTAAATTATAAATATTCATTTATAATTTGAACAGTGAAAATTGGTTAAATTTCTTAACCGATAATTTATTTAAATAAACTATTGTTTGAAAACCCCACACGGGTATTGGGATGATATTTGACATACACTAGTCCCAATATTTAGTTGTATGTCAATCGATAGATTGACAGCCTGTGATGAGTGTTATATATTTATTTTAAGGCTCACACAGTTGTAAAGTCCACTCTGGTTGTGAATGGACTGTTTGTTGATTATTTATCATTATGGTGCACACATGCGATGTATGAAGTCCATATAATCGAAATTTTATGGTAATTGATTGAGTCACACCGATTCAGAAATAAATAATGTTTTATTAAAAAGACATTTTAGAATTAAAATTTACATTCTTGTTGAAATAAAATAGTTGAAACCAAAATTTACATTTTTGTTGAAATAAAATAGTTGAAACCAAAATATCATTTTTTGTTGAAATGGAATAGTCAGAACAAAAAAATAACAATTTTGTTAAATAGATTTGTATCAAAACAAAAATAACATTTGTGTTAAATAGATTTGTGTTAAAACAAAAATGCCAATTTTGTTGAATTAGATTATTGTAAATAAAATGAAGTTATCATTTTAATTCATTTGGTTAAACTAGAATTGTTAACAAAAATGAAGTTGTCGCTTTTCAGTCATTTTGTTGAAATAGAATTGTCAACAAAATATAAGAATCATTTTAATGTAATCAAACATTTCGAATGTAAATAATGTTTAAAAAACATTTTATGTAAAAGAATCATTTTTAATGTTAATTACACGACCCGAACTTCCCCGTGAAGGAAAGCACGGATTGAGTTGAGAACAAGATGAATCAGAACACAAACAGAAGAACATTTCATTGCTTATTACAACAATTTCATCAGAATACAAGAATATACTAGAGTATGAATAAATATTACACAACATTAATTATCAGAGATTTACAAATTACAATGCAGTTGAAAAATTAATACAAAACACAATTAAAAGAGATAAACGGATACAGGGCTTTCCGGATATTGTTCCAGCTGTAAATCAGGATCCTATGAATATAAATCTGCAGAACCAAAACTACTAGCTGACCGTATGGAAAATAGGGGCACCAGAGTTTAGGCTAAAATAGTAAACTCCAGGTCAGTCTTGTGACTGGTGTGAGAACTAAAACAGTTATTTAAAACTTTGCTTTAAATCATATATATCAGGGGACCAAGCCGTATAACACGAACGGGTATCCTCCCAAGAATACCAGTGCATATAACAAAACAATGCAATGCTTTTTGGAAAAATGAAGCTATTATAAGACCCAGGTCCTATCACACAATGTAACACAAGCCAGGGGATAGGGTTTTCCCTTATAATAGCCAAACATGCTTGGTATGTTTAAAACAAATCATTTGATACTATTATAAGTGCATAGTGTATAAAACAACTTCAAATATAAATGTATCAATCCTAGGCGGCATGGGTACCATATATCATGTCGCTAATACTAGGCTCTACAATCAAAACCGCAATTGTCACGTATTGGAAGTTGGATTTCCATCTGTGAACCAAGACAAGGGATCGCCCTTACCGCTTCGAGGACTCTCTAGCCCGAGTCTCAGGCAAGTGCTCAGTCAAGCCTTGGATCGTCATGGCCGGTCCACTCGATGTGGATTAAAATGCCTGAACACTGCGTTTCCCTGCCCTATGGGGCGTAAATGAGCCAAATGACTCCATCGGCCCCGGATCGACCGATATAACTGAGGTGCCTCATATCCATCATCCACACAAGTAAAATTTCAGGGCATGCAAAACGCTGACACCACTTCTAGCTAGAAAGAAACGCATGTTCTCCCTGAGGTCCTCTCCCGTTTCTGGTTCACATCGGGGTGTGAGGCTCGCAAATTAACGCTACAAAAAGCTACGCCACAAATGTCATTCTTTGATCATCACCCACAAGACTCTTCTTTTCAATAGAAGCCTTGATCATTTACATCTCAGCATGTCACACAGGCAATTCACGCTATGCAACCGATGTATATCAATCACATAGAATGAAATCCGATGTCAGACACACATCCATTTACAAGTCCGTTCTGGGTCTGAACGAAACCAGAGGAACCTTATTCCTCGCATACCCATTGATCTCCAAGTACGTCTGGACGATCACCAAATGATTCCCTCCTCTTGGGTGTACAGCCCAATCAGGATCATCAGTAATTATCCAAAGGATGTGAAGAGCTCTGGTCTTCAACCACCGTCATCATCGTCGACTTATCGTCGATCCAGTTATTCAGAATGGGATAAATCTGGCCTTTTCGAGTAACTCGCGTATATAATAAACAAGTGTTATAAAACACAACATATGCCTTATTCCAATCCAGAATATTTCTTTATTTAAATACTCTCATACTTTGGGAAAGGTTCCCATTAATTTTATCAAAGACAAATTCTTTAAATTTATTCTTTAATCCTCCTTTGGATATCAATTCAATCTAATTAAAGATGCATTAAAACTCCACTTGGTTTTAATCTTCCCAAAAATCAATTAACGATTGTTTAACATGGGAAAACATATCCTGTCTTTAACTGGGTTGAAGAACCAATGTCATTTAAAACACAGTTCACGATAAACCCAAAATCACATTCCATTTCATCAGCCTTTAATTGTAAATTAGCAAGTGAACTATTCCCTAAGTATTAACCTCGAAGGCCGAAACCAACATCAGATCAATACCGAAGAAACCATTCAACTTAAAGTTAGTTTCTGATTTCCTTAACTCTATTGGGTCTAAGAACAGTATTATTAAAGATACCATTCACGACAACCCAAAATCTCATTCCATTAACAATGGAATCTTCATGGAAAACAAATCGATATAAGTAATCGATATAAACTTCCATATCCAACCGATAATATAAATGGAATAACGACAAAGCCTTTTAAATTCCATATATATATTAACCGTTCCTCTACAGGAGCTTACTTCTATTATTACCAATCGAATTCCATTCAATTCCAATTTAATATGTTAAATTGGAAAACTTTACTTTGGAAAATCTCCTTTAAATCTTAACAAAAGATTTATAAATTCCAAATCCCGTTTCACTATAAATCGGGTTAAAGAACGAATGTCGCTAAAACACAGTTCACGATAAACCCAATTCACATTCCATCAGTCTCCAACCATAAATTAGTAATAGAACAATTCCCTAAGTGTGTACCCCGAAGGCCGAAACCAACATCAGATCAATGCCCAGGAAACCATTCAACTTAACTAATCTCCACTCAGTTTCTAATTTTCTTAACTCCATTGGGTTTAAGAACAGTATTATTAAAGATACCATTCACGACAAACCCAAAATCCAATTTGATATTAAATACAAGGGTCTAAAAAGAAAATATATCGGCTTATATTCTGTAACCAACAAATATCGTATTGGAAATAATGATATAAATATATCTTTCAAATTTCCATAACAATATCTGTATAATCCCGAAATCCAACATCGAAATATTCCGAAGACAATTTCGATTCAAATCCATTTCCAATTTATATATTGGAAATTCAGGTTATTTTTAAAACCATTTCAAAACTAATTTATTTATTTTAAAAATAATTGAATTATAATTCTAGTTCAAAACTGGTTCATTTTGATAAAAATCTATTTCTATCTTATCAAATATGGAATTTTTCATCCCAATCTTTTCCAAATCACTTCTTATGATTTTACACTAATTATTGATATTTTTAATAATTTTATCAAGGCCTGTACAGTCGATTTCCATAAACTGCCATCGAACTGCACTTACAGCGACATTTTCCAAATTTAATTTGGATATAATTCCAAATCCAACTGTTAGATTTCAAATCTCTAATATTCTTTAGAAAACTCTTTTCGATACGAACCCAACGGTTCCGGTTTTAGGAGAATCCGACGGTCGGATCTCCCGTAATGTCCGTTCGAAGCCAGTGGTCGAAAATTCGCGAACTGCCGCAGCGCGGCGCGTTCTATTCAGGTCATTCTATATATAATATATACATATATATTTCATTGATTTCCATTTAAAACGTGTTTTATAAATCGTTTTAAATTCGTTTTCAAAATGATTTCAACTTCATATTCAATTTCTAATCAAAATTGAATATTCCATATCCTCGATATATAAATGATAATATTTTCAAGAACATTAGATTTTGAAATCAATTTCTTTTCGATATTCATTATATAAATGAATAAAACCAATATAAATATCGTTCACGTCAAAATGGCGTCTATCTAATCAACACAGCTTCATATATTTAAATATATTCGTGTCCATCCCAAATCGGACATCAAAATCATATTTTAATCTTTTACTGAATATTATTTTAAAATATTCGTTATTTTAAAATATTCGTTATTTTCAAATATTTATTCTTTTCTTAACTGGAATCAGACACGGTCAATTACCATATAATGTGATTATATGAATTTCATACACCACATGTACACAACAAAAATCAAACACAGTCAACCATCATTCAAAGTGTATTCTACACTGCATAAGCATCAAATATAAATATTTAACGCTTATTACAGCCTGCCAATCAATCGATCGATATACAACTAATTATTGGGATTAGTGTATGTCCAATTTCATCCCAACACCCGTGTGGGATTTTCAAACAGCAAACACAGATTTATTTGTGAAGTTGGGTGATGTGTAAAATTTATCGTCCCAATCAATATCAGTCAAATGTGTGTACATAAACAAATCGTCCGATTTGTTTACCAAAATTTATTTAATTCAAATACACATTAAAAATCATATTTTTAACTATAAAATATTTTATTCTATTCCACATCACACAATCAATTTCACAACACATCAATCAAACAACCAAGTCATCCATGGTCTGTGGACGACGGGTGTCGGGTGCTGCTAAGCACCGTCTGCATCCTAGGATATATTTTAACTAGAAATAAAATAAAAGTGAGAAGTTCTCACATCTGGGTTCCACTCCACCACCCTTTATTTCTGAATGGTTCAGATTTGCCTAAAATTCCAATGCGACCTTTCTCGCTGTTCATATATAAAAATCACATTTTTATCGCTTAATTCCAATAAATAAAAATCACATTTTTATTTCTACTTCATATATTTTTACGATGCTTCTTTCTATATAAAAATTATATTTTTATATTCCTACTTCTTATATAAAGATTAAATTTTTATTTCGCTACATCATATATAAAATCGAATTTTTATATTCTCTATCTTATAAAAATCATAATTTTATTATCTCTACTATAATATAAAAATCATATTTTTATTATCTCCATAATATAAAAATCACAATTTTATTATCTCTATAATATAAAAATCATATATTTTTGTTTAGAAAAATCAAATATTTACAAATTAAAAACCCTAACTTTTTGTATAAAATCCTTATAAACTAATTACATTAACTAATAAACATATTAATAAATAATAATGAAAAAAACTTATAGTTTTCTATGGAAGGGTGTAATAACCCGGAAAATGTGAACCAGTTTAAAATTTTTAAATTAGGTTATTAACAAGAAATTGGAATAATTTAAATAGCCTATTTCAATAAAATATAGAATTGTGTATAATATGGCAGTTTGAAATTTTGATTACATACTTTGTCTGACTGTACCGGGTGGAAAATATAACAGATTTTAACGAAACTGAAAATATTTAAATCTGTTTATCAATACCTTTCTAACGAATCTGAAAAATCGAAATTTCATAACGGAAAGCAAAAGTTATGGCCAAATGAATTTTCAGAAAGGTCGCTATATAGTATATTTAGCCTTGAAAATTGAGATTTTGCATACGACCTTGGAATTCGACGAAACCACTTTTGTTGGGTCCGGGATGTAAAATTATTGCTAAGTTTCAAATTTCATAATTTTTGAAGCTAGTATGTGAGTAGGGCAAAAGATAACGTGTTTGGTCAAATTCTGTTAAAATGGGTCGACCTAAAAATGGCCGTTTTGCAAACGAGCTCAGAATTCGACGAAACTGGTTTTGTTAGGACCGTATCGTCAAAACAAAGCTAGATTTATTTTTCTGGAATTTTTCGATTCAGTTTGTGGCCCTGGCAAATTGAAATGTACGTTTAAATTAAATATCGAATGTTTTATATTTTAATTTGAAAAATAACCGACTGTAACAGTCGAAATGGCCAACGAAACATATCCCATTATGTTCGGAATGGGGGTATTTAGCTAGGGGCGACAGTCGTTGGGTTTGATTTCGAGGTCGTTTGTGGAAGGGGGTATTTTTGGAATTAAATAAATTAAAAATTAAAATAAAAAGGGCATGGGCCAATCATAATCCATCTTCTCCACCGAAACCCCTGTCGCGACGCGGAAACCCATCCAAAACTTCTCTCTTCAATTTCTCCGCATCCACTCAACGAAATCGAGCAAACCCAGTTCCAATTTGAAGAGCGTTCAGAGATCTTCATATCCATAGTAATTTCACGAATTATCATTGAGTATTGAAGGAGATATCGCGTCGGGAAGCTCCGACCTTTGCGCCGCCGCCGTGCCCTCCAGGAGGCGTCGAGTTGGACATCTCAGGTAGCTTTGGAAAGCTCTCTCCTTCCTCTTCGACGTAGCGCTGGCCGTTCGTCCTAAAGCTTCGTAGGTTTGCCGAAAAATTCAACCCTAGCTTTCGAATCAAAAAGGGGTATACGGCTGAAACTGATTTTTACACTTTAAAGCGTTGCAAACTTGTAAAAATCATATCTTTTTGCTATGTTAACGAAATTCGATGAAACAGGAGACACCGTGACCGCAAGGAGGCTCTCTACATTCTAGAAGAAGCCGCGGATTTTTCCGACCTTCCTACGATGTTTAGCACCGCAATAACTAATGTGAGGAATCTAAACTATCTGTGTGAATGTAATCGCATTGTATAAATTATATAAGCGAAGTGTAAATTATATACGCATTGTATACCTCATGTACATGTGTTGTATAAGTTATATTAGCGATGTATAAATTATACAAGCGTTGTTTGAAACATATATGCTTTGAATTGTGATGAAATGCAAGTGAATTATTATATATATATATATATATATATATATATATATATATATATATACTCCCCTCGTCCACAGACCATGGACGATATTTATTGCTTGTGATTGACGTGATATCATATGGTTTGACGAATGGTTGGAAATAATTGTTTGTGGTTGATATTATGGTTGGAAAATACCTTTATGGTTGAAAAATACCTTCGTGGTTGAAAAATACCCTCTTGTGGTTGAAACAAAATAGAATAGGATTGTGGAATTGAAAATAAAACATGCCGCCTGCGTGCGAACTAGATGCATGATCCCCATTGTCAAAAACCGTGAGGTTTTAAGGTAGAGCGAGGAGCCGTACTAGGGACGGTCCCGGTTTTAACTACCCTGCCGTTATGCTGCCGAAATTTTCTGAAATAATTATGTGTTAGAATAATTTTCATTCATTAAAATTATTTACATATACGATATGGAATATTCATGTGTTGAGTTGCAATTCATTCGTTGAGTTGAAATTCATGTGTTGAATATTATTTGAATTTAAACAAATGGCTTTAGCAATAAAAATCACATTTTTATATATACAAATGATATGGACTATATAAATTATAACGATAAATTGCCAGATTAATAAAAACCCCACACGGGTCTGGAGTTGACAATAATCACGTCGCTCTAGTTATTAGATACGGCACATGGACTATTTATTTCCACACGGAAACGGGGTGACGGGAATTTATTCTCTGGAGTGATTATCAGTACATGCTCCCCCGTAAACACCAAAATATATCACTAAAAATATGTGAATGCTTTTTAGGATTTATTGGGTACCTAATACGGCCCAATAAATTTCCAAACCCCTCCCCGTACAAAGGAGGTTATGGCGAAATTTTTCGAAATATTAAGGCGTTAGTGAAATATTTGAAGTGAAAACGAAGTTGAAAATATAAAACGAACTATAGTTGAAACTATGGAATGAACTATATTTATATATATAAATATAAATATAATTAAAAGGAATAGAGGCCATGTAGTTCGCGTTTCGGAATCGTAATTTGAAACGATTAGTATGAGAAATCCGACCATCGGATTTTCCCGAAACCGCAACCGCTGGGTTCGCCTTGGAAATATCTTTCCAACGGCACCAACCTTGTAAAAATCCAATGGTTGGATTGTCCGGAATGTTTAATTCAAATCTGAAGAAAAACAGCACCAGAATCGATTATATTTATATATAAAAATAAATATAATTAAATTTAATCGAATAACGACGCTGCAGTTCGAATTTTGAAACCGTAACTTCAAACGACTAGTGTGGAAGATCCGACCGTCGGATTCTCACGAAACTAGAACCGTTGGGTTCGCTTTGGGAATACCTTCCCACTGATATAGACTTTGTAGAAATCCAACAGTTAGATTTTCCGATATGTGTAAAACAAATTAGGAGAAAAACAGCGCTAGTGCCACAGCACGACCTGAAACGTCGTTTAATTAAATATGGCCATTTTTAAATAAATAAAAATGGCGAAAAATCGCTATAAAATATTGTAAGCAACATAGGCTGCAAATAAACGAATTGTGCTTGAATTGTTTGATATTTGATGGTTGTATGTGTATGACATGAAAATAACACTAAATAACTTAAAGATGGATGTCGAATGATATAACCACATAAAGAATCGATTTAAATTCTAATGACGTGAATTATTTGAAAAGGCCGAGCTAACCCTCATTTCAAATATTCAGCGAGCGATTCGAATTGGAAAATGCAGACTGATTTACTTTCCGTATTTCTCACTATATGTATATGTATTCCGCCACTGGCGATGTAGACTGATACCCTTATTATGTCTCACTGCATGTATGTATTCCGCCTCTGGCGATGATGACTGATCACTTTCCTTTTATTTACTAAGTATATCCCACGTTATGCTATTCTGATATTCCTACATGTTGTGATTCCGCTGTCATATCCATGTAAAATTGTTTTATTTATTGTTTCTGCTATTATCTGTACTCTGCTATGATGATTAATCTGTTATTTCCTAATGATTATCCTTAATACCGCCCCTCGGATTTTGGGATCGTCACAAAGGGGGATTCACGGCTCGCCCAGGCGGCGGAGGGGGAGTTCGCCTTAGCAGTAGGGTGGTCGGGGGGAGGAGCTCGAGCTTCTCTGGTGGTGGCTCGCACTGCGATGGGCCAGGGGGGTACTGGCGCGGGTTTGATGATTGGGGCTCGAACTGGGTGCAAGCGGGGAGGCTGAGAAGCGACGGAGGATAGGAGGAGGAGGGGAGATCCTAGGGTGGCGCGCTGGGGAGGAGAGAGGCGCGGTGTTGGTCGCGATGGGCGGTGGCGGATCGAAGGAGCAGTGACGCGATTTTTTTTTTTAGATTGAACGAGAGGGAAGCGAGGGAGAAAGAAAAGGTTGGACTAGGCCTATATTATAATTTATTTTACTATTTTTAATTTCAAAAAGTACCTTTTTATTTTGAACTCCAAATCAAACCCACCGATTGTCTTCCCTAGCTAATTACCCCCATTCCGAACATAATGGAATATGTATCGTAAGCCAGTTCGATCGTTTCAATCAGTTTTCGTCAAAATCAAAATATAAATCTATATATTGAATTTGAACGCGCATTTCAATTTACCGGGGCCACATACGGACTCTAAAAATTCCCAAAAATATTTTCTAGTTTTGTATTGACGATACTGTCCTAACAAAACTAATTTCGTCAAATTTGAAGGCCGTTTGAAAAATGGCCATTTTCTGATCGATCCAAATTGACTGAAACTGTCAAAACACGTTTTACTTCGCCACGCTCACATATTGATTTCAAAAATTACAAATTTTGGAATCTAGTAATAACTTGACTTCCCGGAACCAACAAAAGTGGTTTCATCGAGAACGGAGGTCATTTGCAAAATTTCTGCACTATTTTTTGTTTTAATATAAAATCGCATTTGTTTTAATATAAAAATCGAATTTCTTTTTAATATAAAAATCGCATTTGTTTTTAATATAAAAATCGCATTTGTTTTAATATATAAAAATCGCATTGTTTTAAATATGAAAATAGTAATATAAAAATATGAGTTTTATATAATCATAACGTAAACAAAAATATGATTTTTACCATATTCATAAACAGCATTAAAAATATGATTTTTAATATATAATGCGTGAAACAGACTGCGATTGAACTGACTAGAAGCAGAACGGAATCCAAATCGTTCGCTAAAGAAAGACGAAGTGGAAACAAAAGGTGAGAACTCCTCACTAAAATTTCTGCACTATTATTTATTTATTTTCATAACTGAAAAATATATAGACTTGCCAGTTTAGATTTCTATCAGTTTAATCATTATAAACTGTCTACGGTGCTTGTTAGATCACCTTCCTCGTCCACAAACCATGGATGATTTAAATTGACTGTATTGCATGTTGTTTTTGATGTGAAATGTTTAACACATTAAAAATGTTAATATTAATAAGATAGTGAAATTAAATTATAAATATTCATTTATAATTTGAACAGTGAAAATTGGTTAAATTTCTTAACCAATAATTTATTTAAATAAACTATTGTTTGAAAACCCTACACGGGTATTGGGATGATATTTGACATACACTAGTCCCAATATTTAGTTGTATGTCAATCGATGGATTGACAGCCTGTGATGAGTGTTATTTATTGATTTTAAGGCTCACATAGTTGTAAATTCCACTCTGGTTGTGAATGGACTGTTTGTTGATTATTTATCATTATGGTGCACACATGCGATGTATGAAGTCCATATAATCGAAATTATATGGTAATTGGTTGAGTTGCATTCTGATTCAGAAATAAATAATGTTTTATTAAAAAGATATTTTAGAATTAAAATTAACATTCTTGATGAAATAAAATAGTGGAAACCAAAATTTATATTTCTGTTGAAATAAAATAGTTGAAACCAAAATATCATTTTTTGTTGAAATGGAATAGTCAAAACAAAAGGATAACAATTTTGTTAAATAGAGTTGTATCAAAATAAAAATAACATTTTTGTTAAATAGATTTGTATCAAAACAAAAGTAACATTTTTGTTAAATAGATTTGTGTTAAAACAAAAATGCCAATTTTGTTGAATTAGATTATTGTAAATAAAATGAAGTTATCATTTTAATTCATTTGGTTAAAATAGAATTGTTAGCAAAAATGAAGTTGTCGCTTTTTAGTCAATTTGTTGAAATAGAATTGTCAACAAAATATAAGAAACATTTTAATGCAATCAAACATTTCGAATGTAAATAATGTTAAAAAAACATTTTATGTAAAAGAATCATTTTTGTGTTAACGAATCATTTTTAATGTGAAAGAAACATTTTATGTAAAAGAATCACTTTTAATGTAAAGAAACATTTTTTAATGGTAAAAGAACATTTTTATGTAAAATAACATTTTAATGTAAAAGAATGTAAAAGAACATTTTTATGTAAAATAACATTTTAATGTAAAAGAATATAAAAAACATTTCAATGTAAAGAACATTTTAATGTAAAAGATTATTTTAAAATAAAGAATATTTTAGAGTAAAGAATATTTTGAAATAAACAATATTTTAAAATAATATTCAGTGAAGAATAAATCTTATGATTTTGATGTCCGTTTTTAGATTGACATAAAAATATAATACGAAGCCGGGTTAAGTACAGGAACGCCATTTTTGTTCGAACGAGTTTATTGATCGATTTTATTCATTTCGTAATGAATATCGAAAAGAAGTGATTTAAAAATTTAGTATTTTGAAAATATATCATTTCAATATTATAAAAATAAAGAATATTCCATTTTGATTTAAAATTAAAAATGGAAGTTGGAATCATTTTAAAACGATTTTATAAATATTTTACAAAATATGTTTTAAATATAAATCGACGATATATATATTATACTAATGGCCTGAATAGAATGCACCGCGCAGCGACCGTTCGCGAATTTCGACCATTAACTTCTAATTTGCGTAACGGGAGATCCGACCGTCGGATTCTCCTAAAACCAGAACCATTCGGTTTGTATCAAAAAAAGCTTTCCAATGAATATAAGAGATTTGAAGTCTAAAGGTTAGATTTGGAAATCTGTCTAAATCAATTTTCAAAAAGGTCACTATGGATGCAATTCGGTGGCCGATACTGGAAACCGACTGTACGAGCGATATTAAATTTATTAAAAATATGGAAAAATTATGTAAAATCATAGTAAATGAGTTGGAAAGAATTTGGATGAAAATTCCAATTTTATAAAGATAAAAATATGTCTTTATCAAAAATGAACTAGTTATTAACTAGAATAAAAATCCAATTAATTAATATTTAATTGGAATTAAAGAGAATAAATTGGATTTTGGATTGTCGTGAACGGTGTCTTTAATAACATTGTTCTTAACCCCAATTAGGAAAGAATAAATCTTTTAAATAAGATTAAATGAAGTTTTCCAATTTATATTTAATTGGAATTAAATAGAATATAATTTTGGAATTTATAAAATTTTTAATTAAGATTATTACGGTTTCCAATAATATTTAGCAATTGGAATAAAAGGAAATGTGAATTGGGTTTATTGTGAACTGTGTCTTTAACGACATTTGTTGTAACACCCCGTGAATTCTACAAACATAAGCTTCACGAATTAAAGTATAATTAATTATAAATGATGAAATCAAGGGAAATGGGTTACGCCGTTGCGTTCGTCTCGAAACTCTGCTTGAGATAGAGTCCAAGTTTGCGTAAAACGGATATCGTATGAAGAAGATAAGGACGAACGAAGTTGGGCGAAAAACCAGAAAATGGGTCAGAATGCACTGGCGCACTTGGGAAGTGCGCCAGAACAGAAATGAACTGGCGCACTTGGGAAGTGCGCCAGTACATTTTTGGCCTGGTGCACCTGCCAAGTGCGCCCAGGTCAGAATGACCTGCTGGTCAAGTCCTGGCTGGCCTGGTCTGGGTCTGGTCGAATTCTGATGCTTGGTTGAGTCACTAGGGCTTACGTGTCACCTTTTGAGTGGCTCTTTGAACTTTGTATGGTCTAGATTCCTCCTATCTTCATCCGACGGCTCAAAACAATTTAAAATTCTATAAATACAACTCAAGTCTAACCCTAAATTCACACAAATAATAGAATACAAAAGCCGTCATGCTGCTGGAGAGGAACTAGGAATGGTCGTCAATTAGAAAGCCTAGAGACAAGCCAACAAGCCTAAGAGACGAATCAAATTAAAAGAAAATCAAAGCTTAATCAAATCATTCAGTGCAACTTTGCTACCCAAAGGAGAGCATCTACAAATCAGAATAACATAAATCAGAAAACAAGAATTCATCACACGTTGTAAGTATAGTGACCTTTCAAAATATGAATAAAAAAAACTGTGATGTGATTCGATGTAAATGAAAATAGAATCGTGTTGTTATAATCTTTGTGTATTGTGATGGTTCTATCATGACTTGTGTATTGATGTTTGTGGCATAAATTAATTGATGCAAGCCTATTGAACAATTGTATATGAAAAACAATGGCACTTGCAAGCTTGTGGCAAAAACTAGAAATTGATCCCTTGGCATGGACTATGTATATTCCCTTAGTTTAAATTAGAATTTGTGTAAACATGTTGTAGACCTTTTATGCCTACATGACCCAAAACCTATGATATCATCCTTATGTTTATTGGCAAGTATAATTAGATCTATGTTTGCAAGTATAATTGGATCTATGTTTCATAAACTATGTAATTTCATGTTTATTTGCAAAATATAATTGGTTCTATGTCAAACAACGTTTGGGTTTCATAAACTATGCAAGTTCAAGTTGAAATAGGCTATATGATTAGATGTAAAAATTGTACATTTTGATGAATATATCACATGCTAGTTTTGTGGTCGATATTATGCCAAGTTAACATGTTTAAACACAAGTTTGTATTTGCCTAAACTATGCCAGTTCATATGTCACTTACTTAGTCATACTTTGATTTGAATGCAAGTTCACATGACCCATGTTATATGTTAGTTGAATCGCCAAACTGCAAGTTTACACCTATGATGTTCATATTGATTATGCCAAAAATGCCCAGTTTACACCTATGTCACGTTTACGTTTATGAATTCCCTTATGCCTATTTGTGTGCGCTAAATTAGGCTAAGTTTTTAGCCTAATATTATATGTTAAAAACTATGTGAACGAAGATTAGGCTAAGATTGTTAACCTAATGTTTAAACGGGGTAACGTTGGGAATATTTGAAAACTTGACATAAAAATATACGAAATTGGCATGTTTGTCACATGCCAAAATTGGTGGCATTTAAACGGTATAAATTCTTATACCAAAAAATGTTAAACTTGGAATGTGGGCCATAATATTTAATTGTTGACAAATTTACATATATTCAGTAATAAAGACAAATATGTAAATTTAGAAAACATGATATGCTTAACCCGAGGTTGGATTGAGTTGTGATGTAAACCTGCCTGGACCCGCCCGGCTGTCCAGTTGTCACAACAATACCTATCCAATGTGGGTGGTTAAGCATTGAGCCCAATAAGGACCCGAGGTTAGACTGAGCTACGGTGTAAACCTGCCCGGAACCGACCGACATATCCAGTAACCGTAGCAATACCTGTCTAATGTGAGTGGTCTGGTGCTCCTAAGAGGCTAAGGACAGATGGTAGGGTAAAGTAAACTATAACACTTAACCAAATTCAACATGTTAACAAGAATTGATGGGCGGGATTAGGTGAATACAGACACTTAACCACTTAACATGTTTGACTAGAAAATCCTGGTAACGAGGGACCCGTTTCAGCAGTAACCCAAAGTTAGGTATCAACGGTACCCTGAAACTAGGCAGGGTGGGGCACGATTACTGGGCTGATTGTAAGCGGTCAAACGACGGTGGTGGGTGCACAGTGCAGGTCTAATGGGGTGCGGGCGTATACACACTCCGGAGCAGACAACCAGGGCACTGGGGACACCAGTAGTATAACCTATGTCTTCTAGTTTTGTGTCGGGGCCTCCACCATGGGTCTTGATACACCCCATGGTGGGACCAGCATAGGTATCTACAATTCTTGGGGGGGCCGTATGACACATGTTAACGCGAGTAGGAGCCGATCTTTAATAAGAATGGGGATCACTTCACCCTCACTATGGGGTGTCAGTTAGAATAAATTCAAGTAGGTGTAGAGATATAGTATGGGTGTGATAGTGCATTCGACATTTCCTTAGCTTGTGACACTTTCCTATTTTTAGTTTACATCCATCATACCCTTTTCTTATTAATATATTGAAGAGTTACTAGATTTACTCAGGCTTTATGTCTGACCCTATTTTCTTTTCGTCTTCTTTTCTTTCGTTTCCCCCCAGGTCTACAGGGAGTAAACAGCTCAACTCAGTCAGGCTCTTTACAAGCACCAAGAACGTAGATGTATGATTTGGATCTTTCTTGCTCGGATAATGGCATTGGATATCACTATAGGGATTCTTGTCACTTTATTTATGTTTTCATGCTTCTTTAATAATCAAGGCAGTTATGAGGTTGTAATGTTGAAATTATTTTGAGACAATTATGGAAATCTTTGTTTGATACACGTATTTATGAAATAAAAGTTTGTTTGGTTTCCACTGTTTAAAATATGTGTATTTATATCTGTCTTGAGTTCATCTGTGGCTTTTACTTATAAACCTCCACCAAAGTTAAGGCATTCCCTTTGTGAGTGACCTTAATGGAGGGTGGGTGTTTCACTTGGTATCAGAGCATAGGTTTACCAGACAAGATAAAAGTTTTTGAAAATTGTTTTCAAAAAGAAAGTTTAAAGAAGCTTTTTTTTAGGAAAAAAAGTGTTATATTTATAAAAAGACAAAATCCCCTAAAGCCATGTGACCTATCTATCCTTCTCTATCCTTCGTTTTGAATCTTTCCTTTCTGTTTCAGCATGTCTGGAGACCTTAACCTTCCAGAAGGAGTGCCGATTCCCGACTGGTTTAGGAGGTACTTAGAAGCAAGGGCCAATGGAGCGGGCCCAGCAGACATCCCTCCTCCAGTGGTCGTGGTTCCTCCTCCGCCTCCTTTTGGAAATGCCTTCGCAAAAACATGTAGAGACTTCAAGGCTATGGGTGGAAAAGACTTTTATGGGACATAATCTTTTGTTGGAGCAAAAAACTGGTTAAAGGAGACTGAGGATTTGTTTGTAATCTTTGGAGTGGATGACAGGAAAAAGATACAACTTGCGGTGTGGTTACTTAAGGATGAAGCTTCCTATTGGTGGGAAGTTGCTAATGCTCAGAGGGCAGTGGAAACATGGGAAGACTTCAGGACAAGGTTTGAGATGAAATTCCTCTCCCAAGCCGAAAGAAGCCTGCAAATGGAAAAGTTTCTAACTCTGAAACAGGGAAGCATGACGATCAAGGAATATGTTAATCAGTTTAATCAGCTGGCCAGATTTGGGCTAGACTTAGTAAATACCCAACACAAGAAGGCACTTCGCTTCGTCATGGGTTTGAATGAGCCTCTACACAGCCTTGCCATGACCCATGTATCCACGGGTGCGACTTATGAAAGCCTGGTGGACATGGCGTTGCTACACGAGGAAGACCATGGCAAGAAAGAAACTAAGGGGAAGAGAAAAAAGAAGGTCTACAAGCAAAGAAAACAGACTTCAAGAAAGGAGGGAAGAACAATAAGCCCCGTGAGAAGAGAAGGTGCAATTTCTATGGCATTGTGGGCTATATATCAAAAGTCTGCCGGAAAAGGAAGGCGAAGATGGGTGGCTGCTTCCATTGTGGAGAAACTGGACACTAAGCTAAGGACTGCCCAAAGAAGAAAGGGCAGGGACAGAAAGCCGGATCCACTTCAGGGGGTCAGGTTCATGCGCTAGTGGCACCTCAGCAGGAACGAGGTAGTAATATTTCTGTAGAAAGTGTAGTCTATCTTTATGATCATCCAGTTTGTACACTTTTTGACTCTGGCGCATCACACTCTTTTATTTCATCTGCCTTAGTAGAATCTCTGCATCTAGACACTAGTATGGTAGAAGATCCCTTAGTAGTTTCAAATCCAATTGGGGGCTCCGTTTACTCGTCAATGGTTTGTTTGGTTTTGAAAATCTCTATTTCCAGCGTTGAGTTTAGTTGTAATGCCTTTGTTTTAGGCTTCTCGGGATATGGTTTGATCTTAGGCATGGACTGGTTATCCAGTAATAGTGCCATTCTTGGCTGTGAGAAAAGAGTAGTCAGACTCTTGACTCGGCTTGGTAACACTCTAGAAATCTCTTTTAATCCCTTGAATGCTGTTATGCTTAGTTATCCAGAGTCGCTTGATGCTTCTGATGAGAATTTGCAATCAGTTAGAGTAGTCCGGGAATATCCGGATGTCTTTGAGGAAGTAAAAGGCTTACCTCCGAGGCGGGAAATAGACTTCCGCATATATCTTGTGGATAACGCAAAGCCTGTAGGTTTACCTGTCAGACACATGGCTCCACGGGAGAGAAAGGAGCTCAATAAGCAGGTTAAAGAACTTCTCGAAAAGGGGTTCATTAGACAGAGCATTTCAGAATGGGGTGCTCTAGTGGTGTTCGCAACCAAAGCGGACGGTTCGCTTCGCCTTTGCGTCGATTATAGGGAGTTAAACAAATTGACCAAGAAAAATAGGCACCCTCTTCCCCGAATCGACGATTTGTTTGATCAGCTTGTAGGTGCGACGGTCTTCTCCCAACTTGATCAGGCAACTGGGTTCCATCAGCTAAGAGTAGCTGAAGACAGCATCGATAAGACAACGTTCAGAACCCCAGACGGTTTCTTCGAGTGGCTTGTCATGCCTTTCGGCTTGACAAACGCACCCGCTTATTTCGTAGACCTAATGAGAAGGGTGTTCAGAGAATTCCTCAATAAATATGTGGCTGTCTTCGTAGATGATATCTTAATCTTCTCAAAGAGTGAGGAAGAACATGCTCAGCATCTTAAAGAAATCATGGAAACTCTCCGTGCACATCAACTAAAAGCCAAATTCTCCAAGTGTCACTTCTAGAGAAAAGAAGTAAGGTTTCTTGGGCATATAGTGTCCAAAGAAGGGTTGGCTGTGGACCCCGCGAAAGTGGTGGCAGTATAAGATTGGAAGACACCAAGAAATGCAACCGAAGTTCGAAGCTTTCTTGGGCTTTCCGGTTTTTATCGAAAGTTTATTAGGGATTTCGCAAAAATCTCAGCCCCACTCACAAGGCTAACAAAGAAGAATCTGGCGTTCGCTTGGGATTTGGACTGTGACATTGCTTTCCAACGATTAAAAAGGGCTCTTACAATAGCCCCAGTTTTGACCTTGCCAGATGAAAGAAAAATGTTCACAGTATACACGGATGCATGTGGAACGGGACTAGGCGCTGTCCTAATGCAAGAAGGAAGGGTAGTAGCTTATGGCGGAAGACAATTGAAAGTTCATGAAAAGAACTACCCAACCCATGATCTTGAGTTGGCCGCCATCGTCTTTGCACTTAAGTCTTGGCGCCATTATCTCCTAGGTGAGAAGTTTGAATTATACACTGACCATAAATCATTGAAATATATCTTCTCCCAGAAGGATCTTAACTTGAGGCAACAAAGATGGATGGAGTTTCTTGCCTCGTATGATTTTGAAATTTCCTATACTCCCGGAAAAGGCAACGTGGTAGCAGATGCGTTGAGCCGAAAGAAACTGACCCTAAGCCCTCTCTTTGTGGAAAGGAAAAACTTGGAGTATATAGCCAGTTTTAACTTTAGGCCCTCCTCGGATTTTGTACCGGGTTTGTTAGCATCTCTCGAAGTACGCCCTACTCTCTTAGACTCAATAGGGGTTGCCCAATGTGAAGACCCTCAACTTATTGATGTGATTGATAAACTTATTAGGGGTGAGATTTCTATTCACCTCAGTAGATACGCCATTGATGATAAGGGTTGGCTAAGACGAGATGGAAGATTATGCATCCCACAAGCAAGGGATTTGACAAAGAAGGTTCTTGAGGAAGCGCATCATTCCAAGATGACTATACACCCTAGAGGTGATAAGATTTACAAGGATATAAAAAGGACTTTCTTTTGGAGCGGCATGCAGCAAGATGTGGCAGATTTTGTTTCTAAGTGCATGACCTGCCAACGGGTTAAGGCGGAACAAAAGAAGCCTGGAGGACTACTCCACCCTCTAGAGGTCCCACAGTGGAAGTAGGATAGCATTTCAATGGACTTCATTGATGGACTGCCTAGGTCGAGAAGAGGCAACACTAGCATTTGGGTAATAGTGGATAGGCTTACTAAAAGCGCCCACTTTATACCTATCAAGAGTAGGAGGACTGCCGCATCTTTAGCATCTCTTTATCTCAAGGAAATAGTTCGACTCCATGGGATACCCTCCAGCATTGTTAGTGACCGAGACCCTATCTTCACGAGTGAGTTTTGGCAGAGTCTGCAGGAAGCTGTAGGCACACATCTATGTTTGAGTACGACCTATCACCCCCAAACATATGGCCAGACGGAAAGGGTGAATAGAGTTTTAGAGGATCTTTTAAGACTTTGCGTTCTTGAATTTGGAGGGACGTGGGAGGATCACCTTCCTTTAGTGGAATTTGCCTACAACAACAGCTACCAAGCTACCATCGGCATGGCACCATTCGAAGCCTTGTATGGAAGACCGCACAAATCACCAACTTATTGGTGGGAGTCTACAGATAAGCTTATACTTGGGCCAGAAATGATTCGAGAAACTTCAAAGAAAGTGGACTTGATACGTAGGAGAATGAAGACAGCCCAAGACAGACAGAAATCCTACGCCGACAAGAGAAGGACCGACCTTGAGTTTGAGGTTGGGGACAGGGTTTTCCTTAAGGTATCCCCTTTAAGGAACGTCGTTCGCTTTGGATCCGCAGGGAAGCTAGCACCAAGATTTGTAGGACCGTTCCCTATCATCGAGAAGATTGGGAAAATGGCTTATAGAGTAGATCTGCCTAAAAGATTGGCTGGAATTCACAACGTCTTTCACGTTTCTCATCTCCAGAAATGTCTACATGAATCAACGGAAGTGGTGGAGCCAAGCATTCTAGAAGAAGCCGAAGTGGAACGTGAAGCAACTGTAAGGAGAGTTCCAACTCAAATCGTAGGAACTGAAATCAAGAAGCTACGCAACCGCGAAGTGAAGCTCGTTAATGTTCAATGGAGCGACGCCGAGGAAGACGCGACTTGGGAAACTGAGGATAGAATACGCGCTGCCTACCCTTTTCTTTTTGAGGGTACATCTTTGACCTCTCTTTTTCTTAAGTTGTGCTTGTATCTATCTTTTTAGGTATATCTCCTCGATATTATCCTTTATCCTTAGGTAGAAACCCCTTTGGATGTAAACATGTATTTGAAACATGTTATGGTTGATGGTTGCTAGTGGTTGCTCGTGGATGCATATACACACACAACCTAGGTCTTAGATCGGCTCAATCACTTCATACTGCATATGCATATATGTATTCTTATTTGTATATGGTTGTAAACTTGATATGCTGTCATATGGTTGTTGCATTTGTATGAATAGTTGTGCACTCATGTAGAATTATGAGTAGGAAAAAAATTGCATACATAATGGATTCATGACACTTACATGATTCGCATTAAGGAGGTCAACTGAATCAGTAGACCGCCTGATTTCTGCATTAGAAAAGGACATGTACACACACTATGCATATGGTCATGAAGCATTAGAAGTCTTTTAAGGACAGTGGATGCCTGTGTTTGTTAGTTGAGTAGATGGACTGTTGGATGGTAGGATATACATTTTTCCTAACTTGAAGATTTCGGGGACGAAATCCTTTTAAGTGGGGAGAATGTAACACCCCGTGAATTCTATAATGATAAGCTTCACAAGTTAAAGTATAATTAATTATAAATGATGAAATCAAGGGAAATGGGTTATGCCATTGCGTTCGTCTCGAAATTCTGCTTGAGATAGAGTCCAAGTTTGCATAAAACGAATATCATATGAAGAAGATAAGGACGAACGAAGTTGGGCGAAAAACCAGAAAACGGGTCAGAATGCACTGGCGCACTTGGGAAGTGCGCCAGAACAGAAATGAACTGGCGCACTTGGGAAGTGCGCCAGTACATTTTTGACCTGGTGCACCTGCCAAGTGCGCCCAGGTCAGAATGACCTGCTGGTCAGGTCCTGGCTGGCCTGGTCTGGGTCTGGTCGAATTCTGATGCTTGGCTGAGTCACTAGGGCTTACGTGTCACCTTTTGAGTGGCTCTTTGAACTTTGTATGGTCTAGATTCCCCCTATCTTCATCCGACGGCTCAAAACAATTTAAAATTCTATAAATACAACTCAAATCTAACCCTAAATTCACACAAATAATAGAATACAAAAGCCGTCATGCTGCTGGAGAGGAACTAGGAATGGCCGTCAATTAGAAAGCCTAGAGACAAGCCAGCAAGCCTAAGAGACGAATCAAATTAAAATAAAATCAAAGCTTAATCAAATCATTCAGCGCAACTTTGCTACCCAAAGGAGAGCATCTCCAAATCAGAATAACATAAATCAGAAAACAAGAATTCATCACACGTTGTAAGTATAATGACCTTTCAAAATTTGAATAAAAAAACTGTGATGTGATTCGATGTAAATGAAAATAGAATCGTGTTGTTATAATCTTTGTGTATTGTGATGGTTCTATCATGACTTGTGTATTGATGTTTGTGGCATAAATTAATTGATGCAAGCCTATTGAACAATTGTATATGAAAAACAATGGCACTTGCAAGCTTGTGGCAAAAACTAGAAATTGATCCCTTGGCATGGACTGTGTATATTCCCTTAGTTTAAATTAGAATTTGTGTAAACATGTTATAGACCTTTTATGCCTACATGACCCAAAACCTATGATATCATCCTTATGTTTATTGGCAAATATAATTAGATCTATGTTTGCAAGTATAATTGGATCTATGTTTCATAAACTATGTAAGTTCATGTTTATTTGCAAAATATAATTGGTTCTATGTCAAACAACGTTTGGGTTTCATAAACTATGCAAGTTCAAGTTGAAATAGGCTATATGATTAGATGTAAAAATTTTACATTTTGATGAATATATAACATGCTAGTTTTGTGGTCGATATTATGCCAAGTTAACATGTTTAAACACAAGTTTGTATTTGCCTAAACTATGCCAGTTCATATGTCACCTACTTAGTCATACTTTGATTTGAATGCAAGTTCACATGACCCATGTTTTATGTTAGTTGAATTGCCAAACTGCAAGTTTATACCTATGATGTTTATATTGATTATGCCAAAAATGCCAAGTTTACACCTATGTCACGTTTACGTTTATGAATTCCCTTATGCCTATTTGTGGGTGCTAAATTAGGCTAAGTTTTTAGCCTAATATTATATGTTAAAAACTATGCGAAACTTGACATAAAAATATATGAAATTGGCATGTTTGTCACATGCCAAAATTGGTGGCATTTAAACGGTATAAATTCTTATACCAAAAAATGTTAAACTTGGAATGTGGGCCATAATATTTAATTGTTGACAAATTTACATATATTCAGTAATAAAGACAAATATGTAAATTTAGAAAACACAATATGCTTAACCCGAGGTTGGATTGAGTTGTGATGTAAACCTGCCCGGGCCCGTCTAGCTGTCCAGTAGTCACAACAATACCTATCCAATGTGGGTGGTTAAGCATTGAGCCTAATAAGGACCCGAGGTTAGACTGAGCTACGGTGTAAACCTGCCCGGAACCGACCGACATATCCAGTAACCGTAGCAATACCTGTCTAATGTGAGTGGTACGGTGCTCCTAAAAGGCTATGGACAAATGGTAGGGTTAAGTCAACTATAACACTTAACCAAATTCAACATGTTAACAAGAATTGATGGGTGGGGTTAGGTAAATACAGACACTTAACCACTTAACATGTTTGACTAGAAAATCCTGGTAACGAGGGACCCGTTTCAACAATAACCCAAAGTTAGGTATCAACGGTACCCTGAAACTAGGCAGGGTGGGGCACGATTACTGGGCTGATTGTAAGTGGTCAAACGACGGCGGTGGGTGCACAGTGCAGGTCTAACGGGGTGCAGGCGTGAACACACTCCGGAGTAGACAACCAGGGCACTGGGGACACCAGTAGTATAACCTATGTCTTCTAGTTTTGTGTCAGGGCCGCTACCATGGGTCATGATACACCCCGTGGTGGGACCAGCATAGGTATCTACAATTCTTGTGGGGGCCGTATGACACATGTTAACGCGAGTAGGAGCCGATCTTTTATAAGAAGGGGATCACTTCACCCTCACTATGGGGTGCCAGTTAGAATAAATTCAAGTAGGTGCAGAGATATAGTATGGGTGTGATAGTGCATTCGACACTTCCTTAGCTTGTGACACTTTCCTATTTTTAGTTTACATCCATCATACCCTTTTCTTATTCACATATTGAAGAGTTACTAGATTTACTCAGGCTTTATGTCTGACCCTATTTTCTTTTCGTCTTCTTTTCTTTCGTTTCCCCCCCAGGTCTACACGGAGGAAACAGCTCCACTCAGTCAGGCTCTTTACAAGCACCAAGAACGTAGATGTATGATTTGGATATTTCTTGCTCGGATAATGGCTTTGGATATCACTATGGGGATTTTTGTCACCTTATTTATGTTTTCATGCTTCTTTAATAATCAAGGCAGTTATGAGGTTGTAATGTTGAAAGTATTTTGAGACAATTATGGAAATCTTTGTTTGATACGCGTATTTATGAAATAAAAGTTTGTTTGGTTTCCGCTGTTTAAAATATGTGTGTTTATATCAGTCTTGAGTTCATCTGTGGCTTTTACTTATAAACCTCCACCAAAGTTAAGGCATTCCCTTTGTGAGTGACCTTAATGGAGGGTGGGTGTTTCATTTGTTCTATAACCCAATTAACAGTGAAAATATAATTTGGAATTTATAAATCTTTTATTAAGATTTAAATGGAAATTTTCCAAAGTAAAGTTTTCCAATTTAATATATTCAATTGGAATTGAATAGAATTCGATTTAATAATAATCGAGATGGGCTTCTGTAAATGAAGACAGCTACTGTACATGGAATTTAAAAGGCTTTGTCGTTATTACATTTATATTATCAATTTGATATGGGAATTTATATCAATCATATATTGATCTGATTTCTGTGAAGATTCCATTTTGATTGAAGATGATTTTGGGTTTTTGTGAACAATGTTTTTAAATAACGTTTGTTCTTTAAACCTGTTAAAAGATAAGATTAATTTCTTAAATTTGAATAATCATTAAGTAATGATTTTTTTACATTAAAAACTAAACTAGAGTTTTAATGCATCTTTAATTAGATTAAAATGCGAACGAGATAATTAAATTTATCGACTCCTTGAAATGATCAAGAATGGAGTAACACTACAACACCCCAAATTTTCTGTTAACTATAACTTAACAAATGAAAGTATAATTAATTCTAAATGATGAAATCAAGGGAAATAGTTACGCCATTGCATTCGTCTCGAAATTCGGCTTGAGATAGAGTCCAAGTTTGCGTAAAACGGATACCATATGAAGAAGATATGGATGAACGAAGTTGGGCAGAAAAACTAAAAACGGGTCAGAATGCACTGGCGCACTTGGCAAGTGCCCCAAAACAAAATTGAACTGGTGCACTTGGGAAGTGCGTCAGTACAATTTTATCACTGGCACACCTGCCAAGTGCGCCCAGGCCAGAAAGACCTGTTGGTCAGGCCCTAGCTGGCCTGGTCATGGTCTGGTCGAATTCTGAGGCTTGGCTGAGTCACTAAGGCTTACATGTCACTTTCTGATTGGCTTCTCTTGAGATGGATGGTCTGGATTCAATCTAGCTTCATCGACGGTGCTAATTAGATTGAAATTATATAAATGCAACTCAAGTCCAACCCTAAATTCACACAAATAATATAATACTAAAGCCGTCATGTTGCTGGAAAGAAACTAGGAGTGGCCATCAGTTAGAAAGCCTAGAGACAAGCCAATACTAAAGCAAAACACGAATCAAAACAAAGTTAGACTACCCAAAGGAAAGCATATCAAATCCAGAATTTAGAATCCAGAATCCAAGTTCGTCGTTCGTTGTAAGTATAGTGATTTTTCCGATGAGAATAAAACTAAGACTTGATTCGATGTAAATTGGAAGTGGAATTGAGCTATTATATAACGACGATGTTAATTCATATCTATGTATTGAAATGATTGTGTTGCGAATGAAATTGGGATGTTTGTGGTATAATTAAGATTGATGTTGATCTTATTGTACTTTTATAATGACAATAACATCATAAGCAAGTTGTATAGTTCACGTTCATGTGATTATATAGGTCGTTTGTGATTAGAACCTCATGCATATACTTTATGCTAGAAATCTTTATGCCTAAATGGTTATGTTCATATACATGCCCCTATGTTTATACAAAAGTTGCAAGTTTCTAATTTGATCTATGTTAAGATCCACTTTAGTACATGTTTCATGTTGTAATTAGATATGCGATTGGATCTAGTTCACACCCTTGTCATAAAGTTATACATATTTATGAAAATGTCATATTCTTGTCATGTGCTAGTAATGTTCGATGTTATGCCTAGATCCAAAAACAAGTTTAGACCTATGTTGTCTAAATCATATGCTAATTCATGTGACACCTATTTGGTTAGACCCTTATTTCAATGCAAATTCACATATATGTAAAATTGATTTAGGCTATGTTGCAAATTCAAATATATGTATATTGCCAATTTTGCAAGTTCACATCTATGACATTCATGTTGGCTATTTTGCAAGTTCACACCTATGTTGTTCATATTGACTATGCCAAGTTTACATCTATGTCATGTTTATGTTTATGAATTCCCTTATGCCTATTTGTGTGCGCTAAATTAGGCTAAATTTTTTGCTTAATATTATATGTTAAAACTATGCGAACGAAAATTAGGCTAAGATTCTTAGCCTAATGTTTAAACGGGGTAACGTTGGGAATATTAATAAAACTTGACATAAAAATATATGAAATTGGCATGTTTGTCACATGCCAAATTTGGTGGCATTTGAACGGTATAAATTCTTATACCAAAAATGTTAAACTTGGAATGTGGGCCATAACATTTAATTGTTGACAAATTTACATATATTCAAAATTAAAGACAAATATGTAAATTTAGAAAATACGAATATGCTAAACACGAGGTTGGATTGAGTTGTGATGTAAATCTGCCCAGACCCGCCCGGCTGTCCAGTAGCTACAACAATACCTATCCAATGTGGGTGGTTAAGCATTGAGCCCAATAAGGACCCGAGGTTAGACTGAGTTACGGTGTAAATCTGCCCGGAACCGACCGGCACATCCTGTAACCGTAACAATATCTGTCTAATGTGAGTGGTCGGTGCTTTAAAAGGCAAAGGACAGACTAGTCAGGACGGTAGGGTTAAGTTAACTAAAACACTTAACCAATTCAACATGTTAATGAAATTGATGGGTGGGGTTAGGTAAATACAGACACTTAACCACGTAACATGTTTGACTAGAAAACCCTAGTAACGGGGACCCATTTCAGCAGTAACCCAATTAGGCATCATGATACCCTGAAACTAGGCAGGGTAGTGCACGATTACTGGGCTGATTGTAAGCGGTCAAAGCGACGGTGGTGGGTGTAACAGTGTGGGTTCTAACGGAGTGCGGGCGTGCACACACTTCGGAGCAGACAAACATGGCACTGGGTGCACCAGTAGTATAACCTATGCATTCTAAGATTTGTGTCGGGTCGCCACCATGGGACTTGATACACCCCATGGTGGGGCCAGCATATGTATCTACAATCTCTGGGGGCCGTAAGACAAAGATGATTATGCGAGTAGGAGCCGATCTTTAGAAAAGGGGATCACTTTACCTCCAGCATGGGGTGACAGTTAAGATAATACAAATAGGTGCAGAGATATAGTGTGGGGCGCAATAGTATAGTCGTTTCAAAACCACTTCATCTTAGTTTATGATACTTTCCTGTTTTCAGTTTATACCTATCATGCCCTTATTCTTATTCTCATACTGAAGAGTCACTTGACTTACCAGGCTTTATGTCTGACCCTATTTTCTATCGCCTTCTTTTCTTCCGTTTCCTCCCTCCCCCCAGGTCCACAGGGAGGAAACAACTCAGCTTAGTCAGATTCTTTAATAGCTTCAAGATAGTTGATGTACAGTTTGGAGTCTCTTTCCTTGGCTATGGCTGCTGGTCACACTCTATGGGGATTTATGCAGTTTTAATCAAGTTTTTATGCTTCTTTATTTAAAAACCAAGACAGAAATGATGTTGAAATGTTTTGGAAGTTGTTATGAGACAATTATGGAAATGTGTTGTATGAACAAGTATTTTATGAAATAAAAGTTTGATGTTTTCCGCTGCTTATATATATATGTGTGTGTGTGTGTGTGTGTTTATATCTGTCTTGTGTTTTATCTGTGACTTTTACTTACAAACCTCCACCAAAGTTAAGGCAGTCCCTTGTAAGTGACCTTAATGGAGGGTGGGATGTTTCACTTGGTATCAAAGCATAGATTTACCAAACTAGATTAAAAAATAAATTAAACTATTTTCAAAAAGAAGTTTAAAGAAGCATTTTCAACAGAAGTTTTGATATTTTAAAAGGCATAATTCCCCAAAAGCTATATGCACTATCTATCTATCCTTCGTTTTGAACCTTTCCTTTTGTTTCAGCATGTCTGGAGACCTTAACCTTCCGGAAGGAGTACCTGTACCCGGCTAGTTTAGGAGGTACCTGGAAGCTAGGGCCAATGGCGCGGGCCCAGCAGACATTCCTCCTCCAGTGGCAGCGGTTCCTCCTCCCCGTGGAAACACTTTTGCAAAGACATGTAGAGACTTCAAGGCTATGGGTGGAAAGGACTTTTATGGAATTGAATCATTTGTGGTAGCAAGGAACTGGCTGAAAGAGACTGAAGATTTATTCGTTATCTTCGAAGTTGATGACAGGAAGAAGATACAGCTAGCAGTGTGGTTGCTTAAAGATGAAATGTCTTATTGGTGGGAGATTACCAATGCTGAGAGGCCAGTGGAAACATGGGAAGACTTCAGGACAAGGTTTGAGATGAAATTCCTCTCCCAAGCTGAAAAAAGCCGGCAAATGGAGAAGTTCCTAACTCTGAAACAGGGAAGCGTGACAATCAGGGAGTACATTAATCAGTTTAATCAGCTGGCCAGATTTGGGTTGGACTTAGTAAACACCCAACATAAGAAGGCGCTCCGCTTCGTCAAAGGTCTGAATGAGCCTCTACACAGCCTTGCTATGACTCATGTATCCACGGGAGCAACTTATGAAAGCTTAGTGGACATGGCATTGCTACATAAGGAAGACAAGGGCAAGAAAGAGACTAAGGTGGAAGAAAAGAAGGAAGGTTTACAGGCTAAGAAAACAGATTTCAAGAAAGGCGGGAAGAATAACAAAACCCATGAAAAGAGAAAGTGCAGTTTCTATGGCATTGTGGGACATATAGCAAAAGACTGCAGAAAGATGAAGGCAAAGATGAATGGTGGTTGCTTCAGTTGTGGCGAGACTGGACACTTGGCTAAGGACTGCCCAAAGAAGCGGGGGCAGGGATAGAGGGCTGGATCTACCTCAGGCAGACAAGTTCATGCGCTGGTGGCACCTCTACAGGAACGAGGTAGAAATATTTTTGTAGAAAGCTTAGTTTATCTGTATGATCATCCAGTTCGCACTCTCTTTGATTCTGGTGCATCACACTCCTTTATTTCATCTGCTTTAGTAGAATCTCTGCACCTAGACACTAGTATGGTAGAAGAACCCTTGGTTGTTTCAAATCCAATTGGGGGCTTGGCTTATTTGTCGATGGTTTGCTTGGATTTGAAAATCTCTATTCTAAGTGTTGAATTTAGATGTAGTGCCTTTGTTTTGGGCTTCTTAGGGTATGGACTGACCTTAGGCATGGACTGGTTATCCAGTAATGGTGCCATTCTTGATTGTAAGAAAAGAGTGGTTAGGCTCTTGACTCGGCTCGGTAACACTCCAGAAATTTCTTGTAATCCCTTGAATGCTGTTATGCTTAGTTACCTAGAGTCGCTTGTCACTTCTGTTGAGAATTTGCAGTCGGTTAGAGTAGTCTGGGAATATCCGGATGTCTTTGAAGAGGTGAAAGGCTTACCTCCGAAGCGGGAAATAGACTTCCGCATATATCTTGTTGATAATGCAAAGCCCGTTGCTCTGCCTGTTAGGCACATGGCTCAAAAGGAGAGAAAGGAGCTCAGTAAGCAAGTTAAGGAGCTTCTCGAGAAGGGGTTTATAAGAAGGAGTATCTCGGAATGTGGTGCTCCAGTGGTGTTCTCCACCAAAGCAGATGGTTCACTACGTCTTTGTGTGGACTATAGGGAGTTAAACAATCCGACTAAGAAGAATAGACACCCGCTTCCCCGAATAGACGATTTGTTTAATCAACTTGTAGGTG
Organism: Allium sativum; assembly: GCA_030737875.1. NCBI lineage: Eukaryota > Viridiplantae > Streptophyta > Magnoliopsida > Asparagales > Amaryllidaceae > Allium > Allium sativum. The sequence continues at coordinate 580,174,129 of CM060909.1, read as the reverse complement.
CGTCGGTCTTCTCCCAACTTGATCTAGCTACTGGGTTCCATCAGCTAAGGGTAGCTGAAGATAGCATTGATAAAACGGCATTCAGAACCCCAGACGGTTTCTTCGAGTGGCTTGTCATGCCTTTCGGTTTGACGAACGCACCCGCTTATTTCGTAGACCTGATGAGCAGGGTGTTCAGATAATTCCTCAATAAGTTCGTGGTGGTCTTCGTAGATGATATCTTGATCTTCTCAAAGAATGAGGAAGAACATGCTCAACATCTGAAAGAGATCATGGATACTCTTTGTGCACATCAGCTAAGAACCAAATTCTCCAAGTGCCACTTTTGAAAGGAAGTAAGATTTATGGGGCATATAGTGTCCAAAGAGGGGTTGGCTGTGGACCCAGCGAAAGTGGTGGCAGTGCAAGATTGGAAGACACCAAGAAATGCAACCGAAGTTCGAAGCTTTCTTGGGCTAGCCGGCTTTTATCGAAAGTTCATTAGGGATTTCGCGAAAATCTCAGCTCCACTCACAAGGCTAACAAGGCGTTCACTTGGGATTTGGATTGCGAGTTTGCTTCCCAACGATTAAAAAGGGCTCTCACAACAACCCCAGTTCTGACTTTGCCAGATGGAAGCAAAATGTTCACAGTATATACGGATGCTTGTGGTACGGGGCTAGGAGCTGTTCTGATGCAAGAAGGGAGGGTAGTAGCTTATGGTGGAAGATAATTGAAAGCGCGTGAAAAGAACTACCCAACCCACAATCTTGAGTTGGCCGCCATCGTCTTTGCGCTTAAGTCTTGGCATCATTATCTCCTAGGTGAGAAGTTCAAATTATATACTGACCATAAATCATTGAAGTATCTTTTCTCACAGAAAGTTCTTAACTTGAGGTAGCAAAGGTGGATGGAGTTCCTTGCCTCGTATGATTTTGAAATTTCCTTTACTCCCGGCAAAGGCAACGTAGTAGCAGATGCGTTGAGCCGAAAGAAACTGACCCTAAGCCCTCTCTTTGTAGAAAGGCAAAGCTTGGAATATATAGCCAGTTTTGACTTTAGGCCCTCCTCAGATTTTATACTGGTTTATTGGCATCCCTAGAAGTACGGCCCACTCTTTTAGACTCGATAGGGTCGCACAACGAGAAGACCCACAGCTTGTGGATGTGATTGATCAACTAATTAGGGGTGAAACTTCCAGTCTCCTCAATAGGTACTCCATCGATGATAAGGGTTGGCTAAGGCGAGATGGAAGACTATGTGTCCCATAAGCTAGGGATTTTGTGAAGAAGGCTCTCGAGGAGGCACATCATTCCAAGATGACAATACACCCAGGTGGAGACAAGATGTACAAGGATGTAAAGAGAGCTTTCTATTGGAGCGGCATGAAGAAGGACGTGGAAGATTTCGTTTCTAAGTGCGTGACATGCCAACTGGTCAAAACGGAACAAAAGAAACCTGGAGGACTGCTTCATCCTCTAGAAGTCCTGCAATGGAAGTGGGATAGCATTTCAATGGACTTCATTGACGGGTTTCCTAGGTGAAGAAGAGGTAATACTAGCATTTGGATAATAGTGGACAGGCTTACTAAAAGCGCCCACTTTATACCTATCAAGAGTAGGACTGCTTCGTCTCTAGCTTCTCTTTATCTCAAGGAAATAGTTCGACTCCATGGAATACCCTCCAGCATAGTGAGTGACAGAGACCCCATCTTCACGAGCGAATTTTGGCGGAGTCTGCAAGAAGCTATCGGCACACAGTTATGTTTGAGCACGGCCTATCACCCCCAAACTGATGGCCAGACAGAAAGGGTGAATAGAGTACTAGAAGATCTTCTAAGACTGTGCGTTCTTGACTTCGGAGGGACATGGGAGGATCACCTTCCTTTAGTGAAATTCGCCTATAACAACAGTTACCAAGCCACCATTGGTATGGCGCCCTTCGAAGCTTTGTATGGAAGACCTTGCCGATCACCAACTTGTTGGTAGGAGTCCACTGACAAGATTATATTTGGGCCAGACATGATTAGAGAGACTTCATAAAAAGTGGACTTGATACGAAGGAGAATGAAGACTGCCCAAGACAAACAGAAATCCTACGCCGACAAAAGAAGGACCGACCATGAATTTGAGGTTGGGGACAGAGTTTTCCTTAAGGTATCCCCTTTAAGGAACGTCGTTCGCTTTGGATCAGCAGGAAAGATAGCACCAAGATTTGTAGGACCGTTCCCTTTCATCGAGGAGATTGGGAAAATGGCTTATAGAATAGATCTTCCTGAAAGATTGGTTGGAATTCACAACGTCTTTCACATTTCTCATCTCCAGAAATGTCTACATGAATCAGCGGAAGTGGTGGAGCCAAGCATTCTAGAAGAAGCCGAAGTGGAACGCGAAGCAACTGTGAGGAGAGTTCCAACTCGAATCGTAGGAACTGAAATCAAAAAGCTACGCAACCGCGAAGTGAAGCTCGTTACGGTTCAGTGGAGAGACACCAAGGATGACGCGACTTGGGAAACTGAGGATAGAATACGCGCGGCCTACCCTTTTCTTTTTGAGGGTACATCTTTGACCTCTCCTTTTCCTTAAGTTGTGCTTGTATCTATCTTTTTAGGTATATCTCCTCGATATTATCATTTATCCTTAGATAGAAACCCCTTTGGATGTAAACATGTATTTGAAACATGTTATGGTTGATGGCTGCAAGTGGTTGTAAGTGGTTGCTAGTGGTTGCTCGTGGATGCATATACACACACAACCTAGGTTTTAGATTGGCTCAATCACTTCATACTGCAAATGCATATATGTATTCATATTTGTATGTGGTTGAAACTTGATAAGTTGTCATATGGATATCGGATTTATGTTGATGGTTGCGCACTTATGTAGAATTATGAGTAAGGACAAATTTGCATACATAACGGATTCATGACACTTACATGATTTGCATTAAGGAGGTCAACTGGATCAGTAGATCGCCTGATTTTGTATTAGTTAAGGACATATACACACACTGTGCATATAATCATAAAGCATTACAAGTCTTTTAAGGACAATGGACGCCTGTGTTTGTTGGTTGAGTAGATGGACGATTGGATGTTAGGACTTACGTTCTCCTAGACTTGAAGATTTCGGGGACGAAATCCTTTAAGGAGGGGAGAATGTAACACCCCGAATTTTCGGTTAACTGTAACTTAGAAAATGAAAGTATAATTAATTCTAAACGATGAAATCAAGGGAAATGGATTATGCCATTGCGTTCGCCTCGAAATTCTGCTTGAGATAGAGTCCAAGTTTGCATAAAACGGATACCGTATGAAGAAGATATGGACGAACGAAGTTGGGCAGAAAAACTAGAAACGGGTCAGAATGCACTGGCGCACTTGGGAAGTGCGCCAGAACAAAATTGAAATGGCGTACTTGGGAAGTGCGCCAATATAATTTTAGCACTGGCGCACCTGCCAAGTGCGCCCAGGCCATAAAGACTTGTTGGTCAGGCCCTGGCTGGCCTGGTCAGGGTCTGGTCGAATTCTGAGGCTTGGCTGAGTCACTAGGGCTTACATGTCACTTTCTGATTGGCTTCTCTTGAGATGGATGGTCTGGATTCACTCTAGCTTCATCGACGGCTCTAATTAGATTGAAATTCTATAAATACAACTCAAGTCTAACCCTAAATTCACACAAATAATATAATACTAAAGCCGTCATGCTGCCGGAAAGAAACTAGGAGTGGCCGTCAGTTAGAAAGCCTAGAGACAAGCCAATACTAAAGCAAAACACGAATCAAAACAACGTTAGTCTACCCAAAGGAAAGCATATCAAATCCAAAATTCAGAATCCAGAATCCAAGTTCGTTGTTCGTTGTAAGTAAAGTGATTTTTCCGATGAGAATAAAACTAAGACTTGATTCGATGTAAATTGGAAGTGGAATTGTGCTATTATGTAACGACGATGTTAATTCATATCTATGTATTGAAATGATTGTGTTGCAAATGAAATTGGGATATTTGTGGTATAATTAAGATTGATGTAGATCCATTTGTACTTTTAGAATGACAATAACATTACAAGCAAGTTGTATAGTTCATGTTCATGTGATTATATAGGTTGTTTGTGATTAGAACCTCATGTATATACTTTATGCTAGAAATCTTTATGCCTAAATGGTTATGTTCATATACATGCCCCTATATTTATACAAAAGTTGCAAGTTTCTAATTTGATCTATGTCAATATCCACTTTAGTACATGTTTCATGTTGTAATTAGATATGCGATTGGATCTAGTTCACACCCTTATCATAAAGTTATACATATTTATGAAATGTCATATTCTTGTCATGTGCTAGTAATGTTCGATGTTATGCCTAGATCCAAAAACAAGTTTAGACCTTTGTTGTCTAAATCGTATGCTAATTCATGTGACACCTATTTGGTTAGACCCTTATTTCAATGCAAATTCACATATATGTAAAATTGATTTAGGCTATGTTGCAAATTCACATATATGTATATTGACTATTTTGCAAGTTAACATCTATGACATTCATGTTGGCTATTTTGCTAGTTCACACCTATGATGTTCAAATTGACTATGCTAAGTTTACATCTATGTCATGTTTATGTTTATGAATTCCCTTATGCCTATTTGTGTGCGCTAAATTAGGCTAAGTTTTTAGCCTAATATTATATGTTAAAACTATGCGAACTAAAATTAGGCTAAGATTCTTAGCCTAATGTTTAAACGGGGTAATGTTGGTAATATTAATAAAACTTGACATAAAAATATACGAAATTGGCATGTTTGTCACATGCCAAATTTGGCGGCATTTAAACGGTATAAATTCTTATACCAAAAATGTTAAACTTGGAATGTAGTCCATAACATTTAATTGTTGACAAATTTACATATATTCAGAATTAAAGACAAATATGTAAATTTAGAAAATACGAATATGCTTAACACGAGGTTGGATTGAGTTGTGATGTAAATCTGCCCGGACCCGCCCGGTTGTCCAGTAGCCACAACAATGCCTATTCAATGTGGGTGGTTAAGCATTGAGCCCAATAAGGACCCGAGGTTAGACTGAGTTACGGTGTAAATCTTCCCGGAACCGACCGGCACATCTAGTAACTGTAACAATATCTGTCTAATGTGAGTGGTCGGTGCTTTAAAAGGCTAAGTACAGACTAGTCAGGATGGTAGGGTTAAGTTAAATAAAACACTTAACCAATTCAACATGTTAATGAAATTGATGGGTGGGGTTAGGTAAATACAGACACTTAACCACTTAACATGTTTGACTAGAAAACCCTAGTAACGGGGACCTATTTCAGCAGTAACCCAATTAGGTATCATGGTACCCTGAAACTAGGCAGGGTGGGGCACGATTACTGGGCTGATTGTAAGCGGTCAAAGCGACGGCGGTGGGTGCAACAGTGTGGGTTCTAACGGAGTGCGGGCGTGCACACACTTCGGAACAGACAAACGGGGCACTGGGGACACCAGTAGTATAACCTATGCATTCTAATGTTTGTGTCGGGTCGCCACCATGGGACTTGATACACCCCATAGTGGGGCCAGCATAGGTATCTACAATCTCTGGGGGCCGTAAGACACAAATGATTATGCGAGTAGGAGCCGATCTTAAGAAAAGGGGATCACTTTACCTCTAGCATGGGGTGACAGTTAAGATAATACAAGTAGATGCAGAGATATAGTGTGGGGTGCGATAGTATATTCGTTTCAAAACCACTTCATCTTAGTTCATGATACTTTCCTGTTTTCAGTTTATACCTATCATGCCCTTATTCTTATTCTCATACTGAAGAGTCACTAGACTTACCAGGCTTTATGTCTGACCCTATTTTCTTTCGTCTTCTTTTCTTCCGTTTCCCCCCAGGTCCACAGGGAGGAAACAACTCAGCTTAGTCAGATTCTTTAAAAGCTTCAAGAAAGTTGATGTACGGTTTGGAGTCTCTTTCCTTGGCTATGGCTTTTGGTCACACTCTATGGCGATTTATGCAGTTTTAATCACGTTTTTATGCTTCTTTATTTAAAAACCAAGACAGAAATGATGTTGTATTTTTTTGGAAGTTGTTATGAGACTATTATGAAAATGTGTTGTATGAACAAGTATTTTATGAAATAAAAGTCTGATGTTTTCCGCTGCTTATATATATATATATGTGTTTATATCTGTCTTATGTTTTATCTATGACTTTTACTTACAAACCTCCACCAAAGTTAAGGCGGTCCCTTGTGAGTGACCTTAATGGAGGGTGGGGTGTTTCAAACACCGGTTTTACTCCAGGCGATAGTTAAATCTTTTATTAGATTTGAACGGAAATTGGAAATTAAATTTACCGTTAACACAGTGGGTATTAGAAATGGAGTGCAACCAGTTTTGCTCCATGGGATGAATAGGTTAGGATTGGGATAATAAATAATAAATGGTTACTTCAGTAAGGTTTGCTAATCCCGACTAGTGAATAAACCTTAATTTGGTTTAGATTTGATAAAAGATAAAATAAAATCTTTTGAAATGAGATCCATAGGAAGATTAAAGAATAAATTTAGAAGGATTTATCTTTGATAAAATTAATGGGAACCTTTCCTTAATAATATGAATATTTTATTAAAAAGAATATTCTGAATTGGAATGAGGCGTATGATGTGTTTTTAGCACTTGATTATAAAATACGCGAATTATTCAGAAAGATCGGGTTTAAGCCATTATGAATAATTTCTATGACGACTAAGAGTCGAAGATGAAGACGGTGGTTAAAGAGCGGAGATCCTCACATCGTTTGGATGATTACTGATGTCTTGATTGGGCCGTACACCCAAGACAAGGTAATAAGTGGTGATCATCTAAGCGTACTTGGAGATCGATGGATATGCGAGGGCCGCTCTTCTATATTGGACATATGGAACGAGGAATAAGGTGCCTCCTGTTTCGTTCAGACCCAGAACGGACTTGTAAATGGATAGTATCTCTGATGTTGTATTTCTTTATGCTGTATTCGTTGATCTTTGCTAAATATATATCTGTTTGGTGGCGGAGAATTTATTCTCTTGCTTAACACCCTTCTCTGAGATTTACGAGCTTAGAGGTTATATATTGCCAGAAATCAATGGTATGGTATGGATTGACCATGTGGCGTGCCAAGATGCAAATGATCAAGGCTTTTGTTGAAAAGCATAGCCTTGTGGATGATGATCAAAGCATAGCTTATTTAGGCATAGCTTTGTGTATAACGATACTTCATGGGCTTCACACCCCGGTATGAACCGGAAACGGGAGAGAACAACAAGGGGGGCATTGCATTTCTTTCTAGCTAAGAGGGGTGTCAGCGTTTTGCAAGCCCTGACATTTTACTCATGTGGATATTGTTTATTATTACTTGATGGATAGAGAGGAGCCTCGGATATTTTTATGGTCGTCATTACTGACCAGATTTTATGCCCCATTGGGCGGTGAAACGCATGCACAGGAAATATGAATCCACCATCGCACTTAGTGTGGACCGGTCCTGCATGTTACCTAGGTACAGTTGCGACAGAATCCTGAGACATGAGCTAGATTGTCTCAAAATCGGTAAGGATGGCCCCTTGCCTTGGTTCATAGATGGAAGTCCAACTTCCAATATGACGCCGCCTATGATTTATATATTTATATTCGAAGTTGTTTTTAACACTATGCACTTATAGTAATATCAAAATAACTTATTTTATACGTATCAAGCATGTTTGGCTATTATAAGGGAAAAATTTATCCTTCGGCTTGCGTCGCATTATATGGTGTGACCTTAGTCTTATAATAGCTTCGTTTTTCAAAAAGAATTGCGTTGTTTTATTTTAAACTAAGATTCATGTGGAGTAAATCCATTCTGTGTTATACAGCGTGGTCCCATGATATCCCCACCATTAAAAATAAAGTTAATAGCTGTTTTGAGTTCTCACACCAGTCCCATGACTGACCTGGAGTTTATTGTTTTAACCTAACCTCTGGGTGCCTATATTTTCCACACGGGCAGCTAGTAGTTTTGGTTTTGTAGACATTATATTCACCGGAATCTGGTTTACAATTGAAGCGATATTTAGAAAGCTCTGTATTTGTGTATTTCTTTCAGTTGTGTTTTGTATTATTTTTCCACTGCTATTTAAATGTAATTTACTCTCCGATATTGTATTTCCAAAGTATATTATTTATTCATACTCTGGAATATTCTTGAACTCTGATGTAAATTGTTTTAATAAGCAATGAAATGTTCTTCCATTTGTGTTCTGATTTCTTGTGTACTCAATTCAATCTGTACTTTCCTTTACGGGGAAGTTTGTGTCTTTTCATTTGGTATCAGAGCCTAGGTTTACGGGGCTCGAGAACAAGACACATTAGAACCGAGTGAAAGAATTCATCAGAGATTGGATTAGTAATATCCAATGAGAATAACTAGTTAGAGATGGGATCAGTAGTATCCTAGAACGAGTGTGAAGAGTATTAATTTTTTAAAATAAAAATGAAAATAAATTTAATTTTGAAATTTTTATCATAAAATGCGTATTTGAGTACATTATTTTGTTTTAATTTGGACAATCGAGTATATAAAGATTTTGAATATACGCGTAATTAACGAATATTCGAAGTTTTAATATACTGGATAGACATAGAATCACACTCTGGTCGCCCAGAGATGATTCTGATGATTGATATATCATCATCAGTATTTGCGTACGAGTTTCGAAAGTGGTATATCTATATATTTTCTTTGACTGGTGTGAGAACCAAAATATAGATAGGGTTTATTGTTGTGACGTGGCATCAAAAATACGATTTTTGACTATATATAAAAATTATATATATTTGAAAAGTTAATCACCTAATTGATTGTTGGTTGTGATGTTTGATAATTAGTTTAACTAATTAAAATATTGGAATGATAATTAATTTAACCAATACGAGAAAGAATGATAAATTTAGCTAACTCATATTTAATATTGAACTGAATTGAAAATTGATTAGAATTGAAAGTTAAGTTGATTAGTTAAATAACTTTCAGCTCCATTCCTTTTCGAGGACGAAAAGATTTTTAAGTGGGGGAGATTGTAACAACCCGGAAAATCGAAACCAATTTAAAAAATTTATTTTAGCAATTTTAGTATTTTAAATAATAACAATGAAAAATTTATTTAAGTCAAAGTCAGAATGAATATATTTATTTTAATTATAAAAGGAGGCAGAAATAGCGCGGCAGTTTGAAATTTTGATTTTGAACTTTGACGGAATGTACAGGATTCAAAATAAATCGGATTTTAGTAAAACCAAAAATAGTTAAATCTGTTTAAAAATATCTTTCCAAAGAATCTAAAAATTTGAAATTTCAAAACAGGAATCAAATTTTATGCCTGGTTTAAAATTCAGAAAAGTCGTTGTAGAATTTATATATTAAATATGGCCCTTAAAAATAGCCATTTTGTAAATGACCTCCGTTTCGACGAGACTACTTTTGTTGGATCCGGAATGTCAAATTATTGCTAGATTCCAATTTTCATAATTTTTGAAATTAATATGTGAGCGTGGCAAAAGAAAATGTGTTTTTTAAATTTCAGTCAATTTGGTTCTACCAGAAAATGGCCATTTTTCAAATGGTCTCTAAATTCGACGAAATTAGTTTTGTTAGGACTGCATCGTCAGAGCATAACTAGAAATAGTTTTTCTGGAATTTTCGGAGTCAGTATGTGGCCACGGTAGTCTAAAATGTACGTTTAAATTAAATATATATTGTTTTATATTTTAATTTTGATAAAAACTGATCGTAACAGCCGAATTAGGTTACGAAACATGTTCCATTGTGTCCGGATTTTACGCCCCATAGGGCGGGGAAACGCATGCTTTGGAATTACGAATCCACCATCGCAATTAGTGTGAACCGGACCTGCATGTTACCAAGGTACAGTTGTGACTGAATCCTGAGACATAGGCTAGATTGTCTCGAAATCGATAAGGATGGCACCTAGCCTTGGTTCATAGTTGGAAATCCAACTTCCAATACGACATTATGCAGTTTTGATTGTAGAACCAATATGGCGACATGATATATGGTACCTATGCCGCCTATGATTGATTCATTTATATTCGAAGTTGTTTGTAACACTATGCACTTATAGTAATATCAAAATAACTTGTTTTATACGTATCAAGCATGTTTGGCTATTATAAGGGAAAACTCTATCCTCCAGTTTGCGTTGCATTATGTGATGGGACCTGAGTCTTATAATAGCTTCATTTTTCAAAAAGCATTGCGTTGTTTTATTTTATTAAGATTCATGTGGAGTAAACTCGTTCCGTGTTATACGGCATGGTCCCATGTTATCCCCACCATTAAAAATAAAGTTAATAACTGTTTTGAGTTCTCACACCAGTCCCATGACAGACCTGGAGTTTATTATTTTAACCTAAACTCTGGTTTCCCATATTTTCCACAAAGGCGGCTAGTAGTTTTGGTTTTGCAAATATTATATTCACAAAATCCTGGTTTATAGCTGAAGCGATATTCGGAAAGCTCTGTATCCGTATATTTCTTTCAGTTATGTTTTGTATTATTTTCCCGTTGCTATTTAAATGTAATTTACTCTCTAATATTGTATTTCCAATGTATATTATATATTCATACTGTGGAATATTCTTGAACTCTGATGTAAATTGTTGTAATAAGCAATGAAATGTTCTTCTATTTGTGTTCTGATTTGTCATGTTCTCAATTCAATCCGTACTTTCCTTTACGGGGAAGTTTAGGTCATTTCACTTTCATGGCGTAGTGATGGAGATATAGCGCGCTTTCTCTACATGGTCTAGTATGCTTTCATAGCATGACAATGGTCGTCTTGCACGTTTTTGTAGTATGGCGATGGAGACCATTCGATGAGCGTATTAGGGGGAGTACCTCGATATATTGGGCATATAGCTACATATATATGACTTATTAGGTTAATCAACTTTGGAGTATGTTTGTGCGATTTACCCATGGAATCAAAAGTGTAATGTGTGATAAAACCAAATAACTTAATACAGGTAAACAAATGATAGAAAGGTATATGTAGTGTTATTTATAGAAAGTTTAATTTGTCCATTCACTAGAACTTTTGTTCTGACCCTCTCCTAATAATAAACCAGTGGGTTAGACAAGTGGCAGATATTATGCAGCTTAGAGAAACTTGCTAGACAATGTCGTTATTAATGTAAGTAATTACTTGCTATTATATATTACTCGTTCCGCTATGAGGTATTTTATTGTGAACTTAGATGTATTTTATCATTGCTTTTCTATAGGACGCCAAACGAACCAACTCGGGTTTCAGTAGACTTGGATTTTTAGTATTTTGCAAAAAAATCTGGCCTACAGAAAATTGGTCGTTATAGTTTAGTTCTGGAGAATCCTCAATGTGGTACTTTGCAAGATTTAGAGTTGGTAGGTAGATGTTGCCAGCGCTTGAAATCTACTCCAGTGATTTTTTTTCTGGTCTCTCTCACCATGCAATAAATGGACATTGGTTGTTGTCACCATTTTTTTATTCTCAGTGGTGGCCACATGTGCCTTTGTTGCCAATGTATTACTTTCATCATCCATTATCTATGATATAATGACTGCACTGAGTATCATATTAATATATATATATTATTGTTTCAATATTTTTAGGGAAAACCGGTAAATATGCAACAAAAACTGTTGTAAATATATTGTAGAAAAGTATTTGAGAAGATTTTGCAAAACAAACTATAGCAATTATACAATAGAAAATAGTTTGCAATAAGTGTGCAAAATCTATATTTATTTATATTTTAGAAACTGTTTGCATATAGTTTGTAAAAACTGTGTTTACTTATGTAACAGTAAACTAATGCAAATAATTTGTAGTAACCTGGTTCCAATTTTTTTTGCAAAAAACTGTTATAAAGATCCAGTAATACTTACAGTGCCTTTCTGTCTGAGAACACAATTATCTACTTCCTTGATATAATATTGCTCCCTCTATGGTGCAAAAGTTTAATGAGCAAATTGTTTCCCAAGAAAAAATGGACCTACACTAAAACGACTGCACTGGATTTTGCAAAGCCCAACGAACTTAAGAGAGTAATTAAGAATAGAGTTTAATGAGGAAGAAAAGAGAAGATTTCAGAATATTTGATTTATATATTCTGTCTACCGCATCCTATATATAGGTGTGGAAGGTAGCTTCAACGGTTGTAATGCTTGAAAAGGTTGCGACCCTTTGACCAAGTGGTGCGATAATTTCCATTTAAATTTGAATAGAAAAAATTATTTCGTCTGAACAATTAACAAAGCAAACTACCACTACCAATTTCAAAGTGCTAAGTGCCTCTATATGCCTCAAATGCATATTCATCCATGTCGCGGATGCTGGTACGTGTTCGAGCTCAGGCACGGGGGCGGAACCATAATGATGTCCTCATCTTAGGATATAACTACATAATATTTATTGCAAACAAGTGTTAGATTTTATGCCGTAGAGGCAATCTATTTAATGAGATTAATAACAATGTTGATGTTATATTTTATTTTGAATAAAAGATTCTATTAAGTTATATTTACTGCGTAATATAAATATTAACATATTAGAAGTCCTTGGAATAATAATACAGAATTTTATAGTTTCAAGTGACTTGAACATGAGAGTATATAATATAATAAAAATTATTATAATTCTTAAATGTCCCTAGTCAAATTTTATTGTATATAGGACATTAATTAAACATTAAGACTAGAATGTTGATTGACTGATGATCATATCTCTTTGGTCATTAATATATATGATATTAATGTGAATACATAAATACTCATTAAAGAATAGTGTATTAGGCTGACCCACATGTGGAACTTCATGGAATATAATTAATAGTGTCATAAGTAATTCTCACAGTGACAGTGATGTAATGGCCCTCGAACCTGAAATCATTATATATATTTATTTGAGGATATTTGTGTTTTGACATCATCAAAACTTACTTTTAACCGAGTTGATGACAAGGTGATTATACATAAATGATCAAGATGGAATTTAACCCTATAATATAAGTAGAGATATCCATGGGCTTCTTGATTGAGTATGATTATTAAATGCCTGGCCATGCTCAAATATTGATTTGTTTTATTTAAACTGCTCATCGATCAAGATAAAAGGATTAAATCATAAAAAGGACGATACATTCCATGCCTTGAGTTTAATCTTAGATATATTGGTTGAAAGGATTAATTTACCTTAAAACACTGGTCATAGAAAAGGTTGTATTGAATTGTTGATTTTTAATATAACTTGGGTAACAACGATGTATTACTAGTTGCCCCTCACTGATTATAATTTAAAAATTATTGCCAACATTGTAATAACCTAAATGGTCAACAAAATTAGAAAGTTAAAAGGGAGAAGCATTCTTTAAATAAATAAAGATCAAGAGGTTGATATTTTTATCTCCAAAAGATGTGGTATAACCGGTTTGATTTTCTTTCGATCTAGTACACGTTTATCTTAAATGGGGACACAAACAAACCTAGATAAAAAAAGATTAATGGCAGTTGAGGCTAGTTGTGAAACCCCATAATTTATAACACATTAAAATGATAAATTAAAGAATACTTAATTAAATACTGGGAATTAAGTAAAACGGACCACATCATTGCGTTCGCCTCAGAATTCTTCTTTACGTAAAACGACCATCGTATGAAGAAGTTATTAAGGTTTGAAGTTTGCACATATATAATCTAATTATGTATAAAATAAACATTTCAGAAATTCAAAATCATTTCAAATCAGTTCGAATTCGTAGGCGGGAACCAACGCGGGAACTAGGCTCGTTGAGGGTCGACCCCTTCCCTAGGGGTGTCGACTCACGGGTCTACACCATGAGGAGGTGTCGACACCCATGTCGACACCCAGGTCGACACTCCTACTTCCGAGCTTGGTACATTCCTGCGTATGTAGACTTGTTTTCTAACCAGATTCGTGAACCCTATGCTATAAATAAGACCCCATTCTCATTGTTTTATTTACTCAAAAACAACGGAGAACTAGATGTTGTCTCTGCCTAGATTAAAATAGCCTTTTCTTCTTCAGCAATGGGAGTTAGACTAATTCAAAGATTTGTGATTCAACATCTGCAATTACTCTTCTCTATTTCTTGGATCCAATCACAGTGAGTCAACGTTATTTTTAGATATAAACACTTAAAAGTAATTTTGACATATTATGAACTGGATCTAAGCTTATGACTATTTGAATCATATCAGATCTACCATAACTTGTGTATCTAAGTTAATCTTGGCATATTATAAATTGGATCTATGCCTATGACTAATTGAATCATGTCAGATATGTTATTAATTGTATCTCTAATTCACTAATTTGATCTCATCATGCCTGTTTATGATCATGTCACTATGCCTAATCAGTTATATTATCATATGTTCATCAGATCTGTTCTTAGATGACTATCTTGTTATTATGCCCAATTTTGTCACTATATGCTTATTTAGATGCTATGTCTATTTCTGTCACCGTATGTCCACCTTATTATAATGTTTATTCTGTTCTCCTCCCTTTTTCTTTTTCCCTTTTTATTTTGTAGCTAGACTACCTTCGAGCCTAGGCATACCCCTGAAATATGTGAACACATGAAATCGGGAACGAGGGGAAAATGTTAAAATTGGGGGCAAACCTTGTATTGGGAAATTTGGGCATAACTTGGATTAAATACATAAATATGGATTTGGGTAGTAATCAAATAGTGATTTAAATCTTAATTTGGGGCATATGGTTAACGATGAATATGACTTGGGAAAGGGGCATGAAACCTATAATGAAATAGGGATAATTGTTAAATAAAGGAAATGCCTAGATCAACAGTAATTAGAAACTGTAATCGTGCTTAGACACGAGGTTAGATTGCACTTGTGGTATAAGTCTGCCCGGACCTGCCCGACATATCCAACGACCACAGGTGGTGAATCTAATGTGACGGCCTATATGTATAAACTCATAACGTGCTAAGACACGAGGTTAAGTCCGACTTGTGGAGGAAGTCTGCCCGAACCCAACCTGCATATCCAGCATCCACAAGTTGTAGCTTAATGTGAGAGGTCTAGCGCACTATAACCATAAATGAAAAATGGTAATGGACTTTTTGAATCCATAGGCATTATATCATCCAGTTAACTTGAGTAGGGGTTAAGTAAACTTTCTTAAATTAGTGGGAGGGTTAAGTAAATCTTGGGGTGGTGGGTAATATTTGAATATATAGGCCCACAAACTTAACCTTTTAGGGTTATGCAATCTTGTTTAACCAGTAGGCATAACCTATGGAAAACCTAGTAGTGGGGATACAAGCCTAGGGGGAACTTGTATCATCTTGTATGTGGGACCTATATCAGTCAGTAATCTATATCGGTATTAGACGGGAAACCCCAAACTAGGTCGGGGTAAGGGAACGCTTACTGAGCTGGTTGGAAGAGGTCACTTGAGGGAGGTGTCAGCCGAAGAGTTCCATCGGGGTCATGTGCGTGCATGAGTCC
Organism: Allium sativum; assembly: GCA_030737875.1. NCBI lineage: Eukaryota > Viridiplantae > Streptophyta > Magnoliopsida > Asparagales > Amaryllidaceae > Allium > Allium sativum. Next base: position 580,158,567 of record CM060909.1, on the reverse strand, counting down.
GCCTGCTTGAGAAGATAAAACGCTGGGACATCTGTAGATATGGTTGTTGCATCAGGGTTGCCATCTTAGGGAGTGATATACCCTAAGTGTGAGGCCAGCACAGGGTATCTATGGGGGTTAGGGAGCCCATCGATTAGGGTAGTAATTAAGGTACATACAATCACGTATGTTTAGGAGCTCGTTATTATCATTTGGGGATACGACCCGTCACTTCTGTTGGGCTACCTGTTATTGTATGGGGTTAAAACCTCTCACTAGAAGTACACCTAAATCTGCCATCTTATACTGGTTGGGATCATCATGTTACAGTTATACTAATATTGGTGCAGAGAAAGAGAAAAGTATTAGAGAAGCACTATACACATATACATTCTGTTTATCCTGTTTACCTTGTCACACCTGTCTTATATGCCGTTATCTCTCTTATCCAGTTTTTATGCTTATCATGATACTTTTGCTTATTTATATGCTAAAAGTAACTGGACTTGCCAAACTTATGTCTGACCTATATTGTTTCCCCTTCTTTCTCTTATGTTCCCCCTTAGGTTCTCAGGGTGGGAATACTCAAGCTTGATCAAGATTCTTCTTCCATTTTGCTTGGAGCTGCTTAGATGTACTGCTTTGATTCCGTACTTTCTTTACTATGGCTATATTTATGGGGAACTATTCTTCTTTTATTATTGTACTCTGATGATTTTAGTATAAGGCAAAAGTTTAAAGTTGATATATTGGGTCTTATGTATTTCACTGACGATGTAACTATGTTTTTGAACCACAATGTTTTATGATAAATAAAGTTTTAAATTCCGCTGCTATTTTACATCTATCTTGTAATGTTTCTGTTTTTGTTACCTTTAACGCTTCATGAAACTTAATGCATTCTCTTAATGAGTGACATTAACAGACGTGGGGTGTCACACTGGTGCCTATCCCTTTCTATTCGACTGTGAAGATGAAGTTGAAGAACGTTCATGTGGACTTCTCTAGAGGCGTCGCCACCAGCGACGTTCCGAATTTGAACAACTTTAGGATTCTTCGATTTCGCAAACCCTAGATTGGTATGAATTTTCAATTTATAGTAATTTCGCATAGATCCTAATCCATAAACTGTTAAAGTGTTAATATCTGGTTTCAATTAGATCGAATAAACCTACAAATGGTATCAGACCATAGGCTTGCAAAAAACTGTATTTTGAACTTTAAATTCGATTTTATGTATAGTTTATTGCAAAAATCTACAGCGTAATAGACATTGATGCAAGAATAAAAGGGTATGTAATGTAAATTCATTTTAGATATGAAATTATTTCATTGTAAGTACATTTTTATATTTGATATAAAATATAAAATGAATTCATAAGTTAATATTTGATATTATTCATGTTCTTGTATTATTAGATCTAACTCTGTACATTAACATGCAAATATATTGGTTGTTGCTTATTGATACTATGTGGCTTGATGAGTGTTTAGACTGCACTCATTAATTTGTTGAATATCGTATATATGATTACTATTGCATAGGTCCCAGTATTACCAGTATTGTTAATGGTATAAAGTAATAATACTGATGAATTTGGAAACCCACTTCTCCTCTGATATTGATCATGATATTTGATTGGCTTTCAAGTCAATGTAAAGTTTTGCATTATATATAACCATGAACTTACCTAACTGTCAATTATATTGAGTTAGATATATTGTACAAATGATTGTATAATATATATTTAATCGTCTGCTAATATAGCCATGTTCAATTATATATATGATATATTGTATGCTTCTGTGTACCTTAATATATATATATATATCTTTATGGTAAACTGATTATATATTGATATATGCATAGTGAAAATTTTATCTGCAGATTTCACACACCCCAGTTGTACAAATTTCGAAATACCTTATATATACATACTGGTACATCTATGATGCAATCATGATTTGAAAGCCACAACAATTTTGAATTGCTGGTTACTTACACCCTGTTTGTATATTATAATATCAACATATTGCATGGTCATAATTATAGTTGCACATACACTAATATATATATATATATGTGTGTGTGTGTGTGTGCGCGCGCGCGCGTGCACACGCACGTGTGCGTGTATACATATATCACAAATGTGCATTCAAATTGCAATATCTTAAATTGTTTTATAAAAGTTGATTCAGTGTTACTATATGAATCCATATAAGTATCTCTCGTGTGTGCATATTGATGGAAGTTCTACTGCAAATATGATTTATAGTTTCAACCCCTTAATTTGCACATAATTTTTATATATGATTTTGGTAATCTAGTTTACAGTAGCATATAATCTATGATAAAATGCTTTTATTTAGTTAACACCCCTTTTGAAATATGTATGCCATGAACTGGTCTGTATAGATGTATGCAGAATTTTAATAATATAATATATACAGATACATGTAGCCATATATTAAAGAGGGTATATACTCTAAGACAAATCTACATTTGTTTGAGTTAGGAGTATTCTCACTAGATATGTATATTAGCATATAACTAACAACCTATTGTATATATGTATTACGTATGAAGCAGTTTTAGTATGATGTCTGTATGTTTATACTGATAAATATATAGATGTATACTGCAAGTTTAAATTTACATATTGATGTATTATTATGCAGTATATACATACATACATTTAGTGATATATCATGTGTCTAAATTATAAAATTAGTCACTGATACTCATATCTTGATTCTTTTTACGAATGTTCTAAAAGCTTAAGCAAGTATGACCTGCTTTAGTTTCATGCTGTTTGTACCTAGATTATAGAATCTATGACATTGAGTTAATTTTATAAATGTTGTTCATATATGATGATGTCTGGATTATTGTAGCAGGATGAATATGTATGAAAATAGGATAAAAACCACCTTAAACTGAATTGTTTTATGGGTAGATAAATTATTATTTGAGTCTGAGTTTGCATGCACTAGTAAAAGGGATAATATGTATGTTTCAAATAGGGGACACTCCAAATATCATTAAGGGGGAGGGATTTTTTTCTTATCAGATATTGTTAAGGGGAGTACCAATGATGTGACGATTCGGATTTCGCCTGGACCTAATCAATCACAAAATCGACTAAGACCGTTTAGAAACCCGAATACACTAACTTTGGGCATGCAGCACATCAGAATAAATAACATAAGACTTTTATAAACATTACATTAATGTTACATCAGAGTACAGAATATCAGAGTTATCGAAATAAATACCACAGCGGAAGATTAAATTACAATGATTGTAATACAATGCATCAGAAGACTATCAATGCTCTGGACACAACTTTAAGATTCGATCCAGAATTCTGCTCAATATATCTGCAAAATAAGCTACTCGACTGCCCGTGTGGAAAAGAGGGCACCCGAGTTTGCAAAGTGAAATAAACTACAGATTAGTCATGGGACTAGTATGAGAAATCTTACTTAACCTATTTAGTAATAAGGTCAATCACAGGACCACACTGCTAACGCGGAATGGGTTTACTCCATTGGATTACCAATGCATAAACATCAGCCATAAATAAACATATGGATCTACAATGCAACAATCAAGATGCAATTCCTTAATCTACCCATTTAGGCTTAATCCCTAAACTTAGATTTCAAAATCCAATTCACTTTACAGAAATTATTTCTTTGTACTTTATTTCCCGATTTCTTTTATTTCAAATCATTTGAAATACATATCTATCTTTTATAATAAAGTAGATTTCACTTTGGGATTTCAAAACAAAACATTTGGAAATATGAATTCCAAAATGTAACAATGTATACAACAAGTATGCAACTAAATATTGGTCATGTTCCCTCAGGAACGGGCAGTACGCACCCTAACCAAACCAATATATATATATATATATATATATATATATATATATATATATATATATATGCACCTAATGACTACACTGACAATGCACCATCCCATCAATTGGGGAAGACATGCATGCCCTTGCACTATTAGTCAATTTCTGGTCACCCGTATCTTCAGCTACATACTTGCTAAATCATTTTATATCCCGAAGTAGGGAAAATCATTTCACAACATAATCACAAGTATAATCAAATATATATAGATTTCTACTTTCAAACCATTTCGAAATCATCGGGTGTAGTCCTCGAAATCCTTTCTGTTTTATAAAACATTTTATAAAATATTTCCTGTCCACAATCAGGAATAACATTTCTTTTTACTTAAGAAAACTCATTTCAAAATCATTTATTAAATTTTGAAACAAACAACATCGCTAAAACACCTTATAGTCAAATCGTGAAGTGTTTCACAAGGTGTTAGCACATAGATATTTTTTACCCAACCCAATGCTAAATGTAAAAACGTATTTTGCTCATAAACTGGTCGAGCACAATCCGAACAATCAATCACAATCCATATCAATAACCAAGTATATTTGGTTCAATCACATTTCATGTTTTATATACACAATAAAAAGGAATTTTTATTGCAAACGTATTTTCTATGTTGCTTATGATAAATAAATAAATAATTATTGTCATAACATTTTCTATTTCGACCAAACAAATAAAATGATCACTTTGTTTTGTCGACTATTCTATTTCGACAAAAAACTAAAAATGATAATCTTGTTTTGTCGAAAATCCTATTTCGACGAAACACTAAAAATGATAATCTTCTTATGTCAATTCTAAAACAACAAAAATGTCATGATTATTTTTCCAATTCTAAGTTCAATAAAAATGACATGATTGATTTTTCAATTCTAAGTTCAATAAAAATGACATGATTAATTTGTCAATTTTAATACAACATAAATGACATATCTCTTTAGTTAATTTTAATGCAACATAAATGACATATCTATTTAATCAATTTTAATACAACATGAATGACATATCTATTTTGTCAATTTTAATACAACATAAATTGACAAATTTGTTTTTTCAATTTTAATACAACATAAACGACATATCTAATTTGTCAATTTTAATACAACATAAATGACGTATCTATTTTGCTAATTTTAATACAACATAAATGACATATCTATTTAGTCAATTTTAATACAATATAAATTGACATATCTATTTTGTCAATTTTAATACAACATAAATGATATATCTATTTAGTCAATTTTAATACAACATGAATGACATATCTAATTTGTGTCAATTTTAATACAACATAAATGACATATCTATTTAGTCAATTTTAATACAACATAAATTGACATATCTATTTTGTCAATTTTAATACAACATAAATGACATATCTATTTAGTCAATTTTAATACAACATAAATGACATATCTAATTTGTCAATTTTAATACAACATAAATTGACATATCTATTTTGTCAATTTTAATACAACATAAATTGATATATCTATTTTGTCAATTTTAATAAAACATAAATGACATATCTATTTTGTTAATTTTAATACAACATAAATTGACATATCTATTTTTGTCAATTTTAATACAACATAAATGAACATTTTTAATCTTTTCTACATATACGATAAAAATGTAAATTTTTTCGTTAACATAATTTAACAATTCTAATTTGTTGAACATGACAATTATAACTTAACAATTCCAATTTGTTAAATATAACAATTATAATTTAACAAAATCATATTTTCTACATCGCTAATCATGAAAATGTTTAAATTAACAAAATCATATTTTCTACATCGCTAACCATGACAATGTTTAAATTAACAAAAACATATTTTCTACATTGCTAACCATGATAATGTTTAAATTAAAAAAAATCATATTTTCTACATCGCCAACTATGACAATGTTTAAATTAACAAAATCATATATATATATTTTTACGTCGCTAACATGACAATGTTTAAATTAACAAAATCATATTTTCTACATCGCTAACTATGACAATGTTTAAATTAACAAAATCATATTTTCTACGTCGCTAACCATGACAATGTTTAAAGTAACAAAATCATCGCTAACTATGACAATGTTTAAATTAACAAAATCATATTTTCTACGTCGCTAACCATGACAATGTTTAAAGTAACAAAATCATATTTTTTACATCGCTAACATGACAATGTTTAAATTAACAAAATCATATTTTTTACATCGCTAACATGACAATGTTTAAATTAACAGAATCAGGCAGTTTTATGATTAACATGTTTACAATAAAAAAAAGAACTTTTATTCTAAAACAAATCTAACTATTATGTGATTAACAATTCCTAATCAATCCAATTTCATCTAACGCATCATCACAAGAAATAAATCAATTCACATCACATATCATATACAACTGAATTTTTAACGGTGTATATATAAATAAATTCCTCTACAAAATACTAATTAATTTTAAATTTAAAAAGAAATCTCAATGTGGTTTTATTTCTTCTAAATTTGTAAATAGCCCCAACTTTTCCATCATGAAGATCTTGAATTTACGGTCGCAACGCTTTCAGTTTCATCAAATTCTGATTAGATTTAACTAGTTATAGCCAATTAAACATTGCATAAATTAAACAAGTAATTACTGAAATTAATTAATAATTAATTTAATTAATCCTTCTCTAATCCTCACCCCCTTCATAGTTTTCTTCTTTAGGAGAACCCAAAACCCGTCGAGTTGAAATCTTCCATCCCGCTTCCTCCAGAGGCTGTCGGCCTCAGATCCAACGTCGCCCCATCGATCGCCGGTCCAACTCCTCCCCGCACCCAGCGCCGTCCCCAACTGGGTAGGCCCAGCCGCACCCGAAAACGCTGTAAAGATAGCGGCTTTGAGTGCCAATTGCGAGCAGAATAGGCCACGAAAATTTATCATGTCCATATAGAAATAAAGAGCAGGAGAATCTTTTTAATTTCCATGAATTAAGTTGTTGAAAATATGGCATCGATTTTAGAGAGGAGATGATATAAGAGAGAGAGGAATATAGGATTTGTTTTCCTTGATTATTCCTTTATTTGCAAATGGATTTTGAAGAAATTTTTCTCCATGAATTTTTTAGATGTAGATCTAGATTCAGAAAGGAAGAAGGAGAATTTGAGTTTTCTGATAGAGAATGATAAATGAAAAAATATATACATGATTTATTTAACTAAGATGCCCCTTTGTATTAGGTAAGTTATAAATAAATTAAACGTGGTTTATTAAGGCTGAGGTGGCAATATTTATCTCATGTTCAAAATTCAAAAATAAATCACAAATAGAAAGAGAAAACAAAGAAAATGAGTGCATGAGAAATTGTTTGATGTTAATCGTTATAAATTTGTGTGTCTTCTTTAATTTCAAAACATATAACATTATAATTGTAGGGAACATATTAAATTGCACAGACAAGAATAAGGCAACGAAAATGTCTACAAATACATAAAGATAATGTAAACAAGAATAGACATAGAAGGGAATAATATATGTGTGTGTGTGTGTGTGTGTGTTTGTGTGTGTGTTTGTGTGTGAGGATTGTTTGTTTTTAGAGAAAAAAATAACAAGAAAGAAAAACGGGAAAAGAGAATAAAGGGATGTAAATTTAAGGAATAAGAGTATATAAATAAAATAAGATTCATGAAAATATAATGCATGAAAAGAAATTAAAAGGATTAAGGTAAAGAAATTAATATAATAAAGGAAAGAAATAAATGTGCCCTTAATGGAGAAAAAAAGGAAGGAATAATATGTGAAAGATGAATGGAAGGTAAGAGGAGTGACGTAAGAATAAATAGAAGAAAGAGAAAGGAATTAGAATCGGTAGAGGGTGCATCAACTCTTCATGTGTTTTATCTTAATGCTTTTATTTTTATTTATTTATTTAAGAACTGTAACGTTAAGAAATAAATGAAAGGGAAGAGAGAAACATGTAATTCTAATAAAGAAACTTTCTCTTCATTTGTTTGTTTTAGCATATTTTCATTATATTTAAATAGAAATGGGTAACATATGCATTAAATATGAAACAATGAATGCTACATTAACGGAGAAATAGAGTGAAGAGAAAGAAGCACTGAATTTGAGGAAATTAGAAAAGGAATAGGAAAGAAAAGTAAACTTGCATGAAATGTGAATGGATAGAAAAATTATTTGTGTAATTCATTTAAAAAAAATTAAATCCAATAATTTAATTTGATAATGGAATATATTTTTTTAATTCTGACACATTTTCTAACAAAAACTTTCTTAAAGTAAAATTTTAAATTGGTTCTAATTTTCCGTGTTCAAATGAGGAAAGTAACCCCTTAACAAATAAAGGTAATTTTACCTTATTACCCATTTAGGCCCTTAACAAATAAAGGTAAGTTTAACTTAACGAATATTGCAAGGGCCGTAGTAATTTTTTTGAAACCTTAAAGGATAAGAGTTTTCGGAAGAATAGGATCGACTATTTTTTTTGTTGAAATAAATATGCCAAAATTTATGATTACGAAGGCAATGCACCGAAATGATTATCAATTTTCGACATATCACTGTCGAATACATATATAATTGATTACATGCTCCATTCAGTGCAGTGGTGAGGAACTGCTTATTTTAATTTGGTTTCCCTTATCGAATAAGTTTTTTAATCTTATTTAAAGCGACAATCCGGGAATATTGAGTAGTGTGAAATAATATGTTTGTGTAGCCCTTAACAATTTTCCAAAGGGTGGAGTGTTCTTAAAAAATGGTCTCCCCTTAAGAATAGTTGGAGTGTCAATAGCAATACCCTTCTAATATACAATTGTCTCACTTGATATGCAATATAGTGGTATAGAAATATAAAAGGACTGGATAAATGCACATGGATAAGAATTAGATTTAAAAGCTAAATGTGCATCTTATATCTTACTAAATATATACTGCTACAATTGAATTGATATGTGGTTATTATTAGCTAGTGGCTGATATGCTCTATTCTGGACCATTAATACATATACAATTGTATGAAAAAGTGTGAGAAAACATGCAGTGTTAATTGTATAGTACCTAAATTATCAGAATGAAAGTATTACATATATGATTATATGAAAAACACTAGCATGATTATTACAAAAACTGTCATACTGGAATAGTCCCGGTAGGCTATGATACTAATGTATTTTCTTTATTTGTATGTGATGTAAATATACATGCTTATGCCAGTATACATTTTTCAAGAATACATTACTATTCACATATTTAAATACCATTTGCATGAGCTTAAATTATACATAGCTTCTTTAACATAACTGATGTGCAATGGTATAGTAAATATATATGTGCTTAGATGAGCCACTGGAATTATACGTATATTGATACATACTCCAGACATGTTTTAAGGAAAAAACAAGGAAATATGGTATATAACCTTCATGATATTTGTAAACAAATATATCCAAATTGGACATTGAATTGTTTTAAAGGCAGAGTTATATATTCATGTATACATATATGTGTTTGACATGGATAAGTAATACTGGATGCATATACTTGTTGTTTCAAGGTTTTTCTTATTTGACAGGTCAGCATGAAGATACTGAAGTGTTTTGAAGGATTGCTGGATAGGTCAATAAGACTGATTCTAGTCTTTGCACTTGGATAGACATTTCAGAGCAAAAAAATTTTGCAGCTTTTGAAGCAAATGTGGTTTTGTCAAATTGCACATTTTTTTCTGAACTGCATATATATTTTTTTATATAAAATTTTATATTACAGTGTATAAGTGTTATATATTTCTGCCTGTATGTGCGATTGTATAGAAAAGAAGCTTTTAGTATTTTGTATTGATTATTAATGCAAAATTTTGAATGATAACGAGTATATAATGTTTCACTATATAAACTGTTTATATTTATATGTTTGGACCTGAAAAATAAGTTGGGCCTTGATATTTGATTAGGCTGGGCATGTATAATTTTGAAGGTAGTGGATGTGTGCATTTATATATATGTATATGTAACTATTTGAATGCTATGTCAATAATATGTCTTTTATATAGTTATCTGATATTTAGCATGCGAGAGCATTGTACAAGTGTTTTGATGTCCTGAAATTTGAAATGTTCAAAAGACAAAAAATAGGCACATCATTTTATATAACATTCAACTGATTGCACGTGTGTTATATAATTATATTTTATTTCTTTTATATTCAGTTAAAACTACCAATGTAAAATACATGAAATGTATAAATGTCACTAATTTGACTTGCCACCTCGAGTTTTAAAATTCATTCAAATTAATTAATTATATTAAGTCATGGTGACGTCTTCCAATAAATACACTTATCAATGTCAGAATCAATAGATGTTGGTAATGCCAAAGCATTAGTACACTATTTATTTTGGTTATATGTGATGGAGTAAATGTGATACTCAAACTGTATTTTTGAGTTTGACTTAATTAAGCTACCATAATAAGATTATGGGCTTAGAGACAAAGAGCATGAAATATTTAATATTTAAATTGAACAAAACATCATCCTATTCAAGAATTATATACGTGATATAATTGACATAAGATATCTACCTAAAAGATTGTGTTTTGGGGATTAGCCAAAGCTAACTCAAGGCATGATCAGATATGGATCTTGGATTACTAACATATATATATATATATTGGAATGGGTTTAGGATTTTATTAAAGGCATGAAAGCCCAAACGAAAACAAAGCCCATGGCTTCGTTGCAACAGTACACAAACCGACAATGATTTACTTTAATACAAAGCAAGAATAATCTCGAAAAGCCTTCAGATCTGAACATACTCTCGCCTCCTCTTCTTCTTCAACTCAAAAGTCATGGCGGCTGGTAAATGTAAAAACTCGTGCTTGTTTCTGGGAGCTGAGCCGATGGCCGCAACAGATCCTCGTCTCTACTATCGTCTTCTTCAGGTCCCCTTCTACTGGTACGATCCTTGTTTTTGTTCTTCCTCGGCATCGTCAGTTTTTTGTTTTGAATGGCCATCTTACTGGCTAAATCGACTGTCTTTTCATGCTTCTGAAACACTCTACTGTTTCTCTCTTTCCATATGGACCACACAACAACTGTAAGAGCGACGCCGTACATTTCGGTTATCTTACCTATGCTCTGCCCAGCAACTTCAAGGTGAGTTAAAATTTCTTGGATCTGGGTTTCAGTAGTATTGTATTTCACAAAATTGCAACAGTTTATCCACAAGCTTTTTGAGTACGAGCAGTCAAAAAATAGGTGCTTGTGGGTCTCTATCTCACTTTTTACACAACATGCATGTGCCCTCCTGTATAATCCCCTATTTAAAGAGCCGATCTTTAGTTGATAGCCTTCCCAGAATTGCTTTGTAGGTGCAACTGGCCATTTTAGGAACATTACTCTTACACCACACAATTTTACTCCATGGTTTAGTGTCATATTTGGGTCTAATGTCCTCACAAACCTGTTTGATGTTGAATTGACCCCCTGCCCAATTCCAAATGTCATAACTTCGTTCATTGTGTATGTGTGTATTCTCGATGATTCTTCTTTGCTCCTGATTGCAAGGAATGTTCAGATTCCAACCACTGTCATCGATAATGTCACTCACTTTTTTATCTGGACAGCCATAGGAAGAGAAAGTATCCCACCCCAGCATGTCTATGATTGACTTGCTACTTATCCAAGGGTCTTTCAAAGGTCAGTTTCATTACCTATTGCAATTTCTCTTCTGCAATGATTTGCTAATACATCCCTAACACGGAGAATAGCCTTCCATGTGGTTGATGCATTGTTATCCTCCCTCATCATCCAGAAGTTATCATTTTTGTATCTTCCATTCATCCATCTGGCCCATAGACCCTCATTGTTAATCACCTTCCATGCTTGTTTAAGTGTAAAAGCTTCCCTCATGACTTTGATACTCCTTAAGCCCACTCCACCTTCTTGCTTTGGTTTACATAAGTCTTCAAATTTAATTTTGTGTAAGCCACCTCTCCAAATGAAGTCAGCATAGACTTTTTCTATTTTCTCAATGGATGCATCTGGTAATTGAAAGTTCTATAGCCAAAAGTTGACCTTTGCATGTATGACTGTATGAACCAGTTCAATTCTACCAGCAAAGGTTAACAGTCTCGAACTCTAGCCATACAGTCTGTCCCTTATGCTAGTGATGAGAGTACTACATTTCCTGTCAGTTATTTTGTTCGAAGATAGTGGCACTCCCAGGTATTTGACTGGGAGTTCACCTTCCTGCACTTGTAGCACCTCCAGCACATCAGCCTTATTTCTGCAAGTTTTATTGAAGTAGCATTTGGTCTTCATTTCATTGACTTTTAGTCCACCGTATTTCTCCAACCTGTCAAAAATCCCCTTGATATGAGCTGTTGTACCCCTGTTTGCTTTGACACATATTAGTAAATCATCAGCATATAATAAATGACTAATTCTAGGATGAAAATTATGTATAGTCTGAATTAGATGATTGTGAGTGGCTATCTCCATCTACAATGTGAGATATTCCATGGCCACCGTAAACAGGTATGGGGAGAGAGGATCCCCTTGTCTAATGCCCCTGTGGCTGCTAATGAAGCCTTTAGGAACCCCATTAGTATGAATTGAATATGTTGGTGTGTTTAAGCACTCACTTATCAGCTTCGCTGTTTGCTCTGGGAAATCCATACACTTTAGCATGTAAATAATAAAGTGTCTATTAATCTTGTCATAAGTCTTATGTAGGTCCATTTTCAAACACATACGGTCTGCACATTGTTTATTGAAATTTCTGATCAACTTATGTGCTAGCAAAGAGTTTTCTGATATGCTTCGACTTTGATAAAAGCACTGTGGCATTCAGCAATTAGGTCAGGAAGGATCATTTTCAGCCTATTACAGAGCACTTTGCTTATGATCTTGTAAATGATATTGCAACATGCTATAGGTCTATAGTCTGCAACACTTATAGGTTTATCACATTTTGGTATAAGGCATATAAAAGTATGGTTAATTTCTTTTAGAATCAAACCCGAACTGAAAGTTTCTTGCACAGCTAAAGTGGTCTTATGCTTCAGGTCGTCCCAATGGACTACGAAGAACTCAGAACCAAGCCCATCGGGCCCCGGAGAAGAGTCAACATGGATGGAGCTTACTGCATCCCAAACTTCACTTTCACTGAAAGCACTTAGCAACAGTCTTCTGCCTCTAGCGTTAACCAGTCTTCTCGCAACAATTTGAGGTAAGTTGTCCATCTCATTGCAGCCATTGTACAATGCCTGGAAATAAGTGAGAGCTTCCTCTTCAAATTTATGCATGTCAATGCAGAAGTTACCATTTTGGTCGAGCATTCGCATATTGTAATTGATGTTTTTCCTGACTGACATTTTGGTGTAAAAAAATTTCGTACACTCGTCACCTTCAGTCAGCCATTTCTCTTTAGCTTTCTGTTTGAGTTCTATGGCTTTCGTATGCAAAAGATTTTTCATATTTTTCTGTGCTGCATAGTACTAGTTCCAGATGTCATCTGTATTCTCCCCTCCATCAATTTTCTCTAACAGCTCCACATTCATTTTCTCCAAATTAATGAGGTCGTCATGGGCTTTGGGCCTGATTTTATTCCAATTCTTAAGTCTATCCTTAGCCCTTGATATATATATATATAGAGAGAGAGAGACACACACACACTGATATATACATACATATATATATATATAGACACACACACACACACTGATATATACATACATATATATATATATATATAGACACACACACACTGATATATATAAATAAAGGGATGTTAATTTGAGTGAGAGCATATTTTAGTTTAAATTATAAATTTATATTAATATGCAATGTCCTATATAATTTTGATTGCCAAAATTTGTGTATATATATATATATTGCAAAATCAATTATTGTTGTTTTATTCTTTATTATCTATTGTAGATACTAAATAACTAATAACTCCGATAATTTATTACTAAAATTATTTCTTAAGAATGATAAACTGAATTAAATCAAATTTCTTGACTGACATCAAAATTTGAGGATTATCCTCAAATAAAAGGAAATGTAATTGTGTTGTATAATAGAAGGCCTAAAAGAAAAGGGAGAAGTATGACTTCAACCGAATAAGGTATAAATGTCATAGATGTTATAAATGTCAACTTACCTAATTATACATCTATATTATTAAATACTAGATATGGATCACATATATGTATGTGAATTTACAGGAATTGCAAAAGGAGTAGAATTTTGGAAAAAGGAGAAGTGGACTTATGGGCATAAATGAAGCAAATGTTGTTGCATTATGCATGGGAATCTGCCTCTTGTCCTAACCACTGTCTTAATTGAATAATTAAAATATTGTTATTATGTAATTTCCATTTAAAATAAATTTTATTCTATATCTTGTTTAGAAAAGTTTGAATTTTCATTTTAGTAAAATACAATTGTTGTTCATTTTATTAAATGAAATATCTTATGGAAATGCATGATTAGTTAATGATCTTTGTAAGTCGTATAACTTTGATATGTTTGATCATAACATAAGTACTGAGCGGACTAAATCTAATAATTTAAATCCAAAATACTTTTAGCATTTTCATTTAGGCCATATAAACAAGAAACACATATCAAAACTCCATAGTGATGAAATTTTGAAGTCGTTTGATTTTGTATCATATGAAGAATGCAAATCTTGTTTATAGGGCAAATGACTAAATCACCTTTCACTGGACATAGTGAACAAGCCAGTGATGTATTAGGCCTTATATATTGTAATGTACGTAGACCAATGAGTACATCAGCTAGAGGTAGTTTTATTACTTCATTACATTTACTGATGACGTCAGTAGATATGATTGTGTGTATCTTATGAAACACAAATCAAAATCCTTTGAAAAGTTGAAAGTATTAAAAATGATGTTCATGACAATTTTTGAAAGTATATAAAGACTTTTTGAGCAAATCGAGAAGAATAATTTATCCAATAGTTTAATGACTATCTAAAAGAGTGTGGAATTATCTCATAACTCACTCCACCTAAAACACCACATTGGAATAGTGTGTCCAAAAGGAGAAGTCACACCTTATAAGATATGGTACACTCAATGATGAGTCATACAGATCTTCTAGTAAATTTTTGGGTCATCCCCTTGAAATAGTTGCACTCATATTTAATTGTTATCCTACTAAAACGATTCTGAAGGCGCAATATGAGATATGATTAGGAAATGTCCTAGTGTATCTTTTATGAAGATTTGGGATGTGAGGCGCTTGTTAAACTTCTTGCCTCTAACAAGCTTAGACCCAAATCTGATAAGTGTTATTTTATGGAATATCCAAAAGAAGAAAAATGAAATTATTTCTAAAAATCCTCTGATAATAAAATGTTTATTGCTCTAATTGGTACCTTTTAAAAGAAGAACTAGTTCTTGAAATACTGATGGGAAAAAAGTAGAACTTGAAACGTCTTGGGAACCACAAACTACCATTGAATCTTGTGTGGACAAGGAATTCAGTGGGAGTGACACAATAATATTAATGTTATGTATTGATAAAATATTACTTATTAGGAATGATGTTAGTTTAAAACAAGAAACATATATTGATTCTACGAAGGAAGATGTTTGGATGAAGTTCATTATCAACCCAATGATTTTTATATTGTGATAACAATGGAGCTATTGATCATGCCCAGATACCTTGATCTCATTATCAATCCAAATACATATTTAAGAAATATGATTTCATTTTTAAAATTGTTTGTAAAGGAGATATACATATCTGCGAAGTACCAATACATAATAATGTTGCAGACTCACTAACTAAAACTCTGTCGCAACTGAAGAATGGAAGTCACACTAGTTTCATAGGTATATGATACATGAATGGTAGGCTCTAGTGCAAATGTGTGATTGTTAGAGTTTATGCCATATAGGAAATCCATTTGATGTGATTAATAATAATATTGATGTTATATTTTACTTTGAATAAAAGATTCTATTATGCGTAGAGCACTCACTCATTTGAAAGAAAACTATGGTTTGACCCATGGTTAGGCAAAGGTCTTATTCTGTGTAGAGCACTCACTCATCTTGGGATTGAAATGTCTAGATTGTGTAGTAGCACCATAGTGTGTGATTACATTAATCATAACTTAATCTGCCTTCCAGATGCCACTATCTTGAAGATTAATCACTACTGGAGAAATGCAAGATGATTTGGTAACATTGAAGGTGATATTACTCAATGAGGAAAAGAAGGGAAAACATTTCAAATAAAATATATGTACAATCATTTTGCTGGTTTAGATGAAATGATTATATGTAAATGGAGAAAAAAACTATGGAACAAAGATAACTGTGCGAGGGAAAAGATGTTGCTTTGTAAAGTATTGAAGAAGGGTGTTCTTACCAAAGATAAGCTTATAATTAGAGGCATGCAGACTAACCTTCTATGTGTTATGTGTGGCACTCAAAATGAAGCTCTTAACCATATCTTCTTTGAATGCAATAGCATATTTCCACTGTAGAATGAAGTAACAAATATAATGGGAAGAACTGATGCAAGTTAAGTAAACAGAATTGAATGGAGAAAAATACAAAACCAGAATGGTAGAAGGGGAGTTAAAGGGAGAATGCTTTGCTTTACACTCAAGAAATTTATAGAACCATGTTGAGAGAGAAAAATATGAGAATTTTAAACTAGAAAATGCCAAGAGCAGTGGGCAATCTAGAAGGAGTGCCAAAATGGAAATTAGAAATGGTTTGAAGCTTCTGAACTTCACATTCGACACTGAAATTTTGCTTCAGCTACTATGGAAAATTTCTTGTATATATGTGTTATTTTTGTTTTTCTATCCGCCATTAGTGTACCGTGTTTCTATGTCTTATTGTATGTGTTGTAACCCTTTATTTTCTCTGGTACATTAATAAAAGTGGTAGGGGTCCACTCAACCCCGTTGGCCTTGCCAAAAAAAGATTCTATTATGTTATATTTACTACATAATATAAATATTAACATAATAGAAGTACTTAAAATAATAATATAGAATTATATAGTATCAAGTAAATGACATGAACATAAGATTATATAATATAATAATAAGTATTATAATTCTTAAAAGTCCCTAGTCAAGTTTATTATATATGGAACAACAATAAAACATTGAGACTAGTATGTTGATTGACTGATGATCATATCTCATTGATCATCAATAGACGTGATATCAATGTCAATACATGAATATGTATTAGAGAGTAGTGTATTGGGTTGACCCAACATGTGAAAACTTCATGGAATATAATTAATAGTTTCATAAGTAATTCTCATAGTGACAGTGATGTAATGGTCCTCAGAGCTAAAATCATTATATATATATATATATTCGAGATTGTGTTTTGATATCATCAAAACTTACTTTTAACCGAGTAATGATAAAGGTGATTATCAGATACATCTCAAATCAATTAAATAATGTGGATAATCTAGATGGAATTTAACCCTACAATACAAGTAGAGATATCCATGGGACTCTTGATTTAATATTATTATGAAATGCAAGGCCATGCTCAAATATTGATTTGTTTTACACAATTTTCTCATTGATCAAGATAAAAGGATTGAATCATAAAGAGGATGATATGTTCTATGCCTCAAGTTTAATCTTGGATAAATTTGTTAAAAGGATTAAATTACATTGAAACACTGGTCATAGAAATGGTTATATCGAATTGTTGATTTTTACTATACCTTGGGTAATAGCGATGTATTACTAGATGTTGCTCACTGTTTATAATTTTAAATATGATTTAAAATTGTTGCCAACATTGTAATAACCTATAGCGTCACACAATTAGAATATTAAAAAGGAGAAAAATTCTTTGAATAAATAAATATCAAGACATTGATATTTTCATATCCAAAAGAAATGGTATAACCTATTTGATTTTCTTTGGATCTAGTACATGATTATCTCAAAAAAGAACGCTACTCTCCCTTTTAACTTGGATGCAAAATAACCTAGATAAAAGAAAATTAATAGCGCATGAGGCTAGTACGTATGCCTTTCATTTCGATTAAGTGAAAACGATATTGAAGAACATTCGCGTGGACTCCTCTAGCGGCGTCGCCACTAATGACATTCCATATTCAAACAAATTCGGGATTCTTCGATTTCGCAAACCCTAGATTGGTACAAAATTTTAATGTACAATAATTTCGCATAGATCCTAATATATAAATTGTTAAAGTGTTAATATCTAGTTTCCAATTAGATCGAATAATCTTAACAACTAGGATGTGAGACTATACATATTCCAAGACATTTAATACATGTAACAATCATTCATTAACAACAATCCCCTACAAGAATGAGTATTTTCTTATTTTTTTCTTAATTCAATGAAATATTATAGCATAGGTTAAAGTGGCACAAAGGCCTTGAACATTCCTAGTGATTGTCTATTTGACATACTAGTGAATCAATGGACCTGTTTAACCTTGAACTGTAAAAATTTTGTGTAAGTTTGATTCATAGATAACACACAATAATATTTTTTTATATTCATTGGTTCTCTGTTTGTATTCGTTTTTGCCATAAACACCGGCTTGGCCTCATCTATATTTGGAGAATTTTTGGCTCTTAGTAACTCTCATTGAAGTGGCGCCTACACACTCGCGTAGGTGATTCTATAAAGTGTATCTCGCAATACAACACTTGGTTCACTTTTTAGCCAAGTGTTGACATCATTAAAAGCTAAGCTAACCCTATCATTAGGCAGTTCATGCACTAACTTACCATAATAATTGTTTGAATATTAAAAGTGATGCTAAGTTTATCCCGAACTTAGTTATCCCTTTGAACATAGATCTTGGGATCTCTAGTCTACTAGGTAGGGTTTTCATTGAGAAAACCTTTTATTTTATAGGCCTTAACCTCATTCCCATCGATAATATTCTAACTTTCTCTCTTAGCAAGTCTTTTGTTAGTGGATCCGCTACGTTATCATTTGATGCTATGCAGTCTATAGTGATAACTCCATTAAAGAGAAGTTGTCTTACAGTTTTGTGTCTATGATGAATATGTATGGACTTACCAATATAAAGTTTGCAACTTGCTCTACTAGTAGCAGATTGGTTATCACAATGTATACTTATTGGCGGTACCTGTAACACCCCACCTCCGCCAGGGTCACTCACAAGAGAATGCACTAGCTTTGGAGGGGTATTGTCTAGGTAAACATGCACAGAGATATCACAAGACGGAACATAGATAAATAAATAAGTAAAGCAGCGGTAGAAATTTAAAAACCATAGTTAACCATTTCAAAACCAAATAGTCAACTTACATCAAAGTACTTAGTAATTATTTTCCAACTACCACAAGTCTAGAAAACATAAACTGAAAATAACATAAAGTAAACTATCCCCAAGATAGATGTGGTGAAGCCATAGCAAGCTCAAGTCCAAACCATACACGAGCTGTCAAGAAAGAAAGCCAAATGTCCAAGCTAAGCACTAGTGTTCCCTCCCTGAGAAACTGGGGGAGGGGGGAAATGGAAGAAAAGAGGCGAAAGAAAAAGGGTCAGTCATAAAGACTAGTAAGTCCTACCTACTATTAGTATAAAAACTAATGAAGTTAACTAAACATGAGAAACTGAGATGAAACATATAGATGGTAACTAACTGGCATGATAAATAGATAACAAGGTAGATCAAGTGTGGCATCGCATATACAAGGTTTAGTTTTGCACCAAAAGTACTAGTATTCCAACCCATGTCAAGTATAAACAAGAAATGATCCCTTGGCCCAATATCATGAGTTGACCCAAGTCAAGGTCCAACTATACAATCTAGTCGATCGGCTCCCTATAAGACTAACTCGTCGAGTTTCGGTGTCATACGGCCAAATCATGGAATGTAGTCAACTGTGCTAGGTCCACCCTAGGGTGTATCAAGCCCTAGGGTGCCAACCACTGACACAAATCAATCACGCACAGTCTAAACCTACTGGTGCCCATGTCTGTTTTATTCAACTCCGGACTATGTGCACGACCATAGTCCGCCTGAACCTACACTAGCGCGCCTACTCTGCCGTCTTTTTGGTCGCTTACAATCAGCCCAGTAATCGTGCCCCACCCTAGCCTATTCCCTAGGGTATCGTGATACATCCAAGAGGTTACTGCTGAAAAGGACCACGTAACTAGGGTTTCCAATGGGTTAAGTGTGGTTAACCCTATCCAATCATGTATCAAGTTGGTTAAGTGTATCCAAGTGGTTCATGACTTAACCCTAACATGTGGCATTAATTAATTTAATGCACCCAACCTCTCACATTAGACTTTGTTGTGGTTACTGGATATGCCGGGCGGGTCTGGGCAGCTTTACACCACAACCTAGTCTAACCTCGGGTTTCAAGCGCGATATGTCCAACTCCTCACATTGGGTCCTATTGTTTGTAGCCACTGGATTTGCCGGGCGGTTCCGGGCAGATTTACGCTACAAACTCAACCCAACCTCGAGTTGGCCACTTTATGGTTTTCTACATGTCATGACCACATTCACGTTTTCAAGCATAATCAAGTTTCATGTCACATTTCAAGTCATGTTTTTCATGTCATTTCAAGTTTGCCTAAGTACCCGTAACGTATTCTCATTCGCACGTAAATTCGCATCAATAGATCAAGAAGGGGAACATAACAACATGACAAAGATGGGCATAAGGTGATAAAGTTGGTCATAAGTTAAAGATGATGATATTTGAGGCAAAGGTGTTTATCACAACTAGCATATAGGATTTATTGGCCTCAAAACATGTATGACATCAAACTTAGCAAATAGACTTGTGGGTAGCATGTAGTTCAACATCATAGGCAAAGGTGATAACATGATAATAGTTGACATAGAGTGATAAACTTGTGGGTTGCATGTAGTTCAACATCATAGGCAAGTTAACATCAAGGTTATGAGGGGTTCTATGTTGCATTTATGCATAATCCCCAAATAAAGCTCATAGCTTTCTACCCAAAAATCAAGATGAACGGTACTAGGTTCATGATAGTTCCACAATCATAGATCAAAGGAGTCATAAATGGATCTATGCATACAAATATAGCCCCAAGACAAGTATTACACCAAAAATCCCATTTCAACTTGCTACATGTTCATATTAATTTCATAGTTTAAATCTAAGAGTAGAGTGGGGCTTACAAATCGTGGCTATGAGAACTAGAACCAAATAGAACAAGACAGAGACGTTGTAGAAGCTCTAGGAATGATGTAGTAACACTAGAAGCCTTGAGAAATAAGTAGCTCCTTTGATTTGATGGAGAAAGATTGCTCCTTTTTGCCTTAGAAGCTCTCAAGATGAAGATGAAGGCTAAGATTAGGGAGCATTTTGGCAGAATTTAGTTGTTAGGATGATTTGTGGTGGTTTAGGCTAGGTATTAGGGTGTTTTTATAGGTGTAGAGACTAGTTTAGGACATAGGATTAACCCTAGTTTAGATCTGAACCATCAAATCCTGTGACAGGCTAGCTGAGCAGACCCAAAGGAGCCAACAGGTGCACCAGGAAAATATAGCCGACCAGGGAGGTCGACACCCAAGTCGACTGTGTAGTCGACCTGGGCTGGGGCAGGTCGGCTCCCCAGTCGACTCCCCAGTCGACCTTGGGCTGGGCGGGAAATTTTCCCGCCCAATCTGCTTTTGGCTGAATTTGAATTTTGGGCTGAATTTTGAATTTTCTGAAACCTTCTATGGGCCATATCTTGGTCATACGGACTCCGATTTACAAAATTTTGGACTTGTTTTCAAGCAGAATTTCGAGACGAACGCAATGGCGTAACCCGTTCCCATTGATTCTTAACTTATCATTTAATTCTGCCTTGATTTCTTGTTTTAACATGTTATTAAAAATTCGGGTTGTTACATTCTCCCCACCTTAAAGGATTTCGTCCTCGAAATCTCCAAGCTAGGAAGAACGTATCCTACCATCCATCATCCATCTACTCAAAACATCATCCACAAGTAATCATTGTCCTTAAAAGATTTCTAATGATGTATGAACAAATGCAAAAGTGTGTATATGCACCTATCTAATGCGAAAATCAGGCGGTTACTGACTCAGTCAACCTCCTTAATGCATAATATGCTAGTGAAATGAGTCCAAATGTATGCAAATTCCTAACATAATTTATAATCTCTACATGAGTGCACATAACATTCATCCATATGCAACATCCACGTGATAGCATAACAAGTTTCATCCTTGAAGAAGCATAAACACTCATGCATATGCAATATGAAAGTGTGTGAGCTGATCTTAGTGCCTAACGTGTATCATGCATCCACGAGTAACCACTTGCAAACACTTGCAACCATTTGCAACCATTTGCAACCATCAAGCATAACATGTTTCAAATACATGTTTCATCCAAAGGGTTTCTACCTAAGGTTCTCATGACAAGATTAACGAGATAACAAGATAAACATGGATAGCAAAAGAAAGATATGCTAACTAGGAAAGGAGATTGAGAATGTACCCTCAAAAAGAAATGGATAAAGCCCACGCATCTTCTCCTCGGTTTCCCAAGTTGCATCTTCATCGGCTTCACTCCACTGAACCTTTACTAACTTGACTTCTCGGTTCCTCAGCTTCTTGATCTCCGTTCCCAAGATACGAATCGGAACTCGCCTCAGGGTTGCCTCTTTCTCTACCTCCACGTCTTCTAGAATGCTAGGCTCAACTACTTCGGCTGATTCATGTAGGCATTTTCGGAGATGCGAGACATGAAAAACATTGTGCACTCCAGCCAGCTTCTCGGGCAATTCCACCCTATAAGCCATTTGCCCAATCTTCTCGATGATAGGGAAGGGTCCTACGAACCTTGGTGCTAGATTTCCAACTGCTCCAAAACGAACCACATTTCGCAAGGGAGAAACCTTCACAAAGACCATATCTGCAACTTCAAACTTTAAGTCTGTCCTTCGCTTGTCTGCATAGGATTTCTGTCTGTCTTGGGCCGTTTTCATTTGCCTTTGAATCAACTCAACCTTCTCGGATGTGTCCCTTATCATGTCGGGCCAAAGTATAAGCTTATCCGTCATCTCCCACCAACATGTTGGTGACTTGCACGGCCTCCCATACAAAGCTTCGGATGGTGCCATCCCTATGCTTGCTTGGTAGTTGTTATTATAAGCAAACTCTACGAGAGGAAGGTTGTCTTCCCAAGTGCCACCAAAGTCAAGAATGCATAGCCTCAACAGATCTTCTAGTACCCTATTCACCCTTTCGGTCTGACCATCAGTCTGTGGGTGATAGGCTGTACTTAGATTCAATCGCGTACCCATCGCTTCTTGCAAACTATTCCAGAATTGGCTATTGAAAATTGGGTCACGATCGCTAACTATGCTAGAAGGAAATCCATGCAATCGCACTATCTCTCGAAGATAAACAGATGCTAGCCATGATGCGGTCCTCTTGCTCTTTACTGGGATGAAATGAGCGCTCTTCGTGAGTCTATCCACTATGACCCATATGCTAGTATTCCCCTTCCTTGATCTCGGCAATCCATCCACAAAATCCATAGAGATACTTTCCCACTTCCATTGCGGGACCTCCAATGGATGTAGTAACCCACCGGGCTTCTTCGACTCGGCCTTTACTTGTTGGTAAATAATGCATCTAGAAACAAACTCTGCAACATCCTTTTTCATCCCATCCCAAAAGAAAATGCGCTTCATATCCCGGTACATCTTATCCCCTCCGGGATGTATGGTCATCCTCGAGTGATGCGCCTCCTCAAGAACTTTATTTACTAAGTCTCCCACTTGTGGGACACATAGTCTTCCATCACGCCTTAGCCATCCCTTGTCATCAATAGTATATCTAGCGAGGTGACTTGACGTCTCACCACGAATCAACTTGTCCATGATCTCGACTATCTGCGGGTCTTCCCTCTGTGAAGTCCCAACTTGATCAAGAAGTGTAGGTCTAAGCTCAAGGGATGCTAACGAACCAGTCATCGACTCAACAGTAGGTGTAAAATCAAAGGTTGCCAAGAACTCTAGGCTCCTCATCTCAACAAACAAGGGACTCAAAGTCAACCTTCTTCTACTTAGCGCATCCGCCACAACATTACCCTTGCCAGGGATATAAGCTATATCGAAGTCATATGATGCCAAGAATTCCATCCACCTTTGCTGCCTTAGATTCAAATCTTTCTGCGAGAAGAGGTACTTGAGCGACTTGTGATCAGTATATAACTCAAACCTTTCACCTAGAAGATAATGGCGCCAAGATTTGAGTGCAAAGACGATCGCCGCCAACTCCAAATCATGAGTGGGATAGTTCTTCTCATGAACTTTGAGTTGCCTACTCCCAAAGCATATCACTCTCCCTTCTTGCATCAGGACAGCGCCTAATCCCGTGCCACATGCGTCGGTGTACACGGTAAACAACTTCCCTCCATCGGGTAATGCTAGAGCCGGAGCTGTGGTGAGGGCTTTCTTGAGCCTTTGAAAAGCAAGCTCACACTCTAAGTCCTATGCAAAGACTAAGTTCTTCTTCGTTAACTTAGTAAGAGGGGCTGAAATCTTAGCGAAGTCCTTAATGAACTTCCTATAAAATCCTACCAGACCGAGAAAGCTTCTCACTTCAGTTGCATTCTTCGGAACTTTCCAGTCTTGTACCGCCACTACTTTAGCGGGATCCACAGCTATGCCTTGCTTAGAAACTATATGCCCAAGGAACCAAACTTCCCTTCTCCAAAAATAGCATTTGGAGAACTTGGCTTTTAATTGATGAGCTCTAAGCGTATCCATTACCTCCTTGAGATGTGTAGCATGCTCTTCTTCGTCCTTAGAGAAGATCAGAATATCATCCACGAAGACAACCACAAACTTGTTAAGGAACTCCCTAAACACCCTACTCATCAAATCAACGAAGTATGCGGGTGCATTAGTCAAACCGAACGGCATGACGAGCCATTCAAAGAATCCATCTAGAGTCCTAAACGCAGTCTTGTCAATACTATCCTCAGCCACTCTAAGTTGATGGAATCTGGTGGCTAGATCGAGCTGAGAGAAAGCAGAAGCACCAAAAAGCTGGTCGAAGAGATCATCAATCCTCGGTAACGGGTGCCTATTCTTCTTTGTCAGCTTGTTTAACTCACGATAGTCAACACATAGGCGAAGCGAACCATCTGCCTTAGTAGTGAATACCACAGGAGCACCCCATTCAGAAATGCTTCGCCTAATGAAATTTTTCTCAAGCAACTCCTTGATTTGCTTGCTAAGCTCTCTTCTTTCTCGCGGGGCCATGTGCCTAACAGGCAATGAAACTGGCTTGGCATTATCAACAAGATAAATACGGAAGTCTATCTCGCGTTTAGGGGGTAACCCCTTCACCTCATCAAAAACATCAGGATATTCTCGGACCACCCTCACGGATTGAAGATTGTCAATAGACGAGTTGAGGGATTCAAGATAACATAACATGACGGGATCCAGAGAGTTACATGAAATCTCTAGGGTATTGCCAAGGCGAGTCATAAGCCTCACTACCCTATGCTCACAATCAAGAATGGCTCCATAACTGGACAACCAATCCATGCCCAAAATCAACTCGTATCCCATAAACCCGAGAACATAAGAATTACATGTGAATTCTACGGTCAAGATAGAAATCCTCAAATTCATACAAATCATAGATGGATGGGCAGAACCCCCAATTGGATTTGAAACACTAACGGGATCCTCAACTAGACTAGTACTTAGGTGCAAACTTTCAACAATGTCAGAAGAAATAAAGGTATGCGATGCGCCATAATCAAATAAATTTCGAACAGGAAAATCAGAAATGTAAACAAGGCTTTCTATAGAAATACTACCTCGGTCCGGAGATGGAGTAGTGTTGAGAACATGCATCTGCCCTCCAGAAGGTCTTGTCCGCTGAGTCTGTCCTTGCCCCTGCCTTTGCTTCTTTAAGCAATTCTTACTGTAGTGTCCAGACTCTCTGCAATGAAAGCATTCTCCCAACTTCCTCTTCTTCTTCCTACAATCTTTGATTATGTGTCCAGTGATCCCACAGAAGTTGCACTTCCTTGTCTCCCTTGCCTTGTTGTTGTTAGCCTTGTTACCCTTATTGTTCTTGTTATCCTGGTTGCCTCCCCGCTTGGAGTCCACCTTCTTGGTTTGAGTCTCATTAAGCTTAACTTCTTTCTTGCCATTCTTATCATCTCCTTGAAGCAAGGCCATATCCACTAAGCTCTCAAAAGTGGCACCCATGGGTATATGAGACATGGCCAATCCTTGCAATGGCTCATTCAATCCTCGAGCAAAGCGTAGAGCCTTCTTCTGAGGTGTGTTAACCATGTCTAAACCGAATCGAGCAAGCTGGTTAAATTTATTCACATACTCCCTCACGGTCATGTCCCCTTGCTTCAAAGATATAAACCTCTCCAATTGCAGATTCTCTTTAGCAGATGATAGAAACTTAAGCCCAAACCTCATCCTAAAGTCGGCCCAAGTCTCTATAGGTCTAGTAGCGTTGGTGACTTCCCACCAATAAGCAGCTTCCTCTTTCAATAGCCATACTGCCAACAGAACTTTCCTATGATCTTCTACCTCAAAGATAGCAAAAAGGTCTTCAGTTCCCCTTAACCAGTTTCTTGCCTCAACATAAGTCTCTGTCCCAACAAAATTCTTGCCACCCATCGCCTTAAAGTCCATGCAAATCTTCGTGAAATCCGCTTCTGGACGCTGAGGAGGAGGAGGAACCTCAGGTACGGGAGGAAGAGTGGGAGTGTTTGCTGGGCCGACATCGTTGGCCCTAGCTTCCAAGTACCTTCGGAACCATCCGGGTATGGGTACTCCCTTGGGAAGGTTAAGATCGGCCATGCTGAAAAAGGAAAAGATAGATTCAGAACGAGGAAACAAAGGATAGTGCTAATGGCTTTTGGGGAATAGCCTATTAAAATAAACTAGACTTTCCTTGGAAAAAAACTTAATTGGTTTTGAAAATAGTTTTTCAAAAAGGGTTTTTAAAACTTTTGTCTGGTCTAGTAAACCTGGCTCTGATACCAAATGTAACACCCTACCTCCGCCAGGGTCACTCACAAGAGAATGCACTAGCTTTGGAGGGGTGTTGTCTAGGTAAACATGCACAGAGATATCACAAGACGGAACATAGATAAATAAATAAGTAAAGCAGCAGTAGAATTTAAAAACCATAGTTAACCATTTCAAAACCAAATAGTCAACTTACATCAAAGTACTTAGTCATTATTTTCCAACTACCACAAGTCTGGAAAACATAAACTGAAAATAACATAAAGTAAACTATCCCCAAGATAGATGTGGTGAAGCCATAGCAAGCTCAAGTCCAAACCGTACATGAGTTGTCAAGAAAGCAAGCCAAATGTCCAAGCTAAGCACTAGTGTTCCCTCCCTGAGAACCTGAGGGGGGGGGGGACGGAAGAAAAGAGGCGAAAGAAAAAGGGTCAGTCATAAAGACTGGTAAGTCCTACCTACTATTAGTATAAAAACTAATGAAGTTAACTAAACATGAGAAACTGAGATGAAACATAAAGATGGTAACTAACTGGCATGATAAATAGATAACAAGGTAGATCAAGTGTGGCATCGCATATACAAGGTTTAGTTTTGCACCAAAAGTACTAGTATTCCAACCCATGTCAAGTATAAACAAGAAATGATCCCTTGGCCTAATATCATGAGTTGACCCAAGTCAAGGTCCAACTATACAATCTAGTCGATCGGCTCCCTATAAGCCTAACTCGTCGAGTGTCGGTGTCATACGGCCAAATCACGGAATGTAGTCAACTGTGCTAGGTCCACCCTAGGGTGTATCAAGCCCTAGGGTGCCAACCACTGGCACAAATCAAGCACGCACAGTCTAAACCTACTGGTGCCAACGTCTGTTTTATTCAACTCCGGACTATGTGCACGATAGTCCGCCTGAACCTACACTGGCGCACCTACTCTGCCGTCTTTTTGGTCGCTTACAATCAGCCCAGTAATCGTGCTCTACCCTAGCCTAGTCCCTAGGGTATCGTGATACATCCAAGAGGGTTACTGCTGAAACGGACCACGTAACTAGGGTTTCCAACAGGTTAAGTGTGGTTAACCCTATCCAATCATGTATCAAGTTGGTTAAGTGTATCCAAGTGGTTCATGACTTAACCCTAACATGTGGCATTAATTAATTTAATGCACCCAACCTCTCACATTAGACTTTGTTGTGGTTACTGGATATGTCGGGCGGGTTCGGGCAGCTTTAAACCACAACCTAGTCTAACCTCAGGTTTCAAGCGCGATATGACCAACTTCTCACATTGGGTCCTATTGTTTGTAGCCACTGGATTTGTCGGGCGGTTCCGGGCAGATTTACGCTACAAACTCAACCCAACCTCGAGTTGACCACTTTATGGTTTTCTACATGTCATGACCACATTCACGTTTTCAAGCATAATCAAGTTTCATGTCACATTTCAAGTCATGTTTTTCATGTCATTTCAAGTTTGCCTAACTACCCATAACGTATTCCTATTCGCATGTAAATTCGCATCAATAGATCAAGAAGGGGAACATAACAACATGACCAAGATGGGCATAAGGTGATAAAGTTGGTCATAAGTTAAACATGATGATATTTGAGGCAAAGGTGTTTATCACAACTAGCATATAGGATTTATTGGCCTCAAAACATGTATGACATCAAACTTAGCAAATAGACTTGTGGGTAGCATGTAGTTCAACATCATAGGCAAAGGTGATAACATGATAATAGTTGACATAGAGTGATAAACTTGTGGGCAGCATGTAGTTCAACATCATAGGCAAGTTAACATCAAGGTTATGAGGGGTTCTATGTTGCATTTATGCATAATCCCCAAATAAAGCTCATAGCTTTCTACCCAAAAATCAAGATGAACTGTACTAGGTTCATGATAGTTCCACAATCATAGATCAAAGGAGTCATAAATGGATCTATGCATAAAAATATAGCCCCAAGACAAGTATTACACCAAAAATCCCATTTTAACTTGCTACATGTTCATATTAATTTCATAGTTTAAATCTAAGAGTAGAGCGGGGCTTAGAAATCGTGGCTATGAGAACTAGAACCAAATAGAACAAGATAGAGACGTTGTAGAAGCTCTAGGAATGATGTAGCAACACTAGAAGCCTTGAGAAATAAGTAGCTCCTTTGATTTGATGGAGAAAGATTGCTACTTTTTGCCTTATAAGCTCTCAAGATGAAGATGGAGGCCATGATTAGGGAGCATTTTGGCAGAATTTAGTTGTTAGGATGATTTGTGGTGGTTTAGGCTAGGTATTAGGGTGTTTTTATAGGTGTAGAGACTAGTTTAGGCCATAGGATTAACCCTAGTTTAGATCTGAACCATCAAATCCCGTCACAGGCTAGCTGAGCAGACCCAAGGGAGCCAATAGGTGCACCAGGAAAATATAGCCGACCAGGGAGGTCGACCCCCAGGTCGACACCCAAGTCGACTGGGCAGTCGACCTGGGCTAGGGTAGGTCGACTCCCCAGTCGACTTGGGGCTGGGCGGGAAATTTTTCCGCCCAATCAGCTTCTGGCTGAATTTGAATTTCGAATTTTCTGAAACCTTCTATGGGCCATATCTTGGTCATAAGGACTCCGATTTACGAAATTTCGGACTCGTTTTCAAGCAGAATTTCGAGACGAACGCAATGGCGTAACCCGTTCCCATTGATTCTTAACTTATCATTTAGTTCTGCCCTTATTTCTTGTTTTAACATGTTTTTAAAAATTCGGGTTGTTATAGTACCTATGTTTCCCAATTTGGAATATCTTCTAAGAAACCTCGAAACAGTTCAACTTCTTCCCCAGCTTTGTCCAATGTAATGCACTCTTATTCAATTATAGATCTTGATATACATGTTTTTTTGGAAGATTTCCAAGATACTTCCCTATTAGCCAAAGTAAAAATATACCCACTTGTGGTTTTTTTGACTACTGACCTATGATCCAATATGCATCGTAATATCCTTCAATTACAGATGGTGTAACGACCCGTATTCTACGCATCGGAGGATCGTAGAATATTTATTTTATTTTCATATGAAGTCGTATAGTCGTTTAACTTTGGGAAACGACTATTGCGGTCATTTCCCATGTTCATGATTTTTGCCGATTTTTAAATGACCATTTTGCCCCTAGCAAATCTTGTTTCGCCTATAACTTTTGATTGGTAAGGAGTTTTGACCTGAAACCACTTCCATTAGATTTGGATTATGGTTTATCTTTCTGTAGAATGGTCACATTTGTCAAACAAACTCACCGTTTGGGAGATATGGCTGAATTAAGGTTTACAAAGTGAAAAACAGCTTAATTGGGCTTAACCGGGTAATTAGCAGCTAGGCCCATTGAGGCATTTCGGGATTAGAGCTATATGAGAGCTGATTAGGGTTAAAGAAACCTTTTCTTTGTCATTTTCCAGCCGCCACTTACCTCTCTTCAACCCTAACAATGGCTTTCACTTTCTAAATTCATCCCAAATCACCGTTTAATCGCGTATTAGTTTAATCTACACCAAATCAAGGAAGAGTGGCAAATCAGAGTTGGGGTTGCTGCTAAGCATTGGAATTCAACCTATAATGGTAGCAAAGTTCAGATCTATTATTAATTTGTGGCCAAGGTGAGTGATTTGCATTGTTTTTCACTAATTACGGCTAATCAGGGGTGATTAGTGACAATTAGTGAAATTATAACTTAGAAAAATCCGGAAAAATTTGTAAAATTCAAAAATATTATTTTAGGGCTCTGCTAGAAATTTGGGCTAATTTGGATAAGTTTTGCTAATTGTATGCGTAAACATGGTTAAGGGGAAAATATGGGTTTTGGGTATGTTTAATCCATTTTAACATATCATATTGTTGTTTTGGTGTTTGTGGTTGATTATACATGTTGCTATGACTGTATGGTATGCTTTGTGATTGATTAAAAAGGTAAGAATGGTCGAAAACGCCGTTGTATGGCGTAAAACAGTCGCTGAAAGAGTTGCAGGAAATTTGTGCAGGAACCGGATCGGATCGCCTCCCCCCTCTCCGAACCGAACCGTTCGTGATTCACGAAGATGATACGAATCGACCTCCAGGAGATCACAAGCTGATTCACTTACATCTGAAGTTCTCCGACCTGCTCACGTCAGAAGTTTCCCGACCCGAACCATCTGCCTCCGAACCACTTGCCTCGAACCGGTGGAGACCCGAACCGTTGGAGATGCATCACGAGTCGCCTCCTCCGAACCGAGTTGAGTTGGAGTCATAAACCAGAGTACACCCACGAATAGGGTTGAGCATTATTCAGTTCAAACCGAATTAACCGACCAAGCCACTTCATTTCGGTCGGTTCGGTTCGGTTCTGATATTAAATCGGTTTGTAAAATAAAAAAATTTGGTTATCGGTTTAACCAAACTTCTAATTTATTATCTAATTTTATGGTATTGTTGTACTTTAAATAATTAGCTTAGTTATATAATACAAAGGCATTTGTTGCAATTAGATCAAATCTTATCATAAACATAAAATTACTATGCAAAATTTCTTCAAACATGAATTTATATTTTACTTTGAGTGAATCCATAATTTGAATAATATTACATCCTTCAAGTTCAGTTAAATCGGTTACTGACCGAATTAACCGAAATTAATTTGGTTTGGTTTGGAAATTTTTCGGTTCTAATTCGGTTTGAATTTTTTTGCGTCCAAACCAACCGAACCGACCGAATGCTCACCCCTACCCACAAACTGTATGGGGATCACGACCCGAACCGGAGCACGCCACCGAGAAAATGCACCACGAGTGAACTGTCATGACCGACCCAATGCTTAGGGAGGAGTATCTGAAACGAGTCACTTCAGGGAGTCCGATCCGAAGCAAAGTGAAGAAAAAGGACCAAGCCGATCCGGAGAAGACCAAACCCGAGATGCAAAGGTAGTCCAAATGGGAAGTAGAACTCAGAATCCAGATGGGAACCAACGAGTTTACTTCATGATTGGACTTTGCTGCGGGACGTGTGCAAAGGGGTTATCGACGTCTATAGCTTTAATTCACCATTAAGAGACAGATATCGGCTACGGATCAGTGCACTGAAGTCATCATGGCCTCATGGGGCAGAGTGATCATAGCAAGGCTATGAGCCAGTGGAGTGGAGTTGTTATGACTCCATGGGGCAGAGTGGACATAACAAAGGGTTAGTGGCTATGGATCAGTGCAGTAGAGTCACTGTGACTCCATGGGGGCAGAGTGATCATAGCAAAGGATTTGGGTGGTCAAAGTTGTGGATATCGTATGCATTATGCACTGAGTGAGAGATGCAACGATGGTTGCCATGTTTGATTGTTTGACATCACTATGACATGCACACACCCTCCCCCGTATCTTTACACCATATGTTAGTGTCACCTTAGAGTATGGTACCACTTATTGTGCTATCTCTTTGGTTGCAGGTCTAGGTTCAAGTACGGTTATGTATACCTGTTATTGTTCTGTTTTGCTGCTTATCTCTCATACTATACTTTTGTCTGATCCAGAGTTTTATGTTTCTTCTTATTACTCTGGATGCTCTTAAACGGGAAGACTTGAGACAGGTTAGGTGGTATGCACGAGTAGCTGTACCGGAGACAAGCAGGAGGCTTCCATGTATGATATAGATAGATATTCTCCCTGTGTTGTTGTTGGTCGCTACTTTGGGCATTTGTAGTGCACCTCTTTCTTTGCTTCAGAGATAGTATGTTGGAGTTGTAAAAAGCTGTAGTTTGGATTTCCGCTGCTATGATGATTATGGTTTAGTTTTCAGCTTATGCACTGTCTCGCCTGTTTTATGTCAAGTATGTTATTATTATATTTTAAATCATGCACTGTGAGGCATTCTACATGTTCTTTGTTAGTTCATCGTTAGGTTTCGTTTCTTCTGACGACCATCCCGTGCCGGTTGGACATTGGTACAACGCATTTTGGAGGAAATGTCGGCTGGTCTGGGTGGGCCGTCACACTTGGTATCAGAGCTCTAGGGCGCGTATTTGTGATATTTTTGTTTTCAAAAGTTATATATATATATACTATTAGTATATCTAAGGATGAAGTCGCACTGCACTGACACCACCAAGAAGACGGTTAATCATTTTCTCTTTAAAGATTGAACGATGAGCCGACATACGAGGGGTACTGGTAGAGGAGCTAATAATAGGAATGCTCCTGATATGAGGAAGATGTTCACTGACTTCAAGAGAGATATGCTTATTGATGTTCAGAGGGTAGCTCCTAATGCTGCAAATGGTGGTGGTGCAGGCACCTAGGGCCGATTTCACCAAGCTTTGTAAGGATTACACTAGCCTTGGTGGGAAGCCGTTCCATGGAACGGAATCGGCTACAGAAGTCCAGGATTGGCTTAATAGTTGTGAGGGTATCTTCGAGGATCTGGGAATTAAAGACGCGATAAAGAGGAAGCTAACATCCCGTCAACTGCAAGGACGGGCTATGAATTGGTGGAATGTTATTAAGGCAGCTACCCCTGAGGATCAAGTTACTTGGGATCAGTTTAAGGCTTGATTTAGTGATAAGTTTTTCCCAGCTTCTCAGAAATCAGAATTGTTTAGGAAGTTCTTGGAGCTTAAGCAGAATGGAAGGGCAGTCTCGGAATATATTGCTGAGTTCGATACTTTATCGAAGTATGGATTATCCCTTAATTGACACTCCCGAGAAGAAGAATGAGAAGCTCATAACTGGTTTAGATCAGTATTTGGAAGGAAGGCTCATAAGCCATATTGATGATACTTTTGAATCAATTGTTGGGAAAGCATTAAGGTCGGAAAGCCTTTATCCTAAGCCCAAGACTGAAGTCGTTGTTGCATCTGCAGAGAGGCCAAAGCCGCAAGCAAGCGGTGGAGGCAAGAATGATTCTTAGAATAAGAAGAAGCAGAACCAAGCTAAGGATGGTCAGAAAAAGAGAAAGAAAGATGTTGAGTGCTTTAGCTGTGGCAAGACGGGCCATTATGCTAAATAATGTTGAGCAAAGCCCACGGACAGGAAGTGCTTCAACTGTGGCCAAGTGGGACATCACAAGGATAAATGTATGCAACCCCCTAAAGAGAAGCAGACTATGAAAGCATATGCTCTTAATGTTGTTCCTTCTTCGTCGAATGCCCCAACTTCGGCGGAGAAAGGAAAGAATGTCATCATTCAAGGTATGCTTTCTATTTATGATGTTCCTGTTCGAGTATTGTTTAATACCGGAGCTTCACGTTCCTTCATATCTAGTGACCTGGTAGATAGGTTGGGACTGGAGTCCGAGATAGTCGATAGACCTTTAGTTGTGACGAATCCGATTGGTGGTTCGACTAGCCTTAGTACGATTTGTTGTAATGTGTTCTTATCGAATTATGGGTGTATGTTTGCTTATGATTGCTTTGTTTTGGGCTTTACTGGGTTTGGCATTATTCTGGGAGTCGATTGGCTCCAAAGGTACGGGGTGGTGGTAGACTGTGAGGGCTTTTTTGTTGACAGTTGGAGCGGATGATTGGTGGAGGGTAGTGTTTGGTGGTCTACCTAGTGATGGGGTAATGGCTAGTTTTCTAAATTCCCTCGACATCCTGCATGATGAGTTGTTAGATGTGCCCGTGGCTAGCCAGTATCTGGTCGTCTTCGAGGAAGTGACCAGACTTCCACCACACCGAGAGATTGAGTTCCGTAATGATTTAGTGAAAGATGCCAGACCTATAGTGATTCCACTTCGTTGTATGGCACCAAGGGAGCAGCGAGAGCTCAGGGTGCAAGTAAGCGATCTTTTGAAGAAGGGATTTATCTGAAGAAGTGCTTCTGAGTAGGGATCACCAGTTGTGTTTGCTACCAAGGCAGATGGTTCCCTTTGATTGTGTGTGGACTACAGCGAGTTGAATAAGATGACGAGGAAGAATAAGTATCCTCTACGCGGATATATGATTTGTTTGATCTGTTGAGTGGCGCGAGAGTGTTCTCCCAGTTGGATCTCGTGACAGTTTTCATTAGCTTAGAGTGGAAGCTGAGAGTATAGCGAAAATGACATTTCGGACGCCGTCTGGATTCTATGAGTGGTTGGTCATGCCATTCGGGTTGACCAATGCACCAGCATATTTTGTGGATCTTATGAATAGGGTATTCAGAGATCAATTGAATAAGTTTGTTCTTGTGTTCGTGGGCGAGATCTTGGTTTACTCGAGGACAGAGGAAGAACACAAGTAAAGTTTGAGGATTGTGATGGAGCTGTTGAGGAAACACCAATTAAAAGCGAAGTTTTCTAAGTGTCACTTATGGAGGAGGGAAGTGAGGTTCTTGGGCCATGTTGTTTCAGAAAATGGTATTGCCGTGGATCCTGCGAAAGTCGCTACAGTATAAGATTGGTCTATGCCTAAGAATTAAATAGACGTAAGAAGTTTATTGGGGTTAGCTGGATATTATCATAAGTTTATCCAAGACTTCTCCAAGATAGCAGCACCGTTGACCCAGTTAACCAAGAAGAATCAAGCTTTTGTTTGGGACAAAAAGTGCAAGGTTGCATTTAAGAGTTTAAAGGAAAAGTTGACGTGCGCGCCAGTGTTAGTCATTCCTAAAGGGAATGAAGAGATTATGGTATACACAGATGCATATGGTACCGGGCTAGGTGCTATATTGATGCAAGGAGGTAGGGTTGTAGCTTATGCTAGTCGGCGACTACAACCGCATGAGAAAAGATATCCTACCCATGATTTGGAAATGCAGCGATCGTATTCGCGTTGAAGATGTGGATACGTTATCTCTTGGGAGAAAGATTCGAGTTGTTTACTAATCATAAATAGTTAAAGTATCTTTTCTCCCAGAAGGATTTAAATCTTCGTCAGTAGAGATGGTTAGAGTTCTTAGCTTCATATGATTTTGATATCGCATATACACCTGGGAAAGGCAATGCGGTAGCCGATGCATTGAGTAGGAGACTTGCCAATTTAGAGGCTGTGTTTCTTAAATGGAAGCAACTGAAGTATATCGCAGGGTATGATTTCAGACCAAAGTGCGAATTGGATCCAGTAATGTTAGCAAGTTTGACGATCAGACCCACTTTGATTGAGTGGATTGGCTCTGGTCAGAGGGATGACCCTAACCTATTGGAAATCATCTCCAAGTTAGAGATGGGTATCGACGAGGAGATGAACAAGTATGGGCTTGATCGATATGGATGGCTTCGAAAGAATGGAAGGTTAGTTGTACCCAACATGAATGGATTGAGAGATGAAGTGCTTAGAGAGTGTCATCACTCAAAGCTGACCATACACCCCGGTGGTAACAAAATGTATCGAGACATGTAGCAGACCTACTACTGGGAAGGGATGAAAAGAGACGTTGGGAAGTTTATATCCAAGTGCATGAATTGCCAGCTAGTTAAAGCCGAGCAAAAGAAGCCTAGTAAAATTCCCAAATGGAAATGGGAACAAGTCTCGATGGACTTCATCGACGGTTTACCAAGGACTAGATCAGGCCACGATAGTATTTAGGTAATCGTAGATTGATTGACTAAGAGTGCAAAGTTTATACCAATCAAATCAAATAGAACGACAGCTAAGTTAGCTGAACTATATACGAAATGGGTAGTAAGATTTCATGGAGTTCCCAAAGGCATTGTGAGTGACCAAGATATGTTATTTACTAGTGGATTTTGGAAGAGCTTACAAGACGCTTTAGGATCAGAACTATATCTCAGTACTGCATATCATCCTCAAACCGATGGTCAGACAGAAAGAGTGAATCGTGTATTAGAGGATCTTTTGCGAGCTTGTATATTGGACTTTGGAGGATCATGGGATGACCATTTGCATTTGGTTGAGTTCGCATATAATAATAGCTACCAATCTAGTATTGGTATGGCTCCCTTTGAAGCTTTGTACGGAAGACTGTGCAACTCATCGTCATGTTGGTTAGAGACCGGTGAGAAATATGTGCTTGGACCAGAAGTAATAAGAGAAACATCAGAAAAGATCAAGATTGTTCAACACCGAATGAAGGCAGCTCAAGATAGGCAGAAGAGTTATACTGATAAAGACGAAGATACTTGAAATTCTCAATTGGTGACCTGGTATTCGTCAAGATATCTCCATTGAAGAGTGTGATTCGTTTTGGTAAAAGAGGTAAGTTGGCACCAAGATTTGTTAGTCCATTCCCAGTTCTCGAATAGGTTAGGAATTTGGCATATAAAGTTGGGTTGCCTAACAAAATGGCGGGAGTTCATAACGTATTTCATGTTTCGCAGTTAAGGAAATTCGTGCACGACCCCGATTTGGCGATATCACCTGATCAGTAGGATGATATCAAAGTAGAACTCGAGGCGGTTGGGAACCGCAAGCCGATTTGTATTGTCGAGCACGATACGAAGAAACTTCGAAGGAAAGCGGTGAATCTAGTCAAGGTTTAGTGGGGGCGGGGATGAGAATTACTTAGGAGACAGAGGAGAGCATTAAGGAGACGTATCTAGAACTCTTTGCCTGGTAAGGTTTTCATTTCGATTTAGGCTTTTCGTATGCTTGGATAGGTTTGTTTTGTATGTTTGATTGCGAGATATGGCTGGTAGGCATGTGGAACCCATTAGCTGAGGAATTTCGGAGGCGAAATTTCTTAAGGGGGCAGAGTGTAACGACCCGTATTCTACGCATCCGGAGGATCGTAGAATATCTATTTTATTTCATATGAGGTCGTATAGTCGTGTAACTTTAGGGAACGACTATTGGGGTCATTTCCCATATTCATGATTTTTGCCGATTTTTAAATGACCATTTTGCCCCTGGTAAATCTTATTTTGCCTATAACTTTTGATTGGTAAGGAGTTTTGATCTGAAACCACTTCCATTAGATCCGTATGATGTTTTAACTTTCCGTAGAGTGGTCACACTTGTAAAACGGACTTACTGTTTGGGAGATATAGCTGAATTAAGGTTTAGAAAGTTAAAAACAACTTAATTGGGCTTAATCGCGTGATTAGCAGCTAGGCCCATTGGGGGATTTCGGGATTAGAGCTATATGAGGGCTGATTAGGGTTAGAGAAACCTTTTCTTTGTCATTTTCCAGCCGCCACTTGCCTCTCTTCAACCCTAACAATGGCCTCCACTTTCTAAATTCATCCTAAATCACCGTTTAATCGCGTATTAGTTTAATCTACACCAAATTAAGGAAGTCTAGTGGAAAATCAGAGTTGGGGATGCTGCTAAGCATTGGAATTCAACCTATAATAGTAGCAAAGTCGGATCTAAGATTAATTTGTGGCCAAGGTGAGTGATTTGCATTGTTTTTCACTAATTACGGCTAATTCGGGGTGGTTTGTGATAATTAGCGAAATTATAACTTAGAAAAATCTGGAAAAATTTGTAAAATTCTAAAATATTATTTTAGGGCTATGCTAGAAATTTAAGCTGAATAAGTTTTGCTAATTGTATGCTTAAACATGATTAAGGGGGATTAAGGGGAAAATATGGGTTTTGGGTATGCTCGATCCATTTTAACATATCATATTGTTGTTTTGGTATTTGTGATTGATTATACATGTTGCTATGACTGTATGGTATGCTTTGTGATTGATTAGAAAAGTTAGAATGGTCGAAAACGCCGTCGTATGGCATAAAACAGTCGTTGGAAGAGTTGCAGGAAAGTGTGCAGGAATCGGATCGGATCGCCCCCCTCTTCGAACTGAACCGTTCGTGATTCACGAAGATGATATGAACCGACCTCCAGGAGTTCACAAGCCAATCCACTTACATCTGAAGTTCTCAGATCCGCTCGCGTCAGAAGTTCCCCAACCTGAATCGTCTGCCTCCGAGCCACTTGCCTCGAACTGGTGGGGACCCGAACTGTTGGAGATGCATCACGAGTCGCTCCTCCGAACCGAGTCAAGTTGGAGTCACAAACTAGAGTACACCCACGAACTATATGGGGATCGCGACCCGAACCGGAGTGCGTGACCGAACCAATGCATCACGAGTGGACTGTCACGACCAACCCGATGCTTAGGGAGGAGTAGTTAAA
The DNA here is from genome assembly GCA_030737875.1 of Allium sativum. NCBI lineage: Eukaryota > Viridiplantae > Streptophyta > Magnoliopsida > Asparagales > Amaryllidaceae > Allium > Allium sativum. The sequence continues at coordinate 580,119,555 of CM060909.1, read as the reverse complement.
CCAAGCCACTTCAGGGAGTCCGATCCGGAGCAAAGTACAGAAAAAGGACCGAACCGATCCAGAGAATACCAAACCTGAGATGCAAATGTAGTCCAAATGGGAAGTAGAACTCGGGATCCAGATAGGAACCAACGAGCTGACTTCATGATTGGAATCTGCTGCGGGACATGTGCAAAGGGGTGACGTCTGTAGTTTGATTCACCATTGAGAGACGGATATTGGCTACGGATCAGTGCAGTGAAGTCATCGTGGCTTCCTAGGGCAGAGTGATCGTAGCAAGGCTATGAGCCAATGCAGTGGAGTTGTTATGACTCCATGGGTCAGAGTGAACATAGCAAAGGATTAATGGCTATGGATCAGTGCAGTGGAGTCACTGTGACTCCATGAGGCAGAGTGATCATAGCAAAGGATTTGGGTGGTCAAAGTTTTGGATATCGTGCGAGATATGTGAGGATGGTTGCTATGTTTGATTGTTTGACATCTCTAGGACACGCACACCCTTTCCCCCGTATCTTTACACCATATGTTAGTGTCACCTTAGAGTATTGTACATCTTGTTGTGCTAACTATTTGGCTGCAAATCCAGGTTCAGGTATGATTATGTATACCTGTTATTGTTCTGTTTTGCTGCTTATCACTCATACCAGACTTTTGTCTGACCCAGAGTTTTATGTATCTTCTTATTACTCTGGGTGCTCTTAAACGGGCAGATTAGAGACAGGTTAGGTGGTATGCACGAATAGCTGTATCGGAGATGAGCAGGAGGCTTCCACGTATGATATAGATAGAAATTCTCCCTGTGTTGTTGCTGGTCACTACTTGGGGCATTATTAGTGCTCCTCTTTCTTTGATTTAGAGACAGTATGTTGGAATTGTAATAAGCTGTATTTTGGATTTCCGCTGCTATGATGATTATGGTTTAGTTTTCAGCTTATGCACTGTCTCGTCTGTTTTATGTCTATTATGTTATTATTATATTTTAATCCATGCGCTGTGAGACATTCTACAGGTTCTTTGTTAGTTCACAGTTAAGTTTCCTTTCTTCTGATGACCGTTCTGTGCCGGTTGGACATTGGTACAGCGCATTTCGGAGGAAACGTCGGCTGGTCCGGGGCCGGCCGTCACAGATGGTTATCCTGAATCATGTAGTCTATAATTCTGCATATATTTCAGGTATCATAATATTCTAATTATTACTTTCCAGATATTCTTTCTTGGATTGCATATACATCGGCTAAGTATGTTTAAAGTATATGTTATTTCTAATCTAGTACAGTTCATAAAGTACATAATGCAACCTAGTATATGAGAATACTCATTCAACGACCTAGATTTTTGGATCAATTTATTTTAAATATTTAATATGATTTTAAATATTTTATTGATAATATAAATGAATTTTTATGTTGAGTTATTAATTTAATAATCGATTTTTTTAATTTCAAGTATATTAGATATCATAATATGAAAATAGTATAATTTAATTCTGAATTAGAATGGGGTAAACATAATTCAGATAATCAATATAAATTCTGTTTGGAATATATATGATAATAAAAAATAATTTATTATTGAAGAGTTTATTTGTTTTTGAATTTAAATTATATTATATTAGTTTATTTGGTTATTTGTATTTGCGTTCGAATTGAATTTCAGAATATACTCTGTTGAGTTCAGAATAGGGTTATTACATTAACATGTTGGTCGGTACGTTAAAATAATGGTTCGTGTGTGAACCCTGAGATATTTTTATGGATAAGATCAAAATCGAATCAGAAATCAAATCAGAATCCATTTAAAAAGAATAACAATTACTTTATATCAAATTGTATTTAATATAAATCAAATCAAAATTTATTTATATGTGCCATACAGACAAATTCCTTAACAACTAGATTTCCATTGCTTATATAATTACGACAACCTCTCCTAATTTCCTTTCCACTGCGTTCCTCAGGAATTAAAACAACAAAAATGGTTGATGTTGAAATCAAATGCAAAAGAATTTAAATGCCGCTCCTCTTCATATTTTGCCAAATCAAAAAGGGCTCACAACAACAAAAATCGAAAGCTTTAGGGAATAAAATGGCCGACCCTTTTCTGATCCAATCAACAAAATCAAACCACGGTTTCTTTTTCACCTTTTGAAATTGAAATCTGCTTCCAGTTTTAATCCACAAAATCAACAATTAAAAAAAAGAAATAGAAAAAAGAATATGGAATTTGATTTCGAACTCGAGTTCAAATTTGTATTAAAAGCCAATTGAGTAGGCGGTGAGTGCAAGCATGAGAGCGCATGCAATGGAAGGAGGAGTTTGTGTTCACCGAAATTCGAGTTAATCTGCACGGTTATGGGGAATCAATGGTATATGCAAGTTTGAGGTGGCACGGGGTTCTACTTGAGGCGAGATAGGAGTAGATCGATGCGTCCCTGGCAGTGAGAGGTGATGAGGCAGTTCATGACATACGGGGCCATCGCGATGGTGATGTTGAGTGCGATGGGTTTTGTAATAACCCGGAAAATCTGAGCCAGTTTAAAATTTTTATTTTGGCAATTTTAGCGAATTTTGAATATTTAAAATAGATTATTTTAAATAATATCAACGAGAAATTTATTTTGAATATAATTCGAACGTATATATTTTACGCGTCGTCGTTAGAATTTAAATATTTATATATAAATATAAATAGAATTGAAAATGGCGCGGTAGTTCGATAATTCGATTTCAAACTTCAATTGAATGTACCGGGTGCAAAACAATCCGGATTTTAGTGAAACCAAAAACATTAGGATCTAATTGATAATATCTTTCCAACGAATCCGAATAATCGAAATTTCATAGCGGGAATCAAAAGATATGTCCAGTTGAAAATTCAGAATAGTCGCTATGGAATTCAGGCCTTTAAAAATGGAAATTTTGCAAACGACCTCGGATTTCGACGAAACCACTTTTGTTGGGTCCGTGATGTCAATTTTTTGCTAGGTTTCAAATTTCATAATTTTCTAAATCAATATGTGAGCGTGGTAAAGGAAAACGCGTTTGACCAGTTTCAGTTGATTTTAATCGACTGGAAATTGGCCATTTTTCAAACGGTCTCAGAATTCGACGAAACTAGTTTTGTTAGGACCGTATCGTCAATACGAAGCTAGAAAATATTTTTCGAGAATTTTTAGAGTTAATATGTGACCCCGGTAATTTGAAATGTACGTTTAAAATTCAATATAGTGATTTAAATATAAATTTCAACGGAAACTGATTCAAATGATCGAACCGGCTTGTGAAACATATCCCATTGTGTTCAGAATGGGGGTAATTAGCTATGGGCGACGGTCGTTGGGTTCGAATTGGGGGACAAATGAAAAAGCAACTATTTAGGAGAATAAATTAATTAAAATAAATATTTATATATATATTATATAACCCCGTACCTCCCTTATTCTCCATTCAGAAAACGAAATAAAAAAAAAACCCGATCCCCAATTCCCGCTCCTCCCTCCGTTGCCCCAGCACGACGCAGCCATCGCCTCCACCCCCCCTGGTCGCGCCTCCACCTCAGAAGACTGGCGCCTCCACCCTCGAGCCACCCTACCTCTTCGACGATGAGAACCGCGAGCCCCTTCCCATTTCGAAAATCGACCGCAACGCCCTCCCCTGGCCTCACCTCCTGACGCCGCTGGCCTTCCATCAGCCTTCCCCGACGCCTCAGCAAACCACCGCGCCGCCCCTCCTTCTTCCCCCTCCTCCTCTGTTCCTACTCGACGCCATGCAGACCCCCCCCCCCCCAGTCCCGAACCCGCGACAGCAAACCCCCTCCCCCCATGTGTATCGAATACTGTAAGTTCTCCATTTTAATTTTGTTTTTATTTATTTACTTTATTATTTATTTTTCAGATTAGGATTTTTAAAAGAAAGTATAGAAAAGTTTGATTTTTAAAGGCAAGATTTGATTTTTATTTGGTAAAAGGTATGATCTTTATATTTTTAAAGTAATAAAAATATGATTTTTATATTTTTAAAATATTAAAAATATAGTCTTTACTATATATGATTTTTGTTTATGTAGAGAAGTGAAAATATAATTTTTACATGATAGAAATATTAAAAATAACATCTTTATATGGGTAGCAAAATAAAAATGTGATTTTTATAGTGTTAAATATGAAAAGACGATATTTTTAAAAGTGAAAAGACGATATTTTTAAAGGTGAAAAGGCGATATTTTTAAATGAGTAGTGAAGTAAAAATATGATTTTTACTTCGAGGAAAAATATAAACTTTGTTTTTGAAAAGGCGAAATCTTTATAGGAAGAATAGCGTGATAAAAATATAATCTTTACTATATGAACATCGATGTGAAATTATAATTTTTATATATATAGTAGAGGTATAAAAAGTTGATTTTTATATAAAGTATAACAAAGTAAAAATTCAATTTTTAAAAGGTATGAAGCAATTATAAAAATATGATTTTTAAAATTGAAGGTGAATAAATAAAAATGTGATTTTTATTTTAAAGACATCAAAATATAAAAATGTGTGATTTTATATATGTAGTGGCTACGGGCAACGAAGATGAAGAAGATGCGATAGCAATGAAGTTTTCTATCAATGAAGAGTCAAGATGATTGGATAGCTATCTGTGAGAATTTCTCACCTTTCAATTTCTTTTCTAATTATATATTTATACTAGGATGCAGACGGTGCTTAGTAGCACCCGACACAATCGTCCACAGACCATGGACTTGTTTGTTTGATTGCAAAAATTAGTTAGATTATTTGATTGAAATTGAATTGTATGGTGAAATGGATTGTTTTGATTGATGTGTGAATGGCGTGGGCCTTCACTAGACCGGGGATAAGGCTAGGCCTTGTCCCGTTTCTAGTATCGTGCCGTTATGCCGCCGAAATTTTCTGAAATAAGTTAGAAAAATAAAAATATCATTTTATTTAAAGAATGAACTGAATAGAAATTCATATGTTGGAATAAAATGTTTTGTCGTTAAAAATATAATTTTTAACGTGAATGTGAATAAATAAATATTCATTTACAAACCGGACGGTTTGTTTATGTACACCTATTTGAAGGACATTGGTTGGGACGATAAATTTTACACATCGCCCAACTGCACAAATAAAATCTGTGTTTGATTGTTTGAAACCCCACACGGGTATTGGGATGAAATTTGAAGTTCACTCATCCTGATTGATTAAATATGTCAATCGATTGATTGACAGGCTGTTATAAGCGTTGAATATCTATATTTGATGCTTAGATAGTGTAGTGCACTTTGGTTGATGGTTGATTATTTCTCAATACTATTATATACATGTGTTGTATGAAAATCCATATAATTAATTTTATATGGTGATTGATGGGCTTCATTCCAATTTAGAAAATAAAGAAGAATATGAAGTAAATGTTCATGTGTTGACTGTACTCATCCGTTGAGATTAGTCATGTGTTGAACGAAATATTTTTATAATAAAATTTATATCTTTATCAATATAAAACAAAGGTTCATGTGTTGACTGTACTCATCCGTTGAGATTAGTCATGTGTTGAACGAAATATTTTTATAATAAAATTTATATCTTTATCAATATAAAACAAAGGTTCATGTGTTGACTGTACTCATCCGTTGAGATTAGTCATGTGTTGAACGAAATATTTTTATAATAAAATTTATATCTTTATCAATATAAAACAAAGGTTCGTGTGTTGACTGTACTCATCCGTTGAGATTAGTCATGTGTTGAACGATATATTTGAAATAAGAAATATTTGAAAAAGAAATATTTGAAATAGAAAATTTGAAAATAGAATTATATGAAGCCGTGTTGATTAGATTAACGCCATTTTGACGTGAACGATATTTATATCGATTTTATTCATTTCGAAATGAGTTGAATATATAACGATTTCGAAAAGAATTGAATATATAACGATTTCGAAAAGACTTGAATATATAACGATTTCGAAATGAGTTGAATATATAACGATTTCGAAATGAGTTGAATATATAACGATTTCGAAAAGAATTGAATATATAACGATTTCGAAAAGAATTGAATATATAACGATTTCGAAAAGAATTGAATATATAACGATTTCGAAAAGAATTGAATATACAACGATTTCGAAAAGAATTGAATATATAACGATTTCGAAAAGAATTGAATATATAACGATTTCGAAAAGAATTGAATATATAACGATTTCGAAATGAATTGAATATATAACGATTTCGAAATGGATTGAATAGAAAACTAAATTGAATCGATTAGAAAACTAAATTGAATCGATTAGAAAACTAAATTGAATTGAACAGAAAACGAATTCGAATTGAATAGAAAACGAATTCGAATTGAATAGAAAACGAATTGAAATGAATTCAAATTGAATTGAAATTTGAATTGAATAGAAATGAATTTTTAAACGAATTTATAAAGAAGAATTCAATTTTGATTTGAATTAAAATGGAAGTTGAAATTGCTTTTGAAACGAATTTTAAAACTATTTATATAATTCGTTTTAAATAGAAATCGACGAGATATATATTATATATATTATATATATATAATATAATGGCCTGAATAGAACGCGCCGCGCCGCGGCAGTTCATAAATTTCGACCATTTATTTCAAACGAACATTACGGGAGATCCGACCGTCGGATTCTCCTAAAACCAGAACCGTTGGGTTCGTATCGAAAAGAGCTTTCTAACGAATATTTAAAGTTTGAAATCTAACGGTTGGATTTGGAGATACGTCCAAATCAAATTTGAAAAAGGTCGCTGTAAGTGCAGTTCGATGGCCGTTGTTGGAAATCGACTGTACGGGCCTTGATAAAATTATTAAAAATATCAATAATTTGTGTAAAATCATAAGAAATGATTTGGGAAAGATTGGGGTGAAAAACTCCATATTTGAAAAGATAAAAATAGATTTTTATCGAAATGAACTAGTTTGAACTCAATTTAAAACCCGGGTTTTTATTTTTAAATAAATAAATTAGATTTAAAAAGGGGTTTTAAATAATCGGAATTTCTAATATATTTGATTGAATTTGATTTGGGTTTGTCGTGAACTGTGTTTTAAATAACACCTAGTTCTTTAACCCAGTAAAAGGAGTTCTAACGAATCTGCAATTAGATTGAAATGTGAATCTATAATCTAAATTATCAAATTTAGAAATAAGCGGGAATGGAGTATTACCAGTTTTACTCCAAAGCGATAGTTAAATCTTTAATTAGATTTGAACGTGAAATGGTAATTAATTTTACCAATAACACCACGGTGTTAGATATGGAGTATTACCAGTTTTGCTTCATGGGATGAATAGGTTGGGGTTGGGAAATAAAATAAATAATTACTTCGTTACGGTTCGCTAATCTCGACCAGTTGGAAAAACCATAATTTGGTTTTAAATGACATCCAAAGGAAGATTACAGGATAAATTTTAAAGAATTTATCTTGGATAAAATTAATGGGAACCTTTCCCTAAGAATGTGGAATTTAGAAACTAGCTGTAGGTTGGCTAAGAAGAAGGGTTTCCTGGGTATTGAGCTGATGTTGGTTTCGGCCTTCGGGGTTAATGTTTGGGAAATTGTTCTCTTGCTAATTTGCGGTTAGTGACTAATGAATTGGAATGAGGCATATGTTGTGTTCTTACAACATTTGTTTTTAATATACGCGGGTTGTTCGGAAAGTCCGGGTTTATACCCATTCTGAATAACCGATTCGAGGATAAGTCGAAGATGAAGACGGTGGTCGAAGACCGAAAGTCTTCATATCGTTTGGATAATTACTGACGATCCGGATTGGGCTGTACACCCAAGAGGATGGAAATAGTTGGTGGTCGTCCAGACGTACTTGGAGATGGATGGATGTGCGAGGAAAGTGCCTCCGGTTTCGTTCAGACCCAGAACGGACTTGTAAATGGATTGTGTGTCTGACATTGGATTTTATTCTGTGTTGATTGATTTCTATTAAATATACATCTGTTTGGCGGCGGAGAATTTATTCTTTTGCTTAACGCCCTTCTCTGAGACGTACGAGCTCAGAGGTTGTATATCGATGGACATCAGTCGCATGGCATGAACTGCCTGTGTGGCACGCTAAGATGCATAGATCAAGGCTTCTGTTGAAAAGCAAAGTCTTGTGGTTGATGATCAAAGCACGGCCTTTGTGGCGTAGCTTTGTGTATAGCGTGAATTCGCGAGCCTCACACCTCGGTATGAGTCAAAAACGGGATAAGGACCAAAGGAGTGCACGACATTTCTTTCTAGCTATGGTGGTGTCAGTGACTTACCAGCCCTGACATTTATATACTTTTCACCTTTGTGGTTTGGATGCGAGGCGCCTCGATTATAGGTCTGTAAGGACCGGGAAACGTGTGTTCAGGCATAATTAATCCTCTAACGTAAGTGAGGACCGGCCTTGGAGGATCCGGGGTTGCCCAGAGTGCGTAACCCGGAGGCATTTGCTAGAGTGTCTCGAACGCGGAGAGGAGCTTGCCCCTTGCCTCGACTCATGACGGAAATCCAATTTCCAATACGAGATATTTCGGCTTTATTTGTAGATCCTAGTATGGCGACATAGTAGCATGGGAGACTATGCCGTCTATGATTTATATTTATGATTGAAATTGTTTTGACACTATACACTTATTATAGTATCAAATGATTTGTTTTAAACGTACCAAGCATGTTTGGCTATTATAAGGGAAAACCCTATCCTCCGGCTTGCGTTGCATTGTGTGATGGGACCTGGGTCTTATAATAGCTTCATTTTTCGAAAAAGCATTACGTTGTTTATTCTATGCACTGGTATTCTTGGGAGGAAACTCGTTCCGTGTTATACGGCGTGGTCCCTTGAATTACTCTCTTTTAAAGTAAAGTTTTAAATAACTGTTTTAGTTCTCACACCAGTCACATGACTGACCTGGAGTTTATTGTTTTAACCTAAACTCTGGGTGCCCCTATTTTCCGCACGGGCAGCTAGTAGTTTTGGTTTTGCAGATTTATATTCACAGGATCCTGGTTTACAGCTGGAATGATATCTGGAAAGCTCTGTATCCGTATATCACCTTCAGTTGTGCTTTGTATTGTTTTTCCGCTGTTATGTAATTTATTGTAATCTCTGATATTTATCAAATGTAATTTATTCATTTATACTCTGTATATTCTTGTATCTGATGGAATTGTTGTAATAGCAATGAAATGTTCTTCCGTCTGCGTTCTGATTTGTCCTGTTCTCAATGATCAGGGGTTTCGAACGGTCTAGATCGGTTTAACGACTGATTCAGATCGAGCGAAATTCCAGGCCGTCACAGGTTTTTGGTCAAACTCACAGTGAACTGAAATTGCGAGCTGGGTAGAAATGTCTACGGTGCTGCTGCAATGATACTGCGAGATGCTATTGGATCTTGTCTCCGTGTTGATCAATGGTCTGATTTGTCTTAGGGATGGAAAAGGCATGTCAATTGAAGTGGAGTGGTTTGGACAACGAATGTTGTTTGAAGCATTTGTAGTGGTGGTTTAAGGCTTGGCAGTAATGATTGGAAGGAATGCTTGGTGACGGCTTGAAGACTGTGCGTCGGGTTCTTACTGTTCGTTTACTAAGGAGGAAGTCAGATGTTGGCCTCCTGTGTTATTGGAACCTGAGCGATATTTAACTAAGGTAATTTAAATTATTATTTATTCAATTAAGTAAACACTAAAGATATAAATGGATAATAAGAATATACGTTTCTGTTTTACGAGGTCCGATTGGAATAAACTAGTAACGATGGGTTGGTAGCAGCGAAATGAAAGAGATGGAGTTAGCAAGAATTTTAAATTCAATCGATGGTTCAGTTTAACTTGAAAGAAACTGGAATGGATTGCAAATAAAATCACGGTGAGTAAATCTCACTCAATTTATTTTTTAAAATTATTTTTAGTCGTTAAAAATAATTGATGGTTGTTTTGTTGCATTAAAATATTACCGTGGCTGTTATTAAATATATATTAGTTATTAAGGATTGGTGTTTGTGGTTATTATATATATATATATATATATATATATTGGTGATTAGATAGTTCCCGAAGTACCATTTGCGGATGCCCACTGTATCATTAGCGGTTGACCCTATGCGCCCCACGCTATGATAGTGGATGGCCTTCTATAGCGCGATATCCTGCCTCGAAGCAGGATGGTATTATTTATGTCGGAAAACGTTTGCGGATGTGGGAAAACAGGTTGGAGGGATCCAACTGGATTCCTCAAAAATATTATTATTTGTTTGTTTCATATATATTATGACATATAATGTGTTAGAAAACCTTTGATTGATAACTGAGCGTTTTGGGGTGTATAAATATCACTGGGCCTGGATATTAATTTATAAAAATATCGTAAAAAGGATGTTTTGAGATTTAAAAGGGAAATCTTTTTTTTTTAAATAGAATTCGAATTTCGAATGGACTAGAATTATTAACTTGTTTTGAACAAATAAAACAAGTATTAAATTTATAAACAATGTTTATAAATTAAATAATACAGGAAATTGAAGTGATGAATTTATAAACGATGTTATAAATTAAATAACGCAAGAAATTGAAGTAAATTTATAAATAGTGTTTATAAATAAAATGGAATTATTTTCATTGGATAATGCAGAGAATTAAAGTGAATTTAAAAATGGGGTTTATAACTGAAATGGAAAATTTATCATTTGGATAATTTAAATATTTAAATTCAAAAATGAATTTAAATTGAGGATTGGGAATCATGTTAATATGGAACAAGGAAATTATTTCAATGGTTGGAAGGAGAATTGAATTAAAATAAATCCGTATGGATTTACAATTTGAATTGATCTAAATAAATATTTTTAGAAGAAGAAAAATATTTGGATTGTATTGAATAGAAGTTAAATTTTAAATATGAAAATAAATTCACTGTATATATATAATTTATTATAAATAAAGTATTCCAAATATAAAAATTTGGTTTCAAATGGGTTTTGAAAGGGAACTTGTTTAATGTATAAAACATGGAAGAAAATTTATAAACGATGTTTATAAAGTGGAATAATTATCCTGGGATAAATGTGGAATTATAAATTCAAGTATGAATTTGAAAGTGAATTAGAAATCATTTCGAAAAGGAAATGTCAGTTTTTATTTCGGAATTCAAAATATAAACTGAATTGGAAAAACCCAAAGGATATATATATTTAGAATTCAATTTCATGAATTCTACATAATAATTTATTTCAAATGGAATTAGAAAATAATAACAGAAATGGAGTTGTAATTGAATTGATAACTAAGTTATGGAAAATCGACGATTAGAGATAATCGGAAATATTAAGTTGGATTTGAAAATTGGATTTTATATATATGTAAAATATATTCGAATAGAGGTGAAATTTATTATAAATGAAGTTTAAATGTTTATTTTAAATAAAATTAAAATGAACTCGTCGCAGCGCGGTAGTTCGTAAATTGGCGTTTTGAACTTCAAGTGAGTATATAGAACTCAATTTAAGTCTGATTCTTTGAAACAAGAATCACCAGGACCGACTGAATAATAGTTTTCTAATGGAAGAGAAAAATCTAGATTTCGTCTTATAGATTTTTTGTTATGTCAAAATCAAATTTTTAGAAAAACAACGCCATAAACAATTTAAAACCATAACGATTTATTTAAATTTATAAAAGGATTTTGAGCAAATAGAATCCGAATCTTCATTAGAAAAATCCAGATTTGGGTTATAAAATATATCTGAACTCAAGTGGAGTAACGAAAATGATTTTTGAAACAAAAATCAAATTTTGTTAATTATTGAGTAGAATTAACTAGTCTGAAGAATAATTAGTTAATGGAGTTTGAATCGAAATTGGGCGTTGAATAAGTGAATGTGATTTGTAAATTTATATTCGAAATCGAATATGAAACTTTGAATTAAAAATGGAATTCGATTGGTTTATAACCAAATTAAAAATAGTATACGAGCGTGATATGTTCAATTAAAAAGTGGAACAGGCAAAAGAGATAATTAGAGAATTAAGTAGCCAATTGAATTAAAATGACCAGATTGAGTTGGAATAAAATCTCAATAGACGTATATAGATTAGACAGGTGTGGAATGAAGTGTATAAAGATTTTAATTCGAGTGCCCGACAAAAAGGTACATGTTTAAATTCCATATGGGGTTTTATGTGCCGATTCAGCAAGCCGCTTGGCTTTTTAATTTTCTTTTTGAATGGAAAGGGCCCAGTAAGGCGTTTTGTAGTTGTACCGAGTGACCCGTACAATGGAGGTTATGGCGAAATTTTCCGTAAATTTAAGGAGTTAGAATTTTTTAATCAAAATTGGGTAATTAGAAATCAATGTATCAATAAATATAGAATTCAATAAGGAAACAAACTTAAAAATATAATATTATAAACAAAAAGGAAATTTATAATTAAATCTGGTAAAATTAGAAAGAGAAACATATATGGGTTTAAAAATGATTAATCGGTTTTTATGATGTTGATTATTCGAGGTAAGTGGTCTTGTCTATTTTGAAGTTAAGGATGTTTTCAGTCAAGGTCTGAGAGGTAGTTATACCCCAACTTGATTGATTTCATTTTTAACCGATAAATAGCAAGATCTAGTCTCGAAGAGAAATGTTTGAATAAGAGTTAGTTGAATGCAGTATTTTGGGTTGTTTGTAACGATGTTTACACAACAATCGATTTAACCCAAGCAAGTGGAATTTTGGAAATATAAAGAGAAATATTTCCTAAGTATTGAAATAAATGAATGGTCATGAAAGAGATAAGTAATTGGAATGTTATCCAATTATAAATGGAATGTACTTTCTAAGTATAGAAAAAAAAGAAGGCGATATATGGAAATGTTTTCCAAATAGCATAAGAGGCCAAGATGATTATCGAAAATATCGTGTTAACGAATATGGAGAAGTGTTTTAATTAATGAAATATTAATTAAAGGCCCAGTGATTTGTTTGATGCTTTGAATGAATGTTTGTTTTTCTTCGATAGTTAAATAACCGACTATCAAAGTGTTTGCCAATATCGTTGTCAATATGGAGAGACCGGTTGGATTATTATCTAAGAACCACTCCGTATTGGTAGTAGTGTTGCAAATCAGATTATATGAAGATAATCGGACACGGAGTAAAGTGCAAGGGCTTTTTCTATTAATGGAAATTGTTCCTTCGGTTTCGTTCAATCCCAGAACGAACATATATGGACGAATGTCTGACAGAGTATTTCCAATGATCTCATATGTTTTTCTGTACAAATTTATATTGTGGCGGAGAATTTATTCTCTTAGCATAAGATCTAGAATATATTTGTGCAAATCAATTAATGATTAACGGATCTGAAAATGTGACATTCAAAGTGATTGTGCTTTCAATTAATTGTAAGAATCGTAGCCTCAGGCCTCAACAATCGGGAAATGACAAAAATCGGACAGGAAGCATGGCTCTGTGGGTAGCTCCCATTAGGGTGTATTATCACCTACCTAAAGAAATTCATTTGATTCCTTGTTCTATTCGATGCTGTCCCATTCGGAAAAACAGTTGCTAATCCCAACTGTTGGTGATATACATTCGATACACTCAAGCGAAATGAGTGGTCGGTCATGTATGGCGAAGTTACAAGATGTTCTTGTTGAACCCAGTGTATTCTCCTCTAGAGGTACACTATTGAAAGGTGGTTCCATACCTTGTCATAGTTGGAAATTCATTACCCAATAAGTGCTCGCGGTTTTGATTGTATATTAAATATATGTGGAGCGTGATATGAAAGCGTTCCATTAGATTTCTATTTATTTGATTTTGGCATTATTATAATATCAAAAGAGATTTTATATACAGATTATCGTTTCTTTTAAATGATTTGAAAGTTATATCAAGTGTTTTGGGATTCTCATAAGGGAAAAACATGTTCCGTGTTATACGGCGTGGTCTTATGAGATATCGTTTATTTTCTAAAACTGTTTTAAATTGTTTACTCATGCCAGTCCCATGACTAACCCGGAGTTTATTTTGTTTTGTTTTGCCTAAACTCTTGGGTGCCCAAATTTGTATGGCATTCAAGTAGTTCAGGATTTTACAGATCTATCTAAAGGAGCTTGGAGCAGGAGGCTTCAGTGTTAGATATATAGTATTTTTATTTCCACTGTGTTGTAAGTGTTGTACTAAGACAATTGTATGTTACACAGTTAAAGTTTTGTATTTCAAAAGTTATGACATATTATATTTTGTTTCGTTGCGATGTGAGATTCTGTGTTGTTATTTCTGTTCTTCTTCTAATTTTTTATTCTAAAAAAATGGTTCATATTTCTGTGATATTTGGGTTGGACGTGTGATGTATGTAGTCAACTCAGATATTATGGATTTGCGGTTTGTTACAGTTGGTATCAGAGCTTAGATTGAGCGAACACTTAGTCTTTGGTGGGGTTGTGCTCATTAGAGATAGATTCAGTAGTACCCTAGAATGATTTGAGTGTATATATATGAGAGCGCGTATTTGTAAATTGATATAAAATTTATTTTATATTGTGTTAGCTAGTCTATTGAGTGGTTTATGAATTTTTATCGAATCGTGGGACGCCACGAAGTTGATAGGAACTTCTAAACACTTGAATAGAGAAATTTGAAATAATATTGTTTTAAGTGAGTAAATGAAATAAATTTGCACAAAAATTCTATATTGATAGAAAAGAAATAATTTTCTGAAATTACTATAATATATGGATGTGTTAGTTGTTTATTATAATCAAATAAGATTATAAAATTGAAATGGTTATCTATAACCAAATAGAATTTGTATAAGAATGAGATACACAAATGAAATGAATTAAAATTGGAATCACAATTAGAATTAAGATTTTTAAGATCGCAGGTATTGGAAAATATTTTCTTAAAGTGTCTTGATATAATATAGCTTTGTTTTGAAAGGATTTTTGTATAAAAATCATTTTAGATGGATTTTAAAATTTGTTAAACCATTGAAGTTCAGTGGCTGGAAAATGATTCTGATGATGACTGCAGCATCATTAGTGTTCATTTTCGAGTTTCTAAGTAATGGATTGCTACCTTAGAAAAGTTTTGATGGAAATTTGTTTAAAAGAAAACAAGCTGATTTGAAAATTTAAATGTTTTGATGAAATGGTTATAAATATATGTATATATTTATGTAATTTCAGAAGGATTTGAAATAAAACCCAGGAATTTAAATTCTGAAATTTAAATTCTACTAAAGAAAGTTAAATGGAGTGAAGTGAATAAATTGATCAAAATAAATTTGAATGAAATTAAATGGAACATGAATCCAATGTAAATATATTGGTTATAAGTCATTCAAATTGAATGAGTATAAGATTATATAGTGTAAGACATGAATGAAAACAGTAAGTGTTATTGTAATTAAATTTGTTAAAATATAAAATATTGAGTTTCAACATAATTGGTTTTGGAAAGAGTTAATGGGCTTGTAGCACTTTTCCTACTTAGTAATTTTAGGGATGAAATTCTTTTAAGGGGGAAGAATGTAACGAACCGGATTTTTGGATCAATTTATTTTAAATATTTTATATGATTTTAAATATTTTATTGATAATATAAATGAATTTTTTTTTGATTTATTATTTTAATAATCGGTTTTTTTAATTTCAAGTACATTAGATATCGTAATATGAAAATAGTATAATTTAATTCTGAATTAGAATGGAGTCAAAATAATTCAGATAATCAATATATTCTGTTTGGAATATATACAAATATAAATAATAATTTATATTCAAATAATTTATTTGTTTTCGAATTTAAATTATATTAAATTAATTTATTTTGGTTATTTATATTTGCGTTCAAATTGAATTTCAGAATATACTCTGTTGAGTTCAGAATAGGGTTATTACATTGACATGTCGGTCGTTACGTTAAAATAACGGTTCGTGTGTGAACACTGAGATATTTTTATGGATAAGATCAAAATCGAATCAGAAATCAAATCAGAATCCATTTAAAAAGAATATAAATTGCTTTATATCAAATCATATTTAATATAAATCAAATTGAAATTTATTTATATGTATCATACAGACAAATTCCTTAACAACAAAGTTTCCATTGCTTATATAATCACGACAGCCTCTCCTAATTTCCTTTCCAGTGTGTTCCTCAGAAATCAAAACAACAAAAATGGCTAATGTTGAAACCAAATGCATAAAGAATTTAAATGCCACTCCTCTTCATATTTTTCCAAATCAAAAAGGTCTCACAACAAGAAAAATCGAAAGCCTTAGGGAATAAAATGGTTGACCCTTTTCAGATCCAATCAACAAAGTCAAACTGCGATTTCTTTTTCCCTTTTGAAATCGAAATCCGCTTCCAGTTTTAATCCACAAAATCAACAATTAAAAAAAGAAATAGAAAAAAGAATATGGAATTCAATTTCGAACTCGAGTTCGAATGCGTATGAAAAGCTAGTTGAGTAGGCGGTGAGTGAAAGCATGAGAGCGCATGCGATGGAAGGAGGAGTTTGTGTTCACCGAGATTCGAGTTAATCTGTACGGTTATGGGGAATCGAGGGTATATGCAAGTTTGAGGTGGCACGGGGTTCTACTTAAGGTGAGATAGGAGTGGATCGATGTGTCCCTGGCAGTGAGAGGTGATGAGGCAGTTCACGACATACAGGGGGCATCGCGATGGTGATGTTGAGTGCGATGGGTTTTTGGTCCAATTCACAGCGAATTGAAATCGGGAGCTGGGTAGAAATGTCTGCGCTACTGAGTGAAACCGCAATGATACTGCGAGATGATATTGGATCATGTCTGCGTGGTGATCAATGGTCTGATTTGTCTTAGGGATGGAAAAGGAATGTCAATTGAAGGGGAGTGGTTTGGACAACGAATGTTGTTTGAAGCATTTGCAGTGGTGGTTTAAAGCCTGGCAGTAATGAATGGAAGGAAGTCTTGGTGATGCCTTGAAGACTTTGTGTCGGGTTCTTACTATTCGTTTGTGAAGGAGGAAGTCAGATGTTGGCCTCCTATGTTATTGGAACCTGAGCGATTTTTAACTATGGTAATTTAAATTCTTATTTATTCAATTAATTAAACACTGAAGATGTAAATGGATAAATAAGAATACACATTTCGGTTTTACGAGGTCCGATTGGAATAAACAAGTAATGATGGGTTGGTAGTTGCAAAATGAACGAGATGGAATTAGCAAGAATTTTAAATTCAATCGATGGTTCAGTTTAACTTGAAAGAAACTGAATGGATTGCGAATAAAATCATGGTGAGTAAATCTCACTTAGTTTATTTTTTAGAATTATTTTTAGTCGTTAAAAATAATTGATGGTTGTTTTGTTGCATTAAAATATTACAGTTGGTATTATTAAATATAAATTAGTTATTTAGGATTGGTGTTTGTGGTTATTATATATATATATATATATTGGTGATTAGATAGTTACCGCAGTACCATTAGCGAATACCCGCAATATCATTAGCGTATGACCTTATGCGCCCCATGCTATGATAGTGGATGACCTTCTATACCGCGATATCCTGCCTCGAAGCAGGATGGGTATTAATGATGTGGGCTAACGTTTGTGGATGTAGGAAAATAGGTTGGAGGATCCAACTGGATTCCTCAAAAATATTATTATTTGTTTGTTTCATATATATTAACATATATAATGTGTTAGAAAACCTGTGATTGATAACTGAAGGTTTTGGGGTGTTTAAATATCACTGGGGCCTGGATATTGATTTATAAAAATATTGTAAAAAGGTTATTTTGAGATTTAAAAAGGAAATCTATTTTTTTTTTAAAATAGAATTTGAATTTCGAATGGACTAGAAATATTAACTTGTTTTGAATAAATAAAACAAGTATTGAATTTATAAACAATGTTTATAAATTAAATAATACAGGAAATTGAAGTGATGAATTTATAAATGATGTTGTAAATTAAATAACGCAGGAAATTGAAGTAAATTTATAAATGGTGTTTATAAATAAAATGGAATTATTTTCATTGGATAATGCAGAGAATTGAAGTGAATTTAAAAATGGGGTTTATAACTGAAATGGAAAAATTATCATTTGGATAATTTAAGTATTTAAATTCAAAAATGAATTTAAATTGAGGAGTGGGAATCATGTTAATAAGGAACAAGGAAATTATTCCAATGGTTGGAAGGAGAATTGAATTAAAATAAATCCGTATGGATTTATGATTTGAATTCAATTAGATCGAATTGATTAAATAAATATTTTCAGAAAAAGAAAAATATTTGGATTGTATTGAATAGAAGTTAAATTTTAAATATGAAAATAAATTCACTGTATATATAATTTATTATAAATGAAGTATTCCAAATATAGAAATTTGGTTTCAAATGGGTTTTGAACGGGAACTTCTTTAATGTATAAAACAAGGAAGAACATTTATAAACGATGTTTATAAAGTGGAATAATTATCGTGGGATAAATGTGGAATTATAAATTCAAGTATGAATTTGAAACTGAATTGGAAATCGTTTCGAGAAGGAAACGACGGTTTTTATTTCGGAATTTGGAACATAAACTGAAATGGAAAAATCCAAAGGATGTATATATTTAGAATTCAACTTCATGAACTCTATATAATAATTTATGTCTAATGGAATTAGAAAATAATAACAGAAATGGAGTTGTAATTGAATTGATAACTAAGTAATGGAAAATCGACGATTATAGATAATCAGGAATATTAAGTTGGATTTGAAAACTGGATTTAATATATATATAATATTCGAATGGAGTTGAAATTTATTATAAACAAAGTTTAAATATTTATATTTAAATATATTTAAAACGAACTCACCGCAGCGCGATAGTTCGTAATTTGGCGTTTCGAACTTTAAGTGAGTATACAGAACTCAATTTAAGTTGGAATTCTTTGAAACAAGAATCATCAGGATCGATTGAATAGTATTTTTCTAATGGAAGAGAAAAATCTAGATTTCGTCTTATAGATTTTGAGTTATGTCAAAATCAAGTTTTCATAAAAACAATGCCATAACCATTTTAAAACCATAACGATTTATTTAAATTTTTAGAAGGATTTTGAGCAAATAGAATCCGAATCTTCATTAGAAAAATCCAAATTTGAGTCATAAAATATATCTGAACTCAAGTGGAGTAATGAAAATGATTTTTGAAACAAAAATCGGATTTTGTTAATTATTGAATAGAATTAACTAGTTTGAAGAATAATTATTTAATGGAGTTTGAATCGAAATTGTGCGTTGAATAAGTGAATTTGATTTGTAAATTTATATTCGAAATCGAATATGAAACTTTGAATTAAAAATGGAATTTGATTGGTTTATAACCAAATTAAAAATAGTATATGAACGTGATATGTTCAATTAAACAGTGGAAGATGCAAAAGAGCTAATTAGTGAATTAATTAGCGTATTGAATTAAAATGACCAGATTGAGTTGGAATAAAACGTGAATGGCGTATATGGATTAGACAGGTGTGGAATGAAGTGTATAAAGATTTTAATTCGAGTGCCCGACAAAAAGGTACATGCTTAAATTCCATATGAGCTTTTATGTGCTGAATCGGCAAGCCGCATGGCTTTTTGATTTTCTTTTTGAATGGAAAGGGCCCAGTAAGGCGTTTTGTAGTTGAATCGAGTGACCCGTACAAAGAAGTTTATGGAGAAATTTTCCGGAAATTTAAGGAGTTAGAAGATTTTTAAGAAAATTGGATAACTAGAAATCAATGTATCGATATATATTGAATTCGATAAGGAAACGAACATAAAAATATAATATTATAAACAAAAAGGAAATCTATAATTAAATCTGGTAAAATTAGAAAGAGAAAACATACGGGTTTAAAAATGAATAATTGGTTTTTTATGATGTTGATTATTCGAGGTAAGCGGTCTTGTCCGTTTAGAAGTTAAGGATGTTTTCAGTCGAGGTCTGAGAGGTAGTTATACCCCAACTTGATTGATTTCATTTTTAACCGATAAATAGCAAGATCCAGTCTCGAAGAGAAATATTTGAAAAAGAGTTAGTTGAATGCAATATTTTGGGTTGTTTGTAACGATGTTTACACAACAATCGATTTAACCCAAGCTAGTGGAATTTTGGAAATATAAAGAGAAAATCTGTTCCGTGTTATACGGCGTGGTCTTATGAGATATTGTTTATTTTCTCAAACTGTTTTAAATTGTTTACTCATACCAGTCCCATGACTGACCCGAAGTTTATTTTGTTTTGTTTTACCTAAACTCTTGGGTGCTCAAATTTGTATGGGCAGTCAAGTAGTTCAGGATTTTATAGATCTATCTAAAGGAGCTTGGAGTAGGAGGCTTCAATGTTAGATATATAGTATTTTTATTTCCGCTGTGTTGTAAGTGTTGTACTCTGACAATTGTATGTCATACAGTTAAAATTTTGTATTTCAAAAGTTATGATATATTTTATTTTGTTCCATTACGATATGAGATTCTGTGTTGTTATTTCTGTTCTTCTTCGACCTTTTTCTTCTAACAAAATGATTCGTATTTCTATGATATTTTGGTTGGACGTGTGATGTATGTAGTCAACTCAGATAGTACGGATTTGCGGTTCGTTACAACTCAAATTGATAGATACTATCACCACTTTTTTGACCCAATTTTGGTTTAAGTCTACAAGAGATTTTATAACAATTATGTTATGTTGCTTAAAATTTTCTAATATTTTCTCTATGTAATGTGATTGAGACAATATATATCCATGTGGGCTTCTATGTATTCTTACACCAAGTATTACGTCAGCAATTCCAATATATTTCATCTCAAATCTTAAGGAAAGCATATTCTTTGTTGATGTTATTACAACTTTATTGCTTTCTAGTATGAGTAGATATAAACATATTGACACACAATGACATAACCTTTATCGATAATTTTGGTACACACATTTGTCACATTCGTTTATACGAAATGTGCTTGACGTCATTGTTTTGTCAAACTTTTTGTAATAACCCGGAAAATCTGAGCCAGTTTAAAATTTTTATTTTGGCAATTTTAGCGAATTTTGAACATTTAAAATAGATTATTTTAAATAATATCGACGAGGAATTTATTTTGAATATATTTAGAACGTATATATTATATACGTCGTCGTTAGAATATAATAATTATATATAATTATAAATAGAATTGAAAATGGCGCGGTAGTTCGATAATTCGATTTCAAACTTCAATTGAACGTACCGAGTGCAAAATAAACCGGATTTTAGTAAAACCAAAAATAATGGGATCTAATTGAGGATATCTTTCCAACGAATCCGAAAAATCGAAATTTCATAGTGGGAATCAAAAGATACGTCCAGTTGAAAATTCTGAATAGTCGCTATGGAATTCAGGCCCTTAAAAATGGGAATTTTGCAAATGACCTCGGATTTCGACGAAACCACTTTTGTTGAAACCGGGATGTAAAGTTATTGCTGGATTCCAAATTTCATAATTTTTCGAATCAATATGTGAGTGTGGCAAAGGAAAACGCGTTTGACCAGTTTCAGTTGATTTTAATCGACTGGAAATTGGCCATTTTTCAAACGGTCTCAGAATTCGACGAAACTAGTTTTGTTAGGACCGTATCGTCAATATAAAGCTAGAAAATATTTTTTGGGAATTTTTCTAGTTAGTATGTGGCCCCAGTAAATTTAAATGTGCGTTCAAATTCAATATATAGAGTTATATGTTGATTTTAACGGAAACTGATCGAAACGATCGAATCAGCTTGCGATACATATCCCATTGTGTTCGGAATGGGGGTAATTAGCTATGGACGACAGGCGGTGAGCCTCGTTTTGAGGTCGAAAATAAAAGTTTCTTTTTGGTGGAAAATAAAATAATTAAAAATTAAAACCCTCTCCCCTATTATACTCAGGCCCCCGTCGCTGCTTCCATCGCCCCTCCCCCCCCCCCCCCCTATTCGATCGACGCACCTCCGAAGCCCACCCCCCCTGCTGCGCCGCCCCTCCTTCTTCTTCCTCCTCCTCCCCTGTTCCTTCCTGACGTGAAGACCCCCTCCCCCCTTCTGATCGACGCGCCGCAGCTACCCCCCCCCCCCTCCCGGCCATCTTCCTCCATCTCGAGCCCCCCCCTTTCGTCGATCTTCAACGCAGCCTCTCCCTCCTCTCTTCAAAACCGCCGAACCCTCCACCCTAACCCCCTGTAAGTTTTTTTTTTTGTTTGTTTTTTTTATTTGTTTTCTTTATTTATTTATTATGAATAGATTTTATAAATATAAAAATCGGTTTCAAGCAAGATTAAAATCAGTTTTAATTTAAATCAATTTTAGAAATCAGTTTTTGTATATGTTGTTTTGATTTAAAAGATAAGATTTTTATTAAGTTAAAGTTAGGATTTTTGTGATAGAGAAAGATTAGATTTTTAGTGTAAAAAGATTTTATTTTTGGTAAGGTAAAAGTACGATGATGATAATATGACAAAGGTGAGGGTTTTATTTGGATAAAGATAAGATTTTTTTCTAAAGTAAAGAGAATAAAAATATAATATTTATATCTGAAAAGGTGAAATTTTTATATAGAGAGTAGCGATATAAAAATAGAATTTTTATCTATATAGTAGCGATGTAAAAATGGAATTTTTATCTATATAGTAGCGATGTAGAAATAGAATTTTTATCTATATAGTAGCAATGTAAAAATTTGATTTTTATATATTGAATAGCGAAGTAAAAATTCGATTTTTATATATTGAATAGCGAAGTAAAAATTCGATTTTTATATATTGAATAGCAATATAAAAATGTGATTTTTATATATGTAGTGGCTACGGGCGATGAAAGTGATGAAAGGCGAGAACGACGAAGATTTCTACTAATGAAGTGTCGTGAAGTTGGGATAGCTATCGGTGAGAATTTCTCACTCTTCAATCTCTTTTTCTAGTTATATATATATATATATATATATATATATATACTAGGATGCAGACGGTGCTTAGCAGCACCCGACACCCATCATCCACAGACCATGGATGGCTTGTTTGTTTGATTGATATGTTGTGAAAGTTGTTTGTGATGTTGATGTGAAATTGATAATAAATGGTAGATGGTGGAAATAAATTAATTATCGTTAAAAATATAATTTTTAACTGGAAAGTGAATAAATAAATGTTTATAAACAAATCGGCCGATTTGTTTATATACACTGATTTGACTGATATTGATTGGGTCGATAAATTTTACACATCGCCCAACTGCACAAATAAAATATGTGTTTGATTGCTTGAAACCCCACACGGGTATTGGGATAAAATACGGCATACACAAATCCCAATAATTTGTTGTATGTCGATCGATTGATTGACAGACTGTTATAAGCGTTAGATATCTATATTTGATGCTTATACAGTGTAGTGCACTTTGGATGATGGTTGATTATGTATCGTTGCTATTATATACGTTTGTTGTATGGAATCCATACTATTAACTTTGTATGGTAATTGATTGGGCCTCATTCCAATTTAGAAGATAAAGAATATTATAAAATAAAGGTTCATGTGTTGACAGTACTCATTCGTTGAGATTAGTCATGTGATGAACGAAATATTTTAACAATAAAATTTAAATCTTTAATGTTATAAAATAAAGGTTCATGTGTTGACAGTACTCATTCGTTGAGATTAGTCATGTGATGAACGAAATATTTTAACAATAAAATTTACATCTTTATCATATATAAAATTAGAAACTGACTGGAAAATAGATAAGATGAGTGGTCTCCTGGATATTGATCTGATGTTGGTCTCGGCCTTCGGGGTTAATATTTAGGGAATCGTTCTCTTACTAATTTACGGTTGGAGTCTGATTTGAAATCAAACGATAGATACCTTAATTTTTATAAAATATATTAAATAACAAAAATAGTCACACGTGGACGGTACTCATTCGTTGAGATTAGTCGTGTGTTGACAAAAATATAGATTCATTTGTTGAATAGAATAACGGGATTATTAAAATATACAAAGTCGTGTTGATTAGAGATGCGCTATTTTGACGCGAACGATATTTATATCGATTATATTCGAATTCGAATTGAATAATAAACGAATTCGAATTGAATTGAATAATAAACGAATTCGAATTGAATTGAATATAAACGAATTTGATTGAATTGAATATAAACGAATTCGAATTGAATTGAATATAAACGAATTTGATTGAATTGAATATAAAACGAATTTGATTTGAATTGAATAGAAAACGAATTTTATTTGAATTGAAAAGAAAACGAATCTGAATTGAATTGAAAAAAAAAATGAATTCGAATCGAATTAAAATCGATTTGAATTGAAATCAAATAGAAATGAAAGTAAAAAGAATTTATAATAGAAAATTCAATTTTGATTTGAATTTGAAATAAAGGTTGAAATTATTTTTTAAACGAATTCAAAACTATTTATAAAATTCGTTTTAAATAGAAATCGACGAAATATATATTATATATATTTTATATATAATATAATGGCCTGAATAGAACGCGCCGTGCCGCGGCAGTTCGTGAATTTCGACCATTTACTTCGAACGGACATTACGGGAGATCTGACCGTCGGATTATCCTAAAACCGGAACCCTTGGGTTCGTATCGGAAAGAGCTTTCTAACAAATATTGGAAATTTGAAATCTAACAGTTGGATTTGGAGATACGTCCAAATCAAATTTGGAAAAAGTCGCTGTAAGTGCAGTTCGATGGCCGTTGATGGAAATCGACTATACGGGCCTTGATAAAATTATTAAAAATAGTAATAATTTGTGTAGAATCATAAGAAATGATTTGGGAAAAATTGGGATGAAAAACTCCACATTTGAAAAGATAAAAATAGATTTTTATCGAAATGAACTAGTTTTGAACTAAAATTAAAACCCATTCATTTTTAAATAAATAAATTTGATTTGAAATGGGTTGTAAATAAGAATTGATTTGAGGTTTTATCGTGAAGGGTGTTTTAAATAACGTTTGTTCTTTAACCCGATAATAATTAGAATGTGATTTGGGTTTATCGTGAACTGTGTTTTAAATGACATTAGTTCTTTAACCCAGAAAAGGGAGTTTTAATGAATCTGCAATTAGATTGGAATGTGAATTGATAATCTAAATTATCAAATTTGGAAAATGAGCGAGAATGGAGTATCACCAGTTTTGCTCCAAAGCGATAGTTAAATCTTTAATTAGATTTGAACGTGAAATGGTAATTAATTTTACCGATAACACCATGGTGTTAGATATGAAGTATTACCAGTTTTGCTTCATGGGATGAATAAGTTGGGATTAGGAAATAAAATAAATAATTACTTCGGTGTGGTTCGCTAATTTCGACTAGTTTGGAAAACCATAATTTGGTTTGAAATGATATCCAAAGGAAGATTAAAGGATAAATTCTAAAGAATTTATCTTGGATAAAATTAATGGGAACCTTTCCCTAAGAATTGAAATTTAGAAACTAGCTGTAGGTTAGTTAAGAAGAATGGTTTCCTGGGTATTGATCTGATGGTTGGTTTCGGCCTTCGGGGTTAATATTTGGGGAATTGCTCCCTTACCGATTTACGGTTAGTGACTAATGAATTGGAATGAGGCGTATGTTGTGTATGTGTAACATTTGTTTTTAATATACGCGGGTTGTTCGAAAGGCCGGGTTTATACCCATTCTGAATAACCGATTTGACGATAAGTCGAAGATGAAGACGTTGGTCGAAGACCGGAAGTCTTCACATCGTTTGGATAATTACTGACGATCCTGATTGGGATGTACACCCAAGAGGATGGGAATAGTTGGTGGTCGTCCAGACGTACTTGGAGATCGATGGATATGCGAGGAAAGTGCCTCCGGTTTCGTTCAGACCCAGAACGAACTTGTAAATGGATTGTGTGTCTGACATTGGATTTTATTCTATGTTGATTGATCTCTATTAAATATACATCTGTTTGGCGGCGGAGAATTTATTCTCTTGCTTAACGCCCTTCTCTGAGACGTACGAGCTTAGAGGTTGTATATCGATGGACATCAGTCGCATGGCATGAATTGCCTGTGTGGCATGCTGAGTTGCATGGATCAAGGCTTCTGTTGTAAAAGCAAAGTCTTGTGGTTGATGATCAAAGCACGGCCTACGTGGCAGCTTTGTGTATAGCGTGGATTCGCGAGCCTCACACCTCGGTATGAGTTAAAAACGGGATACGGACCGTTCGGAGAACACGACGTTTCTTTCTAGCTTTGGTGGTGTCAGTGACTTACCAGCCCTGACATTTATATACTTTTCACCTTTGTGGTTGTTGGAATGAGGCGCCTCGATATTAGGTCTGTAAGGACCGGGAAACGTGTGTTCAGGCATAATTAATCCTCAAATGTAAGAGAGGACCGGCCCAACCTATCCAAGTGGCTGCCCAGAGTGTGTAGTCCTGAGCATTTGCTAGAGTGTCTCGAAGCAGAGAGGAGCTTGCCCCTTGCCTCGACTCATGACGGAAATCCAATTTCCAATACGTGTATTTCGGCTTTATTTGTAGAGCCTAGTATGACGACATAGTGGTATGGGGCACTTATGCCGTCTATGATTGATATTTATGATTTGAAGGTTGTTTTATGCACTATACACTTACAATAGTATCAAATGATTTGTTTTAAACGTACCAAACATGTTTGGCTATTATAAGGGAAAACCCTATCCTTCGGCTTGCGTTGCATTGTGTGATGGGACCTGGGTCTTATAATAGCTCCATTTTTCGAAAAATCATTGCGCTGTTTATTATATGCACTGGTATTCTTGGGAGGAAACCCGTTCCGTGTTATACGGCGTAGTCCCTTGAATTACTCTCTTTTAAAGTAAAGCTTTAAATAACTGTTTTAGTTCTCACACCAGTCACATGACTGACCTGGAGTTTATTGTTTTAACCTAAACTCTGGGTGCCCCTATTTTCGACATGGGCAGCTACTAGTTTTGGTTTTGCAGATTTATATTCATAGGATCCTGGTTTACTGCTGGAATGATATCCGGAAAGCTCTATATCCGTATATCACCTTCAGTTGTGCTTTGTATTATTTTCCGCTGCTATGTAATTTATTGTAATCTCTGATATTTATCGAATGTAATTTATTCATTATACTCTGTATATTCTTGTATCTGATGGAATTGTTGTAATAGCAATGAAATGTTCTTCTGTTTGTGTTCTGATTTGTCGTGTTCTCAAAACAATCAGGGGTTTCGAACGGTCTAGATCGGTTTAACGACTGATTCGGATCGAGCGAAATTCCTTGCCGTCACATTTGGTATCAGAGCTTTGGTTTACAGAGCTCGAGAACAAGACACATTAGAACCATACGAAAGGATTCATCAGATATTGGATTAGTAATATCCAATTAGAATGACTCGTTAGAGATGGGATCAGTAGTATCCTAGAACGAGTGTGAAGAGTATATTTTTCAAATGAAAACAATTTTGTTTTGAAAATTTAAACCATTTTATACGTATTTGAATATTTTATTTATTCTGAATTTGGACAATCCAGTATATAAAGGTTTTGCATATACGCGTCATGAACGTAAATTCAAAATTTCAATATACTAGATAGATATAGATCGCACTCTAGTAGCCCGGAGATGATTCTACTGATGACTATATAGCATCAGTGGTGAGTGTTCGAGTTTCGAAGGTGTGATTTTCTATATATTTCCATTAGACTGGTGTGCGAACCAAAACTTATATAGATAGATTCATTTGTTGTGATTTGGCATCAAAAACAAGATTTTTTGTATATATATCAAAATTATGAATTTGAAACGTTAAATTCACTAATTGATTGATGGTTGTGTTGTTGTTTACTTGTTTGATAATTTTGAACCATTCAGCCTAATTGTATTAAATATTGAATTGTATTGAAAATTGGTCGCATTTGCTTGCATATACAAGTACTTACATTGAACAGGTCATAGCAAGGAGGCTAGAGCAGAGAATAAAATTTGTTCGCCCGACAAATAGGTACATGTTTACTATAATTTACTGTTTTGTTTGGGTGATGATGATTTTATGAGCCGATTGGCTAGCCGCTTGGCTTTTTCTTTTTCTTTTTGAGATCAGAAGGCCTTTATGGCAATTTCGGGATTTTCCCGTGGCTCCCGGTGCAAGGGAGGTTATGGCGAAATTTTTCGAAAATTTAGGGTGTTAGCCAAATTTTTGAAGAATTTGAAAATTCTCAAAAACTGAAAAGTTGGAGAATGAAAGCCAGATCGAACGTAGAGTTGATTAATCAAACCACTTTCGACTTTGTTCCTTTCCGGGGACGAAAAGTTTTAAGTGGGGGAGATTGTAATAACCCGGAAAATCTGAGCCAGTTTAAAATTTTTATTTTGGCAATTTTAGCGAATTTTGAACATTTAAAATAGATTATTTTAAATAATATCGACGAGGAATTTATTTTGAATATATTAAGAACGTATATATTATATACGTCGTCGTTAGAATATAATAATTATATATAATTATAAATAGAATTGAAAATGGCGCGGTAGTTCGATAATTCGATTTCAAACTTCAATTGAACGTACCGGGTGCAAAATAAACCGGATTTTAGTGAAACCAAAAATAATGGGATCTAATTGAGGATATCTTTCCAACGAATCCGAAAAATCGAAATTTCATAGCGGGAATCAAAAGATATGTCCAGTTGAAAATTCTGAATAGTCGCTATGGAATTCAGGCCCTTAAAAATGGGAATTTTGCAAACGACCTTGGATTTCGACGAAACCACTTTTGTTGGATTTGGGATGTAAAGTTATTGCTAGATTCCAAATTTCATAATTTTTCGAATCAATATGTGAGCGTGGCAAAGGAAAACGCGTTTGACCAGTTTTAGTTGATTTTAATCGACTGGAAATTGGCCATTTTTCAAACGGTCTCAGAATTCGACGAAACTAGTTTTGTTAGGACCGTATCGTCAATACAAAGCTAGAAAATATTTTTCTGGAATTTTCTAGTTAGTATGTGGCCCCGGTAAATTGAAATGCGCGTTCAAATTCAATATATAGAGTTATATGTTGATTTTAACGGAAACTGATCAAAACGATCGAATCAGCTTGCGATACATATCCCATTGTGTTTGGAATGGGGGTAATTAGCTATGGACTACATGCGGTGGGCCTCGTTTTGAGGTCGAAAATAAAAGTTGCTTTTTGGTGGAAAATAAAATAATTAAAAATTAAAACCCTCTCCCCTATTATACTCAGCCCCCCCCCCCCCCCCACGTAAGATAAATCAAAATCGATTTCAAATGAAAAAAAAAGAAAAAAAAAGAGGGGCGACGGGGGGGTGAGCCATCGCCGCCGCTGCTTCCATCGCCCCCCCTCGATCGCCGCCCCTCCGAAGCCCCCCCTGCTGCGCCGCCCCTCCTTCTTCCTCCTCCTCCCCTGTTCCTTCCTGACGCGAAGACCCCCTCCCCCCTTCTGATCGACGCGCCGCAGCTACCCCCCTCCCCCGGCCATCTTCCTCCGTCTCGAGCCCCCCCTCGTCGATCTTCAACGCAGCCTCTCCCTCCTCTCTTCAAAACCGCTGAACCCTCCACCCTAACCCCTTTAAGTTTTTTTTTTGTTTGTTTTTTTTATTTGTTTTCTTTATTTATTTATTATGAATAGATTTTATAAATATAAAAATCGGTTTTTAGCAATATTAAAATCAGTTTTAATTTAAATCAATTTTAGAAATCAGTTTTTGTATATGTTGTTTTGATTTAAAAGATAAGATTTTTATTAAGTTAAAGTTAGGATTTTTGTGATAGAGAAAGATTAGATTTTTAGTGTAAAAAGATTTGATTTTTGGTAAGGTAAAAGTACGATGATGATAATATGACAAAGGTGAGGGTTTTATTTGGATAAAGATAAGATTTTTACTAAAGAAAAGAGAATAAAAATATAATCTTTATATTTGAAAAGGCGAAATTTTTATATAGAGAGTAGCAATATAAAAATAGAATTTTTATCTATATAGTAGCGATGTAAAAATGGAATTTTTATCTATATAGTAGCGATGTAGAAATAGATTTTTTTTATCTATATAGTAGCGATGTAAAAATTCGATTTTTATATATTGAATAGCGAAGTAAAAATTTGATTTTTATATATTGAATAGCGAAGTAAAATTTTGATTTTTTTATATTGAATAGCAATATAAAAATGTGATTTTTATATATGTAGTGGCTACTTACGACGAAAGTGATGAAAGTCGAGAACGACGAAGATTTCTACTAATGAAGTGTCGTGAAGTTGGGATAGCTATCGATGAGAATTTCTCACTCTTCAATCTCTTTTTCTAGTTATATATATATATATATATATATATATATACTAGGATGCAGACGGTGCTTAGCAGCGCCCGACACCCGTCATCCACAGACCATGGATGGCTTGTTTGTTTGATATGTTGTGAAAGTTGTTTGTGATGTTGATGTGAAATCGATAAATTGTGGAAATAAATTAATTATCGTTAAAAATATAATTTTTAACAGGAAAGTGAATAAATAAATATTTATAAACAAATCGGCCGATTTGTTTATATACACTGATTTGACTGATATTGATTGGGTCGATAAATTTTACACATCACCCAACTGCACAAATAAAATCTGTGTTTGATTGTTTGAAACCCCACACGGGTATTGGGATAAAATACGGCATACACTAATCCCAATAATTAGTTGTATGTCGATCGATTGATTGACATACTGTTATAAGTGTTAGATATCTATATTTGATGCTTATACAGTGTAGTGCACTTTGGATGATGGTAGATTATGTATCGTTGCTATTATATACATTTGTTGTATGGAATCCATACAATTAACTTTGTATGGTAATTGATTGGGCCTCATTCCAATTTAGAAGATAAAGAATATTATAAAATAAAGGTTCATGTGTTGACAGTACTCATTCGTTGAGATTAGTCATGTGATGAACGAAATATTTTAACAATAAAATTTACATCTTTAATATTATAAAATAAAGGTTCATGTGTTGACAGTACTCATTCGTTGAGATTAGTCATGTGATGAACGAAATATTTTAACAATAAAATTTACATCTTTATCATATATAAAATTAGAAACTGACTGGAAAATAGATAAGATGAGTGGTCTCCTGGATATTGATCTGATGTTGGTCTCGGCCTTCGGGGTTAATATTTAGGGAATCGTTCTCTTACTAATTTACGGTTGGAGTCTGATTTGAAATCAAACGATAGATACCTTAATTTTTATAAAATATATTAAATAACAAAAATAGTCACACGTGGACGGTACTCATTCGTTGAGATTAGTCGCGTGTTGACAAAAATATAGATTCATTTGTTGAATAGAATAACGGGATTATTGAAATATACAACGCTGTGTTGATTAGAGATGCGCTACTTTGACGCGAACGATATTTATATCGATTATATTCGAATTGAATTGAATTGAATAATAAACGAATTCGAATTGAATTGAATAATAAACGAATTCGAATTAAATTGAATATAAACGAATTTGATTGAATTGAATATAAACGAATTCGAATTGAATTGAATATAAACGAATTTGATTGAATTGTATATAAAACGAATTTGATTTGAATTGAATAGAAAACGAATTTGATTTGAATTGAAAAGAAAACGAATCCGAATTGAATTGAAAAAAAAATTGAATTCGAATCGAATTAAAATCGATTTGAATTGAAATCAAATAGAAATGAAAGTAAAAAGAATTTATAATAGAAAATTCAATTTTGATTTGAATTTGAAATAAAGGTTGAAATTGTTTTTGAAACGAATTCAAAACTATTTATAAAATTCGTTTTAAATAGAAATCGACGAAATATATATTATATATATTTTATATATAATATAATGGCCTGAATAGAACGCGCCGTGCCACGGCAGTTCGTGAATTTCGACCATTAACTTCGAACGGACATTACGGGAGATCCGACTGTCGGATTCTCCTAAAACCAGAACCATTGGGTTCGTATCGAAAAGAGCTTTCTAACAAATATTGGAAATTTGAAATCTAACAGTTGGATTTGGAGATACGACCAAATCAAATTTGGAAAAGGTCGCTGTAAGTGCAGTTCGATGGCCTTTGATGGAAATCGACTGTACGGGCCTTGATAAAATTATTAAAAATAGTAATAATTTGTGTAAAATCATAAGAAATGATTTGGGAAAAATTGGGATGAAAAACTCCACATTTGAAAAGATAAAAATAGATTTTTATCGAAATGATCTAGTTTCAAACTAAAATTAAAACCCATTCATTTTAAAATAAATAAATTGGATTTGAAATGAGTTGTAAATAAGAATTGATTTGAGGGTTTATCGTGAAGGGTGTTTTAAATAACATTTGTTCTTTAACCCGATAATAATTAGAATGTGATTTGGGTTTATCGTGAACGGTGTTTTTAATGACATTAGTACTTTAACCCAAAAAAGGGAGTTTTAATGAATCTGCAATTAGATTGGAATGTGAATTGATAATCTAAATTATCAAATTTGGAAAATGAGCGAGAATGGAGTATCACCAGTTTTGCTCCAAAGCGATAGTTAAATCTTTAATTAGATTTGAACGTGAAATGGTAATTAATTTTACCGATAACACCATGGTGTTAGATATGAAGTATTACCAGTTTTGCTTCATGGGATGAATAAGTTGGGATTGGGAAATAAAATAAATAATTACTTCGGTGTGGTTCGCTAATCTCGACTAGTTTGGAAAACCATAATTTGGTTTGAAATGACATCCAAAGGAAGATTAAAGGATAAATTCTAAAGAATTTATCTTGGATAAAATTAATGGGAACCTTTCCCTAAGAATTGAAATTTAGAAACTAGCTGTAGGTTAGTTAAGAAGAATGGTTTCCTGGGTATTGATCTGATGTTGGTCTCGGCCTTCGGGGTTAATATTTGGGGAATTGCTCCCTTACTGATTTACGGTTAGTGACTAATGAATTGGAATGAGGCGTATGTTGTGTTTGTGAAACATTTGTTTTTAATATACACGGGTTGTTCGGAAAGGCCGGGTTTATACCCATTCAGAATAACCGATTCGACGATAAGTCGAAGATGAAGACGGTGGTCGAAGACCGGAAGTCTTCACATCGTTTGGATAATTACCGACGATCCTGATTGGGCTGTACACCCAAGAGGATGGAAATAGTTGGTGGTCGTCCAGACGTACTTGGAGATCGATGGATATGCGAGGAAAGTGCCTCCGGTTTCGTTCAGACCCAGAACGAACTTGTAAATGGATTGTGTGTCTGACATTGGATTTTATTCTATGTTGATTGATCTCTATTAAATATACATCTGTTTGGCGGCGGAGAATTTATTCTCTTGCTTAACGCCCTTCTCTGAGACGTACGAGCTCAGAGGTTGTATATCGATGGACATCAGTCGCATGGCATGAATTGCCTGTGTGGCATGCTAAGTTGCATGGATCAAGGCTTCTGTTGAAAAGCAAAGTCTTGTGGTTGATGATCAAAGCACGGCCTACGTGGCAGCTTTGTGTATAGCGTGGATTCGTGAGCCTCACACCTCGGTATGAGTTAAAAATGGGATACGGACCGTTGGGAGAACACGACGTTTCTTTCTAGCTTTGGTGGTGTCAGTGACTTACCAGCCCCGACATTTATATACTTTTAACCTTTGTGGTTGTTGGAATGAGGCGCCTCGATATTAGGTCTGTAAGGACCGGGAAACGTGTGTTCAGGCATAATTAATCCTCAAACGTAAGAGAGGACCGGCCCAACCGATCCAAGTGGCTGCCCAGAGTGTGTAGTCCTGAGCATTTGCTAGAGTGTCTCGAAGCGGAGAGGAGCTTGCCCCTTGCCTCGACTCATGACGGAAATCCAGTTTCCAATACGTGTATTTCGGCTTTATTTGTAGAGCCTAGTATGGCAACATAGTGGTATGGGGCACTTATGTCGTCTATGATTGATATTTATGATTTGAAGGTTGTTTTATGCACTATACACTTACAATAGTATCAAATGATTTGTTTTAAACATACCAAACATGTTTGGCTATTATAAGGGAAAACCCTATCCTCCGGCTTGCGTTGCATTGTGTGATGGGACCTGGGTCTTATAATAGCTCCATTTTTCGAAAAAGCATTGCGCTGTTTATTATATGCACTGGTATTCTTGGGAGGAAACCCATTCCGTGTTATACGGCGTGGTCCCTTGAATTACTCTCTTTTAAAGTAAAGCTTTAAATAACTGTTTTAGTTCTCACACCAGTCACATGACTGACCTGGAGTTTATTGTTTTAACCTAAACTCTGGGTGCCCCTATTTTCGACACGGGCAGCTAGTAGTTTTGGTTTTGCAGATTGTTATACACAGGATCCTGGTTTATAGCTGGAATGATATCCGGAAAGCTCCGTATCCATATATCCCCTTCAGTTGTGCTTTGTATTATTTTCCGCTGCTATGTAATTTATTGTAATCTCTGATATTTATCGAATGTAATTTATTCATTATACTCTGTATATTCTTGTATCTGATGGAATTGTTGTAATAGCAATGAAATGTTCTTCTGTTTGTGTTCTGATTTGTCGTGTTCTCAAAACGATCAGGGGTTTCGAACGGTCTAGATCGGTTTAACGACTGATTCGGATCGAGCGAAATTCCTTGCCGTCACACTTTTCATGCCACTATTTAAGTGCTTGTTTAAGGCCATATAATAATTTCACTAATTTGCATACTTCCATTTATTTCTTGCTTTTAGGAAACCCTCTGGTTGTTTCATTTAAATCGCTTCTCCCAGATCACAATTTAGAAATGATGTTTTAACATTCATTTGATGTATTTCCAATTGTAGTACCAATGCAATTGCTATCAACATTCTAATGGAAGTTATTCGTGTAACAAACGAATATGTGTCTAAGTTGTCCAACTCTTCCTTTTGCCTATAACCTTATACCACAATTCGTGCATTATATTTGTATATCGAGCCATCAAGTTTTAATTTTCTCTTAAAGATTCATTTATTACCAATACCTTGCATCCTTGAGGTAGATCAACTTATTCCCATGTATGATTATTCATAATGGATTCCATTTCACTGTTACTGGTTCCTTTCAGATGTAGCCACCGAGGAGGATATTGCCAGATTATATCTTAGTCATTCATTTTCTAACATTAAGGCATAAAGTTAGGTCCAAAAGTCTTTGAAATCCGATGCTTTTTTACTTCTTCTCCGTTCCTTCGAGTGTTCATTATTCTCTTGTTATGAGTTTTTGCAACTTTATTCTTCATTACCCTTATATGAATCAGAAATTCCTTTTACTATTGGGTCATCGTTCTTGATAGATTGTTTTAAAAGATAAATATGTTCAAAAAATCAAGCATTTATCGATTCTATAGTGGTATTCTCATGAATATCGTCGATTTAAGATTTATATACTAGGAACCAATATGCAACACTATTTTGTGCATATCTTATGAAAACACAATCTATCATTTTTTTGTCTAATTTTGACCTTCTTTGGTTTAGGCACCTCTATTTCTACAAGACACCCCCACACTCTTAAGTAATTGAAGGATGGTGGTCTATTTTTCCCTTGTTGTGTTAGGATTTTGAAGTTTTCTTTCGAGACACTTATTCATAATATGATTAGCAGAAAGTATTGATTCTCCACAAAAGTTATCTGGTAACCTAGAACTTACGAGTAAAACATTCATCATTTCTTTAAGAGTATGGTTTTTTCGTTCTACTACACCGTTTGACTCAATATAATACAACATCGTTTTTTCTTGGATTAAGCCATTTTATGCACATAATTCTTCAAGTGGAAATTCATATTTGCCTCCCCTATCACTTCTTAAGGCTTTGATTTCTTTTTAATTGATTTTCAACTTCTGCCTTGTATTGCTGAAACATTTCAAATTCCATATCTTTACTTCTCAATTGGCAGACATAGTAGTACCTAGTACAGCCGTCTATAAAGGTTACGAAATACCTTTTCCCTCTACAATACCTCTCAATAAGTGCCTTAAATATGCCTCAAATGCCCATTTATCCACGCCACGAATGCGGATGCGGGCATGCTCTCGTACATTGCACAATCTAGTAAGATGGCTATTGCTTTTATATATCTCTAGCCTCATGGGAGCTATTATAATGTTTTCATCTTAGTATAAAACTATATAATATTTATTACATATTAGAATGTGAGATTTTACATATATTAAGACATTTAATAATCATTCATTTCCAATAGAATTATATCAACCTTGACACGGTTGGTAATCACTAATACTATACTCACTTGAATGCCTATGCGAAGAGAGAATAGATACCAAACGTAAAGTGGGATGTGTGCTCCAGGGATAACGACTTCTACTTATTATTCTAATGTGGAGGAGGATTGTTCATGCATTATTGATGGAGGACCTGGTTTATGAATAGAAGACTTAATTTCATGGGTTACCAGAAGCATACACTACACTGGCCAAGTATATGCTTGCTACATATCCAGATTAGGTAAAGCCACATAATCAAGAGATATCACTGTGGAATGCGAAGGACATAAGAAAATTCACAAATAGATAGGGAGATAAATTGACATTAACGATAATTGGAATTGACAATAATACTGATTTTATTAAATGGTTAGACTTCGTTAGAGTTCAGTCAGAAACTTTGGTCGCAACTGAACTCCCAGTTTTAGTCAAAATAATGGACAAGGCAGACAATATTTACAAATAGATGGTAGAATTTGAGGCAGTGCTTCCTACTTGCATGAATTGTAAATGCCTGGGGCATAAAATAAAAACATGTGAAGTGAAATCTACAAAGCAAGATTGAATATAAGACCGTGTTTGTTTTTAATTAAAAATTCCAAATGCAGATTCTGATTTATAAATCAGATCTTTCTAAACTATTTGTTTTTTGTCTATGTTCTGAATAGAACCATCTATTTAGACAAAATAATCCAGAATCTTTTTTGTGCTTATTTTTTATTCTGAATGCTGGATATTTTTTTGGGTTCTGAATGCTAAATGCAAAAAAATAAGTAAGTGATTATTCGAAATTCAGCATCAAGCAATCAACACTCAAACTTCAAAGTTTAGTAATCATACATCAAAATTCAACATATTAAACAAATGGAGCCTAAATTTAAACATTTATAACCCAAAATTGGAATTTATGTTAGAATAGAAATCATAATAAACTATTAAATTTGTTATTGTAATTGTACAAACCTTTTATGTCTAGGTTACTAAAACATAAACACCTAAATCTATAAACCCCAAATTATATTGAAACTGAAACATAGACTAGTCAGTTAGTAATTATGATTCATCGATAATAATTATGGACTAAATCAAATAGAAATTATTAATCAAAAATGTAAATAAACCTAATTTTTTATTATGACTAGTTGACCCTAGAACTCAAGCAGCCTACCAATAGTGATTGACCATATAGGTATAGAGGTCGACCATTTGCAACGTTAAGTGAAAAATATGAACCTTCGTCTAAGGCCTAGGATAGGAATAAGAACTTATATAATTAGTGATAAAAATTTTACAAATTTGGGATGTTATCTTGACCTATTTGAGGCTAAATGTATATGCATGTTTGTTACATATAATAGGAAACTTAATTCCCTATCAGAGGATGGTAGGTCTTCATGGTGGTGGGTGGCGGGTTGGAGTTAAATATCCAATTTAGAGTCAATAGTTTGACTAAGGCAATGTATCTCGTAAACACCCAGTAAGATGTTATGTTGTGTATGAACATCACTAATGGACGCAAGTTGGGTGAGGCCATAACTAACCAAGATATTTATTTTGACAGACAGGTCTGGCGTAGCATAATAATTGTCTACTGAGTAGACTGGAAACTAGTACCAATGAGAGTTCTTTTATGCATGGTTCTGACGCAATGTGATGCATGTAAGCACTAACTCTGTATTATAAGAGGCATTTTGCACTAAGATTGAGACATAGACACAGGTGCATGCGATATTAAGCACTAGGCGTGTTGGAGGATGGAGTTTTGATGACAACAACCTTATTTTAATTATCGTTGATTATAAAATATATACTAACACTTTCTGTATAATATATATATATATATGTATATACATATGTAGGAATTATATACAGGAAATATTACTGAAGACTGTACAGTTTAAAGATGATAGAGATTCAAAATTCAGACAAATTTCAAGACTCATGAGTATTCAAGATTTCAAGAGTTCAAGATTAATATAGTTATAGAGTCTAGATTTTGTAAGACTCTAAATATCACTCCAGGTTCAATATTCAAATTCTGATATCTAAATTCTGGTTTTCAAACTTTGATTTTCAAATTCTATATTCTATCCTCAATTCTCTTTTAATTTACTTTTTATCTTTTCTTTTTTATTTATCTTTGTCTTTCAAAACTAAGTTTTATATATTCATGTTTTTATACTTTATATAGTTTAAAACCTTATAATTTTATAAATATGTTCATATAGTTTAAATTTATGTTTTCATATGTTTTTCTACTTCATAATATTAATTTACAGCACTATATTTTTATTTAAGAATTTCCAGATTTATATTTATATCAAAAAACTTGAAAAAAATGTTTAAAATTCAAATTTACATTAGCGTATGTCGACGTACATAAAACACTATGTCGATGTATAAGTGTCATAAATTTAAATTTGAAAGGAAGTGTCTTTTCACCATTTGAAACGTTTCAAAAACATTACAACCTTTCACACACTATAAAAAGGGCTTGAATTCGAATTTTTAATCATCTCCTCTTCTCCACTTTCACTCTCTTTCGTTACATAATTATTCTTAATCATTTTTATGATTTCTACACTTAAACTCTGCCGAATTCAATTCCATTTTGATCAAACTTCTTCTCTCTACAATCTCTTCTCATCTCTCTCTGAATCAAGTGCTATTGAAGAGTTATAGGGCTGTTTGTAATTGCTTGGGTTGAGTAAAGTAGGAATTGGTGTATTCCTTGTAGCCGTGAGATCAAGGAAGTAGGAATCGGTGTTTTCCTTGTAGTCGTGAAATCAAGGAAGTAGGAATCGATGTTTTCCTTGTAGCCGTGAAATCAAGAAGGTTGTACTTGACTTTTGATAAAGTAATAAAATTCTGCGCAGTCCAGCGTTGTGCGGGACTAGACGTAGGAGCAATCTGAACTAGTATAAAATTCAGTGTGTACTTTCCTTTTCTGCATTTTTATTTCTATTTATTTTGCATCTGTGTTTGAATATATGTCTGTAATTGTATTCACAGTGTTTGATTCATTCTGTTATTCACATAAGTTTTAGATTTTGTTTAAATTCTCACAAACACTATTCACCCCCCTCTAGTGTTTGTTTGCCCTTAACGATCCATTCCACAATCCCTAACAATTGGTATCAAAGCAAGATCTTTCAAAAAGTTCATAATCTGATTTTTGAATTTTTATTTTTTAAATGGAAAATTTTGGAATCTCGGTTAATACTAGTATCAATTCACGCATTGCATCAATGTTGAAAGAGTCTGCATATAGTAGTGTCAAAAAGGCATGTGATCTACTGAAATATTGTTCAATTCAGAAAAGGATGAGTTTTATGACTTTTGAAAATTCAAAACTGAGAAGATGGGTAAAGTGGTCGTTGGCAATTCAAATTCTGAAACGATGGCTGTTGGAAATTCAAATCCTGAACTGGTGTGTTATATGGCTGTTGAAAATTCATATTCTGGAAAGCAATTGGTGGAAATAAAAAAGGACAAATGGATACTGGATAGTGATTGTTCGAGACATATGACTGGAAATCCAGAACTACTTAATAATCTGAAGTATGAAGATGGTGCAATGGTGAACTTTGGAGATAACTCTAAAGGAAACATTATTGGAATTGGCAAGTCGGTAATTCTAAAAAACTCCTACTATTTCTGATGTTTTATTAGTTAGAATTTTAAAACACAACTTGCTAAGTATAGGTCAACTTTGCGATAAGGGTTATAAAATAAATTTTGATAAGAATAAATGTTTTATAGAAAATAGGAATTCAAAAGTTATATTCGAAGGAGATAGAAAGAAAATTTTCTATATATTGGGTATGAAAATCTCCAGCGATAATTTATGTCTTTTGACCAATACAAGTGATCCCTGAATCTGGCGTAAGAGATTTCGATCATACAAATTTCAAACACTTTCTCGGATTTCTAAATTAGATTCAGTTAGAGGATTACCCAAAATGAAATTTAAAGTTAATAATTTATGCGACGCTTGTCAATTTGGAAAATTAAACTAGAGTTTGTTTTAATCAAAAGAAGAAATTACTACTTCAAAACCATTAGAGTTAATACACATGGATTTATTTGGTCCATCTCAAGTTCAATCGATAAATCATAATAGATATGTGTATGTAATAGTTGACGACTTTTCTAGATTTACTTGGACTTTGTTTCTTAAAAATAAAAGTGATGCTTTCAATCAATTTAAAACTCTTTCTAAAAGAATTCAAAATTTATTATTGCTAAAAATAGAAATAATACGCAGTGATCATGGCAGAGAATTCGAAAATGAGCAATTTGAAAAATATTGTAACAAAAAGGGAATAACCCATAATTTTTCAACTCCAAGAACCCCTCAACAAAATATAGTAGTTGAATGTAAAAATAGAACAATACAAGAATGTTAAAGAACTATGTTATCCGGTAGTGATTTTCCAAGGAAATTTTGGGTTGAGGTAGTTGCAACAACTTGATATATTATTAATATAATTTCAATACGACCTTTAACTCATCAAACCCCATATGATCTTTTGTATAACAAGAAAACAAAAGTATCATATTTTAAAATATTTGGAAGTAAATGTTTCATACTAAATAAAAAAGATAATTTAGACAAGTTTGATTCAAAAGTCGATAAAGGAATATTTATTGGTTATTCAGAAAGAAGCAAGGCTTATAGAGTTTTCAATACTCAAACCAATACTATAGAAGAAACATTAAATGTATCCTTCAATGAAAACTATAAAACATAACTCAAAACAATGAAGACGATTGTGAGAATAAAATTAATGAAATAAATTATGAGGGTAATAGACCAAATAAAAGAATTAGATTACTTAGAGACCATCCTGTAGAAAATATCTTAGGAGATATTGAATCTATTGTCAGAACTCATAATCAATTAAATAATATGAGTAATACTGCATTAATATCAACTATTGAACCCAAAAATCCAAAGGAATCTTCTTCCGATGATTCATGGATACTTGTTATCCAAGAAGAACTAAATTAGTTTACTAGAAATGAAGTATAGGAACTTGTTCCTAGACCAGAGGATAAAACAATAATAGGAACCAAATGGGTGTATAAAAATAAAATGAATGAACATGGTGAGGTAGTAAGAAATAAGGCACGACTAGTAGCACAAGGTTATATTCAAGAAGAAGGAATAGATTACGATGAAACTTTTCCCCCGTAGCAAGACTAAAGGCTATTAGAATTTTACTAGCTTTTGCGAACTATAATAATTTCAAACTATATCAAATGGATGTCAAAAGTGCTTTTCTAAATGGATTTGTCAAGGAAGACGTATATGTAGAGCAACCACCTTTATTTGAAGATGAAAAATTACCGAATCATGTAATAAGTTGAAGAAAGTGTTGTATGGATTAAAATAGGCTCCTAAGGCTTGGTATGATAGATTACGAAATTATTTGTTACAATCAAACTTTGAAATAGGAAAATTAGATAATACTTTGTTTATCAAGAAGAATAACAAAGATGTACAACTAGTACAAATATATGTTGATGATATAATTTTTGGTTCAACAAATGATAAAACGAATAAAGAATTTTTAGATACTATGACCAAAGAATTTGAAATGAGCCATTATGAGAGAATTATCATTCTTTTTAGGATTACAAATTCGACAATTAAAGAACAAAATATTTACTAATCAAGAAATTATAGAGTATTAATTAATAAATATAATCTAATAATAACAAATGGCAGACCAACACCTATGGCAACTAATATTGCTTTAAGTAAAGATGATACATCAAAAGATGTTAATAAAAAACTATATGGAGGAATGATAGGATCATTATTATATATAACCACTAGCAGACTAGATATAATGCATAGTGTATGTCTCTGTGCAAGATATCAATCACAATCTAAGCAAACACATTTAAAAGACGTAAAATGTATTCTGAGGTATGTAAAGCATACATCAGATTTTGGATTATTTTATCAAAGAATGATTCATTCGATTTAGTTTCATACTGTGATGCTGACTATGCATGATGTAAATCTGATCGTAAAAGTACTAGTGGAACATGTCACTTCATAGGACATTCCCTTGTATCATGGTTCAGTAAAAAGCAAAATATCGTATCTTTGTCAACAACTGAAGCAGAATATATCTCTGCTGCTTTGGCTTGTTCACAAGTAATATATATGCAACAAACTTCAAACAATTTTGGTTTAAAAATAAATAAATCACCTATATAATGTGATAATACAAGCGCTATAAATATTTCCAAAAATCCAAGTCATCATTCAAGAACTAAACATATCGATGTGAGATATCATTTTCTAAGAGATAACGTAAGTAAACAAAAGATTTCACTTAAATTTATAGAAATAGATAAACAAATAGCAAATATATTAACTAAACCATTAAATGAAACAACATTCACTAAATTTTGGAGAGAATAAGGCATATGTCCACTAAGTGAGTTAGAATAATTAAATATAATGAAATATATAAACATAACATAAGAAATTAAAATAATAAAATTTAAAGCAAGAGTATGTCGACATAAAGTATTTTGTATGTCGACGTATAACTGCCAGAATTTCAAATTAAAATTCCCAACAAAAATTAGTTATTTATATTATTTAAACCTTTTTTCGACTTATCTTCTTCATTTTCATTCCTCTTCTCGGTAAAAAATCTAAATTAAAAAATACAATGGCCTCCACTAATCTAAACACTCAAATCGACTACGATTCTCATGTTGGACCATCTGAGAATCCTTTTCAATGATCTACGCTATCTCGGGTTATCAAAATCAAAGAAAAGATGGAATATGTTCTACAAATGATGGCTGAAATGCAAGTACTCCAGATAAGGATGAATCAAGAGCAAAATAGGCAAGGAAAAATTGTAAGAAGTTTACTTAAATACATAATGGATAATCAAGCCAATCTGATTACATCGATGATGATAATCAGGCCATGGAAGAAGAGGAAGAACCAGAAGAAAAACCAGAAGAGGAAGAAGAAATGATGGAGGACGAAGAACAACAAGAGACTCAACCAACGATTATGGAAGAAGACGATAAGGTTGAGTGTGCAGGCAAAGTTTTATTCGATCAAAATGGGAATATGATTGAAAAGAATGGAGAATTTTGTCTCCATTATCTAAATTGTCCAATTCACAAATATCCCATTGTCGAATAATTAAGTATTTAAGGGTTTTATTGTTCTTTCATTTTATTGCGTTCCTACGACAAATTGTATTTGTACAAATTCGTGTATTTGTACAAATTCATGACTAATAATATTATCATTTGTGTTTATGGTTTAATTAATTATAACTATCTAAACATAAAAATATCGATATAAGATTAAGGGGGGTATCTTTATTGGATCTGTTACTTAAGTTTTATTCAGAAAGTTATACAATTTAGGGGGATACCTTTAGGATTTCTTTTTTATAATGCCAAAGGGGGAGAAATTATAAAATATAGACATAGATTATAAGATTCTTATATACAGGGGGAGTACTAGAAGGATCAACATCAACAAGTATATACAGGTATGACATTTAATAAACTAAGGTTGTCATCATCAAAAAGGGGGAGGTTGTTGGAGAATGGAATTTTGATGACAACAACCATATTTTTATTACCATTGATTATAAAATATATACTAACACTTTTTGTATAGAATATATATACATATGCAGGAATTATATACAGGAAATACTACTGAAGACTGTATAGTTTAAAGATGATAAAAATTCAGAATTCAGACAAATTTCAAGACTCATGAGTATTCAAAATTTCAAGAGTTCAAGATTAATATAGTTATAGAGTCT
The DNA here is from genome assembly GCA_030737875.1 of Allium sativum. Lineage (NCBI taxonomy): Eukaryota > Viridiplantae > Streptophyta > Magnoliopsida > Asparagales > Amaryllidaceae > Allium > Allium sativum. Next base: position 580,075,368 of record CM060909.1, on the reverse strand, counting down.
AGATTTTGTAAGGCTCTAAATAGCACTCTAGGTTCAATATTCAAATTCTAATACCTAAATTCTGATTTTCAAACTTTGATTTTCAAATTCTATTTTCTATCCTCATTTCTCTCTATTTTACTTTTTATCTTTTCTTTTTTATTTATCTTTGTCTTTCAAACTTAACTTTTATATATTCATGTTTTTACACTTTATATAGTTTAAAACCTTGTAATTTTATAAATATGTTCATATAGTTTAAATTTATGTGTAACACCCCGTATTTTCTGTAAACATTAAGATTCACAAATTAAGGTATAATTAATTTTTAGGAGAAGAAAAAAGGAAAACGGGTTGCGCCATTGCGTTCGTCTCGAAATTCTGCTTGAGATAGAGTCCGAGTTTGCGTAAAACGGATACCGTATGAAGAAGATATGGACGAACGAAGTTAGGCAGAAAAACCGAAAACAGGCCAGAATGCACTGGCGCACTTGTGAAGTGCGCCAGTACAAAAATACACTGGCGCACCTACCAAGTGCACCCATACAAATCCAGCAACGAATTCTGGAGTGTTCTGAGGTGACGTGTCTTCTTTTGAGTGGCTGGATGATGTGTATTCGAGCTGTGCAATTTTGATGACTTCTGGACTGATCTGAAGGCTCTAAATCACCCTATCCTCCTATAAATACATCCCTAACCTACACCTAAGTCTCTTACACAATTCTCTAGCCTCCATTGCTCTCTTCTTCTGATTAAAAATAAAAATGGCGTCGCTGCTCTGCTGGAATCAAAACTAGGACTGATGTAAAAGCTAAATCAAATCTCGAATCAAAGGGTAGATCTACAACAACAATTAAAAAGGAATAATTCAGCATTTCTACATCAACAACAGTTTATTATCCTTTCTTAAACCACGAAAGGCAAGTACAGTTATTTTCCGATATAAACTTTAATTCTGATTGTGACATGATTGTAAATTTGAATCTGAGGTTGTGTATGTTCTGTTCTGATCTATTTTATTCTGTATCTCTTTCTTCTTTCTGTTCTATAGTCAGGCTACCACGAGCCTACGCCAAATCTCATAGGAGATTAACGCACGAACGTTAAATTTTGGGACAAATAATAAATGATGGCATAATTGCAAATAACTGATATGTGATTGATTTAAGAAAAAGGGACATATGTTGTAAACTAGATCTATGCATATTCTGTTATTTGGAAGAAGAGGAACCATTGTATGTTAACATATGACTTGAGACTTTGGACATAACGCATATTTTGAATTAAGATCTAATTTTGAGGACATAAAATATGTTGTAAGTTAAGACCTAGATTTGAGGCATAAATTGGGGCATAAATCTGACTGTAGACGTGTAATTGGTTTAGATGCATATTACATGTTGTAATCTAGATCTTTAACTAATTTAAGGAAAGAACATACGTTGTAAATTAGATCTGGATCTGAGCATACTATGTATGATAATCTGTGATTTGGAGACATATGATTTTAAGAATATGTTACATGATTAAAAATCTAGATTTGTGGCACATTTTAAGAAAAGGAAGATATGTGACTTAGGCGTAAAGATATAGAGGATAACTAGTAATGTGAATACGCCTAAAACTGGACTTTTGGACATTTAGCATCAAAGGATATATTTTGGCATAATTCATATTATTTATCATGATTTATGGGTTTTGGAAAATATTCTGTACTATGCAATGTTTAATAAAAATTTGGAACATATGATATATGGTAAATTTATGACCATAATCTGTGCTATGTAAATTTAATACAAACATAGGGTATATGATAATATTGTGAATCAAGACTATTATTTATGCACATGAACTTAGGCAAGATTTATAATTAGGCAAGATATGAAACTTTAAGAAATGAGTAAATCTGTTGTATTTGCCTAATTTGCTAGTTCTGTTATATTGCTTAATCTACTAGTTCCGCTCTACTGCTTAGTCTGCTAGATTTGTTCATCAGCCAAATCTGTCATCTGCTAAGTCTATTGAAAATGCTAAATCTGCTAGTTTGCTTAATCTGCTAAGTCGCCTAATCTGAGAAATCTGTTATCTGCTATATCTGTTGAATTGATATAATTAGTCCGCTATTGACATAGTCTGAATTGGCTATAGTTATGAATAATTGACATGTATATTAGGCGTGGGTATAAATGGTAAATCATTAATTAATTGGCCGCAAAGATAAACATGGCTAACTCGAGGTTAGAATGAGTTTGCGACGTAATTCTGCCCGGAACCGCCCGGCATATTCCAGTGGTCGCAAACAATAGGTTCTAATGTGAGAAGTTAGTCATAACGTGCTTGAAACCCGAGGTTAGACTCAGTTTGCGACAGAAATCTGCCCGGAACCAACCGGCCTAACCAGTAGCCGCAAACTGTCAGTCTAATGTGAGAGGTTTGGGCATTAATATTTAATTAATGAAAATCTGAGATAATTGTGATGTCTAAAATGTGTTGGGTAAGGTTAAACCAATTGGACCAATGAATCTGATAAATCCGTTTCGTGAATCCATAGGCCCAATACAAAGTTAGATAATATGGAACCAGTTAATCTGTAAGCCTGTTAATCCGAACATCAGATCCGTTAGTCTGAAAACCTGTTAACTTGATTGCCTGATCTGTGAACTAGTTAATCTAAATTTTGTATGTCTGAAACTTGTAGACAAGTTAAACTAAAATCTGTTAGTCTGGGGACACAAGGTTAGGAGGGGAATTACTTGTGTCATCTGTTGTTTGGGACCCATATTAATCAGTAACCCTTTCTGGTATCAAAACTTTGACCCAACAGGAAGTAGGGTCCGGGCACGCTTACTGAACTAATTATAAGCGGTTCATTCTAATAATGGCGAGGGGTGTTGATGGTGCGTTCCAACCGGGTCATGTGCTTGCATGGATCCCGGTCTGCCTCTGAGGATGTAAGACGCCGTGACATCTGTAAATAGGTCTGTGTCAATTGGTTGTCACTTTAGGGAGTGATACACCCTATTGTGGGGCCGACACAGGATATTTATGTATTAGGGAGTCGATCGCTTGGGGTAGGGTTTTAGGGTACACTTAGTTCTGTCTGTTTCTGTTGGTACCGTCTGTTTCTATTGGGTGGTAACACCTGTCTGTTTCTGCGTGGTACCGTCTGTTCGGGTGGTAAAGGCCCATTACTAGTGTACACCTAATTCTACATTCTGTTTCCGTAGGGATTAATTTGTTTCTGCTTCTGTCTGTTTCTGATCGGGTAGTAAAGGCCCATTATTAGCATCCTGTTTCTGTTAAATTATTCTGTAACCGTTTCCGTTTCAGTTTAGACATTAGGATGACACCTAATTCTGTTATACTAGTATTAGTGCAGAGAAGTGTAAAGCAATAGTCTATGTCATTCTGTTCTTCTGTTATATCTGCTACACCTGTTACAGTTATCTCTCATCCAGTTTTATGTTCATGTCATATTATTATTATCTGTTCATATGCTGAAAGTCACTGGACTTGCCAGACTTTTTGTCTGACCCTTGTTGTTTCGCCTCCTTTCTTCCGTTCCCCCCAGGTTATCCAAGGAGGGAATACTTTAGCTTGATCCGGATTTCTCTCTGCTTGAAGTGCTTAAAGTATGGCTTGGCTCTGTATAGCTCCCGTTCTATGGGGATTATGATTTTAAAACATGCATTTTGAAGGCTTTTGTACAAGACTGATATTTGTACTTGAATTCTGAGATTTGAAAGGATGTAACCATATTGATTTCTGTTTCTACTGTAATAAAGTTAAAAATTTTCAAGTACTGTTTTATCTGTCTTGTAAGTTTCTGTTCTGTTTACTAAAATGCTCCACCAAAGTTAAGGCATTCCCTTTGTGAGTGACCTTAACGGAGGTGGGGTGTTACACTTGGTATCAGAGCTGAAGGTTACCAGATTGGGTAAAGTTTTTGAGAACTATTTTCAAAAAGGTTTTGGAAGGAAGTATTTTCAAAAATAAAGCTTATTTTGAAAAACATGATCCCCAAGAGCCATATATCTTTCTTTCAGTCCTTTTTGTATTGAACCTTTCCTTTTTCGTTCCAGCATGTCTGAAGCATCTGAGATACCAGAGGGTGTTCATGTACCCGGTTGGTTTCGTCAATATCTTGAGGCTAGGACCGCCGCTGCAGGTCCAGCAAATAATCCCCCTCCTCCACCCCCTCATCGTGCAATTGCTTTCTCAAAGATCTGTAGAGATTTTAGGGCCATGGGTGGGAAGGATTTCAAAGGAACTGAATCATTCGTAGAAGCAAGGAATTGGCTCAAAGAAACTGAGGATCTATTCGTTATCTTCGAGGTGGACGATAGGAAGAAGGTACAGTTGGCAGTATGGCTGCTCAAAGACGAAGCTTCCTACTGGTGGGAAGTCACTAACGTCGAGAGGCCGGTTGAGACATGGATGGATTTCAGAACAAGGTTTGAGACAAAATTCCTCTCGCAAGCTGAACGAAGTTTACAATTGGAAAAGTTCTTATCTCTTAAGCAAGGAAGTATGATGGTCAAGGAATACGTCAACCAGCTCAACCAACTGGCTAGGTTCGGATTGGATTTAGTCAACACTCAGCATAAAAAGGCTCTCCGCTTTGTTAAAGGATTGAATGAGCCACTGCACAGCCTAGCCATGACCCATGTACCCATGGGAGCAACTTACGAGAAATTGGTGGATATGGCACTACTGCACGAGGAAGACAAGGGCCCGAAAGAGACAAAGAAGGAAGAACCACAGAATAAGAAAGCGGGGACCAAAAAGGAAACACAAAAGAAGGATGAGAAGTCTGAAGATAAGAAGGGGAAAAAGTGCTTTACTTGTGGGAGCTCGACTCATCTGAACATGGATTGCAGAAAAAGGAAGGGTGCTTGCTTCAACTGTGGGGAGATGGGACACTTCACTATGGACTGCCCGAAGAGACGAGGACAAGGAGGGCAGGCGAACACTCTTGAGGCTAGTGGCTAGGATAGAAATAGGAAAATTTCTATAGTAGGTTTAATTTCTTTATCTGATTATGGAGTTAAGACTTTTTCTGATTCTGGTATTTTGATTTTGTAATCGATACTCTGCACTTTAATACTAGTATTATTTCTGAATTCCGCTGTAGACTCAGAACCATAAGGGTTATGGCTCATCTGTTTGAGATTGGGGTTTGAGGGATATCTTTGTTAGGCGTCAAGTATGACGCATACATTCTGAGTTTTCGTGGGGTATGATTTTGTCATGCTTAGCTTCCTAAGAATCATTAGGGAACCTGATCTGTACCAGTAGTCTGTAAATATCTAAATACTTTTGATAGGATTTCCAGTTTTGACATTGTCTAAAGAAGGTAATCCTCTGGGTGTCAATTTGATGTTGGTTTCGGTCTTTGGGGCTGATACTTAGGACCCATGTCTAATGGGAACCAAATTTTCGTTCTATCTGTACTCGCTTCCATCATTCGACTGTATCCTATCGATCGAATCTTCGAACTTTAGGTAGAAACTAATGGGTGTAAACATGTGTTTGAGACATGTTATGTTTGATGGTTGCAAGTGGATGCAAGTGGTTGCTAGTGGTTGCCCGTGGATGCATATACACACACTAGGCACTAGATCGGCTCGAAAACACTCTCATACTGCATATGGATGTGTGAGCATTTTTCAATTCTTGTGGATGCAAAATGGTTGATTCAGCACATGGATGTTGCATTTGAGTGAATAATTGTGCACTCATATAGAAATAATATATATCATTAGGATTCTATTGCATACATGTTGGACTCATGGCACTGACATAATTCACATTAAGGAGGTCAACTAAATCAGTAGACCGCCTGATCCTTGCATTAGATAAGGAGCATATACACACACTTTTGCATATGTTCATACAACATTAGAAGTTTTCTAAGAACAATGGATGCTTGTGGATGATGGTTGAGTAGATGGGTAATTGGATGGTAGGACACATTCTTCTTAACTTGAAGATTTCGGGGACGAAATCCTTTAAGGAGGGGAGAATGTAACACCTCGTATTTTCTGTAAACATTAAGATTCACGAATCAAGGTATAATTAATTAATAGGAGAAGAAAAAAGGAAAACGGGTTGCGCCATTGCGTTCGTCTCGAAATTCTGCTTGAGATAGAGTCCGAGTTTGCGTAAAACGGATACCGTATGAAGAAGATATGGACGAACGAAGTTAGGCAGAAAAACCGAAAACAGGCCAGAATGCACTGGCGCACTTGTGAAGTGCGCCAGTACAAAAATACACTGGCGCACCTGCCAACTGCGCCCACACAAATCCAGCAACGAATTCTGGAGTGTTCTGAGGTGACGTGTCTTCTTTTGAGTGGCTGGATGATGTGTATTCGAGCTGTGCAATTCTGATGACTTCTGGACTGATCTGAAGGCTCTAAATCACCCTATCCTCCTATAAATACATCCCTAACCTAAACCTAAGTCTCTTACACAATTCTCTAGCCTCCATTGCTCTCTTCTTCTGATTAAAAATAAAAATGGCGTCGCTGCTCTACTGGAATCAAAACTAGGACTGATGTAAAAGCTAAATCAAATCTCAAATCAAAGGGTTGATCTACAACAACAATTAAAAAGGAATAATTCAGCATTTCTACATCAACAACAGTTTATTATCCTTTCTTAAACAACGAAAGGCAAGTACAGTTATTTTCCGATATAAACTTTAATTCTGATTGTGACATGATTGTAAATCTGAATCTGAGGTTGTGTATGTTCTGTTCTGATCTATTTTATTCTGTATCTCTTTCTTCTTTCTGTTCTATAGCCAGGCTACCACGAGCCTGCGCCAAATCTCATAAGAGATTAACGCACGAACGTTAAATTTTGGGACAAATAATAAATGATGGCATAATTTTAAATAACTGATCTGTGATTGATTTAAGAAAAAGGGACATATGTTGTAAACTAGATCTATGCATATTCTGTGATTTGGAAGAAGAGGAACCATTGTATGTTAACATATGACTTGAGACTTTGGACATAACGCATATTTTGAATTAAGATCTAATTTTGAGGACATAAAATATATTGTAAGTTAAGACCTAGATTTGAGGCATAAATTGGGGCAAATATCTGACTGTAGATGTGTAATTGGTTTAGATGCATATTACATGTTGTAATCTAGATCTTTAGCTAATTTAAGGAAAGAACATACGTTGTAAATTAGATCTGGATCTGAGCATACTATGTATGATAATCTGTGATTTGGAGACATATGATTTTAAGAATATGTTACATGATTAAAAATCTAGATTTGTGGCACATTTTAAGAAAAGGAAGATATGTGACTTAGGCGTAAAGATATAGAGGATAACTAGTAATGTGAATACGCCTAAAACTGGACTTTTGGACATTTAGCATCAAAGGATATAGTTTGGCATAATTCATATTATTTATCATGATTTATGGGTTTTGGAAAATATTCTGTACTATGCAATGTTTAATAAAAATTTGGAACATATGATATATGGTAAATTTATGACCATAATCTGTGCTATGTAAATTTAATACAAACATAGGGTATATGATAATATTGTGAATCAAGACTATTATTTATGCACGTGAACTTAGGCAAGATTTATAATTAGGCAAGATATGAAACTTTAAGGAATGAGTAAATCTGTTATATTTACCTAATTTGCTAGTTCTGTTATATTGCATAATCTACTAGTTCCGCTCTACTGCTTAGTCTGTTAGATTTGTTCATCAGCCAAATCTGTCATCTGCTAAGTCTATTGAAAATGCTAAATCTGCTAGTTTGCTTAATCTGCTAAGTCGCCTAATCTGAGAAATCTGTTATCTGCTATATCTGTTGAATTGATATAATTAGTCCGCTATTGACATAGTCTGAATTGGCTATAGTTATGAATAATTGACATGTATATTAGGCGTGGGTATAAATGGTAAATCATTAATTAATTGGCCGCAAAGATAAACATGGCTAACTCGAGGTTAGAATGAGTTTGCGACGTAATTCTGCCTGGAACCGCCCGGCATATTCCAGTGGTCGCAAACAATAGGTTCTAATGTGAGAAGTTAGTCATAACGTGCTTGAAACCCGAGGTTAGTCAGTTTGCGACAGAAACCTGCCCGGAACCAACCGGCCTAACCAGTAGCCGCAAACTGTCAGTCTAATGTGAGAGGTTTGGGCATTAATATTTAATTAATGAAAATCTGAGATAATTGTGATGTCTAAAACGTGTTGGGTAAGGTTAAACCAATTGGACCAATGAATCTGATAAATCCGTTTCGTGAATCCATAGGCCCAATACAAAGTTAGATAATATGGAACCAGTTAATCTGTAAGCCTGTTAATCCGAACATCAGATCCGTTAGTCTGAAAACCTGTTAACTTGATTGCCTGATCTGTGAACAAGTTAATCCAAATTTTGTATGTCTGAAACTTGTAGACAAGTTCAACTAAAATCTGTTAGTCTAAGGACGCAAGGTTAGGAGGGGAATTACTTGTGTCATCTGTTGTTTGGGACCCATATTAGTCAGTAACCCTTTCTGGTATCAAAACTTTGACCCAACAGGAAGTAGGGTCCGGGCACGCTTACTGAACTAATTATAAGCGGTTCATTCTGATAATGGCGAGGGGTGTTGATGGTGCGTTCCAACCGGGTCATGTGCGTGCATGGATCCCGGTCTGCCTCTGAGGATGTAAGACGCCGTGACATCTGTAAATAGGTCTGTGCCAATTGGTTGTCACTTTAGGGAGTGATACACCCTATTGTGGGGCCGACACAGGATATTTATGTATTAGGGAGCCGATCGCTTGGGGTAGGGTTTTAGGGTACACTTAGTTCTGTCTGTTTCTGTTGGTACCGTCTGTTTCTGTTGGGTGGTAACACCTGTCTGTTTCTGCGTGGTACCGTCTGTTTGGGTGGTAAAGGCCCATTACTAGTGTACACCTAAATCTACATTCAGTTTCCGTAGGGATTAATCTGTTTCTGCTTCTGTCTGTTTCTGATCGGGTAGTAAAGGCCCATTATTAGCATCCTGTTTCTGTTAAATTATTCTGTACCCGTTTCCGTTTCAGTTTAGACATTAGGGTGACACCTAATTCTGTTATACTAGTATTAGTGCAGAGAAGTGTAAAGCAATAGTCTATGTCATTCTGTTCTTCTGTTATATCTGCTACACCTGTTACAGTTATCTCTCATCCAGTTTTATGTTCATGTCATATTATTATTATCTGTTCATATGATGAAAGTCACTGGACTTGCCAGACTTTTTGTCTGACCCTTGTTGTTTCGCCTCCTTTCTTCCGTTCCCCCCAGGTTATCCAAGGAGGGAATACTTTAGCTTGATCCGGATTTCTCTCTGCTTGAAGTGCTTAAAGTATGGCTTGGCTCTGTATAGCTCCCGTTCTATGGGGATTATGATTTTAAAACATGCATTTTGAAGGCTTTTGTACAAGACTGATATTTGTACTTGAATTCTGAGATTTGAAAGGATGTAACCATATTGATTTCTGTTTCTACTGTAATAAAGTTAAAAATTTTCAAGTACTGTTTTATCTGTCTTGTAAGTTTCTGTTCTGTTTATTAAAATGCTCCACCAAAGTTAAGGCATTCCCTTTGTGAGTGACCTTAACGGAGGTGGGGTGTTACATTATGTTTTAATATGTTTTTCTACTTCATAATATTAATTTACAACACTATATTTTTATTTAAGAATTTCCAGAATTATATTTATATCAAAACACTTGAAAAAATGTTTAAAATTCAAATTTACACTAGAGTATGTTGACATACATAAAACACTATGTCGACATATAGCTGTTAGAAATTCAAATTTAAAAAGAAATGTATTTTCACCATTTGAAACATTTCAGAAATGTCACAACCTTTCACACACTATAAAAAGGGCTTGAATTCGAGTTTTTAATCATATCTTCTTCTCCACTTTCACTCTCTTTCATTATATAACTATTCTTAATCATTTTTATGATTTCTACACTTATACTCTGCCGAATTCAATTTCGTTTTGATCAAACTTCTTCTCTTTACACTCTCTTCTCATCTCTCTCTGAATCAAATGCTATTGAAGAGTTATAGGGCTGTTTGTAATTGCTTGGTTTGAGTAAAGTAGGAATCGGTGTATTCCTTGTAGCCGTGAAATCAAGGAAGTAGGAATCACTGTTTTCCTTGTAGCCGTGAAATTAAGGAAGTAGAAATCGGTGGTATCCCTTGTAGCCGTGAAATCAAGGAGGTTGTACTTGACTATTGATACAGTAATAAAACTCTGCGCAATCCAACTTGTGCGAGACTGGACGTAGGAGAAATCCGAACTAGCATAAAATCCAGTGTGTTCTTTCCTTTTCTGCATTTTTATTTCTATTTATTTTGCATCTGTGTTTGAATTTGTGTCTGTAATTAGGTTTTTAGTGTTTGATTCATTCTGTTATACACATAAGTTTTAGATTTTGTTTAAATTCTCACAAACACTATTCGCCCCCTACCCTCTATTGTTTCTTTTGCCTTAACGACCCATTCTGTAATCCTTAACAAGGCGGGCGTTCATTTTGGGTCCTACTTTTCTAGGCAAAATATGGTCATGGTTACTTCTGAAAAAGCAGTACCCACAGTCGTCTACTGGTGGTATATTCTTAAATGATGGCTCTAGAAGCATTGGTTGACAAAGGTTTGATTTATAGATTAACCCTAATATTAGATAAGAATCCCTAGATCATGGTCCTGGAGAATTAATAGATACTTGTAGTACACCTTGTTTCACTTAGAGTAATATTAACATCAACACAATCATTACATGTAAAACTTATACTCGTTCACTAGATATTTGTCCAACCAATTCAATTTTAAATTTTTTTGGCCCAAAGTAGATAGATAGCGTTGCAGATGATTGGCTCAATCTTGATACTTAGAGAGTCATGCTTATGTTTATAGAGTAGTTTTATCATATTTACTCTCCATGTATTATTCTAGATTATCAGTGTATTGTATGTCATTGTACTATACTTTGTTAGCTATTTCTATATGTACTGTATATTGGACCACGAGATGGAGCCGTGGCGTATTGGTTTGGTCATACGCATGGTGATTTTGGTTACAAGGTTTGAGTACATAAATAGCCTCTTTGTATTTTTTTTGAAAATGTAGGGTGCTTTATTACAAACATAAAGTTACAAAAGAATTAAGTGTGCCACACAATGAAAATCATATAGAACAAATGTTGGTTACCATTGTCGATCATCGGTTTTCCAACCCATCTCATCATGACTTCACGTAAAGAACTTCAGATCAATGATTTCTGAAAGAACCAAAACACATCTAGTTTCCTACAAAAGGTGTATTCTGGAGGGCAAAGTGTGACGACCCGTAACTTCCCCGTAAAGGAAAGCGCGGATAGTTCGAGAACAAGCCACAAATAGAACGCATATAAAAGAACATTTCACTGTATATTACAACAATGCACCAGATTACAAGAATATACAGAGTATAAACAAATAAATATTACACAGAAATATCAGAGATTTAAATTACATTTAAATACATCGCAGCGGAAAATAATACAATACACAACTAGAAAGAGATATACGGATACAAAGCTTTCCGGATATCGTTCCAGCTGTAAACCAGGATCCTGTGAATATAAATCTGCAAAACCAAAACTACTAGCTGCCCGTGTCAAAATAAGGGCACCCAGAGTTTAGGTTAAAACAATAAACTCCAGGTCAGTCATGGGACTGGTGTGAGAACTAAAACAATTATTAATCTTTAATTTAAAGTTAGGTAAATCAAGGGACCACGCCGTATAACACGGAACGGGTTTCCTCCCAAGAATACCAATGCATAAAACAAACAGCGCAATGCTAAATAAAGAAAAATGAAGCTGTTATAAGACCCAGGTCCTATCACACAATGCAACGCAAGCCGGGGGATAGGGTTTTCCCTTATAACAGCCAAAGAATGCTTGATACGTTTAAAACAAATCATTTGATACTATTATAAGTGCATAGTGTATAAAACATCTTCAAATCATAAGTATCAATCATAGGCGGCATGGGTACCATATATCATGTCGCCATACTAGTTCTACAATTAAAACCGCAAATGTCACGTATTTGGAAATTGGATTTCCATCTATGAACCGAGGCAAAAGATAGTCCTCAACCGATTCGAGACTGTCTAGCCCGAGTCTCAGGATCAGAGCTCGAGTGACCCTTGGAGCGACAGGGCCGGTCCACGATGTGGATTAAAATGCCTGAACACTGCGTTTCGCCGCCCTTTGGGGCGTAAGTCTGGTCCGTCAGCCGACCAGAATGCATCGGCCGAAACCGATATAACTGAGGCGCCTCGCAACAGCAACAACCACATAAGTCAAACTCGTCAGGGCGTGTAAAACCACTGACGCCACTTTTTAGCTAGAAGGAAACACATGCCCTCCCTGAGGTCCGACTCCCGTTTTTGGTTCATACCGGGTGTGAAACTCGCGAAGTAAACGTTACACAAAGCTACGCCACAAAGGCCGTGCTTCGATCATCAACCATAAGGCTTTGCTTTTCAACAGAAGCCTCGATCAATTGCCACTTAGGTATGCCACACAGGCAATTCACTCCATGCGTTTGATATCCATCAATATATAACCCCTGAGCTCGTACGTCTCAGAGAAGGGCGTTAAGCAAGAGAATAAATTCTCCGCCGCCAAACAGATATATATTTAATAGAGATCAATCACACGGACTAAAATCCAATGTCAGACACACAGTCCATTTACAAGTCCGTTCTGGGTCTGAACGAAACTGGAGGCACCTAGTACCCCGCATATCCATCGATCTCCAAGCACGTCTGGACGATCACCACCTGTTTCCATCTTCTTGGGTGTACAGCCCAATCAGGATCATCAGTAATCACCCAAACGACGTGAAGACTTCCGGTCTTCGACCATCGTCTTCATCTTCGACTTATCGTCGTATCAGTTATTCAGAATGGGATAAACCTGGTCTTTCCGAATAACTCGCGTATATTTTAAATAAGTGTTACACAAACACAACATACGCCTCATTCCAATTTATCAGTCACTAACCGTAAATTAATTAAGAGAATAATTCCCCAAATATTAACCCCGAAGGCCGAAACCAACATCAGATCAATATCCAGAAAACCATTATGCTTGGCTAACCGACAGTTAGTTTCTAAATTTCACATTCATAGGGAAAGGTTCCCATTAATTTTATCCAAGATAAATTCCTTGAATTTATTCTCTAATCTTCTTTTGAATTTCGATTCAACTAGTCGGGATTAACGAACCTTACCGAAGTAATCATTTGTTTTAATTTCCCAATCCCAACCTATTCATCCCATGAAGTAAAACTGGTTATACTTCATATCTAACACCACGGTGTTATCGGTAAATTCAATTACCATTTCACGTTCAAATCTAATTAAAGATTTAACTATCGCCTGGAGTAAAACTGGTGATACTCCATTCTCGATCTTCTCAATCTAATTAAAGATTCATTAAAACTCCACTTAGTTTTAATCTTTGACTGGGTTAAAGAATCAGCGTCATTTAAAACATGGTTCACGATAAACCCAAAATCACTTTCCATTAATTATCGGGTTAAAGAACAAGTGTTATTTAAAACACTGTTCACGATAAACCCAAAAATCAATATCAATTCAATTCCAATTAAATATCATTTAATTGGTACACTTCATTAAATCTAAATAAAAAGATTTAATCTTTTCTCAACTGGGTTCAAGAACAGTGTTAATGAAGACACCATTCACGACAAACCCAAATCAGATTTGATATTTAAATACAAGGCTCTGAATAGAAAATATCCCGGCTTATATTCAATATCAAATCTACGATTAACAAATGTCGTATTGGAAATAACGATATAAATATATATATCTTTCAAATTTTCATAACAACATCTGTATAATCCCGAATTCCAACATCGAAATATTCCGAAGACAATTTCGATTCAAATCCACTCCAATGCAATCATTGGAAATTCTGGTTATTTTCAAATCCATTTTAAATTCAATTTATTCATTTTAAAAATAAATAGAATTATAATTCTAGTTCAAAACTAGTTTACTTCGATAAAAATCTATTTTTATCTTTTCAAATATGGAGTTTTTCATCCCAATTCTTCACAAATCATTTCTTATGATTTTACATAAATTATTACTATTTTTAATAATTTTATCAAGGCCCGTACAGTCGATTTCCATCAACGGCCATCGAACTGCACTTACAGCGACCTTTTTCAAATTTGATTTGAACATAATTCCAAATCCAACCGTTAGATTTCTAATTTCTAATATTCGTTAGAAAACTCTTTTCGATACGAACCCAACGGTTCCGGTTTTAGGAGAATCCGACCGTCGGATCTCCTGTAATGTCCGTTTGAAATAAATGGTCGAAATTCACGAACTGCCGCAGCGCGGCGCGTTCTATTCAGGCCACTATATATAATATATATAATATATACTTCGTCGATTTCAATTCAAAACGTGCTTTATAAATCGTTTTAAATTCGTTTTCAAAACGGTTTCAACTTCATATTCAATTTCTAATCAAAATTGAATATTACAATATAAATTCGTTTTAAATTCATTTCAAATCGATTTCTATTCGAATTCATTTACATTCAAATTCAATTCGAATTCCTTTCTATTTATTTTCAATTCGAATTCATTTCTATATAGTTCGAATTTCAAATCTATTCAATTTCAATTCGAATTCAATTCTATTCAGTTTCAATTCGAATTTCTATTCTTTTCAAAATATTAGATTTTGAAATCACTTTCGATATTCATTATAAAATGAATAAAATTGATATAAATATCGTTCACGTCAAAATGACGTCAATCTAATCAACACGGCTTCATATATTGATATTTTCAAATATTCCATTTCGAATATTTCTATTTCAACTATTTCTATTCAAATATTTCTATTTCAAAACTGGAATGAGGCCCAATCAATTACCATATAGTGTTAATTATATGGATTTTCTACAACACATGTATACAATAACAACGATGAATAATCAACCATCATCCAAAGTGCATTCTACACTGTATAAGCATCAAATATAAATATTCAACGCTTATAACAGTCTGTCAATCAATCGATCGACATACAACTAAACAATCGGGATTAGTGTACGTCAAATATCATCCCAATACCCGTGTGGGGTTTCAAACAATCAAACACAGATTTTATTTGTGCAGTTGGGCGATGTGTAAAATTTATCGTCCCAATCAATGTCCTTCAAATAGGTGTATATAAACAAACCGTCCGGTTTGTAAATGAATATTTATTTATTCACATTCACTATATTCATATTCACGTTAAAAATTATATTTTTAACGATCAAACTATTTTATTCAACCTATGAATTTTCTATTCAGTTCATTTATCAAATAAAATGTTATCTTTATTTTCTAACTTATTTTAGAAAATTTCGACGGCATAACGGCACGATACTAGAAACGGGACGAGGCCTAGCCTTATCCCCGGTCTAGTGAAGGCCCACGCCATTCACACATCAATCAAATCAATTTCAATTCACCTAACAATTCAATTCAAACCAAATAATCTAACCAACTACACATCCAAACAATTAAACAAACAAGTCATCCATGGTCTGTGGATGATGGGTGTCGGGTGCTACTAAACACCGTCTGCATCCTAGTATATATATAACTAGAAAAATTAAATTGAAAGGTGAGAATTTCTCACAAATAGATATCCAAGCTCCACGGCACTTCATTGATATAAATCTTCTTCGTTCTCGCCCTTTTGTCACCCTCGTTATCCGCTTTCTCTACATATGTAAAAAATCGAATTTTTACTTTGTTATTCAATGTATAAAAATCGAATTTTTACTATGCTATTCAATATATAAAAATCGAATTTTTACTATGCTATTCAATATATAAAAATCGAATTTTTACTATGCTATTCAATATATAAAAATCGAATTTTTACTATGCTATTCAATATATAAAAATCGAATTTTTACTATGCTATTCAATATATAAAAATCGAATTTTTACTATGCTATTCAATATATAAAAATCCCGCCTTTTCACTTTTAAAGATTTCGCCTTTATAAAAATATAGATTTCGCCCTTATGAAAATATAGATTTTATTTTCATTTCATCACTATAAAAATTACCTCTTTATTTCAATATATATATCATAAAAATCAGATTTTTATTTTGCCACATATAAAAAGATGGTATTTTCACATTCTATATCTCATAAAGATTATATTTTTATAGTTCCTACTATGCAAAGATTATATTTTTATCTTTCTACAATATAAAAGATTATATTTTTACTACTTTAAAAATATAAAAATCATATTTTTATTTCTTTTCCTTATGTAAAAATCATATTTTTATAATTAAAAATATAATCTTTTCAATTTTAAAAATCAAATCTTTATATATACTTTATTTTCAGCCCTTATAAATGCTAACTCATACACACAAAAAAACTGATTTTATAAATAAAAATATAATTAAAAACTTACAGTGAGTTGCAGAGAGAAAAGGGGGGGGGGGTTTGCAGCGTCGATCGGGAGAGGGGGGTCTTCGGTCGATGGCGCGACGCGGGGCAGAGGCGGGGGAAGGCGGCGGCTCCTGGTGCCAGGCGGAGGCGGATCGGAAAAGGGGGGGTTCGAATCGCAAGGCAGGGGTTTCGGGGGAAAGGGGGTCGGCGTCGGTCGAAGGGAGGGGAGGGGGTTGCGCGCTTGGAGGTTGCGATGGGGGGGTTCGACGGTGGACGTGGCGGTGGGCTGCTGCGTTCCTCCGTCCGTTCTCTTATTTTATTTTATTTTTTTGTTTTTTTTTTGAAATGATTTAGAACCGGGGGGGGCCTGGTTAAGGAGAGAAAGGTATATTTTTTTTTTATTTAATTAATTTATTTTTCGCCAAAAAGTAACTTTTCCTATCGACTTCAGAATCGAACCCACCGCTTGTCGTCCATAGCGTTTCACCCCCATTCCGAACACAATGGGATATGTATCGCAGGTTGATTCGATCGTTTGAATCAGTTTCCGTTGAATTTACATTTAAATCACTATATTGAATTTTAAACGTACATTTCAAATTACCGGGGTCACATACTAACTCGAAAAATTCCCGAAAAATATTTTCTAGCTTCGTATTGACGATACGGTCCTAATAAAACTAGTTTCGTCGAATTCTGAGGCCGTTGGAAAAATGGCCATTTTCCAGTCGATTAAAATCAACTGAAACTGGTCAAACGCGTTTTCCTTTGCCACGCTCACATATTGATTCGAAAAATTATGAAATTTGAAACCTAGCAATAACTTTACATCACGGACCCAACAAAACTGGTTTCGTCGAAATCCGAGGTCGTTTGCAAAATGTCCATTTTTAAGGGCCTGAATTCCATAACGACTATTCAGAATTTTCATCTGGACATATCTTTTAATTCCCGCTATGAAATCTCGATTTTACGGATTCGATAGAAAGATATTATCAATTAGATCCTATCATTTTTGGTTTCACTAAAATCCGGATTGTTTTGCATCCGGTACATTCAATTGAAGTTTGAAATCGAATTATCGAACAACCGCGCCATTTTCAATTCTATTTATAATTATTTATAAATATTTATATTCTAATGACGACGCGTATAAATATATACGTTCGAATTATATTCAAAATAAATTTCTCGTCGATATTATTTAAAATAATTCATTTTAAATAATCAAAATTCGCTAAAATTGCCAAAATAAAAATTTCAAACTGGCCCAGATTTTTCGGGTTATTACAATCTCCCCCACTTAAAACTTTTCGTCCCCGAAAAGGAACAAAGTCGAAAGTGGTTTGATTAATCAACTCTTATGTTCGATCTGGCTTCCATTCTCCAACTTTTCAGTTTCTGAGAATTTTCAAAAATTTGGCTAACACCCTAAATTTTCGAAAAATTTCGCCATAACCTCCCCTGCACCGGGAGCATCGGGGAATTTCAAATAGCTTCCCCGGTCCTTCAGATCTCAAAAAGAAAAAGAAAAGGCCAAGCGGCTAGCCAATAGGCTCATAAAATCATCATCACCCAAACAAAACAGTAAATTATGTAGTAAACATGTACCTATTTGTCGGGCAAACAAATTTTATTCTCTGCTCTAGCCTCCTTGCTATGACCTGTTCAATGTAAGTATATGTATATGCAAGCAATTACGACCAATTTTCAATACAGTTCATTATTTGTTCAAATTAGGCATAATGGTTCAAAATTAGCAATCAAATAAACAAACAACACAAACATCAATCAATTAGTGGATTAACGTTTCAAATTCATAATTTTGATATATATAAAGAAAATCATGTTTTGATGCCAAATCACAACAATGTATTCTAGCTATATTAGTTTTGGTTCTCACACCAGCCTAATGGAAATATATAGAAAATCACACCTTCAAAACTCGAACATAAACGTTGATGATGCGATCGCTATCATCAATATCATCTCCGGGCGACTAGAGTGTGATGCTATATCCATCCAATATATTAAAACTTTGAATATACGTTTGCAAGGCGTATATGCAAATTCTTTATATACTGAATTGTCCAAAATCAATATAAATAAATAATCAAATACGAATAGTTGATTTAAATTTTTCAAAACAAAATTGGTTTTCATTTATAAAATATACCCTTCACACTCGTCCTAGGATACTACTGATCCCATCTCTAACGAGTCATTCCCGTTGGATATTACTAATCCAGTTTCTGATGAATTCTTTCGTATGGTTCTAATGTGCCTTGTTCTCTGCTTTGTAAACCAAAGCTCTGATACCAACTGTGACGACCCGTAACTTCCCCGTAAAGGAAAGCGCGGATAGTTCGAGAACAAGCCACAAATAGAACGCATATAAAAGAACATTTCACTGTATATTACAACAATGCATCAGATTACAAGAATATACAGAGTATAAACAAATAAATATTACACAGAAATATCAGAGATTTAAATTACATTTAAATACATCGCAGCGGAAAATAATACAATACACAACTAGAAAGAGATATACGGATACAAAGCTTTCCGGATATCGTTCCAGCTGTAAACCAGGATCCTGTGAATATAAATCTGCAAAACCAAAACTACTAGCTGCCCGTGTCAAAATAACGGCACCCAGAGTTTAGGTTAAAACAATAAACTCCAGGTCAGTCATGGGACTGGTGTGAGAACTAAAACAGTTATTAATCTTTAATTTAAAGTTAGGTAAATCAAGGGACCACGCCGTATAACACGGAACGGGTTTCCTCCCAAGAATACCAATGCATAAAACAAATAGCGCAATGCTAAATAAAGAAAAATGAAGCTGTTATAAGACCCAGGTCCTATCACACAATGCAACGCAAGCCGGGGGATAGGGTTTTCCCTTATAACAGCCAAAGAATGCTTGATACGTTTAAAACAAATCATTTGATACTATTATAAGTGCATAGTGTATAAAACATCTTCAAATCATAAGTATCAATCATAGGCGGCATGGGTACCATATATCATGTCGCCATACTAGTTCTACAATTAAAACCGCAAATGTCACGTATTTGGAAATTGGATTTCCATCTATGAACCGAGGCAAAAGATAGTCCTCAACCGATTTGAGACTGTCTAGCCCGAGTCTCAGGATCAGAGCTCGAGTGACCCTTGGAGCGATAGGGCCGGTCCACCGATGTGGATTAAAATGCCTGAACACTGCGTTTCGCCGCCCTTTGGGGCGTAAGTCTGGTCCGTCAGCCGACCAGAATGCATCGGCCGAAACCGATATAACCGAGGCGCCTCGCAACAGCAACAACCACATAAGTCAAACTCGTCAGGGCGTGTAAAACCACTGACGCCACTTTTTAGCTAGAAGGAAACGCATGCCTCCCTGAGGTCCGTCTCCCGTTTTTGGTTCATACCGGGTGTGAAACTCGCGAAGTAAACGTTACACAAAGCTACGCCACAAAGGCCGTGCTTCGATCATCAACCACAAGGCTTTGCTTTTCAACAGAAGCCTCGATCAATTGCCACTTAGGTATGCCACACAGGCAATTCACTCCATGCGTTTGATATCCATCAATATATAACCCCTGAGCTCGTACGTCTCAGAGAAGGGCGTTAAGCAAGAGAATAAATTCTCCGCCGCCAAACAGATATATATTTAATAGAGATCAATCACACGGACTAAAATCCAATGTCAGACACACAGTCCATTTACAAGTCCGTTCTGGGTCTGAACGAAACCGGAGGCACCTAGTACCCCGCATATCCATCGATCTCCAAGCACGTCTGGACGATCACTACCTGTTTCCATCTTCTTGGGTGTACAGCCCAATCAGGATCATCAGTAATCACCCAAACGACGTGAAGACTTCCGGTCTTCGACCATCGTCTTCATCTTCGACTTATCGTCGTATCAGTTATTCAGAATGGGATAAACCCGGTCTTTCCGAATAACTCGCGTATATTTTAAATAAGTGTTACACAAACACAACATACGCCTCATTCCAATTTATCAGTCACTAACCGTAAATTAATCAAGAGAATAATTCCCCAAATATTAACCCCGAAGGCCGAAACCAACATCAGATCAATATCCAGAAAACCATTATGCTTGGCTAACCGACAGTTAGTTTCTAAATTTCACATTCATAGGGAAAGGTTCCCATTAATTTTATCCAAGATAAATTCCTTGAATTTATTCTCTAATCTTCTTTTGAATTTCGATTCAACTAGTCGGGATTAATGAACCTTACCGAAGTAATCATTTGTTTTAATTTCCCAATCCCAACCTATTCATCCCATGAAGTAAAACTGGTTATACTTCATATCTAACACCACGGTGTTATCGGTAAATTCAATTACCATTTCACGTTCAAATCTAATTAAAGATTTAACTATCGCCTGGAGTAAAACTGGTGATACTCCATTCTCGATCTTCTCAATCTAATTAAAGATTCATTAAAACTCCACTTAGTTTTAATCTTTGACTGGGTTAAAGAATCAGCGTCATTTAAAACATGGTTCACGATAAACCCAAAATCACTTTCCATTAATTATCGGGTTAAAGAACAAGTGTTATTTAAAACACTGTTCACGATAAACCCAAAAATCAATATCAATTCAATTCCAATTAAATATCATTTAGTTGGTACACTTCATTAAATCTAAATAAAAAGATTTAATCTTTTCTCAACTGGGTTCAAGAACAGTGTTAATGAAGACACCATTCACGACAAACCCAAATCAGATTTGATATTTAAATACAAGGCTCTGAATAGAAAATATCCCGGCTTATATTCAATATCAAATCTACGATTAACAAATGTCGTATTGGAAATAACGATATAAATATATATATCTTTCAAATTTCCATAACAACATCTGTATAATCCCGAATTCCAACATCGAAATATTCCGAAGACAATTTCGATTCAAATCCACTCCAATGCAATCATTGGAAATTCTGGTTATTTTCAAATCCATTTTAAATTCAATTTATTCATTTTAAAAATAAATAGAATTATAATTCTAGTTCAAAACTAGTTTACTTCGATAAAAATCTATTTTTATCTTTCCAAATATGGAGTTTTTCATCCCAATTCTTCACAAATCATTTCTTATGATTTTACATAAATTATTACTATTTTTAATAATTTTATCAAGGCCCGTACAGTCGATTTCCATCAACGGCCATCGAACTGCACTTACAGCGACCTTTTTCAAATTTGATTTGAACATAATTCCAAATCCAACCATTAGATTTCTAATTTCTAATATTCGTTAGAAAACTCTTTTCGATACGAACCCAACGGTTCTGGTTTTAGGAGAATCCGACGGTCGGATCTCCCGTAATGTCCGTTTGAAATAAATGGTCGAAATTCACGAACTGCCGCGGCGCGGCGCGTTCTATTCAGGCCACTATATATAATATATATAATATATACTTCGTCGATTTCAATTCAAAACATGCTTTATAAATCGTTTTAAATTCGTTTTCAAAACGGTTTCAACTTCATATTCAATTTCTAATCAAAATTGAATATTACAATATAAATTCGTTTTAAATTCATTTCAAATCGATTTCTATTCGAATTCATTTACATTCAAATTCAATTCGAATTCCTTTCTATTTATTTTCAATTCGAATTCATTTCTATATAGTTCGAATTTCAAATCTATTCAATTTCAATTCGAATTCAATTCTATTCAGTTTCAATTCGAATTTCTATTCTTTTCAAAATATTAGATTTTGAAATCACTTTCGATATTCATTATAAAATGAATAAAATTGATATAAATATCGTTCACGTCAAAATGACGTCAATCTAATCAACACGGCTTCATATATTGATATTTTCAAATATTCCATTTCGAATATTTCTATTTCAACTATTTCTATTCAAATATTTCTATTTCAAAACTGGAATGAGGCCCAATCAATTACCATATAGTGTTAATTATATGGATTTTCTACAACACATGTATACAATAACAACGATGAATAATCAACCATCATCCAAAGTGCATTCTACACTGTATAAGCATCAAATATAAATATTCAACGCTTATAACAGTCTGTCAATCAATCGATCGACATACAACTAAACAATCGGGATTAGTGTACGTCAAATATCATCCCAATACCCGTGTGGGGTTTCAAACAATCAAACACAGATTTTATTTGTGCAGTTGGGCGATGTGTAAAATTTATCGTCCCAATCAATGTCCTTCAAATAGGTGTATATAAACAAACCGTCCGGTTTGTAAATGAATATTTATTTATTCACATTCACTATATTCATATTCACGTTAAAAATTATATTTTTAACGATCAAACTATTTTATTCAACCTATGAATTTTCTATTCAGTTCATTTATCAAATAAAATGTTATCTTTATTTTCTAACTTATTTTAGAAAATTTCGACGGCATAACGGCACGATACTAGAAACGGGACGAGGCCTAGCCTTATCCCCGGTCTAGTGAAGGCCCACGCCATTCACACATCAATCAAATCAATTTCAATTCACCAAACAATTCAATTCAAACCAAATAATCTAACCAACTACACGTCCAAACAATTAAACAAACAAGTCATCCATGGTCTGTGGATGACGGGTGTCGGGTGCTACTAAACACCGTCTGCATCCTAGTATATATATAACTAGAAAAATTAAATTGAAAGGTGAGAAGTTCTCACAAATAGCTATCCAAGCTCCACGGCACTTCATTGATATAAATCTTCTTCGTTCTCGCCCTTTTGTCACCCTCGTTATCCGCTTTCTCTACATATGTAAAAAATCGAATTTTTACTTCGTTATTCAATGTATAAAAATCGAATTTTTACTATGCTATTCAATATATAAAAATCGAATTTTTACTATGCTATTCAATATATAAAAATCGAATTTTTACTATGCTATTCAATATATAAAAATCGAATTTTTACTATGCTATTCAATATATAAAAATCGAATTTTTACTATGCTATTCAATATATAAAAATCCCGCCTTTTCACTTTTAAAGATTTCGCCTTTATAAAAATATAGATTTCGCCCTTATGAAAATATAGATTTTATTTTCATTTCATCACTATAAAAATTACCTCTTTATTTCAACTTATATATCATAAAAATCAGATTTTTATTTTGCCACATATAAAAAGATGGTATTTTCACATTCTATATCTCATAAAGATTATATTTTTATAGTTCCTACTATGCAAAGATTATATTTTTATCTTTCTACAATATAAAAGATTATATTTTTACTACTTTAAAAATATAAAAATCATATTTTTATTTCTTTTCCTTATGTAAAAATCATATTTTTATAATTAAAAATATAATCTTTTCAATTTTAAAAATCAAATCTTTATATATACTTTATTTTCAGCCCTTATAAATGCTAACTCATACACACAAAAAAACTGATTTTATAAATAAAAATATAATTAAAAACTTACAGTGAGTTGCAGAGAGAAAAGGGGGGTTTTTTGCAGCGTCGATCGGGAGGGGGGGGGGGTCTTCGGTCGATGGCGCGACGCGGGGCAGAGGAGGGGGAAGGCGGCGGCTCCTGGTGCCAGGCGGAGGCGGATCGGAAAGGGGGGGTTTGAATCGCAAGGCAGGGGTTTCGGGGGAAAGGGGGTCGGCGTCGGTCGAAGGGAGGGGAGGGGGTTGCGCGCTTGGAGGTTGTGATGGGGGGGTTCGACGGTGGACGTGGCGGTGGGCTGCTGCGTTCCTCCGTCCGTTCTCTTTTTTTTTTTTTTTTTTTTTTGAAATGATTTAGAACGGGGGGGGGCCTGGTTAAGGAGAGAAAGGTATATATTATTTTTATTTTTTTTATTTTTTTAATTAATTTATTTTTTGCCAAAAAGTAACTTTTCCTATCGACTTCAGAATCGAACCCACCGCCTGTCGTCCATAGCGTTTCACCCCCATTCCGAACACAATGGGATATGTATCGCAGGTTGATTCGATTGTTTGAATCAGTTTCCATTGAATTTACATTTAAATCACTATATTGAATTTTAAACGTACATTTCAAATTACCGGGGTCACATACTAACTCGAAAAATTCCCAAAAAATATTTTCTAGCTTCGTATTGACGATATGGTCCTAACAAAACTAGTTTCGTCGAATTCTGAGGCCGTTGGAAAAATGGCCATTTTCCAGTCGATTAAAATCAACTGAAACTGGTCAAACGCGTTTTCCTTTGCCACGCTCACATATTGATTCAAAAAATTATGAAATTTGAAACCTAGCAATAACTTTACATCACGGACCCAACAAAACTGGTTTCGTCGAAATCCGAGGTCGTTTGCAAAATGTCCATTTTTAAGGGCCTGAATTCCATAGCGACTATTCAGAATTTTCATCTGGACATATCTTTTGATTCCCGCTATGAAATCTCGATTTTACGGATTCGATAGAAAGATATTATCAATTAGATCCTATCATTTTTGGTTTCACTAAAATCCGGATTGTTTTGCATCCGGTACATTCAATTGAAATTTGAAATCGAATTATCGAACTACCGTGCCATTTTCAATTCTATTTATAATTATATATAAATATTTATATTCTAACGACGACGCGTATAAATATATACGTTCGAATTATATTCAAAATAAATTTCTCGTCGATATTATTTAAAATAATTCATTTTAAATAATCAAAATTCGCTAAAATTGCCAAAATAAAAATTTCAAACTGGCCCAGATTTTCCGGGTTATTACACAAAGTGTTGACCAACTTTTTGGCAAAAGTCATTCCAACCAATAGAAGGAGCCACAGCCAGATATCGGCCTATACCAAGCTTTGTGGTATGTTTGTTATCATGGGTCGACCAACCATAAGTCGACCCCAAGCCATAACATCATTAAATTAGTCGATCGAGCTATCGCCAGATAAACCGACCAAGCCATCACCCACTAAGATCAAGCCGATCCCATAACGCCACGTCAAGCCTAAAGTCTCGGGTCTCACCAGAAGTATCTCGAGAGTTATGTGCTACTGGACGAAGACCTATTCCCAAGGTTGTTGATTCAAATGAGCTTTTGGCCAGCTCTGCTTTTGATACTCCAAATATCATGCTCTACGTCGAAAGCGAGTTCCGAGGAGAACAATTCATCAATAATAGACCAGGTTCCCCTCCCCCTACCCGCAACTACTTAGCCGGATCGAGCTCCACATGTACACGCTCCGAAAAAGAGGCAACCCACGTGGCACATGGGTCAGCCCACCTTCTTCACCTATAAATACACCATTGCTGAAAATGGAAAAACAGGTTGAATTTATCCACTAATAATTCATGCTCTGTATACTGGAAACATCCAACCGCACACCTCAAACATTACAAGGATATTGTAATCTCTACTTTCTTCCACTGAAAAACCACTATAACCTGTAATTGACAGTATAAACAAAGATTATAAGTGGACGTAGGCACTGATATAAGTCGAACCACTATATAAACCTAGCGTGTTCCCTGTCTTTATTTGCTTTTCTATACCTTGTGATTATTTCTCATGTGTGATCTACACACGATTGGGAGTTAATCGTCACTAGACCAACTTTTGATGTCAACACTAGCTAATGAATTTCGAAAAATTTAGCACAAAAACCGTCAGAGGTAGGACTACTGTCATCGTGAATATTAAAAATAGATTTTTATATTTTCATCCATATTAATATGACTCTCTATCATAGTTTTCTCGACTATTGTAATGATTTTCTTAGGGTAATGTAGGAAAGTTGAAGTGAATTTTAACTGAGTTATATAGTTTCTGAAAATAGTTGATTGCTTTAGAACTAAAAATATCATTATTATGAAGGAGTTACCATCTTTATCAAGAAGGTATTTTATCTTGAGTCTCTCACAATTTTCTAATAGTTTAGAATAAAAATATTTGGAATGAATGTCGGCCTCTGTAAGGTTCTTGATTTTGGCTTTTTGCTTAAGATCAATAGCTTGTTGAAAAAAAATTAAGCCTTTGCATATTATTATGATATTATTTGATAATATAGGGATCTTGAGAAGAATCAATAATGAGGTTGTAAAGCATATAGTTTTCTTTTTTAAGTTCTTCAATTTTCCTAACAGAAATAGTTTAGTATTTATTCCATATTTCAAGGTTACCCTTGATCTTCTTTAATTTGCTAGTGATGTTGAACAAGCAATTACCATGCAACTATTGATTTAAAACATCGAAAACTAGGTTAAAACAATCAAATTTAGTATAACAGCTATTCTTATACCTAAAAGAAGGCTTTTGTGCAGAGAGATATCAGTCCTTTTGCAATTTAGATTCACCAAAATAGTAGTACAATCATTGGTGGAACAATTTAGATATTGAGCTAATAGAGAAAAAAATTAGTTGCACATCTTTGGTTTATAAAAATTATACCTATTCTAGAATGTGCGTTATAATTAGCTCCACCCCTCCAAGTAAAACACTACCTTTAGTTTGTAGTTCAAATATATTCAAATGTGAAATGCACTAGAAAATATCATTATTGATTTGATAAAAAATTGTTGACCTGCACTTCTCCTCTCTGATGTGTGAATAACATCATTGAAATCACCTGCTAACAACCGAGCACTACTGTTTTTAGATGCATTACGAACAAGATTCTTCCAAAGTTTTTTTCTTAGGAGTTGATAACTAGCACCATATACAATAGAAACTTGTAGCTAAAAACCGCCAATGTTGGTAAGAAGACAAGTGATGCACTAATCGTCTATACATATAATTTGATGATTCCGTTGTTCGTTGTCATATGCAATAATGATTATGCCTTTGCAATTTGAAGAACTATTATGAATAAAATCCTACTTGTTAAATTTCAAGGCATAATTAGATATTGATTGGGTAGAAATCTTGTGCTCAACAATAGCCACAACATTAATTTCCTTATTACAGATTGAATTAAACAAATCTTTTTAGCCAGTCATAGAATTTAAACCGCTCACATTCCAGAATAGAAGCAACATAGTTATTATTTATTTTTTGAAATGCCATGATTTTTACACCCTAGAGGCATATGTCATCCTTGCTTTTCTTAGATTTTGACTTTGATCTAGTTTTGATATGAAATACAAGCTTATTCCATTTTGGATTTGATACAAGTTGTTCATCACTGATTGTTACTCCTTACCTTGTAGATTATTTAGATTAATTTTGCATCTCTTTTTACTTAAACTATTAATTGAACTATTAAAATCATCCATTGCTATGACTTCAGATATAAAATTGGCATTTTCATCATGTTCAGAAGTAGATGATTTGCTATTTTTCCTTCTGATCAAGAAGAAAGAGCATGTCATCGAAACCATAGGAGATATGTTAAAGTAATTTATTATTCAATGAAATCACTTCAGATAAAATATTTTTTAAATTGTAGAGTGCCTCATTATAGTTCTTAGTACCATCATTTGTTACCATTTAAGTACTATCAGTTGTAACCATGTCAGTAGTTGCTAAAATTTCAAAACTATTTGTCATATTAATATCTTTACTTCTAGTATTTTGATTCATTTCATCTTCCAAAATTATTGTTGATGACTTCTTTCCTTTCGTAGAAGAAAAGTCACCAACTTTTAGCATATTAGTATTGTATTTATCGTTAAGATCAGATTGAGAATAATTCTTGCATTCAATCTTAGTATTTTGCCACATAATGTCATCGACATCAATACCAGTGCTTTTTCTGAACCATCTTTCTGAATCCATACCCTTTTTGCATTGCATGTATTGATATTATTCCTAAATATTTTATATTTATAACAAACAATGGGGTACCTTTCATATACAACCTTTTGCTTTAAAATATTCCCATCATCGCACTTGATTAAAATTTATGTAGGAAAATTAAAGTTAGCATCAATCTCTATAAGAACTCTAGCATATGAAATATGAACTAAGTCTCCTGTTACTTGACATGATCCAACTTTACAGGATGACTAAGAATTGATGCGATACAACTTATTGCTTCAACGAACAAGAAATTAAGATCCTGGTTGGGCAACTGATCCATGTGGGAATTGAGTGAAGGAATTCTTAAGACTTCGTTCTAGGAACCCACTTTTTCATAAATATTAATTTTTTGTTGAAAAAATGGGCCTATAGACAAAATATTCTCACAATCCTCTACGTTATCAAGTTTTATAGTAAAAAGCCATGTAAACAACTGATAGATATTTTTTATATCACATGTATGATAAATGTAGAATTTCAAAAATTTGTAGTAGGGCCTGTTACCATTAAAATAGAATACAATGGAATTATTTCACTTCTTTCTGGATTTATCTACTAGTCTTTACTGATTGAGGCAACTTTGAAGCTGTTGAAAATTGCTGGCTGATAGAAATTTAATTGAATTGTTGTGATAATTATGCTCTTGAATGATATCTTCCCAAGCTTTAGAATAATTATTTTTCAGATCAGCTGAAATACTATTTGAATTTGGTAGTAGACCAGGGAATTCATATAATGATTCCAAATTAGGGTTTTCTGAGGATGATTGGAAGAATTATTTAGATGAAGAAGATTACCCATGTTTGCAAATTTAGCTTGATGACTTGCATGAGAAGTATAAGTGGAAAACTCGGGGGAGGGGGCATGATCACTCAGAGGAGAAATTAAAGTCGTGGATGTAAGAAGTAGACACCATTAACAGAACTTGATAATTATACCTATAAGTATCTTTCAAATACTCCAATAACCTCTTTGTAATGCAAGGGAAAGGATGCGTCCAGTTGATCTCTCCAGAGTTCGATATCGTGTGGGAGCCTCATGCACTATGTTCCATCTACTCAATATTGGAGCAACCTTGATTTTTCTGAGACTATGATTTAAATATTTTCTGAGATGGATATTTTTTATGCTATTATGTACTTTTTATTCCTTTCATTGTAAGTTTGAAAGTTTGTTAAATTTAGATTATATTTTCTTATTTCAGTCTTAAAATGTCAAAGGTTGAGCCTCAGCGATCTACATTTCTTGGCACAATATGTGTTGAAACTGAGTTTTGGATCCATGTAACAAGTGATGTTTGCTATCATAGTTCGAATTAGAGATTAGATTCAAAATACATTAGGAAATTAGGATGTATTGAGCTGGGAAGTTAAAGCACTTAGCAGTTCTATAGCAATGGAGGTGCAAAAAGGTATAGCGGATATAAAGCGGAAATATATTGGGAATATAGTGAAGGTGCAAAAAGATTTATTAGATAGGAAACCAAACATTTAAAATTATTTAACTATCATTCTCACATTACATGAGTAGAATAAAAACTAATATTAGTTGATCTTATATAACCAAGTCAAACAATATCATGGTTACATATGTTAGATAGATGACTGTAATATATTTTTACAATATATTGGACACTCAAGCCTTAAATTTACTCTTTACACTAACTTTATTAAATTTTTTAAAAAAGAGAACCTATAAATCAAGTTCTATATATATATATATATATATATATATATATTGCTAAAACGATGTTAAAATCCTTAATTTAGCGAATGCAACAAGAAACAGCAGGACTAAAAGCGAATTTATTGTTCACCGGTGCTAAACTGAAATAGCATAGTTCGGGATTTTGCGGGGTTTTAACTGCATAGGTATTGAGAGAACATAATTGAAAATGTTTTCAAAAAAATGGTTTTTTAAAAGTTATTATTTAAATGGTCTCCAAAAAAATTAAAACTATAATTTTCAAAAAACACACATAAATATAAATAAAATATTTTCAAGAAGCTTTACAATAAATTTCATATATCAAAATATGTCTAATTTGTTTTATGTAGATTCACACTTATCCCAATATTATTCTTTATCTCTTAATAATATTTATGCTATATGCAATCAAGTTACAAGGCATAAACATCCTGATTTGGTTTCGCTGGTATCTCTAAATTACCGGACATGCTAAGCTCAATCCCATTAGAGAGAGCACAGAGAGAGTGACATGGGGTGTACATGCCATCCAGCTTCCATTCTAGTTTTTTTTCTAAAATTTGCAATGATTTTTTAGCCTCATAGGCAATCCACATATAGGGACGGTGTCTTACATAGACTTTAGGACATGGATCCATCCTTATGAGAGAATAGTTGGTGTGATGGGTTTGGCAGATGTTTTGAGATGGTAGTTAGCTACTTGAAAGCTGTAGGGTAAGGCATTAAGCTAGTGGAATGTTATTGAGTCAGAGACTAATGTGGTTAGATTTCTCGAGATAAATTCTGTAGAAGATTTAAGATGAAGTTCCTCCCTAGGGTAGTGGAAGGTGTTTAACTAGAGAAGTTTATCCACCATCCTAAGCAAGGGTTGCAACAGTAAAGGAATATGTTGATCAATTTAGAGAGCTAGCCATAGTCGGTACGGATTTGATTAGTACAACACTCAAGGTGCTCTTAAATTTGACAAATGGCTGAACTAATCTCTCCATGGTCAAGTTGTTAATCATATTCCTATGAGTGCTACTTATGAATGGCTAGTGGAGATGGAGATGACATTACTCGCTATCGTTTCCAAAAAAGGAAGTGAAAATGAAGGCTTATAGGGTTGGATAGAAAAGGAACTAGAAGAATAAGTAGAATAGAGCACTTAGACCTTAGTATAAGATTCAGAATAAGGGCATGCGTTTTAGTAAGTGTGTTAGGATGGGGCACTTTTCTAGGGATTACATTATGGATTTCTCAAAGATGAAGTGTTACAACTAAGATCAACATGGGCACTTAGGGAGGGCCTACAAAGCCCCACCAGACTTCTACTCAGGTGGTTCTGACTTATGGAGTAGTGGAAGTCCCTAGCTTAAGTGCACAACCAATAATCAATAGGGGAAGAAAGCAAAAATAGAAGGCTTGTTGACTCATTGTGGTTTGTCTTTTACTTATTTGCACATTATTTAACACTGGGATTTAACATTCTTCATTTCTAGTAAACTTTTTAATTACTTACACGTAGACACTAGTATAGTCATAGTCCCTGTAGTTGTGGCCAAGCCTGTAAGAGTAGTTTTTTTCTATGGCATGTAGTGGTTTGAAATTGTTTTTTTTAGTGGTCATGTTTTCTTGTGGTCCCTTTTCATTCGGATTCTCTAGGTTTGGATTGATACTAGGCATGGGTTGGATGATTTTTTATGAAGCTATGTTAGATGGTGATAGAAAGGTCATTAGGAATGTAGTGGTAATAACTTAGTGTACTTTTACTTGTATTTGTTGTACCTATCACATAACGATTTAAACATGGTGCATATAGTTAGAGATTTCCCAAATATTATTGCTGAGATTACTGGTTTCCCACTAGAGAAGGATTAAGTTTAGGACCCATCTTATTATAAATGGTAGACCTATCTACTTACAATTAAAGCATATGGATCCTAAGGAAAGACACTAGTTGAACAAGATGGTTAATAAGTTATTGGAGACGGGTTTTATTAAGAGGATTATCATAAAATAGGGAGAACTAATCGTCTTTTATTTGAAGACAAATTGTTTCTTAGAATCTAATTGATTACATGAAGAATACATAAAGAAGAATCAGTATCCATTGCCCCATATTAATGATATCTTTGATCAATTAGTTGGAGCTAGAGCACTCTCGCAGAATGACTTGGCTATTGGGTTCATTGGTTACATGTAGCTAAAAATAGATTTCATAAAATGTCACTTTCTGCATACACTTGGCAGATTGTATATGTCACTAGTCATTCCCTACGAACTGATCAATACACCACGTAATTTTGTTGATTTGATGAGTCGAGTATTCAAAAGGTTGTTTAAAAAATTTGTCATAGTATTTTTTTAATGACATTCTTGTATACATAAGGAGCGTGTCGACCCCTAACGGACCGAATTCCCACTTCAGTTTCCCACTTCTCTATTTGATTTATTTTCAAATTCTGATTTATTTTATATTCATATATTCTCCTTACACGTGTACAAACTTCTAACCTTTACATCTTCCTCATACGTTGTCCATTTTATGCAAACTTGGAGTTTATCTTACCCGGAATTCCAAGACGAACATAATGGTTCAGTCCATTTTACTTAATTCATAATATTTAATTAAGCACCTTTTATCTTATTGTTAATAATGTCCTTTAAAATTACGGGGTGTTACATATCATCTGAGGAAGTTAGTAAAGAGCTAAAAAATGATATTGGGAATTCGTGAAATGAGGAGTTGTGATGCGGGTCTAGAGAATTTGATGAGGAAGTTAGAGCTAGATATGTGAGGAGGAAAAGAAATCGAGGAGAAATAAACTAGGAGGAATTAACGTGGAAAGGAGAATGGGGGAATGCTTGGGAATAAATTAAATGAGAAGGGAAGAACACGGAAATAAGAAACCTTCTGGATATCAGATTTTCCATATCAGCAATGGTGTTTTCCTATTTTCGATTATAAGTAATAGATTAATTAATAGAATAATAGATTAGTGTGTGAATATATTACCGGAAGATTTACTTCGTGTGACTATGTTATCGTAACTAGTATTATTAGGCAATAAATATTTACTTATCATATATAAGACTGACAGTGTGCAATATTTATTAGACAATAAATATTGACTTATTATATATAAGACCTGAAAGTCTGTGATACTTAAAAAAACCATCACAAGTACTTTGAACATAAAGGAAACAATTGAAATATTCCATTTCTTTGAATATTAAAAATTAAAACGACCGAAATCCACTTTATGCCCATATTTGATTTTTCATCACTAACGCAATTTTATGTCATCTTTGCTTTTAATATCCTATTTTGCAAGTCGCCAATAAAAAGAGACCACATGGATTGAGGCCGCAAAAGAGATCACGTGGATTGAGATTTGTATCATTATATTTGATTTAAAATGACCCGTTAAATTTATAGCCGGAGAGGATTGTATGGATTACATCTCTGCAATAAACTAGAGAAAATATGTTTGAGCCATTTTAGATGATGACATATTAGTGTGAAATTGTGAAACATTTTAGAAAAAATTAAAGTTAAAACTTTTATAGTCAAGTGTTTAGAGAAAATAACAATGTATGATAAGTTATTAACGAATGATTATTTAATATTAATTATTTACATTTTAATTATTGTTTATCAATTTATTAACTGTTAATTAATTCATATTTTAAAATAATTATTAATAATTAATAAACAAATAATTTTACTAAAAACACTACTAGGATATTAAACGAAATCTTCAATTCAAAAAAATTGTTAGAATATACTTTTTTTGACACATTATCACACAACTCAACATTTTTTTGAATGAAAAGTTAAAATGATATTAGAAAAATTTAGGGGCTAACCGCATAAAAACTTCTCCTTCTGTATATGTGTTAATACATTTTATCTACCTATTATTATTGATAGATAATCATCCTTCAATAATCTTATACTAATGACAATATTTACCTACCAATAAATCTACCGCTGAATATTGGTGGATAAAGGTTCTTTTTACCTACCCATATTTATATTGGTAGGTAAAGGTCAAATTTCTTGTAGTGATGTTTATGCCATAATTGTGATCTTTTCACGTTTGTGTAATCAATACTGTATGAATCGATGTATGTTTTGATTGAATTGATTGCATTGTTTGAGTTGTCTATTCGAATCGGTTGTCGTAAATCTTATGATCGAAGGACAGAGCAAATTGAGGGTTCAGATAATCGGATTCTGATGAAGCTTGGCAAAGGAGATATCTGGAGGATACCGAGATGGTGCTTGTAAAATTTCATCTCGAAATTCTCTAAGTACATGGACCGACACCGGTCCATCGTGGACTGGTACCGATCCATCATGGACCGGTACCAATCAATAACGATGGTTTGGATAGAAGTAAAATTTGGTATTGTGCATCCTGATGAATAATCGAGGCTACTGGAAAATTTTCAAGTCATTCGAAGTTGTTTTGGATGGGTCGAAGGTTGATTACTCGAGACACGGATGGACCGATAGGAGTTTCTATAGGAATGTCGAATCGATCGGAAAATGGACCGGTAGGAATATATCGAGATAAGGATGGAACGGGGCCAACTACTTAGCAGAAATTTGCTAAGTATATGGACTGGTACCAGTGCATCATGGACCGGTACCGATCCATCAGGGATGATGGGTCGGTGTTGAGTTTTGGTGCGGAGGATTTTGGTGGCTCCCGTGGGTTGCTGGTGAAGTCCGGTAATGAATTGATTTTGGATGGTTGACATGAAAATCAATGATGATTGATGCTTCGATTGTGAAATCAAGTTGAAGTGGTCGGGGTTGGATTGATGTGATACTAGTCGCAACACGATATACAATCTAGTAAGACGATGGATTGACTTAGGTGGGAGTTGATTAAGGATGACAATGGAATTGGTTTGAGAAGTCACTCGAATTAAAGATGTGATCACCAAGAAGAAAGGTTGGATGGATTTGAAGTGCCAAGGAATCATCGATAATTGGAGTGTTCTAGTGGACTCAAAGCAGGGGTATCATGGGATTCCATCAATATCAGAATGGACAGATCACGTACCATAGGAAGCCATGATGGGCCTAGTTGTCTTAGTCGGCTAAGGCAAATATATGTAGTCACAATGGCATATGGTAGTTTTTCTGGAATCAGGGTTTTCTATTAGCCCTTTTGATCATTGAAAGTAAGTTCGATTATCGATGGATTCAAGGATGTAGTCGGTGATAGTTAGGATATTGGATGTTATGGTTGATGGTATGCTTTCTTCTCTATTTTTCTCTGGGTAAACTATCAACATAGGATGTCAAAGAGAAGTGGAATTGGGGGTCTTCCTTTCCTATTATGTGATGGCATGTGATGGGTGGATTTCACATGTTAACTTTTTGGTTCCTGGGCAGATCGGATGGTTGATCCGCCTATACTCATATTATCTTGTGTAGTTGTTGTTAGTTATTTTATCGCTCAATGGGACTGTTGTTGTAACGACCCAGAAAATCTGAACCAATTTAAAAAAAATTAAATTGGCTAAAATAGTGGATTTTAAATATTTAAAATAAATATTTTAAATAATAACGATGAAAAGTATGTTTGAATCGACATTTGATATAATTAATTCTAATTATAAACAAGGCCTGAAATGGCGCGGCAGTTTCAAATTTTCGTTTCAAACTTTGACTGACTGTACCAGGTGCAAACAAAATGGATTTGAGTGAAACCAAAAATATTTAAATCTGTTAGTGAATACCTTTCTAACGAATCTGAAAAATCGAAGTTTCATAGCGGGAAGCAAAAGTTATGGCCAAATGAATTTTCAGAAAGGTCGCAATGGAATTTATATAGCCCGTGAAATTGGCCATTTTGCAAACGACCTCGGAATTCGATGAAACCACTTTTGTTGGATCCGGATATGAAGTTATTATTAGGTTTCAAATTTCATAATTTTTGAAGCTAGTATGTGAGCGTGGCAAAGGAAAATGTGTTTTGGTCAATTACAGTTAAATTGGATCGACCAGAAATGGGCCTTTTTGCAAACGGTCTCAGAATTCGACGAAACTAGTTTTGTTGGGACTGTATTGTCAAAACATAGCTAGATTTATTTTTCTGGAATTTTTTGAATCAGTTTGTGGCCCTGGCAAATTGAAATGTATGTTCAAATCGAATATTGAATGTTATATATTTTAAATTGAATGAAAACTGATTGAAACAGTTGAATGGACCTTCGAAACATATCCCATTGTGTTCGAAATGGCGGTAAAATGCTAGGGACGACAGTCATTGGGTTTGGATTGGTGTTAGTACGTAAAGAGGGGTATTTTTGGATTTTAAAAATTTATAAATATAAAAAAAAATCATTGGTCAAACTATTTTCTCTCTCCCCGATATCCTTCAGCGACGAACAGTGGCCAGCGTTCAAACTTTCCCATCCATTTTCTGATCAATCCACTCACTAATATCAAAAGCTCCAGTTGAAGATTTTGAAGAGCTCGAGACGAGCTTCAAATCCATACCTGGTTTCGATTTTTTCGTTGAGTATTTTGGGAGAATCACCCTCGAGAAGTTCACCCATTCGTCGCCAGTTTCCGCCGCCGATTCAGTTGCGAGTTCACCGTCCTCCAGCGCGGTGGTGCGCCTCTCCTTCCTCTTTCACGTGGTATACTCCGATCGGCTCCAAGTAGCACGGATCGAAAGAAAAATCCAAACCTAGTTTTGAAGAATTTCAGAAGGTATACGGCTATGATAATTTTCAGCTGTTTTAACACCTTTAAACTGTTGCAAACATTGAAAAATCATATCTTTTTCGTTTTTTGTCAAAATCCTGTGAAACAAGAGACAGTGGACTCGTGTGGACGTCTTCTACATTCTAGAAGAGACCGCATATTTTTCTGAGCCTTTTGCTATTTTTGGTGGAGTGGAACCCAATGTGAGATTTCTAATTTATAAACGATATGGAAAACGACGATGTATAAATTATATAGTCGATGTATGGGTTATATAAGCGTTGTACACCTCTTGTATAAGCGTTGTATAAGTTGTACGTTCGATGTATAAGTTGTATATGCGTTGTAAAAATTATATATGTGTTGAAATAGAAGTGAATTGCTATATATAAATATATATATATACACGCCCCTGGTCCACAAACCATGGACGATATTTATTGGTTGTGATTGGTGTGAAAATTGATTGATAGCGAATGGTTGATTGGAATTGTTTGTGGTTGATATTGATTGGTTGTGGTTGAAAAATACCCGTTTGTGGTTGAGAAATATTTGGTTGAAACCACACAGGATTAGTTTGTGGAAATGAAAAAAAATATACATGCCGCCTGCGTGCGAACTAGATGCATGATTCCCCATTGTCAAAAGCTACGAGGCTTTAAGGTAGAGCGAGGAGCCGTACTAGGGACGGTCCCGGTTTTAACTACCCTGCCGTTATGCTGCCGAAATTTTGAATAATATTCATGTGTTAGAATTATTTTCCTGTGTTGAAATTATATTCGTCTGTTGAATAGAAAACCTTCATGTGTTGAATAGAAATTCATTCATTGAATCATATTCATGTGTTGAATGGTATTCGTGTTTTGAATAAATTGTTTTAACAATAAAAAATCACATTTTTACTCTATATATACAAACTATAGAAAACCTTCATGTGTTGAATCGATATTCATTCGTTGAATTGAAATTCATGAGTTGAATGGTATTCGTGTTTTAAATATAAAAATCACCTTTTTATCGATATATACAAACTATAGAAAACCTTCATGTGTTGAATCGATATTCATTCGTTGAATTGAAATTCATGTGTTGAATGGTATTCGTGTTTTAAATATAAAAATCACCTTTTTATCTATTTATATAAACTATAGAAAACCTTCATGTGTTGAATCGAAATTCATTCGTTGAATTGAAATTCATGTGTTGAATGGTATTCATATTTTGAAAGAAATTGTTTTATAATAAAAATCCTATTTTTATCACCTATATTAACTATATAAAATAATCTTGTTTTGAAATAAATTGTTTTATAATAATATCATTTTTATCAAATAGAAGACAGTTAGATAAAAATATCATTTTTATCAAATGTATGAAAAGAATATAGTTTTGAAACCGAAGAATCGATATATATATATAAATAGAATTGAAATATATCGAATAAGGAAGCTGCAGTTCGTATTTTGAAACCGTGATTTCAAACGATTAGTGTGGGAGATCCGACCATCGGATTTTCCTGAAACCGCAACCGTTGGGTTCGCTTTGGAAATATCTTTCCAATGGCACCAACTTAGTAAAAATCTAACGGTTGGATTGTCTAGAATGTTTAATTCAAATCTGAAGAAAAACAGCGCCAGAATCGATTATATATATATATAATTATATTAAATCGAATAACGACGCTGCAGTTCGTATTTTGAAATCGAAACTTCAAACGATTATACCGGGAGATCCGACAGTCGGATTTTCCCGAAACTGGAACCGTTGGATTCGTTTTGAAAAGATCTTTCTAATGATGTAAATTTTGTGAAGATCCAACGGTTAGATTTTCAGATATGTGTAAATCAAATCTGAAGAAAAACAGTGCCACGACCGCGTTATGGCCCGAAGCGTCGTTTTTAATAAATTGGCTATTTTAAAATAAATAAAAATAGCGATAAATCGTTATAAAATATTATAAACGATATGCTTGTGAAATTTAGAAATTAACTGAAGGTTGGATAAGTCGAATGGTTTCCTGGATGTTGTACTGATGTTGGTTTCGGCCTTCGGGGTTAACATTTGGGAAATCGTTAATTGACGGTTAGTGACTAATGAAATGAAATGATGCGTATGTATGTTTTTGTTGCACTTGTTTATTATATACACGAGTTTCTCAGAAAGACCGGGTTTATCCGATTCTGAATAACTGAATCGACGATAAGAAGTCGAAGATGAAGACGGGGGTTGAAGACCGATCTTCACCTCGTTTGGATGGTAACTGATGTCCTGATTGGGAGGCATCCCGAAATATGGATAATGAGTGGCAATCGTCCGGACGTACGTGGGGATCGATGAATATGCGAGGTATTTAGTGCCTCCGATTTCGTTCAGACCCAGAATGGACTTACAAATGGACTGTGTGTCTGACATTGGAATTCATTCTGTGCGATTGATAACCATCAGTTGCGTGGTGTAAATTGCCTTTGTGGCATGCTAAGATGCAGTGATCAAGGCTTCTGTTGAAAAACAAAGTCTTGTGGTGATGATCAAAGCACCGCCTGTGTGGCGTAGCTTTGGGTATAACGTGAATTCGCGAGCCTCTCACCCCGGTATGAACCAGAAACGGGAGAAGGACCTCAGGGAGGGCATGCGTTTCTTTCTAGCTAGGAGTTGTGACGGTGTTTTTACACGGCCTGACATTTTACTTATGTGGATGATGGATAGCGAGGTGCCTCGGATATATCGGTCGATCCGGGACCGATGGAGTCATTCGTTGGATCATTTACGCCCCATAGGGCGGAGAAACGTAGTGTTCAGGCATAAAAATCCACATCGATGGACCGACCCTGACGATCCAAGGGCCCCCTGAGTCTAGGCCCTGAGACATGGGCTAGATTGTCTCGAAGTCGGTAAGGACTATCTTTTGCCTTGGTTCATGACGGAAATCCAATTTCCAAATACGTGACTGTGCGGTTTTGATTGTATACCTATATATGGCGACATAGTGGCATGGGGCGCTCATGTCGTCTATGATTGATAGTTATGATTTGAAATTGTTTTTGAAACATATAAACACTAGTAGTAATATCAAATGCTTTTGTTTTATTCGTATCAAGCATATTTTGGCCATTATAAGGTAAAACTCTATCCTCCGGTTTGCGTTGCATTGTGTGATGGGAACTGAGTCTTATAATGGCTTCATTTTTATAAAAAGCATTGCGATGTTTAAAAGAAAGATTTGTTTTTAAAGCACTGGCAATCCAATGGAGTAAACCTGTTCCACGAAAGTGGCGTGGTCCTGTGATTAGCCATATTATAAATGTGTTGAGTAGATTTCTCATACCAGTCCCATGACTGACTCGTAGTTTGTTTCACTTTCAAACTCGGGTGCCCCTTTTCTACACGGGCAGCCTTGTATTCAGGTTTAGCTGGCTCTTTCTGGATAGCTGGAGCTGAAGATGGATTCTATTATTTATCTCTTTTTATGTTGTTCAGCTCCTATTGTACATTATGTTTGTTTTCCACTGTAGACATTTATGTATAGCTGAACTGTATTTGTACTAAGTATGATCCTGTATATTGTGTAACTCTGATGATTGCGTTTATCCAGTATATTCTATTGTGCATTATCTGGTGTATTTATTTAATTCTGTCCTGCTATTATCTGTTTATGTGTTATATTCTAAGGATTACCCTTGCCACCGTCAGTACGGTGTCTGGGGTCGTCTCAGTTGTCTGACTCATGGTTTTATAATTTTTTATTACCTTGGATTGTTCATCAATGTTGTTGATGAGCATACTAAGTAGCAAGTAGCTGTTGTACGGAGATGAGCAGGAGGATGGTGTACTATTACTACCTACTATATATATTTTTATTTTATATTTCCACCATATGTTGACGGTTATTACGACTTGAGAGATGTAGTGAGGCATACTGTATTCAGAGATTCATGTACTCAGATGTGTTGTACTTGAGATTCTACGATTTTATGAAGAATAAATTTTTTGTTCATTTATGCTTTACTACTATATCCTGCTGTATATTTTATTATTATATATTATCCATGCACTGTGAGTTATACGAAAGCTTTTATTTCTAGTTATTCTTCATTGATGATCGTCTTATATTGGCCTAGCACGTCATACAATGCACTTTTTTCCTTAGTTCGGTGTAGGAGGTATGGGGCCGTCGTCATGCTTGCAATTTTTATTGGATGATTACTATATTATATATATATAATGTATATTATAGTAGGTTAGTAACCACTTGAACACCAATGCGGCTTTCTTTAATGTGAATTGATCATTCTCGTTTCAGCTAGAGAACGACGATGATCTTTGAGACACGCTACTAGGGTTGAGCCTGGGGCAGGAGGATTAGGTAAGGGTAGACAATCGGGAGCTGCAGCTACTATTCCTGATTATCCTGCTATGTTCGAGGTCATGATGACAACGATCATGAGGAGGATGCCCACTCCATGAGCAGTAGTAAAGCATGGTGTTCTAGTGCACGCACCTAGGGTGTTGATTATGTGAAGTTTTGCAAGGACCACACTTCCCTAGGTGGCAAGCCATTTGTTGCGGTGGAAGTGACTGTTGGGACTCAGAATTGGTTGGATGCTTGTATTTGAATTTTTGTAGACTTGGGAATTGACGTTGCAACTAAGAGGAAGCTTGCATCAAGGCGGCTGCTAGGACAAGCGATGGATCGGTGGAACTCTATTACTATAGAGACTGTAAAGGACCATATTACTTGTGATCGGTTTAGAACCAAGTTTGAGGAGAGGTTTATTTCTATGGTACAAAGTTGATAC
This sequence comes from Allium sativum, assembly GCA_030737875.1. Lineage (NCBI taxonomy): Eukaryota > Viridiplantae > Streptophyta > Magnoliopsida > Asparagales > Amaryllidaceae > Allium > Allium sativum. Next base: position 580,033,844 of record CM060909.1, on the reverse strand, counting down.
TCTTTAAGAAGTTTTTCAAGCTTAAACAAGGTGGAAGACCATTTTTGAGTATGTGGCTAAATTTGAAGCTTTATCCAAGTATGCTCATTCATATATTGAGACTCTTTATCAAAAGAGTGAGAAATTTATCTTGGGACTGGATAAGGGACTTAGGAAGCAAATTATCGACCATATTAATGATTCTTACGAGAATTGGTCGAGAAAGCTTTGAGGAAGCAGAGTTTGTTTCCGAAGAAAGTGGAGGTTATTGTTGAGGTTAAGGAGGGATCGAAACCACATCAAGGAGGTAATAATAAGAAAAAGTGGAATGGTAAGAGAAAACGATAACAGTAAGGAAAGAATGCGCCGAAGAAACAAAATGGCGAGATTACTTGTTATAACTGTCAACAAAAGGGTCATCTTTTTGAGGATTGTAAGAATGCTAAGGTGGAAAGGAAGTGGTTTAACAGTGAAAACTTGGGCATATGAAGAAATATTTTCTAGAACCAATGAAGGATAAGCAGGTTATGAAAGTGTATGCTTTGGATGTCATGTCGTCTTCCCCAAGGGGTCCGACTGTGGAGGAGAAGAGTGTTATTGTGCAAGGTGCGCTTTCTATTAGGGGCATTTTAGTTAGAGTTTTATTTGATACTGTAGCATTGCTTTCTTTTATTTGTAATGAGCTAGTTTGCAAGTTAGGTTTAGAATCTAAGATTGTCGAAAAACCGTTAGTTGTGACTAACTCGATAGTGGGTTCATCTAGTCTTTGTATGCATTGTCGTGGTCAAGTTTTATTGAGTCATGGTTGCTTTTTTGTGTGTGAATGTTTTATTTTGAATTTCTATGGGCTTGGGATTATTTTGTGTATGGGTTGGCTCAAGAAATATGAGGCTACAGTGGACTGTGTGAGGCTTTAGGTGATAATCGGGAATGTTGAAGGGAGAATGATTGTGATACATTGTCTACCAGAGGATGGAGTTCTGGTTAGCTTCTTATATTTGCTTTTGTTTATATGGGATGGGTTGTCATCTGTGCCAATCGTAAGAGAGTTTTTCTGATGTGTTTGATGGAATCAAAGGGTTGCCACCACAGCGAGAGATTGAGTTTTAGATTGATTTAGTGGATGGATCTAGGCTTATCGTTACGCCTCTTATGGAGATGGCGCCTAAGGAATAGCGAGAGTTAGAGGTGCAAGTGAACGATCTTTAGAGTAAGGGATCCATTCGGAGAAGTGTATCCGAGTGGGGGTGTACCAGTCGTGTTTGTGACCTACGCCGATGAATCATTGTGATTATGTATGGAATATTGTGAGCCGAATAAGGTAATCAAGAAGAATAAGTATCCATTATCTAGAATCGATGACTTGTATGATCAGCTTCACGAAGCTAAGATGTTTTTCCAAATGGATTTGGCGACGAGATTTCACCAATTGATAGTGGCTAGAGATAATGTGTCGAAGACTGCTTTTAGGACACCATCCGAATTTTATAAGTGGTTGGTGATGCCATTTGGATTGACTAACACGCCAACATATTTAGTGGATCTTATGAACTGAGTTTTTAGGAATCAGTTGAATAAATTCAAAGTTGTGCCTGTGGATGATATATTGGTTTATTCAAGGACGGAAGAACATAAGACATACTTGAGGATCGTTTTGGACATCTTACAAAAATATCAGTTGAGGCTAAGTTTTCGAAGTGACACTTCTGGAAGGAAGAGGTGAGATTCTTGGGTTATGCCATATGGGAAGAAGGAAAAGCGGTGGATCCCGCTGAGGTGGTTGTAATCCATGATTGGGGTAGACCCAAGAGTGCGACGAATGTCAGTAGTTTCCTTGGTTTAGCTGGATATTATCGACGATTTATCAAGGATTTCTCTAAGATAATTGCACCATAAACCAGATTGACGAAGAAGAATCAAGTCTTCGCATTGAATGTGAAGTGTGAGCAAGCTTTTGAGATTTTGAAAGAGAGAATGACGAGTGCTCCTGTTTTGACTATACTGTAACACCCCACCTCCGTTAAGGTCACTCACAAAGGGAATGCCTTAATTTTGATGGAGCATTTTAGTAGACAGAACAGAAATTTAAAAGACAGATAAAACATTACTTGAAAAATTAATAACTTTATTACAACAGAAACTGAAGTAAGTTTGGTTACATCTTTTCAAATCACAATATCAGAATTCAAGTACAAAATATCAGTCTTGTACAAAAGCCTTCAGAACGCACGGTTTTTTAAAATCATAATCCCCAACATAAACTGCCATGGAAAGATAGAGCCAAGGCCAAGCGGTACTTCAAGCAGAGAAAATCCGAATCAAGCTCATATACTTCCACCCTAAAAACCTAGGGAGGGGGAACGAAAGAAAAGGTGAGAAAACAAGCAAGGTCAGACATAAAGTCTGGCAAGTCCAGTGACTTTCAGCATATGAATAGATAATAATATCATGACATGAAAATAAAGCTGGATAAGAGACAACAGCAACAAGAGTAACCGATATACTTAAGCTAAACAGAAGAAACAGAATGATATAGCCCAAGTTATGCTTCTTACTTAGATCTTACTTCTCTGCACTAATAGAAGTATAACAGGATTAGGTGTTACCCTAATGTCTAAACTGAAATAGAAACGGAACAGAATAATCTATACAGAAACAGAATGCTAGTAATGGGCCTTTACCACCCCAACAGACAGAAGGTACATAAACGAAATCAGAGACGGAAACAGAATGTTAGAATTAGGTGTACACTAGTAAATGGGCCTTTACCACCCCAATAGACGGTACCACGCAGAAACAGACAGGTGTGACCACCCAACAGAAATAGACGGTACCCCAACGGAAACAGATAGAACTAAGTGTACCCTAAATCTACCCCAAGCGATCGGCTCCCTAATACATAAATACCCTGTGCCAGCCCACAGAAGGGTGTATCACTCCCTAAAGTGGAAACCTTTGAATGACACGAACCTATTTACAGATGTCACGACGTCTTACATCCTCAGAGGCAGACCATGATCCATGCACACACTTGAACCGGTTGGAACGCACCATTAACACCCCTCGCCATTATCAGAATGAACCGCTTATAATTAGTTCAGTAAGCGTGCCTGGACCCTACCTACTGTTGGGTCATAATTTTGATACCAGACAGGGTTACTGACTAATATGGGTCCCAAACAACAGATAACACAAGTATTTTCCCTCCTAACCTTGTTTCCCTAGACTAATGGATTTCAAATTAACTTGTTTACAAGTTTTCGGACCTACAGAGTTCAGATCAACTAGTTCACAGATCAGAAAATCAGTCAACAGGTTTTCAGACTAACGGATCAGATGTTTAGTTTTAACAGACTTACAGATTGGCTAACTTTGTATTGGGCCTATAGATTCACGAAACAGGTTTATTAATTCATCAGTCCAGTTGGTTTATCCCTATCCACCCAACACGTTTTAGACATCATATTTATCTCATATTTGCATTAATTAAATATTAATGCGTAGACCTCTCACATTAGGTCGGTAGCTTGTGGCTGCTGGATAAGCCAGGCGGTTCCGGGCAGACTTCTGCCACTAGCCAGACCTAACCTCGTGTCTAAGCATATTTTAGTTGTGCCTACGACCTCTCATATTAGACTAGCAGTTTGCGGTTACTGGTTAAGCCGGTTGTGTTCGGGCAGGCTTCTACCGCAAACATGATTCTAACCTCGTGTCTTAGCATTTTTATTATAACTAGTTTATTCCATTACAAATTATACAAATATCAGACTAATCATGTCAATTTAACAGATTTGACTTCTTTTCAAGTCGCAGCAGATTAATCGAATTAACATGTTTTACTCAATCTTAGGTCGAGCCTACGATTTTCATACAAAAGTTACAATCATTCAGCTTTTCAACAGATTTAACAGATTTAGCAGCTCAGGCGGTTCAACAGATTTAGCAGATTAGGCAACTCAACAGATTTAGCAGATTAGGCAAAATAAGCAGATTAGGCGATTCAACATATGTAACAGTTTAGGCAATTCAACAGATTAAACAGGTAACAGGTTTAGCAGATTAGGCAAATTTAACATAATAAGCAGATAACAATTTTAGCCGATTTAAACATTCCTTAAAGTCCTATTCACATATCTTGCCTAATTCATAAGGTAAGCCTAAACTTATATGCCCAAATTATGGTCATAATCCACCATATAACATATGTCCCAATTTTTAGTTAAACTTGCATAGTTCAGAATATTCTCCAAAAACCTTTCATATAAATTATGCCAAATATAGCCATTGATTACAATGCATGTCACATATCCAAACCCCCCTTACTTAGGTGTATTCACACTTAATAATTATCCAATCTTAATATGGATCTTTACACCTAAGTTAAATGCAAATTAATTCTCTTTTTCCAAATTTCAGACTATAATATATATAGTATGTCCAGATCTAGATCTTGAATTACAACTTGTACTATGCATCCAAATCAGTTACATGTTCATAGTTAAACTTTACGCCACAAATCCCAAGTCATATGTCCAATATTATTTATGCCTCAAAACTCAAGACATAAGTTAAATACGCCTTATGTTTTAAATACAACATGCCCAATTATATGTCTCAGATTTATATTCTAAGTTCAACCTATGTTCTTTATGTTCTAAGTCATAATAATCCTCTCCTTCTAAGTCATAGATCATCTTATGCAATATGCCACGAATTTATGTCCAGAATTACAACATGCATTGTATCCTCAAATTAGTTACAAATTGATTTTGCCCAAATATACCTCATTCAATATTCTTCCCAAATTTAGCATTTATGCGTTCATCTCTTATGAGATCTGGCTCAGGCTCGTGGTAGCCTAGCTATCAAACAAAAAGAAAGAAAGAAAGGAGGAAGAAATACAGAACAAACAGAATAATAAAACATAGGAACAGATCTTATAAATAGAAAAAGGGCCTAGTCTCAGATTCAGAATTATAATTATGTCAATATCATGATTAAATTTCATATCGGAAAATAACTGCACTTGCCTTGATTGGATTATAGAAGAAGAGTTGCAGTAGTTCTCTTTTAATCTTATTCAGATTTGGAAGAAGATGCACTAGTTCTAGTTTTGATCCGAACTGAGTAGCGACGCCATTTTTTTATTTTTTTATTTCTATTATCCCAGAGGCAGCATAAGGGAAGAAGAATGGTGTAAAGAGAATGGGGCTAGGGGGCTGTTTATATAGGATTTCAAACTAATTAGATCCGTCGATGAAGCTATAGTTAATCAAGGCCATCCATCTCAAGAGAAGCCAATCAGAAAGTGATAAATCAGCCCTAGTGACACAGCTAAGCCCTAGAAACGGAGCCAGGACCAGACCAAGTAGGTCAGGTCGACCAAGCAGGTCGACCTGTAGGTCGACCCCCAGGTCGACTACATGGTCGACCTGGGTACCCAGGTCGACTCCCAGGTCGACCCCCTGGTCGACCTAAATACTGGGCAGGAAACTTCCGGAGGTCATAACTCCTTCATACGGAGTCCGATTTACGCAAACTCGAACTCTATCTCAAGCAGAATTCCGAGATGAACACAATAGCGTAACCCATTTCCCTTAATTATATCATTTAGAATTAATTATACTTTAATTTGTTAATTTACTGCTAATAGAAAATTCGGGGTGTTACATTCTCCCCTCCTTAAAGGATTTCGTCCCCGAAATCTTCAAGTTAAAAAGAATGCATCCTATCATCCGATCGTCCATTTACTCAACCATCATCCACAAGCAACCATTGTCCTTAAAAGATTTCTAATGTTGTATGTACTTATGCAAGAGTGTGCATATATGTATTTATCTGATGCAAAGATCAGGCGGTCCACTGATTCAGTTGACCTCCTTAATGCGAATTATGTCAGTGCCATGAGTCCAACATGTATGAAATTTTCCTATTTGATACATATCATTTCTATATGAGTGCACAACCGTTCATTCATATGCAACATCCATGTGCTGAGTCAATCATTTTGCATCCGTAAAACTTAAAAAAAAATGCACACACATCCATATGTCGTATGAGAGTGTTTTTGAGCCGATCTAGTGCCTAGTGTGTGTATATGCATCCACGAGCAATCACTAGCAACCGCTTGCATCCACTTGCAACCATCAAACATAATATGTCTCAAACATATGTTTACACCCATTAGTTTCTACCTAAAGGTCGAAGGATAAAGTCGAGTGATAGAAGCAAGTATAATTAAAACTAAAGCTAGGTTCCCATTAGACATCGGTTTAAGAGAATAACTCCCTAAGTATCAACCCCACCGAAATCAACATCAGATTAACACTCAGAGAATAACTCCCATTAAACAAATGCCCAACTGGAAATTTATTTTACACTTTGAGTAAAACTCCTATCCTTTTCAGAAACCTACAGATTACTGATACAGATCAGATTACCAAATGATTCTTAGGAAACCAAGCATGATAAAAATTCAGAATGGATGCGTCATGGTCAACTTAATGCCCAACACAGATGCCCTCAAACCCCAACTTATCACAAACAGATGAGTCGTAACCCTCATGGGGTCTGAGACTATAATGGAACCAGAAACAAGACTAGTATTAAAGTGCAGAGTTTCAATTACAGAATCAAAAATGCCAGAATCAGTAAGAGTTTTTAACTCCTTAATTAGATAAGGAAATTAAACCTTCTACATAAATTTTCTTATTTCAACCCTATCTACCAGTCACTTGAGCATTCGCCTGTCCTCCAGAAGTGGGTTCTGCCCTCTGCCTTTGTCCCCGTTTCTTTGGGCAGTCCCTTGTGAAGTGCCCCATTTCTCCACAGTTGAAGCAAGTGCCTTTCCTTTTTCTGCAATCCTTGTTCAGATGGGTTGAGCTTCCACAAGTAAAGCACTTCTTCTCCTTCTTATCTTCAGTCTTCTTATCCTTTTTTTGTGTTTCCTTTTTGGTCCCCGCCTTCTTATTCTGTGGTCCTTCAAGCTTTTCCTCTTTCTTTTTTACTTTCGGCTTCCTCTTTATGCATTAACGCCATGTCCACCAATTTTTCGAAGGTTTCCCCATAGGAATGTGGGACATCGCCAATCCGTGTAGCGGCTCATTCAAACCTTTAGCAAACCTTAGTGCCTTCTTATGTGGTGTTTTTACCAATTCTAAGCCGAATCTTGCCAATTGATTAAACTTGTTGACGTACTCTCTTACTGATAAATTCCCCTGCTTCAACGCCAAGAACCTTTCTACGTATAGACTCTCTTCCTCTCGTGATAGAAATTTCATCTCGAACCTGTGCCTAAAATCCAACCATCTCTTTACCGGACGCTCTCCATTTATGACCTCCCACCAAAAAGAAGCTTCGTCCTTAAGCAACCATACCGCCAACTGTACCTTTTTCCTATCGTCCACCTCGAAGATAACGAACAAATCCTCATTTTCTTTGAGCCAATTCCTTGCTTCCACGAAGGATTCGGTTCCATTAAAGTTCTTCCAACCCATGGCTCGAAAGTATCTACATATCTTCAGGAAAGTATTCACGCGTAGAGGAGGAGGAACCGCTGCAGCAGGGGAAGGAGGGACGTTCGTTGGGCCCGCATCATTAGCCCTAGCTTCTAGGTACCTCCTGAACCAGCCAGGTATCGGAACGCCCTCCGGAAGGTTAAGATCCCCAGACATGCTGAAACGAAAGAAAAAGGAAAGATTCAAAACAAAGGATAGAAAGATAGGCTATGGCTTTGGGGATTATGTTTTTCAAAATAAACTCTACTTTTGAAAATACTTCCTTTTTAAAAACCTTTTTGAAAATAGTTTTCCAAAACTTTTTATTGAATCCGGTGACCTTCAGCTCTGATACCAAGTGTAACACCCCACCTCTGTTAAGGTCACTCACAAAGGAAATGCCTTAACTTTAATGGAGCGTTTTAGTAGACAGAACAGAAATTTACAAGATAGATAAAACAGTACTTGAAAAATTAATAACTTTATTACAATAGAAACCGAAGTAAGTTTGGTTACATCTTTTCAAATCACAATATCAGAATTCAAGTACAAAATATCAGTCTTGTACAAAAGCCTTCAGAATGCATAGTTTTTTAAAATCATAATCCCCAACATAAACTACCAGGAAAGATAGAGCCAAGGCCAAGCGGTACTTCAAGCAGAGAAAATCTGAATCAAGCTCCTATACTTCCACCCTAAAATCCTTGGGGGGGGGACGAAAGAAAAGGGACGAAAACAAGCAAGGTCAGACATAAAGTCTGGCAAGTCCAGTGACTTTCAGCATATGAACAAATAATAATATCATGACATGAAAATAAAGTGGGATAAGAGACAACAGCAACCGGAGTAACTGGTATACTTAAGCTAAACAGAAGAAACAGAATGATATAGCCCAAGTTATGCTTCTTACTTAGATCTTACTTCTCTGCACTAATACTAGTATAACAGGATTAGGTGTCACCCTATTGTCTAAACTGAAACGGAAATGGAACAGGATAATCTATACATAAATAGAATGCTAGTAATGGGCCTTTACCACCCCAACAGATAGAAGGTACATAAACAAAATCAGAGACGGAAACAAAATAATCCTACGGAAACAGAATGTTAGAATTAGGTGTACACTAGCAAATGGGCCTTTACCACCCCAACAGACGGTACCACACAGAAATAGACAGGTGCTACCACCCAACAGAAACAGACGGTACCCAACGGAAACAGACAGAATTAAGTGTACCCTAAATCTACCCCAAGCGATCGGCTCCCTAATACATAAATACACTGTGCCAGCCCTACAAAAGGGTGTATCACTCCCTAAAGTGGCAACCTTTGAATGACACAAACCTATTTACAGATGTCACGGCGTCTTACATCCTCAGAAGCAGACTAGGATCCATGCACGCACATGACCCGGTTGGAACGCACCATCTACACCCCTCGCCATTATCAGAATGAACCGCTTATAATTAGTTCAGTAAGCGTTCCTGGACCCTACCTACTGTTGGGTCATAGTTTTGATACTAGAAAGGGTTACTGACTAATATGGGTCCCAAACAACAGATGACACAAGTATTTTCCCTCCTAACCTTGTGTCCCCAGACTAATGGATTTCAGATTAACTTGTTTACAAGTTTTCAGACCTACAGAGTTCAGATCAACTAGTTCACAGATCAGAAAATCAGTCAACAGGTTTTCAGACTAACAGATCAAATGTATAGTTTTAACAGACTTACAGATTGTCTAATTTTGTATTGGGCCTACAGATTCACGAAACAGGTTTATTAATTCATCAGTCCAGTTGGTTTAGACCTATCCACCCAACACGTTTTAAACATCATATTTATCTTAGATTTGCATTAATTAAATATTAATGCACAGACCTCTCACATTAGGTCGGTAGCTTGTGGGCGCTGGATAAGCCGGGCGGTTCCGGGCAGACTTCTGCCACAAGCCGGACCTAACCTCGTGTTTAAGCATATTTTAGTTGTGCCTACGACCTCTCACATTAGACTAGCAGTTTGCGGTTGCTGGTTAAGTCGGTTGGGTCCGGGCAGGCTTCTACCGCAAACATGAGTCTAACCTCGTGTCTCAGCATATTTATTATAACTAGTTTATTCCATTACAAATTATACAAATTTCAGACTAATAATGTCAATTTAACAGATATGACTTCTTTTCAAGTCGCAGCAGATTAATCGAATTAACATGTTTTACTCAATCTTAGGTCGAGCCTATGGATTTTCATACACAAGTTACAATCATTCAGCTTTTCAACAGATTTAACAGATTTAGCTGCTCAGGTGGTTCAACAGATTTAGAAGATTAGGCAACTCAACAGATTTAGCAGATTAGGCGATTCAGCATATGTAACAGTTCAGGCAATTCAACAGATTAAACAGGTATTAGGTTTAGCAGATTAGGAAAATTTAACATAATAAGCAGATAACAGTTTTAGCCAATTTAAACATTCCTTAAAGTCCTATTCACATATCTTGCCTAATTCATAATGTAAGCCTAAACTTATATGCCCAAATTATGGTCATAATCCACCGTATAACATATGTCCCAATTTTTAGTTAAACTTGCATAGTTCAGAATATTCTCCAAAAACCTTACATATAAATTATGCCAAATATAGCCATTGATTACAATGCATGTCACATATCCAAACTCCCTCCCCCCAACTTAGGTGTATTCACACTTAATAATTATCCAATCTTAATATGGATCTTTACACCTAAGTTAAATGCAAATTAATTCTCTTTTTCCAAATTTCAGACTATAATATATATAGTATGTCCAGATCTAGATCTTGAATTACAACTTGTACTATGCATCCAAATCAGTTACATGTTCATAGTTAAACTTTACGCCACAAATCCCAGGTCATATGTCCAATATTCTTTATGCCTCAAAACTCAAGACATATGTTAAATACACCTTATGTTTAAATACAACATGCCCAATTATATGTCTCAGATTTATGTTCAAAGTTCAACCTATGTTCTTAATGTTCTAAGTCACAATAATCCTCTCCTTCCAAGTCATAGATCGTCTTATGTAATATGCCATGAATTTATGTCCAGAATTACAACATGCGTTGTATCCTCAAATTAGTTACAAATTGATTTTGCCCAAATATGCCTCATTAAATATTCTTCCCAAATTTAGCGTTTATGCGTTCATCTCTTATGAGATCTAGCTCAGGCTCGTGGTAGCCTGGCTATCAAAAAAAAAGGAGGAAGAAATACAGAACAAACAGAATAATAAAACAGAGAAACAGATCTGATAAATAGAAAAAGGGCCTAGTCTTAGATTCAGAATTATAATTATGTCAATATCATGATTAAATTTCATATCGGAAAATAACTGCACTTGCCTTGATTGGATTATAGAAGAAGAGTTGCAGTAGTTCACTTTTAATCTTATTCAGATTTGGAAGAAGATGCACTAGTTCTAGTTTTGATCCCAGCAGAGTAGCGACGCTATTATTTTATTTTTTTTATTTCTATTATCTCAGAGGCAGCATAAGGGAAGAAGAATGGTGTAAAGAGAATGGGGCTAGGGGTCTGTTTATATAGGATTTCAAACTAATTACAGCCGTCGATGAATCTAGAGTTAATCAAGGCCATCCATCTCAAGAGAAGCCAATCAGAAAGTGACAAATCAGCCCTAGTGACACAGCCAAGCCCCAGAAACTGATCCAGGACCATACCAAGCAGGTCAGGTCGACCCCCAGGTCGACTACATGGTCGACCTGGGTACCCAGGTCGACCCCCTGGTCGACCAGGGTCCTGGGCGGGAAAATTCTCGCCCATCCCAATTTTGGTCCAGTTTTGAATTTTGAACTTGTTTTTGGGCTGTTTGAAATTTAAATCGAATTCTGAAACTTCTGGAGGTCATAACTCCTTCATACGGAGTCCGATTTATGCAAACTCGGACTCTATCTCAAGAAGAATTCCGAGATGAACACAATGACATAACCCGTTTCCCTTAATTCTATTTCAAAACATGTGTCGAAGATTCTCTTAGGACATCATCCGAATTTTATAAGTGGTTGGTGATGCCATTTGGATTGACTAACACGCCAACATATTTAGTGGATCTTATGAACCGAGTTTTTAGGAATCAGTTGAATAAATTCATAGTTGTGCTTGTGGATGATAGATTGGTTTATTCAAGGATGGAAGAAGAACATAATACACACTTAAGGATCATTTTGGACATCTTACAGAAATATCATTTGAGAGCTAAGTTTTTGAAGTGTCACTTCTAGAAGGAAGAGGTGAGATTCTTGGGTTATGCCATATGGGAAGAAGGAAAAGCGGTGGATCCCGCTGAGGTGGTTGTAATCCAAGATTGGGGTAGACTCAAGAGTGCGAAGAATGTCAGGAGTTTCCTTGGTTTAGCTGGATATTATCAACGATTTATCAAGGATTTCTCTAAGATAGTTGCACCATAAACCAGATTGACGAAGAAGAATCAAGTCTTCGCATTGAATGTGAAGTGTGAGCAAGCTTTTGAGATTTTGAAAGAGAGAATGACGAATGCTCCTGTTTTGACTATAATGAGTGGAAATGAGGAGAAGATAGTGTATTCTGATGCATGTGGCACCGGACTAAAGCAGTACTAATGCAAAAGGACAGGGATGTCACGATAATTGAAGCCACATGAAAGGAACTATTTGACTAATGATTTAGTGTTAGAGGCGATAGTGTTTGCTTTAAAGATCTGGAGGCATTATTTGTTGGGAGTTATATTTAGAGGCATTATTTGCTGGGAGTTAGATTTGAGTTGTTTACGGATCATAAGTTATTGAAGTACATTTTCTCCTAAAAGGACTTGAATCTTCGGCAACAGTGATGGTTAGAGTTTTTGGCATCATATGATATTGGAATAGCCTATACTCCTAGAAAAGGTAATGCAACGGCTGATGCATTAAGTCGAAGACAAGCAAGTTTGGGAGCCATCTTATTAGAATGGAAGCATCTCGAGTATTTGACCAGATTTAATTTTTAGAGCTCATTGTGAGTTAGAATCCGAGATGTTAGCAAGCTTATCGATTAATCTAACTCTCATTGAAAGGATTGGTGAAATCCAGAAGCGAGACGATAAACTTATGTAAATCATACGAAGTTTAGAGATGAGAGTAGAAACCAAAGAAATTATGGATTTCGAAGTCGATCGAGATGGTTGGCTTTGTAAGAATGGACGACTGGTTTTTCCTAATATAGATGGATTAAGATATGAGGTACCGAGGGAATGCCATTACTCTAGATTGACGATTCACCCTGGTGGTAATACAATGTACCGAGATATGAAGCGAGTCTACTATTGGGAAGGTATGGAAAGGGATATCGGGAAATTTATCTCAAAATGTACAAATTGTCAGCTAGTTAAAGCCGAGTAGAAGAAGCCGAGTGGATTGTTATAGCCATTGGAAGTTCCTATGTGGAAGTGGGAGAAAGTGTTGGTGGATTTTATCGATGGATAACCTAGGACAAGAGCGGGAAATGATAGTATTTGGATTGTCGTGGATCTCTTGACTAAAAAGCACAAGGTTTATTCATGTTAAATCGATTAGGATTTCATTGAAGTTGGCTAAGTTATGTCTTAAATGGAAAGTTCGAATCCATGTGATTCTAAAGAACATTTTTAGTGATCGAGATCCTTTATTCACCAGTGAATTCTGGAAAAGTTTGCAAGAGACATTGGGTTATGTATGACTTATCATTCCCAGGCAGATGGTCAGACTGATTAAGGGTTAAACAAGTTTTGGAAGATCTTCTCAGAGCTTGTGTATTTCATTTTAGAGGATCGTGAGAAAATCATCTACACCTAGTCGAGTTTGCTTATAATAATAGCTACTGGTCGAGTATTGGAATGGCATCGTATGAGGCATTGTACGGTAAACCGTGTAGTTCTTCATCTTATTGGCTAGAAACTGGCGAGAAGTTAGTACTTGGGCCTAATATAATAAGAGAAATGATGGGTAATATTGAGATCATTCGACAATGAATGAAGGCAACCCAAGATCGTCAGGAAAGTTATGCCGATAGGCGACGAAAGGATTTGTAATTATCAGTTGGAGATTTAGTGTTTGTTATGCTTTCACCTTTGAGAAATATTTTTCATTTCTGAAGGAATGAAAAGTTAGCGTCAAGGCTTGTGGGTTGTTTCCGATTATCGAGCATATTGGAAACTCGCTTACAAATTGGACTTACCTGAGAAGATGGCGAGTGTGCATAATTTTTTCATGTATTGTTTCTATGAAAGCTCGTGCACGACTCAAATATTATAGTATCTCCTGATCAGTTTGAAGATTTTGAGGTTGAACCTGAAGTTTCTAGGCCTTGTAAGACACTTCGCATCGTGGGGAGTGACACGAAACAGATTAGGACGAAGGTGGTTAAGCCAATCAAGGTACAATTTATCAGGATGATGGTGATTGCACATGGGAAACGAAAGAGAGTATGAAGTTGACCCATCCAGAACTCTTTGAGTGGTATGTCCTATATATCATATCCTACTTGTATCATTGTGTCTTGTACTATTAGAATTCCGCATGCTAGGATAAAGTTTTGAATGCATGGATGGTTGGATGGCATATTGGCTACTCGTGGGTGGTAGGCATGTGGGATATTGTGTTTGTTTGTGTTTGCTTGGGATTTCAGGGGAGAAATTCCTAAAGGTGGAGAATGTAACGACTTGTAGTTTACGTATCGACCAATTATAAAATAATTATTTTATTATCTGGTGGTTAGACGATTCTCAGATTTTAATGTTATTCATGGGGGTGTGAGATATGTCCATGATTTTTACCAAATTCAAGTTTGACCATTTTGCCCTTTACTTTACTGTTTGAGCTATAACTTCTGATAGAGATCAAATCAGGTGCTGAGATCGAACCCTTTGGATCGGAATGATGGTTTATGATTCCATAGAATAGTCACATAAAGAGTTTGTTTTAGCGGTTTGGGAGGAATATGTGTTTTAAATTTCAACTGCTGTTTTGGCAGACTGGTTAGGAGCCAATGGGCTGATTAGCCAAGTCCGTTAGACTAATGACCTACAGATATAAATAGGGAGGTTTGGGGGAGAGAACTAGGGTTAATTTCTTCGTTCTAAACTTTAGGTTGGGCATTTGTGATTCTCCGATTCTACCTAGAACCCTAATTATCCGTTCTTTTCGTACAAATTCATAGTGGATTTCATCTAGAAAATAAATTGTAACGACCTGAGTTTTCGCGATCCTGGTTATCGACATAACTCAATGTCGACTACCCAAGCATCGGAAACACGAGATAGTCCATGTAAAAAATTAAACGATGAGAATAGATAAGATAGAAACTTAGAATAGAAGAAGAAGAAGGACATACAACATTAGAGTAAATACGAATCTCACAGCGGAACGAACAACATATAATAGATACATAATTTTGAAATAAAATCAGTATATGTATACAGTAACATTATCAGTGTATAACACTTACAACATAGCGGAAATAACTATAGCTATATAATCCTAAAGCCTCCTGCTCCAAGCTCTCTAAGTATATCTAAAAAATCCTAACTACTTGACTGCCCATACAAAATTGGGCACCCAAGAGTTTAGGGAAAACAAAACAAAACAAACTCTGGGTCAGTCATGGGACTGGTGTGAGTAAAACAGTTTGAGCAATTAAACGATATCTCATAAGACCACATCGTATAACGGAACGGGCTTTTCCCTTATGAGAATCCAAAATAGTCTTTATATCAAAATTCTTTTGATATTATGATAGTGTCCATCAACCACAATATAATAATCATCTAGCAGAAACGCTTTCATCTCACGTTCTACATATATAATATATAATCAAAACCACGAGCACTTATTGGATAATGGATTACCAACTATGACAAGGTATGGAACCACCTTTCGATAGTGTACCTCTATAAAGGAATACACTGGGTTCAATAAGAACACCTTGCAACCCGACCACACATGACAGACCATTCATTTCGCTTGAGTGTATCGAATACATATCACCAATGGCTGGGATCAGCAACCGTTTCCCGAATGGGACAACATCGAATAGATTAAAGAATGAAATGAATATCTCTAGATAGGTGATAATACACCCTAGTGGAAGCAATCCACATAACCATGCTGCCTGGCCGATTTTGGTCATTTCCCGATTGTGAGGCTAGAAGCCACACTTATCTCTGAGAGATTACACAACTTTTTCAGAACAGGTCCGAGTCAAATAGCAATGATTCGAAGCACTTCTTTTTACATTACACTATTTCGGAAACCCAAGGACTCAATCGTATGGATATGTAAAATACAGGATTTCCAATCCTAGCAGGAAAAGGAGGGAATATCCACTTTGAATCGTCATACCCACCAAATCACAAATTGATTTCCCAAAAAATACAATGGGTGTACAGCTAAGAGAAACTAATTCCTCTGCCACCAAACGTACATACGTTTGAAGAGATCAACTTACGTGATCCATTAAATATACTCTGTTAGACATTCTTCCATACAGGTTGCCTGGGAATGGACAAACCGAAGGCACTATTATGTAAATCCATCTTAGGCAATTTCTACCTAGGATTTGATAGAACGACCCTTACACAAACTCCGTCTTCAATTATCTTCATCATATTTGATCGCAACGCTAACTCCCATACAGAGTGTTTTCAGATAATGAATTTGATCCTGGTCTCTCCGTATTGACGACGAAAAAACGGTCAAAAACTTTGATAGTCGGTGAGTTAATTATCAAAGAAAAACACGTGTGCAAACAACGATATTATTTCCATATGGAAATTATATCGATCAATCATCATTTAACATTTATCTCTTTAGTTCATTAATTTATTCATTTTTTCCATTTTCTATTAAAATTTCTTATTTTATAAATTTAGAAAATATACGTTATTAACATTGGAAAACCTTTCCATTTCTTATTTTCTATATTAGAAAACATTTTGATTCTTATTTGGAAAACATTTCCAAAACTGCTACATTTGGATTTAAACAGATGTTTAAATAAAACATGGTTATGCCAACTCAAAACATTACACCGATTAACTAATTTCACTTAACCAACCTTCACTATCGAACCTCAACCATTCCTTAGTTAAAAATAGAGTCAATCAAGTTTGGTATAACTACCTCTCAAACCTTAATTGAACAACATCTCTAACCTCGAAATAGACAACGTTCACCTTTTAAATCTTTAACAAACTTCCTTACGTAACTCTCGGATTCTATTTACGAATCCACTTCTTTTACAGAAATCATTTGATTATAATAGTAGTGTAATAATCCCATGCTTCCGAACTATAATAACTTAAATATAACTTTTATTTGTTAATTTGGATAAACAAACAACTAATTATTGATAAATAAATAAATCTTGATTAAAACAAAAGTAAATGGTACTTTCCCGAATTCGATATAATCAAATTTCAACGTATAACTCTCTTTCGAATAATCTATATTCAATAACTCCTTTTTGAATAAACTATATTCAATTAACTCCTTTCGAATAAACTATATTCGATTAACTCCTTTTGAATAAACTATATTCGATTAACTCCTTTTCGAATAAACTGTTTTCGACAACTCCTTTCGAATAAACTATACTCGATTAACTCCTTTCTTCGAATAAACTATATTCGATTAACTCCTTTAACTCTATCCGAATAAACTATATTCGATTAACTTTATTTGATTAACTAACATTCGATCCTTTATAATTTCCTTTATAGATGTTGCGTTTACATTTATTTTCAAATATCGGTGTTAAAGCCGATTTTCACTTCTATATATAAATCTAGACTTATTATTTCAATTTATGAAATGATAAGTATTTTACTTAATTTATAAAACATTATTTATAAGTTAATCTTCTCCATTTTATCTGTTAAAACATACTTCTATTTGATATTTATTTTTCACATATTTCCTTATTATAAAATTCTATTCATTTTATAAAATACTTCCTTTTAGAATATCCTATTTATTTCCCAATAATTCTTTTTCTATAATTCTATTTATTTTATAAATATTTCCTTTTCAATTCTATTTGTAAATGTTTTACAAATCTTTCCTTTTCAATTCTATTTGTAAATGTTATACAAATATTTCCTTTTCAAATTCTCTATATTTATTTCCCAAATATTTCCTTTTATAAAATCTTATTTATTATATAAATAATTCCTTTTATAAAATTCTATTCATTTTAAAAATATTTCTTTTTACAAAATCCATTGATTTTATAAATATCTCTTTTTATAAAATACTTTGATTTTATATATATTTCTTTTTCAATATAACATCGAAAATTCCCTTTTTTATATTCCAGTATTTCTTATGGTATTTAAAATACCAAATAACAATGATCAATATCATTCTAACATAGATAATCAACAATAGATTTTATATATCACATTATATATCATCATATATGAAAAACAGTAAAATAAATGTTGAGGAATCCAGTTGGATCCCTCCAACCTGTTTCCCTGCATCCGCAGATGTTATACAATATAATTCACATCAATTTCATTTCAATATGAAATATTCTGATAAACAGAATCAATATTTTATTAATGATATATATAACTATATCGATATTTTCAACCAGTCAATTAGTAGTTCAACCAGACAGTCAACACACAACAATCAATCATCATTTATCAGTTCCAAAAATACGTTATAGAAATATGAACTAGTAGAGTTGGTGATTTTTACTCACATTGGACAGTTATCGTTAAATAACGACAATGGATTGTCAATTTAGATCGGACAATTTATTTCACTATAAATTGTAACGAGCTCCAATTCACTCCCAGTCGGTTTCATTTTGTAGCCCTCGTCCATACGATCCCAACGGATCATGTTTCATCAATTTTTGATAACGTACGTATTAGTTATTACATTTAGAAGTTTAGTGTACATTTAAGTTAAATAAAACTTAAGATATTAATTCCATTTGGCTTAACCTTTTACCTAAGGCCCAAAATCATTGTCCATTTCCTCAGACCCGCTTATTTCCAATCTTCCCCAATCTGCAAGCATACAGTTTTCCTCCTCCAACGCCGATGCAAACTCCTCCATGTTCTAAATCCCTACTCAATGAAAATCAAAACAAACCACATCTTTGAAATCTCCTACAAAATCTCTTCTCCTTCGTACTCGAAATACATAACTCGATAGCACCAGTAAATCGCGACATCTACTTTTCACGTGACCATTGCCCCTTTACCTCAACATCGGAAACCCACCAGAACCCTTAAATCAAACCGCCTTCCTACCACGAACCCCCTTATGCACTTAAGATGAACTCCGGCTTCCCCCTTCATACTCGCCCGCCAACCCTAGTTCGCAAGACCAAAATGAATATCGACCAAAACAGAATCGAATATGATAGAATGGGTAGGAATTCGAAGAACTACCCTATACGAACACAAAGAAATCAATTTTCCATTTTATTTGTATTTCTTATGGATTTTTAAACCTCACGTTGAATGAAGAAATGTGGCGGCTTGAATTTCTGAGAAGTTTGACTATGGGAGAATTTAGTTTAGGTTTAGAAATAGGTTAGGATACTTATAGAGAGATTTTAATAATATTTTATTCAATTATCATATTGATTTTTATTGTATCGTTGCATGTACTTATCTTCTAAAAATTCCTATGATCACACACGATATCCAAAAATCATTAAAATGGGCGTGAAGCTACAGCATGACATTACAGACCCAACGAAACTGGTTTTGTCGGATTCCGACTCCGTTTGCTCATACAACGTATTTTTAACTGTCAAAATATAGACCGTTTTTCACATTAAAAATCCGTACGGCCACACACTGACTCCAAAAATCACGAAAATTGGAATCTAACAATAGTTTAATATTCCAGATCCAACAAAATTAGTTTCGTCGAAAATGGAGGTCATTTGCAAAACCGGCTATTTTTAAAGCTCTAAATAAACCCTTTTAAATATTAATATATTTAAAATTATTAAATTAAATATTTAAAAATAAATATTATCGTATACATTCACAATAGAATATTATATAGCTCTAAAATAAATATATATGGAGTTATAACTCGATATTTCAAATCTAGGTCAAATCGATATTCAATTAATAATAGAAATCCTTTTATAAATCGTTATAAATTATAAAGGAACTCCATAGCGACTATTTGAAAATTTGATTTGGACATAAATCAAAATCTACATGACAAAATCCCGATTTTTCTCTTCCATTAGAAAATTATACTTCACCGGCTCCTAACGTTTCTTGTTTCACAGAAATCCGATTCAAAACGGACTCGATATACTCATTTAAAGTTTGAATCGCCAAATTTCGAACTGCCGTGCCGTTTCGAGCTCGATTGTAATTATATTATAATTATATGTTCAAACTTTGTTTAAATAATATATTCGTTATCATAAATCAAATTCTAAACTGAATTATTTCTTACAAATAATTCAACTCACACAATATTGTGAATTCGGCTATTTCCGACTATCTTAGAATAAATATATTATTCTATAATTTATATTAATTAAATATTCAATATTATTTAATTAAATAACTATTTAAATCTCTATATAACTATTTAAATTAATAAATTATTATCCGTAAAAATTACGGGACATTACATTCATCCCCCCTTAAAATAATTTCGTCCTCGAAATTGCTAAGGTGGAAAACAAACCCTATTAGTTGGGTTAAAATTATTTGTTTACTTCTTTGATTTCAGTTTCAGCTGAACAAATAAATTTCAATTAAAATATTAATTTATTCTTATCAACGAAAATTTTCAAAAATCCTGAAAATTTTCTAACACCTGAAATTTTCGAAAAATTTCGCTAGCACCTCCTTTGTACGACTCAATCGGTACAACTACAACTCGCCTCTCTGGGCCTTCTCCAATCCAAAAGAAAATCAAATAGCCAAACAAGCTCATAAATTCTCAAATCCATATATAATATAAAATGGTACCTTTTTGTCGGGCATTCATTATATCCTTTGCATTTATTACCAATTTTGCACATACCGATGTCATCCTAACCAAACTGCAATCAGCTCATCCTCAACACAATTTTTTTGTTTAAACCAAAGTAAAATTTCATTCAAACTCCAATCTTAAATTCCAGACTCTTAACTTATCAACTCACTTCCATTCCCAATTATTCTCCAACCAAATCCAGTTTTATTTAACTTGGTTCATGTTAAATTATAATTTACTTATTTATCTTTACCATCTCGCTTTATTTAACTTAATAAGTTAAATTTAAATTTCAAGATTTAAATTCCTGGGTTTTATTCCATTTTGAAATCATAATAACAATTCAAAACATTTGAATTTCTTGAACAACTTGTTTTCATTTAAAAACAAAATCTTTGGTAGTAATCTGTCGCTTAGCAACTCGAAAATGAACACCGATGATGCAGCTGTCATCATCGGAATCTATTTTCCAGCGATCGAAGTGAGTTCAATACTATATCACTTTTAAAACAAATTCTAAACACTTTCATTTTGAAATCCATTTCAAAATATCATTTTCAATGCTTGTAACAAATTTAAAATCTCCCAGGATTTTAAAATTCACATATATTTAACCCAGATTCATTTACAAACACTTTTATAACCTTCCAGGGTTTTAATTCCAATTCTGATTTAAATTCAGATTTAATTCATATGATTTAACGTATTTCACTTATATGAATTCTGGTTGGCTATTTACATAACCATTTCACATTTTATAATCTTATTCGATTAGAATCACAACCAACACATCCAATATACTATAATATTTTAAGTATTAATAATTCCTTTTACATTAAAATATAATTTGGGTAAATTATATCATCTACACTCTTTCAAAACTTACTGTGTCGGTTCATCGTATTTGATTGTTTATAAATTCCTACCAATACAGTGGATCAAACTGATTGATCAGAACCCATAAACAACTCAATCAATAAATCTCCACAATATAAAACCATTTTATATTGAATAACAAATACGTTCACTTGTATATATACACTCAAACTCAATCTATGGTATTGCTAACCCTATCTTTACTGAGTCACGCCACAGAGCCAAGGTAATTACTTAACCTTAAGCTCTGATACCACTGTAACGACCCGAGTTTTCGCGATCCTGGTTATCAGCATAACTCAATGTCGACTACCCAAGCATCGGAAACACTGGATAGTCCATGAAAGAAATTAGAGGGTGAGAATAGATAAGATAGAAACCTAGAATAGAAGAAGAAGAAGTAGAACATACAACATCGGAGTAAATACGAATCTCACAGTGGAACGAACAACATATAATAGATACATAATTTTGAATAAAATTAGTATATGTATACAGTAACATTATCAGAGTATAACACTTACAACACAGCGGAAATAACTATAGCAATATAATCCTGAAGCCTCCTGCTCCAATCTCTCCAAGTATATCTGGAAAATCCTGACTACTTGACTGCCCGTACAAAATTAGGCACCCAAGAGTTTAGGGAAAACAAAACAAACTCTGAGTCAGTCATGGGACTAGTGTGAGTAAAACAGATTAAAACAGTTTGAGCAATTAAACGATATCTCATAAGACCACGCCGTATAATGGAACGAGTTTTCCCTTATGAGAATCCAAAATAGTCTTTATATCAAAATTCTTTTGATATTATGATAGTGTCTATCAACCACAATATAATAATCATCTAGCAGAAACGCTTTCATCTCATGTTATACCTATATAGTATACAATCAAAACCACGAGCACTTATTGGATAATGGATTACCAACTATGACAAGGTATGGAACCACCTTCCGATAGTGTACCTCTAGAGAGGAATACACTGGGTTCAACAAGAACATCTTGCAACCCGACCACACATGACCGACCACTCATTTCGCTTGAATGTATCGAATGTATATCACCAACGGTTGGGATCAGCAACCGTTTCCCGAACGGGAAAACATCGAATAGATTAAAGAATGAAATTAATATCTCTAGATAAGTGATAATATACAATAATGGAAGCAACCCACATAGCCATACTGCCTGCCCGATTTTTGTCATTTCCCGATTGTGAGGCTAGAGGCCACGCTTATCTCTGACAGATCACACAATTATCTGCTTTGAATGCCACATCGTCATACCCACCAAATCACAAATTGATTTCCCAAAAAACACAAAGGGTATACAGCTAAGAGAAACAAATTCCTATGCCACCAAACGTACATACGTTTGAAGAGATCAACTTATGTGATCCATTAAATATACTCTATCAGACATTCTTCCATACAGGTTGTCCTGGGACTGGACAAACCGAAGGCACTATTCTGTAAATCATCTTAGGCAATTTCTACCTAGGATTTGACAAAACGACCCTTACACAAACTCTGTCTTCAATTATCTTCATCATATTTGATCGCAACGCTAACGCCCATACAAAGTGTTTTCAGATAATGAATCTGATCCTGGTCTCTCCGTATTGACGACAGAAAAACGGTCAAAAACTTCGATAGTCGGTGAGTTAACTATCAAAAAAAAACACGTGTGCAAACAATGATGTTACTTCCAGATAGAAATTATATATATCAATCATCATTTAACATTTATCTCTTTAGTTCATTAATTTATTCATTTTTTTCATTTTCTGTTAAAATTTCTTATTTTATAAATTTAGAAAATATACGTTATTAACATTGGAAAACCTTTCCATTTCTTATTTTCTATATTAGAAAACATTTCTGATTCTTATTTGGAAAACATTTCCAAAACTCCTACATTTGGATTTAAACAGACGTTTAAATAAAACATCGTTATGCTAACTCAAAACATTACACCGATTAACTAATTTCACTTAACCAACCTTCACTATCGAACCTCAACCATTCCTTAGTTAAAAATGGAGTCAATCAAGTTTGGTATAACTACTTCTCAGACCTTAACTAAACAACATCTCTAACCTCGAAATAGACAACGTTCACCTTTTAAATCTTTAACAAACTTCCTTACGTAACTCTCGGATTTTATTTACGAATCCACTTCTTTTACAGAAATCATTTGATTATAACAGTAGTGTAATAATCCCATGCTTCCGAACTATAATAACTTAAATATAACTTTTATTTGTTTATTTGGATAAACAAACAAACAAACAATTAATTATTGATAAATAAATAAATCTTGATTAAAACAAAAGTAAATGGTACTTTCCCGAATTCGATATAATTTAATTTCAACGTATAACTCCCTTTCGAATAATCTCTATTCAATAACTCCTTTTTGAATAAACTATATTCGATTAACTCCTTTCGAATAAACTATATTAGATTAACTCCTTTTGAATAAACTATATTCGATTAACTCTTTTTCGAATATACTATATTCAACAACTCCTTTCGAATAAACTATATTCGATTAACTCCTTTCTTTGAATAAACTATAAGATTAACTTCTTTAACTCTATCTGAATAAACTATATTCGATAAACTTTGTTTGATTAACTAACATTCGATCCTTTAAAATCTCCTTTATAGATGTTGCGTTTACATTCTGTAACACCCCACACCCGCTAAGGTCACTCACTAAGGGAATGCCTTAGCTTCGGTGGAGTATTTAAGTGAATATAGAACTGAAAAATTACAACAAGACAGATATAAGTGATACTTGAAATTTAAAACATCATTTCATTGCAGCAGAAGGTAAACATGTTTGGTTACATATCAAAAACCCACAAGAGTCAAGTACAAAATATCCATCTCGTTAAAACATAAGTACATAATCCCACTACATACTAATAGCCATAATAGAAAAGATAACCGAGCTTTTCTTCAAGAGTCCAAGCTCCAAAAGATAGATAAAGAAATCTGATCAAAGCCCACTAGTGCTAGGCCCACTCTGAGAACCTGAGGGTTGGGGAAAAAGATAAAAACAACGGGGTCAGACATAAGTCTGAGTGAGCCCTATAACTTTAACAACACAATCATTAAAGTAATTAGGGTATGATATAAACCTGGTACGGTACGACTGGGGATAAATGACTACACTAAGCAGCCAAATAGACTTAGGATAAACTAAGATAACGGTAAAGACGCGCCTATCCACCCAAGGATAAATACTACACCGCACCACCCCAGATCTACCCACCCAAGGGTAATTCCTACACTGCACCACACCAGATCTACCCACCCAAGGGTAATTCCTACTTAAAGGTTGATCCCACTAAGTGTACTTAGTAAAAAAAAAATAATATTAGTTTCGTGTACCCCTAGCTGACTACATAGGTGCCGTCTGCCCCTATCTCCACTAGGTGTACCCACAACTTAGTAATTTTATTAGTAGTCTCGTGTACCCCTAGCTGACTACATAGGTGTCGTCTGCCCCTATCTCCACTAGGTGTACCCACTACTCCCATTCGATCGGCTCCCTAACGTAGATACCCGTGTTGGCCCCACAATGGGGTGTATCACTCCCCAAAGTGGCAACCCGATACAACAAATGGTGCACGGCTTATACCTACACGATGCAACAACGTCTTACCTACCAGCCCGGGTCCACACACACATATGAAACCCGTTGAACTTGCGTTGCCACCGCTACCCCGTTTTGGCCTCTTATAATCAAGCCCAGTACGCGTGTCCCGTCCTCGACATGGGTCGAGCCCAATAAGATACATATGGGTTACTGGGTGAAATGGGCCCCCCACAAGCTACTACCTAAGCTTATCATTTTTTTCTAGTGCATCCCACTTAACCCTTTTTAATAATCATGTCTACTTACATGTTCAAAGTTTGGTTAAGTCATCTACTCATATTTCAATTGCCACTCAAGGCACCCACTAGATTTCCCCATGCCACCCAAGGCACTTACTTGATTTCCACATGCCACCCAAGGCACTTACTTAACCCTTTAATCATGTTTAATTACATGTTCCACTTTGGTTAAGTATTTTAATCTTATCTTCCATTGCCACCCAAGGCAACCACTAGATTTTCCCCATGCCACCCAAGGCACTTACTTAACCCCTTAATCATGTTTAATTACATGTTCAACTTTGGTTAAGTATTTTAATCTTATCTTCCATTGCCACCCAAGGCAACCATTAGATTTTCCCCATGCCACCCAAGGCACTTACTTAACCCTTTAATCATGTTTAATTACATGTTCAACTTTGGTTAAGTATTCTAATCGTATTTTCTATTGCCACCCAGGGCAACCACTAGATTTTTCCACATGCCACCCAAGGCACCCACTTAACCCCTCATGTCCCTCTACATGCTAATATGGTTAAGTGTTTCTTAATTGATTAAGAACGTAACCGTTGTAAAGACCTCTCACATTAGACTATCTTTTATGGCAGCTGGATTTGCCGATCGGATCCGGGCAGCCTTACGCCATAACCGAGTCTAACCTCGTGTCTATACACTTGTCACGTATTTAGTTTGTGCCTAAGACCTCTCACATTGGGCCAATCATTTGTAGCCGCTGGATTTGCCGGTCGGTTCCGGGCAGTCTTACGCTACAAAAGGGTCCATCCTCGTGTCTTAGTCGATTAATTACACCTAATTAATCACCCCCCCCCCCATATTTCGAATTAATTTTCCCTAATTAATTCCAATTTTTAAAGATGTACATAATTGACTCAATTATGTCCATCCACATTATGGTATGCATAATCATACCAATTTTACACCATTTCATTAACATGTATATTAACCCCATCGTTCCCCAAGTAATTCGCTAACATGACATAAAAGGGAAGATTCACCACAAATACAATGGGTTCAACTTGCATAACATTAGCATCAACATGGGTTTAAAGGTGTCAACATGCATATAGCATCAACCCAACTAGCATAAATAATCAACCCAAACTTGCATGAATCACATATGTCATAAAGAGGTTAACTTGCATAAGTTATTTATGTCATACAAAGGGGTAAACTTGCATGTGTATGTGTGACATACAAAGAGGTTAACTTGCATGTGTATGCATATCATACTAAGGTGTAAACTTGCACATGTTACTTGCATATAATCAAACACCAAACTTGCATAACATGTCATATATGAACTTGCATATAATCAAACACCAAACTTGCATAACATATCATGTATGAACTAGCATATAATCATACACTAAACTTGCATATCATGGTGTCATAATGGATCAATGTTTCTCATATGACTTGCATATCTTGCATAACATCATAAACACATAGCATATGACTTGCATAACTTGCATAACACCACAAACACATAGCATATGACTTGCATAACTTGCATAACACCACAAACACATAGCATATGACTTGCATAACTTGCATAACATCAAAATCATATAGCATATGACTTGTATAACTTGCATAACATCATGAACATGTATCATATGACTTGCATAACTTGCATAACTTCATGAACATATAGCACATAACTTGCATAACTTGCATAACATCACAAACACATAGCAAATGATAACATAATCTTGCATTGATCCACATTCATAGCCATAACCTCATTATATCCTATCATAATCATTTCAACAATTGGT
Organism: Allium sativum; assembly: GCA_030737875.1. Classification (NCBI taxonomy): domain Eukaryota; kingdom Viridiplantae; phylum Streptophyta; class Magnoliopsida; order Asparagales; family Amaryllidaceae; genus Allium; species Allium sativum. The sequence continues at coordinate 580,006,783 of CM060909.1, read as the reverse complement.
TATTAAGGCTATAGAAAACTCACAACTTGTTGATCAGCACTCCTAAGAAGAAGATTAAGTTGCTAGAGTTGATTAGAGATTGATTTGAGAAGCTATCTTCCTCTTTAGATTGATGGAGGCTCCTTCAAGTTGCATTTTGACGGCATAACGGTGTTGTAGCTATTTTTAGTATGAATTAGGGTAGTCTTAGGGTGTATTTATAGATTAGTTAGGTGTTTTAGGCCCTTAGATTAACCCTAAATCAGATTAGAGCCGTCAGATCACGTCCTAGCCACCAAAACACAGCCCAAAAGCCAAACTGATGCACCCAGGTCACCTGGGCTCGACCAGGGAGGTCGACCCCCAGGTCAACACTAGGGTCGACTCCCCAGTTGACCTGGTGGGTAGGTCGACTCCCCAGTCGACCCCCAGGTCGACCCCTTGGGTCTGGCGGGAATTTTCCCGCCACTTCTGAAATTTGAAATTTCTGTTTTTAAATCTGTTTTTAAATTTTCTGAAACTTCTTCAGGCCATATCTGGGTCATACGGACTCCGATTTTCGAAAACTCGGACTCTATTTCGTGTATTTTTCCGAGACGAACGCACTGGCATAGCCCGTTTCCCCTGATTCAGATATTAAAATTTAATTCTGTCCTGATTTATATTGTAGTAAGTTATTCAACATACGGGGTGTTACATTCTCCCCTACTTAAAGGATTTCGTCCCCGAAATCTCTAAGTCAAGAAGAACGTATCCTACCATCCAAACAACCATCTACTCAAACCATCAAATACTGGCATCCATTGTCCTTAAAGTTTCTAATGCTGTATGAACATATGCAAAGAGTGTGTGTATATGTTCCCTGTCTAATGCAAAATTAGGCGGTCCACTTATTTAGTTGACCTCCTTAATGCAAACCATGATAGTGCCATGCATCCAATATGTATGCGAAAGATCCCTATCAACACATACTATTTCTACATGTGTGCACAACCATACACCAAAATGCATCATCCATATGATAACGCAACCATTATACATCCATTAATATAGCTACCTACACACAATTTTATGCAATATGCAATATGAAGTGATTGAGCCGATCTAGTGCCTAGAGTGTGTGTATATGCATCCACGAGCAACCACTTGCATCCACACGCATCCATCAAACATAACATGTCTCAAACACATGTTTCAACCATAGGTTTACCCTATCTAAAGGTCAAAGGTGCTAATGAGAGGACACAATAAAGATAAGATAAGTACTAGACAAACGATAAAGGAGAAGTTAAAAGACATTCCCTCAAAAAGGAATGGGTACAATGAACGCATCTTCGCTACTGTCTCCCAAGTAGCATTGCTCTCATCTTCTTCTCTTTACACTTTGACTAGTCGAACCTCTCTGTTTCTCAACTTCCTAATCTCTGACCCAAGGATGCGGGTAGGAGCTCGTCGAATAGTCGCATCACGCTCTACCTCCACTTCTCTAAGCAAGCTCGGCTCTACCACCTCTACGGTCTCATGTAGGCACTTTCTCAAATGTGACACATAGAATACGTCATGTTCCCTATGCAACCGAACTATCTCTCGAAGATAAACTGAAGCTAGCCATGGAGCAGTCCTCTTGCTCTTCACAGGTATGAAATGGGCACTCTTAGTAAGTCTGTCTACCACAACCCAAATTCCCGTATTACCCTTCCTCGATCTAGGTAACCCATCAATAAAATCCATCGAGACGCTATCCCACTTCCATTGCGGAACTTCCAATGGGTGAAGCAACCCACCGGGTTTCTTTTGCTCCGCTTTCACCTGTTGGCACACCAAGCATCTAGCGACATACTCGGCCACATCTTTCTTCATACCGGCCCAAAAGAAACTCGCTTCATGTCTTGGTACATCTTGTCCCAACCGGGATGAATGGTCATCCTAGAACGATATGCATCATCAAGTATAACCTTCCTCGTCCTGCGGTACACAAAGTCTACCGTCCCTACGCATCCACCCCCTATCGTCAAGGGTGTACCTACTCAAATGGCTGGACGACTCTCCCCCTTATGAGCTTCTCTACCAACTCAACCAACTGTGGGTCATCCCGCTGTGTCTCGCCAATCCGCCCCAAAAGAGTAGGTCCGACCTCTAAGGATGCTAGCTAACCGGGTATATAGTCAACGGAAGGTCTAAAATCAAACATCGAGATAAATTCCAAGCTTCGTCGTTCCACGAACAATGGACTCAAGGACAACCTTTTTCCGCTCAAGGCGTCCGCCACCACGTTACCCTTGCCAGGGGTATACGCTATCTCGAAATCATAGGATGCTAAAATCTCCATCCACCTTTGCTGTCTCAAGACTATGCGCTCGAAGAGTATCCAACACTTCCCTAAGATGTAGGGCATTCTTTTCTCCACTTCTGGAGAAAACCAGGATATTCTCCCATACAAAATCGTCACAACTATCCATCTCTCACGCAGACCACCCTAGTCGAACTCGACATCCCCCAAGTGCAAGCCCCAAAGGCCTAAACCAATATCAGACAAACACCCAAGGGACACCTCCTTCGAATTCAGACGAACTACGTGAGATGATACTAGTAAAAACGGCTAAATAATTAAGCCCTTGTCCAGCTCTGGATGTCCTTGCCAATCTCACTCCACAACCACCGTTGATCAAATAACTGGCCTTGCTTAACCTATTAAGCACACACGAAAACTTATTTCGCTTTCAGAGAAGACCAAGATGTCATCCACAAAGACCACTACAAAGTTATTTAGGTACTCCCTGAACAGCCTACTCATCAAATCAACAAAGTATGCGGGGGCGTTCGTCAAACCAAATGGCATCACCAGCCACTCATAGAAATCATCCGGAGCCCTAAAGGCGGTCTTCTCTATACTATCCTCAGTCACTCCCAACTGATGAAACCCCGTGGCTAAGTCCAACTGTGAAACACTGAGGCGCCAACCAACTGATCAAAGAGATCATCAATCCTCGGCAATGGGTGTCTATTCTTCTTTGTGAGCTTGTTGAGTTCTCTATAGTCTACACAAAGTCTGAGGGACCCATCTGCCTTCGTGGCAAAAACTACTGGAGCTTCCCACTCCGATATATTTCGTCTTATGAACCCCACCTCAAGCAACTCCCCTACTTGCTTATGGAGTTCCCTCCTCTCACGAGGAACCATGCGGCGCACTGACAAAGATACTGGTTTAGCATCGTCTACCAGATATATTCGGAGGTCTATCTCCCACTTCAGAGGTAAGCCCTTCACCTCCTCGAACTCATCCGAGTATTCCCGGACCACTCTAACAGATCGCAAACTCTCGACCGAAGCGTCAAGCGATTCAAGATAACTTTGCATAACAGAATCTATGGGATTTCAAAAGATCTCGAGAGTGTTACCCAAGCGGGTCATGAGCCTAACAACTCTCCTTTCACAACCAAGAACGACACCGTTACTGGATAACCAGTCTATGCCCAATATCAACCCATAGCCCGTGAAGCCCACAACAAAGGCATCACACCTAAACTCAACGCTAAGTATAGAAATCTTCAAACCCAAACATATCATGGACAAATAAGTGGAGCCCCCCAATTGGGTATGAAACAACCACGGGATCATCTACTAAACTGGTGTCTAGGTGCAGTGACTCAACTAATGATGATGAGATAAACGAATGTGATGCGCCAGAGTCGAATAAGGTTTGAACAGGATGATCGAGAGAACCAAATTTCAACTTAGACGGTCCTACCCCCATCAGGTATACCCGTCGTGAGGGAATACATCTACCCTCCAGAAGATCCTGTACTTCGTCCTTACCTCTTTGGACAACCCTAATAAGGTGTCCTATTTCTCCAAGACAACTAGCCTTCCCCTTCACATTCTCCTTTCGTGACCTTCTTACCACGATAAGGTTTCATCCTTTATTTACCTAATAGCTATTTGAACCTTCCTCTCTCGTCCATCTTAAAGGTACCCATAATCCCTCCACCTCCTTGGACTAACTTCTTGGCCTGGAAAACGTCTTAGTCCCTTGAAGTGGTTCTTCCGTCCTTTATACGGAAGTCCTTATTTATCTTAAAAAGACATCTATACGCGGAGGGGAAATTAAAAAAGAGAAAGAGGAAGAGATTCTAAACGGAGAATCGAAGGAAGGATATATGGCTCTTGGGGATTATGTTCTTTTCTTTCAAAAACTTTTCTCTTAAAAAACATGTTTTTGAAAATACTTCTTCCAAAAATGTTTTTAGAAAAATAGTTTTCTAAAAATTTTATCTGTTCTGGTAACCTTCGCTCTGATACCACGTGTAACACCCCACACCCGCTAAGGTCACTCACTAAGGGAATGCCTTAGCTTCGGTGGAGTATTTAAGTGAATATAGAACTGAAAAATTACAACAAGACAGATATAAGTGATACTTGAAATTTAAAACATCATTTCATTGCAGTAGAAGGTAAACATGTTTGGTTACATATCAAAAACCCACAAGAGTCAAGTACAAAATATCCATCTCGTTAAAACATAAGTACATAATCCCACTACATACTAATAGCCATAATAGAAAAGATAACCGAGCTTTTCTTCAAGAGTCCAAGCTCCAAAAGATAGATAAAGAAATCTGATCAAAGCCCACTAGTGCTAGGCCCACTCTGAGAACCTGAGGGTTGGGGAAAAAGATAAAAACAACGGGGTCAGACATAAGTCTGAGTGAGCCCTATAACTTTAACAACACAATCATTAAAGTAATTAGGGTATGATATAAACCTGGTACGGTACGACTGGGGATAAATGACTACACTAAGCAGCCAACTAGACTTAGGATAAACTAAGATAACGGTAAAGACGCGCCTATCCACCCAAGGATAAATACTACACCGCACCACCCCAGATCTACCCACCCAAGGATAATTCCTACACTGCACCACACCAGATCTACCCACCCAAGGGTAATTCCTACTTAAAGGTTGATCCCACTAAGTGTACTTAGAAAAAAAATTTAATATTAGTTTCGTATACCCCTAGCTGACTACATAGGTGTCGTCTGCCCCTATCTCCACTAGGTGTACCCACAACTTAGTAATTTTATTAGTAGTCTCGTGTACCCCTAGCTGACTACATAGGTGTCGTCTACCCCTATCTCCACTAGGTGTACCCACTACTCCCATTCGATCGGCTCCCTAACGTAGATACCCGTGTTGGCCCCACAATGGGGTGTATCACTCCCCAAAGTGGCAACCCGATACAACAAATGGTGCATGGCTTATACCTACACGATGCAACAACGTCTTACCTACCAGCCCGGGTCCACACACGCATATGAAACCCGTTGGACTTGCGTTGCCACCGCTACCCCGTTTTGGCCTCTTATAATCAAGCCCAGTACGCGTGTCCCGTCCTCGACATGAGTCGAGCCCAATAAGATACATATAGGTTACTGGGTGAAATGGGCCCCCCACAAGCTACCACCTAAGCTTGTCATTTTTTTCTAGTGCATCCCACTTAACCCTTTTTAATAATCATGTCTACTTACATGTTCAAAGTTTGGTTAAGTCATCTACTCATATTTCAATTGCCACTCAAGGCACCCACTAGATTTGCCCATGCCACCCAAGGCACTTACTTGATTTCCACATGCCACCCAAGACACTTACATAACCCTTTAATCATGTTTAATTACATGTTCCACTTTGGTTAAGTATTTTAATCTTATCTTCCATTGCCACCCAAGGCAACCACTAGATTTTCCCCATGCCACCCAAGGCACTTACTTAACCCCTTAATCATGTTTAATTACATGTTCAACTTTGGTTAAGTATTTTAATCTTATCTTCCATTGCCACCCAAGGCAACCTCTAGATTTTCCCCATGCCGCCCAAGGCACTTACTTAACCCTTTAATCATGTTTAATTACATGTTCAACTTTGGTTAAGTAATCTAATCGTATTTTCTATTGCCACCCAGGGCAACCACTAGATTTTTCCATATGCCACCCAAGGCACCCACTTAACCCCTCATGTCCCTCTACATGCTAATATGGTTAAGTGTTTCTTAATTGATTAAGAACGTAACCGTTGTAAAGACCTCTCACATTAGACTATCTTTTATGGCAGCTGGATTTGCCGGTCGGATCCGGGCAGCCTTACGCCATAACCGAGTCTAACCTCGTGTCTATACACTTGTCACGTATTTAGTTTGTGCCTAAGACCTCTCACATTGGGCCAATCATTTGTAGCCGCTGGATTTGCCGGTCGGTTCCGGGCAGTCTTACGCTACAAAAGGGTCCAACCTCGTGTCTTAGTCGATTAATTACACCTAATTAATCACCCCCCCCCCATATTTCGAATTAATTTTCCCTAATTAATTCCAATTTTTAACGATGTACATAATTGACTCAATTATGTCCATCCACATTATGGTATGCATAATCATACCAATTTCACACCATTTCATTAACATGTATATTAACCCCATCGTTCCCCACGTAATTCGCTAACATGACATAAAAGGGAAGATTCACCACAAATACAATGGGTTCAACTTGCATAACATTAGCATCAACATGGGTTTAAAGGTGTCAACATGCATATAGCATCAACCCAACTAGCATAAATAATCAACCCAAACTTGCATGAATCACATATGTCATAAAGAGGTTAACTTGCATAAGTTATTTATGTCATACAAAGGGGTAAACTTGCATGTGTATGTGTGACATACAAAGGGGTTAACTTGCATGTGTATGCATATCATACTAAGGTGTAAACTTGCACATGTTACTTGCATATAATCAAACACCAAACTTGCATAACATGTCATATATGAACTTGCATATAATCAAACACCAAACTTGCATAACATATCATGTATGAACTAGCATATAATCATACACTAAACTTGCATATCATGGTGTCATAATGGATCAATGTTTCTCATATGACTTGCATATCTTGCATAACATCATAAACACATAGCATATGACTTGCATAACTTGCATAACACCACAAACACATAGCATATGACTTGCATAACTTGCATAACACCACAAACACATAGCATATGACTTGCATAACTTGCATAACATCAAAATCACATAGCATATGACTTGTATAACTTGCATAACATCATGAACATGTATCATATGACTTGCATAACTTGCATAACTTCATGAACATATAGCACATAACTTGCATAACATCACAAACACATAGCATATGATAACATAATCTTGCATTGATCCACATTCATAGCCATAACCTCATTATATCCTATCATAATCATTTCAACAATTGGTTATTAAGGCTATAGAAAACTCACAACTTGTTGATTAACACTCCTAAGAAGAAGATTAAGTTGCTAGAGTTGATTAGAGATTGATTTGAGAAGCTATCTTCCTCTTTAGATTGATGGAGGCTCCTTCAAGTTGCATTTTGACGGCATAACGGTGTTGTAGCTATTTTTAGTATGAATTAGGGTAGTCTTAGGGTGTATTTATAGATTAGTTAGGTGTTTTAGGCCCTTAGATTAACCCTAAATCAGATTAGAGCCGTCAGATCACGTCCTAGCCACCAAAACACAGCCCAAAAGCCAAACTGATGCACCCAGGTCACCTGGGCTCGACCAGGGAGGTCGACACTAGGGTCGACTCCCCAGTCGACCTGGTGGGCAGGTCGACCCCCTGGGTCTGGCGGGAATTTTCCCGCCACTTCTCAAATTTGAAATTTCTGTTTTTAAATCTGTTTTTAAATTTTCTGAAACTTCTTCGGGCCATATCTGGGTCATACGGACTTCGATTTTCGAAAACTCGGACTCTATTTTGCGTATTTTTCCGAGACGAACGCAATGGCATAGCCCGTTTCCCCTGATTCAGATTTTAAAATTTAATTTTGTCCCGATTTATATTGTAGTAAGTTATTCAATATACCGGGTGTTACACATTCTATTTTCAAATATCAGTGTTAAAACCGATTTTTACTTCTCTATATAAATTTAGACTTATAATTTCAATTTATCAAATGATAAATATTTTACTTAATTTGTAAAACATTATTTATAATTAATCTTCTTCATTTTATCTGTTAAAACATATTTCTATTTAGTATTTATTTTTCACATATTTCCTTTTTATAAAATTCTATTCATTTTATAAAATACTTCCTTTTATAATATCCTATTTATTTCCCAATAATTCTTTTTCTGTAATTCTATTTATTTTATAAATATTTCCTTTTCAATTCTATTTGTAAATGTTTTACAAATCTTTCCTTTTCAATTCTATTTGTAAATGTTGTACAAATATTTCCTTTTCAAATTTGCTATATTTATTTCCTAAATATTTCCTTTTATAATATCTTATTTATTATATAAATAATTCCTTTTATAAAACTCTATTCATTTTAAAAATATTTATTTTTATAAAATCCTTTGATTTTATAAATATCTCTTTTTATAAAGTCCTTTGTTTTTATATATATTTCTTTTTCAATATAACATTGAAATTTCCCTTTTTTATATTCCACTATTTCTTATGGTATTTAAAATACCAAATAACAATGATCAGTATCATTCTGACACACATCATCAACAACAATTTTTATATATCACATCATATATCACCATATATGAAAAACAGTAAAATAAATGTTAAGGAATCCAGTTGGATCCCTCCGACCTATTTCCCTACAACACAGATGTTACACAATATAATTCACATCAATTTCATTTCAATATGAAATATTCTGATAAACAGAATCAATATTTGATTAATGATCTATATATAACAATATCGATGTTTTCAACCAATCAATTAGCAGTTCAACCAAACAATCAACACATAGCAGTCAATCATCATTTATCAGTTATAAAAATACGTTATAAAAATATGAACTAGTAGAGTTGGTGAGTTTTACTCACATTGACAGTTATCGTTAAATAATGATAATCGATCGTCGATTCAAATCAGATAATTTATTTCACTATAAATTGTAACGAGCTCCAATTCACTCCCAATTAGTTTCTTTGTAGCCCTCGTCCATACGATCCCGACGGATCTTGTTTCGTCAATTTCTGATAATGTACGTATAGGTTATGACATTTAGAAGTTTAGTATACATTTAAGTTAAATAAAACTTAAGATATTAATTCCATTGGGCTTAACCTTTTACCTAAGGCCCAAAATCATTGTCCATTTCCTCAGACTCGCTTATTTCCCATCTTCCCCAAACCGCAAGCGTACAGTTTTCCTCCACCACCGATGCAAACTCCTCCATGTTCTAACTCCCTACTCAATGAAAATCAAAACCAAACACATCTTTGAAATCTCCTACAAAATGTCTTCTCCTTCATACTCAAAATACATAACGCGACAGCACCAGTAAATCGCGACATCTCATTTTCACGTGACCACCGCTCCTTCACCTCGACATCGGAAACCCACCAGAACCCTCAAATCAAACCGCCTTCTTACCACGAACCCCCTTATGCACTTAAGATGAACTTCGGCTTCCCCCTTCATACTCGCCCGCCAACCCTAGTTCGCAAGACCAAAATAGAATCGAACATGATAGAATGGGTAGGAATTCGAAGAACTACCCTATACGAACACAAAGAAATCGATTTTCCATATTGGATTTTATTTGTATTTCTTATGGATTTTTAAACCTCATGTTGTATGAATAAATGTGGCGGCTAGAATTTCTGAGATGTTTGACTATAGGAGAATTTAGTTTAGGGTTAGAAATAGGTTGGGAAACTTATAGAGAGATTTTAATAATATTTTATTCAATTATTATATTGATTTTTATTGTATCGTTGCTTGTACTTATCTCCTAAAAATTCCTATGATACCACACGATATCCAAAAATCATGAAAATGGACGTGTAGCTACAGTTTGACATTATGGACCCAACGAAACTGGTTCCATCGGATTCGGACTCTGTTTGCTCATACATCTTATTTTTAACCATCAAAATATCGACCGTTTTTCACATTAAAAATCCATACGGCCACACACTGACTCCAAAAATCACGAAAATTGGAATCTAACAATAATTTAATATTCCAGATCCAACAAAATTAGTTTCGTCGAAAACGGAGGTCATTTGCAAAACTATCTATTTTTAAAGCTCTAAACCCTTTTAAATATTAATATATTTAAAAATAATTAAATTAAATATTTAAAAATATATATTATCGTATATATTCACAATAGAATATCATTTAGCTCCAAAATAAATATATATGGAGTTATAACTCGATATTTCAAATTCGGGTCAAATCGATATTCAATTAAAAATAGAAATCCTTTTATAAATCGTTATAAATTATAAAGGAATTCCATAGCGACTATTTGAAGATTTGATTTGGACATAAATCAAAATCTACACAACGAAATCCTGTTTTTTCTCTTCCATTAGAAATATATACTTCACCAGCTCCGAACGTTTCTTGTTTCATAGAAATCCGATTTAAAACGAACTCGATATATTCATTTAAAGTTCGAAACGTCAAATTTCGAACTGCCGCGCCATTTCGAGCTCGATTATAATTATATTATAATTATACGTTCAAACTTTGTTTAAATAATATATTCGTTATCGTAAATCAAATTCTAAACTGAATTATATCTTATAAATAATTCAATTCACACAATATTGTGAATTCGGCTATTTCCGACTATTTCAGAATTAAACATATTATTATATAATTCATATTAATTAAATATTCAACATTATCTAATTAAACAACTATTTAAATCTATATATCACTATTTAAATAATTAAACTAATAAATTATTATCTGTAAAAATTACGGTACATTACATAAATCATCATCAAGAGAGATTAGATCACATCAAATTGCATCAAATTCGAAGATTATTAGTGTTGCCCACATCCGATCTCATCGTATTTACATTGAATTGGGTATTAAGTGAGTGATAGATATCTCTCACGCAGAAAATACATATTTTATGGGTAAATTAGGATCATATTCATATGTTATATTTTAATCACCTTAGATATGATCATATGTGTTTAATTTGGATTTAGAAACCCTAGAAAAAACTAATTCTAGCATATTAACCAGATAAATTTTAGATTAATCATGTTTATGCATATGTTTAGATCCAAATCATGCTAGATCTCATGCTTATGATATGTTTATGCCACAATTGTGATTTGTTCAAGTTTATGTAATCAGTATTGTATGAATCGATGTATGTTTTGATTGTGTTATTTGTTAGAATTGGTTGTCACAGATCTTAGGATTGAAGAATAGAGCAAATCGAGGGTTCGGATGACCATATTCTGACGAAACTTTGTGGAGGAGCTCTGGTGGATACCAAGATGGTGCTTGGAAAATTTCATCTTGGAATTCTCTAAGTACATGGACCGGTATTGATCCATAATGATGGGACATATGGATGTGAAATTTGGTATGGCGTATCGTGATGATGAACCGAGGCTATTAGGAAATTCTCAAGCCATTTGGAGTTGTTTTGGGATGGGCCGAGGGTTGATTACTCGAGACATGGATAGATCGACAAGAGTTTCTATATGAATGTAGAATTGATTAGAAAATGGACCTGTAGGAAGATCACGAGGCAACGATGGACTGGGGCCAACTAGGTAGCAGAAATTTGCTAAGTGTATGTACCAGTACCAGTCCCTCATGGACCGGTACCGATCCATCAGGGATGATAGGTCGATTTTGAGTTTTAGTGTGGAGGATTTTGGTGGCTCCCATGGGTTGCTAGTGAAGTTCGATAATGAAAGGACGTTGGATGGTTGACGAGCAACTCAACGATAATTGATGCTTTGACTGTGAACTCAAGTTGTAGTAGTCGGGGCTGGCTTTATGTGACAATGATCGTGATGCGATATATGATTCAGTTAGACGATGGATTGAGTCAGGTGGGAATTGATCAAGGATGGTAATGGAATTGGTTAGAAAAGTTGCTCGAATTAAAGATGTGATCTCCAAGAAGAAAAGCTTGACATATTTGAAGTGCCAAGGAATCATCGATAATCAGAGTGTTCTAGTGGACTCAAAGTAGGGGTATCATAGGCATGCCCATCAAGATCAGAATAGATAGATCACATACCCTGGGAAGTCATGATAAGCCCAGTTGTCTTACTCGATTAAAGAAAACATATGTAGTCACGATGGTGTATGGTTGTTTGGCTAGAACTGGGGTTTTCCGTTAGCCCTTTTGATTATTGAAAGCAAGTTCGATTATCGATGGATTCAGGAATGTAGTCAGTGATAGTTAGGATATTGGATGCTATGGTTGATGGTGTGTTTTCTTCTCTATTTTTCTTTGGGTTGACTATCACCATAGGATGTCAAAGAGAAGCATGATTGGGGGGTTTTCCGTTCCTATTCTGTAATGGCATGTGATGGATGGATTTCACATGTTAGCTTGTTAGTTGCTGGCCATATCGGATAGTTGATCCCCCAATACTTATATTTTTCCTATGTAACTATTTTAGTTATTTTATTGCTCATTAATACTGTTGTCTTACTGAAGGTATTATGTTTCCCACTTATTGCCTTGGGTTATTCATTAATGTTGTTGATAAGTAGACTAACTAGCAGGTAGCAGGTTTGGTGTCGATGATGTTGTACAGTGATGAGCAGGCGGCTCACATACTATCACTACCTGCTATATAGATTTTTCTTTTTTATATCTGTTGTATGTTGATGGTTATTGAGACTCTGAGGGATGTAGCGACGCATATTGTATTCAGAGATTCATGCACTTAGATGTGTTGTACTTGGGATTCTATGATTTTATTAAGATTTAATTTTCAGTTAAGTTATGCTTCACTGCCATATCCTATTATTTATTTTAGTATTATATATTATCCATGCGCTGTGAGTTATACGACAGGTTTTATTTTGAGTTATTCTTCCTTGATGATTGTCTCATATTGGCTTGGCATGTCATACAACGCACCTTTTCCTTAGTTCGGTGTAGGAGGTATAGGGCGGTCATCGTGATTTATGTAGGAAAGGTCACTAGGTTATATGTAGTTCTTATTACTGTGATAGCGAACAAGGTTCACTTCTTACTAATGAGTTCTGGGGAGTCTACATGAGGCATTGAGGATTGAGTTAAGTTTAAGAACTACATATCATCTATAGGAAGACACACAAATGAGGAAAGTAAATCAGTTTTGGAGGACTCGTTATCAATGTGAATTTTGGTCTCTAATAGTTATTGGGAGGATCGCTTGGCAGTTTACCTATAATATATATTAGCTGGTTTGCACTAGGGTGGAACCATTCAAGATATTATACTATAGAACCTATAGATCATTATTTGTTCATAAAATACGAAAAATAAGATTATTCTTAATCTACATATGGTAGGGAAATATTAGAGGAGGCTGATTTAATCCGTAGTAGGATGAAAGTCGCTTAGGATAAGCATAAATTCAATTCTGATAGGCATGGTATGATGTTAAAGTAAATAGTAGGAGACATTGTGTTCATGAAATTTCCACTCCTTAGGCATGTGATGAGATTTTGTAGGTCAGGGAAACTAGCATTGAGAATGGTAGGGCCCTTTCTGATACTGTCCAGCGTTGGGAAGTTGAATATAGGGTGGAGCTTCCGGAGAAGTTGGCGAAGCTGCATGATGTTTTCCATGTATCGCAGTTGCAAAAGTACTTACATGAAACTACCACCATGTTTGAGCCCAACCAACTTAAGAAAGTTTAGGTTGAGCGAGGATTAGTTATTAGTTATGCATCAATCATATACTACGGCACTTTACGAAGAGAATCCATCCAAGGAGATTGGACTTATTAAAGTTCAGAGGTGAGACGATCCAACATTGATGTATGGAAGCCATAGGTTGAGATCTACGCTACCCACTCCAATTATTTCGGGTATGTTTCCAATTTAGAATTCTCATAATTATTGATTTCTTATGAGTAGGACTTAGGTGGTATACTCTTTAGTATATATCTTTAGACGATAGGAATGATTGCACACATGTCAACATGACATGTTATGGGTGATGGATGTTAATAAATATATTTAGATGTGATGTATTGTACTATTTTACATATTAGGACATTATATCCTTCAGCTACACACATGCACTCATTTTCGATAGCAAGTTATTTCTTGATTATTGTTATTCCAGTGGAGTTATGCATATGGATGTTACATAAGTGTTAAATGGTTGGGAATGCATATATAATTATAAGTATACTTACTTAGGATGTCACATACATTTCGATGTATGACATGAGCAATAAAAGGAAGCCCGAATAAGTAGGCAGCCTGTTCTTTTGCATCAGTATAGGTTTACGTGAATTCCACTTTTCATATGTACACACACACAAAAATATTGCATTAAAAACTTCTATGGACCATAATTTCTCGTGAATGATAGATGAATAGAAGGTTGTAGTTACCAGTTATTGTGTATATGAGTTACATTTTTTGGTCCAATGAGGGAGACTATATCCATTTAAGGTGGGAGGAATGTAACACACTAAAAATTTAATAAAAAAATCAAACTAAATAAAATACGGACTTAGAAAAAAAATTCAACGTCTGAATTTGGTTACGGTAATTGTATCATCGCGTTCATAGCATTTTTCTAGACAATTTTAATACATAATACTTCAAAATATGAAGAAGTTACAGGAACTGGAAGAATCGAAGATATAATAAAAACCTAAATTAAAATTATACAAATTTAACACTAAAATCGGTCGGCCAATACTGATCGACCCTAAGGAAAGACATCCTACCGTAGCTATGTAAAATCAATAGAAAAATTACATGTTCGAATGACCATAATTGGTTGCTTGAGTTCAAAGTTTTAGATGAGCATGCACGATTAATTTAAAGATCCACTAACCTAGATCTAACGGCATAAACTAGTTTCCAATCTCTATAAATTCTAGCCTAGCCTAACAAAAATTCTCAAAACACTTTACAATTCTATGACTTGTTTAAACATAAAAACTTATAAAACTTTAAATAAAATAACCGAGTAGAACACAAGCGCATAGAGATAGACAGAGTAAGCATGGCTAACATATGAAGGTGCATTTCTTCAGCAAAACAAATATAAAGAGCTGAAGCACGAGGTTAGTGGATATAATTTTATTAAGATGATTATTATAGTTAGGTTTATACTATTTGATTTGATTAGGGTATTAAAAACTCAATTTGAACATGTAAAGACCTAAACTGAAATATGAAGTTAGAACAGAAACCATTATAAATCGTTAAACTAGATATTGCAATTGTATGCCCCTTTTTAGGACTAAATTGTTAAAATTTGCAAACCATAAAAATATAAACCACAAATTGGATTGGAATTGAAAACTTGATGGGTCAATTATTAATTAAGGTTTACAAATAATAGTCGACGACCTAAACCAAATGAAAATTAACGATGGATGTAATACCCCACATCCCTTAAGGTCACCCATATGAGGATGCATTAAGTTTTGTGAAGCTCAATAGATATAATGTGATAATACAGAGGCTAAAATTCACAAGACAAAATATAAACACAATAAAACACTTTTCAAATTTTTTATTAATAACCAAACACAGCATTACAGATTTATATACCATCGAGTCATAATCATAAAACATATGTCTCGTGGAAAGTAAGAAATCAGAGTAGAAATACAAAACCATAAAAATCATATCCCTCAAGACTCATAACAATAGTCAAAGAATAGAAGTCAAAACAATACATGGAGTAAGAAATGGCCCAAGTCCAATTTGAGTCAAAGAGTCACGGTCACTGTTGCAATCTACCACCCTAAGAACCTGTGAGGAGAAGGAAGAGAGGGAAGGAAAAAAAAATAGGTCAGACATAATGCCTGGTGAGTTCCAGTGATTTTTAGCATAAGCATCAGAGAAAGAAGTATCAGACAGATGAATAATAGTGGACAAGAAAATACAGCAAGTTATAAAAGTGTGAAATAACACAAGATAAGGTAAGATAAGCTTCTCATTCATATCCCCATAATTTCTACACCAACTATCAGGATTAGGTTCTTTTACCTAATTTCTACCCAATGTTAGACTCCCTAAACAGACATGAATAACCTGTGCTAGCTATATCATTCGGGATATCAATCCTGAACCCATCAAATAAAAGACACAACCTTACTTGCTGGTGTTATAGCATCTTATCTTCCCCAATTGGAACAATGCACGCTTATAGTTCTGCCGGAACGCGCCCTTATCTACCTCCAGAATCTTAACCTCTTACAACCAAGTATCAGTAAAGCGTTCCCTAGTGTTAATACAAAAAATGTACTAACATCCCGAGGTGTTTTTCCACACTGATCAAAAACAAGATTAAGAGCAAAACTAGTGCGGGGAAAATAAAGGAGAGATTGTTTATAGTGGTTCGGCCTCAGATTTGGCCACGTCCACTTTAATAGAGGATTTCATTATGATCTTTGTTATTACAAGGTATATAATCTCTTTTACTTTATACATCTTCTATTTCTTTTACAATGAATCTCTTTTCTCTCTTTACAACTTCACTTTGATTCTCTATCTCTCGAACTCCTCGAAGAAACACTTGAATTTTCAGTGGAGATGTTGATGGAGAAGCTTGAACCTCTCTTGGAGTTGCTTTGACGAAGTTTGAGATGATTGCTTGATAAGAAATAAAAAGGGCAGCCCTTTAGGGTAGAAAAATCTGATCCTTGAAATGTAGGAAGTGATGGGGTATTTATAGGCAAAATGTGAATGGAGTGGCAAAGCTGTAATTTAGAGTGCGCAGGGCTGATGGATAAAAAACGATCCATAGCATGGATCGGGTTCGATCCATACATTAATATATCAATGTTTTGCCTTGTATTTGTTGTGCACGACCCATAAGATGGATCACATGTGATCCATCGAATGTCACGTGAATGACCCACTAAACTGTTGCGATCCCACTTCATTGCATTGATGCCATCAATCCATAGGATGGAGCACAAGCGACCCATCAACTATTTTGTGTGCAGCTAATCCAATATAGGGATCACAACCGACCCATGGTTGTAGAAATAGAGCAGTCCATGTTAAACAAAATCAGTTGATTTAGTTTTTGCATTACGTCTCACTTGAACGATCCATTGCTTGGATCGAATCCGATCCATTATGTTGAACGAAACAGATCCATAAAGTGGATCGCAGCTGATCCATGAACGTGAATTGTAATTGATCCATGTATTGGATCATAACCGACCCATCCATCTAAATACACGTTTGATAATATAGAGCAAAGCATAACTAATTCTGTTGCGTGGATCTCGAACGATCCAAGGGATTAAGATATCTTGTGACCCATCAGAATGGATAGTAAGCAATCTAGTTGCCAAAATGGATCACATTTGACCCATTATTTCATGTAATCATGACTTATGAAATAAAGTGTGATTAACTTGTTACATGGATCATGACTGATGTTTATGAACCTTAACCGATTCACTAATTGGTTAACAAACGATCCATGAAATCTCGAATTCCACAAGATTTATATATATTACATTGTCACCAACCTACGTTTTTTAGACTGCGTTTTATAACGGAGTTAATATTTGCCCCTCGAAGTTTGTATTTTCTAAAAGAAATACAAGCTTTGAAAATCATCAGTCTATATTTCTCTTTGATGAAATGTGAACTCCTTTAGATGGCTATGATTAGATCTTGACAATTCAAAATAACCAAATAATGATGGATCGCATATACACATTTTCTGATGGGCTTAATGCGGTTCAATTTCGATGGATTGGTCAGCCTGTTAACCGGTGCTTCTATAACTTCTTAACCCTATTCATTTCATCAATTTATTCTTTCGGCTGAAAAAGGTTTTTTAATGGTGGATCTTTTCCCTTGAGAAAATCACCTCAACCTGCTGCTACTATCTCACCTCTAACCGATCTCGTCGCCACCTTACATCATCAGCACTACCAATCAACATCACTCTCAGATCTGATCTAGCTTCAATTGCCTTCGTAACGTCGGCCCAAGTCGATTCGTGTTCCAATAATTCAGATATGCTTGATCTCAGCGTCGCCAAGTTCTTACTACCTCTCAACCATAAGATGTTAGTCAATTTTTCCAATCGTAGGTTGTTGTTCTTTCCGATGTTGTGTTGACTTGATTTTTTAGGGTTTAGGTTAACTTGTAATTCTAGATCTGAAATGGCTGAATTTTTAGTATTAAGTCACGACTGATGTTTGAAATTATATCTCTGTGATGCTTGACAAATCGGTTTTGGCAATTTGATTCTTCAGTAATTTTGGAACTCGATTGATATTTTTGCAGCAGTCTTTGTATCAATATTGTTTAAACTTTTCAATAACTGAGAGTTTTTCAATTCTGAACTATTCATATGTATGCTTTTATGTTGAAATACGTCTTGATGGTATGTATTTTGTTTAAAATTCCAGTTTAAATCCAAAGCCTGTTTATTTTTTTGCTAAATCAACTATCTTTTTTGTTGGTCTCGTATGAGGATTCCAGAACTGTTCTTGTTTATGGTCATGAGTAAGAATCATTAAACGAATTTTGGTGGGTTACATCGGTAATGAAGTTCTGAAGTGCTCGAATTTTGGTTGATGATGTGCGTCCTTCATGTTGCTCGCGAATCCTCAGGAAACCCCATGATGATCTGTCCTTGCCATTTTTTGTGGATCGCATATAGTCCAAGGGTGGATCGTTTATGATCCATGGTCATGTGAGACCCTTCGATGGATCGCTTGCGATCCATAGATCGCGCGTGCTCCATGTTTGGATAAAAAACGATCCATCCATGGATCGTTTCCGATCCATGTATTAGTCAACTAACTTTGCTATTTCTTGATGCATATGATTTTCCTCACAACGATTGTCGTATGTGGATTTCAAGCAACCAAATCATGAACACTCTAAAGCTTTTAACTCAAGAATTTGAACGCATTTTCTCTTTGCTAAATATCATGTTACAAGACAAGCACTTGCACGGGTTTTGGGCTAAATATCTTGCTATCGACTGCCCACATCGACGATGGATTAGTTAAAACATTAAAAGATAAACTATAGCAAATTTTTCAGATTTAAACCGAATGACATGCCTACACAAGATTGCTTCATTTAGCAATTTATGACTTATCAAATTTTACCTATATAGATACACCATTCCAATTTAAATCCACAACAACGCTTGAAATCAACTAATCAGCGATTACAGTTCGTGAATTTCAAGCTTTGCTATCATTTAGTGGCTTATATAATTCTGCACAACACTTCACCTTTAGAAAATTCGCGTGTGTGAGTTATCTTAAAAATAGGATTGTTTGTGCAGAATGGCTACCAGACAAAAAGCTCGCCTTCAATCCGAAGAAACATCTACTTCTGGTCAAGCGGAGACTTCCACTTAACCTTCTGATGTTACAACTACCACAACCCCTGAGTCCATGTCTCATCAACCCATCCCTGGTCCTCGTCCTCTCAGCAACCCGCCGTTAGAAAGACGCCCTACATTAGTTATTCCCCGTGTTTTCTCATAGTTGTGCAATCAATTTGGCATTCCCCAGGCTGATGCAAGTTTGCCGAGGTGAAATAATAATGTCGTTCGACCGCCTTTTGGGTTTGTAACCGTTAGTCGCCACATGTTAACAAGCGGGTCCAGTCCCTCTTTCAACAACTTTTTATAGATGCATCTCAGGCGTCTAGATATTGCCCCATTTCAGTTACACCCAAACGGCTATGCCACTTTACTTGGGCTTTGCATACTTTTCATGAGGATAAGGTGTTGCATGCCCTCTTTTGAAGACATCTGTTATCTGTGCGTTTTCAAGAAGAGAAAAGAACACCCTTCCATTGTGTTCGTCGAAGGTGCTCGCAATCGAAAATTAATTCTCGACTAATCAGACAGTGCTTTAGGATTTCTTAATCAATACTTTTTTGCTCGATGCCCGGAGAGCTTCCAGGGAATCTGGATGGAAGGAGGTGAATATGTTTGTTTAGAATTCTTCGACCATTTTTTCCTAAATCTCGATCATTGAACCTTTCTCTTCTTATGCAGAAATCCCATCTCTTATCAAAGATTCTAAGGATACTATTGCTTATGAAGACACACTTAAGTCTTTAAAGGTTGTCTATAAAAAGGAGAGGACTAAGAAATTTCTAATTATAGAAGAATTTCTTCGGAAGTATAAGCTGCTCCACCCTTTATGATCTATCCTTTCTAAAGTGGTTACTCCTCACACTACGCCCGAAGCATCGGGTGCCCCAGTCCCCGGAGAGGATGCCGCTTTGAAAGATCCCACTAAGGAACTTCTTTGAAGAAGTGCACAGAACCTGATAATGGAGTTGAGTCTTCATCCCAGCTTCAACTGCCTTCTATTGGAGAAGAGGAATTTGTTCATAGCGAGGGTAAAGGTATTGCACTGATTAAAGAAAAGTTTGATGAAGGAGAGATCACGAACAGAGACGATTCGAATGTTGAATGGACTAGCACTGACCCCATAATTCCTGCCCTTCACTGAGATAATTTTGGGGACATGCATGACGACTTGAGCGATCTTAACATCAAGACAAGTGAGCTCACTGCAAGGGATATTATAACTTCTAGACTCGCTCCTGTGGTGAATAAAATGGCTTTTGACTTGATTCAGACTTCTCAGAAATCCATTACTGAAACTCCAACCTCTTTAGTCCAAAGATCGACGAGCGGTGTTGTTACTCCCGAAATCTCTACACTGGTGACAAAGGTGGCTTCTGGGTTGGCTATGTCCCCTTCATCCCAAAAACTCATATCTGAAACCGTGACAACCTTGACTTCGAAAACTACGACTGGTTCGTAGATTAATGCACGTTAGAGCACATACAACACACATTCAAAGCTCTAATATTTTGTATATGCTTTCTGTCTTGCCCGAGTACTTCTTGTTTTAAGATGCTGAACCCTTGCTTCTCTTTTATTTCGGGTCACATCATGAGTCGCCGATATGAGGATATTTTGACTGTTATGGGGGTTCCTATAACCCACGACACTATGGACCGCCTTACTGTTATAAAGAGACTGATGACCAGAGAAGGGCGAGAAAGACTTGAGAGAACAGGATTACCAGAATAAGTATGAACAGAGCAAGAGAGATCATGACGATTGTACAACCGGGATAAGAAAGAGAAGGATGACCACCACAGGAAGAGGGACAGGGATAATAAGGGTAAGGATCCTAGCAAATGAAGTTCACAGAAGCGGTCCAAATCAGATAAAGGTCTTGGCTCTACTGTTCAACCTTCTACCAACATCATACCTCTTCTTCCTCCATCAGCTGCCCCCACTCCTGTAGATATACAGAAGATCACGAGTTAATGAACTCCCAAAAATCCAAAATGAGATCACGAGTCTATTAAAGCAAATCTCAGATCTGAAACCCGGTCAATCAAATCACATGTCAACCGATATCAATTGCCCCAAGAACCCTCAAATCGCCAGTATGCCAGAAAAAAAAAATCAAGTTTATCACATTAAAATTCGAAGTGTTTCAACGGATAAGTTAGAGATGAAAAAGGTACAGCACCTTTGGCTATCGACGACAACCGGAAGCAATTAAAATTTGGTGACGAGAAGAATGAGGCGATAGTTGAAAATTGAAATCGAGAGTTGATCTGATCTTGTTAGTGGTCGACGAGGGCAAGCTTGACTGATGCTGGTCTGATTTAGTCAATGAAAAAGTGAAAAGCTTATACCGAGGTGATCGCTACCGCCATTAATGGGTTTCCCCAACAGATCAAATAAAGTAAAAAGTAAAAAGTAAAGAGAGAAAACGCGGATCTAAAGAGAAAATATATAAGGCATTGTGTAAATGGGATTATCTGAACCATAAAGGCCTTTCCAATTTATATATAAGGCATTGTGTAACGCGGATCTAAAGAGAGAATATATAAGGCATTGTGTAAATGGATTGAGCAAAGGAAGGGCTCGGATGAGTGTGCCAAGGGATCTTTAATATTCAGAGTATTTTCTATTGTACTCGAAGCAGGGTATTGTAAGTAAGGATGCCCATCGGTTAGTAGGGGTGGATATGGGTACCCTGGACCAGTTGCTAAGGCCTAACGTTGGGATACAAGACCCGTATCTTGCTTTAGGTTGAGAGATATGAGAGTACACTGAAAACCATGATTTACATTAGTCTCTAGTTGTGAGGAGACTATACGAATTATCATATATTCAGAGATGGTATGAGTATTTTGGTTGCTTTTTTTTTATATCTTTGTTCCATTGGAAGTAGGTATAAGAGATAGGGATACTCAAACCCCCATCATTTTATTTTACATAGGGAATTTTATGATATTTGTAGAGTGACACATTGTTTTTTTTATGCGCCAACTCTTTGGTTGTAAGGATAAGTCATGCATGACTTGTATATTCATGTTCATTAATATATTTACCAATAAATATTTTGAGATTCAATTAATGCTCACACCATACTGTTGTCTGACCCAATGTCTTATGCTTTGTTTTTTTATTATATTGGATAATCCTAAATGAATAGACTAGACAACAGGGGTTAGGTGCCATGTAGTAGATGATTGAAGAACGACACAACACCAAAATGATCAATTTGAAACGGTTATAAAATGTTGCTAAAATTTTTAGACACTTTTTAGGGGTTGCAGATTAGTATGTTGCAGATTTTTGAAACATCTATATCATGTTTCAGATTGACAAACTGAAACACTAAGCAAGTGTTGCAGATTGACAAATTGAAACACCAAGCAAGTGTTTAAAACTATTAAACTGCAACATTCGATGAGTGTTTCAAATTGATAATCAACACTTGATAAGTCTTTCAAATTAATAATCTGCAACACTGAATAAATGTTTCAAGATAACAATCAACAACACATAGTAAATGTTTCAAGTTGATAACCAGCAACACTTACTAGGCATTTCAAAATGATAACTAGCAATACTTACTAGCTATTTCAAATTGACAAATATAAACATCTTGTTTCAAACTGGTAATTTGCTGCACCATAGAATTGTTGTGGATTTGAAATATGAAATTTATTTTAAAATATCAAATTGATACCTTTAGTGACATAAATAGATTCAATCATTCTCCATATATAAACTAAAAAATATAAAAAGAAATTCCATAAGCAAATTTACCGTAAACCAACTACTATAGAACATAGATAAACCACACCTTCAAAAGTACAAATATACAGCAACAAATCCAAACTACACAGGTTAAGTTAACAAACAATAGATAAAGAGAACCAAACTTGCTCACAAACACTTTCATGCACCGTTAATGACCTCAAATCATCATATTCTCCCTTCGAAAGTAACATCTGCAAAAAATCATCATTTGTTGACAAAATTAGCCCTCAAATCAGTAATATCTGCAAAACATCTATCATTAATTCCTTTTTACTTGATCCTCTCCATTTTTCATGGTACATAGTTTGAAATATTATACATGATTTTATAACAAAAACTATAAAAATAAATGCAAATCTTTGAGTCTGAATTTTCCTAATCTTTATGTTGCTTCAGTATTGAATCATTGACACACACACCTAAGAAGGGATGAAGGGCACATGACAAAAACAATAAGTGAAAGGATGAAATAAAATGAACATACAAATCTAACCTTTCTAATTTAGCTCAATTTCCTTTCACAGTGTTAAAAAGATCCACTCATATATACTCCATAACAGGATTATTACATAGAAACATAAGAAGTTACAGTACTATAACCATAACAGGATTACAACTAAGAATTGCAAATAAAATTTGGACTATTTAAATAAAATACTCCAGTTTGAGTGACAATATGACATAGAAACATACATTAAACAGATTATAAGATTGCTTATAACACTAATTAAACATTGAACTTCCTAATACACTAAGAAATGATATATGTTTGCAACAATTAATGACTTAAATATTGCATTTAGGTTGCTAAACCTCCTCATGTATATAAAGGTAGATTGTTTGCACATACAGAGACTACAATCTAAATGTTCATGTATATAAAGGTAGATTATTTGCACGTACAAAAACTACTATCATTATAAAATCAAATCCTTTTGACTTGCCTTTCTGTTAGGCAACTGATGGTTCCATGTACAAATATCCAAAAGACTTGCTGTGCACATCGACCATTACAAATTCAGTATATATGAATTATCAACTACTTTACTAGCATTTCATCCTACTTAACAAATCCCAGTATAAGAGTGAACAAAAGTGAAGGGTTTAATTTAAACTATACTTTCAAACATGCTAACTTTTTGGTAAGAATTATCTGTGTTCTTGCTCTGGTTGGTCTGATCTGCAAACAAATTGCAAACACGATAGCTTAGCCACAGTTAAGAATAGAACTGATTGAATAAAACATAAACAGTAGTCAGACAGACTTAAAATTTGCTGAAAGCCTCCTTCAACCTGAAATATATTAGTAGATATAAATGGCACATCCTTAAAAATAAAACAGAAATATATTATATTCATAACAAAAGTCCAACATTTATGCTCCATGGGTAATTATGATATTCTACACAATGAATATAAAATGAAATATGATTGTATATCGACAACAATGGTAGTGATGGGTACATCAGATATTCTCCTTTTGGCTGCTACTTTTTCCAGGGAGAAGTTGCACAACAATCTCCCGGATATGGTAAGCCACGTTTGATGAAACTATAGTAACAAGAATTGATTGTTTTTTTGGGTTGAATAATGTTTTTGTTCACTAATCGATATGTATTACTGTATATACTATAAATTAGTACTAGAACTGATCAATCAACAAAAATCTTAATACTTAAAAAAGTTGAAATTACAGTCTTTTGCGCTTGAACTCCAAATAGCTCACAAGTTCGTATGCACAAAGTACAAGTATGTTCCATATGTTCCCTATAAACATCAAAAACAAACAAACAACATTACAGTCTACTTACATCAAGAAGTATTGATCAATAAATAGTGTAATATTATTGCCCAGTGTATTAGGCAAGATTTAATGGTAAATAGTTTCAGAAAAAGGGGTTTGTCTTCATACATCAAAAACTGAAAATCTTATGCAGGCGATTACATGAGCACTGAAATGGTAAATGAAATTCTTACACGGAATTTGAATGCATATATGGAAAAATGCAAAAGGAATAAAATTCACCATTTGCGAGATGAAATACGCCAAACATATTTGAACAAGCTGTTTGCAGATGATCTCTAAGCTTTGTGTTGAACGTCACAATGGGAATAGTAATGCTAGTGAAGATGTCATATTAGGTATGGTAATTGTTACTTAACATTTGATATTCTGAACATGCTACAATTTATCTTTCCTAAGCAATGTTTTTGAGTTTTATGACCATTCCAAATTGCCTTTCAAACTTTCAGTCCTTCGTGATTTATTGCTAAAGATAGTAACATCATACAGGTAGGGCTATATGGAGAGACTTGGCATATCTGAATCGTTCAAAGTGAAGCAAGCAGTTCTACATTCCACTACAGAAGTAGCTCAGAGCTTAATCAGGGTTGATGAGATTGTAACGTGTGCTCCACGATAGAGAGAAGAAAGAATGGACGTTGATTATTGTCAGTACTTCGGGCTTAATTCTATTATTATGTAATGAATAGGCTCTTGAGCATTTTTGAACAATTCAGAAGCTAATTTGAACAATTCAGAAGCTAATATTAAATAACCTTGGATGGAACTCTAGCCTCCCTTGTACCCTTGCGCTTACCTGGTTAACCATTTAATAACATTTTCAGGCTATAAAGGGGAACATACAATCATCATATTTGTTTAAAATTTTCACCAGTGTAGCATACCATATCTGGCGCCCTTTTCTCTTCGCCTCCTTCCTTTTTGCACGATATCGTGAGTGAATAACCTGAGGCTTTTTAATGATGAAACCATCTTTTACCAACTTCATGATATTTTGGCCTACATTATGAAGTATCAAAAATGTCATTATTGAGCATTCAGCCATAATCATAATAAAATATTGCAGTAGACTCATATTCACCACAAATGCTCATATTCACTACAAAATATTACTGTGTAGCAAATATTTCACATACTACAACACATCATTAAAAAAAAAAGGCCTTGCATGATGATATGAATCCAAAACATTGAAGGGACTAAGAAAACAACCAAATAAATAATTAACATGGTAGTCAAATTACTAAACCTCTATCACAGAGAGAAAAGAGGTTCCCCCTTTTAGCTACAAATGACGTTTAATTTTGGGAAGCTATTCAAGGTCCGAAAGATGTAAAATTTTGGTCATCAAAGTATACATCTGGCCATAGTGAAGATTGGACTGTATGCCAAACTTATTTTATTTTGGTAGCCTGAAATTAACTCTATATACAACATAAGATAAAAATTCTATTCAGAAATAAGCAATGACAATAAGCCATTTAAAAAATTTCTTCTTTCAAGAGTAGTTGTATTACAGTATTTTCAAGTACGAATTGACAGAATACATCATATCATGATTAGTCTTAACATTTTCACATAGTTAAATGAAAAAAGCAAACGTATCAAACTAAAATCCTTAACATGCTTAAAAATCTCAAGCCAATTCAACTTTCGGAACATGTGTTTACAGAAATTGCGCTAACATGACTCATAAAACACACTGCAGTCTAATCATACAATATTAAAAAAAAAATACAAACATAAACAATTATAAGAAATAGAAAAGGAAAGTAAAAAAGCGAAACAGAAGGAGAAGCTCACGAGAGATAGCCAAGCTTATTTCGCTGGTTTCATTTGGATCAAGCCAAACTTTTCCTTTTCCACATTTGAGAACACTTGCGGCAAGTCTTTTTTGAAGCTTAAGAGCGCCCATTGATGTTTTTCTTCTTACTTACATGTGGTCAATATCCACACCTAGTATGATTCATATCCATATATGGGAAATAAAGTAAAGCTTCATAGTGCACAATTAATGGCATTAATAATTGTAATTACATGCAAGTATATTTCAGTCTAGCATCGTATACTTTTAGCTTCTTGCCTTGATATCGTAAGTATGATTTACTTGTAGTCTTAGTACTGAAATTTTGTTCTTTTTAGTATGTATCTCTTTCTCATAATTCTTAGTTTTACTTTTAGGAATGAAATGCCTTCTGATTAACCAAGAGCATACACTTATACATTCCCTATTTTGGCATGGCTCTTGATTTGTTTTGCAAATACTACTTCTGGAAAAGAAGCCAATCAGAATGCCTAACAAAGCCAAGTGCTTGTGGTTGATATATAACACAGTGAGTCTGTTACAGCGAGTCTGTTTTAGCAAATATTTTATAAAATAAACAAAAGTACACCAATCAACATGATCTTTTGTAGTATCCAATTTGAAATTAATTAGTCACGGTGATTTCTTGATCTTTCAGTGATATCTTTCTCATATTGCTTTTTAGTGGCAAAGATAAAGTAGGATAAAGTTAACAGGAAAGGATGAGTGTGTGCCCACCCCACATAGATGATAGATGCCATTAATATTTAATTTATACTTTATATTGCTTGAAATCTTTTCTCCTAGCAGGTTTATCATGCAAATGAGAAGCTCACCCAGTATGATTCATGGGGACATGCATATATACCATTCAGTTGTATCATTGTGTTAAGCAAGGACATGCAAGTACCATACCTATTTCTTAATGGATGGAGGCATAGATTCAAAAAGCGCAGATGCCCAAGCTGATAAACTTGTTGAGATGTTTTCAGTTGCTATGCCATTCATTAAAAGAACATGTATTTCCGGAAATACAGACATGGTTATTCATCATATTAGACGAAAAAGAAATTTTGTTCATGTGATAATACCTTATAGCATGTATGCACAACAATGAAACATACAAAAACGCACAAAATATATCAATAGAAACGTGAAAATGACAATTTTAGAACTCTGCAGTTAAGACAGCCAGTCAACAATTCCATAGCGGTGAAGATAGGGAAAAACTGCGATGGAGATGTCATGAAAAATAATAGAGCTGAAAAATTTATACTAGATACTAAAGTCAATTGTCAAAATGAATTCATTATTAGTTCCACGCTATTGATGTAGAAAAAAGAAATATCCTTTAAACATACTAGCCAAAGCAGTGTAAAATAATTGGGAGATGTCAAGTTTCAACCCCTTTACCTTCGCATGCTAAATGAGTGCCAATCATATGAGCTATAGCCCCATCTCTGTGGATAAGCGCAAGAGTACATAGGCTATCCCACTACAAGTGTAAAATATTAAAAACGATGTCAGTACAAACACCAAAAATACTTGAGAGAAGGCTCTAGTAATCCCAACTATACGCAACAAATCAGCAAACTGGTCCTTGTTGAACTGACTTTTTGCTTTCAGAAAGTACTTCAAATCCAATATCAAATCAAATTAAAAAGAGATGCTTTTAAAAATACATATTCAGATAAGGAAAATGTATAAATGTGGAGTGCGTATAAAAATGCATGAACCTATAGCAACATTGGAAAATAAGGTAAGTATAGAAACCTGTGATAGCAACATCATTGGGGTTGGTTCCCATGATCACGTTGGCATTTTTTTCTGTCGCATCTCTTCCTTTTTGGTATGAAGACATCACATCAATTACAGGACATTTTCCCTCATTCTAGAAAAAAAACATTATTTAGTTATATGATTTTTAATTAAACTTTAAAATTGAGTGATATAAGGTAAAACTGAGATTATTTTTTGGAACTGATTTCCACTTAGCAAATCTGATCGGTACATAAGTCCTCACAAGATCGCCTATAGAACTTTAAAATTGAGTTGCGTAAGGACCAACAGCAAAGCCATTTCGATTAAACTTGATCTTTTTTGGAGGATTTCCATCTGTTATTGACATAAATCTCGTCCACTAGTTTCCTTAATGGTATTTGTTGACATTGCTGTAAAAACAAATGTGGAATTTTTGTAAAACAGAAAATAAATAAACTGCTGAAACAAACCGCAGAACTGTTGAATGTGCAACTTATATGGTCATTCAGTTTAATTCTATTTTTTTAAAGCTTGAAATACTTGGATGCCCAAAGTTTCGGTCCATGCAAGTTCTGCTACTTCGCTAAAAGAAAATATTATAAGTGCCAATACAGAGCTTACAACGGTGAATCAAACCCATGATGAATATGCAGCAAATGAACTGAAATTAAATTAAATTCGAACTCAATCTCAATAGCAACTGAACTGAACCAAAGGAACAAACTGAAATGAACTCAATGGTTAGTGAACACATGATCAAAAAAGAAAAGAAAAAAAAAAACAGCAACGTAATAGTAAATAAAACGCGATCAAAATGAATATACAGCAAACGATCAGAACAAAGAACAAATTGGTTTGAAAAATCTAATGGTTTGTTTCTACATTGGCAATGCTTTTATTCATATTTCAAACAATTATTATTATTATTTTTAGAAAATGTGCAATAAAATGTAATATTCTGACATGGTTGGAAATGTCCTAAGCTATTTGTATTGGATAGTCAAGTGCATTTTTTATGATAAGGCTGAAGAAGGAGGAGACCACGTAGTTTGAGTTAAAAGATGTTTGGTAATATAGATTGCATATTATTGGATGGCTTAAGAGCATTTATGAAGTTAAGCCTATACCAGACAAAGTGCTGTAATATACACAGTCAATCTTTGTGAAAATGTTATGATAAGGCCCTGATCACCACGAAAAAATCCCATTAAAATAGAAGCTTTACTTAAACCAGTCTGAAAAATAAATCCTGCATTTTACTAAAAGGGACTGAGGTACCACCAAGCTTTTCACTAGGAGATCGAATACAGTTAAATTATCCCAAAACAATAATTTAACATTTTAACTGATAGGAGCCACACCATGAAATAATAACTGAATGCAACATGAACCTAACTAGCCTTCCTGAAAACAAAGTACAAACAAGGATTAAATGAGCATATACATATGAATAAACTAATAATTACCATAGGCAGTATGGCACTTGGTATGAATTACTTATGTAATAAGAGAAATGGTGCAGTATAGGAAATATGGCACTTGTGTTAACAGAATGATTTCACACTTTTTTGCATGGCCACCTAAATCACTACAGTCTAACATCATCATGGAAACATGTTCATAATATTTACTAGCACTTGGAATTCACTTCAGTGGTCTAGCATTTTCCGGCACACTAATGACATGTTTATTACCTATTTTCTCCACAATGCTAACGGTTTAATTGTTCTATGCATACTAATTTATATTTCTAATATTGAAAATTGGAGAAATACTTTATGGAACCATCTTATTGATCAATCTGAATTTTTTAACTTGTCATGGCAGGTGCTTGGCCAGAATAGCCTGACCCTATCTAGTTAGGACAAAATTAACAATGGTCTTAAAAACTGGTTGGGTGATGCTAACTTTATGAACTGCATAATGGTATCCAGACTTACAGAGCTTGATAATAAACTAATGGTTTTTCACCTCCTACACAATAACTACCTTTTCCACTATATTTGTATTTTTTATAAATGCAGACCGATGATTAAGTAAAGGATTCATCGTACAACTGTCTGTTTGTTGAAACTTTAAGTAATTACTTTAGATGCAGTCTAGCAAGCCAATTGGTCTAAAGCCTTTAACATCATACTACCTTCACTCTTAGCAAACAACATAATAGAAGAAATCAAACATTCAAGGTTCAAACTTCCGATATGTAAACTATCAAATAAGACAACAATATCATTTTTAAGCAATAGCCAGTATTTTTGAAAAAAGAAAGAAGGAGAATCATCATGCCCTGGAGCTTTACCTGTAGGCAGATCCATAATAGTATGATGAACTTTCTCCTTTGAAAATAACTCTTCTAAATAACTAAAGACGGTGCTTTCATATTTATCAAAAAATAATCCTTAATCAACAGCAGTAAACTTCTTCTAAGCATTCTCATAGAGTTCTTTATAATAGTCTGTGAATTTTTCTAGTATCTTATTTTGATCATATTCCTCAACCCCTTCAACCATAAGATGACTAATAAAGTTGTTTCTTCTTTCATTACCTATTTTATTAAAATAAGCAGTACTTACATCACCATTATTTAACCGAACCAGTCTTGAAATTTGTCTCCACATGATAAATCAATACTGAAACCTACTATTCCTTGTGTTATATGGCTAAAGAACAGTATTCTCATATCAACAATTTTTCCCAACAATCTTAACCAAAAAATAAGCACAAGTGCTGTGATATATAATAGAGATATTGTGACATACGTATTTATTAAGTGACCTGTGTGAACATAAACAACTGAATAGCCACTTACCTACAATGTTAGGCGGAGTACTTGAGAAGAAAAAACAAACTTAAAAAAAAATTGAAGGCTCAAAACTATAATCCAATATAATCGATCTATGATTCAATAATTCACGAAGAACTGAAATACCAATACAAAATTTGCATATAAATTATAGAGTAGAGACTACAGAAATGAACCATACACGAATTGAATGAAACCTAAAAACTGCATAATAATATAAGATTGAGAATTACGCACTATATGAGATCTAAAATTGCAGTTCATAAACGCTAACCGATTACCAAACTATTCGCAAACAGATGCAAACATAAAAACAACATAACAATATAAGATTGAGAATTACGCACTTTTCCTATTTGACTGTTAATCGAGGATTACCTTCCGACGAAAAGGAAACTGACGAGTGATTGGACACGAGATCTGAGGAAATCGCGGGAAGTCGGGTTTGGGAAAAAGGAAAAGAGCGCGACCTAATTTTAATTCTTTTTTGATACACGGGCCGATAAGGGAACGGTAACTGGGCTTGTGACGGTAACAGTGGTTTCATGGAGAAGCTAGGAAAGGCTTTCACTTCTTTGCATGGTAAATTATATATTTAAAACGACACGTATAGGCACGCGCTTCGCGCGTGGTGATGGCACGCGCTCCGTGCGTGGTGATGGCACGCATGGAGCCATTCAACAAAATAAAAGTATGTCGTTAGTACATGGTATGGTATATTTCTTGCCCATTTTATTTTTCTGCATATTTATTTGCTCAATAGTTTCTTTTTATTTTCCTATTTTCATTACTGTGCATTAATTTTCTTCTGTTTCTAATTCATGCATGTTAATTCGTGTGACCGTTATTCAAAACATTTATTTATATTTCTAATTTTAAAAGTTCCATTCTTAATACGCGTGCACATACTCTTGAAATAAATATTTCCCCACATATGCGTGATTTAATTTCATTTACGATGCGCATTTATTTTCGAATTCAAACATACGCGTGATTTAATTCCATTTACGTTACCATTCTAGATTTAATTTTCTGCTTTCAAATTTTAACATTATTCCCATTTACGTCTCTATTAATGTCATTAATGACGCGCATGGCTAATTAAAGGAACATTGCTATTTAACTTTAAATACTTTCCGTTTTTTCCTTGATTTAATTCCTTTTATCGTATGTGTTTGTTTTTAATAAAGGGCATTTTCGGTAGTTTGCGTGTACACCAAAAAAGTGTGACACCAAACCTATTCCGATTATTAGTAAAGATAATCAAAAAATAGTGGAAACACTTTAGCAGATATAGAAACACTGGATAACTGTTTCAAGCCTAAAAACTAAAAAATAGGGTTTCAAATAAAAAAATACATATGTTTCAAATTTGCTAATTTGGTGTAGTGCGAGCTGGATGGAATGACCTCATATTATGTACATATATGGATTACAACGCTTATTGCACTACGCAATACTACAGAGTTTTGGTAGTCTCTTCTTATTTTCCATGTTATGATAATTACTGAGTTCAGTTCAGTCAATTATATTTGTTATGACACACCGTGGATCTTTACTCTGTGCCTCTCTTATTTATATATGTGGTATACATTATATTTTATACCATATGCTGTGACATATAGGATTGACTTGCTGATTTCGTTTTATTTTCCACTCTAATGATCATTTATATCGATCAATTTTTTTTTTTTTTTTTGAAACTGGATAAAAGGTTTTATAAGGCAAACAGCTTGGCTCCTTCGTCTTCCACACTCGATGGCTACTTCATGGAGGATCAAATTGCCTGCTGGTTCCAGGGATTTGAGCCAACACATCCATTAGATCCTTGTCTGACATTGCAGCGTCTCCTAATTCCAAGCTACCACTGATTCTCTTCCTTTTGATTCTCCGTCTGTTTAGATTGATTTCAATAATTGCAAATTAACTTACCAATTTTGCTGTGTTCGTTTTCCTTTTGAAAATGCATGAATTTTCTCTCTCTCCAAAATTGCTGCAACAGCATTTGCCAAGGAAATCTTATCGAGTTTGGATTTCAAGTATTCATTATCTGGATTCCTGGCCAAGTAAGCCGTGATTTCTGTTAAATCGTAATTTTTGGTGTCAGAGTCAGTCGCTACATTACAGTTTTTGGTAATGGTTTTTGAGAATTCACATGCAAAGAATAGATGTTCATGTGTTTCAAGAGATGAACCACATAAAACACATAGCCTCTCATTAGTAATCCCCCAATTTTATAGTCTATCACGAGTAGGTAGTCTTTGTATGATTGCTTTATAAGTAGTAAAAGAATGTTTAGGGTTGATAGCTTTGTCCCAAATTACTTTACTTCAGATTTTCTGATCAAGGTGAACTCTAATGTCATTCCAGGAAGTTTTGATTGAGAAATCACCTTTAGAATTATTCCATGCCCAAATATCATTTTCTCTTCCTGTGTATATTGGCATTGCAGTGGTTTTTTGGGTGATTGTTCTGTTGCATGGTAATTGGTCACATTTCCATTGTTGTTGGCCAATGATTTAATCCACAAATATGTCAGGGGATCCATATGTAGAGAAAGTATCCCACCCAACAATGTCTATCAACGATTTCCTAAAGATCCAAGGGTCTTTCCATAGGTTAGTATCTTTGCCTTTAGCAAATTCACGAGTGCAATTCGCAGCTAGCTTATCCCTTATTCTTAAAATAGCCTTCCAGTTTGGGGATGCATTTGTATCCAATGCCATTTGCCAAAAATTGCCTTTCACATATCGTTGTCTCATCCACCTCGCCCATAAGCCGTTGTTTGTTATAATTTTCCAGCCTTGCTTTAGGGTAAAAATATCTCGCATTCCCTCAAATTTCTCAGACCGACTCCTCCTTCCTCCTTCGGTCTGCATAAATCTGCAAATTTAATTTTATGGTATCCTCCCCTCCATATAAAGTCTGCACAAACTCTTTCTATCTTTTCAATAGATGCAATTGGGATTTGAAAAGTTTGAAGCCAGAAGTTCATCTTTTCTTGAATGACAGTGTGTACAAGTTCAATTCTTCCCGCTAGTGACAAAGTCTTTGAACTCCAACCTTGCAACTTATCTTTGATTTTGCTAATCGGTTCCACACGTTCTCTATCCGTAATTTTATTTGTTGATTGCGGAACCCCCAAATATTTAACTGGAAGGTTACCTTCAGTCGCTCCAAGAATTCCAAGAACATTGAGTCTTTGTTCACAAAATTTGCTAAAATAGCATTTAGTTTTATTCTCACTCACTTTCAAACCAACATACCTCTCCAATAGTTGAAAATTATTTTTGATAGCTCTCGCTGCAGTTTCATTTGATTTAATGCATATTATCAAGTCGTCAGCATATAAAAGATGGCTTATCTTAGGGTGGAAGTTGTAGACTGTCTGAATAAGTCTATTGTGCACTGACAATTCCATCTGGAGAGAAAAATATTCCATAGCAACAGCAAACAGGTAAGGATATCATTGATACATGGTGGTTCTTACATTTAGTATCAAAGATTAAGCTTTACGACTAACCCGAGTTGATATTTTAATCCAACAGAGATAGGAAAGAAATTATCAACCTAGACTGGATCGAGGGTATGTAATTACAAGAGAATGCATAGCTCTTATATATACTTAAATTTTCAAAATTATATAGTAGGATAGTGTATAACACAAGTCATATGCACATGAGTACCGTAGACACAACTTCATTATGAAAGACTTCATTCTTATTGCAAGTCAAGAACGATCAACATAGAAGAAATACTATGGGGATATATATATGTGTATATATATATATATGTATATATATATATATATATATAGGGTCAGTTAGTCAGTCTTACGTCCCCAAAAAAATTAAAAATGTAAACGCCATACTCCTCAATGTTTCCATGCAAAGCGAGTCCCTATTTTGGAACTTACGTGTTTTTCCAGAAAAAATGTGCTACTATGTAAAAAAAAAAAAAAGTCGCAAATATACCTAGAACCAACCTGAAAAAAGGTTGCATACATCTCTACATTAATACCCAATATATGAATATATTCATGCAGGGTTTATATTGAAAATCTGGATGAATATATGTATACATGTATGCATATATTGGTAATAGTTGCAGAGATGTATGCATATAAAGATGAACTAACCTGCATGGGCTATGAATTGTTGCAGAAATGTATGCAATTACTCCGTATAAGTGCAGAAAATGTATGCAATAATATTTAAAAACTGTGTATGCTTGAAAAACATGTCAAGATTGAATTAATGCATCAAATGATGCATTTATTGTATTACTAGTGCATACATTTCTGCACTTATACTATAGTTTGATGCATAACTGAAATATATGCAGAAATGTATGCGACTATTACAAATAAGTGCATTATTTGATGCATAATACCGGGGATTCGCTGTTATTTTGGTTTTTGAATTGATTTTTTGGTAGTTTTAACGCCTGAATTTGATGATGATTAGTTGTTGTATCTAATTATGAATTTATGTGATTTATTTGGTTGATTTACGAAAAATAGGGACCTACTTTATAAAATTTAAAGGAGGGATGTAAGCCTAATTTCGAAACCTATTAGGGACTTGAGACTAATTTCACACACACATATTTATATATATATCAACTCCTACTTAACCCTCAAAGTTCATCATATGTTTATATTTAAATATTTAACTCATGTGACATGAGAGAGAAATGTTGAATATTTAAGTATAAACATGTGGCGGATGTAGAACTAACAACTATAATCGAGAGCTGCATATCTGAACACAACCGACTCGGAAAGACTCGAACTCAACGGGTTTCGGGACGAGCCTCGATGATGAAAAATACTATAAAGATCAAATCAAACTCGAACCGATCTAATCCAAAATATCCAATTAAAAACATTGAAATATATGCACTTTTAGTATTTCCAACCAATCAGGCTCGAACCAACTGGATCAAAGTTCTTATTGGGTCTAGGTTTTAAAATGTATAGTTTAAACAAGGGATGTGCATAAACCACACTGCAATATAGAAACGCCCAGACCAGATCGCGAAAACAGTGCGGAAAACCGAGCCAAATCCTCTCTCTAAAGCAAATACCCTAAACTGAAACGACTGGCAATGATACGGTTCGGTTGTGATTTGAAATATTGACCCAACCGTAATGAATCGAACTGAACTGAATACTGCACTAATAATCTTATGATAAAAATATAACTAATTTCTATCTAATTTTTTATTTTAATGATGTGTATTCTATTTTCAACGTATGTTGTTATTATATTAATAATAATCGTTATCACAAAGGAAAATGTTATAGTATAATAATTTATATATCATTTTTTGGATAATGCTAATTATAATCTTATTTGAGTTATCTTACTTAATGTTCATGCATCAATTAACGCTAATGTTTGGTTAATGTACTAAAACAATTTTACTTTTCATTAAATGTAAAATCGAAGTATTCATATAGTTACAAACTAATCTTTCGATCCAGGATAACACTGTGTATTTTATCCTTTAAGTAACAATGTCATATAATTGTAAATTGATTGTTGATGGAAGTAATTCTATTATTTCATATTTAATACGTGTTCAAATCGGACTGAACCAAAATTGGACCGTTCCACAATAAAACCAAACTGAAACCAAACTATCAGAACAATTGGTATAATGGTTCGTATTTTTGATCAATCGTTGATGCGGTGCGGAAGTGGTTTGGACTCTAAACCGCACCAAACCAAACCACGTCCACCACTAGTTTAGACCTGACAACACCCGATCCATACATAACCGAGACCACCGGGGTGAATTGTGCAAGGTCTGATTGTCACCAGAGTGGAAGTAAGATCATTCCCAATCGAAGGTCGTTGGGAATCAATCGACCCCAAACAGGGGAGGGGGTCAGTTGGCCAATTTCGGGGTTGCTTAGGCAATCCTGTGGGTTGCCAAAGCAACCATGTAGGTTGCTTCGGCAGCCACGCTTAGCCGACTTATCTAAATCCGGCTAAGGGGAGGCAGAGAATTTTTCAAAAAAGCTCTCACTCCCCCTCGCTGGCTTTAAATAAGCCATTTAAGGGTCCCCCGACTGTTGTTTTTTTACCTTTTTTATGATCATTTTTTTTGACCATTTTTTGTTACCGTTTTATTTATCTATATTTATACACCAACAATCCCAAAACTAAACAACTCAACTTATTCTTCTACTTCAAACATATTTTTCTGTTAGTTAACTTGGTTGCAATGTCAAAAAATATCAAAGGAAAATCGAAGACTACATCTCGGTCTGCTCAAAATCCACACATCCACCAAACCCAACACCATTAATTTCCTACGCAATCCTCCTATCGACAAAATCAAACTTCCAACTTTCGTACTTCCCTGAATGCTCCAAATAGTTATTTTCCCCCAACAAAACCAGAATTTCTACCGTTCCCAGCAAAATTCAAATCATTATCAAAATACGCAAAATTTTGGTTCTGCACATGAAGCCACTTTTCAACAAAACTACAATGATCACCACTACTCGTCTCCTAGCAGCCAACACCGGTTAGTCTTGCCTAATACATCTATGAATTTATCATGAAACCTAAATTGTTTATTCGGGGACAACATCGGTAGGAATGAAGAAACAGAATTTGATGTTACCAAGATTACAGATTCGTATACGAATGCCCTGCTTACTAAAACCCAACACCATTAATTTCCTACGCAATCCTCCTATCAGCAAAATCAAACTTCCAACTTTCGTACTTCCCTAAATGCTCCAAACATTTATTTTCCCCCAACAAAACCAGAATTTCTACCGTTCCCAGCAAAATTCAAATCATTATCAAAATAAGCAAAATATTGGTTCTGCACATGAAGCCACTTTTCAACAAAACTACAATGATCACCACTACTCGTCTCCTAGCAGCCAACAACGGTTAGTCTTGCCTAATACATCTCTGAATTTATCATGAAACCTAAATTGTTTGTTCAGGGACAACATCGGCAGGAACGAAGAAACAGAATTTGATGTTACCGAGATTACAGATTCGTATACGAATACCCCGCTTACTAGATCTAAGAAAATGGTCAAATGTATCCAGATGAACAAGATGAATTAGCATTTTGTTAGGTTGAATGCTCCAGAGACAACATAAAAGGAACAAGTCAAAGTGAAAGTTCATTTTGGAGTTCTGTTTCAAAATTATTCAATGGACATGGTACATAAAACCCCTCAAGATCCATTGACTCTTTAAAGCAGTCTAGGAAAAGAATCAATGCTAACTGCCAACGTTGGAAGGAGATAATGGTAGGAGTGTAAAGTAGACAACAAAGTGGTGCTAACGACATGGATTTGGTACTTCTCCTTACATAAGTTTTTCTATTTTACAGCACCATATATTTCTCTTAACTTACATGTATTCATACCACATAGCTTAACCAAGCAAATGCAGTGTTTATGACTGAACATAAAATCCAACCTTTCAACTTACACAATTTCTACGTTTTACTTTCTGTTAGCCTGCTTTGTAATCGGGCTATACAAAGCTAAGGGAATTACTCATCGAACAAGTGCGAGCAAAAAGTATGTAGCAGGCAACCGGGTACCCCCTATCTAGACTCTTTCCCTTTCGAAGTGAGCAGTTCAGGAAATGAAGAGCTGACAACACATCCGGATCGGATCAGCACCTTCCGATCCGAACCCTCATCACTTCTCTGATCCGAACCAGGGCGCAGTATCTGGAAAGCACGACCTCCTCCAAATGCGGAGCGGTTAGGAGCCCCATTTTCCTACGGTCACCCACGTTCATCAGGCGCTGTCATCATCATAAGATCTCTGACCCCGACTTTCATGTGATGAAAGCCACGTACATCCAAACCGGAGCCATTCCAGAGAGATTTCCTGCCTATAAATACACCACCAAGCATCATTTATGAGGACCTTTTTGGCAAGTTCTTGACTCAGACACCTGCTACATCCGAATTTCATCATATTAATCAGATCATCGCCAATCTTTGAATAACATTTCAGCAAGTGTTGAGTGAAATTAACCATTGTAAAAGTTAGATTGAGAAAAAACAATCATTGTACTCGTATTCCCATCATCAATTAAAGAAATTCAAAGTGGACGTAGGCTCTTTAACGCTGAACCACTATAAATCGTGTGTTTTCTCCATTTTTATTTTCATTTCATTTATAATTTTCATTAGTTTGGATGTTAGAACCATTTTTGGATCTAACATTTTGGTGCTTTCACTGAAAGCTCTTCAAATTCTCTATATTTTGGGCTACCATTCTACTATTTGGGTTTGTATATCCGAAAAAGATAATCTGTACAGTCAATATTTCTGAAATTCTCTTCAAAAAAGATCTCGACAAATTGGATATTATGACCAAGGGAAGAATAAGAAGTGCAAAATGCGCGGGAAAGAGGAGTAGGTGAGGATCAACAAGCTATGGTTGTCACAAGATCTAAGGGACAAAGTTCAGAAGCTACCCGATCTGGCAGGGCATCTCCAACCCGATCTGATCCCCAAGCTCCAAATCCGAAGAGGCCACCCCAATCCAACCCGGTTCCATGAACGCTCTTGTTTGCTCTCAGGCAGGGGGAGGCCGATCCGAACCGAATCTGGTTGAAGTTGGTACCTCTACTCGAGCTCCTACAAATGCTACGATACTAGTCATCGTGGCAACTGATGATCAGCCTACGCCTTCAGCATTCGTAACCCATGGGGAATTTTCCCGCTTGCTTGATATGCTTGAGAGCACTAGGGATGCTTTCGAGGATCACAAACGCGATAGTGTTCTCATGAGGGAAAACATGAAGGTTATGAGCGAAGAAATAAGTAAACTCCGTAGACAAAGAGTATCCTCTCCAATTCGTCATCCTACTATGGACCATTCATCATCTTCAAACGAAGAGTGCCCGCGTGAAAGGAGGCCGTACGAAAGGCCCGAAAATCTGGATCAGTTGACATTCATATCATTTGGATTCTGTGAGGATGCGGCCCGTGTTCTGGGGCCTGACGATCCGAGTTTGAGGGAACCAATACTGTTACCGATGCAAGGATCACGTGTTCTCCCCAGAGACCCAAATATTACCAATCCCACCCAGGGGCAACTCCTTCAGCCTGTTCGTCCAGTGAATGACCGGGACTGCAGGAGGCGAGGAGGTTCGACTACCAACCGTAACCCAAGGGAGTCACCTGAAGTAGGTGGTAGATGCTTGAGAAGAGAAAGGAGCAGGGAACTTGAACCGACTCTAACCAAATGCGGAAGTAGAAGCGATGGTGCGTCAAATCATGGCCGATAGTCGCCAATATACCAATGAAGATTGGGGCATTGAACGCAAACACTCCATTCACCGAAGACATCTTGAATTTCCAATTCCCTCGACGGTTTAGTCTTTCACAAATGGATCGATATGATGGGAGAACAGATCTAAAACAACATCTGATGAGGTACACGTGGTATATGAACACTGCAGCCGCACCTGATGCTGTAAAATGTAAAGCCTCCCCAATATATCTAGAAGACGTTGCATTAATGTGGTTTACATGACTTCCACCACGATCGGTGTCTAGCTTTCAAGAACTCAGTGAACGTTTTATGAATCAGTTCTGATTCCATGCCTGAAAAGCTAAAAGTGTTATCGAACTGTCCAGAATCAAACAGGCCCCTGGAGAATCTCTGAAATCTTACTTGGATCGCTTCAACTTAGCAGTTACTGAAATAAGTGATCCCCACGAACCAACTATTTTGATGGCCTTGATTGATGGGGTCGATCCAGATACTGAATTCAGAGGTTATTTAGTTGGGAAGCCACCATTGACTAGGGAGGCTTTCTACGTAAAGGCAAATATTCGTCTAAGACGAGAAGAGATATACGCCAATCGAAAGAGGAAATCAGATGGAGCTTCGAGAGAATATATTGAAAGTAATGTTGCTGTGAAACAGTCCAGTGATAGTTCAGGGAAAGTTGAGTTAAATGTCGGTAATAAAAACGAAGGAAGTAACAACAGGAATGGAAACGACAATGGGGGGAATAGGAACCGAGGAAACAACTCTGGCAAGAGACCTCGATTCCAAACACTTGAGAACTACTCGCCGCTGAATGAAATATTGGAAAACATCTATCTAGATACTTACAACGTCTTGTAATATAAAAAGCCTCCGCCCAGAGACTCCACGGAGAAGGAGGTGGTGATTGGGAAATTTTGTCTGTTTCATGGAACCCACGGACACTGTACTAATGAGTGTTGGCATTTGAGAGACGTTGTTGAAAAGCTATTATGGGAAGGAAAGTTAGATGAATATAAGGTCTCCCCAAGAGATAGGGGCAAGGAGGGCAAACCCCGAATCAAAATCAATCTACTCCTAAACCCACAGCTCAGCAAAATGTAAAGGAATTGTCATTAACACTATAGTGGGGGCCCATCCAGCTGGCCATAGCTACAGGGCAATGAATCAATATGAACGCAGCCAAACACCTTGAAGTAGGGGAATGTAGTAAATTCGAGGACACTGCTCCAGTGAAGCAATAGAAAACAGTGTCAGATGATGTCGTATTTCGTGATAGAGATGATAATGGAGTCCAATCACCCACCGAAGACCCATTGGTAATCACTACCACTATTGGTTCGGCTTTGGTTCATAAAGTGTTAGTGGATAATGGGAGTTTGGTTAATATTCTCTTTAAAAAAGCGTTTGATCAGATGAGACTCGAAGCGAAAGACTTGAAGCTTTGCGAGGGATGGATACGTGGATTCAATGGGGCCTCAACAGCTCCAATGGGATATGTAGAATTGTCAGTTACATTAGGACAGGGAGAACGCCAGAGAGTGAGAAGCCTCCCATTTGTAGTTTTAGACATCGACTCACCCTAGAATGCCTTTTTAGGCCGACTAGCCCTCGTAGAATTCAGGGCTTGCAATGCGCCCTGGTGCTTATTGTTGAAATTCCTGACCTAAGCTAAAGTAGGAGTAATGAGAGGTGATCAGGCCACCGGACGAGCCTGCTACATGGCCGAACTGAAGGTGTTGCTGAAGGGATTAAGCATCGAAGCTAAAGGCACCTCCTCCCCTGTAAAGGAGGATTCGGCACAACAATTAAAGGGACCAGCCCCGAGGGAGTCGCCCAGAGAACTTCCCGAGGACATAGATCCCAAAGAGGATGAAGAGCTTGGAGACAGAAAGGCGACCTCCAATGAAACGACTGTAGACATCTCCATTGATGATGTTGATCCGACAAAGGTTTTAAAGATTGGATCCCAGCTGAATCCGTTCTGAGCAAAGGAATTGATTGACATTTTAAAGGCAAATTTGGATGTGTTTGCCTAGACCCATGTTGATATGTGTGGTATATCTCCCTCTGTTATGAGTCACTCATTGAGTATTAATCCAAAACATCCACCCGCTAAACAGCAGAGACGTATGTTAGGCCCGGAGAGGTTGACGACCCTAAAGGAAGAAGTGGAGAAGTTGAAAGATAATGGGTTCATTAGAGATTCGTCATATCCCGACTGGATATCGAATCGTGCTTTGGTCAAGAAATCAAATGGGAAATGGCGAACGTGCATTGATTTTTCGGATTTAAACTAAGCTCGTCCAAAAGATAGTTTCCCACTTCCTAGGATTGACCAGCTGGTGGACTCAACAGTCAGACGCGAATTTCTTTCCTTTATGGACGCATATTTAGGATATAACCAGATCCCCATGCATGTGCCGGATCAAGAGCACACGAGTTTTATAACAAACTTGGGATTGTACTGCTATGTGGTGATGCCGTTCGGACTAAAGAATTCTGTAGACACATATCAGCCCCTGGCGAATCGAATGTTCTATAACCAAATTGGAAAAACCATGGAAGTTTACATAGATGACATGCTCGTGAAATCCAGGCAATCCTCTAGTCATACACAAGATCTGGCAGAGATGTTTGACATCCTACGGAGGTATGGGATGAAGTTAAACCCCTTAAAATGCCGATTTGGGGTTGCATCAGGGAAATTCCTCGGGTTCATCGTAAGTTCTCGAGGGATTGAGATTAATCCTACCCATATAGCAGCAATAAGGAACATAGAAGAGCCACGGAAGATTAGGGACGTTCAAAGTCTGGAAGGGAAGGTGGACGCATTAAGCAGATTCATTTCTAAAGCCACGGATAAGTGTGTCCCATTCTTTGATTTAATCAAACGGGGGAAATGTAATTTCGATTGGACTCCTGACTGTGTAAAGGCCTTCCAAAATCTGTTGGACTTATTGGAGAAACCCCCGATATTGTCAAAACCATTAGATCATGAAGATCTTTTCATCTATCTGGCGGTGTCATCTCATGCTATCACCACAGCCTTGGTGTGTGAAGAAAACAAGGTTCAGAGGCCCAGTATATTATGTAAGTAAGAAGTGAGCAGCTACGGAACGCAATTATCCAAGAATATAAAAGCTTGATTATAGCCTCTTGATTGCCTCCCGAAAGCTCCGTCATTATTTTCCAAGCTCATCCAATAGTTATATACACCGATCAACCTTTAAGACAAGTACTACAGAGACCCGAAGCATCGGGGCTATTACTTAAGTGGAATATCGAGTTAAGCCAATTTGGTTTGAATTTTCAACCAAGGAGGTCAATAAGGGGGCAAGCCTTAGCCGACTTCATAGCAGAATTCACGATTCCTGAAGAAGAAACAGTGGATGACAAAGTTGTTACTTCAGAACATAAGTTAGAGCTTAGTCCGTGGAAATTATATACGGACAGGGCTAAGAATGATCGAAGATCCGGCGTCGAAGTTGTTTTAACCACTCCTGAAGGACGATCCATTTACTATGCTCTACGATTGGAATTTTCTACCACCAATAATGATTCCGAGTATGAGGCCTTGATTGCCGGGCTGAAACTCGCAAAGGAATTAGGGGTAAGAACATTGGACATATTCTGTGACTCCAAGTGTAACACCCCGTGAATTATATAACATTAAGCTTCACAAATTAAAGTGTAATTAATTATAAATGAAAGAACTAAGGGAAATGGGTTATGCCATTGCGTTCGTCTCAGAATTCTGCTTGAGATAGAGTCCGAGTTTGCGCGAATCGGATTCCGTATGAAGGAGTTATGACCTTCGGAAGTTTCAGAATAAAATTTAAATTCAAACAGCTCAGTTTTAAATTTGAAATTCGAAAAACAGGTTCAAACTGGGCTGGGTGGGAAAATTCCCGCCCAGAGACCAGGTCGACCATGGTGTCGACCTGGCCACCCCAGGTCGACCATAGTGTCGACCTGGGTGTCGACCTGCCTGGTCGACCTGGCTGGCTAAGTCTGGCTCTAGCTCGAATTTCCGT
The DNA here is from genome assembly GCA_030737875.1 of Allium sativum. Taxonomy (NCBI): domain Eukaryota; kingdom Viridiplantae; phylum Streptophyta; class Magnoliopsida; order Asparagales; family Amaryllidaceae; genus Allium; species Allium sativum. The sequence goes on along the minus strand of CM060909.1, from coordinate 579,962,170 downwards.
GGCTCGGTGTGTCACTAGGGCTGACATGTCACCTCTTAATTGGCTCTTTGAACTTTGTATGGTCTAGATTCCTCCTGTCTTCATCTGACGGCTCAAAACAATTTAAAAATCTATAAATACAACCTAAGTCTCAACTGAAAATTCACACAAAAAAATAAGATGGGAGTCGTCATGCTGCCAGGAAGGAATTGAGCATAGCCGTCAAGAGAGAAAAGCTTAGAGACAAATCAAATTAAGAAGAAGATTAAAGTTTAATCAAATACATACACACAATGTTAGTCTACCCAAAGGAGTGCATCTCAATTTCAGAATTCAGAATCCAGAATTCAAGATTCTGCATTCGTTGTAAGTATAGTGACCTTTCAGAATATGAATAAAATTAGTGATGTGATTCGATGTAAATGAAAATAGAATTGTGTTATTGTATGAATATGGTATAAATTCTATGTATTGTAATGATTCTGTCATGACTTGTGTATTGATATTTGTGGCCTAAATTGATTTATGCAAGCCTATTGGACATTTGTATATGAAAGTAATAGCAATAGCAAGTTGTGGCAAAAACTAGTAATTGATCCCTTTATGTTCATGTCGATGGCATGGACTATATACACTCACTAAGTCTAAATTAAGGCTTATGTAAACATGTTCTAGTTTTGAAACCTTTTATGCCTACATGACCCAAAACCTATGATATCATTCTTATGTTAGTTTGCAAGTATAATTGGGATCTATGTTAAGTATCGTTTGGGTTTCATAAACTATGCAAGTTCATGTTGAAATAGGCTATGTGATTAGATGTTATAATTGGACATTTTGGTGAATATACAACATGCTAATTTTGTGGTTGACATTATGCCAAGTTAAACATGTTTAAACACAAGTTTGTATTAGCCTAAACTATGTCATTTCATATGTCACCTACTTAGTTATACTTTGATTTGACTGCAAGTTCACATGACCCATATTATACGTTAGTTGAATCGCTAAATTGCAAGTTCATGCGCCACACACCTTTATGTATTACATGTTCTTGATTTCCCCTTTTTCTCACGTTTATAAAGTTGGGTTGAATTGTGACAAGCCCAACACATGTTATAATGTTGCGAACGTACAAACAGGGGTAATAACGTTGGGTGTAAAACAAGAAAATATATGTTGGTATGGTTGGCACATGCCAACGACAATGACATTTAAGCGGTATGAATTGATATACCCAAGAATAAAAGATATGACATTTACATATATAATTGAGAAATAATAAAATATGTAAATTTAGAAAACACGATGTGCTTAACCCGTGGTTGGATTGAGTTGTGATGTAAACCTGCCCGGACATGCCCGACTGTCCAGTAGTCACAACAATACCTATCCAATGTGGGTGGTTAAGCATTGAGCCCAATAATGACCCGAGGTTAGACTGAGCTACGGTGTAAACCTGCCCGGAACCGACCGGCACATCCAGTAACCTTAGCAATACCTGTCTAATGTGAGTGGTCTGGTGCTCTAAGAGGCTAAGGACAGATGGTAGGGTTAAGTCAACTATAACACTTAACCAAACTCAACGTGTTAACAAGAATTGATGGGTGGGGTTAGGTAAATACAGACACTTAACCACTTAACATGTTTGACTAGAAAATCCTGGTAATGAGGGACCCGTTTCAGCAGTAACCCAAGTTAGGTATCATGGTACCCTGAAACTAGGCAGGGTGGGGCACGATTATTGGGCTGTTTGTAAGCGGTCAAAGCGACGGCGGTGGGTGCAACATTGTAGGTTCTAACGGGGTGCGGGCGTGCACACACTCCGGAGCAGACAAACAGGGCACTGGGGGCACCAGTAGTATAACCTATGCCTTCTAGAATTTGTGTTGGGGCCGCCACCATGGGTCTTGATACACCCCATGGTGGGACCAGCATAGGTATCTACAATTCTTGGGGGCCGTATGACACATGTTTACGCGAGTAGGAGCCGATCTTTAAATAAAAATGGGGATCACTTCACCCTCAGCATGGGGTGCCAGTTAAAGTAAGCTCAAGTAGGTGCAGAGATATAGTATGGGTGCGATAGTACATTCGACACTTCCTTAGCTTGTGACACTTTCCTGTTTTCAGTTTATATCTAGCATGCCCTTTTCTTATTCACATACTGAAGAGTTACTAGATTTACTCAGGCTTTATGTCTGACTCTGTTTTCTTTTCGTCTTCTTTTCTTTCGTTCCCCCCCAAGTCCACAGGGAGGAAACAACTCAGCTGAATCAGACTCTTTACATGCTCCAAGAACATAGGTGTATGATTTGGATCTCTTTTGCTCGAATTATGGCTTTGGATATCACTATGGGGATTTTTGTCACTTTATTTATGTTTTATGCTTCTTTAATAATCAAGACAGTAATGAGGTTTTAATGTTGGAAGTATTTTGAGACAATTATGGAATGTTTTGTTTGAACACGTATTGATGAAATAAAAGTCTGTTTGGTTTCCGCTGTTTAAAATATGTTCATTTATATTTTTCTTGAGTTTATATGTGGCTTTTACTTATAAACCTCCACTAAAGTTAAGGCATTCCCTTTGTGAGTGACCTTAACGGATGTGGGGTGTTTCACCAAGATAGTTGTCTGCCGAGTTCGAAAGGAATTTGTGACCAGAGGACCTCAACTTGTTACTTATCTTGAAAAAGTAGAGGAGTTACTGGGCAACCTGGAGCATTACAATATGACACACACATTCCGAGAGTAGAAAATCAGAAGGTAGCCAGTAAGTTCTGACAACCCTAAGGAAATCGAAATGGTTCCAATAGAGATATTGGAATCACCAAGCTTTGACCTAATGGAAGTCGAATTAGCCCTGTAAGCTGAGCCAGAAAGGGAGTCATCGATGACACCGATTAAGAACTTCCTTAAGAGCGGAATTTTCCCATCAAAGAAGAGAAAGAGACGAGCTATAACACGTAAAGCAGCAAGATACATTTTACAGGACGACGTCCTTCATTGCCAAGGGGTTTCCATGCCTCTGTTACGGTGTATAGCATACGACGACATTAAATGTGTACTGAAAGAAGTACATGAAGGTGAGAGTGGGGATCATATCGGGGGTCAAACTCTGGCAAAGAAAGTATTGCGATATAGTTATTTTTAGCCTACCATGAATAAAGATGCGGCTGATCACTCACGACACTACGACAAATGCCATAGATTCGCTAAAGTTTCAAGAACACCCCCAAGGCATCTCAAATCGATGGTCAGTCCATGGCCATTCGCAATGTGGGGATTAGACATCATCGGGACCCTACCAATTGCTAATGGAGGAGCTAAATATGCGATCGTGGCTGTGGATTATTTCACAAAATGGGTGGAGGCCGAACCCTTAAACATGATCATGGCAAGAAAGGTGATAAGCTTTATGGTCAGAAATATTATTTTTCGATTTGGGATACCGAAAACCATTATAACTGATAATGAAACCCAATTCGACAGCGCGGAATTTAGAAACTTCTGTCAGAAGTATAAAATTGATAAGAGGTATACCGTCGTAGCTCACCCGCAGTCGAATGGACAGATTGAAGCAATAAACAAAGTTATTAAGTCTATTATTAAAAAGTGGTTGGAGCGAGCAAAAGCTATGTGGGTTGATGAATTGCCGCTAGCTTTGTGGGCTTACGAACAACCTTTAAGACGGCTACTGGTCATACTCCTTTTTCACTCTCCTTCTGGTTAGAAGCGGTAATTCCAGTGGAGCTTAAAGTCCCCACTCATAGGGTGACGTATTATGACCTAATGACGAACAAAGCACTCCTCCTAGAGTCCCTTGACATGGTTGAAGAGAAGAGGGACAAAGAAGACTTGCATGCTTCAAAGCATCGACGCCAAGCGGCACACTACTATGAAAGAAAGGTTCGCATTAGGACTTTCGAACCTGGAGACTTGGTGCTGAAGCGAGTCTGTCCACCTCCCGTTCATCTAGGCCCGAAGTGGGAAGGACCATTCACCATCCGACGGAAACTTGACATGGGAGCTTTCAAGTTAGCGACCGTGGATGGTGAAGAAATTCCTAGAGCTTGGAACGCCCAACATTTGCGGCGATACTTGACTTGAAATTGTACTATTTTCTTTTGTTTTATAGGCCATGTAAAAAGGCACGACTTGCCTAGAAAAGTCTGATTAATATAAACAAAAGATTATGAAGTGGACATAGGTCACGATTTGGCCGAACCACTATAAAATATTGTGTGTGATTTACTTTACCTGTTCGAACCTTGTTTTGTATTTTGTGTTGTGTTTGTCATAACATAAGTCGAAATATCAGACATTTGAATCGATACGAAAGCAAATGAAATGACCATTTGCCTAACAACATAAAAAGTACGGGAAGACGGCGTCCCGAACTCTAACTCTCACAAGTCGAGAGAGAGTATAAAGGACGGGAAGACGACATCCTCGAGGCGTGACGGTGCACCACGACAAAAGACCGCCTTGAATCTACTCTAACCTGACCATACGACATGAGAGTATAAAGGTACAAAGAATGTGTACGAATGAAAAAGAATTTTAACCCCACCCAAAAAACCTAGGGGCAATTTAATCAATCTCAAACAAGCCTTAGCTAAGTGTTATATTCAAGATTGATTGAGAGCATATACATCATGCACCCTGTTGTCAATCATTCATTTTATGATCGTTTATTTTATTTAATTAAGCGGCAATTTCTGTGAATGATATTTTCTTTGTTTATGCATTCGTAGGAAATTGCAACTATGACTTGAATCATTACTTATGTTTGTTAATTTTTCAACACTAATAGAAACAAATGACGAACTTGGAAGCATTTGACATAGTGGGAAACAAACTACTTTATTAACACAAGTGCAGGTTTATACAAAAGAACTAAATAAACAAAGGCGAGGGCTGCATTCGCTACAAAACAGGAGGACCAAGGAACAGGCAGTATGAAAAATAATCACACCTATCATTTGGACTTTGGAGTGGACTTCGCTTTCTTGGAAGCTTTAAGTTTTTCTTTATCCTCTTTTCCAGCCTTGGTCTGCATCCGCTTTGGTTTCTTCTTCCCTAGAACTGGAGCACTGGGATCAGTAGAAGATTTTTTAGCAAGCTCCTCAGTGATTGATCTAATTGAAAGTTTAACAACTAACCTTGACCCAGGAGGTACTATCGCAAGAGGCTTAAAATTTTCAGGATCTATTTCCTCAACTTTCAGCTACATGCGCTTATCCTGCTTGGCCTTCATCTCGGCCAAAGTTAAATCATCGACTTCCCTGAATCCCCAGTCATACAATATCAACATCTTCTTCATGTCCATCGTCGTCGCGTCTTTCAGAGCATCTATCATCTCCCTAGCATGAGGAGTCTCGGTGTTAGGTGGCATGGGAGTTTTATTAGTAACCTCCTCCTTCTTGCCCTCAGCTCCCCCTCCAGATTTTGCAGCAGTGACCTCATCACGTTTCTCCTGAGTCTCTTCGACAGACTCCTCACCGATGACTATCTTCTGCTGCTCATCAGTCTTTTCAGTTGGCTCGGAACCTATAGAACGAGAGGTGACAGTTATTAACTCAGGAGGAAACGAGGGATCTTCAATTGATTGTCCAATAATATGACGAAAGGTCGAAATAGCCCTGACAAATTGGGGTGAAAAGGTAGAGATACCTTCGGATGATTTCTTGATTGAGGTGGGTAGAGTGTCTGGTGCTGATTCGGGTATAGGAGACAAAAGGGACACCTTAGGAATTCCCGGGTTCTCGAGATCATATCCCTCTATTTCGGTAACCCCGGGGGAAGCAGAAGAAGAACCGGTTTCAATGATATCTTTTCCTTTGGCCTGACGTTTCTCTTCCTCCATAGTAGCAGCAATAAGTTAACGCCCTTTGGCCAGATGTGTCGGCTCCTCACCCTAGGGAACTTCTCCATAAGTTTGTTTTAGTCGATGGAATCCACCTTGAGCTCTTTCTTCTCCCATTCAATGATTTGGTCCCATACATAAACCAGAGTTGTCGGGTAATCCTCGATCCAAGAAATGTCTCGACGACAAATCACCTGACCAAGGAACTCTATCATCAGCTCACCATAGCCATCTAATTCCTTCTGGGCTGCGGGGAGTTTTTCTTGAACCTCTTTGGCAGATTTAATGGTGATGCTTGTGTTCCCCTCGGCCAACACTGCTCTAGATTCAGCCTCCAGTAATTTGGCTTCCAGTTCGGCATTCCGCTTTATTAAATCAGCGTTTTTCTTCTCTAGCTCAGCCTTCTCCTGTTCAAGGGCAATGCAAGCTAACTATACTTTAACACTCTCATACTTAGCATCCTTAACTTGCTTCTTTAGATCCAAGCGCTCTTGGCTATGGGATTCCAAGCAAGTGTAATAACGCCTTTGTAGTTCTTCGTGTTGTTTTTTATAGTTGTCGGCATCCCGTTGAGCGAGAGCAAGCTGAGCCTATGCATCTTCCAAATCTTTCTCCGAACTCTTCAAAATGCTTGCATCATAATTGGCCATTTCCTTCATGTGGCCAATATCAGTGATAAGATCCTTGATAATCTTGGAAAGATTGCGCGAATATCTATACATCTCTGTATATTGCCTGTCCACTAAATCAATTTTTGCTTTAGCATCATCGGCCCACTTTGAAGGAATAGGTTCAAGCGGGGGAACAAACGCCATACAATCAAAATAATGATCCGGAAATTGTTTTTTCAGATTTGCTAGTCTTGCCTTGTTCTCGGAATCGAGCGACACGGGCTTGGATACGAATAATTCAATATTTCTCCGCTTGGCAAGTACAATGGATGTATCACCTTTGCCCAACCTCTTCTCAGGAACTTTAGGTTTATCCTGTAAACCAGCATGCTTCGTCAACGGATTCTTTTGAGGACGCTTCTCTTTAGGAGGAGTCAGATCTTTAGAAGGTTGTTTGTCCCCTTCATGACGATCTTGATGGCTCTTGTACTTGTCTGGATCGAACTGACGGGGAGAACGAGAGCGCAAAGAATGAGGACGGTTGGAATAATAATGCCTCATGTCATCCCTACCGCGGCTCTCGCGACGATCATGCTCAGTATCGGAATCATATTTGGGCACGCTGGTGCGGACTTTCCTGACACCGTAGCGGGGACGTACCATGGTTCCTGCAAAACAAGGTATGTAGAGTTTAGAACTAATGTTTATACAAAGCATAAGCGTTGTGACGTGCAGTGCAAATGTGTTGTGCACATCCTAAGTGATATCCCTCTCCCCAACCAACCAGAGCCTGAAGTTAGGCTAGTATGTGTGGTCTCCTTAGCCTTCAAAGGAGTGGTTTCTTCTGAGGAAGTAAAGATCAAAGGATTCATTCTGAAATCCTCTAAAGTGTAAAGGGTCTCGGGCAAAGGAAGATTTCCCAAATTCCGAAATGTAGAGTCATCCACAGTGGGGGCCTCTCCTTGAGGAGCATATAATGGAAACTCTTTAGGAGATATCGGTTTTTCAAAAGTGGCAGCATCCTCGGGAGTAATGTACTTATCTCTATCTTTTTCTGCTATATTTGCTAAAATATCATCTTGAGTTGTGAAGGGAGAAGGAGGATCCCTGAGGGGCACTGTCGGATCTTTTGAAAATTTTCCCCCTCAAGTGGAGTGTCGACTGGCCCTTCAACTGGAGGTATGCACACGTAAGGGCCTTCCCCGTGGCCTATGCTACGAGTCATAGCAATTAGACGATGTCGATGGAGATATTCGTCCACTAAGCAGTCTTTGATGGTCAAGAATTTTTTATCACCATTAAGTAACCGATTTAAATGATCAAATTGCACCGGATGCTTCTCTTGTGGTGGGTTAGAAACTGCAAGTGAAAACAAGTAATGCTTAATGAATTTATGATAAAGGCTGGGACTAAAACTCAAAAAACCGAAGTCCTTACTTGACTTAAGCCATCTTCTGGCGCACCCGGACTATTGCTTGTTATAAAACCATTCAGGTTTCGGATCCCCATCCTTACTGCTAAACGGAACAATGATGATTTTTCTTTTTGGCACCGATTCAAAGTATACAAAAGACGGGGTGTCGTTCCTTCGATGCTTGAAATTTTAAAAGAAATGAACATCCTCAAAAGTTAGCTCTACATCTAGAATTTTTTTTATTAGCTGTGTACAGAGTGTACAAATAAGCATAGGAGTTGGGATGAAGTTGCATGGGGGCAATCCGCAGTTGTCTCAGAAAATCGACAACGATTGGAGGAAACGGAGGTATTGCTCCAACTAGACACATTAGTCTTGTAATAGCCATATACCCTTCTGGTGGATTAGGAGGACGATCTGTTTTTGAGGGCAACTTAGTATCTCTTCGAAGAATCCCATGCTTTAAGCATATCTGTGCGAGTCTGTCATTGTCAATCGTTGATTCGACTGAGTCCTTAGGTGGTTCCAAGATAGTATCATCCCCGAACTCATCCAGGGCACGATCATCTCCTACTCCTCCTTCTTCTTCCTCGTCTAGAGAGACATCACCCATGGATGATGCATCACTTTCGTGACTTCCCATCTCATAGTCTGAACCTGTACTATTCCAACCCGAATCTGAAGTGGAAGATACGTCTTCAACAGGTGGATTCTCGGATGATCTGGTAGCATATTTCCATTCTGCTAATCTAGATGAGCGTTGCTCATCCATAATTTCTAAGCTATCGAAGAAACAAAAGCAGGATTAGAGTATAATAACCCTTGTCCCCCCATGCATGTGTGTGGAATAAATTGTGTTGGTATGAATGCAATGGTAAAATGAGAAAACAGAGGGTTAGCATCAAATGAAAATAATGCGGAATGTAGCTGCATGTTAGTTAAATCTAGAAAGTCCAGTGTAGAAGTCTCTATCCTAACTGTCCCTGAATTTGCAAGTAGTACTTAGTCTTGGTTAGATTGGATTAAGTATATTTATGCTTCATGTTGAATGTTTTGGTTCAGATCGGTCGTTCATGTATTAAAAGATTTGGGTCAGAAGTTAAGATCCCATGCGGTTCATAGCAGAAACTAATATCATATGTACAATTCAGTTCAGATCGGGAATTAGCATGTTATGCGATCTGGTTCGGATCGGATATCCATGTCAGAAGTTCACATCTTATATAGTCCGGATCGGGTCGGAGCTAAAGATGGGATGAGTTCGATTCGGATCGGATGAACGACATATAAGATGTTAAAGCTTAGTACTTTTCACAGATCCGATACAACCCGAGAACATATGCTATACCCAGATCTTTCCTATACTCGCGCCTCTCACTCCAACCCGACCCAGTTCAATAGACCCACTTCTCCTTCTTTTGCTTCCCACTTCGAACCGATCCCCACTTTTCAGAAGTATTGTCTTCTTCGTATCCTCCATTCCTCATGAAGAACCAAATCCATCGGAATAATCCTCATCAGTAAGTTTTTAATGAATCGACGCCTGTGATCATCTCGACCGCTTCATTGAGGTGGCAATAACATTGCCAACGACAATGGCGGCGGAGAGAGGAAGCTCCTCATGAAGAACCAAGTCCATCATTCCCAAATAATCCTTGTCAGTGAGTTTTTAATGAATCGATGCCTCAGATCATCTCGACCGCTTCATCGAGGTGGCAATAACATTGCCAACGACAATGGCGGCGGAGAGAGGAAGCGTCAATGTTGATTCTCGATTCAACACAAAAATCACCTAATTTGACTCCAATATCGGATTCATACAAGAATAAGATAATTGATGCAAGAATTGGAAACCCACCTTCAAACTCAATCTACAATCAGAACAGAATTTGAAATATTTTCAAGGGTTAGGTTTTTTCTCTCTTTGAATTTGGGGCAAAAACCATTGAAACAAGAAAGTAAAAGAGAAGAGAAGTGTGTGGGTTTATATATACTCAAAGGAAGAAGTCCATTCATATTCCTTGAAATGACTGTTCAGCCCGACTCGAATGGAAGTGAGAGAAGAGAGATCCAAGGGCTTCTCAATTTCAGCCCAGTGAATACACCATGGACCAGACACGTAGCGGATCAGATAAGCTTCATCCGAACCATAACCATCAGAGTCAACTCGGCATGCGAAACCAACCCGAAAAAAGAAGTGACCAGCTAATGAGTATACATTATAAAAAGTTTACCTCGAGGAGCTACTTGGACATTTAACAAAGTTCTTGAAGTTATTTCAAACAACGGAAACGATTTGTGTATTCCATAGTGTATTTATAGACAACAAGAGATGTGATTGATGAAGCAACATGACTTTACAGATGAATGGAAGCAACTATTTAGTGACTTTGATCCAGGAACAAATAGGCAAACTATTTTGAAGCACATTTCATCTCTGATAAAAGTGTACTTCGAGGGGGCAACATGTTAGCCCGCTTTGTAATTGGGCTACACAAAGCTAAGGGAATTACTCATCGAACAAGTGTGAGCAAAGAGTATGTAGCAGGCAACCGGATCGGTTCGGGTACCCCCTATTTGGACTCTTTCCCTTTCAAAGTGAGCAGTTCGGGAAATGAAGAGCGGACAACACATCCGAATCAGATCGGCGCCTTCCGATCCGAACCCTCATCACTTCTCCGATCCGAACCAGGGCGCTGTATCTGGAAAGCACAAGCTCCTCCAAATGCGGAGCGATTAGGAGCCCCATTTTCCCACGATCACCCACATTCATCATGCGTTTTCATCATCATAAGATCTCCGACCCCAACTTTCAAGGGATGAAAGCCACGTACATCTGAACCGAAGCCATTCCAAAGAGATTTCCCACCTATAAATACACCACCAAGCATCATTTGTGAGGATCTTTTTGGCAAGTTCTTGACTCAAACACCTGCTACATCCAAATTTCACCATATTAATCAGATCATCATCAATCTTTGAAGAACATTTCAGCGAGTGTTGAGTGAAATTATCCATTGTAAAAGTGAGATTGAGCGAAAACAATCATTGTACTTGTATTCCCATCATCAGTTAAAGAAATTCAAAGTGGACTTAGGCTCTTTAACGCCGAACCACTATAAATCATGTGTTTTCTCCATTTTTATTTTCATTAGTTTGGATGTTAGAACCATTTTTTGATCTAACACTTTCAAGAAAGGAAAAATGGAGCAACATACGCCAAGAACATTCAGCAACGCGATTTATGCCCAGAAAGCCATTACAGGAAGCTGGCCTCGGTAGTTTAGATCCCCAAGAAAACAATACATTTACAATTAGTTCATATGGTAGGCCTGCAGGAAAATATAAATCTAAGAAAAAAACTGCCACGTATTATAGTCCATACTACAAACAACTAAATAGTCGTATGGTTGCTGCTGAAGAAGTGAATAAAGTATTCGCTGAAACAAAGAAAGTTAAGAGATTAGAGAGATCACAGGAAAAACAACGAAGACATGAAGAAGTTCAAGGACTAAAAGAGCACAAATTGGATTTAGGAAATTGGAAATTAGCTCGACTATAGTGAGTTGATGATATAGCTCTTTTAAGTTGCAACCTTGATGCATTAAACCCAATTCAACGTTTGTATATGGAGAAACAAATAGATGAGTACTATAAACGCCTTGGGGGATAGGATGTAATTCTGTTTTCCATGTTTTGGTTTAGTTATTTGTTGTTTTATCATTATTCATGTTCTAATTCTTAAGTTTAGGTCATTTAGTAGTCGTAGATTTTAATTGGCCAAGTTTGGTAGTTGTTGTTGTTATAGTTTATGAATTGAATTTGTTATTTAAGTTCAATATTGCTATTACTGTAATTTTGTAAGTTTTATCTATTTTGTCTAATTCATAAGAGTTGTTAAGATAATCATGTCATATTTATTCGAAACTGAATCATTGGATACACAATAGATAGAAAGCATGCATTTTTAAAAAACCTAATGTAGGTAATTTAACTTGAGTCATTACACACATTTATGAACTTGCTATTGGTTTCCGATATGCTCCCAATAGTATTTCACTAATTCTTCCCTTAAATTTAGATGGGCTTGAAGTTCTCAATATCTTGAATACGTAGTAAGTATTCTGCAAAAATATTCATGTACTTGTACGGTTTAATCCTACATACCACTGCAATATCTAGATAGTTTCTAAGTTGAAGTTCATATCCACCTCTTTCTTCTTCAACAATTATATTATGTAATATAATACAATAGTTCGTGATATTAGATATAACTACTTGATCATGGAAGTATACTTCATTTCTTAATATATGAAACAGTCCTTGAAGTTGTCCAGATGCTCTTTTGACTTCTTTTCTTAAACTCTCTTGTTGTTATGTAAATTTTGCCTCTTTGGCATTGCTAGGCTTTTTATACACTTGCACAAGTGTTTTCCATTTAGGATAAATGCCATCTACCTGATAATAACCAATGGAATGATCTTTGTCTCCAATTTTATAGTTGCATGAGGGTGACAAATCGTTGTACAAGTCATCAAATAAGTATGAATGTCGTTGGATATTAATATCATTCAAAGAACCGAGTACCCCAAAAAAGCATGCCATATGTACAAATCGAAGGATGCAATGACTTCTAACACCAACGTTGCCTTTTTTTGCATGACCTTTGTACTGCCTTTTTAATGCAACTGGATAGTTTTTCCATGTCCAATGCATACAATCTAAGCTACCAAACATACCAGAGAATCCACGTTGAGCACTTATTGCTAACAATCTATCAATGTCATACATCGTTGGGGATCTAAGGTACTCTTCACCAAACATGCTAACAACTGTTTTGCAGAATTCTTTGATGCACAAGATTGTCGTTGAATCTCCAATTCTTATTTTGTCATCCATCGAATCACTCAAACTTCTGTATGATATCATATGAAGTGCAACAAATTTTTTTTGAAGGGATGAAACTCCTAGTTCATTGATTCCAGTTCTTCTATGCGTAAAAAATATGTTTTATGCAGATTACTTGTCCATAACTCAATTACATACATTCTTTAACATGCGAAATCTATGATGAAATAACACATCACCATATACTGGGTTTGTCATGAAATAATCCTTGACCAATTGATTGTGCCAGCCAGCATAGTCACATTCATAGCGTAAACCTTTTTCACCAACAACTCTTCCTCCTTGAGTTGATGCTGAGCTCTTTGCAATATCACGTTCCATCGTAACGCTTATTACATCTTGAAATATTACTTACTGCTTGTTGCGTTATTCTCAAAACTCCTCAGAATTAGAAGAAGAAGAAGGCGTGAAGCACCATAATCTTTTTAAAGCACTCATCGAGTTAATGTATTTTGAATGGAATGAATAATTTGTTGGTTAAGTTGGTATGACGTAGATTAGAAGGCCAAAATACTTAATAACATTATTTTTCAAACCCATGGTTGATGACCGAACCGATAGGCCAAATCAGATTGGTACAATGCATGTCATTTTCATCATTAAAGTTATGTTAGTGATTGGCAGTATGTCATTGTTACTTTATTGCCAGTGCTACATCTTTGGGGTTGACACATCCTTGACATTGATAAAGTATTGCAAGTGTCACAATCATGGAAGTCAGAACAACCAACCAATTGTTAATTTTAAGATGGCAAAAATTTAAATTTTAAAAGATGTAGTAGACCCATTGTCATTGATATAGTATTGCAAGTGTCACAGTCATGTCATTATTAAATTAGCTTATATGAATGATCACTACACAATAGCACATATTAACTATTGACAACAATAATGAGGGGATGACCCACGTCATCTAACTCCTTTAATACTTTATTCTTTATGTATTTGAATCCTCATTTAATTGGAATTTCTCCGGAGTTAATGAATAATTATTAATATCAGAGATGATTAAGCGAAATATCAAAGAAAAGTAATTGGAATTTTGGTTTAACCAACATAAATGCATATCATATAAACAATGAAAGCTTAATCTAATCTAGAGCATGTTAGGCAGTTGTAGTGAACTTCATAAGCTTCATGGCCGATGAATTCTGATATGTGTTCGGATAGGTAATGCGAGTCAAAAGTGGAACGATTTTCTGTAAATACATCCTCATTTTCAACCAGATCGATAATCTCGTGGTAACGAGCACAAGCATCTACAAAAGAGCTATGGGTTTTATGAATTTCTACAGTAAACCTCCTCAAGGGGAAGTCAGGATAGTGGTTCTAAGCTTCTTGGTTCAAGTTCCAAAACATTTCATGGCTTACGCCCTTGCCATTTTGTAGCATAATATCGTGTCTTTTATCAAACTCGATATATGCTTCCACAAGTATAAGTTTAAGCTGAAGACCAATTACCAATTGACATTTCCCCATATGTGTTTTAGTGTAATGTTAGGAATGAGAAAGGAAACTATTTATAAGCAGTGATGTTTTTGATTCTATAATCAAATATAATTATTTCATATAACTATAAGAAATACTATTTATAAGTAGTGATGGTTCAATGAGTGGTCAACTTATATTACTCGATAAAAGAGTCATCAAATACAACAAGGTGTTGTCAGCCTCAATAAACCAATCAATGTGGAATACATCATTGTAAATTTGTACCTAATGATGTTGTTTGCACATATTGTGAATGTTTTGTCAATTCCAACAACCTATTGTGAGTATGTTTCTGTCCACATTAACACAAGTTTACATATATAAATATGTATTGAAATATATTTCTTCTTCCTAATTCTTTACTCAATTATTCACTTATTCCTCACACTTGTTTAGTTAAAAAGCAATGCCATCATGGCCTTCATCTGCAGATTCTAACTGGTGGCCAGCCAATGGACCTTTTGATAGTCCATGCACCAACGAAGGCTGGCTTATAGAGTATCAAGAGCAGTAATACGAGAATGTTCGTCATGAGTTTCTGAATCTTAATCAATTACAGTTATAGGGGCCTGTAGAACCTGCATACGAACAAGTAGTTGATCATGCTTTGGTTGCTCAATCTTTGATTTGACAAGAGACAAACCCACCTGCAGTTATACAAACTTTATACGAACAAGAGAGGTTGACTCTTATGCTATCACTTGCCACTGTGGGTACGTAGTGGAGGTTGTAGTAAGGGAAGATGGAGAAAATATTGACCACAGAATCATGAAATGTCCAAGCTGCCCAAATATTTGCAACTATTCGGAATTGATGGACGATCGTTTATGTCCACGTGGCATCGCATATGCGAATGAGTTGGAAGTAGAGATACATAGACTTCAGAGTGCTTTAGAAGAACTACAGTTTGAACGTAATATGTAGTGTACTTGTGTTGTGTGTTATTTACTCTAGATGTTCATATTAATTTACTCAGTATGAGGCTTTGTTATGCAATTTCATGTTTCTGGTTACAATCATATTTTGTATGATTTACGCGCAATCAATTATGAGTTAATATACATACAATCAATGATAAAAAATGAACTGATACAAGTTACAAGAAACAACATACAAGATATAAGATAGAAGATCAAGAAGGTACAAGTTATATTACACGAATACATGCTTACGAATACATCCAAAAAAGAAATGTACAAGCTACAACAAAAAATAACACCATAAACACGAACACTTCTAAAAAACAACAACAAAATGGTACATGCAGCTAAAACTGTATAGTACTGATACATCCAACTACAAATGTATAATACAATAACTCAAACTACAACTCATTAAACCGCCACATATCATCTCAGAGAGAAACTACAGGTCCAGTAGGGTCGTCATCGTCATCGACTCTTGGTGCAGGATGATATCGCTCATCATCAACAACAGTATACTCGTTAATACGAGTTGTCAACTCATCAATGCTTCGGCGATGCTCCATGTACATTACCTATCGAAGTCCCACATGCAAATGATACAGCTCCTCATAAGGAAGAACAGTTATATCTGGATATTGCGTAACCTATGGCCATGAAATATCAAAGTATCTATCCACTCCAGTTGTACTCGGTATGCCAATAGTTCAACCATAATCTGGTGTCGCAGAAGGTTGTGGTGGATGAGAAGGCTGGGAAGGATAATATACTTGCGTACTTTGTGAAAGGTCCTAAAAAATAGGGGTACGATCTCACTCCTAAGAGCGGAAGGACCAACTAAATCAACTGCAGCGGCATGCACAAATGTGATCGTATGTGGTAGAGAATGATACTCATGCCAAAAAGAAATGTAATCCCTATGTGTAGTGATGAAATTATTAGTTGACCACCACTCCTCGGCATACTATTGCAAATCAACACTGGCATAAACCTATAATGAGCTGTATCAAGGTGTGGATCATCAAGAACAAAATCACCATCGTATATCTATCTCCAACCACGCTTGCCCAAGTACCAATAACATTTTATATTGGGTGGTGATGATACCGATGGGAAACGTTTACCTAAATGAAAATGATTCCGTTGAACCGTGGGTTCAGTCATGAAAGGGGAACCATCATACAGCCGTCATAAAACTGATTCTCTTGTGGTACGCATCTCTATCTGATTATGAGCCACAACAAATGCATGACGTGCCTATCCTCCTGGAACGTCCCTACGGTTATCCAACGGCCTGCTTTGACTCGCGGATGGAACAGTGATAATGTGGGATCCACCGTAGAACACGTCATGTTATGAAAGTACTCGTAATACCAGTATTGCAAAATCTCCCAAAAACCTGTAATCAACGACGTCCTTGGCCTAACGATACACTGATGGTCCAAACCCTTGTACAAATAAGTTAAAATCGATGTACCCCAGTCGTATGCAGTAGAACTTGTATCAAATGACATGTCTGCAATAGCCGCCACATATCCACATGGCAATATGTTCAAAACATTTGTAAAGAATAAATCGTCCATCATATATAACACAAAAAGTCTGATAATCTATAAATAGTGAACTGTAGGACGAACTTGAACTAAATGTTAGACTGCTTGCTTAATGCATGAGCATATAATATGATGACCAGATGTGAGCCCTCCACCTTCTAAGTCGAGATGTGGAAATAAAATAGACAAAAGGTCATAATGCTGATACTGGTCATCATACAGTAAGGTCTTACCCTGACTGATGGGTATACTGGTAAGCATGGTAAAATCTTGTGGGGTAAAACCCAACTCGCCAAAACTAAACTAGAATGTATGAGTAGTTTTCTACAAACACACAGCCAATGCACCACATAACTAAACATCGTTATTTAATAGGCTAATAAGCAATTTTAAAATACTAAAATCAATAAAATAGATTATGCAAACTAGTATGTATGTTTGGTGAAAACATGTACTAAAAAAATCTCCAAAACAGATATCATAAAGATATTTATGAATAACGTCATCTGTGTCATAAGCACAAATAATCATATATATATATGTATATATATATATATATATATATATATATATATATATATATAACGGGTGTTACTAACCCAAGAGCATCGTGTTCGATCACGATGAGCCTAATACTGAACATGGATTTTACTGAATGTTTATACGACATTATTTTGTAAAATAATGAACTGAATAAATTACCGACCCCTCCACGGATGTACTGATGTGGACTTCGTCTCCAAGGAGTTCGTGGAAATTAGCCAATTGTTTGTCCAGTCCTAAGTTTTGGTCGATGTGAGGATCCAGAGCTGCATAATTGCCGCCTTTAGCGATGCGTCTTCTCGGAAAGGTCATCGTACGATGTCCGCCGGTACCTTTTGTACGTACACTTTCTTCATGTGGTGCGTCCTCCTCGTCTCGGTTAACGCTGCCAGCACTTCTGCTTCCTCTACTACGAAGAGCTCGTCTCATTTTTTATATTTGGTGAGAAGTATGAGTTTAGAAGAGGATGGTGACGACTGTCATTTTCAGAAGGAGGAAGGGTTTGAGATGGGGGAAGGGTTTAGGGGGGCAGAGCCGACTTAAAATGGGCTATGGGTTAGCTCATTAGCCGGCTTATTTTAAGCCGGCCAAGGGCCCCCGACCCCCCCCCCCCTTCACGTCGGTGGATCACTTGGGTCAGTTGCTACTGAACTGACGAAATGACCCCCCACGTTGGGAATGGCCTAAGGGAGCTGGAAATTAGGGATGGATTCGGTTTGGTACCGGAACTTTGTGTTATAAGTCATTATCGTACCAACTTATAGAAAAATCATATCATTATCAGGTAAAGAAATCATTTACCAATAGCTCAGTTTACGATTGGTAATGGTTGGTAGAAGTCGGTAATAAGTTTTTTCCATTTACTATCAGTTCTTTTTGTTTACAATATTTCATGTTAAAAGATTAAATATTGAAATTGATTTTTTTTGTTATTATACTATTATTTATCTATTAGTTTACGTAGTTAATCATACAAGAAAACATTATTGATGAAGCTAAAATATCATATAAATTATGTTGTTTCTAAGATATATGATAAACTTGCATTTAATCTTATATCGTAATAATATTTTCCTATGTGTTTTATTAAATCATTACATATTAAAGGTTCAATGTCATGTAATAAACATATGTGGTGAAATATATATATATATATATATATATATATATATATATATATATATATATATATAGTTTAAGGTGTGTGGTAGGTATGATAATTATCATTGTTAATGCTTAATTACCATTACTGTACCACATATTTTCATGCGGCTTGGCATACTATACCAATCAAATCGGTTATCATTTGTTCAGTACCACATTTATTGGTAGCGGTTGGTAATGATTGATAAGTGGTAATATAGTAAAATTGACCAATCCTATTAGAAAAAGTGATGAACAAGGGGGACTACGTGTTCATGTGCATGTATGTGTATATACAGGTTTAACAATCGATATTGGTAGGTGTTCGTTATTCTTTAGTCGTATGTTGGTAATCATGATTGCTAAATGCAAATGAAGTTTACTCAATGCACACTAGTTTATTACTATTACTTCCTTTGTGTGTATTAAAATATTTACCCAAAAAACTAGGTTGTAAAAGAAATGGAGGACTAAAATCCTTTGTGTATTAAATATTCACAAAAAACTAGATTAGTGAAAGTATTAAATATTTACGTAAAAAACTAGGTTATATGGAGACATTATCCATAGAAGTAGGAAGGACAATGCAGTGAGTTTTGCAAACTGCACTGAATAATTTTATTTGTATTTAGCAACACCCCTGGTAATTTATATTCAAGTCTTTTTCAATTAATAAAAAAAAAAAAAAAAAAAAAAACTAAATCACCCAATTCGATTCGAATATCTCCTCAAAATATATACAGAAGTTTATCAGATTCTTTTACAGGGTGATAATGACGTTTTCATGTAAAAGGGGTAAATATAATATATTTACATATACGGTTTAGATGCTCTGCGTGTAAATCTCATCAAATTTGGCAGGTTCTGTAGAGTTATCTCCTTAAATTTCAGCTTTGGAAGGAAAAGCGTGCCGTGAGGCGATATTCAATGCCAGTTTTTTCAGTCAGATAAACAAGGTGCAGTGCTTTTAAACCGTTTGATAAATTTACACTACCAAATAATACCACCGTTCAGACTTTTGCTGTGATTTAGTTCATGAAACTTTATCGAAATTTGATACTTTTGCATCATAATGTGTATGTAACACACGTTTTATTTTGCCCATTGATTGTTAAAATCAATATCTGAAGTTTTAGTCATTGTCATTTTAAACTCCACATTCATGATCCTAGATTGAGTATTGGTGAATTTCAAAAAAAAAAAACCTATCCCAAAGTTTTACATCCTTCAATTATGCTTTGGTTCATTCCATGTGGCTTAACAGAATCTCATATGAAGATTTCATGTTGTGTGAGCATATAACCAGTTTTTATAAAATTTTAACCTCCACACATGTGTAAGAAAGTCACACCAAGATCAATGTTCATGCACTAAAGTTAATTATTAAACATATGAAACTCAAATTTTGTGCAGTTAACAACAACTTTGATTGGAATAAAAGCAAAACTAATTTTTCTTATTATTAAAATATTGTTTAACTCTAAAGTGCAAATTATGATCCATAAAATTATATGTATCAATAACCGAATATTATTTTTCGAATAAAATCAAAACAATAGTCTATAAAATTGTTTATTTTCTCCTTATGAAAATTGCTTTTTATTCTTTGTTTATAAAATGCAAATAAGATGTTATTTAAAAGCCATCCAATGGGCCTAATAATATACAATGTCTTCATTTCAAAATGCCTGATTCTATTCAAACTACTTAGTTTACACCGGTATATGTGAAATAAATTTTACAATAAATTTGTCCATCGTATTCATTGAAATTTTAATGATTGCTTTTTTTTGAATCCATTGAACTAAACCATAAATCATATAAAAAACTAAACAAAGGTCGAGAAGTCTAATTATGAAATTCATTATTCACTATAACCCGAAATGGAATAGAATTAAAGGTTATAAGATATTTATTATCCTTTTCTTTTCCTTTGTGGAAGTATTATTTATTTATTTTTCCAATTAGATACCTATTTAAGATTAAAATGAAAGCCCTCATGAAAGCCAAAGAGTTTTGTTTATTCGATACCAAAGAAAACTAAGCAAATTCGTAAATTTGAAGAAAAACACATTTGATTATCAGTAGAAAAAATTATTGCCTCCGCTGAAGCTTAGGCATTATGCTTGTTCGTCGGCATCTGAAGAGAATTGCATCTATTTTCTATTGTTAAATTGTTAGTTATGGGTTCGTTTATCAATTGACAGTCGAACGATATTTCGCTCTTACTATGTGATGAGGCATATTGATTGCACATAGTGAGGTCTTTCAAAAAATGGCAACAAGTTGCATTGAAAATCAAAGATTAAGGAAATGCAGTGGGTCTACAATTTGCTTAGGCGATTGACTTATCAATCATTAACAAATCTATCCATAAGCAGATCAATTATCAAGTGTGTTCCACTGGTTAGATTGCCATTTTACATGAACGCAGTGTCAATTGCTTTTCAAATTGACAATATGGTTAACAGTTGGTACAAAAGCGCAATTGCTCTCATGCTTTGTCAATTAAGATATTCTCTGGGGTCCTAACTCTTCAAACATAGCAAATGTGACAAAATAGCATTGTTTGGCAACTTACACTTGTAGACCAACTGTTTAACCTGCTACATTGGTTTAATCAAAATAGGAAAACAGCCCTTAGTCTGATGACTTAGCTGACACATAAAATTATACAAAAACATTCCCCCTCATATATATATATATATATATATATATATATATATATATATATATATATATATATATATATATATATATATCAATTAGGAATTCAGTTTGGCTTTATCTTTTGACCAAATTTTGAATTTAGTCCTTTGCAGAATCCAATTAAAATGTTTGTATTTTCTTTGAGATCCATATCCTAATTAATCTGCAAAAATCAATCTAAATTTTCTAATTGGACTTGTGACCTCTTAAACTCAAAGTTGATCAAATTACTTTAAACAAAACTCAAATTATTCATAAACTCAACTAAGAACATGTGTAACTCTTACCAAATATGAATTCCATTGTTTTGTTATATCCTACCCTATCACCTTGGTGTTGATGGCAATAATAACAGTAAATTAACACAAATGGCTACGTGCATTGTACATGTCCTCCTCCAACCCCCCATTAATTTACCTATATATTGGAAGGCAGCAGTCTTACTCAAACCACTCATTTCTTTAAGTTAGTTTCATTTCCAAACTGTTTCCTTTTCTCCTGAACATTTGTTCCTTTTTACCTTTTTAATCACTTACATCGTTGCATACTATTGTAATAACTTTCTTCCTCCATCTTATGTTCCATGCATACCTTTATAATCTTTCCTACTAAAAGTACTTAGAATAGCAAACGACTTGCTGATATCATTCAATAATTTGAACTTCATCATGGAAAAAATCTCAATAGTGGTACCGGGACCTATTATAATAGGAGCTGGGCCATCGGGTCTTGCAGTAGCTGCCTCCCTCCATCTCAAGTCAATCCCGTTCATAATCCTTGAAAGATCATCCAATATTGCCGATCTATGGCACAATAGAACTTACGATCGCCTTTCTCTCCACCTTCCAAAGCAATTTTGCAACTTACCTCACCTTCATTTTCCACCGCATTTTCCATCTTACCCTTCAAAATCTCAATTTTTATCTTATCTACATACTTACACTAACCATTTTGCACTTACACCTCTATTTAATCAACAAGTAGTGTCAACATGCTATGACGAAAGTACCTCTATGTGGAGGGTTGTTTCGGCTAGTAAAGATAAAGAGGATGGCGTGAAGGACAAAGAAGTAGAATTTGTTTCGAAATTTGTAATTGTCGCTACAGGTGAGAATGCAGAGTCGGTAGTGCCTGATATGAAGGGGAGAGAAATTTTCAAAGGAGGTTTAATGCATTCCAGTGAGTATAAGAATGGAAGAGAGTATAGGGAGAAGAATGTTTTGGTTGTTGGAAGTGGAAATTCAGGGATGGAAATGTGTTTGGATTTGTGTGAGCATGGTGCATTTCCTTACATGTCTTTGAGGAGTGGGGTGAGTTTGATTATTAGTCGCTTTTTATGTGTTTGTTTCTTTTGGTTTCATTTTGTCATTTGTCGTTTAAGTTAGACTTATAGTATTTCATTGTTTGATGTTCACCATTGCATTCAAGATTTTTTGCTCATTTGCACCGCATTTTAGAGTGTATTTCAAATTTAAATCAATTAAAAAAATTACAAAAGCATACCATTTTTCTCCTACATAGAATAAATAAATAAGCAAGATTTGTTTCACATAACATTGCTCAGTTTCTGTAAAAGACAACGTTATGCTAGCTATATTTCCAATAGCACTAGTTCCTTTAATATAATATACCGTCGCTGTAATAACAACTGTAGAAAAAAGTGTTTGTTTCTTTAAAAAAAATGTAGAAGTAGTTTAGATGTAACATTAGTTTTCATAGTACCTTCACTGGGTAAAGTTTTCTTACAGCCATCATTACTTCGTTTTTTTCTGTTATTAGTGATGTGCCTAACTAGATATTCATGCGTGCACGCAAATATGCACTTGTGCATGCACATACACACACATGTGCACATACAGAAACATTCATTCAATACCATGTGAATCTTATACTTACACTTGAATTGTTAAAAATAATAGTAATTCAATGATCTTACTTTCTAGGTTGTATTCTGAAACAGGTGCACATCCTACCAAGAGAGTTGCTTGGAACTCCTACATTTGGTCTGGCAATGAATCTCGTAAAATGGTTTCCTGTTAAATTTGTGGATAAAATACTTCTACTTTTGGCAAAAATATGTATTGGAGACACCGAAAAGTATGGTATAAAAAGACCGAAAATTGGACCTATTGAGCTTAAAAATAGGACTGGAAAATCTCCTGTTCTGGATGTTGGAGCACTTTCCTTGATAAAAAATGGAAGTATCAAGGTAGTCTCTAAATCTTGAAAGCTAATATTTTTCTACTACATCGCAAAAAGTTGAGATATTTAGAATATTTTTACGCTATTCACTTTTTTGATTGATGGGAACTTTCATATTGACATAAACCAAATACCAATTTGGATTTCGCAGTAGATTTTAATTTCAAATTCAAAACCAGCAAATTACTTACTAGATTTTTGTGTCAGCTGTTGTTAATATATGCATTTGTACCAATGATTTCAATAGATAGTACCTGAAGTAGAATCTCTGTCAAGTAATGGGGCCAAGTTTGTGGATGGAAGAGAAATGAAGTTTGATGCTATTATACTTGCAACCGGGTATAGAAGCAATGTTCCCTTCTGGCTCAAGGTAAGCTCTAGAGATTAAAAAAGTTCTAAATAAAATAAAAATAAAAATCGTAATTTATGGTTGTATAATTGCTATTTGACAGGCTTTCATCTTTTTTCCTCACATTTTTAATATTTAATATTCAAATTCTAAACAATTCAGCAATTTCTGATATTGAATGGAAGCATTTTTGACATACAGGACAGATGGGAAATTTAATTATAGTCTGTATATAAACAAAATATATGTGTGTATATTAGTAATAGTGCTTGCTTGCGTGCGTGTGTATGTGTGTGCGTGCGCGCGCTTGAATGATAGTGGACATGATTTATGTTTACATGTATTATATACATTCAGTTGTACTTTGATATTCACTTCCAAATCCATAATCTCTCTGGTTTGTATGAAGGGATGTGATTTCTTTTCAAAAGATGGGAAGCCAAGGACACCATACCCTAATAATTGGAAAGGAGAGAATGGTCTTTACAGTGTAGGATTCACAAGCAAAGGACTATTTGGTGCAAGTAGTGACGCAACCAAAACTGCAAATGACATAGCAGAGAAATGGAATATGACAAAAAAATTGAATCTCTAATTAAGCTACAAGTTAATATCTCTGAAAATGTATGATGCAGGGGGAACTAGGTGAGGCAAATCAACCCCTTTGTTCTTTTTTGAGGCATTTTGGCTTTTTCTCCTTCACCGTGTACAGAGGTTTCTTTTTTCCTATGATCTCATTTGTCTCCACATCTGTGTAAGGATAAAAATGAGCAGTGTTTAGCACTATAGATTGATGTTTATGTTACATTGTGTTTGTAAGTTTGTTGCCTATTTTTCTTCGTGTCTTTGTCCTTGCACTACACTGTATTTTTCTACATTTCTATTCCAATTGCATTGTAATACTACATGAAACTGTTTATAGAGGTTTGATTTCAATATAAAACCGGATCATATCTAGCTTCTGGTCTAAGGATCAACCTACTTAAACCAATTATTTTTCATATTTAGCCTCTGGTTTAAGTACCAACCTACTTCAACCAATTATTTTGATACTGATTGTCTAATGTTCATTTATGGGTAAAGTGATTAAATATGGCTACAAAGGAGTATATATCTCGATTTAATCACTTGAGAGGGTAGCTTAGTCATCATGCTCATGTATAGCTCTAGTTTGTTGTATCTAGGTATGGTAATGGTAAATTTACCATTATCATACCATTACCAGTCGATCGATAACCAGTTTTAATTGAAATTGGTATTCAGTTAAAATGGTATGATAACGGTAAATTTACAATTTTTAATGGTAAATTATCCGTAACGTTTCTTCAGTACCAGCGGTAACGGTAATTTTACCAGTTAATTTAAAACGTATGTATGCACATCTGATATGCTTTCATACATGCATTTAGAATATAATAAATGATTATATTTAGTTCAATATAATTCAGGTGAAATAATTCTAGGTACATTTATTTTCTTTCTTATTCATGTTATTTTATAAACTAACACTACATATAGTATAATAAAGATGCGTTATGTACATAAAATATATCAAAATATAAACTTTGATGGACAAACGGTAATTTGTCATTACCAGTGTAACGGTTACTAGATTATCAGTATACCAATCTTTGGCACATCAGTCGATCGTAACGGTAACGATAAACAATTCTGACTTATCAGTAAAAACGGTATGGTAACGGCATTTGTCAAACGGTAAAGATAATCATAATTACTATAACAGCCCTAGTTGTATCCATGTTCCAAGAAAGTATAGGTTTTTTAATACATATTTTTTTATAAATATATAAAATTTGAAATTATGTATTTCGATAAAAAAAAACTTGAAGTTATTAAATGTTTCTTAATACAAAAAATTTGAAATTTCTTTTCTCTAAAAAAATTGAAATTATTAAATGTTTCTTAGTATTATTAAAGGGATTTGAGACTTTGTGGGTAAAATCAAATAGATAAATATAAAAATATTTAAAGAGATATGTTCGCATAAAAATTCATCATTATATTCCTAGTACACCAGCTAGCTCTTGTTTTGTAATCTATGATCGATACCGTGGACCACCCACGTAAAATGCCGTAAGCGGTGGACTGTCCACCATTGAAACCGGAATGCTGATTGTCAACTAAAATCACCTGTATTCGATTGATTTTTATTATTGGTTATTATAAAAGGTGTGCGGTCACCTTAAAAACCGGTCGGCTTTGCCAAAAATAAAATAAAAAATCATCATTATATTTCTAGTTTCAGAAAGAAATTGTTGGCATATCTTCGACTTGATCCCTTCAATGTTTTCGATCCCTGTGCTTTGGGTAAATGAAAAATACCGAACATAGTAAATTTACTGCAAATCTGGTGCCAACATTCATTTTTCAAAGAAGTATTTTTTTAATATCCTTGCATTTTGCTTTTGGTTTATAGATTACATTTCATTAGCGTAAAATTTCAAGTTGTAAGTATCCATAGATTAATATTCTTTTCTAAAATATTAGCAGCATTATAATAATTATCATTGTGGATACTTTGAAACATTTTTTTTAGTTATTGGAGTTAAATATTTTTAATTTATAACAAGCAACAAGTTAGCAAAATTCCAAATTTTGCATTTTGAATATTCATAACATAGATGTCATTTTTTTGAGAAATACAAATAACTTTTTGGTACATTAGATTCGACCCTCATCCACTAAAATGTTCATGAAATATTAGATGTGGTAATAACTGAAAAGAAAATACAACATTAGCTCACTACTAGAAACACAGTAAATAGCGATCGATATTAACGACGGCTAGCAATAACTAAAATGAGCGGTCATCACTAGCCGTTACTAGTCGATGGTTTTTTGTAAAAAAATACCCAAGATCCAAAGAGCGGATTTCACAATTTGCTAAATAACCCACGAAAACGAAAAAAATACCTACTTTGCCGCCGCCACCAACTATCGCGTCCTCCAAGTTGCAGCTCCTCCCCTTCCTTTGCTATTTGATTCCTCTCCAAATTAAGACAAAATTTTATTAACTTTTTTATGAAAATTTCGATGTTCGTGCATTTGATTTTGTTGATTATGTGTTAGTAGATGATAACAATAGATTTGTACTTGATTTGGAATATGATTAAACCCCTAAATTGGAAAATTGTTGATTATCTATTAAAAACTGATAAATATTATGAATTAGTTGTTGATAACTCGTTTGTTATTTGATTTGAGGATACTGATTGGGAATTTATTTTTTTGATATGTAACAAAAAGTTATGGGTGATTTAAAATGAAAACTAACATATATTTTTTAGTAATATGTGTATCGATAAGTTTACACGGATATTAGATGTAAAATAATGTTTGTTATAGTTTGCGCGAAAAAGTTTGCCCAATATCTTCCAGTTTTGGTTTTAGTGACAACCCTTTGGTTACTCAAAGGCAGTTCCCACAGCCATGATAGTTAGGTCGTCTTCGCTTGTTTTCAGATATGGTTTTCTTCTGCTTAGTTTTGTAATTGCCTTGTCCTTTTGTTTTGTTTTGTGTTTATTCAGTTCGATTTGGGCTGATTTCACATTGTATTTTGGTTGGGGTCTACCGTATATGCACTCCATGCTCTTGTTTGGTTTTATTTCCTCGTTATGTGGACTTGTTATTTGGGGCCACTGGTCATGCCTATTGACTGCTTATCACTAGTACTTAACCAATTGTGTAGACTCGCACTACACACCCGTCTTCCTCAAAATAAAATGTGTTTTAAAGTTTATAATTTAGTTTAAAAAGTTAAAAAATATTATATTTAAATCGATAATCTAAAAAGATAAGAAATGAATTTACAAGCAGTAAATACTGTACTGAAATCAATTTTCTATATCTATGATACCTGGTAAAATGTACCCTAAATAGACATAGGATAATTAAATTAAAAATAAATAATAATAATCACTAATAAATTAATGGGCTAAAAAATAGAATTTTGGAAAATTAAGCATTGGGCCAAGAAAGTATAATACTTGTATTTATGGCAAGATTCTGATTTGTTTTCATAATTTATTTGCCAAAAACGGAGTCTGTATCCAGAAGTTATTAATAAAACAAGTTATATGTAAACTGTTTCCACATAAGATTTGAAACTCAAACTGATTAAATATAATTAATTATTAATTGGCATAAAGAAATGTTCCACTAGGATTTCAGTTTTTGTGTGTGCGTGTACATATGTAGAGTGGGACAAGAATAATCAACAAAGAGAAATTAATCAATCTCATTAATCAAATAATTAATATAAAAGAAAACGTACAGTGAAATAAATTACCTGGCTTGACTCTAGAATGGTAATTGACCGCCCCTATATAAGGGGGTCGATCGCCCTTCTACATCGGGGTTGACCCTTTATATGTTGGGTGAGAAGGCTTTGTTTATTGGGTTTATTTACAATTTTGAGACCACAGACTATCCAGATTAAATCTAACTAATCCGACAGTCTATATACACATTGCAACTATAAATAAAAACCCCATAGCCACTCCCTAAACCTTACTCCTAATTCAATTTTGCACCTCCACTTTATCCCTCCATTTCTTCATTCCAAAATTCAGGTTAGGTTTCTCTTCTCTCTTCTAACCTATATTTTATCTTTTTAGATCTAAATTCTTATATGTATAAAATCTAGAATTAAGTGTATATATATTATAGATTCAAAACTTTGATTCTCTTATATATATATATATGTGTGCGTGTGTTTGTGTGTGTGTGTGTGTGTTAGGGAGAGTTGGAATACGTTGGTCCGAAGGCAAAAATCCTGATTTTTAGTAGATTCTACACTATATTCCACTAATCTCCTCTTTTAATCTCTGTGTGTGGAATTTCATATGTTTGTTATTTACTATATTCTGATAGTGTAAAATTTGGATTATTATACCTAAAAGGGATTTGGATCTGTACGAAGATAAAAAATATAAAATCATCGAAATCCCTAATTATTTGTATTTGTTTGCGGAAATGGTCAATTAATTGTATTTGTGTTTGGATTATTGATATAATGAAAGAAAAGGCAATTGGGTGTTTGTATAATTCTTGAAAATGGTCCAATTCACTTTATTGTAAATTTGTAAATTCATATATATGTTTTTCTTTTGCAGAAGCTTAAGAACTTGAGTATTGTGAGCTGAGTAAGTTTAGCATTTATTTTCAAAATAGATGGTTAGAAAGTATTATTTGCAAAACCACTAAAGTATTAAGATTTTTTTTTTAAAAAATTGGTTCTCTTTATTGCTACAACCAATTAAAAACCTTCTTTATAATCCTCTCCAAAACCATGTAACCCCCTAGCCTAAATGGGCGCCTTACAGGGAAAAAGAGTACTTATAAATTTGGTATACAAGTGAAAGTAACTAACTCAGTATAGAAATAAAGATACAACAGAAAATGATAAAAAATACTTCAAATTTTAGAAAACCATTTGGTCGGCCCGTATCAAAGGCCCAAACTAAAATTACTACCGCTTCAAAAATTCAAATACTGCTCCATCTTTATCCTATATCATTCAATTCAACACGCCACCTTTCCGAAAACTATTCGTTTCTCAAGTTTTAAGATGATTTGCTACCATTGTTTCGAACTAAGTATACAATTTCTCACTCAATCTTCAATAAAATGGTTGTTGAATGAGTGCCTCGACCTTGAAAACTCGCATATTCCTTTCTCTCTAAATAAAGTAAATCGCAGTAGTGAAAGCTTCAAATGCTAAATCTCTTAGTTGATCCTTAGAAGTGAAGTTTGAGTAAAGAAATCTGGCTTCATCTTTTAAGTCTGAAAAAATGTTAAGGGGAAGAGATAATTTTTGCTTCAAGGATAACCAAATGAAAGCAGAAAAATCACACTGGAAAAGAATGTGTCGAATTGATTCTGGGTGACTGTCACATAAAGGGCACATTATATTTGTAATATTGTCGTAATGAAGTATCCTATCTTTGGTATTCAACCTTCCTAAGACTCCAAGGTAAGATGTGAAAGTCATTCTTCTGTTATTTTTCTTATGCCAAATTATAGAGAAAATTGGATCAAAAGGTTCATATGGTCTAATATACTCCCAAGTTCTATGAAAAGAAAAACTGCCCCCTTCACACCATTCATATACATCATGATTTAGATTAGGCTGAGTTGATATCAATCTAAATTCTTCAATTAATTCTTTTGTTGCAGGATGTACATCTGGCTGGAAAACTTCATTTCTTATGATTGAACCTACTCTTTGTTCAGTATGGCCAATCAAATGCAATCTGTCATAGCCTAGCAAATCTACCATACATTGGCAGTTAATACAGGGTTCAAACCATAAGTAAGTATCCTCTCCTCTAGCAATAACTTTATTGAATAGTTTCTCGGAATTATTTTTAAGCCCAAGTATAGATTTCCAAGTGCTTGAAGAATTTATATCTATTGTCATAGACCAGAAATGATTTTTCTTGCAATATCTATTATGAACCCATTTTTCTCTACAAAGAGGAATTATACAGAAAATTCCAAAGCAGTTTTATGCAAGCCACATTTTTAAGACCAGAGAATTTCTTTAAGCCAATACCCCCTTCACCATTAGGTTTACACAAAATATTTCAAGCTACTTTATTAGATGTCCCCACCCCTGAGAAAAAATCAGCATAAAGATACTGTATTTTATCTAAGGTGTATTCAGGTATCTAATATATGAAGAGCCAATAGAGAATTATAGGGGTTATGATAGAATTTATTAATTCTGATCTTCCAACAAAACCGAGAAGCCTTGTTTCCCACCCTTGAATTTTTCTTTGAACCGTTTGAATCAAAGAATTGCACTCTAAGTAATGAAGCTAATTAGATGATAATGGCATATCAAGATACTTAATTGGCAAGGCACCTTGATCAAACCCCAAAATATTAAGAATATATGTGGCATTGTTAGCTGAAACATTGAAAAAAACCTTAGTTTTTGAGGCATTAACCTTTAAACCAACATACATACTGAACTTCCAAAATATCGTTTTAAGAGAAGATGCATTATGAACTGATGACCTGCCAAAGATCATTAAGTCATCTACATACAGGAGATGAGAAATAATAGGCTGAATATGACAACTGGACTAAAATGCTTTAGACAGAGATGCTTCATCCATTAAGTATGTAAAATATTGCATTGCAATTGCAAAAGGATAAGGAGACAAAGGATCTCCCTATCTTATTCCTCTTGTAGATGTTATAAAACCCTTTGGAATTCCTGGAATGATAATAGAGAAAGTGGCAGTTGACATGCATTCATATATCAGATTTATAAAATGTGTAGGGAAGTTCATTTTTGCCATCATAAAACAAATAAATTCCCTATTTAATTTATCATAAGCTTTCTATAAATCCACTATCACACATAATTTTGGCATTCCTTTTTTCTTGAAATCCCGCAACAATTCATGAGCTAGAAGTATATTATCTCCAATATATTTATCTTGAATGAAAGCATTCTAGTTTACTGATATAAGAAATTAAAGAAATGAATTTAATCTATTACACAAAAATTTTGAATTTTTTTTGTAATAGACATTACATCATGAAATTGGTCCATAATGGGCAATTTTAGATGGTTTCTCATTTTTTAGGACCAAAGTGATAAAAGTATGATTTAAAGATTTAGGAAGTTTACCAGAGTGAAAGATATCTTAATACTAAATTATTCAGATTTTGTATACCAAAATTATATAGAAAGTAAACTAGTACCCAAAAATGGATTTTATGTATGTATTTGGAAATATTGCACTTTTCTCTATTTTGTTATTGAATAATCACTCGAACCTTGGTTACAAATTATGTTATGAATGTTTGTTATGTCCTTGTTATTTAAATGTAAATATACATTATGTTATGATTGGATAAGTTAGGGAAATAAACTTCTAAACCTTTATTATGTTGTTAGGAATGACATTTCAAATGATTTAGGATATTTCTATACATACACTTGACTTATGCCTCATCTATTGCTATATATTTATAACGTAATTAATGTAATTTTAATGTGTATTAGATGCATACTAAACACGTTTGAACTAGGTAATTATAATCTAAATATCCCAATAGGAAATTTGTATGTGTGTGAGTTAATGATTTAATTATAATTAATGACACACAAACACAAGATTAACAGTTACTTGTGGTAGAAGCCTTGTTTGGAACCAATCAGCATATCCAGTATCTACAAATAAGTCTGGTTAATGTAAGAGGTCTAAGCATCATGGATTTTATAATTATTACACTAAGACGCGAGGTTGATCCCAGCTTGTAGCAGAAGCCTTCCCAGAACCGCCTGGCAAATCCAACATCTATAAGTGGTCGGTTTAATATGAGGTGTCTAGAGAGAGAGAGAGAGAGAGTGTGTGTGTGTGTGTATTTGTGTGTAAAGTAGGCTTGCCTTGAGAAGGTATTAAGTGACTGACTACCTTGTTGGTATTAAGTGGATAGGACTAGGTCCATTCTTAAGGTTCACTCCTTGGTTTTGGACCATAGTCATGAAACCCGCTCTTATTAGGTCTTATGGTCATTGGGTCCGCCTTTGTCTTATATAGTATTAAATGGTCCTATTAATGCGATGATGTATGAGTACGGTATTTCTCTGGAAGTGTCCGCTTCTAATCTAAGGGCTAAGGGAGGGCTGGCCAAGGGATAAGCTACTAAGAGTTCCGCCAATCATATACCGGGGTCCGCATATCTAAAAGAAGTATTAAGTGGCTAGGATTCACCCGTAATACTAGGTAAATAGTAATGCATGTGTCGACCAGAGAGGTCTTAAATGACAAAGAGTATCTAGCTTATTAAGTGGTAGATTACTATTTCTTGTATTCCAATAGAGAGAATATTTGTAGCGTTGACGATTATAAGACGGGGTTATAAGTGACTAGGGTCCTCCATATTGTATTAAGTGATAGTGGGAATCCACCCATGAATAAATATATAGTGGTAGACTTAAGTTACCAGTGGTAGTCCGCCTTGAAGGGTACTAAGTGATCATGGAGAATCTTCCCTTAAATAAGCGGTGTAGGCCTTAAGAGACTGTAGGGCAATCCAGCTCATAAGTGAATATAATTGATTGGTGTGTTGAACTGCGTAGACATAACGTGAAGAATTTATATTGCTATATATAGGAAATAGTTATTCCTTAAAACTTATGTGATTTTTGTTTACTAGAATATTATGTTCTGACCTCCTTCCTTATAACATATAAACAGGTTAGTAGGTGGAGAATGGGACTAGTGATGCCTTGAAGTGTGGTGCTAGACGAAGGAGGATCCATAGCTACTAGTTATCATTTATGGTAGTATTATGATCATTGTTGTGTTATTAGGATAATTATTATTATCAATGTATGTGTTAATAATAGTTTACATTCGTTGTAACCGACATTTATATGGTTTTAATTTATGGTACATCTATTTCAGATTATTATACTTTATCCATTTCACTATGTGAGATTTCAATTTCGGTTTAGTATGTTCTACTATATCAATAAAAGCATTTCCTTATAGGAACCAACGATCCGTTTAGAATGGCTCTAAGTTTCGATGGGCCTTTTCTTGGTCGGAATTTAGGCCGATTCTGGGTGGGTTGTTACATTTGGTATCGTAGCATATGTTACCCGATTACGGGGAAATATACATATGAGAGACGTACTTGTTATTTTTAAAAAGTATTTTCAAAAGTTTTCCTATACATAAATGTATACGTATATATGTATTTATTTAAGGTACGCGTATCTCTAGACAACAGTATATGAAGGTCCTTTAAGAAAGAATTGACTTTAATTTCTAAAAATACCCTAAAAACCATGTAGTGATTTAATAGCTCCCTTATCAATTTAGAACCTATAAGCACATAAGGACTGCATGAACCAAAAAGTTAGAAATGTAGGAAGGATTGAAACTTCCTTTTTAATAGGTAATGAATAGGAATTAATTTTGTGGCTTATTTATAATTTATGGGAAGATAAGGAAAAAATTTAATAGAAATGATTTGAAATAGGTGTTTGTTAGGATAATCGTTAATAAAGACAAATTATGGTCCATGACATAACAATATGTTAAGGTTCTAGGAAAAACGTAAGAATTTCTTTTGTTAAATGGAACAAAATTCCATATTAGTAAATATGGAGATTCCAAATTTAAAAAGAACATTAAATGATCAATAAGTAAAAAGATATTATATAGAAACAAACATACTAATGATATGTAAAGGTATAAATATTCGATTTTGAATAAGGAATTATATGTCTGTAAGAGTGAGCATTATTTAACGGATAAGATGGACATAATAGACATTTATAGGGTCAACCATTAGGAATGTCAAGAAATAAAAAAAAAACATAGAAGAAAAGAATTAATTAAGGAGATAGACTTCCATAAAATAGAGTGTCAGAAAGATAAGAGGCATAATAAGGATGTTTAAACGAAAGGATCAAAAATGTTAAGAAATCTATAAAAATGGATTTTTGATAATACCGCCAAGTTATTGGTAAAAATGAAATTTTATAGAAAAAGTGATTTTTTTTATAGAAAAACTTAAGTTATGAAAATTTTCTTATTTAGGAAAAAGTTGGAAAATAAGTCTTTTAGAAATAAAGATATTTCTAGAAGGCCAAGTAAAATTTACCATTATCCCTAACAAATTAGAAATATAATTTTTTGAGAAAACATAAAATGAATTCTTTAAAAAGACTCTAATGAATCAAGACGTTCCAACTTTTGTTTTTTTCCCTATATTTCATGTGTTAAGTTGCACAAGAAACAAAAAATTTGAAAGTATTCCTTTCCTCAAAATATTATAGAAATTGTGACAATAAATTTGGGTTTGAGTAGAATTAAAAGGAGAAAGAAAAGAATATATATAAAGATTTAGCGGGATAAATGAAATAGATATGCTCAATTGAAAGAGAATGGCTGGAAATTTATTTGCTAGAATTTGTGTAGAATTGAAATAGTAAAACAAATAATAATGAGTATATGAGAAGGTAATGGTATTAGGAGTAACGCAAAAGGTAAATGACTACTACAATAAATTAAATTAACAATTCATAATTTATATATGATCACTAAAGTAAATTTTGTAAAGCATCCTCATTGATCAAATAACTAGGTAATAAATAGTTATGTTTTTGATGAATACATTCATGAATAATAACGGATTTCCAAATTTCAAACGTACATTAGGTGAAAATTTATAGGAGTATACGTACATGATAATAAAAGTTTTGAACCTTATTTCTAAAATGAATGCAGTCTTAGATTAGTGTTTTGAAACATATTTTTGAAAGCAACAACATAATTTGAAAATATAGAAACGAATGTTTTTAAAAGACTTAATTGCTACTTAATTTGATGCTAAATTATTAGGGTCTTGGTTTAAAATAAAACCGAGCATTTAATCAATGTTTACAAAATGTTATAAATTTTAAAATGGGGCATTTATTATTAATAATGGAGCATTTCATAAGAAATAAATGGCATTAGACATTTTAGAAGAATTAATTGTCGCCTTACTCAATCTTAGATACTTAATTAAGATTTTATCTTTAAAATAGAGCGAGCATTTGTTTTACCAGCCATTAAAAAAAATTATTTACCGTCTTGGAAAGTGTTATTGACCGATATTCAAATTGTTAACAAAGATAAGCATTTAAAAAGGGAAATTATCCTGCTTTTATTTTAAACATTTAGTAAATGTTTGAAAAGAGGCGTCTAAATACTTGTTGTATTATTTTGAAATAAATTTTTAATAAAGGATGATTATTGAAACAAAATATGTATTGATGTTTAAATCAGTAAGCATTAAATTCTTTTTAAAAATTTAACACTTTAGGTTTTATTAAGGTATTGAACACCTATTTTTGAATTTTGCAAGTTGAGAAATAAAAGGGATATGACAATACTCTGAAAATATTTTTTTATGAAAATACTAAGAAAAAAATCCACTTTATAAAAGAAATAACTCTGGAGTGAATAGGGGTAGCTAACTAGGTTTTAGGATTACGTAAAGATAAGTTACACAACCTAATATGGAAATTTTAGTGTTAGTCTCAGAAGTTTATATTTGAAAAGATGGTGAAGTACAAGTATTTCTAGAATCAATGGTTGGTTGTAAACTAGATTTCCCAAGATAGTTTAGTTTAGGAATTATCACATTGATAACCACGTCTACCGATTAACGATACACACACACATGTAAATAATATAGTGTAACTTACTTAATTCACAATTTTCAAAATTAGGATTCATGGATACTAATTGCAAATTTACCAATCAATAAAATTTGTAATTAATAAGACAAAAGAGATAATTTGTTTTGGGGGACCGATTTGAGTGAAGGAGCTTGAAGAAATTAAGTAAGTATTCATGAAATGGTCTGGTTTTGATGATGAATGGACCATATTTATGATAAAGATGTAGATGGAAAATTTAAAGGAATGGTTTGGCATCTTAAGGAACTAGAATAAAAATATTAATACCACAGCACCATATAGACCACATAATTGTAGGAGAAAACTTCCAAAATAAGTTTTTTGGTTGGGATTGCTAGTGGCCCCGTGTATTAATTGGACAAGGGTATAAGGTGATATAAGTAATAAATCCCTGATTATGCCTGTGTTGTCTGGGATTTAAAAACCTAATTAAAATTTTAAGTTATGTGAGTAAGAGAAAATTTCGCGAGGACACCTAGCTAAGCGATTTACCATATATGGAATTTTGAAGTTAATGATAGAATTACATTTGCAGCCTACAAGGAGGAAGTGTATTGGTCTCGAAATTTTGGAGTATTAAGTATAAAAGAAGTTTACTATTGATACAAAAAATTAGTTCAACGCCTAAAGAGAAGAATTATGTAGAGAGCAAGTGAATATTAACAATTATAAGCAGTACTAAAAATGAAAAGGATCACACACAAATTTATAGTGGTTCGACGTTAATGAGTCTACGCCCACTTTATAATCTTTGTATATTGATTGAACTATCAACCAAGATGATTACAGCAGAGAGTAGAATGATTTAGAATTTCACAATAAATTTTTTTCTCCCCTTCCTGAACTGAAAAAGGCGTATTTATAAGTGATACAATGCTTAGCCGTCTTTAACACGTGTCGCCAGTTCCTAAGAAATAGTTATGGCTGAATCAGTTAGTACCCTCTGAAGAATCGGTATTCTATTTTATACCACCGATGTGAGCTGGCACGTGATTTTCTTGCTCTAGATGATTTGAATGAGAAAAATCTGTAGCGAGCTATTCTGTAGGCTAGCTTTTCAGCCATACCATGGCTGATCATGCTTGGTCATATCAGGCTCCTTCTGGGCTACGCCAAACGGGGGAGGTGAGCTAGAATGTCAGGCTTCATTGACTTAGCCAATGCGGTATACTTCAGATATGAATCGGTCATATTACTATCCTTGGTGGGTGGTCCAAAAAAGTCCATCAACACTTTGTCCCCCAAAGTATGGTTCGTTTGAAAGGAAGCATACTTTGTTGTCGTGAATTTTAAGCGAAATCTTCCATATCACACGTTCTTTGGGTTTCCTTGACTCGCTCATTTAATAGATCTTATGAATTGGACCGAGTCCTATCAATCACCTCGAAATTACGGACGAGTTCAGATAATGATGGTGCCTCTCTGTCTTCCGTCCCATCGGCTGGTCTCTGACTCCCAAACTTCTTTATACGTTAGCTATGTCCAGCCTTATTAGGTGAATTTGAATAGCCACTCTCTCTCATTATAAAAGGAAAATCTCCTTTGTCTCTTTCTTTTTACTTTATACCGTTGTGAGAATTAACTTGCTGCTCTAAAGAAAGGCGATTGCTAAACATCATCTTCCTCCAAGGTCATCTTTTTCAGGTATGAGCCATTTCTCATGTCGAAACATCGGTCTTGCACGAGATCTTTCCTTCCCTCGTCACAGTTTGAGGTTTGATTTGACCTGACCGGCGGGGTTCATCCGCGCCAAATCGCCGGAGTCAGCGGAGGTGCGGTTGTCTAAGGTGAGACCGCCACCCTTTCGGTGGGGTTCATGGATGTTGAATCCGCCATCTTGACAGTATCGTAGATGTAAAAAAGAAGGATTTCATGCCCATTCCAAGCGTCCTGTGAATCAGGTGCCTTTGAACTTTAAGGCACGTGACAACGGTTGAGTGGGCGGTGAAAAGATACCATCTTTCATATACTTTGGATTGTATTATTTGTGATTTACCTTTCATAGGGTTGTGCTTGTAAAAGGTTCTAACTTTCTTTCTCCTCCCTTCTTTTTTATTTAGATTTATAATCACCTTGCATATCAATGGTCAAAACACGTGATACCCAGAAGCAAGGCCCGGGCGAAGGAGTATCTTTTTCTACTAGAATGGATAGCTCTTCTGGGTCGTCGGATCGATCAGGACCCGTTCTGTCGACAGATGCACTAACTGTTCCCCCAATAGCGGTCGAGCTAAAGCGATACCCATTCCTCTAACACCCGACATGCTTTCGGGTGCGGAAATCCTGGAGAACCCTCGGGATGTAGAAAAGTCCAACATCACACTCAAACGACTACAACACTTAACAACAAAACACAATATTTCTTTTGACGATGTTCTCGTCCCTGGGAAAACCAGTAGGCCTCTCAACCCCCCGGATGGTTACATGGCAATTTCTCTTCCTACGTGTAATGTGGGAGCCATCCCCCCTTTCCCCTTTTCATTGTTGACTTCTTATGTCGGATGAATTTAGCGCCGATGTAGTTTCACCCGATTACCTACGGCAATTTGATGTCGATCTATTATTTGAATACGAAACATCTGGGTTATCGTCCGACCTTTGACGATCTAACCTTGCTTTTTAATTTTAGACACATTGAGAAACTGTCCCCCTCCATGCTCTACTTTGAGGCCGTTCAGTGTTGGAAGATTATTGAAGACATTCCAAGTAAGGTGGGTGACCCCAAGCAAGACTAGTTTTGGGTTAAGCAGCAACCGGGGTGCGCTCGCTACTGGCTTAAATGTGGTGAGTTTTCTCTCTACTATTCGGTACCCTTTCCATTAAAATTTCTTTCGCTGACTTCCGTATTCCTTTTTTTAAAAGGGGACAAGCCAACAAGGCCCGAGGAGGGAGCATTTGAGGAATGTCACAGGCAACTGATTGAGTTGAAACGGAAGTGCCGATGGTTTTGGAACCATTTGACCGATAAGAATTTGCACCAATATTATCTTCTTGACCGAAGTAGGACATTGGGCTCAGCAAAAAATGGGTATGATCATGTGGTGCTGACCCAGGATGCATTGCCCCCAGTCGAGAAGAAATTAGAGGATGAACAAGTAAGTCGTACGATCGAGGGATCTTCTGCTCATCGCTCGCCTGAGAAGAAAAAGGAATACAGTACAAAGAAGTCTGCCTTAAAAAGGCAGATCCAAGAGATCGAACGTCGAGAGGCCAAACGTCGAGATATCGAACGCCGAAAAAGAGCAAAGATTCCTACTAAGAAAGCCCCAAAAGCGGCGTAGAGAGAACAAAACAAAGAGAAACTTACTGAAACTCGCTCGGGGATCCTGAGGTCGAGAGAGATTTTCCCGTAATTCATGATTCACAGGAGGAGTATGATGCATCCCCCCTTCCAGGTTTGGAAAATCTGCACATGCCCGATGTCATTCTCTCGCCACAAAGCTTAGACCTAAATCAGTTTTTTGCCAATCAATCTGAGGGAATGTCCTTCCCAGGTAGACAGGAGGGTATTGAAGGTATGATTTCATTAGTGATATGAGGTTCGTTGCACGCCACGATACCATACTCTCCGTGTATAGATTGAGGGTTGTTCATCTCATTTATAGTCTTTATTTATTCGCAGACATTGACGAAGAGTTTTACGGCGACCTTTTTGCTTCCTTCCCGATGGACCCCTGGTTGGATGAACCCATTTTACCGCGTGGTGAAAGAGGAGATGGTGACAAAAATGGCCACAACGGAAGGGTGGAGGAAGCAAAGGCAGAGGACACAAGGAGAGACAAAAGCAATGAGAAAGGGATAGGAGAGAAGGAGAAGGAGAAAGAAGAAGAAGAGAAAGAGGAGGAGGGAAAGGGAGAGTTGCCCGAGGGTCGTGATGGGCAAAGGAAGAAACGCTTGAGAACACATGATCAAGCATCGGGAGACACAAAAGAGTTGGGAAACATCCCCAAGAAAAGAAAGGAGAATAAGTCCTCCATTCCCAAGAGAGGGGGAGGAGCTGAGCCCTCTCGTGCAATATTGAGTCATTCTAGTTCTGCGGTATGAACTCCTTCCAGCGACTGAATCCGAGAGTTGGAGCGAGATTTCCGTAACCTCATTTTTTCAGAAATTAGAACTGCGCCCGAGCTGCAGCCACTAACTCGTAGCTTTCGTCGCCATATGCGCAATAATCTTGAATACACTCTATCTCAATATGACGTGATGCGTGAATATGTCAGGCAGGTAAGCGGGCAGCTGAAGGAAAGGTTGGCCGAAATTGTCGGATTAAAAAGAGACATCAATGGTGGCAAGAGGACCTTTAGATTTTCTGAGAGTAAAATCAAAGATCAGGGGGCAGGGATTGCGTTTCAATGAAGGGGGAGGTTGAAACTTTAAAGCAGGACATGGATCGATTTGTGGCTACCCAAACTTCCTCGTAAAGGAAAGCCCGTATTACTTCGAGAATAAGACAAATTGGAACCCAAACAGAAGAACATCACATTGCTTATAACAACAATTCCATCAGAATACATGTATATTACAGAGTATGAATAAATATCATACATCAGAAAAATATCAGAGATTTTAATACATAACAGCGGAAATAAAATGTATAAATACAATGCGTAGCGGAAAATACAATAACTAGCACAACTGAAAGAAATACACGGATACAGAGCATTTCGAATATAGCTCCAGCTATAAATCCAGGATCCTGTATAAATAAATCTGCAAAACCAAAACTTCTAGCTGCCCGTGTGGAAAATAGAGGCACCCAGAGTTTAGGTTAAAACAATAAATTCCAGGTCAGTCACGTGACTGGTGTGAGAACTAAAACAGTTATTCATCTTTATTTTAAAGTTAGGTAAATCGAGGAGCCACGCCGTATAACACAGAATGGGTTTCCTCCCAAGAATATCAGTGCATAAAACAAATAGCGCAATGCTAAATAAAGAACAACGAAGCTATTATAAGACCCATGTCCCATCACATA
Organism: Allium sativum; assembly: GCA_030737875.1. Lineage (NCBI taxonomy): Eukaryota > Viridiplantae > Streptophyta > Magnoliopsida > Asparagales > Amaryllidaceae > Allium > Allium sativum. The sequence goes on along the minus strand of CM060909.1, from coordinate 579,921,258 downwards.
ATGCAACGCAAGCCAGAGGATAGGGTTTTCCCTTATAATAGTCAAATATGCTTGATACGTGAAATTTCATCTTTTATTATTGCTATAAGTGAAGAAAACAACTTCAAATATAATGTATCAATCGTAGACGGCATAAGCGCCCCATCCCACTATGTCGCCATACAAGGCTCTACAATCAAAACCGAAAAATGTCGTATTTGGAAGTTGCATTTCCATCATGGTGGCTCCTGATCCGAAAGATCGATCGCGTAGTGCAATCCACAATGGCTTACGTCCCAGCGAGATAAAACACCGTAATGCACATCCGCACTTTTGGGAAATCAAGTATCACTGTGGCTTACGTCCCGGCGAGAGAAAACACTGCTTATTCTATCCCTCGGGGAATCGGGGGTATGCCCTATCAATCTGAGCACTCCGCTCATCTCGGTTGACTGAATCCATAACACCACTAAGGTGTCTATCCTCTAAAAAGCATACTGATTTAACCATCATTTACCACCATACCGGTGCGTGAGACTCGCGAATTAACGCTACACAAAGCTGTGCTATATTAAAGCTGTGCTTTGATCATCAATCACAAAACTCTGCTTTTCAACAGAAGCCTTGACCATTTTCCACTTAGGCCTGCCACACAGGCAATTTACGCCATGCGACTGATGTCTATCGATATACAACCTCTGATCCCCTACGTCTCAGAGAAGGGTGAAGTAAGGGAATAAATTCCCCTTCACCAGACAAATGTATATTTAATAGAGATCAATCAGCACAGAATAAAATCCAATGTCAGACACCATCCATTTACAAGTCCGTTCTAGGTCTGAACAAAACCGGAGGCACCTTATTCTTCGTCCCATATGTCCAATACAGGAGAGAAGCCCTCGCATATCCGTACACTCAACAAGTACGTCTGTACGGTTACCGCTGTAGCCCCTTCAAGGTAGCTACTCCAATCATGAGCAATAGTAGCAACCCATCCATTCGATGTGAAGATCGTCGGTCTTGCAGCGTCTTCATTCTCTTTGACTTTTCGTTGTATTAGTTATTCAGAATAGGTTAAACCCGACCTTTCTGAATAACTTGTGTATCTTATAATCAAGTGCTATAACAACACATCATATGCCTTATTCCAATCCAGAATATTCTTTTATTCAAATATAATTTTCCTTTGGGAAAAGTTCCCATTAATTTTATCAAAGAAAAATTCTTTAAATTTATTCTTTAATCTTCCTTTGGATATCAAACCATATTAAGGTTTTCCAAACTAGTCAGGATTAGCGAACTACACCGAAGTAATCATTTGTTTTATTTCCCAATCCCAACCTATTCATACCATGGAGCAAAACTAGTAATACTCCATATCTAACACCACAATGTTATCGATAAATATTAATTACCATTTCATGTTCAAATCTAATTAAAGATTTAACTATCGCTCGGAGCAAAACTGGTGATACTCCGTTCTCGATCATTTTCTTGAATTGATGATTTTAATTATCACATTCACTTTTCTATCTAATCAAAGATTCATTAAAACTCCATTTAGTTTTAATCTTTCCAAAAATCAATATTAATGATTATTTAAAGCTAAGAAATTAATCTTATCTTTAACTGGGTTAAAGAACCAATGTCATTTAAAACACGGTTCACAATAAACCCAAAATCACATTCCATTCCATCAGTCTCCAACCATAAATTAGTAAGAGAACAATCCCTTAAGTATTAATCCTGAAGGCCGAAACCAACATCAGATCAATACCCAAGAAACCATTCAACTTAGATAATTTCCAGTTAGTTTCTAATTATCTTAACTCCATTGGGTTTAAGAATAGTATTTTTAAAGATACCATTCACGACAAACCCAGAATCACATTCCATTCCATGGAATCTTCACAGAAAATAGATCAATATATAATCGATATCAATTTCCATATCCGACTAATAATATAAATGAAATATCGACAAAGCCTTTTAAATTCCATATATATTAACAGTCTTCCTCCACAGAAGCTCATTTCAATTATTATCAAATCGAATTCCATTCAATTCCAATTTAATATATTAACTTGGAAATCTTTACTTTGGAAAATTCCATAAATCTTAATTAAAGGTTATAAATTCCAAATCATATTCTACATCGTTAATTAGGTTAAAGAACAAGTGTTATTTAAAACACCATTCACGATAAACCCAAAATAGAATTTGATATCAAATACAAGGCTCTGAATAGAAAATATATCGGCTTATATCAATATCAAATTCTGAAACCAACGGATATCGTATTGGAATAACGATATATATATATATATATATATATATATATATATATATTCCAAATTCCTCCATAATGTCCATATAATCATGAAATCCAATATCAAAATATTCCGAAGATTATTCCCATACTGAATCCATTCCAATTTATTCTTTGGAAAATTTTGGTTATTTAAAACCATTTTTCAAATCCAATTTATTTATTTTAAAAATAAATAAATTAATATTCTAGTTAATAACTAGTTCATTTCGATAAAAATATATTTTTATCTTTTAAAAATTGGAATTTTTCATCCAAAATCTTTCCAAATCATTTATTATGATTTTACATAATTTTTCCATATTTTCCCAGATTTTATTATCGCCAGTACAGTCGGTTTCCAATAACGGCCACCAAACTACATCCACAACGACCTTTTCTAAAATTGTTTTGGACAAATCTCCAAATCTAACCATTAGATTTCAAATATCTTGCATTCATTGAAAATATCTTTTCGATACGAGCCCAATGGTTCCCGTTTTAGGAGAATCCGACAGTCAGATCTCCCGTAATCTCCGTTCGAAGTCAATGGTCGAAATTCGCGAATTGCCGTTGCGCGACGCGTTCTATTCAGGCCATTATAATATATATATATATATATATATATTATATTTTGTCGATTTCCATTTAAAACTAATTTTATAAATCGTTTTAAATTCGTTTCAAAAATGATTTCCACTTCCATTTCAAATTCAAATCAAAATTGAATATTCCAATGTAAATTCGTTTTAAATTCATTTCAAATCGATTTCAATTCAATTCGATTTCAATTCGTTTTGAATTCATTTTAAATCAATTTCAATTAGATTTCAATTCCATTTCAATTCGTTTTAAATTCATTTTAGTTCGATTTCAATTCAAATCAATTTCAATTCAATTTCAATTTGTTTTGAATTCATTTTAAATCAATTTCAATTCCATTTAAATTTGTTTTGAATTCATTTTAAATCGATTTCAATTCAATTTGATTTCAATTCCATTTCTATTCATTTTAAATTCATTTCAAATCGATTTCAATTCAATTTAAATTCATTTCAAATCAATTTCAATTCAAATCAAAATTGAATTATTCATATCATTATAATATAAAAATGATAATATTTTCAAAATATCAAATTTTGAAATCACTTTTCGATATCATTATAAAATGAATAAAATTGACCAAATTCCTGTTTGTTTTAAAATGGCGTTTAACTACTTAACACGGCTTCACATTTCAATATTTTCTGAATATTACTTTAAAATATCCGGTTACCCTGAACTGGAATCAGACTCAATTGATTGCCATATAATTTTATTTATATGGATTTCAACATCATATATATACAAAAATATTGATAAGCAATCATTAAAAATTCGACCAACATCCAGAGTGCATTCTACAATTGTATAAGCATTAAAATAAATAAATAACGCTTATGTAGACTGTCAACCCATCGTTTGACGTACCACTAATTATTGGGATCAGTATATGTCAAATATTATCCCAATATCCGTGTGGGGTTTTCAAACAACAAATACTGTTTATTATTTGTGTAGTTGGGCGATGTGCAAAAATTGACATCCTAATCAATATCAGATAAATTGGTGTACATAAACAAACCGTCCGGTTTGTAAATGAATATTTATTTTGCTCATATACACGTTAAAAATTATATTTTCAACGATAAAATATTTTATTCAATACATGAATATTTTACACACTTCATTTATTTAATAAAAATGATATTTTTATTCAACACATGAATATTTTACATAGTTCATTTATATATATCAGAATCAATTTTTACACAGAGTACAATCAAACAAGTCGTCCATGGTCTGTGGATGACGGGGAGCAGTTCATATGTGCAGTTGCAAAATAATTTAAATAACTGTACAAAAATAATAGTGAGAATTTCTCATATTCGCTTCCACTCCTGCATTCTTTATTTCTGAATTTTTTGAATTTAATTTCACTTCAAATTCTGATGTGCTTCATTTCCTTTCTGGTCTGTTCTAAGATGTAGTGCTCGTCTTTACGGTTCCAGCAAACTTTGTTTTGCTGAATTCCGTTCTGATTTTTATAAGATATATAAGTTTGAATATTAATCACTTTAATAAAATTAATTAACAACTCAAACAAATAACTAATTTTTAATTAACCCACTTATTCAAGTTCTCTTCCTCATCGTTCCTTCTGGACCGAGAAAAACCCATCTGCTCAACTTCTGAAACCCCCTGCGCATGACGAACGGAGCCACCAGGCCCTGATCAGAGGACGCCACCACCTCTGGCTACGCGTTGCCGGTGAACCTCCCCCCACCATTAGTTGTTCGACACTGTCCAAAGCCCCTAAAGCTGATTGAAAGTCGCGCCCTTTGGGCTGCAATTTCTCAAAAATCGTAGCACTAAACCTGATCTCCTCCTTGCATGATCAGAGCTTGGTCTTGGCATTGATTTTCCTATTGAATTGATTCAAAAATATTAAGGGGATTGAGGGATCGAATGGAGGAAAATAGCAGTGATTTGGTTTGCTGATTGAAGGGAGGTGGCGCACAGAAAAGTGAAAACGAGATTAGAATTTCTCGCGATATTATATATATATATATATATAATATTTTAATATTTAATTCACAAATTGACTCAATTTCGTTTGAACTCCAAATTGAACCCAACGATTGTCGCCCTTAGCTAAATATCCCCATTCCGAACGCAATGGGATATGCTATATATAAATCATTATATATTTAATTCAAATGTACATTTTAATTTACCGGGACCACATATAGACTCCAAAAATTCCAAAAATATAAATTTGGCTATGTTTTGACGATACGATACTAACAAAACTAATTTCGTCAAATTCGGAGACCGTTTGAAAAATGGCATTTTCTGGTCGATCCAAATTGATTGAAACGGTCTAAACACGTTTTCTTTTCCCACGCTCACATATTGATTCCAAAAATTATGGAAATTGGAATCTAGCAATAACTTGGCATCCCGGATCCAACAAAAGTGGTTTCGTCAAAAACAGAAGTCGTTTGCAAAACGACTATTTTTAAGGGCTATATTTCCATAGCGACTATTCTGAATTTTCAACTGGATATAACTTTTTGTTCCCGCTATGAAATCTGGATTTTTCACATCCATTGGAAAGATATTTTCAAATAGATTCTAATATTTCTTGTTTTACTGAAATCCGATTTGTTTTGAATCCTATACATTCATTTGAAATTTGAAATCGAATTTTCAAACTACCGCGCCGTTTCCAATTTATTTTATAATTAAAATAAAAAAATTCATTCTAAATTCGATTTAAATAAATTTTTAGTAGTTATTATTTAAAATAAATCATTTTAAATATTCAAAATCCATCAAAATAACCAAAATAAATTTTTTTAATTGGTTCTGATTTTCCTGGTTGTTACACGATTAAATCATGAAATACAAAATCTTAAGCCACCCTTCATTCATCCAAACTAGACAAACATCAGGCTGAACAAAATGCCGCTACAGCAATTGAGTCTACTAATAACCTAAAGCTTCAGCATGGCATCGACATTGAAACCATTAAGGTCGAGCACGCCCGTGAGACGGTCGAGTTGAAAAAGGGGCATGCTCCCCAGGTTCTTTCATTTTGTGCGCGCTTCCTTTGGCATAGGGATTTGTCTTGGACGCCAGGATACCCTAGGTCACTGGCCGATATATGGAAGATAGTTCTGTGGGAAGAGAAGAGGGTAGCACAGGGTTGCCCAGTGGGCGAGGCATTGCTGATGACCCAAATCCTAAATGACAAAGAAAGAGCTATCGTGGAGGAAGCAAAGAATCAGGAAGAGAGTGCGGCAGAGGCGGATCGCCATAAGTTGAAGGGAAAGTCGATCCCCGAGAGTGAAGTTGGTGGCAATTGGACTAAGGTTCCCATTTTTTTTGCACACGTGATTGTTTAGAAGGGCTCGTCATCTGCAATCTGATTCGGTCAAGGTCATGGGAGAGCAAGTGACTGACTCCCATACTGCAATTGGGTTCCCTTTCTTCTCTGTTTCTCTTTTTTTTAACCTGAGTTTACCCGTCCTATCCTGACTTGTTTGTTTTTTCTTTTCTTTGTAGGAGTCTCGTTAGTAATTGAGAAAGTCTAGGCAGAACTAGTTACCGAAGAGAGGGGCGAAATTGAGGAGACAAACAAGATCACGAGAGTGGAAAGGACTAATGTAATGTCCTCGGAAGACAAAGATGTTGAGATAGTTGGGGAGTCAAAAAGAGAGGGCAGTCGACCCTCAGCTGAGATTAAAGATCAGAAAGATAGGGAAGTTTTCGCTATGAAGAACGAACTCACTGAGGGTCCTTTGAGCACCAGGTCTCCTCAAGCCCTTCCTCCGACCGCTTTTTTTCAGTTCCAGTTCCTGTGGTTCTTACCAATCTACAGACTCTCGCATCATCTTCTAGCTCTTTTGGTAGCACGCTCGAGGGGTCGAGACGCAGGTTGAACACCGAGGAGATGCAGGGGATGATTAAGAAAAAAGAACTGGCCGAAATGGTAGAGCAAGGCCTGATGCCACCTCCTTTTTAGAAGTATTTCCTCTTTTGTGGTTATTGGACTTTACATCTCTGGTGATGGCATCTGAATGGTGCCTATCACATAGTAGTATTTTGTAATGATGTCAGGGTACTTTAAATGAAAACCTACTTATTTTGAAAATGCTCACAACATCTATTTGTAAAAAATGTTGTTTATATTCCCTGTTTTTGTTTTACTTTAGATGTTGAAGATAATTGGAAGGTTACCCTTATCGGGGATATTTGTCAGTTCTTTTGCCCCCGGTGTCAGGGTAAGGTGTTTGAATGTCGAACTCCCCTGTCAAACTCAAGTGGACCCAACCTCGATCAGGGGTTGGATGTAATTGAGAAGGAGTGCCTCTACACTTTTATACTCATCCTTTAGTGGTAAAGGCTGGAGTCTTAGGGTTCGAGCAGTCTTTTGTCTGGGTGCACCATCCATGCTCTCTTGTTATTTATACTCACCCTCAAGTCAAGAGGTCGAGAGTTGAGTCTTGACAGTCGATCAGTATGCCTGGACGAGCTTCGATTTTACTCTGATTCAGCCAAAGTAGAAGTCATAAAACCAGTCAGTCGGTCAAATTCTGAAATGGGTGTCATTGATAGGGTCGGGCCCTTATTTCTTCGGTCGACCTGTCTTGTTCTGTTCTTGTTCATATTGTCAAAGCGTAAGGCATGACCTATAGTTAGTCAAGCACAATTGTCAGCTTTTACAATAATAACAAAACAGAGCAAGAACAGAGACTTTTATTTATATGCTATCACGACCAATGAAAGGACGCTTATTACAACGTTGAAAACAAACTAACAAACTAATTGCTAAAAGAAAAGAAATATTGGAAAGTAAATTAAGATAGATAAGGCCGTAAGTGCTTTGCAGTCCATGCCCTTTGAAATGGTTCGCCATCCACCGTTATTAGTCTGAAACTTCCATTATCGAGCTTTCGTTGAATGACGTAGGGCCCTTCCCATTTAGGGCCCATGTGTATGGGGATCGGGAAGATTCGTTTCAGAACCAGGTCGCCTACCTCGAAAGTCTTTGGTCGGACTTTTTAGTTGTAATAGCGGGCGACCCTTTGCTTGTGGGCCATGGTTCAAAGATTGTCCTCCTCCCTTTTTTCATCAATCACGTCCAACGATGTTAAGAGAAGCGCCTTGTTAGACAAGGGGTCGTAATAGGTCGTTCGATGGGATGGGACTTCGAGCTCTATCGGGAGAACTGCTTCAGAACCATAAGATAAGGCAAAAGGAGTATGACCTGTAGCAGTTTTATGAGTGGTACGATATGCCCATAATGCCAGAGGCAAATCATCGACCCACTTTCCTTTGGCTCGCTCCAACCGTTTTTTTAAGAATGGTTTTAATAATCTTGTTAATTGCATTGACTTGGCCATTAGACTGGGGATGTGAGACCGCACTGTATCTCTTCTCAATATGATATTTTTCACAGAAATCTCTGAATTCTAGACTATAGAACTGAGTTCCGTTGTCTGTGGCAATAGTTTGGGGTAATCCATATTGTCATATAATGTTTTCGACAATAAAGCTGATGACCTTTCGTGTCGTAATCGTAGTCATCTGTTCGCCTCCGCCCATTTTGTCAAATAGTTTACTGCCACAATCGCATACTTGGCACCTCCCTTCGAAATGGGCAAGGTTCCAATGATGTATATCCCCCATATAGGGAATGGCCAAGGACTAGCCATTCGGGTGATCTCTGTTGGGGGTGCTCGCGGGTTTTGTGCGAAACTCTGGCATTTATCTCATCTCTTGGAATAGTTAGCGGCGTCTTTATTGACGGTCGGCCAGAAGTATCCGTAGCATAATATTTTCCAGGCCAGGGTTTGCCCCTTGTATGTGCCCTGCAGTCACCTTCGTGCACTTCCCATAGTATCCTTTTGATGCCATCATTGGCTATGCACCGAAACACAGGAATAGAGAACCCTCTTATGTACAACTGGCCTTGCTGAATAACGTATCTGGAGGCTTGTCGTACCAAAGCTCGCCTTTCGTGTTTCCTTTCGGGTAGTTCGCCGTGGAGAAGAAAATTTTTGATGGGGTCATCCATGAATCTTTTTCGGGTTCAGTATTAGTCTGGTCAACTTCCCTCTAGTCGATGCTTGGCATTCTCAGAGTTTCTATAGGGACCAGCTCCGTTTCTCCTGGATGATCTGAACTAGCGAGCTTTGCCAATCTATCCGCCTTCTAGTTCTCTTCTCGGGAAATATGAGAAATGTTATATCGGTTGAAATTCCGCAACAGCTTCTCGACTTACTTAAGGTAAGAAGCCAGTCGGTCTCCCCTAGTGACAAATTCTTTTCGAACTTGGTATACTACAAGTTGTGAATCACAAAAGATATCGAGTAACTTTATTTTTAGGTCCTTTGCAAGTTAGAGCCTAGCAATCAGGGCTTCATACTCGGAGTCATTATTGGTCTCCAGGAATTCTAATCTCAAGGCGTAATAAACCGAACGTCCCTCGGGGGACAGTAGTACTATGCCAGCTCCCGACCGTTGTTTATTTCGGGATCCATTCGTGTAAAGCTTCCAAACAACCTGCTCTGGTTCGGTCTTCGAAGATCCGAGGTCATTGCTTTGATATTCATCGTCCCGGGTAGCCAACTCCGCTATAAAATCAGCCAAGGCTTGCCCTCGAATTGATTTTCGTGGAACGAAGGTCAAGTTGAACTATCTCAACTCAGTGTTCCATTTTAGTAATCTCCCGCTTGCTTCTGGTCATTGTAGGACTTGCCGAAGGGGCTGGTTAGTGAATATTTTAATCGGGTGAGCTTGAAAATAGTGTCGAAGTTTTCTTGATGCGATTAATAAACTATAAGCCAGTTTCTCGATCTTAGGATAATTGCGCTCAGCCCTCGTCAATTTTTTTACTTACATAATAAACTGGCCGTTGTATTTGCTCTTCCTCACGGACCAGAACCAAGCTGATCGCATGCGCCGATACCGCTAAATAAAGAAATAAATCTTCATGGTCAATGGGCTTAGAAAGAATAGGAGGTTTTTCAAGGTGATCGAGCAGATTCTGGAAGGCCTCAACGCAGTCGGGCGTCCAGATGAAGTTTCGCTTCCCCCTTTTAATTAATTCAAAGAAGGGCAGGCACTTATCAGTTGCTTTTGAAATGAACTGACCCATCGCTGCTACTTTTCCCGCCAAACTTTGGACATCTTTGATCCACCGAGGATCCTGAATTCCCTTGAGGGCTGAAATTTGATCAGGGTTGATTTCGATTCCGTGGGAACTCACAATAAATCCTAGAAATTTGCCTGAGGCCACTCCAAAATAACACTTTAGAGGATTCAGCTTCATGTTGTATCTTCGAAGGACGTCAAACATTCTCAAGAGATCATTTACGTGATCAGAGGATTACATTGACTTGACTAACATATCATCCACATATACCTCCATCGTTTTCTCTATCTGATCGTGGAATATTCGGTTGACTAGCATTTGATATGTTGCCCCTGCATTCTTCAGACCAAAGGGCATTACCACATAACAATATAGTCCAAGGTCGGTGATAAAACTAGTGTGCTCTTGGTCGTGGACATGCATGGAAATCTTGTTATATCTTGAGTATGCATCCATGAACGAGAGTAGCTCATGTCCGACAGTCGAGTCAACCAGCTGATCAATCCTAGGTAATCGGAAGCTCTCTTTGGGGCAGGCTTTATTTAGATCAGAAAAATCAATGCAAGTTCTCCATTTCCCATTAGCCTTCTTTACGAGTATCAGGTTGGTTATCCAGTCGAGATAGGTTGAATCTCGGATAAATCAGTTAGATTGTAACTTCCCAACTTCTTCCTTCAAGGCCCTTGACCTTTTAGGACCCAGCATTCACCTTTTTTGTTTTGTAGGGGTATATTTCGGGTTAATAATGAGGGAATGAGTTATAATGGATGGTGATATCCCACACATGTCAGCGTGGTTCCAAGCAAATACATCTAAGTTTGCTCGGAGGAATTCACATAATTCCCTCATCCGGAGGGAATCAAGATGAGATCCAATTTTTAAGACCTTGGTTGGATCATCCTTGTCGATTGGGATTTCTATGGTGGCCTCATTCGGGGCCGCCTTCCTGCACCTCAACTCTTCGTCGTCCTACGGGTCGATGTCTTCAACCTCACAGGTAGTCATTCCGGTCGAGGTGTCTTCTGTAATTGCTATGCTTCTTTCCCCTCCTCGAGGGGAGAGGATTTTTCAGGCTCCTTTATACCACTGCTTCGTAACTCCTTCCATTCTTCCAAATAACATGCTCGACCTGTGATTTGATCTCCTGGCACCATTCCAATTCCACTATCAGTTGGGAACTTCAAAAGCAAACACCCAGGGGCGATACATGCCCAAAATATAGCCAGTGCGGGTCGTCCCAAGAAGGCATTGTAATGCGAGTTGATATTCATCACAACAAATGACAAAGTTCTACCCTTCGACGATCTCCATCTCCTAATTTTACAGATAACTTAATCTGGCCGACGGGCTCAGTAGAAGCCCCATTGAATCCACGTTTCTGGCCTTCATACGGCTCTAAATCCTCTACTTCCAACTTCATCTGGTCATATGCCTATTTGAATAGGATGTTCACTGAGATTATGTTATCAACCAGGATCTTTCGGACCGTAGTTGGGCCAGTGATAACTGTTATTACCAATGGATCGACCGTTGGGATTTCTATGCCGACCGACTCCCGATCGCGGAAAACGAAATCATCGCCCATTGTTCCCCTTTGTTTAATAGGACTTGCAGCCTCATGGGGATTTGCTTCTTCAACATCGATATGTTTCGCGGAGTTGACGTATCGTTCCATGCCTCTAATATTGTGTCCTTCCGGATGCGGTCCCCCCAAGATGGCATTAATAACAATCCCTTTTCCTTTCTTCTGAGGGGTGGCACGGGATGCAGCTTGATTTTGTTTGGACATTGACGTTCCTTACCCTCTGCCCCTTAGGGCTGTCTTATATTCGTTAAGTTTCCCTTCTCGGATTATTTTTTCAATAATGTCTCTAAGATGTCGGCACTCATTGGTCGTATGTCCGTAAATGTCATGGAAAAAGCAATATTTCCAAATTGCTCGTTCCTTCTCCATGGGTTCTCATGGGGGCGGCTTCTTATACTGCATCCTGTTGCAGGTATCGAGATGATATTCTCTAGTGTATCATTTAAGGCGGTATATGTTTCAAATACCTGGAAATGGGGTGTTTCCGGGAGCTTCCTCTTTGCCTCGAACTTCCACTACCTTCCTTCGACCCCTCGCTACTACGTTTACCATGGTTTTCAACATTTACTTCTACCTTCCTCGATTTATTCCTAGATTGTTTAACTACCACATAGCTCTGGGTTGACGGAGTAAAAGTGTTTTTCGGACCATCTTCTTCTTCTAGCTGCACATCTTCTTTCCTTAATCGGACGTGAGCCTTCTCATAAAAAGCCTCAATCGTAGTTGGTGGCTTTCCGATTAAATATTTTCCGAACTCGGTCTGTTTATCAATGCCGTCGACCAAGGCCATCAGGACAGTTTCATGGTTGGGTTTGCTGACTTCTATGGCAGCTCAATTGAATCGATTGAGATAATTCCTCAAGGATTCATCTCTTCCCTGCTTAACTACGGAAAGGGCCATAACATGCTTCGATTTGGATGCATGGAGGCGAAACTGAGTCACGAATTTTTCACTTGGGTCTTTAAAGCACGGAACTGACTTCGCGGGCAAGCGTACAAACCAGATGAGGTCTATTCCACTTAAAAAGATTGGAAAAGCCTTACACTTAATTGTGTCAGTGGCCACTGCTACTTTCATGTGCCAAGAGTATCTCATCAGATGCTGTTGTGGATCTGAGGTTCCATCGTACTGATTCATCTGATGCATATTAAATCTCCTGGGGAACTCCGCTTGCAAAATGTCGTCAGTGAAGGGTGTATGACTTCGGTCGACCCCCCAATCTTCATTCTTATGTCCATGACTATCGTTCATAATCTGTCGTACCATAGCGGCTAGATTTGGTGGGATGACCGTGTCTGGGTCGACTTCTTCAACAGGCGAACTTCTTCTGGCCCCTTCACCTAAAAATGTCGTCCGGGCATTCCTCCTTCTCCTTCGGTTTTCTCGGTCAATCACGAGATTCCGAGGGGGGTGAACGGGGGTGCAATCTCTTCGAGCAGCATTATGATTCACAGAAGGGGATGCCTCCCTATTCTGCGGAGCTAGGGGATCAACAATTTCCACCTCGGCCTAGTCAGCTTGCTCCTGATTGTATTCGTCTATCGGGCTTTGATGTCTCTTGAGACAGAGTTGACGGAAATTTTCAGCACTTTCTAACGGGCGTCGAGACTGACGCGGGTCTCTGCTTTCCCATGACAAGGAGGATCTTTCTGACAAATGTTCCAATTGAGTAGGTAGGAGTCGATGATCCCTAACCTCTTAGGCTTGGTTTCTAAATTCTTCCCATTGTTTCGCCATGCAAGTCATATCCTGTCGCATCGCGACATTCTCTTGAGCGTGGGCTTTTACGACATCAGTAGTTTCCATAAGTCAATCTACCATAGCCATAAACTCGTCCCGGGTGGCGAAAGCACAAGATGGAGCTGAGTCTCCCCCGGAGGGTAATGCAGGCTGACCGCTGTGGTCTCAGGAACGGATGACCCGCCGGCCGCGTCTGTAGATGTTCCCACTTGCGGATTTTTCCCAGTATTGCAGATCGATTTTCTAGCCATTTGAAAATTAACGTGGTAATAAAAACGATATTTTCGTCTCGGACTTGTGACTTGAAAGTAGACCAAGAATCTGAATTGATCTGAGAAAATCACCATTCTCAGTGAAAGCACCAAAATGTTGATACCAAAAATTGATTCAACACCCAATGAGAAGAATTATGTAAAGAACAAGTGAAGATTAACAATTATAAGCAATACTAAAAATGAAAGGGATCACACACAAATTTATAGTGGTTCGTTGTTAATGAGCCTACGTCCACTTTATAATCTTTATATATTGAGTGAACTATCAACCAGGATGATTACAACAGAGAATAGAATGATTTATAAATTCACAATAATTTTTTTCTCTCCTTTATGAACTAAAAAAGGGGTATTTATAGGAGATACAATGCCTAGCCACCTTTAACACGTGTCGCCAATTCCTAAGGAATAGTTATGGTTGAATCAGTCAGTACCCTCTGAAGAATCAGTATTCTATTTTAAACCACTAATGTGAGCTGGCACGTGATTTTCTCGCTTTGGTTGATTTGAATGAGAAAAATCAGTAGCGAGCTAATTTGTAGGCTAGCTTTTCGGCCATACCGTAGCTGGCCATGCTTGGTCATATCGGGCTCCTTCTGGGCCACGCCAAATGGGGGAGGTGAGCTAAAACGTTGGGCTTCATTGACTTATCCAACTCGGTATACTTCGAATATGAGTCGGTCATGTTACTATGCCTTGGTGGGCGGTCCAAAATGGCCCATCAACACTTACCCTTTAGGGTTGCCATCCTTGAGGATAAGAGTTTAAAGATTTAGATTAGGGAATAAGCTTAAATATTAGATTTGTGTAAATTTTCCTTTTTAGTTTGAATATGACTATGTTTTTATTTGTTTGAAGATATTTGGTTTATTTTTATAAATTAGTCCTTTCTTCCTTTTGTCACAAAAATAATATATCTGAAATTATAAGGAATATACATAAAATGTAAGAGGTTAGAGGTATAATATTACGTGCTTACACTATCTATTCAAAATAAAAAAATACCCATTCCTTGTAAGTTTAAATATGTCAATAATATTATTTGGGCAAGGTTATGGAAATTATAGCAAGACATAATTTATTGAAATTTTGATTTCTAGCAAATTAGAGCATAGGAAAATATTTAGTTACTAGTATAAACTAGAAAGTAGGCTAGTTAGAATAAGAAATTTTGATTTAGGAAATTATTGATTTATTGGGTCACACCTCAACTAAAGACTAGAGGGAAAACTGAAGACAACCAGAGCATTGTGGAAGAGAGACAAAGTTGTATCTTGGATCTCTTAGACAGTAGGAATAATATTTATCTTTAGGGTTAGTAGTACTTCTGATGGTCAGGATAACACTCTTGAAGTATTTCAATGAGGCTATGATTGTTGGTGGAAAACCATCAATAAATTTTAGATGAATCAAATTTGTAATTAGATTTTTGGGAAAAGGACTAATTTGATTAGGAAGCTTGTGATGGTTAGGAAGTCAGTATTATATTCTGGGCTTTCCTAATATTAGGGAAATGAAGGATATTTTTGTTGATAGGAGCCCATGACGCTTTATACTTTTATATTTGATAAGGTACCTTCACGCTATGGCTAAGTTTGGTAGGGCCTAATTAAGAAATGAGGACAAAAACAGAACTTGGAGGTCTTGTTCCACCACAAAGATTGTAAAGCACGGGATTTCAATATTCTACCATATTTAGTTAGATTTGTTTGAGTACATAAAGAAGAGAATTTGATGAAAGGCATTAAAATTTTAAATTTTGTAGCCTTTCTCGGAAGTTTTAGGATTTTATGGTTGCATTGTGGTTGCTAGATTGGATGATAGGAACTGTTTGCGACGCAAATTCCTCGGGCACTCATATAGAAATTATATGCATGTTAGGATGCTTTGCATACATACAACATCACTTATTACACGTACTCACTTGGACTGAGCTCAATTTAGCAAGTCTGCATTACATAATCAATTTGAATTACGGATGTTTTGTGGATGTTTATAAATAACATGGTTATTAGAGCGAGTTGTGTTTTTCGCCCCTTCGAAAATATTTCAAGATGAAATCTCTTTTAAGGGGGGAGAATGTAACAACTCGTAAAATGTACCCTATATAGACATAGGATAATTAAACTAAAAATAAATAATAATAATCAATATTAAATTAAATAATAGGCTAAATAATACAATTTTGTGCAATTGAGAATCGAGACATAAAAGTATTACAGTTGTATTAGTGGCATTTTGATCCGTTTTCATATTTTATAACTAAAAATAGGGTCCATACGTAGAAGTTATTATTGAAACATGGTGTGGTACATATAAATTGTTTGCACACAAAAATTGAAATTCAAACTGATTAAATATGAATTCGGAATATAATTAATCATTAATTGGCATAAAGGAATATTCCATAGGGTTTTGAATTTTTGTATGTGTGTATATATATATGTATATGTATATGTGTGTGTGTATATATATATGCAGATGGGGACAAGACTAATCAACAAACGAAAATTAATCAATCTCATTAATCGAATAATTAATATAAAAGCAAATGTACAAGGAAATAAATTACCTGGCTCGACCCAAAAAGTGGGGTTGACTGCCCTTCGTTTGCTAGGTGAGAAGGCTTTGTTTTTTTGGGTTTATTTATAATTTTGCAACTACGGACTGTCCAGATCAAATTTAATTAATCTGACGGTTTTTATACACATTAGCAACCATAAATAAGACCCCGTAGCCACTCCCTAAACCCAACACCTAATTCTATAATGCAGCTCCATTGTCTCTCCATTTCTTAATTCTAGAACTCAGGTTAGGTTTCTCTTCTCTCTTCCTGTTAATGGCAAAAAATGTCGTAACGCCCAAAGATTTTCCATTGTTAGAGAATTATGTTTTGCGTAAGGATATTACGTGTAGAAAGCGGTAAATAACATAGTGGATTTATAGTGGTTCGGCCCATGAGGGGCCTAGGTCCACTTTAAAGCATTCCGCTGATATTTCATTCACACAACTCAATTACAAGCATTGAACACCATTTAGGCATTCCTTTAGACATCCATTATATGTTTTTGAGTCATATTTGTCATATGTAGAATCTTGAAAGAAAAAAGGTGGCTTGAGCTTCTTCTTCCTCAAAACCAGGCTGCTATTAATGAGTTCTTGGAGCTTTAACAGATGTCAAATCAACAAAAAACCAACCCTTTTGAAGGCCAAGCTTGGGGATGTTTATAGTTGAAGGGTCAAGTGGGAGTAGGTAGGATTTGGGGACCATACAGCAGAATTCATATCCTTGATAGTCATGTCTGGAATTTCGACTCCCTCGTGAAATGCACATAAAAACCCTATCCCTTCCAAGGGATTCAGATTTTGTATCCCAGGGAAACTAAATTAGTGTCCCTTAGGATACGAAATACTGCATCCCTAAGGGACACAAATATCTTGTATCTTGGAGGGATACGAGCTCGTATCTCTTAGGATACAATGGACGAAGTATGCAAAGGGGTTAGAAAATTGTGGTAGAGGGAATCGAAATCTCAGGCGCGAATTAGAGGGATACGAAATACGTTGAGGGCTGAGGGAGTTGAGGCTTATGATGCCGAAGGATATGGAAATGTTGAAAGTGAGGGAGTCGAAGGTTAGTGGTATGGGACCCGAATTCTTCCGATACGAAGTGTAAGGGGCCGAACCGAAGGGGTTCGAAACTTTTGATGTTGAGGGACACAAGGTTTTCTGATACAAGACAGAGGTATTTGAAACTTTTGGGAAGTGAGGGAGTCGAAGCTTGTTTGGTGAAGGGTTAGAATTCCCTTAAGTTAGGGATACAAAAATGTGCTAAAAGCACTGTTTTAAGGATTAGCAAGGCCTTTACTCGATTGACTTATTCTGGGCTCATATCCTTAGTGTTTTGGCAACACTTCAGGCTTTAACGCCACGCGATGTGTTGAGTCGAGCGTGCCCGGTGCAATTCTGGAAAGCGGACCAAAAGGCCAGTTAACATTTGCCTCCAAAAGTACGTCTTATCTCGACATGATGTGCTTTGAATCGAAAGAATTGTTCTCGTTGGACGTGTAATTCCTATTGACTTATGAATATAAACGTTATTTGCTGACTTTTGCTTA
Organism: Allium sativum; assembly: GCA_030737875.1. Classification (NCBI taxonomy): domain Eukaryota; kingdom Viridiplantae; phylum Streptophyta; class Magnoliopsida; order Asparagales; family Amaryllidaceae; genus Allium; species Allium sativum. The sequence goes on along the minus strand of CM060909.1, from coordinate 579,903,547 downwards.
CGTTGCAACGTAAAAGAGTTATTGTCGTCGCGACGTCGCGCGTACGCTCACCCTTTCTCACATGGTTTTGCACGATGTGAATGGGATGCAAAAATAAAATGCAGCTATTAAATACATTATTGGATTACGACTGCGCAGGTGGGATTTTGAGAGGCGATATCATATTGTGGATTCGATTGCTAGTAGTATACTCTCGACTCATTTAGACTTGTGAGTGTTTTGGACTTACGAGTAAGAGATTTCTCAAAGTTTGGGGATCTTGTTATCATTCATCCGTTGTTTTCATGAACGTGTATATATATGCATGTGTGACCATATATGAGCGTATATTTGCAAGTGTACAATCATTTAAGATGCAAAAACGTGCATGTGAAAAATATGCACATGAAAGTGTGTATATGCATTCCCTTGGGCATATGTACATAATGGAATAATATATGCATGGATACATCACATATATATACGTATATATTCTATATTATTATTATTATTATTATTTAATGGATTTCGTACCCTACACAGGGGGTACAAAATTTCATATCCCTACGCAGGGATATGAAATTTTGTATCCTGGTGGGACATAGAATCTTGTATCCTACTATGATACGAGATTTCATATCTTTATGTGGGATATGAATTGCTAACTGGGCTAAGCCCAAGTTCCACCCTCTATAAATTAGAACCCACCCCCGACTCTCCCTTCTTCTTCTTCTTCCTACTTTTCCTGAATTTGTGACTTAAGACATATGAACTCAAGGACTTGAATATTTCAAAAACTGAAAACGCAGGTGGGGTTCGAATTTGACCATTGATCCAAATATCCTATGAAACCGAAAAGGTTTTTGAAGCGGGCATCGGGGCATCAATTCTCGAACCGACCTCGAGGCTAGATCTCGATGTGAGCTCCAAACCGATTGGGGCTCCTAAACCCAAGAATGGAGTTCAAGATGCTTGATATTAGGTTTCGGGTTGAACTCGGGACCAGTTCTCGAGGCATGGGTCAAAGTCGGTACATGGTCCTGAATTTGAGACTGGTGAGGGAGATTGGAGAAGAAGGGAATGGAGAAGGAGTTTTGGGGGAGGAGCAAGGTGGGAGTCGAAATCTTGGTTATGAGGAGAATGGGAAAGGAGATGCACAGGAAGGAGGGGGTCGAAGCTCTTGGGCCGATTGAACAAGATGCGTATCCCTCAAGGTGGGACACGCAATTTCATGTCCCTAGAGGAATGTGAAGTTCTCATATCCCTAAGGTCGGGATATGAAGTTTCGTATCCCGGGAGGGATACGAAGTTCTCATATCCCTAAGGATGGGATATGAAGTTTCGTATCCCTAAAGGGATAAAGAACATTGTATCCCCAAAAGGACACTAAATTTTGTATCCCTCTAGGGTCGTCGCCTCATTCTGGGTTGTCAAACTATTTTTTCATAGAGGACAACAAGCTTGAGACCTTGGTAGAGTCTACTCCTTCTCAACCATCGGCCTCGCCCAAAGTGCTTGATTAGGTGTGTAGCTGGAAGAACCATAGGTGATATTCAAGCCTTCAGGTTAGCCAGCGGCTGGAGAAATGCCTAGAGGAGAAGAGTGCATAGTTATTCGAGATGCACTTTGGAGGTGCTGGATGTGATGGCAGACGCGGTCATACTTGAGAACCCGTAGGATTCGATCCCCTCGCACGTGGATGAGATGGTGGTGAGGCAGAACGCGACATGGTTCGGTATTTCCCAGGGAGATGTTCGCACGCCAAAAAAAGGCGATAGGGCTCGCGCACCACCTAAAGGTTCACTGTCTAGAATAGGCAAGCGTGCACTTCTGGGTGCATGCCCAAAGCTAACAACTTCATTTAGGATATACTGCATTATTTTCTCCTAGTACCTCATAATTTCACCCGAATGTGTATGCTTCCCTCTTAGGTACCTGCGTTCTCTTTAGGGAGTACCTTTAGTTGGAGACCACCAAAGAGGACATATGGTACATTTTTAAGTTTAAGAGGACATACACTATCGCGCCTTCCCAGTATTTTCTGAAAGCTTTGCACAACTTTAGGTTCTTTGATGGAAAATGGAGCAAGATGAGTACTTTTAAGCATGACTGGTTCTTGGTGCACTATCCTTTCGGGTTTGCGAGGAGGTGGCTGGAGGGAAATAAGTATCTTTAGTTGCTTTGAATTTGACAATCGTCAGGTTGATGACTTAGAGTTAACTTCGCTTTTGTGCAATAGGAAATTCTTCTACTCCTACAGATCCCGTGTACTAGTGGCATTTCAAATTTTTGTTGGCTATTTTGGCTAGTGCTTGTTCTACCGAGAGTGTTCTGAACCAGAAGAGGATTCTTCGTGCGGGCCTGTTTCCCGTGGGTCATGTGATAATCAAACTGATCATTGCCGGATTAAAAGAAAAAAGAAACTGAAGGAGAAGCGAGATCCCCAAGCCATAAAAGGAAAGCATCTCCAGTCGGGTCTATGCCGCGTAATGCTGCGAAGATTAAAGAGGGAGCTAGTAGGGATGAGATGGCAACGTGGAGGCGCTTTCCAGAGATAAGGGCCCATCGACTGCTTCTGCCCTTCTCGCGGCCGATGAGCCTAGGACAGAAGGGTTGCCTAGGCCGTAGTCTCCGGTAACCCTCTCTGAGACTGCCGTCTCTTTGGAAAAGTAGGGTCGGTTTGACGAGCTAAACAAGCTCCCACTTATTACATCTCCTTGGCCTATCGCCATAAGTGTGGAGGAATTATCTCTAACCATTGAGGAGATCACTCCTTCGAGCGGGGAGCTATCTGGTCTGTTGAGAGAACACTTAGGACACACACTCATGAACACAGCATGACACAACATTTATTTGTATGTACAGAGTGTTGGAGTCTAATCTTGAATCTGTTCCTTTCACATGTGAAATGGCTAGAGGAGGTAGAGGCCGTGAACAAGGGCCCAGAAGTCATCGTCCTTCGAGGAGTGCTTTTCTTAGAGATTTTAGGAGAGATGCTAGTTTGTTTGATGAGCCTATGTACTCTCGCGACCATGGTAGCAAGTATCGTTATAGAGAATGATCTCGATGTTCTGAATCTCCTCCTCCATACACTCGATCATCTGAGACAGACACAAGACACGTCACTATGGGCACTGGGCAACCATCCTTGACGATTTCTTATTATATTCCACCTGCAGTGTCAGTTACCTCTTCCAAAGGAAAGGAGTTGGCGCATACCGACAAGAGAAAGAAAGTGGCGTCGAAGAAAAAGGGACAACTGCCAAAGGCACTTGAAGCTCCAGAGCTTACCATAGACCAGAGGAATGCCCAACTTAAGACGATTTTTTTAAACTGCACCTATTTCTACCTATTCTAGAAACATGTTTATATGCTTACTCTCTGTTGCCGAAACTGGCATGCTAAAGGAGAGTATGAGAGGCTAGAGAGGGAGTCAAATCATGCTCCTTTAATCTTCAAAGACATCGTGTCTTCAGTGTCGACCGAAAATGCAAGCCTTATATAGGAGAACTCTGAGCTGGAAAACGAGAATACCCATTTGGTAAAGGATAACGAGAGGATATTCCATCATCAAACAGGCAACGAGGCCTTGGCAAAGGAGAACCAAAGGTTGAAAGCTAAAAATGAAGAGGTATAAAGGCTATAGAAAGAGAGTGTCGAGCCAAGAAGACATCTGGAGGTGGCTAGGAAAGACAAAGAGGATGCTAAATCTAGCAACAGGGATGTGATGAGCTCACTGAATGGGTTAAGGACCGAGCATCAGAGAGAGGTGGAGAGGCTCATGAAGGAGATTATGGACACTAAGGCTAGGGTGGAAGCATCTTTGGAGGAGCCCATCTGGGGTATGTATGTCAAGACATTGAGATTATGTGGAATCTCGTAGGTTAAGATTATCCCCAAGTGATGGCTTAGACATGGGAAAGGCTGTTGTAGTTTAAGACTCGGTTGCAATAGGTGGAGGCAGCAGATGAATTCCTACTCATGGAAACCATCACATACGAGAAATAGCGTGAGGTGTTGGTGAAAGGGAGGAGACTGCTGCATGAAGACGCTAAAGCGAGGTTGGCGGAACTCACTGCTACGAAGGGGAAGTCTGAGCTAGTGAGAGTGTGATTGCCACTACCGGGTTTGCAGAGGGGAGTTCTTACTATCCCCAAGTCATGCTATCCTCCATTGTTAGTGGCCTTATAGCCCCAACACTTACTACAACCGGTTATAACCCTGACTTTCTGGAGCTGGGGTTGCAGGGTCCCTCCCTGACTACAACTGCAAGCACTCTTCCTATTGCCCCCCCGTGTTATAAGTTCATGGAGGTAAAATTTCATTATCACGAACGCCCGAAAAAGATATAAGCACTAAGTTAAAAGATACAAAGTAGCCCTCTTCCTGTTATGCAGCTCTCTTCGAAGCAGACATGACAACGGGCTTTGCCCCGATACTTCCCCAAATGCTTGAGACTGGACTAGGATTACAAGGGATACAATTTGGAGCGGGAGGTGGCCCAATGGATACGTTCTCGGATGTGGACCTCGACGCTAGTGTTTAAAAGGATCTTCTCGAGGAAGGGGAAACAATAGATAGCCAAAGTATACATGTGACGAGTCCAGTGGTTGCAAGCATGCAGATAATGGATGACATGGTAGAGGCTCAGAAGGCTCAACCGGTTGCTAAGGCAGCGGAGTTGGAAGGGAAAAGGAAGGTCGATGAGGCGTCTCTATGAGAGTCTCAGGTGAAGGCAAGGCAGAATGCTAAGGAAAAATCCAAAGTTGAGGTAGTAAGAAAGAAAGTCGCTGCTGAGGCCGAGAAGAAGAGGGCCGATGATGAGGCCAATAAAAAACAAGTTGATGAGGACGCCAAGATAAGGGGCAAAGAGGTGTTCAATAAACTCCAGGCGGAGGCAACCAAGAAGCTTAGAGATGGGAGGCTAACTGAACGAAAGGTCGCACGGGATGCCAAGAAAAGGCAGATTTGGAGGCTAAGAAGGCTCAGGGAGGCTCTGAGGTTGTGCTGGCCCTTGCCGCCGACATCCCCCCAAAACCGCTACAAATAATCCCGCTTAGGGAAATCACGGAGGTCATAAGCGGAGAGGATAAAAATGGAAAGTTCTTATCTTGATATCCATCAAGATAATTGGGAATTTGGAAAACTTAAAGAGGAGAAAACGTCATTTTGGTTTGAAAAACCTATTGTAACTTCTCTTTTCGATTATAAACGATGGAACCGCGCAAGTAGTTGTCTCACGAGTCCATTTCCCCTACTAAGGGCAAATGAGGAAGAGTAGGAGGTAGCCCCAGGAGGAAGAGGACAAAGGTTAGTGATGAGCTGCCCAGCGCTGAGTCTATCAAGGAGAAGAAGAAGGATGGGTCTCCCCAGCGATTGCTATAAATATCATAGATATTTTGGTTTTGTAGGCTGATAGTATACGCAAGTACGACCCTTGCTTTTGGAGGCATGGCATGGTTTTCATTTATGCTATGTCGTTAGAAAGACAGATAAATAGACATGAAGTTTACTTTTGTGTTATGAATGAAAGTGCTAGTTGACTTTTCCTATATCGAAATTTATGTTAAGTGTTCAAATGTTCATCTATGCTTCCCATTCCCTGTACTCGCACAAACATGCTTGTCGTTACACTTAAGAAAACGTAGATTATCACTTTCCTCTTGGGATTCCAAGTCGTGTGGAGGTTGTAAGTAAGGACTTCGCTCTCAGGATCTCCATCGGTTGGGAGTGTCGAGTCATGAGAAGGTTGTAAGCACGGACCTCGCTCTCTGATCTCCCTTGGTTGAGAGTTACGAGTTGTGCGAAGGTACGACTCTGGTGCTTTCTCTCTCGGGACCTCCCTGAGGTCGTTGCACCTGAGTCGTGAGAAGGCGTGGATGTCATTGATTCGTCCTTTACACTCACCTATCGTTTTGTTCGGGTTAGAGTTTGATGGCATTGTTGATTCGCTGATTGTTGCCTGGGTTCGGACCCTTTGTGTCAAATGGAACCAAATGAGCAGTCAATGTCACACTCGCTTGCTTGATGGGCTACCTCCTAGTCTGGAGACTTGGGAAAGAGGTTGGTATTCAACTAAATGAACATCCCAAGTTGTTTATACTCGGCCTCGTCGTTGATTCGAGACTCGAGTTAGACAGGATCGGTTCCACGCTCCAGGGTGTCATTCCAGTGTTGTGCGCTCGTGCATGAAAATTAGTTGTGGCAATTGCTTGATTATAACATGTAGAAAGTAAACATGCTAAGAACATAGAGAATCGAAAACTATCTTTACTAATAAATTTTGCGACTATGGCCTTTACTTTACAATGCCTTGAATTTTAGGTAAAAAAAGCATTGTTGGAAAAAAGTAAATCCATACACTAAGTTATGTAAAGTAGAGAAAGAGATGTTCACTATTCCATGCTCTTGGGAGCGCAGCGCCACCAATGGTCGTTAGCCGGAAGGTTCCATCTCTGAGCCTCTGTTGTATGACATACGGGAGTTCCTAGTGAGGACTGAAGCCAGTCGGTGTGGTAAAGATCTGTTTCAAGATGAGGTCATCGACGTTGAGGCCTTTTGGACGAACTCTAGAATTGAAGTATCTAGCGACTCGTTGGTGTTGGGCGGCAGCTTGGAGTTTAACTTCATTACTTTTCTCTTCGAGCAAGCAAAGCGAATCTAAGAGGAGATCTTGGTTGGTCTTTAGATCATAGTAAGTGACTCGGTGAGATTGGAGTTTGAGCTCAATGGGAATGACATATTCGGATCCATAGGCGAGAGCGAAGGGAGTATGGTTAGTCGTTGACTTATGGGTGGTCTGGTAGGCCCATAAGGCCAGAGGGAGCTCATGTATCTCTTAGCCTCCGATTTTTTCCAAACGCTTCTTGATGATGGAGTCATGGACTTGATCACTTTGTTAACAACCTCAACTTGCCCATTGGCTTGTGGAGGAGCTACTACAGAGAATCTTTTTTCGATATTGCGTTGTTGGTAGAAAGTCTTGAACTCAGTACTCTCAAACTGGGTCCTGTTATCGGAAAGGATAGCTTGAGGGACTCCATATCGGGTGATGATGTTACAGACGACGAAGTTGATCATCTTATTAGTAGTGATTGCAGTGAGAGACTCGGCTTCTGCCTATTTGGTGAAGTAATCAACTATGAAGATAGCGTAGAGTGCACTACCTATGGCCATTGGAAGAGTTCTGATGATATCGATAACCCCACATGGAAAACGATCAAGGACTGACCATTTGTGTTAACAAGGTCGGTGGGGCTCTTGGTATCTTGGAGAATCTCTAGCATTTGTCAAACTTGCGAGCATAATATGCGGCATCCTGATCGAGTATGGGCCAAAAGTAACCATATACGAGAATCTTCCTTGCTAGGGTTTACCCCTCCTATATGGTCACCACACTCTCCTTCATGCACGCCTGATAGTACATGGTCGATATTATTGTGGGATACACACCGGAGCAGTGGAACAGAGAATCCTTTTCGGTAGAGTACTCCATTCTGAATGATATGTCAGGATGATTTGCGAGTGAGTGCTCATTTTTCCTTGTAGTGCTCTGGAAGGATTCCATGTTGTAATCAGTCTTTGATCGGGGTCATCTAAAACTCGTACTTGCCCTCCGTCGCTGCAACCAAATCAGTCTGCATCTGATCGATGCTCGGAGAGTTGAGCATTCCGACTGGGTATAAGTCCATGAGTTGCGCATCCCTGGAGCTTTCCAGTTTGTCTAAGGAGTTAACTTTCTCATTTTGGCCTCGAGGGATGTGCATAATAATGTAGTGGTCAAAGTTGGTAAGCATTTCACGGACCCGAGCAAGATAGGGAGTGAGACGTTCCCCTTAGCTTGGTATTCTCCCTACACCTGGTGTACGATGAGCTATAAGTCAGAGTAGATTTAGATAGCCTTGATGTTAGGTTCGACTGCAATTCGGAGTCCAACAAACAAGGCTTCGTATTCTGCATCGTTGTTGGTGGCTAGGAAGTCGAGCTTCAAAGCATAACATATCAAGCGTCTCTCAGAAGTAATGAGTACGACTCCGGTGCTAGAACACTGATTGTTAGAGGACTCATCCATAAACTATTTCCATTGAATATCCGGAGTCTCGATTTCTTCTGAAGGAGGATCTTCTGGAATGGTGAACTCCACAATGAGATATGTGAGGGCATGTCCGAGGATGGGTCAACGGGGAATGAATGTGATCTTGATTTGGCTAAGTTCTATGTTCCATTTCAGAAGTCGCCCAGACGCATTAGGTCGTTGTAGGAACTGTCTAGCGGCTGGTTAGGGAAGACTTTGATTGTATGGGACTGAAAGTAGGATCTAATCTTTCGAGAGGAGTTCAACAGACAGTAAGCTAGATTCTGGAGCATTGGGTAGTTCTTTTCTACCCCTGTTAAGGTTTTTGCTGATGTAGTAAACAGGTCATTGGGCATAATCTTCAATGCGCACAAGCACTTAGCTGATTGCTTGGAGCCAAATAAATATATAAGTCCTCGTGATCCATGGGTATCGACAGGATGGGTGGTCGCTCCAAGTGATTCAAGAGGTCCTTAAATGCGTCTATGCACTCGGGTGTCCATGTGAAGTTGCACTTCTCCTTTCTAAGCAAATCGAAAAAGGGAAGGCTTTTATCTAAAGCCTTAGAGATGAATCGACTTAGGGAAGCCAACTTCCCATTTAAGCTTTGAACATCTTTAATGATTCGAGGGGCTTGGATATCCCAGATAGCTGTAATCTTTTCTGGATTGGCTTTGATACCTCGCAAATTGACAATGAAACCTAGGAATTTTCCCGACACAGCGCCAAAAGAGCATTTCAAGGGATTGAGTTTCATGCCACGTTTGCGGAGGGCACTGAGCATTTCAATGAGGTCGTTGACATGGTCGATTGATACCCTTGATTTTACGAGTATATCATCCACAAACCTCCATAGATCTCCTGATCTAATCCTTGAACATGCGGTTGACTAGTCACTGATAGGTGGCTCTAGCATTCTTGAGACCAAAGGGCATAATGACATAATAGTAGAGCCCAAGACCGATGATGAAAGAAGTATGATCCTGATCTGAAAGGTACATTTGAATCAGGTTGTAGCCCGAGTACACATCCATGAAGGAGAGAAGCTAGTAGCCAGCAGTTGAGTTGATAAGCTGATCGATTTTCGGAAGTGAGAAGCTCTCTTTTGGGTAGGTTTTATTCAAGTCCGAGCAGTCGAAACAAGTTGGCCGCTTGCCATTTGTTTCTTGACCAAGACTGGGTTGGAGACCTATTCGGGATAGAAGGCATCACAGATAAAGCCATTATCCAGTATTCAACCCACCTCCTCTTTAAGTGCAATCGAACTTTTGATTCCCAAGGTTCGACGCTTCTGTTTGACTGGAAGTTGCCTGGGGTCAATACCGAGCATGTGACAAGCGATTCCTGGGTCGATGCCGCACATGTCGGAGTGGGTCCAAGAAAACTCTTCGAGGTTGGCCTTTAAAAATTCCACAAGCTCTTCTTTTATTGCGGAGTGGAGTTGCGATCCAACTTTCAAGTCCTTTGTCGGGTCGTCGGGGCGGATCGAAACATCCGTCGTTGGTTATACTGGGGTATCCCTTTTGAAATTGGGCTCTTCATCTTCCCTCAGATCCAGATCATTAGAAAGACAGTAGTGGCACCTGAGCCAGGACTCATACACCTTTTATTACAGAGATGGTCTTGGTGAAGAAGGTGGAGGAACTGTCTTGTCTTTTTCCTTATTGCCACATTCCTCCACTTTGTGAGGTAGCAAGCTCTCGCGGTTGCTTGGTCGCATTTAACTGTGCCGATCCCATTCTTTATCAAAAAATTTCATTAGAAGGGACCACGCAGATATGCAAACTTTGAACTTTGCTAGGAAAGGGTGCCCAAGGAAGACATTATATGGAGAAATGACGACAATGACAACAAATGTGAGGATTCAGACCCGGCTTCGATCCCCTTCTCCGGGTTCAACTAAGAGGTCGACCATGCCCAGGGGTTGGTTGGAAGAACCGTTGAAGTCGTGAATTATGGCATGGCAGGGCTTCAAGCCTTGGCCTCTAGTTTCTTTTGATGATAGGCCACCTTGAAGATGATGTTGACCGAGCTTCTTAAATCAATTAGGATCCTTCGAACGAAGGATAAGCCAATAAGAGCAGAGATAACGAGAGGGTCTATGGTTGCTATCTAAATTCCCATAGATTCCCACTCCTAGAAGACGATAGTATCCCTCATTGTCTTCTTAAGCTTGGCAGGGACAGATTCATCTAGAGTAGAGCATGCTTTGTAGCTGGCATGCTTGATGGAGTTGGCATATTCCTCCATCTTTCGAAACTCTCATGTCCAGGGTGAGGTCCACCATAGAAAATGTTGATCATGATGCCATATGGTCATTGATTGGACGACCCTGGGGCCGCATTAGCTAGAGGAAGAGAGGGCATTAAAGAGTCCGTGGGTCCTTTGGGTGAGCGGGATCCTGAACATACTGTTCTAGATGTTTCTCGCAAATGAGTTTTTCCATCACATCCTTCAGGTGGCGATATTTGTTAGTGTTGTTCCCATACATATCATGGAATCTACAATACTTTCCAAAGTTTTTCTCGTAGTCAGTGGATTCCTGGGTGTTGGGCTTCTTGTGCTAGTGAGTTTTACAGGTGTCTAGATGGATTGTCTCCATGTCTCTATTATGGCCGCCAGCTTTTTCGTTGTTTAGTTTGGGCTTGTACGGGGTCTTCCCTTTACCCTTGTCGGAAGACTCTCCGGCTTGTTTTCATTTGAAACCTTCAATGGTGCCAGTATGCGAGTTTTTAGGGTGCTTGGGTAACCCTGTTGCATCGAGCTTCCTCTTGACATAGGAATTGTCCGGCTTTCTCGTAGAAGGCTTCTAGAGTCTTTGGTTGCCTTTTATTTATCCATGCCCCCAAACTAAGAGCTGGCGAGGATGCCTTTGGCGAGCTGGACATGGAGCATGCGAGTTTCTGGATCATCAACTTCGGTGAGGGCAGTGTTGAAACGCTCAAGGTCGCTTTTGAGGGTTTACGTTGGGCCCTGGTACAAATTAGGGAGAGTAATAGTATTCTTCGGCTAGGAATGTCCATCCTGAACTGTCTGACCATCTCTATAGCCAGTTGATCGAAGGTTGAGATGGAATCAGTCGGCATACAGGTGAACCATAGCAAAACAATTCCTTCCAAGAAGACTGTGAAGCATTTACATTTGACTACGTCGGTGGCCCAGCTAGAGTCCACTCGCAGTAGTTCAGAAAAGCACAGGGGTCATTCCTTCCCCTGTAGAGCCCCAGTTGTGGCATGTTGAAGCGTCGAGGCCACTAGGCTTCGTGCATAGCCCTGGTGAAGGGGTTATGTCTCAAGTGAGTTTCTCACATATCATTGACATTTCCTCGCATATTCCACATGGTCGTTTGGACCATGTCGGGGCGATATGCAAGATGAACATTTTCTAATGGGATCCAGCAGTTATTGTCACCTCGAGAGTCCTAGGCCGTGGATGTCGTCTAGGATGAACATCAGGCTCATCCTCATCCATATCATCATCATTGTTTACTCGATTACGGTATGTTTGATGAGGTTGAGCAGGTTGATGCTGCTTTTGATTAGGTGGAACTTAGGCCTGTTGAGTTGTTGAACGCGTAGGTTCCAAGTTCAGAGTAGCGACAGTTGGGTTCTGTCGAGGAAAGGGTTGGTTACTCGGACCTGGTTCATCATTGATAACTAACCGGGAATGGTTGTGTTACACGCTCCCTCAGCGAAGGTCATGGTCTTTCCATTACCGTTTCCGTTGTCGTTGCCATCCCTGTTGACATTGGCATTAGTGCGGGTGATGGCATTATTGTTAAGAGTGGACCTTCTCCTTTGAATCTGGCCCCGAGTTTCAAAAGAGGAGTTTTCTGAGGCAATGTGCATTAGCCAAGCATTGTTCTGAGCAAGTTGGAGTTAAGCGATGAGGCATTGCCTTTCTTTAAGCTGACGCATAAGGTCGATGTTGTTCTTCAGCGCGTAATTGAGCTCGAGAAATCTATTTTCCAACTTCTTGTTAAGTGCATAAATCTGCGCTTGAGTTGCAGGAGCATTGTAGTCCGCAGGAGGAATGGTGTCCATCTCGATCGAGTTTCCTGCCGATTTTAGTTGTTGAGAAGTTGCAGTGTCGGCAGCTGTTGAAGTTGCGATCATAGAGTTCTTTGCTCACTTAACCATCGTAAGCGGAATCAAGCGTTAGGTTAGGAAGAAACCTGAGTAGCGCATGCAAGTCTATATAGAAATGTGTGATAAAGAAGCGAGTCTAATTTCCCTGAAAAAGCACCAGAATATCGACGGAAAAAATTGTCGTAACACCTAAAGATTCTCTATTTCTAGATAATTAAGTTTCGCGTAAGGAAATTAAGTGCAGAAAGCAGTAAATAACAAAGTGGATTTATAGTGGTTCGGTCCATGAGGAGCCTACGTCCAGTCTGAAGGATTTCACTGATATTTTATTCACATAACTCAACTACAAGCATTGAGTACCATTTAGGCGTTTGTTTACAAGTCCATTCATGTGTTTTTGAGTCATATGTAGAATCTTGGAAAAAAGCAGCTGAGCTTCTTCTTCCTACAAACCAGGCTGCCATTAATGAGTTCTTGGAGCTCCAAGAGATGTCAAATCGGCAAAAATCCAAAGTTTTTAAGGCCAAGCTTGGGGATATTTATAGTTGAAGGGTTAGGTGGGAGTAGGTAGGATTTGGGGACCACACAGCAGAATTTTGTATCCCTTGTAGCCATACCTGGAATTTCGACTCCCTTCCGAAATGCACACAAAAACCCTTATCCCTTCTCAGGAATTTTGATTTTGTATGCCAGGGGATACGAAATAACGTATCCTCTAAGGGATACTGTTATCTCATATCTTGGAGGGATACGAGTCTCATGTATTTCCTAAGGGATAGGAGCTCGTATCCCTTGGGATATGGTGGACGAAGTATGCAAAGGGGTTCAAAAATTGTGGTAGAGGGAACCAAAGTCTCGGGCGCGAATTAGAGGGATACGAAATATGTTGAGGGCTGAGAGAGTCGAGGCTTCTGATGTCGAGGGAACGGAAATGCTGAAAGTGAGGGAGTCAAAGCTTAGTTGTTGAGACACAAATGCTTCCGATACAAAGTGGGGCTACACCAAAGGGGTTCGAAACTTCTAGTATTGAGGGACACAAGGTTTTCAGATACAAGGCGGAGGTATTCGAAACATTTTAGAAGTGAGGGAGTCGAAGCTTGTTTGGTGAGGGGTTCGAAATTCCTTTAGTTAAGGATACAAAAATATGCTAAAAGCATTGTTTTGAGGAGTAGCAAGGCCTCTGCTCGAGTGACATCTTCTGGGCTTGTATCCTTAGTGTTTTGGCAACACTTCAGGCTTTAATGCCACGCGATGTGTTTGTTGAGTGTGTCCAATGCACTTTTGGGAACCGAACCAAAAGGTCGGTTAGCACTTCTAACCTATATTCTATCTTTCAAGATATAAATTTAATATATGTAAACCTTGGAATTAAGTTATATATATATGAGATTCTAAACTCTTATTCTCTTATGATTGCTCCACTACTCCTGGAATATTTATCTCCTATATTTTTGCTCCAACACTGTCTTCCTCAGCCATCCATCGCAGCGCAAGGCTTTAGGCATCATCATCAGGTAGGTCATCGCCTACAAGGAAGCTTGTACCAACCAATTGTTTTTACTAAAGAAAATTTCTACCTCAACAAAAAGCTAGCTCAATGCATGGGAATAGACTTATCAGAGGAAAAATATTCTTCCACGTAAAGTCTTGAAATGGAGGGGTTTTCCCTCTCCCAAAGAAGCTTCTTACCTAGAATATCAGGGATTGGGGGACCCCAGCAAGAGATTTGCCCTCAACTGCATGTTATCCCCATTGCACCTGGACATCCTTCTGGTTCAGGAATCTAAGGTCACTGAAACCCTAGTCCTAAACTTTTGGTTATCCCACTTATTCGCTAACCAGGAGTTGGTCGCCGCTGAAGGTTCCAGAGGCGGAATCATCACCGCATGGACTAATTCCACGTGGTCTAGTCAACATGCAATCAAAACCAGTTCTGCTTTACACGTCTTTCTCAACCACCTTACCTCTAATACCACTTTTCTTTTCACTAACATTTATGGTCCGCTCTGTAGCCGAGAGAAAAGCCATCTGTGGTTAGACTGTAAGGCGGTGGGTGTCACTCATAACGGACCTTGGCTCATCGAAGGTGATTTTAATGTCACACAGGGTCCTTAGGAAAGAAACACAGCCTCCATCACCAGTGACTCTATTGACTTTAACTCCTTCATTGAAGATTGTGCCTTCTTTGACCCTCCTATCAACAACAGAAGGTTCACCTGGTCAAATCACTGGGATCACCCAACTTTGGTCAAGCTTGACCACTTCCTCTTCAACTCCCTCTGGGAAGACATGTTTCTCCTCACCAAGTTGTCCAGCTTGGCCTCAACCATCTCTGACCACTATCCTCTCCTCATTACACAGACGACCAACCACATCCTACCCACCCATTTCGGTTTGAAAGGTTGTGGCTCCATGAGCCTGGGTTTATGGAATTTATTATGCTTGCATGGGTCTCTTTCCCTCACCAGGCTAATCCCTCAGCCACTTTGGTCTATAAACTCTGCTGCCTCAGGAGACTTACCAAGCCCTGGGTGAGCAACATCTGGAGTTCCATTGGTAGTTGTATAGCCTTGATATAGGAGGACATCTTATCTCTCAACGTCAAAGAGGAATCTCCCCCTCTCAACAGCCTTGAATCTGAACGTCTTCGTGAATTCATGTTGAGCTTCAATTCCTCCTTCATCAGAAGAAGGTTGGGTGGAAGCAGTGCTCTAAAGCCAGATGGCTGGCTGAGGGAGATAGCAATACTACCTTTTTCCACCGTTTCTCCAATGAGAATAGACGCTAGACAATGATCGAGGAGATCCATGATGAAGAGTTAGGCTTCCACATTAGACCCTTTTACCATTAACTCTAACTTCATCACCTTTTTTAGAAGCTTGCTTGGGCACCAACCACCACAGATATCCACCATTGATTGGACCCTCCTCTACAACAACCAATTTCCCATCCCCATAGACAGTCCCTTCATGGAAACCGAGATCCTGTGGACCCTGAAAGGCATGGATGGAAACAAGGCTTGTGGGCCGGATGGTTTTGGCCCACCATTTTACATCAACTTCTGGGCTTGCATCAAATGTGATGTTATTGATCTCTTTGAGGCTTTCTTCTTTGACCCAAGCCAAATAGACAGACCCAACTATGCCAGGATTATCCTTCTCCCTAACTACGAAGGGGCCAGCTATCCTAATAACTTCAGACCTATCAGTCTCCTCAACTACTCCTTCAAACTCATCACCAAAGTCCTTGCCAACCGCCTCCAAACCTTTATTCCCTCGCTTATTGGTACCGAACAATCGGCCTTTTTTACTGGGAGGAACACCCATGACTGCATTGCCTCGGTTCAAGAACTCGTCTCCTTCTGTCACCACACTAGCACCAAAGGACTTCTCATGAAGCTAGATTTCCGTAAGGCTTTTGACACGGTTAGTTGGGACTTCCTGCTGCAAGTTCTTGCTACTAAAGGTTTCCCCCAACGATAGTGAATGTGGATCTCAGCCATCCTAAATTCCATCCTTTCTTTTGACCACACCAATGGTATTGACGGAGGCCTCATCAAATCCAAGAGGGGACTCCGGTAGGGAGACCCTCTATCCCCCTTCTCTTCTTACTAGTAGCTCGATACCCTCAACTAGATGGTCATTCTAGCTCTCCACAACAACATCTTGACCAGCATAAACACCTCACCTCCCACCCCAGCTTGTACTAACATTCAATTCACCGATGATACCATTCTTTTCACCACCCCAATGCCACAAAATCTCCATTGCCTTAAACTACTCTTATACTCCTTTGAGCTGGTTTCAGGCCTTTCTATTAACTTCGCCAAAAGATCCATCTTCATGTTGTGTAATGCAAATCATCTTGGCACCCAAGCGGCTAACGGGCTCAATTGCCAACTCATGGACTTCCCCTAACTTATCAGGGAGTCCCAGTCCGTCCCGAGAATCTCCATCAGAGTGATTGGTATCCCTTTATATCCAAGGTGGACTCGAGACTCGCCCGTTGGAAAGCCTCCTCGCTCTCTTCAGCTGGATCACTTATCCTGGTTAAAGCTGTTTTGTTGGCCCTACCTCTGTACTGGTTTTTCGTCCACAAGGCCCCATGTTGGGTCATTAAACGCATTGACCAGGCTTGGAGGTCATTCTTATGGCATGGGGGCCCAGCCAAATCTATGTTCTGTTGGAAGTCTGTCTGCATAAGTAAGAATGCATACGGGCTAGGCATCCCGGACGTCGGTTTGTTCAACCTAGAACTTCTTACGAAATGGATTTTGCGGCGCTTGGCCTCTGGCAACTACATATGGAAATCCCTCATTCTTGCCCTCTACTACAATGACCGACCAATATCAATTCTTCACTCTAAACCAAGTTCACGCCCTTCACCATTTTGGAGTGGAGTTCTAAGATCGCTACCCCGTATCAATCATCTATTCGCCTTTAAGGTGCAGAATGGCCTCAACTACTCCCTTTGGCATGACACCTGGCACCACGACTTTTGGCTATCATATTTCTATCCCACCCTATACTCCATTTGCCATAATCCTAACATCTTTGTTGCGGAAGCTGCCTATCTTGGCATGACAGCTATAATGCCCACCTCCTACTTCCACCCATCAACCAACCAGGAGATCCAATAAGTGCTACATATCATTCACTCCACAAACTTGAACCAAAACCACGATACTATCTACTGGAATCTCAGCTCAAAGGGAACTTTCTCTATCAAATCATGTTATAATTACATCTTCTACCATGGTAGGCTCTTCTGCTTCCCTACGATCTGGAAGATCAAGGCTCCGCCAAGGGTTCATTTCTTTCTATGGAGCCTGGCGCGAGGACAGATTAATACCAAAGGCAAGCTAATCCATAACAGTATGGAGGTAGACCCCACTTGCATCCTTTGCCAACTCGACAATAAAAGCATCCCCATCTTCTATGTGACTGTGATATCAGCTTCTACCTTCGGACTTCAACTGTGACGAGCATTCTTAGTTTCCCTCCACCTCAGAACCATCACTTTGACCACTGGGAGTTTGAAGCACCTTCACCCTCCTTAGACACTTTATTTGCGACCTTCACTTGGACTTTATGGAATGAGCGCAATAACCGTTGCTTCAATGAACGCTTTGCCACTATTAACCAGCTTTGTTTCAGAATCACTCATCTCTACCATCTATGGACAGGTACCCAACCAAAGCCGTACACTCCTATCATGGACACCACCATTGTTTGGGATGAGTTTGTTGGTAGCTCCGACGCTTATGACCTCCAGCAATGAGCCACTGCCCAAGACTATAGTAAGCTCGTCATGTTCAGCGCACCCTTATGAATCTGGTAACTTTTCTTGTTTTTTGGCTAATGAGTGTTAATGTTTTGGAGGCTTTCCTGTTGGCTCCTGTGCATGGTGGTGCAACTTGTAGTTTTGTCGTTATTTCGGTTAGTCAGTATATTATTTACATATGTACTTAACTGCGCTATGTGCATCGAACTCTATTGCATGTAATCAACATGTATTATCAGTACTACTTGCGCCATCTGTCAGGACGTTGACCGACTTATATCTTTTAACTAGTAATATTATCTAATCTGGTGTGTAGATGCGCTTTACACAACCATTATGCTAAAAAAATTTATAAGGAAGATTTGGAATACATTGGTCGAAAGCCAGAAATCCATATTTTTGTAGATTCTACACTATTTTCCACTAATCTACTCTTCTAATCTCTATGAGTGGAATTTCATAAGTTTGCTATTTACTATATTCTGATAGTGTAAAATTTGGATTATTATGCCTTAAAGGGATTTGGATCTATATGAATATAAAATAATATAAAATCCTCCAAATCCCTTATTATTTGTATTTGTTTGCGGAAATGGTCAATTAATTTTATTTGGGTTTGGATTATTGATGTAATGAAAGAAATGGTAATTGGGTGTTTGTATAATTCTTGAAAATGGTCTAATTTAATTCACTGTATCTGTAAATTCATATATATATGTATTTATGTTGCAAGAGTTTTGTGAATTGAATGGGTTGAAGCATCTATTTTCAAAATAGATTGTTTAAACGCATTATTTGCAAGTCAGAAAAGTATTAAGATTTTGTATACTAAATTATATAAAAAGTGAACTAGCACCAAAAAAGGGATTTTACATATGCATTTGGAAATAATGCATTTTATCTCTATTTTGTTCTTGAAATAATCACTCAAACCTTGGTTGCAATTTATGTTACGAATGTTGTTATTTTCTTATTATTTAAATGTAAATATACACTTTATGTTATGATTATACAAGCTAGGGAAATAGACTTATAAACCTTTATTATGTTGTTAATATTGATATTTCAAACAATTTAGGACATTTCTTTACATAAGTTTGAATTATGCTTCATTTATTACTATATATCTATAATGTAATTAATGTAATATTAATGCGTTTTAGATGCATACTAAACACGTTTCAATTGGGTTATTAGAAATTAAGTGACCCCAAAATGTGAGAGAGTTAAAAGTTTTATTATAATTAATGACACACAGACACAAGGTTAACCATTACTTGAAGTAGAAGCCTGCTCGGGACCGACCAACATATCCAGCATCTACAAGCAAGACTGGTTAATGTGAGAGGTCTAAGCGTCATGGGCCTTTATAATCATTAGACTAAGATGCAAGGTTAAGCCCAACTTGTAGTAGAAGCTTACCTGGAACAACGTAGCAAATCCAACATATACAAGTGGTCGGTCTAAAATGAGATGTCTAGTGTGTGTGTGTATGTGTATGTATATATATATATATATATATATGTGTGTGTGTGTGTGTGTGTGTGTGTGTGTATGCGTATTTGTGTGTGAAGTAGGCCTTCCTTGAGAAAGTACTAAATGGCTGACCTACCTTATTCGGTATTAAGTGGTTAGGACTATGAAACACCCCACCTACGTTAAGGTCACTCACAAAGGGAATGCCTTAACTTTGGTGGAGGGTTATAGGTACAAGACACAGAAAAATTTACAAGACAGATAAATATAAGCAGCGAAATTCAAATATTTATTGCATACATGGTTCAATACAAAAGCATTACATCAAAATTGTCTCAAAATAACTTCCTGAACATTACACCATAATTTTTGTCTTGATTATTTAATAAAGAAGCATAAACCCTTAGTAAAACTGCATAAATCCCCAAGTGTAGTGTTCAAAAGCCATAGCCAAGGTGAGAGAGTCCCAATCATACATCTACATTCTTGAAGCTTGCAAAGAGTCTGACTAAGCTGGAGTATACCCTCCCTGTGGACCTGGGGGGAACGGAAGAAAAGAGGATGAAAGAAAACGGGCCAGATAACAAGTCTGGTAAGTTTAGTGATTACTAGTATTTAAGTAAGGAAAGGGATCAAGATAGTAATAACAGAACATAGGACAATACCCTAATATAAGATAAGAGAAACATGTGATCGCACCCATTACTATAGTCTCTACACCTACTTAACCATTGGTTCAACCAGCCCCACGTGTTCACAACAAACGATCCCCTTAATGATCGGCTCCTACTCGCATGCATTCATATCCTGTGTCATTCGGCCCCGCTTGACTGTAGATACCTGTGCTGGTCCCACCATGGGGTGTATCAGTCCCTCTGGTGGCAACCCGACACGATTCAAGATGCATAGTGTATACTACTGATGCCCAGTGCCTGCTTTTTCCACTCCGGAGTACGTGCACGCCCGTACTCCGTCGGAACCTACACTGACGCACCAACCGCTGACATTTTGACCGCTTATAATCATCCCAGTAATCGTGCCCTACCCTGCTTAGTTTCAGAGTACCATGATACATCTATGTGGGTTACTGCTGAAATGGGTCCCCGTTACTAGGGTTTTCTAATCAACATGTTTATTTGGTTAAGTGTCTAAGTTTACCTAACCCCACCCATCCGTTTAGTTAACATGTTGAATCGGTTAACTGTTTCCCTAATTGACTTAACCCTTTCAATCCTGACTTAGCTTTAATTTATTCATTAAAGCACCAACCACTCACATTAGACAGGTCTTGTTTTGGTCACTGGATATGCCAGTCGGTTCTGGGCAGATTTACACAACAACTCAGTCTAACCTCGGGTTCTTTTTGGGCTTGATTCAGTAACCACCCACATTAGACAGGTCTTGTTGTGGTCACTGGATATGCTGTAACAACCCGAATTTTAGTAACACGTTAAAACCATAAATCAGGGCAGGATTAATTTTTAAAATAAGAATCAAGGGAAACGGGTTACGCCATTGCGTTCGTCTCAGAATTCTGCTTGAAATAGAGTCCGAGTTTGCGTAAAAAGGATACCGTACGAAGAAGATATGGACGAACGAAGCTAGGTAGAAAAAACAGAAACCGGCCAGAATGCACTGGCGCACTTGGGAAGTGCGCCAGAACAAAATTGCACTGGCGCACTTGGGAAGCGCGCCCATGCAATTTTTCATCGGCGCACTTAGCAGGTGCGCCCAGGCCGAGCAGCAGGCCTGCACAACTTTCTGGTTTGACCCTGGCTGGCCTATTCGGGTTCTGGTCGAATTTCTAAGCTCTGCTGTGTCCTTAGGTCTAACTTGTCACTTTCTGATTGTCTTCTCTTGAGATGGATGGCCTTGATTAACTCTAGCTTCATCGACGGCTCTAATTAGTTTGAAACTCTATATAAACAGCTTCATTCTCTTTACACCATTCTTCTTTAACCTTATGCTGCTCAAACTCTTGATGATCATGGCTTCTTCTTCTTCCTCTAAATTAAATTAAATTAAATTAAAACGCGAAGATTGTTCCTTGAAGACTACGGCTAGGAATTGGGGATTTTCATCTATAATCAAATCAAGATTCAACGATTCAGCAATTCAACGACCAATTTCCAGACTTGACTTCTGCATCTAAATTTCTTAGACCACTATCTATAAGTTCCAGTTACTTTTAGATAAAAACTACAAATCTAATATGGGCATGTTATAAACTGGAATTGATTTATGTATGATTCATATCTATTCTTGTTTTCTTCTTGGATCTTGACTATTGGGAATATTGCCAATGACGTTGAAACTATTGTTAATGGCCTAAGACTATGACGGTGAACATAAGACTATGCCGATGACTATGAACATAAGACTATGCCTATGCCTATGACTATGAACATAAGACTATGCCTATGCCTATGACTATGAACATAAGACTATGCCTATGCCTATGACGGTGAACATATGTAATGACCCAAAATTCCAGTCCAATTTGAGCTAACCAAAAACACAAGTCCAACCCCAAATTAAACTGAAAATCAGGAAATTAATAGAAAGAAAACAGAGGGTGAGGAAAGATAAGATACAAACATAGAATAGAAGAAGAAGAAAAACACAACATCAGAGTAACATGAATCTCACAGCGGAACGAACAACATATAATAGATAATATATCCTTGAAATAAAATCATTATATGTATACAATAACATTATCAGAGTACAACACTTACAACACAGCGGAAATAACTATAGCTATATGATTCTGAAGCCTCCTGCTCCAGCTCTTCAAGTATCTGTAAATCCCGACTACTTGACTGTCCATACAAATTTAGGCACCCAAGAGTTTAGGGAAAACAAAACAAAATAAACTCCGGGTCAGTCATGGGACTGGTATGAGTAAAACAGTTAAAAACAGTTTAAGCAGGTAAATGATATCTCATAAGACCACACCGTATAACGGAACGGGTTTTTCCCTTATGAGAATCCAAATTATCTTTATATCAAAAACCTTTTGATAATATATTAATGTCTATCAACACAATTTACTAATCATCTAGCAGAAACGCCTTCATCTCACGTTCTACATATGTAGTATACAATCAAAACCGCAAGCACGTATTGGGTAATGGATTTCCAACTATGACAAGGTATGGAACCACCTTTCGCTAGTATACCTCTAGAGAGGAATACACTGGGTTCAACAAGAACATCTTGCAACCCGGCCACACATGACCGACCACTCATTTCGCTTGAGTGATCGAATGTATATCACCAACGGTTGGGATCAGCAACCGTTTCCAGAATGGGACAGCATCAACAATAGATTTTTAGAAGTAAATGAAACTCTAGATCAGGTGATTATACACCCTACTTCGGTGCGACCGACTTAGCCATGCTGCCTGCCCGATTTCTATCATTTATCGGATGTGAGGCTAGAAGCAACGCTTTATCATCACACTAGATTCACTTTGAATGCCACATCGTCAAATCCATCAAATCACCGATTGACGTCCTCAACCATACATTATGTGCTAGCTAAAAGAAGTTTCCTTCTCCGCTTCCACTCTTGGTACGGTTAGAGAAATCAATATACGTGATCGTCTGGAAATACTCTGTCAGACATCCATCCATACAAGTCATCCAGGAACAGGATGAACCGAAGGCACTATTCTGTAAACAGGATAGCCCTTGCATAACTCCGTCTTTAATTTCCTTTGGCATATATGATTCGCAACATTTATGCCAATACAGAGTGGTTCTTTGGATAATAATCCAACCGGTCTCTCCATATTAACAACGTTAAAATGGTCAAAACTTCGATAGTCTGTGATTTAACTATCGAAGAAAAACAGGTGTGCAAACAACGATATTATTTCCAAATGGGAATTTATATCGATCAAACATCATTCAACATTTATCTCTTTATTTCATTAATTTACTTACCTCCTGTTTCCCTATATTCAATATTTCTTATTTTCTAAATTTGGAAAATATACGTTATTAACAATGGAAAACATTTCCATTTCTTGTTTTCTTTATTAGAAAACATTTCTGGTTTCTTATTTGGAAAACATTCCCAAAGCTTCTTCATTGGACTTAGACAAATGTTTAAACAAACCATCGCGAAGCCAACTCAAACCATTTCCTTTAATTACAAAATTCACTTAATCATCCTTTACTATCGAACCTTAACCATTCCTTAGTTAAAAATGAAGTCAATCAAGTTGGGGTAATACTACCTCTCAGACCTTAACTGAACAACGTTTCTAACCTTGAAATAGACAAAGTTCACCCTTTTAATTCTTTAACAAACTTCCTTACGTAACTCTCTTTCAAATCTTTTCTATTCGATAATTCTTTCCTTCGATAAGGTATATTCGATAACTCTATTCAATTTATTATATTCACTTAACTCTTTTGATTTAACTCTAACTCTATTCACTTAACTCCTATCGAATAAACTATATTTGATAGCTCTTTTAATTCTATTTGAATAAAATATATAGTCGATTAACTCCTTTTACTCTATTCAAATAAACTATATTCGATTAACTCCTTTATTCTATTCGAATAAACTATATATTCGATTAACTCCTTTATTCTATTTGAATAAACTATATATTCGATTAACTCCTTTATTCTATTCGAATAAACTATATATTCGATTAACTTCTTTATTCTATTCGAATAAACTATATATTCCATTAACTCCTTTTACTCTATTCGAATAAACTATATTCGATTAACTCCTTTATTCTATCCGAATAAACTATATATTCGATTAACACCTTTATTCTATTCGAATAAACTATATTCGATTAACTCATTTGCTTTAACTATAATCGATTAATTCTAACTGGTTAACTCTTATTCGAATAACAAATATTCGATTAACTCTATTCAGCTAACTCGACTCGACTAACCCCTTTTCGAATAACATATTCGATTTACTAACTTTCGAATACCTTATTCGATTGGCTCCCTTCAAAAACCATATTCGATTTAACGAACTTTCAAATACCATATTCGATCACTCCCTTTGAATACCATATTCGATTTAACTAACTTTCGAATACCGTATTCGATCACTTTATTGATTTATAAAGATTTCCCTTTTTATAACGTTTATCCATTTTAGAAAGATAACCTTTTAACAACGTTTATTCATTTATAAAGATTTACTTTTAATAACGGTTCTTCACTTCATAAATGATTTCCTTTATCTTTCTATTTATAAGTGCTTCACAAATATCTCCTATTTGGTTTCATTTGTAAAGGTTTTACAAATATTTCTCTTTCTATTTAATTTGTAAAGGTTTTACAAATATTTCTCTTTCTATTCTATTTGCAAATGGTTTGCAAATAATTCCTTTAGGGTTTTATTTCTAAGTATTTTCTATTTATAAAAATCCATTTATAAATAAATTTCTATTTATAAATATTCTATTTATATATATTCTATTTTATAAAATCCTTTGATATTATAAATAAATCTATTTTCAATATTCATTTTGAAAATTCCCTTTTCACCATTTCGGTGTGTTATGGTATTCAACATATCAAATCACGATGATCAATATCGTCCCAACACACATAATCGACAACAGATTATAAATCACATCATATATCACAATATATGAAAACAATAAAATAACTGTTGAGGAATCCAGTCGGATTCCTCCAACCCGTTTTCCCTGCATCCAAAAATGTTAAACAATATAGATAACATCACTTTCAGTTCCATATGATATATTCTGTTAGACAGAATCAATATAGAAATTCAACTAATTGACTTGCAGTTCAATCAAACAGTCAACACACAGTCAATCAGCCAATATCTAATAGTTCTAAAAATACAACATGGAATTATAAACTATTCGGAGTTAGTGAGATTTATGTACTTTTGCAATTCATCGTTAAAGAACGATAAACTGTTGTTTGATTTGAATCAAACAGTTTATTTCGTCATAAATTCATACGAGCCCCAATCCACATTCAGTCAGTCCCATTTGGTAGTCGTCATCCATACGATCCCAATGGATCAGACCGCTCGAAAATCTGATATCATATAAATGATATATTATATATACAAGTTTATACATACCACTTAAATTTAATTTAAATTTATTTAATAAAATACGGGCCTTACTCCTTTTATATTTCTTGGCCCATCACCGAATCCAAAGGCCCAACCTAAACTCTTCTTCCCCAAAATGAACTGTCGTGCTTCAGTAAATCACCACACCACTTCGATTTCTTCAAGCTCAAACACCGCCTTCAATACTTCATGAAATCTCCAAACAACCATTCCGTTCAACTCCTCTTCCAGTTTCCTTCCTCCTCGTCACCACCATAACCGAGCCGTCCTTCTTCCTGAGATCGCGTCGAGCAGGTCCTCAACGTCACTGCTGAAAACCGGCGACACCGATATACACTGAATCCCACCCAGTTTTGCGTACACCCTCCAAATCAACCCACGAATCCATCGACAACGCTAAATCACTGAATCGATGTTCGAATCCTCGCTGATTTCCAACCTTAGCTCACCTCTATCCACGCTGCAATTGTTCGGACTCCATGAAAACCCATCGAGCCGTACAATTTCACTATCAAAACGGAGAGCATTTCACCAGCAACTGGAATATGTATTCACATTGATTTATAGAATTTTATTTGTATTTCTTATGATTTTCCTTTGCTCACGAAATGTTTTGAGGATGGAAAAATACTGGCGGCGGAAAATGTTTGAGCTGAGGGAATTATTTCTAGGTTAAGGAAGGAGTTAGGTGTATTTATAGTAGTAACAAATATCTAGATATTTTTTTAGATATTTATTTATATCATTTTCTATTCGATTTTTCAGTCTAAAAATTCTTACGATCACCCACGATACTCAAAAATCACGAAACTGGACATACTGCTAGAGTTTGACATTGCGGACCTAACGAAACTGGTTTCGTCTAATTCCGACTTCGTTTGCTCACACAGCGTATTTTTAACCGTCAAAGTACTAACTGTTTATCACTCTAAAAATCCGTACGACCACACAGTGACCCCAAAAATCATGGAACATGGAATCTAACAATCATTTGATGTTGCGGATCCAACAAAATTAGTTTCATCGAATTCCGAATTCGTTTGCAAAAATGGCAATTTTTAAAGCTCTAAATAACCCATTAAATATATAAATATATTTAAATATAATTAAATTTAATATTTATAAATAAATATTATCATCTATATTCACAGTGGAATACAATACAGCTCTAGAATATTCCTATATGAATTTCTAACTTGATATTCACTTCTGGGTCAATCCGATATTCGATTTATATTGAAATCCCTTTTAAAAATATAAATAATTCCTTTATAAATTATAAAGGAATTCCACAGCGAATTTTCTGAAATTTGATTTGGACGTAAATCAAAATCTACACGACGGAATCCCACTTTTTCTCTTCCACTAGAAAGATTTACTCCACCAGCTCCACACGTTTCTTGTTTCACAGAAATCCGGCTTAAAACGAATCCTGTATATTCAGTTGAAGTTCAAATCGCCAAATTACGAACTGCAGCGCCATTTCGAGCTCGATTTTAATTATATTATAACTCTACGTTCAAACTGTCATTTATATAATATATTCGTTATTCAAATTCAATTCCAAGCTGAATTAAATATCACAGATGATCTGGTTCACACCATATCGTCATTTCAGCCAATTCTGATTATTTCAGAATTAAATATATTATTTAATTTATTATTTTAATTAAATATTCATCATTATTTAATTCCATGACCATTTAATTCACTATATCACTATTTATATAATTAAATAAATTAATTATAATACCTCTGCCAATGTGGGTCATTACAATCTTCCCCACTTAAAATAATTTCGTCCTCGAAATTGCTTAAGTAGAGAACGACCCAATCGACTGATTAGAACATATTTGTTCACTTCTAAACTTCAGTTTCAACTGAACCAATTTAATTCCAATTAAATATTAATTAATTCTTATCAACGAAAATTTTCAAAAATCCTGAAAATTTTCTAACACCTTAACTTTTCAAAAAATTCTGTCAGCACCTCCTTTGTACTGGTCAATCGGTCAAACTCCAACTCGCCTCTCTGGGCCATCTCCAACCCAAAAGAAAATCAAATAGCCAAGCG
This sequence comes from Allium sativum, assembly GCA_030737875.1. Taxonomy (NCBI): domain Eukaryota; kingdom Viridiplantae; phylum Streptophyta; class Magnoliopsida; order Asparagales; family Amaryllidaceae; genus Allium; species Allium sativum. The sequence goes on along the minus strand of CM060909.1, from coordinate 579,876,467 downwards.
GCTTGCCAACTTGGCTTATCAAAATCTCATACCGTATGAAATATAAACTGGTACCTTTTTGTCGGGCATAACATTATATCCTTTCCACCTGCTGTCAATTCAGCATATACCAGTGTTATCCCAATCAAATTCCAATCTGCTTCTATCTACAACACAACCATTCACTTATATCCGAGCCAAATATCATTTCAAATCGAGTTTCTTCTTGATTCCCAACTCTTAGCTTGCTTATCACATTACGCTTCAGATTTGAATCTCACAATCCAATTTGTCTTGATATCTTCTAATTCAATCTCAATTACCACTTTATTGGCTTTACTTTAATTCAATTTTGCTTCCATAAATTTCTGTTAAATTTGTTTTTAATCCAAACAGTCTTTCCCTGGGAGTTTTTAAACAGCCTACTCTTTTCAAAAATCAAATTTTCCTTTTGAACATGTCACTGGGCCCTTAATATTCCATTAGTTAAATCACTTCTCTATTTCTTTACCAATATTTGTTAACCAAATATTTTCAATAACCATATTGGCCTTTTATGTTATTTGGAAAACATTTCCGAATATCGTCTTCCTTTATTTTCTAAACTTTAGAAAATATATGTGATTTATAATTGGAAAATATTCCAATTACTTATCCCCTTTCCGATCTTGTTTATTTCTATACTTAGGAAATATTCTTTATTATATTTCCAAGCTTACACTTATTTGGGTTAAAACGGATGTTGTGTAAAACATCGTTACGACAACCCCAAATACTATATTCAACTAACTCTTATTCAACATTGATCTTCGAGCCTGAAATCTTACTATTTATTTGTTAATAATGAAATCAACCAAGTTGGGGTATAACTACCTCTCAAACCTTGACTGAATAACATTTATAACGTCAAAACAGATATGACTACTTACTCGAATAATCAATATCATACAACTACTTATTCACTTTTATACACGTATACGCTTCCTCTTTCTATTCTTACTAGATTTTGTTCTTCCTTTTTGATTTTACTATTCTATTTCTAAGTTCGTTTCCTCATCGACTTTTATATATACATCGATACGTTGATTTCTAACTATCAAATTATCTTAAAAATATTCTTACTCCTTAAATTCCCGGAAAAATTCGCCATAACCTCCGTTGTACCAGGAGCATCGGGATATTTTAAATAGCCTCCCGTAGCCCTCACCAATCCAAAAGAAAAAGAAAAAGCCAAGCGGCTAGCCGATACGGCGCATAAAATCTCACATATGAATTAAATACATACCTTTTCGTCGAGCATTCTATTTATATACCTTCATACCTTATACATACCTATCTCATGTATATTTATACCTGCCCAATCTATTTTAACTATACCTGATCGTTTTAACTCGATTCGTTAATTAATTTGTTAATTAACTCTTTAGTCTACTTCACTTTTATATTTGAACATGACATGTTGAAGTATATTTTTAACTTGCTTATTAACTAATTTGAATCCAAATTTCAAATTTAAGTTCTATATTCGATTTTGAATATCCATTTACAAATCCAATTCACCTTCCAAAGTTCAACTTCAAGTTCAAAACTCGATTAACTAATTCCTCTTCAACTTAGTTAATTCTATTCAAATTTTATATCACTTCTATTATTCAAATCTATATATCAAATTCTATCATTCAAATTCTATTCAAATTCTATATATCAAATTTTATATATTCAAATCCTATATTTTAATTCCATTTAAATTTCTATATTCAAATTCTATATATTCAAATCCTATATTTCAAATTCTATATATTCAAACTCCCTTTGAATTTCTATATTCAATTTCTATTTCAATTCCATTGAATTTCGTATATTCAAACTCCTTTTGAATTTCTATATTCAATTTTATTTCAATTCCATTGAATTTCATATATTCAAACTCCCTTTGAATTTCTCTATTCAATTTCTATTTCAAACTTTCTTTATTCATTCTTTATTATAAATCCCATTTTGAAATTCAACACAACTTGTCTTTCCCAAAACAAATTCAAAACAGTATCTCTGGTAGTAATTCGTCACTTACAACTCGAAAATGAATGCTGATGATGCAGCTGTCATCATCAGAATCTATTTTCCAGCGATCGAAGTGAGTTCAATACTATAAAACCATTTCTAAACATTTCCACCTTGAAATTCATTTCAAAATATAATTCACACTGCTTGTAAAACAATTTAAAATCTCCCAGGATCTTAAATTTTCCTTATTTTTAATCCAAATCCATTTACAAACACTTATCCAATTCTCCAGAGTTTTAATTCAATTTTTGGTTTAAATTTCAGATTTAAATCATCTGATTTCACGTATTTCACTTATATGAATTCTGATTGGTTATTCACATAACCATTTAATTTTTAATCTTACTCGTTTATAATAACAACCAATATATCCACTATATATCAAAATATACTTTGGGTAAACTTATTTTCATTTACCCTCTTCCAAAACATATCGTGCCGACCCATCGTATTCGAGTGTTTATAAACTCCTACCGATACAGTGGATCAAACTGATCGACCAGAACCCATAAACAACTCAACCAATAAATCTCCACAATATAAAACAAATTTTTATATCAATAACAAGTACGTTCACTCGTATATATACACTCAAACTCAATCTAGGGTATTACTAACCCCATCTCTACTGAGTCACGCCACAGAGCCAAGGTAATTCACTTAACCTAAACTCTGATACCAACTGTAATGACCCAAAATTCCGGTCCAATTTGAGCCGACCAAAAACACAAGTCCAACCCCAAATTAAACCGAAAATCAGGAAATTAATAGAAAGAAAACAGAGGGTGAGGAAAGAAAAGATAGAAACATAGAATAGTAGAAGAAGAAGAAGAACACAACATCAGAGTAACACGAATCTCACAGCGGAACGAACACCATATAATAGATAATATATCCTTGAAATAAAATCATTATATGTATACAATAACATTATCAGAGTACAAGATTTACAACATGGCAGAAATAACTATAGTTATATGATTCTGAAGCCTCCTACTCCAGCTCTTCAAGTATCTGTAAATCTCGACTACTTGACTGCCCGTACAAATTTATGCACCCAAGAGCTTAGGGAAAACAAAACAAAATAAACTCCGGGTCAGTCATGGGACTGGTATGAGTAAAATAGTTAAAAACAGTTTAAGCAGGTAAATGATATCTCATAAGACCATGTCGTATAACGGAACGGGTTTTTCCTTTATGAGAATCCAAATTATCTTTATATCAAAAACCTTTTGATATTATATTAATGTCTATCAACACAATATAAAAATCATCTAGCAGAAACACTTTCAACTCACGTTCTACATATATAGTATACAATCAAAACCGCAAGCACGTACTGGGTAATGGATTTCCAATTATGACAAGGTATGGAACCACCTTTCGCTAGTGTACCTCTAGAGAGGAATACACTGGGTTCAACAAGAACATCTTGCAACCCGGCCACACATGACTGACCACTCATTTCGCTTGAGTGTATCGAATGTATATCACCAACGGTTGGGATCAGCAACCATTTCCCGAATGGGACAGCATCAACAATAGATTTTTAGAAGTAAATGAAACTCTAGATCAAGTGATTATATACCCTACTTCGGTGCGACCGACTTAGTCATGCTGCCTGCCCGATTTCTGTCATTTACCGGATGTGAGGCTAGAAGCAACGCTTTATCATCACACTAGATTCACTTTGAATGCCACATCGTCAAATCCATCAAATCACCGATTGACGTCCTCAACCATACATTATGTGTTAGCTTAAAGAAGTTTCCTTCTCCGCTTCCACTCTTGGTACGATTAGAGAAATCAATATACGTGATCGTCTGGAAATACTCTGTTAGACATCCGTCCATACAAGTCATCCAGGAACAGGAAGAACCGATGGCACTATTATGTAAATAGGATAGCCTTGCATAACCCCGTCTTCAATTTCCTTTGGCATATACGATTCGCAACGCTTATGCCAATACAGAGTGGTTCTTTGGATAATAATCCAACCGGTCTCTCCATATTAACAACATTAAAATGGTCAAAACGTAGATAGTCTGCGATTTAACTATCGAACAAAAACAGGTGTGCAAACAACGATATTATTTCCAAATGGAAATTTATATCGATCAAATATCATTTAACATTTATCTCTTTATTTCATTAATTTACTTATCTCCTGTTTCCCTATATTCAATATTTCTTATTTTCTAAATTTGGAAAATATACGTTATTAACAATGGAAAACATTTCCATTTCTTGTTTTCTTTATTAGAAAACATTTCTGGTTTCTTATTTGGAAAACATTCCCAAAGCTTCTTCATTGGACTTAGACAGATGTTCAAACAAACCATCGCGATGCCAACTCAAACCATTTCCTTTAATTACTAAATTCACTTAACCATCCTTTACTATCGAACCTTAACCATTCCTTAGTTAAAAATGAAGTCAATCAAGTTGGGGTAATACTACCTCTCAGACCTTAACTGAACAACGTTTCTAACCTTGAAATAGACAAAGTTCACCCTTTTAATTCTTTAACAAACTTCCTTACGTAACTCTCTTTCAAATCTTTTCTATTCGATAATTCTTTCCTTCGATAAGGTATATTCGATAACTCTATTCAATTTATTATATTCACTTAACTCTTTTGATTTAACTCTAACTCTATTCACTTAACTCCTATCGAATAAACTATATTCGATAACTCTTTTAATTCCATTTGAATAAAATATATAGTCGATTAACTCCTTTTACTCTATTCAAATAAACTATATTCGATTAACTCCTTTATTCTATTCGAATAAACTATATATTCGATTAACTCCTTTATTCTATTTGAATAAACTATATATTCGATTAACTCCTTTATTCTATTTGAATAAACTATATATTAGATTAACTTCTTTATTCTATTCGAATAAACTATATATTCCATTAACTCCTTTTACTCTATTCGAATAAACTATATTCGATTAACTCCTTTATTCTATCCGAATAAACTATATATTCGATTAACACCTTTATTCTATTCGAATAAACTATATTCAATTAACTCATTTGCTTTAACTCTAATCGATTAATTCTAACTGGTTAACTCTTTTTCGAATAACAAATATTTGATTAACTCTATTCAGCTAACTCGACTCGACTAACCCCTTTTCGAATAACATATTCGATTTACTAACTTTCGAATACCTTATTCGATTGACTCCCTTCAAATACCATATTAGATTTAACTAACTTTCGAATACCATATTCGATCACTCCCTTCGAATACCATATTCGATTTAACTAACTTTCGAATACCATATTCGATCACTTTATTGATTTATAAAGATTTCCCTTTTTATAATGTTTATCCATTTTAGAAAGATTTCCTTTTAACAACGTTTATTCATTTATAAAGATTTACTTTTAGTAACGGTTCTTCACTTCATACATGATTTCCTTTATCTTTCTATTTATAAGTGCTTCACAAATATCTCCTATTCGATTTCATTTGTAAAGGTTTTACAAATATTTCACTTTCTATTTAATTTGTAAAGGTTTTACAAATATTTCTCTTTCTATTCTTTTTGCAAATGGTTTGCAAATAATTCCTTTAGGGTTTTATTTCTAAGTATTTTCTATTTATAAAAATCCATTTATAAATAAATTTCTATTTATAAATATTCTATTTATATATATTCTATTTTATAAAATCCTTTGATTTTATAAATAAATCTATTTTCAATATTCATTTTGAAAATTCCCTTTTAACCATTTCGGTATGTTATGTTATTCAACATATCTAATCACGATGATCAATATCGTCCCAACACACATAATCGACAACAGATTGTAAATCACATCATATATCACAATATATGAAAACAATAAAATAACCGTTGAGGATTCCAGTCGGATTCCTTCAACCTGTTTTCCCTGCATCCACAGATGTTAAACAATATAGATAACATCACTTTCAGTTCCATATGATATATTCTGTTAAACGGAATCAATATAGAAATTCAACTAACTGACTAGCAGTTCAATCAAACAGTCAACACACAGTCAATCAGCCAATATCTAACAGTTCTAAAAATACAACATGGAATTATAAACTGTTCAGAGTTAGTGAAATTTACTCACTTTTGCAGTTCATCGTTAAAGAACGATAAACTGTTGTTCGATTTGAATCAAACAGTTTATTTCGTCGTAAATTCATTCGAGCCCCAATCCACATTCAGTCAGTCCCATTTGGTAGTCTCGTCCATAAGATCCCAACGGATCAGACCACCTGAAATTCTGATATCATATAAATGATATATTATATATACAAGTTTATACATACCACTTAAATTTAATTTAAATTTATTTAATAAAATACGGGCCTTACTCCTTTTATATTCCTTAGCCCATCACCGAATCCAAAGGCCCACCCTAAACTCTTCTTCCCCAAAATGAACTGTCGTGCTTCAGTAAATCACCACACCACTTCGATTTCTTCAAGCTCAAACACCACCTTCAATACTTTATGAAATCTCCAAACAACCATTCCGTTCAACTCCTCTTCCAGTTTCCTTCCTCCTTGTCACCACCATAACCGAGTCGTCCTTCTTCCTGAGATCGCGTCGAGCAGGTCCTCAACGTCACTGCTGAAAACCGACGACACCAATATACACCGAATCCCACCTAAGTTTGCGTACACCCTCCAAATCAACCCACCAATCCAACGACAATGTTAAATCATTGAATCGATGTTCGAATCCTTGTTGATTTCCAACCCTATCTCACCTCTATCCACGCTGCAATTGTTCGGACTCCATGAAAACCCATTGAGCCCTACGATTTCACTATCAAAACGGAGAGCATTTCACCAGCAACTGGAATATGTATTCACATTGATTTATAGAATTTTATTTATATTTCTTATGATTTTCCTTTGCTCATGAAATGTTTTGAGGATGGAAAAATACTGACGGTGGAAAATGTTTGAGCTGAGGGAATTATTTCTAGGTTAAGGAAGGAGTTAGGTGTATTTATAGTAGTAACAAATATCTAGATTTTTTTAGATATTTATTTATATCATTTTCTATTCGATTTTTCAGTCTAAAAATTCCTACGATCACCCACGATACTCAAAAATCACGAAACTGGACATACTGCTAGAGTTTGACATTGTGGACCTAACGAAACTGGTTTCGTCTAATTCCGACTTTGTCTGCTTATACAACGTATTTTTAACCATCAAAATATTGACTGTTTCTCACTCTAAAAATTCGTACGACCACACAGTGACCCCAAAAATCACGGAACTTGGAATCTAACAATTATTTGATGTTGCGGATCCAACAAAATTCGTTTCGTCGAATTCCGACTTCGTTTGCAAAAGGGGCTATTTTTAAAGCTCTAAATAACCCATTAAATATATAAATATATTTAAATATAATTAAATTTAATATTTATAAATAAATATTATCATCTATATTCACAATGGAATACCATACAGCTCTAGAATATTCCTATATGAATTTCTAACTTGATATTCACTTCTGGGTCAACCTGATATTCGATTTATATTGAAATCCCTTTTAAAAATATAAATAATTCCTTTATAAATTATAAAGGAATTCCATAGCGACTTTTTTGAAATTTGATTTGGACGTAAATCAAAATCTACACGACGGAATCCCGATTTTTCTCTTCCACTAGAAAGATATACTCCACTAGCTCCACACGTTTCTTGTTTCACAGAAATCCGGCTTAAAACGAATCTTGTATATTCAGTTGAAGTTCAAATCGCCAAATACAGCGCCATTTCGAGCTCGATTTTAATTATATTATAACTCTATGTTCAAACCGTCGTTTATATAATATATTCGTTATTCAAATTCAATTCCAAGCTGAATTAAATATCACAGATGATCCGGTTCACACCATATCGTCATTTCAGCCAATTCTGATTATTTCAGAATTAGATATATTATTTAATTTATTATTTTAATTAAATATTCATCATTATTTAATTCCACGACCATTTAATTCACTATATCACTATTTATATAATTAAATAAATAAATTATAATACCTCTGCCAATGCGGGTCATTACAACATAAGACTGTTGCCTTTAACTATGACAAGGACAATTGTGACTAATCATCTATGATTCATGACCAAGAGGTTATTGCCTAGAATTATGACTATGAAATTGAATCTAGATTATTATTCAAATCTTTTCATGTTCATAATGTTATGCCTGCGATGTTTTAATCAATTTGTTTAGTTAGGTCATGCCTTGGAAATAAATTGATAATATGGCAATGTTTATTATGTTGATCTATGCCTGTGGTTCTATTCTATCATCATGTTGAATCGGAAATTAATGAATAAGTCTATTCATATGTATACGAACTTGGAGTATAACTCGTTATGACAAGTTGAGTAGTTTATGATGTTATGCAAGTTTTAGGTTGTGAAATCACATCAACATATGTGACCAAATGTTAGATCTACATTTTTATGTGTATATGTTAAACCTATGTCATATTTCAAGTTCACACTTATTCATATGTTCGTGATTGATTTGCAGGTTCACGTATATGTAAGTTGATTTAGTCTATGTTGCAAATTCATATATATGTATGTCGGTTCTGTCTATGTTGCAAGATCACACCTATGATATTCATGTTGATTATTTTGCAAGTTCATACCTATGATGTTCATATTGACTATGCCGATGATGCCAAGTTTACGCCTATGTTATGCTTATGTTAATAAATTGCTTTATACCAATTTTGTGTACGTTAAATTAGGATAAGTTTTTAGCCTAATATTATATGCCAAAAACCATGCGGACGGAAAATTAGGCTAAGATTGTTAGCCTAATATTATATGCCAAAAACCATGTGGGCGGAAAATTAGGCTAAGATTGTTAGCCTAATATTTAGATGGGGTAACATTGGGAAAAATTGGTAATTATAGGAAGCTTGACATGAAACTTGCCTTGAAAACTTGACACTAACTTGACATGAATCTTGAACATGGACATGACACTAGAATGAACATGAAAATGACCAACTCGAGGTTGGGTTGAGTTTGTAGTGTAATTCTGCCTGAAACCGTCCGACAAATCCAGTTACTGCAAACAATAGGATCCAATGTGGGTAGTTGGTCATATCGCGCTTGAAACCCAAGGTTAGACAGAGTTGTGGTGTAATTCTGCCCGGAACCGCCCGGCATATCCAGTGACCACAACAACAGGTCTGATGTGAGAGGTTGGGGTGCATTAATGAATTAATGCCACATGATAGGGTTAAGTCATGAACACGAAAGACAATACTTAACCAACTTGATACATGAACTTGAACGGTGACACTTAGTCAAATTTGACATGACATGTGGGTGGGTTAAGTCACGAACTTGAATGACAACACTTAACCAACTTGACATGCTAGACTGATAGGGGTTAAGTCATGAATTTAAATGACAACACTTAACATATTGGACGGAAACCCTAGTTGCGCGGTCCGTTTCAGCAGTAACCCACTAGAGGTATCATGGTTCCCTGGGACTAGGCAGGGTGGGGCACGATTACTGGGATGATTGTAAGCGACCAGAACGACGGCTGTGTTGGTGCGCCAGTGTAGGATCAGGCGGGATATGGTCGTGCACGTAGCCCGGAGTTGAAAAAGCAGGCATTGGGCATCAGTAGGTTTATCTGTGCATGCTTGATTCGTGTCGGTGGTTGGCACCCTAGGGCTTGATACACCCTATGGTGGACCTAGCACAGGTGACTACATTCGTGATAGGGCCGTATGACACAGACACATGACGAACTAGAACTTGTAGGGAGCCGATCAACTAGTGGATTGTTTCGTTGGACCTAGAAATGGGTCATTTCATGATATTGGGCCAAGGAATCATTTCATGATTAATATAAGACATGGGTTTGGGATTCTAGTACAGTTGATGCAGTGAACCTTGAATACGCGATCCTATACTTGATTTATCATGTTATCTTATTCTATCTTGCCTATCTTGTCATCATCCGTATGTTTACTTTCAGTTTATACATGTCATGTTACTTTTATCTGTTTTTATGCTAAGAGTCACTTGGACTTACCAGTCTTTATGACTGACCCATTTTCTTTCATCACTTTTTCTTCCATTTCCCCCTAGGTTCTCAGGGAGGAAACTCTAGCACTTAGCTTGGATTTTGCTTGCTTTTGGTTCAGCTCATGTACGGTTTGATCTTGAGCTATGCTATGGCTGCATTTCTTCTACCTTTGGGGAATTAAGCTACTTTTTATGTTTTAAGTTTATGCTTCTTATTTGTGCAAGACAGAATTTGTTGTAATGGAAAATAATGACCTTGGCTATTTGATGTAAAACGTTTTGACTCTTTTTGAAAGTAATGAAATTTATCTTTTGATTCTTCCGCTGTTTTACCTATGTTCTATCTTGTAATATTTCTATGTTTGTTTACCGCGATAACGCTCCTCCAAAACTAGTGCATTCCCTTTGTGAGTGACCCTAGCGGAGGTAGGGTGTTACATATGCTAGACGGTTCCGGACAGTTTTACACCACAACTCAGTCTAACCTCGGGTTAGGTATATTTGTCTTATCTAAATTCACATATTTTCTACATATGTCTAATTTCTTTATGTAAATTAATTTTAATTTTATCATTCCATAATTATCCTTTGATTATGCTCACAATAAATGGTATATCAAATATACCATTTTATGAACAAATCCAAGCCATGAATTTTCATATTTTCCCATCGTTATCCACGTGGAACGTATGCATGAATCACATAAAAAGTTGGGCTAGTAAATTAGCCCAAACCCATAAACAAAAAGGGTAATAAACAAGGGACATGAAATAAACATAAATTAGCATACATTTAACTTATCACGTGTAACTTGGCATAGAAGTATCATTAGCTTAATTAAACGGGTAAAGGAGAACTTGTGACTAAGTTGGATCTAATTGTCATGTAAACTTGATATAGGTGTAGCATGGAGGTTTAACATATAATCACAGTTTTAAACCACAACTTAGCATATTAACTTATGTATGTCAAAACATAAGAAAGCTACTATAAACATATTTAAATCACAACTTAGCATATTTACTTATGTGTGTTAAACATAAGAGAACTATTATAAACATATTCGAATCACAACTTAGCATGATGACTTATGTGTGTTAAACATAAGAGAGCTACTATAAACATATTCGAATCATAACTTAGCATGATAACTTATGTGTGTTAAACATAAGAGAGCTACAAATCAAATCATGCAACATAAATAGATTCAACTTAACATGGATTTAAATATACATGAGTGTTGATCTAGCATATAAGCATGTGCTTTAGATCAAAAACTTGCAAGTAACCACCAAATTATAACATGACATGTTTCACCATTTAGTTGGCATAATAAATCCATTACCAAATCGTAATAGATTCCAATAACATTCAATATGGTATGTTCATCTTCACAAACATACAGACATGATCAATCACAATGGTAATTTAAGAATAAAACTTTATTTATCTTATACATAAGCATCATTCTATATTCGAATTACAACATGTCATGATTCATTTGAAAGAACATTTAAATCTACGTAATAACCAACTTACAAAAGTGAATTCTTGATTTCTGAAATCTGAATTCTGAAATTGGTAAGCTCGCCTTTGATGTAGATCATTGAATTTGATTACTTTAATTTGATTTTGATTCAGGTTTTTATCTTGTCTTTGAATTGGTGACGGCTACTCCAAGTTCTCTATTGACGGCATGATAGTTCCAGGATTATTTTTGTGTGATTTTTAGGTTTGAGCATTGGGTTGTTTATATAGAATTTCAATTTAATTTGAGCCGTTGGATGATCCTAGAGTCAACCACAACCATTCAGTCGGGATAGGGTGACACCTCAGCCCTAATGACTCAGCAAGGAGTCAGAACGGATTCTGTAATGACTCACAATATGGATCAGATCACACCAGAAAGCTGTGCAGGCTCTCAGCTCGACCTGGGCGCACTTGGCAGGTGCGCCTGTACAACTTTTGTACTGGCGCACTTCCCAAGTGCACTAGTGCATATTTTTTACCTTCTTTCTTCTAGTTTTCTGTTTAACTTCATTCGTCCATATCTCTTTCATACGATGTCCATTTTACGCAAACTCAGACTCTATCTCAAGTAGAATTTCGAGACGAATGCAATGGCGTAACCCGTATCCCTTAATTCTCACATTTGAAATTAATTATTCTTAGATTCGTTACTATAAAGTTAACAGAAAATACGGGGTGTTACATTCTCCTCTCCTTTTAGGATTTCGTCCCCGAAATCTTCAAGTCGAGAAGAACTTATTTCCTACCATCCAATCACCCATCTACTCAACCATCAAACACAGGCGTCCATTGTCCTTAAAATATTTCTAATGCTTCATGATCATATGAATAGTGTGTGTACATGTCCTTATCTAATGCAAAATCAGGCGGTCTACTGATTCAGTTGACCTCCTTAATGCAAATTATGTTAGTGCCACGAGTCCATTATGAATGCAATTTTTTTCTCTCAAAATTTCCTATATGAGTGCACAATCATTCATACAAATGCAACGTCCATATGATAACACATCAAGTTTCAATACATATACAAATACATATATGCATATGCAATATGAAAGTGACTGAGCCAATCTAATACCTAATGTGTGTGTATATGCATCCACGAGCAACCACTAGCAACCGCTTGCAACCATCAGCCATAACATGTTTCAATTACATATTTTCATCCAAATGGGTTTCTACCTAAGGATAAAGGATAGGATCAAGGTGATATACCTAAAAAGGTAGATACGAGCATAAACTTAAGGAAAAAGAGATCAAGGATGTACCCTAAAAAAGAAAGGGTAGGCTGCGCGTATTATGTCCTCAGTTTCCCAAGTCGCGTCTTCCTCGGCGTCACTCCATTGAACTTTGACGAGCTTAACTTCACGGTTGCGTAGCTTTTGACTTCTATTCCCAAGATACGGGTTGGAACTCTTCTCACAGTTTCTTCTCGTTCAACTTGTACTTACTCTAGCATGCTTGGTTCTACCACTTCCGCAGACTCGTGTAAGCACTTCCGCAGGTGAGAGACATGAAAGACATTATGAACCCCGACCAATCTGTAACACCCCACGTCCATTAATGTCACTCACAAAGGGAATGCATTAACTTCCATGGAGGTTTTAAGTGAATATAGAACAGAAAAATTACAACAAGACAGATAATAAGTAGTACATGGAAATCTAAAACTTTATTTTATTGCAGCGGAAATTAAAGCTGTTTATTACATCATAAAACCATAAATCAGAGTCAAGTACAATATCCATCTTGATAAACAAAATACATAATCCCATTACATAAATAGCCATTAAAGAAGATAACAAGCTGGACTTTACTTCAACGGTCCAAGCTTTCCAAAAGAGAGATAAAGCAATCCAATCAAACTCCGCTAGAGCTGGGTCCACCCTGAGGACCTAGAGGGGGAAAAAGGATGGAAATAGAGGGGGTCAGACATAAAGTCTGTCGAGTAAGATAATTCTAACAATACTATTATCAAAATAACTAGACTAAGGCATAAGCTGGAAAACAAGGAAATGTCTGTGAACTATTGGGTATGGAAGAGCAGATAAAGATAACGTTAAAGGCACACCTAATTACTAACGATTAATTACTACACTGCACCACACCAGTCACCCTCAAAGTTGATCCCACTTGCTTCACTCAGAAACTATATAAATAGCCTTGCGTACCCCTAGCTGACTACATAGGTGCCGTCTGCCCCTATCTCCACTAGGTGTACCCCACTACCCACTTGCGATCGGGTCCCTACTCGTAGATACCCGTGATGGCCCCACAGTGGGGTGTATCACTCCCCTAAAGTGGCAACCTGATACAACTTGAGAATGCACGGCTTATACCTACACGATGCAACAACGTCTTACCTACCAGCCCGGGTCCACACATGCATATGAAACCCGTTGGACTTGCGTTGCCACCGCTACCCCGTTTTGGCCTCTTATAGTCAAACCCACTATGCGTGTCCCGTCCTCGACTTGGGTCGAGCCCATAAAGATACGTTTGGGATACTGGTTGAAATGGGCCCCCACAAGCTACCCACCTAAGCTTGTCCACTAGTACATCCCACTTAACCCTTTTAGTCATGTTCATTTACATGTGTGTTTGGTTAAGTCTTACTAATCGTATTTCAAATGCAACTAAAGGCAACCACTAGATTCCTCATGCCACCCAAGGCACCTACTTAACCCCCATGTCCCACCTTACATGTTATCTGGTTAAGTATTTCTTAATTCATTCAGGCCATAACCTCATAAAGACCTCTCACATTAGACTAGCATTTATGGCAGCTGGATTTGCCGGGCAGGTCCGGGCAGTCTTACACCATAAAAGAGTCTAACCTCATGTCTTTACAACTGTTATGATTTAGTTTGGGCCTAGGACCTCTCACATTGGGCTGACATTTGTGACCACTGGATTTGCCGGGCGGGTCCGGGCAGGTTTACGTCACAAACGAGTCCAACCTCGTGTCCTAAGCATTGATTAACACTTATAATCTTTTACCCTAGTTTTAATAATTCCCTATTCAAATCATTAATTAATTCCAATTTTAATTATGTCCATAATTGACTCAATTATGGCCATCCACTAATGGTATGCAAAATCATATCAATTGCACCCCAACTTCTTAATATTAAATCCTTAATATTACCCTTACCCCCATGTTATACGTTCGCTTATTCAACGCAAAATATACGTTAGACTCGAATAGTCTAACTCATAGCACAAAGATAAATTATCACAACATATAGACAAATAAAACAAATCTAATCATAATAGGGGTGAAACTTGCATAAAACTACACATGTTAAGGATTTAAAGGTGTCAACTTGTTTGGTAAAATGTTACAACTTAAATGATGTGATCATAACCCCAAATTCATGTATAAACTTGCATATTGGGTTTTATGCAACATAGTGATGGTGTGAACTAGCATCTAATACATAGAGTTCACGTATGTCATAGCATGATTCTAGATGTCATAATTCTAGATCTAAATAGATGTCATGGCATATGTTCATAATCTTTACTAATCAATCTAAACTTGCATACATGGTTTGCCATATAGATCAACATAGCCCAAACATTATGATTTGATTAACATGAACTAATTAGCATAGATAATAACATCATGACTTTATAACATGTATGATTTATCACAACTTTAGCATAGAAAGTTACAACCTATACAATATCATCATAGCATGATTTACAACATATAGGATATCATCATCACATAACATAGGATTTACATCATACATGATAGCATAAGGTTTTCAACGACATATATGACAATTCACATCATTTTCTTATGATCCAAATCACAACTTAATATAATTAGTTTGCAATAATCTTGTTAAGATCATCATACTCACAATTAGAGAAGAAAGAGAGTCTTGATTTGCTTTAGAGTTGAGTAGAATTAGGGTTTTGATTAGCTTCCTTCCTTCTTAGTTGGCGGCGGCTACACTGAGTTCCATGGCGGCGGTATGACGGTGGCTATTCTATTTTTCATGTGAATTAGAGTGAGAGACTACCTAGGTATTTATAGAGTTTAGGATTTATTTAGACCGTCAGATTAACTCAGAACTAAACTGAACCGTTAAATTTGCCAACTCAGCCCTAAAGACACATCAGCCAAACCCTAGCCGCCTGGACAGGTCGACACCCAGGTCGACTGCCCAGACGACTTGGGGGGGTGTCGACTGCCCAGTCGACTCCCCAGTCAACCTGGAGTGCTGGGCGGGAATTTTCCCGCCTAGCCTGTTTGACTTCGAATTTTGAATTTTAAATTTTCTGAAATCTGTTTTGAATTTTCTGAAACTTCCGATGGCCCTATCTCCTTCATACGAAGTCCAAATCACGCAAACTCGGACTCTATTTCGACCAGAATTCCGAGACGAACACAATGGCGCAACCCGTTTCCCACAATTCTCACGTCTGAGATTAGTTATTCTTTAGTTTGTGAATATTAATATTAACAGAATTACGGGGTGTTACATTCTCCCATCCTTAAAAGATTTCGACCCCGAAATCTTCAAGTCAAGAAGAATGTGTATCCTAACATCCAATCGTCCATCTACTCAACCATCAAACACAGGCATCGATTGTCCTTATAGACCTCTAATGCTTTCATGTTTAAATGCACAGTGTGTGTATATGTCCATATCTAATGCAAAATCAGGCGGTCCACTGATCCGGTTGACCTCCTTAATGCAAATCATGATAGTGCCATGCGTCCATTATGTATGCAAAAGTTCCCTAATGCTACATATTATCTCTATATGCGTGCACAATCATCATCTGAATGCAGCATCCATATGATAAAACAATCATCATACATCCATTTTTCTAAGTACATCCATTTATAGGCAATATGCAATATGAAGTGACTGAGCCGATCTAGTGCTTAATAGTGTGTGTATATGCATCCACGAGCAACCACTAGCAAACACATGCATCCACTTTGCATCCATCATACATAACATGTCTCAAACACATGTTTCTACCATAGGATTATCCTAACTAAAGGTCAAGGATACTAGCGAGAGGATACTCTAAAGGTAAGATAAGTACAAGTTAAGCGATAAAGGAGAATTTAAAAGACATACCCTCAAAAAGAAAAGGGTACAACGAACGCATCTTCTCTTCCGTCTCCCAAGTAGCGTTGCTCTCATCATCTCCCCATTGTACTTTGATTAGTTTGACCTCTCGATTTCTCAGCTTCTTAATCTCTGACCCAAGAATGCGCGTAGGAGCTCGTCGAATCGTCGCATCAAGCTTTATCTCCACCTCTCTAAGCAAGCTCGGCTCTACCACCTCCGCAGTCTCGTGCAAGCACTTCCTCAAATGTGGCACATGGAATACGTCGTGTACACCACCAAGTCTCTCAAGCAACTCCAATCTATACGCCATCTGTCCAATCTTCTCCTTAATAGGAAACGGCCCTACAAACCTTGGTGCTAATTTCCCAACGAACCCAAAGCGAAAAACGTTCCGTAATGGAGACACTTTGATAAATACCATGTCCCTAACTTCAAACTCAAGATCCGTCCTCCTCTTATCCGCATTAGATTTCTGTCTATCTTGCGCTGCTTTCATCCTCCTTCGAATCAAGTCGATCTTTTCCGAAGTCTCTCTAATCATATCGGGCCCAAGTAAGATATTATCCGTAGATTCCCACTAACATGTAGGTGAACGACAAGGTCATCCATAAAGAGCTTCGAAAGGTGCCATGCCAATGCTAGACTGAAAGTTGTTATTATATGCGAACTCCACCAATGGAAGATGCTCTTCCCATGTACCCCCAAAGTCTAGGATACATAGCCTCAAAAGATCCTCTAGAATGCGATTCACCCTCTCGTTCTGGCCGTCCGTCTGAGGATGATACGCGGTGCTCAAACATAACTGAGTCCCTACCGCTTCTTGTAAGCTTCTCCAAAATTCGCTAGTGAAAATAGGATCGCGGTCGCTCACTATGCTAGAAGGAACACCATGCAAACGAACTATCTCTCGAACGTATATAGAAGCTAACCATGGAGCAGTCCTCTTACTCTTCACGGGAATGAAATGGGCGCTCTTAGTAAGTCTGTCTACTATAACCCAAATCCCCGTATTACCCTTCCTTGATCTTGGTAATCCATCCACAAAGTCCATCGAGACACTTTCCCACTTCCATTGCGGAACCTCCAATGGGTGAAGCAACCCACCGGGTTTCTTTTGCTCTGCTTTTACTTGTTGGCACACCAAGCATCTAGCGACATACTCGGCCACATCCCTCTTCATACCGGCCCAAAAGAAAACTCGCTTCATGTCTTTGTACATCTTGTCCCCGCCGGGATGAATAGTCATCTTCGAATGATGTGCTTCGTCAAGAATAGCCTTCCTCACACCTTCGTCTTGAGGTACACAAAGTATACTACCCCTACGTAACCAACCCTTATCATATAGGGTATACCTACGGAGATGGCTTGATGACTCCCCTCTTTTGAGCTTTTCTACTAACTCAACCAAATGTGGGTCGTCTCGTTGTGCCTCGCCAATCCGTCCCAAAAGCGTAGGTCTGACCTCCAAGGATGCTAGCAAACCAGGTACAAAGTCAACGGAAGGTCTAAAGTCAAACACAGAGATGAATTCTAAGTTTTGCCGCTCAACAAACAATGGGCTCAAGGACAACCTTTTTCTACTTAAGGCGTCTGCCACCACGTTACCCTTGCCAGGGGTATATGCTATTTCGAAATCGTAGGACGCTAATAACTCCATCCACGTTTGCTGCCTTAAGTTCAAGTCCTTCTGAGAGAATAAGTATTTTAAAGATTTATGGTCAGTGAATAATTCGAATTTCTCTCCAAGAAGATAATGACGCTAAAACTTAAGCGCGAAAACAATAGCGGCCAACTCTAGGTCATGTGTAGGGTAATTTTTCTCATGCGCTCTCAACTGCCTTCCACCATAGGCTGTTACCCTTCCCTCTTGCATTAAGACTGTGCCTAGTCCTGTCCCACAAGCATCGGTATAAACAGTAAACAGCTTACTACCGTCTGGCAGCACTAAGACTGGAGCTGAGGTCAAAGCTCTCCTTAAACGTTGGAACGCATCATCACAATCTACGTCCCATGTGAAAACTAGGTTCTTCTTCGTCAAGCGTGTTAATGGAGCTGATATCTTTGCGTAGTCTTTGATAAACTTCCTATAGTATCCAGCCAACCCCAAGAAACTTCTTACTTCAGTAGCATTTTTAGGGACTTTCCAATCTTGGATGGCCACCACCTTCGCGGGATCCACAGCTATCCCTTCTTTGGAAACCACGTGCCCTAAGAACCGTACTTCCTTCCTCCAGAAGTGACACTTATAAAATTTAGCTTTAAGGTTATGCGCTCGTAGGGTCTCCAACACTTCCCTAAGATGTAGGGCATGCTCTTCTTCATCCTTAGAAAAGATCAAGATGTCGTCTACAAAGACTATCACGAATTTGTTAAGGTACTCCCTAAACACCCTACTCATCAAATCAACAAAGTATGCGGGGCCGTTTGTCAAACCGAAGGGCATCACTAGCTATTCATAGAAACCGTTCGGAGTCCTAAAGGCAATCTTGTCAATGTTATCCTCAGCCACTCTCAACTGATGGAATCCAGTGACTAAGTCCAACTGTGAAAACACTGAGGCGCCAACTAACTGATCGAAGAGATCGTCAATCCTCGGCAGTGGGTGTCTGTTCTTCTTAGTAAGCTTATTAAGTTCTCTATAGTCCACACACAGTCTAAGGGACCCATCCACCTTCGTGGCAAATACTACTAGAGCACCCCACTCCGATATACTTCGTCTTATGAACCCCTTCTCAAGCAACTCCTTCACTTGCTTATCGATTTCCCTCCTTTCACGAGGAGCCATGTGGCGTACTGGCAAAGATACTGGTTTCGCATTATCCACAAGATATATCCAAAAATCTATCTCCCGCTTCGGAGGCAAGCCCTTCACCTCCTCAAACACATCCGAGTATTCTCGGACAACTCTAACAGATCGTAGATTCTCCACAGACGCGTCAAGCGATTCTAGATAACTTAGCATAACGGAATTTATGGGATTACAAAAGATTTCGAGAGCGTTACCAAGGCGAGTCATGAGCCTAACTACTCTCCTTTCACAACCAAGAACGGCCCCATTTCTGGATAACCAATCCATTCCTAAAATTAGCCCATAGCCCGTGAAGCCCAAAACATAAGCATCACATCTAAACTCAACGCTAAGTATAGAAATTTTCAAATCCAAACACATCATGGACAAATAAGCTGAGCCCCCAATTGGATTCGAAACAACTAAGGGATCCTCTACTAAACTGTTATTTAAGTGCAGTGATTCAGCTAATGATGTAGAGATAAACGAATGCGATGCGCCCGAATCGAATAAGGTACAGACAGGATGATCAAACAGAAAAACTAAGCTTTCAACAGAAATGGTTCTACCTCGTTCTTGCAGCGGTGGGACCGTGAGAGCCTGAACTTGTCCCCTTGCCTGCCCTGGTGCCACAAGAGCCTGCACCTGTCCTCCCGAGGTAGCTCCTGCCCTCTGCCCCTTCTTTGGGAAGTCCTTTACTAGATGTCCCGCTTCACCATAGTGAAAACAGCCAGTCTTCTTTTTCTTTCGGCAACCCTTGCTAAGATGGCCTGGTGTCCCACAGTTAAAGCATTTCTTCTTTCCCTTGCCATTATTGTCTTTACCACCCTTCTTGTTTTTCTGTTGTGGTTTCTTCTGATCCCCTTTCTTCTCGGCTGCCTTATCAACTTTAGCGCCTTTCTCCTCGTGCATGAGTGCCATGTCTTCTAGCTTCTCAAAGGTGGCCCCCATAGGAATGTGGGTCATAGCCAACCCTTGCAACGGTTCATTCAAGCCATTAACGAACCTCAGAGCCTTCTTCTTTGGCGTGTTCACTAAGTCCAAGCCAAACCTTGCCAACTGATTAAATTTGTTGACGTACTCTTTCACTGATGAGCTTCCTTGCTTCAATGTCAAGAACCTTTCCATATATAGATTCTCTTCTACCCTTGAGAGAAACTTCGCCTCAAACCTACGCCTGAAATCCGCCCAAGAATCAACAGGACGCTCCCCATTAGTGACATCCCACCAAAACGAGGCCTCTCCCTTCATTAACCAAGCTGCTAATTTGACTTTCCTCCCTTCTTCTACTTCAATGATTTCCAGCAATTCTTCCACCTCCTTAAGCCAATCTCTAGCTTCCACAATTGTTTTTGACCCTTGAAAAGGTTTTCCACCCATAGCCTTAAATTCCTCGCATGTCTTTGCAAAAGTATATATCCACGCGAGGAGGAGGAGGGGCGAGTGCAACTGGTGGTGGAGGAACATTGGCTGGACCTGCAACGGCCCTAGATTCTAATAACCTCCTATACCATCCTGGTATCGTTACACCGTCCGGAAGGTTAAGATCTTCAGCCATGCTGAAACGAAAAAGGAAAGAATCAAAATGGAGAATTCGAAAGATAAAGATATATGGCTATTGGGGATTATGTTTTTCATAAAAACTTTCCTCTTTAAATTACTCACCAAGACATGTTTTTGAAAATACTTCTTCCAAAAATACTTTAGAAAAATAGTTTTTCTAAAATTTTATCTGTTCTGGTAACCTTAAGCTCTGATACCACGTGTAACACCCCACGTCCATTAATGTCACTCACAAATGAATGCATTAACTTCCATGGAGGTTTTAAGTGAATATAGAACAGAAAAATTACAACAAGACAGATAATAAGTAGTACATGGAAATCTAAAACTTTATTTTATTGCAGCGGAAATTAAAGATGTTTGTTACATCATAAAACCATAAATCAGAGTCAAGTACAATATCCATCTTGATAAACAAAATACATAATCCCATTACATAAATAGCCATTAAAGAAGATAACAAGCTGGACTTTACTTCAACGGTCCAAGCTTTCCAAAAGAGAGATAAAGCAATCCAATCAAACTCCGCTAGAGCTGGGTCCACCCTGAGGACCTGGAGGGGAAAAAAGGATGGAAATAGAGGGGGTCAGACATAAAGTCTGGCGAGTATGATAATTCTAACAATACTATTATCAAAATAACTAGACTAAGGCATAAGCTGGAAAACAAGGAAATGTCTGTGAACTATTGGGTATGGAAGAGCAGATAAAGATAACGTTAAAGGCACACCTAATTACTAACGATTAATTACTACACTGCACCACACCAGTCACCCTCAAAGTTGATCCCACTTGCTTCACTCAGAAACTATATAAATAGCCTTGCGTACCCCTAGCTGACTACATAGGTGCCGTCTGCCCCTATCTCCACTAGGTGTACCCCACACCCACTTGCGATCGGGTCCCTACTCGTAGATACCCGTGATGGCCCCACAGTGGGGTGTATCACTCCCCTAAAGTGGCAACCTGATACAACTTGAGAATGCACGGCTTATACCTACACGATGCAACAACGTCTTACCTACCAGCCCGGGTCCACACATGCATATGAAACCCGTTGGACTTGCGTTGCCACCGCTACCCCGTTTTGGCCTCTTATAGTCAAACCCACTATGCGTGTCCCGTCCTCGACTTGGGTCGAGCCCATAAAGATACGTTTGGGATACTGGTTGAAATGGGCCCCCACAAGCTACCCACCTAAGCTTGTCCACTAGTACATCCCACTTAACCCTTTTAGTCATGTTCATTTACATGTGTGTTTGGTTAAGTCTTACTAATCGTATTTCAAATGCAACTAAAGGCAACCACTAGATTCCTCATGCCACCCAAGGCACCTACTTAACCCCCATGTCCCACCTTACATGTTATCTGGTTAAGTATTTCTTAATTCATTCAGGCCATAACCTCATAAAGACCTCTCACATTAGACTGGCATTTATGGTAGCTGGATTTGCCGGGCGGGTCCGGGCAGTCTTACACCATAAAAGAGTCTAACCTCGTGTCTTTACAACTGTTATGCTTTAGTTTGGGACTAGGACCTCTCACATTGGGCTGACATTTGTGACCACTGGATTTGCAGGGTGGGTCCGGGCAGGTTTACGTCACAAACGGTCCAACCTCGTGTCCTAAGCATTGATTAACACTTATAATCTTTTACCCAGTTTTAATAATTCCCTATTCAAATCATTAATTATTTCCAATTTTAATGATGTCCATAATTGACTCAATTATGGCCATCCACTTATGATATGCAAAATCATATCAATTGCACCCCAACTTCTTAATATTAAATCCTTAATATTACCCCTACCCCATGTTATACGTTCGCTTATTCAACGCAAAATATACGTTAGACTCGAATAGTCTAACTCATAGCACAAAGATAAATTATCACAACATATAGACAAATAAAACAAATCTAATCATAATAGGGGTGAAACTTGCATAAAACTACACATGTTAAGGATCTAAAGGTGTCAACTTGTTTGGTAAAATGTCACAACTTAAATGATATGATCATAACCCCAAATTCATGTATAAACTTGCATATGGGGTTTTATGCAACATAGTGATGGTGTGAACTAGCATCTAATACATAGAATTCACATATGTCATAGCATGATTCTAGATGTCATAATTCTAGATCTAAATAGATGTCATGGCATATGTTCATAATCTTTACTAATCAATCTAAACTTGCATACATGGTTTGCCATATAGATCAACATAGCCCAAACATTATGATTTGATTAACATGAACTAATTAGCATAGATAATAACATCATGACTTTATAACATGTATGATTTATCACAACTTTAGCATAGAAAGTTACAACCTATACAATATCATCATAGCATGATTTACAACATATAGGATATCATCATCACATAACATAGGATTTACATCATACATGATAGCATAAGGTTTTCAACAACATATATGACAATTCACATCATTTTCTTATGATCCAAATCACAACTTAATCTAATTAGTTTGCAATAATCTTGTTAAGATCATCATACTCACAATTGGAGAAGAAAGAGAGTCTTGATTTGCTTTAGAGTTGAGTAGAATTAGGGTTTTGATTAGCTTCCTTCCTTCTTAGTTGGCGGCGGCTACACTGAGTTCCATGGCGGCGGTATGACAGTGGCTATTCTATTTTTCATGTGAAATAGAGTGAGAGACTACCTAGGTATTTATAGAGTTTAGGATTTATTTAGACCATCAGATTAACTCAGAACTAAACTGAACCGTTAAATTTGCCAACTCTGCCCTAAAGACACATCAGCCAAACCCTAGCCGTCTGGACAGGTCGACACCCAGGTCGACTGCCCAGTCGACCTTGGGGGGGGGGGGTGTCGACTGCCCAGTCGACCTGGAGTGCTGGGCGGGAATTTTCCCACCTAGCCTGTTTGACTTCGAATTTTAAATTTTAAATTTTCTGAAATCTGTTTTGAATTTTCTGAAACTTCCGATGGCCATATCTCCTTCATACGAAGTCCAAATCACGCAAACTCGGACTCTATTTCGACCAGAATTCCGAGATGAACACAATGGCGCAACCCATTTCCCACAATTCTCACGTCTGAGATTAGTTATTCTTTAGTTTGTGAATATTAATATTAACAAAATTACGGGGTGTTACATTCTCCCCTCCTTAAAGGATTTCGACCCCGAAATCTTCAAGTCAAGAAGAATGTGTATCCTAACATCCAATCGTCCATCTACTCAACCATCAAACACATCCAATCTTCAAGTCAAGAAGAATGCTTTCATGTTTAAATGCACAGTGTGTGTATATGTCCATATCTAATGCAAAATCAGGCGGTCCACTGATTCGGTTGACCTCCTTAATGCAAATCATGATAGTGCCATGCGTCCATTATGTATGCAAAAGTTCCCTAATGCTACATATTATCTCTATATGCATGCACAATCATCATCTGAATGCAGCATCCATATGATAAAACAATCATCATACATCCATTTTACTAAGTACTTCCATTTATATGCAATATGCAATATGAAGTGACTGAGCCGATCTAGTGCCTAATAGTGTGTGTATATGCGTCCACGAGCAACCACTAGCAAACACATGCATCAACTTTGCATCCATCATACATAACATGTCTCAAACACATGTTTCAACCATAAGATTATCCTAACTAAAGGTCAAGGATACTAGCGTGAGGATACTCTAAAGGTAAGATAAGTACAAGCTAAGCGATAAAGGAGAAATTAAAAGACATACCCTCAAAAAGAAAAGGGTACAACGAACGCATCTTCTCTTCTGTCTCCCAAGTAGCATTGCTCTCATCATCTCCCCATTGTACTTTGATTAGTTTGACCTCTCGATTTCTCAGCTTCTTAATCTCTGACCCAAGAATGCGCGTAGGAGCTCGTCGAATCATCGCATCACGCTCTATCTCCAACTCTCTAAGCAAGCTCAGCTCTACCACCTCTGCGGTCTCGTGCAAGCACTTCCTCAAATGTGACACATGGAATACGTTGTGTACACCACCAAGTCTCTCAGGCAACTCCACTCTATACGCCATCTGTCCAATCTTCTCCTTAATAGGAAACGACCCTACAAACCTTGGTGCTAATTTCCCAACGGACCCAAAGCGAACAACGTTCCGTAATGGAGACACTTTGATAAAGACCATGTCCCCAACTTCAAACTCAAGATCCGTCCTCCTCTTATCCGCATAAGATTTCTGTCTATCTTGCGCTGCTTTCATCCTCCTTCGAATCAAGTCGATCTTTTCTGAAGTCTCTCTAATCATATCGGGCCCAAGTAAGATCTTATCCGTAGATTCCCACTAACATGTAGGTGAACGACAAGGTCGTCCATAAAGAGCTTCGAAAGGTGCCATGCCAATGCTAGACTGAAAGTTGTTATTATATGCGAACTCCACCAATGGAAGATGCTCTTCCCACGTACCCCCAAAGTCTAGGATACATAGCCTCAAAAGATCCTCTAGAATGCGATTCATCCTCTCGGTCTGGCCGTCCGTCTGAGGATGATACGCGGTGCTCAAACATAACTGAGTCCTTACCTCTTCTTGTAAGCTTCTCCAAAATTCGTTAGTGAAAATAGGATCGCGGTCGCTCACTATGCTAGAAGGAACACCATGCAAACGAACTATCTCTCGAACGTATATAGAAGCTAACCATGGAGCAGTCCTCTTACTCTTCACGGGAATGAAATGGGCTCTCTAAGTCTGTCTACTATAACCCAAATCCCCGTATTACCCTTCCTTGATCTTGGTAATCCATCCACAAAGACCATCGAGACACTTTCCCACTTCCATTGCGGAACCTCCAATGGGTGAAGCAACCTACCGGGTTTCTTTTGCTCTGCTTTTACTTGTTGGCACACCAAGCATCTAGCGACATACTCGACCACATCCCTCTTCATACCGACCCAAAAGAAAACTCGCTTCATGTCTTTGTACATCTTGTCCCCGCCGGGATGAATGGTCATCTTCGAATGATGTGCTTCGTCAAGAATAGCATTCCTCAAACCTTCGTTTTGAGGTACAGAAAGTATACTATCCCTACGTAACCAACCCTTATCATCTAGGGTATACCTACGGAGATGGCTTGATGACTCCCCTCTTTTGAGCTTTTCTACTAACTCAACCAACTGTGGGTCGTCTTGCTGTGCCTCGCCAATCCGTCCCAAAAGCGTAGGTCTGACCTCCAAGGATGCTAGCAAACCGGGTACAAATTCAACGGAAGGTCTAAAGTCAAACACAGAGATGAATTCTAAGTTTCGCCGCTCAACAAACAACGGGCTCAAGGACAACCTTTTTCTTCTTAAGGCGTCTGCCACCACGTTACCCTTGCCAGGGGTATATGCTATTTCGAAATCGTAGGACGCTAAGATCTCCATCCACCTTTGCTGCCTTAAGTTCAAGTCCTTCAGAGAGAATAAGTATTTTAAAGATTTATGGTCAGTGAATAATTCGAATTTCTCGCCAGGAAGATAATGACGCCAAGACTTAGGCGCGAAAACAATAGCGGCCAACTCTAGGTCATGTGTAGGGTAATGTTTCTCATGCGCTCTCAACTGCCTTCCACCATAGGCTATTAACCCTTCCCTCTTGCATTAAGACTGCGCCGAGTCCTGTCCCACAAGCATCGGTATAAATAGTAAACGGCTTACTCCCATCTGGCAGCACTAAGGCTAGAGCTGAGATCAAAGCTCTCTTTAAACGTTGGAACGCATCATCACAATCTATGTCCCATGTGAAAACTAGGTTCTTCTTCATCAGGCGTGTTAATGGAGCTGATATCTTTGCGAAGTCTTTGATAAACTTCCTATAGTAGCCAGCCAACCCCAAGAAACTTCTTACTTCGGTAGCATTTTTAGGGACTTTCCAATCTTGGATGGCCACCACCTTCGCGGGATCCACAACTATCCCTTCTTTGGAAACCACTTTCCAATCTCTTGTAAGCGAATTCCACCAAAGGTAGATGATCCTCCCATGTACCTCCGAAGTCAATAATGTATAATCTCAAGAGGTCTTCTAATACTCTATCGACTCTTTCCGTTTGGCCATCGGTTTGAGGGTAATAGGTCGTGATTAAGCATAACTGTGAGCCTACAGCCTCTTGTAAACTCTCCCAAAACTCGCCCGTGAAGATAGGGTCTCGATCACTCATGCTACTGGAGGGTATCCCATGGAGTCGAACTATCTCTTTAAGATATATGGATGCTAGAGATGAGGCAGTCCTTCTACCTTTAACAGGTATAAAGTGAGTGCTTTTAGTAAGCCTGTCCACTATTACCCAAATGCTGATATTGCCCCTTCTTGACCTAGGCAACCCATCTATAAAGTCCATCGAGATGCTACCCCATTTCCACTATGGGACCTCTAGAGGATGGGGCAGACCACCAGGCTTCTTCTGCTCCGCCTTGACTTGTTGGCATATTAAACACTCAGAAACAAATTCAGCTACGTCTTGCTTCATGCCATTCCAAAAGAAAACTTTTTTGATGTCTTTATACATTTTGTCTCTGCCTGGGTGTATGGTCAGTTTGGAATGATGTGCCTTTTCTAGAACCGACTTTACCGAATCCCTTGCTTGTGGAACGCATAGTCTTCCATCTCGTCTCAACCAGCCCTCGGCATCAATGGAGTACCTATTGAGGTGACTTAAAGTCTCACCCCTAATTAACTTGTCCACACATCGGCTAGCTGAGGGTCTTCTCTTTGCGCCGCTCCGATTGAGTCTAATAGAGTTGGCCGCACTTCTAACGTTGCTAGCAAGCCAGGTACAAAGTCAGAGGAGGGTTTGAAGTTAAAGCTTGCTATGAACTCCAAGCTTTGCCTTTCCACAAAGAAAGGGCTTAAGGTTAGTTTCTTTCTACTCAAGGCATCTGCTGCTGCATTGGCCTTGCTAGGAGTGTAGGAAATCTCAAAATCGTACGTGGCAAGAAACTCCATACATATTTGCTACCTCAAGTTGAGATCTTTCTACGAGAAAAGGTATTTCAATGATTTATGATCAGTAAATAATTCGAACCTTTCTCCTAGCAGATAATGTCGCCATGATTTAAGGGCGAAAACGATGGCAGCTAGTTCCAAATCATGAGTTGGGTAATTCTTCTCATGAACCTTCAACTGCCTTCCTCCATAGCAAACTACTTTGCCTTTTTGCATTAGGACATCGCCCAATCCTATTCTGCATGCGTCTGCGTATACAGTAAACATCTTGCTTCCATCAGGCAATGTCAGAACTGGGGTTGTTGTTAGAGCCTTTTTCAAACGTTGGAAAGCAATATTGCAATCCAAATACCAATTGAAAGCTAGGTTCTTCTTTGTCAACCTTGTAAGTGGAGCTGAGATTTTTGCAAAATCTTTGATGAACTTTCGATAAAATCCTGCTAGCCCGAGAAAGCTTCGGACTTCGGTTGCGTTTCGAGGAACCTTCCAATCTTGCACAGCAACCACTTTCGCAGGGTCCACAGCTATCCCCTCTTTGGACACCACGTGTCCAAGGAACCTAACTTCTTCTCTCCAGAAATGGAATTTGGAGAATTTTGCCTTCAACTGATGTGCACGGAGAGTATCCATGACTTCTTTTAGATGCTGAGCATGCCCTTCCTCATTCTTTGAGAAGATCAAAATATCGTCTACGAAGACCACCACAAACTTATTGAGGAACTCTCGGAACACCCTGCTCATTAAATCAACGAAGTAAGCGGGTGCATTTGTCAAGCCAAAAGGCATGACAAGCCACTCGAAGAAACCATCTGGAGTTCTGAACGCGGTCTTGTCAATGCTGTCTTCAGCCACTCTTAGCTGATGAAACCCGATAGCTAAATCTAATTGGGAGAAAACCGATGCAACTACAAGTTGGTCGAACAAATCATCTATTCTCGGGAGTGGGTGCCTATTCTTCTTGGTCAGCTTGTTTAGCTCCCTATAATTAACGCACAGGCGAAGCGAACCATCCGCTTTAGTTGCGAACACTACTGGAGCACCCCATTCAGAAATACTCCACCTTATAAACCCCTTCTCAAGCAATTCTTTAACATGCTTGCTGAGTTCTTTCCTCTCCCTTGGAGCCATGTGTCTAACAGGTAAAGCGATGGGTTTTGCATTGTCAATGAGGTATATGCAGAAGTCTATCTCCCACTTCGGAGGTAAGCACTTTACCTCTTCAAACACATCCGAGTATTCACGGACTACCCTTTCAGACTGCAAGTTCTCAACAGACGCATCAAGAGATTCTAGATAACAAAGCATAACGCAGTTCATGGGATTACAAGAAATTTCAAGAGTGTTACCGAGGCGAATCATGAGTCTAACTACTCTCTTTTCACAATCGAGGACGACACCATTACTGGATAGCCAGTCCATGCCTAGAATCAACCCATAGCCCGTGAAGCCCAAAACAAATTCATTACATCTAAACCCAAAGCTAAGTATAGAAATTTTCAAATCCAAACAAACCATTGACAAATAAGCTGAGCCCCCAATTGGATTT
Organism: Allium sativum; assembly: GCA_030737875.1. Taxonomy (NCBI): domain Eukaryota; kingdom Viridiplantae; phylum Streptophyta; class Magnoliopsida; order Asparagales; family Amaryllidaceae; genus Allium; species Allium sativum. The sequence goes on along the minus strand of CM060909.1, from coordinate 579,846,850 downwards.
GAAACACCCAAGGGATCCTCTACTATACTGGTGTCTAGGTGCAAAGATTCCACTAACACAGTAGATATAAAAGAGTGCGATGCGCCAGATCAAATAGTGTACGAACAGGATGATCAAAAAGATAGACTAAACTTTCGACAGAAATATTTCTACCTCGTTCTTGCGGAGGTGCTGTGAGAGCGTGAACTTGTCCTCCAGAGGAAGGTCCAGCTCCCTGCCCTTGCTTCCTTGGGCAGGCCCTAGCCATGTGTCCTGTCTTACCACAGTGGAAACAGCCACCCATCTTCCTTTTCTTCTTCTTGCAGTTTTTGACCAGATGTCTAGGAATGCCACAGAAATCACACTTTTTTTTGTCACGGGATTTTTTGTTCTTCCCGCCTTTCTTTGTATTAGCCTTCTTGTTCTATGACCCCTCCCCCTTCTTATCTTGAGGCACTTCTGCTTTTGCCTCTTTCTTGCCCTTGTCTTCCTCATGTAAGAGTGGCATGTCCACTAACCTCTCGTAAGTAGCCCCCATAGGTACATGGGTCATAGCCAAGATGTGAAGTGGCTCATTCAAACCCTTGACAAAACAGAGAGCCTTCTTATTAGGAGTATTCACTAAGTTTAGTCCAAATCGGGCCAGCTGATTGAATTGGTTGACATATTCCTTGACCGTCATACTTCCTTGCTTAAGAGATAAGAACTTTTCCAGCTGTAAACTTCGTTCAACTTGTGAGAGGAATTTCATCTCAAACCTCATTCTGAAATCCATACATGTTTCAAATGGTCTTTCAGCGTTAGTGACTTCCCACTAATAGGAAGCTTCGTCTTTGAGCAACCATACCGCCAACTGTATCCTCTGCTTATCGTCCACCTCGAAGATAACGAACAGGTCCTCAGTTTCTTTGAGCTAGTTCCTTGATTCTACGAATGATTCAGTTCTCTTGAAATCCTTTCCACCCATGTCCCTAAAGTCTCTACAAATCTTTGAGAAAGCATTTGCACGAGGAGGAGGAGGAGGAACCGCTCCAGCTGGAGGAGGAGGAATATCTGCTGGGCCTGCATCGTTGGCTCTAGCCTCTAAGTACCTCCTAAACCAGCCAGGTATCGGTACACCCTCTGGAAGGTTAAGATTCCTATACATGCTGAAACGAGAAAGAAAAGATTCAAAATGAAGGATAGAAAGATATTGCATATGGCTTTGGGGATTATGCCTTTTTAAATTTAAAACAACACTTTTTCTTGTAAAATGCTTCTTTATAATTCTTTTTGAAAATAGTTTTCAAAAAATCTTATATGATCAGGTAAACCTTTGCTCCGATACCAAGTGAAACACCCCATCTCCGTTAAGGTCACTCACAAAGGGAATGCCTTAACTTTGGTGGAGGGTCATAGGTACAAGACATAGAAAAATTTACAAGACAGATAAATATAAGCAGCGAAATTCAAATATTTATTGCATACGTGGTTCAATACAAAAGCATTACATCAAATTGTCTCAAAATAACTTCCAAAACATTACACAATAATTTATATCTTGATTTTTTAATAAAGAAGCATAATCCCTTAATAAAACTGCATAAATCCCCAAGTGTAGTGTTCAAAAGCCATAGCCAAGGTGAGAGAGTCCCAATCATACATCTACTTTCTTGAAGCTTGCAAAGAGTCTAAATAAGCTGGAGTATTCCCTCCCTATAGACTGGGGGGGACGGAACAAAAGAGGACGAAAGAAAACGGGTCAGAAAATAAGTCAGGTAGGTTTAGTGATTACTAGTATTTAACAAGGAAAGGGATCATGATAGTAATAATAGAACATAGGACAAAACCCTAATATAAGATAAGAGGAACATGTGATCGCACCCATTACTATAGTCTCTGCACCTACTTAACCATCGGTTCAACCAGCCCTACGTGTTCATAATAAACGATCCCCTTAATGATCGGCTCCTACTCGCATACATTCATATCCTGTGTCATTCGGCCCCGCTTGACTGTAGATACCTATGCTGGTCCCACCATGGGGTGTATCAGTCCCTCTAGTGGCAACCCGACATGATTCAAGATGCACAGTGTATACTACTGATGCCCAGTGCTTGTTTTTTCCACTCCGGAGTACGTGCACGCCCGTACTCCGTCGGAACCTACACTGATGCATCAACAGCTGACGTTTTGATCGCTTATAATCAGCCCAGTAATCGTGCCCCACCCTGCCTAGTTTCAGGGTGCATGATATATTTATGTGGGTTACTGCTGAAATGGGTCCCCGTTACTAGGGTTTTCTAATCAACATGTTTATTTGGTTAACTGTCCAAGTTTACCTAACCCCACCCATCCGTTTAGTTAACATGTTGAATCAGTTAAGTGTTTCCCCAATTGACTTAACCCTACCAATCCAGACTTAGCTTTAATTTATTCATTAAAGAACTAACCACTCACATTAGACAGGTCTTGTTGTGGTCACTGGATATGTCGGTCGATTCCGGGCAGATTTACACCACAACTCAGTCTAACCTCGGGTTCTTTTTGGGCTTGATGCACTAACCACCCACATTAGACATGTCTTGTTGTGGTCACGGGATATACCAGTCGGTTCCGGGTAGTTTTACACCACAACTCAGTCTAACCTCAGGTTAGGCATATTCGTCTTTTCTAAAGTCACATATTTTTTATATATGTCTAATTTCTTTTTGTAAATTAATTTTAATTTAATCATGCCATAATTATCCTTTGATTATGCTCACAATAAATGTATATCAAATATACCATTTTATGAACAAATCTATGCCATGAATTTTCATATTTTCCCATCATTATCCCCGTAGAACGTACGCATGAATCACATAAAATGTTGGGCTAGTAAATTATCCCAAACCCATAAACAAAAAGGGGTAATAAACAAGGGATATGAAATAAACATAAATTAGCATACATTTAACTTATCACGTGTAACTTGGCATAGAAGTATCATTAACTTAATTAAACGGGTAAAGGTGAACTTGTGATTAAGTTGGATCTTATTGTCTTGTAAACTTGATATAGGTCTAGCATGGAGGTTTAACATATAATCACAGTTTTAAACCATAACTTAGCATATTAACTTATGTATGTCAAAACATAAGAAAGCTACTATAAACATATTTAAATCACAACTTAGCATATTAACTTACGTGTGTTAAACATAAGAGAACAATTATAAACATATTCAAATCACAACTTAGCATGATGACTTATGTGTGTTAAAAATAAGAGAGCTACTATAAACATATTCGAATCACAACTTAGCATGATAACTTATGTATGTTAAACATAAGAGAGCTACAAATCAAATCTTGCAACATAAATAGATTCAACTTAACATGGATCTAAATATACATGAGTGTTGATCTAACATACAAGCATGTGCTTTAGATCAAAAACTTGCAAGTAACCACCAAATTATAACATGACATGTTTCACCATTTAGTTGGCATAATAAATCCATTACCAAATCATAACAGATTCTAATAACATTCAATATTGTATGTTCATCATCACAAACATATAGACATGATCAATCGCAACGGTAATTTAAGAATCAAACTTTATTTATCTTATACATAAGCATCATTCTATATTCGAATTACAACATGTCATGATTCATTTGAAAGAACGTTTAAATCTACGTAATAACCAACTTACCAAAAGGAATTCTTGATTTCTGAAATCTGAATTCTGAAATTGGTAAGCTCGCCTTTGATGTAGATCGTTGAATTTGATCACTTTAATTAGATTTTGATTCAGGTTTTTATCTTGTCTTTGACAGCTACTCCAAGTTCTCTATTGATGGCATGATATTTCCAAGATTATTTTTGTGTGATTTTTAGGTTTGAGCATTGGGTTGTTTATATAGAATTTCAATTTAATTTGAGCCGTTGGATGATCCTAGAGTTAACCACAACCATTCGGTCAGGATAGGGTGACACCTCAGCCCTAATAACTCAGCAAGGAGTCAGAAAGGACTCAGCAATGACTCACAGTATGGATCAAATCAACCAGAAAGCTGTGCAGGCTCTCAGCTCCGCCTGGGCGCACTTGGCAGATGCACCAGTGCAACTTTTGTACTGACGCACTTCCCAAGTGTGCCAGTGCATCTTTTGTACTGGCGCATTTCCCAAGTGCGCCAGTGCATGTTTTTTTTTCTTTCTTTCTTCTGGTTTTCTATTTAACTTTGTTCATCCATATCTCCTTCATACAGTGTCCGTTTTACGCAAACTCGGACTCTATCTCAAGCAGAATTTCGAGATGAACGCAATGGCATAACCCGTATCCCTTAATTCTAACATTTGAATTAATTATTCTTTGATTTGTTACTATAACATTAATAGAAAATACGGGGTGTTATAGACTAGGTCTGTTTCTAAGGTTCGCTCCTTATTTTTGGACCAAAGTCATGGAACCTGAAACACCCCACCTCCATTAAGGTCACTCACAAAGGGAATGCCTTAACTTCGGTGGAGCGTTTTAGGTAAAAGATGCAGATAAATTACAAGACAGACAAATAAAGCAACGGAAAATAAATAAAACCTTACTTTATTGATAAAACAATAGCTTGGTAAAACAGCTTGTACAAAGATTGTTTTCTAACACCAAGACACCAATACCCATTACAACAAAGCATCTGTCTTGTTTAACAAAATAAAGATGCATAAACTGACAATGATATTCCACAATTAAGCATGATTCAACCATAGCAGTGGAAAAGAGAGCTCAAAGCAATACACCAACTATTCTTCAAGCTTGGAAAGAGAAACAGTCCAAACTAAGCTGATATATTCCCTCCCTGACAACCCGTGGGAGGGGGATCAGAAGAAAAGAGGTGAAAACAAACTAGGTCAGACATAAGTCTGGTAAGTCCAATTATTACTAGCATTTAAATAGGAAAAGGATCATGCCAGAATGTGACGACAAGGAATTTCGCTCAATCCGAATCGATCGTTAAACCGACTAAGACCGTTCGAAACCCCTGATCGTTTTGAGAACAAGACAAATTGGAACGCAAGCAGAAGAACATTTCATTGCTTATTACAACAATTCCATCAGAATACAAGAATATACAGAGCATGAATAAATATTACACAGAAAAAATATCAGAGATTTAAATTACATTTAAATACATCGCAACAGAAATAATACAAAACAGAACTAGAAGAGATATACGGATACAGAGCTTTACGGATATCGTTCCAGCTGTAAATCAGGATCCTGTGAATATAAATCTGCAAAACCAAAACTACTAGCTTCCCGTGTGGAAATAGGGGCACACAGAGTTTAGGTTAAAACAATAAACTCCAGGTCAGTCATGTGACTGGTGTGAGAACTAAAATAGTTATTAATCTTTGTTTTTAAAGTTAGGTAAATCAAGGGACCACGCCATATAACAAGGAACGGTTTTCCTCCCAAGAAAACTAGTGCATAAAACAAATAGCGCAATGCTAAATAAAGAACAATGAAGCTATTATAAGACCCAGGTCCCATCACACAATGCAACGCAAGCCGGAGGATAGGGTTTTCCCTTATAATAGCCAAATATGCTTGATACGTGAAATTTCATCTTATATTATTACTATAAGTGAAGAAAACAATTTCAAATATAAATGTATCAATCATAGACGGCATGGGTACCATATATCATGTCGCCAATACTAGGCTCTACAATCAAAACCGCAAAATGTCATATTTGGAAATTAGATTTCCATCATGGTGGCTCCTGATTCGAAAGATCGATCGTGTAGTGCCATACACAACGGCTTACGTCTCAGCTAGAGAAAACACCGTAATGCACATCCACACTTTTGGGAAATCGAGTATCACTGCGGCTTACATCTCGGCGAGAGAAAACACCGCTTACCTTATCCCTCTGAGCACTAAGCTCAATCTCGGTCGACCGAATCCACGACACCACTAATGTGCCCATCCTCTAAAAAGCATACTGATCAAACCATCAGTTTACCACCATACCGGGGTGTGAGGCTCGCGAATTAACGCTATACACAAAACCGTGCTATATTAAAGCTGTGCTTTGGTCATCATCCACCAAACTTTGCTTTTCAACAAAAGTCTGGATCACTGCATCTCAGCATGCCACACTATCAATCCATATCGTACCACTGATTTCTGCCAATATATAACCTCTGAGCTCGTATGTATCAGAGAAGGGCGTTAAGCAAGAGAATAAATTCTCCGCTGCCAAACAGATATATATTTAGCAGAGATCAACAAATACAACATAAAGGAATACAATGTCAGACACACCATCCATTTACAAGTCCGTTCTAGGTCTGAACGAAATCGGAGGCACTTTCCTCGCATATCCGTCGACCTCCAAGTACGTCCGAACGGCTACTACTTTAGCCCCCTTCAAGGTAGCTACCCCCATCGTGAGCATCAGTAGCACCCATCCATTCGATGTGAAGATCGTCGATCTTGCACCGTCTTTAATCTCTTCGACTCGTCGTCGAATCAGTTATTCAGAATGGGTTATACCCGGACTTTCTGAATAACTCGCGTATCTTAATCAACAAGTGCTATAAAACACAATATACGCCTCATTCCAATTCAAAATATTCTTTTATTCAGATATTCACACTCCTAGGGAAAGGTTCCCATTAATTTTATCAAAGATAAATTCTTTTAAATTTATTCTTTAATCTTCCTTTGGATATCATTTCAAACCATATCATGGTTTCCAAACTAGTCGGGATTAGCGAACCACACCGAAGTAATTATTTATTTTATTTCCCAATCCCAACCTATTTATCCCATGGAGCAAAACTGTTATTACCCTGTAACTAATACCACGGTATTATCGATAAATTTAATTACCATTTCACGTTCAAATCTAATTAAAGATTTAACTATCGCTAGGAGTAAAACTGTTGATACTCCCCTTTCGATCATTTCCAAATTTTGATAATTTAAATTATCAATTCATATTTCAATCTAATTAAAGATTCATTAAAACTCCTTTTTCTGGGTTAAAGAACTAATGTCATTTAAAACATAGTTCACGATAAACTCAAATCACATTCTATTTCAATTCCAATTAAATATATTAGAAATTCTGGTTATTTAAAACCCATTTCAAATTCAATTTATTTATTTCAAAAATAAATTGATTTTAATTCTAGTTCAAAACTAGTTCATTTCGATAAAAATCTATTTTTATCTTTTCAAATATGGAGTTTTTCATCCCAGTTTTTCCCAAATCATTTCCTATGATTTTACACAAATTATAGATATTTTTAATAATTTTATCAAGGCCCGTACAGTCGGTTTTCAATAACTGCCACCGAACTGCACTTACAACGACCTTTTCCAAATTTGATTTGGACATAATTCCAAATCCAACCGTTAGATTTCAAATTTCTAATATTCATTGGAAAGTTCTTTTCGATACGAACCCAACGGTTCTGGTTTCAGGAGAATCCGACAGTCGGATCTCCCGCAACGTCAATTCGAAGTCAATGGTCGAAATTCGCGAACTGCTGTAGTGCGGCGCGTTCTATTCAGGCCATTATATTATATATAATATATACTTCGTTGATTTCCTTTTTAAAAACGAATTTTATAAATCATTTTAAATTCATTTCAAAAATAATTTCAACTTCATTTCAGATTCAAATCAAAATTGAATTTTCCCAATATAAATTCGTTTTAAATTCATTTCAATTCAATTCAAATTCGATTTCAATTCAATTCGATTTCTATTCAATTCAATTCATTATAAAAAATGAATATAATCGATATAAATATCATTCGCGTCAAAATAGCGCATCTCTAATCAACACGGCTTTATATTTTTCAATAACTTTGTTATTCTATTCAACAAATGAATATTTATTCTATTCAACACATGAATCTATATTTCTTTCACCACATGACTATTCTCAACAAATGAGTACTGTCAACACGTTAATATTTATTTTATAATATTCTTTATTTTCCCAATTGGAATGAGGCCCAATCAATTACCATATAATGTTAATTATATGGATTCCATGCAACACATGTATATAATAGCAACGATAATTAATCAACCATCATCCAAAGTGCACCACACAACTGCATAAGCATTAAATATAAATAATTAACGCTTACACAGTCTGTCGACCAATCGATCGACATACAATTAAATAATTGGGAATAGTGTACGCTAAATATCATCCCAACACCCGTGTGGGGTTTCAAACAATCAAACACAGATTTTATTTGTGCAGTTGGGCGATGTGTAAAATTTATCGTCCCAATCAATATCAGTCAAATCAGTGTATATAAACAAATCGTCCGATTCATTTATAAACATTTATTTCATTTTATATACACGTTAAAAATTATATTTTTAACTATATAAATATTTTATTTCATTCCACATCACACAATCAATTTTCACAACATAGCAACCAAACAAACAAGCCGTCCATGGTTGTGGACGACGGGTGTCGGGTGCTGCTAAGCACCGTCTGCATCCTAGTATATATTTTAAACTAGAAAATTAAAAATAAAAGTGAGGAGTTCTCACCGAACGCTAAACCCAACTCCACGACTCCTCATATGTAGGAAGTCTTGTCGTTCCCGCCGTTTGTCACTTTCGTTGCCCATATTCACTACATAGATAAAATTCGAATTTTTATATTCTCTACCTTATAAAAAGTATATTCTTATAATCTCTACTATATAGAAATCATATTTTTATTATCTCCACTGTATAAAAATCATATTTTTAATATGCCACTAGTATAAAAATTATATTTTTAACCTTTCTATATTATAAAAATTATATTTTTATTCTCAAATAAAGGTAGAATTTTAATTTCAAAACCATGTGTATAAAAATCCAATTTTTATCCTTCTACATGATTAAAATTATATTTTTATTACGTTATATATAAAATAAAAATCTCACCTTTAAACAATTAAAAATCTAATCTTTTCATATAAAAAAAACGAATCCTTATCATTTTAAAAATCAGATCTCTATCACTTTAAAAATAGAATCTGTATCACTTTAAAAATCGAATCGTTCATGTATAAAGTTCTCATCTATCATGTATATAAATCTCGACTTCATATATTTATAAAAACCAAATCTTTTATACATATAAAAAAAATCAAACCTTTATTAAGCTACATATATGATAAAAACATTTTTTTCCTATGTTAATACATATTTAAAAAAATAATACATTTTCTTTAAACAAAAACATATATGATTTCAGAATTATAACCTAATTAAAAATCAGTCTTTTTATAATAAATAAATAAAAACAAATAAAAAAACTATAAAACTCACTTTGATTTCGTTTTTCTGCGTAATGGGGGGTTTCACCGTTGGAGTGATGGTCGGAGGAGGGCGGTTTGAGGTCGGGGAGGCGCAACAGGTGGTCTGGTGGTCAGCAAGGGGGTGGCGGCGGCTTCAATTCGAGGAGGGCTAGGGTTTTGGGGTGGTTTAGGGCCTACAGCGGAGGAGAGAGGGAGGGGGAAGAGGAGGTCGGCCGCCTGCGTCGGAGGACTGGCGGCGCGACGATGGAGTCCCCAGGGTGGCGAGCGGCGATCTGAATCCAGGCGTTAGTTTTTTATATTCTTCCTTCAGATCCGATAATGACGGGGGTAGGGGAGAGATAAAGTGGCGTTGACTTATGATAATAATATATATATATATATATTTAATTTAATTTAAATCCAAAAAGTAACTTTTTCTTTCGAACTCGAAATCGAACCCACCGCCTGTTGTTCATAGCTAATTACCCCCATTCCGAACACAATGTGTAACACCCCGCCTCCGCCAGGGTGACTCTTGCAAGCACTCTGACTTTGGAAGGGCGTTTGAATCAGGTAAACATGCATAATGATATATCAAGGCAGAACAAGAACATATGTATATATGTAAACAGAGTAAATAACATAGATAAAACAGCCGAAGATTTCAAACCATTTCAAAACAAGTCTGGTACAACATAATGTCAACTTTCCAAATACACAAGTCTAGATAAAAACAACATTGCTGAAAAACTGAAATACATAAGTACTATCCCCAAATAAGTGATAACCATAGCTAGCTTCATGTCAAGACCATACATGAGCTAAAATCCCATAAGCAAGCGATCAAAAATCCAAGCTAAGCTCCAATATTCCCTCCCTGAGAACCTGGGGGGGGGGGGGGGGAACGGAAGAAAAGAGGCGAAAGAAAACAGGTCAGTCAAAAAGACTGAGCAAGCCCTACTACCATCAATGTAAACTAATAAAGTTAACTGGCATGAGAAGCAGGTATGACCATAAGGATAACAACATACTAGCATGGTGATTAACTAACAAGGTGGATAAAGGTGTCATCGCATAATCAGGTTTAAGGTTGCACCACAGGTGTACTAGCAAACTAACATGACTGGAATAAACAAGTATTGATCCCTTGGCCCAAGCTTTGGCCCAATAACATGAAATGACCCTAATACAAGGTCTAACCAAACGGTCTAGTCGATCGGCTCCCTAAGCCTAACTCGTCACGTGTTGGTGTCAATACGGCCCAAACATAATTGTAGTCGAACTGTGCCGGGTCCACCCTTCGGGTGTATCAAGCCCTAGGGTGCCAACCCCTGGACACCATAAACATGAGTGCATAGTCTCGATCTACTGGTACCCATGGGTGAGTTCTCCAAATACGGACTACATGCACGACCATAGTCCGTCCGAAACTACATCGGCGTACCACCCGGCCGTCGTTTATTTGGTCGCTTACCTCCAGCCCAGTAATCATGCCCCCTCCCTAGCCTAGTCCACTAGGGCTTTAATGATACAAACTGGGATTACTGCTGGAGTGGGCCCCCATTGCTAGGATTTTTCTAGTGGGTTAAGTACGGTTTAACCCTCTTGATAATCATGGATTAACTTAGTTAAGTGTAACGATGAGTTCACGACTTAACCCTGACTAATCTACCAAGCCCAAATTGGTTAAGTATTAAGTGGACCATGACTTAACCCTAATCACGAGGCATTAGTTAATTTACTGCGCCTTAACCTCTCACATTAGACCTTGTTGTGGTTACTAGTTAAGCCGGGCGGGTCCGGGTAGCTTTACACCACAACTTGGTCTAACCTCGGGTTCAAGGTACAACATGGCCAACTTCTCACATTGGGTCCTATTGTTTGTAGCAACTAGTTAAGCCGGTCGGTTCCGGGTAGGTTTACGCTACAAACTCAACCCAACCTCGAGTTGGTCACACTTATCTTTTCTAAGTGTCATGTCCATCATGTTTCCAAAACATGTTACAAATTTTCAAGCAATTGGGTAGACCTAACTTAATAGGTAAATTCCCAATGGGTAGACCTAACTTAATAGGTAAATTCCCAAGCTTATGTTTTATGTCTTTTAAGTTTACCCAACCCCAAACGCAATCCCATCGCTTACATATCGCAATAGCGCATAAAGGATAGAAAGAGGGAACTTGGCATAATCATGACATAAAGGTATTGAAGCCACAAGTTTAACATGGTGGCATATGAAATGTTCATATGTTCATACACTTGCATATTACATTTTTAGGCCTCAAAAGCATGCATAAAACCAAACTTAGCATATTGGTGATACATGGTGATAAATAACATGTAGAAATGGCCATAAGTTCGCATTTAGCCTCACATGCAAGTTATCATAAGAGATATGATAACTTACATGTTGCCAAAATGCAACCTTTAGCATAAAGCTTGGAGTTTTAAGCTCATAAACCCAAGATAAGATTGCATAACATGATAACATGAACAAAAGGATCAACCCAAACTTGCATAACATAACTTGCATATCATATGACAAACTTGCATATCAAACTTGCATAACATAACTTGCATATCATATGACAAACTTGCATATCAAACTTGCATAACATAACTTGCATATCAAACTTGCATAACATAACTTGCATATCAAACTTGCATAACATAACTTGCATATCAAACTTGCATAACATAACTTGCATATTAAACTTGCACAATATAACTTGATGAACTTGCATAACACATCATAGTAAACTTGCATAACACATCATAGTAAACTTGCATATCATGGCAAACTTGCATATCATACATTTAACTTTAGAGTTTAAGTATGAAAGTAGAATAGGGCTTACAATACTTATGAAGGCACAAAAGATATGACAAAGCCCTTATGCAATCAAATAAACCCAAAATGCAAGCTCTAACATAAAAACCCTTGAGCCAAAATGATCAAAACTCTTTCTTTATGATGCAAATGTAGAAACTTGACTTGAATGCAAGCTAATGATGCTCATACAAGTTTGAAAACACTTGTATGCATGGAAAATCACTTAGAAATTTATTTAGGAATTTTATGAAGAGAGTGGAAGCCATGAGAGGATTGATTTTGCCATAGTTTAGTTACTAAAATGAATAATGATGATTTAGGGTTAGGTTAGGGCCTTATTTATAGAGATTATGACTAGTTCTAGCCTTAGGATTAAACCCTAGTTCCAATCTCAGCCCTCAAAACCGAATCTGGCCCCCAAACTCAACACAATCTCAAAATGGTGCACCAGGCTAAACAGCCCGGCTGGACCAAGTCGACAGCCAAGTCGACAGGGCTGTCGACTTGGGTCCAACCAAGTCGACTCCCAAGTCGACAGGGCTGTCGACTTGGGTGCTCTGGCGGGAATTTTCCCGCCTGGCCCAAACTGGCCCAAATTTCCAAATTCAAACTTGAATTTGAAATCTTTTTTTGCTTTGGAATTTTCTGAAAACTTCGTTGGGCCTTAATCGGGTCATACGGACTCCGATTTTCGAAAACTCGGACTCTATTTCGCGTATTTTTCCGAGACGAACGCAATGGCATAGCCCGTTTCCCTTGATTCAGATTTTAGAATTAAATTCTGCCTCGATTTACGTTATAATAGGTTATTGAAAATACGGGTTGTTACATTCTCCCCTCCTTAAAGGATTTCTTCCCCGAAATCTTCAAGTTAGGAAGAACGTATCCTACCATCCAACATCCATCTACTCAAAACATCATCCACGAGCAATCATTGTCCTTACAAGATTCTAAATGTTGTATGAACATATGCAAAGGTGTGTGTATATGTACTTATCTAATGCAAATATCATCAATGCGAATTATGTTAGTGAAATGAATCCATATGTATGCAATTCCTAACATAATGTATAACATCTATATGTGTGCACATCACATACATCCATATGCAACATCCATGTGATAACACAAAAATTTCCATCCATGAATAAGCGTAAACACTCATGCATATGCAATATGAGGAGTGTGTGAGCCGATCTAGTGCCTAACGTGTATAATGCATCCACGGGTAACCACTTGCAAATACTTGCAAACATCAATCATAACATGTTTCAAACACATGTTTCATCCAAAGGGTTTCTACCTAAGGTTCTCATGACGAGATTAACACGATAAACTAGATGATCAAGATCAACATGGATAGCAAAAGATATGCTACAAAGAGATCGGGAAGATAAGCAGGATATACTCCTTTCGGATTACAAGAAATCCCTTCCTAACCCAACCCATATTCTATAAAAGCCCAAAAGGTTTAGTCAACCTAATGGACCCCCTTCAAACCCTGACATGTATTACTAGCCAATAAGTCATACCTCCCGACAGAAATAGGACCGAAAATGGGACCGAGAGGATATACATAAAAAGATAACATGCGAGTAAGTTCCGCAGGAAAGCAAGGATCAAGGATATACTCTTAGAAAGAGATATGATGCGCGTATCTAGCCTTCAATATTCTAAGTCACGTTTCCTTGAGCTTAACTCCACTGTGCTTTGACCGTCTTTTACCTCATGATTTCTTAGCTTCTTAACTCTTATTTCCAAATATGAGTTGGAACCCATTTCCTCTCGTCTTCCTCTTTCACCTACTCTTCTATCATTCTTGGCTTAAACATAACTATGACCTCATGGTTTCATGCAAGCTCTCCAAAATTCACTAGTGAATCCTGGATCTCGTTTACTTACGATAAAGTATTCCACGCAGCAGAACTCTTCTTGAAAATACCAATCCACGTTGCCAATGAACCATCCGCCTGCAAATGATAGGCCGTGCTTAGATTCAGTCGCTTGCCCACGACTTCCCGTAGACTATCCCAAAGCTGGCTAGTGAGTCATGGTTACTAACTATACTTTTAGGGAACCTCGTGCAACCGCTTTATTTCTTGAAAGTAAACTGTCGCTAGTTATGATGCAGTCCTTTCGCTCTTTACCGGAGTGAAATAAGCACTCTTCGTGAGTCTACCTACTATGACCCACATGCTCTTATTCCCTTTCTTGATCTAGGTAGTCCATTCACGAAATCCTTCGTGACGCTTTTCCCTCTTCCATTGCGGGGACCTCTAATGGATATAATATCCCACCGGGCTTCTATGACTCGGCCTTTAACCTGTTGGCACAACATGCACCTTGGGACAAACTCGGCCACCTCCTCGGGTGATGTGCATCTTCAAGAACCTTCTTGCTCTCATCGTGTCTTAGCCATCCCTTGTCATCTACAGCGAGGTGACTTACCATCTCGCCTCGAGTCAACTTGTCCATGATCTCGACTAACTGCGGGTCTTCTTTCTGTGAAGTCCCTACTTGATCCAGAAGGGTAGGTCTAAGCTCAAGGGACGCTTACTAACTAACTAAACTGAGAGAACTTCTTACTTCGGTTGCATTCCTTGGAGTCTTCCAATCCTGAACTGCAACTACTTTAGCGGGATCCACCGCTAAGCCTTGCTTAGAAACTATGTGCCCAAGGAATCTAACTTCCCTTCTCCAAAAGTGGTACTTGGAGAACTTGGCCTTCAACTGATGCGCTCTAAGCGTATCCATCACCTCCATGAGATGTCTAGCATGCTCTTCCTCATCCTTAGAGAGGATCAGAATATCATCTATAAAGATTACCACAAACTTGTTCAGGAACTCCCTAGACACCCTACTTATCAAGTCCATGAAGTAGGCGGGTGCATTAGTCAAACCGAATGGCATGACCAGCCATTCTAAGAATCCATCCGGAGTTCTGAACGCAGTCTTGTCTATACTATCTTCAGCTATTCTGAGCTGATGGAACAGATGTTCCTACAAGCTGATCAAACAAATCATCGATCCTTGGCAATGGTTGTCTATTCTCCTTGTTTAACTCACGATAATCAACACAAAGTCGAAGAGAACCATCTGCCTTGGTAGTAAATACTACAGGCGCTCCCCATTCAGATATACTTCATCTAATGAAGTTCTTCTCAAGCAACTCCTTGACTTGCTTTCTTAACTCTCATCTTGCGGGGCCATGTGCCTTACCGGCCATGAAACTATCTTGGCATTATTAACCAGATAAATGCGGAAATCTATCTCTTGTTTAGGGGTAACCCCCTTCACTTCCCCCAAGATATCAGGATATTCTCGGACCACCCTCACCGATTACAAACTATCGATAGACGAATTGAGGGATTCAAGACAACACAACATGACGGGACTCATAGGGTTACTAGAAATTTTTAGGGTATTACCAAGGCGAGTCATGAGCCTCTCAACCCTATGCTCAAAAATCAAGGATGGCTCCACAACTGGACAATCCATCCATGCCCAAAATCAACCCATACCCGATGAAACCGAGAATATAAGCATCACACGAGAATTCAAATCCACCTAGATAATAGACAAATGGGCGGAACCCCCAATTGGATTTGAAACACACATGGGATCATTAACTAGACTAGTACTTAGGTGCAAACTTTCAGCTAGATCAGACGAGATAAACTATGCGATACACCACAATCAAACAAGGTACGAACTGGGAAAATCAGAAATATATACAAGACTTTCAACAGAAATACTACCTCGATCGGGAACTGGAGCGGTATTGGGAGCATGAACTTGCCCTCCCGAAGGTCCAGCACGCTGAGTCTGACCCTGGCCTTGCCCTCGCTTCTTCGGGCAATCCCTAGTGAAGTGTCCAAACTCACCACAATGAAAGCCTTCGCCATTCTTCCTTTTCCTCTTCTTACATTCCTTAATAAGATGCCCAACTAATCCGCAATAATAGCACTTTCCCTTTTTGTTATTGCCCTTGTTGTTGTTCCCCTTGTTTCCTTGACTCTTGTTCTTGTTCTTATTGCCTTGACTGCTCTGACCGCTTGGATTACCCTGATTTCCTTTCCACTGGGAATCAGTCTTCTTGGCTTGAGTACCATTCATCTTGATCTCTTTCTTGTCACTCCTATTCTCTTCATTGAGTAGGGCCATATTCACCAAACTTTCGAAAGTTGCCCCCAAGGGTATATGAGTCATGGCTAAACCATGTAATGGCTCGTTTAATCCTAGGGCAAAGTATAGGGCCTTCTTCGGAGCTGTGTTAACCAAGTCTAAACCGACCCGAGCCAGTTGATTAAAATTATCTATGTATTCCCTAATAGTCATGTCCCCTTGCTTTAGTGATAGGAACCTTAGTCCAAACCTTCCCCGAAAGTCATCCCAAGTCTCAATTGGCCTAATAGCAGTGGTGACCCCCCACCAACGTGCAGCTTCTTTCTTTAGCAACCATACTGCCAATAAAACCTTCCTACGGTCATCTATATCAAAGGAGGAAAAAAGATCTTCGGTTTCTTTCAACCAATTCCTTGCCTCTACATAAGTCTCGGTTCCAATGAAATTCTTGCCACCCATCGCCTTAAAGTCTTGGAAAATCTTTGCGAAGTCAGCTTGAGGATGCTGAGGGGGAGAAGGAAGAGGAACCTCAGCGACAGGAGGAGGAGGAACATTAACTACCGGAGGAGGAGTAACATTTGCGGGGTCGGCTTCGGTCGCCCTAGCCTCCAAAAGTCTCCTATACCAAACAGGTACGTGTACTCCCTCCGGAATAGCAAAGTTATCGGCCATCCTGAAAACGAAGAAAAAGATAGATTCAGAATGGAGAAAAACGAAGGAATTTTGCTAATGGCTTTTTGGGGAATAGCCTTTAAAATAAACTAGACTTTTCTTTGGAAAATACTTTATACTTGGTTTTGAAAATAGTTTTTCAGAAGTTTTCTAAAAACCTTTTTGTTCCTTCTCGTAAACCATATGCTCTGATACCAAATTTAACACCCCGCCTCCGCCAGGGTGACTCTTGCAAGCACTCTGACTTTGGAAGGGCGTTTGAATCAGGTAAACATGCATAATGATATATCAAGGCAGAACAAGAACATATGTATATATGTAAACAGAGTAAATAACATAGATAAAACATCGGAAGATTTCAAACCATTTCAAAACAAGTCTGGTACAACATAATGTCAACTTTCCAAATACACAAGTCTAGATAAAAACAACATTGCTGAAAAACTGAAATACATAAGTACTATCCCCAAATAAGTGATAACCATAGCCAGCTTCATGTCAAGACCGTACATGAGCTAAAATCCCACAAGCAAGCGATCAGAAATCCAAGCTAAGCTCCAATATTCCCTCCTTGAGAACCTAGGGGGGGGGGAGGGAGGGGGGGAACGGAAGAAAAGAGGCGAAAGAAAACAGGTCAGTCAAAAAGACTGAGCAAGCCCTACTACCATCAATGTAAACTAATAAAGTTAACTGGCATGAGAAGCAGGTATGATCATAAGGATAACAACATACTAGCATGGTGATTAACTAACAAGGTGGATAAAGGTGTCATCGCATAATCAGGTTTAAGGTTGCACCACAGGTGTACTAGCAAACTAACATGACTGGAATAAACAAGTATTGATCCCTTGGCCCAAGCTTTGGCCCAATAACATGAAATGACCCTAATACAAGGTCTAACCAAACGGTCTAGTCGATCGGCTCCCTAAGCCTAACTCGTCACGTGTTGGTGTCAATACGGCCCAAACATAATTGTAGTCGAACTGTGCTGGGTCCACCCTTCGGGTGTATCAAGCCCTAGGGTGCCAACCCCTGGACACCATAAACATGAGTGCACAGTCTCGATCTAATGGTACCCATGGGTGACTTCTCCAAATACGGACTATGTGCACGACCATAGTCCGTCCGGAACTACATCGGCGTACCACCCGACCGTCGTTTATTTGGTCGCTTACCTCCAGCCCAGTAATCGTGCCCCCTCCCTAGCCTAGTCCACTAGGGCTTTAATGATACAAACTGGGATTAATGCTGGAGTGGGCCCCCATTGCTAGGATTTTTCTAGTGGGTTAAGTACGGTTTAACCCTCTTGATAATCATGGATTAACTTAGTTAAGTGTAACGATGAGTTCACGACTTAACCCTGACTAATCTACCAAGCCCAAATTGGTTAAGTATTAAGTGGACCATGACTTAACCCTAATCACGAGGCATTAGTTAATTTACTGCGCCTTAACCTCTCACATTAGACCTTGTTGTGGTTACTAGTTAAGCCGGGCGGGTCCGGGTAGCTTTACACCACAACTTGGTCTAACCTCTGGTTCAAGGTACAACATGGCCAACTTCTCACATTGGGTCCTATTGTTTGTAGCAACTAGTTAAGCCGGTCGGTTCTGGGTAGGTTTACACTACAAACTCAACCCAACCTCGAGTTGGTCACACTTATCTTTTCTAAGTGTCATGTCCATCATGTTTCCAAAACATGTTACAAATTTTCAAGCAATTGGGTAGACCTAACTTAATAGGTAAATTCCCAATGGGTAGACCTAACTTAATAGGTAAATTCCCAAGCTTATGTTTTATGTCTTTTAAGTTTACCCAACCCCAAACGCAATCCCATCGCTTACATATCGCAATAGCGCATAAAGGATAGAAAGAGGGAACTTGGCATAATCATGACATAAAGGTATTGAAGCCACAAGTTTAACATGGTGGCATATGAAATGTTCATATGTTCATACACTTGCATATTACATTTTTAGGCCTCAAAAGCATGCATAAAACCAAACTTAGCATATTGGTGATACATGGTGATAAATGACATGTAGAATAGGGCTTACAATACTTATGAAGGCACAAAAGATATGACAAAGCCCTTATGCAATCAAATAGACCCAAAATGCAAGCTCTAACATAAAAACCCTTGAGCCAAAATGATCAAAACTCTTTCTTTATGATGCGAATGTAGAAACTTGACTTGAATGCAAGCTAATGATGCTCATACAAGTTTGAAAACACTTGTATGCATGGAAAATCACTTAGAAATTTATTTAGGAATTTTATGAAGAGAGTGGAGGCCATGAGAGGATTGATTTTGCCATAGTTTAGTTACTAGAATGAATAATGATGATTTAGGGTTAGGTTAGGGCCTTATTTATAGAGATTAGGAATAGTTCTAGCCTTAGGATTAAACCCTAGTTCCAATCTCAGCCCTCTAAACCGAATCTGGCCCCCAAACTCAACACAATCTCAAAATGGTGCACCAGGCTAAACAACCCGGTTGGACCAAGTCGACAGCCAAGTCGACAGGGCTGTCGACTTGGGTCCAACCAAGTCGACTCCCAAGTCGACATGGCTGTCGACTTGGGTGCTCTGGCGGGAATTTTCCCGCCTGGCCCAAATTGGCCCAAATTTCCAGATTCAAACTTGAATTTGAAATCTGTTTTTGCTTTGGAATTTTCTGGAAACTTCGTTGGGCCTTAATCGGGTCATACGGACTCCGATTTTCGAAAACTCGGACTCTATTTCGCGTATTTTTCCGAGACGAACGCAATGGCATAGCCCGTTTCCCTTGATTCAGATTTTAGAATTAAATTCTGCCTCGATTTACGTTATAACAGGTTATTGAAAATACGGGTTGTTACACAATGGGATATGTTTCGCAAGCCAATCTCATCGTTTCGACCAGTTTTCGTCAAATTTAAAATGTAAATTAATATAACGCTCAAATTTGATTTTAACGCACATTTCGATTTACTGGGGTCACATACTAACTCGAAAAATTCCAAAAAAATATTTTCTAGCTTCGTATTGATGATAGGGTCCCAACAAAACTTCCGGGTTGTTACAATCTCCCCCACTTGAAACTTTTCGTCCCCGAAAAGGAACGAAGTCGAAAGTCGTTTAACTAATCGACTCGACTTCCATTGTTTTATTTATGGCTTAAGTTCTTCAACTTTTCAGTTTCTAAGAACTTTTCAAATTTTTCAAAAATTTGGCTAACACCCTAAATTTTTGAATTTTTTTGCCATAACCTCCCCTGCACCGAGGACTTCGGGATATTTCATATAGCCTCCTATGGCCTTCTTCAATCCAAAAGAAAAAGAAAAAGCCAAGCGGCTAGCCAATTGGCTCATAAAATCATCACCACCCAAACAAAATAGTAAATTATGGTAAACATGTACCTATTTGTCGGGCAAACAATTTTATTTCTCTTCTCTAGCCTCCTTGCTATGACCTGTTCAATGTATGTACATGTATATGCATGCAATTCTAACAAATTTTCAATACAGTTCAGTTTTTGATTCAATTAGGCCAAATGGTTCAAAATTATCAAACAAATAAACAACACAACCATCAATCAATTAGTTGATTAGAATTTCAAACCATAACTCTAATATATCGTCAAAAATCATATTTTTCATGCCAAATCACAACAAATAATCCTATGTAAGTTTTGGTTCTCACACAAGTCTGATGGAAATATATAGATATCACACCTTCGAAACACGAACATAGATGCTGATGATGCACGTGCTATCATTAGTACCATCTCCGGGCGACTAGAGTGTGATCCTATATCTATCCAGTATATTAAAACTTCGAATATACGTTCATGACGCATATATGCAAAATCTTTATATACTAAATTGTCCAAATTCAAAATAAATAAATATTCAAATACGTAAACTTGAATTTAACTTTCAAAACAAAATTGTTTTCATTTGAAAAATATACTCTTTACACTTGTTCTAGGATACTACTGATCCTATCTCTAACGAGTCATTCTCTTTGGATATTACTAATCCAATTTTTGATGAATTCTTTCATATGGTTCTAATGTGTCATGTTCTCTAGCTTTGTAAACTAGATCTCTAATACCAGAATGTGACGACAAGAAATTTGGCTCAATCCGAATTGGTCGTTAAACCGACTAAGACCGTTCGAAACCCCCGATCGTTTTGAGAACAGGACAAATTGGAACGCAAACAGAAGAACATTTCATTGCTTATTACAACAATTCCATCATAATACAAGAATATACAAAGCATGAATAAACATTACACAGAAAAAATATTTATAGATTTAAATTACATTTAAATACATCGCAGCGGAAATAATACAAAACACAACTAGAAGAGATATACGGATACAAAGCTTTCCGGATATCGTTACAGCTGTAAATCAGGATCCTATGAATATAAATCTGCAAAACCAAAACTACTAGCTGCCCATGTGGAAATAGGGGCACCCAGAGTTTAGGTAAAACAATAAACTCCAGGTCAGTCATGTGGCTGGTGTGAGAAGTAAACAATTATTAATCTTTGTTTTTAAAGTTAGGTAAATCTAGGAACCACGCCGTATAACACGGAACGGGTTTCCTCCCAAGAATACCAGTGCATAAAACAAACAGCGCAATGCTAAATAAAGAATAATGAAGCTATTATAAGACCTAGGTCCCATCACACAATACAACGCAAGCCGGAGGATAGGGTTTTCCCTTATAATAGCCAAATATGCTTGATACGTGAAATTTCATCTTATATTATTACTATAAGTGAAGAAAACAATTTCAAATATAAATGTATCAATCATAGACGGCATGGGTACCATATATCATGTCGCCAATACTAGGCCCTACAAACAAAACAGCAAAATGTCATATTTGGAAATTGGATTTCCATCATGGTGGCTCCTGATTCGAAAGATCGATCGCGTAGTGCCATACACAACGACTTACGTCTCAGCTAGAGAAAACACCGTAATGCACATCCGCACTTTTGGGAAATCGAGTATCACTGCGGCTTACGTCTCGACGAGAGAAAACACCACTTACCCTATCCCTCTAAGCACTAAGCTCAATCTCGGTCGACCGAATCCACGACACCACTAATGTGCCCATCCTCTAAAAAGCATACTGATCAAACCATCAGTTTACCACCATACCGGGGCGTGAGGCTCGCGAATTAACGCTATACACAAAGCCGTGCTATATTAAAGCTGTGCTTTGATCATCATCCACAAAACTTTGCTTTTCAATAAAAGTCTGGATCACTGCATCTCAGCATGCCACACTATCAATCCATATCGTACCACTGATTTCTGCCAATATATAACCTCTAAGCTCGTATGTCTCAGAGAAGGGCGTTAAGAAAGAGAATAAATTCTCCGCCGCCAAACAGATATATATTTAGCAGAGATCAACGAATACAATATAAAGGAATACAATGTCAGACACACCATCCATTTACAAGTCCGTTCTAGGTCTGAACGAAACCGGAGGCACTTTCCTCGCATATCCGTCGACCTCCAAGTACATCCGAACGGCTACTAGTTTAGCCCCCTTCAAGGTAGCTACTCCCATCGTGAGCATCAGTAGCACCCATCCATTCGATGTGAAGATCGTCGGACTTGCACCGTCTTCAATCTCTTCGACTTGTCGTCGAATCAGTTATTCAGAATGGGTTATACCCGGACTTTCTGAATAACTCGCGTATCTTAATCAACAAGTGCTATAAAACACAATATACGCCTCATTCCAATTTAGAATATTCTTTTATTCAGATATTCACACTCCTAGGGAAAGGTTCCCATTAATTTTATCAAAGATAAATTCTTTTAAATTTATTCTTTAATCTTCCTTTGGATATCATTTCAAACCATATCATGGTTTTCCAATAGTCGGGATTATCGAACCACACCGAAGTAATTATTTATTTTATTTCCCAATCCCAACCTATTTATCCCATGGAGCAAAACTGTTATTACCCCATAACTAACACCACGGTGTTATCGGTAAATTTAATTACCATTTTACGTTCAAATCTAATTAAAGATTTAACTATCGCTAGGAGTAAAACTGGTGATACTCCCCTTTCGATCATTTCCAAATTTTGATAATTTAAATTATCAATTCATATTTCAATCCAATTAAAGATTCAGTAAAACTCCTTTTTCTAGGTTAAAGAACTAATGTCATTTAAAACATAGTTCACGATAAACCAAAATCACATTCTATTTCAATTCCAATTAAATATATTAGAAATTCTGGTTATTTAAAACCCATTTCAAATTCAATTTATTTATTTCAAAAATAAATTGGTTTTAATTCTAGTTCAAAACTAGTTCATTTTGATAAAAATCTATTTTTATTTTTCCAAATATGGAGTTTTTCATCCTAGTTTTCCCCAAATCATTTCCTATGATTTTACACAAATTATAGATATTTTTAATAATTTTATCAAGGCCCGTACAGTCGGTTCTCAATAACTGCCACCGAACTGCACTTACAACGACCTTTTCCAAATTTGATTTGGACATAATTCCAAATCCAACCGTTAGATTTCAAACTTCTAATATTCATTGGAAAGCTCTTTTCGATACGAACCCAACGGTTCCTGTTTCAGAAGAATCCGACAGTCGGATCTCCCGCAACATCAATTCGAAGTCAATGGTCGAAATTCGCGAACTGCCGCAGTGCGGCGCGTTCTATTCAGGCCAATATATATATATATATATATATATATATATATATATATAATATACTTCGTCGATTTCCATTTTAAAAACGAATTTTATAAATCATTTAAAATTCGTTTCAAAAACAATTTCAACTTCATTTCAGATTCAAATCAAAATTGAATTTTCCCAATATAAATTCATTTTAAATTCATTTCAATTCAATTCAAGTTCGCGTCAAAATAGCGCATCTCTAATCAACACGGCTTTATATTTTTCAATAACATCGTTATTCTATTCAACAAATGAATATTTATTCTATTCAACACGTGAATCTATATTTCTTTCACCACATGACTAATCTCAACAAATGAGTGCTGTCAACACGTTAATCTTTATTTTATAATATTCTTTATTTTCCCAATTGGAACGAGGCCCAATCAATTACCATATAATGTTAATTATATGGATTCCATGCAACACATGTATATAATAGCAACGATAATTAATCAACCATCATCCAAAGTGCACCACACAACTGCATAAGCATTAAATATAAATAATTAATGCTTACACAGTCTGTCAACCAATTGATCGACATACAATTAAATAATTGGGATTAGTGTACGCTAAATATCATCCCAACACCCGTGTGGAGTTTCAAACAATCAAACACAGATTTTATTTGTGCAGTTGGGCGATGTGTAAAATTTATCGTCCCAATCAATATCAGTCAAATCAGTGTATATAAAAAAATCGTCCGATTCATTTATAAACCTTTATTTCATTTTATATACACGTTAAAAATTACATTTTTAATTATATAAATATTTTATTTCACTATATAAATATTTTATTTCATTCCACATCACACAATCAATTTTCACAACATAGCAACCAAACAAACAAGCCGTCCATGGTTTGTGGACGACGGGTGTCGGGTGCTGCTAAGCACCATCTGCATCCTAGTATATATTTTAAACTAGAAAATTAAAAATAAAAGTGAGGAGTTCTCACCGAATGCTAAACCCAACTCCATGACTCCTCATATGTAGGAAGTCTTGTCGTTCCCGCCCTTTGTCACTTTCGTTGCCCATATTCACTACATAGATAAATTCGAATTTTTATATTCTCTACCTTATAAAAAGTATATTCTTATAATCTCTACTATATAGAAATCATATTTTTATTATCTCCACTATATAAAAATCATATTTTTAATATGCCACTAGTATAAAAATTATATTTTTAACCTTTCTATGTTATAAAAATTATATTTTTATTCTCAAATAAAGGTCGCATTTTTATTTCAAAACCATGTGTATAAAAATCCAATTTTCATCCTTCTACATGATTAAAATTATATTTTTATTACGTTATATATAAAATAAAAATCTCACCTTTAAACAATTAAAAATCTAGTCTTTTCGCTTCTAAAAATATAATCTTTTCATATAAAAAAACGAATCCTTATCATTTTAAAAAACGAAACTCTATCACTTTAAAAATTGAATCTGTATCACTTTAAAAATCGAATCGTTCATGTATAAAGTTCTCATCTATCATGTATATAAATTTCGACTTCATATATTTATAAAAACCTAATCTTTTATACATATAAAAAAAATCAAACCTTTATTAAGCAACATATATGATAAAAACATTTTTTCCCTATGTTAATACATATATTAAAAAAATTACATTTTCTTTAAACAAAAACATATATGATTTCAGAATTATAACCTAATTAAAAATTAGTCTTTTTATAATAAATAAAAAAAACAAATAAAAAAAACTATAAAACTTACTTTGATTTCGGTTTTCTGCGTAATGGTGGGTTTCACCGTTGGAGTGATGGTCGGAGGAGGGCGGTTTGAGGTCGGGGAGGCGCAGCAGGTGGTCTGGTGATCAGCAAGGGGGTGGCGGCGGCTTCTATTCGAGGAGGGCTAGGGTTTTGGGGTGGTTAAGGGCCTACAGCGGAGGAGAGAGGGATGGGGAAGAGGAGGTCGGCCGCTTGCGTCGGAGGACTAGCGGCGTGGCGATGGAGCCCCCAGGGTGGCGAGCGGCGATCCGAATCCAGGCTTCAGTTTTTTTTATTCTTCCTCCAGATCCGATAATGACGGAGGTAGGGAGAGATAAAGTGGCGTTGACTTATAATAATAATATATATATATTTAATTTAATTTAAATCTGAAAAGTAACTTTTTCTTTCGAACTCGAAATCGAACCCACCGCCTGTCGTCCATCGCTAATTACCCCCATTCCGAACACAATGGGATATGTTTCGTAAGCCAATCCCATCGTTTCGACCAATTTTCGTCAAATTTAAAATATAAATTAATATAACGTTCAAATTTGATTTTAACGCACATTTCGATTTACTGGGGTCACATACTTACTTGAAAAATTCCAAAAAAATATTTTCTGGCTTCGTATTGATGATACGGTCCTAACAAAACTAGTTTTGTTGAATTCCGAGACCGTTTGAAAAATGGCCATTTTCCAGTCGATTAAAATCAACTAAAACTGGTCGAACGCGTTTTCCTTTACCACGCTCACATATCGAATCGAAAAATTATGAAATTTGAAATCTAGCAATTACTTGACATCACGGATCCAACAAAAGTGGTTTCATCGAAAACCGAAGTCGTTTGCAAAATTTCTATTTTTAAAGGCCAGAATTCCATAGCGACTATTCTGAATTTTCAACTAGGCATATCTTTTTATTCCCGCTATGAAATCTCGATTTTTTGGATTCGTTGGAAAGATATTCTCAAATAGATTCAAATATTTTTGGTTTCACTAAAATCCGGTTTATTTTGAATCCTGTACATTCGTTTGAACTTTGAAATCGAATTATCGAACTACCGCGCCATTTTCCATTCCTTTTTATAATTAAAAAAAATATTTATATTCTAACGACGATCTATATAAATATATACGTTCGAATTCTATTCAAAATAAATTTTCGTCGCTATTATTTAAAATAATTCATTTTAAATATTCAAAATTCATCAAAATTGCTAAAATAAAAATTTTAAACTGGCTCGCATTTCCCGGTTTGTTACACAGAATAAACTAAACATAGGACAATACTATAATAACGAGATAACATAAGATTAGCACAAGAGCAAGATAAACTAAATGTGCTTCGATTCTTTCTCTGACTTCCTACTTTCTCTGCACCATCCTACCTGCATCCCAACTAGTGTCTTTTATAGAATGTTTCGTATTCCCTACTAGTGTCCCAACATGTATCATGTATTATATAATAAGGTGATCCCGACTCTGCAATTGTGGTAGCCTTCAGGTGTACATCTAGTATGAGGATCTTACCTCAATCAACCTAATTGTCGTGGATATGTTAGATGTACCCTTACAACCCGATTGATCGGCTCCCTACTTGTATTAATTTTCCTTGGTCTGTGTCAATCGGCCCTCTCTTGCGTGTAGATACACTGTGTTGGTCCCACCATAAGGTGTATCAATCTTTATGATAGCAACCCGACACGATTCAAGATGCCCAATGTATAACTACTGGTACCCAGTGCCTGCTTTTTCCCACTCCGGAGTACGTGCACGCCCGTAATCCGTCGGAACCTACATTGACGTACCCCATGTCGTTATTTTGACCGCTTATAATCATCCCAGTATTCGTGCCCCACCCTGCCTAGTTCAGGGTACCATGATACATCCATGTGGGTTACTGCTGAAATGGACCCCCATTACTAGGGTTTCTTACTAGTTAAGTTTGTGGGCCTATATATACAAATATTACCCACCTAACGAGATGTACTTAAGCCTCTCACTGATTCAAACACGTTTATTTAATGGTTAAGTTTGTGGGTCTATATATACACTAATATTACCTACCTACCCAAGGTTTACTTAACCCTCCCACTTATCAAGTCAATATGTATTATTGGTTAAGCTTTCCTTAACCCTATCCACTTTGTTCATGTAATATTGGTTAAGCATGCCTTAACCCTATCCACTTTGTTCATGTTATATTGGTTAAGTGTTGTCCATTCATGTTAACTAAACCCACCCACACATCATGTTGTATTGGTTAAGCATTTCCTGTTAACTTAACCCTGTTCAGTTATATTGGTTAAGTGTTTCTTATTAACTTAACCCCACTCGTTCATCATGCTATATTGGTTAAGTGTTTCTTATTAACTTAACCCTACTCATTCATCATGTTATATTGGTTAAATGTTTCTTATTAACTTAACCCTACTCATTCATCATGTTATATTGGTTAAATGCCATCAATCTAGTCGAGTCAACTTAACCACCCACTGGTCATGTTACATTGGTTAAGCGTTGCCCTCTTGTGTTAAATTAACCCTACCACTTATCATGTTATATTGGTTAAGTGTTTTTCTCTTATGTTAACTTAACCCTACCATTTTTAGCATATCTTCTTCATTGGCATTAATTGATTTATTAATGCACCAACCTCTCACGTTAGATATGTGTTGTTGCAGTTACTGGATGTGCCGGGCAGTTCCGGGCAGTTTTACACCACAACTCACTCTAACCTCGGGTTTTTCTCGGGCATGATGCACTAACCTCTCACATTAGATTGGTGTTATTGCGGTTACTGGATGTGCCGGGCGGTTCCGGGCAATTTTACACCACAACTCAATCTAACCTCGGGTTAGGCATGTTCATCTTTTCTTTAATTTACATATTTGTCATTTATGTCAAATTTATGTGTAAATTATCCACAAGTGTTGTCATGTCACATTTACTATTTAAATTATGTTCATAATTAATGGTATACAAATTATACCTTTTTCATGCTACTAATTATTTAAATGATTATGAGCCAATCTATGCCAATAGCATGTAATTTAATATTTTTATGTTTATTTAATTCTAACATTTCATGTTAACATAAAAAGTATATTTTTATGTTAAATCAACTCTTAACATTTCATGTTAACATAAAAAGTATATTTTTATGTTAAATCAACTCTTAACATTTCATGTTAACATAAAAAATATATTTTTATGTTTAATCAGCTATAACAATTCATGTTAACATAAAAAGTATATTTTTATGTTAAATCAACTCTTAACATCTCATGTTAACATAAAAAGTATATTTTTATGCTAAATCGACACTTAACATTTCATGTTAACATATAAAATATATTTTTATGTTAAATCAACTCTAACAATTCATGTTAACATAAAAAGTATATTTTTATGTTAAATCAACTCTTAACATTTCATGTTAACATAAAAAGTATATTTTTATGTTTAATCAACTCTAACAATTCATGTTAAAATAAAAAGTATATTTTTATATTAAATCAACTCTTAACATTTCATGTTAATATAAAAAGCATATTTTTATGTTAAATCAACTCTAACAATTCATGTTAACATAAAAAGTATATATATATATATTTTTTTTTGCTTAATCAACTCTTAACATTTCATGTTAACATAAAAAGTATATTTTTATGTTAAATCAACTCTTAACATTTCATGTTAACATAAAAAGTATATTTTTATGTTTAATCAACTCTAACAATTCATGTTAACATAAAAAGTATATTTTTATGCTAAATCAACTCTTAACATTTGATGTTAACATAAAAAGTATAATTTTATGTTAAATCAACTCTTAACATTTCATGTTAACATAAAAAGTATATTTTTATGTTAAATCAACTCTAACAATTCATGTTAACATAAAAAGAATATTTTTTTTATGTTTAATCAACTCTTAACATTTTATGTTAACATAAAAAGTATATTTTTATGTTAAATTAACTCTAAACATTTCATGTTAACATAAAAAGTATATTTTTATGTTTAATCAACTCTAACAATTCATGTTAACATAAAAAGTATATTTTTATGTTAAATTAACTCTTAACATTTCATGTTAACATAAAAAGTATATTATATAAAATGGTTCAGGTTCAAAACGTTAAATGGAACATATTATATAAAATGGTTCAGGTTCAAAACGTTAAATGGAACATTATATTTTCTAATGTGATGCTTACCTTTTTCAAACGTTCAAAAGATATGGAGCATTAATGTTTACCCTTTTTAAACATTCAATTTCTTTCTTACTTTACCGTTCTTTAATCCATTATGCCTCTTTTACCTCCTTATTACATTTGAAATTCAAATGCAATCTTTTCTGCTTATTTTTTATAAAGCAATAAATGTCCCTCTATTTATAATGCATTAATAGTATTACTTTTTAAATGTTATGCACCCTATTAATTCTATGTACAAATTTTCTCTTTATACATTGCATGTATTTATTCATTCCGTACTCACACGTTTTTAAATTTGTATCTTTTTAACATAATTGCACATATGCACGTATATGCATCTATTCATTTTTAATTAATATTTTCGCCGCATGCATTATTGCGCTAATTTTCCCTATTTAAAGCACGTACTAATACGCTAATCTTCTTACTTTTAATTTGTCGCATGCATTTCTTTACATTAACTCTTTTTGCACTTTTAAGTTTTCTCCTCTAATTAATTAATCCATTAATTAATTATTAAAAATTTGGGTTGTTACAGAACCGCCCTCATTAGGTGTAAATGGTCACTGGGTCTGCCTTTCTCTTATATGATATTAAATACTCCTAGCAAACCGATGGTGTATGAGTAGGGTAGTTTTCTGGAAGTGTGCTTCCTGTCTAGGGATGCGCTACTTAGAGTTCTGCCAATCATGTACAGAGGACCGCCTGTCTAAGAGAAATATTGAGTGGCCACGAGTTCTCCTGTAATACCAGTTAAGTAGTAACATATGGGTCCGTAGGAGGGGTCTTAAATGATGATGAGTGTCTATTTTAGCTCGGTATTAAGTGGCAGATTACTATTTCTTGTATTACAATGAAGAGAATGTTTAATATCATTGACGATTATAGGAGGGAGTTTTAAGTGACTAGGGTCCGCCATAGGATATTAAGTGATAGTGTAATTTGCCCAAGAATAAATATAAAGTGATGGCCTTAAGTTACTAGCAGTACTCCACCTCGATGGGTACTATGTGATCATAGAGAATCCGCCCTAAATAACCTGTATAGGCCTTAAGTGGTTGTAGGGTACTCCGCCTCATAAATGAGTATGATTGATTATGCGTTGAACTTCTTAGACATAATGTGAAGAAATTATACTGCTAGATATAGGAAATAATTATTTCTTGAAAATTATGTGATTTTCATTCACTAGAACTTTATGTTCTTACCTCCCTCCTCATAATGTATAAACAGGTTAGTAGTGGAGACATAAAACCAATGGTGCCTTGGAGTATAGAGCAAGATGGAGGAGGATCTGTAGCTACTAGTTATCATTTATGGTAGTATTACGATCATTATTGTGTTATTGGGATAAATATTATTATTAATGTACGAGTACAAAGCAAGATAGAGGAAAATCCGTAGTTACTAGTTATCATTTCTGGTAGTATTACTATCATTATTGTGTTATTGGGATAATTATTATTATTAATGTACCTCTTAATGACTGTTTACATTCGTTATAATTGACATTTATATGGTTTTAATTTATGATACATCTATTTCAGATTATTATATTTTATCCCTTTCGCTGTGTGAGATTCTGATTTCGGTTTAGCCTGGTCTGTTATATTAATTAAAGTATTCCCTTATAGGAACCAACGATCTATTTAGAATGAGTCTGAGTTCCGATGGACCTTTTCTAGGTCAAAATTTAGGCCCATTCCGGGCAGGTTGTTACAATAACGTTCAGAACCGAATAGAACAAGAATGAATATACTATCAAAATCGATTTTTAACAAATTAAACAACAATTTTTTTGTAAAGGTGAATTTTGAAAAGGTTAAGAAATGAATAGTAGAAGAACGAATATTTTAGTTGAATAATTTTTCTAAATTGAAGAAATGAAAATGCAAGAACATCCTATTAAACTCGTTTTTATAAAAAAAATGAATTAATTATAACAACAGCAAATATGGTACTGAAAATCGATTTTCTAAAAAGTTTAGAAATAAGTATAACATTTATCTGATATTCTACTAGAATTTATTTTCTATAAAAAAATGAAAATGGAAACAACAAATATTGTAATAAGATAGATTTTCTAGAAAGTAAAAAAAAATGAATATATAAAATCAAATATTACCCTAAAATCGATGTTTTTAAATTTTCGAAAGGAATATAAGATTGTTTCGGAAATAAGCCTTAAGTACTAATTTTTGCATAAAATAGAAGTGAAGTGAAGTGAAGTGTTGTCGGTATTAAACACAAGCAGATGTGCGAAGCCTTTAGTCCCAAAGGAATTTACTTTATTTTTAGAATACAACAAAAATATACCCCTTGGGTGTAACTAATGCACAGAAAATAAATGAAGGCGAAGTTCTGTTGAAATTTAGCAGAAGTGTGGTGTGTGATACTTTTAGTTCCAAAAGACTTTACGAATTTTTTATAGGCATGGTGTGTGAGGCCTTTGATTAGTCCCAAAAAGCTTTAATCTATTTTAGACCGAAGTTATATATATATGTTATCAAAACTACAAACATTTGTTTTTAAATTAGAAACAATGTTCGAATATTACTTCGACCATAGTTGGATGTATGAAGTTAGAAATGGAATTAAACCTTTGTCAAAAGCACATTTCTACAATGTGTAAATGAATTTATTAGATTCGCAGTATTTAATAATAAAAATAATGAGGAAGTTCATTGTCCTTGTGATAAGTGCAAACTCTTGAGGTTTTAAAAACTAGGCACAATTAAAGTACATTGTATAAATCTGATTTTGTGCCAAACTATTATTTATAGGATCATCATGGAGGACTTGTTACATTTACGGTAAATCCTGCAGTGTCAAGGGGATATTTGTTATGAGGGATCCAATAGAAGATGTAGTTGAAGATGCAGCATGCTCAATGTTCCTTAGTGTTCAAAATGATGATGATAGTGTTAATATCGAAGGAAGAAAAAATGTGAAAGCAATTTTTTTATGATTTATTGGATGTTGCTAAGAGGCCATTGTGGGATGGTTGTAAAAATAGGACCGAATTACCGTTAATCACTGAATACATTGCAACAAAATCAAATTTCAATTTTATAGAAGTTGGATTTATAGTGGTTGTATAAGCTACAAAAAGACATGTACTACCCAATAATCTTATGTGCGATATTACAAAGTGAAAAAACTAATGTCAGCTTTTGGTCTGTCGTACCAAAAGATAGACACTGCATAAAAGGTTGATGTTATATTGGAAAGATGACATTACTTTAGGAACTAAAAAATATGTAATGATGAAAGATACAAACCTAGAAAGAAGAAAGGAAAAGAAATTCTATATAATTCATTATTTACCTATTACCCATAGAGTGCAAAGGTTATATGCATTTTTAATTATGGCATATGTCATATATGATGGCACAGTGTGAGAACACAAGAAGATAGAATCTTGACAAATCCATCGGATGAAGAAGCATGGAAACATTATGATAGGACGTACCTCGCATTTGCCGCAAAGAGTCGTAACATCGGACTTGGTTTATGTACGGATAGGTTTTCGTAATTCTCCTAGTTTGGTAGTAAATATTCATCTTTCCACATTATCGTTACTCACTATAATTTACCTTCATAGATGTATATGAAAACTCTATATATGTTTCTCAATATTGTCGTTTTTGGCCCTAATGGTCGGACACAAGGAATCGGTGTTTATCTGCAACCATTAGTCAAAGAGTTGAAAACATTGTGAGTTGAAGGAGTTGAAACATACGGCATTTCAAGATTTATTTTATATTCATTTTTTTATGGACTATTAATGATTTTCTTGCATATGGGATGCTTTCAGATTGGGGTACTGCCTATCTTCTTACTTTTCCACATTGCGTGGAAGAAACATGAGAATTTTCTTTAAGGTATGAAGGAAAATTTCTTGGATTGATTGTGTAACCCCCACCTCCGCTAGGGTCACTCACAAAGGGAATGCACTAATTTTGGAGGTGCGTTATCGAGGTAAACAAACACAGAAATATTACAAGACAGAACATATATAAAACAACAGAAGGATCAAAAGATAAATTACATTACTTTCAAAAAGAGTCAAAACCTTTTACATTCAAAGTACCAAATAGCCAAAGTCATTATTTTCCATTACAACAAATTCTGTCTTGCATAAATAAAGAAGCATAAACTTAAAACAAAAAAAGTAGTTTAATTCCCCAAAGGTAGCAGAAATGCAGCCATAGCATAGCTCAAGATCAAACCGTACATGAGCTGAACCGAAAGCAAGCGAAATCCAAGCTAAGTGCTAGAGTTTCCTCCCTGAGAACCTAGGGGGGAAACGAAAGAAAAAGAGGCGAAAGAAAACGGGTCAGTCATAAAGACTGGTAAGTCCTAGTGACTTTCAGCATAAAAACAGGTAAAGGTAACATGACATGTATAAACTGAAAGTAAACATAAGAATGCTGTCAAGATGGGCAAGATAGGCATGATAATTCAAGTATAAATCAAGTATAGCATCGCATGTTCCAGGTTCGCTGCACCAACTGTACTAGTATCCCAAGCCTATGTCATATATTAACCATGAAATGATCCCTTGGCCCAATATCATGAAATGACCCATTACTAGGTCCAACGGAACGATCCACTAATCAATCGGCTCCCTACAAGTTCTAGCTCGTCGTGTGTCTGTGTCATACGACCCTATCACAAATGTAGTCACATGTGCTAGGTCCACCATAGGGTGTATCAAGCCCTAGGGTGCCAACCACCGACACGAATAAAGCATGCACAGGTAAACCTACTGATGCCCAATGTCTGCTTTTTCAAATCCAGACGACGTGCACGACCATAGTCCGCCTGAACCTACACTGGCGCACCAACTCAGCCGTCGTTCGAGTCGCTTACAATCAGCCCAGTAATCATGCCCCACCCTGCCTAGTTCCAGGGTACCATGGTACATCTAGTGGGTTACTGGTGAAATGGACCGCGTAACTAGAGTTTTCGTCCAATAGGTTAAGTGTTGTCATTTAAATTCGTGACTTAACCCTTATCAGTCTAGCATGTCAAGTTGGTTAAGTGTTGTCATTTAAATTCGTGACTTAACCCGCCTACATGTCATGTCAAATTTGACTAAGTGTTGTCGTTCAAGTTCATGACTTAGCCCTACGAATCATGTATCAAGTTGGTTAAGTGTTGTCTTTCATGTTCATGACTTAACCCTGTCAGGTGGCATTAATTCATTAATGCACCCCAACCTTTCACATCAGACCTGTTGTTGTGGTCACTGGATATGCAGGGCGGTTCCGGGAAGATTTACACCACAACTCAGTCTGACCTCGGGTTTCAAGCGCGATATGACCAGCTACCCACATTGGATCCTATTATTTGCAGTAACTTGATTTGCCGGGCGGTTCCGGGCAGAATTACACTGCAAACTCAACCCAACCTCGAGTTGGCAATTTTCAATTTCATTCTAGTGTCATGTTCATGTTCAAATTTCATATCAAGATCGTGTCAAGTTTCAAGGCAAGTTTCATGTCCATATCCAGATTCAAGTTATAACAATGTTCATGTTTCAATTTATGCCTATTATCAAGTTCATGATTCATGTTCATAACTAATTCATGTTTTGCCTAATCTACCCAAATCGTATTCCCATCATATGTAAACGTGAATCGATCTATATTACAAGTAAATCCAAATCCCGAAATAAAGGGAATAACATCAAAACTATGATAGGCAAAAAGGACGAGCATAAAGTGATAAAAGGGATTACAATTCTAGCATGATATAACTTGAGATAATTGGTTACAACATCACTGGCATATGAAATAATAGCCTCAAAACATTAGGATTTCAAATCTAGTATGATAAAGTGATAGTCATGATAAAGTTGACATAAGCTGATAGTCCCAAACTTATGAATAATAACTGATTCAACATCACAGGCATGATAATATTATGGACATGAAAGGATTCGATTTACACCATGAATAGGCCCAAATTAATCTCATAGCAATATTCCCAAAAGTCATGATCCAAGATGAACAAGAATAGATATGAATCAATTATCATACATAGATCCAATTCCAATTTATAACATGAATAGGCCCAAATTAATCTTATAGCAATATTCCCATAAATCAAGATCCAAGATGAACAAAAATAGATATGAATCAATTATCATACATAGATCCAATTCCAATTTATAACATGAATAGGCCCAAATTAATCTCATAGCAATATTCCCAAAAGTCAAGATCCAAGATGAACAAGAATAGATATGAATCAATTATCATACATATATTCAATTCCAATTTATAACATGTCCATATTAAGTTTATAGTTTTTATCTAAAAGTAACTTGGACTTACAGAACGTGGTCTAAGAAATTGAGATGCAGAAGTTGAATCTATGAACTAGTCGTGAATCGTTGAATCTTGATTTGATTGTAGAAGCAAATCCCTAATATGCAATTTCTAGCTGTATTCTTCAAGAAATAGTCTTCGTGTTTTATTTTAATTTATCTTAATTTAATTTAGAGGAGGAAGAAGAAGCCATGTCCATCAAGGATTTGTGCAACATAAGGTTAGAGAAGAATGGTGCAAAGAGAATGAGGCTAGGAGGCTGTTTATATAGGATTAGGAAGATAGATCTAGACAGAAAATGAGACCAGATACATCAAGATGAACCCAGGCTCAAAACTGGGCTTCAGCAGCAGGTCGACCCCCAGGTCGACCATAGGGTCGACCTGGTTGCTGGGAGGTCGACCATAATGTCGACCCCTAGGTCGACCTGATCCTGGGCGGGAAAATTCCCGCCCAGTCTGCGCTTGGGTTTGAATTCGAATTTTGAAATCGAATTTCGAGCTGTTTTTATTTTGAAAATTCCGGAAACTTCGGAGGGTCATATCTCCCTCATACAGACTCCGATTCTCGAAAACTCGGACTCGTTCCCAAGCAGAATTTTGAGACGAACGCAATGGCGCAACCCGTTTCCCTTGATTTTTATTTTAAAATTTAATTCTGCCTTAATTTATGGTTTTAACATGTTATTAAAATTCAGGTTGTTACATTCTCCCCTCCTTAAAGAATTTCGTCCCCGAAATCTTCAAGTTAAGAAGAATGCATCCTATCATCCAATCAACCATCATCCACAAGCAACCATTGTCCTTAAAATATTTCTAATGCTATATGAACATATGCAGAAAGTGTGTGTATATGTTCCTTATCTAATGCAAATGATTAGGCCTGATTGATCTTCTTAATGCAAAATATGTTTAGTGCCATGAATCCAACATGTATGCAAATAGTCCTAGTCACATAAACACTATATGTGTGCACAAACATTCATCCATATGCAACATTCACATGATAACACATTCAAGTTCATCCATAAACAAGTATAAACACTCATGCATATGCAATATGAAAATGTGTCTGAGCCGATCTAGTGCCTAATGTGTGTTATGCAACCACGAGCAACCACTTGCGATCACTTGCAACCATTTGCAAACATCAACCATAACATGTTTTAATCTCATGTTTACATCCAAAAGGGTTCTACCTAAGGTTCTTAAGATAGGATTGAGAAGATAAGCAAGATAAAACAAAGCATCAAGGAGAAGAACTTAAAGATGTACCCCCAGAAGGTCCTGCTTGTGGGGCTTGCCCTTGCTTCTTAGTGCAGTTCTTGCTGATATGTCCAGTATCACCACACTGAAAGCATGATCCCATCTTCATCTTCTTCTTTCTACAATCCTAGCCTATATGCCCCTCAATACCACAGAAGTGGCATTTTCTTTTCTCACGTGTCTTGTTATCATTATTGTTGTTGTTGTTCTTGCCTCCTTTCTCGGAGTCTACCTTCTGGTTTTTAGACTCATTCGCCTTGACCTCCTTTATGCCATTCTTGTCTTCTTCATTTAAGAGCTCCATGTCCACTAACTTTTCGTAAGTAGCTCCCATATGTATGTGGGTCATAGCCAAGCTGTGAAGTGGCTCATTCAATCCCTTGACAAAACAGAGAGCCTTCTTATGAGGAGTATTCACTAAGTCCAGTCCAAATCGGGCCAACTGATTGAATTAGTTGACATACTCCTTGACCGTCATACTTCTTTCTTAAGAGATAAGAACTTTTCCAACTGTAGACTTTGTTCAGCTTATGAGAGGAATTTCATCTCAAACCTTATCCTGAAATCCATCCATGTTTCAACCGGCCTCTCAGCGTTAGTGACTTCCCACCAATAGGAAGATTCATCTTTGAGCAACCATACTGCCAATTGTACCTTCTGCCTATCGTCCACCTCGAAGATAACGAATAGATACTATGTTTCTTTGAGCCAGTTCATCGCTTCTACGAATGATTCGGTTCCCTTGAAATCCTTTCCACCCATAACCCTAAAATCTTTACAGATATTTGAGAAAGCAATTGCACGACAAGGGGGCGGAGGAGGAATCGCTGCAGCTGGAAGAGGAATATCTGCTGGGCCTGCATCGTTGGCCCTAGCCTCTAAGTACCTCCAGAACCAGCCAGGTACTGGCACGCTCTCTGGAAAGTTAAGATTCTCAGACATGCTGAAATGAAAAAGGAGAGATTCAAAATCAGTAAACAAATGATAGTGCTAATGGCTTTTGGGGAATAGCCTTTAAATAAAACGAAACTTTTCTTGAAAAATGCTTCTTTGTAAACAGTTTTGAAAATAATTTCAGAAGGTATTTTTTTTTAAAAAAAAAACTTTGCCCAGTTTGGTAACCTTCTGCTCTGATACCAAGTGTAACACCCTACCTCCGCTAGGGTCACTCACAAAGGGAATGCACTAGTTTTGGAGGGAAGTTATCGAGGTAAACAAACACAGAAATATTACAAGATAGAACATAGATAAAACAGCGGAAGGATCAAAAGATAAATTTCATTATTTTCAAAAAGAGTCAATACCTTTTACATTCAAAGTACCAAATAGCCAAAGTCATTATTTTCCATTACAACAAATTCTGTCTTGCATAAATAAAGAAGCATAAACTTAAAACAAAAAAAGTAGCTTAATTCCCCAAAGGTAGCAAAAATGCAGCCATAGCATAGCTCAAGATCAAATCGTACATGAGCTGAACTGAAAGCAAGTGAAATCCAAGCTAAGTGCTAGAGTTTCCTCCCTGAGAACCTGGGGGGGGGGGGGGGGACGAAAGAAATAGAGGCGAAAGGAAATGGGTCAGTCATAAAGACTAGTAAGTCCTAGTGACTTTCAGCATGAAAACAGGTAAAGGTAACATGATATGTATAAACTGAAAGTAAATATAAGAATGCTGTCAAGATAGGCATGATAATTCAAGTATAAATCAAGTATAGCATCGCATGTTCAAGGTTCGCTGCACCAACTGTACTAGTATCCCAAGCTCATGTCATATATTAACCATGAAAATGATCCCTTGGCCCAATATCATGAAATGACCCATTACTAGGTCCAACAGAACGATCCACTAATCGATCGGCTCCCCACAAGTTCTAGCTCGTCGTGCATCTGTGTCATACGGCCCTATCACGAATGTAGTCACCTGTGCTAGGTCCACCATAAGGTGTATCAAGCCCTATGGTGCCAACCATCGACACGAATCAAGCATGCACAGGTAAACCTAATGATGCCCAATGCCTGCTTTTTCAACTCCGGACTACGTGCACGACCAAAGTCCGCATGAACCTACACTAGCGCACCAACTCAGCCGTCGTTCTGGTCGCTTACAATCAGCCCAGTAATCGTGCCCCACCCTGCCTAGTTCCAGGGTACCATGATACATCTAGTAGGTTACTGCTGAAATGGACCGCGTGACTAGGGTTTTCGTCCAATAGGTTAAGTTTTGTCATTTAAATTCGTGACTTAACCCTTATCAGTCTAGCATGTCAAGTTGGTTAAGTGTTGTCATTTAGATTCGTGACTTAACCCCCCTACGTGTCATGTCAAATTTGACTAAGTGTTGTAGTTCAAGTTCATGACTTAGCCCTACGAATCATGTATCAAGTTGGTTAAGTGTTGTCTTTCATGTTCATGACTTAACCCTGTCATGTGGCATTAATTCATTAATGCACCCCAACCTCTCACATCAGACCTGTTGTTGTGGTCATTGGATATGCCGGGCGGTTCCAGGCAGATTTACACCACAACTCAGTCTGACCTCGGGTTTCAAGCGCGATATGACCAACTACCCACATTGGATCCTATTGTTTGCAGTAACTGGATTTGTCAGGCGGTTCCTGGCAGAATTACACTGCAAACTAAACCCAACCTTGAGTTGGCCATTTCCAAGTTCATTCTAGTGTCATGTCCATGTTCAAATTTCATATCAAGTTCGTGTCAACTTTCAAGGCAAGTTTCATGTCCATATCCAGATTCAAGTTATAACAATGTTCATGTTTCAATTTATGCCTATTATCAAGTTCATGATTTATGTTCATAACCAATTCATGTTTTTCCTAATCTACCTAAATCGTATTCCCATCGTATGTAAACGTGGATCGATCTATATTACAAGTAAATCCAAATCCCGAAATAAAGGGAATAACATCAAAACTATGATAGGCAAAACGAAAGAGCATAAAGTGATAAAAGGGATTACAAGTCCAGCATGATATAACTTGATATAATTGGTTACAACATCACTGGCATATGGAATAATAGCCTCAAAACATTAGGATTTCAAATCTAGTATGATAAGTTGATAGTCATGATAAAAGTTGACATAAGGTGATAGTCCCAAACTTGTGAATAGTAACTGATTCAACGTCACATGCATGATAATATTATGGACATGAAAGGATTCGATTTACACCATGAATATGCCCAAATTAATCTCATAGCAATATTCCCAAAAGTCATGATCCAAGATGAACAAGAATAGATATGATTCAATTATCATACATAGATCCAATTCCAATTTATAACATGAATAGGCCCAAATTAATCTCATAGCAATATTCCTAAAAGTCAAGATCCAAGATGAACAAGAATAGATATGAATCAAGTATCATATATATATCCAATTCCAATTTATAACATGAATAGGCCCAAATTAATCTCACAGTAATATTCCCAAAAGTCAAGATCCAAGATGAATAAGAATAGATATGAATCAATTATCATACATAGATCCAATTCCAATTTATAACGTGTCCATATTAAGTTTATAGTTTTTATCTAAAAGTAAATTGAACTTACAAATCGTGGTCTAAGAAATTAAGATGCAGAAGTTGAATCTATAAACTAGTCGTCGAATAGTTGAATCATTGAATCTTGATTTGATTGTAGAAGCAAATCCCCAATATGCAATTCCTAGCCGTAGTCTTCAGGAAATAGTCTTCGTGTTTTATTTTAATTTATCTTAATTTAATTTAGAGGAGGAAGAAGAAGCCATGTCCATCAAGGATTTGTGCAGCATAAGGTTAGAGAAGAATGGTGCAAAGAGAATGTGGCTAGGAGGCTGTTTATATAGGATTAGGCGGACGAATCTAGACAGAAAACGAGACCAGATACATCAAGATGAACCCAGGCTCAAAACTGGGCTTCAGCACCAGGTCGACCATAGGGTCGACCTGGTCCTGAGTGGTAAAATTCCCGCCCAGTTTGTGCTGGAGTTTGAATTCGAATTTTGAATTCGAATTTCGAGCTGTTTTTGATTCTGAAAATTCCTGAAACTTCGGAGGGTCATATCTCCCTCATACGGACTCCGATTCTCGAAAACTCGGACTCGTTTCCAAGCAGAATTTTGAGACGAACGCAATGGCACAACCCGTTTCCCCTGATTCTTATTTTAAAATTTAATTCTGCCTTGATTTATGGTTTTAACATGTTATTAAAATTCGGGTTGTTACAGATTGTCATCAGTGTCATCTTCGAAGATGGGCTCATTGGGATGACATTCCTGCTCATATCAAAATTGTCATATTCACTGTAGTAACAGAAAGTATAAATTTATAATTCATTTGAAAACTAATATAATGTATATAATTCAAATCGTTTTGTTTGTTAATAAGAAGATTGTTGTTCGCGTTGATCCGTATGATATGGATGTCTTTTCAACCCCCTGAATAAAAGAATGTGAAAAAACTATAGAGTCACCATATCCAAAGCTAAAATAGCGGGAAAAGCCAATCTGGATGAACGCCAAGGGATGGGCACAGTTTTTTCAGCGATGGGAAATTCCTGAGGCAAGGGTAAGTTATATAAACTCATTTTTAGAATTCTACTTTGTTTAAGTTTCATATATCAATCAAGTTAATCATATATTTAAATTTACAGGAGATTTCAGAGCAAAACTGAGCAAATATGAATAAAAATCATGCTTTCCACTGTGTTGGCTCTAAGTCCTTCTAGCAGCATCGACAGAAAATGGTAAGTATGATAAATTATAGTTATAAATAGTTGTAACATTATTTAATCATATTGGTAACAATGTTCATTTTTGTAACTTCAAATGTCGAATTTACATCATGATCTTGCACTCGTTGAGGTTTTTTATTCATACTTACACTACCGAGCTGACAAACGAGGGCGGTAATGTCTCCTATACTTGGGCGGATGTTAAGTCCCAAGCAATGATGGTAAACATTCTTAATTTTTTCTATTTCACACTCCATAAATTTTAAATTGAATATTTAATGTTCGTCTTCGTAGGATAGATACAAGGCAGATGTCGCTCAAGTAGCACAGTCCAAGGGTTGTGACTTGATCTTGGACGAATGCAATCATATTTGGGATTCTATCATTGACCCGCCTACTCCAAATATGCATTATGGTTTTGGCAATCAAAAGGTGAAGTGTTTCATTAAATAAATTATAATTTATTTTTAATCTTGTTTCCTAAATTAAAATTTACAATAAAATAAATTATAAGCAATAATGACCTAGGTCGCATATAGGAAATCCGAGCAGGAGGAGGAGATAGCTCCACTCTATCAGCAGGTGATCGAGTTTCATGACTGTCGGAAGAGAAGATTGACTTCCATGCTGGATGAACGGATTGCCACATACTTATCAGAACACGAGAGAGAGCCTGCATACCGGGCTGGGTCAGGGGATAGAGAGGACGATGATGATGAGGATAGTGATGGCAATGAGCATGTACTTGTCTATAAATAAGAACACGGTTTATTAGAATATGGTGTATGGATTCTTTTTATAGATACGAGTTGTTGTAGATATTTATGTTTGGTATGTGGACGTGATATGTTAGTTTTTGTTGGTGTATATGATATTTTATGGTTGATCTATTTGATTTTTACGATTTGTATGGATATGTGAGTGGAATTTATGATATATATGTTGTTGACTTATTGGATATGGATGTGTTGTGGAATTAAGCGTAAATGTGATGTAGGATGATTGGAGAGTATGACGAGAATCGTGTGGTTGAAAGGCAAGATTGAAGCTGTAAATAAAGAAATATATTTCAGATTAGCGACGCTTGCAATGACTAACGACAGCTTATTGATCCAAGCTAGTGACAGCTAGCGACAGTTAGTGACAATTGTCCACCCTTCCACAACATGCAACATGTCTCACCATGCCGACACTAGCCGTCGCTAATGTGGCTGCTACAGCCATCACTAAATATTTTGTTTGTGTCGGGGTAAAAGGTGATGGCTAACAATAGTTTTTAGCCATCGCTATCAGTAACATTCCTTGTAGTGGCTTTAACATCCTATTTAGTAATGATTATAATGGAATAAAAATAAGAAAGGGATGTAAGATTAATATATTTCCTTTTAGCCAAAATATCCTTATCTATTAAGTAAAGCAAAAGGATATTAATTTAAGGGATTCAACCCCCCTTCCCATTTCTCCTTAATTCCTTCAAGACATCTAATGTTTTAAATCATGTCAGTTATCATTATTACCATTATCATAGTGTTTTTATTATTTCCTCCTCTTTCTTTTTACATTAGAAAATCTATATGTAATAACTTGATATCAGCATTTACAAATTTCTCCTAAGTTCACTTGTGTTATTTTAAGTCCTTATGTTAATGTTAAGCGATCTTAAATATATATATTCTAAATAATTATAAATAATAAATATCCATTATGGTTGATTTAAATTTATAAAAAAAAGCCAATTCAACATGTCTACGATATTCATAATATTGGGAAAATTGTAATTTTTTTGTTCAAGTTCATACATCTAAATTTTTCATAACTATATAAAATTACAATGTTATGCTAATTTTCTTCGCTACAACATTTAATGGTTTCTACAATTAAAGTTTATTTTTTTTATAATTATTTATAAATTTCTCCTAGATTTGTCGTCCAGTCCTGGTATTACTTTGAATGGTTAGAGTTTCATATTGCTTTACACTAACAGATCATAGAATCGCCTCGTTTTAGTCGGAACCATTAAATTTTCTTATGACAGCGGAATCATAACATGTAAAATTATTCTATTTACTGTTTTTGCTATTATCTGTACTCTGCTATGATGATTGATGTGTTATATTCCAATGATTATCCTTAATACCGTCACACGGATTTTGGGATCGTCACATTTCTCCTAAATTTTCTTATATTATTTTACATTCAATTGTCCATACTTGGATTTATCAAGTGATCTTAAAAGCCTTCTAAATAAATCCAATCAAGAATAATTATTTATTGATCTAACAAATTAAAAAATGACAATCAGATGTATATGTCACACTCCAATGGTAAAATTATTTTATCATTTAAGTCCATATTTTTAAAAAGTTTACATAGTTATATACAAAAATAAATTCACTTGCATTATTCCACATTGAAGTTCATAAAATTTCTTTATTTCTAAAATTGAAACTGTTATATGAATAAACATAAACTTCAGTCTTTCTTTTTAAAATTGATAATTTATTGCAAACAAATATATACATAAAATTGGTATTTCATTATAAACATAACATTTTTACTATCAAAATTTGTACGTTAAGTGAGTTTTTTATCATCGGTAAAAATTATTTTACTGAAGAATGACATTACAATAAAAAATTAGCAGTGAATGTTTGTATTCTATAACGCTAAAAGACAATTAACATTATTGACTGTGATGCTTCTATAAAACATTTACCTTTTAACTATTCATATTCATAGTTCACATAAATAAATAGACAAAAAACATTGCATACTTTAGTTAGAAACATTCTTTTCTATGTATCTATTATCCAAAAGAGGTAAATGTTAGACATTTTTTCAAAAATTTTATTAGAAATTAAAATTTCTAATGTATGAAGGTCATTTTTCTCATAATTAAAATGACAA
The DNA here is from genome assembly GCA_030737875.1 of Allium sativum. Taxonomy (NCBI): domain Eukaryota; kingdom Viridiplantae; phylum Streptophyta; class Magnoliopsida; order Asparagales; family Amaryllidaceae; genus Allium; species Allium sativum. The sequence goes on along the minus strand of CM060909.1, from coordinate 579,801,993 downwards.
TGTGATTTGTAACATTTCATGTCTTATTTTTGAATAAAATCTCTTCCAATAGTCAAATAAATATTATTTTCTCACTTTGTTATTATCGTATGCTTGACAATATATGATGAAAGAATTTCAAATGCATAGAAATATATTGATTCCATATTTTTGAATAAAATCTCTTCCAATAGTCAAATAAATATTATTTTCTCACTTTGTTATTATCGTATGCTTGATAATATATGATGGAAGAATTGCAAATGCATAGAAATATATTGATTCCATAACATTATTATTTCATTATTGGATTTTTTCACCATTTTCGAGTGATGTTTGAATTTTAATTTATATGTTCTTTTCTTTTAATCAAATCTATCTAAAGCTTTATATTTAGTTTCAAAATCTACATATATATATATATATGAATATTTATCTATAAAAATTAATAAAAATAGTAATTTCAAAATTAATTAAGAAACTGATTTTCATTTATTTGCATGAAAACTATTGAATCCAAAAGCAATAACAAATTTATATGTAATTCATTTTTATGAACACAAATAATATTTTAATTCATACTCAAATATAAAATTACATAAATCTCATAACCTAAATTATACAGCTGGGAATATAACAAGTTTGATTTATAACTCATTTAGCTTAACAAATTTACTACATATATTGCATAATAAATTATATTCTTCAAATATATTTACATTATTTTCTACAACATATCATGTGGAACACGTGTTGGGATGTCTCACATTGTATGTGGATAATAGGCGCACAGTGGAAAAACAACAGTCTTACATTGTGAAAAATAATAAAGATATTGTGATATATAAAAAAAGATGAAGGGTCACCGAAAAACAATAGCGGGTCGTCCATCCTAGGAAGGTAACGGTTTGACCCTATCCGCACTTTGTCACTTAAGGGCCCACCACATCGGGTCAAATTTGTCTAGGGAATAACAATTTAGGGTATTGTTTCACCATGGACATATTGTGATACACACACACACATTTACATACATATATATATATATATATATATATATATATATATATATATATATATATATGAGATAGGATCAAGAGCACCCCAAATAGTGCAGCACCCCTTTAGCCCCCTAATTTCCACCACACAATCTCGTTTCTCTCTCCTTCCATTAATTCTCTCTCTCTCTCCCCCACTAACTTATTAAATATTAAATGAATGGCTATTATAGAGGGGCAAATGGGGTGCCAACAAAGAGGGGTGCCCTCGAACCTCCCTCTATACATATACATATATATATATATACATACATACATACATACATATATATATATACTAGTTTGGTCGCATGTAACAACAAATGATTACTTTTGTTAAAACATGTTTTGACAAAAACATATGTTGCAATAACAGAGGGACATGCAGACTGGTCTTCAAATTTCAATATGATATTAAAGCTAACTGTAATATCAGATATAGGACAACGTGCATGGCGCTTGGAAGACGCATCGATGGATGTGAGGTTGGGATGACAATGAGGTGGGTCTAGGGTCCAAACCCGCTTGTCCTACCTTTGTTTTGACTCATTTAGACCCGTTCCATAGGGTCTTCGGGGCGGGTAGACCCACGACCCGCTTTTGAAGGTTCGGATCTAGGGTCGGGTCTGGGGCATGAGTAACCCTTCCCAACCAGACCCGCATGATTGAAACATCATTAAAACACTTTATAACTATAATGATTACTTGTTAATATTCTTAGGTATACATGACTATAACTTGAATATTATATTCTTTCAATTATCAAACTATACAATTTTCATAGTATTAAGTTGCGTCAATTGTAATCATACAACAACATATGCATACATTTTGAACTACTATTTCACAACTCATTTTGTTATATTCGCTTATCATAGCGAGCACATTATAGTATTTATATAATTTATCATTTAGTGACAAAAAATATAAGTATATGAATTTGTATACATTAGAACACAATAACACCGGACCGTGGGACGGGTCGGGTCTATCCTGACCATACGGGTTTCAGGTATGGGGCGAAATTCAAGACTCACACCGAGTTTACGGGACAGGTCTGCGGCGAGGTTTAAAAAGTCTGAATTGGCTCTGGGGCACGAGAAACTTGTCTCAACCCGCCCTAGTGTCATTTCTAAGGTGAGACAAGTCAGAGTGTCTCGCACTCTTTGTGCTTAATGGATGTGCGGATGATCTTCAACATAGCATCGGAGCTGATGGTAACATTTGAAAAAAAGATAATGCATTAGAGATCTATAAATCGCGGTTACGCTGGGTCTCTACTACAATGATATGGGAACAATAGAATGAGTTATACACTAGCTGTCACTTTAAAATGGTTATTGACTCCGTTTGTTCGGAATGCCCTAGACGAATAGGATTTTTTTTTTTGTTTTTTTATATTACTGGATCTTTCTCGTATGTTTTTTATGCCCAACAAAACAATGTACGAACAATTCTGATGAGTTCTATAATCGTGCAGAGGGTGGGAAAAAGATGAAGGGATGGGAAGGAAAAACTAAGCTCGAACATACAACTCACAAAATAGCATTCAGAATACCTTTTCATGCCTAATCTAATTAACCTGTATACTTATAATTTTATATCCGTCTCTATCGTGACTAATTCTATTGCCACCCTGTTAATTTCCTTTTCCACTCCATCAAAAAAAATTAATTTTAGATGACAACTTTACCCATATAACAATGTCAGTGTTTATCATTGTATACTACAAAATATTATGTCATTTGAACAACTGTATCTCATTATTGCTAAAATAGGTTCATACAGAATATTGTCTCGAAAGATTTATGATACAAACAGAGAAGAAAATCCACTTAAATTGAAATGATACATGTTATTTAAGCGCATAATAAGTGCAAGCTATAGGTATAAAGATTAACACATTGAAAAATAACCTGTAAGTTTGAAGTTTTGACACAAGGGAAAATTAACGAACATATTGCAGACGATCGTTGTTCATGTGTTGAAAATACATGATCCACTATCTACCACAGGAAAGGAAAGATGAAAAGGCATGGCGTTTCTTGGATTTACGTTCTGACTTTGTTATTTTCTAATTTTAGAGGAAGAGAAAATTGTTGATTTAGGTTTTGAAAGGGTTGGTTGAGGAGGAAGATGTTGAATTCTGAAGCGTGGTATTTTTTTTAGGGTAATATGGGCAGAAAGCGGGGTGACAACGGCAAAATGTGGGGTGTTTGATTTTTTTTCAAAGTGACGGGGTGGAAAAGGAAATTAATGGGTGAAAATAAATTTTTTTCCCTCTATCATATCTAGATGCCTCCATCGAGAGGGGCTGCTCTAGACCACCGCCTGCTCCGTCTTGTCCTGGAGTCGTCCTTGGTGACATATTACTGTTGGTGTCAGATTTGATGCATTGTGCGCGTTGGATGTTCCAACGGAATTGGTCCACTAAGATCATAACCAATAATCTGTTCTATTCACTTCTTCTCTTTCATCCAAACAAACCACAACGCAACCAGCGATACAAGACTAGCCACAACCAGCCACAAACCACTAAAACAAATATTATATAATATAAACAGTACAAAACAACAAACACCCCTTCGATCCAATATTACCTCTTTTCACCGCAGCAAACAACATTTTCATGTTTTTTTATTATTAAAAGTTTATAACGGCAAAGTTTTTGCCGTTATAAATTTATAAAGGCAAAGACTTTGCTGTTATAAATTTATAACGACAAAGACTTCGTCGTTATAACCACCATCCTCTGTTCACTCAACCAGCGATGAACCACGTCCAAACTAGCCACGGATGAATGAACAAGCCATGCATGGTTGCTCTGTGGCTTGTTTAGTAACTGAATAAGCCATTGTTGGTTGTGCTCTAATGGAAATTTTAGTTCATTGGTTCGATGGTATCGAGGGCCTTAGTTTATTTATTATTTAATAATTTCCATTGAATTTAAATTTTTATAAATTTATAAAACAAAAAAAACTTGTGCAAATGAGGTTCGTTTGAAACGTTTTTCTTTTTTTCTTTTTTCTTTTGGCGCTACGATCATATTGAAGTGCTCTACATTACGTAGTGTTGTATAAATCTGTTGGCAATGACTATTTGAAACGTACATACATAATTTGATTTCAACCGTTATTTGGGGGCATTGCCTTCACATCCTAGCTTGGCGGTTGCCACCTCCCCTTTGTAATTGTACCATTTTAGATAATTTTAAGGAAAACTTTCAACATATATTAGGTCTGACTAAACTTGAACGAGTTAAAATTTTACAATTTATTTACTTATAGTTAAAAAAACTGTTTACCTTAGTAAAATTTTGTAAATCATTTCTTGTTCTTGCTAATTGTTTTTACGGCGGTAAGTCGGTCCAAATCCAATTTGACAACTAGTTGGACTAGTCATAGATCAGTCGATAAATAAATAAATATATACGTATATATTAATACATAATTGTAGCATATAAATAAATAAATAAATCTTTGTAGTGTATTAATAGATAATTGCGGTTTCTAACAAACAATTAGGGTTTGACGTGGGGTTAATTAGCTTGCAACGTTCAAATACTGCGTTCAATATAATATACATTAGCTGAAAACGCATCCTCAGTTGATACGGGACTGTTGATTATACACGGACCTGCTATATCAGCATGAAACCAAGCAACACGTAACCAAGAAAAGGATCCTTTGTTGGTCAACTAGTACAATGCCAGTTATCAGATGGCAGCTATTCCATATACTGCCGAGATGCCAATGTTCACGAAGGTTGTTAACCCAACACCAACACCAACACCAACACGAACACGTCTGGGTTACGTCATATATATTTATGGAGAGCCCCACTCGTGAGCTGCAAAGGACAACCCGGATTTTGCTTGCCCCTGCAGTTATAATTTTTGTAGTTAAATAACACTTTTATTTTCCAAATGTTACCCACTGTTTTTTTACTGATCTGTCACTTCATAATATATTGTGTGCAATGTGGCGCTGTTCAGTGAGTTTCTCTTTAAATAGCCAGTTTAGGTTTTCAGGAAGGCACCAAATGAGGCTCAACTTATCCCTATTACATGCCTTGCAGCATTGTACTATGATTCTTTCCATTCCCAAAAATCCAATTTTTGTTCCCGTGGTCGCTGCAGATTTTTATATGCCCACTTATGTGTCATTTATTTTTATTTTTTATTTTGGAGATGGGTCGGAATATACAATAAGAGTTTGTTGATCTCATTTTAAGTGGGGTCACTATGACACTATTACTGGTGTTAGTGGTGTGTGGCTGAGATTGCCCTTCGAATTTCTCCTATTAAATTTCAGCCACACACAACTAATATCGTTAATGGTGTGTCATGGTAACCTCAAGTAATTAGGGTCAACAAACTAGCTCTCTCCCGAACATGGAGCTATGTGTGTATACTGCCCGTGTTTCACAGATTCCGAAATTTTCAGTCAGTTATTTTCTGCCAATCTGGCTTGTTGAATGCATGGAGCTCTTGTTTCAGTACAAAATAAAAATGTATTAACAACAATGTTATACTCGCTGATTTTTAAGTACCGAGTATTTGTTAGTGGGTTTGTCATGTAAGAATCCAACTACAAGTGATGCGTACTAGAATATTATTTGTTATCACTCAACCCGTTTTGTATCAATTGTGTCCTTGGAGTATTCTTTCTTCTTTTTTTTCTTTTTTTATTGCTGCATGTCACGATGGTTAAATATGGTTTTAGTTGATTTCTAGTGCGAAGCACATTAGGCATGGATCAACTCCTACCTAAGCATTAGGATGATTGATGGTGGATCACTCTGCAAGACCACTTTAATATATGTTTTACAATCAACTCCTCACACCTCCGCCATCAAGAGTTTCGATGGATCAAGCCAATACACTGCTCGAGATGTCAATGGGGACGGGTTCGGATAGGATTTTAGTGCCCTTAGATCCGCCCGTAAATCCGATGCGGAGCTAGAATTTTAATCTATATCCAGAACCTGTACGATTAGAGTAAACCCGACTCATCCCAAGACCCTATGAAATTGTGTATCAATATATAAAATTTTATTCATTTATATTCTTTATCACTGAATGATAAATTAAATTAGTGTGTTTATAATGATAATAGAATATAACAAAATGAATTGTACGATAGCTGTTCAGAATATATGCATTTGTTATTGTATAGTTATCATTGATGCAACTAAATACTATGAAAAAAGTTACAGTTTATTTATTGATAGTATATAACAGTCACGTCGTAACCACATGTACATAAAAAGTTTGATAAATAATCATTATAGTTAAAAAGTAGTTCAATTATGTTTTATTAATGTGGGTCGGGTAGGGGTAAGTTAGCCGTGCCTCAAACCTAACCCTAGACCCGGACCTCTCAAAACAGGTTGCAGGTCTACCAACCTCAAAGACGTAATGAGATGAGTCTAAATGGACCAAAACATGTGCGAGTCAACCGGGTATGATCTCTAGACCCGCCTCATTGCCATCCATATCCACTTCAGTTGTCATAGCATTAAATCTATTTAGCTGACTCTAAAGGCTCTCTCCAGGACTTTGCTTTATAGTACAAATGATGTTACATTCCTTGGTTCCAAGATGTGCACTTTATATTGCCTCAAAAATTTATCCATAAGCTTAATTAATTCATGAAAGGATGGACATGTTCTCTATTTGCCTAAACCACGCCAAGTCAGTCAAGTAAAGAGGGAAACAACATCACATCATCTCCCTTGAAGCTCCATTCACTTCCGTATATCGGATATATTTCATTAAACAAACGATTGGATCAAATGTTCCATCATAAGTATCAAGTGTTAGAAGCATGAAATTAGGGGAATTCTAATCATTCTGGATGTTAGCGGTGGAAGAGTTCTTGCTAACATGCTCAAGCTCTGGTCTGGTTGTCCACCTCTAACCAATATCCTAATCATCTCAACTATCTGATTCATGCTGTTTAGTAGAAGTATCTAATTCGTAATAACAGTATGTCCTGCATCCATGCGGGGCATTCCCAGTATGAATTCAGGAACGTACTTCTCTTGTGCCTATTGACTTGGGTTTTGATACACAACTTCGTCTCTTTCCTAATTGTTGTTCCTCTTACCTAATTCTAGCACATATTCTTCGGTATGTCACCATCTAGCATTTATATCCACATTTCAAGCTCCAGTTCCATTCGTTCTTGGCATTTCTACAATAATTCTAATCTTAGTTCCAACATTTCCAACATTTTCTCCATCATCTGTTCCGACATTAACTCCAACATTTCAAACATTAGCCCCAAATATTGATTGTTGCACTTGCGGAGGAACTAATCCAACTAACTCTAATCTAATTCTAGAAATTCATATTTTGGTCCCTGAGGTTTAGTTCTGATTTTCTACAAATGCAGCTATTCTTTATTGCATTATTCTTTAGAAGAACTTGTCCATCATCTCTTGCTACCTAGCCAAAAATTCATCCTGCATCTTCATCATCATTTCAATAGCTTCTCTAATAGCATAGCTAGACCTGTTAAAATTATAAAAGGACTCTTAACTGCCTCTATGTTCAGATCGATTTCCTTTGGTCATAATCTACCTTCAACCCTAGATTTGATCTTAGGTCTTTCCATCCATTCAGATCACTAACTTTTAAGCTCTATCCTTCTCTTTCTTAGTGAAAGCATGAAACTTTAACTTAGAAGTAGAATTAACCCCTACTAATTGTGAAAGCATTAGATTCATAGGCAATCTAGACAATATCGGACATAGATATCAAAAAGAAAAGAAAAAAGACACATGATTTATAGTGATTTGGCTGCCTCCGAACAATGTGCACTGCAATCTATTTTTTATTCTGACCTGGCTAATTCTTCTCTTTGGATCTCAACTAGTAAACCTAAAACCTAGGTTGCAAGAGTTTAAGTATGTGTTTAAGCAAATAAAAAGTGAAGAAGATGAAGTCTTGATCTGATAAAGAAATGGCGTCTCCCTCAAGATATCTCTTTTTTTTTCAAGTGGAGATGAATCAGTATTTATAGAAGAACCATTAGGTATTGGATCTGGAACAAAGGTGCATAAGAATTCACATTTCAAGGAGAGTCTCCACCACGGGTCACAGGATGACCCGACTCATCCTTATGACTCAGGCATGATGTGATGACCCCAAACATCCTTAGTATGAAAGCAAGGATAATCCTTGGAATATTACAAAATTACAACAATAGCAGATCTCAGATAACATCATAATACATAAATCATTGCAGCGGAAATAGAAATGTCATCAGCATCACAACATCAGAATATAAGAGTAGCACAGTTACAGGATACACTTAGCAAATAGAAGTCTCAACAAAAAGAAATAAGTCTCAATCTCCATCAAGTACATCATAAATAAAGAATGTCTAAATGTCTCAAAGCATAAATAAAAGATAAAATGATCTTCATCTTCAGCCCATAAGCATGCTCCAATCCAGCATATTACATAAATACCTAAACCTGTCACTAGGCTGCCCGTGTGAAAAGAGGGCACCCGAGTTTGCAAAGTGAAACAAACTACGAGTCAATTATGGGACTGGTATGAGAAATCTTTCCTAACTTATCTAACAATATGGCTAATCACAGGACCACGCCGCTAACGCGGAACGAGTTTACTCCATTGGATTGCCAGTGCATAAGTTAAATAAATTTATATTCAAAACAACGCAATGCTTTTTTAGAAAAATGAAATCATTATAAGACTCAAGTCTCATCACACAATGCAACGCAAACCGGAGGATAGAGTTTTTCCTTATAATGATCAAACATGCTTGATACGTAGAAAATAATATTTTAATATTATTATCAGTGTCTAATCAGTTTTAAAATACTTTAAAGTAAATGTATCAATCCTTGACGGCATAGCTACCATATACTATGTCTCCATATATAGGTTTGCAATCAAAACCGTAATGTCGTATTGGAAATTGGGTTTCCGTCATGAGTCAAGGCTAGGGACGATCTCCTTACCGATTCAAGACACTCTAGCAATGTCTCAGGATCCCCCGTAGTGAACCCTTGGATCCTGCAGGGCCGGTTCACAAATATACCTTAGTGGATTGGCAATTCTTGAACACACGTTTCCCGGTCCTATTGAACCTATAATTTGGTCACTATCGACCAACAAATCTGAGGTACCTCATAATCCATCAATGTAACACTCCGTATGTTGAATAACTTGTTATAATATAAATCAGGGCAGAATTAAATTTTAAGATCTGAATCAGGGGAAACAGGCTATGCCATTGTGTTCGTCTCTGAAAAATACGCGAAATAGAGTCCGAGTTTTCGAAAATCGAAGTCCGTATGACCCAGTTAAGGCCCGAAGAAGTTTTCAGAAAATTCAAATTTCGAAAAACAGATTTCAAATGCAGAAATGGAGCTAGGCGGGAAAATTCCCGCCAGGCCAAGTCGACATGGGTGTCGACTGCCCAGTCGACACCATGCGTCCCGTGTCGACTGCCCAGTCGACACTGGTGTCGACTTGCCTGGTTAGGGCAGACGGCCTGGGTGCTCTGGGTTGGGTCTCTGGGCTGGATTTGATGGTTGCTGCGAAATCTGATGGCTCTAACCTAATCTAGGTTAATCTAAGGGCCTAAACTACATCCTAAATCTATAAATACACCCTAAGACTACCCTAGTTCATACTAAAATTTTTTACAACGTCGTCATGCCGTCAAAATGCAACTAGAAGGAGCCACCAACAAATTAAAGAGGAAGATAGCTTCTCAAATCAACTTCTAATCAACTCTAGCAACTTAATCTTCTTCATAGGAGTGCTAATCAACAAGTTGTGAGTTTCTATGCCTTTAGCAAGCAATTGCTAAACTAATTATGATAGGATATAATGAGGTTATGGTTATGTATGTGGATCAATGCAAGTTATGTTGTCATATGCTATGTGTTCATGATGTTAGTATGCAAGTTTTATGCTATATGTTCATGATGCTAGTTATGCAAGTTGTATGCTATGTGTTCATGATGCAAGTTATGCAAGTTTGATGCTATGTGCCCATGAAGCTAGTTATGCAAGTTGGGTGTAATTTATGCTATATGTTCATGATGCTAGTTATGCAAATCACTATGATAAACATTGATCATTATGACACCATGTTATGCAAGTTTGGTGTTTGATTATATGCAAGTTCATATATGACATGTTATGCAAGTTTGGTGTTTGATTATATGCAAGTTCATATATGACATGTTATGCAAGTTTGGTGTTTGATTATATGCAAGTAACATGTGCAAGTTTACACCTATGTATGATATGCATACATATGCAAGTTAACCCCTTTGTATGTCATACATACATATGCAAGTTTACCCCTTTATATGACATAAGTAACTTATGCAAGTTACCCTCTTTATGACATATGTGATTCATGCAAGTTTGGGTTGATTATTTATGCTAGTTGGGTTTGATGCTATGGTCATATATGCAAGTTGACACCTTTAAAACCATGTGATGCTAATGTTATGCTAAGTTGAACCCATTGTATTTGTGATGAATCTTCCCTTTTAAGTATGTCATGTTAGCGTATTACGTGGGGAACGATGGGGTTAATATTCATGTTAACAAAATTGTGGTGAAATTGGTATGATGTTGCATACCATAAGTGGATGGACATAATTGAGTCAATTATGTACATCATTAAATTGGAATTAATTAGGGAAAATTAATTCAAAATATGGGGGTGATTAATTAGGTGTAATTAATCAACTAAGACACGAGGTTGGACACTTTTGTAGCATAAGACTGCCCGGACCCGACCGGCAAATCCAGCGGCTACAAATGATTGCCCCAATGTGAGAGGTCTTAGGCATAAACCAAATACGTGACAAGTGTAAAGACACGAGGTTAGACTCGGTTATGGCGTAAGGCTGCCCGGACCCAACCGGCAAATCCAGCTGCCATAAAAGATAGTCTAATGTGAGAGGTCTTTACAAAGGTTACGTTCTTAATCAATTAAGAAACACTTAACCAGATAAGCATGTAGAGGGGCATGAGGGGTTTAGTGGGTGCCTTGGGTGGCATGTGGAAATCAAGTAAGTGCCTTGGGTGGCATGTGGAAATCTAGTGGGTTGCCTTGGGTGGCAATAGAAAATACAATTAGAATACTTAACCAAGTGGAAACATGTAATTAAACACGATTAAAGGGTTAAGTGGGATACACTAGAAAAAGGGACAAGCTTAGGTGGGTAGCTTGTGGGGGCCCATTTCAACCAGTAACCCATATGTATCTTATTGGGCTCGACCCATGTCGAGGACGGGACACGCGTACTGGGCTTGACTATAAGAGGCAAAAACGGGTTAACAGTGGCAACGCAAGTCCAACGGGTTTCATATGCGTGTGTGGGCCCGGGCTGGTAGGTGAGACGTTGTTGCATCGTGTAGGTATAAGCCGTGCACCATTGGTTGTATCGGGTTGCCACTTTGGGGAGTGATACACCCCACTGTGGGGCCAGCACGGGTATCTACGTTAGGGAGCCGATCACTTGGGGAGTAGTGGGTACACCTAGTGGAGATAGGGGCAGACGGCACCTATGTGGTCAGCTAGGGGTACACGAAACTACTAGTTATATTTTCTAAGTCCATGGGTGGGATCAACCTTTGAGTAGGAATGACTGGTGTGGTGCAGTGTAGTAATTACCCTTGGGTGTGTAGATGCGTCTTTATCAATATCTTAGTTCTTCCTCTGTCTAGTTGGCTGCTTAGTGTAGTCATTTATCCCCAGTCGTCACCGTACCAAGTTTATATCATACCCTAATTACTTTAATGATTGTATTGTTAAAGTTATAGGGCTCACTCAGGCTTATGTATGACCCCGTTGTTTTTATCTCCCCCCCCCAGGTCCTCAGGTTGGGCCTAGTTCTAGTGGAGTTTGATCCAGACTGCTTTATCTATCTTGGAGCTTGGACTCTTGATGTAAAGCTTGGTTATCTTTTCTATTATGGCTATTAGTTATGTAGTGGGATTATGTACTTATGTTTTTATCAGGATAGATATTTAGTACTTGACTCTTGTTTCATGGTTTTGTTATTGTAACCAAACATGTTTACCTTCTGCTGCAATGAAATGTTGTTTTAGTTAACAAGTATTATTTATATCTGTCTTGTTGTAATTTTTCTGTTCTATATTCACTTAAAATACTCCACCGAAGTTAAGGCATTCCCATAGTGAGTGACCTTAGCGGGTGTGGGGTGTTACACGTGGTATCAGAGCTGAAGGTTACCAGAACAGATAAAACTTTTAGAAAAACTATTTTTCTAAAAACATTTTTGAAGGAGTATTTTCAAAAACATGTCTTTTAAGAGAAAAGTTTTTGAAAGAAAAGCATAATCCCCAATAGCCATATCTTTATCTTTCGAATTCTCCGTTTTGAATCTTTCCTCTTTCGTTTCAGCATGGCTGAAGATCTTAACTTTCCGGAGGGTGTAGCGATACCAGTATGGTATAGGAGATTGATGGAGGCTAGGGCCGCCGCAGCGGGTCCAGCAAATGTTCCTCCACCAACAGTAGCACCCGATCTTCCTCCCCCTCCTCCTCCTCGCATGGATACTTTTGCTAGGACTTGCAAGGAATTTAAGGCTATGGGAGGGAAACCTTTTCAAGGATCAGAAACTTTTGTGGAAGCTAGGGATTGGCTTAAGGAGGTGGAAGAATTAATAGATATCTTTGAGATGGAAGAAGGAAAGAAAGTCAAGTTAGCTGTTTGGTTAATGAAGGGAGAGGCCTCGTTCTGGTGGGAGGTCACTAATGGAGAACGCCTAGTTGACTCTTGGGCGGATTTCAGACAAAGGTTTGTGGCAAAGTTTCTTTCAAGGGCGGAAGAAAATCTATATATGGAAAGGTTCTTGACTCTAAAGCAAGGAAACCTATCAGTGAAGGAATATGTCAACAAGTTTAATCAATTGGCAAGATTTGGCATAGATATGGTGTATACACCGGAGAAGAAGGCTTTGAGGTTCGTTAAGGGCTTGAATGAACCAATGCATGGATTGACTATGACCCACATCCCTATGGGGGCCACCTTTGAGAAGCTAGTAGACATGGCACTCGTGCATGAGGAAGAGAAGGGTCCCAATGCTAATAAGGCACCCGAGAAGAAAGGAGATCAGAAGAGACCTCAATAGCAACAGCAAAACAAGGGTGGGAAAGGCAACGGTGGCAAGGGAAAGAAGAAGTGCTTCAATTGTGGGACACCAGGCCACCTAAGCAAAGACTGTCGGAAGAAGAAGAAGACTGGCTGCTTCCACTGTGGCGAAGCAGGGCATCTAGTGAAGGATTGCCCTAAGAAGGGGCAAAGGACGGGATCTACCTCAGGGGGACAGGTGCAAGCTCTTATGGCACCAGGTCAGGCAAGGGGGCAAGTTCAGGCTCTTGCGGTTCCACCGATTCAGGAAAGAGGTAGAACTATTTCCATTGAAAGTCTGGTTTTTCTATTTGATCATCTTGTCCGTACTTTATTCGACTCTGGCGCATCGCATTCGTTTATCTCATCATCATTAGTTGAGTCACTGCACTTAGACACCAGTCTAGTAGATGATCCCTTGGTTGTTTCAAACCCAATTGGGGGCTCCACTTATTTGTCCATGAGATGTTTGGGTTTGAATATTTCTATACTTAGCATTGAGTTTAGATGTGATGCTTTTGTTTTGGGCTTCACGGGCTATGGGTTGATTTTGGGCATGGACTGGTTATCCAGTAATGGTGCCGTTCTTGATTGTGAAAGGAGAGTTGTTAGGCTCATGACCCGCTTGGGTAACACTCTCGAGATCTCTTGTAATCCCATGAATTCTGTTATGCTAAGTTATCTTGAATCGCTTGACGCTTCGGTCGAGAGTTGGTGATCTGTTAGAGTGGTCCGGGAATACTCGGATGTGTTTGAGGAGGTGAAGGGTTTACCTCCGAAGCGGGAGGTAGACTTCCGAATATATCTGGTAGACAATGCTAAACCAGTATCTTTGCCAGTGCGCCACATGGCTCCTCGTGAGAGGAGGGAACTCCATAAGCAAGTAGGGAGTTGCTTGAGAAGGGGTTCATAAGACGAAGTATATCGGAGTGGGGTGCTCCGGTGGTTTTTGCCACGAAGGCGGATGGGTCCCTCAGACTTTGTGTAGACTATAGAGAACTCAACAAGCTCACAAAGAAGAATAGACACCCATTGCCGAGGATTGACGATCTCTTTGATCAGTTGGCAGGCGCCTCAGTGTTTTCGCAGTTGGACTTAGCCACGGGGTTTCATCAGTTGAGAGTGGCTGAGGATAGTATAGAGAAGACTGCCTTTAGGACTCCGGATGGTTTCTATGAGTGGCTTGTGATTCCATTTGGTTTGACGAACGCCCCTGCATACTTTGTTGATTTAATGAGTAGGGTGTTCAGGGAGTACCTTAATAAGTTCATGGTGGTCTTTGTGGATGATATCTTAGTCTTTTCTAAGAGTGAAGAAGAGCATGCCCTACATCTTAGGGAAGTGATGGAGACTCTTCGAGCACATAGCCTTAAGGCTAAATTCTCTAAATGTCACTTTTGGAGGAAGGAAGTGCGGTTCTTAGGGCACGTGGTCTCTAAGGAAGGGATAGCTATGGATCCCGTGAAGGTAGTGTTCATCCAAGATTGGAAAGTTCCGAAGAATGCTACCGAGGTGAGGAGTTTCTTGGGTTTGGCTGGCTACTATAGGAAGTTTATCAAGGACTTCGCAAAGATATCAGCCCCATTGACTCGCTTGACGAAGAAGAATCTAGTCTTCACATGGGATGTAGATTGTGATGATGCGTTCCAACGGTTAAAGAGAGCTTTAACCACAGCTCCAGTCTTAGTGTTGCCAGATGGGAGTAAGCCATTTGTTGTTTATACCGATGCTTGTGGGACAGGACTAGGCGCAGTCTTAATGCAAGAGGGAAGGGTAATAACCTATGGGGGAAGGCAGTTGAGAAAGCATGAGAAAAATTACCCTACACATGATCTAGAGTTGGCCGCTATTGTTTTTGCACTTAAGTCTTGGCGCCATTGTCTTCTTGGCGAGAGGTTCGAATTGTTCACTGACCACAAATCATTGAAGTACTTGTTTTCTCAGAAGGATTTGAACTTAAGACAGCAAAGGTGGATGGAGTTCTTAGCATCCTATGATTTCGAGATAGCGTATACCCCTGGCAAGGGTAACGTGGTGGCGGACGCCTTAAGCAGAAAAAGGTTGTCCATGAGTCCATTGTTCGTGGAACAACGAAGCTTGGAATTTATCTCGATGTTTGATTTTAGACCTTCGGTTGACTTTGTACCCGGTTTGCTAGCATCCTTAGAGGTCAGACCTACTCTTTTGGGACGGATTGGCGAGGCACAGCGGGACGACCCACAGTTGGTTGAGTTGGTAGAGAGGCTCATGAGGGGGGAGTCGTCCAGCCATTTGAGTAGGTACACCCTAAATGGTAAGGGGTGGTTGCGTAGAGACGGTAGACTTTGTGTACCGCAAGATGAGGGTTTAAGGAAGGCTATACTTGATGATGCACATCATTCGAAGATGATCATTCATCACGGTGGGGACAAGATGTACCAAGACATGAAGCGAGTTTTCTTTTGGGCCGGTATGAAGAAAGATGTGGCCGAGTATGTCGCTAGATGCTTGGTGTGCCAACAAGTGAAAGCAGAGCAAAAGAAACCCGGTGGGTTGCTTCACCCATTGGAAGTTCCGCAATGGAAGTGGGATAGCGTCTCGATGGATTTTATTGATGGGTTACCAAGATCGAGGAAGGGTAATACGGGAATTTGGGTTGTGGTAGACAGACTTACTAAGAGCGCCCATTTTATACCCGTGAAGAGCAAGAGGACTGCTCCATGGCTATCTTCAGTTTACCTTCGAGAGATAGTTCGATTGCATGGCGTACCTTCTAGCATAGTGAGCGATCGAGATCCTATCTTCACTAGCGACTTTTGGAAGAGTTTGCAAGAGGCGGTGGGGACTCAGTTGTGTTTGAGCACCGCATATCATCCTCAGACGGACGGCCAGACCGAGAGGGTGAATCGTGTTCTAGAAGACCTTTTGAGGCTATGTATCTTGGATTTTGGAGGTACATGGGAAGAGCATCTTCCATTGGTGGAATTCGCGTATAATAACAGCTTTCAGTCTAGTATTGGTATGGCTCCTTTTGAAGCTCTTTATGGAAGGCCTTGTCGATCACCTACATGTTGGTGGGAATCTACGGATAAGATCTTGCTTGGGCCTGATATGGTTAGAGAGAGTTCGGAAAAGATTGATTTGATTCGAAGAAGGATGAAAGCGGCGCAAGACAGACAGAAATCTTACACGGATAAGAGGAGGACGGATCTTGAGTTTAATGTTGGGGACATGGTCTTTGTTAAAGTATCTCCATTACGGAATGTCGTTCGCTTTGGGTCCGTTGGGAAATTAGCACCAAGGTTTGTAGGACCGTTTCCAATTAAGGAAAGGATTGGACAGATGGCATATAGAGTGGATCTGCCCGAGAGACTTAGTGGTGTACATGACGTATTCCATGTGTCACATTTGAGGAAGTGCCTACATGAGACCGCAGAGGTGGTAGAGCCGAGCTTGCTTAGAGAAGTGGAGGTAGAGCGTGATGCGACTATTCGACGAGCTCCTACCCGCATCCTTGGGTCAGAGATTAGGAGGTTGAGAAACAGAGAGGTTCAACTAGTCAAAGTGCAATGGGTAGATGATGAGAGCAACGCTACTTGGGAGACAGAAGCGAAGATGCGTTCACTGTACCCATTTCTTTTTGAGGGTATGTCTTTTAACTTCTCCTTTATCGTTTGTCTAGTACTTATCTTATCTTTAGTATGTCCTCTCGTTAGTACCTTTGATCTTTAGATAGGGTAAACCTATGGTTGAAACATGTGTTTGAGACATGTTATGATTGATGGATGCGTGTGGATGCAAGTGTTTGCTAGTGGTTGCTCGTGGATGCATATACACACACTTTAGACACTAGATCGGCTCAGTCACTTCATGTTGCATATTGCATATAATTGTGTGTAGGTAGCTATATTAATGGATGTATAATGGTTGCGTTATCATATGGATGATGCATTTTGGTGTATGGTTGTGCACACATGTAGAAATAGTATGTGTCGATAAGGTTCTTTCGCATACATATTGGATGCATGGCACTATCATGGTTTGCATTAAGGAGGTCAACTGAATCAGTAGACCGCCTGATTTTGCATTAGACAGGGAACATATACACACACTTTTTGCATTTGTTCATACAACATTAGAAACTTTAAGGACAATGGATACCAGTGTTTGATGGTTGAGTAGATGGTTGTTTGGTTGGTAGGATACGTTCTTCTTGACTTAGAGATTTCGGGGACGAAATCCTTTAAGTAGGGGAGAATGTAACACCCCGTATGTTGAATAACTTGTTATAATATAAATCAGGGCAGAATTAAATTTTAAGATCTGAATCAGGGGAAACGGGCTATGCCATTGCGTTCGTCTTGGAAAAATACGCGAAATAGAGTCCGAGTTTTCGAAAATCGGAGTCCGTATGACCTAGTTAAGGCCCGAAGAAGTTTTCAGAAAATTCAAATTTCGAAAAACAGATTTCAAATGCAGAAATGGAGCTAGCCGGGAAAATTCCCGCCAGGCCAAGTCGACATGGGTGTCGACTGCCCAGTCGACACCATGCGTCCCGTGTCGACTGCCCAATCGACACGGGTGTCGACTTGCCTGGTTAGGGCAAACGGCCTGGGTGCTCTGGGTTGGGTCTCTGGGCTGAATTTGATGGTTGCTCCGAAATCTGATGGCTCTAACCTAATCTAGGGTTAATCTAAGGGCCTAAACTACATCCTAAATCTATAAATACACCTTAAGACTACCCTATTTCATACTAAAAATTTTTACAACGTCGTCATGCCGTCAAAATGCAACTAGAAGGAGCCACCAACAAATTAAAGAGGAAGATAACTTCTCAAATCAACTTCTAATCAACTCTAGCAACTTAATCTTCTTCATAGGAATGCTAATCAACAAGTTGTGAGTTTCTATGCCTTTAGCAAGCAATTGCTAAACTAATTATGATAGGATATAATGAGGTTATGATTATGTATGTGGATCAATGCAAGTTATGTTGTCATATGCTATGTGTTCATGATGTTAGTATGCAAGTTTTATGCTATATGTTCATGATGCTAGTTATGCAAGTTGTATGCTATGTGTTCATGATGCAAGTTTGCAAGTTTGATGCTATGTGCCCATGAAGCTAGTTATGCAAGTTGGGTGTAATTTATGCTATATGTTCATGATGCTAGTTATGCAAATCACTATGATAAACATTGATCCATTATGACACCATGTTATGCAAGTTTGGTGTTTGATTATATGCAAGTTCATATATGACATGTTATGCAAGTTTGGTTTTTGATTATATGCAAGTTCATATATGACATGTTATGCATGTTTGGTGTTTGATTATATGCAAGTTCGTATATGACATGTTATGCAAGTTTGGTGTTTGATTATATGCAAGTAACATGTGCAAGTTTACACCTATGTATGATATGCATACATATGCAAGTTAACCCCTTTGTATGTCATACATACATATGCAAGTTTACCCCTTTATATGACATAAGTAACTTATGCAAGTTACCCTCTTTATGACATATGTGATTCATGCAAGTTTGGGTTGATTATTTATGCTAGTTGGGTTTGATGCTATGGTCATATATGCAAGTTGACACCTTTAAAACCCATGTGATGCTAATGTTATGCTAAGTTGAACCCATTGTATTTGTGATGAATCTTCCCTTTTAAGTATGTCATGTTAGCGTATTACGTGGGGAACGATGGGGTTAATATTCATGTTAACAAAATTGTGGTGAAATTGGTATGATGTTGCATACCATAAGTGGATGGACATAATTGAGTCAATTATGTACATCATTAAATTGGAATTAATTAGGGAAAATTAATTCAAAATATGGGGGTGATTAATTAGGTGTAATTAATCGACTAAGACACGAGGTTGGACCCTTTTGTAACATAAGACTGCCCGGACCCGACCGACAAATCCAACGGCTACAAATGATTGGCTCAATGTGAGAGGTCTTAGGCATAAACTAAATACATGACAAGTGTAAAGACATGAGGTTAGACTCGGTTATGGCGTAAGGCTGCCCGGACCCAACCGGCAAATCCAGCTGCCATAAAAGATAGTCTAATGTGAGAGGTCTTTACAAAGGTTACGTTCTTAATCAATTAAGAAACACTTAACCAGATAAGCATGTAGAGGGGCATGAGGGGTTAAGTGGGTGCCTTGGGTGGCATGTGGAAATCAAGTAAGTACCTTGGGTGGCATGTGGAAATCTAGTGGGTTGCCTTGGGTGGCAATAGAAAATACGATTAGAATACTTAACCAAGTGGAAACATGTAATTAAACATGATTAAAGGGTTAAGTGGGATACACTAGAAAAAGGGACAAGCTTAGGTGGGTAGCTTGTGGGGACCCATTTCAACCAGTAACCCATATGTATCTTATTGGGCTCGACCCATGTCGAGGACGGGACACGCGTACTGGGCTTGACTATAAGAGGCAAAAACGGGTTAACGGTGGCAACGCAAGTCCAACGGGTTTCATATGCGTGTGTGGGCCCGAGCTGGTAGGTAAGACGTTGTTGCATCGTGTAGGTATAAGCCATGCACCATTGGTTGTATCGGGTTGCCACTTTGGGGAGTGATACACCCCACTGTGGGGCCAGCACGGGTATCTACGTTAGGGAGCCGATCGCTTGGGGAGTAGTGGGTACACCTAGTGGAGATAGGGGCAAACGACACCTATATGGTCAGCTAGGGGTACACGAAACTACTAGTTATATTTTCTAAGTCCATGGGTGGGATCAACCTTTGAGTAGGAATGACTGGTATGGTGCAGTGTAGTAATTACCCTTGGGTGGGTAGATGCGTCTTTATCGATATCTTAGTTCTTCCTATGTCTAGTTGGCTGCTTAGTGTAGTCATTTATTCCCAGTCGTCACCGTACCAAGTTTATATCATACCCTGATTACTTTAATGATTGTATTGTTAAAGTTATAGGGCTCACTCAGGCTTATGTCTGACCCCGTTGTTTTTATCTTCCCCCCCCTCAGGTCCTCGGGTTGGGCCTAGTTCCAGTGGAGTTTGATCCAGACTGCTTTATCTATCTTGGAGCTTGGACTCTTGATGTAAAGCTCAGTTATCTTTTCTATTATGGCTATTAGTTATGTAGTGGGATTATGTACTTATGTTTTTATCAGGATGGATATTTAGAACTTGACTCATGTTTCATGGTTTTTTTATTGTAACCAAACATGTTTACCTTCTGCTGCAATGAAATGTTGTTTTAGTTAACAAGTATTATTTATATCTGTCTTGTTGTAAATTTTCTATTCTATATTCACTTAAAATACTCCACCGAAGTTAAGGCATTCCCATAGAGAGTGACCTTAGCGGGTGTGGGGTGTTACAATCAACCACATAAGTAAAATGTCAGGGCTTGCAAAACCCTGATACCACTTCTAGCTAGAAAGAAACGTGTGCACTCCCTGCATTCCCTTGTCCCATTTCTAACTCTTACCGAGTGTGAGGCTCGCGAGGTAACGCTATACACAAAGCTATGCCGAAATAGGCTATGCTTTGATCATCAACCACAAGGCTCTGCTTTTCAACAAAAGCTTTGATCATCTGCATCTTGACATGCCACATTGACAATACATGCCATGCAGTCGATAATTATCAATATACAACCTCTGAGCTCATGCGTCTCAGAGAAGGGTGTTAAGCAAGAGAATAAATTCTCTGCCACCAACAAATATATATTAAATAGAAATCAATTTACATGGAATGAAATCCAATGTCGGACAAACATCCTTTTACAAGTCCATTCTGGGTCTGAACAAAACCGGAGACACCTTATTCCTCGTCCCGTATGTCCAATATGGAAGAGAGGTGCTCGCTTATCCGGATAATCAACAAGTATGTCCGGACAACTACCACTTTAACCTTTTACTGGGAGCTAACCTGTAATGACCCGCATTTGCAGAGGTATTATAATTAATTTATTTAATTATATAAATAGTGATATATTGAATTAAATGGTGGTTTAATTAAATAGCTGGTAATATTTAATTAAAATAATAATTAAATAATAGATTTAATTTTGAAATAATCAGAATTGGCTGAAATGACGATATGGTGTGAATTGGATCATCTATGATATTTAATTCAGCTTGGAATTGAATTTGAATAACGAATATATTATATAAATGACAGTTTGAACGTAGAGTTATAATATAATTAAAATCGAGCTTGAAATGGCGTGGCAGTTCGTTATTTGGCGATTTGAACTTCAACTGAATGTACAGGATTCGTTTTAAGCCGGATTTCTGTGAAACAAGAAACGTGTGGAGCTGGTGGAGTGTATCTTTCTAGTGGAAGAGAAAAATTAGGATTTCGTCGTGTAGATTTTGATTTATGTCCAAATCAAATTTTAGAAAAGTCGCAGTGGAATTCCTTTATAATTTATAAAGGAATTATTTATATTTTAAAAAGGAATTTCAATATAAATCGAATATCGGGTTGACCCAGATTGAAATATCAAGGTAGAAATTCATATAGGAATATTCTAGAGTTGTATGGTATTCCACTATGAATATAGACGATAATATTTATTTTTAAATATTTAATTTAATTATATTTAAATATATTTATATATTTAAATGGGTCATTCAGAGCTTTAAAAATAACCAGTTTTGCAAACGACCTCGGTTTTCGACGAAACTAATTTTATTGGATCCGCAATATTAAATTATTGTTAGATTCCAAGTTCCGTGATTTTTTGAGTCACTGTGTGGCCGTACGGATTTTTAGAGTGAGAAACAGTCGATATTATGATGGTTAAACATATGCTGTGTGAGCATACGGAGTCGGAATTCGACGAAACCAGTTTCATTGGGTCCGTAATGTCGAACTGAATCTGCGTGTCAATTTTCATGATTTTTTAAATCCTCTATAAATACCCTTTCTAAGTTTTCCTAAACCTAAAACACTTTATTTCATAAGTCAACAAAGCAAGAAAATGCACCGTTGGTTTTTTTCGTCTTTCAATAAAAATGTCGATCTTCAACAAATTCAAACAAATCCAAATGAAATCATAAAATCGTAAAACATATATACTTGCACTGCTGAATGGATTCTCTTCGATCTGGTATAATCTTTGGAGAGTGCGGCGCAATTCTGGGAGGGTCAAAACTCAATAGTATTGGCTAGGGTTCGAATTCATGAGTTGTTGAGAGAGTATTGGGTGGAATGGAGGGTGTGTTGGTGATCGTGGTGAGTAGAGGTTTGTGTAGGCGGATTTTCGTGGATTCCGCATCCAATTTCGTTCGATCCTGTACTGGTTGTCTCGAATGCTTGCTGAAGCTCGATGGTGGAAGGGCCATGCGAGTATGACTTGTTGGAGATGGTATTGATGAGGTCAGAACAAGGAGTAGGATGGGGGTCTCCGTTGGTTGAACGGTTGATTGAAGGAGGAGTTAGGAGGAGAGAGGGTGGCGCTGTAATGGGTTTGGGGAAGGCTTCAGGAATCAGATACAGGAATTAGATGGGAAGAAGAAATACACGGGTGAGGGTGAATCGTTTGGGCCGGTGTAAATTGGGTAAAGCCCAATGACTTGAGTATTTAATTTAAAAACTATTTAAATAGTTATTTAAGCTTGTAAAATCAATATTTTCTCCATACGTAATCAGAATCTGACGAAACAAGATCCGTCGGGATCGTATGGACGAGGGCAACACCATGGCGCTGACTGGGAGTGAATCTGAGCTCGCTACAATTTATTGTAAAATAAATTGTCCGTCTGAATCAAAGATGGTTAATCGTTATTTAACGATAACTGTCCAATGTGAGTAAAACTCACCAACTCTGAACAGTTATATTTTTATAACGTATTGTTAGAACTGTTAATCATCTGTTGATTGCTGTATGTTAACTGTTTGGTTGAATTGCTTGTGCATTGGTTGAAATTATAGATAACGATATATATATAAATCGTTAATCAAATGTTGATTCTGTTTAGCAGAATATTTCATATTGAAATGAAATCAATGTTAATTATATTGTTTAACATCTGTGATGCAGGGAAACAGGTTGGAGGAATCCGACTGGATTCCTCAACATTTATTTTACTGTTTTTCATATATTGTGATATATGATGTGATATATAATCTGTTGTCAATTATATGTGTTTGGACGATATTGATCATCGTGATTTGATATGTTGAATACCATAACATACTGGAATGTTGATAAGGGAATTTTCAAAGTGATATTAAAAATAAAATATTTATAAATTGGAATATTTATAAATAAGAAATATTTAAAAATTGGAATATTTATAAATAAGAAATATTTATAAATTGGAATATTTATAAATAAGAAATATTTATAAACTGGAATATTTATAAATAGGAGATATTTAGAAAGGGAATAATTATAAAATCAAAGAATTTCATAAAACGATTATTTACTTAGCAAGTAGATAGAAGTGTAAAACGATATTTATTTAAGAAGTAAATAGAAGTATAAAGAAAGATATTTACGTAGAAAGTAAATAAATAGAATAAAGGAATATTTATTTGATAAATAAATAGAATAAAGGAATATTTATTGGGAAAATAAATAGGATTATAAAAGGAAATTAACGAGATAGAAAAGAGTTAGTCGATTAGAGTAATCAAATAGAGTCATCAAATAGGAGTCAATTGAATATAGTTATTCGAAAGGAGTCAATTGAACATAGTTATTCAAAAGAAGTTAATCGAACATAGTTAAAAGAAATAGAGTTAAACAAGATTAGAATCTGACTAGAGATTAGTTAAGTTGAATAGTTTTCTGAGTATCGATCTGATGTTGGTTTCGGCCTTCGGGGTTTATACTTAGAGAGTTGTTCTCTTACTAGTTTACAGTTAGAGTCTGATAGTTGTGGAATGGTAGTGATTGATGATTGATTGATAGAATTTCCATTTGGAAATAATATCGTTGTTTGCACACGTGTTTTTCTTTGATGGTTAAATCACAGAGTATCGAAGTTTTGACCATTTTAACGTTGTTAATATGGAGAGACCGGTTGGATTTTTATCCAAAGAACCGCTCTGTATTGGCGTAAGCGTTACGAATCATATATGCCAACACGTAATGTACTATTGTAGACGTCAATTAGTGATTTTCGATGGATCTGACAATGTGGCATTTGAAGTGAATCTGATGTGATGATGAAGCATAACCTCAAGCCTCATCAACCGGTAAATGACAGAAATCGGGCAGGCAGCATGGCTAAGTCGGTCGCTCTGAAGTAGGGTGTATAATCACCTGATCTAGAGTTTCATTTACTTCTAAAAATCTATTGTTGATGCTGTCCTATTCGGGAAACGGTTGCTGATCCCAACCGATGGTGATATACATTCGATACACTCAAGCGAAATGAGTGGTCGGTCATGTGTGGCCGGATTGCAAGATGTTCTTGTTGAACCCAGTGTATTCCTTTCTAGAGGTACACTAGCGAAAGGTGGTTCCATACCTTGTCATAGTTGGAAATCCATTACCCAATACGTGCTTGCGGTTTTGATTGTATACTATATATGTAGAACGTGAGATGAAAGCGTTTCTGCTAGATGATTATTATAGTTGTGGTTGACAGACATTATTATAATATCAAAAGGTTTTTGACATAAAGATAATTTGGATTCTCATAAGGGAAAAACCCGTTCCGTTATACGGCGTGGTCTTATGAGATATCATTTACCTGCTTGAACTGTTTTAAACTGTTTTACTCACACCAGTCCCACGACTGACCCGGAGTTTATTTTGTTTTCCCTAAACTCTTGGGTGGCCAATTTTTTATGGGCAGTCAAGTAGTCAGGATTTACAGATATACCTGAAGAGCTGGAGCAAGAGGCTTCAGGATCATATAGCTATAGTTTATTTCCGCTGTATTGTAAGTGCTGTACTTTGATAATGATGTATATTCAGGTACAGATGTATATTTCAAGTTATGTTATATATATTATATGTTATTCGTTCCGCTGTGAGGTTCGTGTTACCCTGATGTTGTGTTCTTCTTCTTCTTATATTCTAAGTTTCTATCTTATCTATTCTCACCCTCTAATTTCTTTAATTAATCATCCAGTATTTTTCGATGTTTGGATGTTCGATATGTGTTGTATATCGGATAACCAAGATCGCTAAATTTTCGGGTCATTACATAACCAATGCCGGGCACCAGTAGTTATCCATTCGATGTGAAGATTGTCGGTCTTCAATCGTCGTCTTCAATATCTTCGATTTAAATCATCGTATAATTATTTGAAATGAGATTCAACTCGGTCTTTTCAAATAATTCTCGCATATATATAATTTAAAACCACTTCATCTCATTAATAGTATTTAATAACGATTTATCACTATTTTTATTTATAAAAAAATAGCTCAATTTAATTCAACAACGCTTCGGGTCAATAGGCGGCCCTGACGCTGTTTTCATCAAAATTTGATTTACACATATCTCGAAATCTAACCGTTTGATTTTAACAAAATTTATATTGTTAGGAAGATCTTCCCAAAGCAGTCCTAATGGTTCCAGTTTTGGGAAAATCCGACGTTCGGATCTTTCAGTATAATCGTTTAAAGTTACGATTCCGAAATGAGAACTACCGCGCGTGATTCGTTTAATTTTAATTTATATTTATATATATAATTAAATATAAATATAAACTATTCGACGATCCCACTAACGTATTTAACTCGCCAGATAAAAGAATGTTTTATTGGCATATCATATCTACATGTTCATAATGTCGAATAAAATATATTTTAACTTTGCATATAAATTCTAATATATGCATTGTTAATAAGATGTTATTTCAGATTTGCATATAAATTCTAATATATGCATCATCGATAAAATGTTATTTTAACTTTGCATATAAATTCTAATATATGCATCGTCAATAAAATGTAAATGTTACTTTGCATATAAATTCTACTATATGCATTGTCAATAAAATGTAATTTTAACTTTACATATAAATTCTACTATATGCATCGTCGATAAAGTGTAAGTTTAACTTTGCATATAAATTTTAATATATGCATCGTCGATAAAATGTAATTTTAACTTTGCATATAAATTCTAATATATGCATCGTCGATAAAATGTAATTTTAACTTTGCATATAAATTCTAATATATGCGTCGTCAATAAAATGTAATTTTAACTTTGCATATAAATTCTAATATATGCGTCGTCGATAAAATGTAATTTTAACTTTGCATATAAATTCTAATATATGCATCTTCAATAAAATGTAATTTTAACTTTGGTGAAAATTCCTTTTCCTTAGTTTCTAATATTACATTAAAATGCGAATTTTTAATGTTGACATGTTTTTAGTTTAAAACATCAACATTTTTCCATTTCCTATTTCAATTCAACAAAATGATAAAAATGGTTCTTTTCATTTTTGTTGAAAATTCTAATTCAACAAAATGATAAAAATGGTCTTTTCATTTTTGTCGAAAATTCTAATTCAACAAAAATGAACATTTTGTTCAATAATTCTAATTTGACGAAAATGAACATTTTTGTTCAACAATTCTAATTTGACGAAAATGAACATTTTTGTTCAACAATCAATTTGACAATAATGAACATTTAGTTCAACTACACAATTTGACAATAATGAACATCTTAGTTCAACTAAACAATTAAACAAAAATGATAATTTTTGTTTTCAACTAAATTATGAAGCGAAGGTGATAATTTTGTTTCAACTAAACTATGAAACAGAAGTTACAATTTTGTTTCAACTAAAACTATGAAGCAAAGGGGATAATTTTATTTCAACTAAACTAAGAAACAAAGGTGATGATTTTGGTTTTACTAAACCATTAAACAAAAGTGACAATAAAAATGGTATCTTTTTATTTTAATCTTTTTATTACAATCTTTTAATCATAATCTTTTTACTATAATTTTTTATTTTAATCTTTTTATTATAATGAAAACAAATGTTTGACAAAAACCATGTTTCATGTAAACAATACAAATGAAATTTTATTGTAAATCTAAATGTGACAAAACAATGTTTCATGTTAACAATAAAAATGAAATTTTATTGTAAATCTACATGTTTCATGTTAACAATAAAACCATATTTCATGTTTAACAATAAAAATGAATATTTTATTGTAAAGCTAAATCTGACAAAACGATGTTTCATGTTAACAATAATAATAAATATTTTATTGTAAATCTAAATTTGACAAAACGATGTTTCATATTTAACAATAAAAATAAATATTTTATTGTAAATCTAAATTTGACAAAACGATGTTTCATGTTAACAATAAAAATAATTATTCTATTGTAAATCTAAATTTGACAAAACGATGTTTCATGTTTAACAATAAAAATAAATATTATTGTAAATCTAAATGTTTCATGTTAACAATAAAACCATATTTCATTTTTAACAATAAAAATGAATATTTTATTATAGACCTAATTTGAAAAAACCATGTTTCATATTTACAATAAAAATGAGATTTTTATTGTTAATCAAAATCTAAACAAACCATGTTTCATGTTTCTAAATAAAATATGAAACTTATATTATAACATCAAATCAATATACATAGATTTGAAATAAAAATAATTTTTTTATTTCAAATCGAGATCTAATAATAAACTATAGATTCAAATAAAAGAAAGAATTTATATTATAGAACAAGATCTAACAAACATGAGCATCACAATCAACAATCAACAAATTCAAATTCCAAGCATCACAGATCTGATTTTATTTAACACAACTACATGGATTCTGAATGACGAGGAATAATTAAATTTTTAATTATAAAAATAGAAATCTCACAGTCGTGTTTTAATTCTGAATAATACAGATATGAAATTTATCCAAAATCTGATCTGCTCTGAATCCGTTCTAATCAGTCTAGAAATGCAGATCTCGGGCTCACGATCGCAACGCTTCTGAAATCGTTCAATTCTGATTCAGTATGAATAAGTTATGAATTAATTTACATTGATAATATTTTTAAATTAAATTAATAAAATAATAAAATAGGATTTACCTTCTTCTTCCTTTCAATAACTAGGCCGATGGTTTTACAGTATACATTCAATTACAGGGTTCGAATTTGCGTTCAAATCACCAAGCTTCAGGACGATCGGAGACCACTGCGTCGAAGAGGGAGGTGGCGCGCTCCAGGGGGACCCACGCCGTCAGGCGCGATCTGGGCTATTGGGCATGGCAGTGGTCGAAACCATGGGCTTTTGGGTGCTTGGAACACGGTGGTTGTTCGATGGTATGGGTGGTTAGCCGTATGGATGGGAAGAGGAGGGGAATCTCAACAATTTTGTCAAAAGAAGGGAGGGATTTTATTGTGTGGATGGAGAGATCTTAAGGGGAGAAGATGGGAGCTTTTCAGCCATGAACACAATGTAGCGGCGGCTCTACTGTAGTGGGTATTGGGTTTTGAATTTTTAATCTATATTTATAACAAAATAATATTAATTCCTTTAACTACAAGGTTTAAGCCCGTTAATCCCTTTCAGCTCCAATTTTAGCCCAATGAAAGTCGTTCCCACCCAATTGCCCCTGTCCCGAATACAACGGGCTAGGTCCCGTCAGCCCAATCGATCATTTTCAGCCTGTTTTCTTTAATTTAAAATTTAAACTATTTATTTATTTAATTCGATCATACATTTAAATTCACCAGGGCCACATACAGACTTCAAAAATTCCCGAAAAATAAATCTAACTATGTTTTGACAATACGGTCCTATC
Organism: Allium sativum; assembly: GCA_030737875.1. Taxonomy (NCBI): domain Eukaryota; kingdom Viridiplantae; phylum Streptophyta; class Magnoliopsida; order Asparagales; family Amaryllidaceae; genus Allium; species Allium sativum. Next base: position 579,773,072 of record CM060909.1, on the reverse strand, counting down.
AAAATTAATTTTGTCGAATTTGGAGACCATTTGAAAAATGACCTTTTTAACGGTCGATAAAATTCAACAGAAATTTCCGAACACAGTTTAATTTACCACGCTCACATACTAATTCCAAAAATTATGGAAAATTAAACTTAGCAATTGTAACGACCCGTATTCTACGCATCGAAGGATCGTAGAATATTTATTTATTTCACATACGAAGTCGTTTGGTCATGTAACTTTGGGAGACGACTATTGGGGTCATTTCCCATGTTCAAGATTTTTGCCGATTTTTAAATGACCGTTTTGCCCCTAGCTGATCTTGTTTTAGTCATAACTTTTGATTGGAAAGGAGTTTGACCTGAAACCACTTCCATTGGCTCCGAATGATGGTTTACCTTTCCGTAGAGTGGTCACATTAACCAAACAGACTCACCGTTTGGGAGATATGGCTGAAACAAGTTTCAGAAGGTGAAAAACTGCTTAACCGGGCCAAATGAGGTGATTAGTAAATGGGCCCATAACCCATTTCGGGATTAGGGTTATGGGGAGGATGAAATGAGTTAGGTTTTCATTTCATTTCAGTTTTCCAACCGCCACAAACCCTCTCTTCAACCTAACAATGACCTCCAACATCTAAATACACCTCTAATCACTTCTTAATCAAGTTTTGGCTTAAACTACATCAAATTAAGGAGAGAAAGCACCAAAGCAAGGTTACAGCTACTATGTTACATTTGGAACAGCACCAAACAGGGGATCATTTCAAATTTGGTATTTTATTTGTGGCCAAGGTGAGTGATTAACATTGTTTTGACACTAATTATGGCTAATTAGGGGTGATTAGTGATAATTAGCGAAATTATAGCTCAGAAAAATCTGGAAAAATTTGTAAAATTCTAAAATGATATTCTAGGGCTCTGATTGAAATTTGGGTTAATTTGGTTAAGTTTTGCTAATCCTATCATTAGTTGTTGTTAAACATGATTAAGGGGAAAACATGGGTTTTTGGGTATGTTTGATCCATATAAATATATCATATTGTTGTTTTAGTTTTTGTGGATGATTATACATGATGCTATGACTGTATGGTATGTTTTGTGATTGCATAGAAAAGTTAGAATGGTTGAAAACGCCGTCGTTTGGAGAAATTGGCTTGCTGGAAAAACTTGCAGCAAATCAGATATGAGCATTCGGATAGGAGCATCCGAATAGGAGCATTAGAAAGGAGAATTCGGAAAGGAGCATTCGAATAGGAGCATTCGGATAGGAGCATCCGGATAGGAGCATTCGGAATGGAGCATTCGGATAGAAGCATCCAGATAGGAGCGTTCGGATAGGAGCAACCGGATAGGGGCATCTGATCCGTACCGGATAGGGGCATCCGATCCGAACCGGATAGGGGACTCCGACCCGAACCAAATAAGAGCATCCGAGCACCCGAAATGAACTAGAAAGGAGCATTCGAACCGAACCAAGCAGGAGGGGACGAACCGAACCGAACCGGAGGATCGAACACCAAGTAGACCTAAACCCGAGATGCAAAGGAAGTCCAAATGAGGAGTTGTACCTCAGGATCCAGATGGGAACCAAGGAGGGAACTTCATGAGTTGGGCTTTGCTGCAGGACGTGCGCTAAGGGGTTGTCGATGTCTGTAACTTTAGATCACTATGTGTAGGGGGTACGTGAACGGATTCAGGGCCACAGTGGCCTAGGTACGACTAAAGAGCTATAGACCAATGAAGTGGGGTCATTTGTAAAGATTTGGTCATGACTCCATGGGATAAGCTTGGTAGTAGGAGTAGTTGTACAAGTCGTACTCCGTCACTACTTCGATGGGTCTAGTGATTGACAGTGGTGGACATCGTATGCTTTACGCACTGAGTGAGAGATGTGAGAATGGTTGCTATGTTTGATTGTTTACCTTCATTATGACATACACACCCTCACCCCGTATTCTTTATACCATGTGTTAGTGGCACCTTAGAGTATTGTACAGTATGTAGTGCTAACTCTTTGGTTGCAGGTCCAGGTTCAGGTATGGTTTAGTATACCTGTTATTGTTCTGTTTAGCTGCTTATCGCTCATACCAGACTTTTTGTCTGACCCAGAGTTTTATGTCTCTTCTTATTACTCTCGGTGCTCTCTCGAGCAGACTAGAGACAGGTTAGGTGGTATGCACGAGTAGCTGTACCAGAGACGAGCAGGAGGCTTCCACGTATGATATATATATATATACACACACATTCTCCCTGTGTTGCTGCGGTCACTACTTTAGGCATTAGTGGTGTACCTTTCTTTCTTTTGTTTGGAGACAGTAATTTGGAAAGTTGTAATGAGCTGTATTTGGATTTCCGCTACTCTGATGATGATGTTGATGTTGGTTTTAGTTATCAGCTTATGCACTGTCTCACCTGTTTTATGTCAAGTACATTATTATTATATTTTGTTCCATGCGCTGTGAGACATTCTACAGGGTTTCCGATTAGTTCATTATCTTCTTTCCTTTCTTTGGCAACCGTTCCGTGCTAGTCGGGCATGTGTACAGCGCACTTTCGGAGGAAATGCCGGCTGGTGCGGGGCGGGCCGTCACACTTGGTATCAGAGCTCTAGGTTGCGTAGTTAACCTAGGGAAAGACACCAGGGAGAGATAATACGTATATGAGAGCGCGTATTTGTGATTATTTTGGTTTTCAAAAGCTATATATATACTAGTTGTATATCTAAGGATGAAGTCGCACCGCACTGGCACCACAAAGAGGATGGTTAATCGTTTTCTCTTTACAGATTGAACGATGAGCCGATACGCAAGAGGTGCCGGTAGAGGAGTCAATAATGGGAATGCTGCTGACATGAGGACGATGTTTACTGACCTCATGAGAGAGATGCTTAGAGATGTTCAGAGGGCAGCTCCCAACGCTGGTAATGGTGGTGGTCAAATAGTGCAGGCGCCTAGGGCCGATTTCGCTAAGCTGAATAAGGATTATACGAGTCTTGATGGGAAGCCGTTCCACGGAACGGAGTCGGCTACGGATGTTCAAGATTGGTTGGATAGCTGCGAGCGTATATTCGAAGATTTTGGTATCGAGGATGCGATGAAGAGAAGGCTAGCATCCCGTCAGCTGCAAGGACGGGAAATGAATTGGTGGAATGCTATAAAGGCAGCTACTCCCGAGGATCAGATTACTTGGGATCAGTTTAAGGCTCGCCTTAGCGATAAGTTCATTCCAGCTGCTCAGAAGTCAGTGCTGTTTAAGAAATTCTTGGAACTCAAGCAGAATGGTAGAGCTGTCGCGGAGTATATTGCCGAATTCGACACTTTGTCGAAATATAGGTTATCTCTTATTGATACTGCCGAGAAGAAGAACGAGAAGTTCATAACTGGTTTGGATGGATACTTGGGGGAAAGGCTTATTAACCATATCCATGAGACGTTTGAATCGATTGTAGGGAAAGCATTGAGGTCAGAGAGTCTTTACCCTAAGTCGAAGACTGAGGTCGCATCTGCAGAGGAGCCAAAGCCGCAAGCAACCAGTGGAGGCAAGAATGGTTCTCAGAATAAGAGAATGCAGAATCAAACCAAGGATGGCTAGAAGAAAAATAATAAGCAAGATGTTGAGTGCTTCAGCTGTGGTAAGAAGGGCCACTATGCCAAAGAGTGTCGGGCCAAGCCAGCGGATAGGAAGTGCTTCAATCGTGGCCAAGTGGGACATCACAAGGACAAGTGTCCGCAACCCCCTAAAGAAAAGCAGATGGTGAAAGCATATGCCCTTAATGCTATTCCTTCTTCATCGAATGCCCCAACTGCGGCGGAGAAGGGAAAGAATGTCGTTATTCAAGGTATGCTTTCTGTTTATGATGTTCCTGTTAGAGTTTTGTTTGATACTGAGGCTTCCAGTTCTTTCATATCTGGTGACCTGGTAGATAGGTTGGGATTGGAGCCCGAGATTGTCGATAGGCCTTTAGTAGTGACGAACCCGATTGGTGGTTCAACTAACCTTAGCATGATTTGTCGTAATGTGGTCTTATCGAGTCATGGATGCATGTTTGGTTGTGATTGCTTTGTTTTGGGCTTTACTGGGTTTGGCATTATTTTGGGAGTCGATTGGCTCCAATGATACGGGGTGGTGGTAGACTGTGAGGGATTTTTGGTGACAGCTAGAGCGGATGATGGGCGGAGGGTAGTGTTTGGTGGTCTACCCGGTGATGGGGTAATGGCTAGTTTTCTAAATTCTCTCGACATCCCGCATAGTGAGTTGTCAGGGTTGCCCGTGGTTGGCCAGTATCCGGACGTCTTCGAGGAAGTGACCGGGCTTCCACCACACCGAGAGATTGAGTTCCGTATTGATTTAGTGAAAGATGCCAGACCTATAGTGATGCCACTTCGTCGTATGGCACCAAGGGAGCAGCGAGAGCTCGGGGTGCAAGTCAGCGATCTTTTGAAGAAGGGATTTATCAGAAGGAGTGTTTTTGAATGGGGAGCACCAGTTGTGTTTGCTACCAAGGCAGTTGGTTCCCTTCGTTTGTGTGTAGACTACCGCGAGTTGAATAAAGTGACGAGGAAGAATAAGTATCCTCTACCGCGGATAGATGATTTGTTTGATCAGTTGAGTGGCGCGAGAGTATTCTCTGAGTTGGATCTCGCGACAGGTTTTCATCTGCTTAGAGTGGAAGCTGAGAGTATAGCTAAAATAGCATTTCGGATGCCGTCTGGATTTTATGAGTGGTTGGTCATGCCATTCGGGCTGACCAATGCCCAGCATACTTTGTGGATCTTATGAATAGGGTATTCATAGATCAGTTGAATAAGTTTGCCCTTGTGTTCGTGGATGATATTTTGGTCTATTCGAGGACAGAGGAAGAACACAAGGAACATTTGAGGATAGTGATGGAGGTGTTGAGAAAACACCAGTTGAAAGCAAAATTCTCTAAGTGTCACTTATTGAGGAGGGAAGTGAGATTCTTGGGCCATGTTGTATCAGAGAATGGTATTGCCGTGGACCCTGCGAAGGTGGCTACGGTACAAGATTGTTCTATGCCCAAGAATGCAACGAACATAAGAAGTTTCTTGGGATTAGCTGGATATTATCGTAAGTTTATCCAAGACTTCTCCAAGATAGCAGCACCGTTGACTCAGTTGACCAAGAAGAATCAAGCCTTCGTCTGGGACGAAAGGTGCGAGAATGCATTCAAGAGCCTAAAGGAAAAGTTGACATGTGCACCAGTGTTAGTCATTCCTAAGGGGAATGAAGAAATGACGGTATATACGGATGCATGTGGTACCGGACTAGGTGCTGTATTGATGCAAGGAGGTAGGGTTGTAGCTTATGCAAGTCGGCAACTGAAACCGCATGAGAAAAGATACCCTACCCATGATTTGGAATTGGCAGCGATCGTGTTTGCACTGAAAATGTGGAGACATTATCTCTTGGGAGAAAGATTCGAGTTGTTTACCGATCATAAATTGTTAAAGTATCTCTTCTCTCAGAAAGATCTAAGTCTCCGGCAGCAAAGATGGTTAGAATTCTTGGCTTCCTATGATTTCGACATCGCATATACACCAGGAAAGGGCAATGCGGTGGCTGATGCATTGAGTAGAAGACATGCCAGTTTAGGGGCCATGTTTCTAGAATGGAAGCAACTGAAGTACATCGCTGGGTATGATTTCAGACCAAAGTGCGAATTGGATCCAGAAATGTTGGCAAGGTTGACGATCAGACCCACTTTGATTGAGCGAATTGGTTCCAGTCAGAGGAACGATCCTAACCTATTGGAAATCATCTCAAAATTAAAGATGGGAATCGACGGAGATAGGAATAAGTATGGGCTTGATCGAGATGGATGGCTTAGAAAGAATGGAAGACTAGTTGTACCCAATGTCAATGGATTGAGAGATGAAGTGCTTAGAGAATGTCATCACTCAAAACTGACTATACACCCCGGTGGTAACAAGATGTACCGAGACATGAAGCAGACCTACTACTGGGAAGGGATGAAAAGAGACATTGGGAAGTTTATATCCAAATGCATGAACTTCCAGCTAGTTAAAGCTGAGCAAAAGAAGCCTAGTGGTTTGCTACAACCATTAGAAATTCCAGAATGGAAATGGGAACAAGTGTCAATGGATTTCATTGATGGTTTACCAAGGACTAGATCGGGCCATGATAGCATTTGGGTGATTGTGGACCGATTGACTAAGAGTGCAAGGTTTATACCCGTCAAGTCAAACAGGACGGCAGCTAAGTTAGCGGAACTGTATATAAAGTGGGTAGTGAGATTTCATGGAATACCCAAAGGCATTGTGAGTGACCGAGATCCGTTGTTCACTAGTGGATTTTGGAGGAGCTTACAAGAGGCATTAGGATCAGAACTACATCTCAATATTGCGTACGATCCTCAAATCGACGGACAGACAGAGAGGGTGAATCGGGTGTTAGAAGATCTCTTGAGAGCTTGCATATTGGATTTTGGTGGATCATGGGATGACCATTTGCATCCAGTAGAGTTTGCATATAATAATAGTTATCAATCCAGTATAGGTATGGCTCCGTTTGAAGCTTTGTACGGAAGACCGTGCAACTCACCGTCATGTTGGGTAGAAACCGGTGAGAAGTTTGTGCTTGGACCCGATGTGATAAGAGAAACTTCAGACAAGATTAAGGTTATCCAACAGCGAATGAAGGTTGTCCAAGATAGGCAGAAGAGTTATGCTGATAAAAGGAGAAGAGAATTAAAGTTCTCCATTGGCGACTTGGTGTTTATCAAGATTTCTCCGTTGAAGAGCGTGATACGATTTGGCAGGAGAGGCAAGTTAGCACCAAGATATGTTGGTCCATTCCCAGTTCTTGAGCAAATTGGGAATTTGGCATACAAAGTTGAATTACCAGAGAAGATGGCAGGAGTTCACAACGTATTTCATGTTTCCCAGTTAAGGAAGTTCGTGCACGACCCAGATGTGACTATTTCACCTGATCAGTTGGATGATATCGAATTTGAACCCGAGGCGGTTGCGAACCGCAAGCCTATGCGTATTGTTGGGAATGATACGAAGCAACTTCGAAGGAAAGCGGTGAATCTAGTCAAAGTCCAGTGGGGAGAGAATGAGAATGACTGTACTTGGGAGACAGAGGAGAGCATTAGGAATATCCAGAACTCTTCGCCTGGTAAGATTTTAACTTCGATTTGGTCTTTCCGCATGCTAGGATAGGCTTGTTTGTTTGTTTTGCATGTTTGATTGTTGTATGTGGCTGGTAGGCATGCGGGATCCTTTGTATGTTTTGGGTTATGGAATTTCGGGGACGAAATTTATTTAGGGGGGGAGAGTGTAACGACCCGCATTCTACGCATCGAAGGATCGTAGAATATTTATTTCTTTCACATATGAAGTCGTATGGTTATGTAACTTTGGGAGACGACTCTTGGGGTCATTTCCCATGTTCATGATTTTTGCCGATTTTTAAATGACCATTTTGCCCCTAGCTGATCTTGTTTTGGCCATAACTTTTGATTGGAAAGGAGTTTTGACCTGAAACCACTTCCATTGGCTCCGGATGATGGTTTACCTTTATGTAGAGTGGTCACGTTAACCAAACGGACTCACCGTTTGGGAGATATGGCTAAAACAGGTTTCAGAAGGTGAAAAACTGCTTAACCGGGCCAAATGAGGTGATTAGTAAATGGGCCCACAACCCATTTCGGGATTAGGGTTAGGGGGAGGCTGAAATGAGTTAAGTTTTCATTTCATTTCAGCTTTCCAGCTGCCACAAATCCTCTCTTCAACCTAACAATGGCCTCCAACATCTAAATACACCTCTAATCACTTCTTAATCATGTTTTGGCTTAAACTACATCAAATTAAGGAGAGAAAGCACCAAAGCAAGGTTAGAGCTGCTGTGTTACATTGGGAACAACGCCAAACAGGGGATCATTTCAAATTTGGTATTTTATTTGTGGCCAAGGTGAGTGATTAGCATTGTTTTGACACTAATTACGGCTAATTAGGGGTAATTAGTGATAATTAGCGAAATTACAGTTCAGAAAAATCTGGAAAAATTTATAAAATTCTAAATTGATATTCTAGGGCTCTGATAGAAATTTAGGTTAATTTGGTTAAGTTTTGCTAATCCTATCATAGTTGTTGTTAAACACGATTATGGGGAAAACATGGGTTTTTGGGTATGTTTGATCCATATAAACATATTATATTGTTGTTTTAGTGTTTGTGGATGATTATACATGTTGCTATGACTGTATGGTATGTTTTGTGATTGCATAGAAAAGTTAGAATGGTTGAAAACGCCGTCGTTTGGCGAAAATAGCTTGCTGGAAAAACTTGCAGCAAATCGGATAGGAGCATTCGGATAGGAGCATTCGGATAGGAACATCCGGATAGGAGCATTCGGATAGGAGCATCCGGATAGGAGCATTCGGAAAGGACCATTCTGATAGGAGCATTCGGATAGGAGCATTCAGATAGGAGCAACTGGATAGGGGCATCCGATCCGAACCGGATAGGGGCATCCGATCCGAACCGGATAAGGGCATCCGATCCGAACCGGATAGGGGACTCCGACCCGAACCAAATAAGAGCATCTGAGCACCCGAACTAAACTAGAAAGGAGCATTCGAACCGAACCAAGCAGGAGGGGGCGAACCGAACCGAACCGGAGGATCGAACACCAAGTAGACCTAAACCCGAGATGCAAAGGAAGTCCAAATGAGGAGTTGTACCTCAGGATCCAGATGGGAACCAAGGAGGGAACTTCATGAGTTGGGCTTTGCTGCAGGACGTGCGCTAAGGGGTTGTCGATGTCTGTAACTTTAGATCACTATGTGTAGGGGGTACGCGAACGGATTCAGGGCCACAGTGGCCTAGGTACGACTAAAGAGCTATAGACCAATGAAGTGGGGTCATTTGTAAATATTTGGTCATGACTCCATGGGATAAGCTTGGTAGTAGCAGTAGTTGTACAAGTCGAACTCCGTCACTACTTCGATGGGTCTAGTGATTGACAGTGGTGGACATACGCACTGAGTGAGAGATGTGAGAATGGTTGCTATGTTTGCCTTCATTATGACATACACACCCCCACCCCGTATTCTTTATACCATGTGTTAGTGGCACCTTAGAGTATTGTACAGTATGTAGTGCTAACTCTTTGGTTGCAGGTCTAGGTTCAGGTATGGTTTAGTATACTTGTTATTGTTCTGTTTAGCTGCTTATCGCTCATACCAGACTTTTTGTCTGACCCTGAGTTTTATGTCTCTTCTTATTACTCTAGGTGCTCTCTCGAGCAGACTAGAGACAGGTTAGGTGGTATGCACGAGTAGCTGTACCGGAGACGAGCAGGAGGCTTCCACGTATGATATATATAGACATTCTCACTGTGTTGCTGCGGTCACTACTTTGAGCATTAGTGTTGTACATTTCTTTCTTTTGTTTAGAGACAGTAATTTGGAAAGTTGTAATAAGCTGTATTTGGATTTCCGCTACTCTGATGATGATGTTGATGTTGGTTTTAGTTATCAGCTTATGCACTGTCTCACCTGTTTTATGTCAAGTACATTATTATTATACTTTGTTCCATGCGCTGTGAGACATTCTACAGGGTTTCCGATTAGTTCATTCTCTTCTTTCCTTTCTTTGGCGACCGTTCCGTACTAGTCGGGCATGTGTACATCGCACTTTCAGAGGAAATGCCGGCTGGTGCGGGGCGGGCCGTCACAGCAATAATTTGACATTCCAGATCCGAGAAAAATGGTTTCGTCGAAAACGGAGGTCGTTTGTATAATGGCCATTTATACGGGCTATAAATTATACTATATTCCATAGCGACTATTTTGAATATTCAACTGGCCGTAACTTTTTCTTCCCGCTATGAAATTTTGATTTTTGGGATTCGTTGGAAAGATACTTTTAAACAGATTTAAATATTTTTGGTTTCACTAAAATCCGTTTTATTTTGAATCCTGTACATTCAGTCAAAGTTCAAATTCAAAATTTCAAACTACCGTGCTATTTCTAACTCCTTTTGAAATTAAAATAAATACATTCGTTCTAACTTCGATTTAAATAAATTTTAAATCGTTATTATTTAAAATAAATTATTTTAACTATTCATAATTCATTGAAATTGCCAAAATAAAATTTTTAAATTGGTTCTGATTATCCGGGTTGTTACACATGACTTATCCCTAGACTCTTGTATAACCTGTAGAAATAACTTTTTTTGAACTTTCTCATGTATTCCATCGTTCTGTCTTCTCTCTGAGTTGTTTCATCTAATCTTAAATCGTTCTGAGTTCGTTTGTCATCAATCCTTATGAGTCATTTAAGTCCATTCAAGTTCATGGAAGAGTCACTTATATCTTGTTTGAACTTATCCAAACCGTACGAATTTTAATTGTGTAACTTAGAGAAGTAAAGGAGTCTACCTTACGAGTCGTAGCTTCCAAGTTGCAACCATTATGATGCGGTACTAACTCATTCAGTATAAGTATGCGCCAACCGTGACACTCTATGTTCCTTAATGTGACCCATATGAGGAAACATTAAGTTATGCGAAGCGCAATAATAATACAGAGGCAAATTTCACAAGATAGCATATAAAATGCAGTGGAATTTTTTTATTATTAAGCAACATCACATCATTACATTTTCAAATACCAAAAACCATAGTCATAACTATCTGTCTTATGAAAACAAAAATCATCAGAGTACAAAACCATAAAATCATATCCCTCCTCATAAGCCATAACAATGATAAAGCAGAAATCAAAGCAATACATCAAGTCAGAAGAAATCCAAGCCCAAGCTGAAAGAAAGAATCATGGTCACTACTGCAATCCACCACCCTGAGAACCTGAGGGGGAAAGGAAGAGAGAGAAGGAAATACAAAATAGGTTAGACATAAAGTCTGGCGAGTTCCAGTGATTTTCAGCATAAGCATAAGATAAGAGGTATCAAGACAAATAAATAGTACTGGATAAGAAATTACAGTAAAATATACAAGTACGAAGTAAACGAGACAACAAGGCATGGTAATGATCAAGTAAGCTTCTCACTTATATCCCAAGAACAAGTTTCTGCACCAACTATCAAGATTAGTTGTTACCCTAATTATTACCCAGCGATCGGCTCCCTATAGACACAAATAACCTGTGCAAGCCACATCAGTAGGGGTTATCAGTCCCTAACCCATCAACTTTTAAGACACAACTCTATTCATCGTTGTTACAACGTCTTAGTTTCCCCCATCGGACCCATGCACGCTTATGACTCCGCCGAAACGCGCTTGTACCCACTTCCAAGACTTTAAACCTCTTACAATCCACATCAGTAAATCATGCCCTGGCCTCTACCTAGTGAAAGGCCCCTCTATGATATCAACAGGGATACTGACTGATACGGGTACCAAACAACAAGAAGATTGACACAATCCACCCCTAGGCTTGGTACCCAAATAACTAGGATTTTAAGAGTCCCAAACCGGACATAAACAACATGATGTGGGATCTCTTAGCTTATTAATTAACAGGTTTAATTTAGCAGGTTTAAGTTCATTAATAAGAATTGTTGTAAATGACATTTCCTATGAATAATATTCTGTGTACAACCCCTCCCCCAAAACAGACAAGCACCTGCTCAGAAGTATATAGATTTACAGTAACAAGTTTTACTAAATTTACGTTTGATCCTCATATTTTCCATAACATTTTCTACTTAATATTAAATTAAGCCCAACATGTCGGGATTAACATGTTTGCATATTCTTTCCTCTTTGTAATTTCCCCAAATTTACAGTCAAAGGTTCTCAAGTAATAATATGCCCAATTCTCATTTTTATTGTCATTACAAGTTACTCCAATTTATCCCAATTTACGCAATTCAAACGAAAATGGCCTAGGCTCTCGACGGCCTAGGTTTAGCGTAAAATAAAAAGGAAAAGGAGAAAATAGATCCAAACTCAAACTGAATAAATAGACATAGAAAAGACTGTAAATAAATAAAAGACAAAAAGAGATAACGGAAAAAGACGTATATATGAACATATAAAAACTGAAAACAATAACATATACACATATAAACACTGTTACTTTTCAGATCCAAATCATTTACAATCAAAATATTGTTTAAATAGTAGATCTAAAATTAACTAAAATTCACAGTGATTTGATTTAGATCTAGAAAAGGTTTCTTTTAAATTGTTGTTGTAGAAAAACTAGAATTATCCCTTTAATCTACATTTTGGCAGTACCTCGGCATCTTCTTAATTTTATTTAGAAATAGCTTGGAGGAGGAAAAAGATAAAGATATGTTTGTGTGTAAGAAAATGGTGAGGCTGCTAGCCTATTTATAGATCAGTTAGGGAAAAAAATCTAAACTGTAGGATATTAGGTTATCAAATCAAACCGTACACCTCAAGCTGAGTCAGCATATGTATGTAGTGTATAAAATAGTCCAAGTTCAGGCGTAGGAATCTACCCTACATGCAGGTGGGTCGACCCACCTACTACCTGGGTCGACACTAGGGTCGACCTGCCTTAGACCTGGGTCGACCCCTTTGTCGACCCAGCTAAGGGGCTAGGTCGCCCACTTACCATTGCTTTTCTGGGTTGATTTGTTTATTTAATTTTAAGTATATTCTAAACTTCTTTAGCTCATGACTTCTTCATACTTAATCCAATTTACGAAAACCAAAAGTCTGTCTGACCAAAATTTCGTAACGAACGCAACAGTGAAGTATGTTTTACTTGGTTATGAATATTTTATTAATTGATATTCATTTTATTAGCTATATTATGTAATTATGTTGTATTAAATTTTTGAAAGGCAAACGCGATTTTTTTATTGCTCAATGAGACTAGTTACAATATTTACAATAACATATGTGTATATATATATGTATATATATACATACACTACCACTCATCCTATATCTCTACTCTATTAACTAAGTAATCACTCACTAAAATGACTCACATTACAACAACATATACTAATTACCCATATATCAATGCATTCCCTCTTTAAGATTAATAACCATATCACAGCAAACATGAACTCCAAAGAACTCACTATCTTTACAATGCATTCAGCATGTAATATGTAAGAACATAGTAAATATTACCAATGTTATTCACCATTAGTAGCATCACAGCAAGAACATAGTAACATCACTACATGAGAACATGTATACTCTCACTATCTTCATACGTAAGAACATAGTAACATCACAACAAAACGTGATCTCCATCAGTAGCAAAAATATGAAGTTCAGCTCAATAAACTCTAGCAAATCTTACTAATCTCATTCTACTTCACACTGAGTTCATACCAATAAAATCTGAAGTTCATACCAATCTTCACACTTAATTCAGCTTCGACATTCTACTTAAGAAAATGTAACCAAAAATCTAAAGTTACTTACAGGTAAAACATCTAGCATAGCATACTCATCCTGAAAAGCTTTATACTAAAAAACAGTGTAACATGTAGTAGTCATTCACTAACAAAAAACTTCGCTTAAACCAACCAACTTCACTTCAGTATAGGACCATAGAGAGGAGATGGATTACTCCTCGCGTGCCTAAAATTTCAATTCAAATTAATTTACCAGGTATCTCCTTGTCTGCCATTTTCTCCTTACCCATCTTCTGTTCCTTAAACTCAGCAACTTTTTTCCTTTTAGATCGCCTCTTACTAGTCTTTGACATCTTACCACACTGCTCATTAGAGTTATTCACCTCACCATCCAAATTTGTAGTGCCATCTGCCTTAGCACTAAATTCACAAGCAGTATTTGGTGGTGGAGGTAGTATAATATGTAAAGGAAGAGTCAAATGAGTGTGGAGAATTTCTTGCGGGAGAAGAATAGTTTGACAAAATTGGAGTGGAAGATTTAGCAGGCATAAAGTTACTTAACAGTGTACTAACAGTAGAGAAAGCTAACGGAATATCAACTTGCTCACCATTACTAGTCAAGCCAGTCCCCTCTTTTTCCAACCTAGCTTGTCATGCCTCACTTTCAAACTAATTGCCTAACCCATGAACCAAATCTTCATTCTCAATATTAATCTCTTTTCCATCAAAATTTGTAGTGCCACATATATCATTTTATTTATTAACATCAGTTTTCCCCTTAAAAATTCTACGTTCAGACACATGAGCTTTAATACACTCAACATTATCATTACAAGTAGCATTTTCATTAGAAGTTGTAGCCTTATCACCATCATCTTTTTTCCTCCAAACCATATTCTTTTTTAGAACATTTGTCCATCCATTTATATTTGTATCCAAATTATCTTCCTTGCTGAATTTTTTGTTATTCAACTCCTCACTATCAAAATGCTGCTCACAAAAACCCATAAACTGTGTATCAACATTCAATTCATCTTTAGGTTTTTATTTGCAATCAAAAGTTCAATGCCCAAAACAGTTACAAAAGGTGCAAATACAACTATAAGAGAGCTTCACTGGAGGACATTCACCTAATCTTGATAGCTCAATGAACTCTGGCAATTCATACTAAGGTGTAATTTCAACTAGCACTTTGGCATATCTAAACCTCTGTAATTTCTCAATGCTACTATCAAAACATATAAGCTTACCGACGTGACACGCTAGCCAGTTAATACTCATTAAAATCCAAAGTACTAAGGAAATGCTGGAAATGTTTTACAAACATTAAGTGAATTATTAGAAATGTTGAATAAGTGTATGAATGGCTCCTATGTATGAATAGTCCCACTTCATGGGATTATATGGAAGAGGCAAGGATTTATACTTGTTTCTAAGAAATCATGTTGGGGCCTTGGGCTCCCAATACATGCTTTGTTGTGAGGAGGGAGACCATGCATCATGAACACCACACACGCGCATGACAGACCGACCGACTCGACTCGACCCGACCCGGTCCGGTTCGGGCTCGGGCTTGGGCTTTGTGGTGTAGACACTTATATTTTTGGACCATAAAACTTTGCAGTTTTCGAACCGTTTTTTTATGGAAAAATATTTTCTACACCGATAATTTTTTCTACAACGGTAAAAACTTTGTCCCCCGAAATTTTAGCAGATCCGATTTTTTCTCCCAAACCCTAATTCTCGTTCTATATATACTTTTTATCTACAGACAAGAAAATATACCGAATTCTATTTTATTCTAGCCTCCGCCACTAAAAACTTTCTTTCAGAAATTTCGAGCAATATTATTTTCGATAGTGCAAATCTGCACTGATTTGTTGTGCAAGAAGATCGATTATCGTTTTTAGAGGCTGTTTTATCCTAGAGGCGGCGGCGAAGGAATGAACTAGTTTGTACCTCTGACCAGATCGCCGAATCATCTTCAAGAAAGCGACCTAGTCCGTGACTCAGCCATTGTTTTCCAACAATTTGAAGACGAACTGAAACAATGACTTCGAACTCAACCATAGACGATGCTGCTCCACCCTCTTCTTTCCAGAACCCTCTCGTGACTGGTGCTCCATTCAGATTCGAAGGCTTGCATTTTAAGCGATGGCGTCAGAAGATGGAGTTCTTCCTCAAGATCAGAAAGGTTGTGGCTGCGCTGACTGCTGACAAACCGCAGCTACTAGATAAACCTAACGAGGCTGATGCAGCAAAGATGGCATCATAGACAGAACAGTCAAAGCAACTGCAGACCTGGACTGAACTGGATTATCTATGCAAGAACTTTATTCTGAATGGACTGAGCGATGATCTGTATGATTACTATAACTCAGATGAGAAGACAACAAAGGAGATCTGGGAAGCACTGAAAAAGAAGTATGATACAGAGGAGGCAGGGGCAAAGAAATATGCTGTAAGCCGCTACCTAAAGTACAGATGACTGACGACAGATCAGTTGAGACGCAGTCTCATGAGCTATAGAAAATAGCTCATGAGATCATCTCCGAAGGTATGGAATTGGACGAACAATTTCAAATTGCTGTTATCATTGACAAATTACCCCCTGGCTAGAAAGATTTTAAAATGTTTTACGTCATAAGACTAAGGAATTTTCCTTAGAAAGCTTGATTATGCGCCTCCGTATTGAGGAGGAGGCACGCAAACAAGACTAGAAAGAAGAGGTGTTGATTGTCAATAACAACAACACTAAAAAGACCACACCCGCTGTTCTGAAACCGAATCAGAAATCTTTTAAGAATCAGAACAGGCACAACAAACAGAATGGGAATCCGCAAGGAAACCCAAAAGGACAGCAGAAACCAGCCCAAAAGAATGATTCTGGATAGTTGTTTCTTTGCTACAACTGTGGAAAACCAGATCATATGGCACAAAAGTGTCGGAACAGGCCAAGCTCTGCACCGCAGGCTAGCCTGACTGAAGAGCCTCTTATGACTATGATTATTGAGATTCACCTTGTTGGTGGATCAGAGGGTTGGTGGGTAGACACTGGTGCCTCTCGCCATGTATGTTATGATCGTGGCTTGTTCTCTACATACACGGCTGCTGATAATCAGAAAGTGTTGTTGAGAGATTCTCACACCACTAAAGTTACAGGGATTGGCAATGTGGAGATTAAGTTTACCTCTGGAAAATCTGTAATTCTGAAAGATGTTATGCATACTCCAGAGATTAGGAAGAATCTGGTGTCTGGCTTTCTCCTTAATAAGGCTGGGTTTACTCAAGTTATTGGGGCTGATTTGTATATTCTAACTTATAAGGGAACCTTTGTGGGAAAGGGTTATGCTTGTGAGGGTATGACTGAGTGTTGAAACTAAGAAATTGACTACTTCTGCTTATATGTTGTGTGATTTTAATATTTGGCACTCTAGATTATGTCATGTTAATAAACAAATAATTCACAACATGAGCACCCTAGATATGATTCCTAAATTGACAGAATCTGAACTTGATAAATGTGAATTCTGTACACAAGCAAAAATCACAAAGAAACCTCATATATCTGTTGATAGAATTTTTGAACCCTTAGACTTGATTCACCTGACATATGTGAACTTGATGGTACTTTGACTAGGCAAGGACATCGTTATTTTATCACTTTTATTGATGACTGTTCTGATTTCACATATGTATACATTATGAAAAATAAAAGTGATGCTTTTGACATGTTTAAAACATTCAAAACTGAGATTGAGAATCAAGCAAATAGGAAAATTAAGAGACTTCGTAGTGATAGAGGAACAGAATATGAATCCACATCAATTCTGGAATTCTATAAACAACATGGTATAGTACATGAAAGCACTGCACCCTATTCTCCTGAGATGAACGGTAAAGCTGAAAGGAAAAATAGGACCTTTACCGAACTTGTAGTTGCCATATTACTAAATTCTGGTGCAGCAAAACATTGGTGGGGGGAAATTCTATTGACTGTATGCTATGTTCTGAATATGATCCCCAAATCTAAGAATAAAATTTCACCTTATGAAATTTTAAAGAATCATAAACCCAATGTCTCATACTTTAGAACTTGGGGTTGTTTAGCATATGTTCGCATTCCAGACCCTAAGAGAATAAAATTGGCAAGTAGAGCATATGAATGTGTATTTATAGGCTATGTTATTAATAACAAAGCATACAGATTTTATGACCTTAATGCACATAATATAATTGAATCAAATGATGCCGACTTTTATGAAACAAAGTTTCCTTTTAAACTAAGGAATAGTGGGGGCACTTCAAGTATGCCTATTAGAACAGAACTTAACGAAAATTCTGAAGCTGAACCTAGAAAAAGTAAAAGAGCAAGAATCATAGAAGATTTTGGTTCAGATTTCTGTGCTTTTACTATTGAGGAGGATCCCATGAACCTCCAAGAGGCCTTATCTTCTTTAGATGCCAATTTTTGGCAAGAGGCTATAAATGATGAGATGGATTCTTTGGAATCCAATAAGACTTGGCATTTGGTAGATTTACCCCCTGGTTGAAAATTTATAGGCTGTAAATGGTTACTTAAAAAGTAATTAAAATCTGATGGTACTATTCATAAATATAAAGCATGACTAGTAACAAAAGCTTTTAAACAAAAAGAAAACATAGGTTTCTTCGACACCTTTTCAACTGTTACTAGAATCACATCCATTCGAGTATTAGTCTCACTTGTCTCTATTCATAATTTGTTAATACACCAAATGGATGTGAAAACTGCATTTTTGAACGGTGAATTAGATGAATAAATATATATGGATCAGCCTGAAGGATTTGTGGTACATGGTCAAGAACATAAAGTATGCAAATTAGATAAATCATTATATGGTTTAAAACAAGCACCTAAACAATGGCATGAAAAATTTGATAATTTAATCATTTCACATGGTTTTAAAGTTAATGAAAGTGACAAATGCATTTATTACAAATCTGAGAATGACATTTGCACTATTATATGCCTTTATGTAGATGACCTACTCAATTTTGGGTCAAACATTCATGCCGTAAACTCAGTAAAATCCTTATTATGTGCCAATTTTGATATGAAAGATCTAGATGAGGCGAGTGTAATCCTTGGTATTAAAATTACTAGGTCAGAAAAGGGAATTTCTTTGGATCAATCTCATTACATTGAGAAGATCCTAAAAATATATAATTACTTTGACTGTAAACCTGCAAGTACACCATATGATCACAGTGTAAAGTTATTTAAGAACACTGGTGAAGGTGTAAGACAGTCTGATTATGCGAGCATCATTGGCAGCCTTCGGTATGCCACTGATTGTACTTGGCCCGACATTGCCTATGTCGTGGGATTATTGTGCAGGTTTACCAGTAGACCTAGTATAGAGCACTGGCATGCTATTGAAAGGGTGATGAGATACCTTAAACGAACCATGAACCTTGGATTACATTATGAATGGTTTCCTGCTGTACTTGAAGGATATTCTGATGCAGATTGGAATACCTTATCTGATGATTCTAAAGCGACTAGTGGCTATATATTTAGCATTGCCGGAGGAGTTGTTTCTTGGAAATCCAAAAGCCAGACTATTTGGCTCAGTCTACTATGGAGTCTAAGATGATAGCACTAGCTACAGTTAGTGAAAAGGCAGAGTATTTGAGAAACCTGCTAGCTGAGATTCCCTTATGGGAAAAACCGATACCGGCTGTGTTGATACATTGCGATAGTACCGCGGCTATTGCAAAAGTTCAGAACCATTATTATAGCGGTAAGAGACGACAAATACGTCGTAAGCACAACACGGTTAGAGAACTACTTTCCACAGGTACCGTTAGAGTGGATTACGTACGTAGTGAAGAAAAATTGGCAGATCCTTTGACGAAAGGACTGTCAAGAGAGAATGTCCACAATTCTTTTAAAAGAATGGGACTATTGCCCTTAGATTGTTGAGTCACACACAATGGTAACCCGGCCTAAATGACTGGAGATCCCAAGAACTAGGTTCAATGGGTAAAAACAAGTTGTGTAGTGATAGGAGTTGAGCATGCTATTTAATAAACCAAGAAGCATGAATTCCTGAAGTGATTAGAGGATGAGTTAATAGAAACTCTTAATGAGATCTATACTCTATTTGGAGTGGAGTACCTACCTTTAGGAGTGCTCTTGATAGACTCACCTTTGTGAATGTGGAAATGTGGTCGTTTCCTATGGAGTTTTGGGAAAAACATCTAGAGCATTCACTAAACTAGGATAGACGTGCATGGCCATAAATGCACGGGATTATTTGATTGCACTATAGAAAAGGTTGTGTGTGGTTTGTTGTCAGGAATAGAGTTCAAGACTACGTGCCACTCTAGTAAAAACTGAATCTTACTCACTATGCAAAGGTTCAAGTCGGATGACATCTTTGTTTATGCACAATCTTATGGTTTTAGAAATTGCTCGAAAATATTTTTAAAAATTCAAGTGGGGGATTATTGGAAATGTTTTACAAACATTAAGTGAATTATTAAAAATGTTGAATAAGTGTATGAATGGCTCCTATGTGTGCATAGTCCTACTTCATGGGATTATATGGAAGAGGCAAGGATTTATACTTGTTTATAAGAAATCATGTTGGGGCCTTGGGCTCCCAATACATGCTTTATTGTGAGGAGGGAGACCATGCATCATGAACACCACACGCGCGTGCGTGTGTGACCGACCGACTTGACTCGACTCGACCCGGCCCGGTCCGGTTCGGGCTCGGGCTTGGGCTTTGTGGTGTAGACACTTATATTTTTGGACCATAAAACTTTGCAGTTTTGAAACCATTTTTTTATGGAAAAATATTTTCTACAACGGTATAAACTTTTTCCCCCGAAATTTTAGAAGATCCGATTTTTTCTCCCAGACCCTAATTCTCGTTCTATATATGCTTTTTATCTGCAGACAAGAAAATATACCGAATTCTATTTTCTTCTAGCCTCCGCCACCAAAAACTTTCTTTCAAAAATTTCGAGCAATATTATTTTCGAAAGTGCAAATCTGCACTGATTTGTTGTGCAAGCAGATCGGTTATCGTTTTTAGAGGTTGTTTTATCCTAGAGGCGGCGGCGAAGGAACGAACTGGTTTGCACCTCTGACCAGATTGCCGAATCGTCTTCAAGAAAGCGACCTAGTCCACGACTCGGCCATTGTTTTCCAACAGGGATTATTATTAAAATGTATCCAGATAGGTACCATTCTAATTTGCATCAAAGAATTACCAATCATTGGATCCCATTTTATAATTATAAACATTCAACCGTAGATGAAAATTGGATCTGAATGTAGTACTTTATCTCTATCAAGATCATCCAAAAATTTAAAATAGAAGCAGAATCCATTGGATTTAACACTGTAATATTCTTGAAATTTCCAAAATCTTTTAAGAAAATTGAACATTGAAAGATAAGAAATAATGCCATCTAAGAAAAAATCTACCAAATTGTTACTCCAAAACTTCTGACCTTCAGCCTTGACAAGATCTGGACACACCTTGGGTTTACCATATCTGAATATGTCAAACTGGATTGACCTAAAAACACCAGCTTTTCTTGGAAGCAATTTAAAAAGTGAGGTATAACCAATTTTTGCAGGAAGATTTGTGGCAATAGGAGGAATTGTATAGGAAGAAAGAATATCACCTTTAGCAACAGAAGCATCTTTCGCAGAGGTATATGAAGCCAGATTTCCAGTATCTTGATTTTGATTAGACTCTAAATTGCAATTAGCATTGGAAAATTTTCCTTAAGAAGAGATAAAAGAGAAGAGAGGAGGTGGATTGGAGCGTGGAAGAGGAGGAAAGGAGGCAGAGTCGAAGGAAAAAGAAGCAAAAGATTGGGACGCCATTAGATCGCCATTTTACTTAGAAGTAAACTCATTTTATCTTTATTATTATATCTATATTATGGTGTAGACCAACTTGTAAGTTTTAACAAAACTTCTCCAAAATTTTCTAAGTTGCTTCTTGATATTTTTAAATGTTTGTATGAAGGTTTGTTTTAATCCAAACTCATTTGATTCCTATAAGTCCAGCTAAAGTAGCCTTGGTCCAAAAGCGGGTTAACATTTTTCCTCCGAGTCTTTTGGATGAAAAATGTGCTTTGATAAGAAAAAATCCCAAATATCTATCCTGTGATTGAGCTCTCTAGTTAGTTTCCCATCCAAATCCTTAATCAAATTCCAATAGTTAGGCTCTTTGACATATCCAAGTTAGCACCAAGTTCTTTTGGTTCATCCAAGCATGATCAAAGTTAAGCCATATAACCAAATGAGGTGAAGCTTTCTCCTTAAATCTCATAATCTCATTTTAGTAGTTTGATAGCAAGGCTTCCAGTTTTAGGTTTGACGAATAAAGTTTTGAAAGATATGCAGGAAGCCGATCTAGCCACGTAGTATTTATATACCGTGTTTTAATGATTTTTGGTTGTATATATGTAATGAAAGAAATTGTACATGTGTAGTAATAAACTCTGATCAGCCAAGAAGACATCTTTATATGTCGCATTTGAAATATTTTGTAATAATTATATTTTATCCAAAGTTGGGTAATGTCCAGGATTATTTATTTAGCATGGAGATATAATTAATGAAATACTTGAAACTTTTTCATAATAATGTGCTTCTAATGTCAATGTTACTGTTAGCTTATCTCATTATATTATCAAATGGTAATACTGTTGACGACTGCAATATGTATAGCATTTTTTTGAGCTTTGGAATGATAGACTTTACGCTTATAACAACCCCTATCATCACATATTTGCCATTCATTTGGACATTATGATTCCTCTTACTCATTCTTCCCTTATGATGATGTTTCCACTCCCCGTCAATGCCTGATAAAATGCCTCTCTAAAAACCTGATCCTCATCAATGGAATGTCTAAACTATCCAAGCAAGAGCTGCCTTTTCACCTTCCTAAATAGTTCCCTTAGAAGCCATTGATATCGACAACCTTGAATTCCTCATATCATGTCTTTGTCACTTATCCTTCGCCTACCAATCCTCTAAATACAGTTATCCCTGATATTGATAGTCTAGTAATCCTCCTCCTGCAACTAGCATGCAACATACTCATCCTATTTCTCTGCATCACTCAGCAGCGCCATCTTCTTAGCCTAACCTTGTTCCTTTGACTTAGATGAAGGGATTGAGTATAGCACAATAGATTTATTTCATTCTTAGACATATTCCTATAATAGTTTACGGTAACAGTTCCCTTTTTGTATTGTTGTATATATCTGGTTGTGCTATTGGTTTGAAAGTATCAAGACGTGCAAACAAGTAATTTTTTGGTAATTAATGAAAGTGGATAGGTCAATGCAAAAGTCAGCTTTCTTCTAAAAAAGGTTAAAACAAATTTTACACAAACGTTAGTTGCTACAAATCCAAAACCATTGTTGTAACAACCCGCATATTTCACAATAATATATTTAAATATAACGTCTTTAGCCGAGTATAGGTCCAAAAAGTCACTTTTTGCATACATATGAATTTGGACTCAAGACCACTTCCATTGAGTTCAGAATATTGTTTATGACTTTTAAAACTATAAACATTGATGTGCTTGGAGTTAGTGAAAATTGGGACTTTTGAGTTGGGCTTGGATTAGTAATCCTAGCCTACTTTATTATAACAAAACCAGCCCCATCTCCCTCATTCGCTCTAACCTTCAAAAAATATAGATAATGAGGAGAGGGAATGAGGAATTAAAATTCCTAAGTTAGGGATTACAATTAGAAGCTCATTCTTGAGGAAATCAAGTATGGAGACTTAGGTAAGCTTCTCCATCTTTTCCTACTTGCTTTTGCTTCAATTTCTAAAATTTCCTAAACCTAACTCTTAGGAAACTCATTCATGTGTGCTTAGACTGAAGATTAGCAAGATATATCAAAAGAAAGGATGTTCTAGCTAGTCAATGGATCAATTCCTTGCTTCTAATAGTCAAAGGTGAGTTCTTGGAGAACTCACATCTATGCCTCAAGTTATATGCTTGTATAGTGTGCCTGTGGGGCTTTTGTATTGTGTATATAATGTATGATTTGGATTGAATGTGTGAACATTCCATTTCTTGACTTTCGAGTTCGATTATATATGAATCCTAGTATAAGTCTTTAAGTAGGTTTAATTCGTGAGATATCAATTGTTTCGACGAATCAATGAAGCCTCATTTCCCTCGAATAGTGTTATAAGTCATCACGAGTCATCCGAAATCGATACGCGCCGATGTCTGAGAAAACTAGTGCCTGGACTGTAATTCAAACGTCCAAATATTTCCATTCAGATATCTGACCTGCTACTAATATATATAAAAATTGTGTATCTATGATTCAGACGACTGAATGGGCAATGCAGACATTTGAACAGTTACTCAGATGACTGAATTACTCAATTCAGACATCCTAATCTCAGAGTAGAAGATTGTTTTCTGTGAACTCAATTCACACGTCAGAAATATATTTTTAGATGGCTGAATTGATGAAAATTCACATCTTTCCTTTTTTTGCGATGTTTCAAGTTTTATTTATTCAACTTACTTCAGATTGATTTTTATCGTTCTTTTAAGTCGATAACTTCTTTTCTGGACTTTTAATTTCTTCGTGATAAACGAATTTATAGTCGTGAGACTTAATTTATGTTATTAAAATGTGAATTCTTAGATTCGATCATTATTTCGATTGCTGTTATATGGGATTTGCCACTTCGAAAGTATAAATGGGTTTTTATATTATTAGTAGATACCAAATTCTTTTATTAAAACAGTGTCTAATTCTACTTCATTATACGAAGTTATTTTACAATTTGCTTTACAAATCTACTAGTATATTTTTGATAAACCTTTTTCTCATTCGTATGAGAAATCTAATTAAACGCCTTAGTAGAAACAAGGACTATGAACCCTTGAGTTTTCTTTGACAACTAATTCTTGGACTCGTTCGATTGATAACCGTGGCAACGATCGTTCCGTTTTTCTAGTGGAATATACAAATCGTTCGTAAATATTTGAGTAGAGCAAATGGTTATGAGAAATGTGGCTTGGCTCTTATATTTACTAGCTTAGCATAGTTTACACTATACTTGATCAATTTTGATCTTTGATGATCTTCGGGTCATCTTATCTTAGGAAATCGGTTCTGGATGATCTTCAGATCATTTGGACCTTCGGGTCATTTTGATGATCTTCGGATCATCCTAAGGAACTTTGGTTCATCTGATTTTTATCGATGATCGTTAGATCATCCTAGCGGGGTCGCGACTTGCGCTCCTCGGACCTTCTGAAGAGCTTCGGCTCAATATTATAGGCTAGTTTCCTTGAGATCGCGTCTTACCTTCGATACATGAATTGATGAGTCTTCAAGCTTATAGGTCTCCCCTTCTTTGAGATTTTTAGATTTCCAATTTATCGATTTTCAGAACCTGAGGCCTATTGATAATATGCTATAAATCTGAGTTTTACTGATACTGTGTTATCAATCTTTGTTTCGTTGATATTTTGATATCCCTATATAGCGCTGAGATTTATTTGACGTATCTTCTGGACATATCGAGCCTTCACATTCTATGCGATCATTTTTGCTATTACACGTGTATCATTATTTTATTGTATCTCTATTTTTATCTCGGTTTATTATGATGAGTGCATTTAGATTGATCGATTTATTATTTATTTTCTTATAAATAATGCTCAGGTCAGACCGAGGTATTACAGGTTCTCCTCGTTGACTATAGCATGGACTAGCTTCTCCTTTTGGCTACTGGAGTTTGTTTAGTAGTTTTATCTTTCATGTATTGGAGATAGTGACTCATATGTGTATATATTCTTTTAGGTAGTTCATGCACCTATTCTTTTGTTGCATAGTGGGTCAATTATGACCACTATCTTTGTATTTACACCTATGTGTTATATCCATATCTTTTCCGCCTTAGTGATGTGAATATCTTTGTCTGACTCTGATTATATTGTTATGTATTTTATATTGATTTCAAATTATATACAACCACTGTGTAGTGGATTTGAACTTGAATTAGATGCGTCGAATTTCTTCATGAGATTCAAAAAGTAAGACCACATTATCTGACATGTTTAACACTCGTTCAAAGTTATTATACAGATGGTCGCTCTTCAGTAGCCTTATTCTTCAGGTTAGTTGACATCATTGCTTGTAATGAGCTTAGCTAAAGCAAGTATAGAGGTAGAGCGTTACACTTGGTTTCAAAGTCAAGTTCGAAACAATATAAGATATTATGGCGAGGATCATTGTCTTAAGTTTCTCTTAGGAAAATCAAGTTTAGGATTTAAATTGAGTCTTAGGACCCATCATATCATATATTATGATTCCTTATTTATTGAATTCATATTCCTTGGTAACGACATTTTCTTTCTTCTTTTGTATACGAGAAATGGCTAGGCATACCCGCACGAACAGCGGTTCATCTAGTGCCCCTCCTACGAGAAAAGTGGTTATGATAGCCCAACAACTACTTGGTTTAGTGGCTAATGCCTAAGCTGCAGGAACCCACTCCGTGTCTATGCATCCCAAATTTGGGTTTGCTAGTTTGTGTGGTGATTTCATTAAGCTTAGTGGAAAGTCCTTCCTGGGGTTTACGAAGGCGTTATTGTGGTTCAAGCTTGGACTAAATCATGCGACCACATCTCTTATCGCATGAATCTTTTGGACTTGCATCGAATCCAAGTGGCTTCTAGTATGCTCTAAGATCAAGCTCTCAATTGGTATGAGCTCATGACTTCTGAAATTCAAAAAGAAGATCTAACTTGGAAGAAATTCCGAGAAAGGTTCGAAGTGAAGTTCATACCTGAGACTGAGAAAGTAACATTATCCTGACATTTTATAGGCCTTGTTCAAGGCCTATCTTCGATGACAGAGTATGCCGCATTTTTTATTTTTCTCTCAAAATATGTGCTTGAGTATATTAGCACTGCAAAGAAAAAGAACCAAAAATTCTTTTATGGACGCAATAGGAATCTTAAAAAGCTATTACTTCTTAAATTAGTCAAGCCTTTTGATGAACTCGTGGATATCACCCTTCGTCTTAAGAAAGCCGATAAAGATAACAATGGTGGAGCTGCGATGCTAAGAAGAGAAGGAAGCAAGCAAAGACTTCGACGATGGAAAATTCTACCCTGAGTCAAGGGGCATGTTTCAATTGTGGTGCCAAAGACCACTTCGTTAGTGATTGTTCAAAGCCCCTCTTTTGTGGCTATTGAAAAGCTCGAACCTTCATATTTCGACATGCCTTGTACTCCAAAATAAAAGAAGGAAGTGATACTTCTCGACTAAGGTACATTTCCTTCTATCATTAGTGCTATTGTCATTTTTGATAATCATCCTTTTTGAGATTTCTATCTAGGTCAAGAGGAATTATGGACACTTCCTCCTTAGATGTCACAGGTTATGAATTTGCATACTTGCTTTGAGCTTTTGTTACCCATTTATTTGGCTATCGAGACGTCCTTAGCTTTCTTTGGGTAATGATTGAGTGTTCTCATTTTCTTTGGAGTATTACTTGTTTCAAACAAGTCATTTCATCTTTTCGATCGAATAAGGAATTTAATTAAATGTGTTGGTAAAAACGAGTGGGTTGACACATTTGCGTTTACTTCAACGGTTAATTTTTGGACTTAGTCAATTGAGATTTGATTTCATTTTTGGATAAAACCTCAGGACCATGTACGGTTATTTTGTTTCTTCTTGCGTGTTGTGTATCTTTATATACATCCTCGTTGATCATTTTCGTTTGATCTCGTGTGTTGTGTATCTTTATATATATCCTTGAAAGATCTTATGTGTTGTATATCTTCATATACATCCTTGTTGATAATCTTCGGTTGTCTCATGTGTTGTGTATCTTTATATACATCCTTGAGAGATATCATGTGTTGTATATCTTTATATACATCATCGTTTGATCATTTTCATTTGATCTCCAGTGTTGTGTATCGTTTTATACATCCTTGAGAGATCTCGTGTGTTGTATATCTTTATATACATCCTCGTTGATCATATTCAGTTATCTCATGTGTTGTGTATCTTTATATACATCCTTTAGAGATCTCGTGTACTGTATAAATTTATACGCACCCTCGTTAATCATTTTCATTTGATCTCATGTGTTGTTTATCTTTATCTACATCCTTGAGACATCTCATGTGTTATATATCTTTATATACATCCTTGTTGATCATCTTCGGTTGTCTCACGTAGTGTGTATCTTTATATGCATCCTTGAGAGATCTTGTGTGTTGTACATCTTTATATACATCCTCGTTGATCATTTTCGGTTATTTCACGTGTTGTGTATCTTTATATACATCCTTGAGAGATCTTGTGTGTTGTATATCTTATATACATCCCCGTTGATCATTTTCGTTCTCACGTGTTGTGTATCTTTATATGCATCCTTGAGGGATAACGTGTGTTGTATATATTTATATACATCTTCATCGATCATCTTCGTTTGATCTCACGTGTTTTATATCTTTATATATATCGAGGATGATCATTATTTTTGCGGTGTGAAGCCACCACATCGACAAGACGAAACGCTTAGTGTGGTGTGAAGACACCTCGTCGTAGGACGAAATGCTTAGTTAGATTCCTTTGTGATGTCGAGCAACCTTGTCAAATGACAAAAAGCTCTGTGTGATGATTTGCAACCTCATGGTGAACAAGATTACTTATCCGTCGACCAAGTTTAAAATTTATCGACTTGGTGATTTTTGTGTTTGAATCGACCATTTATTTCCTTTGACCATTTAGGGTTTCCTGGAGGTTCAAACCCTTTCTTTAAGGATTGAGTGTTTATGGACTACACAGATGTTTCCATGAGCTATAATGACACACATTTATTATGTGTTCATCTATGGAGTCATGTGCTCATTCGTGATTCTTATTGCATTTTGCAATTTGTTCGTAAATTCTTGTGGTAATCAGTGGTTATGGACGATTGGCTATACTCACCTATTTACTAGCTTAATGTAAATTACTCTTTCCTTGTTGATCGTTTATGATCACTTTACTTGAAACACCCCACCTCCGTTAAGGTCACTCACAAAGGGAATGCCTTAACTTTGGTGGAGCATTATAGGTAAAAGATGCAGATAAATTACAAGATAGAAAAATAAAACAGTGGAAAATAAAGTCATTTTATTAACAATGTGGTTCAGTCAAGCTTTTACAATAGTTGGCTCAATCATACTAAAATTAATACATAGAACTTCTGTCTTGATTTAAAAACTTCCAAGTAGAAAAGAAGCATAAAAATAACAATGATATTCCCCAATAATGCATGAACCAGCCATAGAAGTGGAAGAGAGGGTCCAAAGTAAAACATCGACTATCTTCGAGCTTGAAAAGAAAACTGAGTTAAGTGGTAACATTTCCTCCCTAAGAACCTGGGGGGGGGGGGGGGGGACGGAAGAAAAGAGATGAAACAAAACTAGGTCAGACATAAGTCTGGTAAGTCCAGCTACTTTCAACATATGAACAAGCAAGAACAACATGACATTAATTAAACTGAATAAAGACATAAGCATGATGATAAGGAACATAGGATACACAGGATAAGCAATAGGCAAGATAAACTAAGTATAACATCGCATGTTAACTATTCTCTGCTTCACTACTACCCTGTTATTCTGATTTCTATATCTCTGCACCACCTAATGAGTGTCCCAATTAGTAATCTGTATAAAGAATAATATTACAACGTGATCCCAATCCCCGCAATTGTGGTAGCCTTCAGATGTACATCTATTATGAGGATTCCACCTCAATCAGCCTATATGCCATGAAGATGTTAGATGTACCCTTACTACCCTATCGATCGGCTCCCTACTTGTACAAATGTTCCATGTGTCTGTGTCAATCGGCCCTCTCTTGCGTGTAGATACCCTGTGCTGATCCTACCATAAGGTGTATCGATCCTTATGATGGCAACCCGACATGAATCAAGATGCATAGTGTACAACTACTGGTACCCAGTGCCTGCTTTTTCCCACTCCAGAGTACGTGCACGCCCGTAAACCGTCGGAACCTACACTGACGTACCCCCTGCCGTTATCTTTGACCACTTATAATCAGCCCAGTAATCATGCCCCACCTTGCCTAGTTCAGGGTACCATGATACATCTATGTGGATTACTGCTGAAATGGGTCCCCGTTACTAGGGTTTCCTACTGGTTAAGTTTGTGGGCCTATATATACAAATATTACCCACCTACACAAGATGTACTTAACCCTCCCACCGATTCAAGCATGTTTATTTAATGGTTAAGTTTTGTGGGCCTATATTTATTATTATTACCCACCAACCCGATATGTTCTTAACACTCCTTCTGATTCAAGCATGTTTATTTAATGGTTAAGTTTTGTGGGCCTATATTTATTAATATTACCCACCCAAATTGATATGTACTTAACCCTCCTACTGATTCAAGCATGTTAATTTAATGGTTAAGTTTCATGGGCCTATATTTACCAATATTACCCACCAACCTAACGTGTACTTAACCTTCCCATGGATTTAAGCATGTTTATTTAATGGCTAAGTTTTATGGGCCTATATTTACCAATATTACCCATCAACCCGACGTGTACTTAACCTTCCCACAGATTTAAGCATGTTTATTTAATGGTTAAGTTTTGTGGGCCTATATTTACCAATATTACCCACCAACCCGACGTGTACTTAACTTTCCCACAGATTTAAGCATGTTTATTTAATGGTTAAGTTTTGTGGGCCTATATTTATTAATATTACCCACCAACCCGACGTGTACTTAACACCCTACTCGTCAAGTCATGTTGGTTAAGTGGTTCTTATAAACATAACCTTTCTCGCTTATCATGTTGGATTAGTTAAGTGTGATTTATTAACTTAACCCTTTTCATTCATCAGGTTATATTGGTTAAGTATTTCCCATTTAACTTAACCACATTCGTTCATCAAGTTATATTGGTCAAGTGTCATTAATCAGTTCATGTTAACTTAACCCACCCACTAGTCACGTCATGTTGGTTAAGTATTTCCTTCTGGTGTTGACTTGACCCTGCCTCAAATCATGTTATATTGGTTAAGTGCTGCCCTCTCGTGTTAACTTAACCCTTCTCATACACCATGTTATATATTGGTTAAGTGTTATCCTCTTGTATTACTTAACCCCACCACATGTCATTATACATTGGTTAAGTGTATCCTCTTGTGTTACTTAACCCTACCACATGTCATTATATATTTTGGTTAAGTGTTATCTTAGTTAACTTAACCCTACCATCTGTTTAATTAACATGTTATAATGGTTAAGTGTTCCCTTAGTTAACTTAACCCTACCATCTGTTTAGTTAACATGTCATAACGGTTAAGTGTTCCCTTAGTTAACTTAACCCACCCATATGTCATATTGGTTAAGTATCATTAACCTAACCCTCCCATACTTAGCATGTGTCATTAGCATTAATTTATTTATTAATGCACCAACCTCTCACAATAGATATGTGTTGTTGCGGTTACGGGATATGCCGGGCGGTTTCGGGCAGTTTAACACCACAACTCAATCTAACCTCGGGTTTTTCTTAGGCATGATGCACTAATCTCTAACATTAGATAGGTGTTGTTGTGGTTACTGGATGTGCCGGGCGGTTCCGGGCAGTTTTACACCACAACTCAATCTAACCTCGGGTTAGGCATTCTCATCTTTTAGCATATTTACATATTTACAGTGTATATGTAAATTATTCACAATTAAATTATAACATTAATTATGTTCATAATTAATGGCATACCAATTATACCGTTTTCATGCTAATTACCCAAATCCACCAAAACTAGTCATGATCCCGTTTCTCAAGTTATGCCCAACCAATTCCAATTTCAAGTTATTAATCAAAATAGTCTATACCCCGTCTTCCCAAACTTGCAATAATAGTCATTCCCAAAATCACTATGTCATATATTTTGCGTTCCAAATCAATAGTTAAGCCCAATCTAGTTTTAATATTCTAGTTTACAGTGTATGGCCAAAACTAGGTTTACAAGCCAACTAACCCAAACTTGTAGTTATAATGATAACAATGCCCCAATGTCAATTACAAGTTTTGCCCCACCATTTCACCAAATATGTTATGTTGAGTTACTTTCCCCAATTATGTTATGCCAATATTGTCAATTTCATGTTTACGCCACAATAACCCAAACCTTCCCCGTATTCCCATCGTACGTATATCACGATTCAACCCAGATTATAGGTCAACCTAGATTCACAAATAATAAAAAGAACAAATAGGAATAATATGACAATGATATGCATAAGAACTGGCACAAGATGATAGTCCCAAAACACAAGAATTACAGATCTAATAGAATTACAACATAACTGAATAAACTGATTTATAATCATTGCTGGCATATAGATCTGATTATGAACAATATTATGGACATGAAAGGCTTGAATTACTAACTAGGTTCGACAACTTGTATAGGCTCGATTGGATCGATAAGAAGCAACCCAAAGTCATAGATTCACAAAGGCTAAGAATAGATCCAAATAGAAAATCAAGCATAGGTCCAAATTCATTTTATTCCATGTCCATACTATAATTAGTTGTCTAAATCTGAAAGTAATCGTGAACTTAGAAAACAAAGGCAAGTCTTGTTTTCCGAAATCTGTATTCTGAAACTGAATTGCTCGCCTTTGATGTAGATCGTTGAATACTCTAAATTAGATTTGATTTAATTTGATTCTTGCTTTTATCATGTCTTTGAGTTGAAAGAAATGACAGCTACTCTAGGTTCCCCATTGATGGTATCACAACTCTAAGTATGAATTTTTGTGGTTTAGGGTTTAGATTTAGGTTGCTTATATAGAAGTTTAGGATTATTTAGAGCCCTTAGATGATCTAGGAGTCCATCAGAACCACCCTGCTCAAATACACATCATCCGACCACTCAGAAGATGACACATCATCACAGAACACTCCAGAAATCTGTGCTGTATCAGTATGGGCGCACTTGGCAGGTGCGCTAGTGCATTTTTGTACTGGCGCACTTGTGAAGTGCGCCAGTGCATTCTGGTCGACTTCCGGTTTTTCTACCAAACTTTGTTCGTCCATATCTTCTTCATGTGGTATCCGATTTACGAAAACTCGGACTCTATCTTAAGCAGAATACCAAGACGAACGCAATGGCTAACCCGTTTCATCTAACTCTTCTTTTAATAATTAATTATTCTTTAATTATCTCTTATGTCCCGTTTTAAAATTACGGGGTGTTACATTCCCCCCTACTTAAAGGATTTCGTCCCTGAAATCTTCAAGTTAGGAAGAACGTATATCCTAACATCCAACATCCATCTATTCAACCATTCAATCACATACATCCATTGTCCTTAGAAAAGATTTCTAATGCTTTCATGATCATATGCATAGTGTGTGTATATATCCTTATCTAATGCAAAATCAGGCGGTCTACTGATTCAGTTGATCTCCTTAATGCGAATTATGTCAATGCCATGAGTCCATCATGTATGCAATTATTCCTAATCGTACTTTATAATTTCTACATGAGTGCTTTAATCATTCATACAAATGCAACATTCATATGATAACACACCAAGTTTCAATCCATATATATAAAAGTTCACTCATGCATATGCAATATGAAAGTGACTGAGCCGATCTAGTGCCTAATGTGTGTATATGCATCCACGAGCAACCACTAGCAAACACTTGCAACTTCTTGCATCCACCAAACATAACATGTCTCAAACACATGTTTACATCCATTGTCTTCTACCTAAGGATCGGGAATAGGACCGAGAGGATATACTTAAAAGATAAAGACTAGCATGCAAATAAACTATACAGAAAAAGAGGAATCAAGGGTATACCCTTAAAAAAAGGTATGATGCGCGTATCTAGTCTTCAGTCTGCTAAGTCGCATCTTCTTGAGCTTCGTTTCATTGTGCTCTGACTGTCATGACTTCACGATTGTGAAGCTTCTCGGCCTCCATTTCCTAAACTTACTAGTAAAGATAGGACCTCGATCACTCACTATGCTAGAGGGTATCCAACGTAGTCGAATTACCTTTCCAAGATAAAAAGATGTTAACCATGATACCAAGTGTATATACTAAGATGATTAGAGGTCTCTCCTATAATTAGCTTATCCATCACGTCACAAATCTGAGGGTCTAAAGCTAAAGGTTGCTATGTACTTTTTACCTCTCTTAAGGTCAGTCTTTCTTAGGGCGCCTGCCACAACCATTTATTTCTCACGCAAACCATCCTAGTCGAACTCGACATCCCTCAAGTACAAGCCCCAAAGGCCTAAACCAATATCAGACAAGCACCCAAGGAATACCTCCTCCGAATTTGGACGATCCACGTGAGATGATAATAGCAAAACTACCAAACAATTGAACGCTTAACCGACTCTGGCTATCCTTGCCAATCTTGCTCCAAAACTATCGTTGACCGCATAACTGGCTTTGCATTGTCAACTAGATATATGCGGAAGTCTATCTCGTATTTTAGGGGGCAAACCCCTAAGCTAATCAAAAACATCTGCGTGCTCATGGACTACTCTAACGAATCGCAAACCGTCGATAGATGCATCAAGTGATTCTAGGTAGCTAAGCCTAACTGATCCCTTAGGATCACACGAAATCTCGAGGGTATTCCCGAGGCAAGTCAAAAGTCTAACTGCCCTCCTTTCACAATTACTGGCTAACCAACCCATGCCTTAATTCAACCCATGGCCCATGGAATCAAAAACATAAGCATTACACTTAGACTTAATACTTAATATAACTATTCTCAAATCCTTACAAACCAAAGATAAATGAGCCGAACCACCAATTGGATTTGAGACAATAATGGGATCCTCTACTATACAAGCTCTAGAGTGCAGAGATTCAACTATGGAAGCAGATATAAACGAGTGTGAAGCGCTAAGTCAAAAGAGTACTAACAGGATGATCAAAAAGGATAAACTCTTTCAACAAAAACCTTACTACCTCTCTCTCAGGTACGCTGGCGGTGAGAGCATACACTTGTCCTCCTGAAAATCCTGTCATTTGTTCTTGCCCTTATCCTTACTTATATGACCCGTTGTACCATAATAAAGACATTTCCTCATCCTTGGGTTGTGCTCCTTAGCCAAACTCCCTCATTTTCACCTTTGCCATCCTTGTGTAACTTGTCGACAAGTCTCTTGAAAGTTTTCTTCATCGCAGGGAAAAATCCTACAAAGCTCGAAAATAAATTAGCCGTAGGTAAAACTACTGCGGCTATAGATGGAAGTTGGGCGCTTATTTGCCCTTTTCACAACTGTCGCAGTCTCATCAAGCCTACAGAACCATGCCGCGATGAGGTTACCTCCCAAAAAGCCAAGAGCCCCGGAGACTCAGGAAAGAAGGAGACAGAGGATGAAAAGATAATGCATATGGCTTTGGGGAATATGCCTTTAAAACAAAACTTTTCTCTTGAAAATTCTTCTTTTAAAATCGTTTTGAAAATAATTTTTCAAATCTTTTATCTGATCCAGTAACCTTCGGCTCTGATGCCAAGTGAAACACCCCACCTCCGTTAAGGTCACTCACAAAGGGAATGCCTTAACTTCGGTGGAGCATTATAGGTAAAATATGCAGATCAATTACAAGACAGACAAATAAAACAGCGGAAAACAAATTCATTTTATTAACAATGTGGTTCAGTCAAGCTTTTACAACAGTTGGCTCAATCATACTAAAAGTAATACATAGAACTTCTGTCTTGATTTAAAAACTTCCAAGTATAAAAGAAGCATAAAAATAACAATGATATTCCCCAATAAAGCATGAACCATCCATAGCAGTGGAAGAGAGGGTCCAAAGCAAAACATCGACTATCTTCGAGCTTAAAAAGAAAACTGAGTTAAGTGGTAACGTTTCCTCCTTGAGAACCTGGGGCGGGGGGGGGGGGGGGGGGGACGGAAGAAAAGAGGCGAAACAAAACTAGGTCAGACATAAGTCTGGTAAGTCCAGCTACTTTCAGCATATGAACAAGCAAGAACAACATGATATGAATTAAACCGAATAAAGACATAAGCATGATGATAAGGAACATAGGATAAACAGGATAAGCAATAGGCAAGATAAACTAAGTATAACATTGCATGTTAACTATTCTCTGCTTCGCTACTACCATGTTATTCTGATTTCTATATCTCTGCACCACCTAACGAGCGTCGTAACTAGTAATCTGTATAAAGGATAATATTACAACGTGATCCCAATCCCCGCAATTGTGGTAGCCTTCAGGTGTACATCTATTATGAGGATTCCACCTCAATCAGCCTAATTGCCATGAAGATGTTATATGTACCCTTACTACCCTATCGATCGGCTCCCTACTTGTACAAATGTTCCATGTGTCTGTGTCAATTGGCCCTCTCTTGCGTGTAGATACCATGTGCTGGTCCCACCATAAGGTGTATCGATCCTTATGATGGCAACCGACACGAATCAAGATGCACAGTGTATAACTACTGGTACCCAGTGCCTACTTTTTCCCCACTTCGGAGTACGTGCACGCCCATAAACCATCGGAACCTACACTGACGTACCCCGTGCCATTATCTTTGACCGCTTATAATCAGCCCATTAATCGTGCCTCACCCTGCCTAGTTCAGGGTACCATGATACATCTATGTGGGTTACTGCATAAATTGGTTCCCATTACTAGGGTTTCCTACTGGTTAAGTTTGTGGCCTATATATACAAATATTACCCACCTACACGAGATGTACTTAACCCTCCCACCGATTCAAGCATGTTTATTTAATGGTTAAGTTTTGTGGGCCTATATTTATTAATATTACCCACCAACCCGATATGTACTTAACCCTCCTTCTGATTCAAGCATGTTTATTTAATGGTTAAGTTTTGTGGGCCTATATTAATTAATATTACCCACCCAACTTGATATGTACTTAACCCTTCTACTGATTCAAGCATGTTTATTTAATGGTTAAGTTTTGTGGCCCTATATTTACCAATATTACCCACCAACCCGACGTGTACTTAACCTTCCCACGGATTTAAGCATGTTTATTTAATGGTTAAGTTTTATGGGCCAATATTTACCAATATTACCCACCAACCTGACGTGTACTTAACCTTCCCACGGATTTAAGCATGTTTATTTAATGGTCAAGTTTTGTGGGCCTATATTTACCAATATTACCCACCAACCCGACGTGTACTTAACCTTCCCACGGATTTAAGCATGTTTATTTAATGGTTAAGTTTTGTAGGCCTATATTTATTAATATTACCCACCAACCCGACTGTTAACCCCGTTTTTAGAACGCGGCTCAGAAAATAAAGCTTCGAGACCGCCTAAGTTGTTCAGACGCGACATTGCTCAAGTCGCACTGGTGCGACATGGTTCAGTTCGTTCAGCTCGGCATGATCCGTGGCTTTAGCACATCAAGCCATAGGCCATCAAGCCGTTAACACGACATGAAACCATGTCCATACAGACCGCAACCACAGAAAGTTTCATGCCATTTCCAGCAACATCATCCATGTCGCTGTAAAAGAGATTTGTCATTTCGACAGTCCACATTGCATAGTTCATTTCGTTGGACTCATACTATATGTCGTCCGCACCAAGCCTATCCATGTCATAGAACGGTGTACGCAACATAAAATAAAGTCGTTAATGCGACATAAGGTCATATCGTCAGCACGACATACGATGAAGTCGTTTAGTGCGCCATGGCCACCGCTATGTTCAAACATACAAGAGTGCACAGCCATGTCGTACTTACAATGGCACTCAAGTCGTAAGCATATCAGGTCATTCACCATGTCATTGAAAGTGAAGCAAACCATCAATTGTAACCAATTCGCTATGGCATATTGTAGACCAAGCCGGTAATACTCATGTCGCTCACCTAGCCACCAAGATGTTTACTCGCCACCTGAAGTCATGCCGCCACAATGCCGTTCCGCTAGGTATTATAAGGAGTCAAGTCGCTAGACTCGCTGCAATAGAAGCTATGCCGCTCCGATGAGTGGATAGAGAAACCAACCCGCCATGCGACATGAGCCATGTCGTCACCGAGATGAGTTACGTCGGTGGCGACATGAGTCATGTTGTTTGTCTGTATAATTACGAAACTGCCATCTGGTCTAAAGATCACATATAAATACCCCTCATAATTCATTTGGTGAGGGGACCGAAAATTCATTCCTACAAGGAGACTCCGTCAAATTCAAAGCTCATCTACAACTTCTCTAATGGCTTCCATGGATTCAACAACACTTTTCTAACTTCATGAAGATCAAATCCAAATCAATGATCATTAGAGCTTTCTACAATTGAATCTAAACTCCTTCAATCTCATTCAAGCTACATAATAAATCTCCCAAGCATCATTCAAACGATCTCAAGTCCTCTCCAAAGCCTAAATTGAATGCTAATTCACTATGAAATCTATGAAGATCATGGAAAAAGATCAAAGCACACTAGTGGTTGAAGATTCATCACAAAGCTAAAAGATCTCTTCATTTTCTTCACCAAATTCAAGTGAAATTAGATCATAAGGAAGGAAAAAAAGAGAAATGATTGTAATGAGGGAAAATTAATATGTTGTAAGCTTGAATATCATAATGAGAATGGATTGAAAATGGACGTAGATTCATAGAGAATCGAACCACTATAAAAATTCCTTTGTGCTCTTACTTGCTTTTATCCACTTATTTTGTGATTTCGCGGTTCCATATTCTTACCGAATAGGTGAAGTGTTGCTTTTACACCTTTGGTGTTTGATCCCAAATTTGGAGCAAACATTTGGCGCCTACCATGTGGCCGCGCTCGCATCTCCTACCTCATCTCGCACTCTCCCAAAGTTGAGATCCTTGCATTAAAGCACTAAGCCGCATTCTTCTCCGAAGTTATGGCTAAATCTAAGAAGACCACTAGCAAAACCGTGGTAGAAGCCGATAATGTTTTTAATGAAGCAACACCGCTCACTAATCGTTTCGATGTTGGTGAAAACTCGATAAGTGGAGCTGGCGTGACTAGAAATGAACTAAACGCCACTATTGCCAACGTGAACTGCAGAATTGAAAACTTCAAATAAAACTTTGATGGATGCTAATGATGCTCTAATGGATAAAATGAACGCTCTTCTAAATGCTCAACCAATTCAAGCCCCTCCAAAAGTGCATGTGGATCTCGAGGAGAATGATAAATCGTCCGCTTCCGATCATAACCGCAATGACAATATGGAAGACGACTATGATTGGACAAATGGAAGGGACGAAGTTAACATAGAAGAATTGAGATCAAAAGCTAAGAACCATTCCGAAGCGAATGCTCGAAAAGCCGCTAATCCTATCACGGGGGCACCTCTTCGTCGAGAAGGCAAAAAGGCTAAGCTCTCTAATCGAGATCATATGCCTATACGAACATTTGGTAAAGAGCTGAGCTTCACAGAGCGCCATAGCACCGAAGAATACATTTCGGACATGATAGAATGAGCCATGAAAAAGAATCAAGCTAGCAAGGATGACGAAAGAGAATGGGACTTCTCTCCCGATAGGACTCCATTCATCGAAAGAATCCTTGCAGCATAATGTCCGAAGAAGTTCAATCCTCCGACTCTGCCTCCATACAATGGTCTTGTTCTATTCAAATATGAATGGCATATGAGTGCAGCTAAGGCGACCGATGAGATGAGATGCACGTACTTTCCTCTCTACTTAGAAGGTGTCGCATCACTATGGTTCACAAAGCTGCCACCCAAGTCTATCGATCGATTTTCTGACCTCACCAAAAAGTTCAAGGAGCAGTTCCGCCTGTACGCTACTAAAGCCAAGGATGCTATAACACTTTCAGCAATGAAGCAGAATCCAGGGGAAACTGTCAAAGCCTTCCTCAGTCGATTCAATGTTGCCTTGTCTGAAGTGAGGAATCCAGAGCCACGCATAATTCTCATGGCTTTACTCGATGCTATAGACAAAACAAGCGAATTCGGAAGATGGATAAAGATGAACGAACCGACTACGCTTGACAAGTTCTATAAGAAGGCGTAGGAATACATGAGAGTGGACGATAATCCTATACCTCTTCGGATCATCGGTGGTAACCAACTTCTTGAAGCTCCCAAAAGTGCTGCTAACTCAGTGCGATCAAAAGAATATTCAGGGGCAAAAGCGAGTAAATGACAGAAATGACAACATAGTTAATAAAAAGTTTCCCCTTCTTGACTCGTCTGAGTTAACTCCTCTGAATAACTCCCCCGAGAACATCTACCTTGCCATAAAGGACGCAGAAGATTACCCAGAGCCTCGGCCAATAAAAATGAATGACCATCTGACTAAATCCGGGAAGTTCTGTCGGTATCATAATCAGCCGGGCCACAGCACCAACGAATGCAGGAATCTGAAATCATTAATTGAAGAGTTGATTAGGAAGAACCGTCTGCAACAATTTGTGAAGAACTCCCAAGATGCAAATCCTTCTGCAGCTCCCCTGCGGCAAGGGGCATCAAATGATTAGTCTGGTCCAAACAACGTAGCGTCTGCTCAGATCATTCCAAGGCTGATAATCAATTGACGACCGTTGATGATGATCTAATATTTGAGACTCAGAATAAGCAATCACTATCGCCTCTCTGCATTACTTTACTCTTTACTATGTTTTACTTTTCTATAAAGAGTCTATAATGGTTTATGTACATTGTACAAAACAGAAGTACTACGAATGAAATGTTGCCTGCTTGTGTAAATCTCTGACTTGCAAAATATATATGAAAAATTTGCTAAAAGATGATTTCTCATTGCAGGCTATTCCTTAGGCATTTGCTTCCTCAAGATCCGACGAAATGAGGCAACTCCGATAATACCAACTCAACGGTTGATCAAGGAAGTCCTAATGAATCAAACGGCGAAAAGAGCAACAAGCTATCACAGATCCAAAACCTCATCCCCCAGTGGTTCGCGGGAATCCGTAGGCGCGAAACAAAGCGCGGGAGCTTGCTAAAGCAAGACGAAGCATGGGAGTTTGTAAGCGCGGAGCGATGCAGCCTTAACCCAATGATTTGCGGGAATCCGTAGGCATGAAACGAAGCGCGGGAGCTTGCTAAAGCAAGACGAAGCATGGGAGTTCGTAAGCGCGGGGCGATGCAGCCTAAACCCGATGGTTCGCGGGAATCCATAGGCGCGAAACGAAGTGCGGGAGCTTGCTAAACCAAGAAGAATCGTGGGAGTTCGTAAGAGCGGAGTGATGCAGCCTAAACCCAATGGTTCGTTGGAATCCGTAGGCGCGAAACGAAGCGCGGGAGCTTGCTAAAGCAAGACGAAGCGTGGGAGTTCGTAAGCGCGGAGCGATGCAGCCTAAACCCAATGGTTCACAGGAATCCGTAGGCGTAAAACGAAGTGTGGGAGCTTGCTAACGCAAGACGAAGCGTGGGAGTTCATAAGCGCGGAGCGATGCATCCTAAACCCAATGGTTCGCGGGAATACGTAGGCGCGAAACGAAGCACGGGAGCTTGCTAAAGCAAGACGAAGCGTGGGAGTTCGTAAGCGCGGAGCGATGCAGCCTAAACCCAATGGTTCGCGGGAATCCGTAGGCGCGAAACGAAGCGCGGGAGCTTGCTAAAGGAAGACGAAGCGTGGGAGTTCGTAAGCACGGAGCGATGCAGCCTTAACCCAAACCTCGCGGGAGTTCGCATGGCGAAACGATGCGACAACCAGAAATCCTTCCCATGGGAGAAATCAACAACGATCAATGAAATCCATCATGTTGATTCAATCGCAAGAAAAAGACAAGACGTTGGATTAAAATGACCACACTAAAACATGGGGCATCGAACGGAATCTTCAGTGCCAAAACTAATCAGCATGACAAACAAACATTGAGCGGTGAAATTCTTCGCATAATGAATGCTAACAATGGCCTCCTAAACCGGGGCACCAATAATCAAAGACTTCTCCAAAAAGAAGCAAAGAATAAATCACAGATGTGTATTTCTCAAATGTGAAATTCCATACACCATCATAAGTGTTATTAGAACGGCAGCGTTTAAAATCCACAGTCAAACTATCTTGACTAGTTGATATTAAGCGTTGACACGAATTCGAATTAGAATATCGTATTTGTGCAGACATTATTCAGTGAGTTATAAACCGTTAGATAAAATAATTCTGTGCAGACACGTTACTCAATTCAAAATTAGAATTCGCTATAATTCATTTTCTCATGATTAAACTAATTTGTTATTGATGTGGGTGATCAATAACAAAGTATAAGTCCAAAATCGTGTGAATGCTTGTTTTAATTACAGAACAGGTGGAGTAAAGCAATTAACGATCCAATGCATAGTCAAAAGACGACAAACTAAGACAGAACTCTGGCCAATCATCAGCAGTGCAAAAATACACTGGAATTTATGATACCAGATCAAATAACATGAAGATGCGAGCAAATCCAGATTATAGTCCAAGACCAATCAAGGAAAGGCTCACCAGTTACAGTAGTCATTTCGAAGCCTGCATTCCTCGAAAGAAAGAAATACAAGCTTCGAGGGGCAAATGTTAACCCCTTTCTTAGAACGCGACTCAGAAAATAATGCTTCGAGACCACCTAAGTTGTTCAGACGCGACATGGCTCAAGTCGCACTGGTGCGACATGGTTCAGTTCGTTCATCTCGGCATGATCCGTGGCTTTAGCACATCAAGCCATAGGCCATCGAGCCGTTAACACGACATGAAACCATGTCCATACAGATCGCAACCACAGAAAGTTTCATGTCGTTTCCAACAACATCATCCATGTCGCTGTAAAAGAGATCTGTCATGTCGACAGTCCACATCGCATAGTTCATTTCGTTGGACTCATACTATATGTCGTCAGCACCAAGCATATCCATGTCTTAGAACGGTGAACGCAACATAAAGTAAAGTCGTTAATGCGACATAAGGTCATATCGTCAGCACGACATACGATGAAGTCGTTTAGTGCGCCATGGCCACCACTATGTTCAAACATACAAGAGTGCATGACCATGTCGTACTTACAATGGCACTCAAGTCGTAAGCATATCAGGTCATTCACCATGTCATTGAAAGTGAAGCAAACCATCGGTTGTAACCAAGTCTCTATGGCATATTGTAGACCAAGGCGTTAATACTCATGTCGCTCACCTAGCTACCAAGACGTTTACTCGCCACCTGAAGTCATGCCACCACAACGCCATTCCGTTTGGTATTATAAGGAGTCAAGTCGCTAGACGCGCCGCAATAGAAGCTATGCCACTCCGATGAGTGGATAGAGAAACCAACCCACCATGCGACATGAGCCATGTCATCGCCGAGATGAGTTATGTCGGTGGCGACACGAGTCATGTTGTTTGTCTGTATAATTACGAAACTGCCATCTGGTCTAAAGATCACCTATAAATACCCCTCATAATTCATTTGGTGAGGGGACCGAAAATTCATTCCTACAAGGAGACTCCGTCAAATTCAAAGCTCATCTACAACTTCTCTAATGGCTTCCATGGATTCAACAACACTTTTCTAACTTCATGAAGATCAAATCCAAATCAATGATCATTAGAGCTTTCTACAATTGAATCTAAACTCCTTCAATCTCATTCAAGCTACATAATAAATCTCTCAAGCATCATTCAAACGATCTCGACTCCTCTCCAAAGCCTAAATTGAATGCTAATTCACTACGAAATCTGTGAAGATCATGGAAAAAGATCAAAGCACACAAGTGGTTGAAGATTCATCACAACGCTAAAAGATCTCTTCATTTTCTTCACCAAATTCAAGTGAAATTAGATCATAAGGAAGGAAAAAAAGAGTAATGATTGTAATGAGGGAAAATTCATATGTTGTAAGCTTGAATATCATAATGAGAATGGATTGAAAGTGGACGTAGATTCATAGAGAATCGAACCACTATAAAAATTACTTTGTGCTCTTACTTGCTTTTATCCGTTTATCTTACGATTTCGCGGTTCCATATTCTTACCGAGTAGGTGAAGTGTAGCTTTTACACCTTCGGTGTTTGATCCCAAATTTGGAGCAAACACCGACGTGTACTTAACCCCCTACTCGTCAAGTCGTGTTGGTTAAGTGGTTCTTATTAACTTAACCTTTCTCGCTTATCATGTTGGATATTGGTTAAGTGTGATTTATTAACTTAACCCTTTTCATTCTCAGGTTATATTGGTTAAGTATTTCCCATTTAACTTAGCCCCATTCGTTCACCAAGTTATATTGGTCAAGTGTCATTAATCAATTCAAGTTAACTTAACCCACCCACTTGTCACGTCATGTTGGTTAAGTGTTTCCTTCTGGTGTTGACTTGACCCTACCTCAAATCATGTTATATTGGTTAAGTGCTACCCTCTCGTGTTAACTTAACCCTTCCCATACATCATGTTATATATTGGTTAAGTGTTATCCTCTTGTATTACTTAACCCCACCACATGTCATTATATATTGGTTAAGTGTATCCTCTTGTGTTACTTAACCCTACCACAAGTCATTATATATTTTGGTTAAGTGTTACCTTAGTTAACTTAACCCTACCATCTGTTTAATTAACATGTTATAATGGTTAAGTGTTCCCTTAGTTAACTTAACCCTACCATCTGTTTAGTTAACATGTTATAACGTTTAAGTGTTCCATTAGTTAACTTAACCCACCCATATGTCATATTGGTTAAGTATCATTAACCTAACCGTCCCATACTTAGCATGTGTCATTAGCATTAATTTATTTATTAATGCACCAACCTCTCACATTAGATATGTGTTGTTGTGGTTACTGGATATGCCGGGCGGTTTCAGGCAGTTTTACACCACAACTCAATCTATCCTCGGGTTTTTCTTGGGCATGATGCACTAACCTCTTACATTAGATAGGTCTTGTTGTGGTCACTGGATGTGCCGGGCGGTTCCGGGCAGTTTTACACCACAACTCAATTTAACCTTGAGTTAGGCATTCTCATCTTTTAGGATATTTACATATTTACGGTGTATATGCAAATTATTCACAATTAAATTATAACATTAATTATGTTAATAATTAATGGCATACCAATTATACCGTTTTCATGCTAATTACCCAAATCCACCAAAACTAGTCATGATCCCGTTTCTCAAGTTATGCCCAACCAATTCCAATTTCAAGTTATTAATCAAAAAAGGCTATACCCCGTCTTCCCAAACTTGCAATAATAGTCATTCCCAAATCACTATGTCATATATTTGGCGTTCCAAATCAATAGTTAAGCCCAATCTAATTTTAATATTCTAGTTTACAGTGTATGGCCAAAACTTGGTTTACAAGCCAACTAACCCAAACTTGCAGCTATAATGATAACAATGCCCCAACGTCAATTATAAGTTTTGCCCCACCATTTCACAAAATATGTTATGTTCAGTTACTTTACCCAATTATGTTATGC
Source organism: Allium sativum (assembly GCA_030737875.1). Taxonomy (NCBI): domain Eukaryota; kingdom Viridiplantae; phylum Streptophyta; class Magnoliopsida; order Asparagales; family Amaryllidaceae; genus Allium; species Allium sativum. The sequence continues at coordinate 579,728,183 of CM060909.1, read as the reverse complement.
CAATATTGTCAATTTCATGTTTATGCCCCAATAACCCAAACCTTCCCCGTATTCCCATCGTACATATACCGCGATTCAACCTAGATTATAGGTCAATCTAGATTCACAAATAAAAAAAGAACAAATATGAATAATATGACAATGATAGGCATAAGAACTGGCATAAGATGATAGTCCCAAAACTCAAGAATTACAGATCTAATAGAATTACAGCATAACTGAATAAACTGATTTAGAATCATTGCAGGCATATAGATTTGATTATGAACAATATTATGGACATGAAAGGCTTGAATAATAAACTAGGTTCAACAACTTGTAGAGATTCAATTGGATCAATAAGAAGCAACCCAAAGTCATAGATTCACAAAGGCTAAGAATAGATCCAAATAGAAAATCAAGCATAGGTCCAAATTCATTTTATTCCATGTCCATACTATAATTGGTTGTCTAAATCTGAAAGTAATCGTGAACTTAGAAAACAAAGGCAAGTCTTGTTTTCTGAAATCTGTATTCTGAAACTGAATTGCTCGCCTTTGATGTAGATCGTTGAATACTCTAAATTAGATTTGATTTAATTTGATTCTTGCTTTTATCTTGTCTTTGAGTTGAAAGAGATGACGGCTACTATAGGTTCCCCATTGATGGTATGACGGCTCTAGGTATGAATTTGTGTGGTTTATGGTTTAGATTTAGGTTAAGTTTAGGATTATTTAGAGCCCTTAGATGATCTAGGAGTCCATCAGAACCACCCAGCTCAAATACACATCATCCGGCCACTCAGAAGAAGACACATCATCACAGAACACTCCAAAATTTTGTGCTGGATAAGTATGGGCGCACTTGGCAGGTGCGCCAGTGCATTTTTGTACTGGCGCACTTGTGAAGTGCGTCAGTGCATTCTGGTCGACTTCCGGTTTTTCTGCCAAACTTTGTTCATCCGTATCTTCTTCATACGGTATCCGTTTTACGCAAACTTAGACTCTATCTCAAGCAGAATTCCGAGACGAACGCAATGGCGTAGCCCATTTCATCTAATTCTTCTTTTAATAATTAATTATTCTTTAACAAATATTCCAATTTATTTAGTTAACCTTAATAAACTTGAGATTCTCGAGGTCATAACCTAGCTGGTTTGACCTCATCTTTGTTGATGATGTTCTTCTGCATTTGAGAACCAAGGTTTTCAAGTTTTACGATATTCTTTTAACTTCTACCTTTTATCATGTTCGCATGACTTAGACATTGTTTTTGAAATATTAGAGGACATGCTAGTATTTCAAATTTGTGTTATTAGGTTTTAATTGGAGGTTTAAATTTCCAATTTATTTTTTTGTGGAATATTAGATAACATGCTAATATTTCCGATCTAGGGTATATATCCTGGATCTTATTTCACGATCTTGTTTCCTCGTCAGGATCCCTTATTTTTGTGAATGGGATATATGTTACTATTATATACATCCATTTCAATATAAGAACATTTTGTAAGCTAGTATGCTTTTAAGAAATTTTTATAGCTAAAATATGATAGGGAATATTCGACGATTTTGGATAGTCGATACTTCCAAGTTTAATTTAAACGTTTAATTAGTTACATTGAGAACATAAGTAATAGATTTATATTATATAAACTTGTTGAACATTGAAGGAATTAATTAAATTTAATTAAAATGAGCTCTCTACGTAGTGGCAGTTAATGATTTTGAGAATTAAAGTTCAAATGAACGTATAGAATCAATATGAGTCGAAATTCTTGGAAACAAGAATCATCAGACCTATTGGATTATAGTTTTCTAATAAAGGAAACGATTTGAATTTCATCTTGTAAATTTTGGGATATGTCTAAACCGATTTTTCAGAAAAATCATGGTGCGGTAGTTTGCGATTTAAAGTTTAACTAAATATTGAAATTGAGGTTTAGAACATTTAGAATTTAAGTAAGGAAAATTATAATTTATAGGAACCACTTATGAGAAAAATAAATTAGTTTCTTGTATTTGTTCATGACATTTTATTTAAATACTATAGGTGTATAGACTTAAGTTATATAGTAAATTATAACTTGAAGTTAAAAATTTATAAGATTATATGTAAGTGAAATTTAGTATAAGAATGATATACTAAATATAAAGATAAAAGTGAATTTCCTATGTCAGTCTATTATCATATAGATTTTTGTTGGTGCTTGGTTGTTACTTTTTGAGTTTTCCTAAAGTAATTGCGGGGACGCAGTTTCTTTAAGGGGGAAGTTTGTAACAAGCCGCATGTTAGACCAAAAAGTGGTTCTAACACCCAAATTGACTAAAATCAGAATAAAATAAGATCAAAAGTAAAATGGAGACACATAATTTATAGTGGTTCGGCGTTGAAAAGCCTACGTCCACTTGTCAATCACTATTCTCGATGATAGAGTTGCAATTACAATGAGATATTCACTCAATTTCGCTCACAACTCACATACATTCACTCAATTGACTCAAAAAATGTTGAAAGACGATTTGGATTATCCGGGAGTGCTGGAATTCGGTTTATGAAAGTGGTTGAACTCTCAAAGTGCCAAAAAGAAGATCCCTTTAACTGTCTCCAGGCAAGGTATTTATAGGTGAAAATTTAGTCAGAACCCGATCCGGATCGGAGCCACATGTCCTCCATCCCATCGCCTCGGGTTCAGATGGACTCCAGTGTTGACAGCGCATCAGAATAGAGATTATCGTGGGTAGGAACTAGTCATAACCGCTCCGCATCTTCAGGCGATTGTGGAGGGAAATGACGTGGATTACTGGTTCGGTTCGGAGGAGCCTGCAGCGGGGGTTCGGATCGGGGTATCCGATCCGACTCGGATTAACCTAGAACTAAATCTTTATCCACTTTGCTCTGCTCCATTCCGATCTGACTGATAGTAGGTAGCCCTTCGATCTGACTGATAGTAGGTAGCCCTCCGATCCGAATAGCAGCGTCTCTTCGATCGAAACAGTAGCAGTTCTCCGATTCGAACAACAACATCTCTCCGATCCGATCCGCTACATCTCTCCGATCCGATCCGCTATGATGCTCTCTAAGTTCTTCAACGTTTCACATCTCGACTTTGTGTTGCCCAGTTCACAAAGTGGGCTAACATTTTGCCCCCTCAAAGGATGCTCCTGTTGGAAACGGAGCATGCTTTGATTATCACTGCATATCGCCTTCTAGGTAATCTTTCCTTTGACTTTCCTCGTGCTTTCGTCCTCTTCTTTAAATTGTAATTTAATTCATAGGCCGAGCTGAGATATGACATCCTGTTCGGTTCGGATTCCGACCCGAACGGATCCCCTTCTTCTTCTATTGCACACTGGACTAGTAGACCAGGCTACGCTACTGGGCCTTCGAGCCGGTCCGATCGGGGAGACGAATAGTCACCCTGTTTTTCTATATAAGTTCAACCTTCATCTTCCTCCCACTTTCTTTTTACTTTATCGTTTTAAAAATTCTGCTCGGAGACTCCAGAATTCAAAAGAGAAAAAGAAACTCTTTACCATTCTTGTGCGAATCTTCAGCTCATCCACCTTGGTAGGTCTAAATCCCTGATTGACCTCATGATAATAGGTTTTACTCGAAATTCACGGTCAATTCGACCGATCTGAATGCGATTCCCACGCTACAGCATCTTCTTCCCTCGTTGTTGTCGTTGGTGGCTTCGTTGCTGCTTCGAGTCGTTGGAAGAGGAAGTCGTAGTTTATTCGGTCATGACTAGGGCGCTGGAGATGATATTGGGTCTAAGACTAAAGAAGAGGAAGAAGAAGAAGATCATAGGGAATCGGTTCGGGCGGTGGAGTATGGAAAGTGGAGAAAGGGAAAAAGAAAAGAAGTCCAGGAGGTCGGATCGGGTCGGGGCAAGTAGAGAAAGGGAAAAAGAAAAGAAGTCCAGAAAGTCGGATCGGGTCGGGGCAAGTAGGAAAAGAAGGGGGGAATGGAGCTCACCTAACCGGATTGGGTCGGTCTGTAAGATAAAGGAGGAGAGGCATGACTACGTGATCCGACCCGAACCATTCGGGGAATCTACTTCCGAGCCGATCCGATTTTGATTTCTGAGCTTCAATGTTTATCCGAGCTACGCCCCCGATCCGATCTCAATGAACGCGCCCGAACCGAACCGAAAGGCAGTCCATCTTAAGGCATAAAAACTCATTTAACTGGCCCAATCAACTCTTGGCATAATCTTCAACTTAATGGACAGTTAGGATAGTGCCTTGCGAACATAACTGGACATCAAGAACCGCCTTGATCCTTATTACTTTGCCAAAATTTTGCGTCGCACTTTCAAATATTAACTTTACACTTTCCGCATACACTGTTTACACTTTAGTTTGCACACATGCATGGGGGGATACGGACTAGTTTACTCTAACTTGTGCTATTGCTTCTTCAATAGTTTTGTGACCATGAGACCCAGACGCTCTTCTAGACTAGCCGGGAAGAAGGAGGCCCCGGAGACATCCAACAAAATTACTCTTGAGGACATATCTTCTTCTTCAGATCCAGAATGGAATGATGAGGGCTAAGACTACGAGGTTGGAACTTGCGAAAGCGACAATGTGTCTTTGGAGGGTGGAGTTTCCCTAGGTTTTGAAGAGGAAGGAGGGATTGGTGACGACCGAGCTCCTAATGAGTTTGAATCTGCTGTCATATTGGAATCACCCCAAGATTCTGTTGAATCGACGATCGACAACGACAGACTTATCCGAATTTGTTTAAAATACGGGATACTAAAAAGGGACACCCTGGTGCCTTCGAGAACTGACCGTCCCCACAACCCTCCAGAAGGGTATATGGCAATTACTCGGTTGATGTGTATGGTCGGTGCTATCCCTCCATTTTCTCCTTTCATCATCGATTTTCTAAGACAAATGCGGATTGCCCCCATGCAGCTGCACCCCAATTCTTATGCTTACTTGTACACCTTATATGTTGCATACCGTGAGATCTTAGGCTTAGAGCTCACTTTCGATGACGTTCATTTCTTCTACAACTTCATGCATCGGACTCGAGAGACTCCTTCTTTCTGCTACTTTGAGTCTGTCCCTAAGAGGAAAATAATTCCAGCGCCATTCAGTAGTAAAGCTGGAGATTCCAGGCTGGAATGGTTTTATGTGAAGCGACAACCAGGGTGTGCTAGGAGGTGGACGAAATCAAGTAAAGCATTGGTTTTTTAAATCTCGACTCTATACATTCAAGTCACCGCCTTAACTCGTTTTTCTTTTTGTTTGAAGTCGATAACCCAAAACAAATATCAGACCAAGTATTCTTTGACCGGATGCACCAGCTCCTTAATGGCGATCAGAAGTTTTTGACTATTGACGAAGTCCTTAAGGACGAATATCTTCATTTTCATGGGTTGCTATCTGTTACTCGTAGCATTGGTCACGGGATGGCTCCATATGTTTATATTCCCCCCGTGGACGTAATCCCTGAAACGGGCGAAAGTTCGAGAGCTCCTACAGTGCCTCTTCAAGCTTCACCCTCTCCTTCTTCTACCCAAGATGATGAATTGGCTAACATGGCCGAAAAGCATCGCGAAGGGTATACTGTTCCCGAGGCTGCCATTTCTCCAGAAAGGTCGACGTCTTCCCAAGAGTCTCCGATTAATGCTTCTGAGGGAGATGTCCCTAGCACTAATGACCCACTGTTTCAGGGTTTGGGGGATCTCCCCTTACCTGAAACCATTTACACTTCAGAGGATTTTAGGAAGAATCCTTTAGTTTTCACTTCTTCCGAAGAGGCCACTCCTGCTAAGGCCAAAGAGCCCGCCCGTACTAGTCTAGCTTCGGACTCGGGTTGGTTGGGGGGAAAACACCACTTAGGACACACTTTACACAGTAGCATTACAACTCACTGTATCTTTCTCTTTGTGAAAATATTGATCCTGAATTTCATTTGTCTTATTGTGCAGGCACGATGTCCCGATCTTACTATGATATCAGGAAACTCCGCCGCAGCATGTCTAATCCACCCTATGATACTGAGTATGATCGCCGCGACGATCGCAGTAGGGAGGAGAGAAGGCCTTATGAACCCTATCGCTCTCGAACCTCGCATTCTCGCTCTCCTGTCCGGACGGACCCAGAGAGATATAAGGGTTACCAAGGTCGTCGGGAAGAGGACAGGCCGCAACCAAAAGACTCCACCTCTTCTCAAGAAAAGCGCAGCAGGGAGAGAAGTCTGCCAAAAGATACTAAGTCGCGAAGTAAACGCAAGGTCTCTGCTAAACGGCCTAGAACAGATAAAGAGGCTATTGAATCCTCCGCGCACAGGGATACTGAGCTGACGATACCCGCCCCTCCACCACTAGATGTTGAAACTGCAGTCAAGCGGGCGTATCTGGAGGAGCAATTTCCCGAACATTACTTCGAGAACTTGACTTTTTTACCTGCCCTTGAGCCTATTTCTTCCAAGTGGGCAGATGAGGCCAAAGCAAAGATAGATGCGGTCGAGAAACAGTATTCTGAAATGTACAAGTATTCACGCAACCTTTCCAGAATTATCCGCACTTTAATAACGAATGCTGACTCGATGCAAAAAACCACTGAAGACGATGCAAAGGCCTTAAAGAATCTAGGAAAAGATTTGGAGGACACATAGGCCCAGCTTGCTGTTGCTCAAAGGGACGCTACTAGCTTCAAACAACAATTTGAAGATATGCAAAAACGTTACCATGATTTGCTTGAATCTCATACTCAAGAGCGTTCTGAGTTAAAAAAGCAAGCCGAAGATGCTAAGTCAGATGCCGCTAAAACGCGCCTTGCTTATGCTGACCTTGAACGGAAAAATGCCGAGTTAGCAAGGAGGAATGCTGAACTAGAAAAGAAAAATGCTGACTTGGCTTCTAAGCTAATGGAGGCGGAGAACAGAGCTGCCCTGGCGGAAGGTAACGTCGAATGTACTATCAAATCCGCTGAGGAGTCCCGCAAACAACTGTCAGAGGCTGAGGGAGAGATTCAGGGTTTCGGCGAATTAATGATTGAATTCTTTGCGCATATCATCCTCCGCCGGAACATTTCTTGGATTGAAGACTATCCATCTACTCTAGTCCAAGTATGGAGTCAGATCGTTGAGTGGGAGAAAGAGGAGCTCAAGGTTGATTCCATTGACGAGGACATGTTGATGGAGAAATATTTAAGAGATGATGAGCCAGAACGTCTAGCTGAAGGGCGCCGCCTCATTGCTGCTGCTATGGACGAAGAAAGGCGGAGGACTAAGCAAAAGAACATTCCCGAGGCTGGTTCCTCTTCTACTGCCCCCGCAACTGCTGAAGTAGAGGGATATGATCCTGAAAACCCAGGGATCCCTCGAACAACTCTTCTATCCCCTATTCTCGAAACGGCATCGGAGACAGCAGTTACTCCAGCCGAGAAGTCTTCGGAAGGTATCTCTACATTTTCACCTCAATTCGTCAAGTCTATCTCTACCTTTCGCCACGTGATTGAGCAATCGATGAAAAACCCATTATTTTCTCCTGAGTTGATGACTGTTGCTTCTCACTCTGTAGGTATTGAGCCGTCCGGAAAGACAGATGTGTCCCAAGGAACCGCCTCTGGGGCAGAGCCTACGGAGAAGGCAAAAGGGGGAAAGGACAAGACTGCTCCCATAGATTTGGGAGAAGAAAGCGAACCGTCTAAGGCTGACACTCCTCGTGATGACGAAATGATAGATGCCTTAAAGGATGATTGCGGCGACGGAGGACATGAGGAAGATCCAGAGGTGGCAATAGTCGGGGAGTCGAAAAGTGCAGATGCTGTTACTTTGGCTGCACTGAAAGCTGACCAAGATAAATGATTGCAGTTAAAAGCTGAAGACTTAGACCTGAAAGCCTCAAGCCCCTCGCAGTTGTGGATGCGGGATCAAGGTTAGTTGTTAAGCTTTCAACTAGATCTATTACAGAGGAACTCGCTAAAAAGTCTTCTCTTGATTCCAGTGCTCCGCCCTCCGGGAAGAAGTCAACCGATTCCAGCACCGCAGCTTCAGGAAAGAAAAAATCAAAGCGCATCTTGACGGAGGCCGAGAAAGAGGCGAAGGATGCGGAGAAAGCCGCCAAGAAGTCCAAGCCTCCCTCGAAGTCTAAATAATGGTCTGTCTTGCGTTATTTTAGCGTTTGGTTGACCAATAATTGTTGCTATAAGGGTGGCTCTTGCACCTTCTTCTTGACTGTTTTCCTGTACAAATTCATTCATTTGTAAATAAAAAATAATTCATTTTCTGCAATGTCTGTTAGTCATTAGTTTTGCACTTATGTAAGAATGCATGTCTTACTATAGTTGTGTGATGAAGTTATGGTGGGGAAATATGTGTGTACATATATGCCCCCAGTCAATCTCAAAAAACTATTCAAGACTTAATCAAGTAGTCTGAATGTCCCCGATTTTTCGACGGGAATGCATTCTCTGTACCGTCAATGCCTGTCGTTCTTTCTGGCATTTTTTATACTCTCCTGTCTTATACTCAGGTTAGAGTTCTTACTGAGGCGGTCTCTTGTCTGGGTGCACCTTCACGCCTCAGAGGACGTCGCCTTCCCGTCCTTTATACTCTCTCTCGATTCCCGAGAGTTAGAGTTAAGAATGTCGTCTTCCCATTCTTTTATGTCTTATCGCACAAATAGTCGTTGTGCTTTTTCTTGCGTATAAACTGTTCTCAACCTCTCAGGTTTTAAATCATCTTAGATTCCATAATCGCAACAGAATAGTAGATGAAGGTACATATATAATGCATGAAAGTAAATGACACACGATATTTTTATAGTGGTTCGGCTAAGTCGTAGCCTACATCCACTTTATAGTTCTTTATTCATATCATCAGACTTTCCTAAGGCAAGTCGTGCCTTTTTACAGAGTTCATAAGGAAAATAGCAAAGAGTACAACATTTCTAATCCAAATATCGCATCAAGTGTTGGGCATTCCATGCTCTAGGTACCTCTTCGCCATCTACGGTCGTTAACATGAAGGTTCCCGTTTCAAGTTTCCGTTGGATGACAAAGGGTCCGTCCCACTTTGGACCGAGGTGAGGAAGGGATGGAAAGACTCTCGTTAGCACCAAATCTCCTGGTCAAAAGTCCTAAGGCGAACTTTTTTGTCGAAATAGCATGCCATCTGACGTCGATGTCTTATCGCACACAAATCTGCTTCGTCCCTTTTTTCTTCGATTTCATCAAGAGACTCGAGTAAGAGTGCCCGATTCGTCATCGGGTCATAATACGTCACCCGGTGGGAGGGAACCTCAAGCTCAACTGGAATTACTGCTTCTGAACCAAAAGAGAGAGAGAAAGGGGTATGACCAGTAGCTGTCTTAAATGTTGTTCGGTATGCCCACAATGCTAAGGGCAATTCGTCAACCCATTTTGCCTTTGCGCGCTCTAACCGTTTCTTGAGGATGGATTTTATAACTTTGTTTATTGCTTCTACTTGCCCGTTCGACTGCGGATAGGCAACCGTAGTGTACCGTTTGTCGATCTTATATTTCTGGCAGAAATTCCTGAATTCAGCACCATCGAACTGGGTTCCGTTATCAGTTATAATAGTCCTTGGGATCCCGAATCAGCATATAATATTTTGAACCACAAAACTTATCATCTTTCTTGCCGTGATCTTGGTTAGAGGCTCAACTTCCACCCACTTCGTAAAATAGTCCACAGCGACTATTGCATATTTCGCTCCTCCTTTAGCAATTGGTAGAACTCTGATGATATCAATTCCCTACGTGGCAAAAGGCCAAGGACTCACCATTGATTTGAGTTGGGTCGACGGTGCTCTGCGGATTTTGGCGAATCTCTGGCACTTATCGCAGCGTCGTGAATAATCAGCCGCATCTTTATTAATTGTGGGCCAGAAGTATCCATACCGTAATATCTTTTTCGCTAAAGTCCGACCTCCTGTATGATCTCCACACTCACCTTCATATACTTCTCTTAGTACACGTTTGATGTCGTCGTGTGCTATACATCGTAACAGGGGCATAGAAAACCCTTGTCTATAAAGAGTATCATCTTGAAGAATATTTCAGGTAGCCTTGCGAACTATAGCCCGTCTCTCACTCTTCTTTGATGGGAGCATTCCATTAAGGAAGTTCTTAATTGGGGTCATCCACGACTCCTTTTCTGGTTCTGCTTCGAAAGCGAACTCAATTTCCATCGACTCAAAGCTTGGCGATTCCAACGTTTCAATTGGAATTATTTCAGTTTCTTCCGGGTTGTCGGAACTAGCTAGCTTTGCCAGCCTGTCTGCCTTCTGGTTCTCGGCTCTTAAGATGTGCGTTATGTTGTACCGTTCCAGGTTGCTCAACAGCTTTTCCACTTTCCCGAGGTAGGCGATAAGTCGAGGTCCCCGAGCCACAAACTCCTTTCACACTTGGCAAACAACGATTTTGGAGTCGTAGAATATGTCCAATGTTTTTATTCCGAGGTCTTTAGCAAGCTTTAGCCCGGTAGTCAGGGCTTCATATTCAGAGTCATTATTAGTCGCCGAAAACTCTAATCGTAGAGCATAATATAACGACCGTCCTTCAGGAGTGACTAAGACGATTCCAGCTCCGGACCTTCCGTCATTCTTGGCTCCGTCAGTGTATAGCTTCGATGGATCTAATTTTAACTCATCTTCGGACTTGACCACTTTGTCATCGATTATTTCCTCCTCTGGGATTGTGAACTCTGCTATAAAGTCAGCCAGAGCCTGCCCCCTGATCGACCTCCTCGGCTGAAAATTTAAATCAAACTGACTTAATTCAATATTCCATTTGATCAATCGTCCCGATGCTTCGGGCCTCTACAACACCTGCCTTAGAGGTTGGCCAGTGTATATGGTTATTGGGTGAGCTAGGAAATAGTGACGAAGTTTTCGGGAGGCGATTAGGAGGCTGTAAGCGAGCTTCTCAATCTTTGGGTAGTTGCGTTTCGCCGCTGCCAATTTCTTGCTTACATAATATACTGGTCTTTGCACTTTGTCTTCTTCTCGAACCAAGGTTGTGCTAACAGCGTGAGCCGAAACTGCCAAATAAACAAATAACTCTTCGTGATCCACTGGCTTTGACAAAATCGGCGGTTTTTCTAGCAATTCCAATAAATTTCTAAAGGCCTCAACATAGTCCAGAGTCCACTCAAAGTTTTTCTTTCCCCTTTTAATCAAATCAAAAAATGGGACGCATTTGTCCGTGGCTTTGGAGATGAACCTACTCAACGCGGCTACTTTCCCCGCAAGACTTTGAACATCTTTAATCCTCCTTGGTTCTTCAATGTTTCTTATCGCTGCTATTTGGCTGGGATTGATTTCAATCCCTCGGGAGCTCACAATGAAGCCTATAAACTTTCCCTATGCTACTCCAAATGAACATTTCAAAGGATTCAACTTCATCCGATACTTTCGCAGGATACCGAACATTTCTGCCAAGTCCTGCGTATGGCTGGAGGACTGTTTCGATTTGACAAGCATATCATCCACATAAACTTCCATAGTCTTCCCTATTTGATTATAAAACATCCTGTTCACCAAGCGCTGATAAGTGGCTCCAGCGTTTTTCAATCCGAACGGCATGACCACGTAACAGTATAACCCCAAATTTGTAATGAAGCTCGTGTGTTCTTGATCTGGCACGTGCATAGGAATTTGGTTGTACCCGGAATATGCGTCCATGAAAGAAAGAAGTTCGTGTCCCACTGTCGAATCTACAAGCTGGTCAATCCTGGGAAGTGGGAAACTATCTTTCGGGCAAGCTTTGTTCAAATCATAAAAATCAATGCAAGTCCGCCACTTTCCATTCGGCTTCTTTACTAAGACGGGATTCGATATCCAGTCGGGATATGTCGAATCTCTAATAAATCCGTTATGTTTTAGCTTCTCCACTTCTTCTTTCAGAGCGGCCGACCTCTCTGGGCCCAGCATACGTCTCTTTTGCTTTACAGGCGGGTGTTTCGGGTTTACATTTAGTGAATGACTTATGACGGATGGCGATATCCCACACATGTCGGCATGGGTCCAGGCAAACACGTCCAAATTTGCCTTCAAGAAGTCAGTTAGTTCTTTGGCCCGACGTGGATCCAACTGGGATCCAATCTTCAAAACTCTTTTTGGATCAGCTTCATCAATGGGAATGTCCACTGTCGCTTCATTAGGAGTTGCATTTCAAGTCTCTGGTTCCTCGTCTTTTCTGGGATCCAGGTCTTCAAGCGTTCCTTTGGGCAACTGCTTCGGGGCCGATCCCTCTAATTGCTACGCCGAGCCCTCCTTTGGAGGAGGCGAGGCACCTTTACTCTCGATGTTAAGTCCCTTCATCAACATCTTTAATTCAGCAACATAGCAGGCACGTCCGGAGACTTGATCTCTTCTCATTACTCCGGTTCCGGCTTCCGTTGGGAACTTAAGCAATAAACACCAAGGGGCGATGCAAGCCCTGAACTCAGCAAGGGCAGGCCTTCCCAAAAATGCATTATAAGGCGAATCTACGTCCAATACTACGAAATGAAGCATCCGTACTCTTCGGCGTTCTCCTTGCCCCAAGGTTACGGGAAATTCTATGTACCCCATTGGAGTTGTCGATGCTCCGTGGAAGCCTCGGATCCAACCTTCGCATGGCTTCAAATCTTCAGATTCAAGCTTCATCTGATCGAATGACTTTTTAAATAAAATATTAACAGAGCTTCCATTGTCTACTAACACCTTATGAACCAATGCCGGCCCAATGGTGGTGGTAATGACCAACGGATCGTCGGTGGGTGACTGGATCCCGGTATTATCTCTGCTACGGAATACCACGTCGTCAAACATTGTCTTTTGTTGCTTTATGGGAGCGATATCTTCCAAATCATCACATTCATCCACATCTACATGCTTAGCTGCATTTACATATTGATCCATTACTCTAAAACTGTGGATCGCTGGGTGAGGTCCACCCACTATGGAGTTGATAACAATTCCCTTGCCCTTCTGCTGTGCCGTAGGCTTGGGAGCAGATTGGATCTGTTTCGAAGCCTATTCTCCTTGCCCCCTGTCTCTCGGGGCGACCTTATATTCATCCAATTTCCCTTCGCGCAGCAGCTTCTCAATCACGTCTCTCAAATGTCGACATTCATTGGTTGAATGCCCATGAGTTCCATGAAACAAACAAAACTTTCCAGTTGCCATTTCTTTCTCTGTTGAGTCGCGAGGTGGCGGTCTTTTATATTGCAAAACATTGTATGTATCCAAGTAAATGTTCTCCAGAGTGTCGTTCAACGGTGTATAATTCTCATAAGTATGGAACTGGGGTCTTTTATTAGGATCACTTCCCCTATTTCTATTTCTTCTGTTACCGTTCGCATTACGGTTGTTGTTGTTGCCCCCGTTTCCATTATTGTCGTTTCCACTCTTGTTTCCCACATTCACCTCAACTTTTCCGGAACTTTCTCCAGACTGCTTCACGGCGACATTACTCTGAACATTCTCTTTTGAAGCCGCTCCAGACTTTCTCTTTTGGTTTTCCCTGGCCTCCTCTCGTCTTAACTGAATATCAGCCTTTTCATAAAATAACTCTCTCGTGGGAGGTGGCTTCCCAGAAAGGTAATCTCCAAACTCGGAGTCAGGATCGACTCCTTCCATCAAAGCCATCAAGATGGTGGGTTCGTGCGGGTCACTGACTTCAGTCACAGCTAAGTTGAAACGGTCGAGATATGACCTCAAAGACTCTCCCGGTGCCTGCTTAATTCTTGATAATTCATTAACACTTTTAGACTTTCGGGTATGGAGTCGGAACTGATTCATAAAACGTTCGCTCAATTCCTTATAATTCGATATCGAACGAGGGGGAAGTCGGGTAAACCATAGTAGCGCCACGTCTTCTAAATAGATTGGGAATGCTTTACACTTCACTGCGTCCGGGGCAGCAGCAGCATTCATGAGCCACAAGTATCGCATCAAATGTTGTCTCGGATCGGTTCTCCCATTGTACTTGTCCATCTGCGGCAGGTTAAAACGTCGGGGAAATTGAAAGTTGAGGATGTCATCAGTGAAAGGAGTATGGCTTCGCTCAATGCCATAATCTTCATTGGTGTAGTTCCGGATTTCGGCCATAATCTGGCGTACCATCGCCCATACGTCAGCATTAGTCAGGGGTCGTTCAGGCTCCCTAGCCCTGGTATCCGGGTTCCTTCTGGGCTCTTGTTCAGGAGATGCCCTTCTTCTTTGAGCTGCTTCTGCTCTGCTTCGTTCCCTACGCTCCCGGTCGATCTCGGGAGGAGGGGGCTGGAGCATCTGCCCCTGAGTGGGATTGGTAAGGTTAGGGTCTCTCAAGCTTGGATCATTGGGCCCTAGTACTCGTGCAGCATCCTCGCGGGACCCCAAAGATCCGAACGTCAGCTGCTCCAAATTCTGAGGTCGTTCGAGCGGCCTTCTTTCACGGGGCCGTTCTTCCTCGAAAGAAGAAGACTGATCCATTGGTGTGTGGCGAACCGGGGATGGGGTTCTCTGTCTACGGAGTTCGCTAATTTCCCTGCTCATGAGTCTCATGTTTTCTTGCATCATGAGATTGGTGCGCTCGTGGATTTTCATAGCCTCCCTAGTACTCTCAAGCATGTCAAGTAGGCGCGAGAAATCTCCTTGAGTAATAGGCGCGGATGGATTGACCTGATCATTGACCCTGGTGGCTGGAGTCGGAGCATTTAAAGGGGCTCGAGTAGAAGTTCCAACATCACCAAGCGTCGGGTCGGTTCGGAGATTTGCAATCAGGTCGGGTCGGAGCTGGGAGACCGGTTCGGGTCGGAGCTGGGAAACCTGTTCGGGTCGGTGTAGTGCGAGTTGCTCGGGTCGGTTCAGGTTGGGGGAGTGCACTGCTTCAGATTCTCCTACCTGGATCGGATCGGAGCTCTCCCCTTGATTGCGGTTCGGATTTCCTGTATCAGTTCGTTCCACTGCCGAGCTCTGCCCACGAGACCTTGTCACAACCGCATTTTGCTGATCTTCACCAACTCCGTTTCCTCGACTAGTTTGAACTTCCTTGCCATTTACTTTGGCCATAGTTCTTCAACAATCAATCAACAAATATTCAAGAGCGTCGACACTTGAGGATTAACTCCTTTGAACTCAACGGTCCAAAAAGTAGAACGATAATCCCGAAAAACAGAGAATTCAGATGATTCTCAGTGAAAGTACCAAAATGTTAGACCAAAAAGTGGTTCTAACACCCAAATTGACTAAAATCAGAATAAAATAAGATCAAAAGTAAAATGGAGACACAGAATTTATAGTGGTTCAGCGTTGAAAAGCCTACGTCCACTTGTCAATCACTATTCTCGATGATAGAGTTGCAATTACAATGAGATATTCACTCAATTTCGCTCACAACTCACATACATTCACTCAATTGACTCAAAACAAATGTTGAAAGACGATCTGGATTATCCGGGAGTGCTGGAATTCGGTTTATGAAAGTGGTTGAACTCTCAAAGTGCCAAAAAGAAGATCCCTTTAACTGTCTCCAGGCAAGGTATTTATAGGTGAAAATTTAGTTAGAACCCGATCCGGATCGGAGCCACGTGTCCTCCATCCCATCGTTCTCGGGTTCGGATGGACTCCAGTGTTGATAGCACATCAGAATAGAGATTATCGTGGGTAGGAACTAGTCATAATCGCTCCGCATCTTCAGGCGATTGTGGGGGGAAATGACGTGGATTACTGGTTCGGTTCGGAGGAGCCTGCAGAGGGGGTTCGGATCGGGGTATCCGATCCGACCCGGATTAACCTAGAACTAAATCTTTATTCACTTTGCTCTGATCCGTTCCGATCTGACTGATAGTAGGTAGCCCTCCGATCTGACTGATAGTAGGTAGCCCTCCGATCCGAATAGCAGCGTCTCTTCGATCGAAACAGTAGCAGTTCTCCGATCCGAACAGCAACATCTCTCTGATCCGATCCGCTACATCTCTCCGATCCGATCTGCTATGATGCTCTCTAAGTTCTTCAACGTTTCACATCTCGACTTTGTTTTGCCCAGTTCACAAAGTGGGCTAACACCGCATATTTCACGATAATATATTTAAATATTTTATTTAAATATAACGTCGTTAGCCGAGTATAGATCTAAAAAGTCACATTTTGCATACGAATGAATTTGGACTTGAGACCTTTTCCATTGAGTTCAAAATGTTGTTTATGACTTTTGAAAATACAAACATTTACATGTTTGGGGTTGGTGAAAATTAGGACTTTTGAGTTGGGCTTGGGTTAGTAAGCCTAGCCTACTTCCTTATAACCAAACCAACCCTTTCTCCCTCATTCACTCGAATACTTCAAAGAAAATAGATAATGGGGAGAGGGAATGGGAAACTAAAATTCCAAAGCTAGGGATTGTAATTAGAAGCTCGATTCTTGAGGAAATTAAGTATAGAAACTTGGGTAAGCTTTTCCGTCTCCTTTTCCATCTTCTCCTACTTTCTTTCTCTTCAATTTCCTAAACCTGGGGAAATTCATTTACATGTGTTTAGATTGAAGATTAGCAAGATTTATTGGAAGAGAGTTGTTCTAGCTTGCTATTGGATCGATTCCTTGCTTCAAACAATCAAAGGCGAGTTCTGGGATAACTCGCATCTATGCCTCAAACTATATGATTGTATAGTGTGCCGGCACATTTGTATTGCGTATATAGTGTGTGATTTGGATTGATTGTGTGAAAAATTCATTCCTGGAGTTTCGAATTCGATTATATATGAATCCTCGTATAAATATATAAGTAGGTTTAATTCGTGAGATATCAGTTGTTTCGACGAGTCAATGAAGCCTCATTTTTCCCTCAAATAGTGTTACAAATCTTTACAAGCCGTCCGAAATCAATATGCGCCGATGTATGAGAAAACTAGTGCCCAGATCATAATTCAAACATGTGATTATTTCCGTTCAGACGTTGGACCTGCTAGTGATATATATATATATATAATATTATGTATATCTGTGATTCAGACTGCTTAATGGGCAATTTAAAAATCTGAAAACTTATCAGACAACTAAATTACTCAATTTAGGCCTAATATCAGGCCATAAGCAGGTTTCCAAGAACTCAATTCACACATCTAAAATATATTTTCAAACGGTTGAATTGATGAAAAATGCACATCTTGCCTTTTCTTTGCAATATTTTGAGTTATATCGATTCACCTTACTTCAGAATGATTTCTATCGTTTCTTTCAAGTCAATAACTTCTTTTATGGACTTTTGATTTCTTCGTGATAAACGAATTTATAGTCAATAGTCGTGAGATTTAATTTATGTTATTTAATGTGAATTCTTAGATTCAATCGTTATTTTGATTGTTGTTATATAGGATTTTCTACTTAGAAACTATAAAAGGGTTTTTATATTATTATTAGATACCAAATTCTTTTATTAAAACAGTTTCTAATCCTACTTCATTATACAAAGTTATTCTACAAATTGATTTACAAATCTACTAGTATATTTTTGATAAATCTTTTTCTCATTCGTATGAGAAATCTAATTAAACGTCTTAGTAAAAATAAGGACTATGAACCCATGCGTTTGCTTTGACGGTTAATTTTTGAACTTGTTCGATTGATAACTGTGGCAATGATCATTTCATTTTTCTAGTGGAATATACAAATCGTTCGTAAATATTCAAGTAGAGCAAGTGGTTATGGGATATGTAGCTTGACTCTTATATTTACTAGCTTAGCGTAGTTTACACTACACTTGATCAGTTTTGATCATTGATGATCTTCAGATCATCTTATCTTTGGAACTTCGGTTCTTGATTATCTTCAGATCATTCAGACCTTCGGGTCATTCTGATGATCTTCAGATCATCCTAAGGAACTTCGGTTCATTTGATTTTTATCGATGATCTTTAGATCATCCTAGTAGGGTCGTGACCCGCGATCCTCAGACCATTTAAGGACCTTTGGATTAATATTATAGGCTAATGCCTTGAGATCACATCTTACATTCGATACATGAACAGATGAGTCTTTGGACTTCCATCTTGATTTAGGTCTCCCCCTCTTTGAGATTTTCTGTATTTCTAATTTATTGACTTCCGGAACTTTAGGCCTATTGATTCTATGTTATCAATTTGAGTTTTACTGATACTGTGTTATCAATCTTAGTCATTGATATTGAGATATCCTTATACAGCGCCGAGATTTCTTTAACGTATCTTCTAGACATATCGAGCCTACACATTCTTATGTTATTATTATTGTTATTACATATGCATCATTATTTGATTATATCTCTATTTCTATCTCGGTTTACCATGATGAGTACATTTAGATTGATCTATTTATTGTTTTTTTTTTTGTAAATAATAATAATAATAATCGGGTCATACCGAGGTGTTACAGGTACTCCTCCTTGATTGTAACATGGACTAGCTTTTCCTTTTGAATAATGGAATTTGTTTTGTAGTTTTTTCTTTCAAGTATTGAGATAGTGACTCATATGTGTACATATTCTTTTGTTGCATAGTGGATCGACTATGACTAATATCTTTGTATTTACACATATGTTTTATATTCATATCTATTTCCGCCTTAGTGTTGTGAATATCTGTGTCAGACTCTGATCATATTGTTATGTATTTTATATTGATTCTGAATTATATGCAGCCACTGTGTAATGGTTTTGAACTTGACTTACTTGTCACATTTCCTCATGGGATTCAAAAACTAAGACCACATTATCCGACATGTTTAACACTCATTCAAAGCTATTATACAAACGTTCGCTCTTCAACAACCTTATTTTTCGGGTCAACTGACATCATTGCTTGCGAGGACCTTGGCTAACGTGAGTATAAAGGTGGGACGTTACTATTGTATGCTTTAACATTTCCTTTAAAACAATTATTTTTATGTTCTAAATATATCTTCATTTATTTAATGTAGTAACAATTTTATTAAGTTCTCAACTCCATTCATTATAACCAAATGTTATAATGAAAATCACTTCTATTTAAAAAAAAAAGAGTGTTCATTGACACTTTTATTCTACAACACCTCTCTAGCCTTTGATTTTCGTCACACATTTCGATTTAGTTATTTCACTCTCTTCCACATCTACTAATATTTATATCAGCATATACGGTGGAAATTAGATGCCAAAAGGGATTTTGCAAAATAGTATTATCATTAAGCGTTCATGTTTATAAAATACTTAACTTATTTTTTCAAATTTAAGTGTTCAAAATATTCTTAAACACATTTTGAATAGTGGAAATTAGGGAGGCATCCTTATTTTCAAAGATCATACAAAGCGGCTCCCCATGTAAGTTTACATTTAAATTGGGTCATGTTTAGCTGTATCGTCGTACTTTCATGTTTTTCTGTGCTGACGTGTAAAATAGATTTATTTTTTTTATAAATATTCATTTAAGGATTCTAAAAAAAAGTGCTGAAATATCAGCATTTTTTGTGAATAATAGCACTCATTTTTGCAATTATTCATATAGTGCACTACATACGTTGAAAGACGTAAGAATAATTGTAGCAATGTATGCAATTATTTTAAACAATTGCAGACATATCTGCAATTGTTTTATAGTGAAGTGTAAAATTATGTTACTACATGAAAAGGTTGCAGAAATGTCTGCAAATTTTGCAAATAGTTGCATCATTTATAACACATTGCTAGAGATGAAATACTTTTCAATTGTATTCTATTTTTATCATTTTTTTACTGATTTTTTCTGCAATACTTGAATGTTTTAATAAGTATAGTACTTTTTTCATGTAAATCAACAAAAGTGGCATGAAATTATGCTATATTTTTTGATATAACTACTGCGATGTCACCAACTTTTTGGAAAATTGCAGAAATTCGCAGGAATGTGCATATTTTTGATTTATTTTCTTTGAATCTTTCATTTGTAGTTTTCTTGCATAAATATGATGATGATTATGGGTTGAATTAAATTTTGAAGTTTTGTAAATTTTTACATTGTTTTTTGTTATTTTTTTTTGATGATTTTCGAAAAATAGAGATCTACTTATAAATTTTTAAAAAATGAAGTTTTTTTATATTTTGAAACTTACACTGAACCTGAGCCAAACTGTCCCTTTTAAATATCCATGTATAAACACTATTTAAAAACAACTAATTTAGAATTTAAGTCATAAAAAAGCATGTTATACATATATATTTTGTGTGTGTGTGCGTGTGTGTGTATATATACACACCCATTTACTTTAAAACACATAAATAATTATTGAAAATATATTTAAACTTCAAACTACTTTTAAAATACTTTGATACATTTTTTTAATGACCTCTAAAAAGATTATAGAAAACTAGTTTATTTAAATATCATTTTTTAACTTTTTAAGGCTCAAATAGAGTACAACGAGCACATAATATAAGAACCATTAAAAGTTCAAAAATGTTCAGAAAGTATTTTGCTTTAAATATATGTTGTTGTTTTAGATTTTCATTCAGGAAGCGGGTTTCAATAGCTGTAAAGTTTGGGCGGTATTTAACAAGTTACCAATCATGGAAAAATATAATTTTTTTTATAACAAATACTTTACTTATAGTACTTAATAACCACTAAAAGAAACCACTAAGGATGCCTTTTAAAACCATATTAAAAAATAATAAAAATTAAGCATTTCAAAGTGCATCTATTGCAATATTCTCATTCACTAACTTTTGCAAACTTTTTTCCGCAAGTTCATTCTTTAGATCAATCCTTTGTTGTCACATTCACTACTATAAGTGTAGAGCATAATATGTTATGTCTCAATAAATTAAAAAATCAGCATTTCAGTCAACTTAAAGATCGGAGGTTTATAAAGTGTACTCATGGTGATCTTTTGTAACAACCCGTATTTTTCAGAACCAATTTAAAATTTATTTTTAACTATTTTAATAGAAATGAAATATTTTAATCGATTTATTTTGAGAATTAAATAGGTAAAATTTATTTAAAGCGAAGTTAGAACGTATAAATTTATTTTAATTATAAAACGAGCTTGAAATGGCGTAGTAGTTTGAAAATTCGATTTTAAATCTCAATTGAATGTACAGAATTTAGTGTAAATCAGAATTTGATGAAACAAGAAACGTTGAAATATTTAAGAAGTAAATTTCTAACGAATGTAAAAAATTGAGATTTTGTTTTATAAATTGTAAGTTATGTCCAGATTAAAATTTAAAATAGTCGTTATGGAATTTATATCTATTTTAATATTATTTAACCCCTTAAAAATAGCCATTTTGCAAACGACCTCTGTTTTCAATGAAACTCATTTCGTTGGATCCGAAATATCAAATTATTGCTAGGTTTAAAATTTCAAGTCATTTGGAATTAGTATGCAAGCGTGGTAAATTTAAATGCCCGTTAAAATTTCAGTTATAATTTAACAAGCAAGTTAAAAGGCCATTTTTCAAACGGTCTCCAAATTCAACGAAATTAATTTTGGTAGGACCGTATCGTCAAAACATAACTAGGTTTTCAAATTTCATAATTTTTGGAGTTAGTATGTGGCCTCGGTAAATTAAAATGTACGTTGAAATTCAATATTGAATGTTAAAATTATTTATATTTTAATTTTGATAAAAACCAATTAAAACAGTCGAATTAGCTTACGAAACATATCCCATTGCGTTCGGAATGGTGTCATTTGATTAGGGATGATAGTCGTTGGGTTTAATTTGGAGTTCAGATCGATAAACCAGTATTTTTGGAATTAAATAATATAAAATATATGTATTTATATCATCTTTTTGCCCAAAACCCTAGCCTATTCATTACACAGCCGCATCTATTTCATAACAGAAGGCCGAGATTGCTCGAAATTAAATCCCTCAATCACTCTCAAATTATCACGAATTAAACCCCACCTCCAAACGAATATTGTAGATCTATGTGATAGCTTTAAATCCATATGAGTATGATGGATTTTCGTTTTGTAAATCACGAGAAAATGCAGCTCAAAGTTGCCACAAATGAAGCCGTTTTCGAGGAGCAAGGGTCGATCGAGTTCGCTTGAACTCACGGCATGGGGTATCGATGGCAAAGGCTTCAAGGTGGCATCCCCTGATCTTGGTCCGGTTGTGTGGAAATTCGTGCGTGGGTGATCTTTTCTTGTGAGCGATGGGTTCACGGTAAAGGAAGAAGACGACGGGGGTTAAAGAAATTAACCGGCCACATTTTGATTAATGATGTAATTAACTAAAGTTAATTATATTTAATTACTTTAATAATATAGTTATTTTTTAAAGGATGGTAACTTTTCCAAACATGCGTTGGAATCATGACAACGAGCTCTACAACATGGAACTGACCAGAACAAAAACAAGCAAGTTGAATTTTGAGCTAAATTAAACATTCTTTTAATTTAGTTTAAAAATATATCCTCAACTAAAGATTGATGGAGTGAAAATCAAAGTGATAACTCTCTCACCCAAATCATTTGTATAGTTATTTATTTTATGATTGAATATACATAGAATGTCAGTGTTGGTTTTTTATTAGTTTTAGTTATCATAAAATGTTATACGGTGCCTGTTAGCTCACCTCACTGCTGTTTGCAAATCATGGATGATTTGATTGATTATATTATGTTTTTATTATGATGTTGAGTTGTTTAACACATTCAAATAATGTTAATATATTTGTGGTAGTTGAAATTGGATATAAATATCCAATTTATAATTTGAACAGTGGAAATAAGTTAATTTGAAAAATAACTTGAATTGAACTATTAATGATTAAATTCATGAATTAGAAATGAATTTAAATTTATTGTCGTTGGTTGAAAACCCCACACAGGTCTTGAGATGATATTTGATTCACACATCTCCCTTGTGTGAAATTGCAGTTAATCGGTTGATTAACAAATTTATATAAGCGTGAATTACTAGATTGAAGCTTATATAAAAATAAAATGCACACCGAATGTCATTTTGGATGTTCATAGTTGTTTACGACTATTTTTGGATTTATATATAGTGAATGTAATCCATATAAATTTATTTATATGGATACTGGTTGAATATTATTCCAATCCAGAACAAATATGAATATTTTTATAATATATAGTACTCAATGAAGATTAGAAGTTTGATTCTGATGCCCAATTTTGGATAACATGAAAATATAAAAATATGAAGACAAGTTAAGTATATGAATACTATTTTAACTCGAACGGACTTTTATATTAATTTTATTCATTTTTATGATGAATATCAAGAAGGCTGAATTCCAAAATCTAACATTTTGAAAAGATTATCATTTTGAGGTTCTAATGGGATGTTCATTTTTAATTAAAAATTGAAACAGAACTTGAAATCATTTTTAAACGAATTTATAAACATTTGATAAAATATGCTTTAAAAGGAAATCAACAAAATATATTACATATATTTAAATGGCTTGAATAGAACGCACTACGCAGTGACCGTTCACGAATTTCAACCATCAACTTTGAATTGATGTAACGGGAGATCCGACCATCTGGTTTTACTAAAGCAAAGCCCTTGGGTTCATTTCGAAAAGATCTTTCCAAGGAATATAAGATATTTAAATTTGAATAGTTAGATTTTAAAATATATCCAAATCAATTCTGGAAAAGGTCGCTATGGATGCAGTTCGTTGGTTGATATTGGAAACCGACTGTATGGGCCTTAATAAAATTATTAAAAATACGAATAAATTATGTAAAATCATAATTAATGATTTGGAAATATTTTGGATGAAAATTTTCAAGTTTGAAAAGATAAAAGATATTTTTATCCGAATGAACTAGTTAATAATTAAAATAATAATCCAATGATTTATAGAAATAGTAAATTGGATTTGCGAATGGTTTTTAACATTACCAGAAATTCCAACATATAATTTGGATTGGATTTGAATGGGAATTATCTTCGGATATTTTATATATTGGATTTAGTGAGTATACGGATATCGTTGAAGAACTTGGAAGAAATTAATATCGTTATTCCGAAACATCTATTAGTTTCAGAATTTGATATCGAAAGTAAGTTGACCTGATTTCCATTTAAGATCTTATATTTAATATCAAATTGGATTTTGAGTTCGCTGTGAATGGTATCTTAAATAATACGGTTCTTAAACTGTAACATCCCATAATTTTCAATATATTTAAATTTCAATTTAAAATAAATAAATTGGAATTTATGGAATTTTGGATTTGATATTGAATAACTTGAGACAAAAGCGAATTCATTTATTTGAATTTGCAGTTCAGATTTAATTTGAGAAATAATCAAGATCCGAGAACTTAAAATTTGTGAAAACCAAATTTATTTATGTGGTGTTTGTATTAAAGGAGAATTCAAATTTGATTTGTTAAACGATGGAATTTAAGCTGTTTAAGTTAAATTTGAAATTCAAATTTGAATTTGTAAATAATCAAATGTGGAACTTAAATATATGAAATAAATCTATAGAATTGATTTATGTTATAATTTGATTTAATTTGAATTTAATGAATATTCAAATTGAATTTAAACAGTTAACTGAATAATTGAATATTTTATTTATTTAATTAACTGTGAAATTTAACTATTTTGGCGACTGTCTCGGAATTCGACGAAACTTGCGCCATTGGATCTGGAACGATGAATTATAGCAGGGTTCCAGTTTGCGTTACAATCCGACTTGTCGTTGGACCGTACGGGGGAAAGTGTGAAAGAGAATCAGTGTAATAAGATAACTGTGGGTTGATCATATTGGGCCTTATATATATTGAATAAAACTCCATATCCACTCATCAGCCCATTCTCCCATCTTATTATACGTATATTCTCCTTCTCCAAGAATTTTCTTTTATCCATGGCTGAAAATCAATTTTTCAAAAACCTAGAAAATAAAATACAACTTCAAATTAAAATCTCTCCAAAACCTATCGTATTATATACCAAATTAAAGCTCTCGACGAGAAGAAGCCGCTGGTACAATTTATTCTGACATGCAGTGGTCAGAGTTGCCGGAAAATCTCGGTCAAAGTTCTGAAAATCGAAACCCTAAGCATGGTTTTGGGGGTTTTTGATTTAAGTAACAATCGAGAAATCGGGGATATGGGTTTTGAAGAGGACGTTCATACGAGTTTACTGGTGGTGGTTAGAGGACCTATGGTTAAGTTGATAGCCGGAAATTGCTAGTCAAAGGTCAGAATTTCCGTTCATTCATGGACTTGGCGGCGGCAATAGGGTCCACCGGAAGCGGAGGCTCGGGTACAGGGAGGTGTGGTTCTTGATGAGGCTCGGTTTGGTGGTGGTCGCAAGGCCTAGTTCGGCCGGAGTGGGGTGTATTCGGTGGTCAAAGTTGGGTGTTTTGGGTTTATTTTCGTTGGTTACTGTAGCTAAGTGTAGGAGGAGCGGGAGAACGATGGGGAGAAGACGCTGACGTGGCAAAGGGTGAGTGGTGGGGAGTCATTATTTTATTTATTTATATATGTAAAATCCATATAATAAAATGCTGATAACTTTCTCGTTTTAACTCGGATTTGAACGCAGTTTGTTGCACTGGGATCGTGGCGAAATTGCGAACGTTTTGGCGCTGGTTTGGTTGCATTTAGAGACTGTGAAATTTTGGGCTTCTTTTGGATGTCCGATCCACTAAACACCCAAAGGTGAGTGATTTACTCACTCACGACTGACTAATTTATTCCCATATTTATTGAATTAAATTATGAAATATATTTGGTTGCATGGTTGTGTTGATAGAAGATGTGTTGCTTAGAAAACTGACATGCAAGCGAGTTAATCTGAAATTTAGGCCAATAATTAGTTGTTTAATTTAATTAAATTACTAGTAGGGATTTCTGATCCTTGCAAACCTATAGAACAGATTTATACTGATTAATTGGATGAATGGTTGTGATGGATACCTTGGTTTCATTTCTGAATGGATATTGCAATGTTCTGTTGTTTAGTATATGAACGTGTGTGTTGTTTGGCGATAAATCCCATTTACCTTTGATGTTACAGGCATCTAATAAACCCGGGATTTATCGATAAAATAAATTAAGAACACAGAGTGAAATGATAAATCTCTGTGACCCTGATTTGGATTGAAATGATAGATCCATCCCTGAATATCGAGAAATTAAATTTAAAATTACTTGGCCATAGGATAGCAAATTATATATGGACATCGGTTGGTTAAATGATTTTAAATTATTTGAATTCTATTGGTGGAAAATTTCATTTAAAGGAAATGTATCGATTTTCGATAAAATTTTATTTTTCCTTTAAGATATGAATTCTCGATGTTATTTGGAATGGTTAAGGAAATTTTCCCAAACTAATTTGGAAGTTTGTAATTTGGATTTAAATATGATTTGGGATTTGTTTCAAACCTTGGGAGTGTGTTCCGAGGTGGGCGGTAGTGGCTGCTATGCGTTACCACCGGTCCGGGAGTGCAATTGGTAGAATCCTACCCTGGGCATTGCTTCGAGTGCCTTGTCATATTATCCTTATCGAGCCCTATACGACTTTGATTTGTATCGTATCTATGGAGTGCCCTCTGATGCCATCGTTTACGGTCGGTTTACGGTACTGTATAGACTACGATATTTATAAACGGCGTAAGGGTAAAAATGTAATCCCGCTTACGCTATTTTCAGTATTTATACTTTACTGAGTAGACACTATCATAATAGCGTATTATACTATCTATGTATTAGTTTAACGGATCCTTGAGAGATGGAAGAATCCCGTAACATCTCTTGAGTTACTGCACCCATGACACTAATGTTATTTCTTATTTAAATTTGACTAATATGAGAATGATTTAGTGCTGATCCGAGTGTTTGTTGTGTTTTCTTTTATGCAATACGCTCGGGTCAGCAGATGCTTGCAGTTAGCGAAGATTCCTTAACCTTGGGGAGCGAAGATGAAGATTTGGTATACATCTATTATATAAATATTTCCGCTGCTTTGTTTTGAAATATGTATATGTGTAACTCTGATAACCATTGATGTTATAGCCTATTGTATATATATATCAATTGTTTTAAACCGCTATTTAAATATTATATGTGGTCCTTCCGCTGTGAGGTTTTGTGATTTGTTTTCTTTTCCTTCTTTCTTTTCTTCTTTTCTTAATAACTACCTGTATTTACGATTTGTTTGGGTCGACATGTGT
This sequence comes from Allium sativum, assembly GCA_030737875.1. Lineage (NCBI taxonomy): Eukaryota > Viridiplantae > Streptophyta > Magnoliopsida > Asparagales > Amaryllidaceae > Allium > Allium sativum. Next base: position 579,701,070 of record CM060909.1, on the reverse strand, counting down.
GGTTTATTGTCGATTTTAAACGGTCAAAAATGTGGGACGTTACATGAACCCATAAGTGATAGTAACAAATCTTTTAAGTAAGATTTAGAGAAGTTTTCTAGTTTATTTAACTAAACTGGAATTGAAAGGAATTTGATTCAATAATAATCGAAATGAGCTTCTATAAAGGAACACCCTTACTATTTATGGAATTTAAAAGGCTTTGCTGTTATTTCATTTATAGTATTAGTCTGATACGAAAATTTATATCAATTATGAGTTGTTCAAATTTCCGTGAGGATTCCGGATTAATGGAAAATGATTTTTAGGCTTATCGTGAGCTGTGTTTTAAAAAATATTTTTTCTTTAACCAAATAAAGACAGGATTAATTTCCAAAGGTTGAATAATCATTAAATTATGATTTTTGAAGATTAAATATGAACTAGAGTTTAACGAATCTTTAATTATATTGAGATGTGAATAAGGTAATTAAATTTACCAAATTTAAGAAATGTTTAAGATGGAGTCCCCCTTACTACTCGTACCCCCTGGTTTTACTCCGTGCGATAGTTAAATCTTTAGTTAGATTTGAACAATAGAAGCTAATTCAATTTACTAATAACACGATGTGTAGTAAAAATGGAGTACCACCAGTTTTGCTCCATGGGATGAATAGGTTTGGATTGGGATAAGAAAATGAATAATTACTTCGGTAAGGCTCGTCAATCTCGACTAGTTGATAAACCTTAATTTGTTTTAAGTTGTGAAAAGATATATTAAAATCTTTAGAAATGATTTAGAAAGGAAGATTAAACAATATGTTTAAAATAATCTATCTTTGATAAAATTAATGGGAACCTTTCCCCAAAGATGTGAATATTTGAATAAAGGAATATTCTGGATTGGAATGAGATGCGTGTTATCTTTGTGTATTCATCACATGGTTATAAAGATACGCTGGTTATTCAGAAAGACCCGGTTTAACCCATTCTGAATAACTGTTACGATGACTAAAAGTTAAAGATATGAAACGGTGGTTGAGGACCGGAGATCTTCACATTGTTGGGATGATTGCCAATGTCTCGACTTGGGGTGTACACCCAGGATGAGGTAATAATTGGTGATCATCCAGATGTACTTGGAGATTGACCGAATATGCGAGGACCTCTCTCCTGTATTAGGCATATGAGACGAGGAATAAGGTGCCTCCGGTTTTGTTCAGACCCAAAACGGACTTGTGAATGGATTATGTCTGACATTGTATTTCATTCTGTATTGATTAGTTTATATTAAATATGTATCTGTTTGGTGGCCGAGAATTTATTCTCTTGCTTAACACCCTTCTCTGAGACATATGAGCTTAGAGGTTATATATTGATAGATATTAGTTGTATAACATGAATTGTCAATGGGGCATGCTAAGATGCAAATGATCAAGGTTTTTGTTTAAAAGCAGGGCCTTATGGATGATGATTAAAGAACGACTTTAAGTAGCATAGCTTTGTGTATAGCGTTAATTCACGAGCCTCACACCGCGATATGAGTTAAAAAGGGGATAAGAGACACAAGTAGTGCATACGTTTCTTTCTATATAGAAGTTGTGTTATGGTATGGAGGCCATACATTTTTACTTATGTGGATGATGGATTGCAAGGCGCCTCGTATATAGAGCGTACTAAAAGGCTCGAGTTATAAGTCTGATAGGACCAGAAAACGTATTGTTCACGAATAACTAATTCACAAACGTTGGGTGTGGACCGACCTTGCAGAATCCAAGGGTTGCCCATAGGTGTGATCCTGGGTCATCTTGCTAGAGGTGATCCGAATCGGTAACGAGAACATCCCTTTCCTTGACTCATGATGGAAATCCAACTTCCAAAACGACACTTTTCAATTTTAGTTGTAAACCTATACGGAGACATAATATATCGTACATATGTCATCTATGATTGATACATCTATATTTGAAGTTGTTTTATACACTATGCACATGTGATAGTATCAAATATATTTGTTTTTAAAACGTACCAAGCATGTTTGGCTATTACAAGGTAAAACTTCATCCTCTGTTTTGTGTTGCATTGTGTGATGAGACCAAAGCCATATCATAGCCTCAATTTTTGAAAAACATTCATTATTTACAAATTATTTTATGTGAAAATTAGGGACACATCCCTCTAACCAAACTTAATAAATGCCACATCCTCCCCAAAGTTTCATTACGTTTCCGGTCCCTAGAATCAGTTGCCGCCCTCTCTTTTTTTTTTTTACCACTTTCGCATCCTGCCATGCATGTTACGCCTTTTACCCTTTTTGACCAAAAAAATGTGCCAGTGACTAAAGAAAAAGGAAATATTCCAAGAAGCATTCGCCAAAAAAAAAAGTTGCATACTTCTGTACAACAATGTCGGAAAATAGCATAAATACATGCATATATTTATATAGTGTATTTCTATTGAAAAATCTGGACCAATATATGCATACATGTATGCAACTATTAGCAAATGACTGCATACATGTATGCATGCAAAGTTGAACCGAGATTCACGTGTTACGAAAAGTTGCATACATGAATGCAACTATTCTGTATATATGCATGCATGTGTGCAACAAATTCAAAGTGGGTGAAGGCTTCTGAATATATGCATAAATGTATGCATGTATTATGTACAAGAGCATAAATGCGTGCAACAATCTCTGAAAACGACGAATGATTGAAAAAAATGTCAAAATTGAATATATGTATAAAAGGATGCGTATAATGTTGTTAAGCTGCATATATGTATGCATTTATACTACAGTATGGCACAACACTGAAATATAAGCATTAATGTGTGCAACTATTTACAAATAGGTGCATCTTTTGATGCAAAAACCTGTTGTTTCGCTGTTTTTGTGTTATTTTGGGTTTTGACGTGGTTTTTGATTGTTTTTCCACCTGAATTTTTTGGCGTGTATGTGTTTTATTTAATAATGAATTTTCGTGATTTTTTTTTATTTTTTTTAATGAATTTTCAAAAATAGGGACCTAATTTACAATAAGTTTAGCACCGGATGTGAGCCTAATTTTGAAACTTAATAGGGACCTGTGACAAACGGACCCTTATTTTATTCCACAATATTCATGGGGGTGAACCCATTCCATGACATACGGCGTGGTCCCGTGATTTACCCTACTTTAAAGTAAAAGTTTAATAACTATTTTGAATTCTCATACTAGTCCCATGACTGACCTAGAGTTTATTGCTTTCGCCTAAACTCTGGGTGCCCATATTTTCCACACAGGCAGCGAGTAGTTTTGGTTTTGCAGATTCTTTACTTTTACAGGATCCTAGTTTATAGCTGGAGCTATTGTAACGACCCGTAACTTCCCCGTAAAGGAAAGCGTCGGATAGTTCGAGAACAAGCCACAACAGAACGCATACAGAAGAACATTTCACTATATATTACAACAGTGCATCAGATTACAAGAATATACAGAGTATGAAAGAATATTACACAGAAATATCAGAGATTTAAATTACATTTAAATACATAGCAGCGGAAAATAATACAATACACAACTAGAATGAGATATACGGATACAAAGCTTTCCGGATATCGTTCCAGCTGTAAACCAGGATCCTGTGAATATAAATCTGCAAAACCAAAACTACTAGCTGCCCGTGTCGAAAATAAGGGCACCCAGAGTTTAGGTTAAAACAATAAACTCCAGGTCAGTCATGGGACTGGTGTGAGAACTAAAACAGTTAATCTTTATTCTTAAAGCTAGGGAAATCAAGGGACCACGCCGTATAACACGGAACGGGTTTCCTCCCAAGAATACCAGTGCATAAAACAAACAGCGCAATGCTAAATAAAGAAAAATGAAGCTGTTATAAGACCCAGGTCCTATCACACAATGCAAACGCAAGCCGGGGGATAGGGTTTTCCCTTATAACAGCCAAAGAATGCTGGATACGTTTAAAACAAATCATTTGATACTATTATAAGTGCATAGTGTATAAAACAACTTCAAATCATAAGTATCAATCATAGGCGGCATGGGTACCATATATCATGTCGCCATATATAGGTTTACAAATAAAACCGCAAAGTCACGTATTTGGAAATTGGATTTCCTTCTATGAACCGAGGCAAAAGATAGTCCTCAACCGATTCGTGACTGTCTAGCCCGAGCCACAGGACCCAGACTCAGGTGAGCCCTTGGAGCGACAGGGCCGGTCCACCGATGTGGATTAAAATGCCTGAACACTACGTTTCCCCACCCTATGGGGTGTAAGTCTGGTCCGTCAGCCGACCAGAAGCATCGGCCGAAACCGATATAACCGAGGCGCCTCGCAACAGCAACAACCACATAAGTCAAACTCGTCAGGGCGTGAAAAACCACTGACGCCACTTCTAGCTAGAAAGAAACGCAAGTCCTCCCTGAGGTCCGTCTCCCGTTTTTGGTTCATACCTGGTGTGAAACACGCGAGGTAAACGTTACACAAAGCTACGCCACAAAGGCCGTGCTTTGATCATCACCACAAGACTTTGCTTTTCAACAGAAGCCTTGATCATTTGCATCTTAGCATGCCACACAGGCAAACCATCCTATGCAACCGATATCAGTCACACAGAATGAAATCCGATGTCAGACACACAGTCCATTTACAAGTCCGTTCTGGGTCTGAACGAAACCGGAGGCACCTAGTACCCCGCATATCCTTCGATCTCCAAGTACGTCTGGACGATCACTAACTGTTTCCATCTTCTTGGGTGTACAGCCCAATCAAGATCATCAGTTATCCCCCAAACGACGTGAAGACCTCCGGTCTTCGACCATCGTCTTCATCTTCGACTTATCGTCGTATCAGTTACTCAGAATGGGATAAACCCGGTCTTTCCGAATAACTCGCGTATATTTTAAATAAGTGTTACACAAACACAACATACGCCTCATTCCAATTCATTAGTCACTAACCGTAAATTAATCAAGAGAATAATTCCCCAAATATTAACCCCGAAGGCCGAAACCAACATCAGATCAATATCCAGAAAACCATTCTGCTTGGCTAACCGCCAGTTAGTTTCTAAATTTCACATTCAAATCTAATTAAAGATTTAACTATCGCCTGGAGCAAAACTGGTGATACTCCATTCTCGATCTTTTCAATCTAATTAAAGATTCATTAAAACTCCACTTAGTTTTAATCTGTGACTGGGTTAAAGAATCAGTGTCATTTAAAACACGGTTCACGATAAACCCAAAGTCACATCCCATTAATTATCGGGTTAAAGAACAAGTGTTATTTAAAACACTGTTCACGATAAACCCAAAAATCAATATCCATTTAATTCCAATTAAATATTATTTAATTGGTACACTTCATTAAATCTAAATAAAAAGATTTAATCTTTTCTCAACTGGGTTCAAGAACAGTGTTAGTGAAGACACCATTCACGACAATCCCAAATCACATTCATTAATTATCGGGTTAAAGAACAAGTGTTATTTAAAACACTGTTCACGATAAACCCAAAAATCAATATCAATTCAATTCCAATTAAATATCATTTAATTGGTACACTTCATTAAATCTAAATAAAAAGATTTAATCTTTTCTCAACTGGGTTCAAGAACAGTGTTAGTGAAGACACCATTCACGACAAACCCAAATCACATTCATTAATTATCGGGTTAAAGAACAAGTGTTATTTAAAACACTGTTCACGATAAACCCAAAAATCAATATCGATTCAATTCCAATTAAATATCATTTAATTGGTACACTTCATTAAATCTAAATAAAAAGATTTAATCTTTTCTCAACTGGGTTCAAGAACAGTGTTAGTGAAGACACCATTCACGACAAACCCAAATCACATTCGATATTCAATACAAGGCTCTGAATAGAAAATATATCGGCTTATATTCAATATCGAATTCTACGACTAACAAATGTCGTATTGGAAATAACGATATCAATATATATCTTTCAAATTTCCATAACAACACCTGTATAATCACGAATTCCAACATCGAAATATTCCGAAGACAATTTCGATTCAAATCCACTCCAATGCAATCATTGGAAATTTTGGTTATTTTTAAAACCCTTTTCGAATTCAATTTATTTATTTAAAAATAAATAGAATTATAATTCTAGTTCAAAACTAGTTCATTTCGATAAAAATCTATTTTTATCTTTTCAAATATGGAGTTTTTCATCCCAATTCTTTCTAAATCATTTCTTATGATTTTACACAAATTATTATTATTTTTAATAATTTTATCAAGGCCCGTACAGTCGATTTCCAACAATGGCCATCGAACTGCACTTACAGCGACCTTTTTCGAATTTGATTTGGACATAATTCCAAATCCAACCGTTAGATTTCAAATTTCTAACATTCATTAGAAAGCTCTTTTCGATACGAACCCAACGGTTCCGGTTTTAGGAGAATCCGACGGTCGGATCTCCCGCAATGTCCGTTTGAAATAAATGGTCGAAATTCACGAACTGCCGCGGCGCGGCGCGTTCTATTCAGGCCATTATATTATATATATAATATATATAATATATACTTCGTCGATTCCTATTTAAAACGAATTATATAAATAGTTTTAAATTCGTTTCAAAAGCAATTTCAACCTCCTTTTCAATTCAAATCAAAATTGAATTCTTCTTTATAAATTCGTTTCAAAATTCATTTCTATTCAATTCAAATTTCAATTCAATTTGAATTCATTTCAATTCGTTTTCAATTCAATTCATTTCGAAATCGTTTTCAATTCAATTCATTTCGAAATCGTTTTCAATTCAATTCATTTCGAAATCGTTTTTCAATTCAATTCAATTCGAAATCGTTTTCAATTTAATTCAATTCGAAATCGTTTTCAATTCATTTTGAATTCGTTTTCAATTCAATTCATTTCGAAATCGTTTTCAATTCATTTTGAATTCGTTTTCAATTCAATTCATTTCGAAATCGTTTTCAATTCAATTCATTTCAAAATATTCGATTTCGAAATCACTTTTCAATATTCATTTCGAAATGAATAAAATCGATATAAACATCGTTCACGTCAAAATGGCGTCAATCTAATCCTCACGGCTTCACATATTTCTATTTTCAAATATTCTATTTCAAATATTTCTATTTCAAATATTTCTATTTCAAATATTTCTATTTCAAATATTTCTTTTTTTTTCGAAACTGGAATGAGGCCCAATCAATTACCATATAATGTTAATTATATGGATTTTCTACAACACATGTATATATCAACAACGATGAATAATCAACCATCAACCAAAGTGCACTACGCTGTATAAGCATCAAATATAGACATTTAACGCTTATAGCAGCTTGTCAATCAATCGATCGACATATTTAATCAATCAGGATGAGTGAACTTCAAATTTCATCCTAACACCCGTGTGGGGTTTCAAACAATCAACCGCATATTTTATTTGTGCAGTTGGGCGATGTGTGAAATCTATCGACCCAATCAATATCAGTCAAATCAGTGTATATACAAACAAATCGGCCGATTTGTTTATAACTATTCATTTATTCACATTCACGTTAAAAATTATATTTTTAACGATAAAACATTTTATTTCAACCTATGAATTTCTATTCAATTCATTTATTCAATAAAACGATATCTTTATTTTTCTAACTTATTTTAGAAAATTTCGGCGGCATAACGGCACGATACTAGAAACGGGACAAGGCCTAGCCTAATCCCCGGTCTAGTGAAGGCCCACGCCATTCACACATCAATCAAATCAATTCATTGTGCAAACCACAAAATTTGGAGTAAGAGTCTAACCTAGCCTTACTCCTTCGCCTTATAACGGCGCACGTCTAATCCTAACCAATTCATCGATTCGATTTTTCATACCACAAATCACATTCAAACCAATATCGCAATCAATCACCAATCAATCAAACAAACAAGTCCATGGTCTGTGGACGATTGTGTCGGGTGCTACTAAGCACCGTCTGCATCCTAGTATATATATAACTAGAAAAATAAATTGAAAGGTGAGAAATTCTCACATATAACTATCCTAGCTCCACGGCACTTCCTTTACAGAAGTCTTCGTCGTCTTCGTTGCCCATAGCCACTACATATGTAAAAATCGAATTTTTACTTCGTTATTCAATTTATAAAAATCGAATTTTTAGTTCGCTATTCAATATATAAAAATCGAATTTTTAGTTCGCTATTCAATATATAAAAATCGAATTTTTAGTTCGCTATTCAATATATAAAAATCGAATTTTTAGTTCGCTATTCAATATATAAAAATCGAATTTTTAGTTCGCTATTCAATATATAAAAATCGAATTTTTAGTTCGCTATTCAATATATAAAAATCGAATTTTTTATTTCAAAGTTCCATATATAAAAATCGAATTTTTACTTCAAAGTTCAATATATAAAAATCGAATTTTTACCTTGTTAACTTCTATATAAAAATCGAATTTTTATATACGTTACTTAATGGTAAAAATCATTCCTTTCCTTTTTATAAAAATAGAATCTATTCCATTTAAAAATCGAATCTTTTCTATTGTAAAAATCGCATCTTTTCTATTGTAAAAATCGCATCCTTTCTATTGTAAAAATCACATCTTTTCTATTTTAAAAATCGCATCTTTATATGAAATAAAAATTAAAACTTTCTGCTTAATAAAAATCCGTCTTTTCTACTTTAAAGATCAAACCCTTTTCTATTTAAAGTTTAAAATTTCCAAAAATCAGTTTTTATACTTCTTTTAAAACCTGTTTTTACTATTAAAACAAAATCAGTTTTATATTTTTAAATCAAAATCAGTCTTATATTCTTAAATCAAAAATCAGTTTTATATTCTAATAAACAAAATCAGTTTTATATTCTTAAATCAAAAATCAGTTTTATATTCTAATAAACAAAATCAGTTTTTTTTTTTTTATCATTTTAAAAATCAGAACTTACCTTTTTTTTAAATAAAACAATTCAGTTTTTAACGAATTAAAATAAATAAATAAATAAAAAAAACAACAATAAAATACTTACGGGGGGGGGGGGGGAAGGGGGCATCTCCGTTCGTCAGTGCTGGCTTCCAGGGGCGTCGACCTCGTCGGCAGGAGGAGGCGGCTTCGGTCGTCAGGTGGCTCGACGATTTGGGGGGGGGCGCTGCGTTCGAACGATAGAGGAGGGAATCGGGGAAGAAGGAGGAGGTGGGGGAAGAAGAAGAGGGGACGGCGGCGGAGGTGGTGCGGCGGCTCCAGGATCGGCGGTGGCGGATTTGGATTGGCAGCAGGGTTTTTTTATTTTTTTTTTCTTTTTTCTTTGCTTCGATCTGTTGAATGAGAACGAAAGAGGGGGGGGCTATATGTTTTAATTTTTTTTTTATTTAATTATTTATTTTTGCCAAAGGGTTGACTTTTACATACGACCTCGAAACGAGGTCCACCGCCTGTCGTCCATAGCGTTTAACCCCCATTCCGAACACAATGGGATATGTATCGCAAGCTGATTCGTCTGTTTGAATCAGTTTCCGTTAAATTTACATTTAAATCACTATATTGAATTTTAAACGTACATTTCAAATTACCGGGGTCACATACTAACTAGAAAAATTCCAGAAAAAAATATTTTCTAGCTTCGTATTGACGATACGGTCCTAACAAAACTAGTTTCGACGAATTCTGAGACCGTTTGAAAAATGGCCAATTTCCAGTCGATTAAAATCAACTGAAACGGGTCAAACGCGTTTTCCTTTGCTACGCTCACATATTGATTCGAAAAATTATGAAATTTGGAATCTAGCAACAACTTAACACCACGGACCCAACAAAACTGGTTTCGTCGAAATCCGAGGTCGTTTGCAAAACGGTTATTTTTAAGGGCCTTATATATATAAAAATATATATAAATTCCACAGCGACTATTTCTAATTTTAAACTGGACATATCTTATCATTTCTAAGATGAAATCCCAGTTTGTTAACTTCGTTACAAAGATATAGTTATACAGATTCAAATATTTCTTGTTCCTTTCAATTCTGACTTATATTGAATTCTGTATATTCATTTGAAATTAGAAATCGAATTTTCGAACTACCGCGCCATTTTCAATTCCTTTTATAATTATATATAAATATTTATATTCTAACGACGACGCGTATAATATATACGTTCGAATTATATTCAAAATAGATTTCACGTCGATATTATTTAAAATAATCTATTTTAAATAATCAAAATTCGCTAAAATTGCCAAAATAAAAATTTCAAACTGGCTCGCATTTTACGGGTTGTTACAGCTATATTCGGAAAGCTTTTATTCGTGCATTTCGTTCAGTTGTAGTAGTTGATGTATATCCATTGTACATTGTATTTATGTATTTTATTTCCGCTGCTTTGTATTATATTCTCTGATAATTGTATTTTTCCGCAGTGTATATTTATTCATACTCCGATATTCTTGTATTTTGATGTAAATTGTTGTAATAGGAATGAAATGTTCTATGATTTTGCGTTTTGATGCGTCGTGTTCTCACGCAATCCGCTGTTTTCTATCTCTTTAGAGATCGGGGGATTTCGAAGCGTTACAATTTGGTATTAGAGCTTTGGTTTACAAAGCTCGAGATCAAGACACATTAGAACCAAACGAAAGAACTCTTCAGAGTTTGGATTAGTAATATCCTATTAAAGAATAACTCATTAGAGATAGGATCAGTAGCATCCTAAAATGAGAAACTCGTTAGAGATGGGGTTAGTAACATCCTAGAATGAGTTGGAAGAGTATTATATGTAGAAAGGGATAAATTTATTTATTAGAAATAAATTTGATTATGAAAGATTATACCTCATAATATGATTTTGAGTGCTTATTTGACGTCGAAGTCGGACTATTGAGTATAAGAATATTTTGCATATCACCTTGCAAACGTATGTCTGAAGTCTTGAACATACTTGATTGATATAGAATCACATTCTAGTCGCTTGAGGATGATTCTGTTGATGACAGCTGCATCATCAATGTTTATTTTTGAGTTTTGAAAGTGAGATAACTATATAATTCCAATTGAAACGTCGAATTATCCTTAAATTAATTTTAATAGCTATTTGGAAATGATTTTAAATTTAAATTTAACTAAAACGACTTGAATAGATTGAAAATATACAAGTAAATCAAACGAATTAAAATTTTAAATTAAGAGAAGTTAAATAGAATTGGAATAAAACCAATATGATTATAAAAGCTAAATTGAGCCAAATTTAATTTAATGTTGAATTTGTTTGATATTAGTTGCAATTGATATATATACATATATTTGTTAAGCACGTTATTGATTTGATGTTGAGTAGATAAATAAATTGTGTTCCCGACAAACAGGTGCCCTTTAATGAGTTGGTTGCACAATTTTATTATTATATTATACTACTGTTAATGATTTGGATGCGTTGTGATGGTTGTTCTATGTGAAACTAAAACATACGCCATAGGATAGTAACAAATAAATTATGGACTACATCGCATAACATATTACTAGAGACAACATAGAATATCATATTCCATGTAAGCATTTGGTGCTTATATGACGAGTTTTTGATTACCATATGAGCAAGATGCTTGTATGGCGAGGACTGAACTACAGGTTGAACTGAAGACTAATTATGGACTTAATAACCTATAAAGATAAATAGCAAGATTAAATGATAAACCCTGCACAGGTTGGGAGACGACAAAAATACACATGTCTCTTTTGTTTTGTGGGTATGAGGGGGGAGTAGGGTGTATAAATCATAATGGACGTGCACAATTGTTTTGTATGCGATATATTTATTTATTGGGTGCCTAATACGACCCAATAAATATTTATAGATCACCCCGTACAAAGGAGGTTATGGCGAAACTTTTCAAAAATTTAGGGTATCAGCCAAATTTCAGAGAAATTTGAAAGTTCTTATAAACTAAAAAGTTGAATAACTGAAGCCAGAATGAAAGTTGAGTTGGTTGGTTAAATGACTTTCAACTCCATTTCTTTTCTGGGGACGAAAAAGTTTTAAGTCGGGGAGGTTGTAACAACCCGTATTTTTCAGAACCAATTTAAAATTTATTTTTAAGTGATTTTAATAAAACTTAAATAATTTAATCTATTTATTTTGAGAATAACGACGCAAAATTTATTTAAAGCGAAGTTAGAACATATAAATTTATTTACTTATAAAACGAGCTTGAAATGGTGCGGTAGTTTGAAAATTCGATTTTAAATTTCAATTGAATGTACAAAATTTGCTATAAATCAAAACTTGATGAAACAAGAAACGTTGGAATATTTTTAACTGTGATTTTCTAATGAATATAAGAAATTAAGATTTCATTTTATAAATTGTAAGTCATGTCCAAATTAAAATTTAAAATAGTCGCTATGGAATTTATATATATTTTAATATTATTTAATCCCTTAAAAATAGCAATTTCGCAAACGACCTCCGTTTTTGACGAAACTAGTTTTGTTGGATCCAAAATGCAAATTATTGTTAGGTGTAAAATTTCATGTCATTTGGAATTAATATGTAAGCGTGGTAAATTCAAACGCCCGTTGTAATTTCATTTATAATTTAATAAGCTAGTTAAAAGGCTATTTTTCAAATGGTCTCCAAATTCGAGGAAATTAATTTTGTTAGGACCATATCATCAAAAGATAGCTAGGTTTCAAATTTCATAAATTTTTGGAGTTAGTATATGGCCCCGATAAATTAAAATATACGTTGAAAATCAATATTGAACGTTATATTAATTTATATTTTAATTTTGATAAAAACTAATCGAAACAGTTGAATTATCTTGCAAAACATATCCCATTGTTTCCAAAATGAGGATATTTGGTTAAAGGCGACAATCGTTGGGTTTGATTTTGAGTTTGGATCAATAAACCAGTATTTTTGGAATTAAATAATATAAAATATATGTGTGTGTGTGTATATATATATCATCTTTTTGCCCAAAACCCTAGCCCACTCATTACACAGCTGCCGCCATTTCAGAACAGAAGGCCGAGATTGCTCAAAATCAAATCCCTCAATTACTCTCAAATTATCACGAATTAAACCCCACCTCCAAAACGAATATTGTAGATCTACGTGATAGCTTTCGATCATATGAGCATGATGGATTTTTGTTTTGTAAATCATGAGAAAACGCAGCTCAAAATCATTGCAGTTGAATATGTTTTAGAGGAGCAAGGATCGATCGAGTTCGCCAAAACTCACGGCACGGGGTGGAGATGGCAAAGGCTTCGAGGTGGCGTCCCTTGATCTTGGTCCGGCTGTGAGGAATGCGCAGGTGATTTTTTCTTGTGAGCGATGGGTTTCACAGTAGAGGAAGAAGACGACAGGGGTAAAGAAATTAACCAACCATGTTTTGATTAATGATGCAATTAACTAAAGTTAATTATATTTAGTATCTTTAATAATATTGTTAATGTTTAAAAGATGGTAACTTGTCGAAATGACACAGAATTTTTCAAAACTAGATGCGTTGGAATCGTGACAACGAGCTCTACAACACAGAATTGACCAAAACAAAAACTGAGCAAGTTGAATTTTGAGCTAAATTAAACGTTCATTTAATTTAGTTTTAAAATATATTCTCAACTAAAGACTGATGGAGTGGAAATCAAAGTGAGAACTCTCTCACTCAAATCATTTGTAAAGTTATTTATTTTATGACTGAATATACATAGATTGCCTGTGTTGGTTTTTTATCAGTTTTAATTATCATAAAATGTTATACGGTGCCTGTTAGCTCACCTCACTGTTGTTTGCAAACCATGGATGATTTGATTGACTGTATTATGTTTTGATTGTGATGTTAAGTTGTTTAACATATTAAAATAATGTTAATATATTTGTGGTAGTTGAAATTGGATATAAATATCCAATTTATAATTTGAACAGTGGAAATAAGTTAATTTGAAAAATAACTCGAATTGAACTATTTATGATTAAATTCATGAATCAAAAATGAATTTAAATTTATTATTGTTGGTTGAAAACTCCACACGGGTCTTAGGATGATATTTGACTCACACATCGCCCTTGTGTGAAATTGCGGTTAATTAGTTGATTGACAGATTTATATAAGTGTCAATTACTATATTGAAGCTTACATAAAAATAAGATGCACACTGGATGTCATTTCAAATGTTGATAGTTGTTTATGACTATTGTTGGATTTATATATGATGAATGTAATCCATATAAATTTATTTATATGTATATTGGTTGAATATTAATCCAATCTGGAGCAAATATGAATGTTTTTATAATATAGAGTATTTAATGAAGATTAGAAGTTTGATTTTGATGTCCGATTTTGGATGAACACGAAATTATAAAAATATGAAGCCTAGTTAAGTATATGAATGCTATTTTAACTCGAACGGATTTTTATATCGATTTTATTCATTTTTATGATGAATATCGAGAAGACTAAAAATCTGACATTTTGAAAAGATTATCATTTTGAGATTATAATAAAATGGGATGTCCAATTTTAATTAAAAATTGGAATGGAACATGAAATTGTTTTTAAACAAATTTATAAACGTTTTATAAAATACATTTTAAAAGGAAATCGATGAAATATATTATATATATTTAAATGGCTTGAATAGAATGCGCCATGCAGCGACCATTCGCGAATTTAAACCATTAACTTTGAATTGATGTAGCGGGAGATCCGACCGTCGGATTCTTCTAAAACTGGAACCGTTGGGTTTGTATCGAAAAGATTTTTCCAACAAATATAAGAGATTTAATTTTGAATGGTTAGATTTTAAAATATATCCAAATCAATTTTAGAAAAGGTCGCTATGGATGCAGTTCGGTGGCCGATATTGGAAACCGATTGTAAGGGCCTTAATTAAATTATTAAAAATATGAATAAATTACATAAAATCATAATTAATGATTTGGAAATATTTTGGATAAGAAATTCCATGTTTGAAAAGAAAAAAGATATTTTTATCCGAATGAACTAGTTAATAACTAAAATAATAATCCAGTGAGTTTTAGAAATAATAAATTGGATTTGCGAATGGTTTTTAACATAACCAAAAATTCCAATATATAAATTGAAATGGATTTGAATGGAAATTATCTTCAGATATTTTCTATATTGGGTTCCATGATTATAGAGATATCGTTGAAGAATTTGGAAGATATCGATATCATTATTACAAAACGATATCTGTTAGTTTCAGAATTTTGTATTGAATGTAAGTCGACCTGATTTCCATTTAAGAACTTATATTTAATATCAAATTGGATTTTGAGTTTGTTGTGAATGGTATCTTAAATAATACTATTCTTGAACCATAAGTGAAAGTAATAAGTCTTTTAAGTAAGATTTAGAGAAGTTGTAAAGACCCGTAACTTCCCCGGTAAGGAAAGCACGGATAGTTCGAGAACAACACACAAAAGAACGCAGACGGAAGAACATTTCATTGTATATTACAACAATTCCACCAAAATACAAGAATATACAGAGTAAAAACAAATAATATACATCAGAAAATATCAGAGATTACAATACATTACATAGCAGCGGAAAATAATACAATACACAACTGAAGGAGATATACGGATACAGAGCTTTCCGGATATCATTCCAGCTGTAAACATGGATTCTGTGAATATAAATCTGCAAAACCAAAACTACTAGCTGCCCGTGTCAAAATAAGGGCACCCAGAGTTTAGGTTAAAACAATAAACTCCAGGTCAGTCATGTGACTGGTGTGAGAACTAAAACAGTTATTAATCTTTATTTTAAAGTTAGGTAAATCAAGGGACCACGCCATATAACACGGAACGGGTTTCCTCCCAAGAACACCAGTGCATAAAACAACACTGCAATGCTAAATAAAGAAGAATGAAGCTATTATAAGACCTAGGTCCCATCACACAATGCAACACAAACCGGAGGATAGGGTTTTCCCTTATAATAGCCAAAGCATGCTTGATACGCTTAAAAAAAGTCATTTGATACTATAATAAGTGTATAGTGTTTAAAACAATTTCAATCATAAGTATCAATCATAGATGGCATGGGTACCATATATCATGTCGCCATACTAGGCTCTACAATCAAAACCGCAAAGTCACGTATTTGGAAATTGGATTTCCATCTATGAACCGAGGCAAAAGATAGTCCTCTATCGATTTCGAGACACTCTAGCCCGTGTCTCAGGCAAGCGCGCAGACAAGCCTTGGATCGTCAGGGCCGGTCTACCGATGTGGATTAAAATGCCTGAATACTGAGTTTCCCCACTCTATGGGGGCGTCAATGAGCCAACGAATGACTCCATCGGACCCGGATCGTCCGATCTAACCGAGGCGCCTCGCAACAGCAACAACCACATAAGTCAAACTCGTCAGTGCATGTAAAACCACTGACGCCACTTCTAGCTAGAAAGAAACGCACATCCTCCCTGAGGTCCTTCTCCCGTTTTGGGTTCACAACCGGGGTGTGAGGCTCGCGAATCAACGCTACACAAAGTTATGCCACACAGGCGGTGCTTTGATCATCAACCACAAGACTTTGCTTTTCAATAGAAGCCTCGATCTATTGCCACTTAGGCATGCCACACAGGCAATTCACTCCATGCGTTTGATATCCATCAATATATAACCCCTGAGCTCGTACGTCTAAGAGAAGGGCGTTAAGCAAGGGAATAAATTCTCCGCCGCCAAACAGATATATATTTAATAAAAATCAACCACACAAAATAAAATCCAATGTTAGACACATAGCCCATTTACAAGTTCGTTCTGGTTCTGAACGAAACCGGAGGCACCTAGTACCCCGCATACCCATCGATCTCCAAGTACGTCTGGACGACCACCAACTGATTCCCTCATCTTGGGTGTACGGCCCAATCAAGATCATCAGTAATTATCCAAACGACGTGAATACCTCCCGTATTCAACCACTGTCTTCATCTTCGAGACCACGTCGAATTAGTTATTCAGAATGGGATAAACCCGGTCTTTCTGAATAACTCGCGTATATAATAAACGAGTGTTATACAAACCCAACGTACGCCTCATTCCAATTCAGAATATTCGTTTATTCAAATATTCTTCTACTTTAGGAAAGGTTCCCATTAATTTTATCAAAGATAAATTCTTTAAATTTATTCTTTAATCTTCTTTGAATATCAATTCAAACTAGTCGGGATTAGCGAACCACACCGAAGTAATCATTTGTTTTATTTCCCAATCCCAACCTATTCATCCCATGAAGTAAAACTGGTCATACTTCATATCTAACACCACGGTGTTATCGGTAAATTCAATTACCATTTCACGTTCAAATCTAATTAAAGATTTAACTATCGCTTGTAGCAAAACTGGTGATACTCCATTCTCGATCTTTTCAATCTAATTAAAGATTCATTAAAACTCCACTTAGTTTTAATCCTTAACTGGGTTAAAGAATCAGTGTCATTTAAAACACGATTCGCGATAAACCCAAACTCACATTCCATTAATTATCGGGTTAAAGAATGAGTGTTATTTAAAACACTGTTCACGATAAACCCAAAAATCAATACCAATTCAATTCCAATTAAATATCATTTAATTGGTAAACTTCATTAAATCTAAATAAAAAGATTTAATCTTTTTCTCAACTGGGCTTAAGAACAGTGTTAGTGAAGACACCATTCACGACAAACCCAAATCACATTTGATATTAAATACAAGGCTCTGAATAGAAAATATATCGGCTTATATTCAATATCAAATTCTACGACCAACAAATATCGTATTGGAAATAACGATATATATATATATATATATCTTTCAAATTTCCATAACAACATCTATATCATCACGAAATCCAACATCGAAATATTCCGAAGACAATTTCGATTCAAATCCATTCCAATTCAATTATTGGAAATTCTAGTTATTTTCAAAACCATTTCAAATCCAATTTATTTATTTAAAAATAAATAAATTATTATTCTAGTTCAAAACTAGTTCATTTCAATAAAAATCTATTTTTATCTTTTCAAATATGGGATTTTTCATCCCAGTTCTTCCCAAATCATTTCTTATGATTTTACACAAATTATTGATATTTTTAATAATTTTATCAAGGCCCGTACAGTCGATTTCCATCAACGGCCATCGAACTTCACTTACAGCGACCTTTTCCAAATTTGATTTGGACATAATTCCAAATCCAACCATTAGATTTCTAATTTCTAATATTCGTTAGAAAGCTCTTTTCGATACGAACCCAACGGTTCCTGTTTAGGAGAATCCGACGGTCGGATCTCCCGTTTTATCCGTTCGAAGTCAATGGTCGAAATTCGCGAACTGCCGCGGCGCGGCGCGTTTATTCAGGCCATTATATTATATATATATATAATATAATATATACTTCGTCGATTTACTTTTAAAACGTATTTTATAAATCGTTTTAAATTCGTTTTCAAAACGATTTCAACTTCCTTTTCAAATTCAAATCAAAATTAAATTTTCCCCTACAAATTCGTTTTAAATTGATTTCAAATTGATTTCAATTCAAATCGATTTTTAATTCAATTTTAATTCGTTTTCAGTTCAATTTGAATTTCAAATTAATGCAGTTTAATTCAAATTCCAATTCACTTTAATATTCATTACAATTTGAATAAAATCGATATAAATATCGTTCACGTCAAAATGGCGCAAATTTAATCAACACGGCTTCATATATTTCTATTTTCAAATATTTCTTTTTAAAACTGGAATGAGGCCCAATCAATTCCCATATAATGTTAATTATATGGATTTTCTACAACACATGTATATATCAACCATGACAAATAATCAACCATCATCCAAAGTGCATTCTACACTGTATAAGCATGAAATATAAATATTCAACGCTTATAACAGTCTGTCAATCAATCGATCGACATACAACTAATTATTGGGATTAGTGTATGTCATATATCATCCCAATACCCGTGTGGGGCTTCAAATCAACAAACACATATTTTATTTGTGCAGTTGGGCGATGTGTAAAATTTATCGTCTCAATCAATATCAATCAAATCAGTGTATATAAACAAATCTCCGATTTGTTTATAAATATTTATTTTATATACACGTTAAAAATTTCTATTTTTTACTATAAAATATTTTTAACTATATAAATATTTCATTTCCTTTCACATCACATCACACAATCAACTACACATCAAAATCAAACAAACAAGCATACAAGCCGTCCATGGTCTGTGGACGACGGGTGTCGGGTGCTACTAAACACCGTCTGCATCCTAGTATATATTTTAACTAGAAATTTAAAGTTAAAGGTGAGAAGTTCTCACAGAGGGTTCCACTCCGCCGTGCTTTGCTTTTGAACTGCTGAACCATCTGGATCGGTTTGAAATTCTGATGCAGTCCTTTCTCTGCTGTTTATAATAAAAATTATATTTTTATCACTTCATTCTAATAAATAAATAAAAATCATATTTTTATTTTTACTTCATATATTTACAACGCTTCTTTTTCTATATAAAGATTATATTTCTGCTCCTTATATAAAGATCGAATTTTTACTTCATCGCTATAAAAATCTCCTTTTTTACTTCACTATATATATATAATAAAAATCAGAATTTTATTTCGCTACATATATAAAGATAACATTTTTATATACTCTATTATGTAGAAATTCTATTTTAAATACACTACTTATATAAAAATAGTATTTTTATATCTTTTATTATATAAAGATCATATTTTTAATACTCTACACAAGTAAAAATCATATTTTTGATTCACTACATATATAAAAATCACGCCTTTCTTCATTTAAAAATATCGTCTTTCTTCATTCAAAAATATCGTCTTTCTTCCTTTAAAAATATCGTCTTTCTTCCTTTAAAAATATCACCTTTCTTCAATCAAAAATCTAAACTCCTTCGATTAAACATCCTATATATATTCTATAAAACTGAAAATCGATTTATATTTTTTTTGAGGTAAAACATTAACTAAAGAAAGGTAAATAAAATAAAATAAAAGGTTTACCGATTTTCAGCGAGGGGGAGGGAAGAGTTCATCGTCGGAATCGGTTAAGGGGGGGCTCGGAGTTGCTACGCGAGGCTGGAGGAGGGCTTGGGCTCGCTGGAATCGAGGAGGTGTGGTTTTCATTGATGGAAGAGGAGAGAGGGGGTCTGAGGAGGGGATAGGTTGGTCGGCAGGTGGCTGACGCGAGGTGGAGTTCGCCCCGGGAGGCGGCGGCGCGTCAACGTCGCTGGGGAGGGGCTCGATGGGTGGCGCGTCGGCCTGGGAGGGAGGGCGGCGCTGATGGGAAAGGGCGGAGGAGGTTGCGCTGGGCTGGGGAAGGCCGCGCCTCGACTGTGGTGGCCAAAACGGGGGAGGCCGATGGCGATTAGGGGGGCAGCGGGAAAAGGGGATCGAGGAATTTTCTTTGTTTTTATTTTTTTTATTCTTTAATCTGATGTGGTAAGAGGAGATGAGGAGGGAGATTTATATATTATAATTTATTTTATTTTTCAATTATAATTGACTTTTCTTTCGAATCCCAAACGAGGCCTAACGACTATCGTCCCCAACGTATTACCCCCATTCCGAACACAATGGGATATGCTGCGTAAGCCAATTCGGCCGTTACGATCAATTTTCATCAGAATCAAAATACAAATCAGTATATATTCAATTTGAACGCACATTTCAATTTACTTAGGCCACATACGGATCCCAAAAATTACAGAAAAATTATTTCTAGCATCGTGTTGACGATACGGTCCTAACAAAACTAATTTCGTCGAATTCTGAGACCGTTTGAAAAATGGCCATTTTCCAGTCGATTAAAATCAACTAAAACTGGTCAAATGCATTTTCCTTTGCCACGCTCACAAATTGATTCGAAAAATTATGACAATTGGAATCTAGCAATAACTTGACATCCCGGATCCAATAAATGTGGTTTCGTCGAAAACCGATGTCGTTTGCAAAATGGCTATCTTTAAGGGCCGAAATTCCATAGCGACTGTTCTGAAATTTCAAATGGACATAACTTTTTATCCCCGCTATGAAATTTTGATTTTTCGGATTCGTTGGAAAGATATTCTCAATTAGATTCAAATATTTTTGGTTTCACTATAATCTGGTTTATTTTGCACCCGGTACATTTGAAATTTGAAATCGAATTATCGAACTACCACGCAATTTTCAATTCCTTTTATAATTATAAATAAATATTTATATTCTAACGACGACGAATATAAATATATATGTTCTAATTCTATTCAAAATAAATTTCTCGTCGTTATTATTTAAAATAATTCATTTTAAATGATCAAAATTCACTAATATTGCAAAAATAAAATTTTTAAATTGGCTCGGATTTCCGGGTTATTACAATCTCCCCCACTTAAAACATTTCGTCCTCGAAAAGGAATGAAGCTGAAAGTTGTTTAACAAACCAACTCAACTTCCAGTATTTTCTTTACGGCTTAAGTTTTTCAACTTTTCAATTTCTAAAAACTTTTCAAATTTTTCAAAAATTTGGCTAACACCCTAAATTTTTGAAAATTTTCGCCATAACCTCCCCTGCACCGGGGACTTCGGGATATTTCATATAGCCTCCCATGGCCTTCTTAAATCCAAAAGAAAAAGCCAAGCGGCTAGCCAATCGGCTCACAAAATCATACAAAACCCAAGAAATACAATAAACATGTACCTATTTGTTGGGCAAACAATTTTATTCCTCTGCCCTAGCCTCCTTGCTATGACCTGCTCAATGTAAGTACATGTATATGCAAGCAAATGCGACTAATTTTCAATACAACTCACTATTTGATTCAATTTGGCTAAATGGTTAAAATTTTAATTAATCAAACTTTAATCAAACAACACAATCAGCAATCAATTAGTTGATTAACGTTTCAAATTCATAACTTTGATATATAGCCAAAAATCACATTTTTGATGCCAAATCACAACAATAGACCCTATCTAATTTTGGTTCTCACACCAGTCTAATGGAAATATATAGATATCACACCTTCGTCTCTCGAATATAAATTCTGATGATGATATATCAATCATCAGAATCACCCCCGGGCGACTAGAGTGTAATTCTATATCTACCCAATATATTAAAACTTCGAATATCCGTGGATCAGACGTATATGCAAAATCTATATATACTGGATTGTCCAAAACAATATAAATAAATATTCAAATATGAATAATTGATTTAAATTTTCAAAACAAAAATCGTTTTCATTTTAAAAATATACTCTTCACACTCGTTCTAGGATACTACTGATCCTATCTCTAACGAGTCATTCTCGTTGGATATTACTAAACTAATATCTGATGAATTTTTTCGTATGTTTCTAACGTGTCTTGTTCTCTGAGCTTTGTAAACCAAAGCTCTGATACCAAATGTAAAGACCCGTAACTTCCCCGGTAAGGAAAGCGCGGATAGTTCGAGAACACACAAAAGAACGCAGACGGAAGAACATTTCATTGTATATTACAACAATTCCATCAGAATACAAGAATATACAGAGTAAAAACAAATAATATACATCAGAAAATATCAGAGATTACAATACATTACATAGCAGCGGAAAATAATACAATACACAACTGAAGGAGATATATGGATACAAAGCTTTCCGGATATCATTCCAAATGTAAACCAGGATCCTGTGAATATAAATCTGCAAAACCAAAACTACTAGCTGCCCGTGTCAAAATAAGGGCACCCAGAGTTTAGGTTAAAACAAAAAACTCTAGGTCAGTCATGTGACTGGTGTGAGAACTAAAACAGTTATTAATCTTTATTTTAAAGTTAGGTAAATCAAGGGACCACGCTGTATAACACGGAACGGGTTTCCTCCCAAGAACACCAGTGCATAAAACAACAGTGCAATGCTAAATAAAGAAGAATGAAGCTATTATAAGACCCAGGTCCCATCACACAATGCAACACAAACCGGAGGATAGGGTTTTCCCTTATAATAGCCAAAGCATGCTTGATACGTTTAAAACAAGTCATTTGATACGATAATAAGTGTATAGTGTTTAAAACAATTTCAATCATAAGTATCAATCATAGACGACATGGGTACCATATATCATGTCGCCATACTAGGCTCTACAATCAAAACCGCAAAGTCACGTATTTGGAAATTGGATTTCCATCTATGAACCGAGGCAAAAGATAGTCCTCTACCGAATTCGAGACACTCTAGCCCGTGTCTCAGGCAAGCGCGCAGACAAGCCTTGGATCGTTAAGGCCGGTCCACCGAAGTGGATTAAAATGCCTGAACACTGCGTTTCCCCACACTATGGGGTGTCAATGAGCCAACAAATGACTCCATCGGACCCGGATCATCCGATCTAACCGAGGCGCCTCGCAACAGCGACAACCACATAAGTCAAACTTGTCAGGGCGTGTAAAACCACTGACGCCACTTCCAGCTAGAAAGAAACGCATGTCCTCCCTGAGGTCCTTCTCCCGTTTTTGGTTCACAACCGGGGTGTGAGGCTCGCGAATCAACGCTACACAAAGCTATGCCACACAGGCGGTGCTTTGATCATCAACCACAAGACTTTGCTTTTCAACAGAAGCCTCGATCTATTGCCACTTAGGCATGCCACACAGGCAATTCACTCCATGCGTTTGATATCCATCAATATATAACCCCTGAGCTCGTACGTCTCAGAGAAGGGCGTTAAGCAAGAGAATAAATTCTCCGCCGCTAAACAGATATATATTTAATAAAAATCAACCACACAGAATAAAATCCAATGTCAGACACACAGTCCATTTACAAGTTCGTTCTGGGTCTGAACGAAACCGGAGGCACCTAGTACCCCGCATACCCATCGATCTCCAAGTACGTCTGGACGACCACCAACTAATTCCCTCATCTTGGGTGTACGGCCCAATCAAGATCATCAGTAATTATCCAAACGATGTAAAGAACTCCGATCTTCAACCACCGTCTTCATCTTCGACACCACGTCGAATTAGTTATTCAGAATGGGATAAACCCGGTCTTTCTGAATAACTCGCGTATATAATAAACGAGTGTTACACAAACCCAACATACGCCTCATTCCAGTTCATAATATTCGTTTATTCAAATATTCTTCTACTTTGGGAAAGGTTCCCATTAATTTTATCAAAGATAAATTCTTTAAATTTATTCTTTAATCTTCTTTGAATATCAATTCAAACTAGTCGGGATTAGCGAACCACACCGAAGTAATCATTTATTTTATTTCCCAATCCCAACCTATTCATCCCATGAAGAAAAACTGGTCATACTTCATATCTAACACCACGGTGTTATCGGTAAATTCAATTACCATTTCACGTTCAAATCTAATTAAAGATTTAACAATCGCCTGGAGCAAAACTGGTGATACTCCATTTTTGATATTTTCAATCTAATTAAAGATTCACTAAAACTCCACTTAGTTTTAATCCTTAACTGGGTTAAAGAATCAGTGTCATTTAAAACACGGTTCACGATAAACCTAAAATCACATTCCATTAATTATCGGGTTAAAGAACGAGTGTTATTTAAAACACTGTTCACGATAAACCCAAAAATCAATACCAATTCAATTCCAATTAAATATCATTTACTTGGTACACTTCATTAAATCTAAATAAAAAGATTTAATCTTTTTCTCAACTGGGCTTAAGAACAGTGTTAGTGAAGACACCATTCACGATAAACCCAAATCACATTTGATATTAAATACAAGGCTCTGAATAGAAAATATATCGGCTTATATTCAATATCAAATTCTACGACCAACAAATATCGTATTGGAAATAACGATATATATATATATATATATATATATCTTTCAAATTTCCATAACAACATCTATATCATCACGAAATCCAACATCGAAATATTCCGAAGACAATTTCGATTCAAATCCATTCCAATTCAATTATTGGAAATTCTGGTTATTTTCAAAACCATTTCAAATCCAATTTATTTATTTAAAAATAAATAAATTATTATTCTAGTACAAAACTAGTTCATTTCGATAAAAATCTATTTTTATCTTTTCAAATATGGAATTTTTCATCCCAGTTCTTCCCAAATCATTTCTTATGATTTTACACAAATTATTGATATTTTTAATAATTTTATCAAGGCCCGTACAGTCGATTTCCATCAACGGCCAACGAACTGCACTTAGAGCGACCTTTTACAAATTTGATTTGGACATAATTCCAAATCCAATCGTTAGATTTCTAATTTCTAATATTCGTTAGAAAGCACTTTTTGATACGAACCCAACGGTTCCGGTTTTAGGCGAATCCGACGGTCGGATCTCCCGTTTTATCCGTTCGAAGTCAATGGTCGAAATTCCCGAACTGCCGCGGCGCGGCGCGTTCTATTCAGGCCATAATATATATAATATATACTTCGTCGATTTCCTTTTAAAACGTATTTTATAAATCGTTTTAATTTCGTTTTCAAAACGATTTCAACTTCCTTTTCAAATTCAAATCAAAATTGAATTTTCCCCTACAAATTCATTTTAACTCAATTTCAAATTGATTTCAATTCAGATCGATTTTTAATTCAATTTCAATTCGTTTTCAATTCAATTTGAATTTCAAATTAATTCAGTTTAATTCGAATTTCAATTCACTTTAATATTCATTTCAATTTGAATAAAATCGATATAAATATCGTTCACGTCAAAATGGCGCAAATCTAATCAACACGGCTTCATATATTTCTATTTTCAAATATTTCTTTTTCAAATATTTCTTTTTAAAACTGGAATGAGGCCCAATAAATTCCCATATAATGTTAATTATATGGATTTTCTACAACACATGTATATATCAACCATGACAAATAATCAACCATCATCCAAAGTGCATTCTACACTGTATAAGCATCAAATATAAATATTCAATGCTTATAACAGTCTGTCAATCAATCGATCAACATACAACTAATTATTGGGATTAGTGTATGTCATATATCATCCCAATACCCGTGTGGGGCTTCAAATCAACAAACACATAATTTATTTGTGCAGTTGGGCGATGTGTAAAATTTATCGTCCCAATCAATATCAATCAAATCAGTGTATATAAACAAATCTCCGATTTGTTTATAAATATTTATTTTATATACACGTTAAAAATTCCTATTTTTAACTATAAAATATTTTTTACTATATAAATATTTCATTTCCTTTCACATCACATCACACAATCAACTACACATCAAAATCAAACAAACAAGCATACAAGCCGTCCATAGTCTGTGGACGACGGGTGTCGGGTGTTACTAAACACCGTCTGCATCCTAGTATATATTTTAACTAGAAATTTAAAGTTAAAGGTGAGAAGTTCTCACAGAGGGTTCCACTCCGTCGTGCTTTGCTTTTGAACTGCTGAACCGTCTGGATCGGTTTGAAATTCTGATGCAGTCCTTTCTCTGCTGTTTATAATAAAAATTATATTTTTATCACTTCATTCTAATAAGTAAATAAAAAACATATTTTTATTTCTACTTCATATATTTACAACGCTTCTCTATATAATGATTATATTTATGCTCCTTATATAAAGATCGAATTTTTATTTCATCGCTATAAAAATCTTCTTTTTACTTCACTATATATAATAAAAAACAGATTTTTATTTCGCTACATATATAAAGATAACATTTTTATATTCTCTATTATATAGAAATTCTATTTTAAATACACTACTTATATAAAAATAGTATTTTTGTATCTTTTATTCTATAAAGATCATATTTTTAATACTCTACACAAATAAAAATCATATTTTTGATTCACTACATATATAAAAATCACGCCTTTCTTCATTTAAAAATATCGTCTTTCTTCATTCAAAAATATCGTCTTTCTTCCTTTAAAAATATCGTCTTTCTTCCTTTAAAAATATCGTCTTTCTTTAATCAAAAATCTAAACACCTTCGATTAAACATCCTATATATTTTCTATAAAACTGAAAATCGATTTATATTTTTTTTGAGGTAAAACATTAACTAAAGAAAGGTAAATAAAATAAAATAAAAGGTTTACCGATTTTCAGCGAGGGGGAGGGAAGAGTTCATCATCGAAATCGGTCAAGGGGGGGCTCGGAGTTGCTGCGCGAGGCTGGAGGAGGGCTTGGGCTCACGGGAATCGAGGAGGTGCGGTTTTCATTGATGGAAGAGGAGAGAGGGGGTCTGAGGAGGGGATAGGTTGGTCGGTAGGTGGCTGACGCGAGGTGGAGTTCGTCCAGGAGGCGGCGGCGCATCAACGTCGCTGGGGAGGGGCTCGATGGGTGGCGCGTCGGCCTGGGAGGGAGGGCGGCGCTGATGGGAAAGGGCGGAGGAGGTTGCGCTGGGATGGGGAAGGCCGCGCCTCGACAGTGGTGGCCAAAACGGGGGAGGGCGATGGCGATTAGGCGGGGCAGCGGGAAAAGGGGATCGAGGAATTTTCTTTGTTTTTATTTTTTTTATTCTTTAATTTGATGTGGTAAGAGGAGATGAGGAGGGAGATTTATATATTATAATTTATTTTATTTTATTATTCAATTACAGTTGACTTTTCTTTCGAATCCCAAACGAGGCCCAACGACTGTCGTCCCTAGCGTATTACCCCCATTCCGAACACAATGGGACATGCTGCGTAAGCCAATTCGGCCGTTACAATCAGATTTCGTCAGAATCAAAATACAAATCAGTATATATTCAATTTGAGCACACATTTCAATTTACTTGGGCCACATACGGATCCCAAAAATTATAGAAAAACTATTTCTAGCATCGTGTTGACGATACGGTCCTAACAAAACTAATTTCGTCGAATTCTGAGACCGTTTGAAAAATGGCCATTTTCCAATCGATTAAAATCAACTAAAACTGGTCAAATGCGTTTTCCTTTGCCACGCTCACAAATTGATTCGAAAAATTACGAAAATTGGAATCTAGCAATAACTTGACATCCCGGATCCAATAAATGTGGTTTCGTCGAAAACCGAGGTCGTTTGCAAAATGGCTATTTTAAGGGCCGAAATTCCATAGCGACTGTTCTGAAATTTCAAATAGACATAACTTTTTATCCCCGCTATGAATTTTTGATTTTTCGGATTCGTTGGAAAGATATTCTCAATTAGATTCAAATATTTTTGGTTTCACTAAAATCCGGTTTATTTTGCACTCGGTACATTCATTTGAAATTTGAAATCGAATTATCGAACTACCGCGCCATTTTCAATTCCTTTTATAATTATAAATAAATATTTATATTCTAACGACGACGAATATAAATATATACGTTCTAATTCTATTCAAAATAAATTTCTCGTTGTTATTATTTAAAATAATTCATTTTAAATGATCAAAATTCACTAAAATTGCCAAAATAAAAATTTTAAATTAGCTCGGATTTCCGGGTTATTACAGAAGTTTTCCAGTTTATTTAATTAAATTGGAATTGAATGGAATTCGATTCAATAATAATCGAAATGAGCTTCTTTAAAGGAAGGCCCTTACTATTCATGGAATTTAAAAGGCTTCGCTGTTATTTCATTTATAGTATTAGTCTGATACGGGAAATTATATCAATTATGAGTTGTTCAAATTTCCGTGAAGATTTCATATTAATGGAAAATGAATTTTGGCCTTATCGAGAACTGCGTTTTAAATAAAATTTGTTCTTCAACCCAAATAAAGATAGGATTAATTTACAAAGGTAGAAAAATCATTAAATAATGATTTTTGAAGATTAAATCTGAACTAGAGTTTAATGTATCTTTAATTAGATTGAGATGTGAATAAGGTAATTAAATTTACCGAATTTAAGAAATGTTCGAGATGGAGTACGCCTTGCTACTCCTATACCTTCCCTTCGTAGTTTTACTCCATGCGATAGTTAAATCTTTAGTTAGATTTGAATGATAAATGGTAATTATATTTACCAATAACACGATGTGTGTTAAAAATGGAGTACCACCAGTTTTGCTCCATGGGATGAATAGATTGGGTTTGGGATAAGAAAATGATTAATTACTTTGGCAAGGCTCGTCAGTTCCAACTAGTTGATAAATCTTAATTTGGTTTAAGTTGTGAAAAGATATATTAAAATCTTTTGAAATTATTTCCAAAGGAAGATTAAACAATAAGTTTAAAAGAATCTATCTTTGATAAAATTAATGGGAATCTTTCCCCAAATATGTGAATATTTGAATAAAAGAATACTCTAGATTGGAATGAGATGTGTGCTATCTTTGTGTATTCATCACATGATTATAATGATACGCTGGTTATTCAGAAAGATCGGGTTTAATCCATTCTGAATAATTGTTACGTGACTAAAAGTCAAAGATATGAAGACGGTGGTTGAAGACCGAATATCTTCACTTTGTTGGGATGATTGCTAATGTCTTGACTTGGGGTGTACACCCAAGATGAGGTAATAAGTGGTGATCGTCCAGACATACTTGGAGATCGACCGGATATGTGAGGACCTCTCTCCTGTATTGGGCATATGTGACAAGAAATAAGGTGCCTCAGGTTTCATTCTGACCCAGTATGGACTTGTGAATGGATTATGTTTGACATTGTATTTCACTCTGTATTGATGGATTTCTATTAAATATGTTTCTGTTTGGTGGCAGAGAATTTATTCTCCTGCTTAACACCCTTCTCTGAGACGTATGAGCTTAGAGGTTTTATATTGATAGATATTAGTTATATGGCATGAATTATCATTGTGGCATGCTAAGATACAAATGATCAGGGCTTTTGTTGAAAAGCAGGGCCTTGTGGATGATGATCAAAGAACGACTTTAAGTAGCATAGCTTTGTCTATAGTGTTAATTCGTGAGCCTCACACCCCGGTATGAATCAAAAATGGGATAAAGGATGCAATGAGTGCATATGTTTCTTTCTAGATAGAAATTGTATCAATGTATGGAGCCCAAACATTTTTACTTATGAGGATGATGGATTGCGAGGCACCTCGGATATAGAGCTGACTAAAAGGCTTGAGTGAAAGGTCTGATATGACCAGAAAACGTATTGTTGAGGAATAACTAATCCATAAACGTTAGGTGTGGACCGGCCTTGCAGGATCCAAGGGTTACCCATAGGTGTGATCCTAGGTCATCTTGCTAGAGGTGATCCGAATCAGTAAGGAGACCATCCCTTTCCTTGACTCATGATGAAAATCCAACTTCCAATACTACACTTTTCGGTTTTCGTTGTAAACCTATATGGCAGCATAATATATGGTACCTATGCCGTCTATGATTGATACATTTATATTTGAAGTTGTTTTATACACTATGCACTTATGATAGTATCAAATATATTTGTTTTTAAAACATACCAAGCGTGTTTGGCTATTATAAGGTAAAACTCTATCCTCTGGTTTGTGTTGCAATGTGTGATGGGACCCGAGTCTTATAATAGCCTCATTTTCCAAAAAGTATTGCGTTGTTTACAAATTATTTTATTTCAAAGTATTCATGGGAGTGCACTGGTTACGTGAAATACGACGTAGTCCCTTGATTTACCCTATTCTATAGTAAAAGTTTAATAAGTGTTTTGAGTTCTCACACTAGTCCCATGACTGACATAGAGTTTATTGTTTTCGCATAAACTATGGATTCCCATATTTTGCACATGGGCAGCTAGAAGTTTTGGTTTTGCAGATTCTTTATTTTCACATGATCCTGGTTAAAGCTGGAGCTATATTCAGAATGCTTTGTATCCATGTATTTCTTTTGGTTGTGGTAGTTGATGTATTTTCTATGCGTTGTATTTATGCATTTTATTTCCGCTGCTATGTATTATATTCTCTGATAATTGTATTTTTCCACTGTGTAATATTTATTCGTACTCTGATATTCTTGTATTCTGATGTAAATTTTTGTAATAGCATTGAAATGTTCTATGGTTCTACGTTCCGATGCGTCGTGTTCTCACGCAATCAGCTGTTTTCCGTCTCTTCCGAGATCGGGGGATTTCGGAGCGTAACATATTTCCTATTTCAAGCACACTTCAATGCCATACACAATCCAACCAGACAATTAAACACAAAGTCAAGGTCCAGTTACATATTATAAAGGAAAAAACAACGAACATCTTACATATAAGGTTTTTTTCTACTTTCTAGCAGATCTCCCCGAGCTTCAAAGAATATCCAATGAAAGAATGACTTTTTCAAACAGCTCAAAAGAGCATTCAAGAACTTAAGGAAAAGATAAAATAATGAACCGGACATACGTCTGGTGTGAGAAGCTCAAGAAATACAATGCATCATATAACAATATTTTTTTATAACCAATCAGAACACCAAATGGTTTTCCACTCAAAAGAAACAAACCATCTAATAAGCACATAATATGATACAATAAATAGTGCCTAGGGGGTAGAACATAAGTAAGAAAATAATCATGATGCTTGCATCCCACAATAAAACAATACTAAAAGTACAGCTCAAAATGTTAAGGTGCATTCACATATGTTTCCACTGGAGGAACCTACAATAAATTGATGTAGGTTTTTGATAGGGTTAAAATAAACCTTTTGAAACTATCTATATCTCTAGATAAAAAATTACTCAAAGATAAAAATACCTGGTCCACGTTCGAAGAAGTGATACTGAATATCATCAACTTTTGCATGTCTCAACCGAAAGTATCTCTAAATATATAGAGCTAACGTACCCTTGGGTTAGCTAACCCTGTTGGTGGTACTCCTATTTTGCTTTTGCCATCATCAATGGTGAAGTCACATTTACATCTTAACACATAGGTATTCATCACTCGAATAAATCCCAACTATCTCTATGGATTCTAACAGATCAACACACAAATCATTATCACTCCAAAATTTATGAATCTTTCCGTGAGGTCCAATGTAAGTTATCTAACGAATGCTGATCTGACATATCTCTAGGACTTACCATCTGGATAGATAGCTCAACCTTATAACATCATTTAAAATGTTAACATTGTCCTCTCTATTAGACTTAACACTAGGATATATAGTTAAACACTGCAACATATCGCTCAATAGCCGCTTCCATGTGGTGATGCTCATAATAAAAAATATGCACTTTACATGCACCTGATTGATGTAAAGCAATCGTTGAGAAAGGAATAGTAGAACATAAGAAAAAAGAAAAAGAAAAGAAGAAAGCAAAAGAGAAGAGAAAGAAGATAACATAACATAAACACAATCATGGAACTTTTCGTATATCTTACAACATATCAGATAAATATAGTAGTAACAATCATAGATATCAAACAAGCAAGATAGTAATAACTATATAAACCATGTAATAAGAGTATGTAGGCTTATATAATTATACAAAATAGTAATAAAGTTTATACATGTGATAAATAAAATCAACTGATAAACTATCTCTAATAAGAATACATAACATTGTCAAGGCTCCACAATGTCACACAATAGAATAAACAATAACAATACAAGTACAAATATGTAAAACGTCGCCTCCTGCTCATCCATCTATACAACTCTGAGTAATACTCATATTTTTCATATTCCATAATGCATATATCAGTTTCGAAATGGTTATTGCTTTGAGTCATCTCATAAGTACACTTCTTTACTTAACGTGTTGTGCAAATAATTTCATAATTGCACAAATTACTCCAATACCAATCTGTTGTGCAAAATATTGATTGATTTTCACAAACTCCAAAACTGCACAACGGAATATAAAAGGTGCATGAGCAATACAAAAAAGGATCTAGTTTGTCGATTAATTATCAACCACCAACTTATTAAAAAATAATCACCAAACAAAACAAAATAGAATAAGAAAAGAAGACACATTTTAACGTAGTTTGGCTATGCCTACGTCCACGAACCCAACAATTATTCTTTATTTCACTAAATAGAGCACAAAAAATAACACAAGAGAGAAATTACAAAATTAACGGTAGTAGATGGAGAGACTAACCTATAATTACAAACTGCATAATCAATTTAAAAACAAATTGTATACACTCAAAACCCCTAATTGGCTGACCATAGAAATTAGGGCTTGTTGAAGAAGAGGATAATGGCTGATGCTCTTTGACACTCACACTTCACAAATATGAGGATTTAAATAGTCTTTAAAATGAAAGGTTGCTTGGAGATTGTAACACCCCGAATTTTCCGAGAATATTAAAATTAACAAATTCAAGAACA
Organism: Allium sativum; assembly: GCA_030737875.1. Lineage (NCBI taxonomy): Eukaryota > Viridiplantae > Streptophyta > Magnoliopsida > Asparagales > Amaryllidaceae > Allium > Allium sativum. The sequence continues at coordinate 579,667,805 of CM060909.1, read as the reverse complement.
CTTAATTTTTAGAAGAAGAATTAAGTGAAATGGGTTGCGCTATAACGTTCGTCTCAAAATTTTGGTCAAGATAAACATTTGGTTTGCATAAAACAGATACCTTATGAAGAAGTTATTAAGCCTTGAAGTTTGTATGCATATGAGAAATATATATATATATATATATATATATTAAATAAATGAATATGCAAAAAAGTTCAAAACATCGAATCGGGAGGGGGAATAACCGAACAGGCCCATTTTTGAGGTCGACCCGAGCCTTGCTAGGTCGACTAGGGGTTGATTCAGGGTGTTTGGCTGTTAACCCGTGGGCCGATTCGCTCTAAGGCAGATGTGGCATCTGATTGGTTCTGATGGACTCCTTGCTGAGTCATTAGGGTTGATGTGGCTATTCTATCTTATCTGAATGGCTTTGATTTGCTCTAGGTTAATCTGACGGTTCCTATTAAATCAAACTTCTATATAAGCAACCTAATACCTCAACCCTAAATCATGTTAAAAATCAAACCAAGAGCTGTCAAGCTGCCGTTGGACAACCTCGAGTAGCCGTCGTTCAATTTGAAGCAAATTAAAAGAGGCATACCAAATCAAATCAAAATTAAACTAAAACAACGATTGTCTACATCAAAGGCGAGCATTTCAACTTCAGAATACAGATTCCAGAAATCAAGATTGTCTTTTGTAAGTGTAGTTATATTTTAGATGTAAATAAATTTAAGACGTACCATGTTGTATAATATTGACGATGCTAATTCATGTTTGTTTCTTGTGATGATTTTATCATGAATTTTCTTGGAATGTTTGTGGCTTATTGGACTTGGTGTTGGATCTATTAAAGATTGAGAATGAAACTATCAATATCATATGCAAGTTATATGTTTTATGTTAAGACCTACATATATTTGTTTATATGATTAATGCAAGTTGTATGTATTATGTTAGATCCAAGTCAAGATATACATATATATATATATATATATATATATATATATTCATATGCTTTACGTTAGATCCATATGCCTATATATATGTTCATATGCAAGTTACAAGTTTTATGTTGGATCCATGTCAAGATCTATCTAGGTTCATATGATTAATGCAAGTTATATGTTTTATGATAGATCCAAGTCACGATCTAATTATTCATAAGTTCATATGCAAGTTACATGTTAGATCCAAAACTAGATCTAGATTTATATGCATGTTTGTAAAGTGGACTTATGCAAGTTCACCTTGTTAGATCTAGTTCACAACTATATGTTAATGTTAAAATTATACATGCCTTGGGATTGGACATGTCATGATTATGTCATATGCTAGTTTATAATTGAGGTTATGTTCACACATGCCTAGATCTACATATTAACATGTTTTAGGCTTATGATTATCTAAGTCTAAATTATATGCAAGTTCATGTGACATGTTAAATTTTATGAATAAAGTTTTATGCAAAATTTACATGTTTGGTTGAATCTATATTATGCATGTTCCCTTCTTTACCTCTTGTTTATGAATTGGGCTAATATGCGCCGCCCCAATGACTTTATGTGATTAATACGAACAAACAAACGGGGGTAACATTAGGATAGTTATTAAATCAAAACATGTTAATAATGTAGGTGGGCCCAAAACCATGTAAATGGTTAAGGCCATGAATGGTATAATTTATACCATTAGTCTTGAACATAATTAAAATATGTGACATGAAACACTTGTAGAAAATTCACATATATAAAATGTAAAAGATGAATATGCCTAACCCGAGGTTAGACTTAATTGTGGTGTAAACCTGCCCGGAACCGACCGGCACATCCAGTAACCACAACAATACCTGTTTAACGTGAGAGGTTAGTGCATCAAGCCGACTGAGTTGTAGTGTAAAACTACCCGGAACCGACCGGCACATCCAGTAACCACAACAATACCTGTCTAATGTGAGTGGTTGGTGCTTTAATTAATTAATTAATTAAAGCTCATGAACAATCAAGCTAGAAATGGTGAGGTTAAGTAATTAAGGGAACACTTAACCGACTTAACATGTTAACAAGACAAGATTGGTGGGGTTAAGTAATTGAGGAAACACTTAACCAACTTAACATGTTAACTAGACAAGGTTGATAGGGGTTAAGTCAAACCAAGGACACTTAACCAATTTAGCATGTTGACTAGAAAAACCCTAGTAACGGGGACCCGTTTCAGTAGTAACCCACATGAATGTATCAAGGTACCCTGAACTAGGCAGGGTGGGGCACGATTACTGGGCTGAATATAAGCGGTCAAAAGGGCGGCGGTTAGGTGCGTTAGTGTAGGTTCTGACGGAGTACAGGCTTGTACGGGCTCCGGAGTGGAAAAAGAAGGCACTGGGCACCAGGCGTACACTTGTGCATCTTTGAATCGTGTCAGGGTTTCCATTATAGGACTTGATACACCCTATACTGGAACCAGCACAAGTACTTAAAAATCACGTGGGGCCGCATGAGACTGGGAATACATGAATGCGAGTAGGAGCCGATCAATACATAAATGGGATCACTTTATCATGAACATACATTGCTATTTAAACAGCTCTTAGTGGGTGCAGAGAAGTAAAAGTGGGTGCAATAGCCAAATTTAGTTAAATCTTACTTTACCTCATTTTAGGACTACCCTATCCTTGTGGTATCATTCTAGGTTCAGTTTATTCATGTCATAGTATTTTACTTGTTTACATGCTATTAAATAACTGGGCTTACCAGACTTACGTCCGACCCATTTTCCTTTCGCTTCTTTTTTTCCGTTCCCTCCCCAGGTCCGCAGGGAGGAAACACTTCTACTTAGTCCAGGTTAGCCAAAGCTTGAAGACCATAGATGTAAGGCTTGGACTTTCCTTTTTGAGCTACGGCTATGGTCAAGCACCTATTAGGGATTTATGTCATTTTATTTTCAATATTGCTTCTTTATGTTTTCAAGACAGATGAAAAGTTGTAATAATTTGGAAGGTTGAAACCGTTGTTGAATTTTTGTGTTGAACTAGTATTTATGAAATAATATTGATCTTTTTCTGCTGCATAAATTTTATTTCTTGTAACTTATTAGTATCTTGTACCTTAAAACGCTCCACCGAAGTTAAGGCATTCCCTTTAGAGTGACCTTAACGGAGGTGGGGTGATACACTTGGTATTAGAGCTAAAGGTTACCAAATTGGATAAAATTTTTGAAACTTTTTTGCAAAAAGAAGTCATAAAGAAGCATTTTCAAGAAAAAGTGTTAATTTAAAAAGGCATAATCCCCAAAGCCATATGCACTATCTTTCTATCCTTCGTTTTGAATCTTTCCTTTTTGTTTCAGCATGTCCGGGGATCTTAACCTTCTAGAGGGTGTACCGATAACTGCTAGTTCTGGAGATACCTAGAAGCTAAGGCCAATGACGCGGGCCCAGCAGACATTCCTCCTCCCCCAGCTGCTGCTCCTCTTCCTCCGAGAGGAAATGCTTTCTCAAAGATCTGTAGAGACTTTAGATCCATGGGTGGAAAAGACTTTAAGGGGAGTGAATCATTCATGGAATCTAGAAACTGGCTCAAGGAGAATGAGGACTTATTCGTCATCTTTGAAGTAGATGAGAGGCAGAAACTAAGTTGGTGGTGTGGTTGCTCAAAGACGAGGCCTCCTTCTGGTGGGAAGTCACTAATGCTGAAAGACCGATAGAGACTTGGGAGGACTTCAGGGCGAGATTTGAAATGAAGTTCCTCTCACAAGCTGAGCAGAGTCTGCAAATGGAGAAGTTCCTATCACTTAAACAGGGTAGCTTGTCGGTCAAAGAATACGTCAATAAATTCAACCACCTTGCTCGATTTGGACTGGAGTTAGTAAACACTCCACAGAAGAAGGCTCTCCGCTTTGCCAAAGGACTGAATGAGCCACTGCAAGGTTTGGCAATGTCCCATATACCTATAGGAGCGACTTACGAGAGACTGGTAAACATGGCTCTGTTGCAAGAGGAGAACAAAGATGGCAAGAAGGAGGTGAAGAAGGAAGAGCCTCAAAACACGAAAGGAGATGGATCTCAGAAAAAGAAGACGGACCCCAAGAAAGGCGAGAAGGATAATAAATCCCGTAAGAAGATGAAGTGCAATTTCTGTGGGATACCTGGACACTTAGCTAGGGTCTGTAGAAAGAAAAAGAGGAAATTGGGCGCTTGTTTCCAGTGCGGGGATACTGGACACTTGTCTAAGGACTACCCAAATAGGCAAGGGCAGGGACAAAGGACTGGATCATCTTCTGGAGGGCAGGTTCATGCTCTCGTTGCACCTCTTCAGGAACGAGGTAGACATATTTCTATTGAGAGTTTAGTTTATCTGTTTGATAATCCTGTTCGGACTCTCTTTGATTCTGGCGCATCGCACTATTTTATATCTACTGATTTAGTTGAATCTCCGCACCTAGACACCCATATAGTAGAGGATCCCTTGGTTGTTTCAAATCCAATTAGGGGCTCAGTTTATTTGTCAATGATTTGTTTAGATTTGGAAATCTCTATTTTAAGCGTTGGGTTTAAATGTAATGCTTATGTTTTGGGCTTCACGGGCTATGGGCTGATTCTAGGCATGGACTGGCTATCCAGTAATGGTGCCGTCCTCGATTGTGAAAGGAGAGTGGTTTGACTCATGACTCGCCTCGGTAACACTCTCGAAATCTTTTGTAATCCTATGAATTCTGTTATGCTAAGTTATCTAGAATCTCTTGGTGCGTCTGTTGAGAATTTGCAGTCTGTTAGAGTGGTCCGTGAATACTCGGATGTGTTTGAAGAGGTAAAGGGCTTACCTCCAAAGCGGGAGAAAGACTTCCGCATATACCTCGTTGACAATGCAAAACCCATTGCTTTACCCGTTAGACACACGGCCCCAAGGGAGAGAAAAGAACTCAGCAAGCAAGTTAAAGAGCTGCTTGAAAAGGTGTTCATAAGACGGGGTATTTCTGAATGGGGTGCTCCAGTAGTGTTCGCGACCAAAGCCGATGGTTCACTCCGCATATGCGTGGATTATAGGGAGCTGAACAAGCTGACCAAGAAGAATAAGCACCTACTCCCACGAATTGACGATCTGTTTGATCAGCTCGTAGTTGCATCCGTTTTCTCCCAACTAGATCTGGCTACCTGGTTTCATCAGCTAATAGTGGTTGAGGATAGCATTGACAAGACCGCATTTAGGACCTCGGATGGTTTCTTCGAGTGGCTTGTCATTCCTTTCGGCTGGACAAACGCACCTGCCTATTTCGTGGACTTGATGAGCAGGGTGTTCCGGGAATTCCTCAATAAGTTTGTGGTAGTCTTCGTGGACGATATTTTGATCTTCTCGAAGAGTGAGGAAGAGCATGCTCAGCACTTAAGGGAAGTCATGGATACTCTCCGTGCACATCAATTGAAAGCCAAATTCTCCAGATGCCATTTCTGGAGAGAAGAAGTTAGATTCCTTGGACATGTGGTGTCCAAAGAGGGGTTAGCCGTGGACCCCGCAAAAGTGGTTGATGTGCAAGATTGGAAGATTCCATGAAACGCAACTGAAGTACGAAGCTTTCTCGGGCTAGCAAGCTTTTACCAGAAGTTCATCAAAGACTTTGCAAAAATCTCAGTTCCACTTACAAGGTTGACAAAGAAGAACCTAGTTTTCGCTTGGGATTTGGATTGCGATATTGCTTTCCAATGCTTGAAAAGGGCTCTAACAACAGACCCGGTTCTGACATTGCCTGATGGGATCAAGATGTTTACTGTATACACGGATGCATGCGGTACAGGATTAGGCGCTGTCTTGATGCAAGAAGGGAAGGTAGTAGCTTATGGTGGAAGGAAGTTGAAAGTTCATGAGAAAAACTACCCAACCCACGACCTAGAATTGGTGGCCATCGTTTTCGCTCTTAAGTCTTGGCGTCATTATCTCCTAGGTGAGAAGTTTGAATTGTTTACTGACCATAAATTGTTGAAGTACCTTTTCTCGTAGAAAGATCTCAACTTGAGGCAGCAAAGATGGATGGATTTTCTTGCCTCATATGATTTTGAGATTTCCTATACTCCTGGCAAGGGCAATGTGGTAGCAGACGCTCTGAGTAGAAAGAAGCTAACCTTAAGCCCTCTCTTTGTAGAAAGACAAAGTTTGGAGTACATAGCCAACTTTGACTTTAGACCCTCCTTTGAATTTGTACTTGGCTTGTTAGCAACACTAGAAGTGCGGCCTACACTTTTTGTGTAATAACCCGGAAAATCTGGGCCAGTTTAAAATTTTTATTTTGGCAAATATAGCGAATTTTCTATATTTAAAATAGATTATTTTAAATAAAATCAACGGGAAATTTAATTTGAATATTATTCGAGCGTATATATTATACGCGTCGTCGTTAGAATATAAATATTTATATATAATTATAAATAGAATTGAAAATGGCGCGGTAGTTCGATAAATTGATTTCTAACTTCAATTGAATGTACCGGGAGAAAAACAATCCGAATTTTAGTGAAACCAAAAACATTAGGATCTAATTGATGATATCTTTCCAACGAATCCGAAAAATCAAAATTTCATAGCGGGAATCAAAAGATATGTCCAGTTGAAAATTCTGAATAGTCGCTATGGAATTCAGGCCCTTAAAAATGGACATTTTGCAAACGACCTCGGATTTCGACGAAACCACTTTTGTTGGGTCCGTGATGTCAAGTTATTGCTAGGTTTCAAATTTCATACTTTTTCGAATCAATATGTGAGCATTGCAAAGGAAAACGCGTTTGACCAGTTTCAGTTGATTTTAATCGACTGGAAATTGGCCATTTTTCATACGGTCTCAGAATTCGACGAAACTAGTTTTGTCAGGACCGTATCGTCAATACGAAGCTAGAAAATATTTTTCTGGAATTTTTCTAGTTAGTATGTGACCCCGGTAATTTGAAATGTACGTTTAAAATTCAATATAGTAATTTAAATGTAAATTCAACGGAAACTAATCGAAACGGTCAAATCAGCTTGCGATACATATCCCATTGTGTTCAGAATGGGGGTAGAACGCTATGGACGACAGGCGGTGGGCCTCGTTTCGAGGTCGTATGTAAAAGTCAACTTTTTGAAAATTAATAAATTAAATAAATAAAAAAAGAAAAAAAACCCTCTTCCCTTTTATACGCTGGCCCCCCCCGTTAAACTTAAGTCAGTAAAAAAAAAAAAATGGAAACCTCGATCGGCCGCCCCCTCCCCAGGTGGCGTCGCCGCCGGCGCCAAACCCACCACCGAACCCTCGCCCCACTCTCCTCCTGCTCGACGCGAAGACCCTACCCCATCGCGAAACGAAAAACGACGACGCGAGAGCTGGAGACCTCATCCTCAACCTCCGCCGCCGCCTGCACCCTCAGACGACCCCGCACCTCCTCCACCTGAGCGCCGGCAAGTAGCTTCCTCACCCCCCCTTTCGGTGGACAAACGGAAATATTCCCCCCTTCTCTCGCAATGTAAGTTTTTATTCTTATATTTATATTTTAATTAAAATCTGAGTTTTATAGGTTAAAATATATGTTTTTAAATCAGTTTTTGTTGTTGTTAAGAATATATTTTTAAAATCAGTTTGTAAACTATAAAAGCTTTGATTTTTGAGCAAAGTAAAAATTCGATTTTTATATATTGAATTGCAAAGTAAAGGAAAGATTTTTATTCGTTCATTAGCTATGAAAAAGAAGTGATTTTTAATAATAAAAATATGATTTTTATATTTTTAAAGTATTAAAAATATGATTTTTATATTTTTAAAGTATTAAAAATATAATCTTTACTATATAGAAGATGTAAAAATATGATTTTTGGTTAGGTAGAGAATTAAAAATATAATTTTTACATGACAGGAATATTAAAAATATCATCTTTATATGTGTAGAAAAATAAAAATGAGATTTTTATAAAGATGAAATCTTTAAATTTGAAAGGGCGAAGTCTATGTTTTTAAAAAGGCAAAATCTTTATATGGAAAATAGCGTGATATAATTTTTATCTATATAACATAGTAGTAAAAATTCGATTTTTATATATTGAATAACGGAATAAAAATTCGATTTTTAAATGTAGGAAGCGATTATAAAAATATGATTTTTATTTTAAAGACATCAGCAAATATAAAAATGTGTGATTTTTATATATGTAGTGGCTACGGGCAACGAAGATGACGAAGATGCGATAGCGATGAAGATTTCTATCAATGAAGTGCCGTGGAGCTAGGATAGCTATAAGTGAGAATTTCTCACCTTTCAATTTCATTGTTTAAGTTATATATATATATATATATATATATATATATATACATACTAGGATGCAGACGGTGTTTAGTAGCACCCGACACAATCGTCCACAGACCATGGACTTGTTTGTTTGGTTGCATAGATTAGTTGGATTATTTGATTGAAATTGAATTGTTTGGTGAAATGAATGGATTTGATTGATGTGTGAATGGCGTGGGCCTTCACTAGACCGGGGATAAGGCTAGGCCTCGTCCCGTTTCTAGTATCGTACCGTTATGCCGCCGAAATTTTCTAAAATAAGTTAGAAAAATAAAAATATCATTTTATTTAAAGAATGAATTGAATAGAAATTCATATGTTGGAATAAAATGTTTTGTAGTTAAAAATATAATTTTTAACGTGAATGTGAATAAATAAATATTCATTTACAAACCAGACGGTTTGTTTATGTACACCTATTTGAAGGACATTGATTGGGTCGATAAATTTTACACATCGCCCAACTGCACAAATAAAATATGCGTTTGATTGTTTGAAACCCCACACGGGTGTTGGGATGAAATTTGAAGTTCACTCATCCTGATTGATTTAAAATGTCGATCGATTGATTGACAGGCTGTTATAAGCGTTAGATATCTATATTTGATGCTTATACAGTGTAGTGCACTTTGGTTGATGGTTGATTATTTTTCAATGCTATTATATACATGTGTTGTATGAAAATCCATATAATTAATTTTATATGGTGATTGATTGGGCCTCATTCCAATTTAGAAAATAAAGATTAATATAAAATAAAGGTTCATGTGTTGACAGTACTCATCCATTGAGATTGGTCATGTGTTGAACGAAATATTTTAGTAATAAAATTTACATATCTATCAATATAAAATAAAGGTTCATGTGTTGACAGTACTCATCCATTGAGATTGGTCACGTGTTGAACGAAATATTTTATTAATAAAATTTACATCTCTATCAATATAAAATAAAGGTTCATGTGTTGACAGTACTCATCCATTGAGATTGGTCATGTGTTGAACGAAATATTTTAGTAATAAAATTTACATCTCTATCAATATAAAATAAAGGTTCATGTGTTGACAGTACTCATCCATTGAGATTGGTCATGAGTTGAACGAAATATTTTGATAATAACAACTATTTTGAAAAAGAAATATTTGAAATAGAATATTTGAAAATAGAAATTTATGAAGCCATGTTGATTAGATTGACGCCATTTTGACGTGAACGATATTTATATCGATTTTATTCATTTTGAAATGAATTGAATTAAAAACGATTTTGAAATGAATTGAATTAAAAACGATTTCGAAATGAATTGAATTGAAAACGATTTCGAAATGAATTGAATTGAAAACGATTTCGAAATGAATTGAATTGAAAACGATTTCGAAATGAATTGAATTGAAAGCGAATTGAAATGAATTCAAATTGAATTGAAATTTGAATTGAATAGAAATGAATTTTAAAACGAATTTATAAAGAAGAACTCAATTTTGATTTGAATTGAAAAGGAAGTTGAAATTGCTTTTGAAACGAATTTAAAACTATTTATATAATTCGTTTTAAATAGAAATCGACGAAATATATATTATATTTATTATATATGTAATATAATGGCCTGAATAGAACGCGCCGCGCCGCGGCAGTTCGTGAATTTCGACCATTTATTTCAAACGGACATTACGGGAGATCCGACCGTCAAATTCTCCTAAAACCGGAACCGTTGGGTTCGTATCGAAAAGATCTTTCTAACGAATGTTAGAAATTTGAAATCTAACGGTTGGATTTGGAGATACGTCCAAATCAAATTCGAAAAAGGTCGCTGTAAGTGCAGTTCGATGGCCGTTGTTGGAAATCGACTGTACGGGCCTTGATAAAATTATTAAAAATAGTAATAATTTGTGTAAAATCATAAGAAATGATTGAGAAAGAATTGGGATGAATAACTCCATATTTGAAAAGATAAAAATAGATTTTTATCGAAATGAACTAGTTTTGAACTAGAATTATAATTCTATTTATTTTTAAATAAGTAAATTGAATTTGAAAAGGGTTTTAAAAATAACCAGAATTTCCAATGATTGCATTGGAGTAGATTTGAATCGAAATTGTCTTCGGAATATTTCGATGTTGGAATTCGTGATTATACAGATGTTGTTATGGAAATTTGAAAGATATATATATATATATCGTTATCTCCAATACGACATTTGTTAATCGTAGAATTTGATATTGAATATAAGCCGATATATTTTCTATTCAGAGCCTTGTATTGAATATCAAATGTGATTTGGGTTTGTCGTGAATGGTGTCTTCACTAACACTGTTCTTGAACCCAGTTGAGAAAAGATTAAATCTTTTTATTTAGATTTAATGAAGTGTACCAATTAAATAATATTTAATTGGAATTGAATTGATATTGATTTTTGGGGTTATCGTGGACAGTGTTTTAAATAACACTCGTTCTTTAACCCGATAATTAATGAAAGGGGATTTTGGGTTTATCGTGAACTGTGTTTTAAATGACACTGATTCTTTAACCCAGTTAACGATTAAAACTAAGTGGAGTTTTAATGAATCTTTAATTAGATTGAAATAATCGAAATGGAGTATCACCAGTTTTGCTTCATGCGATAGTTAAATCTTTAATTAGATTTGAACGTGAAATGGTAATTGAATTTACCAATAACACCGTGGTGTTAGATATGAAGTATAACCAGTTTTACTTCATGGGATGAATAGGTTGGGATTGAGAAATTAAAACCAATGATTACTTCGGTAAGGTTCGTTAATCTCGACTAGTTGAATCGAAATTCAAAAGATGATTAAAGAATAAATTCAAGGAATTTATCTTTGATAAAATTAATGGGAACCTTTCCCTATAAATGTGAAATTTAGAAACTAACTGTCGGTTAGCTAAGCAGAATGGTTTCCTGGATTTTGATCTGATGTTTGTTTCGGCCTTCGGGGTTAATATTTGGGGAATTATTCTCTTGATTAATTTACGGTTAGTGACTGATGAATTGGAATGAGGCATATGTTGTGTTTGTGTAACACTTATTTAAAATATACGCGAGTTATTTGGAAAGACCGGGTTTATCCCATTCTGAATAACTGATACGACGATAAGTCGAAGATGAAGACGGTGGTCGAAGACCAGAAGTCTTCACGTCGTTTGGGTGATTACTGATGATCTTGATTGGGCTGTCCACCCAAGAAGATGGAAAAAATTGGTGATCGTCCAGACGTACTTGGAGATCGATGGATATGCGGGGTACTAGGTGCCCCCGGTTTCGTTCAGACCCAGAACGGACTTGTAAATGGACTGTGTGTCTGACATTGGATTTTAGTCCGTGTGATTGATCTCTATTAAATATATATCTGTTTGGCGGCGGAGAATTTATTCTCTTGCTTAACGCCCTTCTCTGAGACGTACGAGCTCAGGGGTTATATATTGATGGATATCAATCGCATGGAGTGAATTGCCTGTGTGGCATGCCTAAGTGGCAATTGATCGAGGCTTCTGTTGAAAAGCAAAGTCTTGTGGTGATGATCAAAGCACGGCCTTTGTGGCATAGCTTTGTGTAACGTTTACTTCGCGAGTTTCACACCCGGTATGAACCAAAAACGGGAGACGGACCTCAGGGAGGGCATGCGTTTCTTTCTAGTTAAAAGTGGCGTCAGTGGTTTTACACGCCCTGACGAGTTTGACTTATGTGGTTGTTGCTGTTGCGAGGCGCCTCGGTTTGATCAGACGATCCGGGTCCGATGGAGTCATTCGTTGGCTCATTTACGCCCCATAGGGCGGGGGAACGCATGTTCAGGGTTTAAGTTTAATCCACATCGGTGGACCGGCCCTGTCGCTCCAAGGTCACTCGAGCTCTGACCTATGGTACGGGCTAGAGAGTCACGAATCGGTTGAGGACTATCTTTTGCCTCGGTTCATAGATGGAAACCCAATTTCCAAATACGTGACTTTGCGATTTTGATTGTATAACCTATATATGGCGACATAGTGGTATGGGGCATTCATGCCGCCTATGATTGATATTTATGATTTGAAGTTGTTTTATACACTATGCACTTATAATAGTATCAAATGATTTGTTTTAAACGTATCAAGCATTCTTGGCTTTTATAAGGTAAAAACCCTATCCCCCGGCTTGCGTTGCATTGTGTGATAGGACCTGGGTCTTAGAATAGCTTCATTTTTCTTTATTTAGCATTGCGTTGTTGTTTTACGCACTGGTATTCTTGGGAGGAAACCCGTTCCGTGTTATACGGCGTGGTCCCTTGATTTACCTAACTTTAAAAATAAAGATTAACTGTTTTAGTTCTCACACCAGTCCCATGACTGACCTGGAGTTTATTGTTTTGACCTAAACTCTGGGTGCCCCTATTTTGACACGGGCAGCTAGTAGTTTTGGTTTTGCAGATTTATATTCACAGGATCTTGGTTTACAGCTGGAATGATATCCGGAAAGCTTTGTATCCGTATATCTCCTTTTAGTTGTGTATTGTATTATTTTCCGCTGCGATGTATTTAAATGTAATTTAAATCTCTGATATTTCTGTGTAATATTCTTTTATACTCTGTATATTCTTGTAATCTGATGCATTGTTGTAATATACAGTGAAATGTTCTTTTGTATGCGTTCTGTTGTGGCTTGTTCTCGAATTATCCGACGCTTTCCTTTACGGGGAAGTTACGGGTTTTCACAGTTGGTATCAGAGCTTTGGTTTACAAAGCTCAGAGAACAAGGCACATTAGAACCATACGAAAGAATTCATCAGAAACTGGATTAGTAATATCCAATGGAATGACTCGTTAGAGATGGGATCAGTAGTATCCTAGAACGAGTGTGAAGAGTATATTTTTAAAGTAAAAACAAATTTTGTTATGAAAATTTAAATCAACTATTCGTATTTGATTATTTGTTTATATTGATTTGGACAGTCCAGTTTATAAAGATTTTGCATATACACCTTGCAAACATGTATTTGAAATTTTAATATACTGGATAGATATAGAATCACATTCTAGACACCCGGAGATGGTTCTGATGATTGATCGATCTTCATCAGAACTTATGTTTGTGTTTCGAAGGTGGGATTTCTATATATTTCCTATTGACTGGTGTGAGAACCAAAATTAGATAGGCTTATTGTTGTGATTTGGCATCAAAAATCTGATTTTTGACTATGTATCAAAATTATGAATTTGAAACGTTAATCCACTAATTGATTGATGTTTGTGTTGTTTGTTTAATTGTTTGATAATTTTGAACCATTATGCCTAACTGAATCACGTATTGAATTATATTAGAATTTGGTCGCATTTGCTTGCATATACTTGTACTTACATTGAACAGGTCATAGCAAGGAGGCTAGAGCAGAGAATAAAATTTGTTTGCCCGACAAATAGGTACATGTTTACTACATAATTTACTGTTTTGTTTGGGTGATGATGATTTTATGAGCCTATTGGCTAGCCGCTTGGCTTTTTCTTTTTCTTTTTGAGATTAGAAGGACCGGGGAAGCTATTTGAAATTCCCCGATGCTCCCGGTGCAGGGGAGGTTATGGCGAAATTTTTCGAAAATTTAGGGTGTTAGCCAAATTTTTGAAAATTTGAAAATTCTCAGAAACTAAAAAGTTAGAGAATGGAAGCCAAATCGAGCGTAGAGTTGATTAATCAAACCACTTTCGACTTTGTTCCTTTTCGGGGACGAAAAGTTTTAAGTGGGGGAAATTGTAATAACCCGGAAAATCTGGGCCAGTTTAAAATTTTTATTTTGGCAAATATAGCGAATTTTCTATATTTAAAATAGATTATTTTAAATAAAATCAACGGAAAATTTAATTTGAATATTATTCGAGCGTATATATTATACGCGTCGTCGTTAGAATATAAATATTTATATATAATTATAAATAGAATTGAAAATGGCGTGGTAGTTCGATAATTTGATTTCTAACTTCAATTGAATGTACCGGGAGCAAAACAATCCGAATTTTAGTGAAACCAAAAACATTAGGATCTAATTGATGATATCTTTCCAACGAATCCGAAAAATCAAAATTTCATAGCAGGAATCAAAAGATATGTCCAGTTGAAAATTCTGAATAGTCGCTATGGAATTCAGGCCCTTAAAATGGACATTTTGCAAACGACCTCAGATTTCGACGAAACCACTTTTGTTGGGTCCGTGATGTCAAGTTATTGCTAGGTTTCAAATTTCATAATTTTTCGAATCAATATGTGAGCACGGAAAAGGAAAATGCGTTTGACCAGTTTCAGTTGATTTTAATCGACTGGAAATTGACCATTTTTCATACGGTCTCAGAATTCGACGAAACTAGTTTTGTCAGGACCGTATCGTCAATACGAAGCTAGAAAAAAAATTCTGAAATTTTTCTAGTTAGTATGTGACCCCGGTAATTTGAAATGTACGTTTAAAATTCAATATAGTAATTTAAATGTAAATTCAACGGAAACTAATCGAAACGGTCAAATCAGCTTGCGATACATATCCCATTGTGTTCAGAATGGGGGTAGAACGCTATGGACGACAGGCGATGGGCCTCGTTTCGAGGTCGTATGTAAAAGTCAACTTTTTGAAAATTAATAAAATAAATAAATAAAGAAAAAAAACCTCTTCCCTTTTTATACGCTGGCCCCCCCGTTAAACTTAAGTCAGTAAAAAAAAAAAAAATGGAAACCTCGATCGGCCGCCCCCTCCCCAGGTGGCGTCGCCGCCGGCGCCAAACCCACCACCGAACCCTCGCCCCACTCTCCTCCTGCTCGACGCGAAGACCCTTCCCCATCGCGAAACGAAAACCGACGACGCGAGAGCTGGAGACCTCATCCTCAACCTCCGCCACCGCCTGCACCCTCAGACGACCCCGCACCTCCTCCACCTGAGCGCCGGCAAGTAGCTTCCTCCCCCCCCTTTCGGTCGACGAACGGAAATATTCCCCCCTTCTCTCGCAATGTAAGTTTTTATTCTTATATTTATATTTTAATTAAAATCTGAGTTTTATAGGTTAAAATATATGTTTTTAAATCAGTTTTTGTTGTTGTTAAGAATATATTTTTAAAATCAGTTTGTAAACTATAAAAGCTTTGATTTTTGAGCAAAGTAAAAATTCGATTTTTATATATTGAATTGCAAAGTAAAGGAAAGATTTTTATTCGTTCATTAGCTATGAAAAAGAAGTGATTTTTAATAATAAAAATATGATTTTTATATTTTTAAAGTATTAAAAATATGATTTTTATATTTTTAAAGTATTAAAAATATAATCTTTACTATATAGAAGATGTAAAAATATGATTTTTGGTTAGGTAGAGAATTAAAAATATAATTTTTACATGATAGGAATATTAAAAATATCATCTTTATATGTGTAGAAAAATAAAAATGAGATTTTTATAAAGATGAAATCTTTAAATTTGAAAGGGCGAAGTCTATGTTTTTCTAAAGGCGAAATCTTTATATGGAAAATAGCGTGATATAATTTTTATCTATATAACATAGTAGTAAAAATTCGATTTTTATATATTGAATAACGGAATAAAAATTTGATTTTTAAATGTAGGAAGCGATTATAAAAATATGATTTTTATTTTAAAGACATCAGAAAATATAAAAATGTGTGATTTTTATATATGTAGTGGCTACGGGCAACGAAGATGACGAAGATGCGATAGCGATGAAGATTTCTATCAATGAAGTGCCGTGGAGCTAGGATAGCTATAAGTGAGAATTTCTCACCTTTCAATTTCATTTTTTAAGTTATATATATATATATATATATATATATATATATACTAGGATGTAGACGGTGTTTAGTAGCACCCGACACAATCGTCCACAGACCATGGACTTGTTTGTTTGGTTGCATAGATTAGTTGGATTATTTGATTGAAATTGAATTGTTTGGTGAAATGAATGGATTTGATTGATGTGTGAATGGCGTGGGCCTTCACTAGACCGGGGATAAGGCTAGGCCTCGTCCCGTTTCTAGTATCGTGCCGTTATGCCGCCGAAATTTTCTAAAATAAGTTAGAAAAATAAAAATATCATTTTATTTAAAGAATGAACTGAATAGAAATTCATATGTTGGAATAAAATGTTTTGTCGTTAATAATATAATTTTTAACATGAATGTGAATAAATAAATATTCATTTACAAACCAGATGGTTTGTTTATGTACACCTATTTGAAGGACATTGATTAGGTCGATAAATTTTACACATCGCCCAACTGCACAAATAAAATATGCGTTTGATTGTTTGAAACCCCACACGGGTGTTGGGATGAAATTTGAATTTCACTCATCCTAATTGATTTAATATGTCGATCGATTGATTGACAGGCTATTATAAGCGTTAGATATCTATATTTGATGCTTATACAGTGTAGTGCACTTTGGTTGATGGTTGATTATTTTTCAATGCTATTATATACATGTGTTGTATGAAAATCCATATAATTAATTTTATATGGTGATTGATTGGGCCTCATTCCAATTTAGAAAATAAAGATTAATATAAAATAAAGGTTCATGTGTTGACAGTACTCATCCATTGAGATTGGTCATGTGTTGAACGAAATATTTTAGTAATAAAATTTACATCTCTATCAATATAAAATAAAGTTTCATGTGTTGACAGTACTCATCCATTGAGATTGGTCATGCGTTGAACGAAATATTTTAGTAATAAAATTTACATCTCTATCAATATAAAATAAAGGTTCATGTGTTGACAGTACTCATCCATTGAGATTGGTCATGTGTTGAACGAAATATTTTAGTAATAAAATTTACATCTCTATCAATATAAAATAAAGGTTCATGTGTTGACAGTACTCATCCATTGAGATTGGTCATGTGTTGAACGAAATATTTTGATAATAACAACTATTTTGAAAAAGAAATATTTGAAATAGAATATTTGAAAATAGAAATTTATGAAGCCTTGTTGATTAGATTGACGCCATTTTGACGTGAACGATATTTATATCGATTTTATTCATTTTGAAATGAATTAAATTAAAAACGATTTTGAAATGAATTGAATTAAAAACGATTTCGAAATGAATTGAATTGAAAACGATTTCGAAATGAATTGAATTGAAAACGATTTCGAAATGAATTGAATTGAAAACGATTTCGAAATGAATTGAATTGAAAGCGAATTGAAATGAATTCAAATTGAATTGAAATTTGAATTGAATAGAAATGAATTTTGAAACGAATTTATAAAGAAGAACTCAATTTTGATTTGAATTGAAAAGGAAGTTGAAATTGCTTTTGAAACGAATTTAAAACTATTTATATAATTCGTTTTAAATAGAAATCGACGAAATATATATTATATACTATATATATATAATATAATGGCCTGAATAGAACGCGCCGCGCCGCGGCAGTTCGTGAATTTCGACCATTTATTTCAAACGGACATTACGGGAGATCCGACCGTCGGATTCTCCTAAAACCGGAACCGTTGGGTTCGTATCGAAAAGAGCTTTCTAACGAATGTTAGAAATTTGAAATCTAACGGTTGGATTTGGAGATAAGTCCAAATCAAATTCGAAAAAGGTCGCTTTAAGTGCAGTTCGATGGCCGTTGTTGGAAATCGACTGTACGAGCCTTGATAAAATTATTAAAAATAGTAATAATTTGTGTAAAATCATAAGAAATGATTGAGAAAAAATTGGGATGAAAAACTCCATATTTGAAAAGATAAAAATAGATTTTTATCGAAATGAACTAGTTTTGAACTAGAATTATAATTCTATTTATTTTTAAAAAAATAAATTGAATTTGAAAAGGGTTTTAAAAATAACCAGAATTTCCAATGATTGCATTGGAGTATATTTGAATCGAAATTGTCTTCGGAATATTTCGATGTTGGAATTCGTGATTATACAGATGTTGTTATGGAAATTTGAAAGATATATATATATATATGTATATCGTTATCTCCAATACGACATTTGTTAATCGTAGAATTTGATATTGAATATAAGCCGATATATTTTCTATTCAGAGCCTTGTATTGAATATCAAATGTGATTTGGGTTTGTCGTGAATGGTGTCTTCACTAACACTGTTCTTGAACCCAGTTGAGAAAAGATTAAATCTTTTTATTTAGATTTAATGAAGTGTACCAATTAAATAATATTTAATTGGAATTGAATTGATATTGATTTTTGGGTTTATCGTGGACAGTGTTTTAAATAACACTCGTTCTTTAACCCGATAATTAATGAAAGGGGATTTTGGGTTTATCGTGAACTGTGTTTTAAATGACACTGATTCTTTAACCCAGTTAACGATTAAAACTAAGTGGAGTTTTAATGAATCTTTAATTAGATTGAAATAATCGAAATGGAGTATCACCAGTTTTGCTCCAGGCGATAGTTAAATCTTTAATTAGATTTGAACGTGAAATGGTAATTGAATTTACCAATAACACCGTGGTGTTAGATATGAAGTATAACCAGTTTTACTTCATGGGATGAATAGGTTGGGATTGAGAAATTAAAACCAATGATTACTTCGGTAAGGTTCGTTAATCTCGACTAGTTGAATCGAAATTCAAAAGATGATTAAAGAATAAATTCAAGGAATTTATCTTTGATAAAATTAATGGGAACCTTTCCCTATAAATGTGAAATTTAGAAACTAACTGTCGGTTCGCTAAGCAGAATGGTTTCCTGGATTTTGATCTGATGTTGGTTTCGGCCTTCGGGGTTAATATTTGGGGAATTATTCTCTTGATTAATTTACGGTTAGTGACTGATGAATTGGAATGAGGCGTATGTTGTGTTTGTGTAACACTTATTTAAAATATACGCGAGTTATTTGGAAAGACCGGGTTTATCCCATTCTGAATAACTGATACGACGATAAGTCGAAGATGAAGACGGTGGTCGAAGACCAAAAGTCTTCACGTCGTTTGGGTGATTACTGATGATCTTGATTGGGCTGTACACCCAAGAAGATGGAAACAATTGGTGATCGTCCAGACATACTTGGAGATCGATGGATATGTGGGGTACTAGGTGCCCCCGGTTTCGTTCAGACCCAGAACGGACTTGTAAATGGACTGTGTGTCTGACATTGGATTTTAGTCCGTGTGATTGATCTCTATTAAATATATATCTGTTTGGCGGCGGAGAATTTATTCTCTTGCTTAACGCCCTTCTCTGAGACGTACGAGCTCAGGGGTTATATATTGATGGATATCAATCGCATGGAGTGAATTGCCTGTGTGGCATGCCTAAGTGGCAATTGATCGAGGCTTCTGTTGAAAAGCAAAGTCTTGTGGTGATGATCAAAGCACGGCCTTTGTGGCATAGCTTTGTGTAACGTTTACTTCGCGAGTTTCACACCCGGTATGAACCAAAAACGGGAGACGGACCTCAGGGAGGGCATGCGTTTCTTTCTAGTTAAAAGTGGCGTCAGTGGTTTTACACGCCCTGACGAGTTTGACTTATGTGGTTGTTGCTGTTGCAAGGCGCCTCGGTTTGATCGGACGATCCGGGTCCGATGGAGTCATTCGTTGGCTCATTTACGCCCCATAGGGCGGGGGAACGCATGTTCAGGGTTTAAGTTTAATCCACATCGGTGGACCGGCCCTGTCGCTCCAAGGTCACTCGAGCTCTGACCTGTGGCTCGGGCTAGAGAGTCACGAATCGGTTGAGGACTATCTTTTGCCTCGGTTCATAGATGGAAACCCAATTTCCAAATACGTGACTTTGCGATTTTGATTGTATAACCTATATATGGCGACATAGTGGTATGGGGCATTCATGCCGCCTATGATTGATATTTATGATTTGAAGTTGTTTTATACACTATGCACTTATAATAGTATCAAATGATTTGTTTTAAACGTATCAAGCATTCTTGGCTATTATAAGGTAAAAACCCTATCCCCCGGCTTGCGTTGCATTGTGTGATAGGACCTGGGTCTTAGAATAGCTTCATTTTTCTTTATTTAGCATTGCGTTGTTGTTTTACGCACTGGTATTCTTGGGAGGAAACCCGTTCCGTGTTATACGGCGTGGTCCCTTGATTTACCTAACTTTAAAAATAAAGATTAACTGTTTTAGTTCTCACACCAGTCCCATGACTGACCTGGAGTTTATTGTTTTGACCTAAACTTTGGGTGCCCCTATTTTGACACGGGCAGCTAGTAGTTTTGGTTTTGCAGATTTATATTCACAGGATCCTGGTTTACAGCTGGAATGATATCCGAAAAGCTTTGTATCCGTATATCTCCTTCTAGTTGTGTATTGTATTATTTTCCGCTGCGATGTATTTAAATGTAATTTAAATCTCTGATATTTCTGTGTAATATTCTTTTATACTCTGTATATTCTTGTAATCTGATGCATTGTTGTAATATACAGTGAAATGTTCTTTTGTATGCGTTCTGTTGTGGCTTGTTCTCGAATTATCCGACGCTTTCCTTTACGGGGAAGTTACGGGTTTTCACAGTTGGTATCAGAGCTTTGGTTTACAAAGCTCAGAGAACAAGGCACATTAGAACCATACGAAAGAATTCATCAGAAACTGGATTAGTAATATCCAATGGAATGACTCGTTAGAGATGGGATCAGTAGTATCCTAGAACGAGTGTGAAGAGTATATTTTTAAAGTAAAAACAAATTTTGTTATGAAAATTTAAATCAACTATTCGTATTTGATTATTTGTTTATATTGATTTGGACAGTCCAGTTTATAAAGATTTTGCATATACACCTTGCAAACATGTATTTGAAATTTTAATATACTGGATAGATATAGAATCACATTCTAGACACCCGGAGATGGTTTTGATGATTGATCGATCATCATCAGAACTTATGTTCGTGTTTCGAAGGTGGGATTTATATATATTTCCTATTGACTGGTGTGAGAACCAAAATTAGATAGGCTTATTGTTGTGATTTGGCATCAAAAATCTGATTTTTGACTATGTATCAAAATTATGAATTTGAAACGTTAATCCACTAATTGATTGATGTTTGTGTTGTTTGTTTAATTGTTTGATAATTTTGAACCATTATGCCTAACTGAATCACGTATTGAATTATATTAGAATTTGGTCGCATTTGCTTGCATATACTTGTATTTACATTGAACAGGTCATAGCAAGGAGGCTAGAGCAGAGAATAAAATTTGTTTGCCCGACAAATAGGTACATGTTTACTACATAATTTACTGTTTTGTTTGGGTGATGATGATTTTATGAGCCTATTGGCTAGCCGCTTGGCTTTTTCTTTTTCTTTTTGAGATTAGAAGGACCGGGGAAGCTATTTGAAATTCCCCGATGCTCCCGGTGCAGGGGAGGTTATGGCGAAATTTTTCGAAAATTTAGGGTGTTAGCCAAATTTTGAAAATTTGAAAATTCTCAGAAACTGAAAAGTTAGAGAATGGAAGCCAAATCGAGCGTAGAGTTGATTAATCAAACCACTTTCGACTTTGTTCCTTTTCGGGGACGAAAAGTTTTAAGTGGGGGAAATTGTAATAACCCGGAAATTCTGGGCCAGTTTAAAATTTTTATTTTGGCAAATATAGCGAATTTTCTATATTTAAAATAGATTATTTTAAATAAAATCAACGGGAAATTTAATTTGAATATTATTCGAGCGTATATATTATACGCGTCGTCGTTAGAATATAAATATTTATATATAATTATAAATAGAATTGAAAATGGCGTGGTAGTTCGATAATTTGATTTCTAACTTCAATTGAATGTACCGGGAGCAAAACAATCCGAATTTTAGTGAAACCAAAAACATTAGGATCTAATTGATGATATCTTTCCAACGAATCCGAAAAAACAAAATTTCATAGCGGGAATCAAAAGATATGTCCAGTTGAAAATTCTGAATAGTCGCTATGGAATTCAGGCCCTTGAAAATGGACATTTTGCAAACGACCTCGGATTTCGACGAAACCACTTTTGTTGGGTCCGTGATGTCAAGTTATTGCTAGGTTTCAAATTTCATAATTTTTCGAATCAATATGTGAGCACGGAAAAGGAAAATGCGTTTGACCTGTTTCAGTTGATTTTAATCGACTGGAAATTGACCATTTTTCATACGGTCTCAGAATTCGACGAAACTAGTTTTGTCAGGACCGTATCGTCAATACGAAGCTAGAAAATAATTTTCTGAAATTTTTCTAGTTAGTATGTGACCCCGGTAATTTGAAATGTACGTTTAAAATTCAATATAGTAATTTAAATGTAAATTCAACAGAAACTAATCGAAACGGTCAAATCAGCTTGCGATACATATCCCATTGTGTTCAGAATGAGGGTAGAACGCTATGGACGACAGGCGGTGGGCCTCGTTTCGAGGTCGTATGTAAAAGTCAACTTTTTGAAAATTAATATAATAAATAAATAAATAAATAAATAAATAAATAAAACCCTCTTCCCTTTTTATACGCTGGCCCCCCCGTTAAACTTAAGTCAGTAAAAAAAAAAAGGAAAAAAATGGAAACCTCGATCGGCCGCCCCCTCCCTAGGTGGCGTCGCCGCCGGCGCCAAACCCACCACCGAACCCTCGCCCCACTCTCCTCCTGCTCGACGCGAAGACCCTTCCCCATCGCGAAACGAAAACCGACGATGTGAGAGCTGGAGACCTCATCCTCAACCTCCGCCGCCGCCTGCACCCTCAGACGACCCCGCACCTCCTCCACCTGAGCGCCGGCAAGTAGCTTCCTCCCCCCCCTTTCGGTCGACGAACGGAAATATTCCCCCCTTCTCTCGCAATGTAAGTTTTTATTCTTATATTTATATTTTAATTAAAATCTGAGTATTATATGTTAAAATATATGTTTTTAAATCAATTTTTGTTGTTGTTAAGAATATATTTTTAAAATCAGTTTGTAAACTATAAAAGCTTTGATTTTTGAGCAAAGTAAAAATTCGATTTTTATATATTGAATTGCAAAGTAAAGGAAAGATTTTTATTCGTTCATTAGCTATGAAAAAGAAGTGATTTTTAATAATAAAAATATGATTTTTATATTTTTAAAGTATTAAAAATATGATTTTTATATTTTTAAAGTATTAAAAATATAATCTTTACTATATAGAAGATGTAAAAATATGATTTTTGGTTAGGTAGAGAATTAAAAATATAATTTTTACATGATAGGAATATTGAAAATATCATCTTTATATGTGTAGAAAAATAAAAATGAGATTTTTATAAAGATGAAATCTTTAAATTTGAAAGGGCGAAGTCTATGTTTTTATAAAGGCGAAATCTTTATATGGAAAATAGCGTGATATAATTTTTATCTATATAACATAGCAGTAAAAATTCGATTTTTATATATTGAATAACGGAATAAAAATTCGATTTTTAAATGTAGGAAGCGATTATAAAAATATGATTTTTATTTTAAAGACATCAGAAAATATAAAAATGTGTGATTTTTATATATGTAGTGGCTACGGGCAACGAAGATGACGAAGATGCGATAGCGATGAAGATTTCTATCAATGAAGTGCCGTGGAGCTAGGATAGCTATAAGTGAGAATTTCTCACCTTTCAATTTCATTTTTTAAGTTATATATATATATATATATATATATATATACTAGGATGTAGACGGTGTTTAGTAGCACCCGACACAATCGTCCACAGACCATGGACTTGTTTGTTTGGTTGCATAGATTAGTTGGATTATTTGATTGAAATTGAATTGTTTGGTGAAATGAATGGATTTGATTGATGTGTGAATGGCGTGGGCCTTCACTAGACCGGGGATAAGGCTAGGCCTCGTCCCGTTTCTAGTATCGTGCCGTTATGCCGCCGAAATTTTCTAAAATAAGTTAGAAAAATAAAAATATCATTTTATTTAAAGAATGAACTGAATAGAAATTCATATGTTGGAATAAAATGTTTTGTCGTTAATAATATAATTTTTAACGTGAATGTGAATAAATAAATATTCATTTACAAACCAGACGGTTTGTTTATGTACACCTATTTGAAGGACATTGATTAGGTCGATAAATTTTACACATCGCCCAACTGCACAAATAAAATATGCGTTTGATTGTTTGAAACCCCACACGGGTGTTGGGATGAAATTTGAATTTCACTCATCCTGATTGATTTAATATGTCGATCGATTGATTGACAGGTTGTTATAAGCGTTAGATATCTATATTTGATGCTTATACAGTGTAGTGCACTTTGGTTGATGGTTAATTATTTTTCAATGCTATTATATACATGTGTTGTATGAAAATCCATATAATTAATTTTATATGGTGATTGATTGGGCCTCATTCCAATTTAGAAAATAAAGATTAATATAAAATAAAGGTACATGTGTTGACAGTACTCATCCATTGAGATTGGTCATGTGTTGAACGAAATATTTTAGTAATAAAATTTACATCTCTATCAATATAAAATAAAGTTTCATGTGTTGACAGTACTCATCCATTGAGATTGGTCATGCGTTGAACGAAATATTTTAGTAATAAAATTTACATCTCTATCAATATAAAATAAAGGTTCATGTGTTGACAGTACTCATCCATTGAGATTGGTCTTGTGTTGAACGAAATATTTTAGTAATAAAATTTACATCTCTATCAATATAAAATAAAGGTTCATGTGTTGACAGTACTCATCCATTGAGATTGGTCATGTGTTGAACGAATTATTTTGATAATAACAACTATTTTGAAAAAGAAATATTTGAAATAGAATATTTGAAAATAGAAATTTATGAAGCCTTGTTGATTAGATTGACGCCATTTTGACGTGAACGATATTTATATCGATTTTATTCATTTTGAAATGAATTGAATTAAAAATGATTTTGAAATGAATTGAATTAAAAACGATTTCGAAATGAATTGAATTGAAAACGATTTCGAAATGAATTGAATTGAAAACGATTTCGAAATGAATTGAATTGAAAACGATTTCGAAATGAATTGAATTGAAAACGATTTCGAAATGAATTGAATTGAAAGCGAATTGAAATGAATTCAAATTGAATTGAAATTTGAATTGAATAGAAATGAATTTTAAAACGAATTTATAAAGAAGAACTCAATTTTGATTTGAATTGAAAAGGAAGTTGAAATTGCTTTTGAAACGAATTTAAAACTATTTATATAATTCGTTTTAAATAGAAATCGACGAAATATATATTATATATATTATATATATAATATAATGGCCTGAATAGAACGCGCCGCGCCGCGGCAGTTCGTGAATTTCGACCATTTATTTCAAACGGACATTACGGGAGATCCGACCGTCGGATTCTCCTAAAACCGGAACCGTTGGGTTCGTATCGAAAAGAGCTTTCTAACGAATGTTAGAAATTCGAAATCTAACGGTTGGATTTGGAGATACGTCCAAATCAAATTCGAAAAAGGTCGCTGAAAGTGCATTTCGATGGCCGTTGTTGGAAATCGACTGTACGGGCCTTGATAAAATTATTAAAAATAGTAATAATTTGTGTAAAATCATAAGAAATGATTGAGAAAGAATTGGGATGAAAAACTCCATATTTGAAAAGATAAAAATAGATTTTTATCGAAATGAACTAGTTTTGAACTAGAATTATAATTCTATTTATTTTTAAATAAATAAATTGAATTTGAAAAGGGTTTTAAAAATAACCAGAATTTTCAATGATTGCATTGGAGTAGATTTGAATCGAAATTGTCTTCGGAATATTTCAATGTTGGAATTCGTGATTATACAGATGTTGTTATGGAAATTTGAAAGATATATATATATATCGTTATCTCCAATACGACATTTGTTAATCGTAGAATTTGATATTGAATATATGCCGATATATTTTCTATTCAGAGCCTTGTATTGAATATCAAATGTGATTTGGGTTTGTCGTGAATGGTGTCTTCACTAACACTGTTCTTGAACCCAGTTGAGAAAAGATTAAATCTTTTTATTTAGATTTAATGAAGTGTACCAATTAAATAATATTTAATTGGAATTGAATTGATATTAATTTTTGGGTTTATCGTGGACAGTGTTTTAAATAAAACTCGTTCTTTAACCCGATAATTAATGAAAGGGGATTTTGGGTTTATCGTGAACTGTGTTTTAAATGACACTGATTCTTTAACCCAGTTAACGATTAAAACTAAGTGGAGTTTTAATGAATCTTTAATTAGATTGAAGTAATCGAAATGGAGTATCACCAGTTTTGCTCTATGTGATAGTTAAATCTTTAATTAGATTTGAACGTGAAATGGTAATTGAATTTACCAATAACACCGTGGTGTTAGATATGAAGTATAACCAGTTTTACTTCATGGGATGAATAGGTTGGGATTGAGAAATTAAAACCAATGATTACTTCGGTAAGGTTCGTTAATCTCGACTAGTTGAATCGAAATTCAAAAGATGATTAAAGAATAAATTCAAGGAATTTATCCTTGATAAAATTAATGGGAACCTTTCCCTATAAATGTGAAATTTAGAAACTAACTGTCGGTTAGCTAAGCAGAATGGTTTCCTGGATTTTGATCTGATGTTGGTTTCGGCCTTCGGGGTTAATATTTGGGGAATTATTATAACAACCCGTACTTTCAATAAACTGTTATAACATAAATCGAGGCAGAATTTAATTCAAAAATCAGAATCAGGGGAAACGGGCTATGCCATTGCGTTCGTCTCGGAAAAATACGCGAAATAGAGTCCGAGTTTTCGAAAATCGGAGTCCGTATGACCCAGTTAAGGCCCATTGAAGTTTTCAGAAATTTCTATGCTAAAAACAGATTTAAATTTTAAATTAAAAACCAGGATTAGGGCTAATCGGGGTTAGGCGGGAAAATTCCCGCCAGGGCCCCCATGTCGACAGGCATGTCGACAGGGGTCCTATGGTGTCGACTGCCCTGTCGACAGCCCTGTCGACAGGGGGTAAGCAGGCAGTTTTGCCTGGCGCGCCACTTTGATTTGGGCTTGGTCTTGTGGCTTGGTTCTAGAGAATTCCGAGATCTGACGGGCCAAAACTAACCTAGGGTTAATCCTAGGGCTAAAAACACTCTAATCTTCTATAAATATACCCCTAATCCTACCCTAAAGCCTCATTAATCAATCTAGCAACTAAACTATGTCAAATTGAATCCTCAAATGGCCTCCACCTAAAACCTAGCCTCCACCTTCCTCAAAGTTTAATCCTATGAAGATAAGATGATCATACAACCTTTTCTATGTTGTATGAATGCTTAATAACTTGCATACTTCATTAAGTTGCAAGTTTGATTTGCTAAGTTTGTGTTTTTGGGATTTTGCAAAAGGGTTTTCTTATTTGAAGCTTTGTTTTGGGGTTTTAAAGGGCTTCTTCATCTTATTTGGTGGATTTGTGACTTGTTTATATTTGTAAGCCCTCTTACCTTCACTTTACAAACTCTAAAGTTAATATGTGGTGAAAGTTGAGATTTATGTGAGTTTAGTTGATTATGCATGCTTATGCGAACTCACTAGGCCATGTTTTATATGTTTCATAAGTTATGCATGCTTATGCGGACTCACTATGTCATGTTTTATATGTTTCATAAGTTATGCATGCTTATGCGAACTCACTATACCATGTTTTACATGTTTCATAAGTTATGCATGCATATGTGAGTTTACTATGCCATGTTCTACATGTTTAATGGATTATGCATGCTTATGCAAGTTCACCTTATCATGTTGTACATGTTTTATGGGTTATGCATGTTTATGCAAGTTCACCTTACCATGTTATGCAAGTTTAATGGGTTATGCATGACTATGCAAGTTCACCTTACCATGTTATGCATATTTAATAAGCTATGCATGTTTATGCTAGTTCACTATGACATGATTTGCAATTTTAGCATGTATGCATGTTTATTATGATATGTGAAGTGCATCATGTATGTTATGCCAAGTTACCTTTTTATACCCTTATGCGTTATGACGAATATGTAAGCGAGATAATGACGTTGGGAGGGTTTGGGTAAACTTAAAAACACATGAAGCTAAAAGATTGGGAATTTACCTGTTAAGTTAGGTCTACCCCTTGGGAATTTACCTATTAAGTTAGGTCTACCCAAGTATATGTTAACTTGTAAATATGTTTTAAAGTGGACATGACATTAGATAACATGATATGGCCAACTCGAGGTTAGACCTAGTGGTGGTGTAAATCTTCCCAGGTAACCACAACGTGGGGTCTAATGTGGGTAGTTGGTCATGTTGCACCATAAGACCCGAGGTTAGACCTAGACGTGGTGTAAATCTTCCCAGGTAACCACGGATGTCTAATGTGAGAGGTTGGGTGCGTTAAGTAATTAATGCCTCATGATTAGGGTTAAGTCATGGCCCACTAATACTTAACCAATAATGGGGACGCGAGGATTAGATGGGGTTAAGTGGTTACACTTAACTAATTTAATCCATGATTAGTGAGGGGTTAAAACCACACTTAACCCTCTTAGAAACCCTAGCAACGTGGTTTGTTCCAGCAGTAATCCCAGTTTGGTATCACTACAACCCTACAGCTAGGTTAGGGCGGGGCACGATTACTGGACTGATGTATGCGACCAAAGCGACGGCTGAGTGGTACAGCGGTGCGGGTCCGACGGGCTACGGACGTGCACGTAGTCCGATGTTGGACAAACTCGAGGCACGGGTACCAGTAGGCTTAGACTGTGCATTATTGCTTAGGTGTCTGGGGTTGACACCTTAGGGCTTGATACACCCGAAGGTGGACCCAGCACAGTCTGACTACATCCATGTGGGCCGTATGGACACCAACACTTGACGTGTTAGGTTTATAGGGAGCCGATCGACTAGACCGTTGGGCTGGACCTTATACTAAGGTCACTTCATGTTATTGGGCCAAAGTTTGGGCGAAGGGATCAAGATCTGTTTTGTGGGTTTGCTAGTACACTGTGGTGCAAAGTTTAATCTCGTCTATGTGATGTCACCTTTATCTATTGCCAGTATGTTCATCTCAGTTTCCATCATACTGTTAACTTTATTAGTTTATAGACTGATCGTAGTAGGGCTTACCAGTCTTTTTGACTGACCTGTTTTCTTTCGCTTCTTTTCTTCCGTTCCCCCCCCCCCACAGGTTCTCAGGGAGGGGCTACATCTGCTTAGTGGATCTTTGGCTTGCTTGTTGGATTGCTCATGTATGGATCTGAGCTAGCTGTGGCTTATCTTTTATTTCTGGGGATTAGTACTGATGTTATACCATGTATTTTGTTATCACGTATCTAGACTTATGTTGTATTTTGGATCATGACATTTTGATATTATGTACTTGACTATGTCGGTTTTCTAAAATGATGATGATGGTTTTTTATCTGCTACCGCTGCTTTACTTATATTTATTTTCATATATTCTGTCTTGCGATATCTCTGTGCATGTTTACCTCCACAATAGCGCCCCTCCAAAGCTAGTACATTCTAAGGAGTGATCCTAGTGGAGGTGGGGTGTTACATTTGGTATCAGAGCACAAGGTTAACAAGATTGAACAAAACTTTTGAAAAAAAAACCCCTTTTGAAAAACTATTTTCAAAAACCTACTAAGTATTTTCCAAAATAAAGTCCAGATTATTTTAAGGCTAATCCCCAAAAGCCATCAGCGTTATCCTTCGTTCCCTTGACCTAATCTTATCTTATCTTTCGTTTCAGTATGGCTGAGAATCTTGACATCCCAGATGGAGTGAACGTACCACTCTGGTATAGGAGACTTCTAGAAGCTAGGGCGGCAGCTGGTCCCGCCAACCCTACTCCCACTCCTCCTCCTGTAGTTGAGAATCCTATCCCTAATATCCCTCCTCCGGTGGTTCCTGCTCCCCCTCCTCCAGCAGTTAATATTCCCCCTCCCGTTGCTAATGTCCCTCCCCCTCCCGTTGCTGAGGCTCCTCTTCCTCCTCCTCCCCCTCAGCATCCTCAGATTGAGTTTACAAAGGTTTGTAAAGACTTCAAGGCAATGGGAGGCAAGAATTTCCTAGGCACGGAATCTTTCGTTGAAGCTAGGAATTGGCTGAAAGACACGGAGGACTTGTTTGCTATCTTTGGGATTGATGACGAGAGGAAGATCTTATTGACAGTATGGCTTTTGAAGGATGAGGCGGCCTATTGGTGGGAGGTCACCAATGGGACGAGGCCCGTTGAGACTTGGGCCGATTTGAGGGCTAGATTTGTGACCAAGTTTCTATCTTCAGCTGAGGCGAATTTACAGATGGAGAAGTTCATTGCATTAAAGCAAGGTGATATGTCTGTCAAGGAGTATGTGAACAAGTTTAATCAGCTGGCCCGTTTTGGTTTGGATATGGTGAACACTCCGGAGAAGAAAGCTCTTCGATTTGCTAGAGGGTTGAATGAGCCGCTACAGGGCTTGGCGATGTCACATATTCCGCATGGAGCAACTTTTGAGAGTTTGGTAAATATGGCTCTGCTTCAGGGAGATGGGAAGAAAGAAGTCAAGTCGAGTGATACTCAAGTAAAGAAGACCGATTCTCAAGGCAAAGGCAATCAAGGCGGTCAAAGCAGCCAGGGGAATCAGGGCAAGAACAAGAAGGGCAACAATAAAGGCAAGGGAAAGTGCAATTACTGTGGCATAGCTGG
This sequence comes from Allium sativum, assembly GCA_030737875.1. Lineage (NCBI taxonomy): Eukaryota > Viridiplantae > Streptophyta > Magnoliopsida > Asparagales > Amaryllidaceae > Allium > Allium sativum. The sequence goes on along the minus strand of CM060909.1, from coordinate 579,636,875 downwards.
GCACTTTGCTAAGGATTGCAGGAAGAAGAAAAGGAAGCTTAGTGGTGGATGCTTTTCTTGTGGGGAGACTGGGCACTTCAGCAAAGAATGCCCAAAGAAGAATGGACAGGCTGGATCTTCAGGAGGGCAAGTTCATGCTCTCAATGCCGCTTCAGTTCCCGAGCGAGGTAGTGTTTCTGTTGAGAACCTTGTTTATATCTCTGATCTTCCAGTACGTACCTTGTTTGATTCCGGTGCATCACATAGCTTTATTTCATCTGATCTTGTTGATAGCTTGCACCTTAGTACTAGCTTAGTGGATGATCCCGTTTGTGTTTCGAATCCCATTGGGGGTTCTGCTCATCTATCTATGATATGTGAGGATCTGAGGATCTCTATACTCAGCGTAGAGTTCTTGTGTAGTGCGTATGTTCTAGGTTTCAGGGGATACGGATTGATCTTGGGCATGGATTGGCTGTCTAGATATGGAGCCATTCTGGATTGTGAGCATAGGGTTGTAAGGCTTGTGACTCGCCTGGGCAACACCTTAGAGATTTCATGCAATCCGAAGAATCCCGTCATGTTATGCTATCTAGAATCTCTCGACTCATCAGAGGAGGCCCTTCAGTCTGTAAGGGTGGTCCGAGATTATCCAGATGTTTTTGAAGAAGTTAAGGGGTTGCCCCCTAAACGAGAGATTGACTTTCGCATCTATCTGGTAGATAATGCTAAGCCTGTTTCTTTGCCCGTTCGGCATATGGCTCCGCGTGAGAGACGGGAGCTGAGCAAGCAAGTGAAAGAATTGCTTGAGAAGAACTTCATCAGAAGGAGTATATCCGAATGGGGAGCGCCTGTGGTGTTTGCAACTAAGGCAGATGGCTCTCTTCGACTCTGTGTGGATTATAGAGAATTGAATAAGCTGACTAAGAAGAACCGACACCCGTTACCAAGGATCGATGATCTCTTTGATCAGCTTGTTGGTGCTTCTGTTTTCTCTCAGCTTGATCTTGCTACGGGTTTTCATCAGCTCAGAGTGGCTGAAGATAGTATAGACAAGACTGCATTCAGAACTCCAGACGGATTCTTTGAATGGCTTGTTATGCCGTTCGGTTTGACGAATGCACCCGCGTATTTTGTGGATTTGATGAGTAGGGTGTTTCGGGAGTTCTTGAATAAGTTTGTCGTGGTCTTTGTGGATGATATTCTGGTCTTCTCCAAGGATGAGGAAGAGCATGCGAGGCACCTAGTAGAGGTGATGGACACACTCAGAGCACACCAGTTAAAAGACAAGTTCTCCAAGTGCCACTTTTGGAGAAGGGAAGTCAGATTTCTTGGGCATATCGTATCCAAGCAAGGCTTGGCGGTGGATCCCGCTAAGGTGGTTGCAGTTCAGGATTGGAAGACTCCAAGGAGTGCAACCGAGGTGAGAAGCTTTCTGGGTCTTGCGGGTTTTTACCGGAAGTTCATCAAGGACTTTGCGAAGATATCCGCTCCTCTTACTAAGTTGACGAAGAAGAACTTAGTCTTTGCTTGGGATATGGATTGTGAGCTTGCTTTTCAGAGACTCAAGAGAGCCCTTACCTCCGCACCAGTTCTAGCCTTACCCGATGGTGGTAAGATATTTACCGTGTACACTGATGCATGTGGCACGGGATTGGGTGCCATTCTGATGCAACAGGGCAGAGTTATATGTTTTGGTGGGAGGCAACTTAAGGTGCATGAGAGGAATTATCCCACTCATGATCTAGAGCTGGCAGCGATTGTATATGCACTCAAGGCTTGGTGTCATTATCTTCTGGGAGAGAGATTTGAGCTATATACTGATCATAAGTCTTTGAAGTATCTCTTTTCGCAGAAGGATCTGAACTTAAGGCAGCAGAGATGGATGGAATTCTTGGCTTCCTATGATTTTGAGATATCCTATACCCCTGGCAAGGGGAATGTTGTAGCGGATGCGTTGAGTAGGAAAAGGTTGACACTAAGTCCTCTATTTGTTGAGATGAAGAATTTAGAGTTCTTGGCGACCTTTGATTTCTCTTTGGCAATGGAGTCGGTGACCGGTTCCTTGGCATCTTTAGAGCTCAGGCCTACCCTTCTAGATCAAGTTGGGGCTTCGCAAAAGGAAGACCCTCAGATAATTGAGATCATGGATAAGCTGGTTCGAGGGGAGACATCTAGTCACCTTGCTCGATATTCTATAGACGATAAGGGTTGGCTGAGGAGAGACGGAAGGCTTTGTGTTCCGATGGTAGAAGACTTGGTGAGGAAAGTTCTTGAGGAAGCACATCGCTCCAAGATGACTATACATCCAGGTGGTGATAAGATGTATAAGGACATGAAGCGCGTTTTCTTCTGGCCTGGAATGAAGAAGGAGGTGGCGGAGTTTGTCTCGAGATGTGTTATTTGTCAGAGAGTAAAAGCTGAGTCGAAGAAGCCCGGTGGGCTATTACATCCGCTAGAGGTCCCGCTATGGAAGTGGGAGAGCATTTCTATGGACTTTATTGTTGGGCTTCCAAGGTCCAGGAAGGGGAATACGAGCATATGGGTCATTGTGGATAGGCTCACGAAGAGTGCTCATTTTATCCCAGTGAAGAGCAAAAGGACCGCATCTGGACTAGCATCAGTATATCTTCGTGAGATAGTGCGACTACATGGAGTCCCTTCCAGCATAGTCAGTGACCGAGACCCCATCTTTACTAGTCAGTTCTGGAACAGTTTGCAGGAGGCTATGGGCACGAAATTGAACCTGAGTACGGCCTATCACCCACAAACAGACGGCCAAACAGAAAGGGTGAATAGGGTACTTGAGGACCTGTTGAGGCTTTGCATTCTGGATTTTGGTGGTGCTTGGGAAGACCATCTTCCTCTTGTTGAGTTTGCATATAACAACAGTTATCAGGCGAGCATAGGGATGGCACCATTTGAAGCTTTGTATGGGAGGCCGTGCAAGTCACCTACATGTTGGTGGGAGTCCACGGATAAGCTTATACTTGGACCCGACATGATTAGGGATACATCCGAGAAGGTCGAGTTGATTAGAAGACGGATGAAAGCGGCCCAAGACCGGCAGAAATCCTATGCTGACAGGCGAAGGTCCGAATTGGAGTTTGAGGTTGGGGACAAGGTTTTCGTAAAGGTTTCTCCTTTACGGAATGTGGTCCGATTTGGAGCTGTTGGGAAGCTAGCACCGAGATTTGTTGGACCCTTCCCTATCATTGAGAGAATTGGGAAGATGGCTTATAAAGTGCAATTGCCCGAAAAATTGTCCGGAGTGCATAATGTCTTTCATGTCTCGCATCTCCGAAAGTGCTTACATGAGTCCGCTGAGGTGGTTGAACCTAGCATTCTTGAAGACGTGGAAGTAGAGAAAGAAGCAACTTTAAGGAGAGCTCCGATTCGTATTATGGGGACAGAGACCAAGAAGCTAAGGAATCGTGAGGTCAGATTGGTGAAAGTTCAATGGGGTGAAGCCGAAGAGGACGCAACTTGGGAAACCGAAGAGAAGATGCGTGGGCTTTATCCATTCCTTTTCGAGGGTACACTCTCAATCTCTTTTCTTTGTTTAGCATATCTTTCTCTTTGCTATCCATGTTTATCTAGTTCATCGTGTCTATCTTATCATGAGAACCTTAGGTAGAAACCCTTTGGATGAAACATGTGTTTGAAACATGTTATGTTTGATGGTTGCGAGTGGTTGCAAGTGTTTGCAAGTGGTTACTCGTGGATGCATGATACACATTAGGCACTAGATCGGCTCACACACTCCTCATATTGCATGTGCATGAGTGTTTATGCTTATTCTTGAATGGAATTTGTATGTAATCACATGGATGTTGCATATTGATGTATGATTGAGCACGCATGTAGATATTATACATTATGTTAGGGATTTGCATACATATGGATACATTTCACTAAAATATTTTGCATTGATCTTTGCATTAGATAGGTACATATACACACACTTCTGCATGTGTTCATACAGCATTTAGAATACTTTAAGGACAATGATTGCTCGTGGATGATGTTTTGAGTAGATGGATGTTGGATGGTAGGATATGTTCTTCCTAACTTGAAGATTTCGGGGACGAAATCCTTTAAGGAGGGGAGAATATAACAACCCGTACTTTCAATAAACTGTTATAACATAAATCGAGGCAGAATTTACTTCAAAAATCAGAATCAGGGGAAATGGGCTATGCCATTGCGTTCGTCTCGGAAAAATACGCGAAATAGAGTCCGAGTTTTCGAAAATCGGAGTCCGTATGACCCAGTTAAGGCCATTGAAGTTTTCAGAAATTTCTATGCTAAAAACAGATTTAAATTTTAAATTAAAAACCAGGATTAGGGCTAATCGGGGTTAGGCGGGAAAATTCCCGCCAGGGCCCCCATGTCGACAGGCATGTCGACAGGGGTCCTATGGTGTCGACTGCCCTGTCGACAGCCCTGTCGACAGGGGGTAAGCAGGCAGTTTTGCCTGGCGCGCCACTTTGATTTGGGCTTGGTCTTGTGGCTTGGTTCTAGAGAATTCCGAGATCTGACGGGCCAAAACTAACCTAGGGTTAATCCTAGGGCTAAAAACACTCTAATCTTCTATAAATATACCCCTAATCCTACCCTAAAGCCTCATTAATCAATCTAGCAACTAAACTATGTCAAATTGAATCCTTAAATGGCCTCCACCTAAAACCTAGCCTCCACCTTCCTCAAAGTTTAATCCTATGAAGATAAGATGATCATACAACCTTTTCTATGTTGTATGAATGCTTAATAACTTGCATACTTCATTAAGTTGCAAGTTTGATTTGCTAAGTTTGTGTTTTTGGGATTTTGCAAAAGGGTTTTCTTATTTGAAGCTTTGTTTTGGGGTTTTAAAGGGCTTCTTCATCTTATTTGGTGGATTTGTGACTTGTTTATATTTTTAAGCCCTCTTACCTTCACTTTACAAACTCTAAAGTTAATATGTGGTGAAAGTTGAGATTTATGTGAGTTTAGTTGATTATGCATGCTTATGCGAACTCACTAGGCCATGTTTTATATGTTTCATAAGTTATGCATGCTTATGCGGACTCACTATGTCATGTTTTATATGTTTCATAAGTTATGCATGCTTATGCGAACTCACTATACCATGTTTTACATGTTTCATAAGTTATGCATGCATATGTGAGTTTACTATGCCATGTTCTACATGTTTAATGGATTATGCATGCTTATGCAAGTTCACCTTATCATGTTGTACATGTTTTATGGGTTATGCATGTTTATGCAAGTTCACCTTACCATGTTATGCAAGTTTAATGGGTTATGCATGACTATGCAAGTTCACCTTACCATGTTATGCATATTTAATAAGCTATGCATGTTTATGCTAGTTCACTATGACATGATTTGCAAGTTTAGCATGTATGCATGTTTATTATGATATGTGAAGTGCATCATGTATGTTATGCCAAGTTACCTTTTTATACCCTTATGCGTTATGACGAATATGTAAGCGAGATAATGACGTTGGGAGGGTTTGGGTAAACTTAAAAACACATGAAGCTAAAAGATTGGGAATTTACCTATTAAGTTAGGTCTACCCCTTGGGAATTTACCTATTAAGTTAGGTCTACCCAAGTATATGTTAACTTGTAAATATGTTTTAAAGTGGACATGACATTAGATAACATGATATGGCCAACTCGAGGTTAGACCTAGTGGTGGTGTAAATCTTCCCAGGTAACCACAACGTGGGGTCTAATGTGGGTAGTTGGTCATGTTGCACCATAAGACCCGAGGTTAGACCTAGACGTGGTGTAAATCTTCCCAGGTAACCACGGATGTCTAATGTGAGAGGTTGGGTGCGTTAAGTAATTAATGCCTCATGATTAGGGTTAAGTCATGGCCGACTAATACTTAACCAATAATGGGGACGCGAGGATTAGATGGGGTTAAGTGGTTACACTTAACTAATTTAATCCATGATTAGCGAGGGGTTAAAACCACACTTAACCCTCTTAGAAACCCTAGCAACGTGGTCTGTTCCAGCAGTAATCCCAGTTTGGTATCACTACAACCCTACAGCTAGGTTAGGACGGGGCACGATTACTGGACTGATGTAAGCGACCAAAGCGACGGCTGAGTGGTACAGCGGTGCGGGTCCGGCGGGCTACGGACGTGCACGTAGTCCGATGTTGGACAAACTCGAGGCACGGGTACCAGTAGGCTTAGACTGTGCATTATTGCTTAGGTGTCTGGGGTTGACACCTTAGGGCTTGATACACCCGAAGGTGGACCCAGCACAGTCTGACTACATCCATGTGGGCCGTATGGACACCAACACTTGACGTGTTAGGTTTATAGGGAGCCGATCGACTAGACCGTTGGGCTGGACCTTATACTAAGGTCACTTCATGTTATTGGGCCAAAGTTTGGGCGAAGGGATCAAGATCTGTTTTGTGGGTTTGCTAGTACACTGTGGTGCAAAGTTTAATCTCGTCTATGTGATGTCACCTTTATCTATTGCCAGTATGTTCATCTCAGTTTCCATCATACTGTTAACTTTATTAGTTTATAGACTGATCGTAGTAGGGCTTACCAGTCTTTTTGACTGACCTGTTTTCTTTCGCTTCTTTTCTTCCGTTCCCCCCCCCCACAGGTTCTCAGGGAGGGGCTACATCTGCTTAGTGGATCTTTGGCTTGCTTGTTGGATAGCTCATGTATGGATCTGAGCTAGCTGTGGCTTATCTTTTATTTCTGGGGATTAGTACTGATGTTATACCATGTATTTTGTTATCACGTATCTAGACTTATGTTGTATTTTGGATCATGACATTTTGATATTATGTACTTGACTATGTCGGTTTTCTGAAATGATGATGATGGGTTTTTATCTGCTACCGCTGCTTTACTTATATTTATTTTCATATATTCTGTCTTGCGATATCTCTGTGCATGTTTACCTCCACAATAGCGCCCCTCCAAAGCTAGTACATTCTAAGGAGTGATCCTAGTGGAGGTGGGGTGTTACAATTATTCTCTTGATTAATTTACGGTTAGTGACTGATGAATTGGAATGAGGCGTATGTTGTGTTTGTGTAACACTTATTTAAAATATACGCGAGTTATTTGGAAAGACCGGGTTTATCCCATTCTGAATAACTGATACGACGATAAGTCGAAGATGAAGATGGTGGTCGAAGACCAGAAGTCTTCACGTCGTTTGGGTGATTACTGATGATCTTGATTGGGCTGTACACCCAAGAAGATGGAAACAGTTGGTGATCGTCCAGACGTACTTGGAGATCGATGGATATGCGGGGTACTAGGTGCCTCCGGTTTCGTTCAGACCCAGAACGGACTTGTAAATGGACTGTGTGTCTGACATTGGATTTTAGTCCGTGTGATTGATCTCTATTAAATATATATCTGTTTGGCGGCGGAGAATTTATTCTCTTGCTTAACGCCCTTCTCTGAGACGTACGAGCTCAGGGGTTATATATTGATGGATATCAATCGCATGGAGTGAATTGCCTGTGTGGCATGCCTAAGTGGAAATTGATCGAGGCTTCTGTTGAAAAGCAAAGTCTTGTGGTGATGATCAAGGCACGGCCTTTGTGGCATAGCTTTGTGTAACGTTTACTTCGCGAGTTTCACACCCGGTTTGAACCAAAAACGGGAGACGGACCTCAGGGAGGGCATGCGTTTCTTTCTAGTTAAAAGTGGCATCAGTTGTTTTACACGCCCTGACGAGTTTGACTTATGTGGTTGTTGCTGTTGCGAGGCGCCTTGGTTTGATCGGACGATCCGGGTCCGATGGAGTCATTCGTTGGCTCATTTACGCCCCATAGGGCGGGGGAACGCATGTTCAGGGTTTAAGTTTAATCCACATCGGTGGACCGGCCCTGTCGCTCCAAGGTCACTCGAGCTCTGACCTGTGGCTCGGGCTAGAGAGTCACGAATCGGTTGAGGACTATCTTTTGCCTCGGTTCATAGATGGAAACCCAATTTCCAAATACGTGACTTTGCGATTTTGATTGTATAACCTATATATGGCGACATAGTGGTATGGGGCATTCATGCCGCCTATGATTGATATTTATGATTTGAAGTTGTTTTATACACTATGCACTTATAATAGTATCAAATGATTTGTTTTAAACGTATCAAGCATTCTTGGCTATTATAAGGTAAAAACCCTATCCCCCGGCTTGCGTTGCATTGTGTGATAGGACCTGGGTCTTATAATAGCTTCATTTTTCTTTATTTAGCATTGCGTTGTTGTTTTACGCACTGGTATTCTTGGGAGGAAACCCGTTCCGTGTTATACGGCGTGGTCCCATGATTTACCTAACTTTAAAAATAAAGATTAACTGTTTTAGTTCTCACACAAGTCCCATGACTGACCTGGAGTTTATTGTTTTGACCTAAACTCTAGGTGCCCCTATTTTGACACGGGCAGCTAGTAGTTTTGGTTTTGCAGATTTATATTCACAGGATCCTGGTTTACAGCTGGAATGATATCCGGAAAGCTTTGTATCCGTATATCTCCTTCTAGTTGTGTATTGTATTATTTTCCGCTGCGATGTATTTAAATGTAATTTAAATCTCTGATATTTCTGTGTAATATTCTTTTATACTCTGTATATTCTTGTAATCTGATGCATTGTTGTAATATACAGTGAAATGTTCTTTTGTATGCGTTCTGTTGTGGCTTGTTCTCGAATTATCCGACGCTTTCCTTTACGGGGAAGTTACGGGTTTTCACATTTTGACTCAACAGGAACCGCACAACGTGAAGACCCTCAGCTAGTAGATGTGATAGATAAGCTGATTACGGATGAGACTTCGAGTCATATGAATAGATACTCCATCGATGATAAGGGATGGTTGAGACGGGATGGAAGGCTATGCGTCCCACAAGTAAGAGATTTAGTGAAAACGGTTCTAGAAGAAGCACACCATTCAAAGCTGACCATACACCTAGGCGGAGACAAAATGTATCAAGACATCAAAAGAGTTTTCTTTTGGAATGGCATGAAGAGGGACATAGCTGAATTCATTTCTAAGTGCATGATATGCCAGCAGGTCAAGGCGGAGCAAAAGAAGCCTGGTGGTTTTCTTCATCCTCTAGAGGTCCCACGGTGGAAATGGGTAGCATTTCGATGGACTTTATTTGTGGGTTGCCTAGTTCAAGAAGGGGTAATACCAGTATTTGGGTAATAGTTGACCGGCTCACAAAAAGCGCTCACTTTATACCTGTCAAAAGTAGAAGGACTGCCTCATCTCTAGCATCTCTATATCTTAAAGAGATAGTTCGACTGCATGGGATACCTTCCAACATAGTAAGCGATCGAGACCCTATCTTTACAAGCGAGTTCTGGAAGAGTTTGCAAGAGGTTGTAGGCACACAACTATGTTTAAGCACGGCCTACCACCCCCAAACCGATGGACAGACGGAAAGGGTGAACAAAGTCTTAGAAGACCTCTTGAGATTGTGTGTTCTTGACTTTGGAGGGACATAGGAAGATCATCTTCCTCTGGTGGAGTTCGCCTACAACAATAGCTACCAAGCTACAATAGGCATGGCAACCTTCGAAGCCTTATACGGCAGACCGTGTTGATCACCAACTTGTTGGTGGGAATCCACAGATAAGCTTATACTTAGGCCAGACATGATTAGGGAAACCTCAGAAAAGGCGGACCAAATAAGAAGACGAATGAAGACTGCTCAAGATAGACAGAAGTCCTATGCAGATAAAAGAAGGACCGAACTTGAGTTTGAGGTTGGAGACAGAGTGTTCCTTAAAGTATCCCCTTTTAGGAATGTTGTTCACTTTGGATCCAAAGGGAAATTGGCACCTAGATTCATAGGACCATTTCCTATCATTGAAAGAATTGGGATGATGGCCTACAGATTAGAGCAACCTGAAAAGTTGGTTGGAGTTCACAATGTCTTTCATGTTTCTCACCTACGGAAGTGCTTACATGAGTCTACGGAAGTGGTGGAATCGAAGATACTAGAAGAGGTAGAAGAGGTAGAAGTGGAACGAGAAGCAACAGTGAGAAGAATCCCAACTCGTATCTTGGGAACGGAAGTCAAAAAGCTACGCAACCGTGAAGTCAAGCTTGTTAAAGTACAATGGAGTGACAATGAAGAAGACGCGACTTAGGAGACCGAAAGCAAGATACACGCAGCCTACACTTATCCTTTTGAGGGTACATCTTTGGTCTCTCATTTATCATAAGTTTATTCATGCTTAGTTATCTTCTTGGTCCTATTTCTTGATCCTTAGTAGAAATCAATGGATGTAAACATATATTTGTTACATGTTATGGTTGATGGTTGCAAAGTGGTTGCAAGTGATTGCTCGTGGATGCATATGCACATACACATTAGGTTCTAGATTGGCTAAATCACTTTCATATTGCATTTGCATATGAACGCATGAAATTGTATGTGGATTGAAACTTGATGTGTTATCATATGGCGTTGCATTTGTATGAATGATTGTGCACTCATGTAGAATTATAAATAGGAAACATTGCATACATAATGGACTCATGGCACTCTCATGATTCACATTAAGGAGGTCAACTGGATCAGTAGACCGCCTGATTTTGCACTAGCTAAGAGACATATACACACACTCTGCATATGCTCATATGGAATTAGAAGCCTTTTAAGGACAACGGATGCTTGTGGATGATGGATGAGTAGATGGATGATTGGATGTTAAGATGCATTCTTCTAAACTTGAAGATTTCGGGGACGAAATCCTTAAGGAGGGGAGAATGTAACACCCCGAATTTTATGAGAATATTAAAATTAAAAAATTCAAGAACACTTAATTTTTAGAAGAAGAATTAAGTGAAATGGGTTGTGCTATTACGTTCGTCTCAAAATTTTGGTCAAGATAGACATTTGGTTTGCATAAAACGGATACCTTATGATGAAGTTATTAAGCCTTGAAGTTTGTATGCATATGAGAAATATATATATATATATATATATAAATTAAATAAATAAATATGAAAAAAAGTTCAAAACAGTGAATCGGGAGGGGGAATAACTGAACCGGCCCATTTTTGAGGTCGACCCGAGCCTCCTGGGTCGACTAGGGGTTGATTCAGGGTGTTTGGCTGTCAACCCGTAGGCCGATTCGCTCTAAGGCAGATGTGGCATTTGATTGGTTCTGATGGACTCCTTGCTGAGTCATTAGGGCTGATGTGGCTATTCTATCTTGTCTGAATGGCTTTGATTTGCTCTAGGTTAATCTGACGGTTCCTATTAAATCAAACTTCTATATAAGCAACCTAATACCTCAACCCTAAATCATATTAAAAATCAAAACAAGAGCCGTCATGCTGCCGTTGGACAACCTCGAGTAGCCGCCGTTCAACTTAAAGCAAATTAAAAGAGGCAAATCAAATCAAAATTAAACTAAAACAACGATTGTCTACATCAAAGGCGAGCATTTCAACTTCAGAATACAGATTCCAGAAATCAAGATTGTCTTTCGTAAGTGTAGTTATCTTTTAGATGTAAATAAATTTAAGATGTGATTTGATTTAAAGTGAAAAATAGAATTATACCATGTTGTATAATATTGACGATGCTAATTCATTTTTGTTTCTAGTGATGATTTTATCATGAATTGTCTTGGAATGTTTGTGGCTTATTGGACTTGGTGTTGGATCTATTAAAGATTGAGAATGAAACTATCAGTATCATATGCAAGTTATATGTTTCATGTTAAGATCTACATATATATGTTTATATGATTAATGCAAGTTGTATGTATTATGCTAGATCCAAGTCAAGATATACATATATATATATATATATATATACACACACACACACACATATATTCATATGTTTTATGTTTGATCCATATGCCTATATATATGTTCATATGTTCATATGCAAGTTACAAGTTTTATGTTGGATCCATGTCAAGATCTATCTCGGTTCATATGATTAATACAAGTTATATGTTTTATGATAGATCCAAGTCACGATCTAATTATACATATGTTCATATGCAAGTTACATATTAGATCCAAATATAGATATATATATATTTATATGCATGTTTGTAAGGTGGACTTATGCAAGTTCACCTTGTTAGATCTATTTCACACCTATATGTTAATGTTAAAATTATACGTGCCTTAGGATTGGACATGTCATGATTATGTCATATGCTAGTTTATAATTGAGGTTATGTTCACACATGCCTAGATCTACATATTAACATGTTTTAGGCTTATGATTATCTAAGTCTACATTATATGCAAGTTCATGTGACATGTTAAATTATATGAATAAAGTTTTATGCAAAATTTGCATGTTTGGTTGAATCTATATTACGCATGTTCCCTTCTTTACCTCTTGTTTATAAATTAGGCTAATATGCGGGCCCAATGACTTTATGTGATTAATACGAACGAACAAACGAGGGTAACGTTGGGTTAGTTATTAAATCAAAACATGTTAATAATGTAGGTAGGCCCAAAACCATGTAAATGGTTAAGGCCATGAATGGTATAATTTATACCATTAGTCTTGAACATAATTAAAATATGTGACATGAAACACTTGTAGAAAATTCACATATATAAAATGTAAAAGATGAATATGCCTAACCTGAGGTTAGACTTAGTTGTGGTGTAAACCTGCCCGGAACCGATCGGCACATCCAGTAATTACAACAATACCCGTCTAATGTGAGAGGTTAGTGCATCAAGCCCAGAAATGCCCGAGTTTAGACTGAGGTATGGTGTAAAACTGCCCTGAACCAACCGGCACATCCGATAACCACAACAATACATGTCTAATGTGAGTGGTTGTTGCTTTAATTAATTAAAGCTCATGAACAATAAAGCTAGAAATGGTGAGGTTAAGTAATTAAGGGAACACTTAACTAACTTAACATGTTAACAAGACAAGATTGGTGGGGTTAAGTAATTGAGGAAACACTTAACCAACTTAACATGTTAACTAGACAAGATTGATAGGGGTTAAGTCAAACCAAGGACACTTAACCAATTTAGCATGTTGACTAGAAAAACCCTAGTAATAGGGACCCGTTTCAGCAGTAACACACATGGTTGTATCAAGGTACCCTGAACTAGGAAGGGTGGGGCACGATTACTGGGATGAATATAAGCGGTCAAAAGGGCGGCAGTTAGGTGCATCAGTGTAGGTTCTGACGGAGTACGGGCGTGCATGGGCTCCGGAGTGGAAAAAGCAGGCACTGGGCACCAGGCGTACACTTGTGCATCTTTGAATCGTGTCAGGGTTGCCATTATAGGACTTGATACACCCAATACTGGAACCAGCACAAGTACTTAAAAATCTCACAGGGCCGCATGACACCGGGAATACATGAATGCGAGTAGGAGCCGATCAATACATGAATGGGATCACTTTATCATGAACATACATTGCTAGTTAAACTGCTCTTAGTGGGTGCAGAGAAGTAAAAGTGGGTGCGATAGCCAAATCTAGTTTATCTTACTTTACCTCGTTTTACGACTACCCTATCCTTGTGGTATCATTCTAAGTTCAGTTTATTCATGTCATAGTATTTTACTTGTTTACATGCTATTAAATAACTGGGCTTACCAGACTTATGTCTGACCCATTTTCCTTTCGCTTCTTTTCTTCCGTTCCCCCTAGGTTCGCAGGGAGGAAACACTTCTGCTTAGTCCAGGTTAGCCAAAGCTTGAAGACCGTAGATGTAAGGCTTGGACTTTCCTTTTTGAGCTATGACTATGGTCAAAGACTTATTGGGGATTTATGTCATTTTATTTTCAGTATTGCTTCTTTATGTTTTCAAGACAGATGAAAAGTTGTAATAATTTGGAAGGTTGAAACAGTTGTTGAATTGTTGTGTTGAACAAGTATTTATGAAATAATATTGATCTTTTTCCGCTGCATAAATTTTCTGTCTTGTAACTTATTAGTATCTTGTACCTTAAAACGCTCCACCGAAGTTAAGGCATTCCCTTTGAGAGTGACCTTAACGGAGGTGGGGTGTTACAGAGATGAAGAGAATTAATTTTCTAATTGTCTTGAAATCTTTCCAAATGTCCATGATTTGATTGCAGTGTAAATAGAAAGTGAAGATCTTGGTTTCCATACATTTCCTCCATTGCTTGATTCTCCTAGCCTAACCATTTATTTTTTCATATTAAAAAATCAATAAAATTATAAATATACTTTTTTCCTCATTTATAAATCCACTGATTAATTATTTGATTATGTAATCAATTTGTTTCCTTCCGAATAGGGGTGAGCATTATTCGGTTAAACCAAATAAACCAGCCAAACCAATTTATTTTGGTCGGTTTGGTTTGGTTTTGAAATTAAACTGGTTTGTAATCGGTCCGAAAAAACATTAAGTATGGTTATCGGTTTAACCAAATTAACCGAATTTTTACTATATTTTAAAAATTATCAGTATTATAATAAATATTTTAGGTTAGTTTAGTTATTTAAGTATAGATTAATCAATACCTATGTGTCAAAATTAATATTAAAAAGCATAAATATCAAAAATAATAATACTGTAATCATATGTTTATAATTTGTTTCAAATTATAGTCAGTATTTTAAACACAAGTATAAAAAAAAATTTGTTCAGTTTAATCGGATAACCAACCGAACCAACTAAACTTAATTTGGTTGGTTTGGTTTTCATTTTTATTGGTTTTAGTTTGATTTGACAAATTTATCAAATGGATAAACCGAACCAACCAAACGCTCACCCCTACTTCCGAAAACATCCTCTCAAATATTCCACATATAGCATAATTGATTAATTGAATCAATTAATTAATTTCTTCCTTTCTTGAACAAATATTTGAATCACATAAATTCAACACTTCATCAAGATTCAAATATAACCAAATCTCAACAAATTGTTGGGTTTACAACATCAAACTCAATGTGAAGTACTTTGGGCAATATTGCCCAAACAGAGCTTCCAAATCTTTCCCAAGGACAAGGAAGATAGTATGCACATCAATAAACAATGTACATACAAGAAATACCATTTTTTTTTCAAAAAACCCGATGAAGGAGACAATCTTGTAGATACAGAAATCTAAGAGACTAATGGAGATTTCATAGCGCACTTCACCTTCTCCATCCTATATTGAGTACGGACATACTCAATATTATCTACTTTAACCTCCTTCTTAAGAATTTTACTCAACTTCACCATGTTTATCTTATCAAACTCAACACCAAGCTTCGCACAAAAAATAACATAAGTAGTTAAATGATCACCTCTATTATGCTAATAAACAAGACCAACAAAAGATAAAGGCAATAACATCAACTAAGCTCCACCTAGAGTTTGATTATATGATATCTTCTCATAAACATAATACAATCAGAAATATGACTTTCTCTCCAAATATGGAAACAATCTGATGACTCCAAACGTGTTTGAAAATTTTGTGTCCTCCTAACAACATCACTTGATAGAGGATCCACCTTCAGTAGAGACCTCTCATCAAATATTACATGACTGCTAGTCACAATTCTCTTACATGTTTTGCTTTACAACCTATACTTCTTCATTCCCGCTCCATAGCCTAACAAAATATGCTTGCTTCCTCTAGGCTTTAGCTTATCACGTCCCTCATCTTCTAAATAAGATAAACAACCAAATATTTTAAGGAAGAATAGTCAATAGGCTCTTTTTTCCTTACTTTTTGTGATGTCCCTAGATTTTTCTAAATAATTAATTGGGATAGTTAAAGAGCGATTTAAGGAATATATATATGTATATATATTTATATATATATGTGAAATATATATTGTTGGATCTAGATTAACCCTAGAGGAGGGTGAATAGGGTTTATTGGAGTTTTAAGGGATATTAAAAATATCACAACATAGATTTCAGTAGAGAAAGTAAATGCAGAAAGTTAATGATACAGATTTTACCCTGCTTTGGCAAACCCCTTCCCACTGCTGCATTCCAAAGATTTCTACTAGGTATTAAAAACATATTACCTCTTACAAAACCCTGTAAACTCGTAAAATGTGCTACGTCTCTAATCCTACGCTCAAAACCCTGGACTGATCTTTATCCCCAAGTTCAGATTTTCCCCGAATTACAAACCCGTAACTCGTAAACCCCTTGTTTAAAGTAAACTAGTAAACCTATACAATGTTTTAAAAAATATAAAAAACACTAAAAAACAAAAAAAACTTATGTAAATAAAAAATTGTCGGCCTCCCCTTTTTCCACTTTAAACAAATCGGGCTTCCTTGGTTTCTTTAATGGCCAACCCTGATTAGGGTTTTGCTTCCCATAACAAATCATGTCTTCAAACTTGTTTTTCTGGAGATTTCTTCTCTAATGATCTTTGAATGTGGTTTTTCTTGGTCGATTGATTTGGGCTCTTGCGATCGAAACCAGTATGAGCATTTCTGATTTAAAAATGTTTGCTCTTGAATTTTTGTTACTAGATTTCGATGCGTGTCGATGATGAATTGGTGTAGATTATATAAGGTATAGAAACCCTAAATCATCTCTAATTTCACAAATATGAATTGGTCTGATTGGCTTGATTTATTCGACTTTGATTGTTGGTGATTTTTAGATTTGTTCCCACGACATTGAATATTTGGAACGCTTTGATTAAAAAATCTGTGTAGAAAACAAATGTTTCCTGGAAAAAATTCGATTTGTTTCTTTCCCAATATTTCATTTTGATTTCTAGAAACATTTAGCATACGTGAATTTCAATCTTACCAAAATTAAATCCCTTGATTGCATGATGAATTACGTGATACCCGATGATAAAATCATTTATCACTTTCTGGAAACAAAGATTTCATTTTTGCTAATTATTCTCGAATTGATTTATTTATCCAGAAATATACTTCGACTATACTAGAAAGTTTCATCTCGCGAATTTGAAACATTTATTTTGCAATATTATCTTTCCAATTTTTCCATGCCACAAATGTAAAAATATTTCATTCCATTCCCGATTGAATTAGTGATTTACGCAATATCCTTTTCTCTAGAAATCATTCGATCATCAGACTTGCACGCGCGCGCACAAACAGATATATTGAAACTTGGTTCTTTTATTACACACATATTATACAAAATACACCACGTCTGAACAGTCATAACCCGCAAACCTCCTAATACCTACTAGTACAATCCCATAGAATAGAAAAATACAAAAATTAGCAATCGGGATTAAACCATATAAAAGAAATTTAGGGCAATCCAACTTTTGAAGCATCTTTTCTCCTATCTGGACGTACATATGCAACTTGGCCGTTGCATTAACCTGGTCACATGAAATCCCATCCAAATTTTGAACTGCATGTATTGAACTAACTCACGTGCCAATTCTTCTCACATTTCTGGAAACGTTCTTCTCAAACTGTCGTATCTACTTTCTTGCTGTAACCGTTCACGTGTCTGTAAGCGTTCTTCTCAAACCATGCCTATTCTCTCTTGCTGTAACCATTCACGTGTCTGTAACCACTCACATGCCAAACTTACCATGTTGCTACAACAAAGTCAGTCATCTTCCTCTCTTTGCTGTGCCCAAAACCTTGAAAACCTCCTATTGCATCTACACCACCGTTATATCTTCACCTCTTTTCTCCGTGAATGTGATCGTCCATGCTTACATGATGCTGCAGATGTAGAGTGTTCGAGTTCTGGAGTGTGTTCTTTAGGGCCAAGGTTTTGATGATCTCCCATAACTCCCGCACTTAACAAGAGAATAATTCGCTATAATACGTGCCTGGCAGCTATAGACAATAATCAAGGTAAGATAACACATGCGGAACCTGGTATAACTCATAGCGCAAGGATAAAATATAATAGAACATATAAACATGCAATAATAGTGAAGCATATTTGAGCAGAAACAACTAGAAAGAACATCCATACATCTTTGGATTACAACATAAGTGTCTGTACATATTCGACTCACTACAACACTCAGAGTCAATCATCACACAACGAAAGACAATAGATATAATATAGTAAAAAGCAATATGCCAGCCTCCTGCTCGCCATCGCGCAACATCCTTGCCTCACTAAGCTATGCTACCAATAATCTGTTACTCAGTTTGCCCATCCAAAATCGGATGAACAATCCAAGGTAATAAGAGGGAAACATAAAATCTTGAATTAGACAACAGTCTTAGTGAGCGATAAAACAGTTGTCTAACATCATCAATAAAGTATACGAGAATAGGTAGATTAACCAATCAATCTACCAAAATACCAGAGAAGAACTCAAACCCATCTTCGCCACATCGGACAGTGATAGCATTAACAACAAACATCTGAAAACAACGATGCATCCATGGCAACCAGAAATAACCAGACAACATAATCATAACAACCAGTTATATCTCACGTCGACCACTCTAATCGGTATCAACATCCCTCAAGCACAATCCCGAAGGCCTAAACCAACATCAGAAAAGTACCCAAGAAACATCTCCTTCGACGTTAGACAGTCTACGTGAGACGGTACAAGTAAAACAACCAACATTCAACGACTCTGGCTATCACGGCCTATCCTGCTTTGAAACCATCATTAATCGTATGATGACCAATCTTTCATACGTCAAGGGCTAATGGTAACCCCAATTCTGTCAAAAACTCCATACACCTTTCAACGATACATATCTAGGCCTTTCAACTATACCCAGTGTACTCAACCATACAACCAGTCTTTTTGTAACGACCTTCCTTTTTGACTGCTCCAAGTCGGTAATTAAACCGACTCAGAGCGCTCAAAATGACAACTTGTTATTGGCTTACAGTGTTTAAATAAAATTAACACAGAATCACAAACGCAGAAGACGACAGTATAGCTCACAAATGAAATTTTATACATAAAATTATTAGAGTTTTACAAATCATTTTTATGCAGTGGAAGAAAATAAAATAATGTGTACATGAATTTTAAAAAGAATCAAAATTTACAGTTCATTCAGGCATTGTGACGGGGTACAACAATGATGGTTCGGCTGAGAGTTGACAGGCGAAGAGGCGGAGGACCGGATGGCAAAGGCGGTGACTTGAGTGGCTCAAACGAGCAGAGGCGAGGAACCAGGAGGCGGACTGGACAGCGGCAAAGCTGAAGGATTTAGGAGGAATGAAACTTCATTCAGTAGAGGCCGTTTTCAATTTAGGGATTTGAAGGAGGTCAATTCATGGAGTGCGGCCATTTCAGATTTTGAGGAAATTTTGATTTAGGGAAACAATTTTGAAAGGAGGATATGGAAAATTCTTTCTGCCATTTTCGAATTGAAAACTGGAATGAAAAAACCTATATTTTGTGTAAAGGGTTTTGGAGTTGAAATTTGAAAAGGAAAATATGTGATTTTATGAATCTCTTGAAAATATTATGTGAATCATGAGGAAACCTCATTTCTTGAATGTTTCGAAAATGATTTGAAATTTATTTGTATGAAAGCTCGATATGGCTTATATATTGAAATGGTTCGTAAGTGTTTCGTAAATATATAAATTCGACGATTAGAAATCCCGATATTTTGGAGTGTATAGAAACGGCAATTATTGTGACACCCTACGTCCGTTAATGTCACTCACTACGAGAATGCATTAAGTTTCGTGAAGCGTTATAGGTAAACAGAACAGAAACATTACAAGATAAATTTAAAATAACAGCGGAATTAAAAACTTTTATTAATCATAAAGCATGGTTACACCACATGTCTGAAAATACATAAACTCAGTACATCATTAAAACTTCTGTCTTGTACTTTCAATATCAGAGTACAATAACAAAGGAAGGATAATCCCCAAATCATAAGCCATAGTAGCAACGATTGAAGGTTGAGCAATATATCTAGAAGCTCCAAGCAAGACGATAGAAGAATCCTGACTAAGCCTGAGAATTCCCTCCCTTATGAACTTGGGGGAGGGGGGACGGAAGAAAGAAGAAGAAACAAAAAGGGTGAGACACAAAGTCTGGCGAGTCTAGTTACTTTTACCCAGTAAATAAATAAAAGTAACATGACAGGCATATAAAGTGGATAAGAGAGATCACTACATAAATGGCAGGTGTGACAAGGTAGATAGGATAAGGTGCATATGCTTCTAATGATTACTCTGCACTGTTAGTAGTATATCCAGAAAGAGGCGATCCCTTCAAATATAAGGTGGTAGACTTAGGTATACGTCCAAATGTATCCTAACTACTACCCTGATCGATGGATCCCTAACCCTCGTAGATACCTTGTGGTTGCCCCACAATAGGAGGTATCACTTCCTAAAGTGGAAACCCCTTGTCTTAATAATGTGCACAACCATATCTATAGGTGTCACGGTCGTCTTATCCCCCTCTGCCTGGCTCATGCACGCACATGGCCCAGTCGGTTTGCGCCGCCCACACCGTCCTCCACGTTCGGATCTCTTACAATCAGTCAGTAAGTGTGCCCCTTCTCCGCCTAGTACGGAGTACTTTATTTGATACCTACTCCGGGTTACTGACTGAAATGGGTCCCACACAATATGATACAAGCTCTCCCCTTTGTCTTGTATCCCCACTAGGTTTTCACTGAATATGTATACCACTAGTTGTCTTTAATTACATATCCCCATACCAGTTATGCTTACCCTAAAAGGTGTCTTTAATTACATAACTTTTATATTTTCCACCGGTTAATAATACCACAAGGTGTCTTTACATATCCTTTTATATTTTTCACCGGTTATGTATACCACTAGGTGTCTTCAATTACATAACCTTTTTAGGTTAAGTTCGTGGTCCTATATGTGTTAGCCCTCTTTTTGGCACTAATCTTATCAGGCCAAAACCAAAGCCCAAACGCACAACCAAATACAAGTTGCGCACCAAGAGGCCCGTCAGGGGCGCTACATCAAGCAATGGCATATCGGCCCAAATCCAACTCAGTCAGATTGACTGCGCATTACCTGAAAAATCGCTCACCAGGACGACCGAGTTTCTCGTTTTCATAAGGAACTCGTCGACCGATTATCTCGGACCAGCGTGGAAAATTTATACAGAGCCAGTCCACTTAATATCCCGACTTCCAAGGAGATAAAGGCGGTCAACCATATGCGGGCAAAGCTCTGCTTTTGATATACCTCTCCGTGGATGCCACGTCGGCCACAACTTTCGAGGATACTATTTATGAGCAGTGAAATCAGTCTTCCAGCCGCAATTTGAGCCAATGGATGGATTCCACGTATCTGGACCTTCCCGAAATGGTCGGACCATTTCGCAATAGCCCAAGCAGCATTTTCCACCTATAAATACCACCAAGCTTAAAGAGGAAAGGATGACTTCTCTTGGCCAGACGGCTCCCTTCAAACTTTTCATCTCTACTCTCCTCCAGAATCTTAATCTCTAAAAAGGAAGAAAGGAAAATAGTCATTTTCTTTCTTTTCTCCAAACAGAAAAAGCATTGTATTTGTAATAAAAAAAGAGAAATAATATATAAAGTGGATGTAGGCATTGTCTTTGCCGAACCACTATAAAAATTCTGTGTGTGCTCCCCGTTCTTTCACTTTTATTGCATATTTTATCTTTATTCGTGTGTAGATCACACGATTGGGGGTTGATTGTCACTAGTGACCAACTTTTGACGTCCACACTTTGGCGCGCCAGGAAGGGGCAGCGCACCGAGACTGCTATCGAGCTCCTGCTTATCCCAGGTCATGGCGAACGAACGAAAGAAAGATGCAACATCCTCTCGTCCCGCAAACGCCGATGCAGCTGATGCTGCAGAAGCGAGCCACGAAGTTTCCTCTCATGACAACATGTCCTGATTCCTTACCTGGGACGACATGGATAAAATCATGGTCGAACTCAGAAACTATATGACATCTCAGGGTAAAGTCCTCGAACGACAACAACAGTTGATCGATCACCTTCTCGGTCGACTGGAAATAGGGTTGAATGCTTCAACATCAATTCCTCCATCGACCGAAGATGGGGCAATAACCGATCTTCGGTCTGCATGAAATCATGCCACTGATCAGGCTACACCTTTATTTCATCCTGGTTTGGTTCCAACAACCGATCGATCCCAGCTGAGAATATCGCTTCCAGCGACCAGCGCGGCTACAACAACAGAACCTCAGGAGGCAGGCGACCAAGATCTAGGTCGTCTGACAAATATGCCTCCACTCTTTGGAACATCTCGACCTATCGAATCAGTCGAGCTACCCCTGGGTCCCTCAGAATCAACGCCATTCCCATTACAACCCGGGATCTTGCCCAAAACCAGTCTAACCACTCTTCCTCTTCAACGAAGAATTGGAGTAGCCTTCCCTTCGAACGAGGGAAGCCACCCTACCATGCCGGTCCTCACCATAGCGGAAGAAAACGCTACCGTAGACCCTCCTAACCTCGCTTCAAACACGGGCAACCCTGGCCCCCGAACATCACATGCTATGCTGGATCAACCTAGACCTTTAGCTACAAATATGGCTCGATCCACAACTCATCAGGTTCCAGAGGGGCCATTCTACCCAGAACAACCCGCCAGATCTCACCTTCCCTCACACCTTCACTCAACTCTCGGAGGTCGAGCCCAGCCAACGACCACCCATTCGAGCATGCTTTTGTCGGATCCTCGTGCAGAACCCCCTCAGGATGCAGAGTTAAGTTCATGGCAACGACTCCTCGGAGATGGGAGTCAGCTTGCAAGCATCATCCGACGTTTCACTCGGGGCAATTCTTCGCAGCAAGACATAGACAATGTCAATCGCAACCCCTTCACTAGAGAAATCAGAAATTCTCGAAACCCTCCGGACTTCATGTTCCCTGCCATCAAACCATACAACGGTCGCACTGACCCGACCATTCATCTTATGCGATACATGCGACATATGGAAGTACTTGGTGCATCGACCAGCTTCATGGCTAAGTGCTTTCCACTCTTTCTCACAGATATAGCTGGTATGTGGTTTCGGCAGCTAACAACGGAGTCGATCAGTAGTTGGAATACTCTGGTCACCCGCTTCATCGAGCAGTTTCGAGTGCATATCTCTTGACCGAAAAGTGTCATGTTTCTATCTACCCAAATAGCGATCTGGAGAGATGCTAGGATCCTTCCTCGAAAGGTTCAACGCAGCCGTAGCATTTGTCGATCGGCCCGAGCCATCGATGGTGTTGATGGCAGCCATCGCGGGAGTTCAGAAGAGATCAGAATTCTTGAACTCCTTAACTAGGGATCTTCCCAAAGATATAGATGATTTCTATTCCGAGGCCGAAAGATTCCTCGGACAATAGGATGCCAACCTTGAGATGGAGAGCCTTGAAGTTTTAGTAGCCAAACAACAAGGTCCACCCAACGGCAATGGCCAGAATAAAGGAAGAGGAACGACCCCGGAAAAGGATAAACGCAATGTATGACCTCGAAATGAAAACAAATATAATCAGTATACCGAGCTTAATTCCTCTTTGCTCGATATCTATCTCGATATGCGTGAGTCCTTCCCACTCCAAGGCCACCTCAACGAGAACCGACCCAGATGGAACTTGACTCTGGCAAGCATTGTATATTCCACAACGTAGTTGGACATAATACAAATGATTGCCGACATCTGCGCGATCTCATCAAAGGGTGAGTCAGAAAAGGGGAACTCGCTGAGTATATCAAAAATCGTGCCCCGGCCATGCCGCCGCGACCTTCTGCCCAAGCTCCTCAGGCTGGTCCACAAGCTCCTAGAAATGGAAAGGACCCTGAGACTAGCACTCGCGGCATTATCATAAATTTGATTTTTTATCTTTTCTCTCGATGTATTTCTTTCAATAATAGGGATGCTTTGATGCTATGTAATCAATCGCTGTCCTCATAAAATTTCTTTGTAATAGATGCTTAGCAGTTATGAACTTTACTTTTTGCAAAAGTAGATCGACTGTTGTAAAATTTCTAAGTCGAACCAGATTAATTAGTGTTCGCCATTAAGCCGAGCATGGTTAATGCTCGCCCCCTGTTCTATGTGGTTAGCGCGAAAGCCCAACACTACTTCAAACACCTACTCTTTCAAGTGAGAAAGGTCGCTTTCTCTTAAACACGAGTGTGGATTACACTCTCTTTCTTTACACCACGAGCGTGCATAGCTCGTTAAACTAACTAACCCAACATGAGTTGAGCATGAGAAACACTTGCACTAAGCCGAGCATGGTTTATGCTCGCCACGAAGCCGAGCATGGTTTATGCTCGCCACCAAGCCGAGTATGGTTTATACTCACCACTAAGCCGAGTATGGTTTATGCTCGCCACCAAGCCGAGTATGGTTTATGCTCGCCACCAAGCCGAGTATGGTTTATGCTCGCCACCAAACCGAGTATAGTTTATGCTCGCCACCAAGCCGAGTATGGTTTATGCTCGCCACCAAGCCGAGTATGGTTTATGCTCGCCACCAAGCCGAGTATGGTTTATGCTCACCATCCTCTAAAGCCAAGTGGAATAAAATGCTCGACCCATGGTTTTTTTTGTATTTGCAAGAACCAACTTTTGTACCAGTGGCGATCATCACCTCGGCCTTAATGCGGTTTCCGATAGTTGTTGGTTTTCTGGCCTTAATACGACCTGGCATGGTCGTCAGATTTCTGATCTTAATACAACATTGGACCGTCGGTTTTCTGGCCTTGATATGGTCCGGCGCGACCATAGCAGTTCGAGCGTTTGTGCTTCAGTTCAGATTTCATAATACACCTCCCTCTGTCGATGAAGATATATTCTGAGGGGCAAAGTGTTAGCCCTCTTTTTGGCACTAATCTTATCGGGCCAAAACCAAAGCCCAAATGCACAACCAAATACAAGTTGCGCTCCAAGAGGCCCGTCAGGGGTGCTACATCAAGCAATGGCATATCGGCCCAAATCCAACTCAGTCAGATTGACTGCACATTACGTGAAAAATCGCTCACCAGGATGACCGAGTTTCTCGCTTTCAGAAGGAACCCGTCGACCGATTATCTCGGACCAGCGTGGAGAATTTCTACAGAGCCAGTCCACTTAATATCCCGACTTCCAAGGAGATAAAGGCAGTCAACCATATGCGGGCAAAGCTCTGCTTTTGATATACCTCTCCGCGGATGCCACGTCGGCCACAACTTTCGAGGATACTATTTATGAGCAGTGGAATCAGTCTTCCAGCCGCAATTCGAGCCAATGGATGGATTCCACGTATCTGGACCTTCTCGAAATGGCCGGTCCATTTCGCAATAGCCCAAGCAGCATTTTCCACCTATAAATACCTCCAAGCTTAAAGAGGAAAGGAGGAATTCTCTTGGCCAGACGGCTTCCTTCAAACTTTTCATCTCTACTCTCCTCAAGAATCTTAATCTCTAAAAAGGAAGAAAGGAAAATAGTCATTTTCTTTCTTTTCTCCAAACAGAAAAAGCATTGTATTTGTAATAAAAAAAAGAGAAATAATATATAAAGTGGACGTAGGCATTGTCTTTGCCGAACCACTATAAAAATTCTGTGTGTGTTCCCCGTTCTTTCACTTTTATTGCATATTTTATCTTTATTCGTGTGTAGATCACACGATTGGGGGTTGATTGTCACTTGTGAACAACTTTTGACGTCAACAATATGTAAATATTACCCACCCCCTTAAATCTACTTAACCCACCAACTGATTCAAGCATGTTTATTTAACGGTTTAGTTTGTGGGCCTATATATACTAATATTACCCACCTACCCAAGATTTACTTAACCCTCCCACTGATTCAAGCATGTTTATTTAACGGTTAAGTTTGTGGGCCTATATATACTAATATTACCCACCTACCCAAGATATACTTAACCCTCCCGTTGATTTAAGCATGTTTATTTAATGGTTATGTTTGTGGGCCTACATATAATAATATTACCCACCTACCCAAGATTTACTTAACCCTAACTTTAGTTCAATATCATGCAATCCCTATGGATTAGATTTGGTTAAGTAGTCCAATTCGTTACCATGTCCATTTATGGTTTATAATGGGCTAGACCTCCCAGTTAGGCCTACAACGTGTGGATGCTGGATATGCCGGTCGGGTCCGGGTAGTCTTATTCCACAGTTGGGCCTAACCTCATGTCTTAGCCCGATTCGTATTTGCGTACTTAGACCTCCCACAGTAGGTTCAACATTAGTGACTGCTGGATATGCCGGTCGGGTCCAGGCAAACTTCCACCACTAATGCAACCTAACCTCGTGTCATAAGTATAATTACAATTCCTAATTGTAATTACTAGACATTCCATTTTAATCAATTTACCAATTAATTAATCCTTTACTTTTATAGGTGTCAATACCTATTTTAAACCAATAATTTGAAATTCATGTCCAAAAATGTTCATATTCAAATTATGCCATTTTTAACCCTTTTTCCCCCCGTTCCTTAACTAGCGCCCTCACAAAATTGGCAACATGCCTAGGCTAGACAATATCCTAGTCATAAACAATAATATGGAAAATAATGGGAACATAACTAAAATGATCATCTTGGCATAAACACAAACTTAGCAAGATAATAAGGTGAACATACATACTGCCCGGGACATGAAATTGTCATCATAACAAGGTGGACATAAAACCGATGAACGGTTGGCAGTCAATAACTATGATGTCACAATAAGCATAGTAAGATCTAAATTAGCAATTTAGATGTCCAACGGTTTAGATCTAACATGATAACACAGGGTGATAAATTAGATCACATAATTCAGATCAAGAGGTTAAAATAGATCTAACATGATAACGCAAGGTGATAAATTAGATCACATAAAATAGATATAACATGATAATACAAGGTGATAAATTATATCACAAATTCAGATCTAACATGATAACGCAAGGTGATAAATTAGATCACATAAAATAGATCTGACATGATAACACAAGGTGTTAAATTAGATCACATAAAATAGATCTAACATGATAACACAAGGTGATAAATTAGATCACATAAAATAGATCTAACATGATAACACAAGGTGATGAATTAGATCACATAAAATATATCAACATGATAACACAAGGTGATAATCTAGATTTGACTAACAGTTTCAACGTCCACATAAATTAGATCTACTAATTTAGAAATAGATCTACACAAATCCACATCATAGCATGTTATAGAAGTTACAATTAAGATAAAGATTTAGATCCAATCCTAACTAATTCAAGGTGACATATGTTCACGATTTAAACAAATGATTAGATCTATCCAATGATATAACTGTCTAAATTAACAGATTTATATTAACCACAATACTTTTACAAATCAAGATCCACAATAATAACATAGTAGAATAATAACAATTGAATTGGATCAAGAGAAATAGATCTATCATGACGTAGCATAAGATCTAACAGTAACATAGATTCAAGGTTTACAACGTATCCAAATCACAGTCTTTCATAATTCACTTTTATTTGTCTAAACCTAAAAGCAACTAGAAACTCACTGTGATTGGATTGCTAAGATGATAGAAAAGAAGTTGGTGTTGAGTCTATGCTTGAATATCAGAATTTGATTTTCCAAACCGAAATATTGTACGATGTAGAAGAAAACGAATCCATCTTACTTTGCACTCCGGCAGAGTTTAGCCCCCGTTGTTTCTTTGTGAAGAAAACAAAGGAATCGAGGTATATTTATAGCTGCTGGTTTATAGAATTCGGATGCCACCTCAGCCCTAGAGTGAATCGGGCCACGGGCCGACACCCAGTTGGGTCCAGCTGCCCAAAAATTTACATGGGTGCATTTTACAGGTGCGCCAGTGTAAAAATACATGGGTGCACTTGAGAAGTGCGCCGGGAATTTCTGCTTTTTCTGCCAATATTTTACCGTCCATAACTTCTTCATACGTTATCCGTTTTACGCAAACCAGGTGTCTATCTTGACCAGAATTTCGAGATGGGCGCAGTCCGTTTCCCTTAATTCTAAATATTAAATTAATTATTATTTAATTTATCCATTTTAATGTTGTTAAAATTTTGGGTTGTTACATTCTCCACTACTCAAAGGATTTCGTCCCCGAAATCTTCAAGTTAAGAAGAATGTATCCTACCATCCATAATCCATCTACTCATCCACCAATCACACACATCCACTACGCTTAAATTTTTATAATGATTATATGAACATATGCAACGGTGTGTTTATATGTCCCAATACTAATGCGAAGATCAGGCGGTCTACTGATCAGTTGACTTCCTTAATGCAATGTGTGTTAGTGCCATGAATCCAATATGTATGCAAATAGTCCTATTATAACATGTAAGTTCTATATGTGTGCACACTCATTCGTCCAAATGCAACATCCATATACTAGTACATCCATTTCCATCCATGAAAGAAAAGAAAATGTACACACATCCATATGCAGTATGGGAGTGATTGAGCCGATCTAGTGCCTAATGTGTGTGTATATGCATCCACAGGAAAACACTAGCAAACACTTGCATCCACTTCCATCCATTAATCATAACATGTCACAAACACATGTTTACATCCATAGGATTCCTATCTAAAGGTCGAAAAATACTATGGATAAGATATACTCAAATGATAGAAATAAGTACTGATAAAGCTTTGGAAAAAGGGTTAAGAACATACCCTCGAAAAGAAAAGGGTACAAAGCACGAATCTTGTCTTCGGTCTCCCAAGTCGCATCCTCTGGGTTATTTCCCCATTGAACCTTTAGCAACTTGATCTCTTTATTGCGTAGCTTCTTAACTTCTGATCCCAGAATATGCGTAGGGACTTGCCTGACTGTCGCCTCCCGTTCCACTTCGATTTCCTCCAACACACTCAACTCAACGATTACTGCAGTGTCATGTTGGCACTTTCGTAGATGGGAAACGGGGAAAACATCATGAATGCCAAATAGATTGTTTGGGAGATTTACTCTATAGGCCATTTGGCCAATCCTCTCGTTTATGGGAAATGGTCCCACAGATCTAGGTGCCAACTTCCCTACTAATCCGAAGTGAACCACATTCCTCAGAGGTGACACTTCGATAAAAACCAAGTCTCCTACTTCAAATTCAAGTTGGGTCCTTCTGTTGTCTGCATAGGACTTCTTCCTATCTTGAGCTGTCTTCATCCACCGTCGAATAAGGTCAATCTTTTCGGACGTTTCCCTAACCATATTTGGTCCAAGTAATAATCTTTTTGTAGACTCCCACCAACAAGTTGCAGATCTACAGGGTCGTTCGTACAATGCTTCGAAGGGTGCCATGCCGATGCTAGCTTGATAACTGTTATTATAGGCAAACTCCACTAAAGGAAGGTGCTCTTCCCAAGTCCCTCCGAGGTCTAGGACACACAACCTCAAAAGATCTTCAAGAATTCTATTCACCCTCTCCGTTTGCCCATCGGTTTGAGGATGACAAGCAATGCTCAAACACAACTGTGTACCTAATGCTTCTTGCAAGCTCCTCTAAAAATTCATTGGTGAAAATGGAATTTCGATCACTTACGATACTAGAGGGTACTACATGAAGACGAACTATCTCATGAACATAAAGTGCTGCCAACCATGCTGTCGTCCTCTTTCCCTTAACGGGAATGAAATGAGTGCTCTTAGTAAGCCTGTCTTCTACCACTCAAATGTTGGTGTTTCCCCTCCTTGATCTAGGCAAATCATTGATGAAATCCATGGAGACGCTCTCCTACTTCCACTACGGGACCTCTAAAGAATGAACTAAACCACCGGGCTCCCTTTGCTCAACTTTGACTTGTTGGCAAATCATACATTCATAAACAACATTGCTACGTCTTTCTTCATCCCATCCTAAAGAAAACCCCTTCTCAATTAGCTCCCCTACTTGCTTACTCAGCTCCCTCCTTTCCCTTGGAGCCATATGGCGCACTAGTAATGCAACTAGCTTTGCATTGTCCACCAGGTATATATGAAAATCGATCTCGCTCCTTGAAGGTAACCCCCGTACCTCATCAAAAACGTCAGAAAAATCTCGGACTACTGGAACAGATTGCAGACCATTGACAGACACATCAAGAGACTCTAGGAAACTAAGCATAACCGACCCTTGTGGGTCACAAGAAATCTCGAGGGCTCTCTTATGACAAGTTAGAAGCCTAACGACCCTCCTCTCACAATCCAGAATGGCACCATATGTGGTAAGACAGTCCATTCCTAGAATCAACCCATAGCCCATAAACCCGAGCACATATGCATTGCACTCAAACTCGATGCCTAACATAGATATTCTCAAACCCCGACAAATCATAAATAAATGAGCCGAACCACCAATGGGGTTTGAGACAACAACGGGATCCACTACCATACTAGTATTTAAGTGCAGAGATTCAACTACAGAACTGGGTATAAACAAGTGTGAAGCACCAGAATCAAAAGGGTACTAATAGGGTGACTGGAAAGAGAAATCAAACTTTCCTTGGAGCTTTCCTACCTCTATCTGGTGCACTAGCCATGAGAGCATTCGCTTGCCCTCTAGAGGTTCTTGTCCTTTGACCTTGCCCTTGCTTTCTTGGGCACTCCCTAGAATAGTGTCCAACCTCTTCACAAACGAAGCAAGCATTCTTCCCTTTCCTGCAGTCCTGGCCCAAGTGACCCTCTCGCCCGCAACTATGGCACTTCCTATTACCCTTAGCTTTGTCATTCTTTCTGTCTTTCTTCTGTTGTTGTTGCCTTCCTTTCTTGGGTCATACCTTTTTATTTTGTGTTCCCTCAACCCTAACTTCTTCCTTTTCACCTTTATTTGAACTTTATCTATGTTCCCTTCCCAGGCCATCATTTTTCTCATCCATGGGCTGTACTCCTTAGCCCTAACTCCCTTATTCTCCTTTTTACCATATTTGTGTAACAAGCTAACAATTCTCTCGAAAGTTGCCTCTATCGCACAGAAATCCTTACGAAGCTCGAGAAAATTAGCCACAGGTGATACTGCTGCAACTACAGATGGAGGTTATGGACTTCATTGCCCTTTGATATGTGACGCGGTTTGAACATACCTATGGCATCATGCAGGAATGGGGACACCTTTCAGGAAGAATCGATTCCGCAGACAAAAAGGGAAAAGGAATCAAGCGGAGAATCGAGAGATACTTCCTATGGTTTTGGGGAATATGTTTTTCAAAACAGATTTTTATTTTTGAAAATGCTTTCTTTTAAAACCTTTTCGAAAATAATTTTCAAAAACTTCATCTGATCTAGTAACCTTCAGCTCTGATCACAAGTCTGACACCCCACGTCCATCAATGTCACTCACTAAGGGAATGCATTAAGTTTCGTGAAGCGTTATAGGTAAACATAACAAAAACATTACAAGACAGATATAAAATAGCAGCGGAATTAAAAACTTTTATTAATCCTAAAGCATGGTGTTGGCTAGTTTCTGAACCAAGCCACCAAGAGTACAAGTATTCACAGTCAAATAAGAAGGAGAATTATATATTCAAGCTCAGAGACGAATACACCATGGCTTACGAAACCCATGACCCCGCTCGTGACTGTCCTTCACATCCCATTCGTGATGCCCCAAGACCGACCCACTCATGAAGGGTCATCACGACTCGATCGTGAGTCTTTCTCATGAACCGTCCACGAGCTGAAGAGATGGTGACCGTGACCAAGTCCTCCATGATCCACGAGTTCATGATCGGACGACACCTGTCCATAACCGTCATATTGACCATTTCTCCATCAACCCACGAACCAGTGCGAGATCCTCAGGGTTCGTGCCACGTGTCGTCACGAATCGCTTACAGATATCACCTATAAATAGCCCCATACTTGGCAATTTTTTAGGATCTTTTAATAGTTCTGAGTATTATTTCCACCATTACTATTTCTCCATTATTTCTAGTCAGTATTATCTCGAAATTATTGAGTGAACGACTATTGTAAAAGTGAGATTGAGAGAAATCATTGATTGTACTTGCATTCAACATATAATCAAAGACATATAAAGTGGACGTAGGCTCGTTAACGCCGAATCACTATAAATCTGGTGTGTTTGTTGTGTTTTCTTTCATTTTTAGTCATTACTCTCTGCAATTCTAGACAATTTGGGTATTAGAGCCATAATTTGGTCTAACATTTTGGTGCTTTCACTGAGAATTGAAATCTCAGCATATCAGATTATTACTCTACTATTTGGATATTTAAGTCCAAAGAAAGTAGTCCAAACTTCCACTGTTTTGGTTTTTGAAGATTTTAGCAAAGTCAAGATGTCATGGCTGGAAGGAATCCAAGGATTTACGAGCTGTCTAAGAAAATGAAGCTGGAAATGAAGTCACTGAAGAAAGTGTTCAGTAGAAGCCCGAGATGGAATCCCCGGCTCATGGGTCGCAGGGGGCGAACCGACCCGAGGAGGGGGTTATGACCCGATTATAGAGGATCTCCACGAGCTGCCCCGTCGATGACACCACAAGCCACCTAGTTGAGCCCATCACAAACCGCACTGGTGAGATCACCACGATCCGTCATGTAGAAGGCACCACGATCCGTCAACAAGAGCGGGTCACGAACCGCCCTGACCGCAGGATCACAACTCGACCTGAAAAGGAAATTATGGCTCGTTCTTCTCATGCTGGTGCTTCTGGTCGACCTGGCACATGTTATTTACGTGTAAGAGAGAATGTTAATGACCAGTTACATGCCTCTGCTCCAGCAACTGAAGGAGACATCTCTCGTATCCTTGATATGTTGGATAGGACGAATGACGAGTTATTAGCTCAAAGACAATAGAGTTCCTTGTTACGACGGAACCTTACTTCATTAGACAGACGAATCGATGATCACCAAAGGCAGAGGACAACTCCGCCAGCCCATCCTTTTACTCTAAAGTACTCATCCTCGTCGGAAGAGTCTCCAAGGCCTCCATGACAACCATTAGAGAGGCCTGAAAATATGGAGCAGCTTCGATTTGGATCACTTCCTTCTCGAGAAGAGGCGGCCCTCAATCTAGGACCTAACCATCGCAACCTAAATGATCCCATTCTGCTATCCAGGAATAAAGGCGTTGTTGACCCTGTCCGGAATCAACCATTGCCGCCTCCTCGCCGCGTGATTGACCGTGGCAATAGGGGACAGGGAAGTTCCGCTCAGGCTCCAAACTTCCCAGTAGCACGACGGAGAGACGTTGGAGGGCCCTGTAGAGCAAGGAGTGCTGATCCTGAATCTACATTGACTCATGATGATGTTGAAGCAATGATTAGGAAAATCATGGTAGATAGCCGTGGATTGAGGAACGAGGATTGGGGTATAGGCTGCAGTCATATGCCCTTTACAGATGACATTTTGGACGTCCGTTTTCCAAGGAAATTCAACATGCCTTCTATGAATCGCTACTCGGGTAAGACGGAACCAGTTCAACATATGATGAGGTATTCATGGCACAAGAATGCCTTGGCTACTCCTGATGCAGTAAAATGTAAAGCATTCCCGATATTCCTGGAGGATGTGGCACTAATGTGGTTTACCCGCTTGCCGGCACGATCGATCTCCAATTTCAGGGAATTGAGTGAACAATTCGTGAATCAATTCCGACTTCATTCTCAGAGGTCTAAGAATGTCAACAAGTTAACCTTCATTAAACAATGCCCTGGCGAATCTTGGAGGTCCTTTCTAGATCGTTTTAACCTAGCAGTTACGGAGGTAGGAGATCCTCACGAACAAACTGTCTTGATGGCCCTAATTGACGGAGTGGACAAAGATACTGAGTTTGGAAGATACTTAGCCAGCAAGCCGCCGCTGACTAGAGAAATATTCTATGAGAAAGCTAACGTCCGCTTACGTCAGGAAGATATATATGCCAATCGAAAGAGGAAGGCTGCCGACGAAGAGGATATACAGAGTAATATGGCCTTCAAACAATCTAAGGACAGTTCTGGAAAGGTAGAGGTCAACATTGGGAACAAAAACTAGGGGAATTGTCGCTAGTCTGGGAACGACAACAAGAGAAGAAATCAAGGAAACGACTCACAGAAGTGGCCTTGATTCAAACCATTTGAAAACTTTACGCCATTGCATGATACATTACAAAATATTTTCCTGGATACCTATAAAGTCCTTTAATATAAGAGGCCTCCACCGAGAGATTCAACAGAGAAAGAACGTGAGACAGGAAAGTTTTGCTTTTTTCATCAGAACCATGGTCATTCCACCAATGAATGCCGTCATTTGAGAGACGTCGTCGAAAAGCTACTCCGTGAAGGAAAGTTGGACGAATACAAGGTTGCTCTGAGAGACCGGGGCAAGCTGGCAGGCCCCGAAGCAAAACCAACATGCTGCTAGGCCGACTGCTCAGCAGAAAGGAAGAACATTGTCATCAATACCATAGTAGGAGGACCTCATCCTGCTGGACACAACTTTAGGGCAATGGATCAGTATGTGAATGTGGACAAACACCTTGAAGTAGGGGAATGCAGCAATTCTGAAATAGTTGCCCTGATAAAGCAGCATAAAACAATGTTTGACGATATCATCTTTCATGATAGAGATTTTATTGGAGTTCACGCCCCTACCGAAGATCCTTTAGTGATCATGCAACCATCAGTCCCGCTTTGGTCCATAAGGCTTTGGTGGACAATGGAAGTTCAGTGAACATCATGTTTAAGAAAGCATTTGATCAAATGAAACTTGAAGCGCAAGATTTGAAGCTCGGTGAGGGAAGGATACGTGGCTTCAATGGAGCCTCAACATCCCCGACCAGATATGTGGAGTTGTCGGTAAATTGGGGAGAAAGAGAACGCCGGAGAGTGAGAATTCTTCCATTTGTGGTATTGGATATTGAGTCACCTTATAACGCCTTCTTGGGCCGACCGGCCCCAGCAGAATTCAGAGCCTGTATTGCACTTTGGTGCTTATTATTAAAGTTCCCGACAGATGCAGGAGTGGGAGTAGTTAGAGGTGATCAAGTCATAGGACGAGCTTGCTATATAACATAGTTGAAGTTGCTGCTCAAAGGATTAAACATAGAACCAAAGGGTACTCCTCCACCCGCAAAGGAGGACACAACACAGCAATTAAAGATGGCCCCGAAGGAGCTGCCCAGAGAGCTGCTCGAGGATATAGATCCCAGAGAGGACGAGGAACCTAGGGGCAGAATGGCGACTCCAAACGAAATGACTATGGATGCTCCAATCGACGATGATGACCCAGTGAAGGTCTTGAAAATTGGATCCTAGTTAGACCCTCTTCAAGCAAAAGGATTAACCGACTTCCTAAAGGCCAACCTAGATGTGTTTTCCTAGACCCATGCTAAGATGTGTGGGATATCCCCATCAATTATGCGCCACTCATTGAGCATCAACCCGAAGCATCCACCTGTTAAGAAGAAAAGGCGAATGCTTGGCCCCGAGAGGCCAGCTGCCTTAAAGGAAGAAGTTGAGAAGCAATGGATTTATTAGAGATTCAACTTACCCAGAATGGATTTAAAACCCGGTTTTGGTGAAGAAGACCAACAGGAAATGGCACACCTGCATCAATTTTTCAGATTTGAATAAAGCTTGTCCGAAAGACAGTTTCCCACTCCATAGAATTGATGAATTGGTGGATTCGACGGTGGGTCACAAACTCCTCTCCTTCATGGGTGCATATTCCGGATATAACCAGATTCCCATGAATGTCCCGGATCAGGAACATACCAGCTTCATCACAGATTTGGGATTGTACTGCTATGCAGTGATGCCTTTCGGCCTAGAGAATGCTGGAGCTACATATCAACGACTGGTAAATCGGATGTTCTATAGTTAGATTGGGAAAACAATGGAAGTGTATGTTGATGATATGCTTGTGAAATCCAAACAATCATCCAACCATACCACCGATTTATCAGAAATGTTTGATATCCTAAGGCGATACGGGATGAAGCTCAACCCTCTAATGTGTTCATTTGGAGTAGCCTTTGGAAAATTTTTGGGCTTTATCGTTAGCTCGCGTGGAATTGAAATCAATCCAGATCAGATCGCAGTGATCAGGAATATTAAAGAACCAAGGCAAATCAAAGATGTGCAAAGCCTCGCCGGGAAAGTAGTTGCATTAAGTAGATTCATCTCCAAAGCTACAGATATGTGCATTCCATTTTTCGATTTAATAAAGCGGGGGAAGCACAATTTCAAATGGACTCCTGATTGTGTAGAAGAATTCTAGAACCTCCTGAATCGTCTAGAAAACCCCCTGATATTGTCCATGCCGGTAGATCATGAGGACTTGTTCGTGTACTTGGGCAGTATCATCC
This sequence comes from Allium sativum, assembly GCA_030737875.1. NCBI lineage: Eukaryota > Viridiplantae > Streptophyta > Magnoliopsida > Asparagales > Amaryllidaceae > Allium > Allium sativum. The sequence continues at coordinate 579,600,668 of CM060909.1, read as the reverse complement.
CATGCAATAAGTTCAGCCCTGGTGAAAGAAGAAGATAAAGTCCAGAGACTAGTGTACTATGTAAGTAAGAAACTAGCGGCGGCGGAGTGGAACTACCCAAAGATAGAAAAGCTTGCCTACAGTTTGCTGATCGCATCTAGAAAGCTCCGCCACTATTTTTAGGCTCATCCAATCACTGTGTGCACCGATCATCCACTACGGCAAGTGTTGCAAAGACCAGAAGCATCAAGAAGGTTGCTCAAGTGGAATATCGAGTTGAGTCAGTTTGACCTGAACTTTCAGCCACGAAGATCAATAAGGGGCAAGTGTTGGCAGATTTAATAGCAGATTTTACTATCTTAGAGGACGACGTAGTGAATGAAGAAGCTAATACCACAAAATCGCTAGTTGACCCCGACGCCTGAAAGCTGAATACTGACGGAGCCAGGGATGACAAACGATCCGGTGCTGGAGTGGTGCTTGTAACTCCCGAAGAACGATCGATATATTATGCTTTGAGGTTAGAGTTCCACGCCACCAACAACGACTCGGAGTATGAATCCCTGATTGTCGGGCTTAAGCTTGCGAGGGACATAGAAATAGCGAAGCTGGATATCTTTTGCGATTCAAAGATAGTTGTGAACCAGGTTAGTGAATAATTTCAGGCTAAAGGGCGAAGGCTTATATCATACTTGAAGGAAGTAAGAAAATTGCTGGGTGGCTTAAAAGACTACAGCATAACACACATCCTCCGATCAGAGAACCAGAGGGCTGATAAGTTGGCCAAGATGGCTAGTTCCGATAACCCTGAGGACACAGAGATGGTCCCGATAGAGGTACTGCAGTCTCCGAGTATCGATCAAATGGAAATTAAACATGTACTAGAGACTAAGCCAGAAAGGGAGTCATGGATGACGCCCATAAAGAACTTCCAGATAAGTGGGACACTTCCCACCAAAAAGAGCGAAAAGCGTGTTGTCATTCACATGGCTTCCCGATATGTCATGCAAGGCGAAATTTTATACTGACAAGGTTCTCAATGCTGCTCCTCCAGTGTATGGCTCACAACGACATAGAAAGAGTGTTGAGGGAAGTTTATGAAGGCGAGTGTGGCGACCACACTGGAGGACAAACACTAGCAATGAAGATACTTCGATATGGCTATTTCTGGCCTACTGTGAACAAAGATGCGACTAAGTATGCACGGCATGTGATGCATGCCAGAAGTTCTCAAAGATTCCCAGGGCACCTTCTGGCCAGTTGAAGACGATGATGAGTCTGTGGCCCTTCGCTGTTTGGGGAATTGACATTATTGGAAGCCTCCCCATAGCAAAGGGCGGAGCAATGTTCGCCATTGTAGCCGTGGATTACTTCACAAAGTTGGTTGAAGCGGAACTATTGACTACGACCACAACAAAGAGGGTGATTAACTTTGTCGTGAATCATCTGTCGATTTGGAATTCCGAAAGCTATCATAATAGATAATGGAACCCAATTTGACAATATTGAGTTCCGGGATTTTTGTTAGAGATAGAAGAGATTCTCAACTGTGGTGCATCCGCAGTCAGATGGACAGGTAGAAGCAGTAAATAAAGTAATCAAGCCCATTTTGAAGAAGCGATTGAAACGGGCCAAAGTCATGTGGGTCGACGAACTACCTTTGGCATTGTGGGCCTACAGAACAACCTTTAAATCAGCCACCGGGCATACCCCCTTTTCCCTTGCTTTTGGATCTGAGGCTGTCATTTCGGTTGAGTTAAAGGTGCCGTCTCATAGGGTCAGTTACTATGACACAATGAATAACAACGAACTGCTCCTCAAATCCCTGGATATGGTAGAAGAAAAAAGGACGAATTGGATCTACGTGCCTTAAGGCACAAACAGGAAGTCGCTCGGTATTACAACAGAAGGGTCCGAGCTCGAACCTTTGAACCCGGAGACTTGGTTCTAAAACATGTCTTTCCACCCCTAGTACATTTGGTCCTGAAATGGAAAGGACCCTATGCCATCCTATAGAAGCTTGATAATGGAGCCTTTAAGCTAGCGACCGTGGACGGAGATGAAATCCCCAAAGTGTGGAATGCCCAGAATTTGCGGCATTACTTGACATGAAATTGTCAATTTTATTCTTTTGTTCTTAGGACCATGAAAAAAGGCACGACTTGCCTAGAGTAGTCTAATTATATAAACAAAAGATTATAAAGTGGACATAGGTCATGATTAAACCGAACCACTATAAAATATCTTGTGTCATTTACTTTAATCGCACCATTTATTATATACTCTGTCATTCCTTACTCATACGAATCATTACAATCTTAAAAATTTGCTATGGGCCTTGCAAAAATCTCGAAACACGTAATTCAAAGTGCCTTCTGTTAGATTAGAAGATCAACCGTATGTAGAGCACCGAGGGTGCAATGGAGAAAATGACACAATATCAACACTCTAGTTCTCATGATTTTAGAAAAAGTATGAAGGGCAAAGAAATAAATTGTCCATGAGATGTGAAGGTGCATCATGATTTAAAAGATCGTCCAGATAAACCTCTACCCATGGCATTCGACGAGAGAGTATAAAGGCGCTAGAGACTGAGCACCACAAAAGAACTCCTACCCCACTGAAGGATCGGGGGCAAACGAAAAGCTGAGTTCGAACTCTATACTGGGCATATGACAGAAGATTATAAAGGCGTTTCGATCAAACGCCATTAATGGGCTCCTTTCCCGTTACACAACCGGGAACAAGAGTGAAAGCTGAGCCCGAACCCCTCATTTCGGAACTTGGGGGGGCACACATATGACTCTAATCAATCCTCAGTAAGCCCTGACCAGGCATCATATTAATGATTGATTAGGGGCATACACATACACATGTATATACGCAGAAGCGTAAGGCAGGAATTTTAAAGTTTTATTGCTAGAATGATTCATGATTTGATTCTAACTTAATTATGATTTGAGTAGTTATGTTCGTGACTAAGTATGATAAACTAGCAGGAACACCGCAATGATGCAAAAGAAACAAATTTTCATTTACTAAGTGCAGATTTACAAGACAAAACTAAACAAAATACGAGGGACATAATCGCATCTACATCATAAGGCTAGTGGAAAGTCTAAAAACAAAATATGGACTCACAAGCAAACTCTACTTGGGCTTGGGAGATGACTTGGGCTTCTTCTCCTTCTTTCGCTTCTCCGACTCATTCTTGTCGGCATCAGATTTATCTTGCTTTTTCCTCTTCTTCTTGTATGAAGGAGTATCCAGTGGAGGGTTAGAAGATTGGGACGCAAGCTGCGTAGTTATCGACTTATTGGCCAACTTTATAATTAACCCAGATTTGGGATCAGCTGCGGAGATAGGTCGCACATTTTGGGCCTCTTGTTGCTCTATTTTTAAGGCCAGTTGTATATCCTTTTTAGCCTTCATTTCGGCTAAGGTCGTATTATCATCGTTTCTTGTCTCCCCTGTGATAGCAAGCTCTTCCTCATCATCCTCGTGATCGCCATCGTTGTCATCCAAGGCTCTGATAACTTCGGCATCCTTGGGAACATCAGTGCCTGATGATGCGACGACTTTCTCGGGTGCCTTGACCTCAGTTTGCTCAGGAGTTTCATGGATGACCTCAGTGTTTGGTGGCACATTGACCTTCTCAACCTCTGCTTGCTTTTCTGCATCCTTCTCTGTTGGCTAGGCACCTATATTATGAGAAGTAACAGTTATTAGTTTGGGAGAAAATGTGGTCTTCTCGATTGTTTGCTCCACAATGCGATGACAAGTCACAATAGCTTTAACAAATTGTGGAGAGAATATGAAGATAACTTTTGCTAATTCCTCTCCTGAACCTACAATGGAAGCTCTAGAAGTTGGAGGAACTGGAACTACTGGGATCAAAGGATCATCTGGGTTATACTCCTCAACCTCAGAAGTCTTGGTCTCCATTGCTGAGCTCGAATCTTCATCAACCTTGTTCTTGCCCTTGAGATCAAGCCTATCTTTCTCCATGGTCTCTTGGATCTGACACCTTCCCTCCGCTAAAGCCTTAGGCCTTCCACCTCTATGAAAAGTTTGCATGAGTTGATCCTCATCAACTTCTTTGACCTTCAAGCATTGCTTCTCGCTCTCAACAATCTACTCACATACACTAACTAAGGTGGTGGGATAGTTACTGATCCAGGAGATATCTCGAGTCCGGATGATTTGAACAAAGAAGTCCATCAACAGTTCATCGAATTCCCCCATCTCCTTCTTGGCCGCAGAAAGTTTGGCAGTAGCAGTGGAGGCCGACTCGAGAGCTACATTAGCATTACCTTCGGCAAGAGCTGCCCGTTCCTCAACATGAGCAAGTTTGTCGCTCAAGTTCATATTTACCTTTTCAATACGAGCAAGATTGTCCTTTAAGCTTGCTTTCTCCTTTTCCCACCCAGCCCTCTCTATGGAAAGACGATCCTCTGACGCCTTTAACTCAGTGTTATCCGTCCTGAAATCCTCTATCTCTTTCTTCAAAGCCACGCGCTCCTGGATGTGTGAATCAAGCTCGAGGTGGAAACATTTTATAGCATTTTCCAACTGTGTTTTGTAATTTTCAGCATCCCACCGAGCTAAGGCGAGCTGACCTTATGCATCCTCAAGTTCCTGCTCTGCCTTGCTCTTGGCCTTAGCACCGTGATCGATTTTCACCGTAGCCCTGGCAGCATCTATTTATAGATGGCAAATAACGTCTAAAAGATTCTTGGTGTGTTTCTTCATCACCCTAAACTATTTAGCCACAAGACCAATTTGGCCCACAACTTCGGTATAACAATCCTTGGGAATTAGTTCAAGATATGGAACAAACGTCATCCTTTCAAAGTCAAGCTCAGGGAACTACTTTAGCAAATGCTCGAGCTTTGCCTTATTGTCAGGAGTGAGTGCAACATCCTGTGCAGTGGTGGTATCAAGGTTTTGCGGACTATAAGGAACTAAAGCTGCCATCTCTTTTTCCAAATTTTTGCTTGAATCTTTGTCTCTGTCTTTGGATTCATGATGCTTCTTGGAAGATTTGCCCTGAGACGGTGTACTCTTCGCAGGAGTTAGTTCTTTGGGAAGTTGCTTTCCTCTAGCCTGTGGCACTTGACGACTATGGTATTTCCCAGGGTCTTGCTTCGAAACAGAGCGAGACTGTGTAGAGTGAGGCTGATAAGAATCACGGGGTCGTTGTCTATCTCTTCCTGGCTGTCACTGCGATCATGCTTAGATATGGGATTGAATTTGGGAGTGTAGTCACGAAGTTCGCGATGAGAATATGAGTGGCGATGAGACATTTTTCCTGGAAAAAAAAAACAAATATGAGACCCATGAATACGAATAGTTTGTGTGTGATGTTGCAAGTGGTGCATGTGATTTGTGTATCCCGTGTGATCCCCCCTAACAGACCAGGGCCTGAAGATAGGCTTGTCTATGTAGTATCTTTCTCTTTGGTAGAAATATTTTCTTCCTCAGAGATAGGGAAGAATGGTTCCCCTCAAAAGTCTTCAGGTGTGTAATTGTTATCTGACAGACGTATTTTTTCTAACTCCCCAAATATCTGTTCCTCCGTCAACGTATCATGAGTAGTAGGCTTTACTGGTGGTGAAGTCCTCGAGGGAGACTGTCCCTTAGACACTGAAACCCCCTTTGGCTCATCGACTTGGGTTTCATCCTTTGTATATATTCAAATCTTCATCATCCTGGATAATCATCGGCGAAGGGCTCTCATGAAATTCAGTCATTTCGGTAGCTACAGTGGTCACCTCCCCCTCGACTGGGGGCATGCTACTAGATTCCCCACCTGTTTGAGTAGGGGGCGGCACGTATTTGTAAGGTTTGCCACCCACACCAAGCCCAAGCTGTATGTCCAAAAGATGATGTTTATGAAGGTTCTCATCAGTTATACACTCCCTGATCCTACAGAAATTCGACTTGCTTTTTAAGAGGCAGGACAATCAGTCCTCGTATACCGAACCTTCTGTCTTTTGGAAATTGTGAGCTGTACAGAGAAAGAAAAGTGTTAGCACCCTAATTATATGATGGGAATGGGTGGTGAAGGGTTCAGATCCTACTTGACTTTAGCCATCTTCTCGTGCATCCAGCTTGATGTTTTATATAAAACCAGTCAGATTTGGCATCTCCTAAATTGTTGTGACAATCTGATAATACCTTCCTGGAGGGGATCCATTCAAAGAAAATAAAGTTCGGAGTCCTTGTGGAGCGATGCTTGAAATAATAATAGAAGTTCAAGTCTTTAAAAGTGAGCTCGGTCTCTATAATTTCTGCATAGGCAATATACAAAGTGTATAGAGCAGCATAGGCATTGGGATGGAGTTGCAAGGGAGCAATGCATATTCGTCTCAGGAGATCGACCACAATTGGTGGAAATGGAGGAATAACACCTACCCAGTACATGATCCTACTAATAGCCATGAACCCTTCCGGAGCAGAATGAGGCCTATCTCCTCCCTCTGGATTTTTCACATCTATCCAAAGAATCCCATGTCTTAAGCAAATTTTCTTTAACTTTATATCGTCTAGCTTGGAGGCTATAGAGTCACTCAGTTTCTCTTCCTCTACTTCTTTAACACCCTCGATTTCGTCGGGAGCTTGATCATCATCCTCTTCTTTAAGTGATGTGCTCTCAGAAGATACCGATTCCGTGTCAAGGTCTGTTTCATAATTGGGACCATAATTACTCCTACTGGATTTGATGGGAGTACATCAGGATTACGATAGTTTGACGACTCTGGATCTATACTCTTCTCAAATATTCTTGTCGAGCGTCTATCAGACATGGCTGTGTTTGAGAACAAACATAAGTCATCAGAATACAATTACCTGTGAAACCCGTGTATGTGCAAGTGCTAGTGTGTGCAAGTGCTATTGTGTGCAAGTGTGTATGGTAATAGAAGGGAAAACATCGAGTAATCAGATAAGCGCAGTATTGGTCATCGTATGCTGCTAAGTTATGTAATCGTCCAGTTCTGAGAGTTCATCTTGAAGGCTCTAACCTAAATATCCATTGGCATATCAGAATTGCATTGCATTATTTAGTCAATATGTAAATCGGATCATTGGTAAAACTAGCTCGCTAAAGTCTCATGGAACGGCTCATGACCAGGAGTGGGCTCGTGAGACAGGATTCAGTTCGTGGTCAAAGGATGACTCGTGAATCCGTCTGGATCGTGGATGGACCCCCGGATCGTGATCTGGATTCAAGCAAAGGGTTGAAATCCAAAGACCCACCGGTTCGTAAAAGAGAAGCTTGCGAGCTACCTTCAGGACCCGACCGAATTCCATGCCTCCTACCATAAGGTTCTTCCCTGACCTCATTCACGAACCGCACCTCCTTCCACGAATTGACCCTATAGCCTTCTCCATAGCTTGCCTCACTTCCTCCATCTCACAATCGTCACGAACCATTCCAACGACTCCTTTCACAAATCAGATTATTGAAATTCATCTTCTTCCCCACCGACCACTCTCCTCAACCTACAAATCCACACCTTCTATTTGAACCGTACCCAATCTCTTATCCAACACATCTGATCCTAACTCCATAACTTTCGCCACCATCGTTTAACACAGGCGATGACATCACAACAAATAACAAAGAGAGATCCAGCACCCAAATCACCATAGGATTTTGAATGAATAAATAGAAAGTAAAATCGTAAACTCATTTGTCTCTATTACCTTTTCAGATTGAGCAAATGATTCGGAGGTTGCGCGAGTTTGGGAAGGGATTCAAATTAGGGTTTGGACCTAAGAAGAACTGAAGGGCAGCGATAGAAGTAAAGGGGGAGAGAAAGAGTAAGAAAGAAGAAGGGACCGGTTTATATAGCTAATTCAAGGGATTTTGGTCTTCCCAGTCTTTTCTTATTTGGGACAGCCTAATCCAATGGGACACGAGCACTCAGACGGACCCATCGTGGCTCGCGTGAAGGCTTGCCTAGTCACTGGTCCTTTGTACATGTCTAGTTACGCGGACCATACTGTGTTCTAACGACTTGGACTTGGGAATGATCATTAAATCAAGAAGATGGAACCTTTAACATGTAGGAGTGAAGAGCTTGTTTATAAATACCCGTGGAATTTAAAGCTCACCTGATGAATTGATTGTAATGCTTTCCAAGGTCCAAAAGATCGAAGTCAATTAACAGGCAGAAAAATAATTAGAAGTTCAGTCCCGTATTTATACTTGTCAAAGGACACGACTATTCGAAACATCGCAACCATCTGAGTAGATGCAACTGTTGGTCCACACCTTTCCAGGGAATATACTTTGACAATTTCGAAGCACGTTTCATCTCTGATAAAACGTACTTCGAGGGGGCAAAATCTTGGCTAGTTTCTGAACCAAGCCACCAAAAGTACAAGTATTCACAGTCAAATAAGAAGGAGAATTATATATTCAAGCTCAGAGACGAATACACCATGACTTATGAAAACCATGACCCCGCTCGTGACTGTCCTTCACATCCCGCTCGTGATGCCCCATGACCAACCCACTCGTGAAGGGTCATCACGACTCGCTCGTGAGTCTTTCTCATGAACCATCCACGAGCCGAAGAGATGGTGACTGTGACCAAGTCCTCTACGATCCGCGAGTTCAGGATCTGACGACACCTGTCCATAACCATCATATTGACCATTTCTCCATCAAGCCACGAACCAGTCCGAGATCCTCAGGGTCCATGCCATGTGTCCTCACGAACGGCCTGCAAATATCACCTATAAATACCCCATACTTGGCATTGTTCAGGATATTTTGGCAGTTATGAGTATTCCACCATTACTGTTTCTCCATTATTTCTAGTCAGTATTATCTCAAAATTATTGAGTGAACCACTATTGTAAAAGTGAGATTGAGAGAAATCATTGATTGTACTTGCATTCAACGTATAATCAAAGACATATAAAGTGGATGTAGGCTTGTTAACGCCGATCCACTATAAATCTGGTGTGTTTGCTTGTGTTTTCTTTCATTTTTAGTCATTACTCCCTGCAATTCTAGACAATTTAGGTGTTAGAGCCATAATTTGGTCTAACACATAGTTACACCATATCTCTGAAAATACGTAAACTCTGTACATCATTTAAACTTCCATCTTGTACTTTAAATATCATAGTACAATAACAAAGAAAGCATAATCTCCAAATCATAAGCCATAGTAATAAAGATAGAAGCTTGAGCAATACATCTAGAAGCTCCAAGCAAGACGATAGCAGAATCCTGACTAAGCCCGAGAATTCCCTCTCTTGAGAACCTGGAGGGGGGAACGGAAGAAAGAAGAGGAAACAAAAAGGGTCAGACATAAAGTCTGGCGAGTCTAGTTGCTTTTAGCCAGTAAATAAATAAAAGTAACATGATAGGCACATAAAGTGGATAAGAGAGATCACTACATAAATGGCAAGTGTGACAAGGTAAACAGGATAAGGTGTATATGCTTCTAATGATTACGCTGCACTGTTACTAGTATATCCAGAAAGAGGTGGTCCCTTCAACTATAGACTAAGGTATATGTCCAAATGTATCCTAACATTACCCTGATCGATCGGCTCCCTAACCCTCGTAGATACCTTGTGCTGGCCCCACAGTAGGAGGTATCACTTCCTAAAGTGGCAACCCCTCATCGTAATAATGTGCACAACCATATCTATAGGTGTCACGGTCATCTTATCCCCTCTGCCCGGCTCATGCACGCACATGGCCCGGTCGGTTTGCACCGCCCACACCTTCCTCCACGTTTGGATCTCTTACAATCAGTCAGTAAGCGTGCCCCTTCTCCGCCTAGTATGGAGTACTTTATTTGACACCTACTCTGGGTTAATAACTGAAATGGGACCTACACAATATGATACAAGCTCTCCCCTTTGTCTTGTATCCCCCACTAGGTTTTCACTGACTATGTATACCACTAGGTGTCTTTTATTACATAGCCCTATACAAGTTATGCTTACCCTAAAAGGTGTCTTTAATTACATAAATTTTATATTTTCCACCGGTTATGTATACCACTAAGTGTCTTTAATTACATAACCTTTTATATTTTTCACCGGTTATGTGTACCACTACGCGTCTTTAATTACATAACCTTTTTAGGTTAAGTTCGTGGGCCTATATGTAAATATTACCCACCCCCTTAAATCTACTTAACCCACCCACTGATCCAAGCATGTTTATTTAACGGTTAAGTTTGTGGGCCTATATATACTAATATTACCCACCTATCCAAGATTTACTTAACCCTCCCGCTGATTCAAGCATGTTTATTTAATGGTTAAGTTTGTGGGCCTATATATACTAATATTACCCACCTACCCAAGATTTACTTAACCCTTCCTTTAGTTCAATATCATACAATCCCTATGGATTAGATTTGGTTAAGTAGTCCAATTCATTACCATGTCCATTTATGGTTTATAATGGGCTAGACCTCCCACATTAGACCTACAATGTGTGGATGCTGAATATGTCGGTCGGGTCCAGGCAGTCTTATTCCACAGTTAGGCCTAACCTCTTGTCTTAGCCTGATTCGTATTTGCGTACTTAGACCTCCCACATTAGGTTAAACATTAGTGGCTATTGGATATGCCGGTCGGGTCCGAGCAGACTTCCACCACTAATGCAACCTAACCTCGTGTCATAAGTACAATTACAATTCCTATTTGTAATTACTAGATATTCCATTTTTAATTAATTTAACAATTAATTAATCCTTTCCTTTTATAGGTGTCAATAGCTATTTACCCAATAATTTGAATTTCAAGTCCAAAAATGTACATATTCAAATTATGCCATTTTTAACCCTTTTTCCCCCTTTCCTTAACTAGCACCCTCAAAAAATCGGCAACATGCCTAGGCTAGACAATAGCCTAGTCATAAACGATAATAGGGAAAATAATGGGAACATGACTAAAATGATCATCTTGGCATAAACATAAACTTAGCATGATAACATGGTGAACATACACACATGCCTAGACATGAAATTGTCATCATAACAAGGTGGACATAAAACTAATGAATGGTTGGCAGTCAATAACTATGATGTCACAATAAGCATAGTAAGATCTAAATTAGCAATTTAGATGTCCAATCAGTTTAGATCTAACATGATAACACAGGGTGATAAGTTAGATCACATAGTTCAGATCTATAGGATGAAATAGATCTAACATGATAACACAAGGTGATAAATTAAATCACATAAAATTGATCTAACATGATAACACAAGGTGATAAATTAAATCACATAAAATTGATCTAACATGATAACACAAGGTGATAAATTAGATCACATAATTTGGATCTAACATGATAACACAAGGTGATAAATTTGATCACATAAAATATATCTAACATGATAAAACAAGGTGATAAATTAGATCACATAATTCAGATCTAGAGGTTACAATAGAGCTAACATGATAACACAATGTGATAAATTAGATTACATAAAATAGATCTAACATGATAACACAAGGTGATAAATTAGATCACATAATTCAGATCTAACATGATAACACAAGGTGATAATTAAATTAGATCACATAAAATAGATCTAACATGATAACACAAGATGATAATCTAGATCTGACTAATAGTTTCAATATCCATAAATTAGATCTACTAGTTTAGAAATAGATCTACACAAATCCACATCATAGCATGTCATAGAAGTTACAATTAAGATAAAGATTTAGATCCAGTCCTAACCAATTCAAGGTGACATATATTCATGATTTACACAAATGATTATATCTATCCAATGACAAAACTGTCCAAATTAACATATTTATATTAACCATAATATGGTTACAAATCAAGATCCACAATAATAACATAGTAGAATAATCACAATTGAATTGGATCTAGAGAAATAGATCTATCATGACATAGCATAAGATCTAATAATAACATAGATTCAAGGTTTACAACGTATCCAAATCATAGTCTTTCATAATTCATTTTTATTTATCTAAACCTGAAAGTAACTGGAAACTCACTGTGATTGGATTTCTAAGATGATAGAAAAGAAGTTGGTGCTGAGTCTATGCTTGAATCTCAGAATTTGATTTGCCAAACTTAAATATTGTACGTTATTGAAGAAAACGAATCCATCTTAGTTCACACTCCGGCAGAGTTTAGCCGCCATTGTTTCTTTGTGAAGAAATCAAAGGATATGAGGTATATTTATAGCTGCTAGGTTACAGAATTCGGATGTCACCTCAGCCTTAGAGTGAATCGGGCCACTGGGCGACACCCAATTGGGTTCGGCTGCCCAAAACTTACATGTGCGCACTTTATAGGTGCACCAGTGTAAAAATACATAGGTGCACTTGTCAAGTGCGCCGGGAATTTCTGTTAAACTTCTACCATCCATAACTGTAACACCCTGTAATTTTAAATATTAAAATGACAAATTAAAGAATACTTAATTTTTACAAGAAGAATTAAGTGAAACGGGTTTCGCCATTGCGTTCGTCTCGGAGTTCTGCTTGAGATAGTGTCTGAGTTTGCGTAAAATGGACATCGTATGAAGAAGCTATGAATCTCAGAAGATTTAAAGTTTAAACAGCAAAACAAGTCGACCACCCATTTTTCACCATTCGACCGGTACAAGTCGACTGCCCATTTATCCCAGTCGACCGTTTTTAGATAGAGGTGAAAACTGTCAACTGGTTGAAATTGGCCAGTAGACTGGTTGATTCTAGGCAGTTTTCTAATTACATGTTTTTCTAATTTGAGTTGTTTGGATGGTTCCATGTTGCTCTAATCTAAACTTGCCTTTCTTCCCCACCAAAACAAATCAGAATAGTAGTATTCCAATTAGAAGACCAGATCTAAAAACAATCAATTCAAAGAGGATTATACATATTTGAAGATAGCTACAACAAATTTGGCGATGCCTACAACAACTTATTCAATGCGTTCTTCGCAGCAAATTCACTGTGAGTTCATGTTACTTTTAGATCTAAATATCTAATAGTGATCTTGATATGTATATAATAATTGGATCTTGAATCGGTGCCTAATCAGTTATATTATGACATATTCCATTGATCTGTTCTTATAAGTTTATATCATCTCCAAGTCTAATTTTATCATAATATGTCAATTCAGTTTATGCCTATTTCTATCATTATGTTGTTGATTCGTTATTATGCATGTTCTGATTCTCTTCTCTCCTTCTTTTCCTTTTTATTTTTTTTATATAGTCAGGCTACCTTCGAGCCTAGGCCTAACGCTGAAAAATGCGAATGTGCGAAATTGGGAATAATGGGAAAAGAAATATTTTGTGGCATACTTGGTATTGGAAAATATGGATCTATATTTAGGCATAAATTTGGAAATATACGAATATGGGTTTAGGTATATGTCTTATCGGATATTACGAATTTAGGCACGCATTGGAATATATGTAAATATGGAATTGGGTATAAAATGAGACATGTCTAATTATCGAATTGAGACATAAATTAGCACCTATGTGAATATGAATTTTAGGCATAAGTTGGAAAATATGTGGGTTTGGGGTTTGTGCAATATATATATATATACATATAATATTTATACACACACACATATATATATACGCCTTAATTTATGATAAGGGACATATGGTGCATAATTAAAAAGGTGAATTATAAAGAGGCATATAGGACTATGATTTGAATAGTGTATTATACATAATTCAAATGGGGAAACATAGAATAATCACCTATAATGACATAGGTAGATTTAGATAAAAATGGTATAATTTGAATATGAATATTTTTTAACATGTTATCCAAGTTACTGGGTTAAAATATGTATTGACACCTATAAAAGGAAAGGTTTAATTGGTAAATTAATAATGGAAAATATAGTAATTACAATTAGGAATTGTAATCGTACTTATGACACGAGGTTAGGTTGCATTAGTGGCGGAAGTCTGCCCGGACCTAGTCGGCATATCCAACAGCCACTAATGTTGAACCTAATGTGGGAGGTCTAAGTACTTAAGTACGAATCGGGCTAAGACACGAGGTTAGGCCCAACTATGGAATAAGACTGCCTAGAGCCGACCGGCATATCCAGCATCCACACGTTGTAGGCCTAATGTGAGAGGTCTAGCCTATTATAACCATAATTGGACATGGTAATGAATTGGACTGCTTAACCTGATTTAATCAATAAGGGCTATGTGAGTATGAACTTAAGTTAGGGTTAAGTAAAATTGGGTGGGTAGTGGGTGGTTTAAGTAAATTAGAGGGGATGGGTAATATATGCATATAGGCCCATAAACTTAACCCGTTAAGGTTATGAATTAAATTAACCTAGTGGTATACATGACCGGTAGAAACAATAAAGTTATGTAATTAAAGGACACCATTTAGGGTAAGCATAACTTGTAAGGAAATGAGACAACCGGTGTAATAAGATAAGAGGTACTTAGTTATAAATTAAGTAATCTAGAGGTTTGGAACCCGTTGATGTGAACAACATGCTTAGGCCTGTCCTAGGGACAGAGGAAATCATAACGTATGTTATAATTAATGGGTTGCGAAACTTGTTAATGGGCCTTACTTAATAGAGCTAAGTTAACAAGTAAACAACAATAAGTTGTATTAACAATTAAAAATGGAATTATGATTAAATGAGAAAGAATGAGGAAAACTCATAAGATAAGTTATATTTAATCATAAATAATAACTGACATGTTAAAATGGAAACATGTAGAATGAGACGTACTTAATTACACATTAAGTAAAAACATGTTATGGTAATGATGTTACCAAGCAAGAATATAAAATAGATTGTGGATTACAGACCGTGGGCCACAATCTAGAGAACAACATGTTGAAATCTTATTAATAAACTTAAATGAATTAAGTTGTATAACAGAAATTAATAAGCAAGAGAAACTTGGTAATTTTAATAAGAATTCAATATGAATTGGAATAATCAAGTTAGCTGGAAACCTGGTAAGGAGAGACAAGCACATAAAAGAATATTTAGACATAGGGTCTAACAACATGCTAAAGTAAGGCGCTTAGATCAGTCCGTACGGTTGAGGGTGAATAACCCAACGGGGTAGATCATTGAGGCGTTATAAGACACGAGGGTAGCGCACATTCATCTGATTGGTTTGATGGCTCTAAAGGACAAGAAGGGAAAGTATGCGGCTTCCTGTGACGTTGAAGTTGCTCCTAGTTGTCCTATGTGGTGGTGTAGTTTCAGACTGTGCTTAGAGAGGTTGGGACTGCGCGTAACTACTAGGTGGGTGGGCCTTGACTGCAGATGTAGTTATGTAGTCAGAATGTTGTGACGAGATGGCACTAGGGTAGTTCGGCGGTTGCCTCATGAGGACGTAGAGAGGGTCACGACCAACAAGGATAGTAGACCATCGGATATCCATCATCTGCAGCCAGCGGGATGCGAAAAGAATAGAGCTAACCCTAAGATATCATTTCACCTTTCACTATCGAGGTCCGGGGTTGAGGGAAGACGCCACATGGATGCTTAGATTGGTTGTTATTAGGGGCGGTCGCTTAGCTCTGTAGCCTTTACTAGTTGAGGGAGGGGCCGAGATGGAGCCATAGCCACCACGAAAACGGACTCTAGGTACATCTGTATATAGAGGTTCATTAAAGACCGGCCTATATAGATATGGAAAAGCTCCCAGCCGAGTCCCGTATCATGCCCTTCCACGGAACTCGGTGCACATTAGAGGACATGCGATTGAGGTATCGAGCTACAATTACAATACATACGGGGGACAGTCTAGATACATGCACATCTGCTCTGGGTGATGTATCGTAGACTAGAGGGAATTTTTCCGATATAGAATCTGATTTAATCGATGGTGGCAGTCTGTACGCTTACGTAGCATAGTAATGACAGATATATGCGGAATGTAACATTGTTATGTAGACTCCGACATAGGACGAGGGACTACGTTCACTTCTGTTGCATTACGGTGGAGACCATGCAAGTGGGTTACCATGGGGTGTATCTCAATGTTGAGAGATAGCTACATATATTGTATTAGGTGAATCCATGTGAAAGTAAATGGGTACGATGCGCATATAAGTCTTTGGTGCGATTAACCGAAGTGACCTAATAAACAAGAAAATGAAATAGAACGGTATTGATATGGATCATTCCATTTCTGATATACTAGTATCTGTGCGGTACAGAGAAATGTATATAAGAAGCGCAATATATCATGTTCATCTTATCTTGTTCAATTCACACTTGTCCTTGTTATTGTTATCTTGTTCTTCCAAATTTTTTATACCTGCCATGACACTTTTATTTATTTATATTTAAAAGTAACTGGACTCGCCATACTTTATGTCTGACCCTTTTTGTTTCCACTTCTCTCTCTTCCGTTTCACCCCTAGGTTCTCAGGGTGGAAGTGCTTAGAGTTGATTTGGATTCTTTTCAGCTTAGCTTGGACTTTGGATATTGATGTACAACTTTGACTCATTGTTAACTCTAGTATGGCTTTGCTTGGGAAATATGGTTTATGTTTTTGTACTATGATATTTTTGGCAAGGCAGATTATTAAACATGTAACTGGTTATTTCAAACCTATGATGTAAATTCAGTATTTGGGACCATGATGTTATTATTTAAATAATTTTTTTAATTCCGCTGCTATTTTACATGTCTGTCTTGTTCTATTATGTTCTTATTTACCAATAATGCTTCACGAAAGTTAATGCATTCCCTTAGTGAGTGACATTAACGGACGTGCGGTGTCACATTTGGTATCAGAGCATATGGTTATGAGATCGGATAAAGTATTTTGAAAATGATTTTCAAAAAGGTCTCAAAAACCGTGTATTTTAAAATAATAAGTCTGTTTTTGAAGAGCATATTTCCCAAAGCCATAAATATCTTCTCGATTTTCCGCTTGATTCCTTTTCCTTTTGTTCCGGGAACTGTTTCTTCCAGAATGGGTATCCCCATCTCATCATGGTTCCGTAGGCTTGTTAAAACTATGGTACATGTCGAAGGACAAAGAAGTGCCCAACCTCCATCTTTAGCCGTAGCAGTTTCACCTGCGTCTTATTTGTTTCGAACCTCGTAAGGATTTCCGTGCGATGGAGGCAGCTTTCAAGAGACTGGTTAGCATATTGCACAAGGATGGTAAAAAGGAGAATAAGGTAATTGGGGCTAAGGAACACAACCCAAAGATGAATGAAAATGGTGGCTTAAGAAGGGAATATAGATAAAAGAAGAAAAGAGGAAATACCATAACTTCGGAACGGTGGGTCATCTGAAAATGGATTGTAGAAAGAGGTAAGATGTTTGCTACCACTTTGATAAGGTGGGACACCTTATTAAGGAGTGCCCAAAGAGACAAAGACAAGGCCAGAGGGCAGGAACTTCTAGGAGGCGAGCTAATGCTCTCATAGCTGGTGGATAGGATAGGGGTAGGAAAGTTTTCACTGAAGGATTGACTTCTATTTTTGATCATCCTATTAGGATTCTTTTTCTAGCGCTTCGTATTCCTTCATATCTGATCCTTTAGTTGAGTTGAGTATCTACACCTAGATACTAGTATAGATTTGGATCCCGTTATTGCCTCAAAGCCTATTTGAGGTACGGCTCTTTTATCGATGATTTGTCGGGGTTTGAGAATCTCTGTGTTAGGCGTCGAGTTTGATTGCTACGCATATGTTCTTGATTTCATACGATACGATTTGATTCTAAGACGCATGGATTAAACATATATGGAGCCATTCTAGATTGAGAGAGGAAAGTCGTTAGACTTCTTACTTTCCATAGAAAGACTCTCCAGATTTCTTATAACCCCAAAAGGGTCTGTCATGCTTAGTCTCCTAGAACCTCTTGATATATCTATCGATGATTTGCGACATGTGAAAGAAAAGAGGGAACTTGATAAGCAAGTAGGGGAGCTACATGAGAAGAGGTTGATAGATGACTATTCATTCAAGAGGCGATAAAAGGTATAAACTTGCGAGAGGAAGTGAAACTAGAGAAGGAAGCAACGATTGGACGAGTTCCAAATTGCATACTTGGATCGGAGGTTAAGAAATTGTGCAACAAAGAAGTAAAGCTAGTAAGAGTGCTATGGGGAAAGGGCCGCGAGAATGCTACTTGGGAGGCTAAAGATAAGATTCGCGCTTCATATCCTTTCCTTTTCGATAATATGTTCTTAAATTCTTTTTCCAAGCTTCGAATTAATACTTGCATCTATCGTTTGAATATCTCCTATTGATCAAGTCTCTAGGTAGAAAACTAATGAATGCAAACATGTTTTTGAGACATGTTATGTTTGATGGATGCAAGTGGTTGCTAGAGATTGCTCGTGGATGCATATACACACACAATAGGCACTAGGTCGGCTCAATCACTTACACGTTGCATATTGATGTGTGTACATTTTAAATTTTTATGGATTGTCGTTGCATTGATGTTGCATTTGGAAGGATGGTTGTGCACCCATATAGAACTTGCATGTTATGCTAGGGTGATTTGCATACATTTTGGTTGCATGGCACAAACATACATTGCATTAAGAAGGTCAACTGAATCAGTAGACCGCCTGATCTTTCGCATTAGTTTACAAACATATACACACACTATTGCGTATATTCATAAAAGCATTAGAAATTCATTAAGGACAATGGATGCCTATGATTGCTAGATGGATGTATGAATGTTGGATGTTAGGATATACGTTCTTCTTAACTTAGAGATTTCAGGGACGAAATCCTTCAAGTAGGGGAGAATGTAACACCCCGTAATTTTAAATATTAAAATGACAAATTAAAGAATACTTAATTTTTAGAAGAAGAATTAAGTGAAATGCGTTACGCCATTGCTTTCGTCTTGGAATTCTACTTGAGATAGAGTCCGAGTTTGCGTAAATAAGAAGCTATGAAGCTCGGAAGATTTAAAGTTTAAAGCTGTAAAACAAGTCGACCGCCCATTTTTCACCATTCGATCGGGTACAAGTCGATTGCCCATTTATCACCAGTCGACCGTTTTTAGACAGAAGTGAAAACTGTCAACTGGTTGAAATTTACCAGCCGACTGGTTGATTCTGGGCAGTTTTCTGATGACATGTTTTTCTAATTTGAGTGGTTCGGATGGTTCCTAACAAATCTAAAGGTCCTAGTTCACCTAATACTCCTATAAATAAACACCTAAACGTAACCCTAATCTCATTGGTTTCATCCATGGCGCCTCCATCCTGCTCTAATCTAAACTAGCCTTTCTTCTCCATCAAAACAAATCAGAATAGGAGTATTCCAATTAGAAGATCAGATCTAAAAACAATCAATTCAAAGAGGATTATACATATTTGAAGATTGCTACAACAAATTTAGCGATGCCTATAATAACTTATTCAACGTGTTCTTCGCAGCAAATTCGCTGCGAGTTCATGTTTCTTTTAGATGTAAATATCTAATAGTGATCATGATATGTATATAATAATTAGAGCTTGAATCAGTGCCTAGTCAGTTATATTATGACATATTCCATTGATATGTTCTTATAAGTTTACATCATCTCCAAGTCTAATCTTATCATAATATGTCAATTCAGTTTATGCCTATTTCTATCGTTATGCAGTTGATTCTTTATTATGCCTGTTCTGATTCTCTTCACTCCTTCTTTTCCTCTTTTTTTTATATAGCTAGGCTACCTTCGAGCTTAGGCCTAACGCTGAAAAATGCAAACGTGCGAAATTGGGAATAATGGGAAAAGGCATATTTTGGGTCATAATTGGTATTGGCAAATATGGATCTAAATTTGGGCATAAATTTGGAAATATATGAATATGGGTTTAGGTATATGTCTTATTGGGTATTATGAATTTAGGCACGCATTGGAATATATGTAAATCTGGAATTAGGTATAAAATGGGACATGTCTAATTATTGAATTGAGACATAAATTAGCACCAACGTGAATATGAATTTTAGGCATAAGTTGGAAAATATGTGGGTTTGGGGTTTGTGCTATATATATATATATATATATATATATATATATATATATATAGAGAGAGAGAGAGAGAGATATGTGTATATATATGCCTTAATTTATGATAAAGGACATATGGTGCATAATTAAAAAGGTGAATTGAAAAAAGGCATATAGGACTATGATTTGAATAGTGTATTAGAGATAATTCAAATGGGGAAACATAGAATAATCACCTATAATGACATAGGAAGATTCAGATAAAAATGGTATAATTTAATATGAACATTTTTGGATGTACGATTCAAGTTACTGGGGTAAAATAGGTATTGACACCTATAAAAGGAAAGGATTAATTAATTGGTAAATTAATTAATAATGGAAAATCTAGTAATTACAATTAGGAATTGTTATCGTACTTACGACACGAGGTTAGGTTGCATTAGTGGCGGAAGTCTGCCCGGACCCGACCGACATATTCAGCAACTACTAATGTTGAATCTAATGTGGGAGGTCCAAGTACATAAGTACGAATCGGGCTAAGACACGAGGTTAGGCCCAACTGTGGAATATGACTGCCAGAACCCGACCGGCATATCCAGCATCCACACGTTGTAGGCCTAATGTGAGAGGTCTAGCCTATTATAACCATAATTAGACATGGTAATGAATTGGACTACTTAACCTGATTTAATCCATAAGGGTTGTGTGAGTATGAACTTAATTTAGGGTTAAGTAAAATTGGGTGGGTAGTGGGTTGGTCAAGTAAATTAGAGGTGATGGGTAATATATGCATATAGGCCCATAAACTTAACCCAATAAGGTTATTTAATTAAAGACACCTAGTGGTATACATAACCGGTAGAAACAATAAAGTTATGTAATTAAAGGACACCGTTTAGAGTAAGCATAACTTGTAAGGAAATGAGACAACCTGTGTAATAAGATAAGAGGTACTTAATTATAAATTAAGTAATCTAGAGGTATGGAACCCGCTGATGTGAACAACATGCTTAGGCCTGTCCTAGGGATAGAGAAAATCATAACGTATGTTATAATTAATGGGCTGGGAAACTTGTTAATGGGCCTTAGTTAATAGAACTAAGTTAACAAGTAAACAATGATAAGTTGTATTAACAATGAAAAATGGAATTATGATTAAATGAGAAAGAATGAGGAAAACTTATAAGATAAGTTATATTTAATCATAAATAATGACTGACATGTTAAAAAGGAAACATGTAGAATGGGACGTACTTAATTACACATTAAGTAAAAATAAGTTATGGTGATGATGTAACCAAGCAACATTATTAAATAGATTGTGGATTACAGACCGTTGGCCACAATCTAGAGAATAACATGTTGGAAGCTTATTAATAAACTTAAATGAATTAAGTTGTATAACCGAAATTAATAATCAAGAGAAACTTGGTAATTTGGATAAGAATTCAATATGAATTGGAATAACCAAGTTAGCTGGAATCCGGGTAAGGGGAGGCAAGCACAAAAAAGAATGTTTAGACATAGGGTCTAACAACATGCTAAAGTAAGGCGCTTAGATCAGTCCGTACGGTTGAGGGTGAATAACCCAACGGGGTAGACCATCGAGGTTTTATAAGACACGAGGGGAGCACACATTCATCTAATTGGTTTGATGGCTCCAAAGGACTGGAAGGGGAAGTACGCATCTTCCTGAGACGTTGAAGGTGCTCCTAGTAGTCCTCTATGGTGGTGTAGTTTCGGACTGTGCTCACAGTGGCTGGGTCTGCGCGTAACTACTAGGTGGGTGGGCCTTGACTATAGATGTAGCTATGCAGTTAGAATTCTGTGACGAGATGGCACTAGGGTAGTTCGACGGTCGCCTCACGAGGAGGTAGAGAGGGTCACGACCAACACGGATAGTAGACGTTGGATATCCGTCATTGGCAGCCAGCGGTGTAACACCCCGAATTTCAATTAACACTAATGGTTAGTAATTAATCTCAGATATGAGAATCAGGGGAAACGGGCTGCATCATTGCGTTCTTCTCGGAAAAATACGCGAAATAGAGTCCGAGTTTGCGTAAAACGGGTACCGTATGAAAGAGATATGGACGAACGAAGTTAGGCAGAAAAACCCGAAACAGGCCAGAAATGCACTGGCGCACTTGTGAAGTGCGCCAGTACAAAAATACAATGGCGCACTTGGGAAGTGCGCCCATGTCGGGACAGGAAACCTGCACAGTTTCTAGAGAGTTCTGTGGTTGGGTGCACCAGTTTGGGGTTTGGGCTTGGTCTTAGGGCTGGTTTCTGGAAGGTTCCGAAATCTAAGGGTCCTAATCTAATTTAGGGTTAATCTAAGGGCCTAAAACACTCACCTAATCTATAAATACACCCTAATACTACCCTAATTCATACTAAAAATAGAAATGATGCCACCATGCCGCCTAAATCAAACTTGAGAGGAATCTCCACTAGTTTATGAAGAAAGTTGCAAGCTAATCAACCTCTAATCATCATCTTCTTCTTGTATAGCAACTAGTTCTACTACATAAGTTTGCTAATCTTGGTTTTGCTGAGTTTCTATCACTTTAATAACCAATTGCTAAATTAAGTAGATGAGATATGATGAGATCATGCGGTTTTGTATGCGGATTTGTGGGTTTTAAGTCATATGATATGATGTTAGTTTGCTAATCTATGTTTAATGTTAACCCTATGTTTATGCAAGTTGTGTATGTGGGTTTATGCAAGTTAAGTGGTGGGTTTCATGAATGCTAAGCATTGGGTTTCATGCATGCTAAGCATTGGGTTTTATGCATGCTAAGTATTTGATTTTATGCATGCTAAGTGTTTGGTTTTATGCATGCTAAGTGTTTGGTTTTATGCATGCTAAGTATTTGATTTTATGCATGCTAAGCATTGGGTTTTATGCATGCTAAGCATTGGGTTTCATGCATGCTAAGCATTGGGTTTTATGCATGCTAAGTATTTGATTTTATGCATGCTAAGTGTTTGGTTTTATGCATGCTAAGTGTTTGGTTTTATGCATGCTAAGTATTTGATTTTATGCATGCTAAGTATTTGATTTTATGCATGCTAAGTGTTTGGTTTTATGCATGTTAAGTATTTGATTTTATGCATGCTAAGTGTTTGGTTTTATGCATACATTATGACATGCAAGTTTACCCTTTTTCTAAATAAGATGCATACATATGCAAGATGACACCTTTGTATGCTATGCATACATATGCATGTTTACCCTATTATGATGCAAGTTCATATGCAAGTTTGTCTCTTTTTATGATATGCATAACATATGCGAGTTTGCCTCTATGCATGACATGTTATGCAAGTTCACATGCAAGTTTATGTGCAAGTTCATATGCAAGTTTATGTGCAAGTTCATATGCAAGTTTGTCTCTTTTTATGACATGCATAATGCAAGTTTGGGTTAAATGCTAGTTGGGTTTAATGTATGCTCATATATGCAAGTTGACACCTTTTGAACCCATGATAAAGTTATAAGCTATGTTGGTTAAACCCATGACATTTGTGATGAATCTTCCCTTTTATTATGTCATGTTACGAGAACGAATTACGTGGGGAACGATGGGGTTAATATGCATGTTAATAAAATGATGTGGAATGGGTATGCTTAAGAGTAACATAAATTAAATGGACATAATTGGGAATTTATCTATTGAGTTAGGTCTACCCATATTATGGAGTTGGGAATTTACCTATTGAGTTAGGTCTACCCATACTACGGAGTTGGGAATTTACCTATTGAGTTAGGTCTACCCATATTCTGGAAAACATGATTAATTAATTAGGGATAATTAATTATAAATTATGAGGGTGATTAATTAAGTGTAATTAATCGACTAAGACACGAGGTTGGACTCAGTTGTAGCGTAAAACTGCCCAGACCCAACCGGCTTAACCAGTTGCTACAAATGTTAGCCCAATGTGAGAGGTCTTAGGCACAAATTAAATACGTGATTAAAGTAAAGACACGAGGTTAGACCCTTTTTATGACGTAAGGCTGCCCGGACCCAACCGGCATTTCCAGCAGTCATAAATGACGGTCTAATGTGAGAGGTCTTTATGAGGTCATGATCTTAATTAATTAATTAAGAAACACTTAACCATATTAGCATGTAGAGGGACATGAGGGGTTAAGTGGGGGCCTTGGGTGGCAATAGAAAATACGATTAGAATACTTAACCAAAGTGGAACATGTAATTAAAACATGGTTAAAGTGTTAAGTAAGTGCTTTGGGTGGCATGTGGAAATCTAGTGGGTGCCTTGAATGGCAATTAAAATATGATTAATGACTTAACCAGAATTTATAACATGTAAGTGGACATGGTTAAAGGGTTAAGCGGGATTCACTAGAAATAACAAGCTTAGGTGGTAGCTTGTGGGGGCCCATTTCAACCAATATCCCAAACGTATCTTAGTGAGCTCGACTCTAGTCGAGTGACGGGACACGCATATTGGGCTTGACTATAAGAGGCCAAAATGGGTTAGCGGTGGCAACGCATGACCAACGGGTTTCATATGCGTGTGTGGACCCGGGCTGGTAAATAAGACGTTGTTGCATCGTGTAGATATAAGCCGTGCACCGTTAGTTTTATCAGGTTGCCACGTTGGGGAATGGTACACCCCACGGTGGGGCCAGCACGGGTATCTACGTTAGGGAGCCGATCGAATGGGGAGTAGTGTGTACACCTAGTGGATTGTAGGGCCCCGTGGCGTCTACTTAGTCACCTAGGGGTACGCGAGAACTATTAAGTTAATTTTATAAGTCCATGGGTGGGATCAACCTTTAAGTTAGGAATGACTGGTGTGGTGCAGTTTAGTAATTTACCTTTGGAAGGGTAGATGCGTCTTTATCTTTTATCTTAGTTTAGTTGACTGCTTAGTGTAGCCATTCATCCCTATTAGTTACCGTATATCAGTTTATGTCTTCTCTGGTTACTTTAACGATTGTATTGTTAAAGTTATAGGACTCGCTCAGACTTATGTCTGACCCCGTTGTTTTTATCTTTTTCCCAACCCTCAGGTCCTACGGTGGATCCTAGCAGTAGTGGAGCTTGATCGGATTGCTGTTCCAGTCTTTAGGAGCTTGGATAGATGTAAAGCTCCAGTTACCCAGTTATCTTTTCTTTTGTCATGGCTATTGTATGAGAGTGGGATTATGTACTTCTTTATTTTGATGGATATTGTACTTGACTTTTATTGTGGTTTTATGATGTAACCAGACATGTTTTACTTCCGCTGTTATGAGATGATGTTTTAAATTTCAAGTACTATTTATATCTGTCTTGTTGCAATTTTTCTGTTCTATATTCACTAAAATACTCCACCGATGCTATGGCATTCCCTTAGTGAGTGATCATAGCGGGAGTGGGGTGTTACAAGCGGGATGCGAAAAGACTAGAGCTAACCCCAAGATATCATTTCACCTTTCACTATCGAGGTACGGGGTTGAGGCGAGAGGCCACAAGGATGCTTAGACTGGTTGTTATTAGGGGTGTTCGCTTAGCTCTGCAGCCTTTACTAGTTGAGGAAGGGACCGAGGTTGGGCCATAGCCACAACGAAAACAGACCCTAGGTATATCTGTATATAGAGGTTCATTAAAGACGAGCCTATACAGATATGGAAAAGCTCCCGGTCGAGTTTCATGTCACTCCCTGCCAAGGAACTCGGTGTACATTAGAGGACGTGTGATTGAGGCATCGAGCTACAATTACAATACATACGTGGGACAATCTAGATACATGCACATCTGCTCTAGGTGATGTATTGTAGACTAGAGGGCATTATTACGATATGGAATCAGATTTGATTGATGGTGGCTGTCCATAGGCTTACGTAGCATAGTAATGACAGATATATATATAGCACATAACATTGTTATGTAGACTCCGACATAGGACGAGGGACTGCGTTCACTTCTAATGCATTACGGGGGAGACCGTGCAAGTGGGCTACCATGGGGTGTATCTCAATATTGAGATATAGCTACATATATTGTATTAGGTGAATCCATGGGAAAGTAAATGGGTACAATGCGCATATAAGTCTTGAGTGCGATTAACCCAAGTGACCTAATAAAGAAGAAAATGAAATAGAACGGTATTGATGTAGATCATTCCATTTCTGATATACTAGTATCTGCGCAGTACAGAGAAATGTATATAAGAAGCGCAATATATCCTGTTCATCTTATCTTGTTAATTTCACACTTGTCCTTGTTATTTTTATCTTGTTCTTCTAGTTTTTATATACCTGCCATGACACTTTTATTTATTTATACTTAAAAGTATCTGGACTTGCCAGACTTTATGTTTGACCCTTTTTGTTTCCTCTTCTCTCTCTTCCGCTTCCCCCAGGTTCTCAGGGTGGAAGTGCTTAGAGTTGATTTGGATTCTTTTCAGCTTAGCTTGAACTTTGGATATTGATGTGCAACTTTGACTCATTGTCAACTCTCTTATGGCTTTTCTTGGGAAATATGGTTTATGTTTTTGTACTCTGATATTTTTGGCAAGACAGATTATTAAACATGTAACTGGTTATTTCAAACCTATGATGTAAATTTAGTATTTGGGACGATGATGTTATGATTTGAATAAAGTTTTTAATTCCGCTGCTATTTTACATGTCTGCCTTGTGCTATTATGTTCTTATTTACCTATAATGCTTCACGAAAGTTAATGCATTCCCTTAGTGACTGACATTAATGGACGTGGGGTGTCATAATAACTTCTTCATACGTTATCCGTTTTACAGAAACCAGGTGTCTATCTTGACCAGAATTTCGAGACGAACGCAATGACGTAGTCTATTTCCCTTAATTATGAATATTAAATTAATTATTATTTAATTTATCCATTTTAATGTTGTTGAAATTTTGGGGTGTTAGAATTATACGATTTGAAAGTATTTGTAAATTATGATTTCCAATTGTTTTAACTTCGGGATATGAAATGAAATGATTCGTACTAAGATTCGAGTAACCTATGATTAAAGAAAGGTACAGCGTGGGTGTAAGCCCTTGACTGATGATGGTCTTCTCTGGGGTCCGGAGAGACATCAGTATTCGAAATCGATACATGCATAGGCTATGCCTAGTGGCCTTGTCACTGGGAGAAACCTCTCGACTTGGGACATAAATGTTTTATTTCGTTTATCATAAAATATTTGAAATTTTAAATGATTTTTGTTTAAAATCCCGAAGCAAGTGTGATTCAATATGAAAAGAAATATAGGATTTCGAACGATTTGAAAATAAAACCAGAATGTTAAGTCAGAGAAATTATTTCATACTTTGATTTCATTTACAATCTCTCCTTTTCGAGGACGAAAAGCCTTAAGAGGGGGGAGGGGAGATTGCGACAAACTAGTTTTTCTAACGTTTTAAAAATATGAATTAATTGGGTTTTATATTATAGAAATTAAAATTTATTTAAATTGATATTTAAGAAATTTATATTTGATTTTAAAGTTGAAATCTAATCTATTTTATTTTGGCCTTAAATCGATTTTGTAAGTATAAATTTAATTTTTCATTTACATTCGATTTAAATATTTTGTTGTATTAAACATTTGTGATATTTTGAACTAATTAACATATATGTATCGTTTGAGAATTTATTCAAATAAATTTTGTATGTTTTAAAACTTTATTGAAATTTTTTATTTGAGAATCTATAAAATATTTTTAAATTTTACTTGAGATTTATTTTAATTGATGTTGATTTAGATTTGGTTTTAATAATAATTTAAGTATGGTATTTGGGGACATATATAAATACATTTAGTTGTATTTACTTAGTATAAATATACATTTGAGAAAAAAAATTGGGCTTTGCCACTTGTTAGAACTAGTTAGGATTTTGTTGCCACTTGTTAAATTTGGACTGAATTCTAAACACGTTTCCCTTGCATGGCCTTATCTTCTTTATATTCCCTTGTTTTGACTTACATTCCCATTCTCCCTTCTTTATTTTTTTTTCTTACCAGCAGAATAATTTTTTCCCCAAATCGGAAGTATGGCCTCCTCCAAGGTTCTGCCTTTGCCAAATTTTACCGCACTGCTCCCCTAGCCTTTCGCTCCTCAAAGTCGAGCGCCTTTCACCTCCGCCAAGTCCAAACCGTGAAGAATGAATTTCCTCTACCCTCGCTTCACTTGAAATCCACGCAGCACCAGTAGCTGCCCTGGAGGTCCGCTTCCACCCTCTGCCTCTTTCCCGAACACGCAAGTTGTCTACCTGCAGTTGGATCCGTTCGCCCGCAGCAAGTGAAGCTGCCAAGATCGATCTCGGTGCCACAACAGGAGGGACTGTTCCTTGTTCTTCACTCCAACAATGGTGAGTTTTGCTCACGATTTTTCCTTGCTTCAAGTATTTACTTGAATTCAAACTAATTTATAATAGTTAACCATCATCCGTTTACTGGCTCCTAGCTTACCTTAAACTTGTTATGCTTTGCATGTGTGGACAACGTTCTGTTTCCATGTTTTCGAATAATTGAAACACACCCTTGTTTGATTTGAAACCCGAAATATGCAAAGAACATGAGAATGTGTTTTACTGTTTGGAAACTTAGGCATATCTTTGCCTTGTTTTATGATTGGAACGCTGCTATATTGACCCCTGTATAGGATTTAACCTGACCATGCATGTCATAGTGTTGTTGCTTGAATTTATAATTAGTTAGTTACTTCTTCTTTTGGACTTATTTAACCCACTCCAGTGGGGATAAGATGAAAGAATAATTTAGTGTGCATGGGTTAGCCTACCTGTTCTGGAATCTGAAGTTATTTGATACATATATTGTCTCACTTTGAAAAAAATGACATATAATAACCAGTCACTCATACCCTTTTTAAACTTGGAAACCATATTGCTACTTTCGTATGTTTGTACCATATCTGCATGTATGAATTATTTTTATTATGTTGAAACTATTGTACCATATGCATTTCTATTCTTGTACCTGAGTTTTAGTTATACGAAGCATATACTGCAAAAAAAGAAAAAGAAAACCTTAGTATTTGGCTTGGTTTTGGACCATTAATCCTTGGTATTTGTGGGTTTTGACATTTTGTTGTGCAGTAGCTTACTTGCCAGCACAAACAAAGAAAAAAGAAAGAAAAAGGAAAAAAATCTGGTATGACTAATATAACAAATGGCATGCGTGATACACTTGTTAGGAATGTGTTTTACCCCGCCGTGATCCATTGAAATTACAGTGCAATATTAGGCATTACACTTTAGCAGTAAAACTAATTAAGTTAGAGTGTGATATGCCGGTATTTCTTTGAAATATGGCTAATTTTATCGACTTGATGTAACTAGTCAGTGGATTATTTACATCGTATGATAGAATTTTTCATTTATGAATTTAATCTTAAATAGTAGATAAAGTTCTGATCAAAAGAACTCGTTGACAATATATTAGCATTTTGAATTGTTCTACTGACATGAATTATTTGCAATAAGTTTGAGTGAACACATCATATGTTGTCTTGCTTGATATAAAATTTGAACTACCTGCAAGTCATGTATATGCTCGGGTTTGCCCCTATATGTTACTTGCGTCTTTCTCCTGTCTACTGGCTTTCCCTGCATATGACTCGCTACCCTTGGGAATATGTGTTCTGTCCTTGTTTATGTATACACCTGCGTAAATGAATAAATATACATCATGGAACTGTAATCTAGACCTAAATTGTGGAATGTAGAGACATATACTTGGGTTTTTACACCGTATGTGTATGCTGCATTTTCAGATGCATAACTTATTTGGTGAAAATTTGAAGCCATATACCACCCCTTTCCTTGGTTCAAACTAAAACATAGCTGAGTTTGTTTTCAAGCCTAAACCGTATGTTTTTGTTTATGTTCAGCATTTATAATAATCATGAATGTTGACAGTCGACATGTATCCTTGGTTTATTATCTTCTAGTTGAAGTTAGGGGTGATTATTATATTAGTTTCTATTTAAGTTAAGTTACTTGAAACAATGATTAATCCCGACTCGAGTGTTTTATGTTTTGCATGGAACGCTCGGGTCTGATACGAGTGTTACTGAATTACAAGTTTCAGCTTGCAAATTGGAGAGGAACGTGAAGACGTAAGATGCATATGCGCACGCTCGAAAAAACTGTAACTTTCATTTTTTCTAAAAATCATGTACTGTATATTTTAAATTCTTCTGCTGTAAAATAAAATTTTGTAAAGCTCTAATATTTTTGTATATAAAATTTCGCTGTGAGATATACTGCTATTTCAATGTCTGTGATTTTTGTGTTTATTCTGTTTTGAACCGTAAGCTAAAATAACTACCGGTCGTTTTGAACGTTCTGAGTCGGTTTAATTACCGACTTGGGAGTGGTCAAAATGGCAGGACGTTAGATGCTTACGCACGCGAAGCTTGACTGAAATGTACAAAAGTTATGTAAAGCTCTAATATTTATGTAAAATTTTATTCCACGGCAAATATTTTGTACTGTGATTGTATGCTTATTTCATTCAAACCCTGTAAGCTAAATAAGGAACTGTCGTTTGAATGTTCTGGGTTGGTTTAATTACCGACATGGTGCAGTCAAAAAGGAAGGTCATTACACTTTTAGACGTCTCTATTGTACCCCTGCTTTGAGCCTGCTAGAACCTACGACATGATAATCTCTCGGCCTTCAATATCTCTAGTCGTCCTCTCTGACGGCTATTCATTGCTCAAGCAACCTTCTCGAGCAACCATTATCTACAACTCAACACCCATGAGTTGTCTTCACATTCGTTGCATTAGGATGATCAACGAACACTTAATAACACTTCGAATATTCTAACTTGAGTTCAATTCGAAGCCACATCCATTCGCAAACCAAAATAATCACCACTTTGGTTGGTATTCAATCCATAGCAATTCAACATTTCCGCCGTGAAAAAACATACCACAGTGCTTCAATTCCCATCCATAACATTTTAGAAACGTTGTCACTATTCTGTCCGATCCATCATGGAAATGCCCGGTCCATGAAACGCCTAATCCATGAAACACCCAGTCCATAGAAATGCCCAGTCCATGAAATGCCTAGTCCATGAAATGCCTTAGCCCTTTAAAATGCCCGATCCATGAAATGTCCACTAAATGGAAATGGCCAG
The DNA here is from genome assembly GCA_030737875.1 of Allium sativum. Classification (NCBI taxonomy): domain Eukaryota; kingdom Viridiplantae; phylum Streptophyta; class Magnoliopsida; order Asparagales; family Amaryllidaceae; genus Allium; species Allium sativum. Next base: position 579,569,552 of record CM060909.1, on the reverse strand, counting down.
TCCATGAAACACCCGGTCCATAGAAATGCCCGATCCATGAAACGCCTAGTCGATGGAAATTCCCAGTCCACAGAAATGCCCAATCCATGAAACGCCTAGTCCATGGAAATGCCCAATCCATGAAACACCCGATCCACATAAATGGCCGGTCCATGGAACACCCAATCCATGGAAATGCCCAGTCCATGAAACGCCCGATCCATAGAAATATCCAATCCATGGAACGCCCAGCCCATAGAATTGTTCGATCCATAAAATGTCCAATCCATGGAAATGCCCAGTCCATGAAATGCCGATCCATAGAAATGCCCGATCCATGGAACGCCCAATCCGTGGAAATGCCCAGTCCATGAAACGCCCGATCCAAAGAAACGCCCGATTCATGGAACGCCCAGTCCATGGAACGCCCGACCTATAGAAATGTCTGATCCGTGAAACGCCCAGTCTGTAGAAATGTCCGATCCATGGAACACCCAGTAATAGAAATGCCCAGTCCATGAAACGCCCGATCCATTGACCACTTTTACGCCCGATCCATGGCCAATATTTAGCCCAATCCATACGCTGAAATTGCTAAACTTTGACTAATCTTCACGCTTGCACGCAACTCGATTTCATACTCAAAAACTAATCAAATTTCAATTTTTTCAACAATGATTTAAACAATATAACTACAACAAATCACGCAATCATCAACGAACATTAAAATTATGATTCAAAAATTAATCAAATCATTAAATGGATCTAAACATAGAATTAACATATGATTTTACCATTTACAAGTTGCTAGATTAGATCCTATGGTGATTTGAGTTAAACATATACTTACATCGATTAGATCTATATGAAAACAACTTGAAATGATGAACATATGATCATACAACCCATATACTTGATTGAATCAGCATGAGAGATGTTTATCACTCACCAATTCTTCGAATTAACTTGAAATCGCTAAATTCTCAATCCAGACAGCGAAGAATATGCTTAAAACCTCTTGATTTGATGAGATCTCTCTCTCTCTTCATTTTACGTAGATCTAGCTTCAGACGATGTAGATCTTCGACTCTTATGTAGATCTAGAATTTTAATGGTGGAAAGGTGTATTTTATTGAGCAAGGAGGATCATGAGCTCAACCAAATGAGAGAATGAAGATAGTAAACTATTATCCATGCCTCTAACCCCCTATTTATGGCCTCCTACCAGGCCACTAATGGGCCACTCCAAATCATCCCATTATGGCTAGCCAAACCTGAACAGAAATTGTGAAACACTAAAATAGCAATTTCTCCCAAACTGCTGAACCAAATCTTTATTGTGACCACTCTATGGAATTGGCAACACCATTTCCTTTCCAATGAGACTAATCTCAGCACCTGATTCGATCCTAGTCAAAAATTATGCCTTGTACAAGACTGACAGGTGAAAATGGTCACAATTAAAATTGGTAAAAATTATGGACATGTCTCACATCCCTATAACCAACATATCAAAATATGAGAATGATCCAACCTCTAGAGAATTAAATAAAAATATTTTACGATCCTCCGATACATAAAATACGGGCTGTTACATTTTATCCCCTTTAGGAGTTTCTCCCCCGAAATCCCAACAACATAAGCAACCAAAAAAATTCCGTATGCCAATCATCCATAAGAGGCCAATTCTATTACCCAAACTAGCAGCCATAATATCATACATCCACAGCCTTATCCTAGCACGCAGAACTCTATCAACAATCACAATCACAATGGTACCAGTTACAATGATGTAAAGATGACACGATATTTATGGGTCATACCGACGAAGAGTTCTGGGTGGTTCGTCTTCATACTCTCTTTCATCTCCCACGTACAATCGTCATCATCCTCATTCCATTGTACCTTGACTAGCTTAACCGCCTTCCTCCTAAACTGTTTCATGTCATTCCCCATAACATGAAGCGACTTACGAGGTCTCGTAGCTATGATCTCGACTTCTACGTCATCATATTGCTCCGTAGATACACCACATTCGAATCATGCACACATTTTCGTAGAAACGACACATGGACAACATTATGCACACTCGACATCTTCTTGGGTAACTCCAATCTATACGCGAGATTTCCTATCCGCTCGACTAACGGAAATGGTCCAACGAACCTAGGAGATAACTTTCATTTGCTTCCGAACCGAACAACATGCTATAACGGCAAGATCTTCACGAAAACCATATAACCAACGTCGAAATAAAAATCCTTATGACTCTTATCAACATAACCCTTCTGATGATCTTAGGCTGCCTTCATTCGTTGCCGAACGACCTCGATACAATCTGAGGTTTCTCATATCATCTCAGGCCCAAGTATCAACTTGTCTCCAGTTTCTAACCAACATGCCGGAGAATTACATGGTCTACCATACAATGCCTCTTATGGTTCCATCCAATGCTCGACTGGTAGCTTTTGTTATATGCAAGCTCGACTAGATGTAGATGGTCATCCCGTGATCCTACGAAGTCTAATACACAAGCTCTTAGGAGATCTTCCATAATTCGGTTAACCCTCTCGGTTGGACCATCAGTTTGGGGATGATAAGCCATAAACAAACACAACTCGGTCTCCAAAGTCTCTTGCAAAATTTTCCAAAATCCACTCGTAAATAACGGATCTCGATCACTTACTATGCTTTTCGGGATACCATGGAATCGAACTATCCATTCTACATATAGCTCAGCCAACTTCAATGCTGTCCTAGTCAGTTTGAAAGGAATAAATCTGGTGCTTTTGGCCAAACGATCCACGATGACCCAAATTCCTTCGCTTCCTTCCCTTGTTCTACGTACTCCATCGATAAAGTCCATCGATATCTTCTCCCACTTCCATGTAGGAACTTCCAATGGTTGAAGTAATCCACTCGGCTTCTTCTGTTCAGCTTTCACAACTGACAGTTCATGCACTTGGAAATAAACTTTCCAATATCCCTTCTTATCCCTTCCCAGTAGTAAGACCGCTTCATGTCCTGATACATCTTATTACCACCAAGATGAATCATCAACTTCGAGTGATGAAATACCCTCAGAACCTCATCCCTCAATCTGTCGATATTAGGAACAACCAATCGTCCTTGCTTTTGAAGCCAACCTTCTCGATCGACTTCGAATTCTTTATCCTTTGGTTTTAATTTCTGGATAAACTCAACAAGCTTTACATCTCGCTTTTGGCTCTCTAATCCTTTCGATCAGAGTTCGTCTTATTGATAAGCTTTCCAATATTTCAGGTTCCAACTCACACCGTAGTCTGAAATCAAATCCCAAATACTGGAGGCTATTCCATTCTAAAAACATCGCTCCCAAATTTGCGTGCCTTCGGCTTAATGCAATAGCAACTGCATTGCCATTACCAGGAGTATAGATGTACTAAAATCATATGATGCCCGAAACTAACCACCACTACTGCCGAAGGTTCAAATCCTTTTTGGAGAAAAGATACCTTAACAACCTATGATCCGTAAACAGCTCAAATCGAACTCCCAAAAGGTAATGTCTCTACAACTTCAGAGAAAACACGATCGTTGCCAACTCCAAATCATGAGTTAGGTAATTCCTTTCGTGCGGCTTCTTCTGTCGACTCACGTAGGCTACAACCTTTACCTTCTGCATCAGCACCACTCCAAGTCCAGTACCACATGCATTAGTGTATACCATCAATTCCTCATTCCCACTTGGAATCGTTAAAACAAGAGCACTCATCAATCTCTCTTTCATGATTCCGAAAGCTTTTTCACACTTTGCATCCCATGTGAACACTTGGTTCTTCTTTGTCAATCCTGTTAATGGAGCAGCTATCTTGAAGAAATCCTTTATAAAATGGTGATGATAACCTGCCAAATCCAAGGAAACTTCTCACGTCTGTTGCATTCTTAGGTCTATCCCAGTCCTAGATTACTGCCACCTTAGCAGGGTCAACCGCTATTCCATTTCTAGAAACAACATGGCCTAAGAACCTCACTTCGCTCTTCAGAAAGTGACACTTCAAAAACATAGCCTTCACCAGATGCTTTCGCGAGATTTCCAAAACAACTCTCAAGTGCGTCTTATGCTCTTCCTTATTCTAAGAGAAAAACCAGAATATCGTCCATTAACACAAGCACAAACATGTTCAACTGATATCTGAAAACCCTATTCATAAGATCCACGAAATACACTGGTTTATTAGCCAACCAAATGGCATCACCAACCATTCGAAGAAACCAGATGGTGTTCTAAAAGCAGTCTTCGACACACTATCCTTCGCCACACTCAACTGATGAAATCCCGTTGCCAAATCCATATGAGAAAACACTTTGGCCTCGTGAACCTGATCGAACAAATCATCAATCCTCGACAATGGATACTTGTTCTTATTGATCACCTTGTTCATCTCACGATAATCCACACAAAATCTAAACGAGCCGTCTGTCTTGGTTGCGAACACAACAGTTGCACCCCATTCTGATACACCTCTATGAATGAATCCTTTTACTAAAAGGTCACGAACTTTCACCTCTAACTCTTGATGTTCCTTAGGCGCTATCCTCCTTAGAGGCATAACGATAGCTCTAGTACCCTCAACCAAATCGATTCAAAACTCAATCTCACGATGCGGCGGCAAGCCTTTAACTTCTTCAAAAACATCCTCAAACTCATTAGCGATCTGCACAGATGACAAGTCTTCCTGTGGGACCAAAAGTGAAAATAAAAAGCTCACGAAGACACCATCTTTGGGCTTACACCAAATCAAAACCTTTCTCCCTTTCACATCCCCGACTCTCACCTCAGGCTTCTCGCAATTCACTCTTGTTGCATACCTCTTGAGCTAATCCATGCCTAAGATGATCCCAAACCCATCAGTTGAAAACAATACAATCACACGCTAAAGAGCAACCATGACTTGATGACACTAGACCATGACAAATCATACACAAACTGGACGAACCCCACTAACTGGATTAGCTACAACCAAAAGCTATCACAAATCTCGGGTTCGAAACCCAAGCGACACACAAGCTCATGATGAACTTCTCGTTCTTCTAGTAAGGAGTCTCAATATACGAAAGTGCATACTTGGACAAAGATTAAAAATCAGAAACATAATCTAATATTGGTCGACCATTTTGCTTAAGCTCCACAACCTCTTAAACAGAATAGACTTCTGAACGGTAGAAATAAACTTCGTCTCAAATTTGACCTTGAATAACTACCATGAAATCTCATCTTCTGGAGTCTTTAGAATGACAAAGTTCCACCAACCCATAGCTCTGCCTTCTATCTTTCTTGATGCAAGCTTCCTCTTAGTCGCATCATAAATTCACAAGTTTCTAAAGATCCGAATACAAGCATCAAGCCACCCTTGAATCTCTACAATCAGCGCCATCCCTTTAAACGAATTTCCTCTGAGAGAAGTTAAGTCTTTGCAGAGCTTCGCGAAGTCCACAGCCCTCGGTACCTGCACTTGAACTCTTACATCTTCCGCCGGTGCCTCCTGAGCGGGTACCCTCTTCATGATCACTGCCATCATGGCCTCGAACATTGCTGGGTAGTCTGGTATAACGCCATTTCCGCCTCTAGAAGCAGCCTACACCCTAGCAGCGTGTCTCGATGGTCGACGAATCATTCTAAATCTGCAATATAGAACAATTAGCCACTTACGAGAAAATTGCTATAAAGTTCAAATGATATTACTATATATAGTAAGCATCCATCGGAAATCTACAAGTACATCTCTTATACGTTATTACGTCTTTGAACTTTGGCTAAAATTGGTAACAAGAGCTCTGATACCAAACACGACGATCGCCCATAACTCCTGCACTCAACAAGGTAAATAATGCGCTAAAAGACATTCCAGGCAGATAAAAAATGCGGAACCTATCATATAACTCACAGTTCAAGGATAAAATATAATTAAGCATGTACAACGGGCAATAATAATGAAGCATATTTGACCAGAAACTTGAACTTTCATAACAACTAGAAAGAACATCCATACATCTTTGGATTACAACATAAGTGTCTGTACAAATTCGCCTCACTACAGCACTCAGATTCAATCATCCCATAACGGAAAACAATAGATACAATATGGTAAAAACTAATATGCCAGCCTCATGCTCGCCACCGCACAACACCCTCGCCTCACTAAGCTATGCTACCTGTAACTTGTTACTCAGTCTACCCATCCAAAACCGCATGAACAGACCAAGGTAGTAAGAGGGAAATATAAAAACTTAAGTCAGACACCAGTCTTAGTGAGCGATGAAACAGCTATCTAACATCATCAATAAAGTATATAAGAATATCTAGATTTACCAACAGTCAACCAAAACCCCAGAGAAGAACTCAATTCCATCTTCCCCACATCGAACAATGATAGCTTTAACAACAAACATTTGAAAACAACAATGCATCCATGGCAACCAGAAATAACCAGACAACAGAAATCATAGCAACCAGTTATATGTCACGTAAACCACCCTAATCCAGATAACATCCCTCGATCACAAGCCCAGAAGGACTGAACCAACATAAGACAAGTACCCTAGAATCTTCTCCTTCGACGTAAGACAATCTACGTGAGACGGTATAAGCAAAACAACCAACATTCAATGACTCTAGCTATCATCACCTATCCTGCTTTGAAACTATCATTAATCGTATAACGACCAACCTTGCCATAAGTCAAGGCCTAATGGTAACCTTGGTTCTAGAAAAAACTCCATACGCCTTTCAACGATACGTATATAGGCCTTTCAACGATATTCGAGGCACTCGACCATACAACCAATCTTTTAGACATCTCTATTGTACCCCTTCTTTGAGCCTGCTAGAACCTGCGACAATGATAATCTCTTGGCCTTCAATACCTCTAGTCGTCCTCCCTGATGGCTATTCATAACTCAAGCAACCTTCTCGAGAAACCACTATCTACAACTCAACACCCTTGAGTTGTCTTCACATTCGTTGCATTACGACGATTAGCGAACACTTCATAACACTTCGAATATTCCGTTTTGAATTCACTTCGAAGCCACGTCGATTTGCAAACCAAAATAATCACCCCGTTTGGCCGGTATTCAATCCATAGCATTTCCGCTATGAAAAAACATACCACAGCGCTTCAATTCCCGTCCATAACGTTTCAGAAATACTGTCACTATTCTGTCCTATCCATCAGGGAAATGCCCGGTCCATGAAACGTTCGATCCACGAAACGCCCAGTCCATAGAATTGCCTAGTCCATGAAACGCCCTATCCGTGAAATGCCCAGTCCATAGAAATGTCTGATCCATGAAATGCCCAGTCAATGGAAATGCCAAGTCCACGAAATGCCCAGTTCAAGAAATGCCCAGTCCATAAAAATGTCCGATCCATGAAATGCATAGTCCACGGAAATGCCTGATCCGTTAAATGCCCAGTCCATTAAACACCCAGTCCATAGAAATACCCGATCCATGAAATGCCCAGTCCATGAGATGCCCGATCCATATAAATGTTTGATCCAAGGAACGCACATTCCACGGAAATTCCCATTCCATGGAAATGCCTCATCCATGAAATGCCTGATCCATAGAAATGTTCGATCTATTGAACGTCCAGTCCATAGAAATGTCTAATCCATGGAACGCCCAGTCCATGGAAATGCCCAATCCATGAAACACCCGACCATAGAAATGCCCGATGATGGAATGACCCATCCATGAAAATGCCAGCCCATGAAATGCTCGATCCATAGAAACGCCCGGTCCATGAAATTCCCAGTCCATGGAAATGCACTGTCCATGAAACGCCCGATCGATAGAAATGTTCGATCCATGGAACGCTCAGTCCATAAAAAGGTCCAATCCATGGAAATTCCTAGTCCATGAAATGCCTGATCCGTGTAATGCTCAATCCATTCACCACTTTCCCCCTCGATCCATGGCCAATATTTAGCCCGATCCATAGCTGAAATTGCAAAACTTCGACTAATCTTCACGCTTGCGCACAACTTGATTTCTTACTCAAAAACTAATCAAACTCCATTTTTTTCCATAATGATTTAATCTGTATAACTACAACAAATCACGCAATCATCAAAAAAAATTAAAACAATGATTTAAAAATTAATCAAATCATTAAATAGACCTAAGCATAGAATCAACGTATGATTTTACCATTTATAAGTTGCTAGATTAGATCCTATGGTGATTTGAGTTAAAATCATACTTACATCGATTAAATCTATATGAAAACAACTTGAAATGTGAACATATGATCATACAACTCATACACTTGATTGAATCTGCGTGAGAGATGTTTATCACTAACCAATTCTTCAAATTAACTCGAAATCACTAAATTCTCAATCCAAACAGCGAAGAATATGCTTCAAACCTCTTGATTTTGTGTGATCTCTCTTCATTTGACATAGATCTAGCTTCAAGCGATGTAGATCTTCGATTCTCTTATGTAGATCTAGAATTTTAATGGTGGAAAGGTGTGTTTGATTGAGCAAGGAGGATCATGAGCTCAACCAAATGAGAGAATGAAGATAGTAAACTATTATCCACGCCTCTAACCCCCTATTTATAGCCTCCCACCAGATCACTAATAGGCCACTCCAAATCAGCCCATTATGGCTAGCCAAACCTGAACAAAAATTGTGAAATACTAAAACAACGATTTCTCCTAAACTGCTAAACCAAATCTTTAATGTGATCACTCTACGGAATTGGCAACACCTATCCTTTCCAATGAGACCAATCTCAGCACCCGATTCGATCCCTATCAAAATTTATGCCCTGTACAAGTCTAACAGGAGCAAAATGGTCACAGTTAAAATTGGTAAAAATTATGGAAATGTCTTACATCGCCATAACCAATATATGAGAATATGAGAATAATCAAACCTGGGAATTAAATAAAAATATTTTACAATCCTCCCATATGTAAAATGCGGGCTGTTACAAAGGTTGTTCCCAGATCTGAGGCCATGTGATTGCCTTGGACGTGCATAAATTAGATGGCAGGCTATCTCATTTGTTTTGTATTTGCAAGTGTCAATTTCCTCTATAAATTTGGTGTAGTCGAATCTATTGAAATTCTTTACCAGGAGAACAGTAAACGCTTCCAAAGCAAAAGTGCATGTTGCACTGTTTTGAAGTGAAGATCTGGTCTGTTGTATAACTACTTCGAGTCTTTTAATGGCCACACTATCAAACAACAGTGATGACATCCTATCGTTGAAAAGAAAAATTGCGCATTAGTGGGCTACCATTAAACCCGTGTGTTGGCTCAATAGGACAATAGTTTCCCCTAAAGAGAGTTCATCTCTAATGAGGGAGTTCTTCTCTCTCTCTATACACACACACACAGAGTTGTGTGTGTATATATGTATTAATCCAGTTACACCCTTGATGTGTGTGTGCTTGAGCTTCCTTCTGTACTTCCGATTTTGTTCACCTCCATATTCATTGTGCTTGTTTATTTGAGTACACACTCGTGTACATCTAGCTGCTCATGTTTTGACCATTGTGTGAACATGTTGATGCCTTGTCACCATGTATTTGAGCTTGTTTATACTATTTGTTTGTATTTCTTTGCACCTTCACCTATACTTAACGACTTGGCCATGAACAATTGTACACTTGGCTTAATTTAGCTTATGTAATGTTGACCCTGTGCATATATTTGTTGTTTTGTGCACTCCCACCTTTTGCGTGACCCTGAACTGTCCTAGTTCATATTGCATAACCTATACACTCTGAAATATTGCTGCACTTGACTTTGTCATGCCTTTTCACTATTGTACATTTGTGTGTACACACACACACAAACACACACACACACACATATATATATATATATATATATATATATTTGTACTTGTTGTACACTCCATTTTTGTGCACCCATGTGCTTGAATCATGCTCCTGGTATATTGATCTATCTTGAACTTGGGTACCATTTTGAAATGCTTGAATTGAAATCTTCCGTTGTTGTATGTAAATTCGAGTACAAATATGTATCCACTACACCATAACAGCCAATTTGGCACACAATGCTACGGAGATAAAATAAGGGTTTTAGCCATATCATACTTGATAATGCTACATTCCGTACCAAACTACATTTTCGATCCGCACCACCCTAAACACCCCAAAACTTTTCGTCCATCAAGGAAGATCCGGATCAGTTAATTTGATACGGCTTTGGGCCATGAGTATCATATTGTGCATCTTATTAGGCACTCATAGTAAAAATTTTGGTTGCTCCCTTTTCCCTTTGTTTTTACTTTAATAGTGACCAAAAACCCAAATTAGGGTTTTGGTCACCAAATCGTGCCGCCACCCTTCTTTGGAATCTCCTTCTCCGGCAGAGACGAACAACCCTCTCCTTCGACAGAAACGCGACAACCCTTGGTCCCTAGCCCTCTCCTTCGAAGAAGGTATGTGTTTCATTTGAATTGTGGCTTTCATGACTGATAGCAGGGAACAAGTTGAAATCTTTGTGTGTTAGCTAATTGCTACTTTGTGTTAGTGTGATAGCTGTTTCAATTAAATTGGTATGTACATGTGTTAGCTGATTGCTATTTTGTGTAAGGGGTGGATCTGTGGTTATACCCTGGAATCAGAGAAATCAAATTTCAACCATGTTTTATGATAATATAAAACACATCTGAATTGCTATTGAAAACTTGTATGGTATAATTTTAGATTGCGATATATCCATGAAATAAAGAAATAACAATGAGTTAGTCATAAGGATGCAGTAACCTTTACTAATGTTAAGATGTTTAATGTCAATTGTCCAGAACCTGTTGCAATAGCTATTTGACTGTTTGTTGTCCATTTCTTAAACTAAACGACAAGCCAAGAATATAGTTGTATAATTATAGCTTTGATGTAAAAAAATGGCAAACAGACATAATATATTACATGATATGGCGGAAACTGAGCAAATGGATAATTATAGTTCAACATTTAACTATGATTTCATCGTCCTTTGACTGTTTGTTTGCTTTATGCTTGAAATATAAATTGAGTTGTCTTACAAAAAGTTTACTCTGTTTTGAGAGACAACAAGTTTACTGAAAATGCATTAATAGGTTTGCTGAAAATTATGGTAGATGGATGATTACTCGACTTTCTGATTAATATTTTAATGGGCGATCCACCAGGTGGATACATTTTAGCTCACACGTAGGGTTGGGTATCCATGATTATTAGCTTCATCCAAATGACGATGTTGGTGTACTTAACCTTAGTAAAAAGCTGCTTTCACTAGCAACTTTCCCCTACTTTATAGCAGACTGTAGTGTAAGTTAACTTGCACTACACAGTCTGCTTCAAAGAAAGTGAAAGTTCCAAGTGAAAGCAGCTTTTTCCAAAGGTTAAGTGAAGCGACATTCGACATTTGAATGAAGCCAATAAGCATGGATTATTGATCCTGCGCGTGAGCTAAAATGCAGCCACCTGGTGGATCGCCCAGTAATTCTTAATCAGAAAGTCGAGTATGTGTGTCATCCGACGATGATGATTCGATATCTTTAGACATTGGAGTAGGTATATATTATTTTACACTTATCTCTACATAGTATCTTACATAAGAATTGAATGGACATGTACTTGTGTGCACATCTTGAATGTTCTTTTGGTTTATTTGTTCCTTTTTGTGTGTATAGGAGGATGTTCTGTATGCTAGGGTACGAATTATCGGTGTTGCAGATGGAATACACTTCAGGTGATTCTTCTTTTGGGCTTGCATTTTTAATGACTATCAATTTTCCACTCCTCTATATATTTAATTTCATTTAAACGTTTATGGTCATAGCAAAATGAGTTTACAATGTGTATTCATTCATTTTTGAGACATATATTGATCGACTACACAAACACATGGACGGTGCTCGATTAGTCGTCGACTAGTCTACTAATCAATATCAAACCATCGACATGAAGTCTCGACTTGCTTTTTGTATGAATTTAGGCTCCATGGGTAGAAATTAGTCAACTAATCGACTAGTCGATTTGACTAGGTTGTTATCGGTTCCCAGTGAAGTATTCGTATACAAACACACTGATTGACTACCATTAGATTACATAAACACACTGATCGACATGATATGCCCTCCACCGTATTAACATTCAATGGCGCATTCTGAACATACTATGAATACGGATCTTGTAAAGAAGAGGCATTATATTTCATATTTTGGACTGATTCTACAACAGGATAAATCTTTGGAAAACAAAACTCAATTAGTTTCATTTTATATCTGTATTAACATACACTTATCTCTGTATTCATGTTTGCATCTTAGTCACAGTGAGTTACAATGTTGATCTACTATCCAGTGAAGTATTTGTAACTTGTTTCTTGTATTTTATAGGCAGTTCTATTGGAGGTTATGGTGCTTTTGTGCTGCTGGAACTCAGGCTGTAGGCTATATATCACGATTCAGTTTTGCTGCTAAATGAAACTTGAACTCCAAGATGGCAATCACGCTCAATCTTCCAGGCCTCGCCTGGAGTTTTATTAGGCTGATATGTTTCTACCTTTTTTTGTTTGTTCGTAATGTGATGAAAATCTTTGACAGTTTCCTTTTATTGTATATGTTTGTATGTGCATCGTGTTATGACAAACCTTGTAATGCTTTGAGTGTATATATATATATATATATATATATAAATTGTGTAATTCCTATGTATAATTTGTGATATATATGCTCTTGTTATGAAAGATATGTGCTACAGTTTCTATTTTTATATATATACAGATATATGATATATATATATATATACATACATACATGTATATATATGTGTGTATGTGTACACACACATATAATTAGACACGGTCAAAGACCGTGTCTGTTAGACTTTAGATACGGCTAAGAGCCGTATGTTATTAGTAGCGAGATAAGGTTTGTAGCCCTATTTAGTAATTTAACACGCCACTTTTAGATACAGCTTTTTACTGTGCCTAACTGCTTTAGATACGGCTAAAAACATAGCCTAATTAGCATATATGGTGTAACGATCATATCCTATGCAGACTTATGCTTGCTGGCTTATCATCTTATTTGCTTTTGACCATTTTGTATGCAGTTATCCCATTTATTATGAACCATGTTCTTTGTGCATGCTGATCCATGCATTCTTTCTTGTTTCTTACCATGACTTGTTTCACTTTGGCTTTGATAATTTTTGTGACTTGAACTATAATTTGTTATTGGGCCTTATATTGGCCTGTGTTGTCCATTATACACACATATATATACACATATTTATGTGTGTATATATGTATGTCAGTCCACATTACGTTCTTGAGCAATAAAATGTGTACATGTCCATTGCTGCACATAGCTTGACGTATTTTGCATTTGAGCATGAGATTGTATAATGACTTGCCCCTTATGTTGCATGCTACACTTTCCCCTTTTTTGAACTTGACGTTTTGGCATTTTGAACTTGCCACTTATGATGAGTTGCTGTCTTGTATGTGCTCGAGCTTTTGATGAACCCATGTGTTGACTTGGCTGTTACACCCTGGCTTATGCAAATGTTTGTTGTGTCCACTTGTAGCTGATGCCATCGTAGTGACTTGTGTACTACCATGTTACCTTGTCATGTATACATTTGTGTATATATACACATATGTGTGTGTGTGTGTGCATATATATATATATATATATATTTGTATATGAGAGATGCTTTATATCTGCTTTTGTTACTTGTATTGAATTTCTTGGTTCATGTGCATTCACTGATATTTGACCATATTGTCCCTGCACAAAATATACGTGTATATAAATTAAAATATTATTATCTTACTGTATATTCCCTATATTTATCTTTTATGATACTAACCCATCTGATGGGTTAGTACCATAAAAGATAAATATAGGGAATATACAGTAAGATAATAATATTTTAAACACGTATACAGTTGGGGAAATCAACTATGTATATAGTGCTCGTATGTATGTGTATACATGTATCGTGCATGTGCAGTTTATATATGTGAGTTATTTGAATGACAGACAATTTGTGAGCACTAGAGATACAGTCTGCCTGTTGGGATTTTACAGTGTATCACTGTGAATATCACAAGCAGTCAGACACATATAGATGTATATACATATCAGACCAAGTCAAGAAATACATGATGGGAAACACACCAAAATTTTGAGGTAAATAAATTTTAAAATAAAATTATATCTGCTAGAATTTAAAATTATTTTTGTTCCAGTTTATTGTGTGTGTTTCTATGACAGGTATGCAGGTGACTGGACTCTGAAGATAGACTGAAGGCAATTGGGAGTGTCAGTTTGTGAATTAGTATGTACTGAGTAAATAAGTATAAGACAGTGGATATGTACTAAGTCAATGTGGCAAAGTGACTGAGTGTTTTAGCGAGGAGTTGATGTAACAAATGAAATTGAATATATTGTATTACAGCGAGATGTGCAAAAGTGGAGTTAGAAAATAGGTAATATTCAATTGTTGAAATAGAATATTGTATTTAAACAAAATACTATTTAAATATTTAAATTCTTGTGCAGTAGTATTCTATTCAAACATAAATATTTATTTCTGTATGTGATATAGTAGAATAGTACAATTGCAAACACATTTATAATAATATAGATATGTTTGTTATCATCAAACAAAAATCATATAACTATTATGTACAACAATCTCCCCCTTTTGATAATAACAAACATATAATAAGATTTTGAATATAATAAATGTGTTTGACAGTGAAGTGTAAACTCCCCCAACAACTGAATTTCCCCTAAATATGTGCATATTAGTGAAGAAAGATAATAGCTGAATTTTCAACAGTAAAAAATATTCATGAAATACTCACTCATCAATCAAAATCTTAACCATTCTCCTCCTTTATTATCACAAAAAGGATATAGAAATTAAAATACTGAAGAAATATAGACCAAAAGTATAAAATCAGATCAAGAGAGAGAGAATGTTCATCATAAATCTCATTCACTCAGAAAAAATTCTTCAGACTAGTTGCAAATTTCACATTGTAGAATGATGGATTTATGATAAATTTCATAAAATGGAGAGAATTTTAAAACATCTGAATTCCAATTATTTTTAAATACTTTTTTCTAAATTGAGCATAAAATAGCGATGGATTTAGGTTATGATTATAAATTCAAATTAAGTGACAAAATCAAATAATCTCAAATCCTGATGACTATCAGTCAAATAAAAATCATAATAAATTATAAAATAGAAGCACATTTCACAGTTTATAAGATGGATTGATATGTCGATTTTTACATACCAAGGAAGATTTCATAAAAATATAAAATATTATTTATTTTCTTTTCTTTTTATTCTAAGAGAAAACTATCCATTCATAACCATATCTTGGATTTATAAATGAGATAAGTCGCAACTTAAATTATAAGTAATCTCTAACCATGCATAGCCTGTTCTTGGATTTTTAAATGAGGTTAGAGAAACACATATTATATAACCAAAATGGATGAAAGAAATGTGGTAGATACAAAGATGGTTTGTGAAATAAATTTCTAAATTAGTCATATTATGAAATATGCTTAAGTTGTTCTGGGATTTTTGATAAAAATTCAATTATCTCTTTTTCTGAAAAAAATAATATAATCCACAAATTTTGAAACTGTACATTTAAGATGATTTAAAAAAATAATATCTCCACATTAATGTAAAACCATGATGGATGACAGAAGGATGATATGAAACAAAGATGTTAGTGAAATAAGCATCAATTCAAAGATATTGTAAAAAATGTTCAATCATCATGAAAATTTAAATAAAATTTCTCTTGTTGTGAAATATACTATAGTCACAACTCATCACAATTTCAAAAATCTGATAATAATTTTGATGAGTTCCAAACATAATTCAATTTGGGTAATGATTTGAATTTCTAAATAAATAAAAAATGATTTGAAAATTGAAAATATCAATTACAAGAGGAATTCAGAAAGATCTATATAAGATGAAACCCAGTTTAAAACAAATCAATCAATTGAATGAACAATTTTCAAAGGTTCTAGAGCTGATACCACTTGGAGCTCCTAATTATCCATAGTGGCATTCCAGCGCATCTCAAGAAAATCGTTCAATACTCAAGCTTACGCAGTCAAATATAACAAGTCAGATCTTTTTATCAGAGCATCAATCTTTCAATTTCAGAATAAGTTTCATAAGTGTTTTTCAGAATATTTATAACAAGCATAAGAGATGATTCATGAGCCAATATTAAAAGCAGTTCATTTGAAATCACTTGAAGAGATGTGTAAACTTCAAGATTCAATGAATCGATCACACAAGATTATTAATTTCAAATCCAAGAAGTGTGTGAGATTCAAGATATCAAAAATTTCAAATGATTTCAAATAATCAAATATCCAAGCCAAACGAACATAATTTAAAAGTGATTTCCAAGATGCAACACAAAAATTCATCTTAGATTATTTTCAGTTTAGAATAGTCAAGCCAATCCAAAAACCAATGAAATTGTCACAACTGAAAAATAATAGTGTGTTGTAATGAGTGTAGTTTTTCAAGTCTTTCCAAAATGAACTAGAAAAAACATAAAACAACGGAGATGTGTGAAATTTCATTTGTTTTTCAGATCTTCCAAAAAAACTAGAATTCAGAATAATAGTGTTCAAGATATGATAAGAATGCTTCAGCACTGTTAGAAATTCAGGAATAAAAAAATAAACCTAAAAAACAATTGCAGATATTTACAAATTTGATTTCAAGGTCTGGAAATCATTAAAAATTAGAGTTTTAAACAAACGAAGCAAATTTCCAAAAAAAAAAAGAATTATGCAATTTGAAATCATGAAGCTCAAGAAGTGAGAAAAAGTCGTGGCAACGACAAAGCAAATCAACATAATCATGAAAAAAACATAGAAGGGTTAGAAAGAGGAATAAAAAGAAGAATATAAACAGAGGATATAAATAGACGATATAAAAAAATAAGTCTAGAGATCATACCTGATTTCGATGTGAGCCAATGAAACTCTCACTCAATAAACTTGGCCAAGGAACCCTGAATAAATCAAATATGTGGAATAACTTGAAATCAATTTCTCTTTCGTAAAGTGGTTCCTCAGCCTCCTCCGGTACCCAAGAATTTATAGTATCGAGTGGTCTAACAAAATTTGTAAGACCACTCACAGTTTCATCCACAGTTTTGGTACCCAAACTTGTTTGTATAACAATCCATTTAAATTTACTTTTGTACCTTTAGGAACCCAAATATGTTTGAATTTAACAAAGCTAGTTTTATTTTCTTTTGGGAACCAAATTCGTTTAAATGGACAGGTACAAAACAAGTTCTCACCTCGATTATGATTTAAAAATCCTTTGAAATGATTAGAGTTCAAATTCTCAAAACGATCTTTTGACAAACAATTTGAAGTATTTTTAAAATCATTTGAGTTCGTCTTTTCAGAAAACATTATTTTTCTTAAAACCAAGACCACATTTATTTCCAACAGAAAATTGGTTTTGCAACAACATATTCAATGATTTTTTCCCCATTAGAAAACTTATCCAAAGTTGATTCAAGTCGTTGAATTTAAAGTTTAAGATCGCTATTTTCTTTTATCAAAATCGAACAACAATCTTCTTTTCAACATTAGATTATTTCAAATATAGATTTTTATTTTCAAGTAATTTAATTTTGGCTTGGGACTCAGAAATATCAAATTCAAAATGCTTTTGTTTTTCAAATTTCTTGAATTTTTCAATCTTGTTTTCAGGCTCTTTCAAAATCAAATCTGTTTTCAACAGATTTCCTTTCCAACAATTTCATATTTTGAATTTTTTTTGTAGTCTTAAATTTTCAAATTCCTTTTGCATAAATTATTTGTACTTTCAAACTCAATCTTGTTCTCTTTTAAAATAAGAATTTCATTTCAGGCTTTTATATTTTTATTTGGATGAACAATATTATTTTCCAAATTCGAATAAGTTTAAAGACTTCTTAATGTTTTTAGTTTTGATTCCAAAATATTTTTTTTTTCTAATCAACTCAAGTTTCTCAGATTTTGGAGTTCTATTTTTAGATTTGAGACCCCCAACAGATTTAGTCAAATCATTTAAAATATGAATCAAGTCATCATAAGAAAAAAAAATCTTGTTGATTCTCTATCGCAATCATCCTCTGTTTCTCCTTTTAGACATATTTTTGAGCCTGAGCTGGCCTTCTATGATTTCAAGTAGTTGTCGTGTTTTGGTCCATACTTCGCCTCGAGAGTTTTCCAAATGTCCTGTGCAGTTGGGCAATGAGAAATATTAAGAAACCGATCAATACTAATATAAGAATAAATAATATTTATAGCAATATCATTCTCATTTATATTATCACTTCATTCGTAATAATATCCCAGTATTTATTATGAACATATTTTTAATGGGATTCCATTTCTAATTTCCAATTTAAAAAATCTGTACCTTCAAAAATAGTTGGAGTATGACTGAATTGACACTCGCTGGATTGACAACTGGGAACACCATGACTCTAGAGTTAATAAAATACGTTCTCTAATACCACTTGTTAGATCTAGATTAACCCTAGAGAGGGTGAATAGGGTTTATTGTGTGTTTTAAGAGATATTAAAAATACCACATCACATATTTTAGTAGAGAAAATAAATACAGAAAGTAAATGACACAGATTTTACCCAGCTTCGGCAAACCCCTACCTATTGCTATATTCCCAAGATTTCTACTAGGTATTAAAATAGATTCCCGCTTACAAAACCATGTTAACACGCAAACTATGTTACTGCTTTAATCCTACGCTCAAAACTCTGGACTGATCTTTATCTCCAAGATCAGATTTTCCTCAAATTACAATCCCGTAACTCATAAACCCCTAGTTTAAAGTAAACTAGTAAATCTATACAATGTTTTCAAAAATATAAAAAACACTTAAAAAAACAAAACAAAACCCTTATGTAAATAAAAAATTGCCAGCCTACCCTTTTTCCACTTTAAACAATTAAGACTTCCTCGGTTTCTTTAATGGACGACCCTAATTGGGGTTTTGCTTCTTAAAACAAATCACAACTTTAAATTTGTTTTTCTGAAGATTTGTTCTCTGATGATCTTCAAATGTGGTTGTTCTTGGTCGATTGATTTAGGCTCTTGTGATTGAAACCAGTGCGAGTATTTCTGACTTTAAAAAGTTTGCTCTTGAATTTTTGTTTCTTGATTTCGAACTGAGTCGATGATGAATTGGTGTAGATTATATAGGGTATATAAACCCTAAATCATCTCTGATTTCACAAATATAAATTGGTCTGATTTGCTTGATTTATTCGACCTTGATTGTTGAGTGATTTTCAGATTTGTTCCCATGACATCGAATATTTGGAATGCATTGATTAAAAAAGTGTGTAGAAAACAAATGTTTCCTAGAAAAAATTTGACTTGTTTCTTTCTCGAAATTGCATTCTGAATTCTTGAAACATTTTTCACACGTGAATTTAAATCTTGCCAAAATTAAATCCCTTGATTGCGCTGATGAATTCTGTGATATCCAGTGATAAAATCATTTATCACTTTCTAGAAATAAAATTTCATTTTTGCCAATTATTCTTGAACTGATTTCTTTGTCCAGAAATATACTTTGACTATACTGGAAAATTTTCAACCTATGAATTTGAAACATTTATTTGCAATATTATATTGCCAATTTTGCTATGCCATGAATGTAAAAATATTTCGTTTTCGTTTGAATCAGTGACTTACGTAGTATCCTTTTCTCTTGAAATCATTCGATCTTCAGACTTGCACACATATATGTTTACCAATATACACACACAGTTGTATGTATATATGTGTATTATTTAATTTACATCCTTGATGTGTATGTGCCTGAGCTTCCTTTTGTACATCCCATTTTGTATACTTCCATATTCATTGTGCATGTATATTTGAGTACACACTCGTGTACATCTAGATGCTCCTATTTTGACCATTGTGTGAAAAGGTTGATGCCTTGTCACTATGTATTTGAGCTTGTTCAAACTGTTTGTTTGTATTTCTTTACACCTATACTAGTCGAATTGGCCATGAACAGTTGCACACTTTGCTAAATTTAGCCTGTGTAATGTTGACCTTGTGCATATATGAGTTGTTCTATATACTCCTGCCTTTTGCATGACCCTGAACAATCCTAGATCATGTTGCATCATCTATGCACTGCGAAATATTGTTGCACTTGACTTTGGCATGCCTTTCCACGGTTGTTCATTTGTGTGGGTGTGTATATATATATATACATATATCACACACACACATATATACATATACATATATATATATATGTATGTATGTACTTGCTCTATACTCCATTTTTGTGCACCCATGTGCTTGGATCATGCTACTGGTATATTGATCTGTCTTGAACATGGGCACCATTTTGAAATCCTTGAGTTGAAATCTGCCTTGTTATTGCACGTAAATTTGAGTACAAACATGTATCCTATCCTATATAGACATGTGCTTACTGGCCTATCATCTTGTTTTCTTTTGACTATTTTGTATGTTGTTATCCCATTGATTATGCAACATGTTCTTTGTGCATGTTGATCCATGCATTCTTTCTTGTTTCTTTCCATGACTTGTTTCACTCTGGCTTTGATTGTTTTTGTGACTTGAACTATAATTTGTTGTTGGGCCTTATTTTGGCTTGTGTTGCCTGTTATGCACCCATATATATACATATTTATGTGTGTATATATATGTGTCAGTCCACATTACATTCTTGAGCCGTAAAATATGTACATGTCCATTGCTGCCCATTGCTTCGAACTATTTTGCATTTGGTCATAAGATTGTACACTGACTTCCTCTTATGTTGCATGCTACAATTGCTCCGTTTTTGAACTTGACATTTTGGCATTTTGAACTTACTACTTATGATGAGTTGCTGTCTTGTACGTGCTCGAGCTTGTGTTGCACCCATGTGATTACTTGGTTGTTACACCTTGGCTTGTGCAAATGTTTGTTGTATCCACTTGTAGTTGATGCCATTGTAGTGACTTGTGTACTGCCATGTTACCTTGTCATGTATACATTCGTGTACATATGCATAGATGTATATATATATACACAAATATATTTGATTGTATATGAGAGATGCTTCATATCGCTTTTGTCACTTGTATTGGATTTCTTCGTTCATGTGCATTCACTGATATTTGACCATATTGTCCCTTCACAAAATATACATGTATATACATAAACATGTATGTGTATACATGTATCGTGCATGTGCAGTTTATATATGTGAGTTATTTGAATGATAGAAATTTTATGTGCACTAGAGATATAGTCTACCTTGTGGTATTTGCGGTGTATCACTATGAATATCATAAGCAGGCATACACAGATAGATGTATTTACATATCGGACCAAGTCAAGAAATATGACGAGAAACACACCAAAATTCCAAGGTAATAAATTTTAGAATAAAATTATATCTACTAGAATTTAAAATCATTTTATTTCCACTTTACTGTGTGTGTTTCTATGACAAGTATGCCAGTGACTGGACTGACTGACTCTGAAGACAGACCGAAGACAATTGGGAGTGTCAGTATGTGAATGATTCTCGTACTGAGTAAATAAGTATGAGAGAGTGAATATGTACTAATTCAATGTAAAAAAGTGACTGAGTGTTGCAGCGAGGAGCTAATGTAACAAATGAAATTGAATGTATTAAAGTGAGATGTACAAAAGTGGAGTTAGAAAATATGTACTATTCAAATGTTGAAATCGAATATTGAATTAAATAAAATACTGTTTGGATATTTTAATTCTTGTGTAGTAGTATTCTATTCAAATATAAATATTTATTTCTTTATGTGATGTAATATAATAGTACAATTGCAAACACATTTGTAATAATATATATGTTTGTTATCATCAAACAAAAATTATATAATTATTACATAGAACATATATATATATATATATATATTGATTATGAAAGGGTGCATAGGTAGGTGTAGGGTGCACAAGTATATTAAGTACAAGTTTTAAAATAGAACATCTTTCTTCAATAAGATTCTATGTTTAAATTAAATTTAAAAATGAAAATGTTTGTAAGCATTTATAAACAAAACTTGGGGGATTCTGGTTTATATGAAATATAAATATATGTGATATTACTGTCAAATGTAGTAAGAAGTACATGCAAGGTATATGAAATTCCTTGAGAATATAAGTGAATAAGTTGTGAAATTTATCAAACAAGAGTGTTTGAAATATACTAGCCTCTGAAAGTAAATGCCAAAGTTAAAATATAAGCAGTCTGATTTATAAAAGGTATGAGTGTAAATTATTTAGCAAAAAATTATTAAGCGTATATCTTAATACATGCATGAATATTGAAAAGAGATTGCATAAGACAAGAGTATGTCCATGAAATATATAAAAGAAAATGTAAATAAAGCAAGTTTTACATGAAAGAAAGGGGTTGCGGTATTGTGTAATATATCAAATATACATCTGTAACAATTCTTTGGCTCATGGGAAAATTTAAGATCAATGCAAATATCATGAACTAAGGATAAAAGTGGAAATTTGCAAGAAGAGTTTTCCTGGAAAATGAACACCGATTTTAACTTTATAAAACAACCCTTTCTTAATTAATTAAAAGTAGAAGTGGGCAAATTAATGTGTGATATATTGGTATCTTAAAAACTGACATGGTCACGGGTAAAATTGATAAAACTTACACCTAGAAACCCTAGAGCTATTCTATTTATAACCATTAAGGAACGATGGCCGGGGTAAATGGTTTTCTCTAGTGGAAATAAATAGAAAATGCAATATAAAAATGGAGGAATGGCAGTAGCACATAGGAAGATAAAAGGCAGAGCTAAGGATAAACGCATAAGGATTATGGAGAAAAATATGTGAGTATAAATCAATTATTTATGATACTAAGTCCTAAATGAGGCAGCCATCATATATATAT
Source organism: Allium sativum (assembly GCA_030737875.1). Lineage (NCBI taxonomy): Eukaryota > Viridiplantae > Streptophyta > Magnoliopsida > Asparagales > Amaryllidaceae > Allium > Allium sativum. Next base: position 579,546,523 of record CM060909.1, on the reverse strand, counting down.
ATATATATATATATATATATATATATATTATATACACACACACATACATGTTGAGGCTTTGTTGTATCTATATGTGTTTAGTATAAATGTTAAATAAAGGCTAAGCTCCTATTTTTATTACTGTATCTTATGGGTGAAGTGTTTTGTATGAAACAAATATATAGTTTAAATATCTGCACATAAACAATCATACATTCATTATTGTGAGGTTGGATTAAATAATAGGGGTTAGGCATCATGGATAAGAGATTCACAGACTTATGTCTAATCCCGTATCAAGAGAGTAAAGAGGTGCAATATAATGTATATGTTTTGATCCTCTTCACTGATATAACTATCCAAGCTGAAATACTTCTTTATGAAGTTTTTAAGTGAGAGAATTAGGGTTTATGAGGCTGCCTAATGCCGCTAATCATATGCTCACAATAAGGCAAATATGAACATATTTAAGGGTATATATAAAAGGGTTTTTTATAAGATATCATGTAGTGTAAATGCTTTGAAAAGTAATGTCTGAGTGGCTGGTGTGCTACGGATGTGAATGAAGACCTACTTGTTAGGCCTGAATGAATGAATGTTTGTTGTAGGGAATACAATATTCATATATATATATATATATATATATATATATGTGTGTGTGTGTGTGTGTGTGTGTGTATGTGTGTGTTAAACTATCTGATGTACTCATATTTTATCAAGGATGCCTGTTTGATTAACCTAGGGATGTGGTAGGAGAAAATTAATGATAGAAACAAGTATTAAGAAGGATAAATATATGTACAATTAAACATGAAAGGAGTCAGTGTGGTTGGAATGGCCATAGCCTATATTGATCTGTTTGGTTTCAAGTGGTAAACAAGGCATGCACATGGCATGTTAATGCCCTGAGGCCTTTGTGTGAAGGGTTAACAGATAAGGGGGTCCCACACAGTGTGCACACTGGTGTTCAATGTAAGGGGATAGACTCAAGAAATCTGAACATAGTAATTCAGAAAGTAAAGAAGGCTAGTTTAAGAACTTAAGAAACCGTGACTAACAGTTGGTGGTATAGGATATATGTATGGCAATGTGCGACATCTTGCTGTTTGATATACTTGCTAAGTTGTATGAATCCCAGTTGTATGAATGGATGTGCATACGATCCATAGTATATGTATTGACTCATGCATGAAATTATGTTTAACAAATTAATCTTCATATAGAAATTAACAGGGGATGAGAAGCCCAATAAGTATGACTACTAGATAATCATAACCTTGTAAATGACATGGCCAGAATGTAAGTTTATGTTGAAATAGTTGGTGACATGAAAATGTATGTAGAAATAGATAAGTTGTTATTTAAAGCAATGGTAGTGTTAGATGTTTGATAAAATATAGGGATAAAGATTGATGCATATATAAAATTAATTATGGAAATATGACTCTGCATAATTCACGTAACTAGTAACAGTTGCTCAGTAAAAAGATCATAAGTATATGACACCTACATAATTTGATCACATTGTTATTTATATGAAATGCTTTATACTTATACCAAACAAGAGTGTATGACCCTTTTTGATTGCCTTGCAATCATTTGGGGGTGTCTCATTGATAACGAGGCGGCCTGGTGATTGTTTGAAGGAATAGATGCTTGGAATATTTAAGCTAAAGAAATGGGTGAAATTAAGTATTATAAAATAGGAAGATCATCCAGTAGTTTAAGATATATATTGTTTTGAGGTTGTTAATGTAAGATGCAAGATATGGATAAGTATTCGTAGAAACTAGTTTACATGGAAAATTGTAAATTAAGAAGTGATATAAATGCATGATATATGTCTTTGTAATGATGAATGATGTTTGAAGTTGATATATGCATATATATTATGGGTAGTTGGGAAGAGAGGATTACATATAAGTGATATGTGTACATACTATCTTTCCTATGAAATAAGTTATGGTGAAATTGATCTCACATACAAGTGTAGATAAGGTAGTAAAGATATATTATATACTGTTATTACTGCTAAAAGCAGAGTATATGAAATGTTAATGAGTTGATGCATGAAAAGAGTTAAGTTATCAGGTTGTAAAAAGAAAATTTCTTTTAATTGTTATGCATGTTGAAGTGAATGAAATAAGACTTAATTTTATATGCTTAGACATTTGTCAAAAATGTATTATTAGTGAAATTATTAAGTTTAATAGCTGATTCATAAGATTGTATCGAACTAGCTAAATGTAGAAACTGTGAAGGATGCCTTTATGCTAAAAATGGCATTGCATGAGATTATTTACCTACTGATAATCTGGAATGATTACAATCTAAATTCTAAAGAGATAGAAGTATTATACAACAGACATATGTATAAAAACCTGTGTAGATGTGATGGTACAATTTTGTTGTGAAAAGGAGTATGGTCGTAGCTATGCCTATATTTTTATATGAATAAGAATAGGACAGAGCCATATATGGGTTGAATACAAGTTAGTCCTCAAAATAACAAAACTGTAGGAAAATATTTCAGTCTTAATTAAGTTGTGCAGTTGTCTTGATTAAAGAGCCTAGTGTGTATGTGATCAATCCTGGATTATGAATATTGTGATAATCCAAACTTTAAAATGAGTACTCACCTGGTATATATCTTTACTAATAATCGGAATAGGTTTGGTGTCACACTTTTTTGGTGTATACCTGAACTGACGAAAATGCCCTTTACTTAATTTGTATCATACGTTTAATTCACATGTAGGTAAGTTATTAATTATAATTGTAACGTATATTAATTATCATTAATTCTTTGACATTTCTCTTCTTCTATGTATATATTTTTAGTACCATTCGTTTCTATAATTGAATTCTGATACATATATCAATTCCGCCCATTTGTTTCTACTTAATTATATTTTCAAATTTGAAATCCAAATATTTATATGTTTACTTATTTTATGCTTTATATAGCTTTTTTTTTTAATTTTATTTCCTACTTTACTTCATATAATACCTATACACCATTTTTTTAATCACTTTATTTAGAAGCAATCAATCCCTTGAAATTCGCATACGTTAATTATCATTAATTCTTTAACCATTTCTCTTCTTATATGTATATATTTTTAATATCATATGGCGAAAAATATTCCAATCGCCCTAAATAAACAAATTAAAATATCACATGGCGAAAATTATTCCATTTATCCTAAATTTCGATAGGCAATTAGTCAAATTTTTGAAACATTCAGCTTTTACAATAGCCACGTGGAGGACTTTTCCCAACCAAAAAGGATAGACAACAATCGAATTAGGTGTCACACATTAATATACATTTATTATACAAAATATCACATGGCAAAAATTATTCCAATCAACCTAAATTTCGATACGCAATTAGTCAAAATTTTGAAACATTTAGCTTTTATAAAAGCCACGTAGAGGACTTATCCCAACCAAAAAGATAGACAACAATCTAGTTAGCCGTCACACATTATGCCTCATAATAAATATGGTAATATATATTATCAACTAATATATATATATGTATATATATATATATATATATATTACCATATGTAATATATATTAACAAATATCAAATATTCTAACACAACCTTATCATAATTCTTTGAATTCTAGAAAAATCCCCATCGTTCTATAAATAACACTCAATATAATTATTCATCTTCATCACTCTTTGATCTTCAACCTTTCCTTCTACTCTTCCAGCATTTCAATCTCATAGCCACTACTTATATTTGTAAACCTTACTTTAGGGTAGCTTCTCTATTTAGGTTGAGGTATATTTCTATTTTCGTATGAGTTTTCTTCTCTCTTTTTTGCAGGTGGATTTTATGGAGAAAAATGGAAGGTGAAGAATATGGCAACAGAATTCGCCATATACAAATAAACCATGACAGTCTATTGCTATCTTCAAAAGGAGATATTTGATATATTTTCTTTGGTTAATTATTTCTTCCTGTAATGTTTAAAACATAGTTTAAACAATATTTATTTCCAGTTCCTTTCTTTTAATGCATGCTTATGAAGTTGCAATCACCATCAATGAAATATATCTTAATCCTACTGATTGTTTTATATTTAAAACTTTGCTTTCATGCATGTCATTCATATATCAATTTACTATTTGGTATTTCCATTTCTTTCTCTTGAGTGGTAGTTTATAAATTATGCAATATTTGTACAATTCATATGCGAACATATATAAATTGCACAAAAATTCAAAATCAAAAATTCATGCGCGAAGCGCATGCCACGACCACGCGCGAAGCGGGTGCCACGACCACGTGCAAAGCGCGTGCCATTACGCTCGTGTGTATATATATATAATCTGGGCATGCTAAAAGGCTGTTTATTGAATTTAAGAACTACTACATTGGTTCATAAGAACTGGAAGTATTAATAAAAACTTGTATCATTATATATATATTCTTCCCCAAGAATGTGTCAGTACGATAGGTGCATACACTCATATAATATGTATGTTAGCATGCAGGGTACAAGCTACTCATAGTAGCTAGGAATCATGGGTTTAAGGCCCAATATATGTATATATGTATATATATATCTATATGTGTGTGTGTGTGTGTATAGAGAGAAGTAAGAAGAATATACATAATTTTCAAAATGAAGAAGAGGAAGAATATATCTTATGTATAAAAGATGTTTCCATTTTTATGAAGGCATGTGCATCTTTGTTTTACATAAAAACATGGTTGAAGATAAGGCTTATTTTGTAGAGTATTTTGGCAACATGCCTGGAAAGTAAATCTGATTTGGTGAAATATTTTTAGTATTCAAAAATGTAAGATTGCTACCAGCTAAGAATATAGAATTTTTACTAGGCCATGGATCTATGTTATACACCTTAAAGCAATGAAATGAGATGAACTATATCTATAGATAACCTGAAAAAAATAGAATGGCAAGAAGAGCAAAGATTCTGGTAAAAGAAAGATGGTTGAATTAACTATGCATTTAAACAAAAAGGGTCTGAAACACTCTTGTGACAACCTATATTGTGGTATGTTTTATTTCCTTACAAAAGTTAGAAATTTTAAGTAATATAAGTATCCTAAAAAGTATGGAAAATCACAATAAGCATTTATATTGGAATACTACTAATTTTATTCTATTTTTCTATGTAATAAGTGGTTAAATTCTGAATAATCAATCTACCTATTGTTTTATTCTCTAACTCTGATTTTAAACAACAAGAGGCTTGTATATCTTCACATATATAAGCAATAAACTAGATGGAAATAAACTAATATTTTTATATTAGTCTATATGGATCCTGGAAGGGTGACGACTCTTTTGAGAAGATGACCCAGGGTTATTAGATTAAAAAAAATTATTGGAGAATAATTGGGGTCATCTCACTTCTTATGTGATATACATATCTATGGCAACAGAACATGTAAAGTTGATGAGAAATACTACCAAAAATATCGCTTCTGCTCAAAATACATCTTCTAGACCAGCATTCAGTCTTAAGCTCATAGTTCTTTCCCATAATATCCAACACATGCTCTCTGCCACTCAAAAAGAATGCAACTTAGTATAAAAATCTCTAAATACATGCTCGAACGCATAATAGTTACTGAATTATTGTGATGCAAATTCACTACTATTTCCAATTATAAATATTCTCAATTGCTTTCTTGACTTCTTTTCAACTAATATCTTCAACTTTCAAAATTAGGAAAATATTTCGGATCTAGCCTTCATAAAATAAACTCAGTCCTTCCATAATAAATCATCAACAAATAAGACGAAGAATTGGCTCCACCAAAAGATGCAATTGGGGTGGGTTCCTACCCATATGAATGAACATACTCTAAAAACTCTATTGCTCTAGGTCGTCCAACATCAAATGTGACATGCTTCTTCTTTCCAAAAGAACAATCTCCACATGATCTAGACTTTGATTTGGAATTAGTAGCAATTAACCTAAGCTTCTTTAATACTTCAAGACTCTCCTCATCAACATTACGTAAACAAATGTACCATAACTGTGTAGAATCGGGAACATTATAATCAGTAGAAACTACTGAATCTTCCAAGACTGTCTCTCCACGAAGCGTATAAATATCACCGACTTGCACCCCTTTCATCACTACCAAGGAACCCTTAGCCACTCCAAATGTCTCTCCATCTATTATTATCCTCATACTAAGTCTACTCTAAACTCCAACTGACAACAAACTCTTATGCACCATCAGAACATATCTAACATTCGTGATAATTCTAATAACATCATCATGCATCTTAAACCTCACACTTCCAACACCTACAACAGAAAACGAGGTGTCATTCTCCAAAAGAACTGACCTCTCATCAATCTTCTCATAACTGAAAAAAACCCTCCTATCTGGCATCATATGACAAGAGGCTCCAGAATTAATTACCCAACTTGTAATATCTAAAGGTGAAATATTGGCTGAAAATAACGGCGTATTTCTACCACTTCTATATGCATCTGATCTAACTACTGCCAAAATTAAAGTTTGTCCTTCTTCTCTCTCTTCTTTCTAAGTGCAGAACAATTTCATTTGAAATGTCCTTTCTTCTTACAACAATAACAAGCACCTCTTCTAGAACCCTTGAAGTGGGAGCTACGCATATCTCCTCCAAGGCGCTTCTGCGTCTTATCTCTTCCTCTAAGTGAATGAGGTTGTTGCTGAAGAACACCATCATTGGTCTTCACTTTGAACTTCAATATCCGGAAAAAATCTCCTCTAACAAATTTGACGAAGCCATAATTTTTCATACTACTGCTAAAATAATTAGCCATTGGTAACTAATCCAGGACAAGACTGCTAGCCCTGGTACTAATCCGTCGTGCGAATAATTGCATAAATTGCTCCAGTACCAATCCGTTGTGCAAAAAAATTGATTTGATTTACACAAACTCCAAAACTGCACAATGGGACACAAAAGAGAAGAAGCAATACGAAAAGAGGATCTAGCTTGTCGATTGATTATCAACCGCTGGCTCAGTGAAAAATAATAACCAACCAAAACAAAATAGAACAAGAAAAGAGAACACAAAGATTTAATGTGGTTTGGCTATGCCTACGTCCACGAACTCAACAACTATTCTTTATTTCACTAAAGAGAGCACACAAGAGAGAAAATACAAAAGTATATGTAATCATGGAGAGACTAACCTATAATCACAAACCATATAATCAATTTAAACAAAGACTTGTATGCACTCAAATCCTTAATTGATTGACCATAGAAATTAGTTTTTACTTAAGAAAAGGATAATGGTGGATGCTCTCTCACACTCACACTCTATACATATCAGGATTTAAATAGGCTTATGGATGAAAGATTGCTTGGAGACGAAGAGAATTAATTTCCTGATTGTCTTGAAACCTTTTGAAATGTCCATGATTTGATTGCAACGTAAATAGAAAGTGAAGACCTTGGTTTTCATGCGTTTCCTCCCTTTCTTGATTCTCCAAGCCTAATCATTTATTTATTTTCATATTACAAAATTAATAAATCAATAAATGTACTTCTTTCCTCATTTGTAAATCAATTGATCATGTAATTAATTTTGTTTCCTTCCAAAATATTCTCTTAAATATTTCCCCACCAGGAAAATATTATGAAGGACAAAATTAACAAAAAAAATATCCATAAGGACAAGATGCTAAAATTTTAACCATAAGGACAAATTTTAGTGTAAAGTATGAAATGATACTAGGCCCCTAAATTCCTCCCTTTGCACTAAAAGTTGTCCTTATGGTAAAAATTTTAGCCTCTTGTCCTTATGGATAAATTTTTATTTAATTTTGTCTTTGTGCCTAAAAACCCATATTTCCAGATATAGCATAATTGATTTAGTCAATTAATTAAAAAAAATTTAACCAAGTATTTTAGTCACATAAATTCAACATACCGGGCTTTTTAAAATCAAATAAATAAATTTTTGTTCTTTAGAAATAATAAGATAATGTATACGGTAGGGATCATCTTTTGCTTGGATGAATTCTCTTACTTTTTGTCCTAGAAAAAAAAGAAGAGCTTTTACATAGTGTACAACATCATCAAGAGAATAACCATGCCATATTAATCATGTGTTTTTTAAGTTAATTTGCGTCAAAATTAATGAATAATAACCAATCGCATTTGGCAATAAATTTAATAGGAATCTTGTGTTTATGCATATTTCCTAAACTAATTTTGATTTGGTTATCTCTCTCTTCTTTAATTTGATATGTACTCCAATATTATTACTACTATTTTATTAAGAAATTTTGGAGACGAGAATTGAATATATGTAGGTTTAGGGACTTGTGAGGAGGATGAATAAGATAGAGGCTATAGTCTTGAGAATGAAAAGGAAATGTAGACTTAAGCCTTTAATTGCAGTCAAGAACTAAGTCTATAAAAGTTATAGGTTTTATCCAAAAATTTATTATCTATACATATTTAAAAGATTAAATATTTATCTATCCCGTTAATATCATTAACTATAATTGGAAATATATTTTAGACCAATGACACTAATAATAATTATAATAAATTAATTTATATCCTATATTTATTAATTAAATGAGAGCCCTTACTTAGTTAATGCTTCCTTAGTCATTAATTTTGTTGATTTAATATTTTCTTTGATGTTGATGTCATTAAGATTTTGTTTACCCTAGTTAATGTCATTAATGATTATGTAAGTCAATAAAATATAAAACAGATACAAATTCTAATCAACACTCTTAATTGATATTATGCACACATACTTACAAGCATGGCTCAAGGGATAGGCTGCACCTACTGCAATAAACGTCGTGGGGGTAACTGTGGCAATGGTGATAATGTTAATTGTCTAAAATAATTAGAATTTCATAATTTAAAAGCAAACATAGATAATAATTGTATCATATCTTAATCTGTTTGTTTATTGCTTAATGTAGTAAATGAGCAAAGTTCAATTCTCATCACATTAACTCTTCGGTTAGGGCAACAATTTCAATCAAACCGACCCTGCATACATGCATATTATATTACTAATCTTTTTGAGGAATCCTAAAGGTGTGTATATTTGTGCGTGTGTGCTTGTGCGCTAATTAGTAATATTATTCTTTATAATTTGCCGTGTCATTGATGTAACAACCCGGAAAATCTGAAACAGTTTAAAAATTTTAATTTGGCTGTTTATTGGATTTTAAATATTTAAAATAAATTATTTTAAATAATAATGATGAAAAGTATGTTTGAATCGATGTTTGAAAATAAATATAATTATTTTTAATTATAAACAAGGCCTGAAATAGCGCGGCAGTTTCAAAATTTGAATTCGAACTTTGACTGACTATACCGGGTGCAAAATAAAATGGATTTTAGTGAAACCAAAAGTATCTAAATATGTTTATGAATATATTTCTAAAAAATCTGAGAAATAGAAGTTTCATAGCAGGAGTTAAAAGTTATGGCCAAATGAATTTTCAGAAAGGTCGCTATAGCCCGTGAAAATAGCCATTTTGCAAACGACCTCAGAATTCGACGAAACCACTTTTGTTGGATCCGGGATGTCAAATTATTACTTGGTTTCAAATTCCAGAATTTTTGAAGTTAATATGTGAGCGTGGCGAAGGAAAATGTGTTTGGTTGATTTCTGTTAAATTGGATCGACCAGAAAATGGCCATTTTTCAAACGGTCTCAAAATTCGATGAAACTAGTTTTGTTGGGACTATATCGTCAAAACATAGCTAGAATAATTTTTATGGACTTTTTGGGATCGGTATGTGGCCTCGGCAAATTGAAATGTACGTTCAAATCAAATATTGAATGCTTTATATTTTATTTTGAAGAGAAACTGACTGAAACAGTCGAATGGGCCTACGAAGCATATCCCATTGTGTTCGTAATGGGGGTATTTAGCTAGGAGTGACAGTCGTTGGGTTTGGATTGGAGTTCGTATGAAGAAACCCTAATTTTTGAACTTATATAAATAACGGGCCAATCAGGAAATTTATATTTATTATTTTTATTTTCCCAAAATATGAAAAAACCCTCGCTCCTCTCGTTATCGACGATGGCTGCCTCTCCTTCTTTCCTGACCATTTTCCCTGCGATTCCACTCACCAAAACCCACCGCCCCTTTGGAACTTTTTGAAGATCTCGATCCCCTCTCCACATCCATAGCTGGCTCGACACCTGTAGCTGCGCCATCGCCGAGATCCGACGCCTCAAAGACCACGAATTTGGAGCTCCGTCGCGCCTTGATGCTGACGTTGATCTAGGTGAAACCGCCAGCGCCAAGAAGCTGATTCGAGGCTCTTCGACGCTGTATTGTTTGATCAAGGCCAAATTTCACGGATTTGGCGAGAAATCGAAACCTAGTTTCGAGCTATTTCGAAAGGTACACGGCTGAAATAAATTAAATGATTTATAGCACTTTAAAGCAATACGAATTTTGATTTTACAATAAAAATCATATCTTTTTGCTATGTTGTCGAAATCCAGTGAAACAAGAGACACCGGGACCACAAGGACGTCTTCTACGTTTTAGAAGAGACCGGATATTTTTCTGAGCCTTTTACAAATTTTGGAGGAGTGGAACCCAATGTGAGATTTCTAAATTATAAACGATATGGAAACGACGATGTATAAATTATATAGTCGATGTATGAGTTATATAAGCATTGTACACCTCATGTATAAGCGTTGTATAAGTTGTAAATATATATACTACCCTCGTCCACAGACCATGGACGATATATATTGGTTGTGATATTGTTTGTATTATTGGTTGATGTGAAATTTGGTGAATATCATGAATGGTTGATTTGAAATGATTGATTGTGGTTGAAATCCCAATAGGATTAGTATATGGGAAAATTCGTCTGCGTACGAACTAGATATTGAAAATCCCCATTGTCAAAAGCTGCGAGGCTTTAAGGTAGAGCGAGGTGCCGTACTAGGGACGGTGCCGGTTTTAACTACCCTGCCGTTATGCTGCAGAAATTTTCAATAATATTCATGTGTTAGAATTATTTTCATGTGTTGAAACCATATTCATGTGTTGAATAGAAATTCATGTGTTGAATAGAAATTCATGTGTTGAATAGATATTCATGTGTTGAATAGAAATTCATGTGTTGAATAAATTCTTTGAAAGATAAAAATAACATTTTCACATATATAGACTATATAAATTGTTCGTGTTTTAAAATAAATTGTTTTAACAATAAAAATCATTTTTATTATATATATATAAACCATAGAAAACATTCATGTGTTGAAACCATATTCATGTGTTGAATAGAAATTCATGTGTTGAATAAATTCTTTGAAAGATAAAAATAACATTTTTACCTTATGTATGAACTATATAAAATAATCGTGTTTTGAAATAAATTGTTTTACAATAAAAATCACATTTTTATGATATATATGAACTGTTAAAAATAGTGATGTGTTGAAATAAATATCTGTTGAATAAAAAAAATCATTTTTATCAAATATAGGAAGTGAATATGGTTTTGAAATCAAAGAATGAATTATATATATATAATTAAAATAAATCGAATAACGAAGCTGCAGTTCATGTTTTGAAACCGTGATTTCAAACGATTATTGCGGGAGATCCGACCATCGGATTTTCCCGAAACCGAAACCGTTGGGTTCGCTTTGGAAATATCTTTCCAACGACACCCACTTTATAAAGATCCAACGGTTGGATTGTCTGGAATGTTTAATTCAAATATGAAGAAAAAAGCGCCAGAATCGATTATATATATATATAAATATAATTAAATTAAATCGAATAACGAGGCTGTAGTTCGTATTTTGAAATCGTAACTTCAAACGATTGTACCGGGTGATCCGACCGTCGGATTTTCCCATAACTAGAACCGTTGGATTCGCTTTGAGAAGATCTTTCTAATGATATAAAATTTGTGAAGATCCAACGGTTGGATTTTCAGATATGTGAATCAAATCTGGAGAAAAACAGTGACACGGCCGCGTTATGGCCTGAAGCGTCATTTGAATGAATTGGCTATTTTTAAATAAATAAAAATAGCGATAAATCGTGATAAAATATTATAAATGATATGGAATGGAAATAAATTGAATTTGCTCGGTTTATTGGATATTTGATGGTTGAATGTGTTTGACGTGAAAATTACATTAATGAATCGAACTATTGGTGTCGAATAATTTAACCATTGAAATGAATTGATTTGAAATTCTAAATATACATGAATTATTTGAAAAGGTCGAGTTAATTCTCATTTCAAATAATTGATCGACGATTAAAAGTCGAAGTCATGAAGAAGGTGCAAGACCGATGATCTTCACGTCGAATGGAGGGGTGCTACTGATGCTCATGATAGGAGTAGCTACCTTGAAGGGGCTGAAGTGGTAGCCGTTCGGACGTACTTGTTGATTGTACGGATATGCGAGGTATAAAGTGCCTTCGGTTTCGTTCAGACCCAGAACGGACTTGTAAATGGACTGTGTGTCTAACATTGGATATCATTCTGTGTGATTGATGGATATCGGTTGCATGGAGTGGTTTGCCTGTGTGGCATGCTAAGATGCAAATGATCAAATCTTTTGTTTGAAAAGCAGAGCTTTGTGGTTGATGATCAAAGCACGGCTTTGAATGCCTAGCTTTGTGTTTAGCGTTATTTTGCGAGCCTCACACACCGGTGTGAGCCAGAAACGGGAGGAGGACATCAGGGAGAACATGTGTTTCCTTCTAGCTAGGAGTGGTGCTTTGGGTTTTACACGCTTGGGCATTTTACTTATGTGGATGATGGAAAGCGAGGCCTCGGTTAATTCGGTCTCTTGGAAGACGATGATTTGGTCAGATATGACCAGTGACGCCCCATAGGGCGGGGAAACGCAGTGTTAAGGCATTTTAATCCACATCGATTGGACCGGCCCAGACGATCCAAGGGTCGATGCGTTCTGATCCTAAGGGGCGGGCTAGAGCGTCTCTAATTCAGTAAGGACAATCCCTTGCCTTGGTTTATGACGGAAATCCAATTTCCAAGTACGACATCGTGCAGTTTTGATTGTATACCTATATATGGCGACATGATATATGGTACCCATGCCGTCTATGATTGATAGTTATGATTGAAATTGTTTTTGAAACATATAAACACTATAAATAATATCAAATGATTTGCTTTGCTCGTTTCAAGCATATTTTGGCCATTATAAGGTAAAACTCTATCCTCCGGTTTGCGTTGCATTGTGTGATGGGAACTGAGTCTTATAATGGCTTCATTTTTATAAAAAGAATTGCGATGTTTAAAAGATTTACTTGTTTTGAAGCACTGGCAATCCAATGGAGTAAACCCGTTCCGCGAAAGTGGAGTGGTCCTGTGATTGGCCAAATTGTAAAATAAGTTAAAATAGATTTCTCATACCAGTCCCATGACTGACTCGTAGTTTGTTTCACTTGCAAACTCGGGTGCCCCTATTTCTACACGGGCAGCCTTGTATTCAGGTTTTAGCAGGCTTTTTCTGGATAGCTGAGCTGAAGATGGATTCTATCATTTATCTCTTTTATGCTGTTTAGCTCCTATTGTACATATTATGTTTATATTTCCGCTGTAGACATTTTATGTAATGCTGAACTGTATTTTGTACTAAGTATGATCCTATATACTGTGTAACTCTGATGATTATGTTTATCCAGTGTATTCTATTGTACATTATCTAGTGTATTTATTTATTTCTGTTATGTTGTTATCTGTTTATGTGTTATATTCCAAAGATTACCCTTGCTACCGCGGAATGGGTTTGGGGTAGTCACAATCGATTACATTAATTGAATGACATTAATATTTCTAAATTAAAAAAAATCAAACTCAAGATTATTCTATACTATTAAAATAACGATTTACATTCATGTTTGTCACCTTTATTTCTTTTAATGTTCTTTCACAAAATTAATATATTCTTTAAAAAGCAATCCACACATATTTAGTTTAATACCTAATAGCTAAGTTTTGATTTATTCTTGTAATTTATCCTTATGCTTAATTTTAAAATAAAAGCAAAATATAATGCACATAATGGTAAACAACCCATATATTCTTTATGCGGCAACAATTTATGTATGAATTTGAACTTGAAAATTCTACTTGACACATTCAAGAAGCCATATTTTTTCCAAATTCATTCATTTGCAAAAATCACTATTTTGTTTATATGAAATTATATTTTTTACTATTACTAATATTTAATTTATTATTTAAAAAATTTGATGTGTTATGCAAACTACGAAGTTAACCTAATAAAATAAACTACGATCATTAATTTACATAGTGAGATTTAAAGTTGTGAGCTACGTAGAAATACTCCTTAAAAACATTTTCAACTTTATCATATATAATTTATGATATTGATGTTAAAACCCAAAAGAGAACAAAATATGACTACAATACTTAGACAGTGTTGAGCACCAAAGATGCTTATTTTAAAATTTTCTACAAGTTTTATATGTGTCGAAATGCTTTTATTATGGCATTTTTAATCATTTATATACTATTTAACATTTCACATCATGCATACACAGCCTGCGTCATATATACTAATAGTTATGACTATACGACCTTCGTCATATATATATTATTCATTATGACTTTAACACAAATGATGTGTGTCATTTATATACCATTTAATTAACCTTTTTATGTGTGGATAGTTTATCGTATGTATTAATCATTTCACTTGCACATGCACAACAAATGCTCCATGCATAACCATTTTTTTTTTTTTGCGTGCACGTGAAACGCATGTAGTTCATTATATTTTATTTTAGCGATAGTCTGGCTCATGTTCAGTTTATGTTTCAAAATACAAAAAAATTCCTATTTCAAAACTTTATAAATTAGGCCTTTTTTTTTTAAAATCATTAAAAAACAACGTAAAAATTTACTAAACTTCAAAATTTAAATCAATACATAATTATCTTCGTATTCATAGAAGAAAACTACAAAAAAATGATTCAAAAATAAAAAAATTCATGTAACATCGAATTTTTGATTTTTTTTTTGAAAAACTGCAGAAATCACAGCAATTAAATTAAAATATTACAGTCTTTAAAGAAATTTTTTGTTGTTTTGCTTTACATTTTTAAACTCAAAATATAAACTTATTCAAACATTAAAGTATTGCAAAAAAATCATAAAAAATGAATAAATTTGTATGCAGATGAAAATTATTTCATTTTCAATAAAGTTGCAGAAAAAGAAGTCATTATTTGCAGAAGTTGTAGCTATGACAGCAGTTTTCTCACATACTATAATATATATTTAAATATGCAATACAGTATAAAATAGATGCAGATATGTCTACAACTACGTAGAATAAGTGCAGATATTGTTGCACTTGTTCTTTCATTGTTCAATACATGCAATGCACTATATGAATATTTGCAGAAATGTCTGCACTTATTCACAAAAGATGCATACATTTCTACACAAATTTTTTTTGGGATCCTTTCTTTAATATTTACAATTTTTTATGCAGTAGGATAAAAAATACGAAACTATCACTATGCCACAAATTGAATCGGACAACAGCGATCACACAACATAAGATAGATTCTTTGTTATCCCACTTTTTTGAACAACATAAGGAGAAATCATTTGTTTTCTATAAACGACCAAGAAATCATTATGTTATAAAGATTTCATGCATGACATTCAAACAACATTTTATATGTTATTTGATTGCAATTATAAAAAAAAATAGATTTCAATTCACACAAATGTTTTTCCCTCCAAAATGTTGGTCAACATTTTATTTCCCTCTCATATTTTAGATATGATATCAAACCATACTTTTATGTCATTTGACTAGAGTTACAAAAAATTCAGATTTGGTTCCAAAGAAATTTGTTCTCCCTCCAAAAATTGGTCAACGGTTTGACTTCTCCTTTTCATATTTTAGTTTTGTACTTAGACCATATTTATCTATTGTTTGAAGTAGTTAAAAAATTACTTTTCGGTCCATTTCCACGCCTATGTTTTATCGTTTTCGTTGTTTGTTGGGGTTATTAAAATATTACGTGTTCAAATCCATATTATACTTCACTTTCCCACTCACCGTTTTATTTTCCCTCTTCTTCTTCTTATTATTTTTCATTTTCTCTCTCCCGAAAATCTCTCTATCTCAAAACCCAATCGAACTGTAATCTCGATGATTCGCCAGCCATTACACCCTTTCCCCCTTGCTAATGTATTCACCAAACATTTAACTTTCTCAATTTCAAGATTTTGGGTTTCTGCGATTTCACGCAATTAATACATACTCCCTCGTGATTTTGGTGTTTCTAATCCATGGCATGTTTGCTTTCACGATTCCAGGGTTTCAATCCTTTCTGCAATAGGCCGTCGCGCTTTAGGGTTCTGAATCAATCATTCAGTCAGAAAGGTAAAAACTTAACGATTTCCTTTTAGTACGTTTTAATTTTATTGTGAATTCATTTTCCTGTATAAAAGTAGGTACCATGGAAATTAAATTTTCAAGTCAGCTTATATGCAATATGCATCAAAATATATCCAAATTGGTTTCAGTATCGCGTTAAAACCAAATTAATTTTTCAAGTCAGCTATTGCTCATGTTTTAAGTGCTTGCCGATATTTTGTTGTACTTTTTCTATATGATATGGGTTTATAATGTGAAACCATAATCTATGCAATAGTAAGGTAAACCCCAATTCTCTTGTGTTTTGTTTATGGAATTATATATGATGAGTATTTGGTGATTGTTATTGGTTGTTCTATTATAAGAAAATTTGGCTATTGTGCTTATTGGAATTGTACTCTATTATTGTTCTTCATCTTGTTGGTTAGGCTACTCACTGATTTTGGTTTTTATTCAGTGGTTTCAACTCTACTGTCTATTGTCAGTTAGTATTGAATAAAAAAAGGTTTGTACTAAAAATTACTTATTATGCATGTGCCATTAGATATACCAGTAGATGACCATGCTTCCGCAATTTATACACTGTCTGGAAATTCCGACTAGAGAGGTACTTAATTATGTAGGGGTTTCAAAAGATTTTTATGCAGATTTAATAACATTAGAGATCAATAGTGTAATGGATGCTTAGCTTAGTAGAAAGTTTATATTATTGATCTCTTGTGCAATTAAATCTACAATGGAGGCTCGACTTATCAGTTTATTGCTTGAATCTTATCTTTTACTAAGATGTATGGTGTGCGCGCATTCTAGATGATGGAGATAAGTTTTTAGGTGAGATTTCTATCATGGATCTATATTGAATCAAGATAATTTATGTATATTGTTGACACCAAAAGCTGGTACAGTACCCAAGAGACAAATTTGTAGAGATTAAATGAAGACAAACAAATGAAAAATGAAGAGGAAAACGATCACACACAATTTTATAGTGGTTCGACGTTAATGAGCCTACGTCCACTTTATAACTCTTCTTATATCAAATGACCTATTACAGTCGAATAGTTATAATAGTGATAATGTCAGAAACTTGTCCCCCAAAAAGATCCTTCTTCTTAGTCAAGAAGATCTATTTATAAGTGCTACAACATTTAAAGTGGATGAGATACCTGTCCTCTGATCCAAGACTTTAGGAGATCCTGGAGAGGAGTTATTTTTTGGAGATGGCGGCGTGAATTTAATCAGTAAAGATAGGTGGCGTCTGATCCAATCATTAAGGATGGCCAATAGCGTTCAAGTAGGAGCAAGACCAAATCTTCAGGAGGATATTTTGCATGGCATTGGAACGAATCTAACCTAGTCAGTCTGAAGGTCACGGGTTCTAGCTAGCTTGCATATTGGGTCCTCGTTCTTGGATCAAGTCTTAGGTGTCGGTCAACTTGTCTCTGGATCGGTCAGTTTTGTGGCCGGGATCAGACAAGCTTTCTCATCCCTGGCTTTCATGATACCAATGTGTTAGACCGAAATTTGGCGCGCCAGGAAGGGGGGCACACGATACAACTTCTTCTACGAGCTTGAACGGAAGCGGATTATTTAGCTATTGGATCAATGGTCAAGCAAAAGAAAGACGGAACCTTCTCTCGTGCTGAGGATGTTGGCACTGAAGGCACAAGGAACGAGGCAAGCCAGGAGGCTTCCTCTCATGAAAATCCATCAGCATACTTAACCAGAGATGAAATGGATGGCGTTCTTGCTGAATTGAGAACTCAAATGGCAAGGCAAGATGATCTCCTCCGCAAACAACAGGAGATGATCGACCAATTCTTCGCTCGGATAGAAGAAAGGCCGAGCGGCAATGCACAACTCACTGGAAATGGTACTGAAATGGCTCCAGCAGGAATAACAAACCGGATCGGTTCGGACCCGATCCGAACAGCAACCCTGCATGAGCCATGGGGCAGCAGCCTCCCCTCTGGAAATCAAGGCTTCGCTCCTATTCGACCTACATCCGCACCGGTTCGGGTCGGAAATACCACACAAATTCAGCATCAAGCTCCCCGGATCGGAACAGGCGAACCTGTTCGGATCGGCACCTCCGATCCGAACCATGCACCTCTCCATAACCTCCCTCGCTTCTCCGAGCCGCAGCAAGGGGGCACCTCCGAACCGAACCGGATGACCTGCCAAGCTCCTTATACTCTTCCACACTCTTCTGAACTCAACGCTGGGGGCATCGGCTCTGGACTTGTCAACTTGCAACAGCTCTTTGAAGGCGATCGGCTCGCCAGCCTTATTGAGCGCCTCTCGAGAGGCCGCACCTATCAAAATGACATGGATGATGTCAACCACAATCCATTCACACAAGAAATTAGAAATTCCCGTAATCCCCCGGATTTCAAACTTCCACAACTGGAGCCATACAACGGCAGGGCAGATCCTACCGTGCACCTAATGCGCTATAAACGGCATATGGAAGTTCAATCGGCGTCGAAAAACGTCATGGCTAAATGCTTTCCCCTCTTTTTGACTGATATTGCTGCTATATGGTTTCGGCAACTGGAATCTGAATCGATCAACAGCTGGAACATGTTGGTCGCTCGCTTTATTGAACAGTTTCGGGTCCATATCGCTCGACCCAAGAATGTAATGTCACTAACTACAATCAAGCAGAGGCCCAAAGAAACTCTGCGGTCATTTTTGGAAAGGTTCAACGTTGCAGCAGCATCAGTTGATTGACCTGAGCCATCTATGGTATTAATGGCGGCAGTATCCGGCGTTCTAGACAACTCGGAGTTCAAAAAATCCTTGTACCGGGACCCACCAAGGAATCTCAGCGAATTCTACCTTGAATCGGATAGGTTTTTGCGAGAAGAAGACGCAACCTCCGAAAAGAAAGTTCTCGATGTTAACATGCTCAAAGACGGAGAACCGTCTGATTCTGATAAAGGCAAAGGAAAAGCTGCCGTCAAGAATGACCGCAACGCTCAGCCCCGGAGAGGGCCCAGATATGAAAAGTACACAGAACTCAATTCGTCACTAACCGACATCTACGTGAACACAAACGGTGACGTCTCCTATCCAAAGCCTCCCAGGAGGGAGCCATCGCAAAGAGAACGCGATTCTGGGAAATATTGCATATTTCACGATATGGACGGTCATGACACAAATGACTGTAGACACTTGCGAGATCTGATTGAGGAACGGGCTAGACGTGGAGAGCTACCCGAGTTTGTGAAACAACCAACAACACCTGTACCTGTGCTTCCACCACCTGCTCCCCGGAGAGGGAATGACCCTGGAACGAGCTCCCATCGGCTCGTCATCAACTGATCTGGATTGGATCGCTATGCATTTTCAGCATTTCTTAGGATTTAAGATATGTTTCTTTGCTTTCTTTAGGTTTTCCGATTGGCTAAATCGGAGTACACACGTTCGGGGTTAGGATTTAGCTCCAAATCGTGCTCTGCACTCGATGACAAACCAACCAGGATTTGCTTTGGTTTTGTACTTTGGATTGAATAAGGAAGGACTTTCCGAGCATGGATTATGTTTGGCAATTTAAGTATCTTGTCAGGTTGTGGCAGGATTCTCAATCTCAACTAAAGTATGGCTTATACTTATCTCGGACCCCTAGGCATGGATTATGCTTAGGGACAGACTGTCTTGTCAGGTCTTGGCAAGCATAGCTCTATCCCGACATGGGTATGGATTGTACTCACTAGGACTCTTAAGTATGGATTATACTCTGGAACGGCATATTGTTTTGTCAGGATTTGGCAAAGGAACTCAATAAAACTCGAGTATGGTTTATGCTCAGTTTGAACTTCTTGGTATGGCTTATACCTGGAAGGTTAGGTCCCTCGTCAGGTTTTGGCAGGATGATTCGAACGTGTCTTGAGTATGGTTTATGCTCAAACAAGCGCCCAAGCATGGTTTATGCTCGAAAGTGTAATTCGTTTTGTCAGGATTTGACACACCTTTCTGCTCTCTTTTCTTCGCAGGTATGGATTATACTTGCAGCTGGCAGGCCCGGCGTGGCCTTGGATTATCCAGAACACATCTTCCTTCATTCAGCAAGATATGTTCTGAGGGGCAAAATGTTGACCCGCTTTTTAGTCAAAGCAGTCACACATGGAATCTCTTCTCAACAATACACTCAAGCGTTGGGAATATCGTCAGAAGACATGAAGTGATTTGGTTAAAATCGCATCACAAACAAAGAATGGCCCGAAACTCCTACCAGATGACCCTTTTTGGGCCCGAAAACGGCGATTACAGAGCTAAGCTCTGTAACTCTTGTAGATCTCTGAATTAGCTTCAGTTTGAGCTTTGGTTTGGTTCAATCGGACTTATGGTTTGAAAGTTATGCCCGTTTCCGTGAACGCATGCAGAACCGGAAACTTGGAATTTGGAAATTGGCTTGACCTCCCGGATCGGATCGGACCCGCTCCGACTCCTCTCTTCGAAGAAGCATGGCATTGGATGGTTTTGGCAGAGCTCTGACTCGGTTCGGATCGGGTGGAATGGAGCAATCCGACTCGCTTCGCATCAGATCCTCACAAGAGCACAAAGTCTTCGTGTTGAAGACACCAACTCGGTTCGGATCGGATAACCGAACCGACCCGCCTTACACACTGCACTGAAGTGCTTCCACTCTTCGGATCGAAGACACCAAATCGGTTCGGATCGGAAGTCCGAACCGACCCGCCTTGCACCAGATGTATAGCAACACATCTCGCCTTCGGTTGGAATGCTCCGGATCGGTTCGGAAGGAAGAGGACCCGAACCGAACCGCTTCGACCTGCTGCTACACCTCAACTTTGACCTGTTCTCAAGGAGTAACTACCTCCTATTAATCCGGATCGGCTTACACCTGTCCTAGCACGATCTGAAGACCACTTCTCCACTATCCCCGAGATGGCCTCTCCACATGCCACGTGCCCCTCCGATCCGATCCGGTTCAGAGCACCTATCAGCTTCTCTACGCCTATAAATACACCACGAGATGGTCATATCAATGGACTTTTTTCCGGCACTAACACCTCCCGACCTCCATTACCAAGTATTCAAGGACTTTGGGTACTCCTCAACTCAATCAAACACGAGGCTATCGTGCGTAAATTCAATCTCTTTTCTCCTCTTCTTCATTGCAACACAAGGCTATTGTGTATAATCGAATCTCACGGATTGTGAGACACCATTGTAATCGTAATTCCTCAAGATATGAAAAACTATAAAGTGGACGTAGGCTTGGATTGAGCCGAACCACTATAAAAATCTCGTGTGTTCCCTATTTTTACTGCTTTTTCTGTATTAATCTGTGATTTTTGAGGATTTCACATAGAGTTTGGGTGTTAGGCCCAAATTTCGGTCTAACACAATGAATCTTGATGGCCTTGCCAAAAGGCTGGTCAACACTTTGCCTGTTACACCCCACATTTGTTAATGTTACTCACTAAGGGAATCCATTAGGTTTCGTGAAGCGTTATAGGTAAACAAAAACAAAAATATTACAAGACAGATATAAAAGCTACAGCGGAATTTAAGTTTTTATTTCAAACATAAATCATAACATCGTGGTCCAAAATATCACAAGTCTGAAACTACATAAAAGCCATTACAAAAATATGAAACTTTCTGTCTTGTTCCATCGGAGTACATAAAAATCATAATTCCCCAAAAAGAGACAAAGCCATAGTAGAGACAAGAACTTGAGCAATACTTCAGAAGCTGCCCTAAGCAAGATGATAACCGAGTCCTGACTAAGCCTGAGAATTTTCTCCCTGAGAACCTAAGGGGGGGAATGGAAGAAAGAAGAGGAAACAAAAAGGTTCAGACATAAAGTCTTGCGAGTCCAGTTACTTTTAGCAAGTAAGTAAATAAAAGTAGCATGATAGGCATATAAAGTGGATAAGAGAGGTAACTGCATAAAAGGCAGGTATGACTAAGTAAACAGGATAGGGTGTATACGCTTCCATAATGGTTACTCTGCACTACTACTAGTATATCCAGAATAAGATGTTCCCTTACATTATAAGGTGGTAGACTTAGGCATACGTCCAAATGTACCATAACTACTACCTTAAACGATTGGCTCTCTAATCCGCGTAGATACTCTGCGCTGGCCCCACCGTAGGATGTATCACGTCCTAAAGTGACAACCCTTCGCTGATATGCACAGCCCCATATCTACAGGTGTCACATTCGTCTTATCCTCCTTTGCCCGGCTCATGCACTCACATGGCTCGGTCGGTTTGCGCCGCCCACACCGTCCTCCACGTTTGAGTTTCTTACAACCAGTCCAGTAAGTGTGCCCCTTCTCCGACCTAGTTCGGAGTACATGTTTAATACCTACTCCAGGTTACTGGATGAAACGGATCCCACACAATGTGATACAAGCTCTCCCCTTTGTCTTGTATCCCCCTCTAGGTTTTCATTGGCTATGAAAACCACTAGGTGTCTTTAATTACATAAACCTATCATTTCTACATGTTATGCTTACCCTAAAAGGTGTCTTTAATTATATAACTTTATTATTTCCACCGGTTATGTATACCACTAGGTGTCTTTAATTACATAACTTTATCAGGTTTGTGGGCCTATATGTAAATATTACCCACCCCCTCATATTTACTTAACCCACCCACTGTTCAACCAAATTTACTTAACCCCAACTTTAGTTCAGATTCATACAATCCGTATGGATTCAACTAGGTTAAGTATTCCAATTCATTACCATGTCCATTTATGGTTATAATGGGTTAGACCTCCTACAGTAGGCCTACAACTTGTGGATGTTGGATATGCCGGTTGGGTCCGGGCAGATTTCTTCCACAAGTTGGGCCTAACCTCGTGTCTTAGCCCGTTTCGTATTTGTGTACTTAGGCCCCTCACATTAGATTCAACATTTTCGGTTGCTGGATATGCCGGTCGAGTCCGGGAAGACTTCCACCAAAAATGCAATCTAACCTTATGTCATAAGTGCCATTACAGTTTATAATTACTGTAATCCTAGGCATTTCAATTATTAATTAATTATGCCTATGCCTTTATAGGTGTTCATGCCTCTTTTTCCCCAATTAATTATATGCCCAATTTCACGTTCATAAACATTAAGTTATGCCAAACTTTCCATTTAAAAATTATATCCAATTTATACCGTTTTCCCCCTCATTCCCATTTTAACGTATTCGCATAATATAACGTCATGCCTAGGCTTAGAAAGTAGGCAGGCTAAAACAAAAGGGACAGGGTGACAGAAATGATTATTCTAGCAAGATTGACATAAACATGTGGTGGCATAATCATATAACGAAATAATGATAAGATGGACATATATGAACGGATCTAGTGAACATGTGATATTAGAATCAATCTTAACATGATAGGGATGTTATAACTGGCATGATAAGATATAAATAATAATTTAGATGTCAATCTAATAATAGATCCTATTTAACAGCAGCATGATAGGAACTAGGTAATCTAAATAGTGAAACCAAGGCAGACTTGTCATGACAATTAGGTGAAAGTTTAGATCAAAATCTAAAACATGTCCAAATAATGATAGATCCAAAATAACCACAACATGATAAGTACCAAATGATCTAAAAAGAATTAGCTCCATAACCAAAAGTAGATTTGACATGATAGCGGTTAAGATCCAAATCAACTACAACATGATAGGTATAGAGTGATCTAAATAGAATTAGATCTATAATCAAAAAGTAGATCCAACATGATAACGGTTAAGATCCAAATCAGCTACAACATGACAGATACAAAATGATCTAAATGGAGAACTAGATCTAAGCAAGGTTTTAACTATCCAAATAATGACAGATCCAAATTAGCCACAAACATAGATAAATGTTAAGATCCACAAATGTGACATAACAAATTAACCACAAGTGAATTAGATACTATAAAGTTAAATCTAGCATGATAAGGTTTAAGATTCTAGAATGTGACTTGATAAATTAACCACAAGTGAATTAGATCTATAAAGGTAGATCTAGCATGATAAAGTTTAAGATCCAAGAATGTGACATGATAAATTAACCACAAGTGAATTAGATCTATAAAGATAGATCTAGCATGATAAAATTTAAGATCCAAGAATGTCATAGATTCACAATTTATAACAAATCCAAATCATAGTCATATCACGTTTACTTTTAGTCATTTAAATCTAAAAGTAACTAACTCATAGTGTTCGGATTTTAGAAGATAAAAAATAAATGGTTGGTGTTGAATCTCAGATCTATTCTTGAAACACTTGAATCGTTAAACTTGATTTGTAGAAGAAGAAAGGATTAGATTCGGTTCAGGCACTGACAACATTTGGCCTCCATTGTTTTCAGCATGAGAAAACAAGAGAAATAAGGTTATATTTATAGCTGCCAACCAAAATGCTTTGGCGCACTTGTCAAGTGCGCCAGTTATCCCTGTTTTTATCGTCAAACTTCTACCATTCATAACTTCTTCATACATAATCCATTTTACGCAAACCAGGTGCCTATCTTGACTAGAATTTCGAGACGGACGCAATGACGTAGTCCTTTCCCTTAATTCTAAATATTAAATTAATTATTATTTAAGTTATCCTCTTTAGTATAGTTAAAATACGGGGTGTTACATTCTCCCTACTTCAAAGGATTTCATCCCCGAAATTTCCAAGTTAGGAAGAATGTATCCTACCATCCATCATCCATCTACTCATCCACCAATCACAGGCATCCATTGTTCTTAAAATTTTCTAATGCTTATATGAGCATATGAAAAGGTGTGTGTATATGTCCCAACACTAATGCGATAGATCAGGCGGTCTACTAATTCAGTCGACCCCCTTAATGCAATGTATGTTAGTGTCATGAATCCAACATGTATGCAAATAATCCTATTATATCACGTAAGTTCAAAATGTGTGCACAATCATCCATTCAAATGCAACATCCATATGATGATACATCCATTTTCATTGATTAAAAGAAAGAAAAATGCACACACATCCATATGCAGTATGTGTGACACCCCATGTCCGTTAATGTCACTCAATAAGGGAATACATTAAGTTTCGTGAAGCATTATAGGTAAACAGACACAAAATAATTACAATACAGATATAAATAAGATAGCAACGGAAACTTTAAATTTTTATTTCAAACATAAATCATAATACCGAGGTCCACAACATCATAAGTCACAAAAACCATTATAATAAAATAACTTCTGTCTTTTACCATCAGAGTACCTAAGTAAATAAAAAGCATAATTTCCCCAATTAAAAGAGTTAAGCCATAGTAGAGACAAGAACGTGAGCCATACTTCAGAAGTAGCTCCTAGCAAGATGATATCTGAGTTAAGCCTGAGTGTTTCCTCCTTGAGACTCTAGGGGGGGGGGGAGGAGAATAGAAGAAAGAACGAGAAACAAAAGGGTCATAGATAAATTATGGTGAGTCTAGTTACTTTTAGCCAGTAAATAAATAAAAGTAACGTGATAGGCATATAAAGCGGATAAGAGAGAGATCACTACATAAATGGAAGGTGTGACAAGGTAAGCAAGATAAGGTGTATGTGCTTCACTAATGATTAATCTGCATTATTAGTAGTATAACTAAAGTGAGATGATCCCTTCCACTATAAGTTGGTATACCTAGGGCATATGTCTGAGTGTACCCTAACCACTACCCTAGTCGATCGGCTCCCTACCCCATAGATATCCTGTGCTGGCCCTACAGTAGGAGGTATCACTGCCTAAAGTGGCAACCCTTAAGGTGTGCACAACCATATCTACTAGTGTCACGGTCGTCTTATCCCCTTCTGGCAGGCTCATGCATGCACATAGCTCGGTCAGTTTGCACCGCACACACCATCCGTCTCGTTTGGATCTCTTATAATCAATAAGTAAGCGTGCCCCTTCTCCGCCTAGTACAGAGTTCTTTACTTGATACCTACTCCGGGTTACTGACTGAAATGGGTCCCATACAATATGATACAAGCTCTCCCCTTTGTCTTGTATCCCCACTAGGTTTTTCACTGACTATGTACACCCTTAGGTGTCTTTAATTACATAGCCCTATGGCAATTATGTTTACCCTTAAGGGTGTCTTTAATTACATAACTTTGTTATATTTTCCACCGGTTATGTATACCACAAGGTCTCTTTAATTACATAACCTTATTGGGTTAATTCATGGGCTTATATGTAAATATTGCCTACCCCCTCTAATTTACTTAACCCACCCACTACCCATCCAATTCTACTTAAACCTAACTTAAGTTCATAATCATACAATTCTTATGGATTAAATTAGGTTAAGTGATCCAATTCTTTACCATGTCCATTTATGGTTTATAATGGGTTGGACCTCCCACATTAGGCCTACAAAATGTGGATGCTAGATATGCCGGTCGGGTCCGGGAAAACTTATTCCACAGTTGGGCCTAACCTCGTGTCATAGCCTGATTTGTATTTACGTACTTAGACCTTCCACATTAGGTTCAACGTTAGTGGCTGCTGGATATGTCGGTCGGGTCTGGGCAGACTCCCACCATTACCGCAACCTAACCTCGTGTCATAAGTACCATTACAATTCCTAATGTAATTACTAAACATTCCATTTTTATCCAAATCTACCTATGTCATTATAGGTAATTATTTCTATGTATCCCCATTTGAATTATATGTCGAATTCATATAAATATTACATAAATTATGCCAATTATAATCCCCTTTCCCCTGTTTCCTAACTAACGTATTCGCACGTAGTTCGGCGACATCTAGGCTATAAAGTAGCCTAGCCATAACAATGAAAAGGGAATGTGACAAAGATGATAGTTTCAACATATCTTGGCATAAACATAAACTAGCATGATAACAAGGTGAGCAGACATGTAATTTACATCATAACAAGGTGGCCATAAAACTGATGAGCTTGTGGAAACTACGATGTAAAAGCAAACATAATGAGATCTAAATTAATCCTTTAGGTGTCCAACTATTTAGATCTAGCATAATCAGGGTGACATAGCAACATTTTAGATCTAAAAATGGCTTCACATGTCAAGTTTACAACATATTTAGATTGATCACAATATGATAGGTGAAAGGGGATTTACATAAGGAACTAGATCTAGCTAATGTTACAACTGTCCAATTTAATAGATGTAAATTCACCATAATATAGTTACAAGTCAAGATCTACATAGGCAATATAATAGAACAACCACAGTTGTATTAGATCTAGGGAAATAGATCTATCATGACACAGTATAGGATTTAATACAAGCACAGAATCATACTTTACAACATATCCAATTCACAGTCTTTCACAATTTACTTTCATTTATCTAAACCTAAATACAACTAGAAACTCACAGCATTAGGTTTAGAGAATTGAGAAAAAACGGATCTTGAATTTATGAATTTGATTTGCAAAGTATGTTGTCGTAGAAAATAGTTCAGTTCGCTTTCCAGCAACATATGGCCTCCATGATTTCCAATGAAGAAAACAGGAGAATAAAACACATATATATAAATGCCATACCCCTTGAAACCGAGTGCCACGTCAGCCCTGGGGGTGTCGACACCCCTGTGGTTGGGTCGACCCATAGGTCGACACCCCTTAAGTGGGGACGACCCCTAAGTCGACACCCCTCCAGGGGGGTTGACCTCCTAGAGCGGGAATTTTGCTGCTCTGATGAATTTTCGAATATGAATCTTTATGGATAAATTTCTGACTCATCCCTAGCTCATCTTTGACTCATGCATATATATATATATATATATAATTTTTCTGCGTGTATACAAACTTAAAGCCCTCATAACTTCTTCATACTGTGTCCGTTTTACGCAATCTAAATATCTATCTTGACCAGAATTTTGAAACAGATGCAATGGTGCAGTCCATTTCCTCTAATTCTGAATATTAACTTAATTATTTATTTTATTCTCTTTAATGTTGTTGAAAATTCAGGGTGTTACATTCTCCCTTACTCAAAGGATTTCGTCCCGAAATCTCTAAGTTGAGAAGGATGCATATCCTACCATCCATCATCAATCTAGTCATCCACCAACCACTGGCATCCATTGTCCTTAAAGATTTCTAATGCTTATATGAATATATGCAAAGGTGTGTGTATATGTCCCAACACTGATGCGAAGATCAGGTGGTGTACGGATTCAGTTGACCTCCTTAATGCAATGTTTGTTAGTGCCATGAATCCAACATGCATGCAAATAAACCTATTGTATCATATAAGTTCTATATGTGTGCGCACCCATCCATCCAAATGCAACACCCATATGCTAGTTCATCCATTTCCATCCATAAAAGAAAAGAAAATGCATACACATCCATATGCAGTATGAAAGTGATTGAGCCGATCTTAGTGCCTAATGTGTGTGTATATGCATCCACAAGAAACCACTAGCAAACACTTGCATCCATCAAACACAACATGTTTCAAACACATGTTTACATCCACGGGATTCCTATCTAAAGGTCGAAATTACTATGGATTAGATATACTCTATTGACAGAAACAAGCACCGATAAAACTTAGGAAAAAGGGGTTACGAACATACCTTGAAAAGAAAAGGGTACGAAGCACAAATCTTGTCTTCGGTCTCCCAAGTCGCATGTAACACCCCTAAATCCCACATCGTGGAAGCCTGTGTGAAGTGGGTACTTATATAGTAGAGTCCATCTCTTACTAACGCCGGGGCCTTTTGAGAAACAAAACCCCACACCTATATGGTGGCTAAGTTGGGGACAATATCTTGCGCGAACAGAGGTGTGGGCTGTTACAGTGGTATCAGAGCCAATACCCAGCTGGAATTGTGGCTCTTGTGTGGACCACAATGCCAGGGTGAGGTGTTTGTGTGCCAAGAGGACGTTGGGCTTTGTAGGGGGAGAATCTAACGCGCCTAAGTCCCACACCGTGGAAGCCTGTGTGAAGTGGGTACTTATATAGTAGAGTCCATCTCTTACTAACGCCGAGGCCTTTTGAGAAACAAAACCCCACACCTATATGGTGGCTAAGTTGGGGACAATATCTTGTGTGAATGGAGGTGTGGGCTATTACATCGCATCTTTTAGGTTATCTCCCCATTGGACCTTTAACAGTTTGATCTCCTTATTGCCCAACTTCTTTACTTCTGACCCAAGAATACGGGTAGGGACTCGTCTAACTGTCGCCTATCATTCCACTTCGACCTCTTCCAACATACTCGTCTCAACAACTTCTACGGTGTCATGCAGGCACTTCAACAGATGAGAGATGTGGAAAACATCATGAACACCGGATAGATTTTCTAGGAGCTTTACTCGGTAGGCCATTTGGCCAATCCTCTCAGTTATGGGAAATGGTCCCACAAACCTAGGTGTCAACTTTCCTACTGATCCAAAGCGAACCACATTCCTTAAAGGCGATACTTTGATAAAAACTAAGTCTCCCACTTCAAAATCGATGTCAGTTCTTCTTCTGTCTGCATAGGGCTTCTGCCTATCTTGAGCTGTCTCCATCCACCGTCGAATAAGATCAATCTTTTCGGACGTTTCCCTAACAATATCTGGTCCAAGTAATAATCTTTCTATAGATTCCCACCAACAAGTTGGCAATCTACATGGTCGTCCGTACAATGCCTCGAAGGGTGCCATGCCAATGCTAGCCTGATAACTGTTATTGTAGGCAAACTCTACTAAAGGAATATGCTCTTCCCAAGTCCCTCCGTAGTCTAGGATACACAGCCTCAACAGATCCTCAATAATCCTATTCACCCTCTTTATCTGTCCACCGGTCTGAGGACAATAAGCGGTGCTCAAACAAAATTGTGTACCTAATGCTTCTTGCAAACTCCTCCAAAATTCGCTAGTAAAGATAGGGTCACGATCGCTCATGATGCTGGAAGGTACTCCATGAAGAAGAACTATCTCACGGACATAAATTGCTGCCAACCATGATGTCGTCATCTTACTCTTAACTAGGATAAAGTGAGTGTTATTAGTGAGTCTATCCACTACCACCCAAATACTGGTGTTACCTTTCTTCAATCTAGGCAAACCATCTATGAAATCCATAGAGACGCTCTCCCATTTCCACTGCGGAACCTCCAACGGATGAAGTAATCCACCGGGCTTCTTTTGCTCATCTTTGACTTGCTGGCAAACTAAACATTACGAAACAAATTCGGCCACATCTTTCTTCATCCCAGCCCAAAAAAAACCCTCTTCATGTCCCTGTACATCTTATCACCGCCTGAATGAATAGTCATCTTAGGACGGTGGGCTTCTTCTAGGACTGCCTTTATAAAGCTTCCAGTTTGAGGAACACAAAGCCTTCCATCTCGTCGTAACCACCCTTTTTAATCTATGGCATACCTACAGAGGTGACTAGAAATCTCCCCTCTTCTGAGCTTATCCATGATGTCTAGAATCTGTGGGTCACCTTGTTGCGAAGCTCCAATCTGATCCATAAGAGTCGGTCGTATCTCTAAGGATGCAAACAAATCAGGCAAAACCTCGATGGAGGGTCTAAAATCAAAAGCTGATATGAACTCCAAGTTCTTTCTTTCCACAAACAGAGGAATCAGGGACACCCTCTGCCTACTTAGTGCGTCTGCCACCACATTACCCTTGCTAGGTGCATAAGCAATCTCAAAATCATATGAAGCTAATAACTCCATCCACCGTTGTTGCCTTAAGTTGAGATCCTTATTGAGAATACATACTTGAGAGATTTATGATCGGTGTATAACTCGAACTTTTCTCCAAGTAAATAATGACGCCACGTCTTTAACGCAAATACTATGGCAGTTAGCTCTAGATCATGGGTGGGGTAGTTCTTCTCATGAACTCTCGACTGTCTACCCCCATAACATACTACTTTCCCTTCTTGCATCAGTGCACCAAACCCTGTACCGCATGCATCAGTGTAAACGGTAAACACTTTACTTCCATCAGGCAAGTTCAAGACTAGGGCTGTTATCATAGCTCTTTTCAGTCGTCGGGAAGCAACGTCACAGTCTATATCCCATGAGAATACCAAATTCATCTTTGTCAGCCTGGAGAGAGGGGCTGATATCTTCGCGAAGTCCTTAATGAACTTCCCATAATAACCCGCCAACCCAAGAAAGCTTCTCACCTCGCTTGCATTTTTAGGAATCTGCCAATCTTGCACTGCAACTACCTTTGCGGGATCTACAGTTATCCCTTCTTTGGAGACTACATGCCTAAGAATCTCACCTCCTTTCTCTAAAAATGGCATTTGGAGAATTTTGCCTTTAGCTGATGGTCATAGAGAGTTTTCAAAACTTCTCCCAAATGTTGGGCAAGCTCTTCTTCACTCTTGGAGAAGATCAAAATATCATCAACAAAGACTACGAAAAATTTGTTAAAAAACTCCCGAAACACCCTACTCATCAAATCAACAAAATAGGCAGGTGCATTTGTCAACCCAAAAGGCATAACTAGCCAGTCAAAGAAACTGTCCGGAGTTCTGAAAGCAGTCTTATCTATGTTGTCCTCAGCCACCCTCAACTGATGGAACCCCGTAGCCAAGTCCAACTGAGAAAATACCGAGGCACCAACAAGATGATCAAATAAATCATCAATCCTGGAAAGTGGGTGCCTATTCTTCTTGGTGAGCTTATTCAATTCTCTATAGTCAATGCACAAACGAAGTGAACCATCCTCTTCAGTTGCGAATACTACTGGAGCACCCCATTCAAATATGCTTTGTCTGGTAAACACTTTCTAAAGTAGCTCCCCTACTTGCTTACTCAGCTCCCTCCTTTCCGTTGGAGCCATATGGCACACTGGTAATGCAACTGGCTTTGCATTGTCCACCAGATATATGCGGAAGTCGATCTCGCGCATTGGAGGTAAACCCCGTACCTCTTCAAAAACATCGGAATAATCTCGAACCACAGGAACAGATTGCAAATCATCTATGGATGCATCTAGAGATTCTAGGAAGCTAAGCATAACAGACCCTTGGGGGTCACAAGAAACTTCGAAGGTCTTTCCATGACAAGTCAGGAGTCTATCAACCCTCCTCTCACAATCCAGAATGGCCCCATACATGGTAAGCCAATCCATTCCTTGAATCAACCCATAGCCCGTAAACCCAAGCACATACGCGTTGCATTCAACTCGACGCCTAACACAGATATTTTCAAACCCCGACAAATCATCGATAAATGAGAAGAAACACCAATAGGGTTCGAAACAACTACGGGATCTACTACCATACTAGTAATTAAGTGTAGAAATTCAATTGCAGAACTTGATATAAACCAGTGTGAAGCGCCAGAATCAAAAAGTGTTCTAACTGTATGGTTTGAGAGAGAAACTAAACTTTCTACGGAAATTTTTCTACCTCCTTTAGGAGCACTGATCGCGAGAGCATGCACCTGCCCTCCAGAAGTCCCTGCTCTTTGACCTTGTCCCTGCGATCCATGTTTCTTCGGGCACACTTTAGAGAAGTGTCTGACCTCTCTGCAATTAAAGCAATTGGCTTTCCTTCTCTTACAATCTTTGATCAAGTGACCCTACTTTCCACAATTGTGACATTTTCTCTTATCCCTGCCTTTGTCATCTTTCCCTCCTTTCTTCTGTTGTTGCTGCCCCTTCTTGGGCTACACCTTCCTATTCTGCGATGTCCCCTCGGTCTTTGCTTCCTTATTCTCTCCCTTGTCCTCCTCATGCATTAGGGCCATATCAACAAACTTTCCAAAAGTGGCCCTCATTGGAATATGGGACATGGCTAAACCATGAAGAGGCTCATTCATCCCTTTAGCAAACCGCAAAGCCCTTTTGTGCGGTGTATCCACTATCTCTAACCCGAACCTTGCCAGCTGGTTGAACTTGTTCACATACTCCTTCACCGTCAAGTTTTCTTATTTAAGTGCTAATAACCTCTCCATTTGTAAGCTTCTCTCAGCTTGGGAAAGAAATTTCATTTTGAACCTCTGCCTAAAATCTCCCCAAGTTTCCACCGGACGTCCAGCTTGGATGACTTCCCACCAAAATGAGGATTCGTTCTTTAACACCCAAGAAGCTAACTGAATCTTTCTTTGGTCTTCCACTTCAAATATTACGAATAAGTCCTTGGTCTCCTTAAGCCAATTCCGTGCTTCTGCGAATGTCTCGTTCCCATGGAATGGCTTCCATCCCATGGCACGGAAATCCTTAGAGATCTTGGCGAAGTTATCAACTCTTGGAGGGGAAGGAGGAGGAATGACTGATGCAGCTGGGGGAGGAACATCTCCTTGACCTTCGGCAGGCGCCGTGGCCTCCAAATACCTACGGAACCATCCGGGTATTGTGACGCCCTGGGATATTAGGGATGTTCTGTTCCCTAGACATGCTGAAAAAGGGAAAAGGAAGAAATTTAGATATAGGACCGAAGGATACTACATACGGCTTTTTGGGGAATGTTTTCAAAACAGACTTTTATTTTGAAAATGCTTTCTTTTAAAAACCTTTTTGAAAATAATTTCCAAAAACTTTTATGTAATCTGGTCACCTTCAGCTCTTATAGCAAGTGTGACACCCCACTTCCGTTAATGTCACTCACTAAGGGAATGCATTAAGTTTCGTGAAGCGTTATAGGTAAACAGACACAGAATAATTAGAAGATAGTTATAAATAAGATAGCAGCGGGAACTTAAAATTTTCATTACAAACATAAATCATAATACCGTGGTCCATAACACCATAAGTCACAAAAATCATTACAATAAAATAACTTATGTCTTGCACCATTATAGTACATAAGTAAATAAAAAGTATAATTTCCCTAACTAAAAGAGTTAATTCATAGTACAAATAAGAACTTGAGCCATATTTCAGAAGTAGCTCCTAGTAAGATGATATCCGAGTCCTGACTAAGCCTGAGTGTTTCTTCCCTGAGAACCTGGGGGGAGGGGAACGGAAGAAATAAGGAGAAACAAAAGGGTCAGACATAAAGTCTGGCGAGTCCAGTTACTTTTAGCCGGTAAATAAACAAAAGTAACGTGATAGGCATATAAAATGGATAAGAGAGAGATCACTACATAAATGGCAAGTGCGACAAGGTAAGCAAGATAAAGGGTATATTCTTCACTAATTATTACTCTGCACTATTACTAGTATAACTAAAGTGAGATGATCCCTTCCACTATAAGTTGGTAGACTTAGGGCATACGTCTGAGTGTACCCTAACAACTACCCTAATCGATCGGCTCCCTACCCCGTAGATATCCTGTGCTGGCCCAATAGTAGGATGTATTAATCCCTAAAGTGGTAACCCTTAAGGTGTGCACAACCATATCTACCGGTGTCGCGGTCGTCTTATCCCCTTCTTCCCGGCTCATGTACGCACATGGCCTGGTCGGTTTGCGCCGCCTACACCGTCCGTCTCGTTTGGATCTCTTATAACCAATCAGTAAGCGTGCCCCTTCTCCACCTAGTACGGAGTTCTTTACTTGATACCTACTCCAGGTTACTAACTGAAATGGGTCCCACACAATATGATACAAGCTCTCCCCTTTGTCTTGTATCCCCACTATGTTTTTCACTGACTATGTACACCCTTAAGTGTCTTTAATTACATAGCCCTATGTCAGTTATGCTTGCCCTTAAGGGTGTCTTTAATTACATAACTTTATTATAATTTTCCACCGATTATGTATACCACTAGGTGTCTTTAATTACATAACCTTATTGGGTTAAGTTCGTGGGCCTATATGTAAATATTACCCAGCCCCTCTAATTTACTTAACCCACCCACTACCCATCCATTCTACTTAACCCTAACTTAAGTTCATAATCATACAATTCTTATGGATGAAATTGGGTTAAGTGATCCAATTCTTTACCATGTCCATTTATGGTTTATAATGGGCTAGACCTCCAAAATTAGGCCTACAACATGTGAATGCTGGATATGCCAGTCGGGTCCGGGAAGACTTTTTCCACAGTTGGGCCTAATCTCATGTCATATCCCGATTCGTATTTACGTACTTAGACCTCCCATATTAGGTTCAACATTAGTGTCTGTTGGATATGCCGGTCGGGTCCGGGCAGACTTCCACCACTAATGCAACTTAACCTCGTGTCATAAGTACCATTACAATTCTTAATTGCAATTACTAAAAATTCCATTTTTATCCAAATCTACCTATGTCATTATAGGTAATTATTTATATGTTTCCCCATATGAATTATATGTCCAATTCATATAAATATTACATAAATTATGCCAATTATAAGTTCCCTTTCCCTCGTATCCTAACTAACGTATTCGCACGTATTTTTGCGGCATTTAGGCTATAAAGTAGCCTAGCCATAACAATGAAAAGCGAATGCGACAAAGATGATAGTTTCAACATATCTTGGCATAAACATAAACTAGCATGATAATAAGGTGAGCAGACATGTAATTTATATCATAACAAGGTGGACATAAAACTGATGAGCTTGTGGCAACTACGATGTAAAAGAAAACATAATGAGATCTAAATTAACCCTTTAGGTGTCCAACTATTTAGATCTAGCATAATTAGGGTGACATAGTAACATGTTTAGATCTAAAAATGGCTTCACATGTCAAGTTTACAACATATTAAGATTGATCACAATATGACAGGTGAAAGGTGATTTACATAAGGAACTAGATCTAGCCAATGTTACAACTGTCCAATTTAACAGATGTACATTCACCATAATATAGATACAGGTCAAGATCCACATAGGAAATATAATAGAACAACCACAATTTTATTAGATCTATGGAAATAGATCTATCATGACACAGTACAGGATTTAACACAAGCACATAATAATACTTTACAACATATCCAATTCACAGTCTTTCACAATTTACTTTTATTTATCTAAACCTAAAAACAACTAGAAACTCACAGTTAGAGAATTGTGAAAGAGCGGATCTTGAATTTCTGAATTTGATTTACAAAGTATGTTGTTGTATAAAATAGTTCAGTTTGCATTCTAGCAGCATATGGCCTCCATGATTTCCAATAAAGAAAATAGGAGAATATGACACATATATATAGCTGCCAGACCCACTGAAACCGAGTGCCACGTCATCCCTAGGGGTGTCGACACCCCTATGGGTGGGTAGACCCATAGGTCGACACCCCTTAAAGGGGGTCGACACCCCTCTAGGGGTGTTGACACCCCTTTAGGGGGGTCAACCCCCTAGAGCGAGAATTTTGCCGCTCTGACAAATTTTCGAATTTGAGTCTTTCTGGATAAAATTATGACTCATCCCTGACTCATCTCTGACTCATCCGTATATATATGATTTTTCTACGCTTATACAAACTTAAAACGCTCATAACTTCTTCATACGATGTCTGTTTTATGTTAACCAAATGTCTATTTTGACCAGAATTTCGAGACGGACACAATGGTGCAGTTCGTTTCCTCTAGTTATGAATATTAAATTAATTATTATTTAATTTCTTCTCTGTAATGTTGTTAAAAATTCGGGGTGTTACAGTATGAGAGTGATCTAGCCATTCTAGTGCCTAATATGTGTGTATATGCATCCATGAGCAACCACTAGCAACCACTTGCATTCATCAAGCATAACATGTCTCAAACACATGTTTACAATCATGTGATTTCGTACCTAAAGGTCGAAGATTCGATCAATAGGATGTACTCTGATGATAGAAGCAAGTGCGAATAAAAGCTTTGGAAAAAGAAGTTAAGAACATAATCCCAAAAAGGAAAGGGTATGAAGCATGATCTTTATCTTCAGTCTCCCAAGTCACATCCTCTGGGTTATCTCCCCATTGAACCTTTATCAACTTGACATATTTATTGCGTAGCTTCTTAACTTCTGATCCAAGAATACGGGTAGGGACTCGTTTGACTGTCGCCTCCCGCTTCACTTCTACTTCCTCTAATATACTTGGCTCAACAACCCCTGCTGTATCGTGTAGATACTTCGATAATTAAGAAATGAGGAAAAACATCATGAATATCCATACATATGTGAAGTGAACTATACGCCTTAGTTGCGAAAATCATCGGAGCACCCCATTTAGATATGCTTCGCCTAACAAACCCTTTTTCAAGCAGCTCCCCTACTTGCTTGCTAAGCTCCCTCCTTTCTCGTGGAACCATGCGGCGCACGGGTCATGCAACTAGCTTTGCATTGTCTACCAAATAAATACGAAAATCGATCTCGCACCTTGGAGATAAACCCCGAACCTCCTCAAAAACATATGGATACTCACGGACTACCACTACAAACCGTAGATCATCGATAGATGCATCAAGAGATTCTAGGAAACTAAGCATGACTGACCCTTTTGGGTCACAAGAAATCTCGAGGGTCCTCCTATGGAAAGTCAAAAGTTAACGACCCTCCCCTCACAATGGAGAATGGCACCATACGTGGTTAGCCAATCTATCCCTAAAATAAACCCATAGCCCATGAATCCAAGCACATACATATCACATTCGAATTTGACGCCTAACCCTATTATTCTCAAACCCCAACAAATTATACATAAATGAGCTGAACCACCAATGGCATTTGAGACAACAATGGGATCCACTACCATACTAGTATTTAAGTGCAGAGATTCAACTACAGAACTAGATATAAACGAGTGTGAAGCGCCAGAAAAAAAAGAGTTCTAAAAGGGTGACTGGAAAGAGAAATCAAACCTTCCATAGAAACTTTCCTACCTCTATCTAGAGCATTGGCCAAGAGATCACTCGCTTGCCCTCCAGAGGTTCCTGCCCTTTGACGTTGTCCTTGCTTCCTTGGGTACTCCCTAAAATAGTGTCTAACCTCACCACAAACGAAGCAAGCATTCTACATTTTCCTCTAGTCCTTGGCCATGTGAACCTCTCGCCCACAACTATGGCACTTCCTTCTTCCGCCCTTTGTCTTCCTCATGCATCAAGGCCATGTCGACAAGCCTTTCAATAGTCGCTCCCATAGGAATATGGGACATAGCTAACCCATGAAGGGGTTCATTTAGTCCTTTAGCAAAATGCAAGGCCTTCTTATGTGGAGTGTCATCTAGTTCCAAACCGAATCTTGTTGGCTGGTTGAATTTGTTAACATATTCTTTAACAGTCATATCTCCTTGTTTGAGTGCCAAGAACTTCTACATTTGCATGCTTCTCTCAGCTTAAGAAAGAAACTTTATTTCAAACCTCTTTCTAAAGTCATCCCAAGTTTCCACCGGATGCCCTGCTTGGGTTACTTCCCACTAGAACGAAGCTTCATCCTCCAGTAGCCAGGCAGCCGACTGAATCTTCCTTCGGTCTTCAACTTCAAGGATTACAAACAAGTCCTCAGTTTCTTTGAGCCAACTCCTTGCCTCTACAAATGTCTCGGTTCCATGGAATGGCTTTCCTCCCATAGCACGAAATCTTTGCAGATATTGGAAAAGCTGTATGCACGCGGAGGAGGAGGAACAATGGGTGCAGCTGGGGGAGGAACTTTTCCTTGGCCTTCGGTAGGCGCTGTGGCCTCCAGATACCTACAGAACCAGTCTGATATTGTAACGCCCTCTGGGATATTAGGTTCCCCAACATGCTAAAAAGAAAAGGAAAGTGGTTTAGACAAAGGATCGGAGGATATTACATAAGGCTTTAGGGAATATGTTTTTCAAAACAGACTTTTCTTTTAGAAAAATGCTTTCTTTTAAAACTTTTTTGAAAATAATTTTCAAAAACTTTTATCCAATCTGGTAACCTTCAGCCCTGATACGAAGTGTGACACCGAACGTCCGTTATTGTCACCCACTAAGGGAATGCATTAGGTTTCGTGAAGCGTTATAGTAAACAGAAACAGAAATATTACAAGACATATATAAAAGCAACAACGAAATTTAAGTTTTTATTTCAAACATAAATCATAACATCGTGGTCCAAAATATCACAAATTTGAAACTACATAAAAGTCATTACAAAAATATGAAACTTTATGTCTTGTTCCATCAGAGTACATAAAAAGCATAATTCCCCAAAAAAAGACAAAGCCATAGTAGAGACAAGAACTTGAGCAATACTTCAGAAACTGCCCCAAGCAAGATGATAACCGAGTCCTGACTAAGCCTGAGAATTCCCTCCTTGGGAACCTAAGGGGGGAATGGAAGAAAGAAGAGGAAACAAAAAGGGTCAGACATAAAGTCTGGCGAGTCTAGTTAGTTTTAGAAAGTAAGTAAATAAAAGTAGCATGACAGGCATATAAAGTGGATAAAAGAGATAACTACATAAGAGGTAGGTATGACTAGGTAAACATGATAGGGTGTATACGCTTCCTTATTGATTACTCTGCACTACTGCTAGTATATCTAGAATAAGATGATCCCTTCCACTATAAGGTAGTAGACTTAAGCATACGTCAAAATGTACCCTAACTACTACCCTAATAGATCGACTTTCTAATCCGTATAGATACTCTGTGTCATCCCACTGTAGGATGTATCACGTCCTAAAGTGGAAACCATTCCCTGAAATGGACAGCCCAATATCTACAGGTATCACGGTCGTCTTAT
Source organism: Allium sativum (assembly GCA_030737875.1). Lineage (NCBI taxonomy): Eukaryota > Viridiplantae > Streptophyta > Magnoliopsida > Asparagales > Amaryllidaceae > Allium > Allium sativum. The sequence goes on along the minus strand of CM060909.1, from coordinate 579,506,570 downwards.
CCCCCTCTGCCCGGCTCATGGACGCACATGGCCCGGTCGGTTTGCGCCGTCCACACCGTCCTCCACTTTTGGATGTCTTACAATCAGTCCAGTAAGCGTGCCCCTTCTCCGACCTAGTTCGGAGTACATGTTTGATAACTACTCTGGGTTACTGGCTGAAACGAGCCCCATACAATATGATACATGCTCTCCCCTTTGTCTTGTATCCCTCACTTGGTTTTCATTGGCTATGTATACCACTAGGTGTCTTCAATTACATAACCCTATCATTTCTATAAGTCATGCTTACCCTAAAAAGTGTCTTTAATTATATAACTTTATTATTTCCACTGGTAATGTATACCACTAGGTGTCTTTAATTACATAACCTTATCAGGTTAAGTTTATGGGCCATATGTAAATATTACCCTCCCCACCAGATTTACTTAACCCACCCACTGTTCAACCAAATTTACTCAACCCCAACTTTAGTTCATATTCATACAATCCCTATTGATTCAACTAGGTTAAGTATTCCAATTCGTTACCATGTCCATTTATGGTTATAATGGGCTAGACCTTCCATATTAGGCCTACAACTTGTGGATGCTGGATATGCCGGTCGGGTCCGGGCAGACTTCTTCCACAAGTTTGGCCTAACTTCGTGTCTTAGCTCATCTCATATTTGTACACTTAGACCCCTCACATTAAATTCAACATTTGCGGTTGCTGGATATACCGGTCGGGTCCGGGCGGACTTCCACCACAAATGCAATCCAACCTTGTGTCATAAGTGCTATTACAGTTTCTAATTACTATAATGATAGGAATTTCAATTATTAATTAATTATACCTATACCTTTATAGGTATTCATGCCTCTTTTTCCCTAATTAATTATATGCCCAAATTCATGTTCATAAACATTAAGTGTAACACCCCGTAATTCTGTTAATATTAATATTCACAAATTAAAGAATAACTAATCTCAGACGTGAGAATTGTGGGAAACGTGTTGCGCCATTGTGTTCGTCTCGGAATTCTGGTTGAAATAGAGTCCGAGTTTGTGTGAATTGGACTTCGTATGAAGAAGTTATGGCCATCGGAAGTTTCAGAAAATTCAAAGCAGATTTCAGAAAATTTAAAATTCAAAATTCGGAGTCAAACAGGCTAGGCGGGAAAATTCCCGCCCAGCACCCCAGGTCGACTGGGCAGTCGACCCCACCCAGGTCGACTGGGGAGTCGACCTCGGTGTCGACCTGGTCAGTCGGCTAGGGTTTTGACTGAGCCCAATCTTGAGCTGCTGATGTGTCTTTAGGGCTGAGTTGGCAAATTTAATGGTTCAGTTTAGTTCTGAGTTGATCTGACAGTCTAAATAAATCCTAAACTCTATAAATACCTAGGTAGTCTCTCACTCTAATTCAAATGAAAAATAGAATAGCCACTGTCATACCGCCGCCATGGAACTCAGTGTAGCTGCCGCCAACTAAGAAGGAAGAAAGCTAATCAAATTCTAATTCTACTCAACTCTAAAGCAAATCAAGACTCTCTTTCTCTACTAATTGTGAGTATGATGATCTTAACAAGATTATTATTAAACTAATTAGGTTAGGTCATGAATGGATCATAAGTAAATGATGTGGATTGTCATATATGTTGTTGTAAACCTTATGCTATCATGTATGTTGTAAATTCTATGTTATGTGATGATGATATCCTATATGTTGTAAATCATGCTATGATGATATTGTATAGGTTGTAATTTTCTATGCTAAGTTGTGATGAATCATACATGTTATAAACTCATGATGTTATTATGCTAATTAGTTCATGTTAATCAAATCTTAATATTGATATTATTTGGGCTATGTTGATCTATATGACAAGTCACATATGCAAGTTTAGGTTGATTAGTAAAAGTCATGAACATATGCCATGACATCTATTTAGATCTAGAATTACGACATCTAGAATTATGCTATGACATATGTGAATTCTATGTATTAGATGCTAGTTCACACCATCATTATGTTGCATAAAACCCCATATGCAAGTTTATACATAAATTTGGGTTATGATCATATCATGTAAATTGTGACATTTAACAAGTTGACACCTTTAGATCCTTAACATGTGTAGTTTATGCAAGTTTCACCCCTAATATGATTAGGTTTATTTTATTTGTCCATATGTTGTGATAATTTATCTTTGTGCTATGAGTTAGACTATTCGAGTCAAACTTATATTCTGCGTTGAATAAGCGAACGTATAACGTGGGGTAGGGGTATTATTAAGGATTTAATAATAAGAAGTTGGGGTGCAATTGATATGATTTTGCATGCCATGAATGGATGGCCATAATTGAGTCAATTATGGACATCATTAAAAGTGGACTTAATTAATAATTTGAATAGGGAATTATTAAAACTGGGGTAAAAGATTATAAGTGATAATCAATGCTTAGGACACGAGGTTGGACTCGTTTGTGACGTAAACCTGCCCAGACCCGCCTGGCAAATCCAGTCGTCACAAATGTCAGCCCAATGTGAGAGGTCCTAGGCCTAAACTAAAGCATAACAGTTGTAAAGACACGAGGTTAGACTCTTTTATGGTATAAGACTGCCCGGACCCGCCCGACAAATCCAGTTGCCATAAATGCAAGTCTAATGTGAGAGGTCTTTATGAGGCTATGGCCTGAATGAATTAAGAAATACTTAACTACATAAACATGTAAGGTGGGACATGGGGGTTAAGTAGGTGCCTTGAGTGGCATGTGAAATACGATTAGTAAGACTTAACCAAACACACATGTAAATGAACATGACTAAGAGGGTTAAGTGGGATGTACTAGTGGACAAGCTTAGGTGGGTAGCTTGTGGGGGCCCATTTCAACCAGTATCCCAAACGTATCTTTGTGGGCTCGACCCAAGTCATGGACGGGACACGCATGCTGGGTTTGACTATAAAAGGCCAAAACGGGGAGCGGTGGCAACACAAGTCCAACGGGTTTCATATGCGTGTGTGGACCCGGGCTGGTAGGTAAGACGTTGTTGCATCGTGTAGGTATAAGCCGTGCATTCTCAATTTGTATCGGGTTGCCACTTTAGGGGAGTGATACACCCCTCTGTGGGGCCAGCACGGGTATCTACGAGTATGGAGCCGATCGAAAGTGGGTAGTGGGGTACACCTAGTGGAGATAGGGGCAGACGGCACCTATGTAGTCAGCTAGGGGTACGCAAGGCTATTGATATAGTTTCTGTGTGAAGCAAGTGGGATCAACCTTTAGGGTGACTGGTGCGGTGCAATGTAGTAATTATTCGTTAGTATTAGGTGTGCCTTTAATGTTATCTTTATCTGCTCTTCCGTACCTAATAGTTCATAGACATTTACTTGTCTTCCAACTTATGCCTTAGTCTAGTCACTTTGATAGTAGTATTGTTAGAATTATCATACTCGCCAGACTTTATGTCTGACCCCCTCTATTTCCATCCTTTTCCCCCTCCAGGTCCTCAGGTTGGACCCAGCTCTAGTGGAGTTTGATTGGATTGCTTCATCTCTCTTTGGAAAGCTTAGACCGTTGAAGTAAAGTCCAGCTTGTTATCTTCTTTAATGGCTATTTATGTAATGGGGTTATGTATTTTGTTTTATCAAGATGGATATTGTACTTGACTCTAATTTATGGTTTTAAAACATGTTTAAATTCCGCTGCAATAAAATGAAGTTTTAGATTTTCAAGTACTACTTATTATCTGTCTTGTTGTAATTTTTCTGTTCTATATTCACTTAAAACCTCCATGGAAGTTAATGCATTCCCTTTGTGAGTGACATTAATGGACGTGGGGTGTTACACATGGTATCAGAGCTTAAGGTTACCAAAACAGATAAATTTTTTAGAAAAACTATTTTTCTAAACTATTTTTGGAAGAAGTGTTTTCAAAACATGTCTTGATGAGTAATTTAAAGAGGAAAGTTTTTAAGAAAAACATAATCCCCAATAGCCATATCTTTATCTTTCGAATTCTCCATTTTGAATCTTTCCTTTTTCGTTTCAGCATGGCAAAAGATCTTAACCTTCCGGACGGTGTAACGATACCAGGATGGTATAGGAGGTTATTAGAGGCTAGGGCCGCTGCAGGTCCAGCCAATGTTCCTCCAATACCAGTTGCACCCGTTCCTCCTCCTCGCATAGATACTTTTGCAAAGACGTGCAAGGAATTTAAGGCTATGGGTGGAAAACCTTTTCAAGGGTCAGAAACGTTTGTGGAAGTTAGAGATTGGCTTAAGATGGTGGAAGAATTGCTAGAAATCTTTGAAGTAGAAGAAGGGAGGAAAGTCAGATTAGCAGCTTGGTTAATGAAGGGAGAGGGCTCATTTTGGTGGGAGGTCACTAATGGGGAGCGTCCTGTTGATTCTTGGGCGGATTTCAGGCGTAGGTTTGAGGCATAGTTTCTCTCAAGGGCAAAAGAGAATCTATATATGGAAAGGTTCTTGACATTAAAGCAAGGAAGCTCATCAGTGAAAGAATATGTGAACAAATTTAATCAGTTAGCAAGGTTTGGCTTGGACTTAGTAAACACACTAGAGAAGAAGGCGCTGAGGTTCGTAAATGGATTGAATGAACCGTTGCAAGGGTTGGCTATGACCCACATCCCCATGGGGGCCACCTTTGAGAAGCTAGTAGACATGGCACTCATGCACGAGGAGAATGGCAATAAAGCTGATAAGGCACCCGAGAAGAAAGGGGATCAGAAGAAACCATAATAGTAAAACAAGAAGGGTGGTTAAGACAATAATGGCAAGGGAAACAAGAAATGCTTTAACTGTGGGACACCAGGCCATCTCAGCAAGGATTGCCGAAAGAAAAAGAAGACTGGCTGTTTTCACTGTGGTGAAGCGGGACATCTAGTGAAGGACTGCCCAAAGAAGGGGCAGAGGGCAGGGTCTACATCGAGAGGACAGGTGCAGGCTCTTATGGCACAAGGGCAGGCAAGGGGACAAGTTCTGGCTCTCGCGGTCCCACCGCTGCAAGAACGAGGTAGAACCATTTCTGTTGAAAGCTTAGTTTTTCTGTTTGATCATCCTGTCCGTACTTTATTCGATTCGGGCGCATAGCATTCGTTTATCTCTACATCATTAGTTGAATCACTACACTTAAACACCAGTTTAGTAGAGGATCCCTTAGTTGTTTCGAATCCAATTGGGGGCTCAGCTTATTTGTCCATGTTGTGTTTGGATTTGAAATTTTCTATACTTAGCATTGAGTTTATATGTGATGCTTATGTTTTGGTCTTCACGGGCTATGGGCTAATTTTAGGAATGGATTGGTTATCCAGAAATGGGGCCGTTATTGATTGTGAAAGGAGAGTAGTTAGGCTCGTGACTCGCCTTGGCAACACTCTTGAAATCTTTTGTAATCAAATAGATTCCGTTATGCTAAGTTATTTAGAATTGCTTGACGCGTCTGAGGAAAATCTACGATCTGTTAGAGTGGTCCGAGAATACTCGGATGTGTTTGAGGAGGTGAAGGGCTTGCCTTCGAAGCGGGAGATAGATTTTCGAATATATCTTGTGGATAATGCAAAACCCGTATCTTTGCCAGTACGCCACATGGCTCCACGTGAAAGGAGGGAACTCAATAAGCAAGTGAAGGAGTTGCTTGAGAAGGGGTTCATAAGATGAAGTATATCGGAGTGGGGTGCTCCAGTAGTATTTGCCACGAAGGCGGAAGGGTCCCTTAGACTTTGTGTGGACTATAGGGAACTTAATAAGCTTACTAAGAAGAACAGACACCCACTGCCGAGGATTGACGATCTCTTCGATCAGTTAGTTGGCGCCTCAGTGTTTTCGCAGTTGGACTTAGCCACTGGTTTCCATCAGTTGAGAGTGGCTGAGGATAGCATAGACAAGACTTCCTTTAGGACTCTGGACGGTTTCTATGAATGGCTAGTGATGCCCTTCGGTTTGACAAACGCCCCCGCATACTTTGTTAATCTGATGAGTAGGGTGTTTAGGGAGTACCTTAACAAATTCGTGGTAGTCTTTGTAGACGACATCCTGATCTTTTCTAAGGATGAAGAAGAGCATGCCCTACATCTTAGGGAAGTGTTGGAGACCCTACGAGCGCATAATCTTAAAGCTAAATTTTCTAAGTGTCACTTCTGGAGGAAGGAAGTACGATTCTTATGGCACCTGGTTTCCAAGGATGGGATAGCTGTGGATCCCACGAAGGTGGTGGCTATCCAAGATTGGAAGGTCCCCAAAAATGCTACCGAAGTGAGAAGTTTCTTGGGGTTGGCTGGCTACTATAGGAAGTTTATCAAAGACTTCGCAAAGATATCAGCTCCATTGACACGCCTAACGAAGAAGAACCTAGTCTTTACATGGGACGTGGATTGTGATGATGCGTTCCAACGTTTAAAGAGAGCTTTGACCTCAGCTCCAGTCTTAGTACTGCCAGACGGGAGTAAGCCATTTACTGTTTATACCGATGCTTGTGGGACAGGACTAGGCGCAGTCTTAATGCAAGAGGGCAGGGTAATAGCCTATGGTGGAAGGCAGTTGAGAGCGCATGAGAAAAATTACCCTACACATGACCTAGAGTTGGCCGCTATTGTTTTCGCGCTTAAGTCTTGGCGTCATTATCTTCTTGGCGAGAAATTCGAATTATTCACTGATCACAAATCGTTAAAATACTTGTTCTCTCAAAAAGGACTTGAACTTAAGGTAGCAAAGGTGGATGGAGTTCTTAGCGTCCTACGATTTCGAGATAGCATATACCCCTGGCAAGGGTAACGTAGTGGCAGATGCCTTAAGTAGAAAAGGATTATCCTTAAGTCCTTTGTTTGTTGAGCGGCGAAGCTTAGAATTCATCTCTATGTTTGACTTTAGACCTTCCGTTGACTTTGTACCCGGTTTGCTAGCATCCTTGGAGGTCAGAACTACGCTTTTGGGACGGATTGGCGAGGCACAGCGAGACGACCCACAGTTGGTTGAGTTAGTATAAAAGCTCAAAGGAGGGGAGTCATCAAGCCATCTCCATAGGTATACCCTAGATGATAAGGGTTGGTTACATAGGGACGGTAGACTTTGTATACCAAAAGACGATGACCTAAGGAAGGCTATTCTTGACGAAGCACATCATTCGAAGATGACCATTCATCCCGGCGGGGACAAGATGTACATGGACATGAGACGAGTTTACTTTTGGGCCGGCATGAAGAGGGATGTGGCCGAGTATATCACTAGATGCTTGGTGTGCCAACAAGTAAAAGCGGAGCAAAAGAAACCCGGTGGGTTGCTTCACCCATTGGAGGTTCCACTATGGAAGTGGGATAGTGTCTCGATGGATTTTGTGGATGGATTACCAAGATTAAGGAAGGGTAATACAGGGATTTGGGTTATAGTAGATAGACTTACTAAGAGCGCCCATTTCATTCCCATGAAGAGTAAGAGGACTGCTCCATGGTTAGCTTCTGTATATGTCCGAGAAATAGTTCGTTTACACGGTGTTCCTTCTAGCATGGTAAGCGACCGCGATCCTATCTTCACTAGCAAATTTTGGAAGAGCTTGCAAGAAGCGGTAGGGACTCATTTATGTTTGAGCACCGCATATCATCCTCAGACGGACGGCCAGACCGAAAGGGTGAATCGCATTCTAGAGGATCTTTTGAGGCTATGTATCCTAGACTTTGGGGGTACACGGGAAGAGCATCTTCCATTGGTAGAGTTCGCGTATAATAATAGCTTTCAGTCCAGCATTGGCATGGCACCTTTCGAAGCTCTTTATGGACGACCTTGTCGTTCTCCTACATGTTGGTGGGAATCTATGGATAAGATCTTACTTGGGCCCGATATGATTAGGGAGACTTCGGAAAAGATCGACTTGATTCGAAGGAGGACGAAAGCAGCGCAAGATAGGCAGAAATCTTATGCTGACAAGAGGAGGTCAGATCTTGAGTTTGAAGTTGGGGACATGGTCTTTATCAAAGTGTCTCCATTACGGAACGTTGTTCACTTTGGGTCCGTTGGGAAGTTAGCACCAAGGTTCGTAGGGCCGTTTCCTATTAGGGAGAAGATTGGACATATGGCGTATAGAGTGGAGTTTCCTGAGAGACTTGGTGGTTTACACGACGTATTCCATGTGTCACATTTGCGGAAGTGCTTGCACGAGACCGCGGAGGTGGTAGAGCCGAGCTTGCTTAGAGAGGTGGAGATAGAGCGTGATGCGACGATTCGACGAGCTCCTACACGCATTCCTGGGTCGGAGATCAAGAAGTTGAGGAATCGAGAGGTCAGACTAGTCAAAGTGCAATGGGGAGATGATGAGAGCAACGCTACTTGGGAGACAGAGGAGAAGATGCGTTCACGATACCCTTTTCTTTTCGAGGGTATGTCCTTTAATTTCTCCTTTATCGCTTATCTTGTACTTATCTTACCTTTAGAGTATCCTCTCGCTAGTATTCTTGAACTTTAGTTAGGATAATCCTATGGTTGAAACATGTGTTTGAGACATGTTATGTATGATGGATGCAAAGTGGATGCAAGTGTTTGTTAGTGGTTGCTCGTGGACGCATACACACACACTATTAGGCACTAGATCGGCTCAGTCACTTCATATTGCATATTGCATATATATGGATGTATTTAATAAAATGGATGTATGACGATTGTATTATCATATGGATGCTGCATTCAGATGATGATTATGCACGCATATAGAGATAATATGTAGCATTAGGGAACTTTTGCATACATAATGGACGCATGGCACTATCATGATTTGCATTAAGGAGGTCAACTGAATCAGTGGACCGCCTGATTTTGCATTAGATATAGACATATACACACACTGTGCATTTAAACATGAAAGCATTAGAAGTCTATAAGGACAATGGATGCCTGTGTTTGATGGTTGAGTAGATGGATGATTGGATGTTAGGATATACATTCTTCTTGACTTGAAGATTTCGGGGTCGAAATCCTTTAAGGAGGGGAGAATGTAACACCCCGTAATTATGTTAATATTAATATTCACAAATTAAAGAATAACTAATCTCAGACGTGAGAGTTGTGGGAAACGGATTGCGCCATTGTGTTCGTCTTGGAATTCTGGTTGAAATAGAGTCTGAGTTTGCGTGAATTGGACTTCGTATGAAGAAGTTATGGCCATCGGAAGTTTCAGAAAATTCAAAACAGATTTCAGAAAATTTAAAATTCAAAATTCGGAGTCAAACAGGCTAGGCGGGAAAATTCCCGCCCAACACCCCAGGTCGACTGGGCAGTCGACCCCACCCAGGTCGACTGGGGAGTCGACCTCGGTGTCGACCTGGTCAGTCGGCTAGGGTTTTGACTGAGCCCAATCTTGAGCTGCTGATGTGTCTTTAGGGCTGAGTTGGCAAATTTAATGGTTCAGATTAGTTCTGAGTTGATCTGACGGTCCAAATAAATCCTAAACTCTATAAATACCTAGGTAGTCTCTCACTCTAATTCACATGAAAAATAGAATAGCCACCGTCATACCGCCGCCAACTAAGAAGGAAGAAAGCTAATCAAATTCTAATTCTACTCAACTCTAAAGCCAATCAAGACTCTCTTTCTCTTCTAATTGTGAGTTTGATGATCTTAACAAGATTATTATTAAACTAATTAGGTTAGGTCATGAATGGATCATAAGTAAATGATGTGGATTGTCATATATGTTGTTGTAAACCTTATGCTATCATGTATGTTGTAAATTCTATGTTATGTGATGATGATATCCTAAATGTTGTAAATCATGCTATGATGATATTGTATAGGTTGTAATTTTCTATGCTAAGTTGTGATGAATCATACATGTTATAAAGTCATGATGTTATTATGCTAATTAGTTCATGTTAATCAAATCTTAGTATTGATATTATTTGGGCTATGTTGATCTATATGACAAGTCACATATGCAAGTTTAGGTTGATTAGTAAAGGTTATGAACATATGCCATGACATCTATTTAGATCTAGAATTATGACATCTAGAATTATGCTATGACATATGTGAATTCTATGTATTAGATGCTAGTTCACACCATCATTATGTTGCATAAAACCCCATATGCAAGTTTATACATAAATTTGGGTTATGATCATATCATGTAAATTGTGACATTTAACAAGTTGACACCTTTAGATCCTTAACTTGTGTGGTTTATGCAAGTTTCACCCCTAATATGATTAGGTTTATTTTATTTGTCCATATGTTGTGATAATTTATCTTTGTGCTATGAGTTAGACTATTCGAGTCTAACGTATATTCTGCGTTGAATAAGCGAACGTATAACGTGGGGTAGGGGTATTATTAAGGATTTAATAATAAGAAGTTGGGGTGCAATTGATATGATTTTGCATGCCATGAATGGATGGCCATAATTGAGTCAATTATGGACATCATTAAAAGTGGACTTAATTAATAATTTGAATAGGGAATTATTAAAACTGGGGTAAAAGATTATAAGTGATAATCAATGCTTAGGACACGAGGTTGGACTCGTTTGTGATGTAAACCTGCCCGGACCCGCCCGGCAAATCCAGTGGTCACAAATGTTAGCCCAATGTGAGAGGTCCTAGGCCTAAACTAAAGCATAACAGTTGTAAAGACACGAGGTTAGACTCTTTAATGGTATAAGACTGCCCGGACCCGCCCGGCACATCCAGCTGCCATAAATGCCAGTCTAATGTGAGAGGTCTTTATGAGGTTATGGCCTGAATGAATTAAGAAATACTTAACCAGATAAACATGTAAGTTGGGACATGGGGGTTAAGTAGGTGCCTTGAGTGGCATTTGAAATACTATTAGTAAGACTTAACCAAACACACATGTAAATGAACATGACTAAGAGGGTTAAGTGGGATGTACTAGTGGACAAGCTTAGGTGGGTAGCTTGTGGGGGCCAATTTCAACCAGTATCCCAAACGTATCTTTGTGGGCTCGACCCAAGTCGAGGACGGGACACGCATGATGGGTTTGACTATAAGAAGCCAAAACGGGGAGCGGTGGCAACGCAAGTCCAATGGGTTTCATATGTGTGTGTGGACCCGGGCTGGTAGGTAAGACGTTGTTGCATCGTGTAGGTATAAGCCGTGCATTCTCAAGTTGTATCAGGTTGACACTTTAGGGGAGTGATACACCCCACTGTGGGGCCAGCACAGGTATCTACGAGTAGGGAGCCGATCGAAAGTGGGTAGTGGGGTACACCTAGTGGAGATAGGGGCAGACGGCACCTATGTAGTCAGCTAGGGGTATGCAAGGCTATTGATATAGTTTCTGTGTGAAGCAAGTGGGATCAACCTTTAGGGTGACTGGTGCAGTGCAGTGTAGCAATTATTCGTTAGTATTAGGTGTGCCTTTAACGTTATCTTTATCTACTCTTCCATACCTAATAGTTCATAGACATTTACTTGTCTTCCAGCTTATGCCTTAGTCTAGTTACTTTGATAGTAGTATTGTTAGAATTATCATACTCGCCAGACTTTATGTCTGACCCCCTCTATTTCCATCCTTTTCCCCCTCCAGGTCCTCAGGTTGGACCCAGCTCTAGTGGAGTTTTATTGGATTGCTTCATCTCTCTTTGGAAAGCTTGGACCGTTGAAGTAAAATCCAGCTTGTTATCTTCTTTAATGGCTATTTATGTAATGGGGTTATGTATTTTGTTTTATCAAGATGGATATTGTACTTGACTCTGATTTTTGGTTTTATGATGTAACAAACATGTTTAAATTCCGCTGCAATAAAATGAAGTTTTAGATTTTCAGGTACTACTTATTATCTGTCTTGTTGTAATTTTTCTGTTCTATACTCACTTAAAACCTCCATGGAAGTTAATGCATTCCCTTTGTGAGTGACATTAATGGACGTGGGGTGTTACATTAAGTTATGCCAAACATTCCATTTACAAATTATGTCCAATTTATACTGTTTTTTCCCTCATTCCCATTTTAACGTATTCACATAATTTAACATCATGCCTAGGCTTAGAATGTAGCTTGGCTAAAATAAAAGGGATAGGGTGACAGAAATGGTTATTCTAACAAGATTGACATAAACATGTGGTGGCATAATCATATAATGGCTTAATGATAAGATGGACATATATGAATGGATCTAGTGAATATGTGATATTAGAATCAATCTTAACATGATAGGGATGCCATAACTGGCATGATAAGATCTAAATAATGATTTAGATGTCAATCTAATAATAGATCCTATTTAACCACAATATGATAGAACAAGGTAATCTAAACAGTGAAACCAAGGCAGACTTGTCGTGACAATTAGGTCAAAGTTTAGATCTAAATCTAAAACATGTCCAACTAATGACGGATCCAAAATAACCACAACATGATAAGTACCAAATGATCTAAAAAGAATTAGCTCCATAATCAAAAGTAGATTTGACAGGATAACGGTTAAGACCCAAATCAACTACAACATGATAGGTATAGAATGATCTAAACAGAATTAGATCTATAATAAAAAAAGTAGATCTAGCCTGATAACGAATATGATCCAAATCAACTACAACATGATATGTACAAAATGATCTAAATGGAGAATTAGATCTAAGCAAGGTTTTAACTTTCCAAATAATGACAGATCCAAATTAGTCACAAACATAGATAAAGGTTAAGATCCACAAATGTGACATGATAAATTAACCACAAGTGAATTAGATTTATAAATGTAGATCTAGCATGATAAGGTTTAAGATCCAAGAATGTGACATAATAAATTATCCACAAGTGAATTAGATCTATAAAGGTAGACCTAGCATGATAAAGTTTAAGATCCAAGAATGTGACATGATAAATTTACCACAAGTGAATTAGATCCGCAAAGGTAGATCTAGCATGATAAAGTTTAAGATCCAAGAATGTCATAGATTCACAATTCATAACAAATCCAAATCACAGTCATATCAGATTTACTTTTAATCATTTAAATCTAAAAGTAACTAACTCATAGTGTTCAGATTTTAGAAGATAGAAAAGAAATAGTTGATGTTGAATCTCAGATCTATTCTTGAAACACTTGAATCTTTAAACTTGATTTGTAGAAGAAGAAAGGAATAGAATCAGTTCAGTCACTAACATCATTTGGCCTCCATTGTTTTTTATATGAGAAAACAAGAGAAATGAGGGTATATTTTTAGCTGCCAGCCTCTAGAATTCGACCGCCACCTCATCCCTAGGTGAATCGGGCCATGGGTCGACACCCACTTGGGTCCAGATGCCCAAAACTACTATGGGCGCACTTCGCAGGTGCGCTAGTGTAAAAGTGCCTTGGCGCACTTGTCAAGTGCGCTAGTTATCCCTGTTTTTATCGTCAAACTTCTACTGTTCATAACTTCTTCATACGTTATCCGTTTTACGCAAACCAAGTGTTTATCTTGACTAGAATTTTTAGGACGCAATGACATACTTTGATTACCTTAATTCTGAATATTAGATTAATTAATCTTTAATTCATCCTCTTTAGTGTAGTCGAAATACAGGGTGTTACATTGCTCCCAAAGTATGTCGTGTTAAGAACATGGCATTTTTTGAATATTTTATTCTGGATTATTTCTCATCGCAACATAATCAAAAGTATATCTCTGCGTCGACTGTAAGGATTTTCTATGAATCATACGGGCTAAGCGCCGACCAAGTGTCTAACACTAGTCCAGGAAATAATAAAGCTTTACAGTCAAGCGCCCCTTCGATCTGGCTTAGCGCATTAATGAAGTGCTACATTAGCCCCATGTTAGGTTCAATAGTCCAGCCCACAGAAGATGAAGAGTCCCTTTGTTTCATTATAAAAGGTTGGCCTCCCATATTTTATTACTTTTAACTGCAGCCGACTCCATTGCTTTCCAAAATAATTGAGAAAAACCTTTTCCGCCGAAGACCAGGATCATCTTCTCCGATTTCTCCACAGGCATTTGGTATTTTTCTTCTCATTTTCTTTTAAAGCACCGATTTTGCACATAAATCTTCCCTATTCTTCTTTTTTCATTCCAATTCATATTCCATGTAATCTTTGGTCTGAATCGTCAGCGTCGAATCTGCCGGAATCATGGTCTGGCGATTAGACGATGATCATATGTGCTTCTGGTTTCATAAGTTGTAACACCCCACCTCCATTAATGTCACTCACAAAGGGAATGCATTAACTTCAGTGAAGCGTTATAGGTAAAAGATGCAAATAAATTACAAGACAGAAAATTAATGCAGTGGAAAACAAAGTCATTTTATAAGCAATGTAGTTCAGTCAAGCTTTTATGACAATTGACTCAATCATACTTAAAAGTACTACATAAAACTTCTGCCTTGATTCAAAAACTTCCAAGTATATAAGAAGCATAAAACATAGCAGAGCATCATAAGTCCCCAAATTAAAGTGCAAACACAGTCATAGCCAAAGATAAGAGGATCCAAGCAATACATCAAAAATTCTTCAAGCTTGGAAAGAGAAACGGTCCAAAATGAGCTGAGCTATTCCCTCCCTGACTACCTGGGGGGAGAAACGGAAGAAAAGAAGACGAAAGAAAACTGGGAAGACATGAAGCCTGGTAAGTCCAGTGACTTTCAGTATGTAAATAGGTAAAAGCAACATGACATGAATAAACTGAATATAAGACAGTATCGTGATAAGAGGGATAACAAGATAAGATTAGCATAAGATATGTTAAGGCAAGATAAACTGAATGCGCTTCTACTTTTTCTCTGCTTCGCTACTACCCTGTTATTCTGGTTTCTATATCTCTGCACCACCTAACTAGTGTCCCAACTAGAAATCAGTATAAAATGATAATGTGATCCCAATCCCCGCAATTGTGGTAGCCTTCAGGTGTACATATATTATGAGGATCCCCCCTCAATCTGCCCAATTGCCATGGATATGTTAGATGTACCCTTACTACCTTATTGATCGGCTCCCTAACTCGCACGTACTTATTACTTGTGTCATTTGACCTCGCTTGTATGCATTCACTACTTGTGTCATTCAGCCTCGCTTGTATGTAGATAGCTGTGCTGGCCCCATCATGGGGTGTATCAATTCCCATGATGGCAACCCGACACGATTCAAGATGCACAGTGTATACTACTAATGCCCAGTGCCTGCGTTTCCACTCCGGAGCACGTGCACGCCCATACTCAATCGGAACTACACTGTTGCACCACCCGCCGCCACTACAAGAAAAATACCCTATCGCAACAGGCAAAATCTATTGTAGTAGGTCTATTGCAACAGGCCAGCGCCTGTTGGTATAGCCAAAGTTGCCAAAGGTCTGCAACATTTTTCGCCTGTTGCAATAAGATGTTGCGGTATACTTTTTTGCAACAGGCTTTTTCTGTTGCAACATATCCTTTTGCAACAGTACATGCCCGTTGCAATAGATTTCTAAATCTATAAAAAAATACAACTTATAGATACTACATATTAAATGTATTCGTTTTAGTATTAGCATATATCACAAAATGAAATAAACAAATAAAAAATTTATTTTAACAAAATTTTAACAGTACAAACAATTACAACAAAAATTTCTACAATTTTCATACACCATTCATTCATGTATAACAATTTCTTCTCTTATACAACACATTTATTTCGAATAGAGTATTTTCTACTCTATCATACATATACTATAACAAGAAAATAAATATCATCGGTTCACTAGAACAAATCTGCAGTTCATGCTCCATGTTTGCTGTCGATCATGAACATGCACCACCCAGTGTTAGCAATACATAATCACATCTGAATATCATAACCTGCAAAGGCAAAACAAATCGTAAGATAATGAAGTGTCTACCAAGAAAGCTACCAGAAATTCCAGCAGTGAAGTAAATGAGAACAAAGATCATTAAACAATAGTGGATACAGTACACGATGCTAAAACTAATAATAGTGGATATAAATGTAGATTGCCGAATTTCTCAAATATCACATCTTTTCATATAATTCAAGAAGGCTAGTGGATTGCAAGTAGATTAATAGAAACAAGAGGGAGCAATAATATATCAGTCAAGGAAAAATTCATTCAGTTCGTATACTTGATTACAGTGAAGTGGTGTGTAAACGTGCAAAATTAAACATTCAACTGAAGAATAAAAAACAAATATGGATAGTAAAATCTAGAAAAACATGCTGTGTGGAATGTACAAACCTTTGTCTGGGAGGAAGGGTCAAATGACTCAAATCTGATCGACAAAAACACACATATTTAGCTAGTAATCTGCCAAATCGAATAGAGAGTCGCTCTACTAAGACGCTGTGCTCGAGCTCAGTTAACAGCGTCGTCATGTTGATTGTAATTCATTGGTAAGTTACACACAATTATGGTGGTTATCACACTTTTTACATAGAAATTTCAAGCTGGCCCAAAGCCGCACAGTTGAGTAAATGCTTGTGTAGCGTAGTATACTGCCAGACTGCCAGCTATTCGAGTGTACAGTGTATAACACAGAAAACTCATATTATTACAGAATTTCAAGAGATGGTGACAAATCGATAAGAGCTACAAAAGGAAGAAGAACAATATCTGCTTCTCTTTTGCTATATTTTGAACAAGTTCTAGCATATTAGACACGACCCGAACTTCCCCATGAAGGAAAGAGCGGATAGCGTTGAGTACAACACACAACAGAACGCAAACGGAAGAACATTTCATTGTAATCACAACAATTCCATCAGATACAAGAATATACAGAGTATGAATGAATAAATTACATTCGATAAATATCAGAGATTACAATAAATTACATAGCAGCGGAAAATAATGCAAAGCACAACTGAAGGTGATATACAAATACAGAGCTTTCCGGATATCATTCCAGCTGTAAACCAGGATCCTGTGAATATAAATCTGCAAAACCAAAACTACTAGCTGCCCGTGCGGAAAATAGGGGCACCCAGAGTTTAGGTTAAAACAATAAACTCCAGGTCAGTCATGTGACTGGTGTGAGAACTAAAACAGTTATTTAAAACTTTACTTTAAAAGAGGGTAATTCAAGGGACCACGCCGTATAACACGGAATGGGTTTCCTCCCAAGAATACCAGTGCATAGAATAAACAGCGCAATGCTTTTTCGAAAAATGAAGCTATTATAAGACCCAGGTCCCATCACACAATGCAACGCAAGCCGGAGGATAGGGTTTTCCCTTATAATAGCTAAACATGCTTGGTACGTTTAAAACAAATCATTTGATACTATAATAAGTGTATAGTGTCAAAACAATTCAATCATAAATATAAATCATAGACGGCATGAGTGCCCCATCCCACTATGTCGCCATACTAGGCTCTACAAATAAAGCCGAAATAAACGTATTGGAAATTGGATTTCCGTCATGAGTCGAGGCAACGGGCAAGCTCCTCTCCGCGTTCGAGACACTCTAGCAAATGTCCCAGGGCTACGCACTCTGGGCAACCCCTGGATGCTTCAGGGCCGGTCCTCACTTACGTTAGAGGATTAGTATTCCTGAACAAACGTTTCCCGGTCCTTACAGACCTATAATCGAGGCGCCTCATCCAACAACCACAAAGGTGAAAGGTATATATATGTCAGGGCTGGTAAGTCACTGACACCACCAAAGCTAGAAAGAAACGTAGTGCTCTCCCTGCAGTCTGTATCCCGTTTTTAACTCATACCGAGGTGTGAGGCTCGCGTATTCACGTTATACACAAAGCTGCCACGTAGGCGTGCTTTGATCACCAACAACAAGACTTTGCTTTTCAACAGAAGCCTTGATCTATGCAACTCAGCATGCCACACTGGCAGTTCATGCCATGCGATTGATATCTATCGATATATAACCTCTAAGCTCGTACGTCTCAGAGAAGGGAGTTAAGCAAGAGAATAAATTCTCCGCCGCCAAACAGATATATATTTAACAGAAATCAATCAACACAAAATAAAATCCAATGTCAGACACACAATCCATTTACAAGTTCGTTCTGGGTCTGAACGAAACCGGAGGCACTTTCCTCGCATATCCATCCGTCTCCAAGTACGTCTGGACGACCACCAACTATTTCCATCCTCTTGGGTGTACTGCCCAATCAGGATCATCAGTAATTATCCAAACGATGTGAAGACTTCCGGTCTTCGACCACCGTCTTCATATTCGACTTATCGTCGAATCGATTATTCAGAATGGGTATAAACCCGGACTTTCCGAACAACCCGCGCATATTTAAAACAAATGTTACACAAACACAACATACGCCTCATTCCAATTTAGAATATTCTTTTATTCGCAAAATCAAATTCTTAGGGAAAGGTTCCCATTAATTTTATCCAAGATAAATTCTTTAAAATTTATCCTTTAATCTTCCTTTGGATGTCATTTAAAACCAAATTATGGTTTTTCCAACTAGTCGAGATTAGCGAACCACACCGAAGTAATTATTTATTTTATTTCCCAATCCCAACCTATTCATCCCATGAAGCAAAACTGGTAATACTCCATATCTAACACCACGGTGTTATCGGTAAAATTAATTACCATTTCACGTTCAAATCTAATTAAAGATTTAACTATCGTTTTGGAGCAAAACTGGTGATACTCCATTCTCGCTTATTCTCTAAGTTGATAATTTAAATTATCAATTCACATTTCAATCTAATTGCAGATTCATTAAAACTCCTTTTACTGGGTTAAAGAACTAGGTGTTATTTAAAACACAGTTCACGACAAACCCAAAACACATTATATTTATTATCGGGTTACAGAACTAGTGTTATTTAAAACACCGTTCACGATGAACCCACAAATCAATTCTAGTTCAATTTAAATCAAATATATTAGGAATTCCGATTATTTAAAACCCCTTTTTAAATCCAATTTATTTATTTAAAACAAATCGGGTTTTAAATTTAGTTCAAACTAGTTCATTTCGATACAAATCTATTTTTATCTTTTCAAATATGGAGTTTTACATCCCAATTTTTCCCAAATCATTTCTTATGATTTTACACAAATTATTACTATTTTTAATAATTTTATTAAGGCTCGTACAATCAATTTCCAACAATGGCCATCGAACTGCACTTACAACGACCTTTTTCAAATTTGATTTGGACGTATCTCCAAATCCAACCGTTAGATTTCAAATTTATAATATTCGTTAGAAAGCTCTTTTCGATACGAACCCAACGGTTCCGGTTTTAGGAGAATCCGACGGTCGGATCTCCCGTAATGTCCGTTTGAAATAAATGGTCGAAATTCACGAACTGCCGCGGCGCGACGCGTTCTATTCAGGCCATTATATTATATATATAATATATATTTCGTCGATTCCTATTTAAAACAAATTATATAAATAGTTTTAAATTCGTTTCAAAAACAATTTCAACTTCCATTTCATTTCAAATCAAAATTGAATTCTTCCTTAAAAATTCGTTTTAAAATTCATTTCAATTCAATTCAAATTTCAATTCAATTTGAATTCATTTCAGTTCGTTATTAATTCAATTCGAATTCTTTTTCAATTCAATTCGAATTCGTTTTCAATTCAAATTGGTTTTCTATTCGATTCAATTCAAATTGGTTTTCTGTTCGATTCAATTCAAATTGGTTTTCTATTCGATTCAATTCAAATTGGTTTTCTATTCGATTCAATTCAAATTGGTTTTCTATTCGATTCAATTCAAATTGGTTTTCTATTCGATTCAAATCAAATTGGTTTTCTATTCGACTCAAATCAAATTGGTTTTCTATTCGATTCAATTCAAATTGGTTTTCTATTGATTCAATTCGAATTGGTTTTCTATTCGATTCAATTCAAATTGGTATTCTATTCGATTCAATTCAAATTGGTTTTCTATTCGATTCAATTCAAATTGGTTTTCTATTCGATTCAATTCAAATTGGTTTTCTATTCGATTCAAATCAAATTGGTTTTCTATTCGATTCAATTCAAATTGGTTTTCTATTCGATTCATTTCGAAATCGTTTTATATTCAATTCATTTCCAAATCGTTTTATATTCAATTCATTTCCAAATCGTTTTATATTCAATTCATTTCGAAATCGTTTTTCAATATTCATTTCAAAATGAATAAAATCGATATAAATATCGTTCACGTCAAAATGGCGTCAATCTAATCAACACGGCTTCATATATTTCTATTTTAGAATATTATATTTCAAATATTTCCTATTATCAAAATATTTGTTATTATCAAAATATTTCGTTCAACACATGACTAATCTCAACGGATGAGTACTGTCAACACATGAACCTTTATTTTATATTGATAAAGATGTAAATTTTATTTTTAAAATATTTCGTTCAACACATGACTAATCTCAACGGATGAGTACAGTCAACACATGAACCTTTATTTTATAATATTCTTTATCTTATAAATTGGAATGAGGCCCAATCAATTACCATATAATGTTAATTATATGGATTTTCATACATCACTCATGTATAATAGCATTGGAAAATAATCAACCATCAACCAAAGTGCACTACACTGTATAAGCATCAAATATAGATATCTAACGCTTATAACAGCCTGTCAATCAATCGATCGACATATTTAATCAATCAGGATGAGTGAACTTCAAATTTCATCCCAACACCCGTGTGGGGTTTCAAACAATCAAACACAGATTTTATTTGTGCAGTTGGGCGATGTGTAAAATTTATCGTCCCAATCAATGTCCTTCAAATAGGTGTACATAAACAAACCGTCCGGTTTGTAAATGAATATTTATTTATTCACTTCACGTTAAAAATTATATTTTTAACGATAAAATATTTTATTTCAACACATGAATTTCTATTCAGTTCATTCTTTCAATAAAATGATATTTTATTTTTCTAACTTATTTTAGAAAATTTCGGCGGCATAACGGCACGATACTAGAAACGGGACGAGGCCTAGCCTTATCCCCGGTCTAGTGAAGGCCCACGCCATTCACACATCAATCAAATCCATTCTATTTCACCAAACAATTCAATTTCAATCAAATAATCTAACTAATTTTTGCAATCAAACAAACAAGTCCATGGTCTGTGGACGATTGTGTCGGGTGCTACTAAAAACCGTCTGCATCCTAGTATATATATAACTAGAAAAAGAAATTGAAAGGTGAGAAATTCTCACCAATAGCTATCCCATCATCTTGACTTTTCTTTAATAGAAATCTTCATCGTTCTCGCCTTTCGTCACTTTCGTCGCCCGTTGTCACTACATATATAAAAATCACACATTTTTATATTGTTGTCTTTTTAAAATAAAAATCACATTTTTATTTGTTTACTTTCAATTTTAAAAATCATATTTTTATAATCACTTCATATATTTAAAAATCGAATTTTTACTTTGCTATTCAATATATAAAAATCGAATTTTTTCAATTATAAAGATTTCGCCTTTTCATTCTTAAAAATCTAATCTTTTCACTTTTAAAAATATCGTCTTTTCATATTTAAAAAAATCCACATTTTTATTTTGCTACCTATATAAAGATGATATTTTTAATATTCCTATCATGTAAAAATTATATTTTTAATTCTCTACATAAACAAAAATCATATTTTTACGCCTTCTATATAGTAAAGACTATATTTTTAATACTTTAAAAATATAAAAATCATATTTTTATTACTTTAAAAATATAAAGATCATATTTTTACTTGAATAAAATCTTTTCTCTTTTCTAAATCATATCTCTTCTATTTTCTTATTCACGAAAATCAGATTAAACTAACAAAATATTTAAAATAAATTAACATAAAACAAAATAAATAAATAAAATAAAAGAGGATGGAAGCTTACAGCGAATGGGGGGGGGGGGAAGAAGAGGGATCGGAGGGGGGGCTGGAGGCTCCGGCAGGGCGGTGGTCGGCTGGGCTGCGTCGAGGTGGGTGGGTCGATGCAGGCGGTTGCGGGTTCGGGTCTAGGGGCGCGAGGCTCGATAGAAGAGGAGGAAGAAGCGGAGGGGAGGTAGAGGAAGAGCAGGGACGGGGGGGGGGGGGGGATGGCGGTGGTGCGACGCCACCTGGGGCGGCATCGACGATCGTTCGTCGTCCTCTTTTTTTTTTTCCTGAAGGAAATCGGTTTGGTCAAAGGAAGAGAAAGTGGGGTTAAGTGAAAGAGAGGGTATAATATATATATATATATATATTTTTAAATTATTTTATTTATCCAAAAAGTAACCTTTTTATTCGACCTCAAAACGAGGCCCACCGCCTGTCGTCCATAGCTAATTACCCCCATTCCGAACACAATGGGATATGTATCGCAAGCTGATTCGATTGTTTTGATCAGTTTCCGTTGAATTTACATTTAAATCACTATATTGAATTTTAAACGTACATTTCTAATTACCGGGGTCACATAACAACACTATAAATTCCATAAAAATATTTTCTAGCTTCGTATTGACGATACGGTCCTAACAAAACTAATTTCGTCGAATTCTGAGACCGTTAGAAAAATGGCCAATTTCCAGTCGGTTAAAATCAACTGAAACTGGTCAAACGCGTTTTCCTTTGCCACGCTCACATATTGATTCGAAAAATTATGAAGTTTGAAACCTAGCAATAATTCGACATCCCGGATCCAACAAAAGTGGTTTCGTCGAAATCCGATGTCGTTTGGAAAATTCCCATTTTTTTAAGGGCCTGAATTCCATAGCGACTATTCAGAATTTTCAACCGGACATATCTTTTGATTCCCGCTATGAAATCTTGATTTTTCAGATTCGTTGGAAAGATATCATCAATTAGATCCTAATGTTTTTGGTTTCACTAAAATCCGGATTGTTTTGCACCCGGTACATTCATTTGAAGTTTGAAATCGAATTATCGAACTACCGCGCCATTTTCAATTCTATTTATAATTATATATAAATATTTATATTCTAACGACGACGTATATAATATATACGTTGAATTATATTTGAAATAAATTTCTCGTCGATATTATTTAAAATAATCTATTTTAAATATTCGAAATTCGCTAAAATTGCCAAAATAAAAAATTCAAACTGGCCTAGATTTTCGAGTTATTACAATCTCCCCCACTTAAAACTTTTCATCCCCGAGAAGGAACAAAGTCGAAAGTGGTTTGATTAATCAACTCTACGTTCGATCTGGCTTCCATTCTCCAACTTTTCAGTTTCTGAGAATTTTCAAATTATTCAAAAATTTGGCTAACACCCTAAATTTTCGAAAAATTTCTCCATAACCTCCCCTGCACCGGGAGCCACGGGAAAATCCCGAAATTGCCATAAAGGCCTTCTGATCTCAAAAAGAAAAAGAAAAAGCCAAGCGGCTAGCCAATAGGCTCATAAAATCATCATCACCCAAACAAAACAGTAAATTATGGTAAACATGTACCTATTTGTCGGGCAAACAAATTTTATTCTCTGCTCTAGCCTCCTTGCTTTGACCTGTTCAATGTAAGTATATGTATATGCAAGCAAATGCGACCAATTTTCAATATAGTTCAATATTTGATACAATTAGGCATAATGGTTCAAAATTATCAAACAAATAAACAAACAACACAAACATCAATCAATTAGTGGATTAACGTTTCAAATTCATAATTTTGATACATATACAAAAAATCATGCTTTTGATGCCAATACACAACAATGTGTTCTAACTATATTAGTTTTGGTTCTCACACCAGTCGATGGAAACATATAGAAGGCACACCTTCGTTACTCGAAAATAAATGCTGATGATGTTTCGAACCACCATCAGAACATCTCCGGGCTACTAGAGTGCGGTTCTATATCTATCTGGTATATTAAAACTTCGAATATACGTTCATGACGCGTATATGCAAAATTTTTATATAGCGGATTGTCCAAATTCAAAATAAATAAATATTCAAATACGTGTAAAATAGTTTAAATTTTTAAAACAAAATTGTTTTCATTTGAAAAATATACTCTTCACACTCGTTCTAGGATACTACTGATCCTATCTCTAACGAGTCATTCTAATTGGATATTACTAATCCAACATCTGATGAATTCTTTCGTATGGTTCTAATGTGCCTTGTTCTCGAGCTCTGTAAACCAAAGCTCTGATACCAAACTGACACGACCCGAACTTCCCCGTGAAGGAAAGAGCGGATAGCGTTGAGTACAGCACACAACAGAACGCAGACGGAAGAACATTTCATTGTAATCGCAACAATTCCATCAGATACAAGAATATACAGAGTATGAATGAATAAATTACATTCGATAAATATCAGAGATTAAAATAAATTACATAGCAGCGGAAAATAATGCAAAGCACAACTGAAGGTGATATACAGATACAGAGCTTTCCGGATATCATTCTAGCTGTAAACCAGGATCCTGTGAATATAAATCTGCAAAACCAAAACTACTAGCTGCCCGTGCGGAAAATAGGGGCACCCAGAGTTTAGGTTAAAACAATAAACTCCAGGTCAGTCATGTGACTGGTGTGAGAACTAAAACAGTTATTTAAAACTTTACTTTAAAAGATGGTAATTCAAGGGACCACGCCGTATAACACGGAACGGGTTTCCTCCCAAGAATACAAGTGCATAGAATAAACAGCGCAATGCTTTTTCGAAAAATGAAGCTATTATAAGACCCAGGTCCCATCACACAATGCAACGCAAGCCGGAGGATAGGGTTTTCCCTTATAATAGCCAAACATGCTTGGTACGTTTAAAACAAATCATTTGATACTATAATAAGTGTATAGTGTCAAAACAATTTCAATCATAAATATAAATCATAGACGGCATGAGTGCCCCATCCCACTATGTCGCCATACTAGGCTCTACAAATAAAGCCGAAATACACGTATTGGAAATTGGATTTCCGTCATGAGTCGAGGCAAGGGGCAAGCTCCTCTCCACGTTCGAGACACTCTAGCAAATGTCCCAGGGCTACGCACTCTGGGCAACCCCTGGATGCTTCAGGGCCGTTCCTCACTTACGTTAGAGGATTAGTATTCCTGAACACACGTTTCCTGGTCCTTACAGACCTATAATCGAGGCGCCTCATCCAACAACCACAAAGGTGAAAGGTATATATATGTCTGGACTGGTAAGTCACTGACACCACCAAAGCTAGAAAGAAACGTCGTGCCCTCCCTGCAGTCCGTATCCCGTTTTTAACTCATACCGAGGTGTGAGGCTCGCGTATTCACGTTATACACAAAGCTGCCACGTAGGCGTGCTTTGATCATCAACCACAAGACTTTGATTTTCAAAAGAAGCCTTGATCTATGCAACTCAGCATGCCACACTGGCAGTTCATGCCATGCGATTGATATCTATCGATATATAACCTCTAAGCTCGTACGTCTCAGAGAAGGGCGTTAAGCAAGAGAATAAATTCTCCGCCGCCAAACAGATATATATTTAACAGAAATCAATCAACACAGAATAAAATCCAATGTCAGACACACAATCCATTTACAAGTTCGTTCTGGGTCTGAACGAAACCGGAGGCACTTTCCTCGCATATCCATCCGTCTCCAAGTACGTCTGGACGACCACCAACTATTTCCATCCTCTTGGGTGTACTGCCCAATCAGGATCGTCAGTAATTATCCAAACGATGTGAAGACTTCCGGTCTTTGACCACCGTCTTCATCTTCGACTTATCGTCGAATCGATTATTCAGAATGGGTATAAACCCGGACTTTCCGAACAACCCGCGCATATTTAAAACAAATGTTACACAAACACAACATACGCCTCATTCCAATTCAGAATATTCTTTTATTCGCAAAATCACATTCTTAGGGAAAGATTCCCATTAATTTTATCCAAGATAAATTCTTTAAAATTTACCCTTTAATCTTCCTTTGGATGTCGTTTAAAATCAAATTATGGTTTTTCCAACTAGTCGAGATTAGCGAACCACACCGAAGTAATTATTTATTTTATTTCCCAATCCCAACCTATTCATCCCATGAAGCAAAACTGGTAATACTCCATATCTAACACCACGGTGTTATCGGTAAAATTAATTACCATTTCACGTTCAAATCTAATTAAAGATTTAACTATCATTTTGGAGCAAAACTGGTGATACTCCATTCTCGCTTATTCTCTAAGTTGATAATTTAAATTATCAATTCACATTTCAATCTAATTGCAGATTCATTAAAACTCCTTTTACTGGGTTAAAGAACTAGGTGTTATTTGAAACACAGTTCACGACAAACCCAAATCACATTATATTTATTATCGGGTTACAGAACTAGTGTTATTTAAAACACCGTTCACGATGAACCCACAAATCAATTCTAGTTCAATTTAAATCAAATATATTAGGAATTCTGATTATTAAAACCCCTTTTTAAATCTAATTTATTTATTTAAAACAAATCGGGTTTTAAATTTAGTTCAAACTAGTTCATTTCGATAAAAATCTATTTTTATCTTTTCAAATATGGAGTTTTTCATCCCAATTTTTCCCAAATCATTTCATATGATTTTGCAAAAATTATTACTATTTTTAATAATTTTATCAAGGCCCGTACAATCGATTTCCAACAATGGCCATCGAACTGCACTTACAACGACCTTTTTCAAATTTGATTTGGACGTATCTGCAAATCCAACCGTTAGATTTCAAATTTATAATCTTCGTTAGAAAGCTCTTTTCGATACGAACCCAACGGTTCCGGTTTTAGGAGAATCCGACGGTCGGATCTCCCGTAATGTCCGTTTGAAATAAATGGTCGAAATTCACGAACTGCTGCGGCGCGGCGCATTCTATTCAGGCCATTATATTATATATATAATATATATAATATATATTTCGTCGATTCCTATTTAAAACGAATTATATAAATAGTTTTAAATTCGTTTCAAAAACAATTTCAACTTCCATTTCATTTCAAATCAAAATTGAATTCTTCCTTAAAAATTCGTTTTAATATTCATTTCAATTCAATTCAAATTTCAATTCAATTTGAATTCATTTCAATTCGTTTTTAATTCAATTCGAATTCTTTTTCAATTCAATTCGAATTCGTTTTCAATTCAAATTGGTTTTCTATTCGATTCAATTCAAATTGGTTTTCTGTTCGATTCAATTCAAATTGGTTTTCTATTCGATTCAATTCAAATTGGTTTTCTATTCGATTCAATTCAAATTGGTTTTCTATTCGATTCAATTCAAATTGGTTTCTATTCGATTCAAATCAAATTGGTTTTATATTCGACTCAAATCAAATTGGTTTTCTATTCGATTCAATTCAAATTGGTTTTCTATTCGATTCAATTCAAATTGGTTTTCTATTCGATTCAATTCAAATTGGTATTCTATTCGATTCAATTCAAATTGGTTTTCTATTCGATTCAATTCAAATTGGTTTTCTATTCGATTCAATTCAAATTGGTTTTCTATTCGATTCAAATCAAATTGGTTTTCTATTCGATTCAATTCAAATTGGTTTTCTATTCGATTCATTTCGAAATCGTTTTATATTCAATTCATTTCGAAATCGTTTTATATTCAATTCATTTCGAAATCGTTTTTCAATATTCATTTCAAAATGAATAAAATCGATATAAATATCGTTCACGTCAAAATGGCGTCAATCTAATCAACACGGCTTCATATATTTCTATTTTCAAATATTCTATTTCAAATATTTCCTATTATCAAAATATTTGTTATTATCAAAATATTTCGTTCAACACATGACTAATCTCAACGGATGAGTACTGTCAACACATGAACCTTTATTTTATATTGATAAAGATGTAAATTTTATTATTAAAATATTTCGTTCAACACATGACTAATCTCAACGGATGAGTACAGTCAACACATGAACCTTTATTTTATAATATTCTTTATCTTCTAAATTGGAATGAGGCCCAATCAATTACCATATAATGTTAATTATATGGATTTTCATACATCACTCATGTATAATAGCATTGAAAAATAATCAACCATCAACCAAAGTGCACTACACTGTATAAGCATCAAATATAGATATCTAACGCTTATAACAGCCTGTCAATCAATCGATCGACATATTTAATCAATCAGGATGAGTGAACTTCAAATTTCATCCCAACACCCGTGTGGGGTTTCAAACAATCAAACACAGATTTTATTTGTGCAGTAGGGCGATGTGTAAAATTTATCGTCCCAATCAATGTCCTTCAAATAGGTGTACATAAACAAACCGTCCGGTTTGTAAATGAATATTTATTTATTCACTTCACGTTAAAAATTATATTTTTAACGATAAAATATTTTATTTCAACACATGAATTTCTATTCAGTTCATTCTTTCAATAAAATGATATTTTATTTTTCTAACTTATTTTAGAAAATTTCGGCGGCATAACGGCACGATACTAGAAACGGGACGAGGCCTAGCCTTATCCCCGGTCTAGTGAAGGCCCACGCCATTCACACATCAATCAAATCCATTCAATTTCACCAAACAATTCAATTTCAATCAAATAATCTAACTAATTTTTGCAATCAAACAAACAAGTCCATGGTCTATGGACGATTGTGTCGGGTGCTACTAAACACCGTCTGTATCCTAGTATATATAAGTAGAAAAAGAAATTGAAAGGTGAGAAATTCTCACCAATAGCTATCCCATCATCTTGACTTTTCTTTAATAGAAATCTTCATCGTTCTCGCCTTTCGTCACTTTCGTCGCCCGTAGTCACTACATATATAAAAATCACACATTTTTATATTGCTGTCTTTTTAAAATAAAAATGATATTTTTATTTGTTTACTTTCAATTTTAAAAATCATATTTTTATAATCACTTCATATATTTAAAAATCGAATTTTTACTTTGCTATTCAATATATAAAAATCGAATTTTTTCAACTATTAAGATTTCGCCTTTTCATTCTTAAAAATCTAATCTTTTCACTTTTAAAAATATCGTCTTTTCATATTTAAAAAAAAATCCACATTTTTATTTTGCTACCTATATAAAGATGATATTTTTAATATTCCTATCATGTAAAAATTATATTTTTAATTCTCTACATAAACAAAAATCATATTTTTACGCCTTCTATATAGTAAAGACTATATTTTTAATACTTTAAAAATATAAAAATCATATTTTTATTACTTTAAAAATATAAAGATCATATTTTTACTTGAATAAAATCTTTTCTCTTTTCTAAATCATATCTCTTCTATTTTCTTATTCACGAAAATCAGATTAAACTAACAAAATATTTAAAATAAATTAACATAAAACAAAATAAATAAATAAAATAAAAGAGGATGGAAGCTTACAGCGATTGGGGGGGGGGGGGGAAGAAGAGGGATCGGAGGGGGGCTGGAGGCTGCGGCAGGGCGGTGGTCGGCTGGGCTGCGTCGAGGTGGGTGGGTCGATGCAGGCGGTTGCGGGTTCGGGTCTAGGGGCGCGAGGCTCGATAGAAGAGGAGGAAGAAGCGGAGGGGAAGAAGGGGAGGTAGAGGAAGAGCAGGGACGGGGGGGGGGGGTGGCGGTGGTGCGCCGCCACCTGGGGCGGCATCGACGATCGTTCGTCGTCCTCTTTTTTTTTCTTTCTGAAGGAAATCGGTTTGGTCAAAGGAAGAGAGGGGGGGGTTAAGTGAAAGAGAGGGTATAATATATATATATATATATATATATATATATATTTTTAAATTATTTTATTTATCCAAAAAGTAACCTTTTTATTCGACCTCAAAACGAGGCCCACCGCCTGTCGCCCATAGCTAATTACCCCCATTCCGAACACAATGGGATATGTATCGCAAGCTGATTCGATTGTTTTGATCAGTTTCCGTTGAATTTACATTTAGATCACTATATTGAATTTTAAACGTACATTTCTAATTACCGGGGTCACATAACAACACTATAAATTCCATAAAAATATTTTCTAGCTACGTATTGACGATACGGTCCTAACAAAACTAATTTCGTCGAATTCTGAGACCGTTAGAAAAATGGCCAATTTCCAGTCGGTTAAAATCAACTGAAACTGGTCAAACGCGTTTTCCTTTGCCACGCTCACATATTGATTCGAAAAATTATGAAATTTGAAACCTAGCAATAATTCGACATCTTGGATCCAACAAAAGTGGTTTCGTCGGAATCCGAGGTCGTTTGCAAAATTCCCATTTTTTTAAGGGTCTGGATTCCATAGCGACTATTCAGAATTTTCAACTGGACATATCTTTTGATTCCCGCTATGAAATCTTGATTTTTCAGATTCGTTGGAAAGATATCATCAATTAGATCCTAATGTTTTTGGTTTCACTAAAATCCGGATTGTTTTGCACCCGGTACATTCATTTGAAGTTTGAAATCGAATTATCGAACTACCGCGCCATTTTCAATTCTATTTATAATTATATATAAATATTTATATTCTAACGATGACGTATATAATATTTACGTCGAATTATATTCGAAATAAATTTCTCGTCGATATTATTTAAAATAATCTATTTTAAATATTCGAAATTCGCTAAAATTGCCAAATTAAAAATTTTAAACTGGCCCAGATTTTCGGGTTATTACAATATTCCACTTGTTTAACCATTTCAAAATTTACATATTATTTTTTTGGAAGTTTATTTAACTGTTAATATATTTACAAACTCAACACCACATTACTCTATTGTTTTAAAGATATTCAGCCCTCATAGAGCATCTAAACTCATTTGTCATTTGACATTTCAGAGTATTGACCTCGCAATGTTGATTTACATATTCAGTTGTAATTATACATTGAAACCTAAGACCTCAACTAATGGGTTTAATATTTGTCCATTACAGTCAACAAGGTTTGTATGGAAGATAAAAGTCAAAGTCGAACTGGTGTTGCTTTTCTTTTCTTTTTGAAAACATGGCGTTGCTTTTCTTTTTTCAGTATAGTCATTAAAATATCACCAATCAAAGATGCAGAGGTTAGTCAAAATGGCTAATTTATATAACAAAATGTGCAAATTATTCACATTAGCTAAACTAAGTGCTTTCCAAAAATGTAAATTTCACAACCAATATTTCGCTTCCATTGAAAATTCTTATTCCTAGCCAAATTAAATGCAGTATACAACATACTTAGGAACCCAAAATCAAAATTTCAGCTCAATAAGAACAGGGATGAAGGTGATATAAAAGAAAGGAAGTTTTAGTTTGTATTTCGCTAATTAAGGATACAGAAAATCAAATAAAAAACTGTTTTTAGCCTTTGGGGTAAAATAATGATCGACTGGAATTAAATTTCTATAATTTTTTATCTTCTGGGAGGAAGGGACGGATGGAAACCTAAATTGAAACCATATCTATAATCATACGTTCCAAACTGAAAACGTTAAACAAAGTAAAATTTACATAGAAATAACTCACCTATACTAAAATCAACCGAAGTATCACGATTGGAAGTCCCATTAAGTCGCTTTCTACTGCTAGAATCAACCGACCTGTGACAATCGGAAGTTCAATTTTTTCGTCTTCTACTTCTGGAATTGTTTGACCTGATGCAATCAGAAGGTCAACTGAGAGAAGACCTTGTTACTTCTAGAAGTCGCCTTCTTTGCCGCCTCATATCCAATCGCCTTTCCTCTCCTCGCCATCACGATTTCTGATTTGGGTAATTAGGAAATTAGGGTTACAAGCAAAACTCGTGGAGAAGGGAGAACGGCTCACGGTGAAGGATTTTTTTTTGGGCTTTTGAATTGAGATGCGGTCTTGTTGGGAAAATAATATAAATGAAAATTTTCACTGAGAACGCAAAATTTTTGAATTTGGAGCCAAAATTTTTCGATTTGGAGCCAAAACAGAACTTAATTATAAAAGTTACAGCAGGAATCATCTACATGTACGAGTGGACGCGGTAGGTTGAATAAACTTACAAGTTCATATTTAGACATTTGTTTATTAGGTGGAAAATAGTTACTAGTATCATTTACTACGAATTTTCGTTGGTTTTTAATAAATATTAAATATTAGTTTTTAAAATTGATTACTATTTATTAATTATTCAATATTAGTTATTGATTATTTAATATTGACTATTAATTTTTAAATATTAATTCTTACTTATTTATAGTAGTTATATAAAATTAATGACTACTTATTCGGTACAGATTATTGAATAATAATTATTAATTATTAAATTAATTAATAGTAATTATCATTATTAATTATTAAATAGTAATTATTGAAAATTTACTATTAATAATTAGTTATTAAAACACTACTACCTATCTGCCAATTGTTAATTGTTAGCAGTGGTTTATTGCTTCTTAAATATAACTGAATGTTATGAATATTACAACAAATTTTATTTAAAATATAATTTCTTGTAGAAAACTTAAAATTTTATGAATATTACAAAATTGACGTTTTCTCTTATTTAAATATTAAAAGCTTATACTTGCTTTTCGCAACTGGCTTTACCAGTTGTAAAAAATACAATTATTGCAACTGGCGAAAATAGTTGCTAAAGATATTTATTTGCAACTGGGTTGGAAGCGCAATTGAAAATAATATGTTTGTTGCAAATGTTATGAAAGAACAGTTGCTAAAAGTATGTATATGCAACAGAACGGGAAGTGCAGTTGCTAAAAATATGTTTTTCGCAACAAGAAGAAAAGACCTGTTGCTAAATCTTATCTATTGCAACTGCTATAATAGGTCTGTTGCTAAATATCATTTACTGCAACTGTCTTTTGTTGCCTGTTGCAAATAGCTAGTTGCAATAGGGTATTTTTCTTGTAGTGCGCTATTTTGACCGCTTGTAATCAGCCCAGTAATCGTGCCTCATCCTGCCTAGCTCAGGGCACCATGATACATCTATGTGGGTTACGGCTGAAATGGGTCCCCGTTACTAGGGTTTCCTAATCAACATGTTTTAATGGTTAAGTGTTCTCAATTTAACTTAACCCCACCCATTTGCTTAATTAACATGTTGTACTGGTTAAGTGTTGCCTATTCATATCTTACTTGACCTTCTGACTGATTCACGCATGTTTATTTAACGGTTAAGTTTGTGGGCCTATATATTCTAATATTACCCACTTACACAAGATTTACTTAACCCTTCCCCTTATCAAGTCCATATGTATTATTGGTTAAGCTTGTGTTAACCCTATCCACTATGTTCATATAATATTGGTTAAGTTGTCTTCTCGTCCATGTTAACTTAACCCACCCACCTAACATGTCATATTGGTTAAGTGTTTCTTATTAAATCAACCCTTCCCATTCATCATGTTGTATTGGTTAAGTGTTTCCTATTAACTTAACCCTGTTCATTCATCATGTTATATTGGTTAAATGTTTCCGCTTGACTTAACCCCACTCGTTCGTCATGTTATGTTGGTTAACTTAACCGTACTCATATATCATGTTGAATTTGGTTAAGTGTTTCATATTAACTTAACCCTTCCACTTGTCATTTTACCTTGGTTAAGCGTTGCCCTATAACACATCATGTTATATTGGTTAAGTGTTGCCCTCTTGTGTTAACTTAACCCTACCATTCTTATCATGTCCGTTCATTAGCACTAATTCATTCACTAATGCTTCAATTTCTCACATTAGAATTGTTGTTTGCGATTGCTGGATGTTCTGGGCGGTTCCGGCCAGACTTATACTGCAAACTCATTATAACCTCGGGTTTTGGGCTTAATGCGCTAACATCTCACATTAGATCTATATTATCTCGGTCGCTGGATGTGTCGGGCGGTTCCGGGCAGTCTTACACCGCAACTCAATATAACCTCGGGTTAGGCACGTTCATCTTTAGCCAATTTACATATTTACCATCATGTCCAAGTCTAGAATTTTATATGCTAATTATCCCAAATTCACCGAACTGGTCATGTTCCAATTCCCAAGTTATGCCCAAAAAATTCAATTACAAGTTATTACTCAAAATAGGTTACACCCAATCCTCCCAAATTTGCAATAGTAGTCATGCCCCAAAATCGCAATATACATTATGCTTGGCGTCCCAACCAATAGTTATGCCCAATCTAGATTTAATATTTCAATTTATAGTTTTCGTCCAATCTAGATTTAATATTTCAATTTACAGTTTTCGTCCAATCTAGATTTAATATTTCAATTTACCACAAGTTCGCAACAATAACAATTATGCTCCCAAATCACAAGTTACAAATTATGTTCCACTATTACCAAATAGATTATTCCCCAATATCAATTACAAGTTATGCCCAACAATTTCACCAAAATAGGTTATACCCAAATGTTCCTCGTATTCCAATCATTCGTATTTCGCGATTTCAGCCTAGGTTCGAAGGTAACCCAGGTTCATAAAAGAAAAAGGAAATAGAGGAAGAGAGAGAAGGAGCATAAAATAAGAATAGGCATAAAA
Organism: Allium sativum; assembly: GCA_030737875.1. NCBI lineage: Eukaryota > Viridiplantae > Streptophyta > Magnoliopsida > Asparagales > Amaryllidaceae > Allium > Allium sativum. The sequence continues at coordinate 579,472,215 of CM060909.1, read as the reverse complement.
ATAGGCATGTAACAACAGACCTAATACAAGAAATTTAGATCCAACAAAGATAGATTCTTGAATAAGCTGATACAATCATTATCGCAGGCATAAGAATAACATCATGAACCAAAAAGGGTTATATATTTGATGTTCAACAAAGATAGGCATGATTGAATCGATATAATAACTTCTTAGGCATGTAAAATCATAGATTCAATAGAAAGATAGGGGTAAATCTGAAAAGAATGTCTCATCATGAAGCATAGACTTAGATCCATTTTATTACATGCCTAGATTACTATTAGGTGTTTAAATCTGAAAATAAAATGAACTTACATTGCTAGGATTAAGAAATGAAAATTGAATCATTGTTGTTGCAGAAGCTCTAATTTGATGTTGATTAATCTTCAAAGTTGATTTGAGGCTCTCTAGTTTTATTTCTAGTTTGGAGAAGATGGCGGTGGCTAGGCTTGATTGAAGATGAACCGCATGACGGCGTCATAGCTTTGGACCAATAGAATTAGGGTTTGGTTATGAGTGTATATATAGATGTCTAGGATTATTAAGAGCCTTTAGATCAACCAAGGATCCATCCAAGCCATCCAGTCCAAGAAAATTCGTCATCAGGCCAATCAGGGAATGACACATCTGCCCTAGGCTGTAAAAAAACGTCACTGGATCTAAATAAAATAGGGGTCGACTCCCTACAGGGGGGTCGACACCTATGTCGACTCCCCAATGGGGGGGTCGACACCTATGTCAACTCCCCTATGGGGGGGGGGGGTGGACACCTATGTCGACTCCCCCTGGGGGGTCGACACCTCTGAGTCGGAAATTTCCCGCTCAGCCCACTCTGATCGAATTTCGAATTTTGAACAGTTTTGACATTTAATTATTATTTTAGTTTAATTTCTATTTAAACTTGAAATCTTCTGAACTCCATAACTTCTTCATACTGAGCTCAATTTACGCAAACTCGGACTCTGTCTCAAGCATAATTCCGAGACGAACGCAATGGTGTAATCCGTTTCACCCAATTCTTCTTCTAAAAATTAAATGTTCTTAAATTTGTTTGTTTAATATTTAAAATTACGGGGTGTTACATTCTCCCCTCCTTAAAGGATTTTGTCCTCGAAATCTCCAAGTCAAGAAGAATGTATATCCTACTATCTAACATCCATCTACTCAACCATTCAATCACAGACATCCATTTACCTTAAAAATATTTCTAATGCTTTCTTGATCATATGCATAGTGTGTGTGTATGTCCTTACCTAATGCAAAATCAGGCAGTCTACTGATTCAGTTGACCTCCTTAATGCGAATTATGTCAGTGCCATGAGTCCATTATGTATGCAATTATTCCTAATCGTACCTTATAACCTCTACATGAGTGCACAATCATTCATACAAATGCAACATCCATATGATAACACATCAAGTTTCAATCCATATCTAAATACATATATGCATATGCAATATGAAAGTGACTGAGCCGATCTAGTACCTAATGTGTGTGTGTATGCATCCATGAGCAACCACTAGCAACCACTTGCACCCATCAATCATAACATGTTTACATCCATTGGTTTCTACCTAAGGATTAAGAATAGGACCGAGGAGATATACTTAAGAGATAGATAAAAGCATGCATAAATTTATGGAAAAAGAGATCAAGGATGTACCCTCAAAAAGAAAAGGGTAGGATGCGCGTATCTTGTCTTCAGTCTCCCAAGTCGTGTCTTCTTCAACGTAACTCCATTGTACTTTAACTAGCTTGACTTCACGATTTCGAAGCTTCTTGACCTCCATTTCCTAAACTCACTAGTAAAGATAGGATCTCAATCACATACTATGTTAGAGGGTATCCCATGTAGTCGGACTATCTTTCTAAGATAAACATATGTTAACCATGATACTAAGTGTATATACTAAGATGATTAGAGGTCTCTCCTCTACTTAGCTTATCCAACATGTCACAAATCGGAGGGTCTTTATGTTACGTCGCTCCTATCCGATCCAAAAGTGTAGGCCGCTCTTCTAGCGATGTTAACAAACCAGGTACGAACTTGACTGAGGGTCTAAAGCTAAAGGTTGCTATGTACTTCAAACTTTACTGCTCTTAAGGTCGGTCTCTTTCTACTTAGGGCGCATGCCACAACATTACCCTTGCTAGGGGTATAAGCAATCTCAAAGTCATATGAGGCAAGAAATTCCATCTATCGTTGTTGCCTCTATTTCAAATCTTTTTGCGAGAACAAATATTTTAAGGACTTAGGATCCGTATATAGTTCAAACTTTCTCTCTTAAAAGATAATGATGCCATGACTTAAGAGCGAACACTATAACAGCTAATTCCAAGTCAGGGGTAGGATAGTCTTTCTCATGTACTTTCAGCTGTCTTCTTCCATATCTAAATACCCTCTCTTCTAGCATTAAAACAACGCCTAGCCCTATCCCACATGCATCCGTATAAACTATAAACGTCTTGTTCCCTTCGGTCAATGTCAAGACTGGGGTTGTTGTCAGGGTTCTCTTCAATCGTTGGAAAACAACATCACAAATCAAATCATAAGCAAAAGTTAGATTCTTCTTCATCAATCTAGTAAGTGGGGCTGATACCTTCACAAATTCCTTAATTAACTTCCTATACCAGCCCGCTAATCCAAGAAAACTTTTTACTTCCGTTGCATTTCTTGGGACCTTCTAATCTTGCACCGCAACTACTTTTGCGGGATCTACTATTATACCGTCCTTGGATATCACATGCCATAGAAACCTTATTTCTTCTCTCCAAAAATGATATTTGGAGAATCTAGCCTTAAGCTGATGCGCTTGGAGGGTATCCGAGATTTCCCTTAGATACAAAGCATGTTCTTTCCCACTCTTAGAGAAAACCAAAATATCATCTATGCACAAGCAAAGTGAACCATCCGCCTTTGTAGCGAAAACAACTGGAGCACCTCATTCATAAATACTTCGCCTTCTGAACCCTTTCTCAAGTAACTCTTTTACTTGTTTATTGAGCCCATCCTTTCCCTTGGAGTCATATGTCGTACATGTAATGCAACTGGCTTTGCATCGTCAACTAGATATATGCGGAAGTCTATCTCGCGTTTTAGGGGACAAACCTCTAAACATCTGTGTACTCATGGACTACTCTAACGGATCGCAAATCGTTGATAGATGCATCAAGTGATTCTAGGTAGCTAAGCCAAATTGATCCCTTAGGATCACACGAAAGTTCGAGGGTGTTCTCGAGGCAAGTCAAAAGCCTGACTACCCTCCTTTCCAAATTACTAGCTAACCAATCCATGCCTAGAATCAACCCATAGCCCATGAAACCAAAAACATAAGCGTTACACTTAAACTCAATAATTAATATAGCTATTCTCAAATCCTTAGAAACCAAAGATAAATGAGCCGAACCACCAATTGGATTTGAAATAATAACGGGATCTTCTACTATACAAGTACTAAGGTGCAGAGACTCAACTATGGAAGCAGATATAATCGAATGTGAAGCGCTAAAATCAAAAAGAGTACTAACAGGATGATCAAAAAGAAAAACTAAACTTTCTCAATAGAAACTTTATACCCCTCTCTAGTACGCTGGCGGTGAGAGCATGCACTTGCTCTCCTGAAAATCATGTCCTTTGTTCTTGCCCTCGTCCTTAATTATATGACCCATTATAACATAATAAAGGCACTTCCCCTTGTCTTAGGTTTTACTATTCTTTCCTCCTTTCTTGTCCTGTGATTCTTCCACTTACACCTCTTTCTTTTACCTCCTTTGTGAACCAAGTCCATATTCATGAGTTTCTCATCCTTGGGTTGTGCTCCTTAGCCAAACTCCCTCATTCTCATCTTTACCATCCTTGTGTAACATGTTGACAAGTCTCTCGAAAGCTGCCTCCATCGCACGGAAAACCCTACAAAGCTTGAAAGAAAATTAGCCGCAGGTGAAAATACTGTGGCTATATATGGAAGTTGGGCACTTCTTCGCCCTTTGACAGGTGTCGTAGTCTCATCAAGCCTACAGAACCATGCCGCGATGAGGTTACCTCCTGGAAATCCAGGAGCCCCGGAGATACAGGAAAGAAGGAAACAAGGATTTAAATAGAGGATCAAAAGTTAGTGCATATGGCTTTGGGGAATGTGCCTTTAAAAAAACTTTTCTTTTGGAAAAGCTTCTTTTAAAACTGTTTTGAAAATAATTTTTCAAATCTTTTATCTGATCCGGTAACCTTCATCTCTAATACCAAGTATAACACCCCACCTCCATTAAAGTCACTCACAAAGGGAATGCATTAACTTCAGTGAAGTGTTATAGGTAAAAGATGCAGATAAATTACAGGACAGACAAATAAAGCAGCGGAAAACAAAGTCATTTTATAAGCAACGTATTTCAGTCAAGCTTTTACAACAATTGACTCAATCATACTTAAAAGTACTACATAAAACTTCTGTCTTAATTCAGAAACTTCCAAGTATATAAGAAGCATAAAACATAGAAAAGTAGCATAAGTCCCCAAATTAAAGTGCAAACACAGTCATAGCCAAAGATAAAAGGATCCAAGCAATACATCAAAGAATCTTCAAGCTTGGAAAGAGAAACGGTCCAAACTGACCTGAGCTATTCTCTCCCTGACTACCTTGGGGGAGAAATGGAAGAAAAGAAGACAAAAGAAAATGGGTCAGACATAAAGCCTGGTATGTCCAGTGACTTTCAGTATGTAAAAAGGTAAAAGCAACACGACATGAATAAACTGAATATAAGACAATACCGTGACAAAAGGGATAAAAAGATAAGATTAGCATAAGATATGATAAGGCAAGATAAACTGAGTGCGCTTCTACTTTTTCTTTGCTTCGCTACAACCCTGTTATTCTGGTTTCTATATATCTGCAACACCTAACTAGTGTCCCAACTAGAAATCTATATAAAATGATAATGTGATCCTAATCCCCGCAATTGTGGTAGCCTTTAGGTGTACATCTGTTATGAGGATCCCACCTCAATCTGCCTAATTGCCATGGATATGTTAGATGTACCCTTACTACCCTATTGATCGGCTCCCTAACTCGCATGTATGTATTACTTGTATCATTTGACCTCGCTTGTATGCATTCATTACTTGTGTTATTCGACCCCGCTTGTATGTAGATACCTGTGCTGGCCCCATCATCGGGTGTATCAATTCCCATGATGGCAACCCGACACGATTCATGATGCACAGTGTATACTACTAATGCCCAGTGCCTGCTTTTCCACTCCGGAGCACGTGCACGCCTATACTCTGTCGGAACTACACTGCTGCACCACCCGCCGCTATTTTGACCGCTTATAATCAGCCCAATAATCGTGTCCTACCCTGCCTAGCTCAGGGTACCATGACACATCTATGTGGGTTACGTCTAAAATGGGTCCCCGTTACTAGGGTTTCCTAATCAACATGTTTTAATGGTTAAGTGTTCTCAATTTAACATAACCCCACCCATTTGCTTAATTAACATGTTGTACTGGTTAAGTGTTGCCTATCCATATGTTACTTAACCTTCTTACTGATTCACGCATGTTTATTTAACGGTTAAGTTTGTGGACCTATATATACTAATATTACCCACTTACCCAAGATTTACTTAACCCTTCCCCTTATCAAGTCCATATGTATTATTGGTTAAGCTTGCATTAACCCTATCCACTTTTTTCATATAATATTGGTTAAGTTGTCTTCTTGTCCATGTTAACTTAACCCACCCACCTAACATGTCATATTGGTTAAGTGTTTCTTATTAACTCAACCCTTCCCATTCATCATGTTGTATTGGTTAAGTGTTTCCTATTAACTTAACCCTGTTCATTCATCATGTTATATTGGTTAAGTGTTTCCCCTTGACTTAACCCTACTCATTCATCATGTTATGTTGGTTAACTTAACCCTACTCAATCATCATGTTGAATTTGATTAAGTGTTTCCTATTAGCTTAACCCTTCCACTTGTCATGTTACCTTGGTTAAGCGTTGCCCTATCACAAATCATGTTATATTGGTTAAGTGTTGCTCTCTTGTGTTAACTTAACCCTACCATTCTTAGCATGTCCGTTCATTAGCATTAATTCATTCATTAATGCCTCAACCTCTCACATTAGAACTGTTGTTTGCGGTTGCTAGATGTGCCGGGCGGTTCCGCGCAGACTTCTACCGCAAACTCATTCTAACCTCGGGTTTTGGGCTTAATGCGCTAACCTCTCACATTAGATCTATATTGTTGCGGTCGTTGGATGTGCCGGGCGGTTCCAGGCAGCCTTACACCGCAACTCAATTTAACCTCGGATTAGACACATTCATCTTTAGCCAATTTACATATTTACCATTCATGTCCAAGTCTAGAATTTTATATGCTAATTATCCTAAATTCACCAAACTAGTCCTGTTCCAATTCCCAAGTTATGCTAAACAAATTCAATTACAATTTATTACTCAAAATAGGTTACACCCAATCCTCCCAAATTTGCAATAGTAGTCATGCCCCAAAATCGCAATATACATTATGCTTGGCGTCCCAACCAATAGTTATGCCCAATCTAGATTTAATATTTCAATTTATAGTTTTCGTCCAATCTAGATTTAATATTTCAATTTACAGTTTTCGTCCAATCTAGATTTAATATTTCAATTTACCACAAGTTCGCAACAATAACAATTATGCTCCCAAATCACAAGTTACAAATTATGTTCCACTATTACCAAATAGATTATTCCCCAATATCAATTACAAGTTATGCCCAACAATTTCACCAAAATAGGTTATACCCAAATGTTCCTCGTATTCCAATCATTCGTATTTCGCGATTTCAGCCTAGGTTCGAAGGTAACCCAGGTTCATAAAAGAAAAAGGAAATAGAGGAAGAGAGAGAAGGAGCATAAAATAAGAATAGGCATAAAAATAGGCATGTAACAACAGACCTAATACAAGAAATTTAGATCCAACAAAGATAGATTCTTGAATAAGCTGATACAATCATTATCGCAGGCATAAGAATAACATCATGAACCAAAAAGGATTATATATTCGATGTTCAACAAAGATAGGCATGATCGAATCAATATAATAACTTCTTAGGCATGTAAAATCATAGATTCAATAGAAAGATAGGGGTAAATCTGAAAAGATTATCTCATCATCAAGCATAGACTTAGATCCATTTTATTACATGCCAAGATTACTACAAGGTGTTTAAATCTGAAAATAACATGAACTTACATTGCTAGGATTAAGAAAAGATAATTGAATCATTGTTGTTGTAGAGACTCTAATTTGATGTTGATTAATCTTTAAAGTTGATTTGAGGCTCTCTAATTTGATTTCTGGTTTGGAGAAGACGGCGGTGGCTAGGCTAGATTGAAGATGAACAGCATGACGGCGTCATAGCTTTGGAGCAAAAGAATTAGGGTTGGGTTATGAGTTTATATATAGATGTCTAGGATTATTTAGAGCCTTTAGATCAACCTAGGATCCATCCAAGCCATCCAGTCCAAGAAAATTTGTCATCAGGCCAATCAGGTAATGACACATCAGCCCTAGGCTGTAAAAATACGTCTTTGGATCTGGATCAAACAGAGGTCGACTCCCTATAGGGGGGTCGACACCTATGTCGACTCCCCTATAGGGGGATCGACACCTATGTCAACTCCCCCTTAGCGGGGTCGACACCTCTGAGCGAAAAATTTCCTGCTCAGCCCGCTCTGACCGAATTTCGAATTTTGAACAGTTTTGACATTTAATTATTATTTTAATTTTTTTCTATTTAAACTTGAAATCTTATGAACTCCATAACTTCTTCATACGGAGCCCGATTTACGCAAACTCGGACTCTATCTCAAGTAGAATCGCGAGACGAACGCAATGGTGTAAACAGTTTCACCCAATCCTTCTTCTAAAAATTAAATGTTCTTAAATTTGTTAATTTAATATTTAAAATTACGGGGTGTTACATAAGTGGTCATGATCGGTGGCGAGAAAGGAATTGTCTTCACGAAGAGGTAGGGAATGAACGGGTATTCGGCCTTTTCGAAATATTTCAAATTTCAAAGAGCCATCAACTCTTAGGATACGTGGCAGTGGAAGAGAGGGAGCGATTGCACGGGTGTGAACAGGCAGGGATGACGTCTCTTGGTGTACTCAGGTTGTAACACCTCATAAAAGATATGAATATTAAATAAAAATAAAAATAAATAATTTAGTACTAATAATAAGGCTGGAAAATGAGATTTTATAGATTTAGGAATTTGTCTATGAAAATCTTTTATTTGAATTCGTGGCGAAATTATCAATGATATTCATATATAATATGCTGAAAACGGTCAATGTATGAAGAAGTTACAAGCAAATGAATTTGGATAGTAAAACGCAAAAAAAATATATAATTAGATGTGTAATATACATATATATATATATGTATATATCCAAAATATATTTAAATAAAAGAAGGAGAATTTGAGCATCAAACAAAGGAGAACATTAAGGGGACAGAGAATATTTTAAGTAAGGAAAGAGATAAATAAAATAAATCAACATATTATTTAATTAGATACCTAAGCGCCACATAAATTCATTGGGCGTTTCAGACAATATATGATTGCTAAATTGGCGATTGAGGAGCCCAATGAATCTATGTTTGGTTAGGGTTCTCTAAAGGGATATATATAAATATATGGCTAGGATTACCTCTGAATAATCTAACGGTCTACTCTCACACGAGCAATTATATATAGGCCCTCATATCACAAAACGAAACCCTAGCCACCCTCTTTTGTCTACCTCCATGTTGTCCTTCTACCGTTGTTAAATTCCAAAAAGCAATAGGAATTTCTCTTATATTCCTCTAACCTTTATTCTTATCTTCTCTCTAATCTAAATTCATATAGGTTTTAATCTGGAATATATATATATATATATATATATATATAATTCTAAAAGATGTTTCTTACATTTGTATTAGGAGGATTGGAGCACGTTTATTGCGAAGATTTAACACTGATCCAAATCTACAACAAGAATTCTATTGTTCTTCCTTTTAGATCTATGAGTGGAATATTGTGTTCTTAGGCATATTCTATTCTTTTAATAGATTAACATGTTGATAGCTATGCCTAAGAGAATTTAAAATCGATAACATCAACACAAAAACCCTAAAATCCTCTATTTTATATTTGCATAAGAATTGTCATGTTATTTGGGTTTGTGGATTTTTTTGTCTTAATATTGGATTGAGGATGAAAGGGGCGTTTTTGTTGTTGTTTCTACTTTGTGTAATCCACCCTTAAGTAAACATTTGACTGTAACCTAAAAGGGTTTAAATTTGGTTATTCCATGATTTGAATAGGTTTGGGGTTTTATTTTGAATCCATACGTATTCATACATTAAATATATGAAATGTAAACGTTTTTTTTGTGCATAACACTAAAATAGGGTGAATTAGATAAAGTGGAACATATAAACTTACATGTATATATTATATGTATGCATTATACTCTATTCTTTATCTGTTATTGAAATCATTCCAACAATCCTAGGATGCAAGTTGAAATTTGTATGTATGTATAATTTCCATTCACTGCCACATCATGCCTAAATTGTAGCGGTAAAAATATGAAAATTAACCTGTATAGCTTGATTTAGACAAGTTGACAATTTTTATATCGTTAGAACGTTGTCTCGTTCATATGAACATTAGCATTATTTAGGCATTATAATTATTATATGTATATAAACGTAATCAACATTATATTAACGTAATAAATGAGATTGGGACAGAATTCGAATTTGAGATGTCCCTACATGTATATATTGATTGCTTGTGTGTGCGTATAAAATGTCTTTACATATGCTAATAGTGACACACAGACACGAGGTTAGTTGCCATTCGTGGTGGAAGCCTGCCCGAAACTGATCGACAAATCCAGCAATCCAAAGTAGGTCCAACTAATGTGAGAGGTCTGGGTGCCATGGGCCATTCAAATGTAGTACACTATGACATAAGGTTAAACCCACTTGTAGTAGAAGCCTGCCTAAAACCGCTTAACATATCCAGCATCTACAGGTATACGACTTAATGTGAGAGGTCTAATGTGTGTGTATATATATAACAATATATATAACAATATATATAAGTCTATTATGTATGAAAATAGGCAACTTTACTACACCTTGAGGAGGTCTTAAGTGGTTGACTCTCTTCTTGTCTAATTTGGTTCTTAAGTGGGTAGGACTAGGATTCCTCCGAAGGTTTATTCCTTGGAGAGGAACCAGAGCCATAGGACCCACTCTTATTAGATTCGAAGTAAGTCTTTGGGTCTTCCTTCTCTAAAAGTAACTAGGCATAAGCGGTAACGGAGTAGGGTAGTTCATGGGGAATGTACACTTCCTCTAGAAGCTTGTAAGGACCCAACTAGGGACATAATTGGTATATAAAAGATATGTGCTCATTGTATGCTCATAAACTGTCTAAGGAAAGTCTTAAGCGACATAGGTGTTCTACCGTTATATCAGTTAAGTAGTAACGTTCACAATACTACTTCTCATATTATAATTTGGAGTACAGGCTTAAGAACGTTGACGTACTTGGACGGGGTCTTAAAGGGCTAGGGTCCGCCTTAGGGTTATAAGAGATCATAAAAATCTACCTTTAATAAAGCCATAAGTGACCGAAAATGGCCACCTCGTTGGGTCTTTACCCTAAAAACACTAATGAGCAATTGACTTGGAAATCCACCTCATTGGTTAGACACTTGGTGTTTGTGTGAATGTTGTGTGTTTCGTAGACATACCTTGACATATGTAACCTGTTAATGTATAGGGTATGGACTTTAAGTAAACACCGTATTTCAGTCACACAGAACTTTATGTTCTGAACCCTCTCCTTAACATATCAAATAGGTAGTAGGTGGGTTAGGATCCATGGACGAAATAAGGATGGAGGCTGAAGATGAAAACGAAGATGTCATGTTTTTACTAATTATTATTACTGTACTTTTTATGAAAGCCTTTGAGACTGAACCTATTGTTGTACCTATGGTGAAAATGCAATCTTGTCTGTTATATTAGAATTCTGTGGTTTTAAATAAAGTGGTACATCTTATTTCAGTATTATATTTTCTCTTTCTACTGTGTGAGGTTTCCATTCGAAGTGTATAAATATATTATCTATGCAAATGTAATTCTTTACAGGAACTAACGACCCATTTAGAATGGCTCTAAGTTTTGATGGGCCTTTTCTGGATCGAAATTTAGGCCCACTCTGGACAGGTTGTTTTTTTTTTTTTTTTTTTTGGCAAAGCCTGCGGGGTTAAATGGCCCCTTCCATATATTTATAAACATAAGCAAACTTACATTATAAATAGGGATTGAGAGAAGGAGAAGTACATAGGATAGAGAAGAGAGGGAACAGAGAGAGGTACAGAGAGTTAGCACCATTTACATATTACATTATGATCAAAAGGAAAAGAAGAAAGAGACAATTCTTTCCTTATTATCATACAAGTAGAGTTAAACAATTGCTGCGAGGAGGTTGCATTCCCATTGAATATTCTACCGTTTCTTTCTTGCCAAAGTGTCGATAGAGTTACTTTCAACATTATCAACAATTCGAAAGTGGAGCTTTGCTTCTATCTCGTCGCTTTGTATATGCTGAACCGATTGTTATATTTGGTATCAGAGCATAGTTTACCCGATTTTAAGGTTATTATACGTATGAAAGACGTATTTGTAATTTCAAAATGATTTTTCAAACTATATATAATATAAAATATATTTAACCCAATAAGCACATGCATCTACACTTGGCAACTTTATCATTTTATTCCCTTCTCAGCTTAAGTACTATCTTAGGAATATCCACTAAAAGATCCTTCCTTTTATTTCCAGATAGTAGAGTGGATGATAATCCTATTAAACAGTGAAACCTGGCAAGGCCTCGATTCTTGCCAAAACGGCTCCAACGTTATCTCCGTACTTTGGAACAAGTCCCTGTTGCTAATCCCGCAACAGCGGCACATGTAGCTCTAGCCGTTGAGTTAGCCTTTGAATTTTCTTGCTACTGTAAGAGATTTGCGAATCTTGGAGGGAAATCTTTCATTGGAAAGAAGGGTTTTACTAATGACCGATCTTGGATAGCGGACTGCGAAAGAATTTTCGAAGCTATTGGTTGACTCGACGAAGTAAAAAGGAGAATTGCGGCCTGGCACTTGAAAGAGGAGACCCTTGAATGGTGGAATTTAGTATCTGGAGAGAACGAGGGACAGATATTTACATGGGCCGAATTCAAAACCTGTTTCGAAGCAAAGTTTTTTCCAAAGGCGGAAATGACTACCTAACTGGAGAAATTCATTCATCTCAAGCAAGGAAGCTTGAGCTTACAAGAGTATGTAGCTAAGTTCATTGAATTGATTAAATTTGAAAGAGGTTAGGTAGACACCTCTATAAACAAAGCCTTGAGGTTTGTCAAAGGGTTGAACTCCCAACTGAAGGAAACTTTATTAGCCCAAATAACATTTGGGGCAACTTTTCAAACCCTAGTAGAGACAACTACCCTATTTACAGCCGAAAGCTCCAAGGAGGGTAAAGAAGGTAATAAAGGAGAAGGAAGTTCCAACACGAATAAGAAAAAGGAATGGTGGAAGAACAATAAGAAAGGGGGAAAATTCAAAAAGGAGGCAAAGACTTGTACGAGTGCAACCGAAAGGTCCATGAGGCCAAGGATTGTAGGACCTCGTTGGCGAAGAAGGAATTCAAAGGAAAGTGTTTCAACTGCCATGAAGAATGACATATGTATAAGGACTGCCCAAAGCCCAAAGTTATCAAAAGTGGCCGGAATTATGCGATAGAGGCAGCACTAATTCAAAGTCGACCACCAAAAGACTAAGAACAAGCCACAGTTAAAGGTATAACTTCTGTTTTAGGAAATTTTTTAACACCTTGACCAATTCCGAAGTGACTCCTTCTATTATCTCTAAGAGATTAGTTAATATGTTGAACCTTCCCATGTATATCTCTGACAGTCCGATAGAGGTGGCCAACCCTATCGGAGGATCTAAGTATCTTGAACTGTTTTGCAAAGACCTGATATTGGAGGTCAATAATGCCGAGTTCCTTTGCAAAGCGTATGCGTTGGATTTTATGGGGTATGACCTTATCCTAGGTATGGATTGGCTATCATTTTATAGGGCCATCCTTGATTGCGACAAGAGAATCGTTCGTCTTAGGAGCCGAGGAGGACATGGTCTGAATATCCCTTACAATGTAAGGAACAAGGATAAAGCCTTATTATGTACCTTATCTCCAAGTTCAGCAGGACCATCTTCAGTCCCTATAGTATGTGAATTCTTGGATGCCTTTGAGGAAGTTACAAGACTCTCACCACAAAGAGAAATTTCTTTTTGTTTTGACCTAGAGAAGGACGCTAGACCAGTAGCATTACCCTTGAGGCATATGGAGCCTAAAGAAAGAAGGGAATTCGATAAGCAGATTCCAAAATTACTACAGAAAGATTTCATTCGGCGAAGTACCTCAGAATGGAGTGCACCTGTTTTGTTTGCCACCAAAGCAGATGGATCTTTAAGAATTTGTGTGGATTATAGGGAACTTAATAAGTTGACTAAGAAGAATAGGTACCCCTTACCTAGAATCGATGATTCTTTCGACCACTTGGGAGGAGCCCGGGTATTTTCCCAATTAGTCCTTGCCACTGGATTTCACCAGTTGGGAATTGCAGAGGACAGTAAGTATAAAATGATGTTCAGGACACCGGATGGGTTGTTCCAATGGGAGGTTAAGCCGTTCGGATTGTTGAATGCACCCGCTTTCTTTGTTAACCTCATAAGTAAGGTATTTAGGGGATATCTAATTAAGATTGTGGTAGTCTTCGTAGATGATTCCTTATATTTTCAAAAGACCATAAAGAGCATGAAAATCACTTAAGACAAGTTCTCGGGATATTAAGGAAGAACTAATTGAAACCAATATTCTCGAAGTGCCTTTTCTGGAGGGAAGAAGTTAGATTTTTAGGACACCTTGTGTCAAATGAAAGCTTGGCCGTAGACCCCACAAAGATTGAGGCCATCAAAGAATAGAGGATGCCTCAGAATGCTACGGAAGTGAGATGCTTCCTTGGACTGGCCAGATATTATCGGAAATTTATTAAAGACTTTGCAAAGATTGCTACTCCTTTAACCCAATTAACAAAGAATAATTTGGTGTTTTCTTAGAGTATAAAATGTCACATAGCCTTTACGAAATTAAAGGAAGTGTTAACTAGCGTGCCAGTTCTAATTATACCCGATGGTTCAAAATTGTTTACAGTTTAGAATGATGCATGCGGGACCGGTTTAGGAGTGGTCCTTATGCAAGAAGGAAGAGTAGTTGCTTACGCTAGTAGAAACCTCAAGGGTCCGGAGAAGAGATACCCAGTTCATGACCTTGAGTTAGTCGTAGTAGTGTTTGCCCTTAAAATTTGGAGGCAAAATCTTTTAGGGGAAAAATTTGAACTTTTTACCGACCATAAATCCTTAAAGTATTTGTTTTCTCAATGTGACCTAAGCTTGAGACAATAACGGTGGATGGAATATATTGCCTCATTTGATTTCATGATCCAGTAAACCCCGAGAAATAGGTATGTTGTGGTAGATGCTTTAAGTAGGAAACATGCAACCTTAAATGCGATCTTAGAATGGAAACAATTAGAGTTTCTCCTTAATTTTAATTTGCAACCCTCGCCAATGACTTCTAATGGTTTTCTTTGAGGTATGATCATTAGACCTACTCTACAAGAGAGGATTCGAAGCACACAAAATCTTTACAAAGAACTAATGAGCATAAAAGAGAAAGTGGGAAAGAAGGAGACGTTTCCCCATTCAGTTAGATATTCAATTGGTGACGATGGAAGTTTACTTTGGGATGGATGACTTTACGTCCCTAAGGATGAAGGATTGAGGAAAGAAATTCTAGAAGAGTGTCATAGGTCAAAAATGACCATACACCCCGGTGTGGATAAAATGTACAAAGATATGAAGAGGAATCTCAATGGGAAGGAATGAAGAGAGATGTAGCCGAGTTCTTATATACATAAGTCTATTTGTGTGAAACAGGCAGGTTTACTACACCTTGAGAAGGTCTTAAGTGGCTAACTCTCTTCTTGTCAAATTTCGGTCTTAAGTACTTAGGACTAGGATCCCTCCGAAGGCTTATTCCTTGGAGAGGAACCAGAGTCATGGGACCTGCCCTTATTAGATTCGAAGTAAATTTTGGTCCTCCTTCTCTAAAAGTAGTTAGGCATAAGCGATAACGGAGTAGGGTAGTTCACGGGGAATGTCCACTTCCTCTAGAAGCTTGTAAGGTCTCAACAAGGGACAAAATTGGTATATAAAAGATATGTGGTCGTCGCGTGCTTACCAACTGTCTAAGGGAAGTCTTAAGCGATATAGGTGTCCTACCGTAACATCAGTTAAGTAGCAACGTTCGCAATACTACTTCTCAAATTACAATTGAGCGTATAGACTTAAGAACGTTGACATACTAGGACGGGGTCTTAAGGGGCTAGGTTAGGCCTCAGGGTTATAAGAGATCATAAAAATCCACCTTTGAAAGGGCCATAAGTGACCAAGAATGCCCACCTTGTTGGGTTTTTACGTTATAAACACTAATGAGCGGTCGACATGGAAATCAACCTCATTGGTTAGACACTTGGTGTTTGTGTGAATGTTGTGTGTTGCGTAGACACACCTTGACATATGTAACCTGCTAAAATTATAGGGTATGGACTTTAATTAAACATTGTATTTCAGTCACACAGAACTTTATGTTCTGACCCCGCTCCTTAACATAACAAACAGGTTAGTAGATGGGGTAGAATCCATGGAGAAATAAGGATGGAGGCTGAAGACGAAGACGAAGATGTCATGCTTTTACTAGTTATTATTACAGTACTTCTTATGGAAGCTTTTGAGACTGAACCTATTGATGTACCTATGGAACAAATGTAATCTTGAATATTGTATTGTAATTCTGTGGTTTTTAATAAAGTGGTACATCTTATTTCAGTATTATATTTTCTCTTTCTGATGTGTGAGGTTTCCACTAGAAATGTGTATATATATATATATTATCTGTGCAAATGTAATTCCTTATAGGAACCAACGACCCGTTTAGAATGGCTCTAAGTGTCGATGGGCCTTCTCTGGGTCGAAATTTAGGCCAACTCCGGGCGGGTTGATACACAGGTAGAAGAAGATAATGGATGAAGTCAAAATTTGATGCTTTCCAACCCAGCACCATAGAATAAGTGGTTGTTTTCATCATGTTTTGTAAATGCTACCCGACCTTGGGTTGGTAATGTTATCGGTCGGCTTCCTTAGGGTAGAGAGCAATAAAGTTGAATATATTCTTGATTGTTGTCTTTAACTTGAATTGTCACCTTTTCTTGCACACGCTTGCAAATACATATGTATAGGTGCTACGATTTCATCAATCTAACGGAGGTTCTTCTTTTCTCTTTTGTAGTATAACTCACTATGGTCGAACGACACAACACTCATAGGCTCGAAGTTGAGAAGAAAAAGGCCATATCCATCCTTATAGACTTGGAGAGTTCTTCGTCTTCTAAATCTGGGACCGACCCTGAAACTGGTTTTAACATCAATACTCATGCTTGATCGATCGATCCTCCTCATGCTACGGAAATTGGAGGATCAAGCGGGGTAGTAGTAGCACCCAATACTCTCCGCGAGGCTAACTTTATAACATATCCCCATGGCTCCTGGCCCAACATAATGCCCAAAAGACAGTTGAAAAACTTGAGTACAAAACATAAACTTCCATGATGTGATTTCCTTGCTCCTATAGTGATAGATCGTCCTTACAGTCCGACGAGTGGCTATTTGGTGCTTACTCACCCAATGTGCACTACCGGGGCTATCCCCTTTCTCTCCATTCATACTCGACTTTCTGAGGGAAATGAATCTGTCTGCTATGAAACTTGTAACAACTTGAATTCCGACATGCTAAATTTTTTTCTTCAAAATTCTAATCTATTGAAACTCGTGTTGGTTTGCTCTGGTATCATGCAGAAAAGACAGTGACATAAAATAGGTCAAAGCTCAGAAAATATCCCACAGCGGAATGGATAAAATATAGTATAATCAAAGTATAGGATTACCGTATTAATAATACTGCCTAACCAGTATCCAAAGCTATCTTGTCTCTACCACAAATCTAACATGCGAGTATGTTATGAGGAGGGGGTCAGAATATAAGTTTTGATGACTGGATTTAAACTATACACTTTGGATAATCCCACATATACCGTTCAATCACATTTTCTTATTTATTAGGTTACTTGGGTTAACAGAACTCAAGGTTACACACGTCTTACCCATTTACTTCCCAGTGAATTAACCTAATACAGTATATATGTAGCTACCCCAATATTAAGGTACACCCCATGGTACCCCCTCGCACGGTCTCCACCGTAATACCACTGAAATATACGCAGTCCCTCATTCTACACTAGAGTGATATACAGATCTCTATATAACGATATTACATTCCGCATATATATGTCAATTCTATGCTACGTAAGCGTACGGACTGCCACCTTCAATCGAATCTTATTCCATACCAGAGTAATGCCCACAAGTCTACGATACACCACCTTAAGCAGACATGCATGTATCTAGACTTTCCCACGTACATAACGTCAATTATAGCTCGATGCCTTAACCGCACGTCCACTAATGTGCACCGAGTTCCGTGGTAGGGCGATAAAAGAAACAGAACTCTTTCGGTAGCTTTTCCATATCCGTACAGGCCCGCCTTTAAGAGCCTCAAAACACAAATATTTCTAGGGTCTGTTTTTCATGGTGGCTATGGCCCCACCTCGGCCCCTCCCTCAACTAGTATAGACTACAAGAGCTAAGCAACATGCCCCTAACAACAAACAGTCTAAACATCCAGTTGGAGTCTCCCCTCAACCACCATACCTCAATAGTGTAAGGTGAATGGTCTACTGGGTTTAGCTCTAGTCTTTTCGCATCCCACTAGCTGCCGATGACGGGTATTCGACGATCTACTATCCTTATTGGTCGTGACCCTCTGCCTCTCCGTTGAGGCGACCGCTGAATCACCCTAGTGTCACCTCGTCACTGCATTCTGACTGCAAAGCTACTTTTGCAGTCAAGGCCCACCCACCTGGAAGTTACGCGCAGACCCAACCTTTGAGAGCACAACCTAAACATCTGCCACCACATAGAGGACTACTAGGAGCACCTTACGTACCTTAGGAAGATGCTTGCTTCCCCTTCCAGTACTTCAGAGCTGACAGAATAATCAGATGAATGTGTGCTCCCCTCATGCCTTGTGATACCACGATGATCTACCCCGTTAGGTTATCTCCCTCAAACGTGCGGACTGGTCCAAGCGCCTCACTCTAATATATTATTAGACCCTATGTCTAACCATTATTTTATGCGCTTGCTTTACCTCATCGGGTTTTTGTTCAACTTGGTTATCATCTTAACTTTTGAACCAAGTTCTTTCTAGCCCCTTATATCTCAAAGAAATGGGCCCCTCTCGCTTATTTATTTCAATCATATAACTTAACCCATTTAAGTTTATTAATAAGCCCACAACATGTTATTTTCAAGATTGTGATCCAAGGTCTGTAATCCACAATCCCATTAGATTTTTTTTGATTCAAGGTAACAATAACATGTTCTACTTAATCCGTAATTTAGTATATCTCAATTTACATGCTTTCTGTCTAACATGTCACTTATCATTTATGATTAAATATAACTTATTTCATTTTATAGGTTTGCCACACTCTTTCCTGTTTAATCATAATTCCATCTTACATTGTCCCTGCAACTTATCATTGTTTACTTATTAACTTAGTTCTCTTAATTAAGGTTCACTGATAAGTCCCCTTTCCATTTATTATAACCTATGTTATAATTTCCTCTTGTCCCTAGGACAAGCTTAAACATGTTATTCTTATCAGCAGATTTCAGACTTCCAACTTTACAGATTGCTTAATTTATAATTAAGTACAACTTTTTACATTTCATAAATTTTTCCCCTTTTCTCTACTTATTACAAACAACTGGTTTCAGGCTTCCCCATTTACTGATTACTTAATTTACAATTAAGTGTCACTTATCTTATTTCACCAGTTATCTCATTTCCTTACTAGTTTATTATAACCTAAGTTATAATCTTCACTTGTCCCCAGGACAAGTCTACCTATTATATAACATTCTCACTAATTTAATTTATTTATAATAGGTTATTATCATTCCTTGTTCATTCCCATTTCCTTTTACTGTTGTAATTATCTTTCATTCAACTCCATTCATTTCCATTAATTTCAATTAATGTCATTTATCAATCTTGCCATATACATATATTTATATATATATGCTTATGCGCTAGATCTCTCACACTAAGCCTACACTTGTGGATGCTGGATTTGCTGGGCGGTTCTGGGAAGACTTCTTCCGCAAGTTGACTTAACATCGTGTCTTAGCACCGTAACATGTTTTATTTATGCACTTAGACCTCTCACATTAGATTTACCACTAGTGGATGCTGGATATGTCGGGCAGTTCCGAACCGACTTCTACCACAAATGTAATCTAACCCCATGTCTAAGCGCGGTTCTTATTTACTGTAAATCTTCTACATAATCTAGGAATGTCTATTCTTTCAAATTTTCACTATAATATATATTTTAAATGTCATCATATTTTGCCTATTTTATGTCATATGTTCTTCCTAACATATGATCAATTCTATTCTAATATGTAATTTTCTCAATTTCTACCATTAATGGTCCATGTACATAAATGTCACAACTTAACATGGAATTTAAAAAACTGTAACCGCAACGCATATTTTGACAAGTTTATCTTTCAACATATAATTTTTCCCACATATTAATATCTTAGCAAATTAATATTCCAACATGTCATATTCGTCACTTTAATCCTTTTAACATATGTTTAAACATTTCAACATATCATATTTAAACATATCATAATACCATTTCGATACTTTCAATTATACTAGCAAATTCACATTATACAATAACGATGAATGTTAAACGATAATATATCATTATCAAAAATGATGTAACATAAATCCACTCACCTTGATATGCCGATCTAGAAACGAATCTCTTTGGATTGGTTGCAGATGGAGAGTCATGAGTTTGTACTACTGTTGCAGTTGAAAACGCCTTATTCTCTTAATTTTTCATTGTTGATGATAAATTTTCTTTTTCTTTAATCTTCATCTAGACAGCGCCCCAATATTATAATTAATAAATTTATTCAGAAATTATATGAAGGAAGAAGAAGAGAGTGAAGAAACAGCAAATGAGAATGGAGAGCTATATGGTCCTTTATATAAGAAGCATAAATCATCGCTAACCGTCTATTTTTCCTAATGAAATCTATTCTCTCCATGTCATATAGCTAATAGGAAGTTTCCACGTCAACAATAATTTTGAATTGGACCAATAGAATAAAGCCAACAAGGCATGCATTATCACTTCCAGCCAATTAAATGTGCCAATTAGGCGCAAAAATTTGAATATCGAATATTTGAATTGTTTTGGCGCAGAAATTTGATTTTCGAACATTTTAATTTTCTGGAATTTATTTAACTTTTATATTCACATGTAATTTTCTTATATGTATACAATTCTTCTAACATTCATTTTATGCATATATATATATATATATATATATATATATGCACACAATTTTCGTTTCGTTTTCAAAATTCAAATGGTGTTGCACCGTTATTTGATTCTTACCATATTTCATTGACTATAGCCTTATTTTGAATTTTATCTTTTGTATACATATATTTCTACATATATATATACTCATATATATACATATATTTTCTTTATTTCCTTATATGTATGTTCTTATCCTTTCAAATTTTGAACTTTTATGCATACATATATTTGTATTTTTAGTTGGCCCTCTCTAAAACAAAGATAAAAATTATATCGCCGTCGGGGTTAAAACCCCCAACCTCTATGTTACATATCCAATGTCTTGACCAACTGAGCTATGTTCCCTTTTGTTAATAAGTTTAGAAACAATGTAGTCATTGTTCTCCTTCTTTTACCTTATTTTCATGTTTTGTTACCACACTTCATTTAAAGGTATCGCTTTCATCTTAAATCAGTTGTATGCAATCCATAGGTCTAAATTGACCAGAAATCGCCACGAATGCAATGATGCTAATCCCATGGCCAAATTCTAAAGCTCTTCAAAATTTTCTTTTCTTTTTAAAATATGCATAATCAGTGCATGTAACATATTTACACTGCATGCAACCTATCCTTTCTTTCTTTTTCTATGCATACATTACATTTTTATTTGCATTAATATTTTCTTCTTTCAATGTATATGTCAATGCATATATATATATATATATATATATACACATATACATTGTTTAATTATTACAAAATGCGGGGTGTTACATTCTCTCACCCTTAGGAAATTCGTCCCCGAATTTTGATAAGGGTAAAAGAAATCAATTAACCCCTCGCATAATGTGTATCCATCATGTGTGCATCCAATTTTTTTTGCAAACATTGTGCACTTGTGCAAAGTGAAATACAACATAATAATACATGTATGCCTAAGCGGTACCTCCTATATGTATGCAAATTTTCAAAAATCCTTTAAAAACATGATGCTCACATCCTAAATATAATGGCAGTTCTACATGAATGCAATATTTTGAAAATCAAAAATGCTTTTTCATCCAAATTTTCTCACACTCTTAAGCAAGAGTGTAGTTTATCCAATTTTTGCATCCAAAATCCTAGCAACCAACTTTATTTTTCGAATTTCAGAAAAATCTAGTTTTCTAAATTCGATTTCTTATTTTATAAAAAGGTGGAAAACGGAAAACTTCACATCTTCCGTCTTTCTTTTAATTACCTTTTTCCAACCATACTTGGATTTTATGAAACTATTCTATAAAGATCCCCTATTTTTCTATCCAAGCACAACCCTCATAAGAAAAAATTCCTTTGTTACTGATTTTCTTTTTCATCTTATCTTGAATTTTTTTATCTTTATTCATCTTTCCTCATAATTTATCATCTTTGTTGCTTTAATGAATTTGTTATTTCCTTTTTAGTTGTACCATATCTCTTTTCTTAGCTTATTTAATCATTTGAACTAAGTTTAGTTTTCAAATAATCCCTCTAGTCTTTCAACTAAAACAGGAAAACAGAAACCCTACACAGCTTCAACTAAGGGCCAAGAATCTTAGGACTATGTCCCCTTCTGAAAAATTCAACCAACATGATGTAAATATGTAACACCCCGTATTTTCTGTGAACGTATAAGTAACAAATTAAAATATACTTAATTTTTAGGAGAAGAATTAAGGGAAACGGGTTGCGCCATTGCGTTCGTCTCGAAATACTAATTTCAGTTGGCCCTCTCTAAATCTGCTGCGACTTGAAAAGAAGTCAAATCTGTTAAATTGACATAATTAGTCTGATATTTGTATAATTTGTAATGGAATAAACTGGTTAAAATAAAAATGCTGAGACACGAGGTTAGACTCATGTTTGCGGTAGAAGCCTGCCCGGACCCAACCGGCTTAACCAGCAACCGCAAACTGCTAGTCTAATGTGAGAGGTCGTAGGCATAACTAAAATATGCTTAGACACGAGGTTAGGTCTGGCTTGTGGCAGAAGTCTGCCCGGAACCGCCCGGCTTATCCAGCGGCCATAAGCT
This sequence comes from Allium sativum, assembly GCA_030737875.1. Taxonomy (NCBI): domain Eukaryota; kingdom Viridiplantae; phylum Streptophyta; class Magnoliopsida; order Asparagales; family Amaryllidaceae; genus Allium; species Allium sativum. The sequence goes on along the minus strand of CM060909.1, from coordinate 579,449,398 downwards.
ACCGACCTAATGTGAGAGGTCTGCGCATTAATATTTAATTAATGCAAATCTGAGATAAATATGAAGTCTAAAACGTGTTGGGTAGATAAGGCTAAACCAACTGGACTGATGAATTAATAAACCTGTTTCGTGAGTCTGTAGGCGCAATACAAAGTTAGACAAACTGTAAGTCTGTTAAAACTATACATCTAATCCGTTAGTCTGAAAACCTGTTGACTTGATTTTCTGGTCTGTGAACTAGTTGATTCTGAACTCTGTAGGCCTGAAACTTGTAAACAAGTTAATCTGAAATCTGTTAGTCTGGGGACACAAGGTTAGGAGGGAAAATACTTATGTCATCTATTGTTTGGGACCCATATTAGTCAGTAACCCTTTCTGGTATCAAAACTATGACCCAACAGTAGGTAGGGTCCGGGCACGCTTACTGAACTAATTATAAGTGGTTCATTCTGATAATGGCGAGGGGTATTGATGGTGCGTTCCAACCTGGTCATGTGCGTGCATAGATCCCGGTCTGCCTCTGAGGATGTAAGATGCCGTGACATTTATAAATAGGTCTGTGTCATTTAAATGTTGCCACTTTGGGGAGTGATACACCCTTCTGTGGGGCTGGCACAGAGTATTTATGTATTAGGGAGCCGATCGCTTGGGGTAGATTTAGGGTACACTTAGTTCTGTCTGTTTCCGTTGGGGTACCGTCTGTTTCTGTTGGGTGGTAACACTTGTTTGTTTCTGGGTGGTACCGTCTGTTGGGGTGGTAAAGGCCCATTTACTAGTGTACACCAAATTCTAACATTCTGTTTCTTTAGGGATTATTCTGTTTCCGTCTCTGATTCCGTTTATGTACCTTCTGTTTGTTGGGGTGGTAAAGGCCCATTACTAGCATTCTGTTCCTGTATAGATAATTCTGTTCCGTTTCTGTTTCAGTTTGGACATTAGGGTAATGCCTAATCCTGTTATACAAGTATTATTGCAGAGAAGTAAAATATAAGTAAGAAGCATAACTTGGGCTATATCATTCTGTTTCTTCTGTTTAGCTTAAGTATACCAGTTACTCATGTTGCTGTTGTCTCTTATCCAGCTTTATTTTCATATCATGATATTATTATCTGTTCATATGCTGAAAGTCACTGGACTTGCCAGACTTTATGTCTGACCTTGCTTGTTTTCGCCCCTTTTCTTTCGTTCCCCCCCCCCCCAGGTTTTTAGGGTGGAAGTATAGAAGCTTGATTCGGATTTTCTCTGCTTGAAGTACCGCTTGGCCTTGGCTCTATCTTTCCATGGCAGTTTATGTTGGGGATTATGATTTTAAAAACTTTGCATTCTGAAGGCTTTTGTACAAGGTCAATATTCTGTACTTGAATCCTGATATTGTGATTTGAAAAGATGTAACCAAACTTACTTCAGTTTCTGTTGTAATATAGTTATTAATTTTTCAAGTACTGTTTTATCTGTCATGTAAATTTCTGTTCTGTCTACTAAAACGCTCCATCAAAGTTTAGGCATTCCCTTTGTGAGTGACCTTAACGGAGGTGGGGTGTTACACTTGGTATCAGAGCTGAAGGTTACCAGATTGATTAGATAAAAGTTTTGAAAATATTTTTCAAAAGGTTTTAAAAGAAAGTATTTTCAAAAAGGAAAACTTGTTTTGAAAAACATTCCCCGAAAAGCCATATGTAGTATCCTTCGGTCCTTTGTCTAAAATCTCTTCCTTTGATAGGATAGGCGAATGCTCTCGCGGCTGATGGATAGGATAGGGATAGGAAAATTTATGTAGAATGTTTAATTTCCTTATCTGGTTATGAAGTTAAGACTCTTTTGGATTCTGGCATTGAGACTCTGCACTTTAATACTAGTTTTGTTTCTGATCCCGTAGTTGTTTCAAACCCCTTTTGTGGTTCGGCTCATTTATTGGTGATTTGTAAGGGGTTGAAATTATCTGTGTTAGGCGTCAAAAATTTGAATGTGACATTTGTGTGCTCAAGTTTACGAGCTATGGGTTGGGTCTAAATGGACCAACTTTCTATGTAGAGGGTCATTCTAGATTTTGAGAGGAGGGTCATTAAGTTTCTAACTTGTCATGAGAAGACCCCAAAGTATCTTGTGACCCACAAGGGTGTTTTATGCTTAGCTTTCTGAGAATCATTTTGTAATTTGATTTGTACCAGTAGTCTGTAAGTATCTGGATATTTCGGAAGGATACGGGTTTCTACTCGAAGCATGAAGTAGATCTCCAGTTTTGACATTGTTTAATGGGGGTAATTCTTTAGGTGTCAGTCTGATGTTGATTTCGGTCATCGGGGCTGAGACTTAGGGAATTATTCTCTTAACCGATGTCAAATAGGAACATAGCTTTTGTTTTAGTTATATCATTTGTTTATATCCCATCAACCGAATCTTCGACCTTTAGATAGGAAATCTATGAATGTAAACATGTGTTTGAGACATGTTATGTTTGATGGTTGCAAGTGGATGCAAGTGTTTGCTAGTGGTTGCTCATGGATGCATTTACACACACATTAAGCACTAGATCGGCTCAAAAACACTCTCATACTGCATATGAATGTGTGTGCATTTTTTTTATGGATGCAAAATGGGTGACTCAGCACATGGATGTTGCATATGAATGAGCGGTTGTGCACTCATATAGAAATGAAGCGTATCAAATAGTATTTCTTGAATACATAATTGGTCTCATGGCACCAACATGGTTCGCATTGAGGAGGTCAACTGAATCAGTATACCGCCTGATCTTTGAATTAGATAAGAGACATATACAAACACTTTTGCATATGTTCATACAACATTAGAAGTTTTCTAAGGAAAATGGATGCTTGTGGATGATGGTTGAGTAGATGGATGATTGGATGGTAGGACACATTCTTCTTAACTTGAAGATTTCAGGGACGAAATCCTTTAAGGAGGGGAGAATGTAACACCCCGTATTTTCTGTGAATGTATAAGTAAAAAATTAAAATATACTTAATTTTTAGGAGAAGAATTAAGGGAAATGGATTGCGCCATTGCGTTCGTCTCGAAATTCTGCTTGAGGTAGAGTCCGAGTTTGCGTAAAATGGATACCGTATGAAGAAGATATGAACGAACGAAGTTAGGCAGAAAAACCGGAAACAGGCCAGAATAAACTGGCGCACTTGTGAAGTGCGCCAGTACAAAAATACACTGGCGCACCCGCCAAGTGCGCCCATACCAATCCAGCACAGAATTCTAGAGTGTTCTGTGATGACGTGTCTTCTTCTAAGTGGCTGGATGACCTGTCTTCGAGCTGGGTGGTTCTGATGACTTCTGGACTGATCTGAAGGCTCTAAATCACCCTATTCTCCTATAAAAACACCCCCAAACCTCACTTCCTCTCCACACAATTTCATTCTGCCTATACTCTGCCTCTATAATAAATAAATAAAATAATGGCGTCGCTACTCTGCTGGAATCAAAACTAGAACTAGTGCATCTTCTTCCAAATCTGAATTAGATTAAAAGTGAACTGCTGCAACTCTTCTTCTATAATCCAATCAAGGAAAGTGCAGTCATTTTCCGGTATGAATTTTAATCATGATGTTGACATAATTTTAAAACTAAATATGAGATTATTCCCTTTTTCTATTTATCAGATCTGTTCCTCTGTTTTATTATTCTGTTTGTTCTGTATTTCTTCCTCCTTTCTTTCTTTTTGTTTGATAGCCGGGCTACCACGAGCCTGAGCCAGATCTCATAAGAGATGAACGCATAAACGCTAAATTTGGGAAGAATATTGAATGAGGCATATTTGGGCATAATTGATTTGTAACTAATTTGAGGATACAACATATGTTGTAATTTTGGACATAAATTTGATGCATATTGTATAAGACGATGTATGACTTGGAAGGAGAGGATTATTGTGACTTAGAACATATAGAACATAGGTTGAACTTAGAACATAAATCTGAGACATATAATTGGGCATGTTGTATTTAAAACATAAGGTGTATTTAACATATGTCTTGAGTTTTGAGGCATAAAGAATATTGGACAAATGACTTGGGATTTGTGGCGTAAAGTTTAACTATGAACATGTAACTGATTTGGATACATAGTACAAGTTGTAATTCAAGATCTAGATCTAGACATACTATATATATTATAGTCTGAAATTTGGAAAAAAAGAGAATTAATTTGCATTTAACTTAGGTGTAAAGATTCATATTAAGATTGGATAATTATTAAGTGTGATTACACCTAAGTAAGGTTTTTTTTTGGATATGTGACATGCATTGTAATCAATGGCTATATTTGGCAGAATTTATATGTAAGGTTTTTGGAGAATATTCTGAACTATGCAAGTTTAACTAAAAATTGGGACATATGTTATATGGTGGATTATGACCATAATTTGGGCATATAAGTTTAGGCTTACCTTATGAATTAGGCAAGATATGTGAATAGGACTTTAAGGAATGTTTAAATCGGCTAAAACTGTTATCTGCTTATTGTGTTAAATTTGCCTAATCTGCTAAACCTGTTACCTGTTTAATCTGTTGAATTGCCTAAACTGTAACATATGTTGAATCGCCTAATCTGCTAATTTTGCCTAATTTGCTAGATCTGTTGAGTTACCTAATCTGCTAAATCTGTTGAACCGCCTGAGCTGCTAAATATGTTAAATCTGTTGAAAAGCTGAATGATTGTAATTTTTGTAAAACATATTAATTTATTTAATCTGCTGCGACTTGAAAAGAAGTCAAATCTGTTAAATTGACATAATTAGTCTGATATTTGTATAATTTGTAACGGAATAAACTGGTTAAAATAAAAATGCTGAGACATGAGGTTAGACTCATGTTTGCGGTAGAAGCCTGCCCGGACCCAACCTGTAACAACCCGTATTTTCAATAACCTGTTATAACATAAATCGAGGCAGAATTTAATTCTAAAATCTGAATCAAGGGAAACGGGCTATGCAATTGCGTTCGTCTCGGAAAAATACGCGAAATAGAGTCCGAGTTTTCGAAAATCGGAGTCCGTATGACCCGATTAAGGCCTAACGAAGTTTTTAGAAAAATTCAAAGTAAAAACAGATTTCAAATTCAAGTTTGAATTTGAAAAATTAGGTCAGATTGGGCAAGGCGGGAAAGTTCCCGCCAGAGCACCCAAGTCGACAGCCCTGTCGACTTGGGAGTCGACTTGGTTGGACCCAAGTCGACAGCCCTGTCGACTTGGCTGTCGACTTGGTCCAGCCGGGATGTTTAGCCTGGTGCACCATTTAGAGATTGTGTTGAGCTTGGTGGCCAGATTCGGTTTTGAGGGCTGAGATTGGAACTAGGGTTTAATCCTATGGCCTAAAACACTTGCCTAATCTATAAATAAGACCCTAAGCTAACCCTAAATCATCATTAATCAATCCTACAACTAAACTATGGCAAAATCAATCCTCTCATGGCCTCCACTCTCTTCATACAATTCCTAAATTAATTTCTAAGTGATTTTCCATGCATACAAGTGTTTTCAAACTTGTATGAGCATCATTAGCTTGCATTCAAGTCAAGTTTCTATATTTGCATCATAAAGAAAGAGTTTTGATCATTTTGGCTCAAGGGTTTTTATGTTAGAGCTTGCATTTTGGGTTTAATTGATTTCATAAGGGCTTTGTCATATTTTTGTGACTTCTTAAGCATTGTAAACCCTATTCTACTTTCATACTTAAACTCTAAAGTTAAATGTATGATATGCAAGTTTATATGCAAGTTTACTATGCTATGATATGCAAGTTTATCATGTTGTGATATGCAAGTTTATATGCAAGTTTACTATGCTATGATATGCAAGTTTATCATGTTGTGATATGCAAGTTTATAAGCAAGTTTACTATGCTATGATATGCAAGTTTATATGCAAGTTTGATATGCAAGTTTGTCATATAATATGCAAGTTATGTTATGCAAGTTTGGGTTGAACATTTTGTTCATGCTATCATGTTATGCAAGCTTATCTTGGGTTTATGAACATAAAGCTTCATGCTTTATGCCAAAGGTTGCATTTTGGCAACATGTAAGTTATCATATCCCTTATGATAGCTTGCATGTGAGGCTAAATGCGAACTTATGGCCATCTCTACATGCCATTCATCACCATGTATCACCAATATGCTAAGTTTGGTTTTATGCATGCTTTTGAGGCCTAAAAATGTAATATGCAAGTATATGAACACATGTACATTTCATATGCCACCATGTTGAACTTGTGGCTTCAACACCTTTATGTCATGATTATGCCAAGTTCCCTCTTTCTATCCTTTATGCGCTATTGCGATATGTAAGCGATGGGATTGCGTTTGGGGTTGGGTAAACTTAAAAGACATAAAAACATAAGCTTGGGAATTTACCTATTAAGTTAGGTCTACCCATTGGGAATTTACCTATTAAGTTAGGTCTACCCAATTTCTTGAAATTTTGTAACATGTTTTGGAAACATGATGGACATGACACTTAGAAAAGATAAGTGTGACCAACTCGAGGTTGGGTTGAGTTTGTAGCGTAAACCTACCCGGAACCGACCGGCTTAACTAGTTGCTACAAACAATAGGACCCAATGTGAGAAGTTGGCCATGTTGTACCTTGAACCCGAGGTTAGACCAAGTTGTGGTGTAAAGCTACCCGGACCCGCCCGGCTTAACTAGTAACCACAACAAGGTCTAATGTGAGAGGTTAAGGCGCATTAAATTAATTAATGCCTCGTGATTAGGGTTAAGTCATGGTCCACTTAATACTTAACCAATTTGGGCTTGGTAGATTAATCAGGGTTAAGTCGTGAACTCATCGTTACACTTAACCAAGTTAATACATGATTAGCAAAAGGGTTAAACCGTACTTAACCCACTAGAAAATCCTAGCAAGGGGGGTCCACTCCAGCAGTAATCCCAAGTTTGTATCATCATGGCCCTAGGGTCTAGGTTAGGGTGTGGGGCACGAATTACTGGGGTGGAGGTAAGCGACCAATAAACGACGGCCGGGTGGTACGCCGATGTAGTTCCGGACGGACTATGGTCGTGCACGCAGTCCGTATTTGGTGAAGTCACCCATGGGTACCAGTAGATCGAGACTGTGCACTCATGTTTATGGTGTCCAGGGGTTGGCACCCTAGGGCTTGATACACCCGAAGGGTGGACCCGGCACAGTTCGACTACAATTATGTTTGGGCCGTATTGACACCAACACGTGACGAGATAGGCTTAGGGAGCCGATCGACTAGACCGTTTGGTTAGACCTTGTATTAGGGTCATTTCATGTTATTGGGCCAAAGCTTGGGCCAAGGGATCAATACTTGTTTATTCCAGTCATGTTAGTTTGCTAGTACACCTGTAGTGCAAAACCTTAAACCTGATTATGCGATGACACCTTTATCTACCTTGTTAGTTAATCACCATGCTAGTATGTTGTTATCCTTATGATCATACCTGCTTCTCATGTCAGTTAACTTTATCAGTTTACATTGATTGTAGTAGGGCTTACTCAGTCTTTTTGACTGACCTGTTTTCTTTCGCCTCTTTTCTTCCGTTCCCCCCACCCCCCCCCAGGTTCTCAGGGAGGGAATATTGGAGCTTAGCTGGATTTCTGATCACTTGCTTGTGAGATTTTAGCTCATGTACGGTCTTGACATGAAGCTAGCTATGGTTATCACTTATTTGGGGATAGTACTTATGTATTTCAGTTTTTCAGTTGATGTTGTTTTTATCTAGACTTGTTCATTTGGAAAGCTATGTTGTACCAGACTTGTTTTGAAATAGTATGAAATCTTCCGCTGTTTTATCTATGTTATTTACTCTGTTTACATATATACATATGTTCTTGTTCTGCCTTGATATATCGTTATGCATGTTTACCTAATTCAAACGCCCCTCCAAAGTCAGAGTGCTTGCAAGAGCCACCCTGGCGGAGGTGGGGTGTTACATTTGGTATCAGAGCATATGGTTTACGAGAAGGAACAAAAAGGTTTTTAGAAAAATTTTTGAAAACTATTTTCAAAACCAAGTATAAAGTATTTTCCAAAGAAAAGTCTAGTTTATTTTAAAGGCTATTCCCCAAAAAGCCATTAGCAAAATTCCTTCGTTTTTCTCCATTCTGAATCTGTCTTTTTCTTCATTTTCAGTATGGCCGATAACTTTGCTATTCCGGAGGGAGTGCACGTACCTGTTTGGTATAGGAGACTTTTGGAGGCTAGGGCGACCGAAGCCGGCCCCGCAGATGTCCCTCCTCCTCCTCCTCCAGTAGTTAATGTTCCTCCTCCTCCTCCTCCAGTAGTTAATGTTCCTCCTCCTCCTCCTCCATTAGTTAATGTTCCTCCTCCACCTGTCGCTGAGGTTCCTCTTCCTCCTCCCCCTCAGCATCCTCAAGCTGACTTCGCTAAGACTTGCAAAGATTTCAAAGCAATGGGTGGCAAGAACTTTCAAGGCACTGAGACTTTTGTAGAGGCCAGAAATTGGTTGAAAGAGACCGAGGATTTATTTGCTATCTTTGGGTTGGACGATCAGAGGAAGATCTTGTTGGCGGTTTGGCTTATGAAGGATGAAGCCGCTTATTGGTGGGAAGTCACCAATGGTACAAGGCCTGTTGAGACTTGGACTGATTTCAGGGCAAGGTTCGTGCTTAAGTTTCTATCTTCTGCTGAGGAGAATCTGCAAATGGAGAGGTTCATAACTTTGAAACAAGGAGATATGTCTGTCAAAGAATATGTGAACAAGTTCAATCAGTTAGCTCGTTTTGGCTTGGATATGGTGAATACTCCTCAGAAGAAGGCTCTTCGTTTTGCTAGAGGATTGAATGAGTTGTTGCAGGGATTGGCTATGTCACATATTCCCCATGGGGCCACGATTGAGAGTTTTGTTGATATGGCGTTACTTCAGGGAGATGTCAAGAAAGAGACCAAGATGAATGATACTCAAGCCAAGAAGACTGATTCCCAGGGAAAAGGAAATCAGGGTAATCCAAGTGGTCAAAGCAGTCAAGGCAATCAGAACAAGAACAAGAGTCAAGGCAACAAGGGGAACAACAACAAGGGCAAGAACAAGAAGGAGAAGTGCCACTATTGCGGTTCAGTTGGGCATCTTATCAAGGATTGTAAGAAGAGGAAAAGGAAGAATGGTGAATGCTTTTTCTGCGGTAAGACTGGACATTTCAGTAAGGATTGCCCGAAGAAGCAAGGGCAAGGCCAGGGTCAGACTCAGCGTGCTGGACCTTCAGGAGGGCAAGTTCATGCTCTCAATACCGCTCCAGTTCCCGATCGAGGTAGTATTTCTGTTCAGAGCCTTGTATATATTTCTGATTTTCCAGTTCGTACCTTGTTTGATTCTGGTGCATCGCATAGCTTTATCTCATCTGATCTTGTTGATAGTTTGCACCTTAGTACTAGCTTGGTAGATGATCCCGTCCGTGTCTCAAATCCTATTGGGGGTTCCGCCCATTTGTCTATGATATGTGGGGATGTGAGGATCTCTATACTGAGTGTAGAGTTCTTGTGCAGTGCTTATGTTCTTGGTTTTAGGGGATACGGATTGATATTGGGTATGGATTGGCTGTCCAGATATGGAGCCATTCTTGATTGTGAGCATAGGGTTGTGAGGCTCGTGACTCACCTCGGAAACACCCTAGAAATTTCTTGTAATCCGAGAGGTCCCGTCATGTTGTGCTATCTTGAATCACTCGACTCATCAATGGAAACTCTTCAGTCTATGAGAGTGGTTCGAGAGTATCCGGATGTTTTCGATGAAGTTAGGGGGTTGCCCCCTAAGCGAGAGATTGATTTCTGCATTTATCTGGTGGATAATGCAAAGCCGGTTTCTTTGCCCGTTCGGCACATGGCTCCGCGTGAAAGGCGGGAGCTAAGTAAGCAAGTGAAAGAGTTGCTTGAGAAGAACTTCATTAGACGAAGTATATCTGAGTGGGTAGCGCCTGTGGTATTTGCTACCAAGGCAGATGGTTCTCTCCGACTTTGTGTTGACTACCGAGAGTTAAATAAGCTGACTAAGAAGAACAGATACCCGTTACCGAGGATTGATGATCTCTTTGACCAGCTTGTCGGTGCTTCTGTTTTCTCTCAGCATGATCTTGCTACGAGATTCCATCAGCTCAGGGTAGCTGAAGATAGTATAGACAAGACTGCGTTCAGAACTCCAGATGGATTCTTCGAATGGCTTGTCATGCCGTTCGGCTTGACTAATGCACCCGCATATTTCGTGGACTTGATGAGTAGGGTGTTCAGGGAGTTCTTAAACAAGTTTGTCGTGGTCTTCGTAGATGATATTCTGATCTTCTCTAAGGATGAGGAAGAGCACGCAAGGCATCTCGTGGAGGTGATGGATACGCTTAGAGCGCATCAGTTGAAGGCCAAGTTCTCCAAGTGTCACTTTTGGAGAAGGGAAGTTAGATTCCTTGGGCATATAGTATCTAAGCAAGGCTTAGCAGTGGATCCCGCTAAGGTAGTTGCAGTTCAGGATTGGAAGACTCCAAGGAATGCAACCGAAGTGAGAAGTTTTCTGGGTCTTGCAGGCTTTTACCGGAAGTTCATCAAGGACTTCGCGAAGATTTCCGCTCCTCTCACTAAATTGACGAAGAAGAATTTAGTTTTTGCTTGGAGCATAGAATGCGAGCTTGCTTTTCAGAAGCTCAAGAGAGCCCTCACATCAGCACCTGTTCTAGCTTTGCCTGATGGAGGGAAGTTATTTACAGTATACACCGATGCATGTGGCACGGGGTTAGGAGCTGTTCTTATGCAAGAAGGAAGGGTGATATGCTTTGGCGGTAGACAACTCAAAGTACATGAGAAGAATTATCCCACTCATGACTTAGAGTTGGCAGCAATAGTATATGCACTCAAGGCTTGGCGCCATTATCTTCTGGGAGAAAGATTTGAGCTTTATACCGATCACAAGTCATTGAAGTATCTCTTTTCTCAGAAGGATCCGAATCTGAGGCAACAAAGATGGATGGAATTCTTGGCATCCTACGATTTTGAGATAGCTTATACCCCTAGCAAGGGGAATGTGGTAGCAGATGCATTGAGTAGAAAAAGGTTGACCCTAAGTCCTCTATTCGTTGAGATGAAGAATTTAGAGTATGTGGAAACCTTTGATTTCTCTTTGGCGATTGAGTCGATGACCGGTTCTTTAGCATCTCTGGAACTCAGACCTACCCTTCTTGATCAAGTTGGGGCTTCGCAGAGAGAAGACCCTCAGATAGTTGAGATTATGGATAAGTTGGTTCGAGGAGAGGCGTCTAGTCATCTCGCTCGATATTCTATTGATGATAAGGGTTGGCTGATGAGAGACGGAAGGTTATGTGTTCCAATGGTGGAAGATTTAGTAAGAAAAGTCCTTGAGGAGGCGCATCGCTCTAAGTTGACTATACATCCAGGCGGAGATAAGATGTATAAAGATATGAAGCGCATTTTCTTTTGGCCTGGGATGAAGAAGGATGTGGCGGAGTTTGTCTCTAGATGTTTCATTTGCCAGCAAGTTAAGGTCGAGTCGAAGAAGCCCGGTGGGCTATTGCATCCTCTAGACGTTCCACTATGGAAGTGGGAGAGTATTTCCATGGATTTTGTCGATGGGCTACCAAGGTCAAGGAAAGGGAATACAAGCATTTGGGTTATTGTGGATAGACTTACGAAGAGTGCTCATTTCATTCCGGTGAAGAGCAAGAGGACCGCATCTTGGCTAGCGTCTGTATATCTTCGTGAGATTGTGAGACTACATGGAGTCCCTTATAGTATAGTCAGTGACCGTGACCCAATCTTTACAAGTCAATTCTGGAATAGCTTGCAAGAAGCTATGGGCACGAGGTTGAATCTAAGTACGGCTTATCACCCACAAACGGACGGTCAAACCGAAAGGGTGAATAGGGTACTCGAGGATCTGTTGAGGCTTTGTATTCTGGATTTCGGTGGTACTTGGGAAGACCATCTTCCTCTTGTTGAGTTTGCATATAATAACAGTTATCAGGCAAGCATAGGGATGGCACCATTCGAAGCTTTATATGGGAGGCCGTGCAAGTCGCCTACATGTTGGTGGGAGACTACAGATGAGCTTATACTTGGGCCTGATATGATCAGAGATACATCCGAGAAGATCGAGTGATTCAGAGACGGATGAAAACGGCCCAAGACCGACAGAAATCCTATGCTGATAAGCGCAGAACTGATTTGGAGTTTGATGTTGGGGATATGGTTTTCGTGAAGGTTTCTCCTTTGCGGAATGTGGTCCGATTTGGAGCCGTTGGGAAGTTAGCACCGAGGTTTGTTGGACCATTCCCTATTATAGAGAGGATTGGGCAGATGGCTTATAGAGTGAAGTTGCCCGAGAAGCTTGCCGGAGTACACGATGTTTTTCATGTCTCGCATCTCCGGAAGTGTTTACATGAATCAGCAGAGGTTGTTGAGCCAAGTGTTCTGAAAGATGTGGAAGTGGAGAAAGAAGCTACCTTGAGGAGAGCCCCGATTCGTATCTTGGGGACGGAGACCAAAAAGCTAAGGAATCGAGAGGTCAAGTTGGTGAAGGTTCAATGGGGTGAAGCCGAAGAAGACGCAACTTGGGAAACCGAGGAGAAGATGCGTGGGCTTCATCCATTCCTTTTTGAGGGTACACTCCCAATCTCTTTTCTTTGTTAGCATATCTTTCTCTTTGCTATCCATGTTTATCTAGTTTATCGTGTTAATCTTGTCATGAGAACCTAGGTAGAAACCCTTTGGATGAAACATGTGTTTGAAACATGTTATGCTTGGTGGTTGCAAGTGGTTGCAAGTGTTTGCAAGTGGTTACTCGTGGATGCATTATACACGTTAGGCACTAGATCGGCTCACACACTCCTCATATTGCATATGCATGAGTGTTTATGCTTATTCATGGATGAAAATTTTTGTGTTATCACATGGATGTTGCATATGGATGTATGTTATGTGCACACATATAGATGTTATACATTATGTTAGGATTTGCATACATATGGATTCATTTCACTAACATAATTTGCATTGAGGATATTTGCATTATATAAGTACATATACACACACCTTTGCATATGTTCATACAACATTTAGAATCTTGTAAGGACAATGATTGCTCGTGGATGATGTTTTGAGTAGATGGATGTTGGATGGTAGGATACGTTCTTCCTAACTTGAAGATTTCGGGGACGAAATCCTTTAAGGAGGGGAGAATGTAACAACTCGTATTTTCAATAACCTGTTATAATGTAAATCGAGGCAGGATTTAATTCTAAAATCTGAATCAAGGGAAACAGGCTATGCCATTGCGTTCGTCTCGGAAAAATACGCGAAATATAGTCCAAGTTTTCGAAAATCAGAGTCCGTATGACCCGATTAAGGCCCAACGAAGTTTTTAGAAAAATTCAAAGTAAAAACAGATTTCAAATTCAAGTTTGAATTTGAAAAATTAGGTCAGATTGGGCTAGGCGGGAAAGTTCCCGCCAGAGCACCCAAGTCGACAGCCCTGTCGACTTGGTTGGACCCAAGTCGACAGCCCTGTCGACTTGGCTGTCGACTTGGTCCAGCCGGGCTGTTTAGCCTGGTGCACCATTTAGAGATTGTGTTGAGCTTGGGGGCCAGATTCGGTTTTGAGGGCTGAGATTGGAACTAGGGTTTAATCCTATGGCCTAAAACACTTGCCTAATCTATAAATAAGACCCTAAGCTAGCCCTAAATCATCATTAATCAATCCTACAACTAAACTATGGCAAAATCAATCCTCTCATGGCCTCCACTCTCTTCATACAATTCCTAAATAAATTTCTAAGTGATTTTCCATGCATACAAGTGTTTTCAAACTTGTATGAGCATCATTAGCTTGCATTCAAGTCAAGTTTCTATATTTGCATCATAAAGAAAGAGTTTTGATCATTTTGGCTCAAGGGTTTTTATGTTAGAGCTTGCATTTTGGGTTTAATTGATTTCATAAGGGCTTTGTCATATTTTTGTGACTTCTTAAGCATTGTAAGCCCTATTCTACTTTCATACTTAAACTCTAAAGTTAAATGTATGATATGCAAGTTTATATGCAAGTTTACTATGCTATGATATGCAAGTTTATCATGTTGTGATATGCAAGTTTATATGCAAGTTTACTATGCTATGATATGCAAGTTTATCATGTTGTGATATGCAAGTTTATATGCAAGTTTACTATGCTATGATATGCAAGTTTGTCATATAATATGCAAGTTATGTTATGCAAGTTTGGGTTGAACATTTTGTTCATGCTATCATGTTATGCAAGCTTATCTTGGGTTTATGAACATAAAGCTTCAAGCTTTATGCCAAAGGTTGCATTTTGGCAACATGTAAGTTATCATATCCCTTATGATAACTTGCATGTGAGGCTAAATGCGAACTTATGGCCATCTCTACATGCCATTCATCACCATGTATCACCAATATGCTAAGTTTGGTTTTATGCATGCTTTTGAGGCCTAAAAATGTAATATGCAAGTATATGAACACATGTACCTTTCATATGCCACCATGTTGAACTTGTGGCTTCAACACCTTTATGTCATGATTATGCCAAGTTCCCTCTTTCTATCCTTTATGCGCTATTGCGATATGTAAGCGATGGGATTGCGTTTGGGGTTGGGTAAACTTAAAAGACATAAAAACATAAGCTTGGGAATTTACCTATTAAGTTAGGTCTACCCATTGGAAATTTACCTATTAAGTTAGGTCTACCCAATTGCTTGAAATTTTGTAACATGTTTTGGAAACATGATGGACATGACACTTAGAAAAGATAAGTGTGACCAACTCGAGGTTGGGTTGAGTTTGTAGCGTAAACCTACCCGGAACCGACCGGCTTAACTAGTTGCTACAAACAATAGGACCCAATGTGAGAAGTTGGCCATGTTGTACCTTGAACCCGAGGTTAGACCAAGTTGTGGTGTAAAGCTACCCAGACCTGCCCAGCTTAACTAGTAACCACAACAAGGTCTAATGTGAGAGGTTAAGGCGCATTAAATTAATTAATGCCTCGTGATTAGGGTTAAGTCATGGTCCACTTAATACTTAACCAATTTGGGCATGTAGATTAATCAGGGTTAAGTCGTGAACTCATCGTTACACTTAACCAAGTTAATCCATGATTAGCAAGAGGGTTAAACCGTACTTAACCCACTAGAAAATCCTAGCAATGGGGGGTCCACTCCAGCAGTAATCCCAAGTTTGTATCATCATGGCCCTAGGGTCTAGGTTAGGATGTGGGGCACGAATTACTGGGCTGGAGGTAAGCGACCAATAAACGACGGCCGGGTGGTACGCCGATGTAGTTCCGGACGGACTATGGTCGTGCACGCAGTCCGTATTTGGAGAAGTCACCCATGGGTACCAGTAGATTGAGACTGTGCACTCATGTTTATGGTGTCCAGGGGTTGGCACCCTAGGGCTTGATACACCCGAAGGGTGGACCCGGCACAGTTCGACTACAATTATGTTTGGGCCGTATTGACACCAACACGTGACGAGTTAGGCTTAGGGAGCCGATCGACTAGACCGTTTGGTTAGACCTTGTATTAGGGTCGTTTCATGTTATTGGGCCAAAGCTTGGGCCAAGGAATCAATACTTGTTTATTCCAGTCATGTTAGTTTGCTAGTACACCTGTGGTGCAAAACCTTAAACCTGATTATGCGATGACACCTTTATCTACCTTGTTAGTTAATCACCATGCTAGTATGTTGTTATCCTTATGATCATACCTGCTTCTCATGTCAGTTAACTTGATCAGTTTACATTGATTGTAGTAGGGCTTACTCAGTCTTTTTGACTGACCTGTTTTCTTTCGCCTCTTTTCTTCCGTTCCCCCCCAGGTTCTCAGGGAGGGAATATTGGAGCTTAGCTGGATTTCTGATCACTTGCTTGTGGGATTTTAGCTCATGTACGTTCTTGACATGAAGCTAGCTATGGTTATCACTTATTTGGGGATAGTACTTATGTATTTCAGTTTTTCAGTTGATGTTGTTTTTATCTAGACTTGTTTATTTGGAAAGCTATGTTGTACCAGACTTGTTTTGAAATAGTATGAAATCTTCCGCTGTTTTATCTATGTTATTTACTCTGTTTACATATATACATATGTTCTTGTTCTGCCTTGATATATCATTATGCATGTTTACCTGATTCAAACGCCCCTCCAAAGTCAGAGTGCTTGCAAGAGCCACCCTGGCGGAGGTGGGGTGTTACTCAACCGGCTTAACCAGCAACCGCAAACTGCTAGTCTAATGTGAGAGGTCGTAGGCATAACTAAAATATGCTTAGACACGAGGTTAGGTCTGGCTTGTGGCAGAAGTCTGCCCGGAACCTCCCGGCTTATCCAGCGGCCACAAGCTATCGACCTAATGTGAGAGGTCTGCGCATTAATATTTAATTAATGCAAATCTGAGATAATATGATGTCTAAAACGTGTTGGGTAGATAAGGCTAAACCAACTGGACTGATGAATTAGTAAACCTATTTCGTGAGTCTGTAGGCCCAATAAAAATTTAGACAATCTGTAAGTCTGTTAAAACTATACATCTGATCCGTTAGCCTGAAAACTTGTTGACTTGATTTTCTGGTCTGTGAACTAGTTGATTCTGAACTCTGTAGGCCTAAAACTTGTAAACAAGTTAATCTGAAATCTGTTAGTCTGGGGACACAAGGTTATGAGGGAAAATACTTGTGTCAACTATTGTTTGGGACCCATATTAGTCAGTAACCCTTTCTGGTATCAAAACTATGACCCAACAGTAGGTAGGGTCCGGGCACGATTACTGAACTAATTATAAGTGGTTCATTCTGATAATGGCGAGGGGTGTTGATGGTGCGCTCCAACCGGGTCATGTACGTGCATGGATCCCGGTTTGCCTCTGAGGATGTAAGACGCTGTGACAATTGTAAATAGGTCTGTGTCATTTAAAGGTTGCCACTTTGGGGAGTGATACACCCTTCTGTGGGGCTGGCACAGGGTATTTATGTATTAGGGAGCCGATCGCTTGGGGTAGATTTAGGGTACACTTAGTTCTGTCTGTTTCCGTTGGGGTACCGTCTGTTTCTGTTGGGTGGTAACACCTGTCTGTTTCTGCGTGGTACCGTCTGTTGGGGTGGTAAAGGCCCATTTACTAGTGTACACCTAATTCTAACATTCTGTTTCTGTAGGGATTATTCTTTTTCCGTTTATGTACCTTCTGTTTGTTGGGGTGGTAAAGGCCCATTACTAGCATTTTGTTCCTGTATAGATAATTCTGTTCCGTTTCTGTTTCAGTTTGGACATTAGGGTAATGCCTAATCCTGTTATACTAGTATTAGTGCAGAGAAGTAAAATATAAGTAAGAAGCATAACTTGGGCTATATCATTCTGTTTTTTCTGTTTATCTTAAGTATACCAGTTACTCCTGTTGCTGTTGTCTCTTATCCAGCTTTATTTTCATGTCATGATATTATTATCTGTTCATATGCTGAAAGTCACTGGACTTGCCAGACTTTATGTCTGACCTTGCTTGTTTTCGCCCCTTTTCTTTCGTTCCCCCCCCCCCCAAGTTTTTAGGGTGGAAGTATAGGAGCTTGATTCGGATTTTCTCTGCTCGAAGTACCGCTTGGCCTTGGCTCTATCTTTCCATGGCAGTTTATGTTGGGGATTATGATTTTAAAAACTATGCATTCTGAAGGCTTTTGTATAAGGCCGATATTTTGTACTTGAATCCTGATATTGTGATTTGAAAAGATGTAACCAAACTTACTTCGATTTCTGTTGTAATAAAGTTATTAATTTTTCAAGTACTGTTTTATCTGTCTTGTAAATTTCTGTTCTGTCTGTTGTATATAACAATGTTGTATACACAATTATATGATTTTTGTTTGATGATAACAAACAAGTATATATTATTTTGAATGTGTTTGTTATTGTACTGTTATATCACATTACAGACATGAATATAATATTTATATTTAAATAAAATTCGTCTGTACAGAAATTCAAATATTAACACAGTATTAATATTTTTTTTCAATATTCAAACAGTACAACTATTTGTAACTCCACTATTTATACATTCACAGAATATTTGTACTTGTATATAAACAGAACAAAATAGACAAGTTCGTTTGACAACAATAAAATGATATTTTATTTCAATCAAACCTGTTTATTACAGACATCAGTACATTTCATATATACACAGCTCCTCACTGCAACACTCATACATTCATTCAGTTTACATTTCATATATATCCATTTTCACTTGTATATACAGACTCATACATTCACTGACTGACACCACACACTGTCTTCCTATCCTCAGCCTTCAGTCCAGTCATCACAGTCAGTCCAGTCATCCCTCGCTTACCTGTCACACATGAAACAGAAACACACAGTATACTGCAATAGAAATAATACTGAATATATGCAAATATAAATTTTATTTTTAAAATTTTATTTGCCTCAGATTTCTGGTGTGTTTCTCATCCTTTTTCATGACTTGATCTGATGTATATAAATAGAGCACGATACATGTATACACATACATGTGTATGTATATACACATATTACAGTGCAGGGACAAGAAAATATACACTGAATGGCTGCATATACACACGTGTATAAATATACGCGTGTGCACTGCCTCGCCAATCAGTGAGCAACTGAGGAGTAGCCACGTGGACCATCTCGACTCAGTGCTCAAATGCAAATCAGTATGCAAAAGTGATCAACTCAACAGAAGTATACATACAGCAGCATAAATGTCCAGGTGGCCATTTCCAGAAATATCGCAATCGGATTAAAGAGGGACAAGCTAAAAAGGGTAGCAAATCGAATTATTTGTTTCCAGTGCTTTTTCAAGTCATGCATTTCATATTAGGAAAAATATGTTTTTAAATGGCAACAAACAATTTTCAAATTCATCAATTCAACTCAAGCCATATCAGTCGAGCAATTCAAGGCAAGTCAAAAGAGGAAGGGTCGAGCACAATAAAATTGGTTCAGCAATAATTAGTGAAGCAATGACAAGTGCAAATAAAAATGGCCGAGCACAACTCACAGTACAAACTTGAGCATGCAAGTATACAAGTCAAAGTCAACAGCAAATTCAACAAAGTCAAATCAGTATGAAAATGGGTGTGCACATCATGTTTCAAGTGGCTCAAGTGAACAAATCAGTAGAGTGTTTAAGTACACAGAGGTGCAACCAACATCAAGAGCAAGCTAGAGTGCAAAAGTGGTCGAGCTTGCATGAATCAACTCAAACCAGCCCAAGCAAGAAACAAAATCAGTGAAGCAGCTCAAATTCAAGTACACAGCACAACTCAAAGAAAATGGCCGAGCCAAAATATTTTCAGCATAAACTCAAGTTATGGTGTAGCCAAAGCAATGATCAAGTGGTGCATGGATCAAAACAGAGCTACTACAAGCATGGGTGCATGTACTCAGGCACATACAAGTACTCGACAACATATACTCATGGTGACACAACAAATATACAGTGTGTATATTGATGCAGCTAGGTTCCAGAATTAAATCAAAAGGATCAAGGGTCATAGCATGTTTCTTCACAAACACAAGTCAACAAGGTCAAAGCAGTGAAGTGGAGTGTCAACTGTACATGGTGATCGGCATGAAGCTACAACTACACATGATCCAGTCAAACACAAATGAACACAGTGATGCAAATATGCAGCTACATGATCATATGGAGTAGCACATGCAAGCATTATAAACAACACACAAATGGAGCAAAACACAACAGTTCAGTATGAATGACTACATCAGCATAGTGGTCAAGTCAACACAGAATCATGCAAATCAATGTGGCAAAAATGCTTGGGAACTTTATATTTAATATGGCAAGAAATCAAACTATGTTTAGAGTTTTTAAGTAAACATATTTTTTGGAAAGAAGAACAAGTTTTAAAACTGCTTTCATCTTTTTTCAAAACCACAGTTTACTTCCAGAAATGGAAGTGTGATTTCAAGACAGTTTTTTTTTAATTCAAGTAAGGTAACTTTTGGCATGACAAGCAATTTTGTTTGGGACAATTTATTTCCAGAAAAATCGAACCAAACCTTTCTAGTTTTGGAATCAATCAAGTGTTTTAAATCAACAAAGGATTTTCCAAGGCAACAATTCATCAATATCGCAAAGAAAATTTCAAAGGTGCCACAAAGCATTTCAGGAAAGTCTTTTAATGCCAAGAAATCCATTTCTAAACCGAGACAGTCACAAAAGGAAATCACAAATGTTTTGTTTTGATCAAACAAATCTCGCAATCACTGTTTTTGGCAAGAATAATTCAAATCAAATTCCAGAACTTATTCAAGACAGTCCAGAAAGTCATCAAGTAAAATTTCAATCGAAGGAACCAAAAGAGGCAACGCAACAAATCAGCCATGTCATATATTGAAATCAGAGTGATTTAGGGTTTTCTATTTTTTACCCTATTTAGTCACACCAAATTCATCATCGGCAAATATAGAAGATCGAATCCCACAAAATCAGATCGAATCATTCAAGAAATCAGAGCGCAAGTTAAGGATATGAAATCCTATATAACACCACATCATCACAGGCAGTTGATGTATCAAATCCACACGCAACAGTCAAGAAATCAAAACCCACAAAATAGTTCAATTTTTTTCAACGCAAAAAATTTCAGAGAACTCACTGATTTGATCGAGCCAGAGAGCAACTCCAAGTCAGACGAGGAAAGCCATCGAAGAATCAAACTTCAGAATTATCACAACGTCAACAATCAAGCATCGATTTGGTCTGGAGCAATTGAAGAAACCCTAGTTTCTAATCGCCGCCGCCATTTTTTTTTCTCCAGAGCAAAAGCAAAAGTGATCGGGCAAATAAACAAATGGGCCGGCCAAGATAAAAAGGGGGTTTGGATTTGTTTAAAGAGGATGACCCCTTTAATATAAACTCCTTTATTTTTATTTTTATTTTTATTTTAAAAATTAGGGTTTATATTTTTGTCTTACATTCTGTTGTTTTATTTAAATTGTGTTGTAAAATCATTTCTGAACAGTTCTAGGTCTGTAAAATCTAGGGGGATTTAGTCAAGGAGTTGACTGTCAGTTTCAGAGTCTGTAAATCTGAGTTACGAGTTACAGGGTTTGTAATTCGGGAAATCTGATCTAGGGGTTTAGATCAGTCTAGGGATTTGAGCGTAGGGTTAGAATAGGAGCAGGGTTTGCGAGTGTACATGGTCTTGTATGCGGGATCTGTTCTATCACCTAGTAGAAACCTTAGAAATGCAGCAGTAGGCAGGGTTTTGCCGAAGCTGGGTATATCTGTGTGTGATTTATTTTCTGCATTTCTGTTTCTGCTATATTCTGTGATTTGTCTATTATTTTTAATATCCTGTCAGTTTTTCAATTTTATTTAAAAACTGTGAAAAACCCTATTCACCCCCCCTCTAGGGTTATTCTAGATCCATCAGCGGTATCAGAGCCTGGTAATTTCATTAAATCTAGAGTCATGGGTAACCCTTGCTGTTAGTCCACAGAGAGTCAGTCCAGTTCATCTCCAACTATTTTCACTGGAACAGATTTTTTAATTTGGAAATCCGAAATGGAATTTTATTTAAAATCTGTTTATATTAAATGTTGGGATGTTGTTATCAATGGTTTTAACATGGTAGATAAAGCTTCTAATTCTTGTGCTACACATATTCTGTATTCTCACCTTGATGATAATCAATACAGTCTGATTTCTCATTGTTTAACTGCGCAGGAAATTTGGACAGCTCTAACTACAAGATATGGAAACGACAGCAACTTCTCAAAACCCTCAACTGTCAACTCAGATTCAGATTTTTGTTCAACAGATGAATCAGCTGATAAAGACTCAACAGATGATGAGATAAGAAATTTTTCATATGAAGATCTGGTTTATTTTTGTGTTGATTTAACCAAATCTGTTGACAAACTCCAATCGAAAAATAAATCACTGAAATCTATAAATTCTGAGTTGACCAACAAGATAAATTGTTTGGAATCAAAATCGTCAAATGTCGTGAAATTTAAAAATTCTAATTGTGAAAATTGTTTGAAATTAAAAACTGATCTCGTTCATTTCAATAATAATATTCGAAGGCTTGAAGAAGAAATTTTAATTTTAAAAGATAATGAGATTGAGCTGAAAGATGCAAACAATTGTTTACAAAAGGAATTTATAAATTTCAAGGCTATCAAAAATTTCAAACATGAAAACGCTGAAAATGATAGTTTGTTGAAAACAGATCTGATTTTGAAAGAGCTTGAAATCGAAATTGAAAATTGGAAGAAACTTGAATCTGAAAGTCGAAAATATTTTGATTCTGAAATGGCTAAGTCCCAAACCAAAATCAAATTGCTTAATGATGAAAATTTGGTTTTGAAATCTGAGTTTGAAAGATGTAAGATCACTAAAAGTCGTTGTTCAGATTTAATAAAAGAAAACGATGACCTTAAAACTGAAATTCAACAACTTGAAACAATTTTATCTAAATTTTCAAATGGTGAAAAATCTTTGGATATGTTATTGAAAAACCAACTTTCTGTTGGAAATAAACGTGGTCTTGGTTTTGGGAAGAATAATGTTTTTGGAAAACAAAATTCAAATGATTTGAAAAATCCCTCAAATTGCTTTGGAAAGAACTACGTTGAAAATTTGAACTCTGAAAATTTCAAAGTTTTTTTGAATCGAAATTGTGATGAGAAATCGTTTTATAATGAACCATTTAAACAATCTTTGATCCCGAATAAAAATAAAACGATTTTGACTAAATTCAAACAGATTTGGGTTCCAAAGGGTACAAAGGTTAGTTCTGATGGTTTGTTATACAAACAGGTTTGGGTACCAAAAGTGGTAAACGTATTTCAGAGTGGTTTTACAAATTTTGTTAGACCACTTAATTCACTCAACTGCTAGGTACCAGTGAAGGCTAAGGAACTGCTGTGCTGAAAAGAAATTTGAAATCAAGATTGTCTATAATTCTGTGTCATTTACAGTTCCTTAGGCCAACATTTGTTGAGTTAGAGATTCTGCTTTACATTGGATTCTGGTATGATCTCTAAACTCACCTTTGTATATTCTCTTTGTTTTTATTGTCTGTTTTTATTCCTTCCTCTATCTCCTTCTGTTTTTGTTTTTGATTTGACACTACCATATTCTTCTTTGTCTGTACTTCTTAAACTTCCAGTTGCAGAATTCATGACCTTTTTGGAAATATGCTTTATTTGTATAAAATCATCGTGTGTTAATCATTTCTATTTCCTGAATTTAATTTTGTAAATATCTGCAATTGTTTTTGAGATTTTTTTTATTTCTGAATTCATAACAGTGTTGATGTATTCTTGTCATATCTTGAACATTGTTAATTTGAATTCTAAATATTTGAAGATCTGAATATCTAATGAAATGTCACACACCTTTGTTGTTCTGAGTTTATTCTAATTCATTTTAGAAAAGCTCAAAATATTATACTCATTACAACACTCTGTTATTTATCAGTTGTGTTCTGAGTTTATTCTAATTCGTTTTAGAA
Organism: Allium sativum; assembly: GCA_030737875.1. Taxonomy (NCBI): domain Eukaryota; kingdom Viridiplantae; phylum Streptophyta; class Magnoliopsida; order Asparagales; family Amaryllidaceae; genus Allium; species Allium sativum. The sequence continues at coordinate 579,425,844 of CM060909.1, read as the reverse complement.
AAGCTCAACATATTATACTCATTACAACACTCTGTTATTTATCAGTTGTGATAATTTCATTGATTTTCAGATTGGCTTGTATCAGTGATACATCTTGGAATTCATCTTTATTCATGATCATTATATTAAAATATGTTTGTTTGAAATCATCTGAAATTATAGATATTTTGAATATCACACACCTCTTATTTTTTTTAAATCTTGTGTGACTAATTCATTATATCCCAAAACTTTACATTGATTCATGTGATTTCAAATAAATTATCCCGATCATGAATATTTTCAAATTTGATGTAAATGACCTGAAATTTCTCTTGGGCTTGTCAGAAATAGTTTTGAGAAATTCTTGAAAATGTTTTTTTTTAAAAATGGTCTTAGAAAATCATTGTTATTTCATGATTATTTGATTTGAATATATGTTTGTTTAAAATCATTTGAAATTATTGATTTATTGGATCTCACTCATATCTTGAATCTGAAATATAACCTGGTGTGATTGATTCATTAAATCCTAATACTTTCACATTTCTTCAAATGATTTAAAATAGAGTATATTTGCAAATCTTGGATCATGAACCACCTTATGTGACCAACATCTTGACAAGTCTGTTGTGATACTGATTTCTCTGTGCTGCTCTGATGCTGTTTTTTGAAAAACGTTTGTTTTGGAATCATGCTGCTCTGATTATAAGAAATTGATTTGTAAATATTTTTTTGAGGACTGCTTGTTTTGGTATCAAAGGTTTATCGTGCTTTGATAAATAAAATTTGTGTGCTTGAGTTGCTTGCTTTGTAATTAAGTATTTTCTGTTGACTGAGGTACCATTTGTTTGCCACCGGGGTGTCATTAAAATCCTCGAGAAAGCGAGAACATTTGGCATCAGAAGCACCTTATACTTGTCTCATCCATCTGTTCTGAATTTTTACTTTGTAGAGACACCATGTGGTATCAGTTTAGAAGTGCTGCATATATTTTTTTGCTGTATATATTTTTTTGTTTCCCTCTTGTCGTGTATAGATCAGCATATTCCTCTTGTAATTGATTTTCAATTTTAAAATTATTTATTGATTATTCTTTCAGAAATTGAAATCAATATCCAAATTAAACTGTATTTATAATTCATCAAAATTATAACCAGATTTAGAAATTGTGATGAATTGTGACTGCAGTATATTTCACAACAAGAGGAGAATTTTATTTAGATTTTCATGATGGTTGAATATTTATTATAATATCTTTGAACCGGCAATTATTTCACTGCCATCTTCATTACTTATCATCCTTCTGCCATCCGTTATGATTTTATATAAATGTGGAGAGTTTAATTTTTTTTCTTAAAATCATTTTAAATAAACAGTGAAAATATTTGTGATGGAATTATGGTTATATTATTATTCAGAATTAGTGATAATTGAAAATTTTCAATAATCTCGGTACAGTTGATTATATTTCATAATATGATTAATTCAGAAATTTATTTCACAAACCATTCCTGTACCTACCACATTTCTATCATATATATTAGTTTTGTATACTGAGGAGTTTTTTTCTTTAAATGCTGAAAATAATAAATATAATTAATATATAAGTGTGTCTCTAACCTCATTTAAAAATCCAAGCTCTGGTCATGCATGGTTAAGAGACAACTTATAATTTAAGCTGCGACTGATCTCATTTAAAAATCCAAGCTCTGGTTATGCGTGGTCAGTGTGCTCTTAAATAAAAATAAAAGAAAAAGGAATAATGTGCTATAAAGTTGAAATTCTCCTTTGTGTATAAAAGCTAGCCTACCAATTCATTTTCTAATCTGTGAAATATGTTAATATTTTATGACGTATTATGATTTGCTGATTGATGGGTATTGGGATTTGAGATTATTCGATCTTGTCACTTAAATTGATTTTTTAATTATAGTCCAAATTCATCACTACTTTTGTGCTTTATTTTTATAAAAATCCTTTGAAAATAATTGGAAATGATTTGTTTTATAAAACTCTCTCCATTTATGTAAAATTCATCGTAAATTCGTCATTCTCTACAATGTGAAATATGCCACCTGTCCTCAGAATATTATGATTTTTGTTTGACTAATTGAGATTTATGATGACCGTTCTTCCTCTTAAGCTGAATTATACTTTTAGTCAATTTTCATCTGTATTTTAAAATCTGTATCCTTTTGATGATAACAAAAGGGGGAGAATGGATTAGAGATTTTGATTTATGAGTGAATATTTTATAAATATTTTTAATTTTGAAAATTCAATTCATTCTATATTCTTTACACTCATGCACAGTTATAGGGGGAGTTTCTGAAGTAGGGGGAGCATTTAAATAGGGGGAGTTCAAATATTCACGAACAAACACATTTATTATATTCAAAATCTTTTATTTGTTTGTCATCATCAAAAGGGGGAGATTGTTGTATATAACAATGTTGTATACACAATTATATGATTTTTGTTTGATGATAACAAACAAGTATATATTATTTTGAATGTGTTTGTTATTGTACTGTTATATCACATTACAGACATGAATATAATATTTATATTTAAATAAAATTCGTCTGTACAGAAATTCAAATATTAACACAGTATTAATATTTTATTTCAATATTCAAACAGTACAACTATTTGTAACTCCACTATTTATACATTCACAGAATATTTGTACTTGTATATAAACAGAACAAAATAGACAAGTTCGTTTGACAACAATAAAATGATATTTTATTTCAATCAAACCTGTTTATTACAGACATCAGTACATTTCATATATACACAGCTCCTCACTGCAACACTCATACATTCATTCAGTTTACATTTCATATATATCCATTTTCACTTGTATATACAGACTCATACATTCACTGACTGACACCACACACTGTCTTCCTATCCTCAGCCTTCAGTCCAGTCATCACAGTCAGTCCAGTCATCCCTCGCTTACCTGTCACACATGAAACAGAAACACACAGTATACTGCAATAGAAATAATACTGAATATATGCAAATATAAATTTTATTTTTAAAATTTTATTTGCCTCAGATTTCTGGTGTGTTTCTCATCCTTTTTCATGACTTGATCTGATGTATATAAATAGAGCACGATACATGTATACACATACATGTGTATGTATATACACATATTACAGTGCAGGGACAAGAAAATATACACTGAATGGCTGCATATACACACATGTATAAATATACGCGTGTGCACTGCCTCGCCAATCAGTGAGCAACTGAGGAGTAGCCACGTGGACCATCTCGACTCAGTGCTCAAATGAAAATCAGTATGCAAAAGTGATCAACTCAACAGAAGTATACATACAGCAGCATAAATGTCCAGGTGGCCATTTCCAGAAATATCGCAATCGGATTAAAGAGGGACAAGCTAAAAAGGGTAGCAAATCGAATTATTTGTTTCCAGTGCTTTTTCAAGTCATGCATTTCATATCAGGAAAAATATGTTTTTAAATGGCAACAAACAATTTTCAAATTCATCAATTCAACTCAAGCCATATCAGTCGAGCAATTCAAGGCAAGTCAAAAGAGGAAGGGTCGAGCACAATAAAATTGGTTCAGCAATAATTAGTGAAGCAATGACAAGTGCAAATAAAAATGGCCGAGCACAACTCACAGTACAAACTTGAGCATGCAAGTATACAAGTCAAAGTCAACAGCAAATTCAACAAAGTCAAATCAGTATGAAAATGGGTGTGCACGTCATGTTTCAAGTGGCTCAAGTGAACAAATCAGTAGAGTGTTTAAGTACACAGAGGTGCAACCAACATCAAGAGCAAGCTAGAGTGCAAAAGTGGTCGAGCTTGCATGAATCAACTCAAACCAGCCCAAGCAAGAAACAAAATCAGTGAAGCAGCTCAAATTCAAGTACACAGCACAACTCAAAGAAAATGGCTGAGCCAAAATATTTTCAGCATAAACTCAAGTTATGGTGTAGCCAAAGCAATGATCAAGTGGTGCATGGATCAAAACAGAGCTACTACAAGCATGGGTGCATGTACTCAGGCACATACAAGTACTCGACAACATATACTCATGGTGACACAACAAATATACAGTGTGTATATTGATGCAGCTAGGTTCCAGAATTAAATCAAAAGGATCAAGGGTCATAGCATGTTTCTTCACAAACACAAGTCAACAAGGTCAAAGCAGTGAAGTGGAGTGTCAACTGTACATGGTGATCGGCATGAAGCTACAACTACACATGATCCAGTCAAACACAAATGAACACAGTGATGCAAATATGCAGCTACATGATCATATGGAGTAGCACATGCAAGCAGTATAAACAACACACAAATGGAGCAAAACACAACAGTTCAGTATGAATGACTACATCAGCATAGTGGTCAAGTCAACACAGAATCATGCAAATCAATGTGGCAAAAATGCTTGGGAACTTTATATTTAATATGGCAAGAAATCAAACTGTGTTTAGAGTTTTTAAGTAAACATATTTTTTGGAAAGAAGAACAAGTTTTAAAACTGCTTTCATCTTTTTTCAAAACCACAGTTTACTTCCAGAAATGGAAGTGTGATTTCAAGACAGTTTTTTTTTAATTCAAGTAAGGTAACTTTTGGCATGACAAGCAATTTTGTTTGGGACAATTTATTTCCAGAAAAATCGAACCAAACCTTTCTAGTTTTGGAATCAATCAAGTGTTTTAAATCAACAAAGGATTTTCCAAGGCAACAATTCATCAATATCGCAAAGAAAATTTCAAAGGTGCCACAAAGCATTTCAGGAAAGTCTTTTAATGCCAAGAAATCCATTTCTAAACCGAGACAGTCACAAAAGGAAATCACAAATGTTTTGTTTTGATCAAACAAATCTCGCAATCACTTTTTTTGGCAAGAATAATTCAAATCAAATTCCAGAACTTATTCAAGACAGTCCAGAAAGTCATCAAGTAAAATTTCAATCGAAGGAACCAAAAGAGGCAACGCAACAAATCAGCCATGTCATATATTGAAATCAGAGTGATTTAGGGTTTTCTATTTTTTACCCTATTTAGTCACACCAAATTCATCATCGGCAAATATAGAAGATCGAATCCCACAAAATCAGATCGAATCATTCAAGAAATCAGAGCGCAAGTTAAGGATATGAAATCCTATATAACACCACATCATCACAGGCAGTTGATGTATCAAATCCACACGCAACAGTCAAGAAATCAAAACCCACAAAATAGTTCAATTTTTTTCAACGCAAAAAATTTCAGAGAACTCACTGATTTGATCGAGCCAGAGAGCAACTCCAAGTCAGACGAGGAAAGCCATCGAAGAATCAAACTTCAGAATTATCACAACGTCAACAATCAAGCATCGATTTGGTCTGGAGCAATTGAAGAAACCCTAGTTTCTAATCGCCGCCGCCATTTTTTTTTCTCCAGAGCAAAAGCAAAAGTGATCGGGCAAATAAACAAATGGGCCGGCCAAGATAAAAAGGGGGTTTGGATTTGTTTAAAGAGGATGACCCCTTTAATATAAACTCCTTTATTTTTATTTTTATTTTAAAAATTAGGGTTTATATTTTTGTCTTACATTCTGTTGTTTTATTTAAATTGTGTTGTAAAATCATTTCTGAACAGTTCTAGGTCTGTAAAATCTAGGGGGATTTAGTCAAGGAGTTGACTGTCAGTTTCAGAGTCTGTAAATCTGAGTTACGAGTTACAGGGTTTGTAATTCGGGAAATCTGATCTAGGGGTTTAGATCAGTCTAGGGATTTGAGCGTAGGGTTAGAATAGGAGCAGGGTTTGCGAGTGCACATGGTCTTGTATGCGGGATCTGTTCTATCACCTAGTAGAAACCTTAGAAATGCAGCAGTAGGCAGGGTTTTGCCGAAGCTGGGTATATCTGTGTGTGATTTATTTTCTGCATTTCTGTTTCTGCTATATTCTGTGATTTGTCTATTATTTTTAATATCCTGTCAGTTTTTCAATTTTATTTAAAAACTGTGAAAAACCCTATTCACCCCCCCCCCCCTCTAGGGTTATTCTAGATCCATCACTGTCTACTAAAATGCTCCATCAAAGGTAAGGCATTCCCTTTGTGAGTGACCTTAACGGAGGTGGGGTGTTACAAAATACTTACTTGCCCTCTAATGCCTACTAGTCACCACTAGTCCTAGCTGTTTACCAATAATTATTTCAAGCAACACCCTAGCTTTTCAACGCTTATGCATTCTATGGGAACTTACTATTATTCCAAGATAATTCTTGCTATTTTCTTCATAGCCTTAAATATTTTTCCTGCCTTTCCAAGGCTCTAATCCTTACCTACTCCGTACTTTTTTAAACATGGTTTTTTGCCTTTTCATTTCACTTTTCTTCTAAAAGTGTCAAAACTTTATTTTCCTCATCAACACTTACTTTTTCCAAATCATAAAACATGTCATTCAAAAAAAATAAATATAGCACCTGTTTTCCTGTTTTAGTTGAAAGACTAGAAGGCCTAACTGAAACTAAACTTTGATCAAATTATTAAATAAGCTAAGAAAAGAGAAATGGTACAACTAAAAAGGAAACAACAAATTCGGTTAAGCAACAAACATGACAATTCGAGAAAAATGGAAAAATTATGAGAATAGATGGATAAGAATAAAAATTTCTAAGATAAGACGAAAAAGAAAATCTGTAACAAACAAAATTTTCTTATGTGGGTTGTGCTTGAATTAAAAAACGCGGGATCTTTATAGGATAGTTTCATAAATCCAAAGTATGGTTGGAAAAAGGTAATTAAAAGAAAAACGGAAGATGTGAAGTTTTCCGTTTTCTACCATTTTATAACATAAGAAATCGAATTTAGAAAATTAGATTTTTCTGAAATTCAAAAAATTAAGTTGCTTGGTAGAGTTTTGGATGCCAAAAAAAAGAAGGATGACTACGCTCTCGCTTAGAAAGAGTGTGGGAATTTTTTGATGAAAAAGCGTCTTTGGTCTTCAAAATATTGCATTCATGTAGAACTAGCCAGTATATTTAGGATGTGAGCATCATATTTTTAAAGAATTTTTAAAATTCACATACACATAGGAGGTACCGCTTAGGAATACATGTATTATTATGTTGTATTTCACTATGCACAATGTTTGCAAAATTTCGATGTACACATGATGGATGTATATTATGCGAGGGGTTAACTGATTTTTACCCTTATCAAATTTCGGGGGCGAAATTTCCTAAGGGTGGGAGAATGTAACACCCCGCATTTTTAAGATAATAAAACATGATTAACTTAATTAAATAATGAGAAATAAGTAAAATGGACTACGCCATTGCGTCCATCTTGGAATTCTGGTCAAGATAAACCCCTGGTTTGCGTAAAACGGACATCGTATGAAGAAGTCATTAAGCCTAAAAATTTGTATACGCACAAGAGAAATATATATATACACACAAACAAATAAAAATACAAAATAAATAATAAAATAAGGATTGCATGTAATAAATACATGTACTGAAAAAAAATGTAATGCATGCATTGAAAGAAAGAAAGGATTAGTTGCATGTGGTGTAAATATGTTGCATGCGCTAATTTACAAACATAGTGCATTAATATTAAAAGAGAAATAAAAGAAAAAGATTCATGCAATGGCTTAATTTAAATATTGTAACAAGCATGAAAAAGAGAATTAAGGAGAGAACAATAATTATCATTGTTCTAAGACTTGTTAATAAAAGCCTTAGTAGTCCAGCTGGTTATAACATGTGACTTGCATACAAGAGGTACATAGTTTGATCCCTGTCAGCGCCATATTTTTGTTTTAAGGCAAATGGCTAAAGAATCAAATAGCGGTGCAATATCGTTTGAATTTTGAAAACAAAATAAAAGTTGTGCGCATATATATATATATATATATATATATATATATATATATATATATATGCACGTAAAATGGTCGTTAGAAGAATTGTATACGTATAAGAAGAATATATGTGAATATAACAACTAAATAAATTCTAGAAATTCAAAAGTTCAAAAATCAAATTTCTGCGCCAAAACAATTCAAACATTCGAAATTCAAACTATTGCGCCTAATTAGAACATTTAATTGGTAGGAAGTGACAATCATGCCTTGTTGGATTTATTCTATTGGTCCAATTCAAAATTATTGTTGACGTGGCAACTTCCTATTGGTTATATGACATGAAGAGAATAGATTTCATCAGAAAAAATAGACAATTAGCATTAATTTAAGCTTAATATATAAAGGACCATATTGCTCTCCATTCTCATTTGTTGTTTCTTCACTCTCTTCTTCTTCCTCCATATAATTTCTGAATAAAATTATTAATTATAATATTGGAGCGTTGTCTAAATGAAGATTAAAAAAAGAAAAGAAAATTTATCTTCAATAACGACAAATTCAAAAAATAAGGCATTTTCAACTGCAACAACAGTACAAACTCATGACTCTCTATCTGCAACCAACCCAAAGAGATTCTTTTCTAGATCGGCATATCAAGGTGAGTGGATTTAAGTTATCACTTCTGATAATGATATATTATCGTTTAATATTCCCCGTTATTATACGATGTGAATTTGCTAGAATAATTAAAAAGCATTGAAATGTTATATATGATATGTTGAAATATGTTATGTTGAAATGTTTAAACATATGTTGAAAAGATTAAAGTGACGAATATGACATGTTGGAATATTAATATGTTAAGATATTAATTGTTGGAAAAATTCATATGTTGATTTGCAAACTTGTCAAAATATGTGTAACTATTACTGTTATAATTACATGGTTCACTTGTGGCATATTATTAGGTGTAGAATTGAGAAAATGACATGTTAACTTATTAGATTTGAACAATTACATGATTAAACGATTACATATCAGAATAGAAATTATTGTATGTTAGAAAGAACATGCGACATAAAATAGGCATAATATGATGACATGTAAAATAGGTTGCGGTAAAAATGTAAAAAGAATAATATGCCTAAATTTACAGTAAATAGGAAACTGTAACCGCACTTAGACACGAGGTTAGATTACACTTATGGTAGAAGTCTGCCTGTAACCACCCGACATGAGTGGATTTAAGTTATCAGTTTTGATAATGATATATTATCGTTTAACATTCCCCATTATTATACGATGTGAATTTGCTAGAATAATTAAAAGCATTGAAATATTATATATGATATGTTGAAATATGAAAATATGTTGAAAAGATTAAAGTGACGAATATGACATGTTTGAATATTAATATGTTAAGATACTAATATGTTGGAAAAATTCATATGTTGAAATGCAAACTTGTCAAAATATGTGTAACTATTACTGTTGTAATTACATGATTCACTTATGGCATATTATTAGTTGTAGAATTAAGAAAATGACATGTTAACTTATTAGATTTGAACAATTACATGATTAAACGATTACATGTCAGAATAGAAATTATTGTATGTTAGAATGAACATGCCACATAAAATAGGCATAATATGATGACATGTAAAATAGGTTGCGGTAAAAATATAAAAAGAATAATATGCCTAAATTTACAGTAAACAGGAAACTGTAACCGCACTTAGACACGAGAATAGATTACACTTATGGTAGAAGTCTGCCCGGAACTGCCCGGCATATCCATCATCCACAAGTGATAAATCTAATGCGAGGTGTCTAAATGCATAAATAAAACATGTAATGGTACTAGGACATGAGGCTAAGTCAACTTGTGGAAGAAGTCTGCCTAGAACCACCCGGCAAATCCAGCATCCACAAGTGTAGGCTTAATGTAGGAGGTCTAGCAAAATATATATATACACACACATATATACATAAATACATATATATAAGGATTGGAATGAACAGGGAATGATAAAAACCTATTATAAATAAATTACATTAATGAGGATGTTATATAATAGGTAGACCTATCCTAGGGACAAGCGGATATTATAACTTAGGTTATAATAAAATAGTGAGAAAATGAGATAACTTGTGTAATGAGATAAGTGGTACTTAATTGTAAATTAAGTAACAAGTAAATAGGGGAAAATTTATGAAATGAAAGTTGTACTTAATTATAAATTAAGTAATTTGAAAACTTGAAAATCTGAAATATGCTGATTAGAATAACATGTTAAGGTTTGTCCTAGGGACAAAAAGGAAATTATAATATAGGTTATAGAAAGGAGACTTATTAGTGAATCTTAGTTATGAAAACAAAGTTAATAAGTAAACAACGATAAGTTGTCGTGATAGGGTAAGTTGGAATTATGATTAAATAGGAAAGAATGAGGCAAACTTATGAAATGAAATAAGTTATATTTAATCATAATTAATAAGAGACATGTTAACAGAAAACATGTGAATTGAGATATACTTAATTACATATTAAGTAGAACATGTTATTGTAACTATGAAATCAAACAAGAATGTAAGGGGATTGTGGATTACAGACCTTGGATCACAATCTATAGAATAACATGTTGTGGGCTTATTAATAAACTTAAATGTGTTAAGTTATATGACTGAAATTAATAAGCAAGAGAACTTGGTAACTTGAATAAGAAGTCAATCTAAATGGGAATAACTGAGGTAAATGGAAACCTGATGAGGTAAAGCAAGCGGATAAAAGAATGTTTAAACATAGGATCTAATGACATATTAGACTGAGGCGTTTGGACCAGTCCGTACGCTTGAAGGTGAACAACCCAACGGGGTAGATTATCATAGTATCATGTGGCATGAAGGGAGCGCACATTGGTTTGATTATTCTGTCGGCTCCGAAGGACTGGAACGTGAAGCACGCGATTTCTTGAGATACGTAAGGTTCTCTTGGTAGTCCTTTGTGTTGTGGAAAATGTTTAGGTTGTGCACGCAGGGGTTGGGTCTGCGCGTAACTACCAGGTGGGTGGGCCTTAACTGCAAAAGTAGCTTTGCAGTCAGAATGTTGTGACATGGTGACACTAGGGTGATTCGGCGGTCGCCTCAACAGGGAGGCAGAGGTCAGGACCAATAGAGATAGTAGATCATCGGGTACCCGTCATCGACAGCTGTGAGCTGCAGAAAGACTAGAGCTAAACTTCATAGACCATTAACCTTTCACTATCGGGGTGCGGTGGTTGAGGGGAGACGCCAACTGGGTGTTTAGATTGTTTGTTAGGGGCAAGTCGCTTAGCTCTTGTAGTCTTTACTAGTTGAGGGAGGGGCCAAGGTGGAGCCATAGCCACCATGAAAAAAAACAAAGCTGATGGATATCTGTATTTTGAGGCCCCTAAAGGCAGGTTTATACGGATATGGAAAAGGTCCCGACCAAGTTCCGTGTTTCTTGTATAGCCCTGCCATGGAACTCGGTGCACATTATGTGTAGTTAAGGCATCGAATACGGTTGATACATATGTGGGAAAGTCTAGATACACGCATGTCGGCTCTGGGTGGTTTATCGTAGACTTAAGGGCATTACTCTGGTATGGAATCTGATTTAATCGAAGGTGGCAGACCATACGCTTAAGCAGCACAGTAATGACATATATATGAGGAACATAACAATGTTATGTAGAGATTCGTACCTTACTCCGATGTAGGATGAGGGGCAGTGTTTATTTCTATGTCATTTCGGTGGAAACCGTGCGAGTGGGGTAGCATGGGGTGTACCTCAATATGGGGGGAGGGGGTAGCTAATTATATACTGTATTAGGTTAATCCATGGGGAAGTAAATGGGCACGACGTGTGTGTAAGCCTTGAGTGCTGTTAACCCAAGTAACCTAATAAACAAGAAAATGTGATTGAATGGTGTATGTATGATTATCCAAAGTGTATAATTTAAATCTAGTCACCAGAACTTGTGTTCTGACCCATTCCTCATAACATTCTCGCAGGTTAGATTTGTGGAGGAGACATGGTAGCTGTGGATACTGGTTAGGTAGTATTATTAATATGGTAAGGCTATACTTTGATTATATTATATTTTATCCTTTCCGCTGTGAGATATTTTCTGAGCTCTAACATATTTTATGTCTCTGTCTTTTCTGCAGGATACCAGAGCAAACCAACACGAGTTTCGATAGATAAGAATTTAAAAAAAAATCGGTCTGTCGGAATTCGGGTTGTTACATCTGGTATCAAATCATTAAGACGATACATCTGGTACCCAAAAACTTGGTATCGGAGCTGAAGGTTACCAGATCGGATAGATATTTTGGAAATTGTTTTCAAAAAGGTTTTAAAAGGACGCATTTTCAAAAGAAAAGTCAGTTTTGAAAAATATATTCCCCAAAGCCATATGTAATATCTTTCAATTCTCCGCTTAATTCCTTTTTCCTTTTGTTTGAGGAAACTGATTCTTCCCGAAAGGTGTCCCCATTGCGGCATGGTTACGTAGGCATGTTAAAACTATGACACATGTCGAAGGGCAATGAAGTGCCTAACCTCCATCTGTAGTCGCATTACTTTCACCTGTGGCTAATTTTGTCGGGCTTCGTAAGGATTTCCGTGCGATGGAGGCAGCATTAGAGAGACTTGTTAGCTTGTTACACAGGGACGGTAAAAAGAAGAATAAGGGAGTTAGGGATAAGGAGTACATCCCAAGGATGAGAAATATGTTGGCCTAGGAACGGAACATAGATAAAGTTCAAATAAAGGCAAGAATAAATGTCATGGGCACATGGATCATTTGGTCAAGTAATGCAGAAGAAGGAAGAATGCATGTTTCAATTGTGGAGAGGTCGGACACTTTTCTAAGGAGTTCCCAAAGAAGCAAGGACAAGGTCATAGGGCCCCGACAAATCATAGGCAAATGAGACGTACCACCAATAGGGTTTAAGACAACCACGGGATCCACTACCATACTAGTACTAAGGTGCATAGACTCAACCAAAGAATCAGATATAAATGAATGCGAAGCGCCAGAATCAAAAAGAGTTCTAATAGGATGATCGGAAAGAGAAATCAAACATTCCACGGAAATTTTCATACCTCGATCTGGAGCATTGATCGCGAGAGCATGCACTTGCCCTCCAGAAGCTCCTGTCCTTTCACCTTGTCCTTGCTTCTTTGGGAACTCCTTAGAAAAGTGTCCAACCTTTCCACAACTGAAGCACGTATTCTTCCTTCTTTTGCAGTCCTTGATCAAATGACCCTCGCATCCGCAATTATGGCACTTCCTCTTATCCTTAGCCCTGTCATTCTTTCCTCCTTTCTTTTGTTGTTGCTGTTATTGACCCTTCTTGGGCCATACTTTCCTATTTTGTGTTCCCTCAACCGTAATTCTTTCTTGTCAACTTTATCTTCCTTATGCATCAAGTCCATATCAGCGAGCCTTTTAAAAGTTGCTCCCATTGGAATATGAGACATAGCTAACCCATGAAGGGGTTCATTCAGTCCTCTAGCAAACCGCAAAGCTTTCTTATGTGGAGTATCCACTAGCTCTAGCCCAAATCTCGCTAGTTGGTAGGACCATTTCCCATAACAGAAAGGATTGGCCAAGTGTCCTGTAGAGTAAAGCTACCAGAGAGACTGTCCAGTGTTCATGATGTTTTCCACGTTTCTCATTTGCGGAAGTGCTTGCATGATACTACAGAAGTAGTTGCGCCGAGTATGTTGGAAGAAGTAGAGGTAGAACGGGAGGCGACAGTTAGGCGAGTTCTTACTCGTATTCTTGGATCAGATTTTAAGAAACTACGCAACCGAGAAGTCAAGTTAATGAAGGTTCAGTGGGGAGACAACCCAAAGCATGCAACTTGGGAGACCGAAGACAAGATTCATGCTTTGTACCCTTTTCTTTTCGAGGGTATGTTCTTAACTTCCATTACAAAGCTTTTATTTATACTTGTTTCTATCATTTGAGTATTTCCTATCGATCAAATTTTCGACTTTTAGGTAGGAAACCCATGGATGTGAACACATGCTTGAGACATGTTGTGTTTGATGGATATAAGTGGATACCAGTGTTTGCTAGTGGTTGCCTATGGATACATATACACACATATTGGGCACTAGATCGGCTCAATCACTCACATACTGCATATGGATGTGTGTGCATTTTTCTTTCTTTTTATGGATGAAAATGGATGTATCATCACATGAATATTGAATTTGGATGGATGATTGTGCACACATATAGAACTTACAAGTTATAATAGGATTATTTGCATACATGTTGGAGTCATTGCACTAACATACATTGCATTAAGGAGGTCGACTGAATCAGTAGATCGCCTGATCTTTGCATTAGTATCGAGACATATACACACACTTTTTCATATGTTCATATAAGAATTATAAATCCTTTAAGGACAATGGATGCAATGACCCGAAAATCCACCTCGTGGGAAATCGCCAGATACGCTAACTTTGGGCATACAACACATCAGAACAGACAACATAAGACTTTTATAAACATCGTAATAATGTAACATCAGAGTTCAAAATATCAGAGTACATCGAATATAATACAACGGAAGATAATTTACAATAAACTTAATACAGTACAGCGGAACAATTTAACTAACACAGCGGAAGACTATAAACGCTCTGGACACAACTTTAAGCTTCGACCCAGAATCCTGCTCAAATAAGAAATATCTGCAAAACAAGCCACTCGACTGCCCATGTGGAAAAGTGGGCACCCGAGTTTGCAAAGTGAAACAAACTATGAGTTAGTCATGGGACTGGTATAAGAAATCTTACTTAACCTATTTAATAATAATAAGGCTAATCACAGGACCACGCCGCTAACGCGAAACGGGTTTACTCCATTAGATTGCCAGTGCAAGAAATAAAGTAAATCGTTAGACAACGCCATGCTTTTTAGGAAAATGAAACCATTATAAGATCAAGTCCCATCACACAATGCAACGCAAACCGGAGGATAGAGTTTTACCTTACAATGGTCAAAGATGTTTGATATGATAAAACGGATTTGATATTATTATTAGTGTATATATATTTTCAAAAACATTTCAATCATAATATATCAATTATAGACGGCATAACTACCATATACTACGTCGCCACACTAGTTATACAATCAAAACCGCATGTGTCATATTGGAAGTTGGATTTCCATCATGAACCAAGGCAAGGGATCATCCTTACCGAATTCGAGACAATCTAGCCCATGTCTCAGGATCAGTCGCAACTGCACCTTGGATCTTCAGGGCCGATCCACAAATACTTTAGTGGATTAGTAATGCCTGAACAATACGTTTCTCCGTCCTATGGGGTGTAAATAAAGAGCCACTAGGGACTCGAATCTGAGGCGTCTCATTCCATCATCCACATAAGTAAAAATGCCCGGGCTTGTAAACACTGACACCACTCCTAGCTAGAAAGAAACGTATGTCCTCCCTGCAGTCCTCTCCCGTTTCTGGTTCATACCGGGGTGCGAGGCTCGCGTAGTAACGCTATACACAAAGCTATGCCTAAATAAGCTGTGCTTTGATCATCAACCACAAGACTCTGCTTTTCAAAAAAAGCCTTGATCATTTGCATCTTAGCATGCCACGTTGTCAATCCATACCATATCATTGATTTCTGCCAATATATATCCTCTAAGCTCGTACGTCTAAGAGAAGGGTGTTAAGCAAGAGAATAAATTATCCGCCACCAAACTTATATATATTTAGCAGGGATCAACGAAAGCAGCATAAAGGAATACAACGTCAGACATACCATCCATTTGCAAATCCGTTCTGGTCTGAACGAAACTGGAGACACCTTATTCCTCGTCCCATATGTCCAATACAGGAGAGAGGTTCTGTAACAACCCGCATTCTACGCATCGGAGGATCGTAGAATATTTATTTCTTTCCCATATGAATTCGTATGGTCATGTAACTTTGGGAAACAACTATTAGAGTCATTTCGCATTTTCATGATTTTTGCTAATTTTTAAATGACCGTTTTGCCCCTAGCTGATCTTGCTTCGGCCATAACTTTTGATTGGAAAGGAATTTTGACCTGAAACCACATCCATTGGCTCCAGATGATGGTTTACCTTTCCGTAGAGTGGTCACATGTGAAAAACAGATTTACCGTTTGGGAGATATGGCTGAAATAAGGTTTGGAAGGTGAAAAAACTGCTTAACCGGGCCAAATAGGGTGATTAGTGAATGGGCCCATAACCCATTTCGGGATTAGGGTTATGGGGAGGCTGAAATGAGTTAGGGTTTCATTTCATTTCAGTTTTCTAGCCTCCACTTACCTCTAAGAAACCCTAAAAATGGCCTCCAACCTCTAAATCACCTCCAAATCACTTTCTACTTGAAGATTGGGCTTAGCAACATCAAATCAAGGCGGATCAACACCAAATCAAGATTAGAGCTTCTGTTTTGCATTAGGATCTTCACCAAATCAGAGATTTATTTCATATCTAAGTTTTGTTTGAGGCTAAGGTGAGTAATTTGCATAGTTCCTCACTAATTATGGTTAATTAGGGGTGATTAGTGATAATTAGCGAATTTATACATTAATAAATTCTGGAAAAATGTTTATAAATTCTTAAATGATGTTTTAGACCTCTGATATGAATTTGGGTTAATTTGGTTAAGTTTTGCTAATCCTATTATTAGTTTCACCTAAATATGCTTAAGGGAAAATATGAGGTTTTGGCTATGTTTGATCCATTTTAACCTATCATATTGATGTTTTGGTGTTTGAGGTCACTTGTACATGTTGCTATGACTGTATGGTATACTTTGTGATTTTTTAGAATAGCTAGAATGGTCGAAAACGCCGTCGAGAGGCGTATAAACAGTGGCTGGAAAGTTGCAGGAAATTGCAGGTAGGATCGGATCGGACCCCCTTACCCGACCCGAACCGATCGTGGGCACATGCCACAATCCGAACCAAGGACCACGATCCGATGGGAAGCAGAGCTCGAGTCCGAACCGCGCCAGTAGTCCTGACCCGATCCGCCCATGAAGGGTGAGCACGATACGTTGACCTGAAGAAGTGCTTTTCGACCCGAACCGCTTGAAGGACCACGATCCGAACCGGCGATGGCAACTGGACTTGGAGACCAGACCCGACCCACTAGGGTGATGACGATCTGAACCATGGCGTGCTGAAGACCCAGATCCGATCCATTGAAAGATGATAAAGGCCGAACCGATCCAGTGATGACCAATAACCCGAGATGCAAAGGTAGTCCAAAGGGAAGTTAGAGCTCAGGGTCCATTTGAGGATCAATGAGTTCACTTCATGGTTGGGCTTTGCTGCGGGACGTGTGCTAAGGAGTTGTCGACGTTCATAACTTCGATTCACCATGAATGATAAGGACTACGTTATCAGTACAGTAGAGTCACTATGACTCGAGGGGAAAAGTGATCGTAGTAAGACTATGAGCCAGTGCAGTAGAGTCGTCATGACTCGAGGGGCAAAATGGACATAGGAAAGGATTAGTAGGGCTATGAGCCAGCGCAGATGGGGTGAACAACCCCATGGGGCAAGTGGACATAGTAAAGGATTGGTAAGGCTATGAGCCAGCGCAGATGGGGTGAATAACTCCATGGGGCAAGTGGACATAGCGAAGGATTAGTGGCTATGTATCAGTGCAGTGAAGTCATTTATGACTTCATGGGGCAAGGTGATCATAGCAAAGTATTGAGGTGATCGAAGTGGTGAATATCGTATGCTTTACGCACTGAGTGAGAGATGTGAGGATGGTTGCTATGCTTGATTGTTTACCATTACTAGGACATGCACACCCCCACCCCCGTTATCTTTGCACCATTTGAAATGTCACCTTGGAATGTTGTACAGTATGTAGTGCTAACTCTTTGGTTGCAAGTCCAGGTTCAGGTTTGGTTTAGTATACCTGTTATTGTTTTGTTTAGATGCTTATCACTCATACCAGACTTTTTGTCTGACCTAGAGTTTTATGTCTCTTCTTATTACTCTGGGTGCTCACACGAGCAGACTAGAGACAGGTTAGCTGGTGATGCGCGAGCAGCTGATTCGGAGGCGAGCAGGAGGCTTCCACGTATGATATATAGATATTCTCCCTGTGTCGTTGGTGGTCACTACTTGGGCATTAGTAGTGTACCTTCTTTATCTTGCTTTTGCTTTAGAGTCGGTATTTTAAAAGTTATAATAAGCTGTATTTTGGATTTCCGCTGCTATGATGCTTAGTTCTAGTTTTCAGCTTATGCACTGTCTCACCTGTTTTATGTCAAGTATGCTGTTATTATATTTTGTTCTATGCGCTGTGAGACATTCTACAGGTTCTTTGTTGATTCTTCGTCTTCTTTCTTTTCTTTTGACGACCGTCCCGTGCTAGCTGGACATGTGTACAGCGCACCTTTGGAGTAAATGTCGGTTGGTGCGGGGTGGGCCATCACATTTGGTATTAGAGCTCTAGGTTGCGTAGTTAACCTAGGGAAAGACACTAGGAAGAGATAGTACGTATATGAGAGCGCGTATTTGTGATTACTTTGGTTTTCAAAAGCTATATATATACTACTATTAGTATAAGGATGAAGTCGTACTGCATTGGCACCACTATGGAGATGGTTAATCGTTTCCTCTTTATAGATTTGACGATGAGCCGAGGATTGAGGGGTGCTGGCAGGGGAGCCAACAATGGGAATGCTCCTGACATGAGGGCTATGTTCACTGACCTCATGAGAGATATGCTCAGGGATATTCAGAGGGCGGCTCCTAATGTTGCTAATGATGGTGGTGTAGCCGTGCAGGCGCCTAGGGTCGATTTCGCCATGCTGAGTAAGGATTACACTAACCTTGGTGGAAATCCGTTCCACGGAACGGAGTCAGCTACAGAAGATCAAGATTGGTTGGATAGTTGTGATCGTATCTTCGAAGACTTGGGTATCGAGGATGCGATGAAGAGAATGCTAGCATCCCGTCAACTGCAAGGACGAGCTATGAATTGGTGGATCGCTATTAAGGAAGCTACTCCAGGGAATCTAGTTACTTGGAATCAGTTTAGGACTCGTTTCAGCGAAAAGTTCATTCCAGCTGCTCATAAATTAGAATTGTTCATGAAGTTCGTGGAGCTTAAGCAGAATGGTAGGGCAGTCTCGGAGTATATTGCTGAATTCAACACTTTGTCGAAGTATGGATTTTCGTTGATTGATACTGCGGAGAAGAACGAGAAGTTCATAGCTGGTTTAGATGGGTACTTGGGGGAAAGACTTGTAAACCATATAGATGAGACATTCGAGTCTATTGTAGGAAAGGCGTTAAGTTCAGAGAGACTTTCCCCTAAGTTGAAGACTGAGGTTGCTATTGCATCTACAGAGGATCCAAAGCCGCAAGCAGGCGGAGAAGGCAAGAAGAATTCTCTGAACAAGAGGAAGCAGAACCTAACCAAGGATGGTCAGAATAAGAAAAATAAGAAAGATGGCGAATGCTTTAGTTGTGGCAAGAAGGGCCACTATGCCAGAGATTGTCGAGAAAAGCCTGGAGAAAGGAAGTGCTTTAAATGCGGCCAAGTTGGACATCAAAAGAATAAGTGTCCACAACCTCTGAAAGAAAAGAAGGTGGTGAAAGCATATGCCCTTAATGTTATTCCTTCTTCGTCGAATGCCCCAACTGCGGCGGAGAAAGGAAAGAATGTCGTCATTCAAGGTATGCTTTTTATTTACGATGTACCAGTTCGAGTTTTGTTTGATACTGGGGCTTCCCGTTCCTTCATATCTAGTGACCTGGTGGATAGGTTGGGACTGGAACCCGAGATAGTCGATAGACCGTTGGTTGTGACGAACCCGATTGGTGGTTCGACAAACCTTAGTATGATTTGCCAAAATTTGGTCTTATCGAGTCATGGATGTATGTTTGTTTGTGATTGCTTTGTTTTGGGCTTTACTGGGTATGGCATTATATTGGGGGTCGATTGGCTCCAAAGATACGGGGTGGTGGTAGACTGTGAGGGCTTTTTGGTGACAGTTAGGGCGGATGATGGGCGGAGGGTAGTGTTTGGTAGTCTACCGAGTGATGGGGTAATGGCTAGTTTTATAAATTCCCTCGACATCCCGCATGATGAGTTGTCAGATGTGCTCGTGATTGGCCAATATTCGGACGTCTTCGAGGAGGTGACCGGGCTTCCACCACACCGAGAGATTGAGTTCCGTATTGATTTAGTGAAAGATGCCAGACCTATAGTGATGCCACTTCGTCGTATGGCACCCAGGGAGCAGCGAGAGCTCGGGGTGCAAGTCAGCAATCTTTTGAAGAAGGAGTTTATTAGAAGAAGTGTCTCCTAGTGGGGAGCACCAGTTGTGTTTGCCACTAAGGCAGATGGTTCCCTTCGTTTGTGTGTGGACTATCACGAGTTGAATAAGGTGACGAGGAAGAATAAGTATCATCTACCGCGGATAGATGATTTGTTTGATCAACTGGAAGGAGCAAGAGTGTTCTCCCAGTTGGACCTCGCGACAGGATTTCATCAGCTCCGAGTAGCGGATGAGAGTGTTTCGAAGACAGCATTTCGGACGCTGTTTGGATTCTATGGGTGGGTTGGTCATGCCATTTGGGTTGACCAATGCACCAGCGTATTGTGTGGATCTTATGAATAGGGCATTCAGAGATCAATGGAATAAGTTTGTTCTTGTGTTCATGAACGACATCTTGGTTTATTCAAGGACAAAGGAAGAACACAAGGAACACCTGAGGATAGTGATGGAGGTATTGAGAAAACACCCGCTGAAAGCAAAGTTTTCGAAGTGTCACTTCTGGAGGAGGGAAGTGAGATTCTTGGGCCATGTTGTTTCAGAAAATAGTATCGCTATGGATCCTGCTAAGGCAGTGACGGTACAAGGTTGGAGTTCTTGGCTTCGTATGATTTTGACATCGCATATACACCTGGGAAGGGTAATGCGGTAGCCGATGTCTTGAGTAGGAGACATGCCAGTTTAGGGGCTATGTTTCTTGAATGGAAGCAACTGGAGTATATCGCAGGGTTTGATTTCAGACCAAAGTGCGAATTGGATCCAGAAATGCTAGCTAGTTTGACGATCAGACCTACTTAGATTGAGCGGATTGGTTCTAGTCAGAGGGACGATCCTAATCTATTGGAAATCATCTCCAAGTTAGAAATGAATATTGACAGTGAGGAGATGAATTTGTATGGGCTTGATCGAGATGGATGGTTTAGAAAGAATGGAAGACTAGTTGTACCCAACGTGAATGGTTTGAGAGATGAAGTGCTTAGAGAATGTCATCACTCAAAACTGACTATACACCCTGGTGGTAACAAGATGTATCGAGACATGAGACAGACTTACTACTGGGAAGGGATGAAAAGAGACGTTGGGAAGTTTATATCCAAATGCATGAATTGCCAGCTAGTTAAAGCCGAGCAAAAGAAGCCTAGTGGGTTGTTGCAACCATTAGAAATTCCCAAATGGAAATGGGAGCAAGTCTTGATGGATTTCATCGATGGTTTACCAAGGACTAGATCGGGATATGATAGCATGTGGATAATTGTGGATCGACTGACCAAGAGTGCAAGATTTATACCTGTTAAGTCAAACAGAACTGCAGCTAAGTTAGCAGAATTGTATATGAAGTGGGTAGTGAGATTTCATGGAGTACCTAAAAGCATTGTAAGTGACCGAGACCCGTTGTTCACTAGTGGGTTTTGGAAGAGCTTACAAGAGGCTCTAGGGTCGGAATTACATCTCAGTACCGCGTATCATCCTCAAACCGATGGTCAGACGGAGAGGGTGAATCGTATATTGGAAGATCTCTTAAGAGCATGTATATTGGATTTTGGTGGATCATGGGAAGACTATTTGCATCTAGTAGAGTTTTCATATAATAATAGTTACCAATCCAGTATCGGTATGGCTCCATTTGAAGCTTTGTACGGAAGACCGTGCAACTCACCATCATGTTGGATAGAGACCGGTGAGAAGTTTGTGCTTGGACCAGATGTGATAGGATAAACTTCAGATAAGATTAAGATCATTCAACATCGAATGAAGGCTGCTCAAAATAGGCAGAAGAGTTATGCTGATAAGAGAAGAAGAGACTTAAAATTCTCCGTTGGTGACGTGGTGTTTGTCAAGATTTCTCCGCTGAAAAACGTGATACGATTTGGCAGGAGAGGCAAGTTAGCACCAAGATTTGTTGGCCCATTCCCAGTTCTTGAACTAGTTGGGAATTTGGCATATAGAGTTGACTTACCAGAGAAAATGGCGTGAGTTCATAACGTATTTCATGTTTCCCAGCTAAGGAAGATTGTGCACGACCCCGATATGACTATTTAACCTGGTCAGTTGGACGATGTTGAAGTAGGACCTGAGGCGGTGGGGAACCGCAAGCCGATGCGTATTGTCGAGTACCATACGAAGCTACTTTGAAGGAAAGCGATGAAACTAGTAAAGCTTCAGTGGGGCGAGCATGAGAATGACTGTACTTGGGAAAACGAGGAGAATACTAGGAAGAGCTATCTAGAACTCTTTGCCTGGTAAGATTTACCTTGCGATTTAGTTATTCCGCATGCTAGGATAGACTTGTTTTACTTGTTTGCATGTTGGATTGTTGTTTTATGGGTGATAGGCATGCGGTACCCTTTGTGTGTTTTGGTTAGGGAATTTCGGGGGCGAAATTTCTCAAGGGGGGAGAATGTAACAACCCGCATTCTACGCATCGAAGGATCGTAGAATATTTTTTTCTTTCCCATATGAATTCGTATGGTCATATAACTTTGGGAAACAACTATTAGAGTCATTTCCCATGTTCATGATTTTTGCTAATTTTTAAATGACCGTTTTGCCCCTAGCTGATCATGTTTCGGCCATAACTTTTGATTGGAAAGGAATTTTGACATGAAACCACTTCCATTGGCTCCGAATGATGGTTTACGTTTCCTTAGAGTGGTCACATGTGAAAAACGGATTTACTGTTTGGGAGATATGGCTGAAATAAGGTTTGGAAGGTGAAAAAACAGCTTAACCGGGCCAAATAGACTGATTAGTGAATGGGCCCATAACCCATTTCGGGATTAGGGTTATGGAGAGGCTGAAATGAGTTAGGGTTTCATTTCATTTCAGTTTTCTAGCCTCCAATTACCTCTAAGAAACCCTAAAAATGGCCTCCAACCTCTAAATCACCTCCAAATCACTTTCTACTTGAAGATTGGGCTTAGCAACATCAAATCAAGGCGGATCAACACCAAATCAATATTAGAGCTGTTGTATTGCATTAGGATCTTCACCAAATCAGAGATTTATTTCAGATCTAAGTATTGTTTGTGGCTAAGGTGAGTGATTTGCATAGTTCCTCACTAATTATGGTTAATTAGGGGTGATTAGTGATAATTAGCGAATTTATACATTAATAAATTCTGGAAAAATGTTTATAAATTCTTAAATGATGTTTTAGACCTCTGATATGAATTTGGGTTAATTTGGTTAAGTTTTGCTAATCCTATCATTAGTTTCACCTAAACATGCTTAAGGGAAAATATGGGGTTATGGCTATGTTTGATCCATTTTAACCTATCATATTGATGTTTTGGTGTTTGAGGTCACTTGTACATGTTGCTATGACTGTATGGTATGCTTTGTGATTGTTTAGAATAGCTAGAATGGTCGAAAACGCCATCGAGAGGCGTATAAACAGTCGTTGGAAAGTTGCAGGAAATTGCAGGCAGGATCGGATCGGACCCCCTTACCCGACCCGAATCGATCGTGGGCACATGCCACGATCCGAACCAAGGACCACGATCCGATGGGAAGAATAGCTCAAGTCCGAACCACGCCAGTAGTCCCGACCCGATCCGCCCATGAAGGGTGAGCACGATACGTTGACCTGGAGAAGTGCTTTCCGACCTGAACCGCTTGAAGGACCACGATCCGAACCGGCGAAGGCGACTGGACTTGGAGACCCGACCCACTGGGGTGATGACGATCCGAACCGTGGCGTGCTGAAGACCCCGATCCGATCCATTGAAAGATGATAAAGGCTGAACGGATCCGGTGATGACCAATAACCCGAGATGCAAAGGTAGTCCAAAGGGAAGTTAGAGCTCAGGGTCCATTTGAGGATCAATGAGTTCACTTCATGGTTGGTCTTTGCTGCGGGACATGTGCTAAGGAGTTGTCGACGTTCATAACTTCGATTCACCATGAATGATAAGGACTACGTTATCAGTGCAGTAGAGTCACTATGACTCGAGGGGCAAAGTGATCGTAGTAAGACTATGAGCCAGTGCAGTAGAGTCCTCATGACTCAAGGGGCAAAGTAGACATAGTAAAGGATTAGTAGGACTATGAGCCAGCGCAGATGGGGTGAACAACCCCATGAGGCAAGTGGACATAGTAAAGGATTGGTAAGGCTATGAGCCAGCGCAGATGGGGTGAATAACTCCATGGGGCAAGTGGACATAGCGAAGGATTAGTGGCTATGTATCAGTGCTGTGAAGTCATTTATGACTTCATGGAGCAAGGTGATCATAGCAAAGTATTGAGGTTATCGAAGAGGTGAATATCATATGCTTTACGCACTGAGTGAGAGATGTGAGGATGGTTGCTATGCTTGATTGTTTGCCATCACTAGGACATGCACACCCCCACCCCCGTTATCTTTGCACCATTTGAAATTTCACCTTGGAGTGTTGTACAGTATGTAGTGCTAACTCTTTGGTTGCAGGTCCAGGTTCAGGTATGGTTTAGTATGCCTGTTATTATTCTGTTTAGATGCTTATCGCTCATACCAGACTTTTTGTCTGACCCAGAGTTTTATGTCTCTTCTTATTACTCTGGGTGCTCACACGAGCTGACTAGAGACAGGTTAGCTGGTGATGCGTGCGTAGCTGATTCGGAGGCGAGCAGGAGGCTTCCACGTATGATATATAGATATTCTCCCTGTGTCGTTGGTGGTCACTACTTGGGCATTAGTAGTGTACCTTCTTTATCTTGCTTTTGCTTTAGAGACAGTATTTTAAAAGTTGTAATAAGCTGTATTTTGGATTTCCGCTGCTATGATGCTTAGTTCTAGTTTTCAGCTTATGCACTGTCTCACCTGTTTTATGTCAAGTATGCTGTTATTATATTTTGTTCTATGCGCTGTGAGACATTCTACAGGTTCTTTGTTGATTCTTCGTCTTCTTTCTTTTCTTTTGACGACCGTCCCATGCTAGCTGGACATGTGTACAACGCACCTTTGGAGTAAATGTCGGTTGGTGCGGGGCGGGCCATCACAGGTTCTCGCATATCCATCGATCTCCAAGTATGTCTGGACGATCACCACTTATTACCTTGTCTTGGGATGCCTTCCAATCAAGACATCGGTAATCCGCCAATCGATGTGAATATCTCCGGTCTTCAACCACCGTCTTCATCTTTGACTTTTAACCGTCGTAGTAATTATTCACAATTGGTTGAACCCGGTCTTTCCGAATAACTCGCGTATTTTATAATCAACAAACAAGTGCTATAAAAACACATCATGCGCCGCATTCCAATTCAAAATATTCTTTTAATAAAATATTCACAATATTAGGGAAAGGTTTCCATTAATTTTATCAAAGATAAATTCTTTTAATTTATTCTTTGATCTTATTTTTAAAGATTCATTAAAACTCCAATTTGGTTGTAATATCGAAAATCATTGCTTTATGATTATTTTACTTTAAGAAATTAATCTTGTCTTTAACTAGGTTAAAGAACCAATGTCATTTAAAACACAGTTCATGATAAACCCAAAATCATCTTCCATTAAATATGGAGTTTTCACAGAAATCAAATCAATATAAATCTCCGTATCGGACTAATAATTTAAATGGAATAATGGCAAAGCCTTTTAAATTCCATATATAATAACGGTCTTCTTTTACAGAAGCTCATCTCGATTATTACCAAATCGAATTCCATTCAATTCCTATTTAATACATCAAATTGGAAAACTTTACTTTGGAAAAATTCCCATGTAAATCTTAATAAAAGAGTTATAAATTCCAAATTATATTTTCTCTATAAATCGGATTAAAGAACAAATGTCGTTAAAAACACAGTTCACAATAAACCCAATTCACATTTCGTTTTATTCCAATTATTAAATATAATTGTAAACTCTAATAATCTTAATTAAAAGATTTGTTCTTTTCTCACGGAGTTTAAGAATAGTGTTATTGAAGACACTATTCACGACAAACCCAAAAATCCAATTTATTTTATTCAATTCTAATTAAATATTAATTAATTGGAAAACTTCATTAAATCGTAATTTAATGATTTATTCTTTTCTCATCGGGGTTTAAGAACAGTGTTATTGAAGACACCATTCATGATAAGTCCAAAATCCAATTTCTTATTTAATTCCAATTAAATATTAATTAATTGAAAAAGTTGATTAGATTATTATCCTAGTTAATAACTAGTTCATTTCGATAAAAATGTATTTTTATCTTTTCAAATATGGATTTTCCATTTAAAATCTTTTCCAAATCATTTATTATGATTTTACATAATTTTTCCATATTTTTAATAATTTTATTAAGGCCTATACAGTCGGTTTCCAATAACAGCCACCGAACTGCATCCATAGCGACCTTTCTCAAATTTGATTTAGACATAATTCCAAATCTAACTGTTAGATTTCAAAACTCTTATATTCATTGGAAAGCTCTTATCGATACGAACCCAATGGTTACAGTTTTAGGAGAACCCGACGGTCAGATCTCCCGTTACATCAATTTGAAGTTAATGGTCGAAATTCGCGAATGGTCGCTACGAGGCGCGTTCTATTCAGGCCATTAAATATATATATATATATATATATATATATTATATTTCATTTATTTATATTTAAATCGTATTTTATAACATATTTATAAATACATTTTAAATCAATGCCAACTTCATTTTCAATTTTAAATCAAAATTGAATATTCTATATTTTTATCATATTAAAATAATAATATTTCCAAAATAGTAAAATTTAAAATCACTACTTTTCGATGTTCGTTGTAAATTGAATAAAATCGATCGATAAACCCGTTCGAGTTAAAATGGCGTTTTTATACATAACCCGTCCTCATATTTTTATATTTTTGTATCCATAAAAGAATCATAATTTTATTCTTCACTAAATTTATTTTAAAATATTTGTTATTTTAAGATATTCTTTATTTTAAAAGTTTCTTTTGAATATTTTTTATTTTAAAATATCTTTTATTCAAAAGATATTCTAAATCGAAATGCGACTCAATCAATTACCATATAATTTCAGTTATATGGATTTCATACATCGCATGTATACAACAATAATGATACATAATCATTCAACAATCCATTTACACCCAAAGTGAAATTTTACAACTGTGTGAGCATTAAAACAAATAAATAACGCTCGTCACAGACTGTCAATCCATTGATTGACATACACCTAAATATTGGGACTAGTGTATGTCACATATCATCCCAATACCCGTGTAGGGTTTTCAAACAACAACAGTTAAATCATTGGTTAATAAATTTAACCAATTCTAATTCAGTTTGAATTATTTCTTATATCGCTAACATAATAATGATAATATTAAAAAAAATACATCTTCCTACTTCTCTAACATGTTAATGTTAATATTAAACAAATGAACATTTCTAGTTCTATAACATGTAAATGTTAATATTAAACAAATGAACATTTTCTACTCTTTAACGTGTTAATGTCAATATTAACCAAATGTACATTTCCTATAACATGTTAATGTTAATACTAAACAAAAGTATATTTCTACTGTTAAAACATTATTATTATGTTAAAATATTTTATCAAACCTAAATCTTTTTAATGAATCATTTGTGCATTAAAAATGTGATTTTTGATGTAAACATATTCTCACCAAAGTTTAATCTTTTTAAAGAATTCATCTTTACATTAAAAATGTGATTTTTAATGTTCACATGTTTCAAACTAGAGTCTTTTCATATTCATCATTCTACATTAAAAATGTAATTTTAAATGTAACAACATATTCATCAAACAATGAACATTTCTAATGATTCCTACTTACATTAAAAATGTGATTTTTAATGCAAAAACATTTTTGTCAAAAATGAATCTTTTTTAATGATTCCAACTTACATTAAAAATGTGATTTTTAATGTGAACAAGTTTTATCAAACAATGATCTTTTTATTGAATCCTTTTATGCATTAAAAATGAGCTTTTTTAATTTAAACATAATATAATCTAACTATAATCTTTTTATGTAACCATTTGTAAGTTAAAACTGTACTTTCTTATGTTAACACATTATTTTACCAAAGTTTAATCTTTTTAATCAATCCTTTATTACATTAAAAATGAAATTTTAATTTTAACATCTTCTTATCAAAGTGTGATCTTTTTAAACAATCCTTATTACATTAAAAATGTTATTTTAATGTTAACATCCTTCTCACTTTTGAATCCTTTTTAATCTTCCTATCTTACATTAAAAATGTAATCTTTTAATTTCAAACAATGATCATTTTTATGTATACAACAAAAATATGTTTTTTTTTATGTTAACATATTATCATTTCAAATAATTAATCTTATTAAATGATTCATTTACATTAAAAAGGTAAATTTTAGTGCAAAAACATTTCCAAACAATGAATCTTATTAAATGATTCATTTACATTAAAAAGGTAAATTTTAATGTTAAAAAAACCATTTCCAAACAATGAATCTTATTTAATGATTCATTTACATTAAAAAGGTAAATTTTAATGTTTACACATTGCAAACAATGAATCTCTATTACACTAAAAATGTATTTTTTAATGTAAACATATCTAATCAAACTTTAATCTTTTCATACCTTATAAATGTAATGTTTAATGTAAACATTATTCTAATCAAAGTTTAAATCCTTTTATTCTTTTCTAATATACAATAAAAATGTAAATTTTTATTGTTAACATATTTTCCATTTCAAATAATGGTCACTTTTACTATACAATAAAAATGTAAATTTTCATGTTAACTTATTCCTTTTTAAAACAATGAATATTTTTAATGATCCCTACATGTGATAAGAATGTAATTTTTATTGTTGAAATATTTTATTTCAACAAAACATAAGCCTTAGCAAATAATTATTCTTGTTCTTATCTACCATGATAAAGGTGGCATTTTATCTAACAAGACGACATTTATATTTTAACATAACATTTTCTAACAAAATGGCATTTTTATTTAAACAAAACATGATTCTAAATAAATGACATTTTTATTTAAACAAAACATTATCTAAGAAATGACATTTTAATTTTAACATAAAATTTGCTAACAAAATGATATTTTTATTTAAACAAAACATAATTCTAAATAAATGACATTTTTGTTTAAACAAAACATTACCTAACAAATGGCATTTTAATTTTAACATAAAATTTGCTAACAAAATGATATTTTTATTTAAACAAAACATGATTCTAAATAAATGACATTTTTATTTAAAATAAACATTATCTAACAAATGACATTTTAATTTTAACATAACAGTTGCTAACAAAATGATATTTTTATTTAAACAAAACATGATTCTAAATAAATGACATTTTTATTTAAACAAAAAATTATCTAACAAATGACATTTTAATTTTAATATAACATTTGCTAATAAAATGATATTTTTATTTAAACAAAACATGATTCATAATAAATGACATTTTTTTTAAAAAAAACATTATCTGACTTCTTCAAACGACCACAGAATCGCTTGATTTTCGAAGCGTTGAACCACAAAATTTAGATCTACAACATGAAATGACCAGATTCAAAACAGAGCAAGTCAGAATTTGGAGCACAGTGAGATTTTTAAATTTAAATAAAATAAAATTTATTATTGATTGTGATATGAAATTCATTTATGTGTTAATTGATTGTTCTTGATTGTGATGAACGACTAGATTTAATTGTATATGCTAGAAAAACAACATTTTGTTAGAAAATGTTATGTTAAAATTAAAATGTCACTTATGGACATTTATATATTAAAAACTTTATTAATTTATTAAATAATTTGATTAATCACTTATCCATTTGAAATTAAACCCTTCTTCATCGTTTCTCCTTTTCCTGTAACCCGTCGAATAGGATCTCCATCCTTTGACCAAAAACTGCCGCCTCCAGAGTTGATCGGACTACCATCAGACCTCACACCGTCGACTACCACCTCGCCTGCCACCGACGCCATGAACCTCGCCAAGGTCGGCTCCCTCCTGGCTCCGAAAGTCGAACTCAAACCCAACGCCTTTGAGGCACAAATTCTCCCAGCACACCACATGAAAACCAATCACCACCATATAGAATTAAAGGCCTCTGAAATCTCGACAATGTTTGTATTGGATTCAAGTTCTAATTGGAAAGGAACAAGGTGCGGTTAAGGGAAGAAAATGGAAGGGTTTTGGACATTGATTAGATTTGGTGGCGGTTGAATTGTTTTAGGGTTAGGGTTTAGTCTTAGTTAGGGGTTTTTATAATATTTATTATTTTAATTCCTTTATTTTCAAAAAAAACCGTAACTCCAATTAGCTCCAAATCGAGTCCAGCGGATGTCTCCCCTAGCCAAATACCCCTATTCCGGTCACAATGGGCTAGGTCTCATCAGGCCATTCGATCGTTTCAGTCCGTT
Source organism: Allium sativum (assembly GCA_030737875.1). NCBI lineage: Eukaryota > Viridiplantae > Streptophyta > Magnoliopsida > Asparagales > Amaryllidaceae > Allium > Allium sativum. The sequence goes on along the minus strand of CM060909.1, from coordinate 579,395,250 downwards.
TTTCTTTAATTTAAAATATAAATCATTTAATTATTAAAATTTGATCCTACATTTTAATTTACCGGGGCCACATACTGACTCTAAAAATTACAAAAAAATTATTTTTAGTTAAGTTTTGACGATATAGTCCTAACAAAATTAATTTTGTCAAATTTGGAGACCGTTTGAAAAATGGTCATTTTCTAGTCGATCCAAATTGGCTGAAATTGACAAAATACGTTTTCTTTTGCCACGCTCATATATTAATTCTAAAAACTATGAAAATTGGAATCTTGCAATAATTTGACATTCCGGATCCAACCAAAGTGGTTTTGTCAAAAATGGAGGTCGTTTAAAAACGTCTATTTATACGGCTATATATTATGTTAAATTCTATACCGACTATTCTGAATTTTAAACTGGGCATAACTTTTTATTCCCGCTAGGAAATTTCAATTTTTCAGATTAGTTGGAAAGATATTTTTAATCAGAATTAAATATTTTTGGTTTTACTAAAATCCGATTTATTTTGAATTCTGTACTATCAGTCAAAGTTCAAATTCAAATTTTCAAACTACCGCACTATTTCTAATTCCTTTTATAATTAAAATAAATATATTCGTTCTAACTTCAATTCAATTAAATTTTTAATTGTTATTATTTAAAATAAATCATTTTAAATATATAAAATCCGTTAAAACAGTTAAAATAAATTTTTTAAATTGGTTCCAAAATTCTGGGTTGTTACAATGGATGCATGTGATTGGTGGGTTAGTAGACGGATGTGGATGTTAGGATATACATTCTTCTTAACTTGGAGATTTCGGGGACAAAATCCTTTGAGTAGGGGAGAATGTAACACCCCAAATTTTAACAACACTAAAAGATGATAAATTAAAGAATAATTAATTAAATAATCAGAATTAAGTGAAACGGACTGTGCCATTGCGTTCGTCTCAGAATTTTGTTCAAAATAGACACCTCATGGTTTGCGTAAAACAGACACCGTATGAAGAAGTTATTAAGGTTTGAAGTTTGTATACGCATAAGGAGAATATATATAAATAAAATATGTCCAGAAAATTCAAAATAGTTCAAAATCGCAGAATTTGGGGAAGCGGGAAAATTCCCGCCTAGGGGTGTCGACCCTTGGGTCAACCCCATAAGGGTCCAAGTAGTAGTCTTTCTTAACCATAAGGATCCAAGTAGCAGTCTTTCTGTAACCATATCCATATTATTCTCGAACATTTCTCTAACCATATCTGGTCCAAGTAGTAGTCTTTCTATAGATTCCCACCAATAAGTCGGTGATCTACAGGGTCGTCCGTACAATACTTCGAAGGGTGCCATGCCAATGCTATCTTAATAACTACTGTTGTAGGTGAACTATACTAATGGAAGTTGTTCTTCCCAAGTCCCTCCATAGTCTAGGATACACAGCCTTAAAAGATCCTCGAGAACTCTGTTCACCCTTTCTGTCTGTCCATCTGTCTGAGTGTGATAAGCGTTGCTCAAACACAACTATGTACAGAATGCTTCTTGCAAGCTCCTTAAAAATTCACCGGTGAAAATAGGGTCATGATCACTTACGATGCTGGAAGGTACTCCATGAAGACGGACTATCTCACGAACGTAAACTACTGCCAACAATGTTGTCGTCCTCTTAATCTTAACTGGAATGAAATGAGCGCTCTTAGTAAGTCTGTGTACTACAACCTAAATAATGGGGTTGCCTTTCTTTGATCTAGGCAAACCATCTATGAAACCCATAGAGACGATCTCCTACTTCCACTGCGGGACCTCCAAAGGATGAAGTAAACCACCGAGCTTCTTGTGATGGCCCGCCTCCCACCAGCCAACATTTCCCATGAAATGCGTTGCGCCAATGTCCAACTAGCACGGGACAGTCTTCAGAAGAAAGGAAACATAACACTGAACTATCAAGGAACCTGTAGAATGTCTCATAACGCATAGGATAAAATATAATAGTAACATAACTTGACATAAAACAGGTGAGACAGTGCGTAAGCTGAAAACTAAACCATCATAGCAGCGGAAATCCAAAATACAGCTTATGATCCAAAACCATTATTACAACTTCAAGATACTGTCTCTAAAGAAAAATAGAAAAGGTACACAACTAATGCCCAAATTAGTGACCCGCTACGACACAGGGAAAACAAATACATATGTATCATACTTGGAAGCCACCTGCTTTTCTCTGATACAGCTACTCGTGCAACCACCTAACCTGTCTTTAGTGTGCTCGTGTGAGCACCTAGAGTAATAAGAAGAAACATAAAACTCTGGGTCAGACAACAGTCTGGTATGAGTGATACCAAGTATACATCTCTAAGATGAACAAATAACAGGTATAAGAATCATACCTGAACCTAGACCTGCAACCAAAGAGTTACCAAAACAGGATATACAGTACTCTAAGGTAACACTAACATAAAGTGTGAAAAATGGGAGTGTGCGTGTCATGGTGATAGCAAACATAAAACATAGCAATCAACCTCACATCTCTCACTCAGTGCGTAAAGTGTATGATATCCACCACTTTGATCACTCAATACTTTGTTGCGATCACTTTGCCCTTGGGCGTCATAATGACCCCATTGTACTGATCCACAGCCACTAATCCTTTGTTATGTCCACTTTGCCCTTTGGAGTCATGGCGACTCAAATGCACTGGCTCATAGTCTTGCTACGATCATTTTTCCCCATGAAGTCATGACGATTTCACTGCAATGATCCATAGCCAATCATTCGTCTCTCGGTGGTGATTTAAAGCTATAGACATCGATAACCCTTTTGCACGTCCCGCAACAAAGCCCAATCACAAAGTTAACTCGTTGGTTCCTACCTGGATCATGAGCTAAAACTTCTTATTTGGACTAACTTTACGTCTCGGGTTTTGGTCATTATCCTGTTCTCCCTTCAGTTTCAATACGATTTGTGATACACAAGTAGCTCGCGGTTCATGATCATATTCGGTTCGTGGGTCCTGTTCCGGTCCGTGGACCTCCTCGTATCGACTCTCGGTTCGCCCCTCCTGGCATCGACTCGTGATGACTTCTGGGTCGTGGTAGTGAGCTCCACTCGTGGGTCCTAGTCGTGATGGTGGACTCGGGTCGTGATCACCATTCGTGACAAACACCTTACTCGGTTCGTGATGTACTAGTGGTGCTTCATCCAGGTCGTCGGCTCGTGAAGGTGGTTCTTGATCTGCTCGTGGGGAGGCGGTTCGTGGAGATGATGCTTCACGGTTGGCTCGTGATGAAGGGTGGTCGGCTCGTGACATGTTCTTCACGAATGGGAATGTTTGACCAATTTCTGCAACTTTTCCAACAAGCTATTTACGCCATACGATGGCATTTTCGACCATTCTAACATTTCTATGCAATCAAAAATCATTCCAAACAGTCATAACAACATGTAAAATCGACCATAAACACCAAAACAATAATTTTAACATGTCAATGCGGATCAAACATACTCAAAACCCATGTTTTCCCCTTAATCTCCTTAATCATGAATTAACCATACGATTAGCAAAACATTCCAAATTAACCCAAATTTCTAACAGAGGCATAAAATAATATTTAGGGATTTCTGCATATTTTTCCTGATTTTTATAATGCACAATTTTGTTAATTAACAGTAATCACCCCTAATTAGCCGTAGTTGGTGAAGAAACATTCTAATCACTCACCTTAGCCACAAGTAAATCTCAAATCTGAAAATATTTCTAATTTGGATCGAATCTCTATGCAACATAGCAGCTCTACCTCGATCTCTATGCTAATCCGCTTTAATTTGGTGTTGATTAGGCCAATATGTGATTAGAAAGTGTTAAGGATGATTTTAGAAGGTGGAGGCCATAGCTAGGTTTCAAGAGGGGATAAGTGGCGGCTGAAAAATGACAAAAACTGATTTCCCAAACCCTATCAGCCTCCCCATAACCCTAATCCCGAAATGGGTTATGGGCCCATAAGCTAATTACCCTATTAAGCCTGCTAATGCTGTTTTTCACATTCCAAACCTTATTTCGACCATATCTCCCAAACGGTAAATCTGTTTGATCAATGTGGCCACTCTACGGAAAGGTAAACCATCATCCAAAACCAATGGAAGTGGTTTCAGGTCAAAACTCCTTATCAATCAAAAGTTAAGGCGAAACAAGATTCGCCAGGGGTAAAGCGGTCATTTAAAATTCGGCAAAAATCATGAACATGGGAAATGACCCCGATAGTCATTCCCCAGAGTTACATAACCATACGACTTCATAAGAAAAAGAAATAAATATTCTACCATCCTCCGATACGTAGAATGCGGGTCGTTACATTCTCCCCCCTTAAGAAATTTCGTCCCCCAAAATTCCTTAACCAAAACATATAAAGGATCCCGCATGCCTACCAGTCATTAGAAACAATCAAACATACATAACAACACAACAAGCCTGTCCTAACATGCGGTTTACTAATAAGGGAATAACTATCGCTATTTAAAATCTTACCAAGCAAAGAGTTCTGGATATGTTTTCCTTATGTTTTCCTTGTTTTCCCAAGTACAGTCATTCTCGTTATAACCCTACTGTACCTTGACCAGTTTCACCATCTTCCTTCACAGTTGCTTCATATCGTACTCGACAATACAAATCGGCCTACGGTTCCCAGCCGCCTTGGGTTCTACCTCAATATAATCTAATTGATCCAGTGAAATAGCCATATCAGGGTCGTGCACGAACTTCCTTAACTGGGAAACATGAAATATGTTGTGAACTCCCGCCATCTTTTCAGGGAACTCAATTTTATATGCTAAATTCCAAACCTGCTCCAGAATTGGAAATGGACCAACAAATCTTGGTGCTAACATGCATCTCCTACCAAATCGAATCGCGCTATTTAATGGAGAAATCTTAACAAACACCAAGTCGCCAATGGAGAATTTCAACTCTCTTCGTCTTTTATTAGCATAACTCTTCTGCCTATCTTGGGCAGTCTTCATTCGCTGTTGGATAACCTTGATCTTGCTTGAAGTTTCTCTTATTACATCTAGCCCAAGCACAAATTTAACACCTGTTTCCAACCAATATGACGGTGAGTTACACGGTCTTTCGTACAAAGCTTCAAATAGAGCCACACCAATACTAGACTGGTAACTATTATTATATGCGAATTCAACGTAGATGCAAATGGCCATCCCATGATCCACCAAAATCCACTATACAAGCCCTAAAGAGATCCTCTAATACACGATTCACCCTCTCTGTTTGACCGTTGGTTTGAGGATGGTATGCGGTACTGAGATATAATTATGACCCTAACGCATCTTGTAAGCTCTTCCAAAACCCACTAGTAAATAACAGATCTCTATCACTGACAATACTTTTAGCTATTCCATGAAATCTCACTACCCACTTCATATATAGTTCCGCTAACTTAGCTATCGTTCTATTTGACTTGATTGGTATAAACCTTGAACTCTTGGTCAATCGATCCACAATCACCCAAATACTATCATGACCTGATCTAGTCCTTGGTAGATCATCAATGAAATCCATTGAGACTCGTTCCCATTTCCATTCAGGAATTTCCAATGGTTGTAACAAACCAATAGGCTTCTTTTGCTCAGCTTTAACTAACTGGCAATTCATGCACTTAGATATAAACTTCCCAACTTCTCTTTTCATTCCTTCCCAGTAGTAGGTCTGCTTCATGTCTCGATACATTGATGTATAGTCAGTTTTGAGTGATGACATTCTCCAAGTACTTCATCTCTCAATCCAATAACATTAGGCATAACTAGTCTCCTATTCTGTCGAAGTCATCCTTCTCGATCAAGACCATACTTGTTCATTCTCTCTTTGTCGATACGCATCTCTACCTTGGAGATGATTTCCAATAGGTTGGGATCGTCCCTCTGACTGGAACCAATCCGCTCAATCAAAGTTGGTCTGATCGTCAAACTTGGTAACATCTCTGGATCCAATTCGCACTTAGGTTTGAAATCATATCCTGCGATATACTCCAGTTGCTTCCATTCCAGAAACATAGCCCCCAAACTAGCATGTCTCCTACTTAAGGCATCAGCTACCGCATTACCTTTCCCAGGTGTGTATGCGATATTGAAATCATACGAAGCTAAGAACTCTAACCATCTTTGCTGACGAAGATTTAAATCCTTTTGGGAGAAAAGATACTTCAACGACTTGTGATCGATAAACAACTCAAATCTTTCTCCCAAGAGATAATGTCTCTACATCTTCAACGCGAATATGATCGCTGCCAATTCCAAATCATGGGTAGGATATCTTTTCTCAGGCGGTTTCAGCTGCCGACTAGCATAGGCTACAACCCTACCTCCTTGCATCAGTACAACACCTAGTCCAGTACCACATGCATCCGTGTATACCGTCATCTCTTCGTTCCATTTGGGGATAACTAACACTGGTGCACACGTTAACTTTTCCTTTAGGCTCTTAAATGCATTCTCCCACCTTTCGTCCCAGACGAAAGCTTGATTCTTCTTGGTCAACTGAGTAAACGGTGCCGCTATCTTGGAGAAGTCTTAGATAAACTTACGATAATATCAAGTCAATCCCAAGAAACTTATCACGTCTGTTGCATTCTTGGGGACCAATCTTGCACCGTAGCCACTTTTGCAGGATCCATGGCAATACCATTATCTGAAACAACATGGCCTAAGAATCTCACTTCCCTCCTCTAGAAGTGACACTTGGAAAATTTCCCTTTCAATTGGTGTTTTCTAAACACCTCCATCACTGTCCTCAATTGTTTCTTGTGTTCTTCCTCTGTCCTTGAGTAAACAAGGATATCGTCCACGAACACAAGAACAAACTTGTTCAATTGATCCTTGAATACCCTATTCATAAGATCTACAAAATATGTTGGTGCATTGGTTAACCCGAATGGCATGACCAACCACTCATAGAATCCGGACAGCGTCCGAAAAGCCGTTTTTTGAATACTCTCAGCTGCTACTTGGAGCTGATGAAAAACTGTCGCGGGATCTAACTGGGAGAACACTCTTATTCCACTCAACTGATCAAACAAATCATCTATCTGCGATAGAGGATACTTACTCTTTCATGTCACCTTGTTCAACTTGCGGTAGTCCACACATAATCGAAGGGAACCATCGGCCTTGGTAGCAAATACCACTGGTGCGCCCCACTCGGAAACACTCCTTCGGATAAATCCCTTCTTCAAAAGATCACTTACTTGCACCCCAAGCTCTCCCTACTCCCTTAGTGCCATACGACAAAGTGGAATCACTATAGGTCTGGCATCTTTTACTAAATCAATACGAAACTCGATCTCTCGGTGTGGTGGAAGTCCGGTCACTTCCCCGAAGATATCCGGATGCTCACCAGCAATAGGCACATATGACAACTCATTATGCGGGACGTCGAGGGAATTTAGAAAACTAGCCATCACCCCATCACTAGGTAGGCTACCAAACAGTGCCCTCCGCCCATCATCCGCTCTAACGGTCACCGAAGACCCCTCACAGTCCACCACCACCCCATACCTTTGGAGCCAATCGACTCCCAAAATAATTCCAAAGCCAATAAACCCCAAAACAAAGCAATCACAAGCAAACATACATCCATGACTTGATAAGACCACATTACACAAATCATACTAAGGCTAGTCGAACCACCAATCGGGTTCGTCACGACAAAAGGTCTATCGACTATCTCGGATTCAAATTCCAACCTATCTACTGGGTCACTAGATATAAAGGAATGGGAAGCCCCGGTGTCAAACAACACTCGAACATGAACATCATAAACAGAAAGTATACTTTGAATAATGATTTCCTTCTCTGCCGCGGTTGGGGCATTCGACGATGAAGGAACAATGTTGATAGCATATGCTTTTATGATCTGCTTCTCTTTCAGAGTTTGCGGACATTTATCCTTAAGATGTCCCACTTTGCCACAGTTGAAGCACTTCCTGTCCGTTGGCTTGGCTTTACAATCTTTGGCATAGTGGCCTTTCTTTCACAGCTAAAGCACTTGATATCTTTCTTATTCCTTTTCTGGCCATCCTTAGCTTGGTTCTATTTCCTCTTATTATGTGAGTTACTCTTGCCTCCACCGTCTGCTTGCGGTTATGTCTCTCCTGTAGATACAACGTCAACCTCGGTCTTTGATTTAGGGTAAAGACGCTCCGACCTCAATGCCTTTCCCACTATAGACTCAAATGTCTCATCGATATGGTTTATGAGTCTTTTCCCCAAGTACTCATATAAACTAGTTATGAACTTCTCGTTCTTCTTCTCAGCAGTATCGATAAGGGATAATCCATACTTTGATAAAGTATCAAACTCAATAATATATTCCGAGACTGCCCTACCATTCTGCTTAAGTTCCAAAAATTTCCTAGATAATTAAAATTTCTGAGCAATTGGAATAAATTTATCATTGAAGCTAGTCTTAAACTGATTCCAAGTAACTTGATCCTCAGGAGCGGCTGCTTTAATAGCATTCCACCAATTCATCGCTCGCCCTTGAAGTTGACGCAATGCTAACTTTCTCTTTATCGCATCATCGATTCCTAGATCTTAGAAGATGCGCTCACAGCTATCAAGCCAATCTTGAACTTCCGTAGTCGATTCCGTTCCGTGGAACGGCTTCCTATCAAGACTAGTGTAATCCTTATTGAGCTTGGCGAAATCGAACCTAGGCGCCTCCACCGCTGCATCACCACCATTAGCAGCATTAGGAACTGCCCCCCGAACATCCCTAAGCATCTCTCTAATGAAGGTAGTAAACATCGTCCTCATATCAGGATCATTCCTATTATTGGCCTCTGAACTCGTACTCCTCATATATCGGCTCATCATTCAGCCTGTAAAGAGAAAACGATTAGCCACCCCCATTGTGGTGCCAGTGCAGAGCGACTTCATCCTTAGTCATACTAATAGTATATATATAGCTTTTGAAAACCAAAATATCACAAATACGCGCTCTCACAAACATATACTATCTCTTCCTGATGTCTTCCCCTAGGTTAACTATGCAACATAGAGCTCTGATACCAAATGTGACGGCCCGCCCCGCACCAGCCGACATTTCCCATGTAATGTACTGCGCCAATGTCCAATTAGCACGGGACAGTCGTCAGAAGAAAGGAAACATAACACTGAACTATCAAGGAACCTGTAGAATGTCTCACAGCGCATAGGATAAAATATAATAGTAACATAACTTGATATAAAACAAGTGAGACAGTGCATAAGCTGAGACTAAACGATCATAGCAGCGGAAATCCAAAATATATCTTATGTTCCAAAACCAATGTTACAACTTCAAGATACTGTCTCTAAAGAAAAATAGAAAAGGTACACAACTAATGCCCAAAGTAGTGACCCGCTATGACACAGGGAGAACAAACATATATATCATACGTGGAAGCCTCCTGCTCGTCCCCGATATAGCTACTCGTGCAACCACCTAAACTATCTCTAGTCTGCTCGTGTGAGCACCCAGAGTAATAAGAAGAAACATAAAACTCTGGGTTAGACAACTGTTTGGTATGAGTTATAGCAAGTATACATCTCTAAGATGAACAAATAACAGGTATAAGAATCATACCTGAACCTAGACCTACAACCAAAGAGTTAACACAACAGGATGTACAGTACTCTAAGGTAACACTAACATAAAGTGTGAAAAATGGGAGTGTGTGTGTCATGGTGATAGCAAACATCAAACATAGCAATCAACCTCACATCTCTCACTTAGTGCATAAAGTGTATGATATCCACCGCTTTGATCACCCAATACTTTGTTGCGATCACTTTGCCCTTGGGTGTCATAATAACCCCATTGCACTGATCCACAACCACTAATCCTTTGCTATGTCCACTTTGCCCGTTTTGAGTCATGGCGACTTAACTGCACTGGCTCATAGCCTTGCTACGATCATTTTTCCCCATGACGACTTCACTGCACTGATCCATAGCCAATCATTCGTCTCTCGGTGGTGAATCGAAGCTATAGACTTCGATAACCCCTTCGCACACGTCCCGCAACAAAGCCCATTCATGAAGTTAACTCGTTGGTTCCCATCTAGATCTTGAGATACAACTTCTCATTTGGACTACCTTTGCATCTCGGGTTTTGGTCATTATCTTGTTTGCCCTTCTGTTTCCATCCGGTTCGCGATACACAAGTAGCTCGCGGTTCATTATCATCTCCGGTTCACAGGTCCTGTTCTGGTCCGTGGCCCTCCTCGTATCAACTCACGGTTCACCCCTCCTGGCATCGGCTCGTGATGACTTCTGGGTCGTGGTCGTGAGCTCCACTCGTGGGTCCTGGTCGTGATGGTGGACTCGGGTCGTGATCTCCATTCGTGGCCAACACCCTACTCGGCTCGTGATGTACTAGTGGTGCTTCATCCAGGTCGTCGGCTCGTGAAGGTGGTTCATGATCTACTCGTGGGGAGGCGGTTCGTGGAGATGATGCTTCACGATCGTCTCGTGATGAAGGGTGGTCGGCTCGTGATATGTGCTTCACAAACGGGAATGTCTGACTAATTTCTGCAACTTTTCCAACAAGCTATTTATGCTATACGACGGCGTTTTCAACCATTCTAACTTTGCTACACAATCAAAAATCATTCCAAATAGTCATAGTAACATGTAAAATCAACCATAAACACTAAAAAAATAATTTTAACATGTCAATGCGGATCAAACATACCCAAAACCCATGTTTTCCCCTTAATCTCCTTAATCATGAATTAACCATAGGATTAGCAAAACATGTCCAAATTAACCCAAATTTCTAACATAGGCATAAAATAATATTTTGGAATTCTACATATGTTTCCCGATTTTTATAATGCACAATTTCTTTAATTAACAGTAATCACCCCTAATTAGCCGTAATTGGTGAAGAAACATTCTAATCACTCACCTTAGCCACAAATAATTCTCAGATCTGACAAAATTTCCGATTTGGGTCGAATCTCTATGCAACACAGTAGCTCTACCTCGATCTCTATGCTAATCCACTTAAATTTGGTGTTGATTAGGCCAATATGTGATTAGAAAGTGATTAAGGATGATTTTAGAAGGTCGAGGCCATTGCTAGGGTTCAAGAGGTGATAAGTGGCGGTCGAAAAATGACAAAAACTAATTTTCCAAACCCTATCAGTCTCCCCATAACCCTAATCCCGAAATGGGTTATGGGCCCATACACTAATTACCCTATTAAACCTGCTAATGCTGTTTTTCACATTCCAAACCTTATTTCAGCCATATCTCCCAAACGATAAGTCCGTTTGATCATTATGACCACTCTACGGAAAGGTAAACCATCATCTAAATCCAATGGAAGTGGTTTTAGGTCAAAACTCCGTACCAATCAAAAGTTATAGCAAAACAAGATTCGCCAAGGGCAAAATGGTCATTTAAAATTTGGCAAAAATCGTGAACATGGGAAATGACCCCAATGGTTATTCCCCAAAGTTACATGACCATACGACTTCATAAGAAAAAGAAATAAATATCTTACGATCCTCCGATACGTAGAATGCGGGTCGTTACAATTCTTTTGCTCAGCTATGACTTGCTGGCAAACCAAACATTAAGAAACAAACTCCACCACATCTTTCTTCATCCCGGCCCAAAAGAAAACCCTCTTTATATCCCTATACATCTTATTGCCACCTGGATGAATAGTCATCTTAAAATGATGGGCTTCCTCTAGGACTGTTTCAAAAGACTCCCAATTTGGGGAACACAAAGCCTCCCATCTCGTCGTGGCCAACCTTTATCGTCTATGGCATATTTACTGAGGTGACTAGAAGTCTCCCCTTTACCGAGTCTATCCAAGATGTCTAAAATCTGTGGATTCTCTCGCTACGAACCTCCTATCTGATCCATAAGAGCAGGTCGCACCTCCAGTGGTGCAAATAAGACAGGCAAAAACTCGGTGGAGAGTCTAAAGTCAAAAGTCGATATAAACTCCAAGCTTTTCCTTTCCACAAACAGATGAATTAAGGCCATCTTCTGCCTACTCAGTGTGTGTTTGCCACCACAATACCATTGCCAGGGGTATAAGCAATCTCGAAGTCATAAGATGCTAGGAACTCCATCCACCGTTGTTGCCTTAAATTAAGATCCTTCTGTGAGTACAAGTACTTGAGAGATTTATGATCAGTGTACAACTCGAACTTCTCTCCAAGCAAATAATGACGCCACGTCTTAAGCGCGAATACTATGGCAGCTAGCTCTAAGTCATGGGTATGGTAGTTCTTCTCATGAACCCTTAGTTGTCTACCCCCATAACATACTACCCTTCCCTCTTGCATCAGAACGACACCAAGACCTGTACTACATGTCCCAGTGTAAATTGTAAACACTTTGTTTCCGTCGGTCATGGTCAAGACCGGGGCTGTTTTCAGAGCCCTCTTCAATCGTTGGAAAGCAATATCACAATCCATATCCCATGAAAACGTCAAATTCTTCTTCATCATCCCGGTGAGTGGGGTTGATATCTTTGCGAAGTCCTTAATGAACTTCCTATAATAGTCTGCCATTCCAAGAAAGCTTCTCACTTCAGTTGCATTCTTTTGGATTTGCCAGTCTTGAACTTCAACTAACTTTGAGGGATCTACTGCTATCCCATCTTTTGAGACCACATGCCCTAGAAATCTCACCACTTTTCTCCAAAAATGGCATTTGGAGAATTTCGCCTTGAGCTGGTGCTCACAGACAGTTTTCAAAACCTCTTTCAAATGTTGGGCATGCTCTTCCTCACTCTTTGAGAAGATTAGGATATTATCAACAAAGACCACAACGAACTTATTTAGAAACTCCCGAAACACCCTACTCATCAGATCAACAAAATAGGCGGGTGCGTTCGTCAACCCAAAAGGAATAATGAGCCATTCAAAGAAATCATCAGGAGTCCTAAGAGCGGTCTTGTCTATACTGTCCTTGACCACCTTCAACTGATGAAACCCCGTGGCCAAGTCTAACTGAGAAAATACTGATGCACCAACAAGCTGGTCAAACAGATCATCTATCCTCGGGAATGGGTGCCTATTCTTCTTTGTGAGTTTGTTCAACTCTCTATAATCCACACATAAGCGAAGCGAACCATCCTCCTTAGTTGCGAATACCACCGGAGCACCCCATTCAGATATGCTTGTCCTAATAAACCCTTTCACAAGTAGCTTCCCTACTTGCTTGCTGAGCTCCCTTCTTTCCCTTGGAGCCATATGGCGCACAGGTAATGCAACTGGCTTTGCATTTTCTACCAAATATATACGAAAATCGATCTCATGCCTTAGAAGTAAGCCCCGAACCTCCTCAAAAACGTCAGGATACTTACAAACTACCGGTACATATCGTAGATCATCGGTAGATGCATCAAGTGTCTCTAGGAAACTAAGCTTGACAGAGGCCTTTGGTCATAAGAAATCTCGAGGGTCCTCCCATGGAAAGTCATGGACAAATCATGAGGTACGTAAGGTGCTCCTGGTAGAAATTTGTGTGGTGACAGATGTTTAGGCTGTGCTCTAAGAGGTTGGATCTGTGCATAACAGTCAGGTTGGTGGGCCTTGACTGCAAAAGTAGCTTTGCAGTCAGAATGCCGTGACAAGTTGACACTAGGGTAATTTGGTGGTTGCCTCAACGGGGAGACAGAGGGTAACGACCAAAAAGGATAGTATATCGTCGGATACTCGTCATCGGCAGCCATTGGGATGCGAAAAGACTTAAGCTACACCCAATAGACCATTCACCTTTAACTATCGAGGTACGATGGTTGAGGTGAGACGCCAAATGCATGTTTAGATTGTTTGTAGTTAGTGGCATGTCGCTTAGCTCTTGTAGCCTTTACTAGTTGTGGGGTCGAGGTGGGGCCGTAGACACCATGAAAAACAGACCCTAGGAATATCTGTATTTCGAGGCTCTTCAAGACGGGGCTGTACAGATATGGAAAAGCGCCCGACCGAGTTTCGTGTTTCTTGTATCGCCCTGCCACGGAACTCGGTGCATATTAGAGGACGTGGGGTTAAGGCATCGAGCTACAATTGACGATACGTGCGTGGGAAAGTCTAGATACATGCATGTCTGCTCTGTGTGTTTTATCGTAGACTTGAGGGCATTACTCCGGTATGGAATCTTATTTGATCAAAGGTAGCAGTCCATATGCTTACGAAGCATAGAATCGACAGATATATGTGGAATGTAAAATTGCTATATAGAGATCTGTATGTCACTTCGGCATGGGATGATGGACTTCGTATATTTCGGTGGAGACCATGCAAGTGGGTTACCATGGGGTGTATCTTAATATTGAGGGTAGCTACATATATACTGTATTAGGTTATTCCACTGGGAAGTAAATGGGTACGACGTGTGTGTAAGCCTTGAGTGCTGTTAACCCAAGTAACCTAATAAATAAGAAAATGTGATTGAACGGTGTATGTAGGATTATCCAAAGTGTATAGTTTAAATCCAGTCACCAGAATTTGTGTTCTGACCCTCTCCTCATAACATACTTGCAGGTTAGATTTGTGGTAGAGGCATGATAGATTTGGATATTGGTTAGGCAGTATTATTAATATGGTAAGGCTATACTCTGATTATATTTTATCAATTCCACTGTGAGATATTTTCTGAGCTCTGACATATTTTATGTCTCTGTCTTTTCTGCAAGATACTAGAGCAAACCAACAAAAGTTTCGGTAGATTAGAATTTTGAAAAAAATTTGGTCTTTCGGAATTCAGGTTGTCACATCTGGTATCAGAGCATAGGTTTTGGATTCCTGTATAGATAATGAGTGAACTTATTTGTATTTTAAAAAATGAAAATATATCTATTATACATATATATACCTAGATCCATAGAGAAACCCACTAGATATAAGAGCATAATATGATAAGAAATGGGATATTTGTTTTGTACACTAAAGGAATGAATATGGAATTTTGAGACCCTTAGTAAATTTGGGTGGAAACTGTACAATATATTTTGTATGGAAGGAAGGTGAATCCTATATGATTAGTATTTGGGTTAGTGGTTTTGGCAGTAAAAATTGGAAAAGGTTAAGAAAAAAGAAGAGGAAAATGAATTAGGAATATATATAGTTGAGAGAATTGACTTTGTGGCAGTGTCTAGGAAAGCCTAGAAAAATTTGAAACCCGCTTTATGTCTAACCCCATTGTTAACTTTTAAGAACTTGAAATTGTAAAAATTTTGGGAAAATGGTTTATGGTGTTTTCAAGTTTTAATCTTAGAAGTTATAAATACGTAAAGTATACATATTGAGTTTTAAAGTAAAATGGGGTACATTTTGTATATAGCGATTTTTGCGAAAATTTTGTCTAAAATTAAATTTTCTCAGTAAAATGTGCATATTATAGTGCATGTATAGCTTGCTAGTTTTTTTGTTGTATTTCATAACAAGAATTTTTAATAAAGGAAGTTTTGAAGTCTTTATTCTTATGATAATCCTTTTTGATAAATTATTTTGTGTGGACATAATAAGATGTAGAAATTACGAGTATAGTCGATGGTTGCACCTTGTAGTAAGAGACTGAAACGACCTTATTGGTAAGAACCAGTCGTAAGCCTGATTGAGAATTAGTTGTCCTTGTCTACTCCAGTTTTTGTCATTTGAAAAAAGGTATGAATGATGATGATTTACCTTTTTTTAAATGACATGTTTTATGGTTTGGCAAAAGTAAGTTTTAATGAGAAAATAAAGTTTCGACAAAGTGAAACGAAAAGGCTAAACCGTGTTTTAAAAAAAAGTATGGAGTAGGTAAGGATTAGAGCCTCGGAAAGACGGGGATTTTTTTTTTGAGGCTATGAAGAAAATAGCGAGAATTATCTTGGAATAATAGTAAGTTCCTATAGAATGCGTAAGCATTGAAAAGCCTAGGGTGTTGCTTGAAATAATTGTTACACAGCTAAGACTAGTGGTGACTACTAGACATTAGAGGGTAAGTAAGTATTTACATCCTATTGGTTGAATTTTTCAGAGGAGAACATAGTCCCAAGATTCTTGGCCCTTAGTAGTAGCTGTGTAGGGTGTTTGTTTTCCTGTTTTAGTTGAAAGACTAGAGGGCTTATTTGAAAACTAAATTTAGATCAGATGATTAAATAAGCTAAGAAAAGAGATATGGTACAACTAAAAATGAAACAACAAATTGAGTAAAGCAACAAACATGATAAATTATAAGGAAAGATGGATAAAGATAAAATTTTCCAAGATAAAATGAAAAAGAAAATCATTAACAGAGAAATTTTTTCTAATGAGGGTTGTCCTTGGATAGAAAAATAGGGGATCTTCATAGAATAGTTTCATAAAATCCAAGTACGGTTGGAAAAAGGTAGTCAAAAGAAGGATAGAAGATGTAAAGTTTTCCGTTTCCACCTTTTAGTAACATAAGAAATCGAATTTAAAAAATTAAATTTTTCTGAAATTCGAAAAATAAAGTTGGTTGCTAGGATTTTGGATGTAAAAATTGGATGAACTACGCTCTTGCTCAGTAAGAGTGTGGAAAAATTCGGACGAAAAAGCATTTTTTATTTTCAAAATATTGCATTCATGTAAAACTGCCAGTATATTTAGGATGTGAGCATCATGTTTTTAAAGGATTTTTGAAAATTTGCATGCATATAGGAGGTACCGCTTAGGCATACATGTATTATTATGTTGTATTTCACTTTGCACAAGTGCACATGTTTGCAAAAAAATTGAATGCACACATGATGGATGTACATTATGCGAGGGATTAATTGATTTCTTTTACACTTATCAAATTTCGGGGACAAAATTTCCTAAGAGTGGGAGAATGTAACACCCGCATTTTGTAAGAAATTAAATAATTAAACAATGTATATTGTATATATATGCATTGACATATATATTTAAAAGAAGAAAATATTAATGCAAATAAAAATGTAATACATGCATAGAAAAAGAAAGAAAGGATAGGTTGCATGCAGTGTAAATATGTTGCATGCACTGATTATGCATATTTTAAAAAGAAAAGAAAAAATTGAAGAGATTCCAGAATTTGGCCATGGGATTAGCGTCATTGCATTTGTGGTGATTTTCTGGTCAATTTAGACCTATGGATTGCATAAAGTTGATTTAAGATGAAAGATATACCTTTAAATGAAGTGTGGTAGCAAAACAGGAAAATAAGGTAAAAGAAGGAGAACAATGACTACCATTGTTTCCAAACTTATTAACAAAAGGAAACATAGCTCAGTTGGTTAAGGCATTGGATATGTAACATAGAGGTTGGGGGTTCGAACCCTGGTGATGACATAATTTTTATCTTTGTTTTAGAGAGGGCCAACCGAACATACAAATATATGTACACATACAAATTCAAAATTTAAAAGGATAAGAACGTACAAATAAATAAATAAAATATATGTATATATATATATATATGAGAATATATATTGTGGAAAATAGGGAGAAGGACAAAGTTACCAAATTTTTTAGTCAAAAGTATAACAAGTTTTAAAATTGGAGAGAAGGACATGTTGTAGGGTAAAAACGAGCCCTATGAATTCCACTTTTGCCAAAGTTTTGTCCTTCTTACCAATTTTAAAACTTTGTATACTTTTGACTAAAAAATTTGGTAGGTTTGTCCTTTAAAAGAAATTTCTCATATATATATACACACACACACACATGTGCGGAAATATATGTATACAAAAGATAAAATTCAAGATAAGGCTACAGTCAGTGAAATATGGCAAGAATCAAATAATGGTGCAACACCGTTAGAATTTTGGAAACGACAAGAAAATTGTTCGTATATATACGCGTAAAATGATCATTAGAAGAATTGTATACGTATAAGAAAATTACATGTGAATATAACAGTTAAATAAATTTCAGAAATTTCAAACATTCGAGAATCAAATTTCGGCGCTAAGACAATTCAAACACTCGAAATTCAAACTTTTGCGCCTAATTGGCACATTTAATTAGTAGGAAGTGACAATGCATTGTTGGCTTTATTCTATTGGTCCAATTCAAAATTATTGTTTGCGTGGCAACTTCCTATTGGCTATATGATACGGAGAGAATAGATTTCAGCAGAGAAAATAGACGGTTAGCATCTATTTAAGCTTCTTATATAAAGGACCAAATAGCTTTCCATTGTAATTTGTTGTTTCTTCACTCTCTTCTACTTCCTCCATATAATTTCTGGATAAAATTATTAATTATAATACTGGGGCGTTGTCTAAATGAAGATTAAAGAAAAGTAAAAGAAAATTTATCGTCAACAACGACAAATTTAGAAAATAAGGCGTTTTCAACTGCAACAACAATACAAACTAATGACTCTCCATCTGTAGCCAATCCAAAGAGATTCTTTTCTAGATCGGCATATCAAGGTGAGTGGATTTAAGTTATATCATTTTTTATAATGATAAATTATCGTTTAACATTCCCTGTTATTGTATAATGTGAATTTGATAGAATAATTGAAAGTATTGAAATGTTATTACGACATGTTTAAATATGATATATTGATATGTTTAAACATATGTTAAAAGGATTAAAAATAATGAATATGACATGTTGGAATATTAATATGCTAAGAAACTAATATGTGGGAAAATTTATATGTTGAAAGATAAACTTGTCAAAATATGCATAGTGGTTACTGTTGTTTCAATTCCAAGTTAACTTGTGACATATATGTACCTGGACCATTAACGGTAGAAATTGAGAAAATTACATGTTAGAATAGAATTGATTATATGTTAGAAAGAACATATGACATAAAATAGGCATAGTATGATGACATGTAAAATATATATTAAAGTGGAAATTTGAAAGAATAAACATGCCTAGATTATATAGAAGACTTACAGTAAATAAGAAACTGTAATCGCGCTTAGACACGAGGTTAGATTACACTTGTGGTAGAAGTCTGTCCGGAACCGCCCGACATATCCAGCATCCACAAGTGGAAAATCTAATGTGAGAGGTTTAAGTGCATAAATGAAACATGTAACAGTGCTAAAACATGAGGTTAAGTCAACTTGTGAAAGTAGTCTGCCCGGAACCGCCCGACAAATCCAGCATCCACAAGTGTAGGCTTAAATTGAGAGGTCTAGTGCACAAACACACACACACACACACACACACACACACACATATATATATATATATAAGTATATGTATATGACAGGATTGATAAATGACATTGATTGAAATCAATGGAAATGAATGAAAGATAATTACAGCAGTAAAAGGAAATGGGAATGAATGGGGAATGATAATAACCTATTATAAATAAATTACATTAATGAGAATGTTATATAATAGGTAGACTTGTCCTAGGGACAAGTGAAGATTATAACTTAGGTTATCATAAACTAGTAAGAAAATGAGATAACTGGTGAAATGAGATAACTGGTACTTAATTGTAAATTAAGTAATCAGTAAACGGGGAAACCTGAAACCAATTGTTTGTAATAAGTAGAGAATAGGGGAAATTTTATGAAATGTAAGAAGTTTTACTTAATTATAAATTAAGTAATCTGTAAACTTGGAAGTCTGAAATCCGCTGATAAGAATAATATGTTTAGGCTTGTCCTAGGGACAAGAGCAAATTATAAAATAGGTTATAATAAATGGAAAGCTGACTTATCAGTGAACCTTAGTTAAGAGAACTAAGTTAATAAGTAAACAATGATAAGTTGTACTGACAATGTAAGATGTAATTATGATTAAATAGGAAAGAGTGAGGCAAAGTTATGAAATGAAATAAGTTATATTTAATCATAAATGATAAGTGACATGTTAGATAGAAAACATGTAAATTTAGATATACTTAATTACGTATTAAGTAGAACATGTTATTATAACCTTGAATCAAATAAGAATATAAAGGGATTGTGGATTACAGACCTTGGATCACAATCTAGAGAATAACATGTTGTGGGCTTATTAATAAACTTAAATGGATTAAGTTATATGATTGAAATTAATAAGCAAGAGGGTCACATTCCTTAGAGATATAAGGGGTTAGAAAGAATGTTTGGATATAGGGTCTAATAACATATTAAAGTGTGGCGCTTGGACCAGTCCGCACGTTTGAGGGTGAGTACCCCAACGGGGTAGATCATCGTGGTGTCATAAGGCATGAGGGGTGCACACGTTCATCTGATTATTCTGTTGGCTCCGAAGGACCGGAAGGGGAAGCACACGGCTTCCTGAGGTACGTAAGGTGCACTTGGTAGTCCTCTGTGTGGTGGAAGATGTTTAGTGTAACACCCCGTATTTTCTATGAACATAAGAATAACAAATCTGAGAATAATTAAATTATAACAGAAGAATTAGAGAAAACGGGTTGCGCCATTGCGTTCGTCTCGGAATTCTGCTTGAGATAGAGTCCGAGTTTGCGTAAAACGGATACCGTATGAAGGAGATATGGACGAACGAAGTTAGGCAGAAAAACCGGAAACAAGCCAGAAATGCACTGGCGCACTTGTGAAGTGCGCCAGTACAAAAATACACTGGCGCACTTGGGAAGTGCGCCCATGTCGAGCCAAAAACCTGCACAGGGTTCTAGAGAGTTCTAATGACGATTTTTGATGTGCTGGACGGACCTGATGGCTTCTAGGGTGATCTAATGGTTCTGAAACACTCTATACACCTATAAATATGTGATTAACCTAACCCTAATTCATAAAATATTGTCTATGACACCATTATGCTACCAAACTCTCTCTTAAACCCTAGCCGCCGCCTCTAAATCTAATCTCAAGTGTTCATTCACAATTCAAATTAAAGTTTAGAGCTGCAACAACAATCGAAGAAGATTAATCAGCGTTTCTGCATCAAATTCGATTTATAATCCTTTTCTTTAGTCACGAAAGGCAAGTATAGTTATTTTCCGATATGAAATTTAATCATGATCTTGACATAATTATAAATCTGAATATGAGATTATGCCTTTTTCTATTTATCAGATTTGTTTCTCTGTTGTATTGTTATTATTCTGTTTGTTATGTATTTCTTCCTCCTTTCTTTCTTTTTGTTTGATAGCCAAGCTACCACGAGCCTAAGCCAAATCTCAAAAGAGATGAACGCATAAATGCTAAATTTGGGAAGAATATTGAATGAGGCATATTTAGGCATAATTGATTTGTAACTGATTTGAGGACACAACGCATGTAGTATTTCAGGACATAAGTTTGAGGCATATTGCATAAGATGATTTATGACTTGGAAAAAGAGGATTATTGTGACTTAGAACATAAAGAACATATGTTGTAAATTTAAGATCTAGACCTGGGCATATTAAATCTGATAGTCTGACATTTGGAAGTAGGAGAAATAAATTTGCACATGACTTAGGTGTAAAAATCTATATTAAGATTTGATGACTATTAAGTGTGAATACACCTAAATGGGAATTTTTGGATATGTGACATGCATTGAAATCAATGGCTATATTTGGCATAACTTATATGTGAACCATGATTGGGGTTTTTGGGGAATATTATGTACCATGCTAAAATTTGGGCATATGTTATATTATGAATCATGATCATGATTTAGGCATGTGAATTTAGACATAATTTATAATTGGCAAGATATGTCAATGAAACTTTAAGGAATGTTTAAAACCTGTTATATTGCCTAATCTACTAGATCTGTTATATTGCCTAATTTGCTAGATCTGTTATATGGCCTAATCTGCTAGATCTGTTATCTGCTAAATCTGTTGAATTGCTTAATCTGTTGAAAGCTGAATAGTTGTAATTTGGAGGCTCGATCTAAAATTGAGAAAAACATGTTAATAGAACTTTGGATAATCTGCCGTAACTTGTAAAGAAGTTAAATTTGCTAAATGGACATAATTAGTCTGATATTTTCTGTAATGGAATAAAGTGGATATGACACGAGGTTAGACTCCGTTTGCGGTAGAAGCCTGCCCGGAACCAACCGGCTTAACCAACGACCACAAACTGTCAGTCTAATGTGAGAGGTCGTAGGCATAACTAAAATATGCTTAGACACGAGGTTAGGTCCGGCTTGTGGCAGAAGTCCGCCCGGAAACGCCCGACATATCCAGCGGCCATAAGCTACCGACCTAATGTGAGAGGTCTGTGCATTAATATTTAATTAATGCAAATCTGAGATAAATATGATGTCTAAAACGTGTTGGGTGGATAGGGTTAAACCAACTGGACTGATGAATTTAACAAAACCGTTTCGTGAATCTGTAGGCCCAGTACAAAGTTAGACAATCTGTAAGTCTGTTAAATCTGTACATCTGATCCGTTAGTCTGAAAACTTGTTAACTTGATTGTATGATCTGTGAACTAGTAAATCTGAACTCTGTATGTCTGAGACTTGTAAACAAGTTAATCTAAAATCTGTTAGTCTGGGGACACAAGGTTAGGATGGGTAATTACTTGTGTCATCTGTTGTGTGGGACCCATATTAGTCAGTAACCCTTTATGGTATCAAAACTATGACCCAACAGTAGGTAGGGTCCGGGCACGCTTACTGAACTAATTATAAGCGGTTCATTCTGATAATGGCAAGGGGTGTTGATGGTGCGTTCCAACCGGGTCATGTGCGTGTATGGATCCCGGTCTGCCTCTGAGGATGTAAGACACCGTGACATCTATAAATAGGTCTGTGTCATTCAAAGGTTGACACTTTAGGGAATGATACACCCTTTTGTGGAGCTGGCACAGGGTATTTATGTATTAGGGAGCCGATCGCGTGGGGTAGGATTTAGGGTACACTTAGTTCTGTCTATTCTGTGGGATACCGTCTGTTTCTGTTGGGTGGTAACACCTGTTTGTTTCTGCGTGGTACCGTCTGTTGGGGTGGTAAAGGCCCATTTACTAGTGTACACCTAATTCTAACATTCTGTTTCCGTTTCTGTCTCTCTTCGGGTGGTAAAGGCCCATTACTAGCATTCTGTTTCTGTACTTTCTGTTCGTGTGGTAAAGGCCCATTATTAGCATTACGTTTATGTACCTTCTGTTAGGGTGGTAAAGGGCCATTATTCTGTTTCTGTTTCTGTTTATACATTAGGGTAACACCTAATCCTGTTATACTAGTATTAGTGCAGAGAAGTGAAAAGTAATATCATCCTGTTTCTTCTGTTTAACCTAAGTATATCTATTATTCCTGTTTCCTGTTATCTCTCATCCAGTTTTATTTGCATGCCATGACATTATTATCTGTTCATAACTGAAAGTCACTGGACTTTCCAGACTTTATGTCTGACCCTTGTTGTTTCACCTCTTTTCTTCCGTTTCCTCCCAGGTTATCAAGGATGGAATACTCTAGCTTGATCCGGATCTTTCTTCCTGCTTGGAGTGCTTGAAGTGCATAAAGTATGGCTTGTATTTTTCTGGCATCTTTGGTGGGGATTATGATTTTAAAGTTTTGTACTCTGATGGCTTTTGAACAAGGCTGATATATATGAACTTGAGTTTTTGGTAAAGTTGTAACTAAACTGATTTCTGTCCACTGCAATAAAGTTATAAAGTTTTTCAAGTATTATTTTTATATCTGTCTTGTAATATTTTGTTCTGTTTACAAAAATGCTCCATCAAAGTTAAGGCATTCCCTTAGTGAGTGACCTTAACGGACGTGGGGTGTTACACTTGGTATCAGAGCTGAAGGTTACCAGATTAGATAGAAGTTTTTGAAAACTATTTTCAAAAAGGTTTTAAATGGAAGTATTTTCAAAAGTAAAGTTTACTTTGAAAAACATAATCCCAAAAAGCCAGATATCTTTCTTCCGATTCTTTGTTTCGAATCCCTTCCTCTTTCCCTTTTTAATCTCTTCTTCCGCGTATAGATGTTTTTTTCTAAGATACGTAAGAACTTCCGTACGATGGGCGGAAAATCACTTCATGGGATTGAGACGGTTATCAAAACTAGAAGGAAGGGGAGGACTTGTTGGTACCTTTGAGGTAGGAAAATTTCTGAGAAGGTTTAACTTCCTTATCTGAATAGTAAGAAGAACTCTTTTTATTCTAGCATTTTGATTCTGTAGTTAAGTCTCTGCACTTTAACACTAGTCTTGTTTCTAATCCCGCTATAGTCTCAAGCCCCATAAGGGTTACGACTCATCAGTTTGTGATAGGTTTGGTTTTGAGGGTATCTGTGTTGGGCATTAAGTTGACTATGACACATATATTCTGGGTTTTGTCAATGCTTAGTTTTCTAAAAATCATTTGATAATCTGATCTGTACCAGTAGTCTGTAAGTATCCGAATATTTCTGTAAAGGATAGAGGTTTTTACTCGAATCGTGAAGTAGATTTCCAGTTTGGCATTGTTTAATGGGAGTAATTCACTGGGTGTCAATCTGATGTTGATTTCGGTCTTCGGGGTTGAGACTTAGGGAACTATTCTCTTAAGCGATATCTAATGGGAATAGAGCTTTTGTTTTAGTTGTACTTACTTCTATCACTCGGCTGTATCCTATCGATCGAGTCTTCGACCTTTAGGTAGAAACTATTGGGTGTAAACATGTGTTTGAGACATGTTATGATTGATGGTTGCAAGTGGATGCAAGTGGTTGCTAGTGGCTGCTCGTGGATGCATATACACACAAAAGGCACTAGATCGGCTCAAAAAAACACTCTCATACTGCATTTGGATGTGTGTGCATTTTTTTTATCCTTATGAATGCAAAATGGTTGACTCAACACATGGATGTTGCATATGAATGAATGGTTGTGCACTCATATAGAAATGATATGTATCAAATAGGAAAATTGCATACATGTTGGACTCATGGCACTGACATAATTCGCATTAAGGAGGTCAACTGAATCAGTAGACTGCCTGATCTTTGCATTAGATAAGAAACATATACACACACTTTTGCATATGTTCATACAACATTAGAAGTTTCAAAGGACAATGGATGCTTGTGGATGATGGTTGAGTAGATGGGTGATTGGTTGGTAGGACACATTCTTCTTAACATGAAGATTTCGGGGACGAAATCTTTAAGGAGAGGAGAATGTAACACCCCGTATTTTCTGTGAACATAAGAATAACAAATCTGAGAATAATTAAATTATAACAGAAGAATTAGAGGAAACGGGTTGTGCCATTGCGTTCGTCTCGGAATTCTGCTTGAGATAGAGTCCGAGTTTGCGTAAAACGGATATGTATGAAGGAGATATGGACGAACGAAGTTAGGCAGAAAAACCGGAAACAGGCCAGAAATGAACTGACGCACCTGTGAAGTGCGCCAGCACAAAAATACACTGGCGCACTTGGGAAGTGCGCCCATGTCGAGCCAGAAACCTGCACAGGGTTCTAGAGAGTTCTAATGACGATTTTTGATGTGCTGGACGGACCTGATGGCTTCTAGGGTGATCTAATGGTTATGAAACACTCTCTACACCTATAAATATGTGATTAACCTAACCCTAATTCATAAAATATTGTCTATGACACCATTATGCTACCAAACTCTCTGTTAAACCCTAGCCGCCGCCTCTAAATCTAATCTGAAGTGTTCATTCACAATTCAAATTAAAGTTTAGAGCTGCAACAACAATCGAAGAAGATTAATCAGCGTTTCTGCATCAAATTCGATTTATAATCCTTTTCTTTAGCCACGAAAGGCAAGTATAGTTATTTTCTGATATGAAATTTAATCTTGATTTTGACATAATTATAAATCTGAATCTGAGATTATGCCCTTTTCTATTTATCAGATTTGTTCCTCTGTTGTATTGTTATTATTCTGTTTGTTCTGTATTTCTTCCTCCTTTCTTTCTTTTTGTTTGATAGCCAGGCTACCACGAGCCTGAGCCAAATCTCATAAGAGATGAACGCATAAATGCTAAATTTGGGATGAATATTGAATGAGGCATATTTATGAATAATTGATTTGTAACTGATTTGAGGACACAACGCATGTTGTATTTCAGGACATAAGTTTGAGGCATATTGCATAAGATGATTTATGACTTGGAAGAAGAGGATTATTGTGACTTAGAACATAAAGAACATATGTTGTAAATTTAAGATCTAGACCTGGGCATATTAAATCTGATAGTCTGACATTTGGAAGTAGGAGAATTAATTTGCACATGACTTAGGTGTAAAAATCTATGTTAAGATTTGATGACTATTAAGTGTGAATACACCTAAATGGGGATTTTTGAATATGTGACATGCATTGAAATCAATGGTTATATTTGGCATAACTTATATGTGAACCATGATTGGGGTTTTTGGGGAATATTCTGTACCATGCTAAAATTTGGGCATATGTTATATTATGAATCATGACCATGATTTAGGCATGTGAATTTAGACATAATTTATAATTGGCAAGATATGTCAATGAAACTTTAAGGAATGTTTAAAACCTGTTATATTGCCTAATCTGCTAGATCTGTTATATTGCCTAATCTGCTAGATCTGTTATATTGCATAATCTGCTAGATCTGTTATCTGCTAAATCTGTTGAATTGCTTAATCTGTTGAAAGATGAATAATTGTAATTTGGAGGCTCGATCTAAAATTGAGCAAAACATGTTAATAGAACTTTGGATAATCTGCCGTAACTTGTAAAGAAGTTAAATCTGCTAAATGGACATAATTAGTCTGATATTTTCTGTAATGGAATAAAGTGGCTATGACACGAGGTTAGACTCCGTTTGCGGTAGAAGCCTGCCCGGAACCAACCGGCTTAACCAGCAACCGCAAACTGTCAGTCTAATGTAAGAGGTCGTAGGCATAACTAAAATATGCTTAGACACGAGGTTAGGCCTGGCTTGTGGCAGAAGTCTGCACGGAACTGCCCGGCATATCCAGTGGCGATAAGCTACCGAACTTATGTGAGAGGTCTGTGCATTTATATTTAATTAATGCAAATCTGAGATAAATATGATGTCTAAAACGTGTTGGGTGGATAGGGTTAAACCAACTGGACTGATGAATTTAACAAACCTGTTTCGTGAATCTGTAGGCCCAGTACAAAGTTAGACAATCTGTAAGTCTGTTAAATTTGTACATCTGATCCGTTAGTCTGAAAACTTGTTAACTTGATTGTCTGATCTATGAACTAGTAAATCTGAACTCTGTATGTCTGAAACTTGTAAACAAGTTAATTTGAAATCTGTTAGTCTGGGTACACAAGGTTAGGATGGGTAATTACTTGTGTCATCTGTTGTGTGGGACCCAAATTTGTCAGTAACCCTTTCTAGTATCAAAACTATGATCCAACAGTAGGTAGGGTCCGGGCACGCTTACTGAACTAATTATAAGCGGTTCATTCTGATAATGGCGAGGGGTGTTGATGGTGCGTTCCAACTGGGTCATGTGTGTGCATGGATCCCGTTCTGCCTCTGAGGATGTAAGACGCCGTGACATCTATAAATAGGTCTGTGTCATTCAAAGGTTGACACTTTAGGGAACGGTACACCCTTTTGTGGGGCTGGCACAGGGTATTTATGTATTAGGGAGCCGATCGCGTGGGGTAGGATTTAGGGTACACTTAGTTCTGTCTATTCTGTGGGGTACCGTCTGTTTCTGTTGGGTGGTAACACCTGTCTGTTTCCGCGTGGTACCGTCTGTTGGGGTGGTAAAGGCCCGTTTACTAGTGTACACCTAATTCTAACATTCTGTTTCCGTTTCTGTCTCTGTTCGGGTGGTAAAGGCCCATTACTAGCATTCTGTTTCTGTACTTTTTGTTCGGGTGGTAAAGGCCCATTATTAGCACTATGTTTATGTACCTTCTGTTAGGGTGGCAAAGGGCCATTATTCTGTTTCTGTTTCTGTTTAGACATTAGGGTAACACCTAATCCTATTATACTAGTATTAGTGCAGAGAAGTGAAAAGTAATATCATCCTGTTTCTTCTGTTTAACCTAAGTATATCTGTTATTCCTGTTTCCTGTTATCTCTCATCCAGTTTTATTTGCATGCCATGACATTATTATCTGTTCATAACTGAAAGTTACTGGACTTGCCAGACTTTATGTCTGACCCTTGTTGTTTCGCCTCTTTTCTTCCGTTTCCCCCCTAGATTTTCAAGGAGGGAATACTCTAGCTTGATTCGGATCTTTCTTCCTGCTTGGAGTGCTTGAAGTGCATAAAGTATGGCTTGTCTTTTTCTGGCATCTTCGGTGGGGATTATGATTTTAATGTTTTGTACTCTGATGGCTTTTGAACAAGGCTGGTGTATATGAACTTGAGTTTTTGGTAAAGTTGTAACCAAACTGATTTCTTTCCGCTGCAATAAAGTTATAAAGTTTTTCAAGTATTATTTTTATATCTGTCTTGTAATATTTTGTTCTGTTTACTAAAATGCTCCATCAAAGTTAAGGCATTCCCTTTGTGAGTGACCTTAACGGACGTGGGGTGTTACATTTAGGCTGTGCTCTAGAGGTTGGGTCTACGCGTAACTTCCAGGTGGGTGGGCCTAGACTGCAAAAGTAGCTTTGCAGTCAGAATGCTGTCACGAGTTGACACTAGGGTGATTCGGTGGTCGCCTCAACGGGGAGGCAGAGGTCACGACCAACAAGGATAGTAGATCGTCGGATACCCGTCATCGGCAGCCAGTGGAATGCGAAAAGACTAAAGCTAAACCCAATAGACTATTCACCTTTCACTGTCGAGGTACGGTGGTTGAGGGGGGACATCAACTGGATGTTTAGATTGTTTGTTGTTACGAGCATGTCGCTTTGCTCTTGTATTCTTTACTAGTTGAGGGAGGGGCCAAGGTGGGGCCATAGCCACCATGAAAAACAAACCCTAGGAATATCTGTATTTTGAGGCTCTTAAAGGCGGGCCTGTACAGATATGGAAAAGCTCCCGACCGAGTTTAGTTTTTCTTATATCACCCTGCCACGGAACTCAGTGCGCATTAGTGGAGGTGCGGTTAAGGCATTGAGCTACAATTGACGATACGTACATGGAAAAGTCTAAATACATGCATGTCTACTCTGGGTGGTGTATCGTAGATTTGAGGGCATTACTCTGGTATGGAATCTGATGCGATCGAAGGTGGTAGTCCGTACGCTTAAGTAGCATAGACTTGACAGATATATGCGAAATGTAACATTGTTATATAGAGATCCGTACGTCACTCCGGCGTGGGATGAGGGACTGCGTATATTTTGGTGGTGTTATGGTGGAGACCATGCGAGTGGGTACTATGGGGCGTACCTTAATATTGGGGGGTGGCTACTTATATGCTGTATTAGGTTAATCCACTGGGAAGTAAATGGGTACAACGTGTGTGTTAGCCTTCAGTGCTTTTAACCCAAGTAACCTAGTAAATAAGAAAATGTTATTGAATGGTATATGTAGGATTATCCAAAGTGTATAGTTTAAATCCAGTCTATAGAACTTGTGTTCTGACCATCTCCTCATAACATACTCGCAGGTTAGATTTGTGGCAGTGACGTGATAGCTTTGGATACCGGTTAGGCAATATTATTAATACGGTAAGGCTATACTTTGATTATATTATATTTTATCCATTCCGCTATGAATATTTTCTGAGCTCTAACATATTTTATGTCTCTGTCTTTTCTGCATGATACCAGAGCAAACCAACACGAGTTTCGATAGATTAGAATTTTGAAAAAAAATCGATCTATCGGAATTCGGGTTGTCACATCCCAGATGTAACAACCAGAATTCCGATAGGCCGAACTTTTTTTACAAATCACAAAAACTGGAGTAGACAAGGACAACTAATTTCAATTAGGCTTACGACTGGTGCTTATCTATAAGGTCGGTTCAGTCTCTTACTACAAGGTGCAACCATCTACTCTGCTATTAATTTCTACAACTTATTTAGTCCACCCAAAAATCAAAATGGATTATCATTAGAATAGAGACTTCAAAACTTCGTTTATTAAAAATTCTTGTTATAAAATATAACGAAAAAACTAGTGACCTATACATGATAGAGTGTATACGCTTCTCTATTGATTACTATGCACCGTTACTAGTATAACCAGAATGAGATGATCCTAAGAACTATAAGATGATATACTTAAGCGTACTTCCAGTGAGATGTTTTCACCCAATACAATCAATAGGCAGCCCAACATTTCGGAGTTACCCCTATGGATAACAACGGGCTCCTAAACATACCGGAGTCTAAGTGTACGCTAATTACTACCATAATTGATCGGCTCCCTACTCCATAGATACAATGTGATGGCCCCACGGTAGGCTGTATCACTCCCTAAAGTGGCAACCATTCATTTTCCGGATGTGCACAACTAAATCTACTGGTGTCACGGTTGTCATGTCCCCCTCTGCCCGGACCATGCACGCACATGACCCGGTCGGTTTGTGCCACCCACACCGTCCTACACGTTTGGATCTCTTACAATCAACCCAGTAAGTGTGCCCCAACTACGACCTAGTTCAGAGTACTCATTTGATACCGTTATATGGGTTACTGACTGAAACGAGTCCCACACACAAGATGACCTTCCCCCTACGCTTGCATCCCCACTAGGTTTTTCGCAAGTTATGCTTACCTAATGGTGTCTTTAATTACATAACCTCAATAGGTTAAGTTTGTGGGCTTATATATAAATATCACCCACCCAACCCAGATATACTCAACCCTCCTAATGTTTCAAATAAGTTTACTTAACCCCTAATCAAATTCATGTTCATACAATCCCTACGGATTCAACTAGGTTAAGTTTTCCAATTCACTACCATGTCCATTTATGGTCATAATGTGCTAGACCTCCCACATTAATCCTACCACTTGCGGATGCTGGATATGCCGATCGATTCTAGGAAGACTTCTTCCACAAGTCGGGCTTAACCTTGTGTCTTAGCACGTCTCGTGTTTGTGCACCTAGACCCCTCACGTTAGATTCACCACTAGTGGTCGCTGGATATGCCAGAAGGTTCCAGGCAAACTTCCACCACAAGTGTAATCTAACCATGCGTCTAGGCGAGGTTATAGTTTCTAATTATTATAATACTAGGCATTTCCACTATTAACCAAATTTACCTATGTCGTTATAGGTTTCCCTTTTCCAATTTATATTCACAATAAACTATATTCCCCAAATTCATATTATTACACTTTATTCAAGTTATGCCCAAATTCCCAATTACAAGTTTTGCACCATTTTCCCCTCATTCCCAATCTAACATATTCGCATATTTCAGCGGCATGCTTAGGCTCGAAGGTAGCCTGGCTATATAGAAATAAAAGGGAAAAGATAAAGGGACAGAGATGATCATACTAACAAGGTTGACATGCAATGGCATAAACATATAGTGGCATAATGGCAAGATAAGCATATAGGATGAACATGTGACAATGGCACTGATTCTAACATAATAGGTATGGGCATGATGTGATCTAAACAATGATTTAGATGTCCAACTAACAGCAGATCTGATTTGGCCATAAACATAATAGAACAGGTATAAGGTGATCTAAACAGTGAATTATATTTATAATCGAAGGTAGATCTGACATGATAAAGGTTAAAATCCGAATCATAGTCATGTTAGAATATCATTGATACACAAGTTATTATAGATCTGATATGATTCAAGCAGTCACAGGCATAGATCCAAATTATAGTCATATCATGTTTTACTTTTTAATTATTTAAATCTAAAAGTAACTTAAACTCATAGTGTTTGGATCTAGAAAAATAGAAGGAGAGAAGTAGATGTTGAATCTTAGATCGACACTTGAATAACTTGATTGCAGAAGAAGAAAAAGTTTCGATTTAATCCGGGCAGCGGCAACATCTAGTCCTCTATTATTTTTAGTGGGCAAAATATGAGAAATGATGCCATATATATAGCTATCAGCCCCAAACCCTAATCTGCGACGTCTGCCCTAGAGGGGTCGCCCTCCCTTAGGGGGTCGACACCCCTCATAAGGGGTCGACCCAAGGGTCGACACCCTTTAAGCGGGAAAATTTCGGACCTCCATTACTGCGCGATTTGAACTGTTTTAGATTGATTTTGAATTTCTGGACCTATTATATATATACACACAATCTTCTTGCATGTATACAAACTTCAAACCTTAGTAACTTCTTTATACGTGTCCGTTTTACGCAAACCAAGTGTCTATTTTGACCAAAACTCTGAGACAAACGCAATGGCACAGTCCGTTTTCCTTAATTCTGAATATTAAATTAATTATTCTTTAATTTGTCCGCTTTAGTGTTGTTAAAATTACGGGGTGTTACATTCTCCCATACTCAAAGGATTTCGTCCCCAAAATCTCCATGTTAAGAAGAATGTACATCCTAACATCCATCACCCATCTACTCATCCACTAATCACGGGAATCCATTGTCCTTAAAGACTTCTAATGCTTTTACAAACATATACAAAGGTGCGTGTATATATCCTTATTCTAATGCAAAGATCAGGTGGTCTACTTATTCAGTAGACCTCCTTAATGCAATGTATGTTAGTGCCATGAATCCAACTTGTATGCAACAGTCCTATTATAACATGTAAGTTCTATATGTGTGCACAATCATCTGTCCAAATGCAATATCCATATGATGATTCATCCATTTCCGTCCATTAAAATAAGAAAAATGCACACACATCCATATGCAGTATGATAGTGATTGAGCCAATCTAGTGCCTAATGTGTGTGTATATGCATCCATGAGAAACCACTAGCAAACACTTGCATCCATCAAACATAATATGGCTCAAACACATGTTTACATCCATGAGATTTCTACCTAATGGTCGAAGATACGATCGATAGGACATATTTAAATGATAGAAACAAGCATAAATAAAAGCTTTGGAAAGGAAGTTAAGAACATACCCTCGAAAAGAAAAGGGTACGAAGCACAAATCTTGTCTTCGGTCTCCCAGGTTGCATCCTCTGGGTTATCTCCCCACTGAACTTTCATCAACTTGACTTCTCTATTCCATAGCTTCTTAACTTCTGATCAAAGAATACGGGTAGGAACTCATCGGACTGTCGCCTCTCGTTCTACCTCTACTTCCTCCAATATACTCGGCTCAACTATTTCTGTGGTATCATGCAATCACTTCCGCAAATGAGAAACATGGAAAACATCATGAATGCCAGATAGTCTCTCTGGTAGCATTAATCTATTAGCCATTTGGCCAATCCTTTTTGTTATGGGAAATGGCCCTACTAATCTTGGCGCCAATTTCCCTACAGATCCGAAGCGAACCATATTCCTCAAAGGTGACACCTTAATGAAAACCATGTCTCCTACTTCAGATTCAATGTTAGTCCTTCTCTTGTTAGCGTAGGATTTCTGCCTAACTTGAGCGATCTTCATTCACCGTCTAATAAGATCAATCTTCTCGGAAGTTTCTCTAATCGTCTCAGGTACAAGTAGAAGCCTAACTCTACTGTATCAGTTTGAGATCTTTCTACGAGAACATATACTTGTGCGACTTATGGTCCATGTATAACTCAAATCTTTCTTTAATAGATATTGCCGCCATGTCTTAAGCACGAATACCATAGCAGCTAATTCCAAAACGTAGGTAGGGTAGTTCTTCTCGTGAATACTTAAATGTCTACCATTGTAACATACTACCCATTCCTCCTGAACTGTAATTACTTTCGCGGGATCTACTGCTATCCCATCCTTAGAGGCCACATACCCCAGAAATCTCACCTCTTTTCTATAAAAAAGGTATTTGGAGAACTTTGCCTTAACCTAATGCGCACGCAGAGTTCTCATAACTTCTCTCAAATGTTGGGCATGCTTTTCCTCGCTATTTGAGAAGATCAAGATATAATCAACAAAGACCATGACAAATTTATTTAGAAACTCCCTAAACACGATACTCATCAGATCAATAAAATGGGCAGGTGAATTCATCAACCCACAAGGCATAACGAGCCATTCAAAGAAACCATCCGGAGTCCTAAAAGTAATCTTATCTATACTGGAGCTGTCAATGGGTCGTGTCGGGTCGGGTTCGGGTCGGGTCAAGTCGGGTTCGGGTTGATTTATAAACGGGTCGGGTCAACCCGTTTATTAAACGGGTCGGGTCAACCCGTTTATTAAACGGGTCATATTTTCCTAACCCTAACCCGACCCGTTTATAAACGGGTTGACCCGACCTGACCCGCGTAACCCGTTTAACTAAATGGGTCATGTCAGGTCGTGTTGGGTCGGGTTTACCTGTTTGACCCATTGATAGATATTGCCTACTAATATAAGCAACAAAAGAGCCAAATCATCAACATGCACACTGTTATATAATCACCAACATGCAACAAGTTGCAAAGTCACCAATAGACAACACATATATAAAGCATGAAATCCCCATATTCAAAAATCATTTTCTATACATAAGTATATATTCCCATACTACATAAATTAAAGACTACCAATATGGAAGAGATATAGTTGTTATAAGTAAAATATAACTAACAATATATAAGAATAAATTAGTAAAATATAATAGCTTACATATACGAGCATACTGATTACTGCATACATAAAAGACTAACACTAATATTATACATAAAAGACTAATAGTATGGAAGAGATACAATATGTAATCGGGTTTGGCGGGTCAAAATCGGGTTAGCGGGTCAACCCTAAACCCACCCGTTTATAAACGGGTCAAATTCGGGTTGACCCAAAAATGACCCGCGAACTAAACAGGTCGGGTTAACCTGCTAATTTCCGGGTGGGTTTCGGGTCGGGTCACGGGTCGGGTAGGAAATTGACAGCCCTAATCTATACTGTCCAAAGCCACTTTCAACTGATGAAACCCCATGGCCAAGTCTAACTGAGAGAATACCGAGGCATCAACCAGCTGGTCAAACAGATCATCTATCCTCAGAAGTGGGTGCCTGTTCTTCTTTGTGAGTTTTTTCAAATCTTTATAATCCACACATAAGCGAAGCGAACCATCCGCCTTAGTTGCGAATACCACCAGAGCACCCCATTTAGATATGCTTCGCCTAATAAACCCTTTCTCAAGTAGCTCCCCTACTTGCTTACTAAACCCCCTCCTTTCCCTTGGAGCCATATGATGCATAGGTAATGCAACTGGTTTTGCATTGTCCACCAAATATATACGAAAATCGATTTCACGCCACGAAGGTAAGCTCCGTACCTCGTCAAAAACATCAGGATAATCTCAGACTACTGGCACAGATTGCAGATCATCGATAGATGCATTTAGAGACTCTAAGAAACTAAGCATGACAGACCCTTGCGGGTCACAAGTATTCTCGAGGTCCCTCCCATGGCAAGTCAAAAGTCTAACGACCCTCCTCTAACAACCTAGAATGGCACCATACATGGTTAGCCAATCCATCCCTAGAATCAAACCATAACCCATAAAACCGAGCACATACGCATCGCACTCAAATTCGACGCCTAACACAGATATTCTCAAACCCCGACAAATCATGGACAAATGAGCCGAACCACCAATGGGGTTTGAGATAACTATGGGATCCACTACTATACTAGCATTTAGGTGCAGAGACTCAACCACAGAACTAGATATAAATGAATGTGAAGCGCTAGATTCAAAAAGAATTCTAATAGGATGACTGGAAAGAGAAATCAAACCATCCATGGAAATTTTCTACCTCTATCTGCAGCACTGGTCGCGAGAGCATGCACCTGCCTTCTAGAAGCTCCTGACCTTATCCCTGTTTCTTCGGGAAGTCCTTAGCAAAGTGTCTGACCTCTCCAAAATTGAAGTGAGAATTCTTCCTTCTTTTGCAATCCTTGATCAAATGGCCCTCTCTCCCGCAATTGTGACACTACCTCTTATCCTTATCCTTGTCATTCTTTATGCCCTTCTATTGTTGTTGTTGTTGTTGTTGTTGCTGCTGCTGTCCTTTCTTGGGCCATACTTTCTTGTTTTGTGATTACTCAACTTTAACTTCCTTCTTGTCGCTTTTGTCTTCCTCATGCATCAAGGCCATATCAACAAGCCTTTCAAAAGTTGCTCCCATTGGAATATCGGACATAGCTAACCCAGGAAGGGGTTCATTTAGCCCTTTAACAAACCGCAAAGCTTTCTTATGTTGAATATCTACCAATTCCAATCCAAACCTTACTAGCTGGTTGAATTTGTTAACATTTTCTTTAACAGTCATGTTTCCTTGTTTGCGCACCAAGCACCTTTCCATTTGCATGATTTTCTCAGCTTGAGAAAGAAACTTCATTTCAAACCTCTGTCTAAAATCATCCCAACTGTCCATTGGACGCCCTGCTTGCGTCACTTCCCACCAGATCAAAGCTTCATCTTTCAGTAGCCAGACGGCTAACTGAATCTTCTACGATCATCAACTTCGAAATTTCCAAAAAAATCCTTCATTTCTTTAAGCCAATTTCTTGCCTCTACAAACATCTCATTTCAATTAATAGTCTTTACGCCCATAGCACGGAAGTATTTTGCAGATCTTAGAGAAATTATCTGCTCACGGAGGAGGAGGAGGAATGACGGGTGCGGCTCGGGGAGGAACGTCTACTTGACCACCGGAAGGCACCGTGGCCTGTAAATACCGATGGAACTAGATTGGTATCGTAATTCCCTCAGAAATATTAGGTTCCCCAGACATGCTGAAAAGAAAAGGAAAGGGATTCAGATAAAAGATCGAAAGATGTTACATATGACTTTGGGGAATATGTTTTTCAAAACATACTTTTCTTTGAAAATGCTTTCATTTAAAACCTTTTTGAAAATAATTTTCAAAAACTTTTATCTAATCTGGTAACCTTCAGCTCTGATACCAAGTGTGACAACCCACGCCCGTTGATGTCACTCATTAACAGAATGCATTAAGTTTCGTCAAGCGTTATAGGTAAATAGAAATAGAAACATTACAAGACAGATATAAAATAGCAGCGGAATTAAAAAATTTATTCAGCATCGTGGTTCAAAACATCATATGTCTAAAAATACATAAACCTAGTATATTACAAAAACTTCTGTCTTGCACTTAAAACATAAAGTACAAAAATAAAAGAAGCATAATACCCAAATAAAAACATAGCCATAGTAGCAAAGATACGAGCTTGAGTAATACATCTAAGCAGCTCCAGCAAAATGATAGCAGATTCCTGATCAAGCTTGAGTATTCCCACTCCGAGAACCTTGGGGGGGGGGGGGGGGGGGCAGAAGAAAGAAGAGGAAACAAAAAGGGTCGAACATAAAGTCTGGCGAGTCCATTTAATTTTAGCAAATAAATAAGTAAAAGTATCATGACAGACATATAAAGTGGATGAGAAAGATAACATCACAAAAGACAGGTATGACAAGGTAAACATGATAGAGTGTATATGCTTCTCTAATGATTACTCTGCACTGATACTAGTATAACCAGAATGAGATGATCCCAACAACTATAAGATGGTAGACTTAGGCGTACTTCAAGTGAGAGGTTTTCACCCCCATACAATAAACAGGCAGCCCAATGTTTCGGTGTTACCCCTATGGATAAAACGGGCTCCCAAGCATACCGGAGTCTAAGCGAACCGTAATTACTACCCTAATTGATCAGCTTCCTACTCCGTACATACCCTGTGATGGCCCCACGGTAGGCTATATCACTCCCTAAAGTGGCAACCCTTCATTTTCCTGATGTGCACAACCATATCTACTAGTGTCACGGTTGTCTTGTCCCCCTCCACCTGGACCATGCACGTATATGACCCGGTCGGTTTACGCCACCCACACCGTCCTCCACATTTGGATCTCTAACAATCAACCCAGTAAGCGTGCCTCGACTACGACCTAGTTCAAAGTACTCATTTGATATTGTTATATGGGTTACTGACTGAAACAAGTCCCACACACA
This sequence comes from Allium sativum, assembly GCA_030737875.1. Classification (NCBI taxonomy): domain Eukaryota; kingdom Viridiplantae; phylum Streptophyta; class Magnoliopsida; order Asparagales; family Amaryllidaceae; genus Allium; species Allium sativum. The sequence continues at coordinate 579,357,419 of CM060909.1, read as the reverse complement.
AGATGATACAAGCTTCCCCCCACGCTTGTGTGACACCCGAAGTCCGTTAATGTCACTCACAAAGGGAATGCATTAAGTTTCGTGAAGCTTTATAGTAAACAAAATGGAAATATTACAAGACATACATATAAAATAACAGTGGAATAAAATCTTTATTTGTCGTAAGATACCGTGGTCCAAAAACATCACATGTCTGAAATACAAAAGCCCATTACAACATTAAAGCTATTGTCTTGTACTTCAAAAATATCGGAGTACATAAAAGAAATAAAATTCCCCAAAAAAAATATAGCCATAGCAACAAGGATAGGAGCTTGATCCATACATCTCAGTAGCTCCAGCAAAAGTAAGCAGAATCACGGTCAAGCCTAAGTGTTCCCATCCCGAGAACCTGAGGGAAGGGGGACGGAAGAAAGAAGAGGAAACAAAAAGGGTCAAACATAAAGTCTGGTGAGTCCAGTTACTTTAGTAAATAAGTAAATAAAATTATCATGACATGCATATAAAGCGGATAAGAGAGAGATAACTACATAAAAGGAAAGTATGACAAGGTGAACAGGATAAGGTGTATACACTTCTAATGATTACTCTGCACTACTACTAGTATATCTAGAATGAGATGATCCCCAACATGTATGAAATGGTAGACTTAGGAGTACTTCTGGTGAGAGGTTTTAACCCCATACAATCCACAAGTAGCCCCAATAACGGACTCCTAAACTTACCAGGGTCTAGATGTACCCTAACTGCTACCCTAATCGATCGGCTCCCTACTCCGTAGATACCCCGTGCTGGTCCCGTAGTAGGATGTATCACTTTCTAAAGTGGCAACCCTTCATTTTCAAGATGTGCACAACCATATCTACTGATGTCACATCGTCCTAATTCCCATAGCAAGCCAGACCCATGCACGCACATGACTCCATTGGTTTCCTGCGTTGTTCACACCACCCCTTCGTTTTGGATCTCTTACAATCAGCCCAATAAGCGTGCCCCTACTCCGACCTAATTCGGATTACTCGTTTGATACCTAGATTGGTTACTGACTGAAACGAGTCCCACACACAAGATGATACAAGCTCCCCCTAGGCTTGCATCTCCACTATTACGATTTCAACTGGTCATGCCTAACAGTCCAACATGTAAAACAGGTTAATTTATGGGGCCCATATATGTAAATATTACCCCACCGCCACAAGATTTACTTAACCCTCACAGATCCAAGCAATTTTACTTAACAAAGTTGCATAAACCCAAATATAAAATAGGTTAAGTTTGTGGGCCTATATATAAATATTACCCACCGCCACAAGGCTTACTTAACCCACCCACTATTTCAACCACGTATACTTAACCCCTATTCAAGTTAACATGTCATACAATCCCTATGGATTCATCTAGGTTAAGTATTCCAATTTGTTACCAAGTCCATTTATGGTTATAATGGGCTAGACCTCCCACATTAGGCCTACAACTTGTGGATGCTGGATATGTCGGTCAGGTTCGGGCAGACTACTTCCACAAGTTGGGCCTAACCTCGTGTCTTAGTCTGTCTCGTATTTGTGCACTTAGACCCCTCACATTAGATTCAACATTTGCGGTTGCTGGATATGCCGGTCAGGTCCGGGCAGATTTCCACCAAAAATGCAATCTAACCTCATATCGCAAGTGCCATTACAGTTTTCTAATTGCCGTAATCCTAGTCATTTTAGTTATTAACCAATTAATTATACCTATGTCTTTATAGGTGTTCATACCCACTTACCTAATTATATTCATAATGGATTATATGCCCAAATTCATACTTGTCATTCAAGTTATGTCAACTCTAATGTTTTCCCCCGTTCCCTAACTAACGCATTCGCATATATTTGGTGTCATGTCTAAGCTAGAAAGTAGCCTAGCAATAAACATTAAAAGGGAAAGATGACAATAGTGATTATTTTAACAAAAGTGACTTAAACATGTAATTGATGTAGTGATAAGGTGGACATATAAAAATAAATCTAGTGAGCATGTTGTAATAAAACTAGATATAACATACCGAGGATGTCATAATAGGCATGAATAAATAAGGATTCATATTTCCAATTAATGATAGAACTAAATTAATTACCACATGATAGGTAAAGTTTAAGATACACAAATGTGACATGATAAATTAACCAAAAGCGAATTAGATCTGTAAAGGTAGATCTAGCATGACATGATAAATTAACCACAAAAGAATTAGATCTATAAAGGTAGATCTAGCATGACATGATAAATTAACCACAAGAAAATTAGATCTAAAAATATCTAGCATGACATGATAAATTAGCCACAAGCGAATTAGATCTATAAAGTAGATCTAACATGAAATGATAAATTAATCACAAGCGAATAAGATCTAAAAAGATAGATCTAGCATGATAATAATTTAAGATCCACAATTGTGACATGACAAATTAACCACAAGCGAATTAGATCTAAAAAGTTAGACCTAGCATGACATGATAAATTAACCACAAGCGAATTAGATCTAAAAAGGTAGATATAGCATGATAATAATTTAAGATCCACAATTGTGACATGATAAATTAACCACAAGTGAATTAGATCTAAAAAGATCTAGCATGATAATATTTAAGATCCACATCATAGTTTTGTCATAAATTCAAAAGTCCCAATAAATCGGATATGATAAATATTTAGATCCAAGTCATAGAATATTATAAATTCACAAATTATGATAGATCCAATATGATTTAATCATAGGCATATATTCAAATCGCAGTCATATCGCGTTTACTTTTGATCATTTAAATCTAAAAGTAACTAACTCACCATGTTTGGATTTTAGAAGGTATTAAAGAAATTGTTGGTGTTGAATCTCAGATCTATAGTTGAAACGCTTGAATAGATTTTTTTTAAAACTTGATTTTGGAGAAGAATAGGCTATTTAAATGAAGTTGGAGCAGAACCTCGCCGTCACCACTATTTTTCCAATGAATAAAACCTAGGTTTAGAGTCCTTTATATAGCCGTTGCACCCTGAATCTGGACACTGCGTGCGTCTAGATACATTCAGCCAATTCAACCCAGGGGCCAACCCATACTCCCTCAGTCAACCTCGGTGTCAACCCAGCGGGACTCGGGTCGACACCCCAAAAGGGTCGGTTTGACGTTTTGGCTTCCCGCTTTGTCATTTTGAATTGTTTTTGAATATTTATTTATTTAATATATATATATATATATATATATATATATTTCTCATATGCATACAAACTTCAAGGCTTAGTAACTTCTTCATACGGTGTCCGTTTTACGCAAACCAAATGTTTATCTTGACCCAAATTTCGAGACGAACGTAAAGGTATAGTATGTTTTACTTAATTCGTAGTATAAAATTAAGTTATCACATTATATTCATTATATAATGTAGTTAAAATGTATAAAATTTTCAGGGTGTTACATTCTCCCATACTCAAAGGATTTCGTCCCCGAAATCTCTAGGTTAAAAAGAATGTATATCCTACCATCCACATCCATCTACTCATCCGCCAATCACTGGCATCCGTTGTCCTTAAAATATTTCTAATGCTTATATGAACATATGCATAGGCATGTGTATATGTCCCAATACTAATGCAAAGATCAAGCGGTCTACTGATTCAGTCGTCCTCCTTAATGCAATATATGTTAGTGCCATGAATCTAACATGTTTGCAAATAATCCGACTATAATATGTAAGTTCTATATGTGTGCACAATCAATCGACCAAATGCAACGTCCACTTGATATCACATCCATTTTCATCCATTAAAAGAAAAGAAAAATGCACACACCTCCATATGCAATATGAGAGTGTTTGAGCCGATCTTGTGCCTAATGTGTGTGTATATGAATCCACAAGCAGCCACTAGAAAACACTTGCATCCATCAAACATAACATGTATCAGACATATGTTTACATCCATGGGTTCCCTACCTAAAAGTTGAAAATTCAATCAATAGGATACAGACGAATGATAGAAACAAGTGCGAATAAAAGCTTTGGAAAAAAAAGAAGCTAAGAACATATTCCTAAAAAGGAAAGGGTATGAAGTGTGATCTTTGTCTTCATTCACCCAAGTCACATCTTCGCCGTCTTCTCCCCATCGCACTTTTATTAACCTAACCTCTCTGTTGCGTAGTTTCTTAACCTCTGATCCTAGTATACGGGTAGGAACTTGTCTAATTGTCGCCCCCCGTTCTACCTCTACTTCCTCATGCATGTTCGGCTCAACTACCTCTGCTGTATCGTGTAGACACTTCGATAAATAAGAAATGAGGAAAAACATTATGAATATCCACACATATGCAAAGCGAGTTGTACGCCTTAGTTGCGAATACCACCGGAGCACCCCATTCAGAAATGCTTCGCCTAATAAACCCTTTCTCAAGTAGCTCTCCTACTTGCCTGCTAAGCTTCCTCCTTTCTCGTGGAGCCATGTGGCGCACATGTCATGCAACTGGCTTTACATTGTCCGCAAAATATATACAAAAAACAAACTCGCGCCTTGGAGATAAACCCCGAACCTACTCAAAAACATACGGATACTCATGGACTACCACTACAGACCGTAGATCATCGATAGATGCATCAAGAGATTCTAGGAAACTAAGCATGAAAAACCCTTTTGGGTCACAAGAAATCGCGAGGGTCCTCCTATGGCAAGTCAAAAGTCTAAAGGCCTTCCCTTCACAATTGAGAATGGCACCGTACATGGCTAGCCAACCTATCCCTAGAATCAAACCATAGCCCATAAAACCGAGCACATACACATCTCACTCGAACTCGACGCCCAATATAGATATTCTTAAACCCGGACAAATCATGGATAAATGAGCCGAACCACCAATGGGTTTTGGGACAACAACGTGTTCCACTACCATACTAGTATTTAAGTGCAGATATTCAACCACAGAACTAGATATAAATGAATGCGAAGCACTAGAATCAAAAGAGTTCTTATAGGATGATTGGAAAGAGAAATCAAACCTTCCACAGAAACTTTCCTCCTCAATCTGGAGCACCGATCGCGAGAGCATGCACTTGCCCTCCAGAAGCTCCTACCCTTTGACCTTGTCCTTGTTTCTTCAGGAAATCCTTAATAAGATGCCCGACCTCTCCACAATGGAAACAAGTGTTCTTCCTTCTTCTGCAATCTTTGCTTACATGATCCATGTGTCCACAATTAAAACATTTCCTCTTGTCTCGAGCTTTTTCGTTCTTTCCTCCCTTCTTTTGTGTCTCCTTAACCTTAGCTTCTTTCTTTTCAGCTTTATATTCCTCATGCATTAATGCCATATCAATGAGTCTTTCAAAAGTAGCTCCTATTGTAATATGGGACAAAGCTAACCGATGAAGGGGTTTATTTAGTCCTTTAACGAACTGCAAGGCCTTCTTATGCGGAGTGTCTACTAGTTCCAAATCAAATCTAGCTAGCTGGTTGAATTTGTTCATATATTCTTTAACAGTCTTGTCTCCTTGTTTGAGCGCCAAGAACCTCTCCATTTGCATGCTTTTATTAGCTTGAGAAAGAAACTTCATTTCAAACCTCTTTCTAAAGTCATCCCAAGTTTCCACAGAACACCATGCTTGGGTTACTTCCCACCACAACGAAGCATCATCTTTCAGTAGCCAGGCAGCCAATTGAATCTTCCTTCGATCTTCCACTTCAAAGATTACAAAAAAATTCTTAGTCTCCTTGAGCTAATTCCTTGCCTCTACGAATGTCTCGGTTCCATGGAATGGCTTTCCTCCTATAGCATGGAAATCTTTGTTAATCTTGGAAAATTTGTCTGCACGCGGAGGAGTAGGAGAAACGATGAGTGCAGCTTTGGGAAGAACGTTTCCTTGGCCTTCGGCAGGCGTTGTGGCCTCCAGATACCTACAGAACTAGCCTGGTATCGTAACACCCTCTGGGATATTCGGTTCCCCAGACATGCTGAAAAAGAAAAGGAAAGAGATCTAGACAAGGGATCGAAAGATATTACTTATGCCTTTTTGGGGAATGTTTATCAAACCAGACTTTTCTTTTGAAAATTTTTCCTTTTTAAAACCTTTTTGAAAATAGTTTTCAAAAACTTTTATCTAATCTAGTAACCTTTAGCTCTGATACAAACTATGACACCCTATGTCAGTTAATGTCACTCATAAATGGAATGCATTAAGTTTCGTGAAGCGTTATAGTATACAGAATGAAAATATTACAAGACAGACATATAAAATAACAGCGGAATAAAAGCTTTATTTATCATAAGATACTGTGGTCCAAAAACATCACATGTTTGAAATACAAAAACCCATTACAACATAAAAGCTACTGTCTTGTACTTCAAAAATATCAAAGTACATAAAAGAAATAAAATTCCCCAAAAACAAAATATAGCCATAGCAACAAGGATAGGATCTTAAGCCATACATCTTAGCAGCTCCAGCAAAAGTAAGCGAAATCACAGTCAAGCCTGAGTGTTCCCGCCCTAAGAACCTAAGGGGGAAAGGAAGAAAGAAGAGGAAACAAAAAAGGACAGACATAAAGTCTGGTGACTCCAGTTACTTTTAGCAAGTAAATAAATAAAAGTACCATGACAAGCATATAAAGTGGATAAGAGAGAGATAACTACATAAAAGGCAAGTATGAGAAGGTGAACAGGATAGGGTGTATACGCCTCTAATGATTACTCTGCACTACTACTAGTATATCCAGAATGAGATGATCCCCAACATGTATGAAATGGTAGACTTAGGCGTACTTCTGGTGAGAGGTTTTAACCCCATACAATCCATAAGCAGCCCCAATAACGGACTCCTAAACTTACCAGAATCTAGATGTACCCCAACTACTACCCTAATCGATCGGCTCCCTACTCCGTAGATACCCTGTGCTGGCCCCACAGTAGGATGTATCACTTCCTAAAGTGGCAACCCTTCATTTCCAAGATATGCACAACCATATCTAGTGTTGTCACAATGTCTTAATTTCCATGGCAAGCTGTACGCATGCACGCACAAGACTCGTTGGTTTCCTATGCTATTTACACCGCTCCTTAATTTTGGATCTCTTACAATCAGCCCAATAAGCGAGCCCCTACTCCAACCTAGTTCGGAGCACTCGTTTGATGCCTAGATGGGTTACTGACTGAAACGGCTCCCATACATAAGATGATACAAGCTCCCCCTAGGCTTGCATCCCCACTACTAGGATTTGGTCATGCCTAACAGTCCAACGTGTAAAATATGTTAAGTTGTTGGGCCTATATATGTAAATATTACCCCACCGCCACAAGGTTTACTTAACCCTCATTGATCCAAGCAATTTGTTTAACAAAGTTGCATAAAACCAAAGAATAAAATAGGTTAAGTTTGTAGGCCCATATATATAAATATTACCCACCGCCACAAGATTTACTTAACCCACCCACCGTTACAACCATGTTTACTTAACCCCTATTCAAGTTAACATGTCATACAATCTCTATGGATTCATCTAGGTTAAGTATTCCAATTCGTTATCAAGTCCATTTATGGTTATAATAGGCTGGACCTCCCACGCTAGGCCTACAACTTATGGATGTTTGATACACCGGTCGGGTCCGGGCAAACTTCTTCCATAAGTTGGGCCTAACCTCATGTCTTAGCCCGTCTCGTATTTGTGCGCTTAGATCCCTCACATTAGATTCTACATTTGCGGTTGCTGGATATGTCCGTCGGGTCCGGGCAGACTTCCACCACAAATGCAATCTAACCTCGTGTCCAAAGTGTCATTACAGTTTTCTAATTACTATAATCCTACGCATTTTAATTATTAACCAATTAATTATACCTATGTCTTTATTGGTGTTCATGCCCATTTACCCAATTATATTCATAATGGATTATATGTCCAAATTCATACTTGTCATTCAAGTTATGCCAATTCTAATGTTTTCGCCTGTTCGCTAGCTAACGCATTCACATATATTTGGCGTCATGTCTGGGCTAGAAAGTAGCCTAGCCATAGACAATAAAAGGGAAAGATGACAATAGTGATTATTTTAATAAAAGTGACTTAAACATGTAATTGACATAGTGATAAGGTGGACATATAAAAATAAATCTAATGAGCATGTGATAATAAAACTAGATCTAACATACCAAGGATGTCATAATAGGCATGAATAAATAAGGATTCATATTTCCAATTAATGATAGATCTAAATTAATCACCACATGATAGGTAAAGTTTAAGATCCACAAATGTGACATGATAAATTAAACACAAGAGAATTATATCTATAAAGGTAGATCTAGCATGACATGATAAATTAACCATAAACAAATTAGATCTATAAAGGTAGATCTAGCATGACATGATAAATTAACCACAAGCGAATTAGATCTATAAAGGTAGATCTAACATGACATGATAAATTAACCACAAACGAATTAGATCTAAAAAGGTAGATCTAGCATGATAATAATTTAAGATCAACATTTATGGAATTACAAATTAACCACAAGTGAATTAGATCTATAAAGGTAGATCTAGCATGACATGCTAAATTAACCACAAGCGAATCAGATCTAAAAAGGTAGATCTAGCATGATAATAATTTAAGATACACAATTGTGATATGAAAAATTAACCGTAAGCGAATTAGATCTAAAACGATCTAGCATGATAATATTTAAGATCCACATCATAGTTATGTCATAGATTCAAAAGTCCCAATAGATCGTATATGATAAAAATTTAGATCCAAGTCATAGAATATTATAAATTCACAAATTATGAAAGATCCAATATGATTCAATCACAAGCATATATCCAAATCACAGTCATATCGCGTTTGCTTTTAATCATTTAAATCTAAAAGTGACTAACTCACCGTGTTTTGATTTTAGAAGGTAGAAAATAAATTGTTGGTGTTGAATCTCAGATCTATAGTTGAAACACTTGAATCTTTTTTTTAATAAAACTTGATTTTGGAGAAGAATAGGCTATTTCTTGAAGTTGGAGCAGAGCCTCGCCGTCACCATTATTTTTCCAATGAATAAAACCTAGATTTAGAGTCCTTAATATAGCCGCTGCACCCTGAATCTAGACACTGCGTGCGTCTAGAAACATTCAGTTAATTCGACCTAGGGGTCGACCTAGGTCGACCCATACGCCCTGAGTCGACCCCTCACTCGGGTCGACACCCCAAAAGGGTCGGTATCGCGTTTTGGCTTCCCGAACTTTATCATTTTGAATTTTTTTTGAATATTTATTTATTATATATATATATATTTCCCATGTGCATACAAACTTCAAGGCTTAGTAACTTCTTCATATTGTGTCCATTTTACGCAAACCAAATGTCTAACTTGACCAAAATTTCGAGACGAATGCAATAGTACAGTCTATTTTACTTAATTCGTAGTATTTAATTAAATTATCACATTATATTCATTATTTAATCTAGTTAAAATGTCTAAAATTTTCGGGGTGTCACATTCTCCCTTACTCAAAGGTTTTTGTCCCCGAAATCTCCAAGTTAAGAAGAATGTATATCCTACCATCCACATCCATCTACTCATCCACCAATCACTGGCATCCATTGTCCTTAAATAATTTCTAATGCTTATATGAACATATGCAAATGTGTGTGTATATGTCCCAATACTAATGGAAAGATCAGGTGGTCTACTGATTCAGTCGACCTCCTTAATGCAATGTATGTTAGTGCCATGTATCCAACATGTATGCAAATAATCCTATTATAACATGTAAGTTCTATATGTGTGCACAATCATTCGAACAAATGCAACATCCACTTGATAATACATCCATTTTCATCCATTAAAAGAAAAGAAAAATGCACACACATTCATATGCAGTATGAGAGTGATTGAGCCGATCTATTGCCTAATGTGTGTGTGTATATGCATCCACAAGCAACCACTAGAAAACAATTGCATCCACTTGCATCCATCAAACATGACATGTATCAAACAAATGTTTACATCCATGGGTTCCCTACCTAAAAGTCGAAAATTTGATCGATAGGATACGGACAAATGATAGAAACAAGTGCAGATAAAGATTTGGAAAAAAAGAAGTTAAGAACATATTCCCAAAAAGGAAAGGGTATGAAGCATGATCTTTTTCTTCAGTCTCCCAAGTCGCATCCTCATTGTCTTCTCCATATTGCACTTTTATTAACCTAACCTCTCTGTTGTGCAGTTTCTTAACCTCTGATCCAAGTTTACGGGTAGGAACTTGTCTAATTGTCGCCTCCCGTTCTACCTATACTTCCTCACGCATGTTCGGCTCAACTTCCTCTTCTATATCGTGTAAACACTTCGATAAATAAGAAATGAGGAAAAACATCATGAATATCCACACATATGTGAAGCGAGCTGTATGCCTTAGTTGTGAATACCACTGGAGCACCCCATTCAGATATGCTTCGCCTAATAGAACCTTTCTCAAGCAGCTCCCCTACTTGCTTGCTAATCTTTCTCCTTTCTCATGGTACCAAATGGCGCACGGTTCATGCAACTAGCATTGCATTGTCTACCAAATATATACAAAAATCGATCTCGCGCCTTGGAGTTAAAGCCCGAACCTCCTCAAAAACATACGGATACTCCTGGACTACCACTACAGACCGTAGATCATTGATAGATGCATCAAGAGATTCTAGAAAACTAAGCATGACAGACCCTTTTGGGTCACAAGAAATCTCGAGGGTACTCCTATGGCAAGTCAAAAGTCCAACGACCCTCCCCTCACAATTGAGAATGGCACCGTACATGGCTAGCTAACTTATCCCTAGAATCAAACCATAGCCCATAAAACCGAGCACATACGCGTCACACTCGAACTCGACACCCAATATAAATATTCTCAAACCCCGACAAACCATGGATAAATGAGCCGAACCACCAATGGGGTTTGAGACAACAATGGGATCCACTACCATACTAGTATTTAAGTGCAGATATTCAACCACATAACTAGATATAAATGAATGCGAAGCGCTAGAATCAAAAAGAGTTCTTATAGGATGATTGGAAAGAGAAATCAAACCTTCCACAGAAAATTTCCTACCTCGATCTGGAGCATCGATCACGAAAGCATGCACTTGCCCTCCAGAAGCTCCTACCCTTTGACATTGTCCTTGTTTCTTCGGGCAATCCTTAATAAGATCCCCAACCTCACAGCAACGGAAATAAGCATTCTTCCTTCTTCTGCAATCTTTGCTTACATGACCCACGTGTCCACAATTAAAACATTTCCTCTTGTCTCGAGCTTTTTTGTTATTTCCTCCGTTCTTTTGTGTCTCCTCAACCTTAGCTTCTTTCTTTTCAGCTTTATATTCCTCATGCATTAATGCCATATCAACGAGTCTTTCAAAAGTAGCTCCCATTGTAATATGGGACAAAGCTAACCCATGAAGGGGTTTATTTAGTCCTTTAACGAACTGCAAGGCCTTCTTATGCAGTGTGTCTACTAGTTCTAAACCGAATCTAGCTAGCTGGTTGAGTTTGTTCATATATTCTTTAACAGTCATGTCTCCTTGTTTGAGCGCCAAGAACCACTTCATTTTCATGCTTTTCTCAGCCTAAGAAAGAAACTTCATTTCAAACCTCTTTCTAAAGTCATCCCAAGTTTCTACCGGATGCCCCGCTTGGGTTACTTCCCACCAGAATGAAGCTTCATCCTTCAGTAGCCAGGCAGCTAATTGAATCTTCCTTTGATCTTCCACTTCAAAGATTATAAAAAAAATCCTCAGTCTCCTTGAGCCAATTCCTTGCCTCTACGAATGTCTCGGTTCCATGGAATGGATTTCCTCCCATAGCTAGAAAATCTTTACAGATCTTGGAAAAGTTGTCTACACGCAGAGGAGGAGGAACAACGGGTGCAGCTACGGGAGGAACATTTCCTTGGCCTTCAGCATGCGCCGTAGCCTTCAGATACCTACGGAACCAGCCTGGTATCGTAATGCCCTCTGGGTATTAGGTTCCCCAGACATGCTGAAAAAGAAAAGGAAAGAGATTCAAACAAGGGATCGAAAGATATTACTTATGGCTTTTTGGGGAATGTTTTTTAAACTGGACTTTTCTTTTGAAAATGCTTCCTTTTTAAAACCTTTTTGAAAATAGTTTTCAAAAACTTTTAACTAATCTGGTAACCTTCAGCTCCGATACCAAGTGTGACACCCACGTCCATTAATGTCCCTCACAAATGGAATGCATTAAGTTTCGTGAAGCGTTATAGTAAACAGAACAGAAATATTACAAGACAACCATATGAAATAACAGCGGAATAGAAGCTTTATTTATCATAAGATACCGTGATCCAAAAACATCACATGTCTGAAATACAAAAGCCTATTACAACATAAAAGATACTGTCTTGTACTTCAAAAATATCAGAGTACATAAAAGAAATAAACTTCCCCAAAAGCAAAATATAGCCATAGCAAGAAGGATAGGATCTTGAGCCATACATCTCAGCGGCTCCAGCAAAAGTAAGCAGAATCACGGTCAAGCCTGAGTGTTCCCGCCCTAATAACCTAGGGGGGAAACGGATGAAAGAAGAGGAAACAAAAAGGGTCAGACATAAAGTCTTTTAGCGAGTAAATAAGAAAATGTAGCATGACAGTCATATAAATTGGATAAGAGAGAGATAACTACATAAAAGACAAGTATGACAAGGTGAACAGGATAAGGTGTATACGCTTCTAATGATTACTCCGCATTACTATTAGTATATCTAGAATGAGATTATTCCCAACATATATGAAATGGTAAACTTAGGCGTACTTCTGGTGAGAGGTTTTAACCTCATACAATCCACAGGCAGCCCCAATAACGAACTCCTAAACTTACCAGAGTCTAGATGTACCCTAACTACTACCCTAATCGATCGGCTCCCTACACATTAGATATCTTGTGCTGGCCCCACAACATGATGTATCACTTCCAAAAGTGGCAACTCATCATTTTCAAGATGTGCACAACCATATCTACTGATGTCGCAATGTCTTAATTCCCATAGCAAGGCGCAATCATGCACGCATAAGACTCCGATGGTTTCCTGCGCTGTTCACTCCGCCCCTTCGTTTTGGATCTCTTACAATTAACCCAGTAAGCGTGTCCCTACTCCGACCTTGTTCGGAGCACTCGTTTGATATCTAGATGGGTTATTGATTGAAATGGGTCCCACACACAAGATGATACAAGCTCCCCTAGGCTTGCATCCCCACTACTAGGATTTCAACCGGTCATGCCTAACAGTCCAACATGTAAAACATGATAAGTTGTCGTGCCTATATATTTAAATATTACCCCACCGCCACAAGATTTACTTAACCCTCACTGATCCAAGCAAGTTTACTTAACAAAGTTGCATAACCCCAAAGTATAAAATAGGTTAAGTTTGTGGGCCTATATATGTAAATATTACTCACCGCCACAAGATTTACTTAACCCACCCACTGCTGTAACCAAGTTTAATTAACCCCTATTCAATTTAACTTGTCATACCATCCCTATGGATTCATCTAGGTTAAGTATTCCATTTTGTTGCCAAGTCCATTTATGGTTATAATGGGCTAGACCCCCCACATTAAGCCTAGAAATTGTGGATGTTGGATATGCCGGTCGGGTCCAGACAGACTTCATCCACAAGTTGGGCCTAACCTCGTGTCTTAGCCTGTCTCGTATTTGTGCACTTAGACCCCTCACATTAGATTCAACATTTGCGGTTGCTAGATATGCCAGTCGGGTCCGAGCAGACTTCCACCACAAATGCAATCTAACCTCGTGTCATGGGTGCCATTACTATTTTCTAATTACTATAATCCTAGACATTTTAATTGTTAACCAATTAATTATACCTATGTCTTTATAGGTGTTCATGGCCATTTATCGAATTATATTCATAATGGATTATATGTCTAAATTCATACTTGTCATTCAAGTTATGCCAATTCTAATGTTTTCCCCTGTTCCCTAACTAACGCCTTCGCATATATTTGCCATCATGTCTAGGCTAGAAAGTAGCCTAGACAATAAAAGAGAAAGATGATAATAGTGATTATTTTAACAAAAGTGACATAAACATATAATTGGCATAGTGATAAGGTGGACATATAAAAATAGATCTAGTGAGCATGTGATAATAAAACTAGATCTAACATACCAAGGATGTCATAATAGGCATGAATAAATAAGGATTCATATTTCCAATTAGTGATAGATCTAAATTAATCACCACATGATAGGTAAAGTTTAAGATCCACAAATGTGACATGATAAATTAACCACAAGCAAATTTGATCTATAAAGGTAGATCTAGCATGACATGATAAATTAACGACAAACAAGTTAGATCTTTAAAGGTAGATCTAGCATGATATGATAAATTAACCACAAGCGAATTAGATCTAAAAAGATCTAGCATGACATGATAAATTAACCACAAGCGAATTAGATCTATAAAGGTATTTCTAGCATGACATGATAAATTAACCACAAGCGAATTAGATCTAAAAAGGTAGATCTAATATGATAATAATTTAAGATTCACAATTGTGACATGACAAATTAACCACGAGCGAATTAGATCTAAAAAGGTAGATCTAGTTTGACATAATTAACCACAAGAAAATTAGATATAAAAAGGTAGATCTAGCACGATAATAATTTAAGATCCACAATTGTGACGTGACAAATTAACCACAACCGAATTAGATCTAGAAAGATCTAGCATTATAATATTTAAGATCCACATCATTGTTATGTCACTGATTCAAAAGTACCAATAGATCGGATACGATAAAGATTTAGATCCAAGTCATAGAATTTTATAAATTCACAAATTATGATAGATCCAATATGATTCAATCCCAAGCATATATCAAAATCACAGTCATATCACATTTAATTTTAATCATTTAAATCTAAAAGTAGCTAACTCGCCGTGTTTGGAATTTAGAAGACATAAAAGAAATTGTTGGTGTTGAATCTCGGATCGATAGTTGAAACGCTTGAATCATTTTTTTAAACTTGATTTTGGTGAAGAATAGGCTATTTTGTTGAAGTTGCAGCAGAGCCTCTCCATCACCATTATTTTTCCAATGAATAAAACCTAGGTTTAGAGTCCTTTATATAGCCGCTGCACCTTGAATCTGGACATTGCGTGTGTCTAGAAACATTCAACCAATTCAACCCAAAGGTCGACCTATAGGTCGACCAATACTCACTGAGTCGACCCTGGTGTCGACCCAGTGGATCTCGGGTCGACACCCCAAAAGGGTCGGTTCGGCGTTTTGGCTTCCTGCTTTGTCGTTTTGAATATTTATTTATTTAATATATATATATATTTCACATGCATACAAACTTCAAGGCTTAATAACTTCTTCATACGGTGTTCGTTTTATGTGAACCAAATATCTATCTGGACCAAAATTTCGAGAAGAGCACAATGGTACAGTCTGTTTTACATAACTCGTAGTATTTAATTAACTTATAAAATTATATTCATTATATAATGTAGTTAAAATGTCTAAAATTTTCGGGGTGTCACATTCATCCCCACCAGGTTTTCCACAGGTTATGCTTACCTAACGGTGTCTTTAATTACATAACCCAATAGGTTAAGTTTGTGGGCCTATATATAAATATTACCCACCCAACCCAGATATACATAACCCACCTACTATTTCAATCAAGTTTGCTTAACCCCTAATCAAGTTCATGTTCATACAATCCCTATGGATTTAACTAGGTTAAGTATTCCAATTCATTACCATGTCCATTTATGGTTATAATGTGCTTGACCTTCCACATTAAGCCTACCACTTATGGATGTTGAATATGCCGGTTGGTTCCAGGAAGATTTCTTTCACAAGTCGGGCTTAACCTCGTGTCTTAGCACGTCTTTTGTTTGTATACCTAGACCCCTCAAATTAGATTCACCACTTGTGGTCGTTGGATATGTCGGGCGGTTCCGGGTAGACTTCCACCACAAGTGTAATCTAACCTCGTGTCTAGGCGCGGTTACTGTTTCTAATTACTGTAATCCTAGGCATTTCCATTATTAACTAAATTTACCTATGTCGTTATAGGTTTCCATGCCCCTTTTCCAAGTTATGTTCATAATAAACTATATGCCCCAAATTCATATTATTACACTTTACTCATGTTATGCCCAAATTCCCAATTACAAGTTTTGTCCAATTTTCACCGTTTTCCCCTCGTTCCCAATCTAATGCATTGGCATATTTCAGCGGCATGCCTAGGCTCGAAGGTAGCCTAGCTATATAGAAATAAAAAGGAAAAGGTAGAGGGAAAAGGACAGAGATGATCATACTAACAAGGTTGACATGTAATGGCATAAACATATAGTAGCATAATGGCAATATAAGCATATAGGATGAACATGTGGCAATAGCAATGATTCTAGCATAATAGGGATAGGAATGATGTGATCTAAACAATGATTTAGATGCCCAACTAAGAAAAGATCTGATTTGGCCATAAAAATAATAGAACAGGTATAAGGTGATCTAAAAAGTGAATTAGATCTATAATCAAAGGTAGATCTGACATGACAAAGGTTAAGATCCAAATCATAGTCATGTCAGAATATCATAGATACACAAGTTATAACAGATCTGATATGGTTCAAGCAGTCACAGATCCAAATTATAGTCATATCATGTTTTACTTTTTAATTATTTAGATTTAAAAGTAATTTAAACTCGCAGTGTTTGGATCTAGAAAAATAGAAGAAGAGTAGCAGATGTTGAGTCACAGATCTACACTTGAATAACTTGATTGCAGAAGAAGAAAAAGGTTTGATTCAATCCGGGCAGCGACAACATCTAGTCCTCCATTATTTTCTATGTGCAAAATATAAGAAATGGGGCCATATATATAGCTACCAGCCCCTACCAGCCCCAAAGCCTAATCTGCCACGTCTACCCTAGGGGGGTCGACCCCCCTTAGGGGGTCGACACCCCTCTTGCGGGGTCGGCACCCTTTAAGCGGGAAAATTCCCACCCTCCATTTCTAAGTGATTTGAACTGTTTGGGTTGATTTTCAATTTCTGGACCTATTATATATATATATATATATATATATATATATAATCTTCTTACGCGTATACAAACGTCAAACCTTAATAACTTCTTAATACGATGTCCGTTTTACGCAAACCAAGTGTCTAATTTGATTAGAATTCTGAGACAAACGCAATGGCGCAATCCAATTCCCTTAATTCTGAATATTAAATTAACTATTATTTAATTTTCCCTCTTTAGTGTTGTTAAAATTGTGGGGCATTACAGAACACAAGTTCTGGTGACTGGATTTAAACTATACACTTTGGATAATCCTACATATACCGTTCAATCACATTTTCTTATTTATTAGGTTACTTGGGCGAAAAACACTCAAGGCTTACACACATGTTGTACCTATTTACTTCCCAGTGGATTAACCTAATACAGTATATATGTAGCTACCCCCAATATTAAGGTACACCCGATGGTACTCCACTCGCATGGTCTCCAGCGTGATACCACCAAAATATACGCAGTCCCTCAACCTATGCCGGAGTGACGTATGGATATTTATATAACAATGTTATGTTCCGCGTATATCTGTCAATTCTATGCAACGTAAGCGTACAGACTGCCACCTTCGATCAAATCAAATTCCATACCAGAGTAATGCCCTCAAATCTACGATACACCGCCTAGAGGAGACTTGCATGTATATAAATTTCCCACATATGTATCGTCAATTGTAGCTCGATGCCTTGACTGCACGTCCTCTAATGTGCACCGAGTTCCATGGCAAGGTGATACAGAAATATGAAATTCGAACAATCGAGAGCTTTTCCATATCTTTACAGGCCCGCTTTTGAGAGCTTCAAAATACAGATATTCCTAGGGTCTATTTTTCATGGTGGCTATGGCCCCACCTCGCCCCCTCCCTCAACTGGTGAAGATTACAACAGATAAGCAACATGCCCCTAACAACAAACAATCTAAACATCCAGACTTCAACCACCGTTCCTCGATAGTGAAAGGTGAATGGTCTATTGGGTTTAGCTCTAGTCTTTTCGCATCCCACTGGCTGTCGATGATGGGTATCCGATAATCTACTATCCTTGTTGGTTGTGACCCTCTGCCTCCCCATTGAGGCGACCGTCGAATCACCCTAGTGTCAACTCGTCACAACGTTCTGACTGCAAAGCTTCTTTTGCAGTCAAGGCCCACCCACCTGGCAGTTACGCGCATACCCAACCTCTGAGAGCATAGCCTAAACATCTACCACCACGCAGAGGACTACCAGGAGCATCTTACGTACCACATGAAGTCGCGTGCTTCCCCTTCCAGTCCTTCGGTGCCAAATAATAATCAAATGAACGTGCTCTCTCCTCGTGCCTTGTGACATCATGATGATCTACCCCGTTGGGTTATTCACCCTCAAACGTGCGGACTTGTCCAAGCGCCTCACTTTAATATGTTATTAGACCTTATGTCTAAACATTCTTTTATGTGCTTGCTTTACCTCATCGGGTTTCCATTTAACTTGGTTATCATCTTAACTTTTTATTCAGGTTACCAAGTTCTTTCTAGACCCTTATATTTCTAAGGAATAGGCCCCTCTCACTTATCCATTTCAATCATATAACTTAACCCATTTAAGTTTATTAATAAACCCATAACATGTTATTCTCTAGATTGTGATCCAAGGTCTGTAATCCACAATCCCTTTAGATTTTTGTTTGATTCAAGGTTACAATAACATGTTCTACTTAATACGTAGTTCAGTATATCTTAATTTACATGTTTTCTGTTTAGCATGTCACTTATCATTTATGATTAAATATAACTTATTTCATTTCATAAGTTTGCCTCACTCTTTCCTATTTAATAATAATTCCATCTTACATTATCACTACAACTTATTGTTGTTTACTTATTAACTTAGTTCTCTTAACTAAGGTTCACTGAAAAGTCTCCTTTCCATTTACTATAACATATGTTACAATTTCTCTTGTCCCAAGGACAAGCCTAAACATGTTATTCTTATCAGCAGATCTCAGACTTCCAAGTTTACAGATTACTTAATTTATAATCAAGTATGACTTCTTACATTTCATAAATTTTCCCCCTTTTTCTACTTATTACAAACAACTGGTTTGAGTTTTCCCCATTTACCGATTACTTAATTTACAATTAAGTGCCACTTATCTCATTTCACCAGTTATCTCATTTTCCTTACTAGTTTATTATAACCTAAGTTATAATATTCACTTGTCCCTAAGATAAGTCTACCTATTATATAACATTCTCATTAAAGTAATTAATTTATAATAGGTTATTATCATTCCCTGTTCATTCCCAACCTTTTACTGTTGTATCATCTATTCAATTCCATTTATTTCCAATAATTACAATTAATGTCATTTATCAATCCTGTTATTTACATATATTTGTGTGTATATATATATATATATATATATATATATATATGTTTATGCGTTGGGCCTCTCACATTAAGCCTACACTTGTGGATGCTGGCTTTGCTGGGCGGTTCCAGGCAGACTTCTTCCACAAGTTTACTTAATCTCGTGTCTTAGCACCTTTACATGTTTTATTTATGCACTTAGACCTCTCACATTAGATTTACCACTTGTGGATGCTGGATATGCTGGGAGGTTCCGGGCATACTTCTACTACAAGTGTAATCTAACCTCGTGTCTAAGCGCAGTTACAGATTATAATTTACTATAAATCCTCTATATAATCTAGGCATGTCTATTCTTCCAAATTTCCACTATAATATATATTTTACATGTCATCATATTATGCCTATTTTATGTCACATGTTCTTTCTAACATATAATCAATTCTATTCTAGCATGTAATTTTCTCAATTTCTACCGTTAATGGTCCATGTACATAAATGTCACGAGTTAACACGAAATTGAAACAACAATAACTACTACGCATATTTTGACAAGTTTATCTTTCAATATATAAATTTTCCCACATATTAATATCTTAGCATATTAATATTCCTACATGTCATATTCATCACTTTAATTCTTTTAACATATGTTTAAACATTTCAACATATCATATTTAAACATGTCATAATAACATTTCAATACTTTCAATTATTCTAGCAAATTCACATTATACAATAACGGGGAATGTTAAACAATAATATATCATTATCAAAAATGATATAACTTAAATCCACTCACCTTGATATGCCGATATAGAAAAGAATCTCTTTGGATTGGTTGTAGATGGAGAGTCATGAGTTTGTATCGTTGTTGCAGTTGAAAACCCCTTATTTTCTAAATTTGTCGTTGTTGACGATAAATTTTCTTTTTCTTTTCTTTAATCTTCATTTAGACAGCGCCTCAATATTGTAATTAATAATTTTATTTAGAAATTATATGGAGGAAGAAGAAGAGAGTGAAGAAAAAACAAATGAGAATGGAGAGCTATATGGTCCTTTATATAAGAAGCTTAAATCGATGCTAACTGACTATTTTCCCTGATGAAATCTATTCTCTCCATGTCATATAGCCAATAGGTAGTTGCCACGTCAACAATAATTTTGAATTGTACTAACAGAATAAAGCCAACAGGTATGCATTGTCACTTCGTACCAATTAAATGTGCCAATTAGGCGCAAAAGATTGAATTTCAAATGTTTGAATTGTTTTGGCGCAAAAATTTGAATTTCGAATGTCTGAATTTTATGGAATTTATTTAACTGTTATATTCACATGTAATTTTCTTATACGTATATAATTCTTCTAAAGATCATTTTACGCATATATATATATATATATATATGCGCACAATTTTCATTTCGTTTTCAAAATTCAAATTGTGTTGCACCGTTATTTGATTTTTGCCATATTTCATTGACTGTAACCTTATCTTGAATTTTATTTTTTGTATACATATATTTCTGCATATATGTATATATATATATTCTCATATATATATACACACGTATAGTTTCTTTATTTCCTTATATATACGTTCTTATCCTTTCAAATTTTGAATTTGTATGCGTACATATATTTGTATGTTCAGTTGACCCTCTATAAAACAAAGATAAGAGTTATGTCGTCATCGGGGTTCGAATCTCCGACCTCTATGTTACATATCCAATGCCTTAACCAACTATGCTATATTGCCTTTTGTTAGTAAGTTTAGAAACAATGGTAGTCATTGTTCTTCTTCTTTTACCTTATTTTCATGTTTTGAGACCACACTTCATTTAAAGGTATCTCTTTCATCTTAAATCAGTTTTATGCAATCGATAGGTCTATACTGACCAGAAAATCGCCAAGAACGCAATGACGCTAATCCTATGGCCAAATTCTAGAAGCTCTTCAATTTTTTTTTAAATATTCATAATCAGTGCATGCAACATATTTACACTACATGCAACCTATCCTTTCTTTCTTTTTCTATGCATACATTACATTTTTATTTACATTAATATTTTCTTCTTTTAAATATATATGTCAATGCATATATATACACACATACATTGTTTAATTATTTAATTGTTACAAAATGCGAGGTGTTAAAAAAATTCATCCGATCGCATATACCAACTTAC
This sequence comes from Allium sativum, assembly GCA_030737875.1. Taxonomy (NCBI): domain Eukaryota; kingdom Viridiplantae; phylum Streptophyta; class Magnoliopsida; order Asparagales; family Amaryllidaceae; genus Allium; species Allium sativum. The sequence continues at coordinate 579,335,747 of CM060909.1, read as the reverse complement.
TGTCTTTATGTGTCTCATATATAAATTATTTGAATAGAGTCCCAACGATTGATGGCATAGTGTTTTTCTTCAACTTCAGACATCAAGAGCAAACATCTCCTTCTCCTCTTTACTTTGAGGCTGTATCGAATCCAAAAATCATCGAGGGCATTCCTAACAAACTAGGTAATAGTAAGCATTCTTTAAACCATAACTGAGGTGTGCCCGTCGCTGGCTTCAGTGCCATAAGTCTTTTTATTTCAGTTTGTTTAATCATAGGCAAGCCTATTATTCAAATTGTTTCCATGTAGATGATGAGCCAGCAAGGCTAATAGAGAAAGTGTTTTAGGATCATTTCAATACCTTGGCTACTCTTGAGAAGGAAGAGCGACTCTACAAGACGCTTTTAACCAATGCAAATCTTCCTCTCTTTCATTTCTTGGACAAGAAGAGGTCATTAGGACCCTCAGATGGCAAGGATTCTCGTTCGCACAACATTAAGTTGGATGTGCCTCTTCCCCGAAAGAAATCGATTGATGTCAAGGTTGTTCCCTCAGTCGAGGTGTCGTCTTTTCAACCCTCGTCTGGAGGGAAAAGGAACACTCGTCATCAAATCAGGATGAAGAAGTCGACTTTTAAGGGACTACGCCGGGAGTCTGATCTGCTAAAAATGCAAAATGATCCAGCGGCAAATGCTTCAGAGAGGGTTCGTGTAGAAATAATTGAGGAGGAGCTAGTCGATTAACAACTGGAAGATTCCGATGTTAGAATAGATCCTTCCCCTGTTCATGGTCCCCAAGATGAAGAATCAGACCTTTTTTTTGGGAGTTACAAAATGTGGAAATGCCAGATACATTTATTTCTTCTCAAAATTTGGATCAAGAGGCATTTTTCCATACTAAATCTAGGGAAGATTTAATAAAGACCGACCCGAAAGACACAGGGGACACATATCATGTTTCCGACTCAGGTCAGTTTAGGAGAAAAGCTTAACATACACAACACTAGCAATGTACATCAGATCTTCATTTCTCTCGTATATATTGATTGATATTTCTTCATTGTAATACAGGTATGGTGATGAAGAGTATTATCATGTCAACTTCGAATCTCTTTTAGAGGAAGGTGGTCCCGTTGGGTCGGCCTCGCTGCAAGTCGACCAGGGAGGAGATCATGGGGATGACGATCCTAATGAGAATTATAAAAAGAGAGCAAGAAGAAGAAAGAAGAGAAGAAGAGGAAAGAGAAGGGAATTCGAGGTCACAAGGAGAAGGGAAGAGGACTAAGCCTCATGAGAAAGGAGAGGAACCTAAAACTCCCAAGCATCGATCTCCGCCCTATCCTCGGGACGATATACCTGAGGATGGTAACAAAGCCTCAAATGAAGCTACCCCTAGTCATCCCACTTTCTTGGTCGACCCTTCTCCTGAGGCGCGGTCATTCGGACCACATGACCATGAATCTATCCCTCTTCCAGATCGTCCTAAAAAAGGTCCCCCGGAGTCGAACCATTCGAGTCGAGAGAGGGCACCTACCGGACAAATCAATGAAATGAAGAAACTCTTTTCGAGTCTCTATTTTGCTGGTATCGAGCTTGTCCCCATGCTGCAGCCATTTCCTCCGAACTTGCACGATTAAACTAGGTATAATGTTGACTTCGCACTGACCCAATATGACGCGACGCATGCATACACAAGACAGGTGTGCGAAGTGGTTAGAAACAAAACGGGGGAGAATGAAGGCCTGAGGAGGGAGATGGAAGCTGACAAGAAAGCATTTGCGTTTCTCCAGAAGAGAGTAGAGGAATATGAGTCTGAGGTGGTTACGGCTAAAGAACATTGCCGAGAGAATTTAAGAAATTTAGAGGACCAATTTGAGTAGGTGAACCAAGAATGTGTGATTTTGAGAATCGCAAATGAGGCCTTAAGAGGTGACAAGGGTCGATTGGATAAAGAGGTACAAGACCTCAAGGCCCGTCTTGGTGCCTCTGAGTTGCCAGGAAAAAGACCGAGGATGATGCCGCTGCTGCAATCAAGAATGTTGGCAATGCTCACCTCTAACACAAAATTGAAGTTCGTTTGATCAATGCCGAATACGATGTTGAGAAGAGAGAGATACGAGCAAAAAATTTGGTGCTAATATCCTGTGTTTCTTTGCTTGAGTTCTTCGTCATAAAAACTTGGCTTGGATGAGGGATTACCAGCGGGTGTTAACCGATGCATGGGAGGCATTCATGAAAGAGGAGGTTGAAGTGGCAAGGGGTAATCCAGTAAACGAGGAAGCTTTAATCGCTCAGTATTTGCATGATGATGAGAGAGAAGTACTAGCTGAAGGAAAGAGGAATCTGAAGGCATTAAAAGACGCCGCACGATATGAAGCCAAAGGGAAGTCGGTTCCTAAGGATGACACAAGTATGATGAAAGCATCTCTTCCTCATTCAAATGCTAAGGCCGGCTCGTCCTCTATTCCCCCTACCCCAAATCAATCTTCTGGCTTAGTGGAGGAATATAGTCCAGATGACCCTCTTTTCCCCTTGCCTAAGAAAAGTTTAGCTGCTCCGGGTTCAAAAATAAAGGTTTCAGACCGACCGAGAGAGTCTATAACCGAAGGTAACTTACTCCTTTATTCTTAAGTTTATCGACCATCTTTTCCTTCATTCATAGCCTTTGTTTATCCTATTGTAGGCAAACCATAGGCGAGAGTAACATCTGGGTTGGAGGTCAAAGTCCTGGAGAAGGACCTTATCACAACCCTCGGCCAAGATAAAGAAACAACCAATGCTCCAAAGAAACCAGGAATGGGAAATATTCAGTCGGTCGATAAGGAAGTAGACTTTTCAGGTTAGACCAAAACATTCGACCTTCCATCTATGGTAGATATGAAGGCTAGGAATGAAGAAAAGGTTTCCTCTCTTAAAGCTGAACAGTCCGATGAACCACTTAATATCCGTCCTCTCCAATATCTTCCACTAACTTTAATTTCTCTTGCAACGTAGCTCCTTCCCCCATCCCGACTGTCTCGAGAAAAGGAAAGCATGACACCATAACAACTAGCCGATATGTTTCTTTTAGTTGCATGCTCAAAAGCCTAAAATAATGCTAAGCTACCGAGGAGATGTTGGAGCGAATCAAGAAGAGAGACAAGGAAAGAGAGGAAATGGAGAAGTTCTAGGGGAAACCTCCCCGAGGTTAGAATTCTTTTAATATATGTTTTCTTTAGGCCCTTTCAAAGTCTCATGCAAGTGCGACCCTCACGCTTTTGTGATCGGCAAGTTTTGTTTTTTGTTGACGATGTTGGAAGTACCTGTAAACAATGTTTAGATTGTAAGTAAGCTGAATGTTTAACAATATTTCATTATGTTTAAATACTTGTATTATTGATGTGTCTAAGTATTTGAGAAAGTCCTAAGGGAACAATACCAATGCCCCTAATTTATTTCAGACTCTGGGAGTCATTTAAGTGAAAACTTGTAGTCGAATCACTTGTATATACCCATTCCCCCAGTGTCATGGGGGATTGGTTCAATCGTCAAGTCGACTGCAAGATCGAATAGACTAGTTTGAGGGTCGAACGATCATGGTTAGCAATATGTAAGTCTTTTATACTCTTCCTCTAGTCTTTAAGTGTTAGAGTTCAAAGGATCGACTGGTCTTTAGTCGGGGTGAACCTTTCACGCTCGTCCATAATTTTATACTCCTTCTCAAGTCAAGAGAATTGGAGTTGTTCTAAACAGGTAGTCGTGTTGTTTACATCCGTGTCTTCCTCACTTTTAGTCAATAAAGTAGGAGCTGGTAGTTCGAGCATCAATTTCAAGCTCAGATTTAGTCTTCCTAGATTCCCTATCGAATCCCAGTCGAGGTTGACTCGATATAACATGGATCGACAGGCTGGGGTGTCAACATTTGACTTAATGTCGGTTGAGTCACAACATTTAGTCATTATGACAATAAGTCAGAGAAGGAAAGGAGCTTTTATTCATAAACTATTTTGAGCGATAAGACACACCTCTTTACAATGCTTAAATACATAAAATAGTAAGAAAACTAAAACTTCTAAGAAAGATAAGGTCGTAAATGCTCCGCATTCCATGCTCTTTGAAAAAGTCCGCCAACAACAGTGGCTAGCCTGAAGGTTCCATTGTCAAGCTTCTGTTGGATGACATAGGCCCTTCCCACTTGGGACCCATATGTACGGGAGTTAGGAAGACACGTTTTAGGACAAGGTCACCAACATCGAAGGTCTTGTGTTGGACCTTCTTTTTGTAATGTCGGGAGACCTTCTGCCTGTGAGCTTCAGCACGAAGGTTTACCTCTTCTCTTTTTTCATCAATCATGTCTAATGATTGTACGAGAAGGGCTTTATTTGATAACGGATCATAATACGTAGTTTTGTAGGAAGGAACTTCAAGCTTGATGGGTATGAAAACTTCCGATCCGTAATACAAGGCGAAGGGATTGTGGACGGTGGCAGTCTTATGGGTGGTCCGATATGCCCAGAGGGCTAAAGGAATCTCATGGACACATTTTCCTTTAGCTCGTTCCAATCGCTTCTTCAAGATATATTTAATAATTTTGTTAACATCTTTGACCTATCCATTGGATTGTGGATGCGCAATAGCAGTGTGTTTTTCTCGATGTGATATCATTCACAAAAGTCTCAGAATTCCAAGCTGTTGAACTGAGCCCTATTTTCAGTTATGATAGTTTGGGGTCAATCAAACCGATAGATGATATTCTTGACAATAAAGCTAATGACTCGCTTTATCATGATCGTGGTCACATGTTCATCCTCTGCCCATTTTGCGAAGTAGTCTACCGCTACGATCGCATATTTTGCACCCCCTTTTGAGATTGGCAGACTTTCAATAATGTATATTCCCCAAATGGCGAATGGCTGATCATCTGAGTGAGCTCTGTTGGTGGGGCACATGGAAGCTACGGAAACCTTTGGCATTTATCACATCGTTTGGAATAATTAGCTACATCCTTGCTGACAGTCGGCCAGAAGTATCCATATCATAGTACCTTCTTAGCCAAGGTTTGTCCTCCTATATGCGCGTTGCATTCTCCTTCATGCACTTCTCTCAATATTCTTTTAACATCATTGTTAGACACACATCAAAACATCATAATAGAAAAAACCCTTCTGTAAAGTTGTTCCTCTTGAATTACATATCTGGAGGCTTGTCACACGAGGGCTCGCCTCTCATTTCTTCTTTCAGAGAGAATGCCATGTAGGAGAAAATTCATGATAGGAGTCATCCAGGATTCTTTTTTAGGTTCAGCTTTTATTTTATCGACCTCCGTTTGGTCGATGCTCGGAATGCTCAAGGTCTCTATAGTAACCAATTCTGCTTCACTCGGGTTTTCGGAACTAGTGAATTTTGCCAATCTATTCGCCTTCTGATTTTCTTCTCTGGGAATGTGGGAGATGCTATACTAATCGAAGTCATGCAGCAATGTTTTGACCTCCTTGAGATAGGAAGAAAGTCGGTCTCCTTTAGTTTGATATTCTTTCCAAGCCTGAAATACAATAAGTTGTGAATCACAGAAAATATCAAGCGATGTTATTCTTATGTCCCTCGCGAGTTTGAGCCCAGCAATCAAGGTTTCATAGTTCATACTCGGAGTCAATGTTGGTAGCCAAGAAATTATATCTTAGGGCATAATATATCGATCGCCTTTCAGGAGATAATAATACTAAGCCAGCACCAGAACGTCGATCGTTGCGGGGCCCATCTGTGTTCAATTTCCAGGTGTCTGATCTCAACTAAGTATCCGGAAGCTTGGTACTATCTTCCAAGCTGTCGTCCTCCGCAGTGGTGAACTCGGCTATGAAATCGTCTAGTGCTTTCCCTCGAATGGAATTTCATAGGAAAAACGTCAGGTCGAATTGACTGAGTTCGATATTCCATTTGAGAAATCTTCCGCTTGCCTCGGGTGGTTGCAAAACTTGTCATAGCGGTTGGTCAGTGAACACTTTAATTCGTTGGGCCTGAAAGTAATGTCGAAGCTTCTGCGACGCAGTTAGCAGACTATAGGCGAGATTTTCATTCTTTGGGTAGCTGCGTTCATCTCTTGTCAATTTATTGCTTACATAATAAACTGGTCGTTGAGTCTAATTCTCTTCACTGATTAGGACTGAGCTGATTGCATGCGCTTGTACTGCCGAATACACAAATAGATCTTCATGGTCAATCGGTTTGGACAAGATATGGGGTTTCTACATGTAGTTGAGCAAGTTTTGAAAGGGTTCGACACAGTTAGGTATCCAAGCAAAATTTCTCTTCCCTCTTTTGGTCAACTCGAAGAAGGGTAGGCACTTATCTATCGCCTTGGATATGAACCGGCCCACTGCGACCTTGCGTGCCAAGCTTTGTACGTCTTTGATTCTTCTCGGTCTTGGATTCCCTTGATGGCCAAAATCCGATCATGATTGATTTTGATCCCTTGAGAACTAACTATAAAACCCAAGAACTTTCCCAATGGTACCCCGAAGGAACACTTTAGGGGGTTGAGGTTCATCCCATATCTTCGAAGGATGTTGAACGTCTCTGATAGGCCTTTGACGTGATTGGATGACTTCCTTGAAATCAGCAACAAATCATCCATGTGCACCTCCATCGTTTTTCCTATCTGATCATGAAACATCCGGTTGACTAAATGCTGGTAAGTCGCCCCAGCGTTCTTTAATTCGAAAGGCATGACTACATAACTGTATAGTCGAAGATCTGTTATGAAGCTGGTATGTTCTTGGTCTAGGACGTGCATCACAATTTGATTGTACATCGAATAAGCATGCATGAATGACAGGAGTTCTTGCTTTGCGGTCGAATCGACTAGTTGATCAATCCTAGGCAATGGGAAGCTATCTTTAGGGCAAACTTTGTTTAAATTAGAGAAGTCGGTACAAGTCTGCCACTTCCCATTAGCCTTCTTTACAAGTACCGGGTTGACTAGGGTAGGTCACATCTCGGATAAATCCATTCGCTTGAAGCTTCCCAATTTCTTCCTTCAAGGCCGCGGATCTCTCTAGGCCAAGCATCCGCCTCTTCTTCTTCATAGTGGCATACTCTAGGCTGATACTGAGAGGGTAAGTCATGATCGAGGGTGAAATCCCAAACATGCCAGTGTGGGTCTATGCAAACACGTCAAGGTTTGCACGAAGGAATTCAGTCAACTCCCTTGTCCTAAGGGGACCGAGATGAGATTCGATCTTCAAGACCCTAGTCGGATCATCGTCGTTGTCAATGATTCCTATAGTAGTTTCATTCAGGGTTGCCTTCCTATATCCCGTTTCTTCTTCCTCTCTTGGATCGATATACTCAAGTTGGCAGATGGACGATCCTGGCTAGGAGTTTTTTTTGTAGTTTCTCTGCTTCCTTCCCCTCTACAAGGGAGGGTTATCTTCAAACTCATTGCTACTTTTGCTTCGTAGCTCTTTCCATTCTGCCAAGTAGCAAGCTTTCCCTGTTACTTGATCCCCTCGCACCACCCCGATCTCTCCATCGGTCGGGAATTTCAAAAGCAAGCACCAAGGAGCAATACAAGCTCTAAACTCAGCTAGGGCTGGTCACCCTAAGAATGCATTATATTGGGAGTTTATATTCATTACAACAAAAGGCAGGATTCGTACTCTCCTTCGGTCTCCATCTCCCAGTTCTATCGATAGGTAAACCACACCGATTGGCTCAGTGGACGACCCATCAAAACTACGTATTTCACCTGTGCATGGCTTTAAGTCCTTTAGTTATAACTTCATCAGGTCATAGGAATGTCTGAAAAAAATATTTACTAAGCTCCCGTTGTCAACCAAGACCTTTCGTATTATGGCTGGGCCAATATTGGTAGTTATGACTAAGGCGTCGATGCTCGGGGATCCTATACCGATCGACTCCCGCTCGCGGAAGATGACGTCTTCAATCATCGTCCTTCTTTGCTTTATGGGACTTGTAGCTTCAAGGGTTCTTGTCTCCACCACGTCTAAACGTTTTGCGGAGTTTACATAACGTTCCATAGTTCGAATTCTATGCCCTGCTAAGTGAGGTCCTCTAGCAATGGCATTGATCACTTATCCCTTTTCCCTTTTCTTGGGCTGTGGCCCTAGGCGTCATCTGACTTTGCTTAGGTGCTGAAGTCCCTTGCCTCTATCTCTCGGGGACACTTTGTACTCATCGAGCTTCCCCTCTCGAATTAGCTTCTCAACGAGGTCTTGAAGCTGACGGCATTAATTAGCCGTATGCCCATAGATCTCATGGAACAAACAAAACTTGTCGGTCGCCTATTCTTTCTCTTTAGGCTCACGCAAGAGCGGCTTCTTGTATTGAATTGTACTGCATGTGTCGAGATAAATATTCTCCAACATTTCATTTAACGTTGTATAAATTTCAATGACTTGGAATCGGGGTTGCTTTCTAGATTCCCTCTTTGTCCAGGTTTTCCATTTTCTCCCTTAGATTCGTTTTCGTTTTGTTTGCTGTGATTTCCAACATTTACTTCCACCTTCCCGGAGTTATCTATGGACTGCTTGACTGCTACATTACTCTGAATGGGTTTGGCAAGCACATCTTTTGGCCTATCCTCTTTATCTAATTGCGCATCTTCCTCTCGCAATCGAATGTTAGCCTTTCGTAGAACATCTCAATAGTCATAGTTGGCTTCCTAATCAGATATTTCCCGAACTCTGTCCTTTTGTCATTGTTGTCAGCCGTGGCCATCAAAACTATATTGTGATTAGGATTACTTACTTCGGTGGCTGCCCGGTTGAACCGATTAAGGCAATTCCTCTGGGATTCACCCCTTCCTTGCTTTACTACAAAAAGATACATGACCTGCTTCGACTTAGAGACGAGGAGACGGAATTGGTTAAGGAATTTCTCGCTTAAGTCTTTGAAGATTGGGACTGGCCTTGGCGGAAGACAAGTGAACGACATGAGCGCTATACCACTCAGAAAGATACCAGGAAAGCTTTACATTTGATGGTGTCCGAAGCTACAGCCACTTCCATATGCGATGAATACCTCATCAAATGTTGTTGCGGGTCAGTGGTTCCATTATAATGGTTCAATTGGGGTATATTAACTCTTCTGGGGAATTTCCCATGTAGAATGTCATCTATGAAGGGCATATGGCTTCAGTCGATTGCTTAATCTTCATTTTAATACCCTTTGTTGTCATTCATTATCTCCCATACCATGGAAGTCAAATCGAGAGGGATAAGTGTACATCGACCTCTTCGACCAACCGACCCCTCTGTTACCCCTCTTTAGGTAACGTCGCCTGAGTCCCTGTCTGGGCAGTCCTTCCTCCTCCTCGGGCATCTCGGTCAAACAAAAGACATCAGGGACAAAGGATAGGAGCTTGGGTTGTATGAGCGTTGTTTTGGTGAGCCAAGGGAGAGGCACTTCGATCCCGTCGGCTTGTGGGATCGATGACCTCCACATCGTCTAGATCGGCCTGACCCCCTGTTCTTTTTTTGGTCTGAACACCCTTCCGAATGCAATTGTAGTATATTCTCGGGTCTTTTCAACGGGAGTTGTGGTTGTCGTTGGCCTCTATTTCCCCTGGATGACGATGAGGTCTTTGGGTTCTGGTACAGTCGACGAGGGGGAGGTTGATGATTTCTAAATTCTTCCCACTATCTCGACATATGATTCATATCTTGCCTTATTGCAGGATTCTCCCGCACATGAGCATTTAGAGCCTCTGTGGTTTCCTGGAGTTGATTCAGCATGGTCATGAACTCATTACAATTTGCGAAAGTTGAGAGGGAGGATTGATCTATTACAGAAGGTTGCACCGAAAATGGCAAAATGGGCTGGTCCGAATTGGGTTATAGACGGTCGACCCTCCAGCCACATCTGTTGATGTTGCAGCCAAAGGATGCTTTTGAGTAGCACGCGTTGATGATCTAGCGACCATGATTCAATGGTGTTGGAAAAAACAAACGTAGGATCTCATCTCGGACGTGGTGATCTAAAAGTAGAGCAAAATACTTCAAACGCTAAGAATATCAAGCTCTCAGTGAAAGCACCGAAGTGTTGACACCAAAAGCTGGTACAACACCCAAGAGACAAATTTATAGAGATTAAATGAAGACAAATAAATGAAAAATGAAGAGGAAAACAATCACACACATGTTTATAGTGGTTCGGTGTTAACAAGACTTCGTCCACTTTATAACTCTTCTTATATCAATTGACCTATTATCGTCGAATAGTTACAATAGTGATATAGTCAGAAACTTTCCCCAACAAAAGATTCTTCTTCTAAGTCCAGAAGGTCTATTTGTAGGTGTTGCAACATTTAAATTAGATGAGATACGTGTCCTCTGATCCAAGACTTCAGGAGATCCTAAAGAGGAGTTCTTTTCGGAGATGGCTGCGTGATTTGAATCAGTAATGATAGGTGGAATTTGATCTAATCATTAAGGATCGCTAATAGCGTTCAATTAGGAGCGAGACCAAATCTTTAGGAGGATATTTTATGCGGCATTGGAATGAATCTGATCCAGTCGATCCGAACGTCACGGGTTCTAGCTAGTTAGCATATTGGGTCCTCATGCTTGGATCAAGTCTTCGGTGTCGGCCGATTAGTCCCTAGATCGGTCGGTTCTATGGCCGGGATCATACAGGCTTTCTCGTATTTTGGGCCGGCGTCCATGATACCAATGAATGTTGACCGCCTTGCTAAAAGGATGTTCAACATATATAATTATGGTCTCAAAACTATTTAGCATTTTTTCGTTTTCTTTTACAGCATGTCATGCATTTTGTAATTATAAATTTTGCAACATGATTGATTCTACAAACTATTTTATGTTACTAATTTGCTTGCCTCAAAATTCAATTTCAGGTGCTCGTTAACAGCGCCAGGACATCAAAAGATGCGGAGCAAGTTTCTAAAGAAATGAGTTTTATTCTCTCTTCCATGTGTTATGTGTTTATGACACTCTTCGTTTTAGTTAAGTTTGAGCTAATATTCATTTTTGGATGAAAATCCATGTATTCTAATGCTCTTTAGACTCTCTGACCTATGCAATCTTCTTCTTAAATAAGTGATTTTGTAGTTGAATAAGTATAATACTAATGTCAAAAAGATTTTTTTTTACTTTTACAGTTACATAGTGATATAATTTAACCATCTCTATAGTGTTTAAAAAGTTAGAGAGTGAATATTATTCAATGTTTATATGGGTAATCAGCTTACATAATGTATACAGTAATACATCATGAAACGTAATCGAAAACAAGGTCGATCAGAATATAAAATCTGTTGTCAGAGGTAGTTATCAGAAAGCAATAATGTTTTTTACTTTTACATTTGATTACATGTTGTTAATAAAGCATTGTGTATTATTGATTAACAAATGAAGGCATCTATACTTTGTAGTTAGAGCTTAATGAATAATTGAAATATTCATTATTATCTTTTTGGTAAACATGTTCTTATGAAATTGTCGGACTAGGTGGTTTGCTTCAAAATGATATATGTTGTAGCGATTATTCATAACTTTTATCCTGATTGTCACTTCGCTGGGGAGATTTGGATATTTCCCTTGAAGTGTCCCATGTTGCACCTTCTTCCACTATTAAAATACAGAAGCAGAATATGCCTAGGGATTTGATGAGAGCATTGCAAAGATATGGTAGTCTTTTTGGTATCTACAACTTATACTTTTTTTTGGGTAGCATTTCCATAAGTGAATGAAAGTAGAATTACAAGTTGTCATTAGAACTTAGAATAAGCAAATTTTCACCATTAGACGACTACTAAACAAGCACCCAAGCTCATGTATAAATTAAAATGCTCTTGGAGATTGCTTAATTTGTCCCTATATAAGTTGGGACATGGTGTTGATGCCTGTTAAACATGCACTCAAACAAGCTGTTTTGGTCCAAAAATAAGTCGACCCAAACATGCCAAAACAACTGGGCAATCTTCATCCATGGTTGTCACGTTAAATCTTCATCCATGGCTATGTATGAGGAGGAAGATTATTATGTTGACGTTATTATTTTCTGGACCAAACCTGTAACACCCCGCATTTTATGACAATAAAATAGTGATAATATAATTGCATGTAATAGGTTCATACATTGAAATGAAGAAAAGATTAATAAAATGATATACATGCAATAAGAAGAAATGCAATGCAATTAAAATGCATATTTTAAAAAGAAAAGAAGAATTTGAAGAGCTTCCATAATTTGGCCATGGGATTAGCATCATTGCGTTCGTGGCGATTTTCTGGTTAATTTAGACATATGGATTGCAGAAAACAGATTTGAGATGAAAGAGATACCTTTAAATGAAGTATTGTAGCAAAACTTGAGAATAAGGTAAAAAAAGGAGAACAATGAATACCATTGTTTCTAAACTTATTAACAAAAGACGTCAGAGCTCAATTGGTTAAGGCATTGTATTTTCAGCATAGAGGCTGGGGGTTCGAACCCCGGCGGCAACATAATTTTTATCTTTGTTTTAGAGAAGGCCAACTGAACATACAAATATGTGTATGCATACAAATTCAAAATTTGTAAGGATAAGAATGCACATACAAGGAAACAAAGAAAAAATATGTATGTGTATATAAATATCAGAATATATATGTATATATATGCAGAAATATATGTATACAAGATATAAAATTCAAGATAAGGTTGGAATCAATGAAATATGGCAAGAATCAAATAATGGTGCAACACCGTTTGAATTTTGAAAACCAAACATAAGTTGTGCATATATATATATATATATATATATATGCATAGAATGATCGTTAGAAGAAATGTATACGCATAAGAGGATTACATGTGAATAAAACAATTAATTAAATTCCGGAAAATTCAAAAATTCAAAATTCAAACTTCTGCGCCACAATATCTTGTGCGACCCATGGTGGGTTGACCTTAGGGTCGACCCACCCATAGAGAGGTCGACCCAGGGGTCGATACCCCTGCAGGAGGTCGACCCCACCTCAGATCTGGCTAGATTCATCTACGAATCTGGATTTTTTTCTTAACAAGGTTCATTGCTGACTCAGCGCTGCATGTACGATAAGATCCTGAACACCTATAAATAGGCTAGTAGAGCCTAGCCTAAATCTAACATTCTCTGAGACAACATCTAAGCTCTGCCATTATTTCTCCTCCTCAAATCTCTTAAGAAAATTAAGATTATTAGTTTAGGAAAAGTTCTAAATCAAGATCTGGGGGAAAAGAGTCAACGTTAATAAAAAGGTGTTCAGAATCAAATGCGAAGTGAGGTAATTTTCTAGATCTGGTCTATTCAATTTTCTTCCTCTTTCTTCCTTTTTTCTTTTAGTAAAAATTATGAATCCATGGTTGTTATGTTCTAAATCCAATTAGGGGAAAACCATGGAATACTAAATCTGGACCAGATCCAGGATTTGGAAAGTAAATGAGGTGAGTGGATTTAAGTTATATCATTTTTGATAATGATATATTACCGTTTAACATTCACTATTACTGTACAATGTGTATTAGCTAGAATAATTAAAAGTTTTGAAATGTTATTAAGACATGTTGAAATGTTTAAACGTATGGTAAGAAGATTAAAGTGATGAATATGACATGTTGGAATATTAATATGCTAAGATATTAATATGCTGGAAAATTTATATGCTGAAATATAGACTTGTCAAAATATGTGTAGCGATTGCTGTTATCTCAATTCCATGTTAACTTGTGACATTTATGTACCTGGACGATTAATGGTAGAAATTGAGAAAATTATATGTTAGTTTGTTTTATTTGAACAATTACATGATTGAACGATTACATGTTAGAATAGAATTTATTATATGTTATGAGAACATAAGATATAAAATGGGTTTAATATGATGACATGTAAAATATAGACTTAAAAGAATAGACACACCTAAATTATATAGAAAATTTACAGTAATTAGGAAACTGTAACCGCGCTTAGACATAAGGTTAGATTACACTTGTGGTAGAAGTCTGCTTGGAACCGCCCGACATATCCAGCATCCAGAAGTGGTAAATCTAATGTGAGGGGTCTAAGTGCATAAATAAAACATGTAGTGGTGCTAAGACATGAGGTTAAGTCAACTTGTGGATGAAGTCCTCCCGGAACCTCCCGGCAAATCCAGCATCCACAAGTGTAGGCTTAATGTGAGAGGTCTAGTTCATATATATATATATATATATATATATATATATATATAGCAAGATTGATAAATGGCTTTAATTGTAATTAATGGAAATGAGTGGAATTGAATGAATGATAATTACAACAGTAAAAGGAAATGGAAATGAACGGGGAATGTTAATAACCTACTATAAATAAACTACATTAATGAGAATGTTATATAATAGGTAGACTTGTCCCAAGCACAAGTGGATATTATAACTTAGGTTATAATAAACTAGTAAGAAAATGAGATAACTTGTGTTTGTCCATTCCGCTATGAGACAGGATAGCTTTGGATATTGGTTAGGCACTATTATTAATACGGTAAGGCTATACTTTGATTATATTATATTTTATCCATTCCGCTATGAGATATTTTTCTGAGCTCTGACATATTTTTTGTCTTTGTCTTTGTTCCAGGATACCAGAGCAAAACAACACGAGTTTTGATAGATTAGATTTAAAAAAAAATCGGTCCGTCGGAATTCGGGTTGTTACAAAAACATCCAGGTAATGATATTAACAACTATCTTCATCCCATACACTACACTAGAAATGTCAATTAGGCAGTGCTCATGGCATATCTAAATGGATTTGGTAGTGGTCTGGGACGTATCGAAAAATGGCGTCTCTATAACTTAAATACGGGCTTAACCCGTATCAAATTCATAAATTGATACGGCCTAAAACCATATCAAATTCATAGATAAATACAGTTTTAAGTCATATCAAACTCATAGATCGATACGGCTTAAAACCGCATCAAACTTCTATATTGATACATGTTAAAACCGCATTAAATTTTTATATTGATATGGCTTAAAATCATATTAAATTAGTATACTACTACTGTCAACTTCATAGATCGGTATCAAATTCGAAAATTGATACGGTGTAAAATTGTATCAAACTGCTATATTGATACAGCTTAAAACCGTATTAAACTTTTATACTGATACGCCTTAAAACCTTGTTTAATGCCACATTCCTACAATGCTATCAATGAATTAGATACGGTTTTTACCGTATCAAAATCACTTTATCATATATGCAGTATACAGAAACACTGCACCCATTGAAATATATATATATATATATATATATATGCACAATAAAGAAGATACGCTGCACCCATATAATAGTATATAAATAAGATACACAAAGCATAATTCGATTAATACATAGACCATAACTTCAGTTAATACAAACCACATAATACAATATATACAAAGCATAATGTTCGCAGTTCTTGCCTGTTTACACCAAAAAAATTTTAAACACCCAAGGCACTAAAGTTGTACTTCACCAATGTGGTAAGAAAATATATGGAGCCATATTTAACAATAATTGAATTAAAAATGCGAAGAAGGTAAAGCAGAAACAGGATTTAGAGTAGTTCAGCCGCAAATTAGGCCTACATCCACTATGAAGGTAGTTTGAATTCTTATAATGATGATTACAAAATACATAAACTCTCTTTTTTCACCCATTCGTATATTCACTCAAAATAATTTTATTCATACTAATTACAAGAGGATAATGGAATTTGAGGAGGGAAAGGATGGATAAGTGATTGAGAAGGATGATGTCTTCGTCTCCTGATTACAGGACTATGCTTGACGCCATAGCCAAATGAATGATGGAGCTTCGAGCTACCGATATGATGAGTACAGAATTTAGCAGCACTTTGTGGTTTCGAAGATTGGATCCCCCTTATGTTGGTAGTCATCACGTATTTATAGGTGACCTTTCCTCAGGAAATGATCTCAGATTTGTATCTACAGGTTCCGGGTCGTTTTATCCCATTAATTACAATTATACCCCCGCCTATCTGTAGCCAGCTGTCCGTAGCTGTATCCATTTGTCGTGTGTGGGCGGTTCCATAGGAGCGAGTGCCTCGGGTAGTTGAGCGGGTGACTTTATAGGAGCGAACGCTTTGGGTTGCTTTGTAAGAGCAGAATGCGGGACTTGAATCAATTTTCCTTCGTACCTTGTGCGACTGACCTCCTTGGCTCGAGAGCATTCTCCCTTTTACTGCCTTTGTACGGCGCCCCTTTGTACGGCTCCTGTAACACCCCACCTCCGCTAGGGTCACTCACAAAGGGAATGCACTAGGTTTGGTGAAGCATTATCAAGGTAAACATGCACAGAAATATTACAAGACAGAACATATATAAAACAGCGGAAGTAAAACAAATTTCATTACCTTATAAAATAAGGTCTAAAGCCTTTTACATCAGAATACATCAAAACCTGTCTTGCAATAGTAAAGAAGCATAAAACCTTTTCATAAATTATTCCCCAAAATAAAGCGGTGAAGCAGCCATAGCCAAGAGGAGACCAAGATATACATGATGACCTTCAAGCATAAGAGGTCCGAACTAAACAACATCATTTCCTCCCTGAAAACCTGGGGGGAAACGGAAGACAAAGAGGCGAGACAAAACGGGGTCAGTCATAAAGACTGGTAAGTCCTATCTACTTCCAGTATAAAAACAGGTAAAGGTAACATGACATGCATAAACTGAAAGTAAACGTAAGGATGACGACAAGATAGATAAGCTAAACCAAGATAACTGGATGAACTACTGTAGCAAGATAAACTAAGGTATCATGATAAACTACGGTGTCAAGATAAATCAAGGTATCACATCGTCAGGTTTCTATCAAGTATACAATCCCAAGGTATCTATCATATATAACATCCCAAGGTATTTATCATGTATATTTGCTCTGCACCTCTCATACTAGTATCCCAACCCGCGTCATGTGTTAACTATGAATGTCCCTTGCCCAATGTCATGTAATGGTCCATATCAACCTAATATATAGCATATGTAGGTTTTCCCAACTCGTATGTTTCTTTTCATGTATAAGTTCAGTCCTTTGCCGTAGGCCGTACGGGCTTTCCCATGTAAATCTATACCACCTCAACGTAGTACCATTTTATCCTTGAAGTTGATTTGGACTGTTACCCTTGATCTGGTTATGTTTTCTTACCATGAACTATCGAGTGTTCACTTAGGATTTATGCCACCTAGGACCACTAAGGATTATGCTACCTAATGAATGTTTCCATAACTTGGTTTGGGTTTTAGCCACCTAGGGCCACAAGGGATTATGCCACCCGTCAACCACGCCCTTTATCCCACGTATGTATCGTGAATCATTTTCCATGTCTAGATGCACATGTATCTCAGTGTGCCATCCGAGTTCCGTGCTAGGGCAAATCAAGAAATACGGAACTCGGTCGGGAGCTTTAATTCGTCTGCTGGTGCAGATATCAAGGTCTGTTTTTGTACCTGTGGCTATGGTCCCACGTGACCCCTCCCTCAACTACTGAAAGGCAATCCAAGAAAAATCATGTATGAGAACTATATCCCGGCCCCACTATAGCCCCACTTTCCTATGGGCCAACCTCACCCATAACTCGATCGCAAGTATATGGTCTGTTGGGAGTTCTGTGCCTTTCCGTTCGTACACGATTGACTAAAGATGTTAGGTAGTCGGCGACGTGCTATCCAGGGCAAAAATAAGTATCGTCGACTCCACGCTAATCCATCCCAGTCTTTAGGTCGGTCGCATAGCAACCAAGGCATACTCTTGGCTCTTCTACCGCAGACCTTAACCTCTGTGAGGCCAGGTTTCATGGACCATCTGCCACCTCACAGAGGGATACCAAGGGTACCCTCACGTCCCCCGAAGCTACCGCTTCATCACCCAGTTCGTTGGAGCCTTTATCTAAATTAGATAATTTGCTCCTCCTCGTGTGTTTAAGCGATGACCTACCGTATCGGGTTACTCATCTATCTGTGAACTGGTCCAAATCCCTTGACTAAGAATTATTACTTAGTTTCCCAAACTAAGGTTTACCACTTAGTCTCCTTTCCCGTTATTCTTGTTAGTCCCAGTTTTCCACCTAGTCCCCGGAACTAGGGTTTTGTCTAATGGGTTAAGTATTGTCCTTTAAGTTCATGACTTAACCTGCCTACGAATCATGTCAAGATTTGGCTAAGTATTCAAGTCCAAGACCTAGCCCTACAAGTTAGTTAAGTATACCAAGAAGCTCATGACTTAACCCTATTCAATCATCAAGTCAAATTGGTTAAGTATTTGTTTATCTTAACCCTATCAGATTATCGTGTCAGATTGGTTAAGCATAGATTATCTTAACCTCATCGGATTATCGAGTCGGATTGGTTAAGTATAGGTTATCTTAACCTCATCCACTAATCGTATTACAATGGTTAAGTACATTTAAAAGGTCTTGTGACTTAACCCTATCAGGTCCGCATATTAGATTGGTTAAGTATAGGTTACTTAACCTCATCAAATCATCATGTATAATTGGTTAAGTATAAGTTACTTAGCCCCATTTAATTATCATGTTAAGTTGGTTAAGTATTGGTTACTTAACCTCATTGAGTTACCAAGTTTAGATTGGTTAAGTGTTTAACTTAACCCCATCGAATTACCGTGTTTAGATTAGTTAAGTGTAGGTTACTTAACCCCATCTAATTACCGTGTTTAGATTAGTTAAGTGTAGGTTACTTAACCCCATCTAATTACCAAGTCGGATTAGTTAAGTGTAAATTACTTAACCCCATCGAATTTACCGTGTTAGATTAGTTAAGTATGGATTACTTAAACCCATCTAATTACCGTGTTTAGATTAGTTAAGTGTATGTTACTTAACCCCATCTAATTACCAAGTCGGATTAGTTAAGTGTAAATTACTTAACCCCATCCCCTAATTGTCTTATATGGTTAAGTGTCACTAAGGAACCAAGTCCGGTTTAACTTAACCTACCCATTCGTGTCATATCGGTTAAGTCTCATTAGTCAAAATTACTTAACCTTTTCATGTGGCATTAATTAGATTAATGCACCCCAACCTCTCACATTAGACTTTGTTGTGGTTACTAGTTATGTCGGGCGTGTCCGGGTAGATTTACACCATAACCTAGTCTAACCTCGGGTTTTAAGTGCTATATGACCAACTACTCACATTGGGTCCTATTGTTTGTAGCCACTAGTTAAGCCGAGCGGGTCCGGGTAGATTTATGCTACAAACTCAACCCAACCTCGAGTTGGCCACTTTCATGTTTGGTCTAGTGCCATATTACACTTACAACTCATACGT
This sequence comes from Allium sativum, assembly GCA_030737875.1. Taxonomy (NCBI): domain Eukaryota; kingdom Viridiplantae; phylum Streptophyta; class Magnoliopsida; order Asparagales; family Amaryllidaceae; genus Allium; species Allium sativum. The sequence goes on along the minus strand of CM060909.1, from coordinate 579,316,448 downwards.
GTCTAGTTTCAAGTCCCATGTTTACCCCACATGTCATGTCCCCATTTAGGTGTATCATGAGTGTCATATTTTCATGAAATCCCATGTCAAATTATCATGTCATAATCACGCTCGTCTAACCTACCCCAAATCGTGTTTCCAACTCAAGTAAAAGCGAGACTACATAGTAAGGATACTATGCTACATATTTGCCTCAAAATATGCATGATGTCAAAAAGGGATTGGCCACCAACATGCATGGTATCATAAGGGAATTTGGCCACAAACATGCATAGTATCATAAAGGAATTTGGCCACAAACATGCATTGTATCATAAGGGAATTTGGCCACAAACATGCATGATAACATAAGGGATTTGGGTTCATTTACATGAATAAACCCCAAAGTCAAGTCTTTGCCAATGTTTCACAAATCAAATGGTTCCCAAAGGTTCATGCTAACATTCCATAGATAAAGATTCAAACTTGCAAGATAAACTAGGTTAATCATAACATGAATAGCATGATTTAGTCACTAAGCATAACCAAAAGTCATAGGTTCAAGCAAAAGAGGCATGACAAGGTTCATATAGGCTAGCATACTTAGTTTAATCTCGTTTTATTCCATGCCATCATTAAAACTTCCGTTTAGATCTAGAAGTAGCTAGACCTTACATAGCGAGGCGTAGGGAAATATCATGAATCATCTTGACCAAGAAAGGTGGCTCCTTTGTGGAAGAATCGTCTTGAAATTTGCGTAGCAACGTTGATCCACTCCCTTGATTTGATGTAGCAAGCTAGCACCTTTGATTCGGATCCAATTTGAATGCATAAGCTCTTGGAGTTGGAGATGGAGGCCATGATCACTTGGCATTTGGGCAGCACTTCGTGGCATGAGTGATTTGTGATGGTTTAGGGTAGGCTTAGGGGTCTTTTTATAGAGATTAGGAGTAGTTTAGGCCCTTAGATTAACCCTAGGATAGATCTGAGCCCTCCAAATCTGTCACAGGCCCATAAAACCAAGCCAAGACAGCAGCAGGTGCACCCAGGCCCAAGTGGTCGGACCACCCAGGTCGACACCCGTGTCGACTGGGCAGTCGACCTGCCCCCGGGCATGTCGACTCCCCAGTCGACACCCCAGTCGACCTGGGGCTTGGGCGGGAATTTTCCCGCCCAGTTCATTTGGCTCCAGATTTGAATTTCGAACTGTTTTTGAACTTGAATTTTTATGAAAACTTTGACGGGCCATAACTGGGTCATACGGACTCCGATTTTCGAAAACTCGGACTCTATTTCGCATATTTTTCCGAGACAAACGCAATGGTGCAACCCGTTTCTCCTGATTCAGATTTTATAATTAAATTCTGCCTTGATTCTTGTCTTAGCAAGTTGTAAAAATCCGGGTTGTTACATCCTCCCCAACTTAAAGGATTTCGTCCCCGAAATCTCCAAGTTAGGAAGAACGTATCCTACCATCCATCATCCATATACTCAAAACATCATCCACAGGCAACCATTGTCCTTAGACGATTTCTAATGCTTTTTGAACACATGCAGAAAGTGTGTGTATATGCTCCTTAGCTAATGCTAATGATCAGGCCTGAATGATCTTTCTAATGCAAGATATGTTTAGTGCCATGAGTCCAACATGTATGCAAATAGTCCTAGTCATATAAACACTATATGTGTGCACAACCATTCATCCACATGCAACATTCACATGATAACATATTCAATTTCATCCATAAACAGGTATAAATACTCGTGCATATGCAATGCAAAATGTGAGTCCGTCGATCTAGTATCTAACGTGTATTCGCGCATCCACGAGCAACCACTTGCAACCATTTGCAACCATATCAATCATAACATGTTTCAAATACATGTTTACATCCATAGAGTTCTATCTAAGGTTCCCAAGTTAAGATCGAGGAGATAAACAAGACAAACTCCTTACGGGGTTTGCAACAGAAACAGGACCGAGAGGATATCCACCAAGCGATAGCATACAAGCAAGCTCTACAGGAGAACCAGGGTTCAACGATATACTCTTACAAAGAGACACGATGCACGCGCCTAAGCCGCATTTCCTTGAGCTTAATTCCAGTGTGGCTTGACTGCCTTTGACTTCATGATTTCGTAGCTCCTTGATTCCTATTTCGAAGGTATGAGTCGGAACTCATTTCACTGTCGCCTCTCGTTTCACTTCCACTTATTCGTTCCCTAGTAAGCTCGGCCCAAACATATCTGCGTACTCATGCAAGCTCTCCAAAATTCACTAGTGAATTCTGGATCTCGTTTACCGATGCCAATCCATGTTACCACGTGCACTTACTAGGGTGATCCCTATAACCCATGCTCAAGCGGAATGAACCATCCGTCTCATTAGCGAACATTACTCGATTGGATCAGAGATTTCCGATAAATGCATCAAGAGATTCTAGGTAACTAACCATGACAGAACCCAAAAGGTTACACGAGACTTCGAGGGTATTACCAAGGCAAGCTAAGAGTTTAACTACCCTCCTTTCAAAACCGAGATTGGCATCCCTTACTGGATAGCCACTTCATCCCTAGAATCCATCCATAGCTCAACAATAGAAGTATTGCTTCTAATCTCAACACTTGACATTTACACTCTCAATTCCAAACAAGTCATGAATAAATGGACCGACTCTCCAACCAGATTTTTGGGTCAAAAGTGGGATCTTCTACCATGCTAGTACTAAGGTGCAGAGACTTAACTATCGAGGCAGACTTAAATGATGCGATGATCAAAACAAAGTCTAGACGGGACGATAGAAAAGAAATGCTAAGCCTTTAACAGAAATGGTACCATTCCTCTTAGGTACACTAGAAATGAGAGCATACAATTGCCCTCTCGCTGATCTTGTCCTTGCCTTCCTTCGTGGACTAATCCATACTAACAAGTTGCTTATCCTTACGTCCGCGTCCTTTATCCTTGCTCTTATTACCCTTCCTTGTAACACGGTAACAGGTCTCTCGAGAACTTCCTCCATCACACGGGAAAACACTTACGTAGCTAGACAAGGATTAGTCGCAGTTAAAACTACTGTGACTACAGATGGAGGAAAGAAAGGAAAAGGGATTTGATCAAGGAAACAAAGGATAGTGCTAATGGCTTTTGGGGAATAGCCTTTAAAAACAAAATTTTCTTGAAAAATACTTCATTGTAAACGGTTTTTCAAATAGTTTTCAGACGGTTTTAAAAACTTTTGCCCAGTCTGGTAACCTTCTGCTCTGATACCAAATGTAACACCCCACCTCCGCTAGGGTCACTCACAAAGGGAATACACTAGGTTTGGTGAAGCATTATCGAGGTAAACATGCATAGAAATATTACAAGACAGAACATATATAAAACAACGGAAGTAAAACAAATTTCATTACCTTATAAAATAAGGTCTAAAGCCTTTTACATCAGAATACATCAAAACCTGTCTTGCAATAGTAAAGAAGCATAAAACCTTTTCATAAATTATTCCCCAAAATAAAGCGGTGAAGCAGCCATAGCCAAGAGGAGACCAAGCTATACATGATGACCTTCAAGCATAAGAGGTCCGAACTAAACAACATCATTTCCTCCCTGAAAACCTAGGGGGGAAAACGGAAGACAAAGAGGCGAGACAAAACGGGGTCAGTCATAAAGACTGGTAAGTCCTATCTACTTCCAGTATAAAAACAGGTAAAGGTAACATGACATGCATAAACTGAAAGTAAACGTAAGGATGACGACAAGATAGATAAGCTAAACCAAGATAACTGGATGAACTACTGTAGCAAGATAAACTAAGGTATCATGATAAACTACGGTGTCAAGATAAATCAAGGTATCACATCATCAGGTTTCTATCAAGTATACAATCCCAAGGTATCTATCATGTATAACATCCCAAGGTATTTATCATGTATATTTGCTCTGCACCTCTCGTACTAGTATCCCAACCCGCGTCATGTGTTAACTATGAATGTCCCTTGCCCAATGTCAAGTAATGGTCCATGTCAACCTAATATATAGCATATGTAGGTTTTTCCAACTCCTATGTTTCTTTCCATGTATAAGTTCAATCCTTTTTCGTAGGCCGTACGGACTTTCCCATGTAAATCTCTACCACCTCAACGTAGTACCATTTTATCCTTGAAGTTGATTTGGACTGTTACCCTTGATCTGGTTATGTTTTCTTACCATGAACTATCGAGTGTTCACTTAGGATTCATGCCACCTAGGACCACTAGGGATTATGCTACCTAATGAATGTTTCCGTAACTTGGTTTGGGTTTTAGCCACCTAGGGCCACTAGGGATTATGCCACCCGTCAACCACGCCCTTTATCCCACGTATGTATCGTGAATCGTTTTCCATGTCTAGATGCATATGTATCTCAGTGTGCCATCCGAGTTCCGTGCCAGGGCAAATCAAGAAATACGGAACTCGATCGGGAGCTTTAAGTCGTTTGCTGGTGTAGATATCAAGGTTTGTTTTTGTACCTGTGGCTATGGTCCTACGTGACCCCTCCCTCAACTACTGAAAGGCAATCTAAGAAAAATAATGTATGAGAACTACATCCCGGCCCGACTATAGCCCCACTTTCCTATGGGCCAACCTCACCCATAACTCGATAGCAAGTATATGGTCTGTTGGGAGTTCTCTGCCTTTCCGTTCGTACACGATTGACTAAAGATGGTAGGTAGTCGGCGACGTGCTATCCAGGGCAAAAACAAGTATCGTCGACTCCACGCTAATCCATCCCAGTCTTTAGGTCGGTCGCATAACAACCAAGGCATACTCTTGGCTCTTCTACCGCAGACCTTAACCTCTGTGAGGCCAGGTTTCATGGACCATCTGCCACCTCACAGAGGGATACCAAGGGTACCCTCATGTCCCCCGAAGCTACTGCTTCATCACCCAGTTCGTTGGAGCCTTTATCTAAATCAGATAATTTGCTCCTCCTCGTGTGTTTAAGCGATGACCTACCGTATCGGGTTACTCATCTATCTGTGAACTGGTCCAAATCCCTTGACTAAGAATTATTACTTAGTTTCCCAAACTAAGGTTTACCACTTGGTCTCCTTTCCCGTTATCCTTGTTAATCCCGGTTTTCCACCTAGTCCCCGAAACTAGGGTTTAGTCTAATGGGTTAAGTATTGTCCTTTAAGTTCATGACTTAACCTGCCTACGAATCATGTCAAGATTTGGCTAAGTATTCAAGTCCAAGACCTAGCCCTACAAGTTGGTTAAGTATACCAAGAAGCTCATGACTTAACCCTATTCAATCATCAAGTCAAATTGGTTAAGTATTTGTTTATCTTAACCCTATCAGATTATCGTGTTAGATTGGTTAAGCATAGATTATCTTAACTTCATCGGATTATCGAGTCGGATTGGTTAAGTATAGGTTATCTTAACCTCATCCACTAATCGTATTACAATGGTTAAGTACATTTAAAAGGTCTTGTGACTTAACCCTATCAGGTCCGCATATTAGATTGGTTAAGTATAGGTTACTTAACCTCATCAAATCATCATGTATAATTGGTTAAGTATAAGTTACTTAGCCCCATTTAATTATCATGTTAAGTTGGTTAAGTATTGGTTACTTAACCTCATTGAGTTACCAAGTTTAGATTGGTTAAGTGTTTAACTTAACCCCATCGAATTACCGTGTTTAGATTAGTTAAGTGTAGGTTACTTAACCCCATCTAATTACCGTGTTTAGATTAGTTAAGTGTAGGTTACTTAACCCCATCTAATTACCAAGTCGGATTAGTTAAGTGTAAATTACTTAACCCCATCGAATTTACCATGTTAGATTAGTTAAGTATGGATTACTTAACCCCATCTAATTACCATGTTTAGATTAGTTAAGTGTAGGTTACTTAACCCCATCTAATTACCAAGTCGGATTAGTTAAGTGTAAATTACTTAACCCCATCCCCTAATTGTCTTATATGGTTAAGTGTCATTAAGGAACCAAGTCCGGTTTAACTTAACCTACCCATTCGTGTCATATCGGTTAAGTCTCATTAGTAAAAATTACTTAACCTTTTCATGTGGCATTAATTAGATTAATGCACCCCAACCTCTCACATTAGACTTTGTTGTGGTTACTAGTTAAGTCGGGCGGGTCCGGGTAGATTTACACCACAACCTAGTCTAACCTCGGGTTTTAAGTGCTATATGACCAACTACTCACATTGGGTCCTATTGTTTGTAGCCACTAGTTAAGTCGGGTGGGTCCGGGTAGATTTATGCTACAAACTCAACCCAACCTCGAGTTGGCCACTTTCATGTTTGGTCTAGTGCCATATTACACTTACAACTCATACGTGTCTAGTTTCAAGTCCCATGTTTACCCCACATGTCATGTCCCCATTTAGGTGTATCATGAGTGTCATATTTTCATGAAATCCCATGTCAAATTATCATGTCATAATCACGCTCGTCTAACCTACCCCAAATCGTGTTTCCAACTCAAGTAAAAGCGAGACTACATAGTAAGGATACTATGCTACATATTTGCCTCAAAACATGCACGATGTCAAAAAGGGATTGGCCACCAACATGCATGGTATCATAAGGGAATTTGGCCACAAACATGCATAGTATCATAAAGGAATTTGGCCACAAACATGCATAGTATCATAAGGGAATTTGGCCACAAACATGCATGATAACATAAGGGGTTTGGGTTCATTTACATGCATAAGCCCCAAAGTCAAGTCTTTGCCAATGTTTCACAAGTCAAATGGTTCCCAAAGTTTCATGCTAACATTCCATAGATAAAGATTCAAACTTGCAAGATAAACTAGGTTAATCATAACATGAATAACATTATTTAGTCACTAAGCATAGCCAAAAGTCATAGGTTCAAGCAAAAGAGGCATGATAAGGTTCATATAGGCTAGCATACTTAGTTTAATCTCGTTTTATTCCATGCCATCATTAAAACTACCGTTTAGATCTAGAAGTAGCTAGAACTTACATAGCGAGGCGTAGGGAAAGATCATTAATCGTCTTGACCAAGAAAGGTGGCTCCTTTGTTGAAGAATCGTCATGAAATTTGCGTAGCAACGTTAATCCACTCCCTTGATTTGATGTAGCAAGCTTGCACCTTTGATTCGGATCCGATTTGAATGCATAAGCTCTTGGAGTTGGAGATGGAGGCCATGATCACTTGGCATTTGGGCAGCACTTCATGGCATGAGTGATTTGTGAGGGTTTAGGGTAGGCTTAGGGGTCTTTTTATAGAGATTAGGAGTAGTTTAGGCCCTTAGATTAACCCTAGGATAGATCTGAGCCCTCCAAATCCATCACAGGCCCATAAAACCGAGCCAAGACAGCAGCAGGTGCACCCAGGCCCAAGTGGTCGGACCACCCAGGTCGACACCTGTGTCGACTGGGCAGTCGACTTGCCTCCTGGGCTTGCCGACTCCCCAGTCGACACCCCAGTCGACCTGGGGCTTGGGCGGGAATTTTCCCGCCCAGTTCGTTTGGCTCCAGATTTGAATTTTGAACTGTTTTTGAACTTGAATTTTTCTGAAAACTTTGACGGGCCATAACTGGGTCATACGGACTCCGATTTTCGAAAACTTGGACTCTATTTCGCGTATTTTTCCGGGACGAACGCAATGATGCAACCGTTTCTCCCGATTTAGATTTTATAATTAGATTCTGCCTTGATTCTTGTCTTAGCATGTTTTAAAAATCCGGGTTGTTACAGCGCCGTTTCCCCTAGTGGCTATGATATGAGGTCGCTTCCGCCCATGTTGAATGGGTGACTTGCTTTATTTTGGTAATTGAGCGGCTTGGTTTAAGTATGAATGATCGACCTTTGCTTCTGCACCAGAATCACGGTTCACGTTCAATTTTGGTTGAAGACACAGTCACATAAGTTGTCTCGGGTTCTTGTTTTGCAGTTCTATTCCAGGCTCTGTCTTTTGACAGATAAACATTTGCCCCTCGAAGTTTGTAGTTTTTAGGACCAAAAAGATACAAGCTTCGAAGTAATGAGATACAATACTGCTAGGCAGATTTAATTTAACGTTCAGCAAAATAGGCACCCTTACCAATGGTTTATGTTTTCAAAATTTAAACATTCTTACGATTGCTTTCCTACGGACATTTGACAGGATATTTTTCGGGTACGCAAAACCGGATCACTGGGTTTTAACTAAGCTTTCATATCGTTAAAAAAGGGCCTTCTAGTCCTCTTTAAATATTGTCTCTTCATTTTCCTGCTTTTATATTTATCTGATAAACCTATTTCAATGGCGATTTCATTGTAGAAGACTCCATCGTCGCTTCTTGAAACTTTGATTTTCTCTGCTTGATTAATTGTTTCGCCAGACCTTTTTTGGTCGTAGGTTTATTTCAGCTTTGTTTCCAGCTGCAACATTCCTTTTCCTTATTGAATTTAGCCCGTTCGATTGTAAGTGAACTTTCTTACTTTAAACTCTGGTTTTGAGTTAATTCACTTGGTTTTGTAAAAGAAGGTTCCCAGCTGGTAAAAGTAGAATTATTTGGACACGCATGGTTGTGACGTCTGAGAAGTGTAGATTTGACTCAGTATGTATTCGGATTTTACGCAGAACTTTCTGGCGGTTCTGGCTTATGTAATAATTTTTCTGGTATTTTATGTTGGAAAGTTGCTTATTGAAATGCCTATGAAATGACATCTCCTAATTTACCATACCTTTACCGGATGTTTGATGGAATACTTATGTTATAACGATATTTCTCCTCTTCCCCTCTTACTATTCTTTTGGTGTGCGATTAACAATTGCAACCAACCAAATCAGAGCCTGTGTTTCTTATACTTTTGAATTTATAACTCTTCCTTCATGCGATTATATTACCAGTAAATACTTATTGTCGGGTATGACTGGTGATCTTATTTGGAAGGCGTATCTATCCAGAGCTGCTTCCTTTTAATTACTAGCAACTCACGTCGTAATTTCCTTTTAAACGTACTTATCTGTGTTGAAATGTAAACTGACTGCTAATTCATCTAAATCCCAGTTAAATCATCATGTCTGGAGAACTAAAGGGCTCGAATCAGGCAATTGAGGTTGCTGCGGATACTGGTTCTGACTTGATTGTTAGCCAGACTTATCCTCAACCTCGCTTTCTTGAAAGGGTGTCTACTGGTTGCCGTAAATCGATGCTTTCTTTTGATCATTATTTACAAATGTGTGGTCGCTTTGGGTTTTCAAAAGACGAAACCAGATTTCCCAGAAAGGAAGAATCGGCCAATTATCTGCCCTTTGGATATGTGACTGTCAATTACCATATGTTGTCTAGTGGGGGCAATTCCTCCTTTTAATCCTTATTTAGATTCCGTTTTGCGGCACTTGGCCATTGCCCCATATCAGTCGCACCCTAGTGGGTATCAAATTTTGCTTGGGCTATACATACTCTCTATGAAAATCTAGCAGCAAGAACCTATGTTTACAGACATTTGTTGTTTATATGCTTTTAAAAGAAAGAAGTTGGACGGTCCCTCTTTCCTTTTTATGGAAGGTAGACATGGTAGAATTACTACGGGTCTGATGGATGGTGCTAAGGGATTCCCGGATCAATATTTCTTCGTCCGGTGTCCTTGTAAATTCTATGGGCGATGGGCAGAAGGAGATAATTACACCGTTGCTCTTATAATTCTTACTCCTTCCTCTTTCTCACTTGGCTTTATTTGTGATTCTTTTAGTGATTCCTCTGTTGTGGGTCTTGCTCTAGACCAAACTCTTTTAAATTCTTTGACTTCTATTGACCCAAAAGAAAGGAGTGGACAGGTGTTGCTTTCAGAGGAAAACCTCCGCAATTTTATGCCACTAATCATTTATTTATTTATGGGCCAAATTATGCCATTAATTTGAATTTAAGGTTTTCCCAACATTACCCCCATCATACGTTCGCACAATTCACATAGAATGTTAGGCTCGTAGCTTAGCCTAACTTATATACAAAAGGGGAAAGAAGGGAGCATGTACCATTCACACAACATAAAATAATACGGAACTAACTAAACATTTGTCATGTAAACGTGGCATAATATAATGAACTTGCATTTTTGGATCCAACTAACATGAGTCTTTAAGCATATGAGATTACCCAAATCCAACTAAGCATGTAAATGTAATCTTTTATTTCAGGTCTAATGAACATAATCCTTAAGCATATAGAATTGCACAAGTTCAAATAGACATGTGAATGTAAACTTTATTTTGGATCCAATAATCATGAATCTTAAACATATGGAATTATACAGGTTTAACAAGGCATGTAAATATGAACTTTTATCTTGGATCCAACAAACATGAATCTTAAGCATATGGTTTTACACAATTTAACAAGGCAAGTAAATATGAGCTTTAATTTTGGATCCACTTTTCATAGATCTAAATGCGAATCTAAACATAATACATGTCTTAGCCTAACAACTTACATGATTCAATAAACATAGATCTAAATGTAGATCTAAACATAATACATGTCTTAGCCTAACAACTTGCATGATTCAATAAACATAGATCTAAATGTAGATCTAAACGTAATACATGTCTTAGCCTAATAACTTGCATGATTTGATAAATAAAGATCTAAATGTAGATCAAAACAACTTGCATGATTCAATAAGCATAGATCTAAATGTAGATATAAACAACTTGCATGATTCAATAAACATAGATCTAAATGTAGGTCTAAACAACTTGCATGATTCAATAAACATAGATCTAAATTTGGATCTAAAAAACTTGCATGATTCAATAAACATTGATCTAAATGTAGATCTAAACAACTTTTAATTGTTCATATCTAAATAATAACAAGACTTACAAAGAAAATAAAGTCTTCTTTTTCTAGGATCTGTTTTCTGAAATTGGAAAGCAATCCCTTGAAGAAGACTATCAATTCTCTAAATTAGTTTTGATTCGTAGCTTTAATCTTGCTTTCGAGTTGAAGAAGGAATGGTGGCTAAACCAGAACGATCATGGATGGCATGGTGGCTCCTTGGAATGAATTTGTGTGATTTAGGGTTTGAGGATTATGGTTGCTTTTATATAAGTTAAATCTTATGTGAGCCGTTAGATCATTTTAGGAGCAATCAGTGCCATCCAACTAAATCAATGTGTCACTCAGCCAATCATAGCATGACACATAAGCCCCAACACCTCAGAATTTGTCACAAAGCCAATCAGAGAAGGCCACATAAAAAAGACAATCCTTGACCAACAAAAAATGCACCACGTGCGCCATATGATGCGTACATGTCATATATATATATATATATATATATATATATATATTCTCTCTCTATATATATATATATTCTCTATTTATCTATCTTCCCAATTAACCATTTTCACACTAAACCACTTTTTGAACTGCGTTCACACTAAGCCACTTTTTAGCCATTCCCCTAAAACAAAAATATGGCGCTGGCAGGGATCGAACTCTGTACCTCTTGTATGCAAGTCACATGTTCTAACCAAATGAGGTACTAAGTCTTTTGCTTACAAACCTTAGAACAATGCTAAACATTATTCTTTAATTTGTTATTTTAATATTCTTAGAAAATACGGGGTGTTACATTTTCCCCTCCTTAAAGGATTTCGTCCCTGAAATCTTCAAGTTAAGAAGAATGTATATCCTACCATCCAATCATCCATCTACTCAAGCATCAAACACAGGCATCCATTGTCCTTAAAAAGATTTATAATGCCTTCATGATCATATGCATAGGGTGTGTACATGTCCTTATCTAATGCAAAATCAGGCGGTCTACTGATTCAGTTGACCTCCTCAATGCGAATTATGTCAGTGCCATGAGTCCATCATGTATGCAATTATTCCTAATCGTTTTTTATAACTTCTACATGAGTGCACAATCATTCATACAAATGCAACATCCATATGATAACACATCAAGTTTCATTTCATATATATAAAAATTCACTCATGCATATGCAATATGAAAGTGACTGAGCTGATCTAGTGCCTAATGTGTGTATTTGCATCCACGAGCAACCACTAGCAAACACTTGCAACCACTTGCATCCACCAAACATAACATGTCTCAAATACATGTTTACATCCATTGGCTTCTACCTAAGGATCGTGGATAGGACCGAGAGGATATACCTAAAAGATAAAGACTACCATGCAAATAAATATTGCAGAAAAAATGGAATCAAGGATATACCCTCAAACTAGGTGTGATGCGCATATCTAGTCTTCAGTCTTCTAAGTCGCATCTTCTTGAACTTCACTCCACTGTACCTTAACTAATTTAACTTCACGGTTGCGAAGCTTCTTGACCTCCATTTCCAAAACCCACTAGTAAAATAGGACCTTGATCACTTACTATGCTAGAGGGTATCCAATGTAGTCGAACTATCTTTCCAAGATAAACAGATGTTAACCATGATACTAAGTGTATATACTAAGATGATTAGAGGTCTCTCTTCTACTTAGCTTATCCATTATGTCACAAATATGAGGGTCGATATCTCTCACGCAAACCATCCTAGTCGAACTTGACATCCCTTAAGTACAAGCCCCAAAGGCCTAAACCAATATCAGACAAGCACCCAAGGAATACCTCCTCCGAATTTGGATGATTTATGTGAGATGATACTACCAAAACATCCAAACAATTGAGCACTTAACCGACTCTGGCTATCCTCGCCAATCTTGTTCCAAAACTATCGTTGTTCACATAACTGGTTTGCATTGTCATCTAGATATATTTGGGAGTTTACCTCACGTTTTAGGGGACAAATCCCTAACCATAATCAAAAACATCTGCGTACTCATGGACCACTCCGACGAATCAAAAATCGTTGATAAATACATAAAGTGATTCTAGGTAGCTAAGACAAACTGATCCCTTATGATCGCACAAAATCTTGAGGGTATTCCCGAGGCAAGTCGATAGTCTAACTACCCTCCTTTCACAATTACTAGCTAACCAATCCATGCCTAGAATCAACCCATAGCCCATGAAACCCGGAAACATAAGCATCTCAAATCCTTACAAACCAAAGATAAATGAGCCGAACTACAAATTGGATTTGAGACAATAATGGGATCTTCTACTATACAAGTACTAATGAGACAATAATGGGATCTTCTAATATACAAGTATTAAGATGTAAAGACTCAACTATGGAAGCAGATATAAACGAATGTGAAGCGCTAAAATCAAAAAGAGTACCAATAGGATGATCAAGAAGAAAAACTAAAGTTTTTCAATAGAAACCTTACTACCTCTCTCTCAGGTACACTGGCGGTGAGAGCATGCATTTGCCTCCTGAAAATCCTGTCATTTGTACTTGCCCTTGCCCTTAATTATATGACCCGTTATACCATAATAAAGATACTTCCTCTTGTTTTAGGGTTTTACTATTCTTTCCTCCCCTCCTTTGTGAAACAAGTCTATATCCATGAGTTCTTCATTCTTGGGTTGCGCTCCTTAGCCAAACTCCCTCATTCTCATCCTTGCCATCCTTGTGTAACACGTTGACAAGTCTCTCGAAAGTTGCCACTATCGCAGGGAGAATCCTGCAAAGCTCGAAAGAAAATTAGCCATAGGTGAAATTATTGCGGCTATAGATGGAAATTGGGCACTTATTTGCCCTTTGACAAGTGTCGTAGTCTCGTCGAGCCTACAGAACCATGCCGCGATGAGGTTACCTCCCAGAAAGCCAGAGCCCCAGAGACTCAGGAAAGAAGGAAACAAAGATTCAAACAGAGGATCAAAAGATAGTGCTTATGGCTTTGGGGAATATGTCTTTAAAACAGAACTTTTCTTTTGAAAATGCTTCTTTTAAAATCGTTTTGAAAATAATTTTTCAAATCTTTTATCTGATCCGGTAACCTTCAGCTCTGATACCAAGTGAAACACCCCGCCTCCGTTAAGGTCACTCACAAAGGGAATGCCTTAACTTTGGTGGAGCATTATAGGTAAAAGATGCAGATAAATTACAAGACAGACAAATATAGCAGCGGAAAATAAAGTCATTTTATTAACAACTTAATTCAGTCAAGCTTTTACAACAATTGCCTCGATCATACTTAAAAGTAATACATAGAAATTCTGTCTTGATTAAAAACTTCCAAATATAAAAGAAGCAAAAAAATAACAATGATATTCCCCAATAAAGCGTGAACCAGTTATAGCAGTTGAAGAGAGAGTCCAAAGCAATGCATCTACCTTCTTCAAGCTGGAAATGGTCCGATCTAAGCTGAAGTATTCCCAACCTGCCGACCTGGGGGGAAATGGAAGGAAAGAAGACGAAAGAAAATGGGTCAGACATGAGTCTGGTAAGTCCATTGACTATTTAGCATGTAAACAAGAAAAGGGTTATGACATGAATAAACTGAATCTAGGACATCACCCTAGAAATAAGATAATAAGGCTGAATATGCTATCGCACCCATTTTAGTTCTCTGCACCACCTAACTAGTGTTCCAATTAGTAATCTGTATAAAATGATAACGTAATCCAAATCCCCGTAATTATAGTAGCCTTCAGGTGTACATCTATCGTGAGGATTCCACCTCAATCAGTCTAATTGCCACAAACATGTTAGATATACCCTTACTACCCTATCTATCGGCTCCTTACTTGCATTAATGTTCCATGTGTCTGTGTCAATCGGCCCCCTCTTGCGTGTAGATACCTTGTGCTGGTCCCAACATAAGGTGTATCAATCCTTATGACAGCGACCCGACACGATTCAAGATGCACAGTGTATAACTACTGGTACCAAGTGCCTGCTTTTTCCCACTCCGGAGTATGTGCACGCCCGTAAACCGTCGGAATCCACACTGATGTACCCCCTGCCGCAGTTTTGACCTCTTATAATCAGCCCAGTAATCGTGCCCCACCCTGCCTAGTTCAGGGTACCATGATACATCTATGTGGGTTACTGCTGAAATGGGTCCCCATTAATAGGGTTTCCTACTGGTTAAGTTTGTGTGCCTATATTTACTAATATTACCCACCAACCTGATATGTACTTAACCCTCCCTCTGATTCAAGCATGTTTATTTAATGGTTAAGTTTGTGGGCCAATATTTACAAATATTACCCACCAACCCGATATGTACTTAACTCTCCTACTGATTCAAGCATGTTTATTTAATGGTTAAGTTTGTGGGCCTATATTTACTAATATTACCCACCGAGCTTGATATGTACTTAACCCTCCCACACATTATGCCATATTGGTGAGGTGTTGTCCATTCATGTTAACTTAACTCACCCATTCATCATGTCATGTTTGTTAAATGTTTCTTATTAAGTTAACCCTCTTCACTTATCATGTTGGATTAGTTAAGTGTTTCCTATTAACTTAACCCCGTTTGTCCATCAAGTTATATTGGTCAAGTATTTCTTGTTAAATTAACCCCATGTGTTCATCATGTTGTATTGGTTAAGTATCATCAATTAATTCAAGTGACTTAACCCACCTACTTGTCATGTTACTTTGGTTAAGTGTTGCCTTCTTGTGTCAACTTTACCCTACCACAAATCAAGTTATATTGGTTAAGTGTTGCCCTCTTATTTTTAACTTAACTTTACCTCAAATCAAGTCATATTGGTTAATTGTTGCCCTCTCGTTTTAACTTAACCTTACCACAAATCAAGTTACAATGGTTAAGTGTTTCTTATTACTTAACCCTACCTATTCATCATGCTATACTGGTTAAGTGTTTCCTATTAACTTAACCCTATTCATTCATCTTGTTATATTGGTTTAGTGTTGCCCTCTTGTTTTAACTTAACCTTACCACAAATCAAGTCATATTGGTTAAGTGTTGCCCTCTCGTTTTAACTTAACCTTACCATTCCTGTCTTAGCTTTAATTCATTCATCAAAGCACCAACCACTCACATTAGATAGGTACTGTTGCGGTTACTGGATGTGCCGGCCGGTCCGGGCAGTTTTACACCGCAACTCAGTCTAACCTCGGGTTCTTTTGGGCATGATGCACTAACCTCTCACATTAGATATATATTGTTACGGTTTCTGGATGTGCCTGTCAGTTCCGGCAGTCTTACACCGTAACTCAATCTAACCTCAGGTTAGGCATATTCGTCTTTTTCTAAATTTACATATTTACCTTTTGTGTTTATTTGTAAATTATTGTCATTCAAGTCATGCCCAATTCCTCTTCTAAATCATATTCATAATTTTAGGTATGTAGATTATGCCAATTTTATGCCACTAATCATTCATATATTTATGGGCCAAATTATGCCATTAATATGAATTTCAGGTTTTCCCAACGTTACCCCCGCCATACGTTCGCACAATTCACATAGAATGTTAGGCTCGTAGCTTAGCCTAACTTATATACAAAAGGGGAAAGAAGGGAGCATTTATCATTCACACAACATAAAATAATACGGAACTAACTAAATATGTGTCATGTAAATGTGGCATAATATAATGAACTTGCATTTTTGGATCCAACTAACATGAGTCTTTAAGCATATGAGATTACCCAAATCCAACTAGGCATGTAAATGTAAAATTTTATTTTGGGTCTAATGAACATAACCCTTAACCATATAGAATTGAACAAGTACAACTAGACATGTGAATGTAAACTTTAATTTGGATCAATAATCATGAATCTTAAATATATGGAATTACACAGGTTTAACAAGGCATGTAAATATGAACTTTTATTTTGGATCCAACAAACATGAATCTTAAGCATATGGTTTTACACAAGTTTAACAAGGCATGTAAATATGAGCTTTAATTTTGGATCCACTTTTCATAGATCTAAATGTGATTCTAAACATTATACATGTCTTAGCCTAACAACTTGGATGATTCAATAAACATAGATCTAAACGTAGATCTAAACATAATACATGTCTTAGCCTAACAACTTGCATGATTCAATAAACATAGATCTAAATGTATATCTAAACATAATACATGTCTTAGCCTAATAAATTGCATGATTTAATAAACAAAGATATAAATGCAGATCTAAACAACTTGCATGATTCAATAAACATAGATCTAAATGTAGATCTAAACAACTTGCATGATTCAATAAACAAAGACCTAAATGTAGATCTAAACAACTTGCATGATTCAATAAACATAGATCTAAATGTAGATCTAAACAACTTGCATGATTTAATAAACATTGATCTAAATGTAGATCTAAACAACTTTTAATCGTTCACATCTAAATAATAACAGGACTTACAAAGAAAAGAAAGTCTTGTTTTTCTGGGATCTGTTTTCTGAAATTGGAAAGCAATCCCTTGAAGAAGAATATCAATTCTCTAATTTAGTTTTGATTCATAGCATTAATCTTGCTTTCAAGTTGAAGAAGGAATGGTGGCTAAACTAGAACGATCATGGACGGCATGGTGGCTCCTTGGAATGAATTTGTGTGATTTAGGGTTTGAGGATTATGGTTGCTTTATAGAAGTTAAATCTTATATGAGCCGTTAGATCGTTTTAGGAGCAATCAGAGCCATCCAACTAAAGCAATGTGTCACTCAGCCAATCATAGCATGACACATAAGCCCTAACACCTCAGAATTTGTCACAAAGCCAATCAGAGAAGGCCACGTAAAAAAGACAATCCTTGACCAACAAAAAATGTGCCACGTGCGCCACATGATGCGTACACGTCACACACACATATATATATATGTATATATGTATATATATATATATATTATATATATATATTATATATATATATATTCTTTTTATCTATCTTCCCAATTAACCATTTTCACACTAAACCACTTTTTGAACCGCGTTCACACTAAGCCACTTTTTAGCCATTCCCCTAAAACAAAAATATGGCGCTGGCGGGGATCGAACTCTGTACCTCTTGTATGCAAGTCACATGTTCTAACCAAATAAGCTCCTAAGTCTTTTGCTTACAAACCTTAGAACAATGCTAAACATTATTCTTTAATTTGTTATTTTAATATTCTCAGAAAATACGGGGTGTTACAAAACCAATGTCAAATATTAGCATGAACATAGCAAGTGGCAAAGCAGGATAAAACAACTACTATTTCTTAAGTAAACAGGGTAAAAACGAAATAGTAAAGCAAAGTAACGGGAATTTTAGTTCAAAAACTCCATAATCAGGACTCCAGTTACTGATTCTTAACCAAGTATTATACCCGGGCTAATTGAGGCCTTTTCCTCGGAGCTGGCTGCCCCTTGTTTGTAGAGAAGTAGGGCAATGGCCTTGCATATATTGTTGCAAACGGTTATCCCTGACCAGCCCCTCGATTAAGGATTTTAAGTGTCTACATTCGTCAGTATCGTGTCCTGGTTGGTTATGGAATTCACAGAACCTTCCTGATTCTATGGCATCGTCTCTGATTTGCATTCGTTCTGGAACTGGGTACTTTTCAGTGTCCTTAGTTGCCATGAAGATATTCCCTATGGTGTCATTGATGTGACACCCCATGTCCATTAATGTCACTCACTGAGGGAATGCATTAAGTTCCGTGAAGTGTTATAGGACATCAGACACAGATTAATTACAAGACAGATATAAATAAGATAGGAGTGGAAATTTAAATTTTTATTTCAATAAAAATACTGTGGTCCATAATTTCATAAGTCACAAAAACCATTACAACAAAATAACTTATGTCTTGCATCATCAGAGTACATAAGTAAATAAAAAGCATAATTCCCCAAATTAAAGAGTTAAGCCATAGTAGAGACAAGAGTCATATTTCAGCAATAGCTCCTAGCAAGACGATATCTGAATCCTGACTAAGCCTGGGTGTTTCCTTCCTGTGAACCTGGGGCGGGGAGGGGATGGCAATGTAAGAAAGAATGAGAAACAAAAAGGGTTATACAATAAGTCTTGCGAGTCTAGTTACTTTTAGCCAGTAGATAAATAAAAGTAACATGATAGGCATATAAAGTGGATAAGGGAGATCACTACATAAATGGCAGGTGTAACAAGGTAAGCAAGATAAAGTGTACATGCCTCACTAATGATTTCTCTGCACTGTTACTAGTATATCTTGAAAGAGATGACCCCTCCAACTATAAGGTGGTAGATTTAGGTATACGTCCAAATGTATCCTAGCTGCTACACTGATCGATCGGCTCCCTAACCCTCGTAGATACCTTGTGCTGGCCCCATAGTAGGAGGTATCACTTCCTAACGTGGCAACCCCTCGTCGTAACAATGTGCACAACCATACCTACAGGTGTCATGGTCGTCTTATCCCCCTCTTCCCGGCTCATGCACGCACATGGCCCGGTCGGTTTGCGCCGCCCACACCGTCCTCCACGTTTAGATCTCTTACAATCAGTTAGTAAGCGTGCCCTTTCTCCACCTAGTATGGAATACTTTGTTTGATACCTACTTCGGATTACTAACTGAAATGGGTCCCACACAATATGATACAAGCTCTCCCCTTTGTCTTGTATCCCCCACTAGGTTTTCACTGACTATGTATACCCTTAGGTGTCTTTAATTACATAGCCCTATGTCAGTTATACTTACCTATAGGTGTCTTTAATACATAACCCTCAATCTTTCTATCGGTTATGTTTACCTATAGGTGTTTTAATATATAATCCTACCATTTCTATAAGTTATGCTTACCCTAAAAGGTGTCTTTAATCACATAACTTTATTATTTCCCTCGGTTATGTATACCACTAGGTATCTTTAATTACATAACCTTATCAGGTTAAATTTGTGGGCCTATATATACTAATATTACCCACCTACCCAAGATTTACTTAACCCTCCTACTGATTCAATCATGTTTATTTAACAGTTAAGTTTGTGGGCCTATATATAATAATATTACCCACCTACCCAAGATTTACTTAACCCACCCCTTTTGTTCAACCAAGTTTACTTAACCCCCAACTTAAATTTAAGTTCATACAATCTCTATGGATTAACTTAGGTTAAGTAGTCCAATTCATTACCATGTCCATTTATGGTTTATAATGGGCTAGACCTCCTATATTAGGCCAACAACATGTGGATGTTGGATATGCCGGTCGGGTGCGGGCAGACTTATTCCACAGTTGGGCGTAACCTCATGTCGAAGCCCGATTCGTATTTATGTATTTAGACCTCCCACATTAGGTTTACGATTAGTGGCTGCTGGATATGCCGGTTGGGTCCGGGCAGACTTCCACCACTAATGTAACCTAACCTCGTGTCATAAGTACTATTACAATTCCTAATTGTAATTACTAAACAATCCATTTTTAATTAATTAATCGATTAATTAACCCTTTCCTTTTGTAGGTGCCAATACCTATTTTTCCCAATAATTTGAATTACATATCCATAAATATTTATATTCAAATTATGCCATTTTTAGTTAATTTACCAATTAATTAATCCTTTCCTTTTATAGGTGTCAATACCTTTTTTGCCCGATAGTTTGAATTACATGGCCATAAATGTTCGTATTCAAATTGTGCCATTTTTATCCCTTTCCCCTAGTCCTTCACTAGCGCCCTCACAAAATTGGCAATATGCCTAGGCTAGACAATAGCCTAGTCATAAATGATAACAGGGAAAATAATGGGAATATACTAAAATAATCATCTTGGCATAAACACAAACTTGTAAGATAAAAGGTGAACATACATACTAGCATGGACATGAAATTTTCATGATAAAAGGTGGACATAAAAATGATGAACTATGATGTCACAATATCTAAATTAGCCATTTTAGATGTCTAATCGATTTAAATCTAACATGATAACATAGGGTGACAATTTAGATTACATAGGATAGATCTAACATGAATCATAAAGTGACAAATTTAGATCACATAGTATAGATCTAACATGAATCATAAGGTGACAATTTTAGAACACATAGGATAGATATAACCTGAATCATAAGGAGACAATTTTAGACCACATAGGATAAATCTAACATGAATCATAAAGTGACAATTCTAGATCACATAGGATAGATCTACATGAATCATAAGGTGACAATTTTAGATCACATAGGATAGATCTAACATGAATCATTAGGTGACAATTTTAGATCACATAGGATTGATCTAACATGAATCATAAGGTGATAATTTTAGATCACATAGGATAGATCTAACATGAATCATAAGGTGACAATTTTAGATCACATAGGATAGATCTAACATGAATCATAAAGTGACAATTCTAAATCACATACGATAGATCTAACATGAATCATAATGTGATAATACTAGATCACATAGGATTATCCATATGACTCACAAGGTGACAATTTTAGATCACATAGGATAGATCTAACATGAATCGTAAGGAGACAATTTTAGGTCACATTGGACAGATTTACATACATCCGCATCATAGCATATCATAAAAGTTACAACCCAAGATCCATAATGATAACATAGTAGAACAATTGAATTGGATCCAAAGAAATAGATTTATCATAATATAGCATGAGATCTACCAATAACCTAGATTTAATGTCTACAATCGTATCCACATCACAGTCTTTGATAGTTTCACTATTATTTATCTAAACCTAAAAGCAACTAGAACTCACTGTAATTGGATTACTAAATTGATAGAAAAGGTGTTGAGTCTATGCTTGAATCTCAGAATTTGATATGCTTTAGTTGCTAGAAGAAGATAAGAAACCCTAGTTCAGTTCACAATCCAGCATAGTTTGGCCGCCGCCATGACTTCTAATGAAGAAATATGTGAAATGGCCATATATTTATAACTGCTGAACCATCTGGAATTGATTTCCGCATAAGCCCTAGGCTATATCAGGTCGCGGGTCGCCTCCGACTTGGGCAAAGGCCCAAATACCCAAAAAAAAAAATTTGGTGCACTTTATAGGTGGGCCAGTGAAAAAATACATGGCAGCACTTGTCAAGCGCACCGGAAATTTCCGCTTTTTCTGCCAAACTTCTATCGTCCATAATTTCTTCATACGTTATCCGTTTTACGCAAACTCGGACCCTATCTCAAGCATAATTCTGAGACGAACGCAATGGCGTACCCCGTTTCACTTAATTCTAAATATTAAATTAATTATTCTTTAATCTATCCACTTTAATGTTGTTAAAAATTCGGGTTGTTACATTCTCCCCTACTCAAAGGATTTCTTCCCCGAAATCTCTAAGTTGAGAAGAATGCATATCCTACCATCCATCATCCATCTACTCAACCATCAATCAATGGCATCCATTGTCCTTAAGGATTTCTAATTCTTTCATGAAAATATGCAAAAGTGTGTGTATATGTCCCAACACAAATGCAAAAATCAGGCGGTCTACTGATTCAGTTGACCTCCTTAATGCAATGTATGTTAGTGCCATGAATCCAATATGTATGCAAATAAGCCTATTATAACATATAAGCTCTACATGCATGCACACTCATTTGTCAAAATGCAACATCCATATGCTAGTTCATTCATTTCCATCCATAAAAGAAAATAAAATGCATACACATCCATATGCAGTATGAGAGTGATTGAGCCGATCTAGTGCCTAATGTGTGTGTATATGCGTCCACAGGCAACTACTAGCAAACACTTGTATCCACTTGCATCCATCAAACATAATATGTCTCAAACACATGTTTATAATCATGGGATTTCCTACCTAAAGGTCGAAGATTCGATTGATAGGATATACTCAGATGATAAAAGCAAATGCGAATAAAAGCTTTTAGAAGAGAAGTTAAGAACATTCCCTTGAAAGGGAAACGGTAGAAGCGTAAAAAATCTTGTCTTCGGTCTCCCAAGTTGCATCTTCTTGATTGTCTCCCCACTAGACCTTCACCAACTTGACTTCTCGTTTGCGTAGCTTCTTAACCTCCGATCCAATCATGCAAGTCGAAACTCATCCAATCATCGGTTCCTTCTTTATTTTCACTTCCTTTCGCAAGTTTTTCCCCACTAACTCGAACTCTATACATTTTCTCGCCACTTGGATGAATAGTCATCTTGGAATGATGGGCTTCCTCAAGGACTGTCTTCAATAGGTTTCCCATCGTGATATGATTCACTTATCAAACCTCTTCTCAATTAGCCCCGCCACTTGCTTATCAAGTTCCCTCTTTTCTTTTAGAAGCCATATGGCGCACAGGTAATGCAACTGGCTTTGCATTGTCCACCAGGTATATACAGAAATCAATCTTGTGCCTCGGGGGTAATCCCCGAACCTCGTCTAAGACATCAGGATACTCACGGACTACTGGTGCCAATCACAGATCATCGATAGACGCCTCAATAGACTCTAGGAAACTAAGCATGACAGACCCTTGTCGGTCACGAGAAATTTCGAGGGTGCTTAATGACCCTCCTCTCACCACCCAGAATGGCACCATATGTGGTAAACCAACCTATCCCTAGAATCAACCCATAGCCCATAAACCCGAGTACATATGCAACGCATTCAAATTTGATGCCTAACACAGATATTCTCAAACCCTACAAATCATAGACAAATGACACTACAACAAAATGATCCTATTACAACGGTGGAACACCGTTGTAATATACATTTTACAACGGTGGGCAAACCGTCGTGTATTAAGAAGTTGTAATAGACTCATATCTTTTACAACGTTTTTACACTGTTGCAACACCGTTGTAATATGTATATTTTACAACTTTTTTCCACCGTTGTAGTAATACATATTACAACATTTTTGCACTGTTGTAGTAGTACATATTACAAATTTTTTTCACCGTTGTAGTAATTCCTGCAACAATTAATTATAACAATATGATTTTTGTTTCGTTGTACATTACATTTCATATAAAAATAAATATTTATATTGAATAAAATGATACTACACTGATCTGAAATAATCAATTAAATATTTTATTTCAATATTTGAATTAGTACAACTTTCTGATCTACTATCGTACAACTCACTTTTACATAATACAGTCATAACAATACATACATTCCTCACTACAAACTGATTACTCAATGCACTCAGTTACATACGCACTTTCGTATAAATATACATACACACTGACATACACCGAGTCTTTATGCTCCAGCATCCCCAATCGATCATCCATTTCAACATCATGCTCATCGTCAAATATCCTTGTGCATTCATTCATGAGTACAGTGATGCCCAAATGCATATATATTTCGCATTTCAACATACATGCGCTATTGCAACGGTGGAATGCACGAAACATACATGCGCTATTGCAACGGTGAAAATCAACAATAATACATCTAAAACAACATGATGCTTGCTCTGCAAAAGGAACAAAAATCAAAACAAGTGCATTGTCTAATTAGAATCAAAATCCCAATCAACGAAAGAATCAAATCAAGCAAAATTACCTGAATTTCAAAAATCAAAGGCGTATCGGAAGGAACTCTTTTGGTAACCCAAGGCTGAAACAATGATATGAATTTTCTTGTTAGATTGAAAAGAGAAGAGAAGAATAAAAAACCAAACAAAAATAAGAGAGAACGCAGCTGCCAAAATGGAATGCTGGCATCCATTTCAATCTTTTATTTCTTTGTATACTTATTATTTCACTAAAATACATTGCTCAAGCTGAACAACAAATAACATTGCTCAAGCTGAACAGATCACTCAAAAGAAGCAATTCAGGCATACAATTACAAATGATATTCATAATAGCAACCTGCATATTAAACAACTACTTGTAGCAAATGACCATCAATTGCCAATATACAAACAGAAAGGAAAAAAAAAAACAATCTCAAATTGAAAAATTGGAAATTTGGAATCATCAAGCTGTGAAATTAAACCATTGGAAATTTGGAATCATCAAGTTGTGAAATTGAAGACATACTTACTGCTATGGAGGAACCCCATTATAGTGATTTCGTTCGTCCCTCTGTGAGCCAAAAATAAAATAAACATTCCACCAAATCAGCAGGTTTTCCTTTGTGGTTTAGATGAAAATAAACTTTCTGCAAGAAATATACAAAACATTATGTCGACTATGGGAAATGGATGTAAATTTAGTCACTTACATCTGGATGATAATAGAAGTTGAATTTTCATTTTACAGGATAATCTCTACTGGTCAAATAGGGGAAACCAGTAAACAAGAAAAATAGGGGAAACCAGTTCATTGTTCACAATCTAATACTTACATAGAAGGGAGATAATCGATCAAAATCAAAATAAAATAAAATATACCTAATGTGATTGGAGGTCTTCCAGATGGCGTATGGCCATCCAGTATCACCTTGCCAAACCTAGGAACACCGTGAACAAACAGACGGCACCCCAAACCATTGTTTTCCACAAACAGCGCCTTTGAAAGAGCAAACAAGCTAACACATACCTAGAACATACCAATCCAACTTCAGCTCAAAAAAATGTAATAACAGTATTGAAATTAATACTTACCTAGAACATACCAATCCAACGCATCTCTGCATAAGGAACAACCTGGAAATAGATTTCCTTTTTCAGTCGAATCTTTTATTTATGTTTTCAGCTTAGTGAGTATACCCGAAACGATATTTTAATGCCGATCTAAAATCCATAAAGGGCGCGGGATTCGGCTATTTTAACTCCGTCATGAATCTGACAGCAATGTTTTTCTAGACTATGATGTCGAAGATGATGAGGCAGACAAGCACATAAAGAAATCATTTTGATGGCTTCAAAGGCGAAATCGATTAGGGTTTTTCGATGGTTGACTACGAACAAGAAAAATCGATTAGGGTTTTTGGCTATGATGACTTTAGAGGCGGTGATTGAAATGGGGAGAAGAGAGGGGACAAGAGAAATGGATACGACAAGGAAAAGAAGAGCAGAAGAGCAGAAACTGAGGAAGAGAATGGGGCGACGGAAACCCTAGTCACCATTGTAGGACAGGAAAGCTCGATTGCGTTTTAGTTTTTGATTTGGGGAAACGAATGGTTGGAGGCAGGTCGATATTGATTTAGGGAAAGAATGGGTGGGCGCAACTGTTAAAAAAAATACGAAGTAGGTCTGTGCTAATTTTTCGGTTTCCCGCTTAAACTTAAGTAGTTGGAGTCAATTTTTTTGGTTTTCCGCTTAAAATTTGGATTGAACTATTAAACTGTCCCTAAAAATAGCTGCAGCACGGAGCTATTACTTATTTAATATATGTTTTTATCATTAATTTCAATTATTATTTTAGTTAATTATAAATTATTATTATTATTTACTACTGATTTTTAACTTACAATTGTTACTTAATTAACGATTGTTGTTAAATTTTGAGTAAGATTCAAATTCAACATTACACAAAATGTACCGTTTCGGACGGGGCGCTGCCCCGCACCCCGCCGGGGGCGCTGCCCCTTGGACCCCCGCGGCCTGACCGGTCAGGTCGAACCCCGTTAGCGGGGGCGTTGCCCCCGCACCCCCACCTTGGGGGGTTGCCACCCCCCCGGACCCCCCCTTTGTAGGGATCATATTTGACAAAAGATTTTGGAAAAACTTTCAACAACGATTACTTATTAAAAAATATTATATACTAAATATTAATTACTACTAATAGTCATGATTAATTATAAATTAAATATTTATTAATTGTTATTTACTTATTGATTATTAACCGCTCATTAGTTATTACTTACTAATTAATTACTAGTACTTAATAATGAAGTAGTTATAAATAATTATTTTTAATTAAATATTTAATATTTATATATTGATTATTATTAAATAATTACTAATTGGTTGTTAATTAGTAATTAATAGTAGGAATTATTTATTTATTGATGTATTTTTAATTAAATATTTAATATGTATTTATTGATTATTAATTAATAATTACTAATTGGTTGTCAATTACTAATTATTAGCATGAATTATTTATTTATTGAAGTATTTTTAATTAAATATTTAATATTAATATATAGGTTATTAATTAATAATTACTAATTAGTTGTTAATATTAATTATTAAAAATTATTTAATGAAAATAATTAATATTAAAATATAGTCATATATTACAACAGTCAAAAAATAAAAGTTGTGATAGGCTTTATTACAACGGTGCTTTAACCACCGTTGTAAAATTAAAGTTGTAATATGGTGTTTTTGTTGTAGTTACAACGGTGTTTATACCACCGTTGTAAAAACCCATTTATTACAACGGTGCTTTTACCACCGTTGTAAAAACCCATTTATTACAAGGGTGCGTTTACCACCGTTGTAAAATTAAAGTTGTAATATGGTGTTTTTGTTGTAGTGTGAGCCGAATCACCAATGGGGTTTGAGACAACTACGGGATCCACTACCATACTAGTAATTAAGTGCAGAGATTCAACTATAGAACTTGATATAAACGACTGCGTGGCACCAAAATCAAAAAGAGTTCTATTTGGATAATTTGAGAAGGGGAAATTAAAAATTCAATGGAAATTTACTACCTCTATCTGGTACACTAACCATGAGAACATATACCTGCCCTTCAGAAGATCATGCCCTTTGGTCCTGTCCATGTTTCTTCGGGCATTCCCTCGTATAGTGTCCGACCTCACTACAGTTAAAGCAAGCGTTCTTTCTTTTCCGGCAATCTTTTACCAAATGGCTCGTGCGCCCACAACTATGACACTTCCTCTTTTCTCGGGTTTTGCAATCTTTGGCCAACTAGCCCTTACATCTACAACCATTACATTTCTTCTTAGAAAGATCACCTACGTGCGATGCTGGAGGAACAACGGCTGCATTTGGGGAAGGGACGTCTCCTTGGCTCCCAGTTGGTGCCGTAGCCTTAAGATACCTACGGAACCAATCCCG
Source organism: Allium sativum (assembly GCA_030737875.1). NCBI lineage: Eukaryota > Viridiplantae > Streptophyta > Magnoliopsida > Asparagales > Amaryllidaceae > Allium > Allium sativum. Next base: position 579,288,678 of record CM060909.1, on the reverse strand, counting down.
TACTTGAACGCCCTCGGGAATATTTGGTTCCCCCAACATGCTAAAAGGAAAAAGGAAGAGATTTAGACAAAGGACCGAAGGGTATTACATATGGCTTTTTGCGGAATGTTTTCAAAACAGACTTTTCTTTTTTATTTTATTTTTAAATCATTTTGAAAATAATTTTCAAAAACTTTTACCTAATCTGGTAACCTTCGGCTCTGATACCAAGTGTTACACCCCACGTCCGTTAATGTCACCCACTAAAGGGATGCATTAAGTTCCGTGAATCGTTATAGAAAATCACACACAAAATAATTACAAGACAGATATAAAAAAGATAGCAGCGGAAATTTATATTTTTATTTCAATAAAAATACCGTGGTCCATAATTTCATAAGTCACAAAAACCATTACAACAAAATGACTTTTGTCTTGCATCATCAAAGTACATAAGTAAATAAAAAGCATAATTCCCCAAATAAAAGAGTTAAGCCATAGTAGAGACAAGAACTTGAGCTATACTTCAGCAATAGCTCCTAGCAAGATGATATCTGAATCCTGACTAAGCCTAGGTGTTTCCTCCCTGTGAACCTTGGGGGGGGGGTTGGAATGGAAGAAAGAAGGAGAAACAAAAAGGGTCAGACAATAAGTCTGGCGAGTCTAGTTGCTTTTGGCTACTAGATAAATAAAAGTAACATGATAAGCATATAAAATGGATAAGGGAGATCACTACATAAATGGCAGGTGTGACAAGGTAAGCAAGATAAAGTGTACATGCCTCACTAATGATTTCTCTACACTGTTACTAGTATATCCATCAAGAGATGACCCCTCCAACTATAAGGTGGTAGATTTAGGTATACCACCAAATGTATACTAGCTGCTACCCTGATCGATTGACTCCCTGACCCTCGTAGATACCTTGTGTTGGCCCCATATTAGGAGGTATCACTTCTTAAAGTGGCAACCCCTCGTCGTAACAATGTGCACAACCATATCTACAGGTGTCATGGTCGTCTTAACCCCCTCTAACTGGCTCATGCACGCACATGGCCCGGTCGGTTTGCGCCGCCCACACCGTCCTCCACGTTTGGATCTCTTACAATCAGTCAGTAAGCGTGCCCCTTCTCCGCCTAGTACGGAATACTTTGTTTGATACCTAATCCAGGTTAGTGACTGAAATGAGTCCCACACAATATGATACAAGCTCTCCCCTTTGTCTTGTGTCCCCCCACTAGGTTTTCAGTAACTATGTATACCCTTAGGTGTCGTTAATTACATAGCCCTATGTCAGTTAGGCTTACCAATAGGTGTCTTCAATACATAACCCTCAATCTTTCTATCGGTTATGCTTACCTATAGGTGTCTTTAATATATAACCCTACCATTTCTATAAGTTATGCTTACCCTAAAAGGTGTCTTTAATTACATAATTTTATTATTTCCCTCGGTTATGTACACCACTAGGTGTGTTAATTACATAACCTTATCAGGTTAAGTTTATGGGCCTATATATACTAATATTACCCACCTACCCAAGATTTACTTAACCCTCCCACTGATTCAAGCATGTTTATTTAACGTTAAGTTTATGGGCCTATATATAATAATATTACCCACCTACCCAAGATTTACTTAACCCAGCCCTTTTATTCAGCCAAGTTTACTTAACCCCCAACTTAAATTTAAGTTCATACAATCTCTATGGATTAACTTAGGTTAAGTAGTCCAATTCATTACCATGTCCATTTATGGTTTATAATGGGCCAGGCCTTCCACTTTAGGCCTACAACATGTGCATGCGGGATATGCCGGTCGGGTCCAGGTAGACTTATTCCACAGTTGCGCCTAACCTCGTGTCATAGCCTGATTCATATTTACGTACTTAGACATCCCACGTTAGGTTTACCATTAGTGCCTTCTGGATATGTCGGTCGGGTCCGGGCAGACTTCCACCACTAATGTAACCTAACCTCGTGTCATAAGTACAATTACAATTCCTAATTGTAATTACTAAACATTACATTTTTAATTAATTAATTAATCAATTAATTAACCCTTTCCTTTTATAGGTGCCAATACCTATTTTGCCCAATAATTTGAATTACATGTCCATAAATGTTCATATTCAAATTATGCCATTTTTAGTTAATTTACCAATTAATTAATCCTTTCCTTTTATAGGTGTCAATACATATTTTGCCCGATAATTTGAAATACATGTACATAAATGTTCATATCCAAATTATGCCATTTTTATCCCTTTCCCCCGTTCCTTAACTAGCACCCTCACATAATTGGCAACATGCCTACTCTAGACAATAGCCTAGTCATAAACGATAACAGGGAAAATAATGGGAGTATACTAAAATAATCATCTTGGTATAAACATAAACTTGTAAGATACAAGTAAACATACATACTAGCATGGACATGAAATTTTCATCATAACAAGGTGGACATAAAACTGATGAACTATGATGTCACAATATCTAAATTAGCCATTTTAGATGTCCAATCGATTTAAATCTAACATGATAACATAGGGTGACAATTTAGATTACATAAAATAGATCTAACATGAATCATAAAGTGATAAATTTAGATCACATTTGATAGATCTAACATGAATCATAAGGTGACAATTTTAGATCACATAGGATAGATCTAACATGAATCATAAGGAGACAATTTTAGATCACATAGGATAGATCTAACATGAATCATAAAGTGACAATTCAAGATCACATAGGATAGATCTACATGAATCATCAGGTGACAATTTTAGATCACATAGGATAGATCTAACTTGAATCATAAGGTAACAATTTTAGATCACATAGGATAGATCTAACATGAATCATAAGGTGACAATTTTAGATCACACAGGATAGATCTAACTTGAATCATAAAGTGACAATTCTAGATCACATGGGATAGATCTAACATGAATCATAAAGTGACAATTCTAGATCACATAGGATAGATCTACATGAATCATAAGGTGATAATTTTAGATCACATAGGATAGATCTAACATGAATCATAAGGAGACAATTTTAGATCACATAGGATAGATCTACATGCATCTGCATCATAGCATATCATATAAGTTACAACCCAAGATCCATAATGATAACATAGTAGAACAATTGAATTGGATCCAAAGAAATAGATCTATCATAATATAGCATTAGATCTACCAATAACCTAGATTTAAAGTCTACAATCATATCCACATCACAGTCTTTCATAGTTTCACTATTATTTATCTAAACCTAAAAGCAACTAGAACTCACTGTGATTGGATTGCTAAATTGATAGAAAAGGTGTTGAGTCTATGCTTGAACCTCAGAATTTGATACGCTTTAGTTGCTAGAAGAAGATAAGAAACCCTAGCTCAGTTCAGAATCCAGCATAGTTTGGCCACCATGACTTTTAATGAAGAAATATGTGAAATGGCCATATATTTATAGCTGTAGAACCATCTGGAACCGATTGCCACATAATCCCTAGGGTAAGTCAGGTCGCAGGTCGCCTCCCACTTTGGCAAAGGCCCAAATACACAAAAAAACTATTCTGGGTGCACTTTATAGGTGCGCCAGTGTAAAAATACATAGGCGCACTTGTCAAGTGCGCCGGAAATTTCCGCTTTTTCTGTCAAACCTCTATCGTCCGTAACTTCTTCATATGTTATCCATTTTACGAAAACTCGGACTCTGTCTAAAGCAGAATTCCAAGACGAACGCAATGGCTTAACCCTTTCACTTAATTCTTAATATTAAATTAATTATTATTTAATTTATCCTCTTTAATGTCGTTAAAAATTCATGATGTTACAATTGAGGGAGGTGAATTCAGAATTCTTGAAAAAGCACGGTTTCCTTTTAGGTCGTTTGGTTCTTCCTCCGTTGTTTCTTCCGTAACCCCACCTGTAGTACCTAAAATATATTTTTTCTTGTAATTCTGATCTACGGAGCGAGCGCTTTTCTTCCTACTGGGTCTTTGCCAGGACCCATGATAATGACATGCAGTTTTTTGAGTAGAATTTTCTTGTTCAGCAAAAATTTTTATTTCGCTTGCATGACTTGTTTGAGCGAATGGAAGGTTAGTGACACTTGGTGTGGTTTTTACGATAGAGATTTGAATAACAAGCATTGACTCAATCTTCTTTATCAATGCGTTGTTTGCGATAGTTATTTGGCTCGTTAGCCCTGTCATTGCTTCTTCCAATTCCCTCTTGGTTACAGCCGCCTCAACTTTTAACAGTTTCTTTTCTTTGTAATGGACGGTAGGCGATGCAGCGATGTCGACGACGCCGTCGATTTGGTCAGCAATTTCCTTTGGCATGTTCATGACTCTAAGCACAGTTTTTCTCAGAAAATCTTCGTCGGACTTCAATTTGGGAAAGAACCAAATACGGCCCCACGGTGGGAGCCAAAATGTTTACACCAAAATTGGTCTAAACACCCAAGGTACTAAAGCTGTACTTTACCAATGTGGTAAGAAAATATATGGAGCCGTATTTAACAACAATTGAAATAAAAATGCGAAGAAGGTAAATCAGAAACAGGATTTAGAGTGGTTCAGCCGCAAATTTTGCCTACGTCCACTATGAAGGTAGTTTGAATTCTTATAATGAGGATTACAAAATACATAAACTCTCTTTCTTCACCCATTCCTATATTCACTCAAGATACTTTTATTCATACTAATTACAAGAGGATAATGGAGTTTGAGGAGGGAAAGGATGGATAAGTGATTGAGAAGGAAGATGTCTTCGTCTCCTGATTGCAGGACTATGCTTGATGCCATGGACAGATGAATGATGGTGCTTCGAGCTACCGATATGATGAGTACGGAATTTAGCAGCACTTTGTGGTTTCGAAGATTGGGTCCCCCCTATGTTGGTATCCATGACGTATTTATAAGTGACCTTTCCTCAGGAAATGAGCTCAGATCTGTATCTGAAGGCTGTGGATCGTTTTATCCCATTAACTACAATTATACCCTCACCTATCTGTAGCCAACTGTCCGTAGCTTTATCCAGTTGTCGTTTGTGAGCGGTTCCATAGGAGCAAGTGCCTCGGGTAGTTGAGAGGGTGACTTTATAGGAGCGAACGCTTTGGGTTACTTCGTAAGAGCAGAATGCGGGACTGGAATCAATTTTCGTTCGTACCTTGTGCGACTGACTTCCTTGGCTCGAGAGCGTTCGTCCTTTTCCTGCCTTTGTACGGTGCCGTTTCCCCTTGTGGCTATGCTATGAGGTCGCTTTCGCCCATGTTGAATGGGCGACTTGATTTATTTTGATATTTGAGTGGCGTGGTTTTGGTATAAACGATTGACCTTTGCTTCTGCGCATGAATCACGGTTCGCGTTCAATTTTGGTTGAAGACACGGTCACATAAGATGTCGCGGGTGCTTGTTTTGCAGTTCTATTCCAGGCTCGAACTTTTGACGGATAAACATTGCCCTAAAAGAAAAGGAAGACAACAAAACTGCAGTTGTCGAGCCCATGCAACTCATGCTTTTTCCAAAGCCTGAAAGGAAATTAAAATAATAAGCATCAATATAGTTTTGTCTCCACAACAATAAGTCATGTAATATACATAAAATAATAAATCAGATAAGAAGCATAATAATATACATAAAAGGCTTCCATAAAGATACATCAAACGTAAGATTTATGCCATCATTTTAAAAAAGAGCGTTTTTATTCAATCAAAATTGGAGAGGTGGTTTTGTTAAATGTAAATTTCGCCTTTTTTTTTTATTTTTAAAACTATAAATCAAAATCTTTCCCTGCACCAAACAACCCCGAATGTGTGAAACACACACTAACTGATCTGTGAGGAACAATAAATTGATAGAAGAATACAGGAAGCCGCAATACTACAAAGGCGCCTTATCCCTAAACTAGTCTTCAACACCACTTAGCCATCAGCCAGATTAGATGGATGATCATAAAAGTCCCAAAAAGCGGCCACTTCTGCAAAAGTGATTGAAGAATATGACTTGCAAACTGAGACTCAGTTGCAAACAGATCAAATTTGCAACTGAGTTGCAAACTGGACTCAGTTTGCAACTGAGACTCAGTTGCAAACTGATCTAGTTTGCAACTGAGACTCAGTTGCAAACTGATCTAGTTTGCAAATGAGTTGCAAACTAGACTCAGTTTGCAACTTCGGTTGCAAACTGTTTGCAACCTTGACTCAGTTTGCAACTGAGTTGCAAACTGAGTCCAGTTTGCAGCATCAGTTGCAAACTGATTCGAGTTTGCTACTGAGTTGCAAACTGAGACTCAGTTTGCAATTGGTGCATGTTAAGTAAAATGTAGAATTTGTCCCGAATCAGATCATTATTTAATTTAAATGTTCATACTTTACCACTAATTATAAGTCGGATAAAAGCACAAACGCTTGAAATTATCCTTGCAGAATACGTAAGACTATGACTAAATTTTATAAGAGCGAAAGCATACCTGAAATATCTCTGAAAGAAGAATTGCTTTGGTAACGCTACTAGAATACGCAATGCAATACCTGAAATAAGCAATGCAAGCAATGCATAAGTGAATCTGTAATAGCAATGTATAGGTGAATCGGTAACACCACTAGACGATTCTTGAATTATAGTTGGTTATGCAAGAGAAAATAGTTGATGTCAAAGGGAATGATGTACTAAAATTAGTTTGAAGATCAAAGAGTCAATCTGTGATAGCAATGAAGTAGGTTTACAAGAACAACTAAATATGAGAATGGAGATATTAATAAGCAATGAGACAGTTTTAGTATCACATGAATACAATCAATATTGATAAAATGGTTTTGATTAATTACGCTCTTCGGATGACAGTTGGCTTGACAAAAGAATGCTCTTTTATAAATCCAGCAAACAGATTTTGAAACCTGGCTTGACAAAAAAGGTTGCTGAAAAAAGTATGATTTTCTGTATCCTTAATGCCTCTCGATAAAGATGGAAAATTATAAACCTTTCTTCCAACATATTGAATTGTATGGGAATTGTGGCATTAACATTAACTTACGTTAGGCAACCTTCACCACTCATTCATTAATAAACAAATCAAATCCTACTAATTATACTACTGACCCTAATGCATGGATACCATGTTTGATTTTAAAATAAAGCAAATAGATATATAAAGATAATGTTAATTATTCTCATACCAAACTCAAAATAAAAGATTTAATGCACTACGCCATAGATGGCCTATCACAATGAAAATCCATGGTCTTGCTAGCTACAACGTTGTCATTGCTATGTTGTTTTATGTCTATTGCAATGCACGCTTAAATGTGTTAGCATATATATATATATATATATATATATATATATATATATATATATCAATATGTGTTGCAGTAGCCGCGTGAAGAAAATTATCTATCCGCGTTAACATGATCCAACGGTCTAGGTTACCGATCCGTGTGAAATAATGTTTAGTCCAGATTAGCAATCCGCGCGTGGAATAATGTTTACGGCGGGAAGCAAAAACAAAGGGGGAACTAACAAAATATTGAAAATTTCAATCAAAATTTAACAAAATACTCCACGCTCAACCTCTCAAACACTCACTCTCAGGTTCAATTAGGGCTAAAATTTCAAGTTTACAAGCTTAATTAGGGTTCAAGTAGGGAAGGTTTGAGTTCAAGTTCAATTAAGGCTTCGGTGTTTCAATTAGGTCTTCAATTGGGGTTCGATTGTGTTTCAGATTTCAGTTAGGGCTTCAATTTAATATGTTGCTTCAAGTATCACTCAATGTATATTTCAATTTTTTCTGATTTGATTGTTGTGTTGCGTAATGTACTGCTTTAATTGTGCCTAATTTGTTGCTTTAAAGTATCACTCAATGAATGGCGAGGAAAAACTAAGGGCAGAACTTCCTAAGTTTAGTGAAGGGTACATCAGTGGAGTGAAACTTTTTACTCAAAATACTTTTTCTAGATTTGCGGTAGGTGATGAAATTACATGCCCTTGCAAAAAGTGTCATAATCGCAAGTGGCATTTTCAAGAAGTAATCTACAACCATCTAATTCGGAATGGTCCATCTGAATTGTACATGAAATGGATTTGTGAAGTTTCCTGTTTAGATCCTAAAAGGAGCGATAATGATATGGATTGTGAAGCTGGAATAAATATTGGAGATAATCTCGATGAGATGTTGCAATGTACTTGTGGAAATATGCAGAACAATGAAGATGGATCTTCTGATGGGTCAAATGGAATAGATGTTAATGCTAGAAAATTTCATCAACGTGTTGAAGAGGGAAAACAGACATTATATCTCTGGTGTACTAAATTTTTGCGATTAAGTTTCATTGTCAAGCTTTATTCTTTAAAATGCCTACATTGAATCACTGAGTCTACATTCAGCGATTTATTAGAGTCAGATGAAAGAAGCTTTTCCACAAGCCCACATCCCTTTATCTTTCAATGCTACCAAAAATATCATTAAAGATTTAGGCCCTGATTACCAAAGAATACATGCATGTCCAAATGACTGCATGCTATATTAGGCAGAAAATAAAAAGGAAAATAACTGCAAAAGTTGTGGCTTTTCAAGGTGGGTTATACCCGAAGAGAATGTGGCTATTGACAGAGATTCGGAGAAGCGGATTCACAAAGTACCAACAAAAGTGATGCGTTATTTTCCACTAAAACTAAGGTTGCAAAGGATGTTCATGTTGAAGGAGTACGCAGAACTTATGTTATGGCATGTTGTGGGATGAAAAAATGATGGCAGACTTCGACATCCAGCTGATGGCGAGTTATGGAAGATGATGGATGCCATATATCCTTATTTTTCATCAGAAAACAGAAATATCAGGTTAGGAGTAGAATCTGATGGGTTTATTCCTTTTCGTACAATGACTACACAGCACAGCACATGGCCAATCGTATTGGTAAATTATAACCTTCCACCTTGGTTATGCATGAAGATAGAAAATTTGATACTTTCAACCCTTATCCCTGGTCCAGAGTCTCCTAACAATTACATTGATGTCTACGTGTAGCCTCTTATCGCATAATTAAAAGAATTATGGGATCTTGGCATATAAACTTATGATGCCTTCACTGGTGATAATTTCATATTACGTGCAAGCGTGTTATGGACGATCAGCGACTTTCCGGGCTATGCAATGTTATCCGGCTGGAGCACGATGGGTTATTTAGCTTGTCCCGTATGCCATTTCGAGACTTCTTCAACTTACTTGAAACATAGTAAAAAAATATGCTACATAAATCGTAGGAAATTTTTAGACCCGGGACACAAGTGGAGATTTGATAAGAAAAGGTTCAGTGGTGAAATTGAAATGGGAACACCTTCCTGTATTTTATCTGGGACTGACATTGAAGAATTGTTGGCTGGTTATGAAAATATTTTTTGGAAGAAAGATGACAAGAAGCATAAAAATGAATCTCCTTTTAAAAAAAACTCAATATTTTGTAATTTACCATATTGCAGTCAAAATGTATGTCGACATAACCTTGATGTTATGCACATAGAGAAAAACATTTGTGATAACATACGTGGTACTTTATTAAATATTGATGGGAAGTGAAAGACCATTTAAATGCTCTATATGATTTACAAGAGATAGGCCTCAGGGAGGTCCTTCATCCGGTTCTATCAACTGATGGGAATTACCTTGAGATGAGGGCTGCCATATTTGAAATTACGAATAAGGAGAAAGAACTACCTTGCTCGATGTTGGAGAATGCTAAACTGCCATATGGTTGTGCAGCTAATATCGCATTTCTAAGAAGTCTTTGGAGTAAAAGTATCGATTTGGCTGATCTCTAGAGGCTACAAAAGGAAATTGTGAATATTCTTTGTTAATTTGAGATGATATTCCCAAATGCTTTCTTCGATACAATGGTGCACTTGCTAGTTCATTTATGCAACGAACTTGAATATGGTGGACCTACACATGTTCGTTGTATGTTTCCTATTGAGTGTTATCTTTGTAAACTGAAATCATATGTTCGCAACAAAAGTAAACCCGAGGCGTCCATTACTGAAGGTTATCTTGCAGAGGAATTTTTGATAACCTGTTTAAGGTTTTTAGGTGGCGATGGACCAGGAAAAATGTAATTTGAAACATGTCCACAAAATATGGAATATCATATTAGCACAAGAAGAAACAAAGATGGAAAAACTATTCATCTTAAAAATTCTCAGTGGAAGGAATGTCATTGTTACATTCTATTCAATTGTGGTAACAAGGAAATCGGGAGTTTACTTGGGTAAGTATTTTTATTTTAGCAAGTACTGAAGTATTATTCCTATCTTTATGAATCCTTTATAAGTTATTTTGTTCCTTGCAGTTTTTTCTTTGCTTCACCTTTTTCATAATAAATAAAGTTTTCCTTTTTAAACTTGGCAGATGGAATTTTATGCAATTAAAGTTTACAATGGTTTATTTAATTAGAAAAGTGGACAAGTTCGGTTAACATCAGTAATAATATTCTTTGCATAGCTTGTGAAATGGTGTCAACTAGATTAAAAAACTATTTTTGATGTCATCCTTTTGCCAACAAAATCAGTTCTTTTAAACAGTCTACAAACATATTATTGATTCTAGCCTCACGTAGTGTTAGTTGTAAATTCCAAGTTTCAGCACTTTAAGGGATTTCAGGCATGATTTGTACTTAAGCTATGTTCTCATTCATACAGATTTTTTTTAGGTGTGGTCAGTTTCAGCTTTAGTAATAGATCCAGCCAAGTTTGTTTCTATCTTTTATTAACTTGGTCTTTATTCTAGGGAACAACGAGCTTTAATTGATGGTCATGCATCATCAAAAAAATATAAAAGAGAGAGAACGCAATGAAGAATTTTGGAAGTGGTTAAAGGAAGAGGTAGGGAAAAAGGAGGACATTTCAAAAGAAGTACAACTGCTCGCAATGGGGCCTCTTCCAACAGCAAGCGGTTTACTGGATATGTTATCAATGGATACAGATTTTATACAAGGTTCATAGATGCCAAATGTACAACACAAAATAGTGGTGTATTTTTGACAGCCTTGACTACTAGCTTTGCAAGTTCGAAAGATCAAAATTCATTGGTTGGTGAAGTTAATTACTATGGATCAATTGAAGAAATATTAGAACTTGGTTATTGGGGAGAATTTAGTGTGGTTTTATTTAAGTGTTGTTGGTACCAAGAAGAGAAAGATTTATATAGGCTGACTCGTGTCAGTTTTAATCGATTGTGCCAGAAATCTGATCCTTGTGTTATGGCTTCACAAGTAAAACAGGTGTTTTATATAGAAGATCCAATTGATAAGATGTGCCACAATGTTATCAATAAATTGCCGAAAGACTGGTGTGAACTCGAAAAAGAATATGAAAATGAAGATTTGAATGATATCCAACCTGCTTATGGAATGGGAAATCAAGATTTTGAAGTTCGTTGGTGTAGAGATGATGTCCCAATAAAACCAATCCGCCTTCCACCTAGCAATGTGAAAAACAAGGATTCTTAATTTCATGTTTTTATAGTCCAAGCCCTTACAAATTGTGCAAATCGGAGTATACAGACACACACTGCTGGTATGTATTTTTGCTTATTTTTATGGTTGGTAGGAGGTATGCTTCAGAATTCTTATAGTTTCCTCTTGTTGAAGCATCAGTCTAATTCTTACAATTCTGTAGTTCAATGCTGGTATGTAACTGATCATGTACAAGACTGATGCTTCAGTAATGAACTACATAATTTTAAGAATTTTATTTTCTCTTCAATCAGAAATGATCGTGTCAGTTCATAACTGATGCAATGGTTGAGTTTGTACTTGAAAGGGTCGTGGCATGTCTAAATTTTTAGTGCCTCAGGCATACTATTGCATTCCTTAATATCGTTCATGCTTTGAACAAGTCGAGTCATTGCATCAATTTGCAACTCAGCCATAGATTGTGAAATGCAACTCTATGCCGAAAACAACTCCGGCCATTGTTTGCGCTGAAATGCCTTTGTGCTGAAGTGTAATTCAGTTAAACTATGGCCAAAGTTTGTGCTGAAATACAACTGAGGCATGCAGTCTTCCATTTTGTGTTACAATGTAAACAAGGCATTGCATCAGTTTATAGCCGAGGCATGCATGACTATAGTTGTGTTGAAATGCATTAGTTGTACTAAAGGTGTAACACCCCACCCCACGTCCATTGATGTCACTCTTAAAGGGAATGCATTAACTTTCATGGAGTATTATTGGTGAATAGAACAAAATATAACAAGACAGATACATATATTGGTACTTGAAAATTTTCAAAACAACATTTATTGCAGCGGAAAAATAGCTTGATTACAACAACATCATAAACCAACCGAAAAACCAAGTACACTTAGTAACCATCTTGACAAATTGTTTTCTGAGTACATAAAATAAAAAGCATAACCCCAACACAAGTAGCCATAAAAGATATGAGTTGAACTTTACTTTCAGCAATCCAAGCACTTCCAAAAGAGAGAGAAAGAGATCCAAGATCAAGCTCCACTAGTACTAGTCCCACCCTGAGAACCTTGGGGGGGGGGGGGGGAAGGAAGAAAAGAGGCGAAAACAAAGGGGGTCAGACATAAAGTCTGGCGAGTATAATAACTTCAACAATATAATTATTAAGGTAACTAGGATAAAGCATAAACTGGTAAAACAAGGTATGACCGTGAAACAAGTGGGCATGACAAAACAGCAAGAGGAATATTCTGGCGTTAATCTCGTTCCTTATCACTATAGGATAATTACTTTACTGCACCATTACTAGTCACCCTAAAAGTTAATCCCGCCAACAGAGCTTAATAATGATAATGGTAGTTTCGTGTACCACTAGTTGCCTTCATAGGTGCTGCCTGCCCCTATCTCCACTAGTTGTACCCACTACCCCCATGCGATCGGCTCCCTAACTCGTAGATACCCGTGCTAGTCCCACAGTGGGGTGTATCACTCCCCAAAGTGGCAACCCGATACCACTAAAGGTGCACGGGTTATATCTACACGATGCAACAACGCCTTACCTACAAGCCCGGGCCCACGCACATGACCCCGTTGGACTTGTGTTGCCACCGCTAACCCGTTTTGACCTCTTACAATCAAACCCAGTAAGCATGTCCCGTCCTCGATCTAACTTGGGCTCACAAAGATACTTAATGGGTTACTGGTTTGAAAAGGGTCCCCATGTTTGACATAAGCTTTCCACCTATGTTTGGTCCCCACTAGAACTTCCCACTTAACCCCTTCTTATTCATGTCTTCTTACATGTTTTCAACTTGGTTAAGTGTTTTTAATCGTATTTCACATGCCACCCAGGCCACCCACTTAACCCCCATGTCCCACCACATGTTTATCTGGTTAAGTGTTACTTAATTCATTAGAACCGTAACCTTGTAAAGACCTCCCACATTAGACAACCGTTTGCGGTTGCTGGATTTTCCGGGTGGGTCCGGGCAGTCTTATACCACAAACGAGCCTAACCTCGTGTCTTCACAATTGTTACGCATTTAATTTGTGCCTTTGACCTCTCACATTAGACTACCGTTTGTGGTTTATGGATTTACCGGGCGGGTCCGGGCAGTCTTATACCACAAACGAGTCTAACCTCGTGTCTTAGGCGGTTAATTATTACACATAACTATTTAACCCCAAATTGGATTAATATCCCTATTCAAATTTGTCAATAAATTCCAAAATAATTTATGTCCATAATTTCAGGTATATAAATTTATACCAATTAATGTCTCAAATTAATTATATGCCTTTAAGGCAATTTTATGCCAATTCACAATTATGTATATTTAATATTTTCCCATTGTCCCCACGCTATTCATACGTTTTAATATGACATATGTTAGACTCGCAAATAGTCTAACTTATAAAAAGAAAAGCAACATCACAACACATAAAATAGATCTAAGAGTCATGACATAAGTTTACATAGCCAATAACTTGCATAGGCAATGGATATACATAAATTTGCATAAACTATCATGGATCTAAATATAGATCTAAACATGTAATTGTGAACTTGCATATATGAATATGGTTTTCCAATAAATTGCATATGAATTTCATTCAAACTAGCATATGGTTCATATACAAAAGTAGCATAGGCAATGGACATATAGAACATAAATTTGCATAACCATGTACTGCCATGGATCTAAACACAAATGTGTGAACTTGCATATGGATGTAGATAATGTCACATGTTTGCATATAAACTAGCATATGTATCTACATGATTCACATATGAACTTGTGTATAATCCACCTACAGACTTGCATAAGATTCATAAACTAGCATATGATTTAACATCCCAAACCTGCATAAGATTCATATACATATGATTTAACATCCCAAAGATGAATCAAGTTAAACATATACAATTCAACATATGAAATAGATCCAAAATAACAAAACTTTCAATGATAACATTACATGATTCAAAGTCATATTCTCATAATCCCAATTATAACTTATCACATTTAAATTAATTAATTATTTTGTGAAAGAAATTATACTCACAAGCAAAAGAACGGTCTTGTTTTTCTGGGATCTGTATTCTGAAACTGAATTGCTCGCCTTTGAGGTAGACTAATTGTTATCCTAATTTAGATTAGATTTTGATTCTTGCTTCTATCTTGTTTTTGAGTTGAAAGAGAACGGCGGCTACTCTACGTTCTCCATTGACACATGGCGGCTCTTGGTATGAATTAGTGTGATTTTAGGTTGAGAGTTAGGTTGCTTATATAGAATTTTAATTAATTTAGAGCCGTCAGATTAACCCTAGAAGCAATCAAGACCATCTAATCAAGATAGAATAACACCTCAGCCCTAATGACTCAGTAGTGAGTCAAAATATCGTCATCTTTCAGATCGCCCCCGGGGGGGTAGGTCGACCCCCTGGTCGACCTCCAGGTCGACCAACTGGCCCTTGGGCAGGAGAATTCCCGCCCAGCCTGCTCCCCTGTTTGAATTTGAATTTCGAACTGTTTTTTAATTTATTTTAATTCTGAATCTTCGGAAGGCCATAACTTCTTCATACGGAGCCAAATTCACGCAAACTCGGACTCTATCGTAAGCAGAATTCCGAGATGAACGTAATGGCGTAACCCGTTTCCCTTAATTCTAACATTTGAAATTAAGTATTCTTAAATTTGTAAATTTTAATATTTAAAAAATCGGGGTGTTATATTCTCCCCCTCCTTAAAGGATTTCGCCCCCGAAATCTCCAAGTTAAGGAGAATGTATATCCTATCATCCAATCATCCATCTACTCAACTATCAAACACAGGCATCCATTGTCCTTAGAAGATTTCAAATGCCGTATGAACATATGCAAAAAGTGTGTGTATATGTTCCTTATCTAATGCAAAATTAGACAGTCTACTGATTCGGTTGACCTCCTTAATGCAAATCATGATAGTTCCATGCGTCCATTATTCATGCAAAAGAATCCTAACGATACATATTACTTCTACATGTGTGCCCAACCATTCATCAGAATGCAGCATCCATATGATAATACAACCATTGTACATCCATTAATTTAAATATGCACACACATTTATATGCAATATGAAAGCGATTGAGCTGACCTAGTTCCTAAAGTGTGTGTACATGCATCCACGAGCAACCACTAGCAACCACTTGCAACCACTCGCAACCATCAACCATAACATGTTTCAAACACATGTTTACATCCATCGGTTTCTACCTAAGGATAAAGAATAGGACTGAGGAGATATACTTGAAAGATAGATATAAGCATGAATAAACTTATGGAAAAAGAGATCAAGGAGGTACCCTCAAAGAGAAAAGGGTAGGCTGCGCGTATTTTCCTCTCAGTTTCCCAAGTCGCGTCTTCCTCAGCATCACACCATTGAACTTTAACAAGCTTGATTTCACGGTTGCGTAGCTTTTTGACTTCCGTACCCAAGATACGAGTTGGAACTCTTCTTACAGTCGCTTCTCGTTCCACTTCTACTTCCTCTAGTATGTTCGACTCCACCACTTCCGCAGATTCATGTAAGCATTTTCGTAGTTGAGAAACATGAGAAACATGAAAAACATTATGAACTCCAGCCAGTCTCTTGGGTAACTCTACTCTGTAAGCCATTGTCCCAATCCTTTCAATGATAGGAAATGGACCTACAAATCTTGGTGTTAGCTTTCCTACGGATCCAAAGCGAATGACATTCCTCAAAGGAGATACTTTACGGAACACCCTATCTCCAACCTTAAACTCAAGATCGGTCCTTCTTTTGTCTGCGTAGGACTTCTGTCTATCTTGTGCAGCCTTCATCTGTCTTCTTATCAAGTCCACCTTTTCTGAGGTCTCTCTAATCATGTTTGGCCCAAGTACGAGCTTGTCTGTAGACTCCCACCAACAAGTTGGTGATCGGCACGGTCTTCCATATAAAGCTTCGAAGGGCGCCATTCCTATGCTGGCTTGGTAGCTATTGTTGTAGGCGAATTCCACCAAAGGGAGATGATCCTCCCATGTCCCTCCAAAGTCAAGAATGCACAATCTCAAGAGGTCTTCTAATACCATGTTCACTCTTTCTGACTGACCATCGGTTTGGGGGTGATAGGTCGTGCTTAAGCATAATTGGGTGCCTACTTCCTCTTGCAAACTCTTCTAAAACTCGCTCGTAAAGATAGGATTTCGATCACTCACTATGGTGGAGGGTATCCCATGGAGTCGAACTATTTCTTTGAGATAAATGGATGCTAGGGACGAGGCAGTCCTTCTACTTTTAACAGGTATAAAGTGAGCGCTTTTAGTGAGCCTGTCCACTATTACCCAAATACTGGTATTGCCCCTTCTTGACCTAGGCAACCCATCAACAAAATCCATTGAAATGCTATCCCACGTCCACTGTGGAACCTCGAGACGATGAAGCAGAACACCGGGCTTCTTCTGCTCCACTTTGACATGCTGGCATATCAAACACTTAGTGACGAACCCAGCTACATCACTCTTCGTGCCATTCCAAAAGAAAACCCATTTTATATCTTTATGCATCTTGTCTCTGCCTGGGTGTATGGTCAGTTTGGAATGGTGCGCCTCTTCGAGAACCGTCTTCACTAAATCCCTTACTTGTGGGACACATAACCTTCCATCCCGTCTCAACCAACCCTTATCATCGATGGAGTATCTATTGAGGTGACTAGAAGTCTCACCCCTAACTAGCTTTTCCATCACATCAACTAGCTGGGGGTCTTCTCGTTGCATTGTTTCCTATTGAGTCCAAAAGAGTAGGCCGCACCTCTAGTGATTCTAACAGACCAGGCACAATTTCAGAGGAGGGTCTAAAACTAAAGTTTGTAATATACTCCAAGATTTGTCTTTCTACAAAAAGAGGACTCAAGGTCAGCTTCTTCCTACTTAAGGCATCTGCTACCACATTGCCCTTACCTGGGGTATAGGAAATCTCAAAATCATAAGAGGCCAGAAATCCCATCCACCTTTGCTGTCTTAAGTTAAGATCTTTCTGCGAGAAAATGTACTTCAACGATTTATGGTCAGTATATAATTCAAACTTCTCACCTAGGAGATAATGGCGCCAATACTTAAGTGCAAAGACGATGGCAGCCAACACTAGATCATGGGTTGGGTAGTTTTTCTCATGTAATTTCAACTGTCTGCCTCGATAAGCTACTACCTTCCCTTCTTGCGTAAAGATAACACCTAGTCCCGTACCACATGCATCCATGTATACGGTAAACATCTTGATCCCATCCGGCAATGTCAGAACTGGAGCTGTTGTTAGAGCCCTTTTCAAACGTTGGAAAGCAATATCGCAATCTAAATCCCAAGCTAAAATTAGCTTCTTCTCCGTTAATCTTGTGAGTGGGGCTGAGATTTTAGCAAAGTCTTTAATGAATTTTCGGTAAAAGCCCATTAGCCCGAGAAAGCTTCGGACTTCGGTTGCATTCCGTGGAACCTTCCAATCTTGCACCGCAACTACTTTTGTGGGGTCCATGGCTAAACTCTCTTTGGACACCACATGTCCAAGAAACCTCACCTCTTCTCTCCAGAAATGGCATTTGGAGAATTTGGCCTTCAGCTGATGTGTACGAAGAGTATCCATGACTTCCCTTAAATGCAAAGCATGCTCTTCTTCATTCTTCGAGAATATCAAAATGTCGTCTACGAAGACCACCACAAACTTATTAAGGAATTCCTAAACACCCTACTCATCAAGTCAACGAAGTAAGCGGGTGCGTTTGTCAAATCGAAAGGCATGACAAGCCATTCGAAGAAACCCTCCGGGGTTCTGAACGTGGTCTTATCAATGCTGTCTTCAGCCACCCTTAGCTGATGGAACCCGGCAGCCAAATCTAGTTGGGAGAAAACAAACGCACCTACAAGCTGATCAAACAGGTCATCTATTCTAGCAAGTGGGTGCCTATTCTTCTTGGTCAGCTTGTTTAGCTCCCTATAATCAACGCATAGGCGAAGTGAACCATCCACTTTGGTTGCGAATACTACTAGAGCACCCCATTCAGAAATACTCCGCCTTATAAACCCCTTTTTGAGCAGCTCTTTGACTTGCTTACTGAGCTCTTTTCTCTCCCTAGGAGCCATGTGTCTAACGGGTAGAGCAACAGGTTTTGTATTATCAACAAGATATATGCGGAAGTCTATCTCCCGCTCTAGAGGTAAGCCCTTCACCTCTTCAAATACATCTGAGTATTCACGGACTACTCTAACAGACTGCAAGTTTTCAACAGACGCATTAAGAGATTCTAGGTAACTAAGAATAACAGTATGGGGTTACAAGAGATTTCGAGAGTGTTGCCAAGGCGAGTCATAAGTCTAACCACTCTCTTTTCACAATCGAGGAAGGCACCATTACTGGATAACCAATCCATGCCTAGAATCAATCCATAGCCCGTGAAGCCAAGAACGAAGGCGTTGCATTCAAACTCAACGCTCAAAATAGACACTCTCAAATCCTGACAAATCATTGAAAGATGATCCGAACCACCAGTAGGATTTGAGAATACTATGGGATCCGTAACTAGACTAGTATTTAGGTGCAGTGTTTCAACTAACG
This sequence comes from Allium sativum, assembly GCA_030737875.1. NCBI lineage: Eukaryota > Viridiplantae > Streptophyta > Magnoliopsida > Asparagales > Amaryllidaceae > Allium > Allium sativum. The sequence continues at coordinate 579,269,617 of CM060909.1, read as the reverse complement.
AAGTAGACACAAACGAGTGTGAAGCGCTAGAATCAAATAAAGTACGAACAGGATGATCAAACAGAAAAACCAAACTTTCAACAAAAATGTTTTTACCTCTCTCCTATCCTGATGCCATGAGAGCCTGAATCTGCCCTCTTGCCTGCCTGGTGCCATGAGAGCATGAATCTGCCCTCTAGAAGTGGACCCTGTTCTTTTCCCTTGCCCCTGTTTCCTTGGGAAGTCGTTAATTAGATGTCCTGCCTCTCCACAGTGGAAGCAGCTAGTCTTCTTCTTTTTCCTACAGTCCTTGTTAGATGGCCTGGTGTCCCACAATTAAAGAACTTTTTCTTTCCCTTGCCATTGTTATCCTTACCGCCTTTCTTGTTTTTCTGTTGTGATTTCTTTTGATCCCCTTTCTTATTAGGTGCCTTATTAGCATTAGCACCTTTCTCCTCTTCATTCATAAGCGCCATGTCAACTATTTTCTCAAAGGTGGCCCCCATAGGAATGTGGGTCATAGCCAACCCGTGTAGCGGCTCATTCAAGCCTTTAACGAACCTCAGAGCCTTCTTCTCAGGTGTGTTCACCAAGTCTAAACCAAACCTTGCCAACTGATTGAACTTGTTGACGTACTCCTTTACTGATAAATTCCCCTGCTTCAGTGCCAAGTATCTTTCCATGTATAAATTCTCTTCTGCTCGTGAGAGAAATTTCATCTCGAACCTATGTCTGAAATCCATTCACGTCTCTACTGGATGCTCCCCATTCTTGTCCTCCTACCAAAACGAGGCTTCATCCTTCATTAATCAAGCAGCTAACTGGACCTTCCTTCCATCTTCTATCTCAAAAATACCAAATAGATCTTCCACCTCCTTAAGCCAATTTCGAGCTTCAACAAACGTCTCTGATCCGTGAAAAGGTTTTCCGCCCATTGCCCGAAAATCTTAGCATATCTTCGAAAAAGTATCAACGCGAGTCGGGGGAGGAGGAGTGACTGCGGTTGGGGGAGGAGAAACATTTGGTGGGCCTGCGGCAGTGGCCCTAGCCTCCAGATACCTTCTAAACCAGCCTGGTATCGGTATGCCCTCGGGTATCTCAGGTTCCCCAAACATGCTGAAAAGAAAATGAAGAGATTATAAACGGAGAATTCGAAAGAAAGATATATGGCTCTTGGGGTTTATGTTTTTAAAACAAACTTTTCTCTTGAAAATACTCTCCTTAAAACATACTTTTGAAAGTATTTCTTTATAAAATGCTTTTGAAAAACAGTTTTTCAAAATCTCTTATCTGTTCTGTTAACCTTCAGCTCTTATACCACGTGTAACACCCCACGTCCATTAATGTCACTCTCAAAGGGAATGCATTAACTTTCATGGAGTATTATTAGTGAATAGAATAGAATATAACAAGACAGATACATATATTGGTACTTGAAAAAAATTCAAAACAACATTTATTGCAGCGGAAAAATAGTTTGATTACAACAACATCATAAACCAACCGAAAAACCAAGTACACTTAGTAACCATCTTGAAAATTGTTTTCTGAGTACATAAAATAAAAAGCATAACCCCAAAAAAAGTAGCCATAAAAGAGATGAGCTGAATTTTACTTTCAGCAATTTAAGCACTTCCAAAAGAGAGAGAAAGAGATCCAAGATCAAGCTCCACTAGTACTAGTCCCACCCTGAGAACCGGGGGGGAGGAAGAAAAGAGGCGAAAACAAAGGGGGCCAGACATAAAGTCTGGCGAGTATAATAACTTTAACAATATAATTATTAAGGTAACTAGGATAAGGCATAAACTGGTAAAACAAGGTATGACCGTGAAACAAGTGGGCATGACAAAGCAGCAAGCGGAATATTCTGGCGTTAATCTCATTCCTAATCATTATAAGATAATTACTATACTGCACCATTACTAGTCACCCTAAAAGTTGATCCCGCCTACAGAGCTTAATAATGATAATGATAGTTTTGTGTACCCCTAGTTGCCTTCATAGGTGCCGCCTGCCCCTATCTCTACTAGTTGTACCCACTACCCTCATGCAATCGGCTCCGTAACTCGTAGATACCCGTGCTTGTCCCACAGTGGGGTGTATCACTCCCCAAAGTGGCAACCCGATACCACTAATGATGCACGGCTTATATCTACACGATGCAACAACGTCTTACCTACCGGCCTAGGCCCACGTACGCACATGACCCCGTTGGACTTGCGTTGCCATCGCTAACCCTTTTGACCTCTTACAATCAAATCCAGTAAGCGTTTCCCGTCCTCGATCTAACTCGAGCTCACAAAGATACTTAATGGGTTACTGGTTTGAGAAGGGTCCCCATGTTTGACACAAGCTTTCCACCTATGCTTGGTCCCCACTAGAACTTCCCACTTAACCCCTTCTTATTCATGTCTTCTTACATGTTTTCAACTTGGTTAAGTGTTACTAATCTTATTTCACATGCCACCAAGGCCACCCACTTAACCCCCATGTCCCACCGCAAGTTTATCTGGTTAAGTGTTACTTAATTCATTAGAACCATAACCTTGTAAAGACCTCTCACATTAGACTACCGTTTGCGGTTGCTGGATTTGCCGGGCGTGTCCGGGAAGTCTTATACCACAAACGAGCCTAACCTTGTGTCTTCACATTTGTTACGCATTTAATTTGTGCCTTTGACCTCTCACATTAGACTACCATTTGTGGTTGCGGGATTTATCGGGCGGGTCCGGGCAGTCTTATACCACAAACGAGTCTAACCTCGTGTCTTAAGCGTTTAATTATTACACATAACTATTTAACCCCAAATTGGATTAATATCCCTATTCAAATTTGTTAATAAATTCCAAATTAATTTATGTCCATAATTGTCACCTAAATTATGTCCATAATTTCAGGTATATAAATTTATACCAATTAATGTCTCAAATTAATTATATGCCTTTAAGGCCATTTTATGCCAATTCACAATTATGTATATTTAATATTTTCCTATTGTCCCCACGCTATTCATACGTTTTAATATAACATATGTTAGACTCGCAAATAGTCTAACTTATAAAAAGAAAAGCAACATCACAACACATAAAATAGATCTAAGAGTCATGACATAAGTTTGCATAGCCAATAACTTGCATAGGCAATGGATATACATAAATTTGCATAAACTATCATGGATCTAAATATAGATCTAAACATGTAATCATGAACTTGCATATATGAATATGGTTTTCCTATAACTTGCATATGAATTTCATTCAAACTAGCATATGATTCACATACAAAACTAGCATAGGCAATGGACATATAGAGCATAAATTTGCATAACCATGTACTGCCATGGATCTAATTATGGATCTAAACACAAAGGTGTGAACTTGCGTATGGATGTAGATTAATGTCACATGTTTGCATATAAACTAGCATATGTATCTACATGATTCACATATGAACTTGTGTATAATCCACCTACAGACTTCATAAGATTCATAAACTAGCATATGATTTAACATCCCAAACTTGCATAAGATTCATATACATATGATTTAACATCCCAAAGATGAATCAAGTTAAACATATACAATTCAACATATGAAATAGATCCACAATAACAAAACTGTCAACGATAGCATCACATGATTCAAAGTCATATTCTCATAATCCCAATTATAACTTATCACAATAAAATTAATTAATTATTTTGTGAAAGAAATTATACTCACAAACAAAAGAACGATCTTGTTTTTCTGGGATCTGTATTCTGAAACTGAATTGCTCACCTTTGATGTAGACTAATTGTTATCCTAATGTAGATTAGATTTTGATTCTTGCTTCTATCTTGATTTTGAGTTGAAAGAGAACGGTGGCTATTGTAGGTTCTCCATTGACGGCATGGCAGCTCTTGGTATGAATTAGTGTGATTTTAGGTTGAGAGTTAGGTTGCTTATATAGAATTTTAATTAATTTAGAGCCGTCAGATTAACGCTAGAAGCAATCAAGACCATCCACTCAAGATAGAATAACATCTCAGCCCTAATGACTCAGCAGTGAGTCAAAATATCGCCATCTTTCAGATCTGCCCAGGGGGTAGGTCGACCCCAGGGTCGACCCGTATGGGTAGGTCGACCCCCAGGTCGACCCCCTGGTCTACCTGGCCCTTAGGTGGGAGAATTCCCGCCCAGCCTGCTCCCCTGTTTTAATTTGAATTTCGAACTGTTTTTTAATTCATTTAAATTTGGAAACTTCGGAAGGCTATAACTTCTTCATACGGAGTCCAATTCACGCAAACTCGGACTCTATCTCAAGCAAAATTCCGAGACGAACACAATGGCGTAACCCTTTTCCCTTAATTCTCACATTTGAAATTAAGTATTCTTAAATTTGTAAATTTTAATATTTAAAATCACGGGGTGTTACAAAAGGCTTTTGCTGGAATGCATGACTTCTGAAACTGCTTTATTTTGCAGGTAAAGGAGGAAGTAGAGGTACTGAATGCACTGGAGGTTCGTGCTTTATTAATTTGAAACTATTTTAGTTTGATGTAAACATGAATTTAGTACCGGCTATATTTGTAAGTACTATGTAAAACTGAATTTATTGCCTATTTTTTGTTATTCTATAGTTGACTAAATTGTATTTGTGTTACTGGTTAATTTGAAATGAAAAGTTGTTTATTAATTTTAGTGTGTGATGTTAATTGCTGTTATGTTGCAGTATGTTATATAATGATGTGATAACTATGATATATTGTTGCAGTATGTGATGTTAAATGTTGTCGTAGTTATGATATAGTGTTACCATAAATTAATGCATGTGGGCACCACAACAGGATTCCGTGAACCCGACTACAGATTTTAGTGGCACATCAAAATTTAATAGGCCCCACATTTATGTAAATTTAGTACCTGTAGCAACACCTATAGCGATGTTACCTTAGGATAGCAAAGATGTTGCCTTTGACTCTAAGGCAACGCTGCAAAAGGCAACCCCAAAAAAGTGTTGCCACAGATTATTTTTGTCCTGTAGCAACATTTTTTTGCACTTCCTGCATCACTTCTCTGGGGTTGTCGTATGCAATCTATAGCGTAGTGACGTAATTACATTATTGAAGAAACTCAAGAACCAAAATCTTGCATTTTTGGTTATTTTTTGAATATAAAACAATGGATCACGATGGTCTTTTGGATTCAGTAACACCACCTCCATACCAGTTTTCCGACTCGACTGGATCACTAACATCATTAAATGTCCTGGTAGTTTAGGATACTACAAACTAACCACAAGACCACTAAAACAGTAGTGGAGTAAAGGCTGCCGAAGATGAGGCTTACTAAGGTAGTTGTCATGCAAATACATTTTGTGGCCACTATTTATTTTTGGTAGTTTATAACTTAGACACAAGTTTGGCCGACTTTGGAAAGGTTAGGTGAAGGAGACTCATAATATTAACTAATTCATGGTCCAAGCTACTTTTCTTTAACAACTGAACTATGTTGTTCATCTGGATCTGCTATACTTCGTGCAGACCGGTGGATGATTGTGGTTTCTCACTATTGTGAGTACTTTTTTGTTTTATAAAATGCATGCTTGACTTTTGAGGTATTTATGACTTTGCAATACTTTGTGAGAATCTTATCTCATTAATCCCATTAAAATCATGCATATGAAAATAGTGCATTACATTTTTAAATTATTCCATATTACGATCTGTTTACAATACATAAACGCAAGAAAACAACGAGACAGTTATGAGAATGAAAATTTTACCAGTAATTTCTAAAGATATCGAATTAGGCTCTTCGGATGACACACAAACCCACCTACTCCGACTTCATCAAAGGTCTCTGCAAATTGACGATTTATTTTTGTGGTTTTCTCATTCGACACCAGTATATTGTCCAAAACCAATTTTTCATGTGTAGATGGTACATATTTCAAATGAATTCTGGATGATATAGAATCTCGACATATAGTACCTGTTGCAATAAAGTTGTCTAGATCTATTCAACAAAATACTGCATCGAAATCAACTAATAATAAAAAGCTTGTAATAAATACCTGTTGCAACTATCTCTAGATCAGAAATGAGAATTTCACATTTTTGATTGTTCGAAACATTGGTTGTATCCTGAGAAGCAATGACTTTAGAAGAACTGAGTTATCTATTGCGTGCTCCATCAGAAGGATCTAACGGTACGTGACTTCCTTGTTCCGTGTTTCCCACCATTTGAATCAGAGGATCCAATTGCACAGACAAACTTCCCACTATATCTTTCAAATTTCCCACCCTCATGTTCAACTCATCATTGCCTTGAATAATATATTTGAATCGTTTCTGTGCAATAGCACAAGCCTTAACATTAGTCATTGGTATGACGGTCCCAACACCGCGCCTCCTACCCTTTGTATCCTTACCAAAATCTTGTGATAAGATATCTTCATCCACTATCAATTTTTCTTCATCACTATCGGTGACCTTTTCCTTCATTTTCGCAATTTTATCCTGAGATATGAGAATTTTTAAATGATTAATGAAATTTCAAATAATATGCAAGTTATCATTTGTTTAACTTACGAAGTACACAGAAGTGGCATCTGATATGCTACCATCTCTTTTCATGTGTGCCTTCTTCCATACTTGACGATAGTTGATATTTGCAGATGGATCTGCAACGATCTGCAATATATTCCATTTTGTGTATATTTTCTATCATAATTGGTTTTTTTTTACTATTTTTGAAAGAAAACGAATATAAATTACCAATTCGTGTTCTATTCTAGTGTGACTTTTACGTCCTGCATGTTAACTATAATTGAGAAATAACCTATTTCTTCTGCCTAACTTACTTCTTTCGCTCGCTTCAGGCGTTGCTTCATTTTTTATGAACTCGTTCCAATCTTCTTAAGCAACAAATGTAGGGGGACAAATTTTCAACCGTTCTTCGACATTGTCGAAAATGTCATAAATCCTTGCTTTCAAAATATTTTTTGTGTCTCCTAAAAGACTTGGCCATTCTTTTTATAAAGGTTTCATTTGAAAGCAGTTCAAGTGCATACATTTTTTGCAAAAACTAAGAGTCAGACTGTAGACATTTAAGTGCTATATTACCAAATTGCTCAAGTAAAAACTTACCACCGACCGTATAACTAATATCCAATTAAAACATGCACAGCACATTCATGTATAAAAACACACAGCATCATTATTTGTTTATTTATGTCGAGGGGTTATATAAAAGTAATAATCAAAATAGGGTTTTATCTAGGGTTATCACATTCAACCCTCTTTTTAGAAATTTTATCTCCCAGTGTAATGACCTGCATTCTACACATCGGAGGATCGTAGAATATTTATTTCATTTTCATACGAAGTCGTATGGTCGTGTAACTTTGGGGAACGGCTATTGGGGTCATTTCAAATATTCACGATTTTTGCCGATTTTTAAATGACCGTTTTACCCCTGGCGAATCTTGTTTTACCTATAACTTTATATTGGTAAGGAGTTTTGATCTGAAACCACTTCCATTAGATCCGGATGATGGTTTACCTTTCCGTAGAATGGTCACATTAATCAAACAGACTTACCGTTTGGGAGATATGGCTGAATTAATATTTAAAAGGTGAAAAACAGCTTAACCGGACTTAATTGGGAAATCACTAGCCGGGCCATTGGGGGATTTCGGGATTAGGGGCATTTAAGGACTGAAAGGGACTAGAGAAACCCTTCTTTGTCATTTTTGCAGTCGCCACTTTCATTCATTCAGCCCTAGTAATGGCTTCAACCTTCTAAAAACACCTATAATCAATTTCTAATCAAATATTAAGCTAATCAACACCAAATTAAGGCGAATTAGTCTCAAATCAGAGATAGGGCTGCTGGAATACATTGGGATCCATGCCATAATAGTAGATTTTCAGATCTAAAGTTTTATTTGTGGCTAAGGTGAGTGGTTTGCATTGTTTTTCACTAATTACGGCTAATTAGGGGTGATTTGTGATAATTAGCTAAATTATGGCTCAGAAAAATCTGGAAAAATTTGTTAAATTCTTAAATATTATTTTAGGACTCTGATAAAAATTTGGGTTAATTTGGACATGTTTTGCTAATCGTATGGTTAAATCATGATTAAGGGGATTAAGGGGAAAACAGGGATTTTAGGTATGTTTGATCCATATTAACATGTTATATTGTTATTTTGGTGTTTATGGTAGATTATGCATATTTCTATTACTGTTTGGAATGATTTTTCATTGCATAGAAAAGTTAGAATGGTCGAAAACGCCGTCGTATGGCGTAAACAGCTCATTGGAAATTTGCTAGAACCGGTGCAGGAAATGGGATTGGATCGGACCCCGAACCCGTTCGTGACCATGGTGTCACGATCCGACCCGGAAAAGACCTCACGAGACAATCCAGAAAGGGAGGACCATGAACCAGTTTGTCAACCACGACCCGAACTGCTACAAAGCACCACGACCCGTTACTCCGAACCCGAACCGGAGCACCAGAGTACCACGACCCCGACCCGAACTGGTGAAGGACCTCGAACCGACCCGGATGGAGTGCCATTCATGAACTGTGCTTGCATATGCAAACCTACCCGATGCTTGGAGAGGAGGACCGAACCGGAGTGCTACGAACGAAGGAGTCATGGACCAAGGTGTAGCATCACGACCTGGATGCTCATCACGAGCGGACCCCACAAGCCAACCCGAACCGGAAGGTGGTCAAGAACCGGTGCCTCATGAGGACCACGAATCGAACCAAACTGACTTGGAGTGGAGCACTGAACCAAAACATGAACTCTGAACTGAATGAAGACCGAACCAAAATGATGACCAAAAACCAGAGATGCAAAGGTAGTCCAAATGAGAAGTTGTGACTCAGGATTCAGACGGGAACCAACAAGTTAACTTCATGATTAGACTTTCCTACATGATGTGTGCAGACGGGTTATCGATACTTATAACATTGGTTCACCACTGAGAGATGGATTAGGGGCTTGTAGTGATAGTTTTTACGGGGTTGAACTCCGTTATGGCCCAAATATTAGGTGGCCAAAGTAGTGGATATCGTATGCTTTACGCACTGAGTGAGAGATGTGAGGATGATTGCTATGTTTGATATTAGCTATCACCATGACCCACACCCCCATTTGCACTTTATGTTAGTGTTACCTTAGTGTATTGTACATCTTGTTGTGCTAACTCTTTGATTGCAGGAACATGTTCAGGTATGATTGGATTATACATGTTATTGTTTTGTTGCGTTGCTTATCACTCATACTAGACTTTTTTTGACCCAGAGTTTTATGCCTTTTCTTATTACTTTGGGTGCTCCTAAACGAGCAGACTAGAGACAGGTTAGCTAGTTATGCACTAGTAGCTGTCCGGAGACGAGCATGAGGCTTACACGTATTGTTCCCATATATTCTCCCTGTGTTGTTGTTATTCACTACTTTGGGTATTAGTAGTGTACCATCCTATTTTGCTTTAGAGACAGTTTTAAAATTGTAATAACGGTGGTTTGGATCATAAGTTGTACTTTGGATTTTCCGCTGCTATGATGATTTAGTTTTCAGCTTATGCATTGTCTCGCCTGTTCTATATCAAGTTATGTTATTATTATATTTTATTCCATGCACTGTGAGATATACTATAGGTTCTTTGTGATTATTATTTCCAACCCTTTCTTTCTTTCTTTGACGACCGTCCCGTGCTAGTAGGACATCAGCACAGTGCATTTCGAGGGAAATGTCAGCTGGTGCGGGGTGGGGCGAGCCATCACACTTGGTATCAGAGAACTAGGTTGCGTAGTTAACCTAGGGATAGACACCAGGGGGAGATATTATACGTATATGAGAGCGCGTATTTGTTATATTTTGGGTTTTAAAAAGTTATATATTACTATTAGTATATCTAAGGATGGAGTCGCACTACACTAGCACCACTGAAGAGATGGTTAATCGTTTTCTCCTTACAGATTGAACGATGAGCCGATATACGAGGAATGCTGGTTCAAGAGCCAGTAATAGGAATGCTCCTGATATGAGGACGATGTTCACTGAGTTCATGAGAGAGATGCTTAGGGATGTTCAGAGGGCAGCTTCTAATGCTACAAATGGTGGTGGTGCTTTGGTGCAAGCGCCTAGGGCCGATTTCGCCAAGCTCTGTAAGGACTACACTAGTCTTGGTGGGAAGCCGTTCCACGAAACGGAATCGGCTACAGAAGTTCAAGATTGGCTTGATAGTTATGAGCGTATCTTCGAGGATCTAGGAATCGAAGACGCGATGAAGAGGAAGCTAGCATCCCGTCAGCTGCAAGGACGGGCTATGAATTGGTGGAATGCAATTTAGGCAGCTACTCCTGAGGATCAAGTTACATGGAATCAATTTAAAGCTCACTTCAGTGACAAGTTTATCCCAGCTGCCCAGAAGTCAGAGTTGTTTAGGAAGTTCTTGGAGCTTAAACAAAATGGTAGGGCAGTCTCGGAATATATTGTTGAGTTTGATACTTTATAGAAGTATGGATTATCCCTTATTGACACTCCCGAGAAGAAGAATGAGAAGTTCGTAACAGGCTTAGATCAGTATTTAAGGGAAAGGCTTATAAACCATATTCATGAGACTTTTGAATCGATTGTTGGGAAAGCATTGAGATCAGAGAGCCTTCAACCAAAATCCAAAACTGAAGTCGTTGTTGCATCTGCAGAGGGGCCAAAGCCGCAGCCAAGCGGTGGAGGCAAGAATAATTCTCAGAATAAAAGGAAGAAGAGTCAGACCAAGGATGGTCAGAATAAGAAGAATAAGAATGATGGTGAGTGCTTTAGCTATGACAAGAAGGGCCACTATTCCAGAGATTGTCAGGAAAAGCCTGGGAAAGGAAGTGCTTCAATTGCGGCCAAGCGGGACATCATAAGGATAAATGTCCATAACCCCCTAAAGAGAAGCAGATTGTGAGAGCATATGCTGTCAACGCTGTTCCTTCTTCGTCGAATGCCCCAACTGTAGCATAGAAGGGAAAATGTGTCATTATTCAAGGTATGCTTTCCATTTATGAAGTTTCTGTTCGAGTTTTGTTGTTAGCGGGTCATTCCATTCCTTCATATCTAGTGACCTGGTGGATAGGTTGGGACTGGAACCCAAGATTTTCAACGGACCTTTGGTTGTGACGATCCCGATTGGTGGTTCGATTAGCCTTTTCATGATTTGTCGTAATTTGGTCTTATCGAGTCATGGATGTATGTTTACCTGTGATTGCTTTGTTTTGAGCTTTACTGGGTTTGGCGTTATCTTGGAAGTCGAGTGGCTCCAAAGGTATAGGGTGGTATTGGGTACCTACCTAGTGATGGCGATAATAACTGGAGTTAAGGAAGCTGAGAGATTATCGTTTCGTAAGTTCTAGTTGTCTCTGGGAGGCAAATGTACGTTGGACGTGTAGTAGTCTGGTTAGAACTAGGGTTTCCATTTACGCTTGACATATGGCATGGGCTGTCATGAGATCAAAGATAGTTTCGAAGCAGGATTGGCGAGGATAGCCAGAGTTAGTTATGAGTGCTCGAGTCTTTGGTTGTTTTGTTCATATCATCTCACGTAGATTGTCTGAATTCGGAGGAGATGTTACCTGAGTGCTTATCTGATATTGGTTTAGGCCTTTTGGGGCTTATGCTTGGGGAATGTCGAGTTCGACTATGATGGTTTGTGTGAGACATAAGTAGTTGTTGTGATTTCCATTGAATGATATCTCGGCTTACTCGAGGAGTGATGTGCAGCCGTGACATGATAAGACTGTTCAATGCTATGGACTACCCCGAGTTGGATTCGATAGGGCTATGAGATGACTTGAGTGGGACTTGAGGAAGCTGCAAAGTAATGGATTCTTTAGGACCCTACCTTCAGGTTCTCTTTGGTTCAAGAATGGTAGAACTTCGAAGGAATAAGTTTTGTTCGTTGATCCTGGAGATGCAACGAAGATTAGGAAGATTCAATTTGGACTTGAACTCGTAGAGGAAAAATGGTTGTTCATTGATTTTGGAGATGCAACGAATAGGGAGACGACTCATGTTGGACTTGAGTTTTTCAGTAACGGATACTCAAGACTGGGCCTGAGTATGTGGGTAGCTCTTTTGATGAGAGTACCAAGAAATTGTCGATATTTGGAGTGTTCTAGGCGGACTCGAAGCAGGGGTATCTGGGGACGCCCGTTACCTTGTATCCGTAGGACGTGATCTAGTTATCCTTGGAGGATAAACGTGCGTTGGTCGTACGGTAGTCCGTTTGGAGCCGGGGCTTCCCTTGGCCCTTGGGATTGGTTGGACCAGTCATGTAAGTATCGACGTACGTATGGCTTTAGCAGGTGATAGATAGGACATGTTTGATGGATGCTATGGTTTCTATGTTTTTTCCTATTTATATTCCCTTGAGTAGACTATCACCTGTAGGATTCTGGTAATAGAGGATGAAGAGATGATGGTATACACGGATGCATGTGGTACTAGACTGGGTGTTGTACAGATGCATTGAGTAGGAGACATGCCAGTTTAGATGCTATGTTTCTTGAAAGGAAGTAACTAGAGTATATCGCAGGATATGATTTCAGACCTGAGTTTGGATTGGATCCATAAATGTTAGCGAGTTTGATGATCAGACCGACTTTGATTGAGCGGATTGGTTCCAGTTAAAGGGACGATCCTAACATGATAGAAATCATCTCCGAGGAAGAGATGAATATCGATGGTGAGAAAATAGACAAGTATGGACTTGATAGAGAAGGATGGCTTTGAAAGGATGATAGACTGGTTGTACCCAATGTCAATGGATTGAAAGATGAAGTGCTTAGAGAATGTCATCACTCAAAGAAGACTATACATCCCGATGGTAACAAAATGTATCGAAACATGAATCCTAGTGGTTTGTTAAAGCCGAGCAAAAGAAGCGTAGTGGTTTGTTACAACCGTTGGAAATTCCCGAATGGAAATGGGTACAAGTCACAATGGATTTCATCGATGGTTTACCAAGGACTAGATCGGGTCATGATAGTATTTGGGTGAATCGTGTATTAGAGGATCTCTTGAGAGCTTGCATACTGGATTTTTGAGGGTCATGGGATGACCACTTGTATTTGGTTGAGTTCGCATATAATAATAGTTATCAGTCTAGTATTTGTATGGCTCCTGTAACACCCCACCTCCGCTATGGTCACTCACAAAGGGAATGCACTAGTTTTGGAGGAGCGTTATCGAGGTAAACAAACACAGAAATATTACAAGACATAAAATAAATAAAACAGCGGAAGAATCAAAAGAAAATTTTCATTACTTTCAAGAAGAGTCAAAACCTTTTACATCAAATAGCCAAGGTCATTATTTTCCATTACAACAAATTCTGTCTTGCATAAATAAAGAAGCATAAACTTAAAACATCAAAATTAGCTTAATTCCCCAAAGGTAGCAGAAAATGCAGCCATTTCATAGCCCAAGATTAAACCGTACATGAGCTGAATCAAAAGCAAGCGAAATCCAAGCTAAGTGCTAGAGTTTCCTCCCTGAGAACCTGGGGGGAACGAAAGAAAAAGAGGCGAAAGAAAACGGGTCAGTCATAAAGACTGGTAAGTTCAAGTGACTTTCAGCATAAAACAGGTAAAAGAAACATGACATCTATAAAATGAAAGTAAACATAAGGATGCTGTCAAGGTTGGCAAGATAGGCTAAGATAACATGATAAATCAAGTATAAATCAAGTATAGCATCACATATTCAAGGTTCGCTGCATCGACTGTACTAGTATTCCAACCCATGTCAAATGTTAACCACGAAGTGATCTCTTGGCCCAATATCATGAAATGACCCATTACTGGGTCCAGCGGAACGATCCACTAATAGATCGGCTCCCTACATATTCTAGCTCGTCATGTGTCTGTGTCATACGGCCCTATCACGAATGTAGTCACCTGTGCTAGGTCCACCATAGGGTTTATCAAGCCCTAGGGTGCCAACCACTGACACGAATCAAGCATGCACAGATAAACCTACTGATGCCCAATGCCTTCTTTTTCAACTTCGGACCACATGCATGACCATAACCCGCCTGAACCTACACTGGCGCACCAACACAGTCGTCGTTCTGGTCGCTTACAATCAGCCCAGTAATCGTGCCCCACCTTTCCTAGTTCCAGGGTACCATGATACATCTAGTGGGTTACTGCTGAAATGGACCGCGTAACTAGGGTTTCCTTCTAATAGGTTAAGTGTTGTCATTTAAATTCGTGACTTAAACCCTATTGGTCTAGCATGTCAAGTTGGTTAAGTGTTGTCTTTCATGTTCATGACTTAACCCTATCACGTGGCATTAATTCATTAATGCACCCCAACCTCTCACATTAGACCTGTTGTTGTGGTCACTGGATATGCCGGGCGGTTCCGGGCAGATTTACACCACAACTCAGTCTAACCTCGGGTTTCAAGCGCGATATGACCAACTACTCACATTGGATCCTATTGTTTGCAGTCACTGGATTTGCCCGGCGGTTCCGGGCAGATTTACACTGCAAACTCAACCCAACCTCGAGTGGGCCATTTTCAAGTTCATTCTAGTGTCATGTCCATGTTCAAGTTTTCATGTCAAGTTCGTGTCAAGTTTTCAAGGCAAGTTTCATGCCAAGTCTCCTATAATTTCCACTTTTTCCCAACGTTACCCCGTCTAAATATTAGGATAACAATCTTAGCCTAATTTTTTGTTTGCATGATTTTTGGCATATAATATTAGGCTAAAACTTAGCCTAATTTAACGTACGCAAAATTGGCATAAAGAAATTCATTAACATAAACACGACATAGGGGTAAACTTAGCATTTTTGGCATAGTCAATATGAACATCATAGATATGAACTTGCAAAGTAGTCAACATGTATATCATAGGTGTGAACTTGCAAAGTAGTCAACATGAAGATCATAGGTGTGAACTTGCAACATAGACTAAATCAACATACATATAGGTGAATTTGCAACATAGACTAAATCAACATACATATATGTGAACTTGCAAGTCAATCACGAACATATGAATAAGTGTGAACTTGAAATATGACATAGGTTAACATACACACATAAACATATAGATCTAACATTTGGTCACATATGTGATATGATTTTACAACCTAAAACTTGCATAAAATGATAAACTACTCAACTTGTCATAACAGGTTATATTCCAAGTTCATATACATATGAATAGGCTTATTCATTAATTCCCAATTCAACATGATAATAAAACCACAGGCACAAATCAATATCATTCAATTCCACATATAACATAATAAATATTGTCCTATTATCCATTTATTTCCAAGGCATGACATAACTGAATAAATTGATTAAAACATCGCAGGCATATAACTCTGATAACATTATGAACATGAAAAGGTTTGAATGATAATCTAGGTTCGAGAACATTGATAGATCTAACTTAAATAGAAAAATCCCAAATCAACAATAAAGAAAATAGGTCTGAATAGAAATCAAGCTTAGATCCAATTTCATAGTCATAATCCTAGGCAATAACCTCATGGTCATGAATCTTAGGTGATTAGCCACAATTGCCCTTGTCAGAGTCATAGGCAATAGTCTTATGTTCACAGTCATAGGCATAGGCATAGTCTTATGTTCATAGGCATAGGCATAGTCTTATGTTCACAGTCATAGGCATAGGCATAGTCTTATGTCATTAACAGTAGTTTCAACGTCATCGGCAATATTCCCCATATTCAAAATCCAAGAAGAAAACAAGAATAGACATGAATCTTACATAAATCAATTCCAATTTATAACATGCCCATATTAAGTTTATAGTTTTTATCTAAAAGTAATTGGAACTTACAGATCGTGGTCTACGAAATTTAGATGCAGAAGTCAAGTCTAGAAATTGGTCGTTGAGTTGTTGAATCACTAAATCTTGCTTTGATTGTAGAAGGAAATCGCCAATTCCTAGCCGTAGTCTTCAAGAAATAATCTTCGCATTTTAATTTAATTTAATTTAATTTAGAGAAAGAAGAAGAAGCCATGTTCATCAAGAGTTTGAGCAGCATAAGGTTAGAGAAGAATGGTATAAAGAAAATGAGGCTAGGAGTTGTTTATATAGGGTTTCAAACTAATTAGAGCCGTCGATGACGCTAGAGTTAATCAAGGCCATCCATCTCAAGAAAAGCCAATCAGAAAGTGACTAGTCAACCCTAGTGACACACCAGAGCTCAGAAATTCGACCAGAACCCGACCAGGCCAGCCAGGGCCTGACCAAGCAGGTTTTCTACTCAGCCTAGGCGCACTTGCCAAGTGCGCCAGTGCAACTTTGCATGGGCGCACTTCCCAAGTGCGCCAGTCCATTTTTTTTTGGTGCACTTCCCAAGTGCGCCAGTGCATTCTGGCCCGTTTCTGGTTTTTCTGCCTAACTTCGTTCATCCATATCTTCTTCGTACGGTATCCGTTTTACGCAAACTCGGACTCTATTTCAAGCAGAATTCCGGGACGAACACAATGGCGTAAACGTTTCCCTTGATTCTTAATTTAAAACTTAATTCTGCCTTGATTTATGGTTTTAACATGTTACTAAAATTTGGGTTGTTACATTCTTCCGTCCTTAAAGGATTTCGTCCCCGAGATCTTCAAGTTAAGAAGAATGCATCCTATCATCCAATCATCCATCTACTCAAAACATCATCCACAAGCAACCATTGTCCTTAAACGATTTCTAATGTTATATGAACATATGCAGAAAGTGTGTGTATATGTTCCTTATCTAATGCAAATGATCAGGCCTGATTGATCTTCTTAATGCAAAATATGTTTAGTGCCATGATACCAACATGTACGCAAATAGTCTTAGTCACATAAACACTATATGTGTGCACAAACATCCATCCATATGCAACATCCACATGATAACACATTCAATTTCATCCATAAACAAGTATAAACACTCATGCATATGCAATATGAAAATGTGTCTAAGCCGATCTAGTGCCTAATGTGTGTTATGCAACCACGAGCAACCACTTGCGACCACTTGCAACCATTTGCAAACATCAACCATAACATGTTTCAATCCATGTTTACATCCAAAAGGGTTCTACCTAAGGTTCTCAAGATAGGATTGAGAAGATAAGCAAGATAAAACAAAGCATCTAGGAGAAGAAGTTAAAGATGTACCCCCAGAAGGTCCTGCTTGCGGGCCTTGCCCTTGCTTCTTAGGGAAGTTATTGCTGATATGTCCAGTATCACCACACTGAAAGCATGCTCCCATCTTCATCTTCTTCTTTCTACAATCCTGGACTATATGCCCCACAATACCACATAAGTGGCATTTTCTTTTCTCACGTGTCTTGTTATTATTGTTGTTGTTCTTGCCTCCTTTGTCGGAGTCTATCTTCTTGTTTTGAGATTCATTCACCTTGACCTCCTTCTTGCCATTCTTGTCTTCTTTACTTAAGAGCGCCATGTCTACTATCTTTTCATAAGTAGCCCCCATAGGTACCTGGGTCATGGCCAAGCTATGAAGTGGCTCATTCAATCCTTTGACAAAACGGAGAGCCTTCTTATGAGGGGTATTTACTAAGTCCAGTCCAAACCGAGCCAGCTGATTGAATTGATTGACGTACTCCTTGATCGTCATACTTCCTTGCTTAAGAGATAAGAATTTTTCCAGCTGTAGACTTCATTCAGCTTCCGAGAGGAATTTCGTCTCAAACCTTATTCTAAAATCCATCCATGTTTCAACCGGCCTCTCGGCGTTAGTGACTTCCCACCAATAGGAAGCTTCGTCTTTGAGCAACCATACCGCCAACTGTACCTTCTGCCTATCGTCCACCTCGAAAATAACGAACAAATCCTTAGTTTCTTTGAGCCAATTCCTCGCTTCTACGAATGATTCAGTTCCCTTGAAATCCTTTCCACCCATGGCCCTAAAATCTTTACAGATCTTTGAGAAAGCAATTGCACGAGGAGGGGGCGGAGGAGGAGGAATCGCTGCAGCTGGAGGAGGAATATCTGCTGGGCCTGCATCGTTGGCCCTAGCCTCTAAGTACCTCCTGAACCAGCCAGGTATTGGCACGCCCTTTGGAAAGTTAAGATTCCCAGACATGCTGAAATGAAAAAGAAGAGATTCAAACGAGGAAACAAAGGATAGTGCTAATGGCTTTTAAGGAATGGCCTTTTAAATAAAACAAGACTTTTCTTGAAAAATGCTTCTTTGTAAGCAGTTTTTGAAAATAATTTTAGAAGGTTTTAAAAACTTTTGCCCAGTCTGGTAACCTTCTACTCTGATACCAAATGTAACACCCCACCTCCGCTAGGGTCACTCACAAAGGGAATGCACTAGTTTTGGAGGAGCGTTATCGAGGTAAACAAACACAGAAATATTACAAGACAGAACATAGATAAAACAATGGAAGAATCAAAAGAAAATTTTCATTACTTTCAAGAAGAGTCAAAACCTTTTACATCAAATAGCCAAGGACATTATTTTCCATTACAACAAATTCTGTCTTGCATAAATAAAGAAGCATAAACTTAAAACATAAAAAGTAGCTTAATTCCCCTAAGGTAGCAGAAAATGCAGCCATAGCATAGCCGAAGATCAAACCGTACATGAGCTGAATAAAAAACAAGCGAAATCCGAGCTAAGTGCTAGAGTTTCCTCCCTGAGAACCGGGGGGCAACGAAAGAAAACGGGTCAGTCATAAAGACTGGTAAGTTCAAGTGACTTTCAGCATAAAAACAGGTAAAAGTAACATGACATGTATAAAACGAAAGTAAACATAAGGATGTTGTCAAGGTTGGCAAGATAGGCTAAGATAACATGATAAATCAAGTATAGCATCACATATTCAAGGTTCGCTGCATCGACTGTACTAGTATTCCAACCCATGTCAAATGTTAACCACGAAGTGATCAATTGGCCCAATATCATGAAATAACCCATTACTGGGTCCAGCGGAACGATCCACTAATCGATCGGCTCCCTACAAGTTCTAGCTCGTCATGTGTCTTTGTCATACGTCCCTATCATGAATGTAGTCACCTGTGCTAGGTCCACCATAGGGTGTATCAAGCCCTAGGGTGCCAACCACCGACACGAATCAAGCATGCACAGATAAACCTACTGATGCCCAATGCCTGCTTTTTCAACTCTGGACCACGTGCACGACCATAGCCCGCCTGAACCTACACTGGCGCACCAACATAGCCGTCGTTCTTGTCGCTTACAATCAGCCCAGTAATCGTGCCCCACCCTGCCTAGTTCCAGGGTACCATGATACATATAGTGGGTTACTGTTGAAATGGACTGTGTAACTAGGGTTTCCTTCTAATAGGTTAAGTGTTGCCATTTAAATTCGTGACTTAACCCATATCAGTCTAGCATGTCAAGTTGGTTAAGTGTTGTCTTTCATGTTCATGACTTAACCTTATCATGTGGCATTAATTCATTAATGCATCCCAACCTCTTACATTAGACCTGTTGTTGTGGTCACTGGATATGCCGGGCGGTTCTGGGCAGATTTACACCACAACTCAGTCTAACCTTGGGTTTCAAGCGCGATATGACCAACTACTCACATTGGATCCTATTGTTTGCAGTCACTGGATTTGCCTGGCGGTTCCGGGCAAATTTACACTGCAAACTCAACCCAACCTCGAGTTGGCCATTTTCATGTTCATTCTAGTGTCATGTCCATGTTCAAGTTTTCATGTGAAGTTCGTGTCAAGTTTTCAAGGAAAGTTTCATCCCAAGTCTCCTATAATTTCCAATTTTTTCCAACGTTACCCCATCTAAATATTAGGCTAACAATCTTAGCCTAATTTTTCGTTCGCATGACTTTTGGCATATAATATTAGGCTAAAACTTAGCCTAATTTGACATATGCAAAATTGGCATAAAGAAATTCATCAACATAAACACGACATAGGGGTAAACTTAGCATTTTTGGCATAGTCAATATGAACATCATAGGTGTGAACTTACAAAGTAGTCAACATGAATATCATAGGTGTGAACTTGCAAAGTAGTCAACATGAAGATCATAGGTGTGAACTTGCAACATAGACTAAATCAACATACATATATGTGAATTTGCAACATAGACTAAATCAACATACATATATGTGAACTTGCAAATCAATCACGAACATATGAATAAGTGTGAACTTGAAATATGACATAGGTTAACATACACACATAAACATATAGATCTAACATTTCTTCACATATGTGATATGATTTTACAACCTAAAACTTGCATAACATGATAAACTGCTCAACTTGTCATAACAGGTTATATTCCAAGTTCATATACATACGAATAGACTTATTCATTAATTCCCCATTCAACATGATAATAAAACCACAAGCACAAATCAATATCATTCAATTCCACATATAACATAATAAACATTGTCCTATTATCCATTTATTTCCAAGGCATAACATAACTAAATAAATTGATTAAAACATCGCAGGCATATAGCTCTGATAACATTATGTTCATGAAAAGGTTTGAATGATAATCTAGGTTCGAGAACATTGATAGATCTAACTTAAATAGAAAATCCCAAAATCAACAATAAAGAAAATAGGTCTGAATAGAAAGTCAAGCTTAGATCCAATTTCATAGTCATAATCCTAGGCAATAACCTCATGGTCATGAATCTTAGGTGATTAGCCACAATTGTCCTTGTCATAGTCATAGGCAATAGTCTTATGTTCACAGTCATAGGCATAGGCATAGTCTTATGTTCACAGTCATAGGCATAGGCATAGTCTTATGTTCACAGTCATAGGCATAGGAATAGTCTTATGTCATTAACAATAGTTTCAACGTCATAGGCAATATTCCCCATAGTCAAGATCCAAGAAGAAAATAAGAATAGACATGAATCATACATAAATCAATTCCAATTTATAACATGCCAATATTAAGTTTATAATTTTTATCTAAAAGTAACTAGAACTTACAGATCATGGTCTAAGAAATTTAGATGCAGAAGACAAGTCTAGAAATTGGTCGTTGAATTGTTGAATCGCTGAATCTTGCTTTGACTGTAGAAGCAAATCCCCAATTCCTAGCTGTAGTCTTCAAGAAATAATCTTCGCGTTTTAATTTAATTTAATTTAATTTAGAGAAAGAAGAAGAAGCCATGGTCATCAAGAGTTTGAGCAGCATAAGGTTAGAGAAGAATGGTGTAAAGAGAATGAGGCTAGGGGGCTGTTTATATAGGGTTTCAAACTAATTAGAGCCGTCGATGAAGCTAGAGTTAATCAAGGCCATCCATCTCAAGAGAAGCCAATCATAAAGTGACAAGTCAGCCCTAGTGACACACCAGAGCTCAGAAATTCGACCAGAACCCGACCAGGCCAGCCAGGGCCTGACCAAGCAGGTTTTCTGCTCGGCCTGGGCGCACTTGCCAAGTGCGCCAGTGCAACTTTGCATGGGAGCACTTCCCAAGTGCGCCAGTACAATTTTGTTCTGGCGCATTTCCCAAGTGCGCCAATGCATTCTGGCCCGTTTCTGGTTTTTCTGCCTAACTTCGTTCGTCCATATCTTCTTCGTACGATATCCGTTTTATGCAAACTCGGACTCTATTTCAAGCAAAATTCTGAGACGAACGTAATGGCGTAACCCGTTTCCCTTGATTCTTATTTTAAACATTAATTCTGCCTTGATTTATGGTTTTAACATGTTACTAAAATTCGGGTTGTTACAGCTCCATTTTAAGCTTTGTATGGAAAACCGTGCAACTCACCATCATGTTGATTGGAAAACGATGAGAAATTTGTGTTTGGACTAGAAGTGATAAAAGAAACTTTAGATAAGATCAAGGTTGTCCAACAGAGAATGAAGACTGCCCAAGATAGGCAAGAGCGTTATGACGATAAAAGACGAAGAGATTTGGAATTCTTCGTTAACGACTTGGTATTCATCAAGATCTCTCCGTTGAAGAATGTGATTCAGATTGGTAGGAGAGGTAGGTTAGCACCTAGCTTTTATTGGTTTATTCCTAGTTCTCGAGCAAGTTGGGAATTTTGGCATATAAAGTAGGATTACCTGACAAGATGGCAGGAGTTCATAACGTATTTCATGTTTCCCAGTTAAGGAAGTTCACACTTGACCCTGATATGGCTATTTCACCAGATCAGTTAGATGATTTCGAGGTAGAACCCAAGGCAGTTGGGAACCGCAGGCCGATTCGTATTGTTGAGTACGATACGAAGCAACTTCGAAGGAAGGCGGTGAAACTAGTCAAGATCCAGTGGGGCGAGAATGAGAATGGTTGTACTTGGGAAACAGAGGAGAACATAAGGAAGACGTATCCAGAGCTCTTTGCCTGTTAAGGTTTTAATATCGATATAGTATTACCTTTTTAGTAAAATGCATGCTAGGATAGGCTTGTTGTGTTGTTATGTATGTTTAATTGTTGCAAATGATAGATAGGCATGCGGAACACCTTTGTACGTTTTGGTTAAGGAATTTCGGGGGTGAAATTTCTTATGGGGGAAGAATGTAACAAGCCGCATTTTATGCATTGGAGGATCGTAGAATATTTATTTCATTTTCATACGAAGTCGTATGGTCGTGTAACTTTGGCGAACGGCTATTGGGGTCATTTCCCATGTTCACGATTTTTGCCGATTTTTGAATGACCGTTTTACCCCTGGCGAATCTTTTTTCACCTATAACTTTTTATTGGTAAGGAGTTTTGACCTGAAACCACTTCCATTAGATCTGGATGATGGTTTAACTTTTCGTAGAGAGGTCACATTAATTAAATGGACTTACCGTTTGGGAGATATGGCTGAATTAAGGTTTAGAAGGTGAAAAACAGCTTAACCGGGCTTAATTGGGTAATTAGCAGCCGGGCCCATTGGGGAATTTCGGGATTAGGGGTATTTAAGGACTGAAAGGGACTAGAGAAACCCTTCTTTGTCATTTTTGTAGCCGCCACTTTCACTCCTTCAACCCTAGTAATGGCTTCTACCTTCTAAAAACACCTCTAATTACTTTCTAATCAAGGATTAAGCTAATCAACACCAAATCAAGTCGGATTAGCGTCAAATCATAGATAGGGCTGCTGGAATACATTGGGATCCGTTCCATAACAATAAAGTCTCAGATCTAAAGTTTTATTTGTGGCCAAGGTGAGTGATTTGCATTGTTTTTCACTAATTAGGAGTGATTAGTGATAATTAGCGAAATTATAGCTCAGAAAAATCTGGAAAAATTTGTAAAATTATTAAATATTATTTTAGGGCTCTGATAAAAATTTGGGTTAATTTGGACATGTTTTGCTAATTGTATGGTTAAATCATGATTAAGGGGATTAAGGGGAAAATAGGGGTTTTGGGTATGTTTGATCCATATTAACATGTTATATTGTTGTTTTGGTGTTTATGGTTGATTATACATGTTGCTATTGCTGTTTGGAATGATTTGTGATTGCATAGAAAAGTTAGAATGGTCGAAAACGCCGTCGTATGGCGTAAACAGCTCGCTGGAAAGTTGCTGGAACCGGTGCAGGAAATGGGATCAGATCGGACCCCAAACCCGTTCGTGACCATGATGTCACTATCCGACCGGGACAAGACCTCACGAGCCAATCCAGGAAAGGAGGACCATGAACCGGTTGCTCCACCACGACCCGAACCTGTAACGACGCAGAAAATCTGAACCAATTTAAATTTTTTAAATTGGCTAAAATAATGGATTTTAAATATTTAAAATAAATATTTTAAATAATAGCAATGAAAAGTGAGTTTGAATCGACGATTGAAAATGAATATAATTAATTCTAATTATTAACAAGGCCTTAAAAGGCGCTGCAGTTTCAAAAATTGAATTCAAACTTTGTCGGACTGTACCGGGTGCAAAAATTAACGGATTTTAGTGAAACCAAAAATATTTAAATCTGTTAGTGAATAGCTTTCTAACGAATCTGAAAAATCGAATTTTCATAGCGAAAAGCAAAAGTTATGGCCAAATGAATTTTCAGAAAGGTCGTTATGGTATTTATATAGCCCGGGAAATTGGCCATTTTGCATACGTCCTCGGAATTCGACGAAACCACTTTTGTTGGATCCGGGATGTGAAGTTATTGCTAGGTTTCAAATTTCATAATTTTTGAAGCTAGTATGTGAGCGTGGCAAAGGAAAACGTGTTTTGGTCAATTACAGTTAAATTGGATCGACCAGAAATGGGCCTTTTTGCAAACGGTCTCAGAATTCGACGAAACTAGTTTTGTTGGGACCATATCGTCAAAACATAGCCAGATTTATTTTTCTGGAATTTTTCGAATCAGTTTGTGGCCCTGGTAAATTGAAATGTACGTTAAAATCAAATATTGAATGTTATATATTTTAATTTGAAGGAAAACTGACTGAAACAGTCGAATTGGCCTACGAAACATATCCCATTGTGTTCGGAAAGGGGGTAAAAGGCTAGGGACGACAGTCGTTGGGTTTGATTTGGTGTTCGTATGTGGCAAGGGGTATTTTTGGATTTTTAAAACTTTATAAATAAAAAATAAAAATAAAAAACTATTGGTCCACGTCAGAAAGAACCCCCCCCCCCCCCCCGCTTTTCTCTCTCTCCCCCAAATCGAACAACGGAAACCCGATCCCAACTTCCCCCTCATTTTCCGTTCAACCCACGCACCATTAGGCCTCGACCAAGTTGAGGATTTTGAAGCCCTTCCCTCGCTCTTCAAATCCGTATAAGTTTGACCCCCAATAGTTGAGTGGTTCTCGAGTTCTGGGCCCACGAAGTGCCGCCGTTCGCCATCGAATTGCCCTCTCTAGCCGCCGTCGAGTCCAGCCTAGGTGGGTGGCGCGTGAAGCTTACTCGGAGGTCGACAGGGTGGTGAAGTCTGATCGGGGCGAAGCGGAGTAGTTTGATCGAAAAGATCAACCCTAGTTTTGAACGAAATCGTGAGGTACGGCTGTTATATTATATAAACTATTTAATAGCAGTTCTAAGCACTACGGTTTTTGATTTCACTGTAAAAATCATATCTTTTTCGTTTGTTGACGAAATTTAGTGAAACAAGAGACAGTGGACTCGTGTGGACGTCTTCTACATTTTAGAAGAGACCGCATATTTTTCTGAGCCTTCTGCTATTTTTGGTGGAGTGGAACCCAATGTGAGATTTCTAATTTATAAACGAAATGGAAAACGACGATGTATAAATTATATAGTCGATGTATGGCTTATATAAGCGTTGTACACCTCATGTATAAGCATTGTACACCTCATGTATAAGCGTTGTATAAGTTGTACATTCGATGTATAAGTTATATATGCGTTGTAAAAATTATATATGTGTTGAAATAGAAGTGAATTGCTATATATATATATATATATATATATATATACACGCCCCTCGTCCACAAACCATGGACGATATTTATTGGTTCTGATTGGTGTGAAAATTGATTGATAGCGAGTGGTTGATTGGGATTGTTTGTGGTTGATATTGATTGATTGTGGTTGAAAAATACCCATTTGTGGTTGAGAAATATTTGGTTGAAACCGCATAGGATTAGTTTGTGGAAATGAAATAAATATATACATGCCTCCTGCGTGCGAACTAGATGCATGATCCCCATTGTCAAAAACCGCGGGGTTTTAAGGTAGAGCGAGGAGCCGTACTAGGGACGGCCCCGGTTTTAACTACCCTGCCGTTATGCTGCCGAAATTTTAATAATATTCATGTGTTTGAATTATTTTCATTTGCTGAAACTATATTCATTCGTTGAATTGAAATTCATGTGTTGAATGGTATTCATATTTTGAAATAAATTGCTTTATAATAAAAATCACATTTTTATCATCTATATGAATTATATAAAATAATCTCGTTTTGAAAGAAATTGTTTTATAATAAAAATTCTATTTTTGTTACCTATATGAACTATATAAAATAATAGTGTTTTGAAATGAATTGTTTTACAATAAAAATCACATTTTTATTATATACATGAATTGTTGAATATAGTGAAGTGTTGAAATAGAAGACAGTTAGATAAAAATATCATTTTTATCAAATGTATGAAAAGAATATAGCTTTGAAATAGAAGAATCGATATATATATATATATATATATATATATATATATATACACATAAATAGAATTAAAATATATCGAATAACGACGCTGCAGTTCGTATTTTGAAACCGTGATTTCAAACGATTATACCGGGAGATCCGACCATCAGATTTTCCTGAAATCGCAACCGTTGGGTTCGCTTTGGAAATATCTTTCCAACAGCACCAACTTTGTAAAAATCCAACGGTTGGATTGTCTGGAATGTTTAATTCAAATCTGAAGAAAAACAGTGCCAGAATCGATTATATTATATATATATATATATATAATTATAATTATATTTAATCGAATAACGATGCTGCAGTTCGTATTTTGAAATCGAAACTTCAAACGATTATACCGGGAGATCCGACCGTTGGATTTTCCCGAAACTGGAACCATTGGATTCTTTTTGAAATGATCTTTCTAATGATGTAAATTTTGTGAAGATCCAACGGTTAGATTTTCAGATATGTGTAAATCAAATCTGAAGAAAAACAGCGCCACGGCCGCGTTATGGCCCGAAGCGTCGTTTTGAATAAATTGGCTATTTTAAATAAATAAAAATAGCGATAAATCATTATAAAATATTATAAACGATATGGATGTGATTCAGAAATTAACTGAAGGTTAGCTAAGTCGAATGGTTCCCTGGGTGTTGATCTGATGTTGGTTTCGGCCTTCGGGGCTAATATTTGGGTAATCGTTCTCTTACTAATTAACAGTTAGTGACTAATGAATTGAAATGATGCGTGTGTATGTTAGTGTTGCACTGGTTTATTATATATGCGAGTTGCTCAGAAAGACCGGGTTTATCCCATTCTGAATAACTGAATCGACGATAAGAAATCGAAGATAAAGACGGTGGTCGAAGACCGGAGATCTTCACCTCGTTTGGATGGTAACCGAGGTCCTGATTGGGAGGCATCCCGAAATATGGATAATGAGTGGTGATCGTCCAGACGTACGTGGTGATCGATGGGTTTGCGAGGTATATAGTGGTTTCGTTTAGACCCAGAACGGACTTGTAAATGGAATGTGTGTCTGACATTGGATTTTATTCTGTGTTGATTGATCTCTGTTAAATATACATCTGTTTGGCGGTGGAGAATTTATTCTTTTGCTTGACGCCCTTCTCTGAAACGCACGAGCTCAGAGGTTGTATATCGATGGACATCAGTCGCATGGCATGAATTGCTAGTGTGGCATGCCTAAGTGGCAAATGATCAGGGCTTCTGTTGAAAAGCAAAGCCTTGTGATGATGACCAAAGCACCGCCTGTGTGGCGTAGCTTTGTGTATAACGTGAATTCGCGAACCTCACAGCCGGTATGAACCAGAAACGGGAGGAAGGACCTCAGGGAGGGCATGCATTTCCTTCTAGCTAGAAGTGGCGTCAGTGGTTTTACACGCCCTGACGAGTTTGACTTATGTGGTTGTTGCTGTTGCGAGGCGCCTCGGTTAGATCGGACGATCCGGGTCTGATGGAGTCATTCGTTTGCTCATTTACGCCCCATAGGGCGGGGAAACGCATTGTTTAGGCATTTTAATCCACATTGGTGGACCGGCCCTGACGATCCAAAGGCTTGACTGAGTACTTGCCAGTGGCTCGGGCTAGAGAGTCACGAATTCGGTAAGGACTATCTTTTGCCTTGGTTCATGACGGAAATCCAATTTCCAAATATGTGACTATGCGGTTTTGGTTGTATATATATATATATGGCGACATGATATATGGTACCCATGCCATCTATGATTGATAGTTATGATTTGAATTTTTTTTTCAAAACATATAAACACTAGCAATAATATCAAATGCTTTTGTTTTATTCGTATCAAGCATATTTTGGCCGTTATAAGGTAAAAACTCTATCCTCCGGTTTGCGTTGCATTGTGTGATGGGAACTGAGCCTTATAATGGCTTCATTTTTATAAAAAGCGTTGCGATGTTTAAAAGATGATATGTTTTAAAGCACTGGCAATTCGATGGAGTAAACCCGTTCCACGAAAGAGGCGTGGTCCTGTGATTAGCCATATTATAAATGTGTTGAGTGGATTTCTCATACCAGTCCCATGACTGACTCGTAGTTTGTTTCACTTTCAAACTCGGGTGCCCCTTTTTCTGCACGGGCAGCCTTGTATTCAGGTTTAGCAGGCTTTATCCGAATAGATGGAGTTGAAGATGGATTCTATTATTTATCTCTTTTTATGCTGTTCAGCTCCTATTGTACATATTTTGTTTGTTTCCGCTGTAGACATATATGTATAGTTGAACTGTATTCGTACTAAGTATGATCCTGTATACTGTGTAACTCTGATGATTACTTTTATCCAGTATATTCTATTGTTCATTATTTGGTGTATTTATTTATTTCTGTTCTGCTATTATCTGTTTCTGTGTTATATTCCAAGGATTACCCTTGCCGCCGTCCGTACGGGGTTTGGGGTCGTCTCATTTATCAGAGCTTTGGTTAAGCTTAGTTCTGGAATATAACATATGAACGAACTCGTCAGAAATAGAATCAGTAGTGTTCTAGGATGGGTAACTCTATACAGATAAGATCACTAATATCCTAGTATAAGTAAAGCAGAATGAAATTACACCTCGATAGACACATTTACATTCAAGTATTTGTCTCTATATTTTGAAATATCTTTTCTGTTGACCTGACACTTTGTCTGCTAATTGCAGACGCACTAGAAAATGAGTGACAGGAACATAAGAAATAATCGTATGGCTCGACCAGCTAATGAGCCAGTTATGCTCCCACAGCCAGAATCAGATATAGAAGTTCTATTCAAGAGATTTCGAAATCTGGGTGGATCGCCATTCTTAGGCAAAGAGTCCATTATGGAAACACAAGCTTTGATCCGTTCTACAGAGAAAATCTTTGAGGGTTTAAAGCTGAGAGACGATCAAAAAAGATTACTGGCGTCTTGGGCACTCAAAGAAGAAGCTTTGTTTTGGTGGGATTCAGTTGTTAAAGATAATCCAGAAGGTGATATCACCTGGGACAGATTCAAAGTGATTTTCTTAGAAAGATTTACTCCTCCCGAAGCAACCGAGCGATTATGTGATGAATTTTCTTATTTGATACAAGGTGATATGACCATCCCAGAATATCATAAGAAATTCAATGAACTTTCTCACTTTGCTCCTCATCTGATTCAAGATCCAAAGAGGAAGAATCTGAGGTTTATTCATGGCCTGCAAAGAAAATATCAGAATAGTGTGATGAGGAATGAGAAACTTCCTTTCTCTGAAATGATATACATGGCTTACCAGTACGAGGATCTCGACAAGAAAGGTATGTTGCCTTACGAAGAAGAGGTCAGCTCTAGTAAGAAAATTGAGTCTGAAACTGATCGTCCGGAGGCCAGTACGATGTCTGAGGTCAGTAAGAAGCCCAGCGCCAAGAGAAAAAGACCTAAATCTGAGGCAACAACGTTGGTTGGAGTTTCTTGCAGCATATGACTTTGAAATTATATGCAGTCCAGGGAAAGCCAATGTCGTGGCCGATGCGTTAAGCCGAAAGAATGAAATGATCGCCAGTTTTATTATCACGACTTCATTGCTAGATAAAATATCTGCTCTTCAGAAGGATGATCACTTCATTCAGAAGATCAGAGAGATAATTCAACAAGGCGAACCCTCGAGTTTTCAAGTTGATAATGATGGGATTCTAAGGTTCAAAGGTCGAATCTGTGTCCCTAACATTCCTGAGCTTCGAAAGGAAGTACTGGATGAATGCCACAAGTCAAAACTCAGTATCCATCCGGGAGTAAGCAAAATGTATAATGACATCAAATGCACTTTCTGGTGGAAGTCGATGAAGAGGGACATTTCCTTATATGTTAGCCGATGCACTACTTGCCAGCTAGTCAAAAGCGACCAACAGAAACTAGCTAGATTATTGCAACTGCTAGACGTTCCAGGCTGGAAGTGGGAACATATTTCTATGGACTTCATAGATGGTCTGCCCAGAACCAGAAAAAGGAATGACAGTATTTGGGTGATCGTAGATCGCTTCACGAAGACCGCCCAATTCATACCTGTCAGATCAAACAGAACCGCTTAGAGTCTGGTGCAGATATATTTCAAGGAAATAGTTAGACTACATGGAGTGCCGCTCAGTATAGTCAGTGATAGAGATACAATATTTACTAGTAAATTCTGGGAGGCATTTCAAGTAGAGCAGGGGACGAAGCTGAACTTGAGCACCGCTTATCATCCTCAGACAGACGGTCAGACTGAGAGGGTGAATCGTATTTTAGAAGATCTATTGCGGGCTTGTGTTCTTGATTTTGGTGGATCGTGGGAAGACCATCTGCATTTGGCTGAATTCTCATACAACAATAGCTACCAGGCGAGCCTGACAATGTCGCCATTTGAAGCGTTATATGGTAGACTGTGCCGATCTCTTGCTTGTTGGGTCGAACTCGGTAATAGACTTGTGTTGGGGCCTGATATGATCCGAGAAGCTGCCGACAAAGTCGACTTTATTAAAAAGCGATTACTTGCCGCTCAAAGTCGCCAAAAGAGTTATGCCGATAGGAGAAGAAGAGATATATCCTTTGTTGTTGGCGACTATGTATATTTGAAAGTATCGCCGATGAGGGGAGTTATCCGGTTCGGTAAAACTGGAAAGTTGGCACCCAAATTCATTGGTCCGTTTCCTATTCTAGAACGGATCGGAACTCTCGCTTATAGGGCCAAATTGCTTGACTTGTTGCCTGGATTTCATGATGTATTTCATATATCTCAACTTCGAAAGCAAGTTCATGATCCAGACTTGATCGTGGAAGAAGCAGCTCAGCAGGATATTGAAATTACTCCAGAATTAGCTGTGAGAAGAGAGCCGCTAAAGATCATCGGCAAAGAAACCAAAGAGCTGAGGAACAAGAAGGTTCACTTAGTCAAAGTGCAATGGAGTGGAGATCCGCGAGATTGTACTTGGGAAACTGAGGAGAGCATTCAGAAAGCTTATCCTAGACGCCGAGTGGATATCTCTGATTGGCTCCGGTGCAAGGTATATTTACCATACTTTGCATTACCATTTAATTCTCTACTCTGTTGTTATTTTCTTTCCATGGATGTGCACTTTTAATTCTATAGTCTGAATTATTTTAAAAGAATACAGAAATTGATTTGTATGATTTTGAAAAGTTAAAATCAACTTGATTGCTGTTTGTGTTGTGTGATAGTAGATTTGATTAATTAAATTATTAAAACGATAGTTAATTTAATCAATAATAGAATGAATGGTAGAATTTATTCGATTAAATCACACATTGAACTGATTAGAAAATAAATAGAAATATATATACATGTGTATTATATATGTTTGAACAGGTAAATGGATTAGCTGTTGAGTAAAGATTTTATTTGCGTGCCCTACAAATAGGTAAACCTTAATGAGTTGGATGCGAAATATTATTATATCAACTCCTGTGAATGCCATTGGATGCGGGGTGCTGGTTATTCTATGTGTAAAAATAAACGTCTCCATAGGATAGTAACAATTAATTTTGAACTGCATTATATGGCATACTTCTGAAGATAGGCATACTTCATCATATACCACATAAGCATTTGGAGCTTGTGTGACGAGGTGGAAGATTTACCATACGAGCGAGAGGCTTGTATGGCGATGACTATATTTTACAGGTTGAACTGATGACTAATATGGACTATTTAAATTGTAACGATAAAATTGCCAGATTAATAAAAACCCCACATGGGTCTGGAGTTGACAATAATCACGTCTCTCAAGTTATTAGATACGACACATGGACTATTTATTTCCCACACGGGACGAGGTGACGAGGATTTATCCTCTGGAGCATTTAAAATACACACTCCCTCAGGCTTTGACAGGGTGACGAGAATTTATTCTCTGGAGTTATTATCAATACATGCTCCCCTGTAAACACCAGAATATATCACTATAAATATGTGTATGCTTATTAGGATTTATTGGGTACCTAATACGGCCCAATAAATTTCCAAACCCCTCCCCGTACAAAGGAGATTATGACGAAATTTTTCGAAAATTCCAGGTGTTAGCCAAATTTTTGAAGAATATGAAAATTCTCAGAAACTGAAAAGTTGGAGAATTGAAGCCAGATCGAACGTAGAGTTGATTAATCAAACCACTTTCGACTTTGTTCCTTTTTGGGGACGAAAAGTTTTAAGTGGGGGAGAGTGTAACGACCCAGAAAATCTGAACCAATTTAAATTTTTTAAATTGGCTAAAATAATGTATTTTAAATATTTAAAATAAATATTTTAAATAATAGCAATGAAAAGTGAGTTTGAATCGACGATTGAAAATGAATATAATTAGTTCTAATTATTAACAATGCCTGAAAAGGCGCTGCAGTTTCAAAAATTGAATTCAAACTTTGTCGGACTGTACTGGGTGCAAAACAAAACGGATTTTAGTGAAACCAAAAATATTTAAATCTGTTAGTGAATACCTTTCTAACGAATCTGAAAAATCGAATTTTCATAGCGGAAAGCAAAAGTTATGGCCAAATGAATTTTCAGAAAGGTCGTTATGGAATTTATATAGCCCGGGAAATTGGCCATTTTGCATACGACCTCGGAATTTGACGAAACCACTTTTGTTGGATCCGGGATGTGAAGTTATTGCTAGGTTTCAAATTTCATAATTTTTGAAGCTAGTATGTGAGCGTGGCAAAGGAAAACGTGTTTTGGTCAATTACAGTTAAATTGGATCGACCAGAAATGGGCCTTTTTGCAAACGGTCTCAGAATTCGACGAAACTAGTTTTGTTGGGACCGTATCGTCAAAACATAGCCAGATTTATTTTTCTGGAATATTTTGAATCAGTTTGTGGCCCTGGCAAATTGAAATGTACGTTCAAATCAAATATTGAATGTTATATATTTTAATTTGAAGGAAAACTGACTGAAACAGTCGAATGGGCCTACGAAACATATCCCATTTGTTCGGAAAGGGGGTAAAACGCTAGGGACAACAGTCGTTGGGTTTGAATTGGTGTTCGTATGTGGCAAGGGGTATTTTTCAGATTTTTAAAACTTTATAAATAAATAAAAAAACAATTGGTCCATGTCAGAAAGAACCCCCCCTCCCCCCTCCCCCGCTTTTCTCTCTCTCCCCCAAATCGAACGACGGAAACCCGATCCCACCTTCCCCCTCATTTTCCGATCAACCCACGCACCATTAGGCCTCGACCCAGTTGAGGATTTTGAAGCCCTTCCCTCGCTCTTCAAATCCGTATAAGTTTGACCCCCGATAGTTGAGTGGTCCTCGAGTTCTGGGCCCACGAAGTGCCGCCGTTCGCCATCGAATTGCCCTCTCTAGCCGCCGTCGAGTCCAGCCTAGGTGGGTGGCGCGTGAAGCTTACTCGGAGGTCGACAGGGTGGTGAAGTCTGATCGGGGCGAAGCGGAGTAGTTTGATCGAAAAGTTCAACCCTAGTTTTGAACGAAATCGTGAGGTATGGCTGTTATATTATATAAACTATTTAATAGCAGTTCTTAGCGCTACGGTTTTTGATTTCACTGTAAAAATCATATCTTTTTCATTTGTTGACGAAATTCAGTGAAACAAGAGACAGTGGACTCGTGTGGACGTCTTCTACATTTTAGAAGAGACCGCATATTTTTCTGAGCCTTCTGCTATTTTTGGTGGAGTGGAACCCAATGTGAGATTTCTAATTTATAAACGAAATGGAAAACGACGATGTATAAATTATATAGTCGATGTATGGGTTATATAAGCGTTGTACACCTCATGTATAAGCGTTGTACACCTCATGTATAAGCGTTGTATAAGTTGTACGTTCAATGTATAAGTTATATATGCGTTGTAAAAATTATATATGTGTTGAAATAGAAGTGAATTGCTATATATATATATATATACGCCCCTCGTCCACAAACCATGGACGATATTTATTGGTTGTGATTGGTGTGAAAATTGATTGATAGCGAATGGTTGACTGGGATTGTTTGTGGTTGATATTGATTGATTGTGGTTGAAAAATACCAATTTGTGGTTGAGAAATATTTGGTTGAAACCACATAGGATTAGTTTGTGGAAATGAAATAAATATATACATGCCGCCTACGTGCGAATGAGATGCATGATCCCCATTGTCAAAAACCGCGAGGTTTTAAGGTAGAGCGAGGAGCCGTACTAGGGACGGCCCCGGTTTTAACTATCCTGCCGTTATGCTGCCGAAATTTTGAATATTATTCATGTGTTTGAATTATTTTCATTTGCTGAAACTATATTCACTCGTTGAATTGAAATTCATGTGTTGAGTGGTATTCATATTTTGAAATAAATTGCTTTATAATAAAAATCGCATTTTTATCATCTATATGAATTATATAAAATAATCTCGTTTTGAATGAAATTGTTTTATAATAAAAATTCGATTTTTGTTACCTATATGAACTATATAAAATAATAGTGTTTTGAACTGAATTGTTTTACAATAAAAATCACATTTTTATTATATACATGAATTGTTGAATATAGTGAAGTGTTGAAATAGAAGACAGTTAGATAAAAATATCATTTTTATCAAATGTATGAAAAGAATATAGCTTTGAAATAGAAGAATCGATATATATATAAATAGAATTAAAATATATCGAATAACGACGCTGCAGTTCGTATTTTGAAACCGTGATTTCAAACGGTTATACCGGGAGATCCGACCATCGGATTTTCCTGAAATCGCAACCGTTGGGTTCGCTTTGGAAATATCTTTCCAACGGCACCAACTTTGTAAAAATCCAACGGTTGGATTGTCTGGAATTTTTAATTCAAATCTGAAGAAAAACAGCGCCATAATCGATTATATTTATATATATATATATAATTATAATTATATTTAATCGAATAACGACGCTGCAGTTCGTATTTTGAAATCGAAACTTCAAACGATTATACCGGGAGATCCGACCGTCGGATTTTCCCGAAACTGGAACCTTGGATTCATTTTGAAAAGATCTTTCTAATAATGTAAATTTTGTGAAGATCCAACGGTTAGATTTTCAGATATGTGTAAATCAAATCTGAAGAAAAACAGCGCCACGGCCGCGTTATGGCCTGAAGCGTCGTTTTGAATAAATTGGCTATTTTAAATAAATAAAAATAGCGATAAATCGTTATAAAATATTATAAACGATATGGATGTGATTTAGAAATTAACTGAAGGTTGGCTAAGTCGAATGGTTCCCTGGGTGTTGATCTGACGTTGGTTTCGGCCTTCGGGGTTAATATTTGGGAAATCGTTCTCTTACTGATTGATAGTTAGTGACTAATGAATTGAAATGATGCATGTGTACATTAGTGTTGCACTGGTTTATTATATACGCGAGTTGCTCAGAAAGACCGGGTTTATCCCATTCTGAATAACTGAATCGACGATAAGAAATCGAAGATAAAGACGGTGGTCGAAGACCGGAGATCTTCACCTCGTTTGGATGGTAACCGAGGTCCTGATTGGGTGGCATCCCGAAATATGGATAATGAGTGGTGATCGTCCAGACGTACGT
This sequence comes from Allium sativum, assembly GCA_030737875.1. Classification (NCBI taxonomy): domain Eukaryota; kingdom Viridiplantae; phylum Streptophyta; class Magnoliopsida; order Asparagales; family Amaryllidaceae; genus Allium; species Allium sativum. The sequence continues at coordinate 579,233,956 of CM060909.1, read as the reverse complement.
GGTGATCGATGGGTTTGCGAGGTATATAGTGCCTCCGGTTTCGTTCAGACCCAGAACGGACTTGTAAATGGACTGTGTTTTTGACATTGGATTTTATTCTGTGTTGATTGATCTCTGTTAAATATACATCTATTTGGCGGCGGAGAATTTATTCTTTTGCTTAACGCCCTTCTCTGAAACGCACGAGCTCAGAGGTTGTATATCGATGGGCATCAGTCGCATGGCATGAATTGCTAGTGTGGCATGCCTAAGTGGCAAATGATCAGGGCTTCTATTGAAAAGCAAAGCCTTGTGGTGATGATCAAAGCACCGCTTGTGTGGCGTAGCTTTGTGTATAACGTGAATTCGCGAACCTCACAGTCGGTATGAACCAGAAACGGGAGGAAGGACCTCAGGGAGGGCATGCGTTTCCTTCTAGCTAGAAGTGGCGTCAGTGGTTTTACACGCCCTGACGAGTTTGACTTATGTGGTTGTTGCTGTTGCGAGGCGCCTCGGTTAGATCGGACGATCCAGGTCCGATGGAGTCATTCGTTGGCTCATTTACGCCCCATAGGGCGGGGAAACGCATTGTTCAGGCATTTTAATCCACATCGGTGGACCGGCCCTAACGATCCAAAGGCTTGATTGAGTACTTGCCTGTGGCTCGGGCTAGAGAGTCACGAATTCGGTAAGGACTATCTTTTGCCTTGGTTCATGATGGAAATCCAATTTCCAAATACGTGACTGTGCGGTTTTGATTGTATATATATATATATGGTGACATGATATATGGTACCCATACCGTCTATGATTGATAGTTATGATTTGAAATTGTTTTCAAAACATATAAACACTAGTAATAATATCAAATGCTTTTGTTTTATTCGTATCAAGCATATTTTGGCCGTTATAAGGTAAAAACTCTATCCTCCGGTTTGCATTGCATTGTGTGATGGGAACTGAGTCTTATAATGGCTTCATTTTTATAAAAAGCATTGCGATGTTTATAAGATGATTTGTTTTAAAGCACTGGCAATCCGATGGAGTAAACCCGTTCCACGAAAGTGGCGTGGTCCTGTGATTAGCCATATTATAAATGTGTTGAGTGGATTTCTCATACCAGTCGCATGACTGACTCGTAGTTTGTTTCACTTTCAAACTCGGGTGCCCCTTTTTCTACACGGGCAGCCTTGTATTCAGGTTTAGCAGGCTTTATCCGGATAGCTGGAGCTAAAGATGGATTCTATTATTTATCTCTTTTTATGCTATTCAGCTCCTATTGTACATATTTTGTTTGTTTCCGCTGTAGACATATATGTATAGTTGAACTGTATTCGTACTAAGTATGATCCTGTATATTGTGTAACTCTGATGATTACTTTTATCCACTATATTCTATTGTTCATTATCTAGTGTATTTATTTATTTATGTTCTGCTATTATCTGTTTCCGTGTTATATTCCAAGGATTACCCTTGCCGCCGTCCGTACGGGATTCGGGGTCGTCTCAGAAGCTCTATGAAGCACCACGACCCGTTACTCCGAACCCGAACCGAAGCACCAAAGTACCACGACCCCGACCCAAACTGGTGAAGGAGATCGAACCGACCCGGATGGAGTGCCATTCATGAACTGTGCTTGCATATCCGAACTGACCTGATGCTTGGAGAGGTAGACCGAACCGGCGTGCCACGAACGAAGGAGTCATGAACCAAGGTGGAGCATCACGACCCGGATGCTCATCACGAGCGGACCCCACACGCCGACCCGAACTGGAAGGTGGTCACGAACCGGTGCCACATAAAGACCACGAATCGAACCGAACCGACTTGGAGTGGAGCACTAAACCAAAACATGAACTCTGAACTGAATAAAGACTGAACCAAAATGATGACCAAAAACCAGTGATGCAAAGGTAGTCCAAATGAGAAGTTGTGACTCAGGATCCAGACGGGAACCAACGAGTTAACTTCATGATTAGACTTTGCTGCGGGACGTGTGCAAAGGGGTTACTGATACCTATAACTTTGGTTCATCACTGAGAGACAGACTAGGGGCTCGTAGTGATAGTTGTACGGGTTGGACTCCGTCATGGCCCAAAGATTAGGTGGCCAAAGTAGTGGATATCGTATGCCTTACGCACTGAGTGAGAGATGTGAGGATGATTGCTATGTTTGACGTTTGCTATCACCATGACCCACAACCCCATTTACACTTTATGTTAGTGTTACCTTAGAGTACTGTACATCTTGTTGTGCTAACTCTTTGGTTGCAGGAACAGATTCAGGTATAATTGGATTATACCTGTTATTGTTTTGTTGCTTATCGCTCATACCAGACTTTTGTCTAACCCAAAGTTTATGTCTCTTCTTATTACTCTGGTTGCTGCTAAACGAGCAGACTAGAGACAGGTTAGCTGGTTTTGCACGAGAAGCTACCTGGAGACGAGCATGAGGCTTACACGTATTCTTCCCATATATTCTCCCTGTGTTGTTGTTGGTCACTACTTTGGGCATTAATAGTGTACCTTCCTATTTTTCTTTAGAGACAGTTTTAAAAGTGTAATAATGATGGTTTGGATCATAAGCTGTACTTTGAATTTTCCGCAGCTATGATGATTTAGTTTTCATCTTATGCACTATCTCACTTGTTTTATGTCAAGTTATGTTATTATTATATTTTATTCCATGCACTGTGAGATATACTACAAGTTCTTTGTGATTCTTAGTTCCAACCCTTTCTTTCTTTGACGACCGTCCCGTGGTAGTAGGACATCAGTACAACGCATTTCGAAGGAACTGTCAGCTGGTGCGGGGCGGGCCATCAAACCCAGTTTATCATTCTTACACCAGAATTTAATCAGTGCCACTGATACATCCTTAAGCCAATCACATGACTTGAATATAGGTGTGAGAATTTCAAACATAATTTAATCAGTTTTCAAGCAAACGTTATGCATAGCAAACAGTGAATATCACACATTGATTTTTATAAAAAAAACAACAACATCCATTTAATGTGAATACAAACTATTGCAAACAAAAAGTACACATAATTCAAGCTGAAAAGAGGCGATTTGTTACCTTGTTGGTACTACTACAGCTGCTTTTGCACAAGAAGATAAGCTCCTACCGTAAACTATTAACCAAAAAAAAGAGAATGACAGAATTGAATAGACTAGAAAAATTATTTACTGGGTTTGTAAAACAAATGAGAATCGAATTGATTAGAGCAGAATGAATTTTGATTTCGAAACCTTTTTCACGAGTAACAAATTGAAAGAGGGCACGGTAGAAAGGGAGATAAAAAAGGGGGAAGAGTGCGAGGGAAATGAAAAAAGCGAGGGAGTACATGTGCGTGTTGATGGGAAATGTTTACATGCAATTTGACACCAACATGATACGGACTATATGTGTATCAAACTTCAATTAGGTTGAAAGCCCTTCCTAAATAGTTGGATTCGTCTTAGTGCCCTATCAAATTTGAAGGATAGGGTAGTGCCAAAATGAGCTTTGTGGTGTAATGCTAGTAGATGATCTTAAGTTATTGTGGGAGGGTGTTGATGTCGAGGATTTTTAGCACTAGACACAACAACCTAAGGAGACCATAATGAGAACTTCCAGAAATGAAGATCGATTTATCTTAGGAGTTAATAAATTAAGTGACTACATCCAGTGAACTGGCAATTAAATTGAATATAACACTAACATGGTAGGATCTCCTATCAAATTCATTGTTAGTGTATAATAGTGCCGTCAGGAGGTAAATTCCAGATCCATGTCAGTAGGTGTTTAGTATTTTTAGGATACTATGACTTATTTCCATGAAAATGGAACATTCATGTGTTATTAAGAAACAAATCATGAGTTGTATGCGTATACTTGGAGGTAAGAGAGGTATTGACCTAGCTTTCTTTGGATTGGTTGAGGAAACACTCTAAAATGATGAAAACAATAAAATAAATTTTCATTCATTAAAGAGCTTCACAATATGCTTATGGTTTGTTACCCAGACCAATTTAGTAACTTAATGTAACACCCCGAATTTTAGTTAATACTAAAATTCACTAATCACAGGATAAATAATCTCAGACGTGGGAATTGGGGGTAACGGGCTGCGTTATTGCGTTCATCTCGGAAAAATACACGAAATAGAGTCCGAGTTTTCGAGAATCGGAGTCCGTATGGCCCGGTTATGGCCCAAAGAAGTTTGCAGAAAATTCAAAGTTAAAAACAGATTTAGAAATTTAAAATTCAGATTTCAAATTAGAACCAGCGGGGCCAGGCGGGAGAATTCCCGCCTTGACCATGTCGACAGGGCTGTCGACAGGCCTGTCGACAGGGGGAGTCGACTTGCCTGTCGACTTGCCTGTCGACACGGCGTGTCGAACCAGGGTGCTTGGGTGCACCAGATCTGGTTTTCTGGCTAGGGCTGGGCTAGGTTCTAGAGATTTCCTAAATCTAACGGACCTAATCTAATTTAGGGTTAATCTAAGGGCCTAAAACACTCTCCTAATCTATAAATACACCCTAAACCTACCCTAATCCATACTAAAAATAGAAATGATGGCCTCATGCCGCCAAATTAAATCTTAGAAGGAGCCTCCACTTGTTTATGAAGGAAGTTGCAAGCTAATCACTCTCTAATCAATCTCTAATCATCACCATCTTCATATTTAGCAACTAATCCCACTTCATAAGTTTGCTAATCTTGGTTTTGGTGAGTTTCTATCACTTTAACATCCATTGTTAAAGTAAGTAGATTGGGTGTAATGAGACTTATGGTCTTAGATGCGGATTAGTGAGTTTGAATCATTTGTAATGATATGCTACTCTATGTATTTCTATGTTTATGCATAATTGATAAGTGAGTTTATGCATGTTTCATAAGTTGGTTTATGCATGTTTGACAAGTGGGTTTATGCATGTTTAATATGTGGGTTTATGCATATTTAACAAGTGGATTTATGCATGTTTAACAAAGTGAGTTATGCAAGTTCATATGCAAGTCATGTGTATGATATTATGTAAGTTATGTGTAGGTTGATATGCAAGTTCATATGCAAGTTGTGTATATGCTTAAATGCAAGTTTAACATGATATGCAAGTTATGCATGCTTATGCAAGTATGTGAATGTTTATGCAAGTATGTGAATGCTTATGCAAGTATGTGAATGCTTATGCAAGTATGTGAATGCTTAAATGCATGTTTAACATGTTATGCAAGTTATGAAAATGCTTATATGCAAGTTCAACATGTTATGCAAGATATGTGTATGATAATATGCAAGCTCATATGCAACATGTTATGCAAATCATGTGTATGATAATATGCAAGTTTGGGTTAAATGTAGTTGGGTTAATATATGCTCATATATGCAAGTTGACACCCTCTTAACCCATGACAAAGTTGTATGCTAAACCCATGATATTTGTGATGATCTTCCCCTTTATTATGTCATGAAATGAGAACGATTTACGTGGGGAACGATGGGGTTGGTAAATATGTTAATAAAAGTATGATTGGGTATGATTAAGCATACCATAAAAATAAATTACCATAAGTGGGAATTTACCTATTGAGTTAGGTCTACCCCATGGGAATTTACCTATTGAGTTAGGTCTACCCATGTTATGGAAAACTTGATATTAATTAGGGATAATTAATATGGGGGTGATTAATTAGGTGTAATTAATCGACTAAGACACGAGGTTGGACTCATTTGTAGTGTAAAACTGCCCGGACCCAACCGGCTTAACCAGTTGCTACAAATGTCAGCCCAATGTGAGAGGTCTTAGCCATAAATTAAATACGTGATTAAAGTAAAGACACGAGGTTAGACTCTGTTATGACGTAAGACTGCCTGGACCCTACCGGCTTAACCAGGCGGTCATAACAGCGAGTCTAATGTGGGAGGTCTTTATGGGGGATCACGGTCTTAATTAATTAAGAAACACTTAACCATATTAGCATGTAGTGGGACATGAGGGGTTAAGTGGGTGCCTTGGGTGGCATGTGGAAATTTAATGGTTGCCTTGGGTGGCATGTGGAATCTAGTGGGTTGCCTTGGGTGGCAATAGAAAATACGATTAGAATACTTAACCAAGTGAAACATGTAATTAAACATGATAAAAGGGTTAAGTGGGATACACTAGATAAGTGACAAGCTTAGGTGGGTAGCTTGTGGGGGCCCATTTCAACCAATATCCCAAACGTATCTTTGTGGGCTCGACCCATGTCGAGTGATGGGACACGCATATTGGGCTTGATTATAAGAGGCCAAAACGGGTTAGCGGTGGCAACGCAAGTCCAACGGGTTTCATATGCGTGTGTGGGCCCGGGCTGGTAGATAAGCCGTTGTTGCATCGTGTAGATATAAAGCCGTGCACCGTCGATATTATCAGGTGGCCACTTTAGGGGAGTGATACACCCCACTGTGGGACCAGCACGGGTATCTACGGTAGGGAGCCGATCGCTGGGAGTAGTGGGTACACCTAGTAAAGATAGGGGCAGACGACACCTATGTAGGGGTACACGAAACTACTGGGTAAAATTACTAAGTACACCTAGTGGAGATAGGGGCAGACGACACCTATGTAGTGGCTAGGAGTACAAGAAACTACTGGGGAAATTTTCTAAGTCCTTGGGAGGGATCAACCATTAAGTAGGAATGACTGGTGTGGTGCAGTTAGTAATTATCCTTGGGTGGGTAGATGCGTCTTTACGGTTATCTTAGTTTATCCTAAGTCTATCAAGCTGCTTAGTGTATCCATTCATCCCCAGACATTACCGTGGGTCAAGTTTATATCTTCTCTGGTTACTTTAATGATTGTATTGTTAAAGTTATAGGACTCGCTCAGACTTATGTCTGACCCCGTTGTTTTTATCTTTTTCCCAACCCTCAGGTCCTACGGTGGATCCTAGCAGTAGTGGAGCTTGATCGGATTGCTGTTCCAGTCTTTAGGAGCTTGGATAGATGTAAAGCTCCAGTTATCCAGTTATCTTTTCTTTTGTTTTGGCTATTGTATGAGAGAGTGGGATAATGTACTTCTTTATTTTGACGGATATTGTACTTGACTTTTACCATGGTTTTATGATGTAACCAAACATGTTTATTTCCGCTGTTATGAGATGATGTTTTAAATTTCAAGTACTATTTATATCTGTCTTGTTGTAATTTTTCTGTTCTATATTCACTAAAATACTCCACCGATGCTATGGCATTCCCTTAGTGAGTGACCATAGCGGGCGTGGGGTGTTACACGTGGTATCAGAGCAAAGGTTACCGGAACAGATAAAATTTTTAGAAAACTATTTTTCTAAAACATTTTTTGGAAGAGATATTTTCAAAAACATGTCTTTAAAGAGAAAGGTTTTTGAAGGAAAAGCATAATCCCCAATAGCCATATCTATATCCTTCGAATTCTCCGTTTTGAATCTTTCCTTTTTCGTTTCAGCATGGCCGAGAATCTTAACTTTCCGGAGGGTGTGACGGTACCAGTATGGTATAGGAGATTGATGGAGGCCAGGGCCACCACTGCGGGTCCAGCAAATATTCCTCCACCAACCGTAGCACCCGATCTTCCTCCTCCCCCTCCTCCTCGCACGGATACTTTTGCTAAGACTTGCAAGGAATTTAAAGCTATGGGAGGGAAACCTTTTCAAGGGTCTGAAACTTTTGTGGAGGCTAGAGATTGGCTGAAGGAGGTGGAAGAATTGATAGATATCTTTGAGATGGAAGAAGGAAAGAAAGTCAAGTTGGCTGCTTGGTTAATGAAGGGAGAGGCCTCATTCTGGTGGGAGGTCACTAATGGAGAACGCCCCGTTGACTCTTGGGCGGATTTTAGGCAAAGATTTGTGGCAAAGTTTCTCTCAAGGGCGGAGGAAAACTTGTATATGGAAAGATTCTTGACTCTAAAGCAAGGAAATCTCTCGGTGAAGGAATATGTCAACAAGTTTAATCAATTGGCAAGGTTTGGCCTAGACATGGTGAATACACCGGAGAAGAAGGCTTTGAGGTTCGTGAAGGGCTTGAATGAACCGATGCATGGGTTGGCTATGACTCATATCCCTATGGGGGCCACCTTTGAGAAGCTAGTTGACATGGCACTCATGTATGAAGAAGAGAAGGGTCCCAACGCTAATAGGGCACCCGACAAGAAGGGAGATCAAAAGAGACCTCAGCAACAACAGCAAAACAAAGGTGGGAAAGGCAACGGTGGCAAGGGCAAGAAGAAGAAGTGTTTCAATTGTGGGACACCTGGCCACCTAAGAAAGGATTGTCGTAAGAAGAAGAAGACTGGCTGCTTCCACTGTGGCGAAGCAGGGCATCTAGTGAAAGATTGTCCTAAGAAGGGGCAAAGGACGGGGTCTACCGCAGGAGGACAGGTGCAAGCTCTTATGGTACCGAGTCAGGTTAGGGGGCAAGTACAGGCTCTCGCAGTCCCACCAATTCAGGAAAGAGGTAGAACTATCTCTGTTGAAAGTCTAGTCTTTCTATTTGATCATCCTGTCCGTACATTGTTTGATTCAGGCGCATCGCATTCGTTTATCTCATCATCATTAGTTGAGTCACTGCACTTAGACACCAGTCTGGTAGATGATCCCTTGATTGTTTCAAACCCAATTGGGGGCTCCACTTATTTGTCCATGAAATGTTTGGGTTTGAAGATTTCTATACTTAGCATTGAGTTTAGATGTGATGCTTTTGTGTTGGGCTTCACGGGCTATGGGTTGATTTTGGGCATGGACTGGTTATCCAGTAATGGTGCCGTTCTTGATTGCGAAAGGAGAGTTGTTAGGCTCATGACCCGCTTGGGTAACACTCTCGAGATTTCTTGTAATCCCAGGGACTCTGTTATGCTAAGTTATCTTGAGTCGCTTGACGCTTCGGTCGAGAGTTTGCAATCTGTTAGAGTGGTCCGGGAATATCCGGATGTGTTTGAGGAGGTGAAGGGCTTACCTCCGAAGCGGGAGATTGACTTCCGAATATATCTGGTGGATAATGCTAAACCTGTATCTTTACCAGTGCGCCACATGGCTCCTCGTGAGAGGAGGGAACTCCATAAGCAAGTAGGGGAGTTGCTTGAGAAGGGGTTCATAAGACGAAGTATATCGGAGTGGGGTGCTCTAGTAGTATTTGCTATGAAGGCGGATGGGTCCCTCAGACTTTGTGTAGACTATAGAGAACTCAACAAGCTCACAAAGAAGAATAGACACCCATTGCCGAGGATTGATGATCTTTTCGATCATTTGGTTGGCGCTTCAGTATTTTCTCAGTTGGACTTAGCCACGGGGTTTCATCAGTTGAGGGTGGCTGAGGATAGCATAGACAAGACTGCCTTCAGAACTCCGGATGGTTTCTATGAGTGGCTGGTGATGCCATTTGGGTTGACGAACGCCCCTGCATACTTTGTTGATTTGATGAGTAGGGTGTTCAGGGAGTTCCTTAACAAATTCGTGGTGGTCTTTGTGGATGATATCTTAGTATTTTCTAAGAGTGAAGAAGAGCATGCCCTACATCTTGGGGAGGTATTGAAGACTCTTCGGGCACATAGCCTTAAGGCTAAATTCTCTAAATGTCACTTCTGGAGGAAAGAGGTGCGGTTCTTGGGGCACGTGGTCTCCAAGGAAGGGATAGCTGTGGATCCCGCGAAGGTAGTATCAATTCAGGATTGGAAGGTTCCGAAAAATGCTACCGAAGTAAGAAGTTTCTTGGGGTTGGCGGGTTATTATAGGAAGTTTATCAAAGACTTCGCAAAGATATCAGCCCCGTTAACCCGCTTAACAAAGAAGAATCTTGTTTTCACATGGGACGTAGATTGTGATGATGCGTTCCGACGGTTAAAGAGAGCTTTAACCACCGCTCCAGTTTTAGTGTTGCCAGATGGGAGCAAGCCATTTGTTGTCTATACTGATGCTTGTGGGACAGGACTTGGCGCAGTCTTAATGCAAGAGGGAAGGGTGATAGCCTATGGTGGAAGGCAGTTGAGGGCACATGAGAAAAATTACCCTACCCATGATTTAGAGTTGGCCGCTATTGTTTTTGCGCTTAAGATTTGGCGCCATTATCTTCTTGGTGAGAGATTCGAATTGTTCACTGACCACAAATCATTGAAGTACTTGTTTTCTTAGAAGGATTTGAATCTGAGACAGCAAAGGTGGATGGAATTCTTAGCATCCTATGATTTCGAGATAGCGTATACCCCTGGCAAGGGTAACGTGGTGGCAGACGCCTTGAGCAGGAAGAGGTTGTCCTTGAGTCCATTGTTCGTGGAACGACGAAGCTTGGAATTTATCTCGATGTTTGATTTCAGACCTTCCATTGATTATGTTCCCGGTTTGCTAGCATCCTTGGAGGTTAGACCTACTCTTTTGGGGCGGATTGGAGAAGCACAGAGGGACGACCCACAATTGGTTGAGTTGGTAGAGAAGCTCATAAGGGGGGAATCATCCAGCCATTTGAGTAGGTACACCCTAGACGATAGGGGGTGCTTGCGTAGAGACGGTAGACTTTGTGTACCGCAAGACGAGGGTTTGAGGAAGGCTATTCTTGATGATGCACACCGTTCTAGGATGACCATTCATCCCGGTGGGGACAAGATGTACCGAGACATGAAGAGGGTTTTCTTCTGGGCCGGTATGAAGAAAGATGTGGCCGAGTATGTCGCTCGATGCTTGGTGTGCCAACAAGTGAAGGCGGAGCAAAAGAAACCTGGTAGGTTGCTTCACCCATTGGAAGTTCCGCAATGGAAGTGGGATAGCGTCTCGATGGATTTTATTGACGGGTTACCCAGATCGAGGAAGGGTAATACAGGAATTTAGGTGGTGGTAGACAGACTTACTAAGAGCGCCCATTTCATACCTGTGAAGAGCAAGAGGACCGCTCCATGGCTAGCTTCTGTATATCTTCGAGAGATAGTTCGATTGCATGGGGTACCCTCTAGCATAGTGAGTGATCGAGATCCTATCTTCACTAGCGAGTTCTGGAGAAGTTTGCAAGAAGCAGTGGGGACTCAATTGTGTCTGAGCACCGCATATCATCCTCAGACAGACGGCCAGACTGAGAGGGTGAATCGGGTTCTAGAAGACCTTTTGAGGCTTTGTATCCTAGATTTTGGAGGTACATGGGAAGAGCATCTTCCATTGGTGGAGTTCGCATATAATAACAGCTTTCAGTCCAGTATTGGTATGGCTCCTTTCGAAGCTCTCTATGGAAGGCCTTGTCGATCACCTACATGTTGGTGGGAATCTACGGATAAGATCTTGCTTGGGCCTGATATGGTTAGGGAGACTTCTGAGAAGATTGACTTGATTCGAAGAAGGATGAAAGCAGCGCAGGATAGGCAAAAATCTTATGCAGACAAGAGAAGGACGGATCTTGAGTTTGAGGTTAGGGACATGGTTTTTGTCAAAGTATCTCCGTTGAGAAATGTTGTTTGCTTTGGATCCGTTGGGAAGTTAGCACCGAGGTTTGTTGGGCCGTTTCCTATTAAGGAAAGGATTGGACGGATGGCATATAGGGTGGAGTTGCCCGACAGACTTAGTGGTGTTCATGATGTATTCCATGTATCACATCTGAGGAAGTGCTTACATGAGACAGCAGAGGTGGTAGAGCCGAGCTTGCTTAGAGATGTAGAGGTAGAGCGTGATGCGACGATTCGACGAGCTCCTACACGCATCCTTGAGTCAGAGACTAGGAAATTGAGGAATCGAGAGGTTCAGCTAGTCAAAGTGCAAAGGCGAGAAGATGAGAGCAACGCAACTTGGGAGACGGAAGCGAAGATGCGTTCATTGTACCCATTTCTTTTTGAGGGTATGTCTTTACTTTCTCCTCTATCATTGTCTAGTACTTATCTTATCTTTAGTATATCCTCTCGTTAGTACTGATTGACCTTTAGATAGGGTAAACCTATGGTTGAAACATGTGTTTAAGACATGTTATGGTTGATGGATGCAAGTGGATGCAAGTGGTTGCTAGTGGTTGCTCGTGGATGCATGTACACACACTCTAGGCACTAGATCGGCTCAATCACTTCATATTGCATATTGCATAAAATTGTGTGTAGGAAGCTATATTTATGGATGTATAATGATTGTGTTATCATATGGATGATGCATTTTGGTGAATGATTGTGCACTCATGTAGATATTGTATGTGTCGATAGGGTTCTCTCGCATACATAATGGATGCATGGCACTATCATGGTTTGCATATGTTCATACATTAGATAGGGAACATATACACACACTTTTGCATATGCTCATACATCATTAGAAATTGTTTTAAGGACAATGGATGCCCGTGTTTTGATGGATTGAGTAGATGGCTGTTTGGATGGTAGGATATGCATTCTCCTTAGCTTAGAGATTTCGGGGACGAAATCCTTTAAGGAGGGGAGAATGTAACACCCCGAATTTTAGTTAATACTAAAATTCACTAATTACAGTATAAATAATCTCAGACGTGGGAATTGGGGGTAACGGGCTGCGTTATTGCGTTCGTCTCGGAAAAATACGCGAAATAGAGTCCGAGTTTTCGAGAATCGGAGTCCGTATGGCCCGGTTATGGCCCAAAGAAGTTTGCAGAAAATTCAAAGTTAAAAACAGATTTAGAAATTTAAAATTCAGATTTCAAATTAGAACCAGCGGGGCCAGGCGGGAGAATTCCCGCTTTGACCATGTCGACAGGGCTGTCGACAGGCCTGTCGACAGGGGGAGTCGACTTGCCTGTCGACTTGCCTGTCGACACGGCGTGTCGAACCAGGGTGCTTGGGTGCACCAGATCTGGTTTTCTGGCTAGGTCTGGGCTAGGTTCTAGAGATTTCCTAAATGTAACGGACCTAATCTAATTTAGGGTTAATCTAAGGGCCTAAAACACTCTCCTAATCTATAAATACACCCTAAACCTACCCTAATCCATACTAAAAATAGAAATGATGGCCTCATGCCGCCAAATTAAATCTTAGAAGGAGCCTCCACTTGTTTATGAAGGAAGTTGCAAGCTAATCACTCTCTAATCAATCTCTAATCATCACCATCTTCATATTTAGCAACTAATCCCACTTCATAAGTTTGCTAATCTTGGTTTTGGTGAGTTTCTATCACTTTAACATCCATTGTTAAAGTAAGTAGATTGGGTGTAATGAGACTTATGGTCTTAGATGCGGATTAGTGAGTTTGAATCATTTGTAATGATATGCTACTCTATGTATTTCTATGTTTATGCATAATTGATAAGTGAGTTTATGCATGTTTGATAAGTTGGTTTATGCATGTTTGACAAGTGGGTTTATGCATGTTTAATATGTGGGTTTATGCATATTTAACAAGTGGATTTATGCATGTTTAACAAAGTGAGTTATGCAAGTTCATATGCAAGTCATGTGTATGATATTATGTAAGTTATGTGTAGGTTGATATGCAAGTTCATATGCAAGTTGTGTATATGCTTAAATGCAAGTTTAACATGATATGCAAGTTATGCATGCTTATGCAAGTATGTGAATGTTTATGCAAGTATGTGAATGCTTATGCAAGTATGTGAATGCTTATGCAAGTATGTGAATGCTTAAATGCATGTTTAACATGTTATGCAAGTTATGAAAATGCTTATATGCAAGTTCAACATGTTATGCAAGATATGTGTATGATAATATGCAAGCTCATATGCAACATGTTATGCAAATCATGTGTATGATAATATGCAAGTTTGGGTTAAATGTAGTTGGGTTAATATATGCTCATATATGCAAGTTGACACCCTCTTAACCCATGACAAAGTTGTATGCTAAACCCATGATATTTGTGATGATCTTCCCCTTTATTATGTCATGAAATGAGAACGATTTACGTGGGGAACGATGGGGTTGGTAAATATGTTAATAAAAGTATGATTGGGTATGATTAAGCATACCATAAAAATAAATTACCATAAGTGGGAATTTACCTATTGAGTTAGGTCTACCCCATGGGAATTTACCTATTGAGTTAGGTCTACCCATGTTATGGAAAACTTGATATTAATTAGGGATAATTAATATGGGGGTGATTAATTAGGTGTAATTAATCGACTAAGACATGAGGTTGGACTCATTTGTAGTGTAAAACTGCCCGGACCCAACCGGCTTAACCAGTTTCTACAAATGTCAGCCCAATGTGAGAGGTCTTAGCCATAAATTAAATACGTGATTAAAGTAAAGACACGAGGTTAGACTCTGTTATGACGTAAGACTGCCCGGACCCTACCGGCTTAACCAGGCGGTCATAACAGCCAGTCTAATGTGGGAGGTCTTTATGGGGGATCACGATCTTAATTAATTAAGAAACACTTAACCATATTAGCATGTAGTGGGACATGAGGGGTTAAGTGGGTGCCTTGGGTGGCATGTGGAAATTTAATGGTTGCCTTGGGTGGCATGTGGAATCTAGTGGGTTGCCTTGGGTGGCAATAGAAAATACGATTAGAATACTTAACCAAGTGAAACATGTAATTAAACATGATAAAAGGGTTAAGTGGGATACACTAGATAAGTGACAAGCTTAGGTGGGTAGCTTGTGGGGGCCCATTTCAACCAATATCCCAAACGTATCTTTGTGGGCTCGACCCATGTCGAGTGACGGGACACGCATATTGGGCTTGATTATAAGAGGCCAAAACGGGTTAGCGGTGGCAACGCAAGTCCAACGGGTTTCATATGCGTGTGTGGGCCCGGGCTGGTAGATAAGCCGTTGTTGCATCGTGTAGATATAAAGCCGTGCACCGTCGATATTATCATGTGGCCACTTTAGGGGAGTGATACACCCCACTGTGGGACCAGCACGGGTATCTACGGTAGGGAGCCGATCGCTGGGAGTAGTGGGTACACCTAGTAAAGATAGGGGCAGACGGCACCAATGTAGGGGTACACGAAACTACTGGGTAAAATTACTAAGTACACCTAGTGGAGATAGGGGCAGACGACACCTATGTAGTGGCTAGGAGTACAAGAAACTACTGGGGAAATTTTCTAAGTCCTTGGGAGGGATCAACCTTTAAGTAGGAATGACTGGTGTGGTGCAGTTAGTAATTATCCTTGGGTGGGTAGATGCGTCTTTACGGTTATCTTAGTTTATCCTAAGTCTATCAAGCTGCTTAGTGTAGCCATTCATCCCCAGACATTACCGTGGGTCAAGTTTATATCTTCTCTGGTTACTTTAATGATTGTATTGTTAAAGTTATAGGACTCGCTCAGACATATGTCTGACCCCGTTGTTTTTATCTTTTTCCCAACCCTCAGGTCCTACGGTGGATCCTAGCAGTAGTGGAGCTTGATCGGATTGCTGTTCCAGTCTTTAGGAGCTTGGATAGATGTAAAGCTCCAGTTATCCAGTTATCTTTTCTTTTGTTCTGGCTATTGTATGAGAGAGTGGGATTATGTACTTCTTTATTTTGACGGATATTGTACTTGACTTTTACCATGGTTTTATGATGTAACCAGACATGTTTATTTCCGCTGTTATGAGATGATGTTTTAAATTTCAAGTACTATTTATATCTGTCTTGTTGTAATTTTTCTGTTCTATATTCACTAAAATACTCCACCGATGCTATGGCATTCCCTTAGTGAGTGACCATAGCGGGCGTGGGGTGTTACACGTGGTATCAGAGCAAAGGTTACCGGAACAGATAAAATTTTTAGAAAACTATTTTTCTAAAACATTTTTTGGAAGAGATATTTTCAAAAACATGTCTTTAAAGAGAAAGGTTTTTGAAGGAAAAGCATAATCTCCAATAGCCATATCTATATCCTTCGAATTCTCCGTTTTGAATCTTTCCTTTTTCGTTTCAGCATGGCCGAGAATCTTAACTTTCCGGAGGGTGTGACGGTACCAGTATGGTATAGGAGATTGATGGAGGCCAGGGCCACCACTGCGGGTCCAGCAAATATTCCTCCACCAACCGTAGCACCCGATCTTCCTCCTCCCCCTCCTCCTCGCACGGATACTTTTGCTAAGACTTGCAAGGAATTTAAAGCTATGGGAGGGAAACCTTTTCAAGGGTCTGAAACTTTTGTGGAGGCTAGAGATTGGCTGAAGGAGGTGGAAGAATTGATAGATATCTTTGAGACGGAAGAAGGAAAGAAAGTCAAGTTGGCTGCTTGGTTAATGAAGGGAGAGTCCTCATTCTGGTGGGAGGTCACTAATGGAGAACGCCCCGTTGACTCTTGGGCGGATTTTAGGCAAAGATTTGTGGCAAAGTTTCTCTCAAGGGCGGAGGAAAACTTGTATATGGAAAGATTCTTGACTCTAAAGCAAGGAAATCTCTCGGTGAAGGAATATGTCAACAAGTTTAATCAATTGGCAAGGTTTGGCCTAGACATGGTGAATACACCGGAGAAGAAGGCTTTGAGGTTCGTGAAGGGCTTGAATGAACCGATGCATGGGTTGGCTATGACTCATATCCCAATGGGGGCCACCTTTGAGAAGCTAGTTGACATGGCACTCATGTATGAAGAAGATAAGGGTCCCAACGCTAATAGGGCACCCGACAAGAAGGGAGATCAAAAGAGACCTCAGCAACAACAGCAAAACAAAGGTGGGAAAGGCAACGGTGGCAAGGGCAAGAAGAAGAAGTGTTTCAATTGTGGGACACCTGGCCACCTAAGAAAGGATTGTCGTAAGAAGAAGAAGACTGGCTGCTTCCACTGTGGTGAAGCAGGGCATCTAGTGAAAGATTGTCCTAAGAAGGGGCAAAGGACGGGGTCTACCGCAGGACGACAGGTGCAAGCTCTTATGGCACCGAGTCAGGTTAGGGGGCAAGTACAGGCTCTCGCAGTCCCACCAATTCAGGAAAGAGGTAGAACTATCTCTGTTGAAAGTCTAGTCTTTCTATTTGATCATCCTGTCCGTACATTGTTTGATTCAGGCGCATCGCATTCGTTTATCTCATCATCATTAGTTGAGTCACTGCACTTAGACACCAGTCTGGTAGATGATCCCTTGATTGTTTCAAACCCAATTGGGGGCTCCACTTATTTGTCCATGAAATGTTTGGGTTTGAAGATTTCTATACTTAGCATTGAGTTTAGATGTGATGCTTTTGTGTTGGGCTTCACGGGCTATGGGTTGATTTTGGGCATGGACTGGTTATCCAGTAATGGTGCCGTTCTTGATTGCGAAAGGAGAGTTGTTAGGCTCATGACCCGCTTGGGTAACACTCTCGAGATTTCTTGTAATCACAGGGACTCTGTTATGCTAAGTTATCTTGAGTCGCTTGACGCTTCGGTCGAGAGTTTGCAATCTGTTAGAGTGGTCCGGGAATATCCGGATGTGTTTGAGGAGGTGAAGGGCTTACCTCCGAAGCGGGAGATTGACTTCCGAATATATCTGGTGGATAATGCTAAACCTGTATCTTTACCAGTCCGCCACATGGCTCCTCGTGAGAGGAGGGAACTCCATAAGCAAGTAGGGGAGTTGCTTGAGAAGGGGTTCATAAGACGAAGTATATCGGAGTGGGGTGCTCCAGTAGTATTTGCTATGAAGGCGGATGGGTCCCTCAGACTTTGTGTAGACTATAGAGAACTCAACAAGCTCACAAAGAAGAATAGACACCCATTGCCGAGGATTGATGATCTTTTCGATCAGTTGGTTGGCGCTTCAGTATTTTCTCAGTTGGACTTAGCCACGGGGTTTCATCAGTTGAGGGTGGCTGAGGATAGCATAGACAAGACTGCCTTTAGAACTCCGGATGGTTTCTATGAGTGGCTGGTGATGCCATTTGGGTTGACGAACGCCCCTGCATACTTTGTTGACTTGATGAGTAGGGTGTTCAGGGAGTTCCTTAATAAATTCGTGGTGGTCTTTGTGGATGATATCTTATTATTTTCTAAGAGTGAAGAAGAGCATGCCCTACATCTTGGGGAGGTATTGAAGACTCTTCGGGCACATAGCCTTAAGGCTAAATTCTCTAAATGTCACTTCTGGAGGAAAGAGGTGCGGTTCTTGGGGCACGTGGTCTCCAAGGAAGGGATAGCTGTGGATCCCGCGAAGGTAGTATCAATTCAGGATTGGAAGGTTCCGAAAAATGCTACCGAAGTAAGAAGTTTCTTGGGGTTGGCGGGTTATTATAGGAAGTTTATCAAAGACTTCGCAAAGATATCAGCCCCGTTAACCCGCTTAACAAAGAAGAATCTTGTTTTCACATGGGACGTAGATTGTGATGATGCGTTCCGACGGTTAAAGAGAGCTTTAACCACCGCTCCAGTTTTAGTGTTGCCAGATGGGAGCAAGCCATTTGTTATCTATACTGATGCTTGTGGGACAGGACTTGGCGCAGTCTTAATGCAAGAGGGAAGGGTGATAGCCTATGGTGGAAGGCAGTTGAGGGCACATGAGAAAAATTACCCTACCCATGATTTAGAGTTGGCCGCTATTGTTTTTGCGCTTAAGATTTGGCGCCATTATCTTCTTGGTGAGAGATTCGAATTGTTCACTGACCACAAATCATTGAAGTACTTGTTTTCTTAGAAGGATTTGAATCTGAGACAGCAAAGGTGGATGGAATTCTTAGCATCCTATGATTTCGAGATAGCGTATACCCCTGGCAAGGGTAACGTGGTGGCGGACGCCTTGAGCAGGAAGAGGTTGTCCTTGAGTCCATTGTTCGTGGAACGACGAAGCTTGGAATTTATCTCGATGTTTGATTTCAGACCTTCCATTGATTATGTTCCCGGTTTGCTAGCATCCTTGGAGGTTAGACCTACTCTTTTGGGGCGGATTGGAGAAGCACAGAGGGACGACCCACAGTTGGTTGAGTTGGTAGAGAAGCTCATAAGGGGGGAATCATCCAGCCATTTGAGTAGGTACACCCTAGACGATAGGGGGTGCTTGCGTAGAGACGGTAGACTTTGTGTACCGCAAGACGAGGGTTTGAGGAAGGCTATTCTTGATGATGCACACCGTTCTAGGATGACCATTCATCCCGGTGGGGACAAGATGTACCGAGACATGAAGAGGGTTTTCTTCTGGGCCGGTATGAAGAAAGATGTGGCCGAGTATGTCGCTCGATGCTTGGTGTGCCAACAAGTGAAGGTGGAGCAAAAGAAACCTGGTGGGTTGCTTCACCCATTGGAAGTTCCGCAATGGAAGTGGGATAGCGTCTCGATGGATTTTATTGACGGGTTACCCAGATCGAGGAAGGGTAATACAGGAATTTGGGTGGTGGTAGACAGACTTACTAAGAGCGCCCATTTCATACCTGTGAAGAGCAAGAGGACCGCTCCATGGCTAGCTTCTGTATATCTTCGAGAGATA
Source organism: Allium sativum (assembly GCA_030737875.1). Classification (NCBI taxonomy): domain Eukaryota; kingdom Viridiplantae; phylum Streptophyta; class Magnoliopsida; order Asparagales; family Amaryllidaceae; genus Allium; species Allium sativum. The sequence continues at coordinate 579,214,685 of CM060909.1, read as the reverse complement.
GTTCGATTGCATGGGGTACCCTCTAGCATAGTGAGTGATCGAGATCCTATCTTCACTAGCGAGTTCTGGAGAAGTTTGCAAGAAGCAGTGGGGACTCAATTGTGTCTGAGCACCGCATATCATCCTCAGACAGACGGCCAGACTGAGAGGGTGAATCGGGTTCTAGAAGACCTTTTGAGGCTTTGTATCCTAGATTTTGGAGGTACATGGGAAGAGCATCTTCCATTGGTGGAGTTCGCATATAATAACAGCTTTCAGTCCAGTATTGGTATGGCTCCTTTCGAAGCTCTCTATGGAAGGCCTTGTCGATCACCTACATGTTGGTGGGAATCTACGGATAAGATCTTGCTTGGGCCTGATATGGTTAGGGAGACTTCTGAGAAGATTGACTTGATTCGAAGAAGGATGAAAGCAGCGCAGGATAGGCAAAAATCTTATGCGGACAAGAGAAGGACGGATATTGAGTTTGAGGTTGGGGACATGGTTTTTGTCAAAGTATCTCCGTTGAGAAATGTTGTTTGCTTTGGATACTTTGGGAAGTTAGCACCGAGGTTTGTTGGGCCGTTTCCTATTAAGGAAAGGATTGGACGGATGGCATATAGGGTGGAGTTGCCCGACAGACTTAGTGGTGTTCATGATGTATTCCATGTATCACATCTGAGGAAGTGCTTACATGAGACAGCAGAGGTGGTAGAGCCGAGCTTGCTTAGAGATGTAGAGGTAGAGCGTGATGCGACGATTCGACGAGCTCCTACACGCATCCTTGAGTCAGAGACTAGGAAATTGAGGAATCGAGAGGTTCAGCTAGTCAAAGTGCAATGGGGAGAAGATGAGAGCAACGAAACTTGGGAGACGGAAGCGAAGATGCGTTCATTGTACCCATTTCTTTTTGAGGGTATGTCTTTACTTTCTCCTCTATCGTTGTCTAGTACTTATCTTATCTTTGGTATATCGTCTCGTTAGTACTGATTGACCTTTAGATAGGGTAAACCTATGGTTGAAACATGTGTTTGAGACATGTTATGGTTGATGGATGCAAGTGGATGCAAGTGGTTGCTAGTGGTTGCTCGTGGATGCATGTACACACACTCTAGGCACTAGATCAGCTCAATCACTTCATATTGCATATTGCATAAAATTGTGTGTAGGAAGCTATATTTATGGATGTATAATGATTGTGTTATCATATGGATGATGCATTTTGGTGAATGATTGTGCACTCATGTAGATATTGTATGTGTCGATAGGGTTCTCTCGCATACATAATGGATGCATGGCACTATCATGGTTTGCATATGTTCATACATTAGATAGGGAACATATACACACACTTTTGCATATGCTCATACATCATTAGAAATTGTTTTAAGGACAATGGATGCCCGTGTTTTGATGGATTGAGTAGATGGCTGTTTGGATGGTAGGATATGCATTCTCCTTAGCTTAGAGATTTCGGGGACGAAATCCTTTAAGGAGGGGAGAATGTAACACCCCGAATTTTAGTTAATACTAAAATTCACTAATCACAGGATAAATAATCTCAGACGTGGGAATTGGGGGTAACGGGCTGCGTTATTGCGTTCGTCTCGGAAAAATACGCGAAATAGAGTCCGAGTTTTCGAGAATCGGAGTCCGTATGGCCCGGTTATGGCCCAAAGAAGTTTGCAGAAAATTCAAAGTTAAAAACAGATTTAGAAATTTAAAATTCAGATTTCAAATTAGAACCAGCGGGGCCAGGCGGGAGAATTCCCGCCTTGACCATGTCGACAGGGCTGTCGATAGGCCTGTCGACAGGGGGAGTCGACTTGCCTGTCGACTTGCCTGTCGACACGGCGTGTCGAACCAGGGTGCTTGGGTGCACCAGATCTGGTTTTCTGGCTAGGGCTGGGCTAGGTTCTAGAGATTTCCTAAATCTAACGGACCTAATCTAATTTAGGGTTAATCTAAGGGCCTAAAACACTCTCCTAATCTATAAATACACCCTAAACCTACCCTAATCCATACTAAAAATAGAAATGATGGCCTCATGCCGCCAAATTAAATCTTAGAAGGAGCCTCCACTTGTTTATGAAGGAAGTTGCAAGCTAATCACTCTCTAATCAATCTCTAATCATCACCATCTTCATATTTAGCAACTAATCCCACTTCATAAGTTTGCTAATCTTGGTTTTGGTGAGTTTCTATCACTTTAACATCCATTGTTAAAGTAAGTAGATTGGGTGTAATGAGACTTATGGTCTTAGATGCGGATTAGTGAGTTTGAATCATTTGTAATGATATGCTACTCTATGTATTTCTATGTTTATGCATAATTGATAAGTGAGTTTATGCATGTTTGATAAGTTGGTTTATGCATGTTTGACAAGTGGGTTTATGCATGTTTAATATGTGGGTTTATGCATATTTAACAAGTGGATTTATGCATGTTTAACAAAGTGAGTTATGCAAGTTCATATGCAAGTCATGTGTATGATATTATGTAAGTTATGTGTAGGTTGATATGCAAGTTCATATGCAAGTTGTGTATATGCTTAAATGCAAGTTTAACATGATATGCAAGTTATGCATGCTTATGCAAGTATGTGAATGTTTATGCAAGTATGTGAATGCTTATGCAAGTATGTGAATGCTTATGCAAGTATGTGAATGCTTATGCAAGTTATGTGTATGCTTAAATGCATGTTTAACATGTTATGCAAGTTATGAAAATGCTTATATGCAAGTTCAACATGTTATGCAAGATATGTGTATGATAATATGCAAGCTCATATGCAACATGTTATGCAAATCATGTGTATGATAATATGCAAGTTTGGGTTAAATGTATTTGGGTTAATATATGCTCATATATGCAAGTTGACACCCTCTTAACCCATGACAAAGTTGTATGCTAAATCCATGATATTTGTGATGATCTTCCCCTTTATTATGTCATGAAATGAGAACGATTTACGTGGGGAACGATGGGGTTGGTAAATATGTTAATAAAAGTATGATTGGGTATGATTAAGCATACCATAAAAATAAATTACCATAAGTGGGAATTTACCTATTGAGTTAGGTCTACCCCATGGGAATTTACCTATTGAGTTAGGTCTACCCATGTTATGGAAAACTTGATATTAATTAGGGATAATTAATATGGGGGTGATTAATTAGGTGTAATTAATCGACTAAGACAAGAGGTTGGACTCATTTGTAGTGTAAAACTGCCCGGACCCAACCGGCTTAACCAGTTGCTACAAATGTCAGCCCAATGTGAGAGGTCTTAGCCATAAATTAAATACGTGATTAAAGTAAAGACACGAGGTTAGACTCTGTTATGACGTAAGACTGCCCGGACCCTACCGGCTTAACCAGGCGGTCATAACAGCCAGTCTAATGTGGGAGGTCTTTATGGGGGATCACGGTCTTAATTAATTAAGAAACACTTAACCATATTAGCATGTAGTGGGACATGAGGGGTTAAGTGGGTGCCTTGGGTGGCATGTGGAAATTTAATGGTTGCCTTGGGTGGCATGTGGAATCTAGTGGGTTGCCTTGGGTGGCAATAGAAAATACGATTAGAATACTTAACCAAGTGAAACATGTAATTAAACATGATAAAAGGGTTAAGTGGGATACACTAGATAAGTGACAAGCTTAGGTGGGTAGCTTGTGGGGGCCCATTTCAACCAATATCCCAAACGTATCTTTGTGGGCTCGACCCATGTCGAGTGACGGGACACGCATATTGGGCTTGATTATAAGAGGCCAAAACGGGTTAGCGGTGGCAACGCAAGTCCAACGGGTTTCATATGCGTGTGTGGGCCCGGGCTGGTAGATAAGCCGTTGTTGCATCGTGTAGATATAAAGCCGTGCACCGTCGATATTATCATGTGGCCACTTTAGGGGAGTGATACACCCCACTGTGGGACCAGCACGGGTATCTACGGTAGGGAGCCGATCGCTGGGAGTAGTGGGTACACCTAGTAAAGATAGGGGCAGACGGCACCAATGTAGGGGTACACGAAACTACTGGGTAAAATTACTAAGTACACCTAGTGGAGATAGGGGCAGACGGCACCTATGTAGTGGCTAGGTGTACAAGAAACTACTGGGGAAATTTTCTAAGTCCTTGGGTGGGATCAACCTTTAAGTAGGAATGACTGGTGTGGTGCAGTTAGTAATTATCCTTGGGTGGGTAGATGCGTCTTTACGGTTATCTTAGTTTATCCTAAGTCTATCAAGCTGCTTAGTGTAGCCATTCATCCCCAGACATTACCGTGGGTCAAGTTTATATCTTCTCTGGTTACTTTAATGATTGTATTGTTAAAGTTATAGGACTCGCTCAGACATATGTCTGACCCCGTTGTTTTTATCTTTTTCCCAACCCTCAGGTCCTACGGTGGATCCTAGCAGTAGTGGAGCTTGATCGGATTGTTGTTCCAGTCTTTAGGAGCTTGGATAGATGTAAAGCTCCAGTTATCCAGTTATCTTTTCTTTTGTTCTGGCTATTGTATGAGAGAGTGGGATTATGTACTTCTTTATTTTGACGGATATTGTACTTGACTTTTACCATGGTTTTATGATGTAACCAGACATGTTTATTTCCGCTGTTATGAGATGATGTTTTAAATTTCAAGTACTATTTATATCTGTCTTGTTGTAATTTTTCTGTTCTATATTCACTAAAATACTCCACCGATGCTATGGCATTCCCTTAGTGAGTGACCATAGCGGGCGTGGGGTGTTACACTTAACTTCCGAAGATCGAGAATTTTCAACGGATTAATTTAGTAATTCCCACGAGTTTACCTAATCTTTTTTGCTTTGAACCCATTGTTGATAACATAGTGAATTCAATTAGGACCGAGTGTTCCTCAATGAAAACTCCCAGGAAGTAATGAAGAACATCCCAAGTCAGGATGCGACGTGTTTCCATAAGCTGAAAATATTCATCCATATGACCAACTTTATCATTTCGGAGTGTTTACTTAACCAGCCCACAGAAAGCTTGTTCGGTACCTCTCTTATCTTCAGGTATACACATATAACTCGTGATTTAGTACTTAATAAAATGTGAATGTTATATCTTCATGGAATTTGGTCGCAGTATCTAAAAGATACTGAATACCTCGTCGACATGGTTCTGAAATTAACTTTCTGGCAGTGTTACTTAACAATGTCAGGATCTTCAAAAGTTTATCTTGGATGTGCCTTTTTTCATACTGTGCTGAATGTTGCATATCATAAAAATGTCGTACTTATCATAAAACTGTTCATACAAGTGTTACATCATTTTAAAGTACAAGGATTGTATAACATATCTTATGTTTATGGCTGTATTGTTATATAACAGATACATATCATAAAATCTCCATGCAGGCTCAGAGAAGCATTATGTTACATAGTGCAACTCAGTTTCTTCTTAACTGGTCGCCAAAAGGGGACGAAGACAATTTGTTTTAGGATTTTGCCTTATCAACATTAATAATCAATATTTCATAATTTCTTGTAGCTTCCTACTGGGAAAATTTGTGTTAGGCCATCAATGATCAAGTTGAACCTGAACCGTATTTGCAATCTTGATTATTGATATTAATGAGGCTAGAGAAACCTGAATTGATGTGGGAAACTGAACAGAGAACCCAACCTTCTTTCAAATATTTTATAGGTGGTTTAGTTTGTATTTAACCCAGAGAGAAAGGTAGTTCTATAGAAGAAATGGTTATACCGTACCAGGTGAGTTTGAGATTTTCCCATCAAGTACTTGCTTTTAAGCTAACAGATGAAGTAGGATGTGCTCTTCATATTTAATGGGAACTTGATTGGGCTTATGCCTGCTAATCTCTAATATGAAAAATTTATTATGCTGGTTTCAGTTGGTAGCTCTGTTACCATGTATAACCAGATTGAGGCATTTTAACTTATCTGGAGTACTTGTTACATGAATGTTTAGAGATTCGGTCTTACATTTGCTCCTCAGTTACCTTTTATGCACATTGCATTTGCATTCAAATGACCAACACTTGGATGAAAATTTTACTTTTATTTTAAAATCCCATATATTTATTGCAACTAAATTTTTTGTTAGATATTTGAAAGCTGATGTACATATCTTTTGTTGGTTGTCTTCTGCTAAACGCTTATTTATTTTTCTAGGGTATATGTTAGATGGTTGAGTTCAACTTCCAAAGGTAATGTTATTTCTGATTATTCATTTATTTTATTAGAAAGTGCTAGTAATAATTTTAGTACAAGTTGAGCATAAATCAAGTAAATCCTATGTATTTTTGTTTATGGTTTTTATTGCTAGTGTCATTGGACTTCATCACAAGTGAAGAAATGGCTAGATTTGTGGATGTGTAGAAGGAAGTTTCTCTAAATGCAGTGTTGGTTGATATCTTAACAGAGGTACGCAAGTTAATCATAGTCGAATAGTGTTCAACATTAGTGATCACTTGAATAGCCTCATTCAGGGAGCTTCAAAACAGAGAGGTCATTTGAGGTGCGGATTGTGGGTTATGTGCTACATGAAAGACATCGTAAGAGATAAGAATTAACTATGGGCCGCTAAGGTTATATATATATATATATCTGTGTGTGTGTGTGTGTATGTGTGTGTGTGTCATGCATACTGAACCCTTTGTACTTTGAAAAATATACTTCCAATACACTACACCCTTGTTATGTCCATTGTTATGCTGTGTCGCCGCCATTATTGAAGTCATGCTATGTCCAAAGTTGGTGCACCATGTCATTTTACATTTTTCTCCTTTCTAATATTGCATTTCCATGTGGGTATATTTCTTATATAAATAATTGACATGAATTATGGTCTGTTTATTTAAGTCTGAATCATGACTGTTGCAATGATAGGTGTTGTACCCATTTTAAATGTTATCCATTAATATCGCGTATACACCTGCATGGCACAATTGTTCACATCTAATGTCTTGTGCAAATTTGGTTTCTGAAATGCATGTCTTGCTGCCACTTTATGTGATGTCGATAATGTGATCTACTCATTCTCCTTGTTGCTCGGGCCTTACCACTGTTTATTGCAATTATATGCGCTATTGTCCATTGTACTACTTATTTTTGATATGTTGTTGGCACAAATATTTACTTACTTGCTTCCTTGCTGACTGTTCACGACCATTTCCATGTGTCTCCATTCTCATTATATGACCTTGTTAGATACTTTGAAATTGTTAGTGCATGATTAGTTGGCTTTTCCTTGAACACTTGTGTTAGGCTGTTTAAAACTCATGCACTACCATACTAGTATATAATCATATATCATGATACATGTCAGGTAAAGTTAACCTTTGCATTTCCTATTTGTTGCAATGGAAGAAGAGTGTAAACAATAATCTTTCACAAAAGAATATTGGTGTCGTGAGGGTGGAATGAGATATACATGTCTACAACTTTGTATAATTATAGAGCCTGAATTTTATATGTGACTTCCAATTGAACTCTTGTTAATTAGTTACTTTTGCCAATGTTGGTTTTGTTGAATTTTGTGTACACATGGGTTCAGTTGCCTAGTTTATGTAGTTCATGTTGAACTGGTACTTGTAGGATCTATTTGGATTTTGTGTCGATGCTGATATTGTTTAATATTGTCTATATGCAGTAGAAATCTGAAATGCTCAGTGTTATCTGAACCGCTCTGTGTTATCTGAACTACTGTGTTATCTAAATTGCTTTGTGTTAGTTGAGTTGCTTATGTCATTTCATTTGAGAAACATAACACATACAAAAAGTGATTTGAGTTATGTTAATTGCTTTAAAAAGCATTTATCTCTTGTAAGGACGGTTGTTAAAATTAGTGGAAATGTGCATTTCGTAAAGATAATGTAAAGAAAGTTATTTTATTAACTTTCAGAAAGCATATAATATTCATCACAACTATCTATAAAACAAGAACACCACATCAGACAACACACAACTATTTTTTTATATGTTACTCTAGTTTAAATCAAACAACATGTTATATCTGTGGTCTGATATAGAATGTGACGACACAAGATTTAACGACGGGGAGATATGCAATCAAACAATGGTGGATATATGTCGTCTGATTCGATTTCTGGCGTAGTATATATAGCTACCGCAGAACAGTGATCCGATTTGAATTGAAACTTAGGGACGAAGCCACTTTATATTAATTTTCATTTTAGGGATCCTCCCTAATTTCCATAATATTTTAATTGACAACCTCGTGATATGTTACCAGCAAATATATACCTTTTTTTAATGTTTTAAATCTTCGAAATCATTCATTTAAGTTGATTCACGTTGATTTATTAAATGTCATAAACTGATAGTTTTTCTCAACTATTAGTGATCTTAATCATCATATCAACCATTTTCTTGTAAGAAGAAAAATACATTATCACCTTAAGCTCCAACCCAATCACTATTATTATCTACAGGTTCGCATTTGTTGCACGCATGCATGAACTACAATAAAATTAAGCGATATCACTTGATCACATATTAAACCAATTAGAGACAATTTTCTCTCTTGATGTATTCCTATTCAAGGCTCTTCTTTCAAAGTAATATACTTCAAGTTGTATCCAACAAGACCTTTCGATAACATTGAATTCTTTCAATAACACAACTGATGTTCCCAAATGTTCTCAAGCAAACTCATAAATAACAAAGCTTTTAGTTCACCACTAAATTTGACAGTTTATTTTCCAACTAATTAACCAAAGCTTTTAAGATATCTTTTCTTATTGCATGCAAATATATGTGTGTGTGTGTGTGTGTATATGGAAACTATTGGATCTTAGAGTTATTACCAGTACATTAGAACACATAACTAGGTAAGATAAACAAGAATGGGAGGATGAACAAGTCACATATATGATCAAACCCATGTATCAGATAATTAACAATATGGTAAAAGTGCAAGAAGATTATACGCTAGGTTTTATAGCGTTTCAGGCCAATACATGCATTCCCATATTCATACCAGTTGTTGGGCATTTTGCGGTTTGAGGCTATTGAATGATAATGATTGTCATATGATTGTCGTACTTCATACTTTAAGGATTTGTGGAGCAAATTCTTCCAGATAATAGTTCAATCCAACAGGTACAAACGGATTATAGAACTATTAACTTTCAGGATTAAATAAATCCTTGGAACAGCGAAATCGGATTCAAAGTTTGTATGGCTTTGGTCCAATAAAGAAAACTCTGGAATTATATTTTCCGACGATGTTGTAGAAGAAAAGAACGAAGAGAAGTAAGAATCAGATTTGCAACGCCTTAAGTCGTCGTAAATTCGAGAATCTACAACGCTTTCGCAAAACTGGAGGAAGAAGAAGAGATGAACGAGAAGAAAAAGCGATTTCAAACATCATTTCTAAAGCGTCACATCCCTTCGTCGCCAACAGTCCAAAAGTATCATTATTCGATCATGACCCGAACCTGAAACCCATACCGGTCGGACGGTGACGGTGGCGCGTGCGTGTGGTCTATAGACGCATGATCTCCCTCCTCAGAACAAAGTAAACATTTGGGTGTCCAAAAGCCCCAACACCTTTATGAGAAAGGCCATTAAGTATTGGCACACCTATGCATATTCTATAATGTGGGATAAAACAATTTACCCCTTACTTCTTCCTTCTTTCCTACTTCTCTTCAAATCAAACCCAATATCCCAAAAGGCTTTGAAAATTTACAACACCAGTGATCTATAGTTTATTTCTTTATCAATCACAAGGACAATGCTAGAATAAAAAATAAAATAATCTGTTTTGTCATCAGAAATGTGATTTCCAGCTTTTGCAATTGTCAAAATGTATAGGTTATTCAATTCATAGTTAGCCTTTGTTTTGAATTATCAGGCATTTCCTAAGAAATAGCTGCATCCATTAACATAGGCACAAAAATTGGTCAAAACATAGTGGGATGTTCTGACTAATATATTAATCTAATGATAGCAGTGAAACGTGCAATATTTGGTATTACCATAAGATATAGAGAGGAAACTGTGGAATTTGATTAAGGGTTTAACTTGCAGTTCTGCAGTGTTTTTAACCTAGAAATCATAAAAATGAAAGTGCTGCTTCAACCAGACATGCGATAGTTATTTGTACAGAATTTTTTTGGATGTTTGCGTTGTTTTCCTCGGTGAATTACTAGTCGTCCATTTCTAAATCCGAACGTATTCACCATTTTTCTCTCGGTCGTTCTAGCATTATCCTAATAAAAATAGTTCATTTGACCATTAGAAAAATTCAACTGGTAATTTATGGTTTTGAATTCAAGTCAAGGAACAAGAAAAAGAAGATAAAATGGGCTATATAATGAATACTGGACCAATATTACGGTTTGATGGTAATCTGTTTGACATAGGAAGGAGAGAATTATGGTCGATAGTTGACCTAAATAACCAAAATTTCTCAATTTTTCTTTATTCCTTTTAGTCATCTCTCGATTTATTCATTTTTTTAATCTTAACCACTCACCATTCCTTGGTACACTTACGCATATTTTTTTTCTTGACTTCTTGATATATTTTAGGTCGATTTGTGAATGGAAACACCATCGACAAGAACAAAGATAAAGAAGAAATAAACTTATGTCAACCGGATGGGTAAAATTTTTGCGCTTCTCATAATAAATGACTGCAGCAGGACTTAATATTTTTCATGTAGCATATGTATGTGAACGCAAATATATTAGACAAAAAAGGGTATTATGTTGAAAATATTTTATATATTTATGAATTTATTTAAAAATTAATTGCAAGTTACCAAAAATTTAATATTTAGCAATTAATGCAAAAGAGCCGATGAAAGTTATAACGATAATACATTTACATATATGTAAATATATTTATGAGCCATTATTGTGATTGAACAGTCATGCTCATGTATGTGATCTTTAATGGATTGTTACAAAAATATATTTATTTATTTATTTAAATATTGCAATGAATGATAATTAATTATCATTTGTCTCTTTTGAAACATGCAAATTTACATGTTAAAATTGCAAATTTTTGAGCATTTCTGTTATTTAATAATAGTATTTATTACGGTCCAATTTTCCTCTCACTAACCTATCTAATGTTACTCTTTTTTTCTGTCTATGTAAGGAATAGAATAGACAAAGTGAGAATAATATTTTTCTCTTACTCCCTCTTCAAAGGGTTCTTGTCTTCATTGATTTTTTTTTAATCTACAACAAAAAATGAGCAGTATAATTTTTATTTGAATGCAAATCAGGCTCAATTCATTATGCAAGCGAATTAAGTGTATAGAAGAGGATGTTTTATCCTAGAGGCGATGGCGAAGGTACGAACTATTTTGCACCATTAAGCAGATCGTTGAAACGTCTTCAAGAGAGCTACTTTTTACGTGAATCAACCATTAGTTTTCCAACAAATTGTTATTGACACTAAAAAGTCCAAATATTGTTAATGGGGCCATTTTTAAAAAACACTCCACTCTTTCAAAAAAAATTAGGATTACACAAACATATTATTTCACACTACTCAATATTCCTTGATTGTCTCTTCAAACCAGATTAAAAAACTTATTCAACAAGGGAAATCATAAATCATTGTTATTTGGTGATAACTCTTTGAAAAATCTCAGCTTTACAATCGCGAAATACAACTCTTCATTACTACAAGGATCTAATTAATGGCAAGAACAAAGAATTCAAAATGCCCAGTCAAAGAAGATCTTAGAGTAGTGGAGAAGGTATTGCAAAGTTATGGCTTTGGTCTTAATCGAAGGATGTTCTTAGGATGATAAGGGTTTATTGTGTGAGAGCAGGTTGAGTTTTTGTTTTTGTTTGCTGCTTACGATGACATGAGGACGCATAATAAATTTTACTTCGACAGTGACTTACTGGCTATGTTGCTTTTATTCGATTTGATTTTGTCGAACTAGGGAGAAATGGTTTAAATGTCATGAATGGAGCAGCCTTATCGAAATTAATATTTTTTGTCGATATCAGTTTATCGTGTTTGTCATTTTTTTTTGTTTTTTGTTTGAAGATTTAGTAAAAAGTGGGGAACTGTTAATTTTGATAGTGGATTGTCGTACTTTAAATTTTTGTTCAGCGAATTTTTATCCAGATGGATAGTTTTGTTTCGACGGTGTGTTATTTTCTTTTTTGTTCATGTTTTTTGTTATGGTTTGATTTCTCCACAATTAATAGTGTTGATTAATCACTACAAATTGGATTAATGAACAGAAAAGTGGAATTAAGCCTAAATGAGTAACAAGGTAAATTTATCTTTATTCGTTAAGGGGTTACTTTCCATATTGGTATTCCCCTTAACAGTCTTTCTTTTTAAATTAGCCCGCCCCCCTTCCCAGAAATATTTGAAGTGTCAATAACAATGCCAAGAAAATAAATGTTGTAGTACTAAATGGCACATGACTCTTTTTTCAAATGTTTTTGACCATAAATTTAACAAGACCCAATTAGTTTATCATGATTTACCATCAAAAATATCAAGTTCTTTGCATATGGATAAATGTCTACAATGAAAGACGACAGGGCAGAAATAATGTCTTTTAGATTTTTAATCAGTTTGCGAATGTATAACTGAGCTGATTTACTTGATTAAATAATATTTGGATTAATAAGGCTCGTGGTCTCAATGCATTAAGGATGCACACTACATCGCTGTAACCACACAGTGCCATTAATTAATTTAGTTTGTTAAGAATCATAACTAGAATTTATGTTTACTAAATTTCAAATAAATTTAACTAAAATTTAGTGAACATAAAATACATGTTATGATTCTTGATGTACTAAATTAATTAATGGCATTGTGTGGTTACAGTAATGTAGCGTGCATCCCTAATTCATTGTGCATTAAGACCACGAACCTTGATTGATCCAAAATATTATGTCTAACACAATGTATCATTGGTTCAAAGATGTTGATTTATGGACAAGTTCATTAGTCATATAGCTGTATTACATCTAATTCCAAGTTTACCATTGCTAGAGAAATAGCGCATTCCAACGGGAAATTTCCAATGGCCTATTGATTTTGTTAACACTAAATACTAAGTCTATATGTAAGATCCCTTTTTAACCAATATTATAATTTAATTATATTTGTAGACTGATACTTTGGATTGTTATACGAAATTTATTTCCTGCATTTTAGTCATTTTAAGATTTGTAATATATAAGGATATTTTCGATAGTTCATGTTCACACCAAAAAAGTGTAACACTAAAGGTACTGCAACTATTGTTAAAGATAAATAAAGATATTATATATATATATATGCATGTGTGTATGTATATTTGACATCATGTATGGTTGTTTGGAGTTTTATTTCCAAGTTCACACATTTAATTTTTCTTAGTTTTAATTTTTATATGTATTATTAGTAACTAAAGGAAAATTTTGTATTAGAAGTTTATTTGTTATATTCTATTTTTAAGATTTGCTAATATATACAGAGAGGTAGTTTGAATTTATAAAGGATTTTTAAATGTTAGATCCTATTTTTAAGCGATTAAATGTCACATCCTATCTTTACGTGATATTAAAGATGATTTTTTGATGGCTCACGTTGATATCAAAATTATGACACCAAATTTATTGCAACTATTATTAGAGATGAGGTTCATTTTTTCACAGTGGATGAATTCTTTCCAAGATAGGTTTTGCATACATGATATATAGGAGCAATCTTCCAAAGAAGTTTATAAATGTGGGCAAATATGAGGAAAATATTGACAAAAGTTGGAAAATTACGTTGGCACCATGTGATTTTATTTGGGAGTTTTACTCGTTGTTCATGTCTAAATGCATGGTTCCAGTTTGGTACTAGTCATTTGTAGGCTAATAACTTTATGCGTTTTCTTTTAGTAATAGGAAATGGATTCTCTTTTCATAACAGGAAATGGATTTCCCAGTGGACGAATTCTTAACCGGGATGAAATGAGTGCTCTTAGTCAACCTATCGACTATAACCTAAGTATTGGTGTTGCCTCTCCTCGATCTGGGAAACCCACCAGCGAAGTCCATCGAAACGCTCTCTCACTTACGTTGTGGCACATCCAGAGCTGAAGCAATCCATCAGGCTTCCTATCCTCAGCCTTCACTCTCTAACAAGTCATACATTTAGCCACGTAATTTGTCACATCCTTCTTCATACCTATCCAATAAAAGACCCTCCTTATATCTCTATACATCTTATCACCTCTCGGATGAATGGTCATTCAAGAGTGATGAGCCTCCTCTAATATCGATCTCAACAAATCATCAACTCAAGGAACACGTAATCTCCGATCAAGATGTAGTCACCCCCTATTATCCTCAGGATACCTAGCAAAGTGACTAGAGGTTTCTCCTTTACTGAGTCGGTCTATGATATCTGCAAATTGTTGATCCTTGCGCTAACGAGATCTAATGCGCTCTAAGAGAGTATATTGCACCTCCAACGATGCCAACAATCCTGGTGCATAATCCATATATGGTCTAAAATCGACGCTATAAGCTCCAAACTTCTCCACTCTATGAACAATGGACTCAAAGTCATCCTCTGCCTACTCAATGCATCCGCTACTATATTCCCCTTCTCTGGGGTATATGATATCTCAAAGTCATAGGACGCAAGGAACTCCATCCAACGATGATGTCGCAAATTAAGATCGTTTGGCGAAAACAAGTACTTGAGAAACTTATGGTCGGTGTATAGCTCAACCCTCTCTTCTAATAAATACTATCTCCAAGGCATATGCGCAAAAACTATCATCGCTGACTCCAAATCGTGTGTAGGGTAATTCCTCTCATGCACCCTCAGTTGTCTACTCCCGTAACAGATAACCCTACCCCACATGCATAAGCACCACACCTAATCCCGTGCCACAAGCATCCGTGTGCATAAAGAACATCTTCGTACCATCTGAAAGAGTCAATGTTGGAGCTGATGTGAGAGCCATCTTCAACCTCAAGAATGCATCCTTGCAATCTACATCCCAAGTAATTACTAGGTTTTTCTTTGTAAGGTACTTATGCCAAGTTGAGATCCGTGCGAAATCCTTAATAAACATCATATAGTATCCAGCCAAACCTAGAAAGCTCCTCACCTCTGTCGCATTCTTGGGAGCTTTCCAATCTTGTAATCTGGCAACCTTAGCAAGATCCACCGCTATACATCTCTAAAGACAACATTCCCTAAGAACCTCACCTCCTTCCGCCAAAAGTGCACATAGAGAACTTTGCCTTCAACCGATGTGCACGAAGAGTACGGAGGACCTCTCCCAAGTGCAAATCATGCTCGTCCTCGCTCCTCGAGAACACCAAGATATCATTAACAAACACTACCACTAACTGATTTAGGAACTCCCTAAATGTAACAACCCATATTTTGAATAACAAGTTATAACATAAATCAAGGCAGAATTCAATGATAAAATCTGAATCAAGAGAAACGGGCTGTGCCATTGCGTTTGTCTCGGAAAAATACGCGAAATAGAGTCCGAGTTTTCGAAAATCGGAGTCCGTATGACCCAGTTAAGGCCCATGGAAGTTTTCAGAAAAATTCAAATTTAAAAACAGATTTCAAATTCAGTTGGGCAGGGCAGGCGGGAAAAATTTCCGCCACCCCAAGTCGACTGGGGAGTCGACTTGGGAGTCGACACACCACAGGCTGTGTCGACTGCCCAGTCGACACCCCTATCGACTTGGGTGGTCGGCCAGTCTGGCCTGGGTGCACCTGACTTGTTTCTCAAGACATGTTTGGATGCTAGTGACGTGAATTGATGGCCCAGATCTGAATTAGGGTTAATCCTATGGTCTAAACTAACCTAATCTTCTATAAAAGGACCCTAATACCTTGCCTAAATCATCATAAATCAATCCTACAACTAAACTATGCCAAAATGTTTAATCATGGCCTCCACCCTCTTGTCTTAGCCTCCATCTTCATTCATATGAGAGTTCCTAAGCTTGTTTGAGAGTTCCAAAGCTTGATTCAAGGCCAAAGTTCAATATTTCTTCATTAAAACAAGGATCTTTCTTCATATAATCAAAGGAGCTTCTTGGAGCTTGTATTCATTTGGGGTTTTCAGAGTTGCTAGTGGCTTCGTCTCAATCTTATTTATATTTTAAGTCTTCATAGCATTGTAAGCCCTATACTACTCTTAGATTCTAACTATGAAGTTAAATATGACATGTTGCAAGTTTGAGTTTGGGCCTAAGTATGATATGTGCTTTGATTCTAACATGTTATGCATAGATTTATTCTATGCATGTTTGTAAAGCTATCACCTTGACCTTGTGGGCTAAAAGTTATAAGCTTTATGTTGAAATGTTGCATTATGCAACATGAGAACTCTGATAACCTTTACGATAACTTGCATATAATGTTATATGCGAACCTCTAGTCATCATTCTATGTCATCTAGGACCATGTATCACCTATTCGCTAAGTTTGAATGTTATGCATGTTTTGAGGCCTATAATGCAATATGCAAGTTTAAGAACACATTTGCCTCATATGCCACCATGTTTAACTTGTGGCCAACCTTATTACCTTATGCCCTTTTTGTCATGCTTTTGCCAAGTTCCCTCTTTTGATCTATGTTATGTTATGCGAAACGTACATGCGATGGGAATGCGTTGGGTTTGGGTAATATTAATGACATGAAAACATGGTTTTAAAAATATGACATGAACATTGACTTGTGATTATGTTTGTAAACATAATGATGGACATGACACTTAGAAAATATGAATGTGGCCAACTCGAGGTTGGGTTGAGTTTGTAGCATAAATCTACCCGGAACCGACCGGCTTAACTAGTGGCTACAAACAATAGGACCCAATGTGAGTAGTTGGTCATGTTGTGCTTAAACCCGAGGTTTGACTAGGTTGTGGTGTAAAGCTACCCGGACCCGCCCGGCTTAACTAGTAACCACAACAAGGTCTAATGTGAGAGGTTGGGTGCATTAAATTAATTAATGCCACATGATAGGGTTAAGTCACGGACCACTTGAATACTTAACCAACTAAACACGATGGGTTGATAGGGTTAAGTCATGAACCTTGGGTACACTTAACCAACTTGATTGGGTAGGGTTAACCACATTTAACCCATTAGAAACCCTAGTTACGTGGTCCTTTTCACCAGTAACCCTCTTGATTGTATCATGATACCCTAGGGACTAGGCTAGGGTGGGGCACGATTACTGGGCTGACATGTAAGCGACCAAAATGACGGCTGAGTAGGTGCGCCGGTGTAGGTTCACGCGGACTATGGTCGTGCACATATCCGGAATTGAAAAAGCAGACATGGGCACCCGTAGGTTTAGACTGTGCATGCTTGATTTGTGTCCGTGGTTGGCACCCTAGGGTTTGATACACCCGAGGGTGGACCTAGCACAGTTTGACTACACTTCGTGATTGGGCCGTATGACACCGACACCTGACGAGTTAGGCTTTTAGGGAGCCGATCGACTAGACCATGTTGTTGGACCTTGATCTAGGTCATCTCGGGATGTTGGGCCAAGATTGGGCCAAGGGATCTTTTCCTTGTTGATACTTGACATAGATTACTAGTACACACTTGGTGCAACCTAACCTTGTATATGCGATGCCACACTTGATCTATCTTTTCATCATGCCAGTTATCACCCTATGTTTCATCTCTGCTTTACATGACCAGTTAACTTTATTAGTTTTTATACTAATAGTAGATAGGACTTACCAGTCTTTTTGACTGACCCGTTTTCTTTCGCCTCTTTTCTTCCGTTCCCCCCCCCTCCCCCCCCCCCCCCCCCCCCGGGTTTGCAGAGTGGGAACACTGGTACCTAGCTTGATCTTTAGCTGCTTTTCTGGATAGCTCATGTACGGTTTGGACTTGAGCATGCTATGGCTTTATTCTACTTTGGGGATAGTTACTTTATGTTTTTCCAGTTTTCAGTTTATGTTCTAGACTTTGTTTTATGGGAAAATAATGACCAAGTACTTTGATGTAACTTGACTATGGTTTTGAAATGTTAGTTTTATCCGCTGCTTTACTACTCTGTTTTACTTATATGTTCTATCTTGTGATATCTGCATGCATGTTTACCTCATTTAACGCCCCTCCAAAGCCAGTGCCCGTGCAAGAGTGGTACTGGGGGAGGTGGGGTGTTACATTTGGTATCAGAGCATAAGGTTTACAAGATTTGAGCAAAAGGTTTTTTTAAAAAACTTACCTTTTGAAAAACTATTTTCAAAACCAATTAAGTATTTTCCAAGAAAAGTCTAGTTATTTTAAAAGGCTATTCCCCAAAAGCCATTAGCACTATCCTTCGTTTCCTCGTTCTGAATCTATCTTTTTCTTTTTCAGTATGGCTGATCTTAATCTTCCCGAGGGAGTAACCATTCCCGGATGGTTCCGGAGGTACTTGGAAGCTAGGGCCAACGATGTGGGCCCAGCAAACACCCCCATCGTAACTGAGGTCCCTCCTCCTCCTCAGAATCGACAAGCAGATTTTGCTAAGGTTTGCAAGGACTTTAAGGCAATGGGTGGCAAGAATTTTATTGGGACGGAGACTTTTGTGGAGGAAAGAAATTGGTTGAAAGAAACTGAAGATCTCTTCTCCATCTTTGATGTGGAAGACCATAGAAAAGTTCTGTTGCCACCGTGGCTATTGAAAGAAGAAGCTGCTTATTGGTGGGAGGTCACCAATTCTACTAGGCCTATAGAGACTTGGGCCGGCTTTAGGACGAGGTTTGGGCTTAAGTTTCTATCATCTACTGAGGCGAATCTGCAATTGGAGAAGTTTATATCTTTGAAGCAAGGGGACATGACAGTGAGGGAGTATGTGAATAAGTTTAACCAGCTTGCTCGATTCGGTTTGGACATGGTTAATACTCCCCAGAAGAAGGCTTTACGCTTTGCACGAGGGTTGAATGAGCCATTACAAGGTTTAGCCCTGTCTCATATACCCATGGGGGCCACTTTTGAAGGCCTAGTGGACATGGTATTGCTTCAAGGAGATGATAAGAATGGCAAGAAAGAAGTCAAGACTAATGAGAGTCAAACCAAGAAGATGGACTCCAAGTGGGGAGGAAATCAGAGCAATCAGAACAACAAGAACAACAAGAACAACAAGGGCAATAAGGCCAACAACAGCAAGGCAACGGACCCAAGAAAATGCAACTTCTGTGGGATTGTTGGGCACATAGCCAAAGATTGCAGAAAGAAGAAGAGGAAGTTGGGCGAATGCTTTCACTGTGGAGAGCCAGGACACCTTAGCAAGGATTGCCCCAAGAAGTAAGGACAAGGGCACACTCAGTGTGCAGGACCTTCTGGAGGGCAAGTGCATGCTCTCAACACTGCTCCAGTTCAGGACCGAGGTAGTATTTCTGTAGAAAGCCTTGTTTATATTTCTGATTATCCTGTTCGCACCTTATTTGATTCTGGCGCATCGCATAGTTTTATTTCTTCTGATCTTGTTGAAAGTTTGCACCTAAGTACTAGTCTAGTTGAGGATCCCGTTAGTGTTTCAAATCCAATTGGGGGTTCCACCCATTTATCTATGATTTGTGTGGATTTGAAGATTTCTATCTTGACCGTAGAATTCACGTGTAATGCTTATGTTCTCGGGTTCACGGGATATGGGTTGATTTTGGGCATGGATTGGTTGTCCAGTTATGGAGCCATTCTCGATTGTGAGCATAGGGTGGTGAGGCTCATGACTCGCCTCGGTAATACCCTCGAAATTTCTTGTAACCCTAGAGATCCCGTCATGTTATGTTATCTTGAATCTCTTGACTTGTCCATCAATGATCTGCAATCTGTAAGGGTGGTCCGAGACTATCCTGATGTCTTTGAAGAGGTTAAGGGGTTACCCCCCAAACGAGAGATAGATTTCCGTATTTATCTTGTTGATAATGCCAAGCCAGTTTCATTGCCCGTTAGGCACATGGCCCCACCAGAAAGAAGGGAGCTCAGTAAGCAAATCAAGGAGTTGCTTGAGAAGAATTTTATTAGGCGAAGCATTTCTGAATGGGGTGCTCATGTGGTATTCGCTACTAAGGCGGATGGTTCGCTTCGTCTATGTGTTGATTATTGAGAGTTGAACAAGCTGACAAAGAAGAATAGGCACCCATTACCAAGGATCGATGATCTCTTTGACCAGCTTGTCGGTGCTTCTGTTTTCTCTCAACTCGATCTAGCCACCGGATTCCATCAGCTTAGAGTGGCTAAGGATAGTATTGATAAGACTGCGTTTAGGACTCCAGATGGATTCTTTGAATGGCTTGTCACGCCGTTCGGTTTGACTAATGCACCCGCCTACTTCGTAGATTTAATGAGTAGGGTGTTCAGGGAGTTCCTTAACAAGTCTGTGGTTGTCTTCGTGGATGATATTCTGATCTTCTCAAAGGATGAGGAAGAACATGCTAGACATCTCAAGGAAGTGATGGATACGCTTAGAGCTCATCAGTTGAAAGCCAAGTTCTCCAAATGCCATTTCTGGAGAAGGGAAGTTCGGTTTCTTGGACATATAGTTTCTAAGCAAGGCATAGCGGTAGATCCCGCGAAAGTGGTTGCAGTTCAAGACTACAAGACTCCTAGGAATGCAACTGAAGTAAGAAGCTTCCTCGTTCTGGCGGGCTACTATAGGAAATTCATCAGGGACTTCGCTAAGATTTCATCCCCTCTCACTAAGTTGACGAAGAAGAACTTAGTTTTTGCATGGGACTTAGAGTGTGAGCTTGCTTTTCAAACGCTCAAGAGGGCCCTTACCACAGCTCCAGTTTTGGCATTACCTGATGGCGGTAAGATGTTTACCGTGTACACCGATGCATGTGGCACGGGTTTAGGTGCTGTTCTGATGCAGGAAGGGAGAGTGATATGTTATGGGGGTAGGCAACTTAAAGTTCATGAGAAGAACTATCCCACTCATGATTTGGAGTTGGCAGGGATCGTCTTTGCACTCAAATCCTGGCGCCACTACCTTCTAGGCGAAAGGTTTGAGTTATATACTGATCATAAGTCGCTCAAGTACCTCTTCTCGTAGAAAGATCTGAATCTAAGGCAGCAAAGGTGGATGGAATTCTTGGCATCTTATGACTTCGAGATAGCTTATACCCCTGGCAAGGGTAATGTTGTGGCTGATGCGTTAAGCAGAAGCAGGTTGACTTTGAGTCCCTTGTTTGTTGAGATGAGGAGCCTAGAGTTCTTGGCAACCTTTGATTTCACAGCAGCTGTTGAGTCAATGACGGGTTCTTTAGCATCCCTTAAGCTTAGACCTATGCTTCTTGATCAAGTTGGGGCTTCACAGAAGGAAGATCCACAGATAGTCGAGGTCATGGACAAATTGATTCGTGGTGAGACGTCTAGTCACCTTGCTAGATATACTATTGATGACAAGGGTAGGCTAAGGCGTGATGGAAGGCTATGCGTTCCACAAGTAGGAGACTTGGCGCATAAAATTCTCGAAGAAGCACATCACTCGAAGATGACTATACATCCCAGAGGAGATAAGATGTATAGGGATATGAAGCGCATTTTCTTTTGGGCTGGAATGAAGAAAGATGTGGCAGAGTATGTTTCAAAGTGCATGGTGTGCCAACAAGTGAAAGCCGAGTCGAAGAAACCTGGTGGGCTATTACATCCATTGGAGGTCCCGCAATGGAAGTGGGAAAGTATTTCTATGGATTTTGTGGATGGATTGCCTAGGTCAAGGAAAGGGAATACGAGCATATAGGTCATAGTAGACAGACTTACAAAGAGTGCTCATTTCATTCCAGTGAAGAGCAAGAGGACCGCATAACGGCTAGCATCTATTTATCTCCGAGAGATAGTGCGGTTGCATGGAGTTCCTTCTAACATAGTTAGCGATCGTGACCCAATTTTCACTAGCCAGTTCTGGAATAGTTTGCAAGAAGCAATGGGTACGCGATTGAATTTAAGTGCAGCCTATCACCCCCAGACGGATGGCCAAACCGAAAGGGTGAATAGAGTGCTAGAAAATCTTTTGAGGCTTTGTGTTCTTGACTTTGGTGGTACTTGGGAAGACCACCTTCCTCTTGTAGAGTTTGCTTATAATAATAGCTACCAAGCTAGCATAGGGATGGCACCATTTGAAGCTCTGTATGGGAGGCCGTGTAGGTCACCATCTTGTTGGTGGGAGACAACGGATAGGCTTATACTTGGGCCCGATATGATACGGGACACATCCGAGAAAGTTGAATTAGTGAGAAGACGGATGAAAGCGGCCCAAGACAGACAGAAATCCTATGCTGACAAGCGAAGGACAGATTTGGAATTCGAAGTTGGGGATACGGTTTTCGTGAAGGTTTCTCCTTTGCGTAATGTGGTACGTTTTGGAGCAGTTGGGAAGCTGGCACCAAGGTTCGTAGGACCCTTCCCTATCATAGAGAGAATTGGAAAGATGGCTTATAAGGTGGAATTACCCGAGAAGCTAGCCGGAGTGCATAATGTCTTTCATGTCTCGCATCTCCGAAAGTGCCTACATGAGTCCGCTGGGGTAGTTGAACCAAGCATTCTTGAAGACGTGGAAGTAGAGAAAGAGGCAACCCTGAGGAGAGCTCCGATTCGTATCTTGGGAACGGAGATCAAGAAGCTAAGAAATCAAGAAGTCAAATTGGTGAAAGTTCAGTGGAGTGAAGCCGAAGAGGATGCAACTTGGGAAACCGAGGAGAAGATGCGTGGGCTTTATCCATTTCTTTTTTAGGGTACATTCTCGACCTCTTTTCCTTATTAACATATCTTCCTTTTTGCTATCCATGTTTATCCTGTTTATCTTGTTATCTCGTTAACCTTGTCATGAGAACCTTAGGTAGAAACCCTTTGGATGAAACATGTATTTGAAACATGTTATGCTTGATGTTTGCAAGTGGTTGCAAGTGTTTGCAAGTGGATACTCGTGGATGCATGATACACATTAGGCACTAAGATCGACTCACACACTTTCATATTGCATATGCATGAGTGCTTATACTTATTCATGGATGAAGCTTGTTATGCTATCACGTGGATGTTGCATATGGATGAATGTTATGTGCACTCATGTAGAGATTATAAATTATGTTAGGATTTTGCATACATATGGACTCATTTCACTAACATACTTTGCATTAAGGGGGTTTACTGAATCAGTAACCGCATGATTTTCGCATTAGATAAGTGCATATACACACACCTTTGCATATAATCATACAGCATTTAGAATTTGTTAAGCACATTGACTGCACGTGGATGATGTTTTGAGTAGATGGATGATGGATGGTAGGATACGTTCTTCCTAACTTAGAGATTTCGGGGACGAAATCCTTTAAGGTGGGGAGGATGTAACAACCCATATTTTGAATAACAAGTTATAACATAAATCAAGGCAGAATTTAATGATAAAATCTGAATCAAGGGAAACGGGCTGTGCCATTGCGTTAGTCTCGGAAAAATACGCGAAATAGAGTCTGAGTTTTCGAAAATCGGAGTCCGTATGACCCGGTTAAGTCCCATGGAAGTTTTCAGAAAAATTCAAATTTAAAAACAGATTTCAAATTCAGTTGGACAGGGCAGGCGGGAAAAATTCCTGCCACCCCAAGTCGACTGGGGAGTCGACTTGGGAGTCGACACACCCCAGGCTGTGTCGACTGCCCAGTCGACACCCCTGTCGACTTGGGTGGTCGGCCAGTCTGGCCTGGGTGCACCTGACTTGTTTCTCAAGACATGTTTGGAGGCTAGTGACGTGAATTGATGGCCCAGATCTGAATTATGGTTAATCCTATGGTCTAAACTAACCTAATCTTCTATAAAAGGACCCTAATACCTAGCCTAAATCATCATAAATCAATCCTACAACTAAACTATGCCAAAATGTTTAATCATGGCCCCCACTCTCTTGTCTTAGCCTCCATCTTCATTCATATGAGAGTTCCTAAGCTTGTTTGAGAGTTCCAAAGCTTGATTCAAGGCCAAAGTTCAATCTTTCTTCATTAAAACAAGGATCTTTCTTCATATAATCAAAGGAGCTTCTTGAAGCTTGTATTCATTTGGGGTTTTCAGAGTTGCTAGTGGCTTCGTCTCAATCTTATTTATATTTTAAGTCTTCATAGCATTGTAAGCCCTATACTACTCTTAGATTCTAACTATGAAGTTAAATATGACATGTTGCAAGTTTGAGTTTGGGCCTAAGTATGATATGTGCTTTGATTCTAACATGTTATGCATAGATTTATTCTATGCATGTTTGTAAAGCTATCACCTTGACCTTGTGGGCTAAAAGCTATAAGCTTTATGTTGAAATGTTGCATTATGCAACATGAGAACTCTCATAACCTTTATGATAACTTGCATATAATGTTATATGCGAACCTCTAGTCATCATTCTATGTCATCTAGGACCATGTATCACCTATTCGCTAAGTTTGAATGTTATGCATGTTTTGAGGCCTATAATGTAATATGCAAGTTTAAGAACACATTTGCCTCATATGCCACCATGTTTAACTTGTGGCCAACCTTATTACCTTATGCCCTTTTTGTCATGCTTTTGCCAAGTTCCCTCTTTTGATCTATGTTATGTTATGCGAAACGTACATGCGATGGGAATGCGTTGGGTTTGGGTAATATTAATGACATGAAAACATGTTTTTAAAAATATGACATGAACATTGACTTGTGATTATGTTTGTAAACATAATGATGGACATGACACTTAGAAAATATGAGTGTGGCCAACTCGAGGTTGGGTTGAGTTTGTAGCATAAATCTACCCGGAACCGACCGGCTTAACCAGTGGCTACAAACAATAGGACCCAATGTGAGTAGTTGGTCATGTTGTGCTTAAACCCGTGGTTAGACTAGGTTGTGGTGTAAAGCTACCCGGACCCGCCCGGCTTAACTAGTAACCACAACAAGGTCTAATGTGAGAGGTTGGGTGCATTAAATTAATTAATGCCACATGATAGGGTTAAGTCATGGACCACTTGAATACTTAACCAACTAAACACGATGGGTTGATAGGGTTAAGTCATGAACCTTGGGTACACTTAACCAACTTGATTGGGTAGGGTTAACCACATTTAACCCGTTAGAAACCCTAGTTACGTGGTCCTTTTCACCAGTAACCCTCTTGATTGTATCATGATACCCTAGGGACTAGGCTAGGTTGGGGCACGATTACTGGGCTGACATGTAAGCGACCAAAACGACGGCTGAGTAGGTGCGCCGGTGTAGGTTCAGGCGGACTATGGTAGTGCACATAGTCCGGAATTGAAAAAGCAGACACGGGCACCCGTAGGTTTAGACTGTGCATGCTTGATTTGTGTCTGTGGTTGGCACCCTAGGGTTTGATACACCCTAGGGTGGACCTAGCACAGTTTGACTACACTTCGTGATTGGGCCGTATGACACCGACACTTGACGAGTTAGGCTTTTAGGGAGCCGATCGACTAGACCGTGTTGTTGGACCTTGATCTAGGTCATCTCGGGATGTTAGGCCAAGATTGGGCCAAGGGATCTTTTCCTTGTTGATACTTGACATAGATTACTAGTACACACTTGGTGCAACCTAACCTTGTATATGCGATGCCACACTTGATCTATCTTTTCATCATGCCAGTTATCACCCTATGTTTCATCTCTGCTTTACATGACCAGTTAACTTTATTAGTTTTTATACTAATAGTAGATAGGACTTACCAGTCTTTTTGACTGACCCGTTTTCTTTCGCCTCTTTTCTTCCGTCCCCCCCCCCCCCCCCAGGTTTGCAGGGTGGGAACACTGGTACCTAGCTGGATCTTTAGCTGCTTTTCTGGATAGCTCATGTACGGTTTGGACTTCAGCATGCTATGGCTTTATTCTACTTTGGGGATTGTTACTTTATGTTTTTCCAGTTTTCAGTTTATGTTCTAGACTTTGTTTTGTGGGAAAATAATGACCAAGTACTTTGATGTAACTTGACTATGGTTTTGAAATGTTAGTTTTATCCACTGCTTTACTACTCTGTTTTACTTATATGTTCTGTCTTGTGATATCTGCATGCATTTTTACCTCGTTTAACGTCCCTCCAAAGCTAGTGCCCTTGCAAGAGTGGTACTGGGGGAGGTGGGGTGTTACACTAAATACCCCGCTCATCAAATCCACAAAATATGTCGTGGCATTGGTTAGCCTAAAGGGCATAACCATCCACTCAAAGAATCCACCAGGAGTACTAAAGGCTGACTTATCTATGTTATCATTCGCCATCTTAAGCTGATGAAAACCTAAAGCCAAATCCAGTTGTGAGAAAACAGATTCGTCTACCAACTGATTGAACAAGTCATCTATCTAAGGGATTGGGTGTCTATTCTTCGTTATGAGTTTGTTCTATTCTCTGTAATCCACACATAGATGAAGAGAGTTGCCTGCCTTAGTAGCGAAGACGACTGGTGCTCCCCACTGAAAAATACTCCGTTTAATAAATCCTTTCCTGAACAACTCACTCACCTGATTACTAAGCTCTCTCCTCTCCCTCATAGCCATATGGCATACTGGCAATGCAACATGTTAGCATTATCCACCAAGTATATCTGGAAATCAATCTCGTGCCTAGGAGGTAGCCCTCCCACCTCCACAAATACGTCCAGAAAGTCTCTAACTATGGGCACCAAACTGAGATCGTCTAAAGAAGCATCTAGGGAATCTAAGAAACTGAGCGTAATTGACCCTCGTAGGTCGTAAGAAATCTCGAGAGTCCTACCATGGCACATCAAAAGCCTCACAACCTTCCTCTCATAGTCAAGGATGGCACCGTACATGGTCAACCAATCCATCCCTAGAATAAGCCTATAACCAATGAAACCGAGTAAATATGCATCACAATCAAACTAGATGCTAAGAATCGAAATCCTCAAACCCCTACACATCAAAGATAGGTGGGTCATACCACCTATGGGTTTTGAGACAATTACTGGATTAGAAACTATAGAGGTATCTAGGTGCAGACTATCAATAACAAAACTGGATATGAAAGAATGAGAAGCACTAGAATCAAACAAGGTCCAGATAGAGAAGTCGAAAAGAGAAATCAGACCTTCTATGGTGACCTTCCTACCTATATCCTGACCGCTACCACCAGATTGAGCTGCCTCAAGCGCAAGAACCCATGCTCTGGATGAACTTGCTCCTTATCCCTGCCTATTAGGGAATTGTCTCCTATAATGTCCCATATGTCCAAACTGAAAGCAAGCATCCTTCCTAGTTGTCTTCTTGTAATCTCTGACGAAGTGCCCTATCATACCTCACCCATGACACTTCACTTCCTTCTTGCTTTGTGCTATGTCTGGCTTCTCTCCCTTTTTCTTTCCAACTTTCTTGGGTCACCACCTTTTCTTTTCAAAACTTGTAACAACCCGAATTTTAATAACATGTTGAAACCATAAATCAAGGCAGAATTAAATTTTAAAACAAGAATCAAGGGAAACGGGTTGCTCCATTGCGTTCGTCTCAAAATTCTGCTTGGAAATGAGTTCGAGTTTTCGATAAATGGAGTCCGTATGAGGGAGATTGTAACACCCCACCTCCGCTAGGGTCACTCTTTTGGGGGCACTAGCTTCTGGGGGGCGTTAGAACGGGGTAAGCATGCATAATGTTATATCAAGGCAGAACAGGAACATAAATATATATATGTAAAACAGAGTAAGTGAGAATAAAACAGCGGAATATCTCAAACCATCTCAAAACAAGTCTAGTACATCATAAAGTCATCTGCCAAAATAAATATGTCTAGTACAACATAAACGGAAATACTGAAATACATAGTGCTATCCCCAAAAATAAAAGTGATAATCCATAGCGAGCTCAATATCCAGACATACATGAGCTATCCAGCGAACAAGCAAGCGATCAAAGCTAAGCACCACTGTTCCCTCCCTGAGAACCTGGGGGGGGGGGGGACGGAAGAAAAGAAGCGAAAGAAAACAGGTCAGTCAAAAAGACTGGTAAGCCCTACTATGATCAGTCTATAAACTAATAAAGCTAACATCATGATGGAAACTGAGATGAATATACTGACAATAGATAAAGGTGTCATCACATAAGAAGATTAAGCTTTGCACCACAGTGTACTAGCAACCTAACATGACAGGTATTGATCCCTCAGCCCAAACTTTGGCCCAATAGCATGAGGTGACCTTAATGCAAGGTCCAGCCCAACGGTCTAGTCGATCGGCTCCCTATAAACCTAACACGTCAAGTGTTGGTGTCCATACGGCCCACATATGGTTGTAGTCAGACTGTGCTGGGTCCACCTTTGGGTGTATCAAGCCCTCGAGTGTCAACCCCAGACACCTAAGCAATAATGCACAGTCTAAACCTACTGGTGCCCGTGCCTCGAGTTTGTCCAACACCGAACTACGTGCACGTCCGTAGCCCGTCTGGACCCGCACCGCTGTACCACTCAGCCGTCGCTTTGGTCGCTTACATCAGTCCAGTAATCGTGCCCCGCCCTAGCCTAGTCTCTAGGGTTGTAAATGATACCAAACTGGGATTACTGCTGGAACAGACCACGTTGCTAGAGTTTTCTAAGAGGGTTAAGTGTGGTTTAACCCCTCACTAATCATGGATTAAATTAGCTAAGTGTAACCAATAGTTCACCACTTAACCCCATTTAATCCCTCGTATCCCCAAATTGGTTAAGTATTAGTGGGCCATGACTTAACCCTAATCATGAGGCATTAATTTAATTGTACCTTAACCTCTCACATTAGACTTTGTTGCGGTTACTAGTTAAGCCGAGCGGGTCCGGGTAGCTTTACACCACAACTTGGTCTAACCTCGGGTCCCAGGTACACATGACCAACTTCTCACATTGGGTCCTATTGTTTGTAGCAACTAGTTAAGCCAGTCGGTTCCGGGTAGGTTTACGCTACAAACTCAACCCAACCTCGAGTTGGCCACACATGTTTTCTAAGTGTCATGTCCACTTTATTTCAAACCATAATTACAAGTTTAACTTGGGTAGACCTAACTTAATAGGTAAATTCACAAGGGGTAGACCTAACTTAATAGGTAAATTCCCAATCTTATATTTTCATGTATTTTAAGTTTCACCCAAAACCCCCCAACGTCATTCTATCGCTTACATATTCGTCATAACGCATAAAGGATAGAAAGAGGGAACTTGGCACAACATACATGACACATCTTACATATCATAATAAGCATGCATAACATGTTGGACTTGCATAACTTAGCATAGTGAACTTGCATAACTTGTTAAACTTGCAAATCATAGCATAGTGAACTTGCATAAACATGCATAACTTGTTAAACTTGTAAATCATGACATAGTGAACATGCATAAACATGCATAACTTGTTAAACTTGCAAATCATGGCATAGTGAACATGCATAACTTATCAAACATGTGTAACATGGCATAGTGAACTCGCATAAGTATGCATAACTCATTAAACATGCATAACATAGCATAGTGAACTCGCATAAGCATGCATAACTTATTAAACATGCATAACATAGCATAGTGAACTCGCATAAGCATGCACTACTTATTAAACATACAAAAATCCCAACTTTCATCACATATTAACTTTAGAGTTTCTAAAATGAAGGTAAGAGGGCTTACTACTATTATGAAGACACAATTCTACTAATAAAGATTGAGAAGCCCTTTTATGCAAGCAAATAAAACCCCAAAACAAGCTCCAATTAACAAAAATCCCAAAAACTCTAGCTTAGCAAAGAAAGCTTGCAACTTGATGATGTATGCAAGCTAATGATCATTCATACAACTTAGAAAAGCTTGTATGAACATCAAAATCTTAATAGAAATGATTTTTGAAGGGGATGGAGGCTAGGGTTCTTAGGTGGAGGCCATTTGAGATTTCAATTTGACATAGTTTGGTTGCTAGATTGAATAATGAGGCTTTAGGGTAGGATTAGGGGCTTATTTATAGAAGATTAGAGTGTTTTTAGCCCTAGGATTAACACTAGGTTAGTTTAGGCCCGTCAGATTTAGGAATTCTCTAGAACCAAGCCACAAGACCAAGCCCAAATCAAAATGGTGCGCCAGGCAAAACTGCCTGGCCACCCCGTGTCGACAGGGCTGTCGACAGGGCAGTCGACACCCTAGGACCCCTGTCGACATGCCTGTCGACATGGGGGCCCTGGCGGGAATTTTCCCGCCTGACACCAATTAGCCCCAATCCTTGTTTTTAATTTGAAATTTAAATCTGTTTTTAGCATAGAAATTTCTGAAAACTTCAATGGGCCTTAACTGGGTCATACGGACTCCGATTTCCGAAAACTCGGACTCTATTTCGCGTATTTTTCCGAGACGAACGCAATGGCATAGCCCGTTTCCCTTGATTCAGATTTTAGAATTTAATTCTGCCTCGATTTATGTTATAACAGGTTATTGAAAATACGGGTTGTTACATTCTCCCCTCCTTAAAGGATTTCGTCCCCGAAATCTTCAAGTTAGGAAGAACGTATCCTACCATCCAATCATCCATCTACTCAAAGCATCATCCACGAGCAATCATTGTCCTTAAAAGATTCTAAATGCTGTATGAACATATGCAAAAGTGTGTGTATATGTACTTATCTAATGCAAAGATCAATGCAAAATATGTTAGTGAAATGTATCCATATGTATGCAAATCCCTAACATAATGTATAATATCTACATGCGTGCTCAATGATACATCCATATGCAACATCCATGTGATTGCATACAAATTTCATCCAAGAATAAGCATAAACACTCATGCACATGCAATATGAGGAGTGTGTGAGCCGATCTAGTGCCTAATGTGTATCATGCATCCACGAGTAACCACTTGCAAACACTTGCAACCACTTGCAACCATCAAACATAACATGTCTCAAGCACATGTTTCATCCAAAGGGTTTCTATCTAAGGTTCTCATGACAAGATTAGCACGATAACTAGATAAACATGGATAGCAAAGAGAAAGATATGCTAAATAAAGGAAAGAGATTGAGAGTGTACCCTCAAAAAGGAATGGATAAAGCCCACGCATCTTCTCCTCGGTTTCCCAAGTTGCGTCTTCTTCGGCTTCACCCCATTGGACCTTTACCAGCCTAACCTCTCGATTCCTTAGCTTCTTGGTCTCCGTCCCCAAGATACGAATCGGAGCTCTCCTCAAAGTTGCTTCTTTCTCTACTTCCACGTCTTCAAGAATGCTAGGTTCAACCACCTCAGCGGACTCATGTAGGCACTTTCGGAGATGCGAGACATGAAAGACATTATGCACTATGGACAACTTCTCGGGCAATTGCACTTTATAAGCCATCTTCCCAATTCTCTCTATGATAGGGAAGGGCCCAACAAATCTCGGTGCCAACTTCCCAACAGCTCCAAATCGGACCACATTCCGCAAAGGAGAAACCTTTACGAAAACCAGTCCCCAACCTCAAACTCCAAATCGGATCTCCGCTTATCAGCATAGGATTTCTGTCGGTCTTGGGCCGCCTTCATCCGTCTTCTAATCAACTCGATGTAACAACCCGAAAATCTGGGCCAGTTTAAAATTTTTATTTTGGCAATTTTAGCGAATTTTGAATATTTAAAATGAATTATATTAAATAAAATCGACGAGAAATTTAATTTGAATATAATTCGAACGTATATATTATATACGCCGTCGTTAGAATATAAATATTTATATATATAATTATAAATAGAATTGAAAATGGCGCGGTAGTTCGATAATTCGATTTCAAACTTCAATTGAGCATACCGGGTGCAAAACAATCCGGATTTTAGTGAAACCAAAAACATTAGGATCTAATTGAGAATATCTTTCCAACGAATCCGAAAAATCAAGATTTCATAGCGGGAATCAAAAGATATGTCTAGTTGAAAATTCTCAATAGTCGCTATGGAATTCAGGCCCTTAAAAATGGGAATTTTGCAAATGACCTCGGATTTCGACGAAACCAGTTTTGTTGGATCCGCAGTGTCAAGTTATTGCTAGATTCCAAATTTCATAATTTTTTGAATCAATATGTGAGCGTGGCGAAGGAAACCGCGTTTGACTAGTTTTAGTTGATTTTAATCGACTGGAAATTGGCCATTTTTCAAACGGTCTCAGAATTCGACGAAATTAGTTTTGTTAAGACCGTATCGTCAATACGAAGCTAGAAAATATTTTTCTGGAATTTTTTTAAAGTTCGTATGTGACCCCGGTAATTTGAAATGTACGTTTAAAATTCAATATAGTGATTTAAATGTAAATTTGATGAAAACTGATCGAAACGATCGAATCAACCTACGTTACATATCCCATTGTGTTCGGAATGGGGGTAATACCCTAGGGGCGACAGTCGTTGGAGTTGGTTTGGAGTTCAGACCGACTAACAAGTAATTCATGGATTAAATAATAATATTATTAAATATAAAAGGGTATAAAACCCTAAGGTCAACCCTATTCTTCATTAAAGGCGTGGTCAACTTTCTTTACAGCGCCTCTACCCTTTCACAAAACCAACGAACGGTATTTCACCTCCTTCCCGATCGATTTTCTCCTAACTCATGAATTAATTTCAAAACACAAAATGGAAGAACCGAAGAGCTTGACAATATCTGTTTATCCAACGGCTGGGATCATCCCTAGCTCCATCAATCGTGAGGAATCGGGTCTCAAGCCCGTTGGCTTCGTGGCGATTTCCAGTACAGACGAGGACTTCGAAGTGGCTGGCGTGCAGGCCAGGAGGAGAGGACGTCGAGGGCTAAGCGACGGTGACTGGTGATTGGATTCTGGTGGGGGTTGGCGTGAGTAACGACGAGCCCTAGGGGCGCAGTGATGGGTCCAAGCGGGTTCAGAAGACTGAGCGAGGAAGAAGCCTTTTTGACTGTGAGTGTATCCTTGATTTTTCTTTTCCATTTTTAATAGTATGACAGTGAAATAAAAATGAGATTTTCATGAAGTAAAGCATTGTGAAAAAAACATTGGTTAGAAAAATAAAAGAAGCAGAATTTTTAATAATATAAATACATTATTTAAATGATTTTTTTTATTATTATTATTATGAAATTGTTTTTAAATGTGTTTTTGAAAACAAAATATCATTGTTTTAAAATTATAAATGTACATTATTTTTAAAAGTAGAAAAATTTACTTTGTTTTAAAGTAGAAAAATATACTTTGTTTTTAAAGTAGTAAAACATACATTGTTTTTGAAAAATATAAGATTTTGTTTTTGTAAATAACATTGATTTCAAAATGAAATATTCAAAATAAATACGATGAAATTTTATTTTTAGTTTATAAAAATAAAATAGCGAAGTAAAAATTCGATTTTTACATATGTAGAGAATGCGGGCAACGAAGGTGACGAAGATGCGATAGCGATGAAGATTTCTATCAATGAAGTGCCGTGGAGCTAGGATAGCTATATGTGAGAATTTCTCACTCTTCAATTTATTTTCTAGTTATATATATATACTAGGATGCAGACGGTGTTTAGTAGCACCCGACACAATCGTCCACAGACCATGGACTTGTTTGTTTGGTTGCATAAATTAATTTGATGACTTGATTTGAATTGGTTGTTTGGTGATTTTGATTGATGTGTGAATGGCGTGGGCCTTCACTAGACCGGGGATAAGGCTAGGCCTCGTCCCGTTTCTAGTATCGTGTCGTTATGCCGCCGAAATTTTCTAAAATAAGTTAGAAAAATAAAAATATCATTTTATTTAAAGAATGAACTGAATAGAAATTCATATGTTGGAATAAAATGTTTTATCGTTAAAAATATAATTTTTAACGTGAATGTGAATAAATAAATATTCATTTACAAACTAGACGGTTTGTTTATGTACACCTATTTGAAGGACATTGATTGGGTCGATAAATTTTACACATCGCCCAACTGCACAAATAAAATCTGTGTTTGATTGTTTGAAACCCCACACGGGTGTTGGGATGAAATTTGAAGTTCACTCATCCTGACTGATTAAATATGTCGATCGATTGATTGACAGGCTGTTATAAGCGTTAGATATCTATATTTGATGCTTATACAGTGTAGTGCACTTTGGTTGATGGTTGATTATTTTCAATGCTATTATATGTGTGTAATGTATGAAAATCCATATAATTAACATTATATGGTGATTGATTGGGCCTCATTCCAATTTAGAAAATAAAGAATAATATAAAATAAAGGTTCATGTGTTGACAGTACTCCACCATTGAGATTGGTCATGTGTTGAACGAAATATTTTGATAATAACAACTATTTTGAAAAAGAAATATTTGAAATAGAATATTTGAAAATAGAAATTTATGAAGCCGTGTTGATTAGTTTGACGCCATTTTGACGTGAACGATATTTATATCGATTTTAAACGATTTCGAAATGAATTGAATTGAAAACGATTTCGAAATGAATTGAATTGAAAACGATTTCGAAATGAATTGAATTGAAAACGATTTCGAAATGAATTGAATTGAAAACGATTTCGAAATGAATTGAATTGAAAATGATTTCGAAATGAATTGAATTGAAAACGATTTCGAAATGAATTGAATTGAAAACGGTTTCGAAATAAATTGAATTGAAAACGAATTCAAATTGAATTGAAAACGAATTGAAATGAATTCAAATTGAATTGAAATTTGAATTGAATAGAAATGAATTTTAAAACGAATTTATAAAGAAGAATTCAATTTTGATTTGAATTGAAAAGGAAGTTGAAATTGCTTTTGAAACGAATTTAAAACTATTTATATAATTCGTTTTAAATAGAAATCGACGAAATATATATTATATATATTATATATATAATATAATAGCCTGAATAGAACGCGCCGCGCCGCGGCAGTTCGCGAATTTCGACCATTTATTTCAAACGGACATTACGGGAGATCCGACCGTCGGATTCTCCTAAAACCGGAACCGTTGGGTTCGTATCGAAAAGAGATTTCTAACGAATATTATAAATTTGAAATCTAACGGTTGGATTTGGAGATACGTCCAAATCAAATTTGAAAAAGGTCGTTGTAAGTGCAGTTCGATGGCCATTGATGGAAATCGACTGTACGGGCCTTGATAAAATTATTAAAAATAGTAATAATTTATGTAAAATCATAAGAAATGATTTAGAAAGGATTGGGATGAAATACTCCATATTTGAAAAGATAAAAATAGATTTTTATCGAAATGAACTAGTTTTGAACTAGAATTATAATTCTATTTATTTTTAAATAAATAAATTGAATTTGAAATGGTTTTGAAAATAACCAAAATTTCCAATGATTGCATTGGAATGGATTTGAATCGAAATTGTCTTCGGAATATTTCGATGTTGGATTTCCTGATTATACAAATGTTGCTATGGAAATTTGAAAGATATATATATATATATATATCGTTATTTCCAATGCGATATTTGTTAGTCGTAGAATTTGATATTGAATATAAGCCGGTATATTTTCTGTTCAGAGACTTGTATTGAATATCAAATGTGATTTGGGTTTGTCGTGAATGGTGTCTTCACTAACACTGTTCTTGAACCCAGTTGAGAAAAGATTAAATCTTTTTGTTTAGATTTAACGAAGTGTACCAATTAAATAATATTTAATTGGAATTGAATCGATATTGATTTTTGGGTTTATCGTGAACAGTGTTTTAAATAACACTCGTTCTTTAACCCGATAATTAATGAATGTGATTTTGGGTTTATCGTGAACTGTGTTTTAAATGACACTGATTCTTTAACCTAGTCGAAGATTAAAACTAAGTGGAGTTTTAATGAATCTTTAATTAGATTGAAATGATCGAAAATGGAGTATCACCAGTTTTGCTCCAGGCGATAGTGAAATCTTTAATTAGATTTGAACGTGAAATGGTAATTGAATTTACCGATAACACTATGGTGTTAGATATGAAGTATTACCAGTTTTACTTCATGGGATGAATAGGTTGGGATGGGGAAATTAAAATAAATAATTACTTCGGTAAGGTTCGCTAATCCCGACTAGTTTGAATTGAGATTCAAAAATAGAATAAAGAATAAATTCAAGGAATTTCTCGTGGATAAAATTAATGGGAACCTTTCCCTATGAATGTGAAATTTAGAAACTAACTGTCGGTTAGCCAAGCAGAATGGTTTTCTGAATATTGATCTGATGTTGGTTTCGGCCTTCGGGGTTAATATTTGGGGAATTATTCTCTTGATTAATTTACGGTTAGTGACTAATGAATTGGAATGAGGCGTATGTTGTGTTTGTGTAACACTTATTTAAAATATACGCGAGTTATTCGGAAAGACCGGGTTTATCCCATTCTGAATAACTGATATGACGAGAAGTCGAGATGAAGACGGTGGTCGAAGATCGGAAGTCTTCACGTTGTTTGGGTGATTACTAATGATCTTGATTGGGCTGTACACCCAAGAAGATGGAAACAGTTGGTGATCGTCCAGACGTACTTGGAGATCGATGGATATGCGGGGTACTAGGTGCCCCCGGTTTCGTTCAGACCCAGAACGGACTTGTGAATGGACTGTGTGCCTGACATTGGATTTTAGTCTGTGTGATTGATCTCTATTAAATATATATCTGTTTGGCGGCGGAGAATTTATTCTCTTGCTTAACGCCCTTCTCTGAGACGTACAAGCTCAGGGGTTATATATTG
This sequence comes from Allium sativum, assembly GCA_030737875.1. Taxonomy (NCBI): domain Eukaryota; kingdom Viridiplantae; phylum Streptophyta; class Magnoliopsida; order Asparagales; family Amaryllidaceae; genus Allium; species Allium sativum. The sequence continues at coordinate 579,178,049 of CM060909.1, read as the reverse complement.
ATGGATATCAAACGCATGGAGTGAATTGCCTGTGTGGCATGCCTAAGTGGCAATTGATCGAGGCTTCTGTTGAAAAGCAAAGTCTTGTGGTGATGATCAAAGCAAGGCCTTTGTGGCGTAGCTTTGTGTAACGTTTACTTCGCGTGTTTCACACCCGGTATGAACCAAAAACGGGAGAGGACCTCAGGGAGGGCATGCGTTTCTTTCTAGTTAGAAGTGGCGTCAGTGGTTTTACACGCCCTGACGAGTTTGACTTATGTGGTTGTTGCTGTTGCGAGGCGCCTCGGATTGATCGGTCGTTCTCGAACCGATGGAGTCATTTAGTTGGCTCATTTATGCCCCAAAGGGCGGGGAAACGCATGTTCAGGCATTTTAATCCACATCGGTGGACCGGCCCTGACGATCCAAGGGCCCACCTGAGTCTGGGTCCTGAGGGGCGGGCTAGAGCGTCTCGAATCGGTTGAGGACTATCTTTTGCCTCGGTTCATAAATGGAAACCCAATTTCCAAATACGTGATTTTGCGGTTTTATTTGTAAACCTATATATGGCGACATAGTGGTATGGGACGCTCATGTCGCCTATGATTGATACTTATGATTTGAAGTTGTTTTATACCCTATGCACTTACTATAGTATGAAATGATTTGTTTTAAACGTATCAAGCATTCTTTGGCTGTTATAAGGGAAAACCTTATCCTCGGCTGCGTTGCATTGTGTGATGGGACCTGGGTCTTATAACAGCTTCATTTTTCTTTATTTAGCATTGCGCTGTTTGTTTTATGCACTGGTATTCTTGGGAGGAAACCCGTTCCGTGTTATACGGCGTGGTCCCTTGATTTACCAAACTTTAAAAATAAAGATTAATAACTGTTTTAGTTCTCACACCAGTCACATGACTGACCTGGAGTTTATTGTTTTAACCTAAACTCTGGGTGCCCTTATTTTGACACGGGCAGCTAGTAGTTTTGGTTTTGCAGATTTATATTCACAGGATCCTGGTTTACAGCTGGAACGATATCCGGAAAGCTTTGTATCCGTATATCTCCTTCTAGTTGTGTATTGTATTATTTTCCGCTGCGATGTATTTAAATGTAATTTAAATCTCTGATATTTCTGTGTAATATTCATTTATACTCTGTATATTCTTGTAATCTGATGCATTGTTGTTATATACAATGAAATGTTCTTCTGTATGCGTTCTACTGTGTCGTGTTCTCAAACGATAGGGCGTTTCGAACGGTCTGGGTCGGTTTAGCGACTGGTTCGGACTGAGCGAAATTCTTTGCCGTTACACTCGACCTTCTCGGATGTATCTCTAATCATGTCGGGTCCAAGAATAAGCTTATCTGTAGTCTCCCACCAACATGTAGGCGACTTGCACGGCCTCCCATATAAAGCTTCAAATGGTGCCATCCCTATGCTCGCTTGATAACTGTTATTATATGCAAACTCAACAAGAGGAAGATGGTCTTCCCAAGCACCACCAAAATCCAGGATACAAAGCCTCAACAAGTCCTCAAGTACCCTATTCACCCTTTCTGTCTGACCGTCCGTTTGTGGGTGATAGGCCGTACTCAGGTTCAACCTCGTGCCCATAGCTTCCTGCAAACTGTTCCAGAACTGACTAGTAAAGATGGGGTCTCGGTCACTGACTATGCTGGAAGGGACTCCATGTAGTCGTACTATCTCACGAAGATATACCGATGCTAGTCCAGATGCGGTCCTTTTGCTCTTCACTGGGATAAAATGAGCACTCTTCGTAAGTCTATCTACAATCACCCAAATGCTTGTATTCCCCTTCCTTGACCTTGGAAGCCCATCAATAAAGTCCATAGAAATACTCTCCCACTTCCATAGCGGGACCTCTAGTGGATGCAATAGCCCACCGGGCTTCTTCGACTCAGCTTTTACTCTCTGACAAATAACACATCTCGAGACAAACTCGGTCATATCCTTCTTCATTCCAGGCCAGAAGAAAATGCGCTTCATATCTTTATACATCTTATCACCGCCTGGATGTATAGTCAACTTGGAGCGATGTGCTTCATCAAGAACTTTCCTCACCAAATCTTCTACCCTCGGAACACAAAGCCTTCCGTCTCTCCTCAGCCAACCCTTATCATCTATAGAATATCGAGCAAGGTGACTAGATGTCTCCCCTCGAATCAGCTTATCCATGATCTCAATTATCTGAGGGTCTTCCTTCTGTGAAGCCCCAACTTGATCCAGAAGGGTAGGCCTGAGCTCTAGAGATGCTAAGGAACCGGTCATCGACTCAATTGTCAAAGAAAAATCAAAGGTTGCCAAGAACTCTAAATTCTTCACCTCAATAAATAGAGGACTTAGTGTCAACCTTTTCCTACTCAACGCATCCGCTACAACATTCCCCTTGCCAGGGGTATAGGCTATATCAAAATCATAGGAGGCCAAGAATTCCATCCATCTCTGCTGCCTCAAGTTCAGATCCTTCTGCGAAAAGAGATACTTCAAAGACTTATGATCAGTATACAGCTCAAATCTCTCTCCCAGAAGATAATGACGCCAAGCCTTGAGTGCATATACAATCACTGCCAGCTCTAGATCATGAGTGGGATAATTCTTCTCATGCACCTTAAGTTGCCTCCCACCAAAACATATAACTCTGCCCTCTTGCATCAGAACGGCGCCCAATCCCGTGCCACAAGCATCAGTGTACACGGTAAATATCTTACCACCATCGGGTAAAGCTAGAACTGGTGCTGAGGTAAGGGCTCTCTTGAGTCTTTGAAAAGCAAGCTCACAGTCCATATCCCAAGCAAAAACTAAGTTCTTCTTCGTCAACTTAGTAAGAGGAGCGGATATCTTCGCGAAGTCCTTGATGAACTTCCGGTAAAAACCCGCAAGACCCAGAAAGCTTCTCACCTCGGTTGCATTCCTTGGAGTCTTCCAATCCTGAACTACAACCACCTTAGCGGGATCCACCGCTAAGCCTTGCTTGGATACGATATGCCCAAGGAATCTAACTTCCCTTCTCCAAAAGTGGCACTTGGAGAACTTGGCCTTTAACTGGTGTGCTCTGAGCGTATCCATCACCTCTACCAGATGCCTCGCGTGCTCTTCTTCATCCATGGAGAAGACCAGAATATTATCCACAAAGACCACGACAAACTTATTCAAGAACTCCCGAAACACCCTACTCATCAAGTCCACAAAATACGCGGGTGCATTCGTCAAACCGAACGGCATAACAAGCCATTCAAAGAATCCGTCTGGAGTTCTAAATGCAGTCTTGTCTATACTGTCTTCAGCCACTCGGAGCTGATGAAATCCAGTAGCAAGATCAAGCTGAGAGAAAACAGAAGCACCCACAAGCTGGTCAAAGAGATCATCGATCCTCGGTAACGGGTGTCTGTTCTTATTAGTCAGCTTATTCAATTCTCTATAATCCACACAGAGTCGAAGAGAACCATCTGCCTTAGTAGCAAACACCACAGGCGCTCCCCATTCGGATATACTTCTTCTGATGAAGTTCTTCTCAAGCAATTCTTTCACTTGCTTGCTCAGCTCCCGTCTCTCCCGTGGAGCCATATGCCGAACGGGCAAAGAAACAGGCTTAGCATTATCCACCAGATAAATGCGAAAATCAATCTCTCGTTTAGGGGGCAACCCCTTAACTTCTTCAAAAACATCTGGATAATCTCGGACCACCCTTATAGACCGAAGGGCTTCCTCTGACGAGTCGAGAGATTCAAGATAGCATAACATGACGGGATTCTTCGGATTGCATGAAATCTCTAAGGTGTTGCCAAGGCGAGTCACAAGCCTCACAACCCTATGCTCACAATCAAGAATGGCTCCATATCGGGACAGCCAATCCATGCCCAATATCAATCCGTATCCCCTGAAACCAAGAACATATGCACTACACGAGAACTCTACGCTGAGTATAGAGATCCTCAGATCCTCACATATCATAGATAGATGAGCAGAACCCCCAATGGGATTCGAAACACAAACGGGATCGTCCACTAAGCTAGTACTAAGGTGCAAGCTATCAACAAGATCAGATGAAATAAATCTATGTGATGCACCAGAATCAAACAAAGTACGGACTGGAAGATCAGAAACATAAACAAGGTTCTCAACAGAAACACTACCTCGGTCGGGAACTGGAGCGGTGTTGAGAGCATGAACTTGCCCTCCTGAAGGTCCAGCCTGTCCTTTCTTCTTCGGGCACTCCTTGCTGAAGTGTCCAGTCTCACCACAGGAAAAACATCCACCACTAAGCTTCCTTTTCTTCTTCCTACAATCCTTTGCAAAGTGTCCAGGCACACCACAGTAATTGCACTTTCCCTTGCCTTTGTTGTTGTTGTTCCCCTTCTTGTTCTTGCCCTGATTCCCCTGGCTGCCTTGACCACCTTGATTGCCTTTGCCTTGAGAATCAGTCTTCTTTACTTGAGTATCACTCGACTTGACCTCCTTCTTTCCATCTCCCTGAAGCAGAGCCATATTGACCAAACTCTCAAAAGTAGCCCCATGCGGAATATGTGACATCGCCAAGCCCTGCAGCGGCTCATTCAACCCTCTAGCAAATCGAAGAGCCTTCTTCTCCGGAGTGTTCACCATATCCAAACCAAAACGGGCCAGCTGATTAAACTTGTTCACATACTCCTTAACAGACATAGCACCTTGCTTTAATGCAATGAACTTCTCCATCTGTAAATTCGCCTCAGCAGAAGATAGAAACTTGGCCACAAATCTAGCCCTCAAATCGGCCCAAGTCTCAACGGGCCTCGTCCCATTTGTGACCTCCCACCAATAGGCCGCTTCATCCTTCAAAAGCCACACGGTCAATAAGATTTTCCTCTCGTCATCAATCCCAAAGATAGCAAACAGGTCCTCAGTGTCTTTCAGCCAATTCCTAGCTTCAACAAAAGATTCCGTGCCTAGGAAATTCTTGCCTCCCATCGCCTTGAAGTCTTTACAAACCTTCGTGAACTCAATCTGAGGATGCTGAGGGGGAGGAGGAGGAAGAGGAGCCTCAGCAACAGGAGGGGGAGGAACATTAGCAACGGGGGGAGGAATATTAACTGCTGGAGGAGGGGGAGCAGGAACCACCGGAGGAGGGATATTAGGGAGAGGATTCTCAACTACAGGAGGAGGAGTGGGAGTAGGGTTTGCGGGGCCGGCTGCTGCCCTAGCTTCTAGAAGTCTCCTATACCAGAGTGGCACATTTACTCCATCCGGGATGGCAAGATCCTCAGCCATACTGAAACGAAGGATAAGATAAGATTAGGTCAAGGGAACGAAGGATAACGCTAATGGCTTTTTGGGGAATAGCCCTTTAAAATACTAGACTTTTCTTTGGAAAATACTTTATACTTGTTTTGAAAATAGTTTTTCAAAAGTCTTTTTTTTTTAAAACTTTTTGTCCTTTCTCGTAAACCATAGGCTCTGATACCAAATTTGTAACACCCCACCTCTGCTAGGGTCACTCTTTCGGGGGCACTAGCTTCTGGGGGGCGTTAGAACGGGGTAAGCATGCATAATGATATATCAAGGCAGAACAGGAACATAAATATATATATGTAAAACAGAGTAAGTGAGAATAAAACAGCGGAATATCTCAAACCATCTCAAAACAAGTCTAGTACATCATAAAGGCATCTGCCAAAATAAATATGTCTAGTACAACATAAACGGAAATACTGAAATACATAGTGCTATCCCCAAAAATAAAAGTGATAAGCCATAGCGAGCTCAATATCCAGACATACATGAGCTATCCAGCGAACAAGCAAGCGATCAAAGCTAAGCACCACTGTTCCCTCCCTGAGAACCTGGGGGGGGGGGGGGAAACGGAAGAAAAGAAGCGAAAGAAAACAGGTCAGTCAAAAAGACTGGTAAGCCCTACTACGATCAGTCTATAAACTAATAAAGCTAACATCATGATGGAAACTGAGATGAATATACTGACAATAGATAAAGGTGTCATCACATAAGAAGATTAAGCTTTGCACCACAGTGTACTAGCAACCTAACATGACAGGTATTGATCCCTCAGCCCAAACTTTGGCCCAATAGCATGAGGTGACCTTAATGCAAGGTCCAGCCCAACGGTCTAGTCGATCGGCTCCCTATAAACCTAACACGTCAAGTGTTGGTGTCCATACGACCCACATATGGTTGTAGTCAGACTGTGCTGGGTCCACCTTTGGGTGTATCATGCCCTCGGGTGTCAACCCCAGACACCTAAGCAATAATGCACAGTCTAAACCTACTGGTACCCGTGCCTCGAGTTTGTCCAACACCGAACTACGTGCACGTCCGTAGCCCGCCTGGACCCGCACCGCTGTACCACTCAGCCGTCGCTTTGGTCGCTTACATCAGTCCAGTAATCGTGCCCCGCCCTAGCCTAGCCTCTAGGGTTGTAAATGATACCAAACTGGGATTACTGCTGGAACAGACCACGTTGCTAGGGTTTTCTAAGAGGGTTAAGTGTGGTTTAACCCCTCACTAATCATGGATTAAATTAGCTAAGTGTAACCAACAGTTCACCACTTAACCCCATTTAATCCCTCGTATCCCCAAATTGGTTAAGTATTAGTGGGCCATGACTTAACCCTAATCATGAGGCATTAATTTAATTGTACCTTAACCTCTCACATTAGACTTTGTTGCGGTTACTAGTTAAGCCGGGCGGGTCCGGGTAGCTTTACATCACAACTTGGTCTAACCTCGGGTCCCAGGTACACATGACCAACTTCTCACATTGGGTCCTATTGTTTGTAGCAACTAGTTAAGCCGGTCGGTTCCGGGTAGGTTTACGCTACAAACTCAACCCAACCTCGAGTTGGCCACACATGTTTTCTAAGTGTCATGTCCACTTTATTTCAAACCATAATTACAAGTTTAACTTGGGTAGACCTAACTTAATAGGTAAATTCCCAAGGGGTAGACCTAACTTAATAGGTAAATTCCCAATCATATATTTTCATGTATTTTAATATTCACCCAAATCCCCCCAACGTCATTCTATCGCTTACATATTCGTCATAACGCATAAAGGATAGAAAGAGGGAACTTGGCACAACATACATGATACATCTTACATATCATAATAAGCATGCATAACATGTTGGACTTGCATAACTTAGCATAGTGAACTTGCATAACTTGTTAAACTTGCAAATCATAGCATAGTGAACTTGCATAAACATGAATAACTTGTTAAACTTGTAAATCATGGCATAGTGAACATGCATAAACATGCATAACTTGTTAAACTTGCAAATCATGGCATAGTGAACATGCATAACTTATCAAACATGTGTAACATGGCATAGTGAACTCGCATAAGTATGCATAACTCATTAAACATGCATAACATAGCATAGTGAACTCGCATAAGCATGCATAACTTATTAAACATGCATAACATAGCATAGTGAACTCGCATAAGCATGCACAACTTATTAAACATACAAAAATCCCAACTTTCATCACATATTAACTTTAGAGTTTCTAAAATGAAGGTAAGAGGGCTTACTACTATTATGAAGACACAATTCTACTAATAAAGATTAAGAAGCCCTTTTATGCAAGCAAATAAAACCCCAAAACAAGCTCCAATTAACAAAAATCCCAAAAACTCTAGCTTAGCAAATAAAGCTTGCAACTTGATGATGTATGCAAGCTAATGATCATTCATACAACTTAGAAAAGCTTGTATGAACATCAACATCTTAATAGAAATGATTTTTGAAGGGGATGGAGGCTAGGGTTCTTAGGTAGAGGCCATTTGAGATTTCAATTTGACATAGTTTGGTTGCTAGATTGAATAATGAGGCTTTAGGGTAGGATTAGGGGCTTATTTATAGAAGATTAGAGTGTTTTTAGCCCTAGGATTAACCCTAGGTTAGTTTAGGCCCGTCAGATTTAGGAATTCTCTAGAACCAAGCCACAAGACCAAGCCCAAATCAAAATGGTGCGCCAGGCAAAACTGCCTGGCCACCCCGTGTCGACAGGGCTGTCGACAGGGCAGTCGACACCCTAGGACCCCTGTCGACATGCCTGTCGACATGGGGGCCCTGGCGGGAATTTTCCCGCCTGACACCAATTAGCCCTAATCCTTGTTTTTAATTTGAAATTTAAATCTATTTTTAGCATAGAAATTTCTGAAAACTTCAATGGGCCTTAACTGGGTCATACGGACTCCGATTTCCGAAAACTCGGACTCTATTTCGCGTATTTTTCTGAGACGAACGCAATGGCATAGCCCGTTTCCCTTGATTCAGATTTTAGAATTTAATTCTGCCTCGATTTATGTTATAACAGGTTATTGAAAATACGGGTTGTTACAGAGATATGACCCTCCGAAGTTTCAAGGATTTTCAGAACAGAAAAACAGCTCGAATTTGAATTCGAGATTCAAATTCAAACCCTAGCGCAGACTGGGCGGGAATTTTCTAACCCAGGACCAGGTCGACCTGGGGGTCGACACTATGGTCGACCTTCCATGGACCAGGTCGACCCTATGGTCGACCTGGGGGTCGACCTGGTGCTGAAGCCCAGTTTTGAGCCTGGGTTCATTCTGATGTATCTAGACTCGTTTTGTGACCAGATTCTTGACTTTAATCCTATATAAACAGCCTCCTAGCCCCAATCTCTTTAAACCATTCTTCTCTAACCTTATGCTGCACAAATTCTTGATGGACATGGCTTCTTCTAAATTAAATTAAAAGTAAATTAAAACACGAAGACTGTATCTTGAAGACTACGGCTAGGAATTGCATATTGGGATTTTCTGCTACAATCAAATAGAGATTCAACAATTCAATAACTAGTTTCTAGACTTGACTTCTGCACCTCAATTTCTTATTCCACGATCTGTAAGTTCTAGTTACTTTGAGATTTAAACTTGTTAATTGTAATTTGTACAGGAGATAAAGTGATATTGGACTTAAGTATGATAATCGATTCGCACCTATTCTAGTTTCCATCTTGGATCTTGACATTTGGGAATATTGCTATGAAATCAGTTTGGACCTATTCATGTTGTAAATTAAACTCTTTTATGTCCATAACATTATCATGCCTGTGATGTTGAATCAGTCTATTATTTACAAGTTTGGGACTATCACCTTATGCCATGACTATCACCTTATTATGCTAGATTTGAAATCCTATTATTTTCTATATGCCAGTGATGTTGTAACAATTATCTCAAGTTATACCCTGTAAGTCTTGTAATCCCTTTGTGACGGCCCGCCCCGCACCAACCGACATTTACTCCAGAAGTGCGCTGTACACATGTCCAGTTAGCACGGAACGGGTCGTCAGAAGGAAAAGGAAGAAGGAAATGAACATACAAAGAACCTGTAGAATGTCTCACAGCGCATAGAACAAAATATAATAAATCATACTTGACATAAAACAGGAGAGACAGTGCATAAGCTGAAAATCAGAACTAAACATCATAGTAGCGGAAATCCAAAATACAGCTTATTACAACTTTCAATCTGTCTCAAAGCAAAAGTAAGAAAAGGAGGTACACTACTAGTGCCCAAGTAGCGACCACCAACGACACAGGGAGAGTGTATATATATATATATATATATATATATATATATATCATACGTGGAAGCCTCCTGCCCGCCTCCGAATCATCTATTCGCGCATCACCAGCTAACCTGTCTCTAGTCTGCTCGTGTGAGCACCCAGAGTAATAAGAGGAGACATAAAACTCTGGGTCAGACATAAAGACTGGTATGAGCGATAAGCATCTAAACTGAACAATAACAGGCAGACTAAAACATACCTGAACCTGGACCTGCAACCAAAGAGTTAGCACTACATACTGTACAACACTCCAAGGTGCCATATCAAACGGTGTAAAGATACGGAGGTGGGGGAGGTGTGCATGTCATAGTGATGGCAAACAATCAAACATAGCATCCATCCTCACATCTCTCACTCAGTGCGTAAAGCATACGATATTCACCACTTCGATCACCCACCCTTGCTACGATCACTTTGCCCAATGAATTCATAAAATGGCTTCACTGCACTGATAACGTAGCCACTAATCCTTTGCTATGTCCACTTTCCCCATGGAGTTATTCACCCCATTTGCGCTGGCTCATAGCCTTACCAATCCTTGCTATGTCCACTTGCCCCATGGAGTTATTCACCCCATCTGCGCTGGCTCATAGTCTTACCAATCCTTACTATGTCCACTTGCCCCCATGGAGTTATTCACCCCATCTGCGCTGGCTCATAGTCTTACTACGCATCACCTTGCCCTTCGAGTCATAATGACTCTACTGCACTGATAACGTAGTCTTGCTACCATCACCTTGCCCCTCGAGTCATAATGACTCTACTGCACTGATAAGTAGCCCATCATTCATTTTTAGAGGTGAATCGAAGTTATGAACGTCGACAACTCCTTAGCACACGTCCCGCAGCGAAGCCCAACCATGAAGTGAACTCATTGGTTCCCAATTGGATCCTGAGCTCTAACTTCCCATATTGGACTACCTTTGCATCTCGGGTTATTGGTTAATACTGGGTCGGGTCGGATTCCTCCTCAAGCCATCGGTTCGGGTCGGGTGTCTGCCATTGGTTCGGGTCGGGTCTTCTTCTGGTACGGTTCGAGTCGAGTGGTTCTCCTCGGGTCGGGTCGGGTGTCTCACTTCGGGTCGGGTCGGGTGCCATCTCCCCTCCAGTTCGCGCTTCCGCTCCGATCCGCTTCCTCATCCTTCACATGCTCCGATCCGATCCATTCTCCTCTATCCGCTCCGATCCCTCCTCCTTAATCCGATCCGATCCCAGTTCAGTTAGCATGGCCTTCCTTTTTGCCAATTTTCTCAAGTGTCAGGTTCCGATCCGATCGAATCCCTTGCCCAGTTCAACATATACGATCCGAGCCCCATATCCGATCCGATCCGAAACCTGCACTGTTTTCTTAAACTGTTCCAGTAAGTGTTTACGCCTTCGACGATGTTTTCAACCATTCTAACTATTGAAATCAATCACAAAGCATATCATACAGTCATAGCAACATGCATAGTCAACCACAAACATCAAAACATCAATATGATAGGTTAAAATGGATCAAACATACCCAAAACCCCATATTTCCCCTTAAGCATGTTTAGGTGAAAATAATGATAGGATTAACAAAACTTAACCAAATTAACCCAAATTCATATCAGAGGTCTAAAACATCATTTAGGAATTTATGACCATTTTTCCAGAATTTTATCATGCTTAAATTCGCTAATTAACACTAATTACCCTTAACTAGCCATAATTAGTGTAAAACTATGCAAATCACTCACCTTAGCCACAAATAAACTAAGATCTGAAATAAATCTCTGATTTGATGTGAATCCCAATGCTAAACAGCAGCTCCAATTTTGGTTTGGTGTAGATCTCCCTTGATTAGATGTTGCTAAGCCAAATCCTTGACCAAAAGGTGATTTGGAGGTGATTTAGAGATTGGAGGCCATTTTTAGGGTTCCTTGGTGATAAGTGGAGGCTAGAAAACTGAAGTGGAATGATGCTCTATCTCATTTCAACCTTCCCATAACCCTAATCCCGAAATGGGTTACGCGCCTACTCACTAATCACCCCCATTTGGCCCGGTTAAGCAGTTTTTCACCTTCCAAATCTTAATTCAGCCATATCTCCCAAATGGTAAGTCCGTTTGGCTATTGTGACCACTCTACGGAAAGGTAAACCATCAAACGAACCTAATGGAAATGGTTTCAGGTCAAAATTCCTTTCCAATCAAAAGTTATGGCCAGAACAAGATCAACTAGGGGTGAAATGGTCATTTAAAAATCGACAAGAATCATGAACATGGGAAATGACTCTAATAGATGTTTTCCAAAGTTACACGACCATACGACTTCACATGGGAGAGAAATAAATATTCTACGATCCTATGATGTGTAGAATACGGGTCGTTACACTCTCCCCCCCCCCCCTAAGAAATTTCGCCCCCGAAATTTCCTAATCAAGACACATACAAAGGTTCCCACATGCCTATCAACCATAAAACAACCATCAAACATGCAAAACAAGTAAAATAAGTCTATCCTAGCATGCGGAATAACTAAATCACAAAGTAAATCTTACCAGGCAAAGAGTTCTGGATATGCCTTCCTAATGCTCTCCTCTGTCTCCCAAGTACAATCATTCCCGTTCTCGCCCCACTGAACCTTGACTAGCTTCACTGCCTTCCTTCGAAGTTGCTTCGTATCGTGCGCCACAATACGAATCGGCTTGCGGTTCCCAACCGCCTCGGGTTCTACTTCGAAGTCCTCTAACTGATCAAGTGAAATAGTCATATCTGAGTCGTGAACGAACTTCCTTAGTTGGGAAACATGAAATACATTGTGAACTCCCGCCATTTTCTCTGGTAAGCCAACTCTATATGCCAAATTCCCGACTAATTTAAGAACAGGGAATGGGCCAACAAATCTTGGTTCCAACTTGCCTCTCCTGCCAAATCGAATCACGCTCTTTAACGGAGAGATCTTGACAAACACCAAGTCACCAATGGAGAATTTTAAGTCTCTTCTCCTCTTATCAGCATAACTCTTCTGCCTATCTTGGGCAGCTTTCATTCGTTGCTGAATGATCTTAATCTTATCCGAAGTTTCTCTCACCACATCTGGTCCAAGCACAAACTTCTCGCCAGTCTCTATCCAACATGATGGTGATTTGCACGGTCTTCCGTACAAAGCTTCATATGGAGCCATACCGATACTGGATTGGTTGCTATTATTATATGCAAACTCTACTAGATGCAAATGATCATCCCATGATCCACCAAAATCCAATATACAAGCTCTCAAGAGATCTTCCAATATACGATTCACCCTCTTCGTCTGAGGATGATATGTGGTACTGAGATGTAATCCTGACCCTAGAGCCTCTTGTAAGCTCTTCCAAAACCCACTAGTGAACAACGGGTCTCGATCACTCACAATGCTTTTGGGTACTCCATGAAATCTCACTACCCACTTCATTTACAATTCTGCTAACTTAGCTGCCGTTCTGGTCGATTTGACTGGTATAAATCTTGCACTCTTAGTCAATCGATCCATGATTACCCAAATGCTATCATAGCCCAATCTAGTCCTTGGTAAACCATCGATGAAATCCATCGAGACTTGCTCCCATTTCCATTCGGGAATTTCTAATGGTTGCAACAACCCACTAGGCTTCTTTTGCTCGGCTTTAACTAGCTGGCAATTCATGCATTTGGATATAAACTTCCCAACGTCTCTTTTCATCCCTTCCCAGTAGTAAGTCTGCTTCATGTCTCGATACATCTTATTACCACCGGGGTGTATAGTCAGTTTTGAGTGATGGCATTCTCTAAGCACTTCATCTCTCAAACCATTCACGTTGGGCACAACTAGTCTTCCATTCTTCCGAAGCCATCCATCTCGATCGAGCCCATACACATTCATCTCCTCACCGTCGATGTTCATCTCTAACTTGGAGATGATTTCCAATAGATTAGGATCATTCCTCTGGCTGGAACCAATCCGCTCTATCAAAGTGGGTCTGATCGCCAAACTAGCTAGCATGACTGGATCCAATTCACACTTTGGTCTAAAATCAAACCCCGCGATATACTACAGTTGCTTCCATTCAAGAAACATTGCCCCTAAACTAGCATGTCTCCTACTCAAGGCATCGGCTACCGCATTACCTTTCCCAGGTGTATATGCGATATCAAAATCATACGAAGCCAAGAACTCTAACCATCTCTGCTGACGGAGATTCAGATCCTTCTGGGAGAAGAGATACTTTAACGATTTATGGTCGGTAAATAACTCAAATCTTTCTCCCAAGAGGTAGTGTCTCCACATCTTCAACGCAAACACGATCGCTGCTAATTCCAAATCATGGGTAGGATACTTCTTCTCATACGGCTTTAGCTGTCGACTAGCATAAGCTACAACCCTACCTCCTTGCATCAATACAGCACCCAGTCCGGTACCACAAGCATCCGTGTATACCGTCATCTCTTCATTCCCTCTAGGAATGACTAACACTGGCGCACGCGTCAACTTCTCTTTTAGACTCTTGAAGGCATCCTCACACTCTCCGTCCCAGACGAAGGACTGATTCTTCTTAGTCAATTGAGTCAACGGTGCTGCTATCTTGGAGAAGTCCTGGATAAACTTACGATAATATCCAGCTAATCCCAAGAAACTTCTTACATCTGTCGCATTCTTGGGCGTAGGCCAATCCTGTACCGTAGCCACCTTTGCAGGGTCCACGACAATACCACTCTCGGAAACAACATGACCCAAGAATCTCACTTCCCTTCTCCAAAAATGACACTTAGAGAATTTCGCTTTCAATTGGTGTTTCCTCAACACCTCCATCACTATCCTCAAGTGACCTTTTTGTTCCTCCTCTGTCCTTGAATAAACAAGGATATCATCCACGAACACAAGAACAAACTTATTCAACTGATCTCCGAATACTCGATTCATAAGATCCACAAAGTAGGATGGTGCATTGGTCAACCCAAATGGCATGACCAACCACTCATAAAATCCGGACGGCGTCCTAAATGCCGTTTTCGGAACACTCTCATCTGCTACTCGAAGCTGATGAAATCCTGTCGCGAGGTCCAACTGGGAGAATACTCTTGCTCCATCCAGTTGATCAAACAAATCATCTATCCGCGGTAGAGGATACTTATTCTTCCTCATCACCTTATTCAACTCGCGATAGTCCACACACAAACGAAGGGAACCATCTGCCTTAGTGGCAAACACAACTGGTGCTCCCCACTCGGAGACACTCCTTCTAATAAATCCCTTCTTCAAAAGATTGCTGACTTGCACCCCGAGCTCTCGCTGCTCCCTTGGTGTCATACGACGAAGTGGCATCACTATAGGTCTGACATCTTTCACTAAATCAATACGGAACTCAATCTCTCGGTGTGGTGGAAGCCCTGTCACCTCCTCGAAGACGTCCGGATACTGGCCTACCACGGGCACATCTGACAACTCATCCTGCGGGATGTCGAGGGAATTTACAAAACTAGCCATAACCCCATCACTAGGTAGACCACCAAACACTACCCTCCGCCCATCATCCGCCCTCACTGTCACCAAAAAGTCCTCACAGTCTACCACCACCCCGTATCTTTGGAGCCAATTGACTCCCAATATAATGCCATACCCAGTAAAGCCCAAAACAAAGCAATCACAAACAAACATACATCCATGACTCGATAAGACCAAATTCCTGCAAATCATACTAAGGCTAGTCGAACCACCAATCGGGTTCGTCACAACCAATGGTCTATCGACTATCTCGGGTTCCAGTCCCAACCTATCTACCAGGTCACTAGATATGAAGGAACGGGAAGCCCCAGTATCAAACAAAACTCGAACTGGTACATCATAAATAGAAAGCATACCTTGAATAACAACATTCTTTCCTTTCTCCGCCGCAGTTGGGGCATTCGACGAAGAAGAAACAGCATCAATAGCATATGCTTTCACAATCTGTTTCTCCTTAAGAGGTTGCAGACACTTATCCTTGAAATGTCCCACTTGACCACAGTTGAAGCACTTCTTATCCGCTGGCTTGGCCCGACAATCTTTAGCATAATAGCCCTTCTTACCACAGCTGAAGCACTCAACATCCTTCTTGCTCTTTTTCTAACCACCCTTAGATTGGTCCTGCTTCCTCTTATTCTGAGAGTTATTCTTGCCTCCACCACCTACTTGCGGCTTTGTCCCTTCTGCAGATGCAGCCTCAGTCTTTGACTTAGGGTAAAGACTCTCTGATCTCAAAGCTTTCCCCACGATCGATTCAAAAGTCTCATCGATGTGGTTGATAAGCCTTTCCCCCTAGTATCCATCCAAAACAGTAATGAACTTCTCATTCTTCTTCTCAGGAGTGTCAATGAGAAACAGTCCATACTTTGACAAAGTGTCGAACTCAGCAATATAGTCAGAAACTGCCCTTCCGTTCTGCTTGAGTTCCAAGAACCTCTTGAACAACACTGACTTCTGGGCAGCTGGAATAAACTTCTCACTAAAGCGAGCCTTGAACTGAACCCAAGTAACCTGATCCTCTGGAGTAGCTGTTCTAATGGCATTCCACCAATTCATCGCTCGCCATTGCAGCTGACGAGACGCTAGCCTTCTCTTCATCGCATCCTCAAGACCCAAGTCATCGAAGATACGATCACAGCTATCCATCCAGTCCTGAACATCTGTGGCCGACTCCGTCCCGTGGAACGGCTTCCCACCAAGATTAGTGTAATCCTTGCACAACTTGGCGAAATCGACCCTAGGCGCCTGCACTACTGGGCCAGCACCAACTCTGGGATTGGGAGCTGCCCCTTGCACTTCTCTAAGCATGTCTCTCATGAGGTCAGTAAACATCGCCCTCATGTCAACAGCATTCCCATTATGGGCTCCCCTTTCGGCACCTCTAGCATACCGGCTCATCGTCAATCTGAAAAAGGGAAACGATTAACTACCCCATAGTGGTGCTAGTGCAGTACGACTTCATTCTTATACTACCAATAGTATATATATATATAGCTTCTGAAAACCAAAGTAATCACAAATACGCGCTCTCATATACGTACTATCTCTCCCTAGTGTCTTTCCCTAGGTTAACTACGCAACCTAGAGCTCTGATACCAAGTGTGACGGCCCGCCCCGCACCAACCGACATTTACTCCAGAAGTGCGCTGTACACATGTCCAGTTAGCACGGAACGGGTCATCAGAAGGAAAATGAAGAAGGAAATGAACATACAAAGAACCTGTAGAATGTCTCATAGTGCATAGAACAAAATATAATAAATCATACTTGACATAAAACAGGAGAGACAGTGCATAAGCTAAAAATCAGAACTAAACATCATAGCAGCGGAAATCCAAAATACAGCTTATTACAACTTTCAAACTGTCTCAAAGCAAAAGTAAGATAAAGGAGGTACACTACTAATGCCCAAGTAGCGACCACCAACGACACAAGGAGAATGTGTGTATATATATATATATATATCATAGGTGGAAGCCTCCTGCCCACCTCCGAATCAGCTACTCGCGCATCACCAACTAACCTGTCTCTAGTCTGCTCGTGTGAGCACCCAGAGTAATAAGAGGAGACATAAAACTCTGGGTCAGACATAAAGCCTGGTATGAGCGATAAGCATCTAAAGTAAACAATAACAGGTAGACTAAAACATACCTGAACCTGGACCTGCAACCAAAGAGTTAGCACTACATACTGTACAACACTCTAAGGTGCCATATCAAACGGTGTAAAGATACGGAGGTGGGGGAGGTGTGCATGTCATAGTGATGGCAAACAATCAAACATAGCATCCATCCTCGCATATCTCACTCAGTGCGTAAAGAATACGATATTCACCACTTCGATCACCCACCCTTGCTACGATCACTTTGCCCCCATGAAGTCATAAAATGGCTTCACTGCACTGATAACGTAGCCACTAATCCTTTGCTATGTCCACTTGCCCCATGGAGTTATTCACCCCATCTGCGCTGGCTCATAGCCTTACCAATCCTTACTATATCCACTTGCCCCATGGAGTTATTCACCCCATCTGCACTGGCTCATAGTCTTACCAATCCTTACTATGTCCACTTGCCCCATGGAGTTATTCACCCCATCTGCGTTGGCTCATAGTCTTACTACGCATCACCTTGCCCCTCGAGTCGTAATGACTCTACTGCACTGATAACGTAGTCTTGCTACCATCACCTTGCCCCTCGAGTCATAATGACTCTAATGCACTGATAAGTAGCCCATCATTCATTTTTAGTGGTGAATCGAAGTTAAGAACGTCGACAACTCCTTAGCACACGTCCCGTAGCGAAGCCCAACCATGAAGTGAACTCATTGGTTCCCAACTGGATCCTGAGCTCTAACTTCCCATATTGGACTACCTTTGCATCTCGGGTTATTGGTTAATACTGGGTCGGGTCGGATTCCTCCTCAAGCCATCGGTTCGGGTCGGGTGTCCTCCGTTGGTTCGGGTCGGGTCTTCTTTTGGTACAGTTCGGGTCGAGTGGTTCTCCTAAGGTCGGGTGTCTCACTTTGGGTCGGGTCGGGTGTCATCTCCCCTCCAGTTCGCGCTTCCGCTCCGATCTGCTTCCTCATCCTTCACATGCTCCGATCCGATCCATTCTCCTCTATCTGCTCCGATCCCTCCTCCTTAATCCGATCCGATCCCAGTTCAGTTAGCATGGCCTTCCTTTTTGCCAATTTTCTCAAGTGTCAGGTTCCAATCCGATTGAATCCCTTGCCCAGTTCAACATATCCGATCCGAGCCCCATATCCGATCCGATCCGAAACCTGCACTGTTTTCTGAAAATGGTTCCGGCAAGTGTTTACGCCTTCGACGACGTTTTCGACCATTCTAACTATTGAAATCAATCACAAAGCATATCATACAGTCATAGCAACATGCATAATCAACCACAAACATCAAAACATCAATATGATAGGTTAAAATGGATCAAACATACCCAAAACCCCATATTTCGCCTTAAGCATGTTTAGGTGAAACTAATGATAGGATTAACAAAACTTAACCAAATTAACCCAAATTCATATCAGAGGTCTAAAACATCATTTAGGAATTTATGAACATTTTTCCAGAATTTTATCATGCTTAAATTCGCGAATTAACACTAATTACCCTTAACTAGCCATAAATAGTGTAAAACTGTGCAAATCACTCACCTTAGCCACAAATAAACTAAGATCTGAAATAAATCTCTGATTTGATGTGAATCATAATGCTAAACAGTAGCTCCAATGTTGATTTGGTGTAGATCTCCCTTGATTAGATGTTGCTAAGCCAAATCCTTGACCAAAAGGTGATTTGGAGGTGATTTAGAGGTTGGAGGCCATTTTTAGGGTTCCTTGGTGATAAGTGGAGGCTAGAAAACTGAAATGGAATGATGCTCTATCTCATTTCAGCCTTCCCATAACCCTAATCCCGAAATGGGTTATGGGCCTACTCACTAATCACCCTATTTTGCCCGGTTAAGCAGTTTTTCACCTTCCAAACCTTAATTCAGCCATATCTCACAAACGGTAAGTCCGTTTGGCTATTGTGACCACTCTACGGAAAGGTAAACCATCAAACGAACCTAATGGAAGTTGTTTTAGGTCAAAATTCCTTTTCAATCAAAAGTTATGGCCAGAACAAGATCAACTAGGGGCGAAATGGTCATTTAAAAATCGACAAGAATCATGAACATGGGAAATGACTCTAATAGATGTTTCCCAAAGTTACACGACCATATGACTTCACATGGGAGAGAAATAAATATTCTGCGATCCTATGATGTGTAGAATACGGGTCGTTACACCCTTTTATCACTTTATGCTCGCCCTTTTTGCCTATCATAGTTTTGATGTTACTCCCTTTATTTCTTGATTTGGATCTACTTGTAATTTAGATCGATTCACGTTTACGTGCGATGGGAATATGATTTGGGTAGATTTGGCAAAACATGAATTGGTTATAAACATGAATCTTGAACTTGATAATAGGCATAAGTTGAAACTTGACATGAAACTTACCATGAAAATTGACACGAATTTGACATGAAATTTGAACATGGACATGACATTAGAATGAACTTGAAAATGGCAAACTCGAGGTTGGGTTGAGTTTGCAGTGTAATTCTGCCCGTAACCGCCCGACAAATCCAGTGACTGCAAACAATAGGATCCAATGTGGGTAGTTGGTCAAATCGCGCTTGAAACCCGAGGTCAGACTGAGTTGTGGTGTAAATCTGCCCGGAACCGCCCGGCATATCCAGTAACCACAACAACAGGTCTAATGTGAGAGGTTGGGGTGCATTAATGAATTAATGCCACATAATAGGGTTAAGTCACGAACATGAAAGACAACTCATAACCAGCTTGACACATGATTTGTGGGGTTAAGTCATGAAATTGAAAGACAACACTTAACCAATTTGACATGCTAGACTGATATGGGTTAAGTCATGAATTTAAATGACAACACGTAACCTGCTGGACGGAAACCCTAGTTACGCGGTCCATTTCAGTAGTAACCCACTTAGATGTATCATGGTACCCTGGAACTAGGCAGGGTGGGGCACGATTACTGGGCTGATTATAAGCGACCAAAAGGACGGCTGAGTTGGTGCGCCAGTGTAGGTTCAGGCGGACTATGGTCGTGCACGTAGTCCGGAGTTGAAAAATTAGGCATTGGGCATCAGTAGGTTTACACTGTGCATGCTTGATTCGTGTCGGTGGTTGGCATCCTAAGGCTTGATACATCCTATGGTGGACCTAGCACAGGTAACTACATTCGTGATAGGGTCGTATGACATAGACACACGATGAGCTAGAACTTGTAGGGAGCCGATCGATTAGTGGATCGTTCGTTGGACCTAGTAATGGGTCCTTTCATGATATTGGGCCAAGGTATCATTTCATGGTTAATATATGGCATGGGTTTGAGATACTAGTACAGTTGGTGTAGCGAATCTTGAACATGCGATGCTGTACTTGATTTATACTTGATTTATCATGCTGTCTTAGTCTATCTTGCCATCATCCTTATGTTTACTTTCAGTTTATACATATCATGTTACCTTTACCTGTTTTTATGCTGAAAGTCACTGGGACTTACAAGTCTTTATGACTGACCCGTTTTCTTTCGCCTCTTTTTCTTTCGTCCCCCCCCCCCCGGTTCTCAGGGAGGAAACTCTAGCACTTAGCTTGGATTTCGCTTGCTTTCGATTCAACTCATGTACGGTTTGATCTTGAGCTATGCTATGGCTGCATTTCTGCTACCTTTGGGGAATTAAGCTACTTTTGTTGTTTTAAGTTTTATGCTTCTTTATCTATGCAAGACAGAATTTGTTGTAATGGAAAATGATGACTTTGGCTATTTGGTACTTTGGATGTAAAAGGTTTTGACTCTTCTTGAAAGTAATGAAATTTATCTTTTGATTCTTCCGCTGTTTTATTTATGTTCTGTCTTGTGATATTTTTGTGTTTGTTTACCTCAATAACGCTCCTCCAAAACTAGTGCATTCCCTTGTGAGTGACCCTAGTGGAGGTGGGGTGTTACACTTGGTATCAGAGAAGAAGGTTACCAGACTGGGCAAAAGTTTTTAAAAGCCTTCTAAAACTATTTTCAAAACCGTTTACAAAGAAGCATTTTTCAAGAAAAGCCTTATTTTATTTAAAGGCTATTCCCCAAAAGCCATTAGCACTATCCTTTGTTTCCTCGTTTTGGATCTCTTCTTTTTCATTTCAGCATGTCTGGGAATCTTTACCTTCCAGAGGGCGTGCCAATACCTGGCTGGTTCAGGAGGTACTTAGAGGCTAGGGCCAACAATGCAGGCCCAACAGATATTCCTCCTCTAGCTGCAGCGGTTCCTCCTCCTCCTCCCCCTCCTCGTGCAAATGCTTTCTCAAAAATCTGTATAGATTTTAGAGCCATGGGTGGAAAGGATTTCAAAGGAACTGAATCATTCGTAGAAGCGAGGAACTGGCTCAAAGAAATTGAGAATCTGTTCATTATCTTCGAGGTGGACGATAGGCAGAAGACACAGCTGGCAGTATGGTTGCTCAAAGACGAGGCTTCCTATTGGTGGGAAGTCACTAACGCTGAAAGACCTGTTGACACATGGATGGATTTCAGGGTAAGGTTTGAGATGAAATTCCTCTCACAAGCTGAACGAAATCTACAGCTGGAAAAGTTCTTATCTCTTAAGCAAGGAAGTATGACGGTCAAGGAGTACGTCAATCAATTCAATCAGCTGGCTCGATTTGGACTGGACTTAGTGAATACTCCTCATAAGAAGGCTCTCTGTTTTGTCAAGGGATTGAATGAGCCACTTCACAGATTGGCTATGACCCACATACCTATGGGGGCTACTTACGAAAGGTTAGTAGACATGGCACTCTTAAATGAGGAAGACAAGGGCAAGAATGAGGCAAAATAATAATTGCCTCAAGATAAGAAGGGGGAAGGGTCACAAAACAAGAAGGCTGATCCAAAGAAAGGCGGGAAGAACAACAAACCCCATGAAAAGAGGAAGTGTAATTTCTGTGGCATTCTTGGACATCTGGTCAAAGACTGCAGGAAGAAGAAAAGGAAGATGGTGGCTGTTTCCATTGTCGTGAGACTGGACACATGGCTAAGGCCTGCCCAAGGAAGCAAGGGCAGGGAGCTGGACCTTCTTCTGAAGGACAAGTCCACGCTCTCACGGTACCTCCACAAGAAGGAGGTAGAAATATTTCTGTTGAAAGTTTAGTTTATCTTTTTGATTAACCTGTTCGAACCTTGTTTGATTCTGGCGCATCACATACTTTTATTTCTTCTGATATTGTTGAAACTCTGCACCTAAGTACTAGTCTAGTTGAGGATCCCGTTATTGTTTCAAATCCAATTGGTGGCTCCGCTCATTAATCTATGATTTGTGTGGATTTGAGGATTTCTATCTTAAGCGTAGAATTCACGTGTAAGGCTTATGTTCTCGGATTTATGGGATACGGTTTGATTCTAGGCATGGATTGGCTATCCAATAATGGAGCCATTCTCAATTGTGAACGAAGGGAAGTTAGGCTCGTGACTCGCCTTGGTAATACCCTTGAAATTTCTTGTAACCCTATGGGTCTTGTCATGTTGTGTTATCTAGAATCTCTTGACTCGTCTATCGATGATTTGCAATCAGTAAGGGTAGTCCGAGAATATCCCGATGTCTTTGATGAGGTTAAGGGGTTACACCCTAAGCGCGAGATAGATTTCCATATATATCTTGTTGATAATGCTAAGCCAGTCGCATTGCCCGTTAGACACATGGCCCCGTGAGAGAGAAAAGAGCTTAGTAAGCAAGTTAAGGAGTTGCTTGAGAAAAATTTCATTAGGCGAAGCATTTCCGAATGGGGTGCTTCGGTGGTATTCGCTACTAAGGCGGATGGTTCGCTTCGTCTATGCATAGATTGTCGTGAGTTAAACAAGCTGACTAAGAAGAATAGGTACCCACTACCGAGAATCGACGACTTGTTCGACCAGCTTGTAGGAGCGTCTGTTTTCTCTCAACTCGATCTAGCTACAGGATTTCATCAGCTTAGAGTGGCTGAGGATAGCATTGACAAGACTGCGTTTAGGACTCCGGATGGTTTCTTCGAATGGCTCGTCACGCCGTTTGGGTTGACGAAAGCACCCGTGTACTTCATTGATTTAATGAGCAGGGTGTTCTGAGAGTTCCTTAACAAGTTTGTGGAGGTCTTCGTGGACGATATTTTGGTCTTCTCAAAGGATGAGGAAGAACATGTTAGACATCTCAAGGAAGTCATGGATACGCTTAGAGCACACGAGTTAAAGGCTAAATTCTCCATGTGTCATTTTTGGAGAAAAGAAGTTCGGTTTCTTGGACATGTAGTTTCTAAGCAAGGTATAGCTATGGACCCCGCAAAGGTAGCAGCGGTGCAAGACTGGAAAGACCCTAGGAACGCAACGGAAGTGAGAAGCTTTCTCGGTTTGGCGGGCTACTATAGGAAGTTCATTAAGGACTTCGCTAAGATTTCAGCCCCTCTTACTAGGTTAACGAAGAAGAACCTAGCTTTTGCATGCGACATAGAGTGTGACATTGCTTTTCAAAGGCTTAAGAGAGCCCTTATCACAACTCCAGTTTTGGCATTACCCGACGGAGGTAAGATGTTTACGTTGTACACAGATGCGTGCGGCACGGGATTAGGCGCTGTCCTAATGCAAGAAGGGAAAGTGATATGCTACGGGGGTAGACAACTTAAAGTTCATGAGAAAAACTATCCCACACATGACTTGGAATTGGCCGCGATTGTTTTTGCGCTTAAGTCTTGGCGCCACTACCTTCTAGGTGAGAAGTTCGAGTTGTACACCGATCACAAGTCGCTTAAGTACCTCTTTTCGCAAAAAGATTTGAATCTAAGGCAACAGAGGTGGATGGAATTCTTGGCATCGTATGACTTCGATATAGCTTATACCCCTGGCAAGGGTAACGTGGTAGTAGATGCGCTAAGTAGGAAAAGGTTGACTTTGAGTCCTTTGTTTGTTGAAAGGAAAAGTCTAGAGTTTATAGCAACCTTTGATTTCACACCTGCTGTTGAGTCGTTGGATGGCACGTTAGCATATCTCGAGTTAAGGCCTACGCTTCTAGACCAAGTAGGGACTTCACAGAAGGAAGACCCACAGATAGTCGAGATCATGGACAAGTTGATTAGAGGTGAGATGTCAAGTCACCTCAGTAGATATGTCATAGATGACAAAGGATGGCTAAGGTGTGATGGTAGACTATGTGTCCCACAAGTGGGAGACTTAGTGAAGAGAGTTCTCGAAGAGGCGCATCACTCGAAAATGACTATACACCCCGGAGGGGATAAAATGTACAAGGATATGAAGCGCATTTTATTTTGAAACGGGATGAAAAAGGATGTGGCGGAATTCGTTTCTAAGTGCATGGTTTTCCAACAAGTAAAGGCTGAGTCGAAAAAGCCCAGTGGGCTATTGCATCCTTTGGAGGTTCCGTTGTGGAAATGGGAGAGTGTCTCGATGGATTTCGTGGACGGATTGCCTAGGTCAACGAAGGGCAATACTAGCATATGGGTTATAGTAGATAAACTCACGAAGAGCGCTCACTTCATTCTAGTGAAGAGCAAGAGGGCCGCATCATGCTAGCGTCTATATACCTTCGAGAAATAGTACGGTTGCACGGGGTTCCTTCTAGTATAGTTAGCGATCGTGACCCGATTTTCACTAGTGAATTTTGGAGTAGTTTACAAGAAGCAATGGGTACACGACTAAGCTTAAGCACGACCTATCACCCACAGACAGATGGACAAACCAAAAGGGTAAATAGGGTACTAGAGGACCTTCGGAGACTATGCATTCTTGACTTTGGTGGTACTTGGGAAGATCACCTACCTCTCATTGAGTTCACGTATAATAATATACCAAGCTAGCATAGGAATGGCACCATTCGAAGCTTTATACGGAAGACCGTGCAAGTCACCAACTTGTTGGTGGGAGTTGACATACAAGCTCATACTTGGACCCGACATGATAAGGGACACTTCCGAGAAGGTTGAGTTGATACGAAGACGGATGAAAACAGCCCAAGATAGACAGAAATCCTACGCGGACAAGAGAAGGACAGACCAAAAGTTCGAAGTCGGAGATATGGTCTTTATAAAAGTTTCTCCTTTACGCAATGTGGATCACTTTGGAGTAGTTGGAAAGTTAGCACCGAGGTTCGCAGGACCGTTCCCTATAATCGAGAGGATTGGACAGATGGCCTATAAGGTAGAGTTACCCGAGAGGCTGGCCGGAGTACACAATGTCTTTCACGTTTCGCATCTCCGAAAGTGCTTACATGAGTCTGCCGAAGTGGTTGAGCCAAGCATCCTTGAAGGCATAGAAGTGGAGAAGGAAGCAACATTGAGGCAAGTTCCGATTCTTATCTTAGGAACGGAGATCAAGAAGCTAAGGAATCGAGAAGTCAAGCTAGTTAAAATACAGTGGAGTGAAGCCCAAGAAGACGCAACTTGGGAAACCGAAGAGAAGATACGCTCGCTATACCCATTTCTTTTTGAGGGTACTTTCTCGATTTGTTTTTCCTATATGTTTACATACCTTCGTATCATGTACATTCTTTTGCTATCCATGTTTGTCTTGTTATCTTCTTGATCCTATCTTGAGAACCTTAGGTAGAACCCTTTTGGTTGTAAACATGTAATTGAAACATGTTATGGTTGATGATTGCAAGTGGTTGCAAGTGGTTGCTCATGGTTGCATAACACACATTAGGCACTAGATCGGCTCAGTCACATATTTCATATTGCATATGCATGAGTGCTTATACTTGTATATGGATGGAAACTTGATATGCTATCATTTGGATATTTCATATGAATGAATGTTTGTACACTCATGTAGAGATTATAAAGCATGTTAGGAATTTGCATACATGTTGGACTCATTACACTAACATATTTTGCATTAAGGAGGTCTACTGAATCAGTAACCGCCTGATCTTTTGAATTAGATAAGTACATATACACACACTCTTGCATAAGTTCATACAACATTAGAAATCTTTTAAGGACAATGGTTGCTTGTGGATGATGGTTGAGTAGATGGTTGATTAGATGATAGGATTCATTCTTCTTAACTTGAAGATTTCGGGGACGAAATCGTTTAAGGAGGGGAGAATGTAACAACCCGAATTTAATAACATGTTGAAACCATAAATCAAGACAGAATTAAATTTTAAAACAAGAATCAAGGGAAACGGGTTGCGCCATTGCGTTTGTCTCGAAATTCTGCTTAGAAACGAGTCCGAGTTTCCGAGAAACGGAGTCCGTATGAGGGAGATATGACCCTCCGAAGTTTCAAGGATTTTCAGAACAGAAAAACAGCTCGAATTTGAATTCGAGATTCAAATTCAAACCCTAGCACAGACTGGGCGGGAATTTTCCCACCCAGGACCAGGTTGACCTGGGGGTCGACACTATGGTCGACCTCCCAGGGACCAGGTCGACTCTATGGTCGACCTGGGGGTCGACCTGGTGCTGAAGCTCAGTTTTGAGCCTGGGTTCATTCTGATGTGTCTAGTCTTGTTTTGTGACCAGATTCTTGACTCTAATCCTATATAAACAGCCTCCTAGCCCCATTCTCTTTACACCATTCTTCTATAACCTTATGCTGCACAAATTCTTGATGGACATGGCTTCTTCTAAATTGAATTAAAAGTAAATTAAAACACGAAGACTGTTTCTTGAAGACTACGGCTAGGAATTGCATATTGGGATTTTCTGCTACAATCAAATCGAGATTGAACAATTCAATGACTAGTTTCTAGACTTGACTTCTGCATCTCAATTTCTTATTCCATGATCTGTAAGTTCTAGTTACTTTGAGATTTAAAATTGTTAATTGTAATTTTGACATGAGATAAAGTGAGATTGGACTTAAGTATGATAATCGATTCACATCTATTCTAGTTTCCATCTTGGATCTTGACATTTGGAAATATTGCTATGAAATCAGTTTGGACCTATTCATGTTGTAAATCAAACTCTTTTATGTCCATAACATTATCATGCCTGTAATGTTGAATCAGTCTATTATTTACAAGTTTGGGACTATCACCTTATGCCATGACTATCACCTTATTATGCTAGATTTGAAATCCTATTATTTTCTATATGTCAGTGATGTTGTAACCAATTATCTCAAGTTATACCATGCTAGTCTTGTAATCCCTTTTATCACTTTATGCTCGCCCTTTTTTCCTATCATAGTTTTGATGTTATTCCCTTTATTTCTGGATTTGGATCTACTTGTAATTTAGATCGATTCACATTTACGTGCGATGGGAATATGATTTGGGTAGATTAGGAAAAACATGAATTGGTTATAAACATGAATCTTGAACTTGATAACAGGCATAAGTTGAAACTTGACATGAAACTTGCCATGAAACTTGACACGAACTTGACATGAAATTTGAACATGGACATAACACTAGAATGAACTTGAAAATGGCCAACTCGAGGTTGGGTTGAGTTTGCAGTGTAATTCTGCCCGGAACCACCCGGCAAATCCAGTGACTGCAAACAATAGGATCCAATGTGGGTAGTTGGTCATATCGCTCTTGAAACCCGAGGTCGGACTGAGTTGTGGTGTAAATATGCCCGGAACCGCCCGGCATATCCAGTAACCACAACAACAGGTATGATGTGAGAGGTTGGGGTGCATTAATGAATTAATGCCACATAATAGGGTTAAGTCATGAACATGAAAGACAACGTTTAACCAGCTTGACGCATGATTAGTGGGGTTAAGTCATGAAATTGAAAGACAAAACTTGACCAACTTGACATGCCAGACTGATAAGGGTTAAGTCATGAATTTAAATGACAACACTTAACCTGCTGGACAGAAACCCTAGTTACGCGGTCCATTTCAGCAGTAACCCACTTAGATGTATCATGGTACCCTGGAACTAGGCAGGGTGGGGCACGATTACTGGGCTGATTATAAGCGACCAAAACGACGGCTGAGTTGGTGCGCCAGTGTAGGTTCAGGCGGACTTTGGTCGTGCACGTAGTCCGGAGTTGAAAAAGTAGGCATTGGGCATCAGTAGGTTTACACTGTGCATGCTTGATTCGTGTCGGTGGTTGGCACCCTAGGGCTTGATACACCCTATGGTGGACCTAGCACAGGTAACTACATTCGTGATAGGGCCGTATGACACAAACACACGACGATCTAGAACTTGTAGGGAGTCGATCGATTAATGGATCGTTCGTTGGACCTAGTAATGGGTCATTTCATGATATTGGGCCAAGGGATCATTTCATGGTTAATATATGACATGGGTTTGGGATACTAGTACATTTGGTTTAGCGAATCTTGGACATGCGATGCTATACTTGATTTATACTTGATTTATCATGCTGTCTTAGTCTATCTTGCCATCTTGCCATCATCCTTATGTTTACTTTCAGTTTATACGTGTCATGTTACCTTTACCTGTTTTTATGCTGAAAGTCACTAGGACTTACCAGTCTTTATGACTGACCCGTTTTCTTTCGCCTCTTTTTCTTTCGTCCCCCCCCCCCCCCGGTTCTCAGGGAGGAAACTCTAGCACTTAGCTTGGATTTCGCTTGCTTTCGATTCAGCTCATGTACGGTTTGATCTTGAGCTATGCTATGGCTGCATTTCTGCTACCTTTGGGGAATTAAGCTACTTTTGTTGTTTTAAGTTTTATGCTTCTTTATCTATGCAAGACATAATTTGTTGTAATGGAAAATGATGACTTTGGCTATTTGCTACTTTGGATGTAAAAGGTTTTGACTCTTCTTGAAAGTAATGAAATTTATCTTTTGATTCTTCTGCTGTTTTATTTATGTTTTGTCTTGTAATATTTCTGTGTTTGTTTACCTCAATAACGCTCCTCCAAAACTAGTGCATTCCCTTTGTGAGTGACCCTAGCGGAGGTGGGGTGTTACAAAACTTGTTTTGGCCACTCAGTCTTAGCCACTTGTGTACTCTCCTTTCCATCTCCATGCATAAGAGCCATCACTATTGGAGCCTCAAAAATCGCACCATAGGAATGTGTGTTAGTGCTAGTCCTTGGAAAAGTTGGTTCAGCCCCCTCCAAACCTCAGTAATGCCTTCTTATGCGCAATATTAACCAGATCTAAGCCAACTCTTGCCAACTCGTTAAAGCTATTCATACACTCCTTAACTGACATATTATCCTATCTCATACTCAAGAATCTTTCGAATTGCATCCCTTCTTCAACTTGTGATAAAGACTTCTTCTCAAACTTATCCTTGAACGCATCACATGTCCTCATGGTCTACTCCACCTCGGCCACTTCATACCAGTATGACGCCTCTCCTTTTATTTGTCAGGCGACCAAATGAATCCTCCTTTGTCGTCAAGATATAATAATCAAAATACATGATCAGTCTCTTTTATCTAATTATGAGCATTAGCAAAACTCTCTGATCCAAAAAATGGCTTTCTGCCCATAGTAAAAAAAAAATCCTTACAGAGCTTAGAAAATTAGCAACTGGATTCGGTGGAACCACCACATCTACACCTGGAGGTTGGGCGCTTCCTTGCCCTTGGGCAGGTGCCGCAACTTCAGGATACCTATGGAACCATGACAGCATGGAAACAACCTCTGTAAAGTTGGGAGCCCCAGACATGCTAAAAAGGAAAGGAGATAAGGATTCAAAAAGGAATCAAGGGAATATAATAGTTGACTTAAGGGAATATTTTTCCAAAAACATGTTTTACTTGCAAATATTTTACTTCTGAAAACATATTTTCAAAAACTTTTCTCGGATCTTGTAACCTTAGGCTCTAATACCAAATGAAAACACCCCAAACCCATTAATGTCACTCATATGAGGATCCTCTAACGTTTATGAAGCATTTAGGTATAAAGTAACAACATAGAGACTAAAAATTCACAAGACAAAAATATAAAACACACCACAAATTTTAGAACAACATTTAATAAAGAAAGTCAAATCATAGTGCTTATTACATTTCAAAGGTACCAAATAGTCATCAACATAAAACCAAATACACTATATCGTGGAAAACCATAATATTAGAGTACATAAGTAAAACCGTCTCTCTCAATATCAATACGATAATTAGAAAATAAGAAATGAACCAAATACAAGAGTCTGAAATGAGTCTGAATCCAAGCTGAACAAAAAAAATCAAGAGTCACTGCTGAGACACTCCACCCTACGAACCTAGGGGGAATAAGTAAGAGGGAAGGAAAAAACAAACTAGGTCATACATACGTATGGTGAGTTCTAGTAGTTTCTAGCATGAGCATAAGTTAAGGATGCATTAGACAATGAATAGTTCTAAGGACATAAAACATAATGGTATAAGATAGTAAATCAAGTTAAGCATGAATAAAGATTGACTTCTCATTCGTATCCAAGATTTCTGCACCAACTTACAAAGATAATAATTAGGCTTTATGTAGTAACCTGCACTTCCACTCACTTCAAGCCGACCAAAAACGGAACCCACGTCGATTCAAGGTAAGCAAAAGTATGTTTCGTTAGGTTTATCAGAGCAATCATAGCGGAATACAAAGCTCACAGCGAAATAGATAAAATATAATAAGAATAAATTGTTGCAGCGGAAACATTTTTGAATACAAATCTGATTTTGCATAACATTAGTCCATGAAGACTTAACATAATATACCAATAAAAGAGTACGTTCGGTTTTCATATGAAACTCCATCTCTCTCTGGAACTCCACGTCTTCAAGCTTGAGCCCGATCTCGATAACTGAAAAACAAACTAACAGCTTGACTGTGTGGAAATTATAAGCACCCACAGTTTACAAGGGAAAAACAAAATACGAGTCAGTCATGGGACTGGTGTGAGAAAACTTTATTAACTAATCTTATACGTAGCCTTATTTTGAATAAGGTATCTCGAGACCACTCTGCATGTCGCAGAACGGGTTTTCTCCCAAGGATACGTGCACAACCATAGCAATCATATCAACCATAAAACAGTTTGGAAAACATAACTTTAGAAAAATAAACGATTATAAGCCCCCTGTCACATCACACAATGCAAGCGCACACAGAGGATAGGGGTTTTCCTTATAATCGCAAAACATACTTGATATAGTTCAAAACAAAAACATTTGAAATTATTATAATGACTTGGGTGTGAAAAATCCTTTCAAAACTAAACTAATGAATCTTAGATTGCATATTTCCCCATCGCACTATGTTGGCTACATAGATATACAACCGAAAATCTTATAGGGTTTCGTATTGGAAGTTGGATTTACATCAATAGGTCTGGGCTAAGGATCTTCCCAATCCGATTCGGAACCCCCCGCTAGGTTCCAGGATCCCATCTGGCTCCTTTAGAGCGACAGGGTCGGTCCACCCTACTTCGTGGATTAAAGTAACGGCCTGAACATAACGTCCCTCAGTCTATATGTAGACCGTCATCTAGGTATATTGACCTAGTCCGAGGCGCCTCATCCAATAAACCCCATAAGTAAATGCCTGGGCTCCATACCATGGCATTACCTTTTGCTAGATGGAACGTTAAGCCCTTACCCCTGCAGTCTATAATCCTGTTTAGGCTCATTCCGGGTTGTAAGGTCCGCGAATCACGTCATACACAAAGCTACGCATTTAAGCCATGCTTTGATCTTCAACCATTAGGCCCCACTTTTCAACAAAATC
This sequence comes from Allium sativum, assembly GCA_030737875.1. Taxonomy (NCBI): domain Eukaryota; kingdom Viridiplantae; phylum Streptophyta; class Magnoliopsida; order Asparagales; family Amaryllidaceae; genus Allium; species Allium sativum. The sequence continues at coordinate 579,146,228 of CM060909.1, read as the reverse complement.
ATTGATCATTTGCACTTATCATGCCACATTATCGTTCCTTAAAACACAAACCGTTATTCACCAACATACAACCTTTGAGCTCGTATGTCTCAAAGAAGGGTGTTAAGCAAGAGAATAAATTCTCCGCCACTAAACAGATGTATATTTAGTAAATGTCAGTTTGCATTTCATAAAATATAGTGTCAGACACGAAATCCATCAACATGTCCATTCCGGGAATAAGAACGAAACCGAAGGCACTTGATTCCATGTCCCCACCTAGAAGTGCAAGTCCTTGGAAACCAAATCGCTTCAAGTACGGCCAGATTGGCCACTACTTTAACCTCATATGAGCCGTCGCCCAATGCATCAACAGGCCATCCATCCGATTTAAAGAAATCTGGGTCGTCCACCATCATCGCTGTCATCTTAATATCAGCATCATGTCATATAATTATTCAAAATAGGTAAAAACACGGTCTTTCCAAATAATTAATGCATCTTTTAAACCAATCGTTTTACATGATCTCTTGGCCTCATTCCATTTTGGGATATTCATCTTTTAAGTTCTTATTAAAACTTATTCGAGTTTAAATATCCAAATCATTCTTTAAGAGATTGCTTAACTTCAAATCCCAAGTTAACTCTTTCGAATAATCCTTATCAATTATTCTCGATTTGCTTCATGCAAGAACATGTTCGTTCCTTTTTCAAATCATCCTCATAAATAAAGATTTTATTCGCTTAACTAGGAAAAATAGCTTGCTTTTACATGGGCCAAAGAACAATGTTATTGAAGACATTATTCACAACAAACCCAAAATCATAATTCCTTTCCAAATACCTTTGAAATCATTTATTATGTATTTCAAAATTCGACAAGTCATGACTTCCTCTTAACTTATTCAAACCCAGATCATTCTTTTGCAAAAGTTCATCGTTATTAACTAAATTTCATATCCAAAGGGTATCAAAACTTAAATTCAAACTTTTATTTTACCCGATTATTTTATTATCAAAATAATCATTTAAAATCCAATTTTTGGAATGAGACTCATTCAACCCCTTTATATCCGAGAATTTGGGTATATATAAACATCCAGTAAACATAAACAAGATGTCATGTGTCTAACGAGTTGTAACTAAACTCATTAGTTATTTAAGATCAGATGTCAGTGTCATATTTGGGTTCCATTTTATTAGTTAACAACTAAACGGTATTCATAACCAATTATCAACCAAATCAAACATTCGAACTAAATCAAATTCATCCAACATCTTCCAAACATGAATAATAATTTCATATTTACTAGCTAGAGATTCACATCTTAACATAAGCATGTTATGGTGCTAAAACCATGTTATAAGTTTCTAATATCCATAACCTTAGCTTTCAACACAAGCAATATTCAATTAAGATCTAACTTCATGAATCTAAATAAAAGGTCTCGGTTCTCCTTATGATTTGTGAATATACACTTAAAGATTTTACCTATATATGTAATTACATATATAGGTCGAGCCTAAAAGGGTTCAATCTCTCTTATACCAACTTAAACCATAGTTATTAACCCACAAATTCTTCACACAAGAACCTACTCCTTGAATTTCAATTAAAGGTCTAACCTTTTCAAGTATAAACACAAATTTACACCTAAAGAGCATACCTTTACGTATGATTTTACATAAAGGTTGAATATTTAGGGATTTAATGCCCTTAACCACATCAAATCACTTACTAATAACCCAAACATATTACCAAAATTAAATCAAGGTATGTATATTTATGACATTCCATAAAAGTATGATTTTTGTGAACTATCATAAGGTGTTTCACTTCCAAATCTAAGAAAAATCCCATTTTAACTTTATGAATCTACTTAAGGGTTATTATAAAACATACACCATCAATATAACCACAAACATACCATAAATTTTCTAAGAAATATTTCATCAAACATCATATGTGCATCACATAAATAAGCAACCAAAACCCTTAATACGTTTAGATTTCCTCACCCCGTGAAGTCCAAGCTTTTGCCTAACGATCTCTAGTTCCAAGATCTACCTCCTTTACTTCTTTTTATTCTTTTCTTTACTTTTTATTATAATTTAAAGAGGGGTTCGTCCAAAAGGTATGAAGGAAGAGGAAGTAGATGAAGAAAAGAGGATGGAATGAAAATGAAAGGGTGCAGATGCCTTTATATAGGCATGTTTAAGGGTATTTATGTCATTAACCTAAGGACACTTGTCATTCTCCTACCATTACTTAACATGTAAGTGTACATGTGTTAAGGCTTCCTTAAGAAGCCATAAGCTTAAGGAAGAAGAATCCAATTTGTCTTCTAAGGCTTCCTTAAGAAGCCATAAGCTTAAGGGAGAAAAAACAAAATTGTCTTGTTACACTTATTACTCTCTTTAGCTTCTTTGAGAAGCTATACACTTAAGAAAGAAGGCACTAAGAATTGGCTTCCAAGAGAAGCTACCAAGAAATGGCTTCCAAGAGAAGCTACCAAGAATTGGCTTCTAAGAGATGCCACTAAAATATCACTAGTCTTCCAAGAGAAGCCACAAAGAATATGACTAGGCTTATAGGGGAAGCTACAAAGAATTAGCTTCCAATAGAAGCCACCAACACTTAGGCTCCTATGAGAAGGCACTAAGAATTGAATTGGAATTATTTTAATTTAACGTAATCTTGACTTACATAATTTAATTGTCACAAATTAAAATACTTAGCTACTTACTACATCAAATTTCAATATCGACAAATATTTTCAAAGTTGAATATTTCGTTAATCCGATATTTTATTAAATCGAAATTCAATTCGTATATTTTCAAATTAAAACCATATATACATTTAAAAAAATTCATTCAATCCTATTTAAATTCTTATTTTAAAATTGACTAAAATTTCAGGTCGTTACATTCTCCCCCACTTAAAATTATTTGGTCCACGAAATCGAAGTCGGAACTAATGGTCATATACCTAACCAATACCTTGATTATTAAACCTAGAGCTTTGTTCGTTAACTCCACTATTTCACTTTATTTGTTTATTTATTGGGCATAGGACTGCATAATGTACCTCTTTATGGCATTTATAACCACAAACACCCACAAATTTTCCTTTATTCTTATCCTTCCTTGAATAACTATGAATATACGTGCTTTGGTCCAACATATTGCCTTCTTCGATATACTCATAAATCCTTCTCGTTTGTTTTAGAGTCATTTTTCTAGGTTTAAATCTAGATTGATCGCAGTAATCCATATCTTACAACATTTAATATTTTACCAAAAAGTTTTATAATCTCTTTAGCAATTACCTCGACTGTCCAAAATCGTTGAGAATTCAAATTTCTTAACTAGTTATATTAACTATTATCTCCAACAATCAATTAGTGGATTAAATTTTCCAAAACATAATTTTCATCAAAACATATATCCATTTTACGAAAATATACTTTTGGACAAAATTGTTTCGTAAAACTGGGTTAGACTACTATGTTCAAGTGATTAGAAGCACCTATCGATATAGTGAGCTCTTAATGTACCGACCAATGTTCATAACCCACTCAACAAATTAATCCAACACAAAACCATTTATATATCAAATTACAAATATGTCTTTCATATATACACACACACACACCCGCACACAACTCGTTCTAGGGTATTACTAACCCAATCTCTAATGAGTTACTTGTCCTAGGATACAACTGACCTTATCTCTGACAAGTTTGTATCCCACAGAGCCACGGTTTATCTAACGAAAGCTCTGATACTAACTGTAAGGACCCTCACTTCCCCTCACTTCAAACCAACCAAAAACTAAACCCATTTCTTCAAGGTAAGCAAAAGTACGTTTCATTAGGGTTTATCAAAGCAATCACAACGAAATACAAAGCTCACAGCGGAATAGATAAAATATAATAAGAATATATTATTGCAGCAGAAACATTTTTGAATACAAATCTAATTTTGCATACCATTACTCCATGAAGACTTAACATAATATACCGATAATAGAGTACATCCGGTTTTCATATGAAACTCTAACTCTCTCTGTAACTCCACGTCTTTAAGCTTGAGCCTGATCTCGATAACTGGAAAACAAACATACTGCCCATGTGGAAATTGTAGGCACCCAGAGTTTGCAAGGGAAAAACAAACTTCGAGTCAGTCATGGGACTGGTGTGAGAAAAATTTATTAACTATTCTTATACTTAGCCTTATTTTGAATAAGGTATCTCGAGACCATGCCGCATGTCGTGGAATGAGTTTTACCCCAAGGATACGTGCACAACCATAGCAACCATAAAACAATTTGGAAAACATGACTTTAGAAAAATGAACGATTATAAGCCCTAGGTCCCATCATACAATGCAAGCGCACACCAGAGGATAAGGGTTTTCCTTATAATCACAAAACATTCTTGATATAGTTCAAAACAAAAACATTTGATATTATTATAATGACTTGGGTATGAAAAATCCTTTCGAAAATAAATAATGAATCTTAGCTCGCATAGTGCCTCATCCCACGACTACATAGATATACAACCGAAAATCGTAAAGGGCATCGTATTGGAACTTGGATTTCCACCAATGGGCCTGGGCTAAGGATCTTCCCAATCCGATTAGGAACCCCCATCTTGGTTCCAGGATCTCGTCTGGCTCCTTTAGAGTGGCAGGTTAGGTCCACCCTACTTTGTGGATTAAAGTAACAGCCTGAACATAACATCCCTCGGTCTGTGTGTAGACTGTCATCTAGATATATTGACTAGTCCGAGGCGCCTCATACAACAATCCACATAAGTATATGCCTAGGCTCCACGCCATGGCGTTACCTTTTGCTAGATGGAACGTTAAGTCCCTACCCTTGCGATCTATAATCCTGTTTCGGTTCATTCCGGGTTGTGAGGCCCGCGAAGTCACGTCATACACAAATCTACACATTTAATCCATGCTTTGATCTTCAACCACAAGGCCCTGCTTTTCAACAAAATCCTTGATCATTTGCACTTATCATGCCACACCATCGTTCCATAAAACATAAACCGCTATTCACCAAAATACAACATTTGAGCTCGTACGTGTCAAAGAAGGGTGTTAAGCAAGAGAATAAATTTTCCACCACCAAACAGATGTATGTTTAGTAAATGCCAGTCTGCAATTTATAAAATTCAGTTCCAGACACAAAATCCATCAAAAAGTCCATTCCGGGAATAGGAACGAAACCAAAGGCACTTGATTCCATATCCCTGCTTGGGAGTGCAAGTCCTTGCAAACCAAATCGTTTCAAGTACGGTCAGATTGGCCGCTACTTTAACCTCATATGTGTCGTCGCCCAAGGCATCAACAAGCCATCCACCCAATGTGAAGAAATCTGAGTCTTCCACCATCGTCGCTGTCATCTTGATATCAGCATCACGTCGTATAATTATTCGGAGTAGGTAAAAACCCAGTCTTTCCAAATAATTAATGCATCTTTTAAACCAAGCGACTTACAGGATCTCATGGCCTCGTTCCATTTTGGGATATTCATCTTTAAAGTTCTCATTAAAACTTATTCAAGTTTAAATATCCAAATCATTCCTTAAGAGATTTCTTAACTTCAAAACCCAAGTTAACACTTTCAGATAATCCTTATCGATTATTTGCCATTTGCTTCATGCAAAAACATGTCCGTTCCTTTTTCAAATTATCTTCATAAATAAAGATTTTATTCACATAAATAGGAAAATTATCTTGCTTTTACATGGGCCAAAGAACAATGTTGTTGAAGACATCATTCACAACAAACCCAAAATCATATTTCCTTTCCAAAAACCTTTGAAATAATTTATTATTGGTTTCAAAATTCGTCAAGACATAACTTGTTCTTAATTTCTTCAAACCAGTTCATTCTTTTGCAAAAGTTCATCGTTATTAACTAAATTTCATATAGAACTTAAATTCAAACTTTTATTTTTCCCCGATTATTTTCTTATCAAAATAATCATTTAAAATCCAATTTCTTGAATGAGACTCATACAACTCTTGTATATCCAAGAATTGGGTATATACAAACATCCAATAAACATAAACAAGATGTCATGTGTCTAACAAGTTGTAACTAAACTCGTTAGTTATTTAAGATCAGATTTCGATGTCATAATTGGGTTCCATTTTATTAATTAACAACCAAATGGTATTCATAACCATTGATCAACCAAATCAAACATCCTAACTAAATCGAATTCATCCAACATCTTCCAAACATGAATAATAATTTCATATTTACTAGCCAGAGATTTACATCTTGACATAAGCATGTTATGGTGCAAAACCCATGTTATAAGTTTCTAATATCCATAACCTAGCTTTCAACCTAAGCAATATTCAATTAAGGTCTAATTTCATGAATCTAAATAAAAGGTCTCGGTTCTCCTTATGATTTGTGAATATACACTTAAAGATTTTACCTATATATGTAATTACATATATAGGTCGAGCCTAAAAGGGCTCAATCTCTCTTTTACAAACTTAAACCATAGTTATTAACCCACAAATTCTTCACATAAGATCCAACTCCTTGAATTTCAATTAAAGGTCTAATCTTTTCATGTATAAACACAAATTTACACCTAAAGATCATACCTTTATGTATGATTTTACATCAAGCTCGAATCTTTTGGGATTTAACGCCCTTAACCATATCAAATCACTTACTAATAACCCAAACATATTACCAAAATTAAATCAAGGCATGTATATTTATGATATTCCATAAAAGTATGATTTTTGTGAACTATCATAAGGCATTTCACTTCCAAATCTAAGCAAGATGTCATTTTAACTTTATGAATCTATTAAGGGTTATTAGAAAACATACACCATCAATATAACCACAAACATACTATAAATTTTATAAGAAACATTTCATCAAACATCATATGTGCATCGCATACATAAGCAACTAAAACCCTTAATACGTTTAGATTTCCTCACCCCGTGAAGTCCAAGCTTTTGCCTAACGATCCCTAGTTCCAAGATCTACCTCCTTTACTTCTTTTTCTTCTTTTCTTTACTTTTTATTATTATTTAAAGAGAGGTTCTAGCCAAAAGGTATGAAGGAGGAGGAAGGAGATGAAGGAAAGAGGATGAAATGAAAATGAAAGGGTGCAGGTGCCGTTATATAGGCTTGTTTAAGAGCATTTATGTCAGTAATCTAAGGACACTTGTCATGCTCCTACCATTACTTAACATGTAAGTGTACATGTGTTAAGGCTTCCTTAAGAAGCTGTAAGCTTAAGGAAGAAAAATCCAATTTGTCTTCTAAGGCTTCCTTAAGAAGCTATAAGCTTAAGGGTGAAAAAAACAAAATTGTCTTCTTACACTTATTACTCTCTTTAGCTTCTTTGAGAAGCTATGCACTTAAGAAAGAAGGCAGTAAGTATTAGCTTCCAAGAGAAGCTACCAAGAATTGGCTTCTAAGAGAAGCCACTAAAATATCACCAGGCTTCCAAGAGAAGCCACAAAGAATATGACTAGGCTTATAAGAGAAGCTATAAAGAATAACTTCCAATAGAAGCCACATAAGCTTAGGCTTCTATGAGAAACCACTGATAATTGACTTAGGAATTATTTTAATTTAACGTAATTTTGACTTACTTAGTTTAAATGTCACAAATTAAAATACTTAGCTACTTACTACATCAAATTTCATTATCGACAAATATTTTCAAAGTTGAATATTTCGTTAATCCGATATTTAATTAAATTGAAATTCAAATGGTATATTTTCAAATTAAAACCATATATACATTTAAAAAAAATCATTCAATCCTATTTAAATTCTTATTTTAAAATTGACTAAAATTTCAGGTCGTTACACTTTACCTAATTTCCACCCGTCGATCGGCTCCTATAAGCACAATGTGATAACTTATGCCAACTATGGAATTCTGAATTATCAATCCTGAACCCGTCAACTAAAAGGAAATAGTCGTTAATCACAGGCATCACAGCGGCTTATTTTGCCAAATCGGAACGAGGCATGCTCATTGTCCCATGAGAACGCGCTTGTAACCACCTCGTTTGGACCTCTACTATCCAGTGTAGTAAAGTGTGCCCTCGCCTCTACCTAGTGTGAGACCTCCATAAATGATAATAAGTGATACTGCCTGATATGGGTCCCCAAGTAAATATGTAATTAACACAAGTTACCCTACATGCTTGGTCCCAGTTTATTTTCTGTTAGGCAAAATAGTTTCCCCAATCAGCCCAAGCTGTCGAAACGGACCTAAACTACAATCTTATCATTTTAATAGGCCTCTTATTTTCCCCATTCAACCCCACGCTTCTAGAATAGACCTACGAGTCACATATTTTCCCCAATAGGCCCCATACTGCAGGAAGATACTCCCACTGCAATTTTATTAAGCCTCTTATTTTTCTCATATAGCCCCATGCTGCCAGAACAAACCTACAAGCCATTTATTTTCGCCAGTTAACCCCATGCTACTGGAACGGACTCCCACTATAATTTGATTATTTTATTAGGCCTCTTATTTTCCCCAATCAGCTCTACGCTGTCGGAATGAACCAACAAGACACTTATTTTCCCCATTAAGCCCTACGCTGCCAGAATGGACTCCCACTACTATTATTTTATTAGGCCTCTTATTTTCTGCAATCAGCCCTACAATGTCTCAAAGGACCTAAACTGCGAGCCACTTATTTTTTCCTAGTAAGCCCCACGCTGTCGGAATGGAGTCCATTACCTTAGTTTATTAATTTTATCATTAATTTAACTTAACACATTTTAAGTTTATCAATAAACCCAACATATCCTCATATTATATACCTAAATTGTATTAAAGATTTCTAATTAATATTTATTCTTTTTATACAACTCGACCCCACGTTATTTAACGTCTAACTAAGTTACCTATTCTAGTTTATATGTCTACATGTTCTCCAAATACATATTTAGTTTTATCCTCAATTTACAGTCTATTATTGTTTATAATATTTAATCGGTTCTAACATTCCCAGTTATCCCTTTTTATTCAATTTCAACACTATTCCAATTTTAATGCAAAATTAACGATAAAGGTCTGGTCTCAACGCCAAAAAGAAAAAGGGAAATAGTCTAGGCTACTCGCAAGGCGTAGACTCGAAAATAAACAAAACAAATAAAATAGGGCATAGGCCGTACTGTAAATAAAACCACAATAGAGAAGGGGAAAGGAGAAGGAGAATTACTTATAAACAGTAAATAAGTGGAAAGAAATAGGTATAGATAGTAAAAAATTATAGTAACTTTACAGAAAAACTAAACGCATAAATACTATAAATAACTGTAACGTTAAACTTGCAAATTAAAACTACTTAACTGTCTAACTTTTCCTACATAAATTACTAATCTAGAAATCACATAAAATCCCACAGATCTGACGAAGAGAGCTTTCTCCATAGCCTTTCTTATTCCAGCAGAACTCCGCCTCCATAAGTATTTATAAAAATAAATATTTAAAAGTATAGAACTTCTTTATCCCTGTAAAATTTTCATTATTTAGCCCTTCCTAATTTTGAGGACAGACCTGGAGAAAGAAGAAGAAGAAGAAGAGAGAAAGAATGGATGTGAAGAAACGAGAGAGGCTCTGCTAGTCTACTTATAGGGTTTACTGGGTGTCTTCAGCCCTCCAAATTTAGGATTAAATCTGGACCATCCATGTCACTCGACCAATCAGTAAGCGCCACACACCCTGTGGTTTAGAACAAACTAACAAAACTAATACAGCTCCAAAAAATAACATCGAACGAAATAAATCATTCGTTGCGTTACCTTCGCTCCAAGGCATGCTAAAATAGCATTCTGTGTCAACCCACCTACGTCTTGGGTCAACATTGGGTCGACCCAAGGGCCTCTAGTTCGACAGTAGGTCGACCCGAGTGGGAATCGGTCATCCCGATGGACCGTATACTTAATTTTTTTTTTTTAGCTTATCTTCTTTGTTTCGTAACTTCTTCCTATTAACTCTGTTTTCAACTAACCAAGGGTCCGTTTTCAACAAAAAATTACAATGGACCTAAATGGTGCTAGTCTCGTTGTCCATTTATGAATATTATTCTAATTAATATTTAATTTATTACCCTTTTTATTTAATTATTGTACATTAAAATCAACGGGGTTATAGATGCAGCAAGATCAACATTCTCTACTTTTGAAACTGATAATGATGATGTTAACGTCGAAGGGGAACCAAATGTTGGAGCTAAAAAATAATATGATTTATTGGATGCTGCTAAAAAAACCCTTTGGAATGGATATACAAGCGGCACTCAGTTATCGGTAACTGTTGAGTACATTGCGATGAAATCAAAATACAACCATTTCAAAGCTGGATTTACGACTATTGTTTAAGCTGCTAAATGCCATATGCCATCCGATAATTTAATATGTGAATATTATTATGAAGTGAAAAAACATATGTCATTTTTAGGTTTGTTGTATCAAAAAGTAGATAAATGTTCAAGGGGTTGCATGTTGTTTTGGAAAGAAGACATCAGTCTTAAGAATTGTAAAATATGTAATAAAAAATGATACAAACCAAGGAAAAATAAGGGAAAAGAAGTTCTGTACAAGCATATGCATTATTTACCTATCGGTCCTAGACTTCAAATGTTATATGCATCATGTGTAACAACGCGTCATATGAAATGGAACAGTGCGAAAACACCTGAACGAGGCACGTTAATGCACTCATTCGATGGAGATGCATGGAATAATTTGATAAGAAATGTCCCAATTTTGCAGCGGAGAGCCGGGACATTAGACTAGGTTTATGTACGGATGACTTCTCACTCTTTTTCTCAACTTGGGCCTAAATATTCATCTTGGCTTGTAATAATTACACCTTGCAATCTACGCCCATGGATGTGTTTGAAAACTCTGTATATGTTCCTCACAATTGTCGTCCCTGGTCCTAATGATCTGACACTGGGAATCGATGTTTACTTACAACCATTAATCAAAGAGTTGAAAACATTACGATTTGAAGGAGTTGAAACATACGACGTATCAAAAATGAAAAATTTTCGGATGTTCGCTCCTTTATTATGGACTATTAGTGATATTCTTGCATACGCGATGCTTTTGGGTTGAAGTACGGCCGATCATTTGCTTGTCCTTATTGCATGGAAGAAACATGAGCATTTTTCATATCGCATAGGAAGACAATTTCATGGTTTGATTATCATCAACGTTTTCTTCATATTTATCATCCTTTTAAAAGAGAATTTCTTTATGGCTAATAGACATGAGACTGTACAAGCACCAATGGTTTGGTGAAGTGAGGATATGTATGGACCTGTAAAAGATTATCCAAAGATACACGAAAGTAGATAGCAAACTGAAATTGAAGGTAAACCGATGGTTCATAATGGGTGAAAATAGAGTATATTTCGGGAATTGCCATATTGGAAAAGTCTCTTAATCTATCATAACATTGACGTGATGCATAACAAGAAAAAATATTTGATAATGTGTTTAACACAGGTTTGAATTTTAAGGGCAAGACTAAGGACGATCTAAAATCAAGAAATGATATAAAAGAAATATGTAATTGTCCTGAGCTTCATATGAAGCCAAATGACAGTAAAATACCCAAAGCATGCTATCTACTAGACAACAACCATGTTAAAGAAATGTTAAAATATATGGAAGGATTATGATTTCCCGATGGAATTTCCTCTAATCTACGTAGATGTGTCGACTACAAAAATGGAAGACTAAGTGGAATGAAAAGCCATGATTGTTATGTAATGATGGAATTTTTTTTACCCGTCGCTTTTAAAGATCTGTTGCCCATAAAAATATGGAAGGTAATAACAAAGCTTAGCTTATTTTATAAGGAGCTTTGTTCAACTACACTAAAAGTTGACCGTCTACTTAAACTTGAAGAAGAAATCACTATACTGCTATGCAAACTAGAGAAAATATTTCCTCCATGTTTCTTTAATGTAATGGTGTTCATCTTCCATATGAAGCACGTCTTCGAGAACCCGTGTAATATGGATGGATGTATCCATTCGAGAGGTGTGTTACTATACCGAGTATGCAAATGTTAATTTTATTATAAATAAAAGTTAATATTGAACCAAAATATTTTTATTAGTTACTTAAATCATTTAAAGAAAAAGTGAGACAAAAAGCTCGATTTGAAGGTTCCATTTGCAAATCATATATCAAAGAAGAAGCTTCAATCTGTTTCTCTCATTATTTCATTGATTATTTGAACTTATCATTTGAAAGTGTTTTGCGTAATGATGAGGCCATTTAACAATATTCTTCTTCTGAAGCAATGTTGTCTAATATTAAACAACATAGCCGATAGGCTGGAAAATGTATGGAAGTATGGCTAGATGATAAAGATTACCATGTAGCACACATACATATTCTTCTTAGTTATCCTGAAGTTGCACCATTTGTTGGGTAATTATCACATTACAAGTTTCGATAAATTTAATACAATATGTGTAAATTAATGATAATGTAGTATATTATGTTTGTGTTTACAGTATTTCTGAATCAGAAAACCCAAGCAGCGATTTAAGCAAAGATTTTTGTATAAGGTTTTTGAACTACATTTCTGATCCCACAAATCACGTGGTCGATGAAGGAATGCAACATTTGGTGGTAGGACTGAAATGAAAGGTTAAACCGTATCTAATATTTTTCATTAATCGATATAAATTCAACACCAAAGAATACGATGCTCAAAAATTAACAAACAATACTGGCATATTAGTTAAAGGTAGTGATGATCCTAATAATCATATAAATGATTCTTATGGCGTGTTAACCCGGATTTTGCAATTGACATAGTTTACAAGACCCATGGAGGATGTTTTTTGTTTAGATGCAACCGGTTTAGCAATGTTCTAGGCTCTGGAATTAACATGCATATTCTTATAGAAATAATACCACACATTATCAAAAGTACGACTGTAGCACCCCGCGAATTCTATAACTGTGAAATTCACAAATTAAAGTATAATTAATTTCAAATCAAAGAACTTAGGGAATCGGGATACGCCATTGCGTTCGTCTCGGAAAAATACGCGAAATAGAGTCCGAGTTTTCGAAAAACGGAGTCCGTATGAAGAAAATATGGCCTTCGGAAGTTTCTGAATTAAGTTTAAAATTCGAACAGAATAAAACAGCTCAGAAAAATTCCAAAATCGGGCCCAATTGGCCAGGGCGGGAAAAGTCCCGCCTAATGCGCCCAAGTCGACTGGGCTGTCGACCTGGTTTAGCCAGGTCGACAGGGCTGTCGACCTGGTCCAGAGCCAGGTCGAACCCAGCCCAACCTGGCTGGCCTATTCTATGTTGGCCGATTTTCTGCAGTCTGCTTTGTCATTAGGGCTAGGTGGCAGGCTCTAATTGGTCTCTCTTTAGGATGAATGGCTACGATCAAACCAAGCAACATCAATGGTCCGAATCAGTTCATAAACCCTATAAAAATGACCCTAGACTCAACCTAATCTATTCATTCAAAAATAAGAACAAAGCCGCCATGTTGCTGAGGAACGACTAAGAGTAGCCACCAATTGGAGAGAGGATTAGGAGGCAAATTCTAAAAGCATAAAGCAACTTAATCAAATCGCATCTCCAAATTCCTAAATTGGAGAATTCGCCACACAATAGTAAGTAGAGTATTATTTTGGTATGAACAAATAACTGTGTTGGTTTGTATACTTGATTTGTGGCGATAAAGTAATTCATATTTGTGCGTTACTATGATTCTTATCGATTTGGAATATTGTATACGTTTGGATATTCTTGAATTATGTTATTTATTATGAAAACTACATGTTTGCGGTAGTTTTATGCAAGTATACGTTTGGAATATTCGCAAATTATGTAATCCATGTTAAAGCTACATGTATGTAGTTAATTAATTGAAATTCATGCAAGTTTGGGGTTTTGCTACTATGCCATCATAATGTATATTTTTGTACATAAATCATTTTGTACAAATTTGGGGTATTATAGTTCATATGAAACTATGTTGAAACTTTGGCACCATGATCTATGTATTAAGCCATGCTTTTGTACTAGAAAACCTATTTGCAAATTTATGAATATGTCTAGGCTATGACTGATATTTTGCATAATTGAAATCCATGTTAGGTCTATATTGTTAACAAGAATTATATGATGACATATGTGGTACATAGCTAGGTTAAATTCAAAAATCCCTTTTGCAAGTTTGCATGACTAAAGTAAAAATCATGATCTCATGTTAGAAATATTTATGCCATGGTTATGCGAATAGATTTAAAATTATGATTAAGTTGAACTATACTTTTGTGTTAATAACAAAAGTAAGCACCTTTGTAAACATGTAGTAATCTTTTGAATATGACTTGCTTATGTTTGACATTATGCCTGAATAAAAATATAGGTTTATGTTGTAGTTAAGCCTATGTGTCAATAGTGATATTCTTAACTTAACTACAAGTTCACATGGTTTGATTCATGTCACTCATGCTTTATGACCAAAGTATATGTTACCACTATGCAAGTACACCAGTTTCTATTTTGTAGTTCCAACGTCACATTTCAAGTTCATGCGTTCACATTTCCCCTTTTTGTTGTATGTAATCACGCTTTAAGCCTCCCCTTTTCGCATGGCTAAGTTGGGCTTAAAAGGGCTAAGCCCAACATATATAAAATAAACGGACGTGTTAAACGGGGGAAAATAACGTTGGGTTAAATTAATTAATAAATGAAAACATAAAGTAGAAGGGCCCAAATTCAAGTATGGGTTGGGCCCATGATTGGTGTAACCTTTACACCATTAACTTAATAATGGGCCGCAAATATTTACATATAAGAAAATAAAGAAGAAAGACAAAATATGTAAATGTAGAACATACGATGTGTTTAACCCGAGGTTGGATTGAGTTGTGATGTAAACCTGCCCGGAACCGCCCGGCTGTCCAGTAATCACAACAATACCTATCCAATGTGGGAGGTTAAACATGGAGCCCAATAAGGACCCGAGGTTAGACTGAGTTGTGGCGTAAGACTGCCCGGAACCAATCGGCAACAGGCAGCCACAACAATACCTGTCTAATGTGAGAGGTCAAGGCTTTAATAAGACAATTAAGGCTGAGTCAGGATTGTTAGGATTAAGTGAACTAAAGACTTAATCAAAATGGAACATGCTAAACTAAACGGACTGGTGGGGGTTAGGTTAGAAAACACTTAACCAACTTAGCATGTTGGCTAGAGATAGAAAACCTAGTAACGGGGGACCCTTTTCAGCAGTAACCCTAGAAGGTGTATCAGGATACCCTGAAACTAGGCAGGGTGGGGCACGATTACTGGGCTGATTGTAAGAGGTCAAATCGACGGCGGTGGTGTAGCAGTGTAGGTTCTAACGGGGTGCGGGCGTGCACACACTCCGGCGCAGAAAAATAAGGCACTGGACACCAGTAGCATACCTGTGCATCCTAGGATTGTGTCGGGCCGCCACCATGGGACTTGATACACCCCATGGTGGGACCAGCATAGGTAACTACAACATCGGGGGCCGTAAGACACATGTAACTATGCGAGTAGGAGCCGATCATCATAGAATGGATCACATCACCCTGATTATGGGGTGCCAGTTGGAAACTAGTTTATATGGGTTCAGATATTAACATGGGGTACGATAGTATATTCGACCCTAGACAACTTAACCATGTTATAGTGCTTTCCCACTTCTTGTTTATACTTATCATACCCAGTTCTTTATTCATAGACAGAATAGTACTAGACTTACTCAGGCTTTATGTCTGACTCTACTTTTCTTTCGTCTTCTTTTCTTCCGTTCCCCCCCCCCCAGGTCCACAGGGAGGGAACACTGCAGCTTGACCAGCCTTAACATCCAGCTTGAAGAAGAGAAATGTATTGCTTGGACCTTTTCTTTTTGAACTATGGCTTTGGACAACCACTATGGGGCTTTTGCAGTTTTATCCATGTTTTCTTTATGCTTCTTTAAATAATGTAATCAAGACAGATTATGAAAGTGTTATGTTTTTGGAAAAGATGTAAGACAATTATGGTGATGTTGTTGTAACACGTATTTGCTTTTATGAAATAAAAGTTGTTGTTTTTCCGCTGTTTACAAATATGTGTTCTTATATCTGTCTTGTATATCTGTGACTTATACTTATAAACCTCCACCAAAATTAGGGCATTCCCTTTGAGAGTGACCCTAACGGAGGTGGGGTGTTTCACTTGGTATCAGAGCATAGGTTTACCAGATAAGATAAAAAGTTTTGAAAAATTATTTTCAAAAAGGAAATTTAAAGAAGCATTTTTAAAAGAAAAATATTATTTTATTTTAAAAGGCAAAGTCCACTCCCCAAAGCCATAGGTACTATCTCTTATCCTTCGTTTTGAATCTATCTTTTTTTGTTTCAGCATGTCCGAAGATCTTAACTTGCCAGAAGGGGTGCCAATACCTGGTTGGTTTAGACGGTTCTTAGAAGCAAGAGCCACTCAGCCAGGTCCTACCATTCCTCCTCCCCCAGCTGCCGGAAATCATCCAGCTGCAGCGGCGCCTTTTCCTCCACCTCCTCCTCGGGGAAACACTTTTGCTAAGATATGTAAAGATTTTAAAGCTATGGGAGGAAAGGATTTCCATGGAACTGAGTACTTCGTGGCAGCCAGAAATTGGCTGAAAGAAACGGAGGACCTATTCATCATCTTTGAGGTAGAGGATAGACAAAAAGTACAATTGGCAGTGTGGCTATTGAAGGGCGAGGCTTCCTACTGGTGGGAAGTCACTAATGCTGAAAGACCAGTGGAGACATGGGAGGACTTTAGGGCAAGGTTTGAGACTAAATTTCTCTCAGATGTGGAAAGAAGTTTGCAGTTGGAAAAATTCTTATTTCTTAAGCAAGGGGACAAGACAGTCAGAGAGTATGTGAATCAGTTTGATGAGCTGGCTAGGTTTGGGCTTGACCTAGTCAACACCCCGCACAAGAAGGCTCTCCGTTTCATCAAAGGATTGAATGAGCCATTACACAGTTTGGCCATGACCCATATACCAATGGGAGCCACGTATGAAAGATTGGTGCAAATGGCATTACTGAATGAAGAGGATAAGAGCAAGAAGGAGACGAAGGCAGAAAGCTCTCAAGGGAAGAAAGAGGGTTTGCAGCCCAAGAAGACAGACTTTAAGAAGGGCGGGAAAGGCAACAAAGAGAAGAGGAAGTGCAATTTCTATGGCAAAGTGGGGCACTTAGTAAAGGACTGCCGGAAAAAGAAGGCCAAGGAGAATGGTGGGTGCTTTTCTTGCGGTGAGACAGGCCACAGGGCTAAGGACTGCCCAAAGAAACGAGGACAGGGGCAGAGGGCTGGATCCACCCCAGGGGCACAGGTTCATGTGCTGGAAGCGCCACCTCTGCAACAACAAGGTATAAATACTTCTGTAGAAAGTGTAGTTTATCTTTATGATCACCCCGTTCGCACTTTATTTGATTCTGGCGCATCACACTCCTTTATCTCGTCTGCTTTAGTAGAATCTCTGCACCTAAAAACTAGTATGGCAGAGGACCCCTTAATTGTTTCAAACCCAATTGGGGGCCCAGCTCATTTGTCTATGATCTGTTTGGGATTGAAAATTTCTATTCTAAGTGTAGAATTTCAATGTAGTGCCTTTGTTTTGGGCTTTTCGGGTTATGGTTTGATTTTGGGTATGGATTGGCTATCCAGTAATGGGGCCATCCTTGATTGTGAGAAAAGGGTTGTTAGGCTCCTAACCCAGCTCGGTAATACTTTGGAAATTTCTTGTAACCCCTCATACGCATTTATGCTTAGTTATCTTGAATCGCTAGATGCCTCTGTTGAAAATTTGCAATCAGTTAAAGTGGTCCGGGAATATCCGGATGTCTTCGAAGAGGTGAAGGGCTTGCCTCTGAAGCGGGAAATAGACTTCCGCATATATCTTGTAGATAATGCAAAGCCCGTTGCGTTGCCCGTTAGACACATGGCTCCACGAGAAAGGAAAGAGCTCAGTAAACAGATTAAAGAGCTTCTAGAAAAGGGGTTCATTAGCAGGAGCATTTCAGAATGGGGCGCTCCAGTGGTGTTCGCTACAAAGGCGGATGGTTCACTCCGTCTATGTGTTGACTATAGGGAGCTCAACAAGCTAACGAAAAAGAATAGGCACCCTCTCCCTAGAATTGATGATTTATTTGACCAGCTTGTAGGAGCGTCTGTTTTCTCCCAACTCGATTTAGCAACCGGTTTTCATCAGCTAAGGGTGGCTGAAGATAGCATCGATAAAACGGCATTCAGAACCCCAGACGGCTTCTTTGAATGGCTTGTCATGCCTTTCGGCTTGACAAATGCACCTGCTTACTTCGTGGACCTGATGAGTAGGGTATTTAGAGATTTCCTCAACAAATTCGTAGTGGTTTGTAGATGATATCCTTATCTTCTCAAAGAGTGAAGAGGAACATGCTCAGCACTTAAGGGCAATCTTGGAAACTTTGCGAGTCCATCAACTAAAAGCCAAATTCTCCAAATGCCACTTTTGGAGAGAAGAGGTGAGGTTCCTTGGGCACATAGTATCCAAACAAGGGTTAGCAGTGGACCCTGCTAAGGTAGTGGCGGTACAGGATTGGAAGACACCAAGGAATGCAACTGAGGTCCGAAGCTTTCTAGGACTAGCGGGTTTCTATCGAAAGTTCATAAGGGATTTTGCGAAAATCTTAGCTCCGCTCACGAAATTGACTAAGAAGAATCTAGTGTTTAATTGGGACTTGGATTGCGAGTTTGCTTTCCAACGACTGAAAAGGGCTCTCACAACAGCCTCAGTTTTGACGCTGCCAGATGGGAGCAAGATGTTCACTGTTTATACGGATGCATGTGGGACAGGGCTAGGCGCCGTCTTAATGCAAGAAGGAAGGGTAGTAGCTTATGGCGGGAGGCAGTTGAAGGTGCACG
Source organism: Allium sativum (assembly GCA_030737875.1). NCBI lineage: Eukaryota > Viridiplantae > Streptophyta > Magnoliopsida > Asparagales > Amaryllidaceae > Allium > Allium sativum. The sequence goes on along the minus strand of CM060909.1, from coordinate 579,127,242 downwards.
AAAAGAACTACCCAACCCACGATCTTGAGTTAGCCGCCATCGTCTTTGCACTCAAGTCTTGGCGACACTATCTCCTAGGTGAGAAGTTCGAACTTTACATTGACCATAAATCGTTGAAATATCTTTTCTCGCAGAAGGATCTTAACTTGAGGCAACAAAGATGGATGGAGTTTCTTGCCTCGTACGATTTCGAAATCTCCTACACTCCGGGCAAAGGCAACGTAGTGGCAGACGCGTTGAGCCGAAAGAAATTGACCCTAAGCCCGTTGTTTGTTGAAAGACAAAGCCTAGAGTTCATAGCCAGCTTCGACTTTAGGCCTTCCTCCGATTTCGTACCAGGCTTGCTAGCATCTCTCGAAGTGCGCCCAACTTTAGTGGATTCGGTAGGGGCAGCACAACGCGAAGACCCTCAGCTTGTGGAAACAATTGATAGGCTAATTAGGGGTGAGACTTCAAGTCACCTCAACAGATACTCCATCGACGATAAGGGTTTGCTAAGGCGAGACGGAAGACTATGCGTCCCACAGACAAAAGATTTAGTAAAGAAGGCTCTCGACGAAGCACATCACTCCAAGATGACGATACATCCAGGCGGAGATAAAATGTACAAAGATATAAAAAGGACTTTCTTCTGGAACGGCATGAAAAAGGACATGGCAGAATTCGTTTCTAAGTGCATGGTGTGCCAACAGGTTAAGGCGGAATAGAAAAAGCCTGGCGGACTGCTACATCCTCTGGAGGTCCCGCAGTGGAAGTGGGATAGCATCTCAATGGACTTCATCGATGGGCTGCCTAGGTCTAGGAGAGGCAACACTAGCATTTGGGTAATAGTGGATAGGCTTACTAAAAGCGCCCACTTTTTACCTGTCAAAAGTAAAAGAACTGCCTCATCCCTAGCATCACTTTACCTCAAGGAAATCGTTCGACTCCATGGAATACCATCTAGCATTGTTAGTGACCGAGACCCCATCTTCACCAGTGAGTTTTGGCGGAGTCTGCAAGAAGCAGTAGGAACGCAGTTATGCTTGAGCACAGCCTATCATCCCCAAACCGACGGCCAAACAGAGAGAGTGAACAGAGTTTTGGAAGACCTTCTAAGGCTATGCGTCCTTGACTTCGGAGGGACTTGGGAAGACCACCTTCCTTTGGTGGAATTTGCCTACAACAACAGCTATCAAGCAACCATCGGAATGGCGCCCTTCGAAGCTTTATATGGAAGACCGTGCCGATCGCCCACTTGTTGGTGGGAGTCTACTGATAAGCTCATACTTGGACCAGATATGATCCGAGAGACTTCAGAGAAAGTAGACTTAATACGAAGAAGGATGAAGATGGCCCAAGACAGACAGAAGTCCTATGCCGACAAGAGAAGGACCGACCTTGAATTTGAGGTTGGAGACAGAGTTTTTCTCAAGGTATCACCGCTAAGAAACGTTGTTCGCTTTGGAACCACAGGAAAACTGGCACCAAGTTTCGTAGGGCCATTCCCTATCATCGAGAAAATTGGGAAAATGGCCTATAGATTAGAGCTACCCGAGAAGTTGGCTGGAGTCCACAACGTTTTTCACGTTTCACATCTCCGAAAATGTCTACATGAGTCTGCTGAAGTGGTAGAGCCAAATATCCTCGAAGAGGCCGAAGTGGAGCGCGAAGCAACCATAAGAAAAGTTCCAACCCGCATATTAGGAACGGAAGTGAAGAAGCTACGCAACCGTGAAGTCAAGCTCGTCAAAGTTCAGTGGAGCGACGCCGAGGGAGACGCGACTTGGGAAACTGAAGCTAGAATACGCACTGCCTACCCTTTTCTGTTCGAGGGTACATCCTTGATCTTTCATTTTCCTTAAGTTGCGCTTTTATCTATCTTTTTAGGTATATTTCCTCGACCTTATCTTTTAGGTAGAAACCCTTTGGATGGAAACATGTAATTGAAACATGTTATGGATGATGGTTGCAAGTGGTTGCAAGTGATTGCTAGTGGTTGCTCGTGGTTGCATATACACACACAATCTAGGTTTTAGATCGGCTCAGTCACTTCATATTGCATATGCATATATGTTTGCATTCGTATGTGGTTGAACTTTAATGTGTTGTCATGTGGATGCTGCATTTGTATTGAATGATTGTGCACTCATGTAGAATCAAGATTAGGAAAATTTGCATACATAATGGATTCATGGCACTTACATAATTCGCATTAAGGAGGTCAACTGAATCAGTAGACCGCCTGATTTTGCATTAGATAAGTACATGTACACACACACTTCGCATATGATCATGAAGCATTAGAAGTCTTTTAAGGACAATGGATGCTCGTGTTTGATGGATGAGTAGATGGATGATTGGATGTTAGGATATACATTTTCCTAAACTTGAAGATTTCGGGGACGAAATCCTTTTAAGTGGGGGAGAATGTAACACCCCGCGAATTCTATAACTGTGAAATTCACAAATTAAAGTATAATTAATTTCAAATCAAAGAACTAAGGGAAACGGGATATGCCATTGCGTTCGTCTCGGAAAAATACGCGAAATAGAGTCCGAGTTTTCGAAAAACGGAGTCCGTATGAAGAAAATATGGCCTTCGGAAGTTTCTGAATTAAGTTTAAAATTCGAACAGAATAAAACAGCTCGGAAAAATTCCAAAATCGGGCCCAATTGGCCAGGGCGGGAAAAGTCCCGCCTAATGCGCCCAAGTCGACTGGGCTGTCGACCTGGTCTAGCCAGGTCGACAGGGCTGTCGACAGGGCTGTCGACCTGGTCCAGAGCCAGGTCGAACCCAGCCCAACCTGGCTGGCCTATTCTATGTTGGCCGATTTTCTACAGTCTGCTTTGTCATTAGGACTAGGTGGCAGGCTCTAATTGGTCTCTCTTTAGGATGAATGGCTATGATCAAACCAAGCAACATCAATGGTCCTAATCAGTTCATAAACCCTATAAAAATGACCCTAGACTCAACCTAATCTATTCATTCAAAAATAAGAACAAAGCCACCATGTTGCTGAGGAACGACTAAGAGTAGCCACCAATTGGAGAGAGGATTAGGAGGCAAATTCTAAAAGCATAAAGCAACTTAATCAAATCAAATCGCATCTCCAAATTCCTAAATTGGAGAATTCGCCACACAATAGTAAGTAGAGTATTATTTTGGTATGAACAAATAACTGTGTTGGTTTGTATACTTGATTTGTGGCGATAAAGTAATTCATATTTGTGCGTTACTATGATTCTTATCGATTTGGAATATTGTATACGTTTGGATATTCTTGAATTATGTTATTTATTATGAAAACTACATGTTTGCAGTAGTTTTATGCAAGTATACGTTTGGAATATTCGCAAATTATGTAATCCATGTTAAAGCTACATGTATGTAGTTGATTAATTGAAATTCATGCAAGTTTGGGGTTTTGCTACTATGCCATCATAATGTATATTTTTGTACATAAATCATTTTGTACAAATTTGGGTTATTATAGTTCATATGAAACTATGTTGAAACTTTGGCACTATGATCTATGTATTAAGCCATGCTTTTGTACTAGAAAACCTATTTGCAAATTTATGAATATGTCTAGGCTATGACTGATATTTTGCATAATTGAAATCCATGTTAGGTCTATATTGTTAACAAGAATTATAGGATGACATATGTGGTACATAGCTAGGTTAGATTCAAAAATCCCTTTTGCAAGTTTGCATGACTAAAGTAAAAATCATGATCTCATGTTAGAAATATTTATGCCATGGTTATGCGAATAGATTTAAAATTATGATTAAGTTGAACTATACTTTTGTGTTAATAACAAAAGTAAGCACCTTTGTAAACATGTAGTAATCTTTTGAACATGACTTGCTTATGTTTGACATTATGCCTGAATAAAAATATAGGTTTATGTTGTAGTTAAGCCTATGTGTCAATAGTGATATTCTTAACTTATCTACAAGTTCACATGGTTTGATTCATGTCACTCATGCTTTATGACCAAAGTATATGTTACCACTATGCAAGTACACCAGTTTCTATTTTGTAGTTCCAACGTCACATTTCAAGTTCATGCGTTCACATTTCCCCTTTTTGTGTATGTAATCACGCTTTAAGCCTCCCCTTTTCGCATGGCTAAGTTGGGCTTAAAAGGGCTAAGCCCTACATATATAAAATAAACGGACGTGTTAAACGAGGGAAAATAACGTTGGGTTAAATTAATTAATAAATGAAAACATAAAGTAGAAGGGCCCAAATTCAAGTATGGGTTGGGCCCATGATTGGTGTAACCTTTACACCATTAACTTAATAATGGGCCGCAAATATTTACATATAAGAAAATAAAGAAGAAAGACAAAATATGTAAATGTAGACCATACGATGTGTTTAACCCGAGGTTGGATTGAGTTGTGATGTAAACCTGCCCGGAACCGCCCGGCTATCCAGTAGTCACAACAATACCTATCCAATGTGGGAGGTTAAACATGGAGCCCAATAAGGACCCGAGGTTAGACTGAGTTGTGGCGTAAGACTGCCCGGAACCAACCGGCAACAGGCAGCCACAACAATACCTGTCTAATGTGAAAGGTCAAGGCTTTAATAAGACAATTAAGGCTAAGTCAGGATTGTTAGGATTAAGTGAACTAAAGACTTAATCAAAATGGAACATGCTAAACTAAACGGACTGGTGGGGGTTAGGTTAGAAAACACTTAACCAACTTAGCATGTTGGCTAGAGATAGAAAACCTAGTAACGGGGGACCCTTTTCAGCAGTAACCCTAGAAGGTGTATCAGGATACCCTGAAACTAGGCAGGGTGGGGCACGATTACTGGGCTGATTGTAAGAGGTCAAATCGACGGCGGTGGTGTAGCAGTGTAGGTTCTAACGGGGTGCGGGCGTGCACACACTCCGGCGCAGAAAAATAAGGCACTGGACACCAGTAGCATACCTGTGCATACTAGGATTGTGTCGGGCCGCCACCATGGGACTTGATACACCCCATGGTGGGACCAGCATAGGTAACTACAACATCGGGGGCCGTAAGACACATGTAACTATGCGAGTAGGAGCCGATCATCATAGAATGGATCACATCACCCTGATTATGGGGTGCCAGTTGGAAACTAGTTTATATGGGTTCAGAGATTAACATGGGGTACGATAGTATATTCGACCCTAGACAACTTAACCATGTTATAGTGCTTTCCCACTTCTTGTTTATACTTATCATACCCAGTTCTTTATTCATAGACAGAATAGTACTAGACTTACTCAGGCTTTATGTCTGACTCTACTTTTCTTTCGTCTTCTTTTCTTCCGTTTCCCCCCCCCCCCAGGTCCACAGGGAGGGAACACTGCAGCTTGACCAGCCTTAACATCCAGCTTGAAGAAGAGAAATGTATTGCTTGGACCTTTTCTTTTTGAACTATGGCTTTGGACAACCACTATGGGGCTTTTGCAGTTTTATCCATGTTTTCTTTATGCTTCTTTAAATAATGTAATCAAGACAGATTATGAAAGTGTTATGTTTTTGGAAAAGATGTAAGACAATTATGGTGATGTTGTTGTAACACGTATTTGCTTTTATGAAATAAAAGTTGTTGTTTTTCCGTTGTTTACAAATATGTGTTCTTATATCTGTCTTGTATATCTGTGACTTATACTTATAAACCTCCACCAAAATTAGGGCATTCCCTTTGAGAGTGACCCTAACGGAGGTGGGGTGTTTCAACGACCCTTTTGCACTAGCCAAACAAGCCATATAAGCTTATTACACCTCTTATCCATCTCTAAAATGAGATAAAGCAGATTGATCCTTGGTTTTATGATTTACATTTGATGGAAAGAATATTCCAGACGAACATGTCTATCAAGTAGATCTCGAGGAAAATGTTGAAATAACAATTACAGATGATCAAACGGATTTTGGACCTTTAAATGATGAGACAAATGTATTAGTCGAAGCATTTGAGAGTGTAGAGGAAAACGACATAGAACATGAAATCGAGTCTGAATCAGAAAACGACGAGGATTGAGTAATATCTAGTAACTTTTACAATTATTCGCATTGCATTCTTCTCTTATTAATACTACACTTATCCAAGTTATACAATTTTAATGACAATAAGTTTATACTCATGCACACAACACACACAGCATGAAACATATATAAAATGTATTACATTCTTTAATGGTTCATCATATCATAATTACTATGAATTGTATATATGTATGCAACAGGTATTGTGTCTGACTCTTGATGACGTAACTCTTCCCGCTTGATTGGTGAGAGTAGTGGCAAGCCACTGGATCGTCTAGTCGTTTACTTGCAGCCTAGGGCTGATTTGGCGTAAGTATCAAAATTGGTAGCACATTATATAATTTTTGGTACATGATGTATCTATAGTTATCTAAAGTTCTATTTTATATTTAACACATGGGATTTGAGTTGGAGCCATCAGGAGTGGTTTTGAACATTTCCAAGCAGGCGTATATGGGTAAGATGAGAGATTTTTGGCCTAAGTGGAGCAAGATCCCTGACTACATCTGGGAGGCCATTTGGCATGATTTTCTTGTAAACTTATACAACTTTATAATATAATTAAAGTGCAAATTAATTAGTAATATTTTCTGATTATACAGAGCGAACTAGATTTGCAATAGACTGACGTCAATCTACTTTAACGTCACTGGAATTCAAAGGTCGCTAAGAATCACAATGAGAAAATGTCAAAGATAAAGAAATCGGGGAGGAAACAAAATTGGATGAGTGTGGCTGTATGGTATAAATGAGTTAACAGGTGGAACAGTGAAGAATTCAAGGTAAATCTACCAAATAATTATTAATGTGAATTTGCAGGCGGAGTCAGTGAGGAACTTAATAAATAGAAATAGGAACCCGGTAACTCATCGTAGAGGATCCAAGTCTTTCCAGCATCACTACAAGGACTTGGTAAATTTTATCAGTTTTACATTTGTATATCGATTAGTTCGGTAATTAGCTATGTGGAATTAAATTATATAAATTATTTATTGCAGGAACGAACCCGTGGACATCACATGTCCTAGATGGAAGTATTTTCTCGCACTCACGCATCAAAGCAAGTAGAGGAGGCTGACAACATCACATATCAGTGGGATGATCATGGTATGGCAACAAGTGCATATATGCATATTTTAGATTCTATTACTCACATTGATAATGTAACGATCCACATTCTACGTATCGAAGGATCGTAGAATATTTATTTCTTTCTCATATGAGGTCGTATGGTCGTGTAACTTTGGGGAGCGACTATTCGGGTCATTTTCCACGATTTTTAAATGACTATTTTGCCCCTGGTGAATCTTGCTTCGCCTATAACTTTTGATTAGTAAGGAGTTTTGACATGAAACCACTTCCATTAGATCCGAATGATGGTTTACCTTTCCGTAGAGTGGTCACATTTGTCAAACAGATTTACCGTTTGGGAGATATGGCTGAATTAAGGTTTAGAAGGTGAAAAACAGCTTAATTGGGCTTAACCGGGTGACTAACAGCTAGGCCCATTGGGGGATTTCGAGATTAGAGCTATATGAGGGCTGATTAGGGTTAGAGAAACCTTTTTTTTTTGACATTTTCCAGCCGCCACTTACCTCTCTTCAACCCTAACAATGGCCTCCAACTTCTAAAACACCTTCTAATCACTATTTAATCAAGTATTAGCCTAATCTACATCAAATCAAGGCAAATTAGCATCAAGTTGGGATAAAGCTGCTAGAACACACAGAGATTCGACTTACATCAGAGACACTTTAAGATCTGTAAGTAATTTGTGGCTAAGGTGAGTGATTTGCATTGGTTTTCACTAATTACGGCTAATTAGGGGTGACTAGTGATAATTAGCGAAATTATAACTCATAAAAATCTGGAAAAATTTGTAAAATTCTAAAATATTATTTTAGGGATCTAATAGAAATTTGGACTAATTTGGATAAGTTTTGCTAATTGTATGCTTAAACATGATTAAGGGAGATTAAGGGGAAAATGTGGGTTTTGTGTATGTTTGATCCATTTTAACATATCATATTGTTGTTTTGGTGTTTGTGGTTGATTATACATGCTGCTATGACTGTATGGTATGCTTTGTGATTGATTAGAAAAGTTAGAATGGTCGAAAACACCGTCTTATGGCGTAAAACAGTCATTGGAAGAGTTGTAGGAAATTGTGCAGGAATCGGATCGGATCCCCCCCCCCTCCTGAACCGAACCGAACCATTCGTGATTCACGAAGATGATACGAACCGACCTCCAGGAGCTCACAAGCCGATCCTCTTACATCTAAAGTTCTCTGACCTGGTCGCATCAAAAGTTCCCCAACCCGAACCGCACAGCATCCACGAACTGATGCCACGAGCTGGAGATCACGACCCGACCCGGAGCCTATATCCCAAACCGAACCACCAGAAGAAGAAGTGCACAAATTGAACCCGCCTCCATGACTCAAACTAGAGCTCACGAACCGATCTGGATGGGGAAGCCAACCCGACCCGATATGGATGATCACGAACCCAGCTTCTTCAGAAGGATTGAACCGAACCAAATGGAGCTGTTTTTCTAAACTGATCCGGAGAAGACCAAAACCCAAGATGCAAAGGTAGCCCAAATAAGAAGTAGAACTTAGGATCCAGTTGGGAACCAACAAGTTAATGTCATGAGTTGGGCTTTGCGGCGGGACGTGTGCTAAGGGGTTATTGACGTCCATAACTTTGATTCACCACCAAGACGGATGTTAAGCTACGGATCAGTGTAGTGGGGTTGTTATTACTTCATGGGGAAGAGTGATCGTAGCATGGCTATGAGCCAGTGCAGTGGAGTCACCATGACTTCACGGGGGAGAGGGGACATAGCAAAGACTAGTGGCTATGGATCAGTGCAGTGGAGTCGTCATGACTCCATGGGGCAGAGTTATCATAGCAAAGGAATTGGGTGGTCAAATTGATGGATATCGTATGTTTTACGTACTGAGTGAGAGATGTGAGGATGGTTGCTATGCTTGATTGTTTGCCATCACTATGACATGCACACCCCCACCCCCGTATCTTTACACCATATGTTAGTGTCACCTTAGAGTACTGTACATCCTGTTGTGCTAACTCTTTGGTTACAGGTCTAGGTTCAGGTATGGTTGTGTATACCTATTATTGTTCTATTTTGTTGCTTATCGCTCATACCAGCCTTTTGTTTAACCCAGAGTTTTGTGTCTCTTCTTATTACTCTGAGTGCTCCTAAACGAGCAGACTAGAGACAGGTTAGCTGGTTATGCACAAGTAGCTGATCCGGAGACGAGCAGGAGGCTCCTACGTATTATCTACGAATATTCTCCTTGTGTTCTTGTTGGTCACTACTTTGGGAATTAGTAGTGCACCTCTTTCTTTGCTTTAGACACAGTATGTTGGAGTTGTAATAAGCTGTATTTTGGATTTCCGCTGCTATGATGATTAGGGCTTAGTTTTCAGCTTATGCACTGTCTCACCTAATTTATGTCAAGTATGTTATTATTATATTTTATTCCATGCACTGTGAGACATTCTACAGGTTCTTTGTTAGTTCACCGTTAAGCTTCCTTTCTTCTGACGACCGTCCCGTGCCGGTTGGACATTGGTACAACGCATTTCGAAGGAAATGTCGGCTGGTCCGGGGTGGGCCGTCACACTTGGTATCAGAGCCCTAGGTTGCGTAGTTAACCTAGGGAAAAAAACCAGGGAGAGATAGTATACGTATATGAGAGAGCGTATTTGTGATATTTTGGTTTTCAAAAGTTTAATATACATATACATATACATATACATTTACATATACTATTAGTATATCTAAGGATGGAGTCGCACTGCACTGGCACCACTGATGCAACCCTTGAATTTTCTGTGACTATTAAAAGAACGAATTTAATAATACTTAATTGTTAAAGTGAGAATTGAGGGAAACGGGTTACTCCATTGCGTTCGTCTCAAAATTCTGCTTGGGATAGAGTCCAATTTTTCGTAAATCGGACTTTGTATGAGGAAGTTATGGCCCTTAGAATTTTTAGAAATTTAAATAAATTAAAAACTATTCAGAATAAAATTCAAAATTCAAACAAGGAAGCGAGCTGGGCGGGATTTTTCCCACCCCATGCCAGGTCGACCAGGGGGTCGACCTCCCCTATACAGGTCGACCAGGGGGTCGACCTCCCCTATACAGGTCGACCTGGGGGTCGACCTACCCCCCTCCCCCACGGGTAGATCTGAACTGTGACGAATCTGACTTGTTGCTGAGTCTTTTCTGACCTATTGCTGAGTCACTAGGGCATAGGTGTCAATTTTGGATAATTACATCTAGTCTGAATGGTTTTGATCAGCTCCTATGATAATCTAACGGCGTTGAATTAAACTTCTATAAAAGCACGCATAGACTCAAGCTCTAAACCTAAACTAATTAAGTCTCTTAGCCTCCATGCTGCTGCTGGAATAGTTCTTCTTCTTAAAGCTTAGGAATTGCACGTCATGATTCTAATATAAACGACGAATGAATTATTCTCTTCTCTAATCCGTCTTTGTGAGTACAATTTCTTTCACAAAATAATTAATAAATTAATTATGATGAGTTATAACTGGGATTATGAGAACATGTATGTTGAATCATGTGATGTTACTTAACTTTGTTATCGTCTGTTGGTGAACATATGACAGTTTTATTAACTTATGTTAGTAGATCTATTTCATATGTCAAATCACATATGTTTAATATGATTCATTTTATGACATCAGTTTATATGCGAGCTTGGGATGTAAATCATATGCTAGTTTGTATGTAAATCTTATGCAAGTCTATTTTTACATATGCTAGTTTGGATGTGAATTTAATGCAAGTCTGTTTTTACATATGGTAGTTTGTATGTGAATCTTATGCAAGTCTGTATGCGAATTATGCACAAGTTTATATGTGAATCAAGTATATACATATTCTAGTTTATATGTAAAACATGTGATATTGGTTTACATGTTTAAATTCATATGCAAGTTTGTAGGAATCCATACGCAAGTTTAGGTGAAAACTATATTCACATATGCAAGTTTAGGTGAAACCCATATCCATATATGTAAGTTCACAATTTCATGTTTAGATCTATATTTAGATCCATGGTAGTTTATGCAAATTTATGTTCTATATGTCCATTGCCTATGCAAGTTATTGGCTATGCAAACTTATGTTATAATTCTTATTCGCAAGTTAGATATATTTTATGTGTTATGCAAGTTGTGATGTTTCTTTTCTTTTTATGAGTTAGACTATTCTCGAGTCTAACATATTTCATATTAAACGTACGAACGGCCTGGGGACAATGGGAAAGTATTAATTATACAACTTGTGAATTGGCATAAAATGGCTTTAAAGGCATATAATTAACTTGAGACACTAATTAGTATAATTTATATACCTGAAAAGTATGGACATAATTTAGATGACAAATTATGGACATAGATTAATTTGGAAATTATTGACAAATTTGAATAGGGATAATTAATTCATATTGGGGTGAAATAATTATGTGTAATAATAAACGCCTAAGACACGAGGTTAGACTCGTTTGTGGTATAAGACTGCCCGGACCCGCCCGGCAAATCCGACAACCACAAACGGTAGTCTAATGTGAGAGGTCGAAGGCATAAATTAAATGCGTAACAATTGTAAAGACACGAGGTTAGACTCGTTTGCGGTATAAGACTGCCCGGATCCGCCCGACAAATCTAGCAACCGCAAACGGTAGTATAATGTGGGAGGTCTTACAAGGTTACGGTTATAATGAATTAAGTAACACTTAACCAAGATAAACATGTGGTGGGACATGGGGGTTAAGTGGGTGACATGGGTGACATGTGAATTACGATTAGAAACACTTAACCAAATTGAAACATGTAAGAAGACATGAATAAAAGGGGTTAAGTGGGAAATCCTAAGTAGGGACCAAGCACAGGTGGAAAGCTTGTGTCAAGCATGGGGGACCCTTTTCAAACCAGTAACCCATTCAGTATCTTTGTGAGCTCGAGTTAGATCGAGGACGGGACACGCTTACTAGGTTTGATTGTAAGAGGTCAAAACGGGTTAGCGGTGGCAACGCAAGTCCAATGGGTTCATGTGCGTGTGTGGGCCCGGGCTGGTAGATAAGACGTTGTTGCATTATGTAGATATAAGCCATGCATCTTTAGTGGTATCGGGTTGCCACTTTGGGGAGTGATACACCCCATTGTGGGACCAGCACGGGTATCTACGAGTTAGGGAGCCGATCACATGGGGGTAGTGTGTACAACTAGTGGAGATAGGGGCAGGCGACACCTATGAAGACAGGCAGGGGTACACGAAACTACCATTATGATTATTATGTTCAGTAGACGGGATCAACTTTTAGGGTGACTAGTAATGGTGCAATATAGTAATTATCCTATAGTGATTAGGAGCACAATGAACGCCAACATATTCCTCTTGTATGTTTTGACTTGCCCATTTGCTTCACAATCATTCCTTGTTTTACCAGTTTATGCCTTATCCTAATTACTTTAATAGTTATACTGTTAAAGTTATTGGACTCGCCAGACTTTATGTCTGACCCTGTAACACCCCACATCCGTTAAGGTCACTCACAAAGGGAATGCCTTAACTTCAATGGAGCATTATGGGTACTGGAACAGAAATATTACAAGACAGACATATATAAAACAGCGGAAAGTAAAGTGGAAGTACTTCAAATCATTTATTAAATATAATTGTTTACAATAAAAGCCCATCAACTTCCAATACCAAATTACATAGTTAAAATATCTGTCTTGCTCAAAAACAAAGAAGCATAAAATAAGTTATAGTATTCCCCAATAAAGCAAAGCAAGCCATAACCAAGAGAAATCCAAGCCGTACAAGAAAGAGCCTTGGAGCTTGGTAAGATCCGAACTAAGCTGTATTCCCACCCTGCGAACCTGGGGGGGAAACGAAAGAAAAAGAGGCGAAACAAAACGGGTCAGTCATAAAGACTGAGTAAGTCCTAGTGACTTTCAGCATAAAAACAGGTAAAGATAACATGGCATGAATAAACTGAAAGTAAACATAAGCATGATGACAAGATAAGCTACAGGAAAGATAACTAAGAATAACCTCATATGATTTTTGTCAAGTATACCATCGCAAGGTTCCCATTCAAGATAAACAAAGTATAAATTTGCAAGATTACTATCAAGCATCGCAAGATTTCTCTGCTTCACCATTAAAATGATATCTATTTGCTCTGCACCACCTAACTAGTGTCCCAACTAGTGATCCATATAAAATGATAAAATCATAACGTGATCCCAATCCCCGAAATTAAGGTTGCTTTCATGTGTACATCTATTATTTATAACCTAGATCTAATCTAGGGTTTTCTATCGAGCGCTTCCTGGATTCAACCAGGATTTATGCCACCTAGGTCCAACCTAGGGATTATGCTACCTATTGAATGCTTCTCGGATTTAGGGTTTATGCCACCTAGGTCCAACCTAGGGATTATGCTACCTACGTGTATCATACGGCCCCCAATGATTGTAGATACCTATGATGGTCCCACCATGGGGTGTATCAAGACCCATGGTGGCGGCCCGACGCAATTCTAGAAGGCATAGGTTATACTACTGGTGCCCCCAGTGTCCTGTTTGTCTACTCCGAAGTGTGTGCACGCCCGCACTCTGTTAGAACCTACACTGTTGCACCCACCGCCGTTACTTTGACCGCTTACAATCAGCCCAGTAATCGTGCCCCACCCTGCCTAGTTTCAGGGTACCGTTGATACCTGATTTGGGTTACAGCTGAAATGGGTCCCCGTTACTAGGGTTTCCTACTAGTTAAGTGTGTGGGCCTATATATACAGATATTACCCACCTTCCCGTGATGTACTTAACCCACCGATTCAAGCGTGCTTAATAATGGTTAAGTTTGTGGGCCTATATTTACTAATATTACCCACCAACCCGAAATGTACTTAACCCTCTCCGTCCTTTACGTTAAGTTGGTTAAGTGTTTTCTCTTGTTTTACTTAACCCTACCACACATCATGTTATATTGGTTAAGTGTTCTCCCTTGTGTTAACTTAACCCCACCGCATGTCATGTCATATTGGTTAAGTGTACATTGACTTAGCCCACCTACTTATCATGTTGTGATGGTTAAGTGTTACCCTTTGTTGTTACTTAACCTTACCACGCATCAGGTTATACCGATTGGGTGTTATCAACCTATTCAAGTTAGCCCAACCCATCCGCTTGTCATGTTATAACGGTCAAGTGTCATTAGCCTAGCTATGTTACTTAACCCACCCATTGGTCTGATTAACAGTTATGTTGGTTAAGCCCACATTTATAAGTTTTACATGTTCTTAACTCATACCGGTTAGGTCCCTATTCACATGTCAAATTTCCATGTCATTCCACCTAACCCTCTAACCATACCCACGTCTTATTATGGTTAGTATTCCTTAATTCATTCATTATGATGAACGAATCATGACCTCTCACATTAGACCGTGCATTTTGTGGCCACTGGATTTGCCGGGCGGTTCCGGGCAGAATTACACCACAAACTGGGTCTAACCTCGTGTCATAAATCGTTACGCCTACAATTCGACCTTCGACCTCTAACATTAGACTGACACTTTGTGGCTACTGGATTTGCCGGGCGGTTCTGGACAGATTTACACCACAAACCGAGTCTAACCTCGTGTCAAAGGTTCATTAATGGTCGTATTCCACCCAAAACCCCAATATCAGTTCATGTGTTTAACATATAGAAATGTTCATGGTTCACGTTTTTGCCCCAAAATGTATTCCCAAACTATTACCATAATTCACTACAAGGTTATGCCAAGTTATAGCCTTTTATTTACAATACATGCCAATTACCCAAAACCCAATTTAGGCGCATTCATTTTAAACCTCTTCTAAGTCATAAATTACCATATATGTTTCAATTCCAAATTTTACATAATTAACATATGCCCAAGTTCTAGATTACATGTAAATTTTACATATGCCCAATTCATACCAAATTTACATATGTTCAATTTATTCCGTTTTACATGTATGCAAATTTTATGCCATTTTACCATATCAAGTTCTAGCCAAAATTACATGTATCAAGTTTCATACCCAATAAACCCAAATCATGATTCATGATGTAATTATCCCAAACTATAATCTTTTTTATTTCAGTACATGTCACTTGCCCAAGTTCATAATACATGTTTATGCCAACTATCAAGTTTACGATTGCTTTCATGTTCAAATTCACAATTTTACATATGCCTTATTAACATAAGTCCAAATCTTTTGATTTAAACTTACATAGTCCCAAACTCGTGATTTAATTTACATGCCAATTCATGTATGCCCAAACTTGCAATTTCAATTATATTGACAATACCCAAATATCCAATTTCATGTTAATGGTAGTAATACCCAAATACCCAATTTTTATGTTAAGGCATCAATTCCACCAAACACATATATTCCACTAGGCAATATTCCAATATTTCCCCCGTATACCATCGCATGTATATCGTAGTTTAGGCTTAGCTCCGAAATTGACCTAGGTTCATCAAAAGAAAATAAATAGGGGAAGGTAGAATTTTGCATAAAAATAAGATCAGAGAGAAAAACATCATCACATGCATGAAGATTACAACTTGGTAATAATATCAATATGAATCAAGAAAACTGATTTACAATAGGCTGAATAGATCATAAACTAGACATGGGAATAAAGATAGACAAGTCTCAAAACTCAAGATCCAAGAAGCAACAGAAATAGATCGATAAACATACTTACATCCAATTTCACTTCATCACATGCCCATATTATATTTAAATATTTTAATCTGAAAATAACTAGAACTTACAGAGCATGGCTAATGAATTAAGAACTGAATTTGTTGTAAAAATGTCGCGGCGTCGTTAATTTATTGTCTTGAATCATTGTAGAAGCCTTGTTCTTTGAATTGATTTGAGTTTGAATGTTTGTACTTTGATTTGGAGACGGCGACCATAGTGCAAGAGGTATTTTAGCAGCATAATGGTGTAAGAATGATT
Source organism: Allium sativum (assembly GCA_030737875.1). NCBI lineage: Eukaryota > Viridiplantae > Streptophyta > Magnoliopsida > Asparagales > Amaryllidaceae > Allium > Allium sativum. The sequence continues at coordinate 579,111,133 of CM060909.1, read as the reverse complement.
TGATATGAATTAGGTTAGGTCTAATGGTGTTTTTATAGGTGTAGCAGCTAGTTTAGTCCCTTAGATTAACCTTAGAATCAATCCGGACCATCAAAACTCGTCTTAGGCTTCAAAAATGAGTTCTGGGTCAAACCAGGCCGACCAGGTCGACCTGTAAGGGGGGAGGTTGACACTATGGTCGACCTGGGGGATAGGTCGACCATATGGTCGACCTGGGGGGGGTAGGTCGACCCTATGGTCGACCCCCTGGTCCAGTGATGTCTGAAATCTGCTGAATCTTCTGAAGGCCATAACTTCTTCATCCGGATTCCGATTTTCGAAAACTAGGATCTATTTTATGTAGAATTCCGATACGAACGCAATGGCACAACCTGTTTTCCCTGATTCTTATTTTAAAATTTAATTCTTCCTTGATTTCTTGTTTTAACATGTTATCAAAATTCGGGTTGTTACATTCTCCCCTCCTTAAAGGATTTCGTCCTCGAAATCTTCAAGTTAAGAAGAATGTGTCCTACCATCCAATCATCCATCTACTCAATCATCAATCACAGGCATCCATCGTCCTTAAGAGATTTCTAATGCTGTATGAACATATGCTGAAAGTGTGTGTATATGTTCCTTGTCTAATGCAAATGATCAGGCCTGATTGATCTTCTTAATGCAAAATATGTCTAGTGCCATGAGTCCAACATGTATGCAAATAGTCCTAGTCACAATAACACTAAATGTGTGCGCAAACATCCATCCATATGCAACATCCACATGATAACACATTCAAATTCATCCATAAACAAGTATAAACACTCATGCATATGCAATATGAAAGGTGACTAAGCCGATCTAGTGCCTAATGTGTAAATGCATCCACGAGCAACCACCAGCAACCATTTGCAGCCACTTGCAACCATCAATCATAACATGTCTCAAACACATGTTTACACACAATTGTTCCTACCTAAAGGTATAGTCGAATGATAGAAGCAAGTAAAAACTTTGTGCCCATTAGGCAATGTCAGAACTGGAAATCTACGTCGCATATATACTGATTAGGGGAAGAACTCCCTAAGCACCTGCCCCGAAGACCGGAATCAACATCAGGCTGACACCCAAAGAATTACTCAACCCAACCAATATATATGATTCTAGGAAATAAAGCATGATGGACTCCTTTTAGGTCACAAGGAAATCTCTTCCTAAAACCAACCCGTATCCGATAAAACCCAAAAAGTTTAGTCAACCCAACGGACACCCTCAAGCCCCAACATGTATTACTAACAGATGAGTCATACTCCCTATGGGGTTCGCAACAGAAATAGGATTGAGAATAGGACCGAGAGGATATACTTAAAAGATAGCATGCAAGTAAGCTCTACAGGAAAAGAGGGATCAAGGATATACTCTTATAAAGAGATATAATGTGTGTAACTAGTCTTCAGTCTTCTAAGCCGCATTTCCTTGAGCTTAACTCCATTGTGCTTTCACCGTCTTTAACTTCACAATTTCGTAGCTTCTTAATTCCTATTTCCAAAATATGAGTTGGAACTCATTTCACTGTCGCCTCTTGTTCCACTTTCACTTATTCTTTTTCTAGTATACTCGGCTTAAACATAACTGCGTACTCATGGTTTCATGCAAGCTCTCCAAAATTCACTAGTGAATCCTAGATCTCGTTTACTCACTATAGGGTATTCCATGCAGAAGAATTATCTCTTGCAAATAAACAGATGTCAACCATGTTGCCAAGTGTACTTACTAAGTTGATTTTCTATGACTCATGCATAAGCGAAGTGAACCATCCGCCCTAGTGGCGAACACTACTCGAGCGGATTGATAAATGTATCAAGAGATTCTAGGTAACTAAGCATGGCAGAACCCTAAGGGTTACACTAGACTTCGAGGGCATTACCGGGGCAAGTCAAGAGTCTAACTACCCTCTTTTCATACTCAAGAATGGTATCGTTTTTGGAAAGCCACTCCATCCCTAGAATCAACCCATTGCCCAAAAACATAAGCATTTCTTCTAAACTCAACACTTAGCATAGACATTCTCAAATCCAAACAAGTCATGAATAAATGAGCCGATTCCCCAACAGGATTTGAGACAAAAATGGGACCCTCTACTACGCTAGTACTAAGGTGCAGAGACTCAACTATCGAAGCAGGATTAAAAAGGATGCGATGTACAAAAACAAAGTTCTAACGGGATGATAGAAAAGGAAAGCTAAACTTTTAACAGAAACGTTACCACCTCTTCTTAGGTACGCTAGTGCTGAGAGCATACAATTGCCCTCTCGACGATCTTGTCCTTGTCCTCTAATACATAACTACATGTCCCTTTTTACCACACTAAAGATACTCTCTCTTGTCGTGGGTTTTATTATTCTTTCACTTTGGCCTCTTTCCTTTCACCTTTTCCTCCTTCGTGGATTAAGCCATATCAACAAGTTTCTCATCCTTAGGCTTGTGTTCTTTATCCTCGTTCTTGCTATCCTTGTATAACTTGTTGACAAGTTTCTCGAAAGCTACCTCCATCGCATGGCAACTCTACAAAGCGTGAAATAATATTAGACGCAGATGGAATTACTGCGGCTACATGTGGAAGTTGGGCACTCCTTTGCCCTCCGACATGCGTTGTATGCCTACAAACTTTGGTGAAAAAGAAAGAGAGAAGAGACTCAACGAGAGAATCAAAAGATAGTGCATATGGCTTTGGGGAATATGCCTTTCGTAAAACAAAACTTTTCTTAGAAAAATGCTTCTTTGTAAACGTTTTGAAAATAATTTCAGAAGGTTTTTAAAAGCTTTTTGTCCAGTCTGGTAACCTTCTTCTTTGATACCAAATGTAGCACCCCACATCCGTTAAGGTCACTCACAAAGGGAATGCCTTAACTTAAATGGAGCATTATGGGTACTGGAACAGAAATATTACAAGACAGAAATATTTAAAACAGTGGAAAGTAAAGTGGAAGTACTTCAAATCATTTATTAAATATAATTATTTACAATAAAAGCTCATCAACTTCCAATACCCAATTAAATAGTTAAAATATCTGTCTTGCTCAAAAACAAAGAAGCATAAAATAAGTTGTAGTATTCCCCAATAAAGCAAAGCAAGCCATAGCCAAGAGAAATTCAAGCCATACAAGAAAGAGCCTTGGAGCTTGGTAAGATCCGAACTAAGCTGTATTCCCACCCTGCGAACCTGGGGGGGAAACGGAAGAAAAAGAGGCGAAACAAAACGGGTCAGTCATAAAGACTGAGTAAGTCCTAGTGAGTTTCAGCATAAAAACAGGTAAAGATAACATGGCATGAATAAACTGAAAGTAAACATAAGCATGATGACAAGATAAGCTACAGGAAAGATAACTAAGAATAACCTCATATGATTTTTGTCAAGTATACCATCGCAAGGTTCCTATTCAAGATAAACTAAGTATAAATTCGCAAGATTTCTATCAAGCATCGCAAGATTTCTCCGCTTCACCATTAAAATGATATCTATTTGCTCTGCACCACCTAACTAGTGTCCCAACTAGTGATCCATATAAAATGATAAAATCATAACGTGATCCCAATTCCCGAAATTAAGGTTGCTTTCACGTGTACATCTATTATTTATTACCTAGATCTAATCTAGGGTTTTCTATCGAGCGCTTCCTAGATTCAACCAGGATTTATGCCACCTAGGTCCAACCTAGGGATTATGCTACCTATTGAACGCTTCTCGGATTTAGGGTTTATGCCACCTAGGTCCAACCTAGGGATTATGCTACCTACGTGTATCATACGACCCCCAATGATTGTAGATACCTATGCTGGTCCCACTATGGGGTGTATCAAGACCCATGGTGGCGGCCCGACGCAATTCTAGAAGGCATAGGTTATACTACTGGTGCCCCAGTGCCCTGTTTGTCTGCTCCGAAGTGTGTGCATGCCCGCACTCCGTTAGAACCTACACTGTTGCACCCACCGCCGTCGCTTTGACCGCTTATAATCAGCCCAGTAATCGTGCCCCACCCTGCCTAGTTTCAGGGTACCGTTGATACCTGATTTGGGTTACTGCTAAAATGGGTCCCCTTTACTAGGGTTTCCTACGGGTTAAGTGTGTAGGCCTATATATACAGATATTACCCACCTTCCCGTGATGTACTTAACCCACCGATTCATGCGTGCTTAATAATGGTTAAGTTTGTGGGCCTATATTTACTAATATTACCCACCAACCCGAAATGTACTTAACCCTTTCCGTCCATTATGTTAAGTTAGTTAAGTGTTTTCTCTTGTTTTACTTAACCCTACCACACATCATGTTATATTGGTTAAGTGTTGTTCCTTGTGTTACTTAACCCTACCGCAAGCCTTGTTATACTGGCTAAGTGTTCTCCCTTGTGTTAACTTAACCCCACCGCATGTCATGTCATATTGGTTAAGTGTACATTGACTTAGCCCACCTACTTATCATGTTGTGACGGTTAAGTGTTACCCTCTGTTGTTACTTAACCTTACCATGCATCTGGTTATACCGATTGGGTGTTATCAACCTATCAAGTTAGCCCAACCCATCCGCTAGTCATGTTATAACGGTCAAGTGTCATTAGCCTAGCTATGTTACTTAACCTACCCATTGGTCTGATTAACTGTTATGTTGGTTAATCCCACATTTATAAGTTTTACATGTTCTTAACTCATACCGATTAGGTCCCTATTCACATGTCAAATTTCCATGTCATCCCACCTAACCCTCTAACCATACCCACGTCTTATTATGGTTAGTAATCCTTAATTCATTCATTATGACGAACGAATCATGACCTCTCACATTAGACCGTGCATTTTGTGGCCACTGGATTTGCCGGGCGGTTCCGGGCATATTTACATCACAAACTGGGTCTAACCTCGTGTCATAAATCGTTACGCCTACAATTCGACCTTCGACCTCTCACATTAGACTGACACTTTGTGTCTACTGGATTTGCCGGGCGGTTCTGGGCAGATTTACACCACAAACCGAGTCTAACCTCGTGTCAAAGGTTCATTAATGGTCGTATTCCACCCAGAACCCCAATATCAGTTCATGTGTTTAACATATAGAAATGTTCATGGTTCACGTTTTTGCCCCCAAAACGTATTCCCAAATTATTACCATAGTTCACTATAAGGTTATGCCAAGTTATAGCCTTTTATTTACAATACATGCCAATTACCCAAAACCCAACTTAGGCGCGTTCATATTAAACCTCTACTAAGTCATAAATTACCATATATGTTTCAACTCCAAATTTTACATAATTAACATATGCCCAAGTTCTAGATTACATGTAAATTTTACATATGCCCAATTCGTACCAAATTTACATATGTTTAATTTACATCGTTTTACATGTATGCAAATTTTATGCCATTTTGCCATATCAAGTTCTAGCCAAAATTACATGTATCAAGTTTCATACCCAATAAACCCAAATCATGATTCATGATGTAGTTATCCCAAACTATAATCTTTTTTATTTCTGTACATGTCGGTTGCCCAAGTTCATAATACATGTTTATGCCAACTATCAAGTTTACGATTGCTTTCATGTTCAAATTCACAATTTTACATATGCCTAATTAACATAAGTCCAAATCTTTTGATATAAACTTACATAGTCCTAAACTCGTGATTTAATTTACATGCCAATTCATATATGACCAAACTTGCAATTTCAATTATATTGACAATACCCAAATATCCAATTTCATGTTAATGGTAGTAATACCCAAATACCCAATTTTTATGTTAAGGCATCAATTCCACCAAACACATATATTCCACTAGGCAATATTCCAATATTTCCCCCGTATACCATCGCACGTATATCGTAGTTTAGGCCTAGGTCCGAAATTGACCTAGGTTCATCAAAAGAAAATAAATAGGGGAAGGTAGAATTTTGCATAAAAATAAGATCAGAGAGAAAACCATCATCACAGGCATGAACATTACAACTTGGTAATAATATCAATATGAATCAAGAAAACTAATTTATAACAGGCTGAATAGATCATAAACTAGACATGGGAATAAAGATAGACAAGTCTCAAAACTCAAGATCCAAGAAGCAACAGATATAGATCGATAAACATACTTACATCAAATTTCACTTCATCACATGCCCATATTATATTTAAATATTTTAATCTTAAAATAACTAGAACTTATAGAGCATGGTTAATGAATTAAGAACTGAATTTGTTGTAAAAATGTCGCGGCATCGTTAATTTATTGTCTTGAATCATTGTAGAAGCCTTGTTCTTTGAATTGATTTAAGTTTGAATGTTTATACTTTGATTTGGAGACGGCGGCCATGGTTCAAGAGGTATTTTAGCAGCATAATGGTGTAAGAATGATTTGATATGAATTAGGTTAGGTCTAAGGGTGTTTTTATAGGTGTAGCAACTAGTTTAGGCCCTTAGATTAACCCTATAATCAATCCGGACCATCAAAACACATCTCAGGCTTCAAAAATGAGTTCTGGGTCAAACCAGGTCGACCTGTAAGGGGGGAGGTCGACACTATGGTCGACCTAGGGGGTAGTAGGTCGACCATGGGGGGGGGGGGGGGGTAGGTCGACCCTATGATCGACGCCCTGGTCCAGTGCTGTCTGAAATCTGGTGAATCTTCTGAAGGCCATAACTTCTTCATCCGGACTTCGATTTTCGAAAACTCGGACTCTATTTTATGTAGAATTCCGAGACGAACGCAATGGCGCAACCCGTTTTCCCTGATTCTTATTTTTAAATTTAATTCTGCCTTGATTTCTTGTTTTAACATGTTATCAAAATTCGGGTTGTTACAGGCCCCCTTTATTCGCCTCTTTTCTTCCTCCCCCCCCCCTTCCCCCAGGTTCTCAGGGAGGGACTAGTGCTAGTGGAGCTTGATTTGGATCTCTTTCTCTCTCTTTTGGAAGTGCTTGGATTGCTGAAAGTAAAGTTCAGCTTATCTCTTTTATGGCTACTTATGTTGGGGTTATGCTTTTTACTTTATGTACTCAGAAAACAATTTGTCAAGATGGATATTAAGTGTACTTGGTTTTGTTGTTGGTTTATGATGTTGTAATCAAACTATTTCTCCTCTGCAATAAAAGTTGTTTTAAAATTTTCAAGTACCAATATATGTATCTGTTTTGTTATATTCTATTCTATACACCAATAATACTCCATGAAAATTAATGCATTCCCTTGATAGTTACATTAATTGACGTAGGGTGTTATATGTGGTATCAGAGCTAAAGGTTACAAGAATAAATAAGAGATTTTGAAAAACTTTCAAAAATATGTTTTAAGGAGAGTATTTTCAAGAGAAAAGTTTGTTTTAAAAACATAATCCCTAAGAGCCATATATCCTTCCTTTGATTCCCCGTTTTGAATCTCTTCCTTTTTCTTTTTAGCATGTCTGGGATACCCGAGGGCATACCGATACCAACCTGGTTTAGAAGGTATCTGGAGGCTAGGGCCACCGTCGCAGGCGACGTTCCTCCTCCCCCAGTTGCAGCCGCTCCTCCCCCTCCCCAGGTTGATACTTTTTCGAAGATATGCAAAGACTTTCGGGCAATGGGCGGAAAACCTTTTCACGGGTCAGAGACGTTTGTTGAAGCTCAAAATTAGCTTAAGGAGGTGGAAGATTTGTTTTTTATCTTCGAGATAGAAGATGGAAGGAAGGTCCAATTAGCTGCTTGGTTAATGAAGGACGAAGCCTCGTTTTGGTGATAGGTCACGAATGGAGTGCATCCAGTGGAGACATGGATGGATTTCAAGCATAGGTTCAAGATGAAATTTCTCTCACGAGCAGAAGAGAATTTATACATGGAGAGGTTCTTGGCGTTGAAGCAGGGGAATTTATCAGTAAAGGAGTACATCAACAAGTTCAATCAGTTGGCGAGATTTGGCTTAGACTTGGTGAACATACTTGAAAAGAAGGCCCTGAGATTTGTTAAAGGTTTGAATGAGCCGCTAAATGGGTTGGCTATGACCCACATTCCTATGGGGGCTACCTTTGAGAAACTGGTTGACATGACACTTATGCATGAAGAGGAGAAAGGCGCTAATGCTAATAAGGCACCGGAAAAGAAAGGGGATCAAAATAAGTCACAGCAGCAACCTAAGAAAGGTGGTAAGGATAACAATAGCAAAGGAAAGAAAAGGTGCTTTAATTGTGGAAGACCAGGCCATCTGAGCAAGGACTGTAGGAAGAAGAAGAATAATGGCTGTTTCAACTGTGGTGAGGCAGGACATCTGATTAAAGACTGCCCGAAAAGACAAGGGAAAGGGCAGTGGACATGGTCTGCTTCTGGAGGGCAGGTTCAGGCTCTCATGGCACCAGGGCAAGCAAGAGGGCAAGTTCATGCTCTCATGGCACTAGGACAGGAGAGAGGTAGAAACATTTCTGTTGAAAGTTTGGTTTTTCTGTTTGATCATCCTGTTCGCACTTTGTTTGATTATGTTGCTTCACACTCGTTTGTGTCTGCTTCATTAGTTGAAACACTGCACCTAAATACTAGTCTAGTTACGGATCCCATAGTAGTCTCAAATCTTATTGGTGGTTCGGCTCATCTTTTAATGATTTGTCGGGATTTGAGAGTGTCTATCTTGAGCGTTTGGTTTGAGTGTAATGCCTTCATTCTTGGCTTCACGGGCTATAGGTTGATTCTAGGTATGGATTGTTTATCCAGTAATGGTGCCATCCTCGATTGTGAAAAGAGAGCGGTTAGACTTATGACTCGCCTCGGTAACACTCTCGAAATCTCTTGTAATCCCATACATTTTGTTATGCTTAGCTACCTAGAATCTCTTGATGTGTCTGTTGAAAACTTGCAGTCTGTTAGAGTAGTCTGTGAATACTCAGATGTATTTGAAGAGGTGAAGGGCTTACCTCCGAAGTGGGAGATAGATTTTCGCATATACCTTGTTGATAATACAAAACCCGTAGCTCTGCCGTTAGACACATGGCTCCAAGGGAGAGAAAAGAGCTCAGCAAGCAATTCAAAGAGTTGCTCGAAAAAGGGTTTATAATGCGGAGTATTTCTGATTGGGGTGCTCCAGTAGTATTCGCAACCAAAGCGGATGGTTCACTTTGCCTATGCGTTGATTATAGGGAGCTAAACAAGCTGACCAAGAAAAATAGGCGCCCACTTCCAAGAATAGATGACTTGTTTGATCAGCTTGTAGGTGCGTCGTTTTTCTCCCAACTAGATCTGGCTACAGGGTTTCATCAGCTAATAGTGGCTAAAGACAACATTTATAAGACCGCATTCAGAACCCCGGATGGTTTCTTCGAATGGCTTGTCATGCCTTTCGGCTTGACAAATGCACCCGCTTACTTCGTTGACTTGATGAGCAGGGTGTTCATGGAGTTCCTTAATAAGTTTGTGGTGGTCTTCGTAGACGACATTTTGATTTTCTCGAAGAATAAAGAAGAGCATGCTTTGCATTTAAGACAAGTCATGGATACTCTTCGTGCACATCAGCTGAAAGCCAAATTTTCCAAATGCCATTTCTGGAGAGAAGAAGTGAGGTTTCTTGGACATGTGGTGTCCAAAGAGGGGATAGCTGTGGACACCGCAAAAGTAGTTGTGGTGCAAGATTGGAAGGTTCCACGGAATGCAACCGAATTCCGAAACTTTCTCGGGCTAGCGGGCTTTTACCGAAAGTTCATTAAAATCTTTACAAAAATCTCAGCCCCACTCACAAGATTGACGAAGAAGAACCTAACTTTCGCTTGGGATTTGGATTGCGATATTGCTTTCCAACATTTGAAAAGGGCTATAACAATAGCCCCAGTTCTGACATTGCCTGATGGGAGCAAAATGTGTACCGTATACACAGCCGCATGCGGTACAGGATTGGGCATTGTCTTGATGCAAGAAGGCAAGGTAGTTAGTTATGGGGGAAGGCAACTGAAGGTACATGAGAAGAACTACCCAACTCATGATTTGGAGCTAGCTGCCAATGTTTTCACTCTAAAGTCATGGCGTCATTACCTACTAGGAGAAAGGTTTGAATTGTTTACTGACCATAAATCATTGAAATACCTTTTCTCACAGAAAGATCTTAACTTAAGACAATAGAGGTGGATGGATTTCTGGCCTCATATGATTTTTAGATTTCCTATACCCCTGGCAAGGGCAATATGGTAGCAGACGCCTTAAGTAGAAAGAAGCTGACCTTGAGTCCTCTCTTTGTAGAAAGGCAAAGCTTGGAGTACATAGAAAACTTTAACTTTAGACCCTCCTCTAAAATTGTACCTGGTCGGTTAGCATCGTTAGAGGTGCGGCCTACTCTTTTGGACTCAATAGGAACCGTCAACGAGAAGACCCTCAGGTAGTTGATATGATGGATAAGCTAGTTAGGGGTGAGACATCTAGTCACCTCAATAGATAATCCATCGATGATAAGGGTTGGTTGAGACGAGATGGAAGGCTATGCGTCCCACAAGTAAGGGGTTTAGTGAAGACGGTTCTCGAAGAAGCACACTATTCTAAGCTGACCATACACCCAGGCGGAGACAAGATGTATAAAGATATAAAAGGGGTTTTCTTTTGGAATGGCATGAAGAGGGATGTAGCTGAATTCGCCGCTAAGTGCTTGATATGGCAGCAAGTCAAAGCAGAGCAGATGAAGCCTGGTGGTCTGGTTCATCCTCTAGAGGTCCCACAGTGGAAGTGGGATAGCATTTCGATGGACTTTGTTGATGGGTTGCCTAGGTCAAGAAAGGGCAATACCAATATTTGGGTAATAGTGGACAGGCTCACTAAAAGTGCTCACATTATACCTGTTAAGAGTAGAAGGACTGCCTCATCCCTAGCATCCATTTATCTTAAAGAGATAGTTTGACTCCATGGGATACCCTCCAGCATAGTGAGTGATCGAGATCCTATCTTTACGAGCGAGTTTTGGAAGAGCTTGCAAGAGGCTGTAGGCACACAATTATGCTTAAGCACAGCCTATCACCCCCAAACCGATGGTCAGACGGAAAGGGTGAACAGAGTATTGGAAGACCTCTTGAGATTGTGCATTCTTGACTTTGGAGGGACATGGAAGGATCATCTTCCTTTGGTGGAATTCGCTTACAACAATAGCTAACAAGCCACCATAGGCATGGCGCCCTTCGAAGCTTAATATGGAAGACCATGTCGATCACCAACTTGTTGGTAGGAGTCTACAGACAAGCTCGTACTTGGGCCAGACATGATTAGAGAAACCTCAGAAAAGGTGGACTTTAAGAAGACGGATGAAGGCTGCACAAGATAGACGGAAGCCCTACGTAGACAAAAGAAGGACAGACCTTGATTTTGAGGTTAGAGATAGGGTGTTCCTTAAAGTATCTCCTTTGAGGAATGTCATTCGCTTTGGGTCTATAGGAAATCTAGCACCAAGATTTGTAGGATCATTTCCTATCACTGAAAGGATTGGGACGATGGGTTACAGAGTAGAGCTACCCGAAAGACTGGCTGGAGTTCATAATGTTTTTCATGTTTCTCAACTATGGAAGTGCTTACATGAGTCTGCGGAAGTTGTGGAGCCAAGTATACTAGAAGAAGTAGAAGTGGAACTAGAAGCGACTATGAGAAGAATTCCAACTCGTATCTTGGGTATGGAAGTCAAAAAGCTACGCAACCGTGAAGTCAAGCTTGTTAAAGTTCAATGGAGTGACGCTGAGGATGACGCGACTTGGGAAACTGGGAGAAAAATACACGCATCCTACCCTTTTTATAGGGTACCTCCTTGATCTCTTTTTCCATAAGTTTTTTATGCTTATATCTATCTTTTAAGTATATCTCCTCGGTCCTATTCTTTATCCTTAGGTAGAAACCAATCGATGTAAACATGTATTTGAAACATGTTATGATTGATGGTTGCTAGTGGTTGCTCGTGGATGCGTGTACACACACATTAGGCACTAGATCGGCTCAGTCACTTTCATATTGCATATAAATGTGTGTGCATATTTAAATTAATGGATGTACAATGGTTGGGTTATCAAATGGATGCTGCATTTTGATGAATGGTTGTGCACACATGTAGAAGTAATATGTATCGTTAGGATTCTTTCGCATACATAATGGACGCATGACACTATCATGATTTGCATTAAGGAGGTCAACTGAATCAGTAGACCGCCTGAATTTGCATTGGATAAGGAACATATACACATGCTTTTTGCATATGTTCATACGACATTAGAAATCTTGTAAGGACAATGGATGCCTGTTTTGATGGTTGAGTAGATGGATGATTGGATGGTAGGATATACATTCTTCTTGAGTTGAAGATTTCGGGGACGAAATCCTTTAAGAAGGGGAGAATGTAACACCCTGAATTTTCTGTGTCTAATTGTTAAAGTGAGAATTAAGGGAAACGGGTTACGCCATTGCGTTCGTCTTGAAATTCTTCTTGGAATAGAGTCCAAGTTTTCGTAAATCGGACTTCGTAGGAAGAAGTTATGGCCCTCGGAAGTTTCAAAAATTTTAATAAATTAAAATAGTTCAGAATAAAATTCAAAATTCCAACAAGGAAGTGGGTTGGGTGGGATTTTTCCCTCCTCAGGCCAGGTCGATTAGAGGGTCGACCAGGGGGTCGACCTCCCCTATACAGATCAACCTGGGGGTCAACTGGGGGGTTGACCTAACCCCCCGGAAAGATCTGAACTGTGACGATTCTGACTTGTTGCTGAGTCCTTTCTGACCTGTTGCTGAGTCACTAGGGCATAGGTGGCAATTCTGGATAATTCTATCTAGTCTGAATGGTTCTGATTTGCTCCTATGATAATCTAACGGCTTATATTGATTTAAACTTATATAAAAGCACACATAGACTCAAGCTCTAAACCTAAACTAATTTAGTCCCTTAGCCTCCATGCTGCTGCTGGAATAGTTCTTCTTCTTAAAGCTTAGGAATTGCAAGTCAGGATTCTAATACAAACGACGAATGAATTATTCTCTTCTCTAATCCTTCTTTGTTAGTACAATTTATTTCACAAAAGAATTAATAAATTAATTATTATGAGTTATAATTGGGATTATGAGAACATGTCTGTTGAATCTTGTGATGTTACGTAACTTTGTTATCGTCTATTGGTGAACATATGACAGTTTTGTTAACTTATGTTAGTAGATCTATTTCATATGTCCAATCACATATGTTTAACATTATTCATTTTATGACATCAATTTATATGCAAGCTTGGGATGTAAATCATATGCTAGTTTGTATGTGAATCTTATGCAAGTCTGTTTTTACATATGCTAGTTTGTATGTGAATCTTATGCAAGTCTGTTTTTACATATGCTAGTTTGTATGTGAATCTTATGCAAGTCTGTATGCGAATTATACACAAGTTTATATGTGAATCAAGTATATACATATGCTAGTTTATATGTAAAACATGTGATATTGGTTTACATGTTTAAATTCATATGCAAGTTTGTAGGAATCCATATGCAAGTTTTGGTGAAAACTATATTCACATATGCAAGTTTAGATGAAACCCATATTCATATATGCAAGTTCACAATTTCATGTTTAGATCTATATTTAGATCCATGGTAGTTTATGCAAATTTATGTTCTATATGTCCATTGCCTATGCAAGTTATTGGCTATGCAAACTTATGTTATAATTCTTATTCGCAAGTTAGATCTATTTTATGTGTTATGCAAGTTGTGATGTTTCTTTTCTTTTTATGAGTTAGACTATTTGCGAGTCTAACATATTTCATGTTAAACGTACGAACGACGTGGGGACAATGGGAAAATATTAATTGTACAAATTGTGAATTGGCATAAAATGGATTTAAAGGCATAAAATTAATTTGAGACACTAATTGGTATAATTTATATACCCGAAAAGTATGGACATAATTTAAATGACAAATTATGGACAAAGATTAATTTGGAAATTATTGACGAATTTGAATAGGGATAATTAATTCATATTGGGGTGAAATAATTATGTGTAATAATAAACGCCTAAGACACGAGGTTAGACTCGTTAGTGGTATAAGACTGCCCGGACCCGCCCGGCAAATCCAGCAACCACAAAAGGTAGTCTAATGTGAGAGGTCGAAGTCATAAATTAAATGCGTAACAATTGTAAAGACACGAGGTTAGACTCGTTTGCGGTATAAGACTGCCCGAACCCGCCCGGCAAATCCAACAACCAGAAACGGTAGTCTAATGTGGGAGGTCTTACAAGGTTACGGTTATAATGAATTAGGTAACACTTAACTAAGATAAACATGTGGTGGGACATGGAGGTTAAGTGGGTGACATGAGTGACATGTGAAATACGATTAGAAACACTTAACCAAATTGAAACATGTAAGAAGACATGAATAAGAGGGGTTAAGTGGGAAATCCTAAGTGGGGACCAAGCATAGGTGAAAAGCTTGTGTCAAGCATGGGGGACCCTTTTCAAACTAGCAACCCATTAAGTATCTTTGTGAGCTCGAGTTAGATCGAGGACGGTACACGCTTACCGGGTTTGATTGTAAGAGATCAAAACGGGTTAGCGGTGGCAACGCAAGTCCAACGGGGTCATGTGCGTGTGTGGGCCCGAGCTGGTAGATAAGACGTTGTTGCATCATGTAGATATAAGCCGTGCATCTTTAGTGGTATCGGGTTGCCACTTTGGGGAGTGATACACCCCACTATGGGACCAGCACGGGCATCTACGAGTTAGGGAGTCGATCACATGGGGGTAGTGGTACAACTAGTGGAGATAGGGGCAGGCAGCACCTATGAAGACAGCTAAGGGTACATGAAACTACCATTATGATTATTATGTTTAGTAGGCGGGATCAACTTTTAGGGTGACTAGTAATGGTGCAGTACAGTAATTATCCTATAGTGATTAGGAGCGCAATTAACGCCAGCATATTCCTCTTGTTTGTTTTGACTTGCCTATTTGCTTCACAGTCATTCCTTGTTTTACCAGTTTATGCCTTATCCTAATTACTTTAATAATTATATTGTTAAAGTTATTGGACTCGCCAGATTTTATATCTGACCCCCTTTGTTTTCGCCTCTTTTCTTCCTCCTCCCCCCCCCCCCCAGGTTCTCAGGGAGGGACTAGTGCTAGTGGAGCTTGATTTTGATCTCTTTCTCTGTCTTTTGGAAGTGCTTGGATTCCTGAAAATAAAGTTCAACTTATCTCTTTTATGGCTACTTATGTTGGGGTTATTTTTTAACTTTATGTACTCAGAAAACAATTTGTCAAGATGGATATTAAGTGTACTTGGTTTTATTGTTGGTTTATGATGTTGTTATAATCAAACTATTTCTCTGCTGCAATAAAAGTTGTTTTAAAATTTTCAAGTACCAATATATGTATCTGTTTTGTTATATTTTGTTCTATACACCAATAATACTCCATGTAAATTAATGCATTCCCTTGAGAGTGACATTAATGGACGTGGGGTGTTACAACTGAAGAGATGGTTAATCGTTTTCTCCTTACAGATTGAACGATGAGCTGACATACGAGGGGTACAGGTAGAGGAGCTAATAATGGGAATGCTCTTTATATGACGACGATGTTCACTGACTTCGTGAGAGAGATACTTAGGGATGTTCAAAGGGCACCTCCTAATGTTGGAAATGGTGGTGGTGCAGCGGTGCTGGCGCCTAGGGATGATTTCGCTAAGCTCTGTAAGGACTACACTAGTCTTGGTGGGAAGTCGTTCCACGGTACGGAATCAGCTACAGAAGTTCAGGATTGGCTCGATAGTTGTGAGCGCATCTTGGAGGACTTAGGGATCGATAACGAAATAAAGAGAAGGCTAGCATCCCGTCAGCTGCAAGGGCGGGCTATGAATTGGAGGAATGCTATTAAGGCAGCCACTCCTGAGGATCAAATTACATGGAATCAATTTAAAGCTCGCTTCAGTGATAAGTTTATCCCAGCTGCCAAGAAGTCAGAGTTGTTTAGGAAGTTCTTGGAGCTTAAACAGAATGGTAGGGCAGTCTCGGAATATATTGCTGAGTTCGATGCTTTATCGAAGTATGGATTTTCCCTTATTGACACTCCCGAGAAGAATAATGAGAAGTTCATAACATGCTTAGATCAGTACTTGGGGGAAAAGCTTATCAACCATATTGATGAGACTTTTGAATCGATTGTTGGAAAAGCATTGAGATCAGAGAGCCTTTATCTTAAGCCCAAGGCTGAAGTCGTTATTGCATCTGCAGAAGGGCCAAAGCCGCAAGCAAGCGGTGGAGGCATGAATAATTCTCAGAATAAAAGGAAGAAGAATAAGACTGAGGATGGCCAGAAAAAGAGAAAGAAGGATGTTGATTGCTTTAGCTGTGGCAAGAAGGGCCACTATGCCAAAGAATGTCGAGGAAAGACAGCAGATAGGAAGTGCTTTAATTGTGGCCAAGTGGGACATCACAAGGATAAATGTCTGCAACCCCCTATAGAGAAGCAGATTGTGGAAGCATATGCTATTAATGTTGTTCCTTCTTCATCGAATGCCCCAACTGCGACGGAGAAAGGAAAGAATGTCATCATTCAAGGTATGCTTTATGTTTATGATGTTCCTGTTCGAGTATTATTTGAAACTGGGGCTTCCCGTTCCTTCATATCTAGTGACCTGGTAGATAGGTTGGGAATGGAGCCCGAGATAGTCAATAAACCTTTAGTTGTGACGAACCCGATTGGTCGTTCGACTAGCCTTAGTATGACTTGTTGTAATGTGGTTTTATCGAGTCACAGATGTATGTTTGCTTGTGATTTCTTTGTTTTGGGCTTTACTGGGGTTGTCATTATTTTGGGAGTCGATTGGCTCCAAAGGTACGGGGGGGGGGGGGGGAGGGGGGTAGATGTGAGGGCTTTTTGGTGACAATTAGACCGGATGATCGGTGGAGGGTAGTGTTTGGTGGTCTACCTAGTGATGGGGTAATGGCTAATTTTCTAAATTCCCTCGACATCCCGCATGATGAGTTGTCAGATGTGCCCGTGGCTGGCCAGTATCCGGACGTCTTCGAGGAAGTGACCGGACTTCCACCACACCGAGAGATTGAGTTTCGGATTGATTTAGTGAAAGATGCCAGACCTATAGTGATGCCACTTTGTCATATGGAACCAAGGGAGCAGAGAGAGCTCAGGGTGGAAGTAAGAGATCTTTTGAAGAAGGAATTTATCCGAAGAAGTGTATCCGAGTGGGGAGCACCAGCTGTATTTGCTACCAAGGCAGATGGTTCCCTTCGTTTATGTGTGGACTATCGCAAGTTGAATAAAGTGACTAGGAAGAATAAGTATCCTCTTCCGCGGATATATGATTTGTCTGATCAACTGAAGGGAGCAAAAGTGTTCTCCCAATTGGACCTCGCGACAGGATTTCATCAGCTACGAGTAGCAGTTGAGAGTATTCCTAAAACGGCCTTTCGGACGCCATCTGGATTCTATGAGTGGTTGGTCATGCTATTCGGGTTGACCAATGCACCAACATATTTTGTGGATCTTATGAATAGGGTATTCGGGGATCAATTGAATAATTTTGTTCTTGTGTTCGTGGACGATATAATTGTTTATTCGAAGACAGAGGAAGAACACAAGGAACATTTGAGGATAGTGATGGAGGTGTTGAGAAAACACCAATTGAAAGCGAAGTTTTCTAAGTGTCACTTTTGGAGGAGGGAATTGAGATTCTTGGGCCATATTGTTTCAGAGAATGGTATTGCCGTGGATCCTGCGAAGATGGCTACGGTACAAGATTGGTCTACGCCCAAGAATGCAAGAGACGTAAGAAGTTTCTTGGGGTTAGCTGGATATTATCATAAGTTTATCCAAGATTTCTCCAAGATAGTGGCACCATTAACTCAGTTGACCAGGAAGAGTCAAGCTTTCGACTGGGACGGAAATTGAGAAAGTGCATTTAAGAGTCTAAAGGAAAAGTTGACGCATGCACCAGTGTTAGTCATTCTTAAAGGGAATGAAGAGATGATAGTATACATGGATGTATGTGATACCGGACTAGGTGTTGTATTCATGCAAGGAGGTAGGGTTGTAGCTTATGCTAGTCGGCAACTGAAACCGTATGAGAAAAGATACCCTACCCACGATTTGGAATTAGCAGCGATCGTGTTTGCTTTGAAGATGTGGAGACATTATCTCTTGGGAGAAAGATTCGAGTTGTTTACCGATCATAAATCATTAAAGTATCTCTTCTCTCAGAAGGACCTAAATCTCCGACAGCAAAGATGGTTAGAATTCCTGGCTTCCTATGATTTCGATATCGCGTATACACCTGGAAAGGGCAATGTAGTAGCCGATGCATTGAGTAGAAGACATGCCAGTTTGTGGGCTATGTTCTCGAGTGGAAGCAACTGGAGTACATTGTTGGGTATGATTTCAGACCAAAGTGCGAATTGGATCCAGAAGTATTAGCAAGTTTGATGATCATACCCACTTTGATTGAGCGGATTGGTTCCAGTCAGAGGGACGATCCTAACCTATTGGAAATCATCTCCAAGTTAGAGATGGGTATCGACGAGGAGATGAATAAGTATAGGCTTGATCGAGATGGATGGCTTAGAAAGAATGGAAGACTAGTTGTGCCCAATGTCAATGGATTGAGAGATGAAGTGCTTAGAGAATGTCATCACTCAAAACTAACCATACATCCCGGTGGTAACAAAATGTATCGAGACATGAAGCAGACCTACTACTGGGAGGGAATGAAAAGAGACGTTGGGAAGTTTATATCCAAATGCATGAATTGCCAGCTAGTTAAAGCTTAGCAAAAGAAGCCTAGTGGTTTGTTGCAACCATTAGAAAAAAATGGGAACAAGTCTCAATGGATTTCATTGATAGGTTACCAAGGACTAGATCAGGTCATCATAGCATTTGGGTGATTGTGGACCGATTGACCAAGAGTGCAAGGTTTATACACGTCAAGTCAAATAGAACAACAGCTAAGTTAGCAGAACTGTATATGAAATGGGTAGTAAGATTTCATGGAGTACCCAAAGGCATTGTGAGTGACCGAGATCCGTTGTTTACTAGTGGATTTTGGAAGAGCTTACATGAGGCTTTAGGATCAGAATTACATCTCAGTACCGCGTACCATCCTCCAACCAACGGTCAGACAGAGAGGGGGAATCGAGTATTAGAAGGTCTCTTGAGAGCTTGCATATTAGATTTTGGTGGATCATGGGATGACCATTTGCATCTAGTGGAGTTCGCATATAATAATAGTTATCAGTCCAGTATTGGTATGGCTGCATATGAAGCTTTGTACGGAAGACCGTGCAACTCACCATCATGTTGGTTAGAAACTGGTGAGAAATTTGTGCTTGGTCCAGATGTGATAAGAGAAACCTCAGATAAGATCAAGGTTATCGACAGCGAATGAAGGCTGCCCAAGATAGGCAGAAGAGTTATGCTGATAAGAGGAGAAGAGATTTAAAATTCTTCATTGGTGACTTGGTGTTTGTCAAGATTTCTCCGTTAAAGAGCGTGATTCGATTTGGTAGGGGAGACAAGTTAACACCAAGAATTGTTGGTCCATTCCCAGTTCTCGAACAAGTTGGGAATTTGGCATTAAAAGTTGAGTTGCCGGACAAGATGGCGGGAGTTCATAAAGTATTTCATGTTTCCCAGTTAAGAAAATTAGTGCATGACCCCGACGTGGCTATTTCACCTGATCAGTTGGATGATATCGAAGTAGAACCTGAGGCGGTTGGGAACCGCAAGCCGATTCGTAATTGTCGAGAACGATACGAAGAAACTTCGAAGGAAAGCGGTGAATCTAGTCAAGGTTCAGTTGGGCGGGGATGAGAATGACTGTACTTGGGAGACAGATGAGAGCATTAAGGAGTCATATCCAGAACTCTTTGCCTGGTAAGATTTTAAATTGCGTTTTAGTTATCCCGCATGCTAGGATAGACTTGATGTGTTTGTAATGCATGTCTGATTGTTTGTAAATGGCTGGTAGGCATGCGGGACCCGTTGTATGCTTTAATTAGGGAATTTCGGGGGCAAAATTTCTTAAGGGGGGAGAGTGTAATGATCTGCATTCTACGTATCAAAAGATCATAGAATATTTATTTCTTTCTCATACGAGGTCGTATGGTCATGTAACTTTGCGGAACGACTATTCGGGTCATTTTCCATGTTCACGATTTTTGCCGATTTTTAAATGACCGTTTTGCCCCTGGAGAATCTTGCTTCGCCTATAACTTTTGATTGGTAAGGAGTTTTAACCTGAAACCACTTCTATTAGATCCGAATGATGGTTTACCTTTCCATAGAGTGGTCACACTTGTCAAACGGATTTACTGTTTGGGAGATATGGCTGAATTAAGGTTTAGATAGTGAAAAACAGCTTAATTGGGCTTAACCGGGTGATTAGCAGCTAGGCCCATTGGGGGATTTCGGGATTAGGTGTAATAACCCGCAAAATCTGGGCAAATTTAAAATTTTTATTTTTAATAATTTAATGAATTTTAAGGTTTGGAATAATTTATTTTAAATAATAACGACGAAAATTTATTTAAAAACGAAGTTTAAATTAATAAATTTATATTAATTATATTCGAGCCTAAAACGGCGCGGTAATTTCAAATTTCGATTTCCAACTTTGAAGAATTATATAAAATTAATTATAAGTCGAAATTGAACGAAACAAGAAACGTTAGGACCGTATAGAAAATATCTTTCTAATGAGTTTTAGAAATTTAGATTTCGGTTTATAATTTGTAAGTTATGGCAAAATCAAAATTTAGAAATGTCGCTATGAAATTTATATATATATAATATATATGGCCCAAACCACTACTTTTTGCAGACAAAGGAATTTGGACTCGAAACCACTTCCATTGAGTCCGGAATGTCGTTTCTGCATTGAAAAACAGTAAACACTTATATATTTCGAGTTTCGGAAATTTTCGGTATAAAAAGTTATTTTTAATATTAAATATATACGCCTTGAAAAATGAGATTTTGCAAACGGACTCCAAATTGAACGAAATTAATTTTGTTGGATTCGTATCGTCCAAACAAAGCTAAAAATGATTTTTCTGTAATTTTTAGAATTAATATGTAACTATTATTGATTTTACAGTGAAAAATGACTTTAAAAATTCATTAAAAATACATATGGACGCAAAAAATTACGAAACCAGTTTCTTTAGGTTCGTTTTGATTAGAATTAGTTGTGTTCCGAATTTCATCGAATTTGGAATCAGTATGTGATCGTACGGTCTTAAAAACTGTGAAATGTACGTTAATAATAGCATGAAGGTTATAATTAAAAATGGGTTTAAACACATAAAGGCCCAATTAAAATTGAACACATCTATATATTATCTCATAGCAGCCATAACCTAGACCTAATTCATTTTTTTAAACCTAATGCTAGCCTCCACCTTCATCTCTCTAATGGCGGCTCCTCTCTTCACAAAATACAAGCTGAAAATCAAATCTCTCCAAACCCTAACAAATTATATATCAAAAAGAAGGCCTCGACGATACGAAGCTATGGATGCCATCAGTTTTGTCATACAGCGCTCGGATTCGCCGGAATTTCGGATCAAACTTTCTAATTTTTGAAATTAAAAAGTAGCAGATGTAAATAATTTTTTTCCCGCTAATCTAGGAAGAACTGGAAAAAGTGGTCAACGTGAAAGTTCTTCGTCTTCGCGAGATACAGGTGCTGGAATTTTTTCAGAATTTTTGGAGCATCGAGGCAGCCTGTGGGGCCCGCAAAGCGAATTTCGCTTTTTGGCCAGATTCCGGCGGCCGGAGCATCATCCGCGACGGCGCTTTCTGGTGGTGGTGCGTCTTGCGAAGACGAAGAGATGTGCGGTGGTTTCAGGTCAATCGGAGGTCGGAGGAGAAAGTTATGGGCAGTCAAAGTCGGCAAGAGGAGGGTTGACCAGATTTTGGGTATTCCTATTTTTGATTAGGGTCCGTTTGTCATAGGTCCCTATTAAGTTTCAAAATTAGGCTCACATCCGGTCCTAAACTTATTGTAAATTAGGTCCCTATTTTTCAAAAACGTATAAAAAAATATAAAAAATCACATAAATTCATTATTAAATAAAACACGTTCACGCCAAAAAAATCAGGTGGAAAATCAATCAAAAACCACGTCAAAACCCAAAATAACACAAAATCAGCGAAACAGCAGGTTTTTGCATCAAAAGATGCACCTATTCGTAAATAGTTGCATACATTCATGCTTATATTTCAGTGTTGTGCCCAAACTGCAGTATAAATGCATACATGTATGCAGCTAAACTGCATTATATGCATCCTTTTATGCATATATTCAAATTTGGTCTGTTTTTTCAAGCATTCGCCGTTTTCAGACATTGTTGCACACATTTATGCTCATGTACAGAATAAATGCATGCATTCATACGTATATTCGCAAGCCGTCGTCCCTTTTAAATTTGTTGCACACATGCATGCATATATACAGAATAATTGCATTCATGTATGCAACTTTTCGTTACACGTGAATCTCAGTTCAACTTTGTATGCATAAATGTATGCAGTTATTTGCTGATAGTTGCATACATGTATGCGTATATTGGTCCAGATTTTTAACATAAATACACTATATGAATATATGCATACATGTATGCTACTATAAGCAATAGTTGCACAGAAGTATGCAACTTTTTTTTTTAATTTGCGTGGACTCCTGGGATTATTTGTAGATTTTAGAAATTCTTTTTTTTTTATCCTTGAGCGCATTTTTTTTTTTTTTTTTTGCATATTTGAAAAAGGCGGAAGTGGATGTGGCAGGAGGCGGGATGGACTAAAATTTTTGGGCAGTAGCTAAAAATAGGGACCGGAAATGCATAGAAACTTTGACTGGATGTGGTGTTAATTTTGAACATTTTTAGGGATGTGAGCCTAATTTTCACTTTTAATTATTTAATCAATGTATTCAAACGTCAAACTTGTATAACTCTCTCATACGAAATCGAAATTTAATGATTTCAGATGCGTTCTGATCGTGGCATCGAGACCTTCGTGGGGACACTAATTTTGTCCAATTTGGAGACTGTCAAAATTTTTAGGTATTTTCACGAATTTTAAATAATTATTTAAATTGTCCAAACTTCAGTAAAGCATAACTTTTTGTAACGAACTCGAAATGAATCGAAACAGGGTTTGCCATGATCAGTGTATTTTTAGCGACGTATAGACACCAATTTCGCTCAATTCTAAGGATGTTGAATTTTGGGCCAAAATTGGGCCCGAAACCACCCATTTGGACCCGATAAAGTCAAATCTCGGTGAGAACTCTTTTCTCACTCAATCTTTGTTTTCAATAATTATTTATTTTCATAAATAAATATATTTAAATGCCTATGATGATTTGATTGTAAGTTAATTCTATGTTATGCATGATTTGTGGTGTATTAATGTTTGGTTGAAATGCAATGTTTGAAGTCCGAAAATTTGTAACATGTTAATTAATGTGAATTAGTGATAGAGATGCTAATTAATGTGAATTTGTTTGAAGTCTAATCACCATTTAATCACCGTTAATTAATGTGAATTTGTAACATGTTAATTAATGTGAATTTATTTGAAGTCTAATCACCGTTTAATCAAGTATTAGCCTAATCTACATCAAATCAAGGCAAATTAGCATCAAGTTGGGATAGAGCTGCTGGAACACACAGAGATTCGACCTATATCAGAGACACTTTCAGATCTATAAGTAATTTGTGGCTAAGGTGAGTGATTTGCATTATTTTTCACTAATTACGGCTAATTAGGGGTGATTAGTGATAATTAGCGAAATTATAACTCAGAAAAATCTAGAAAAATTTGTAAAATTCTGAAATATTATTATAGGGCACTGATTGAAATTTGGGCTAATTTGGATAAGTTTTTCTAATTGTATGCTTAAACATGATTAAGGGGGGTTAAGGGAAAAATGTGGGTTTTGGGTATGTTTGATCCATTTTAACATATCATATTGTTGTTTTGGTGCTTGTGGTTGATTATACATGTTGCTATGACTATATGGTATGCTTTGTGATTGATTAGAAAAGTTAGAATGGTCGAAAACGTCGTCGTATGGCGTAAAACAGTCGCTGGAAGAGTTGTAGGAAATTGTGCAGGAACCGGATCGGGTCGCCCCCCTTCGAACCGAACCATTCGTGATTCACGAAGATGATATGAACCGACCTCCAGGAGATCACAAGCCGATCCGCTTACATCTGAAGTTCTCCGACCCGGTCGTGTCAGAAGTTCCCCAACCCGAACCACACAACATCCACGAGCTGGAGATCACGACCCGACCCGGAGCCTATATCCCGAACCGAACCACCAGAAGAAGGAGTGCACGAACCGAACCCACCTCCACGATTCAGACTGGAGCTCACGAATTGACCTGGATGGGGAATTCGACCCGACCCAATATGGATGATCACAAACCCAGCTTCTTCAGGAGGATTGAACCGAACCAAATGGAGCTATTTTTCTGAACCGATCTGGAGAAGACCAAAACCCGAGATGCAAAGGTAGTCCAAATAGGAAGTAGAACTCAGGACCCAATTGGGAAACAACGAGTTAACTTCATGAGTTGGGATTTGCTGCGGGACGTGTGCTAAGGGGTTATCGATGTCCGTAACATTGATTCACCACCAAGACGGATGTTAGGCTACGGATCAGTGCAGTGGGGTAGTTATCACTCCATGGGGTAGAGTGATTGTAGCATGGCTATGAGCCAGTGAAGTGGAGTCGTCATGACTTCATGGGGGCAGAGTGTACATAGCAAAGACTAGTGGCTATGGATCAGTGCAATGGAGTCGTCATGACTCCATGGGGCAGAATGATCATAGCAAAGGAATTGGGTGGTCAAAGTGGTGGATATCGTATGCTTTACGCACTGAGTGAGAGATGTGAGGATGGTTGCTATGCTTGATTGTTTGCCATCACTATGACATGCACGCCCCCACCCCCGTATCTTTACACTATATGTTAGTGTCACCTTAGAGTACTGTACATCCTGTTGTGCTAACTCTTTGGTTGCAGGTCCAGGTTCAGGTTCAGGTATAGTTATGTATACCTTTTATTGTTCTATTTTGTTGCTTATCGCTCATACAAGACTTTTGTCTGACCCAGAGTTTTATGTCTCTTCTTATTACTCTGGGCACTCCTAAACGAGCAGACTAGAGACAGGTTAGCTGGTTATGCACAAGTAGCTGATCCGGAGACGAGCAGGAGGCTTCTACGTATTATCTACATGTATTCTCTATGTGTTGTTGCTGGTAACTACTTTGGTCATTGGTAGTGCACCTCTTTCTCTGCTTTAGAGACAGTATGTTGGAGTTGTAATAAGCTGTATTTTGGATTTCCGCTGCTATGATGATTAGGGTTTAGTTTTCAGCTTATGCACTGTCTCACCTGTTTTATGTCAAGTATTTTATTATTATATTTTATTCCATGCACTGTGAGACATTCTATAGGTTCTTTGTTAGTTCACCGTTAAGTTTCCTTTCTTTAGACGACCGTCCAGTGCCAGTTGGACATTGGTACAACGCATTTCGGAGGAAATGTCGACTGGTCCGGGGCGGGCCATCACAGATAAGTTTAATAATGACTAACTATGTAAAATAAAAATAACCTTCTATTATATTTTAAATGTAATTGTTTTTTGCATTATAAACAAAGTTTCAGGAGGCACGGGTTCATGTGCTTGGGGAATCCAGTCGTGATGATTTGACATGGGATAAGGAAGATAACTTATTCCACGCTGTTATGAATCCATCGCAGCAGAGTAAATGTTAGGCTATGTGAATCAAGTGGTAGTTAATCCTTTTGCGTATATACAACAAATTAACATGTAGATATATAGTGTTATAAAATTTTATATGCTAGCAACCCAATTAGGAATAAACTGATAAGATATATACATGATTCATGTACCGACAACCCTTTTACAAGTGTCATTATTCATTTTTTTATGTACTAGTATTTTGAATATCTTTCATTCTATTTGCAGACTCGAGCAGCTCAAAAATCCTAGGAAAACTGAAATAAAAGAGCATAGAGAAATGATTGAGTAATTTTTGGAGGAGAATCGTCTTAAAACTATACACATGGAGAATCTAAATCAAATTCTAATGGAGCATATGCGTAAGCATGGTTCCTTTCATTCATTGTCTGGTGTTTCCAGAGGCGACCAAGATATTTGAGGTATGTTCTTTTAGTGTTTGTGTTTGCATGATGTATATATTGACTAGGAAATGGTGAGGATTGTCTTTTGATGTTGTATATGTTAGTTTGGAGTGGGTAAGGATGATATTTCGATGGTATGTACTTGGTTTATTGACATGTGAGGTTGATGAATTGGTTTTTGATGTTTAGATTGTTTATTTTATTTATATTGGTGTTTATTTGATTTTTGTTGGTTGTTTTTATTGTTATATATATATACACACATTTATATATATATATATATGTATGTATGTTACATATGTGTGGAATATATTGGAAATGGAAAGGAATGTGAAATTGCATGGATGGAAGGTAATAGGCTTGTTGTTATAAAAAAATAACCAACTTTCCGGTGGCTAGCAATAATTCCCAATGGCTTATTGGTCATTTATTTCAAACAGTTTCCAGTGGTTAACTTCCATTGGACGCCTTGGAAAAGCTGCTGGAAAGACTCCATTAGATCCATTGAAACCATTTCAATCCATGAACAGAATTACAACAGCTTCAGATGGCCGCCAACACCTCTAAGCTGTTGAAATAGTTATATTCTCTTATAGTGTACCAACTTAAGGCAAGCTCATTAGTGTGCACTTCTAAAGACTAATTTACAAAAATGATTATCAATTTATCTCTCTTATATTTGTCCACTTATCTAACATTATTAGCAACCATATTTCATCATCTGGTCTTATATTATCTCTAAATTTACTGAAGAAAATTATCAACATTCTTTCTCTTTGATTCGTCCACCTTTTCAGCGTAATTGAGCAATCATATTTCATTCCTTCGGCCTTATGCCACTTAATTAATTCACTTGTGTAATCTAGCTCTTTTTTTAACATTGGTACTTTCAATTCGCGATAATCATAAGACTTTAAATTAAGTTCATATTTTTTTCAACCATGCCCTTGAATGAATTCATACAAACTATTTTGAATGCAATACCATCTTGATTAAGATGAGAAATATACGGATTTGGTTCTACCACTACGCCATAGATGGTCGACTACAACGAAAATCCATGGTGTTGCTAGCTATAATGCTGCCATAGCTATGCTATTTTTTGTCTATTGCAGCGCACGGTTCAATGTGTTAGCATAGATATCAACCATGTGTTGTAGTAGCCAGTTAAATAAAATTATCAACCTGCGTCAACACGATCCAACAGTCCAAGTTAGTGATCCGCAAGAAATAATGTTTAAGGCGGAAAACAAAAACAAAGCGGCAAAACATTTAACAAAATATTCACTCAACCTCTCAAATTCTCACTCTCAAACAAACTTCACCGCTCAACCTCCCAAACACTCACTCTTAGGTTCAATTAGAGCTAAAAGGTCAAGTTTACAAGCTTAATTGAGGTTTTATTAGGGCAAGTCTGAGTTCAAGTTCAATTAGGGCTTCGGTGTTTCAATTAGGTCTTCAATTGTGGTTCATTTGGGCTTCAAATTTCAGTTAGGCCTTCGATTTAATCTGCTGCTTAAGGGATCACTTAATGTATATTTCAATTTTTTCTGATTTATTGTTATGTTGCCTAATTTACTGATTTACTTGTGCGTTCAGGTGCAATCATATTCCCCATTTTATTATTATGTTTGTCTTTATCCTTATAGTCATGGCTAAATGATATTTGTTTATGTTATTTGTTTGTTAATTAGTGATGAACGATGAGGAAAAACTATGGGCAGAAATTCTTAATTTTAGTGAGGGATACACACTGGAGTGAAACTTTTTATTCGAAATACTTTTTCTAGATTCACGGTAGGTGATGAAATTACATGCCCTCGCAAAAAGTGTCATAATCTTAATTGGTATCATCAAGAGGTAGTCTACGATCATCTGATTTAGAATTGTTCATCTGAATTGTATGTGAAATGGATTTGTGAGGTTTCCTGTTTAGATCCTGAAAGGAGCAATAACAATATGGATTGTGAAGCAGGAATAAATTTTGGAGGTAATCCCGATGAAATGTTGCAATGTACTGGTGGAATTATGTAGAACAATGAAGGTGGATCTTCTGATGGATCAAATGGAATAGATGTCGATGCTAGAAAATTTCATCAATGTGTTGAAGAGGGAAAGCAGCCACTATATCCTGAGTGTACTAAATTTTCGCAATTAAGTTTCATTGTCAGGCTTTATCCTTTAAAATTCCTACATAGAATCATCAAGTCTACGTTCAGCTATTTATTAGAGTTGTTAAAAGAAGCTTTTCCACAAGCCCACATCCTTTATCTTTCAATGCTATCAAAAATATCCTTAAAGATTTAAGCCTCGATTACCAAAGAATACATGCATGTCCAAATGACTAGATGCTATATTAGGCAGAAAATGGAAAGGAAAATAATAGCAAAACTTGTGGTTTTTCAAGGTGGGTTATACCGGAAAAGAAAGTGGCTATTGATAACGATCCGGAGAAGCGGATTCACAAAGTACCAACAAAAGTGATGCGTTATTCTCCACTAAAATCAAGACTGCAAAGGATGTTCATGTCTGAGGAGTACATAGAACTTATGTTATGGCATGCAGTGGGACGAAAAAATGATGGCAGACTTCGACATCCAGAAGATGGCAAGGTTTGGAAGATGATGGATGCCAATTGTCCTCATTTTTCATTTGAAAACAGAAATATTAGGTTAGGAGTAACATTCGATGGATTCAGTCCTTTTCGTACAATGACTACACAGCACAACATATGGCCAATCATATTGGTAAAGTATAACCTTCCACCTTAGTTATGCATAAAGACAGAAAATTTGATACTTTCAACCCTTATCCCTGGTCCAGAGTCTCCTAACAATTACATTGATGTCTACATGCAGCCTCTTATCGCAGAATTAAAAGAATTATGGGATCTTGGCATACAAACTTATGATGCCTTCACTGGTGATAATTTCACATTACGTGCAAGTGTGTTATGGACGATCAACGACTTTCTGGGCTATGCAATGTTATCCGGCTGGAGCACAAAGGGTTATTTAACTTGTCCTGTATGCCATTTCGAGACTTCTTCAGCTTACTTGAAACATAGTAAAAGAAATGTCCTACATGAATCATAGGAAATTTTTAGACTTGGAACACAAGTGGAGGTTTGATAAGAAATGGTTTAATGGTGAAATTGAAATGGGAACACCTCCCAGAATTTTATCCGGGACGGACATTGAAGAATTGTTGGCTGGTTATGAAAATATTTTTGGGAAGAAAGAGGTCAAGAAGCACAAAATTGAATCTCCTTTTAAAAAAAAGTCAATATTTTTTAATTTACCATATTGGAGTCAAAAATGTATGTCGACATAACCTTGATGTTTTGCACATTGAGAAAAACATTTGTGATAACATACTTGGTACTTTACAAAATATTGATGGGAAGTAAAAAGACCATTTAAATGCTCGGTATGATTTACAAGAGATAGCCATCAGGGAGGTCCTTCATCCGGTTCAATCAACTGATGGGAATTACCTTAAGATGAGGGCTGCCATATTTGAAATGACGAACAAGTAGAAAGAAATATTTTGCTTGGTGTTGGAGAATGCTAAACTGCCTTATGGTTGTATAGCTAATATCATCCGGTATGTAAATAAGAAAGAGAGGAAAATTGCAGGGTATAAGAGCCACAATGCTCATTTTCTTCTCCACTACTTGCTAGAGTTTGCTATAAAGAAATCCGTAAAACCTGAAGTTGCAATACCTATGATAAGGTTAGGTGCATTTCTAAGAAGTCTTTGGAGTAAAACTATTGATTTAGCTAATCTCAAGAAGCTACAAAAGGAAATTACGGAAATTCTTTGTCAATTTGAAATGATATTCCCAATGCTTTCTTCGATACAATGGTGCACTTTCTAGTTCATTTATGCAAGGAACTTGAATATGGTGGACCTCCATATGCTCGTTGTATATTTCCTATTGAGCGTTATCTTTATAAACTAAAATCATATGTTCACAACAAAAGTAAACCTGAGGCGTCCATTGTTGAAGATTATCTTGTAGAAGAATGTTTGATATTCTGTTCAAGGTTCTTATGTGGCAATGGAGTAGGAAAAATGAAATTTGAAACCTGTCCATAGAATTTGGAATATCCTATTGGCACAAGAAGAAACAAAGATGGAAAAGCTATTCATCCTAAAAATTCTCAATGGAAGGAATGTCACCGTTACATTCTTTTCAATTGTGGTAACGAGGAAATAGAGAGTTTACTTGAGTAAGTTTTAAAGTTTTATTTTTATTTTAGAAAGTATTGATGTATTAGAAAATTTGTTTCTATCTTTTGTTAACCAGTTCTTTATTCTAAGGAATATCGAGCTTTAATTGATTGTCATGCATCATCAAAAAAATATAAAAGAGAGAGTGAACACAGTGAAGAATTTTGGAAGTGGTTGGGAAAAAGGAGGACTTTTCAGAAGAAGAACAACTGTTGCATTGGGCCCTCTTCGAACAAAAAAGAGGTTTACTGGATATGTTATCAATGGATACGGATTTATACCAGGTTCAGAGATGCCAAATTTACAAACAAAACAGTTGTGTATTTTTGACTGCCTTGACTACTAGCTTTGCAAGTTCGAAAGATCAAAATACATTAGTTGGTGAAGTTAATAACTATGGATCAATTGAAGAAATATTAGAACTATATTATTGGGGAGAATTCAGTGTGGTTTTATTTAAGTGTTTTTGGTACCAAGAAGAGAAAGATTTATTTGGGCTGACTAGTGTCGATTTTAATCGATTATGCCAGAAATCTGATCCTTATGTTATGGCTTCACAAGTACAACATGTGTTTTATATAGAAGATCCAATTGATAAGATGTGCCACAATGTTATCAAGAAATTGTTGGGAGACTGGTGTGAAAACGAAAGAGTATATGAAAATGAAGATTTGAATGATATCCAGCCTGCTTATTAAATGAGAAATCAAGACTTTGAAGTTCGTTGGTTTAGAGATGATGTCCCAATAAGACGAATCCGCCTTCCACCTAGAAAACTGAAAGAAAATGCTTCTTAATTTTTGTGTATCACTGTCATATTTATTCAAGTAACTGTTCTACACAATTTAAGTAAGAAAATGTTGTTTCTGCCACGATTACATTTTAGTGAAGTAATTGTTTTATTTTACAAGTAACTAATGTATCATATTCGTGGCTTCTTTTTGCAACTGATGTCATTCTAACAT
The DNA here is from genome assembly GCA_030737875.1 of Allium sativum. Lineage (NCBI taxonomy): Eukaryota > Viridiplantae > Streptophyta > Magnoliopsida > Asparagales > Amaryllidaceae > Allium > Allium sativum. The sequence continues at coordinate 579,079,745 of CM060909.1, read as the reverse complement.
TAATTCCTCCATTTTGTGTAGGCTGGACAAAATTCTAGTTGAGGATTTCAAAGTACTCTTGATGTTTTGGGAAGATGAAAAAATTAAGGTATAATTTTATGTTTTATCACATTCAAATCAGGAAGATAAGACAGATAAACATATTTACTTCATGTTTTTGTAGACCCTTAAAATTCTGCAAATCGAAGATCGTATATAGACACACACTGCCGGTATGTATTTTTGCTTATTTTTATGGTTGGCTGGAGGTATGCTTCAATAATGAACTATAGTAATTAACTACAAAATTCCTACAATTTCCGCTTGTTGAAGAATCGGTCTAATTCTTACATTATTTTGTTAAGTGCTTTGCCGCTTCCTATGGCATAGTGTGATGATCATGGCTTCATATAAGTTGTAGGAAAATTGAAAATGTAACTAATCGTGTATAAGACTGATGCTTCAGTAATGAACCAAAAAATTTAAAAAATTTATTTTCTCTTCAATCAGTAATGATTGAGTCCGTTCGTAATTGAAGCAATGGTTGAGTTTGTACTTGAACGAGTCGTGGCAAGTCTAAATTTTTACTAAGGCAAAAAGCGGCATTGCCTCATATTGTATCAGACCGAAGTAGTGCCTCAGGCATACTATTTCATTCCTTGATATCATTCGTGCTTTGAACAAATTGATTCATTGCATCAATTTGCAACTGAGGTATGCAGGCCATATATTGTGCTGAAATGCAGCTCAGTTATGCAACTGAGGTATGCAGTCCATAGATTGTGCTGAAATATCTTTGTACTAAAATGCAACTCAGTCAGACTGTGGCCATAGTTTCTGCTAAAATGAAACTAAGGCATGCATGCCTCTCATTTTGTGTTGCAATGTAAACGAGGCACTGCATCATTTTGTAACTGAGGCATGCATGACTTTGATTGTGCTGAAATACATTCGTTGTACTAAAGGCTTTGTTGAAATGCATGACTTATGAAACTGCTTTATTTTGCAGGCGAAGGAGGCAGTGATAAAGGTGTTCAAGAACTTGTTACTGAAGGCACTAGAGGTACTGGAGGCAGTAGAGGCACTGAACGCACTGGAGGCTCGTGCTATATTTTGAAACTGTTTTATTTGATGTAAGCATGAATTTAGTACTGGTTGTGATTGTTAGTATTTTGTAAAACTGAATTTATTGCTATGTTTTGTTATTTTGTAGTTGATAAAGTAGTACTTGTGGTACTGGTTAATTTGAAATGAAAAGTTCTTTATTAACTTATGTGTACAATGTTAATTGTTGTTATGTTGTAGTATGTTATATAATGTTGTCATAGCTATGATATAATGTTGTAGTATATGATGTTAAATGTTGTCGAAGCTATGATATAGTGTTTCCATTGGATGGCAAAAGTGTTGTCACTGATTAATGCATGTGGGCCCCAAAATAGGATTCTGTGAACCCGACTACAGATTTTAGTGGCACAACAGGATTCCGTGAACCCAGAACGTTGATCTTAGTAGGTCGCACATTTATGGAAATTTAGTACCTGTGGCAACACCTGTACCGATATCGCCTTAGGGTAGCAAAGATGTTGCCTTTGACTCTAAGGCAACGCGTCAAAATGCAACACAAAGAAAGTGTTGCCACAGATAATTTTTGGCCTATAGCAACATTTTTTTGGCACTCCCTGCATCACTTCTCTGGTGTTGCAGTATGCAATCTATGGCGTAGTGTACTCTCATATATTTTATCAAATGCATTATTTATACTTGAATATATCAAATTAAACTTCCCAAAAGTCCATTATGTTCGATTTGCCTTGTTTTCCCATTCATGAATTTCATGCATAGGAAAATTGCACCTTTTACCATACCTCTCGCTAATTTTGCCTTCATCCCAACATGTATATTCAGTCCTGCATTAGTTAGATCAACATATTCAATTTCATCATCTTCCAAACTATTAATCTTTTATTCGTCACTAGCATTAGCTCAAAAAGCATTTGTCTTTTATTTTCCCTACTACTAATAGGTCTAGTAAAATAATTTTCTCTTCAGGTGGATATTTCATGAAGACTCCATTTGTTGTTGTTTTTGCTCTATTTACCTCCAGGTCATCTTCAAGCAAAACATGCAAGTAACTCCATCAGACCATAAATAACAATATGTTATTTTCACTGCATTCACTCTCATCTACGGGAATTGAGAGAATGGACGGAGCAATCAGAGCAGAAATACAGCTACGGTGAGGGTTTATCACTACAAACACTCATCTATTGTATAAAATTACACCATTCACAGCCCAACCACCTCCATTTCCTCATTTCTCGTCCATCCACATTTTCCATCCGAACTAACCTCCCTTTTTCACTATTTTCTCCCTCTACACATCCAAATCCATTAGCTTTTAAATAAATAAAACGCCGTTTTGGAAATAAAGACTCGAAGAAATGTCTAGATTGCTAAAAAGTTTGGTCAAAAAGTTCATGCATGAAGAAGGCGATAGAAGCGACACTTGCGGCGCAAGTGGAAGCAGTGAAGAAATAGAATTGCATCGTATGTCTACGAAAATGGAATAGAAGATCTCTTAGAAGTCACTAAAAATCTTGAGAAATAGGGCGTAGCTGTTCGATGACGGAAATCCTATCGATTAGAAAATCCTTGCCAAGTGTATAAAACCCACAAGCGCACGGGTACACTTGTAGTAGTGGCGAATAAGGGCTGATCCACAGAGAAAGAAATAATTCTGGTTTTATTCAATCAAATTAAAAACAAGTTCGAATGAAATTTTAGCTAGCTAAAAAATGTAAAATCTAACAAACTATCTACAACAAAAGTTAAATGAAACTATGAGATTAAATGACAACTTAGGAACAATTCCGCTCTCTAGGTCACATGAATACACATAAAATGAAACCATGATCTCTTTTTTTGGTCATTTGTGAATTTAGTTGATATGATTATTATAAGTATAGCTTATTCATGCTATTAATTAGCACAAAATAAACTATCAAACTATAACATACCCCACTTAATCACCTTACTAGTTCTAATGAAAAATGACAACAAGAAGAAAGTGAAATATACTTTAAGCATGGCCTATGAACTATTAATTAGAACTATAGATCATCAAATTTGTATTTTAACCTCCACTTAATCATCATCATCATATGTAGATGAAGAGGTAATTAGTGAACATATGACTAAGCATAACCTATTTGTGTAAACAACATAGGCTATCAAACTCAATAATGAACACATAAAACCAATAACATCAATATGTCATGAAGCACAAAAAGAGAGCATCAATGCACAAGTTATGTTGCATTTACATAACTAAGAGAGCTTCATTACATCTAGGTTAAAAGGGATTAGCCTTTGATATATGTAATCATGACAACAAAAATAGATTGCAACATTAAAAACAAAGGAAAAAGAGAACAAAATAAAAGAAAATCTATTCTACTTGCATGAAATGAAAGAGATCTACACTAATGTATAAAGTAAATAACAAGAATTAAATGAACAAGAAATTAAATTGCACTAAAACAAAAATTACAGAAGAGGGAAATGACTAAGAAGCCATGAAAGAAAAAGAGAGCTTTGATCATCTAAACTAACTAAAAAGAGAGGGTACAAAAACATGTTTACAAGAGCATATGTGGGTGTATTTATACATGTTTATACAACCCTAGCCCTAATCCATTTTGTTAGGGACTACCAAAAATACCCCTTCATGAAGCTTCCATTTGTCTTTAGCCTCTAATTAATCATTAAAATTTCAAGAAGCCTTTTTTATCTCCACTTGCCAATGTATCAGCTTCTAATTATTCCATTAAAGAAAGAGTGATAATGGGTAGGGTCCTGCACTAAGTTGAGTGTGAATTAATTCTGTCCCCATTCCTTTGTATCCACTTTGTGCATGCATATCTCCATGTAAACTTCATGTGCATACTTCATTTTTGCTCCTAAATTCCTACAAGACACATGAAAATGAACAAGTAAATTTTATCAAAAATAGATACATGCACAAATGATCGTTTTGTCCCAAAATGAAGATGAATGGATGATAATTCGAGAATTTTGGGTTTTTAGTTAGAACATGTAAAAATAGCCCACTTACATTATTCATTCAACTGAAACAAGAATAAATATGTGAATATAAATGTGCATATTTACGTGCACAACAAATACCCCCACACTTATCTTTTTATTCGTTCTCGAATAAACTGAAAAACTAAGATAATTCCGTTTTCATTGGGAGCATGATTGCATGGGGCGTATGCAACAAGCCGTTAAACCTCTAGGTGTCCCCAGTAGGACGAGTGTTGTCTCATGAGGGTTTTCAGCGGATACTGCCCACAAATCCAAATGTTAAATGCAAAAAATATATGCAAAATTCAAGATTTGAAAATATTTACAAGGTGAATGCAATTTTTCAAATAAATATTTACAAATGGAGAATTTACTTTTAAATTTAACATGAGTGAGTTAGATACAATTTGGGTCGTCACTATGAAATTTTAGTCTGTTACTAATCAAAACTTCAAACAAAAGTCTAGTTATCGTTACAATCTCCTCTACTTATCTAGTTGTTTTGGTCGAAACATAGTGCAATTATGAAATGAATTGTAAAAACGATATCAACAATCATAAAATGACATCTTTATTTCCTTCTGGTTAGCAAGTTAGGTTCAAATAAGTGAGCATAACGCTTAGATTTCAAGTGCTTACTCTCACTTTTTTGAAAAATTTATTATTTACAAACACCTAACTTAAAAGAACAAGGTATACCACCCATGAGAGTCTGGGATAGAGCTTGGCAGATTGTGCAGACCGAGGCTGACTTTGTCAACAAGATGTCGGTAATCCTTAGGTGCCCAAATCATAAAATGAGACCAAGGTATCCCACCCATGCACTGCCTTATGGACTGATTTGAGATTTGGGACAGAGCTTGGCGGATTTGCACACCAACGCTAGATTTACAAGCAATATTGGATACCCTTGGATTATTAAATGATTTTTTTGAAAGAGAGAGAGAGAGAGAGAGTTAAGCGAGAATATCTTAGCACAACTTTACTTAAAAGATCTAAATGTTATCGCAAGTAGTCTAAATCAACCATTCATTTAATTGGATTACAATTATGGAAACATTTAATTTTCATCACCTATGAATCTCCTTATATACCAGTTACACTAAATTTTCTCATAAGTCAAACTTTTCTTTCGTTATTCGTTAAGAGGAGTGATTTTCTAAATATTTTAATCATACGACCAAAATAGTATGCTTACTCCATTATGTCCATTTAAAAGTAAATTAAAATACATTTTCTTTTGAATTTTTTTTGAATGAGAAAAAGAAAAGAAAAATTAATGCAAAATCAAAACAAGTATGAGTTAATGAAAAACCAAAAAAATTATGAAACTCCCCACGCACTTGATTTCGACTATGACCCTACAAGCAACCCAAGTGGAAGGAGAAAAGAAAAGAAAATTTTGAAAATATGCCATATATTTACAAGAGAAAAGAAAAAAAATTATTTACAGTATATCAAAAAATATATTGACAAGAAGTAAATGAAACAGTCTTCTAAATACCGATTCGTTTGTCTCTTCAAGTATGAGAGACACAGTTTAAGCATGAAAAACAAAATTTTAAAAGATTTTTCCAAGTTAAATGTTTGTTTGAAAAAATGGATGTTGTTTTATTAAATATCAAATGAGTTGGTTTGTTTTCGGTGGTTTTAAGGGTAGACTGAATAAATGGTTGAAATTCATGATTAAATTCACCAATTTGAATTTCAAATTTATCATTGAGAATTTGTTCAAAAATATTGATTTCAGAATCCAAATAGTGATTCGAATCTACACTTTCACAATTCAAATCATCTTCGAAAAGTCCAAAAAATTTGTATTCATCAAATTCGTCTTCCTTTGGATTATTCACAACTTCATTGCATAAATAATTTTCAAATTCTAAAGTAGTTATTCGAAATTCGTTATTTTCAAAAAAAGGAAGATCAAATTCTACATTTTGTTCCACCTTCTCAGAAGAATTAAAATCCAACTCAATTACCGTATTATTAACAACTTAGTTAAGATTGTCTTTTTCCGTTTTGAAAGTTGTTATTTGAAAATCGTTAATTGTGGTAAATGATGGATTATTGTTTGACTCGTCACAAGTTTGAATTTGATTTTGTTTCTCATGAAAATTCAAGTATGTTTCATATAATAAGTCCGTGTAGTTATCGTCAATTTATTTCATTTTCTCAAGATAATCAACTTAATAATTATTTACTTGAGAATTTTCATCACAATTGAAATTGTTCCCATTGCCAAAATCATTTGAAAGTAATTCATGTTTCCATTTTAGATTTGAAATTCATTTTGGAGTACAAAATTGAATAGGCAAGGGTTATAATCAAAATCATTTGAATTTGGAATTGAATTTGAATTTTGATTATTTTGAAAACTGTGACTTGAATTGTTGCACAAGTATGAATTATGCCATTCATTCATTCTTTGACATTGTTCAGGTAAAGATTCAATACTTGTTTCCAAAGTTGAGGGTTGATCGTTATTTTGAAAATTTTGTGGTGCAAAATCCAAATTGTTTGTACAATAGTTGTTATTAAAATATCCATATAAATTTTGTGTAAAATTTTATGGATTATATTGATTTTTAAACTATCGTAAAATCTATGGGAATAAGGAAATTCAGACATTTTCAAGAAAACAGCTTTTTTTTGAATTTTTTATATTTTTTTTGGGTTTTAAAATAGAAAAGAAAATAGGTATTTACAAAATAAAATCATTTTTCATTTTTGGATTTTTGATTTTTTAATTTTTTTTAATGTTAAAAAAAACAATATTCTTATATAAAAATGAAAAGAAGTTATTTACAAATGGATTTTTTTTCCTTTTTGGATATTGAATATTTTTTATATGCATGAACTAATGCAACTATATGAATGAAAATTACTTATTTACAAATTTTCTAAAATTATATAATGGCGGTTAGATTAATTTCAACAAAAAAATTATCAACTAGTTAACGGGCAGTAGTTATCGGTGCACCAGGAATAACCATAGCAATGCAGCTGAAGGTTTAAGTACCTTCAGAGGAACAACCATATAATATTTACAAATCACCGTAATATTTATAAATGATTATTAGTCCACCGTAGTCTAAACACCAAGAAATAATTCGTTGGAAAGAAACTAATTTTCCAAAATATAACTAATGTCCTTAGAAAATAAAAATAAAATAAAACGAATGCAAAACAAAAAATAAATGTGTATTAACAATGCAACTACAAATGAATTTTTATTTTGTTTTGGATTTTTTTTAAAATGTGAAATGCAAGCAAACAACAATGCAATGAAATAAAAACAAGGGAGAAGAACATAATACCGGAGCATGATAAATTGATTAGCAATTTTTATTTAGCAGCAATTTTTTAATTGAGCAAGTAAGTAGCGCTGATTTTTTAGCAATGCACAGCAATTTCTGGTCCATGTTCCTGTAACCTAAAAAATGATACCAAAACAGTATATATAAAAAATGAAAACAAAACGATTTTTGAAATGACCCAAAACTTCCCCTTACGGGAAAGCCCGGATTGCTTTGAGAACACGACGCATCAGAACATAAATAGTAGTACATTTCATTGCTATTACAATAGCTTGCATCAGAGTACAAGTATATCAGTGAATAAATAATATACATCGGAAAATAAATATCAGAGATTTACAAATTTCAAAGCAGCGGAAAATATAATACATGAATATAATATGCAGTGGAAAACATCTACAACTACAACTGAAAGAGATATACGGATACAAAGCTTTCCGAATATAGCTCCAGCTGTAATCCAGGATCCTGTGAAAAGAAGTATATGCGAAAACCAAAACTATCTGATGCCCATGTTGAAATATGGGCACCAAGAGTTTAGGTAGAAACAATAAACTCCGAGTCAGTCATGGGACTGGTGTGAGAACTAAAACAGTTATTAAATCTTTACTTTAAAAGTCAGTAAATCATGGAACCACGTCGTATAACATGGAACGGGTTTACTCTACGCGAACACTAGTTTAAAACATAAAACAACGCAATGCTTTTTGAAAAATGAAGCTATTATAAGACTCAAGTCTCATCACACAATGCAATGCAAGCCGGAGGATAGAGTTTTACCTTATAGTAGCCAAACATGCTTGGCATGTTTTAAAACAAATCATTTTGATATGACTATAAGTGTATAGTGTTTCATAAAACAATTTCAACATAAATGTATCAATCCTAGACGGCATAGCTACCATATACTATAACGCCATATAGGTTTACTATCAAAATCACACAAGGTCGTATTGGAAACTAGATTTCCATCATGAGTCGAGGCAAGCAATCATCCATACCGATTTCGAGACACTCTAGCAAATGCCTCAGGATCACACCTACGGACAACCCTGGTTAGCAGCAAGGTCGGTCCATACTTACTTTAGTGGATTAATTATTACTGAACAACACGTTTCTCAGTCCTATCGGACCTATCACTGAGCCACTGGGGGCTCATATCAGAGGCGGCTCGCAATCCATCATCCACATAAGTAAAAATGTCTGGGCTCCATACCATGACACCACTCTAAGCTAGAAAGAAACGCATGCAATCCCTGCCGTCCTCATTCCGTTTTTGACTCATACCTAGGTGTGAGGCTCGCGAATTAACGCTATACACAAAGTTATGCTAATTAAAGTTCTACTTTGATCATCATCCACAAGACTCTACTTTTCAACAAAAGGCTTGCTCATTTGCATCATAGCATGCCACATTGATAATCCATGCCATACAACTGATGTCTATCAATATATACCCTCTAAGCTCATACTTCTCAGAGAAGCGTGTTAAGCAAGAGAATAAATTCTCCGCCACCAAACAGATATATATTTAATAGAAATCAGTCAACATAGAATGAAGTCCAATGTCAGACACACATCCATTTACAAGTCTGTTCTAGGTCTGCATGAAACCGGAGGAACCTTATTCCACATCCCATATGTCCAATACAGGAGAGAGGTCCTCGCATATCCGGTCGATCTCCAAGTATGTCTTGACGATCACCACTTATTACCTTGTCTTGGGTGTACAGCCCAATCAAGACATCAGTAAACATTCAAACGATGCGAAGATCTCTGGTCTTCAACCACCGTCTTCATCGTCGACTTTTAGTCGACGTATCAATTATTTAGAATGGGAAAAACCCGGTCTTTCTGAATAACTTGCTTATTTTATAATCAATAATCAAGTGCTATAAAAACACATCATAAGCCTCATTCCAATTCAGAATATTCTTTTATTCAAATATTCACATCTTTAGGGAAAGGTTCCCATTAATTTTATCAAAGATAAATTCTTTTAAATTTATTCTTTAATCATCCTTTGGATATGAATTTCAAAAGATTTTATTAACTAATCGGGATTATTGTGCCTTAGCGAAGTAACCATTTATATATATTAACCCATTCCCAACCTATCCATCCCATGGAGCAAAACTGGTAGTACTCCATATCTAACCCCCACGGTGTTATCGGTAAATTTAATTACCATTTCACGTTTAAATATAATCAAAGATTTAAGTATCGCCTGGAGTAAACTGGTGGTACTCCATTCTCGATCGTTTCATGAATTCGATGAATTTAGTTATCGCATTCTAATTTTAATCTACTTAATGATTCATTAAAACTCTAGTTCAATTTTAACCTCAAAAATCATTACTTAATGATTATTCAAACTTTAGGAAATTAATCCTTATTTTAACTGGGTTAAAGAACCAATGTCATTTATAACACCGTTCACGATAAACCCAAATCCTCTTCCATTAACTATGGAATCTTCATGAAAATAGTTAGTATATAATCAATATGAATTTCCGTATCAGACTAATAATATAAATGGAATAACGGCCAAGCTTTTAAATTCCATACATAGTAATGGTCTTCCTTCACAAAAGCTTATCTCGATTATTACCAAATCGAATTCCATTCAATTCCAATTTAATATATTAAATTGGAAGGCTTTACTTTGGAAATTTTCCATTAAATCTTAATAAAAGATTTATAAATTCCAAATCATATTTTCACTTTTAATTGGGTTAAAGAACAGTTGTTGTTTAAAACACAGTTCACGATAAACCCGCAATCAACTTTCATTTCAACTCCAATTAAATATTAATTAATCGGTAAATTTCTCTACATCTTAATTAAAAGATTTATTCTTTTCTCAACTGGGTTTAAGAACAGTGTTATTAAAGACACCATTCTTGACAAACCCAAAATCCAATTTGGTATAAAATACAAGGCTCTGAATAGAAATTATATCGTCTTATATTCCATATCAAATTCTAAAACCACAACGATATATATATCTTCCAAATTCCTCAACAATATCCGTATAATCACGGAATCCCATATCGAAATATTCTGAAGATTATTTCCATTCCAATACAATCCAGTTCATAAGTTGGAAAATTCTGGTTATATCATAACCATTTCAAATCCAATTTATTTATTTAAAAACATTGGAATATTTATTCTAGTTAATAACTAGTTCATTTCGATAAAATATATTTTATCGTTTCAAACTTGGAATTTTTCATCCAAAATCTTTCTAATCCATTTATTATGATTTTACACAATTTTTCCATATTTTTTACTGATTTTATTAAGGCCCTTACAGTCGGTTTCCAATAACGGCCTCCGAACTACATCCATAGCGACCTTTTCTGAAATTGATTTGGACATAATTTGAAATCCAACCGTTTGAATTTAAATCTCTTATATTCGTTGGAAAGATCTTTTCGATACGAACCCAATGGCTCCTGTTTTAGTAGAATCCGATGGTTGTATCCCCCGCTACATCAATTGAAGTTAATGGTCGAAATTCGTGAACGATCGTTGCGCGACGCGTTCTATTCATGCCATATATATAATATATTTCGTTGATTTCTATTTAAAACGTATTTCATAAATCATTTATAAATTCATTTTAAAACGATTCCAACTTCATTTTCAATTTTAAATCAAAATTGAATAATCTATATCATTATAATATTAAAATGATAATATTTCCAAAATGTTAGATTTTGAAATTAGTTCTTTTCAATATTCATTATAAAATAAATAAAATCGATCGATAAACCCGTTCTGGTTAAAATGGCTAGTATATACTTAACCCGGCTTCATATATTTTTATATTTTCGTGTCCATCCAAAATTGGACATCAAAATCATATTTTGATCTATACTAGGTATTATTTTTAAAATATCCGCTATTTTAAAATATTCGTTATTTCAAAATATTCGTTATTTGAAAATACTCATCATTTCTGAATCGTAATGCGACTCAATCAATTACCATATAATTTCAATTATATGGATTCATACATCGCATGTATTCAACAATAATGATAAATAATCATTAAACAGTCAATTCACATTCAGAGTGCAATTTACTACTGTATGAGCATTAAAATAAATAAATAACGCTCATCACAGCTTGTCAACCCATCGATTGACATACAACTAGACATTGGGATTCGTTATATCAAACACCATCCCAGTACCCATGTAGGGTTTTCAAACAACAGTCTATTTAAATAAATTATTGGTTAATAAATTTAACCAATTTTTTCACTGTTTTAAATTATAAATGGATAATTATAATTTAATTTCAACCACTACAAATTTGTTATCATTATTTTTAATATGTTAAACATTTCAATATCACAACCAGATTACAATACAGTCAATTTAATCGTCCATAGTCCGTGGATGAGGGAGGTGAGCTAACAAGCACCGTATACAATTTATAATGATTAAAACTGATAAAAAATCTACACAGGTAATATTATATATTTCCATACATGAATACAATAACATAATAAAATATATTTTAGTGAGAATGAGTTCTCACATTGGTTACCACTCCATCAGTCTTTACTTCTGAATTTCTATTTTGAATTAAATTAAACAACATTCAATTTAGCCCATAATTCAACTAGCTTCGTTTCCATTCTGGTCAGTTCCATGTTGTAGTGTTCGAAGCCACGATCACATTGGAACTGAAATCGTTCAGTTCAGACCTCGTATGAAAGAGATATGATTATTTATACTTTAATTACATAAATCAATATAATTAATTAATAAATACACTAATTACAATTAAATTTCTTTAATCTCCTCTTCCTGTTCAAAACCTTTTAACCACCCTTCAACTCCTTCCACCCCCAAGCGCCGCCACCAGACACCACTTACCATCGATCCGAGACAACCAAGCCGCAGCCCCCACCTTCCTCCATCACCGCCCTGACCATCCCAGTGTTCGAAACCCCCTTTGCGCCACAATTTCTCTTTGAACAACGTGGGTTTCGTGGGGTATTCCAGCCACCAGAGGATGACTGAAGCCATCATGGTCGATTGAAGTTGAAGAGCTCGTTGCGTTCTTCCATTCTGGTGTTGAATTTTTGTTCTGAAATCGCAATTTAGAGGAGCGATTGAGGATCGAACGGGAGAAACTCATCGCCCTTCATTCCGCTGGAGGCGGTATTGACCAAGTTGACCATCAAAAGTTTAGATTTTACGGTTTTGACCGATTCAAATGGTATAATATATATATATATATATATATATAATTTAATTGCAAAAATACTTGTTTATCCGTTCGGACTCCAAACCAAACCAAACGACTGTCGCCCTAGCTAAATACCCCTATTCTAGACACAATGGAATATGTTTCATAAGCCAATTTGATAGTTCCAATCAGTTTTTCTTTAAATTAAAATATAAATCAATATATATTGAATTTGAACTCACATTTTAATTTACCGGGACCACATACTGACTCCAAAAATTACAGAAAAATAAATCTAGGTATGTTTTGATGATACGGTTCTAACAAAACTAATTTCATCGAATTTGGAGACAGTTTGAAAAAGGGCCCTTTTCTAGTCAATTAAATTCCAACTAAATATACAAAACAGTTTAAATTTACCACGCTCACATATTAATTCCAAAAATTATGAAATTTGAAACCTAACTATAATTTGACATTCAGGGTCCAACAAAAGTGGTTTCTTCAAAAACGGAGGTCGTTTTTGAAATGGCTATTATTAAGGGTTGTTTATTTATTAATATATATATATATAAATAAAAATTCCATAGCGACTATTTTAAATTTTAAACTGGACATAACTTTCAGTTTATATTATGAAATCTGAATTTTTCACATTCGTTAGAAAGATATTATTAAACAGATTCAAAGGTTTTTTGTTTCACTGAAATCCGATTTATTTTGAATCCTGTATATTCATTCAAAGTTTAAAATCGAATTTTCAAACTACCGCGCCATTTCATACTCTATTTATAATTAAAATAATTTTATATGTTCTAACTTCGATTTAAATAAATTTTGAATCGTTATTATTTAAAATAAATCATTTTAAATTCTCAAAATCCATTAAAATAGCTAAAATAAAAATTTTAAATTGGTTCAGAAATTCCGGGTTGTTACAATCACCCCCACTTAAAATCTTTTCGCCCTCGAAAAGGAACGGAGCTGAAAGTCGTTTAACAAACCAACTCAACTTTCATTCTGGCTTTCATTCTTCAACTTTTTAGTTTCTAAGAATTTTCTAATTTCACAAAAATTTGGCTAACACCCTAAATTTTCAAAAAACTCGCCATAACCTCCTTTGTACGGGTTGATCGGTAAAACCGCAACTTGCCTCACAAGGCCCTCATCAATCAAAAAGAAAAGGCCAAGTGGCTTTCCAATCGGCTCATAAAATCATCAAAACCCAAGAAATACAATAAACATGTACCTATTTGTCGGGCATACAATTTTATTCCTCTTCTTAGCTTTCATGCTATGACCTGTTCATTATATATATATGTACATATATGCAATTCAAATCAATTTTCAATTCAGTTCAATATTTGATTCGATTTGGCTTCATTTACCTTTTGTTCTCTTATTGGTTTTACTGTTCCAATATTTTAATTAGTCAAACTAATTATCATGCAACACAACCATCAATCAATTAGTTGATTAAAATTTCAAACATATATCTTTCGATATATACTTAAAAATCATATTTTTGGTGCCAAATCACAAACAACAAATTCTAGCTAAGTTTTTTTGTTCTCACAGCAGTTAATTGGAAATATATAGATATCTCATTTTCGAAACTCGAACATAAGCACTGATGATGGAGCTCCACCATCAGAATCATCTTTGGGCAACTACAGTGTGATTCTATATCATCCAGTATATTTGAGACTTCGAATATACGTTCATGATGCGTATATGCAAAATCTTCATATACTCGATTGTCCAAATTTAATATAAAATAAATTAGTCAAATATGTATAATTAGATATAGTTTTCAAAATTTAATTCATTTTTATAAATAACACCCTTCTAACTCATTCTAGGGTATCACTAGCCCTATCTCTAATGAGTTATTCTTATAGGATATTACTAATCCTATCCCTGATGAATTCTTTCGTTTGGTTCTAATGTGTCTTGTTCTCAAGCTTTGTAAACCAAAGCTCTGATACCAAAATGAAACGACCCAAAACATCCCCTTACGGGAAAGCCTGGATTGCTTTGAGAATACGACGCATCAGAACACAAATAGTAGAACATTTCATTGCTATTACAACAATTTGCAATAGAGTACAAGAATATCAAAGAATAAATAATATACAGTGGAAAATAAATACCAGAGATTTACAATTTTCAAAGCAGCGGAAAATATAATACATGAATATAATGTGTAGTGGAAAATATCTACATCCACAATGAAAGAGATATACGAATACAAAGCTTTCTGAATATAGCTCCAGCTGTAATCCATGATCATCTGAAAAGAAGTATATGCGAAAACCAAAACTACTAGTTGCCCATATGGAAATATGGGCACCCAGAGTTTAGTTAGAAACAATAAACTCCGAGTCAGTCATGGGACTGGTGTGAGAACTAAAACAGTTATTAAATCTATACTTTAAAAGTTGGTAAATCATGGGACCACACCGTATAACACGGAACGAGTTTACTCTACATGAAAACTAGTTTAAAACATAAAACAACGCAATGATTTTTGAATAATGAAGCTATTATTAGACTCGGGTCCCATCACACAATGCAACACAAGCCGGAGGATAGAGTTTTACCTTATAGTAGCCAAACATGCTTGGTACGTTTTAAAACAAATCATTTTGATATTACTTTAAGTGTATAGTTGTAACGATCCAAGGATTTTCGGCCCTGAAAATCAACATAAATACCTTTACTGTAACTCATGCCGACCTTCCAAACACCGAAAACACTGGAACGTTAATAGGAAGAAATTAGAGGGTGAGATAAGAAAGAAAGAAATATAAGGATAGAAGTAGAAGAAGAAGAACCAACCCAACACATAATCACAGAGTCTCACATTGCAGCGGAACAAAATATAATACAAAAATAATTCTGCTCCATACACAACACACAGCAGAATACACACCATAAATATATATATAATACGTCTGAACTTCTCCAGCTCGTCTCTGGACTTCGCATCATCCGATAACCTGGACCTGTACACCCCGGTCCAACCCGAGCATTTACAAAACCCCGGGTCAATCTGGTGAACCAGAGTGAGATAAACTCGCACAATATTAGGGTAACACACAACTTGATTTTAGAGTTAAAACCTTTTCAAAGAAAAGGATAATCGTATGACCAAATCCACACATAAATAAGGACGGTTTTTACTTTACGATAACCGAAAACATTTTGAAATCAATATCTTGTTCTGATATTATAATAATGTCTAAATACAAGTAAATAGCAATCTAGTGAAACGCTTGCATCTCACGCTCCACATATATAGTATACAATCAAAACCGCGGGCGCTTATTGGAGATGGGATTCCGACTATGACAAGGTATGGGACCACCTACCGATAGTGTGTCTCTAGAGGCGAATACACTGGGTTCAACAAGAACGTCTTGCAACCCGGCCCACACATGACCGACCACTCATTTCGCTTGAGTGTATCAAATATATATCACTAATGGTTGGGCTCAAACCAATGTTTCCCAAAAAGGGACAGTATCGAAATAGATTAAAGAAGCAAAAGGATTTTCTCTAGACATGTGGTTATACACCCTAACGGGAGCAACCCATATAGCCATGCTACCTGTCTGATTTTTGTCATTTCCCGGTTGATGAGGCTTGAGGTTTACTTCCTTTTGGAACATCTGGTCACCATTCACTTTGAATGTCACATCGTCAGATCCGTCAGATATCACTAATTGACGTCCACAAAAATACTCTAGTTATTTGGCTAGAGAAAAACAATTTCTCCGCCATCAACTATGGTACGTTTGAAGAAATCAATGTACGTAATTCCTTTGGAAATACTCTATCAAACATCCATCCATACAAGTCATCCAGGAACAGGATGAACCAAAGGTACTCTCCTACTGTATCCAAGGAATCACCCTTTGGGTCAGTAGCGAGGAGTCCTTGCTATCCGTAGATGTAAGGTTTTAATATGATCTAATCAATGTGTTATTCGAACAAATTAAAACCTATAATAATGAGATCTATATGGAATTCAAGTAAATCGAATGTCATACCTGATGCTACTACCAATTTTATCCTAATCGATCGGAATTTAGAACTAGTTGTTTGAATCTTAGCCCTTCAAGTGTCGAGCCTCTATCGGTATCCACGAGAGTGTCTTCTCCTTCAATCGAATTGAGAGAAAAAGAAATTGGTGCTAGCCGCCATTATTCTGGAATTTTGGAGAAAGGTTCGCTGGTTTTATTTTACATATGATCTAAAAAAATGTTAGGGTTAGCCACTACCCTTTTAAAGGGAAATTGTATATACCCTAGGTTAAAACAATGTGCCCCTTTTATAAAATGGAATTCAACCATAAATTAGGAACCACACCCAAACTCATTCCAACATCAAATAAAATATCAACGTATTGATATTTTATTTGTCCAAAATAATTCCTATTTTATAACGCTCTATTGTGTGACCCAATAGGTTATTACAACATTGGCAGTGATTTTAAATCATAAATAGTGATTGGCATCTAGCAATACGTCGCTGCTACCCAAGCTGTAATAAGATCAACGATTCGATACAACCTGTTCTGTGACCAGTGTCTCAATGTAATATAATCCTTTTAACCAATATACCCAGAATTAAACTAGGGGCATGGATCGTATCATCCTCGTTATAATTTAATATGTTTTCTTGATCGATGAGTAGACTATTTTAAAACAAATCAGTATTTGAGCACGGTTATGCATTTCACAGTCTCACTCAATCAAGAGGCCCATGGATATCATTACGAATATATCGTAGGGTTAAATTCCATCTAGATCATTCATAATTTCCATTCGACTTGAGATGTATCCAATAATCACCGTTATTGTTACTCTGTTATGAATAACTATAGATGATATCAAAACACAAATGTCCTTGAATAAAATTATAATGATTTCAGGTTTGAGGACCATTACATCACTGTCATTATGAGAATAACTAATGATACTGTTAATTATATTCCATGGAGTTATCTCACGGTGGGTCATCCCAATACGATATTCTCCAATACTTATTTATGTTTTGACATTAATATCACGTATATTAATGATCAATGAGATGTGGTCATCAATCAATCAACATACTAGCCTTAACGCTTTATTGTTGTCGTATATTAAAAACAAAACTCGACTAGGGGCATTTAAGAATTATAATACTTATCACATTATACAATCTCAAGTTCAGTCTTACTCGAACTATATAATTCCGTATTATTATTCTAGGGACTTCTATTATATTATTATTCATATTACGCAGAAAATACAATATAATTGAATAATACTTTATTCCAAATAAAATAATAACATCAACAGTGTTATCTATCTCATCAAATGAAATGCCTCTAGGGCACAAACTCTAACAATCTCCCACTTGCACTAGAGTCAATAATTTACGTATCGTATACTTATAAACTAGTGTGACAATTAAACTTCTGCTACGACAGAGTTTAATTCAGTAGGTCTGCAACATTACAACTTTTGTAACTTTGCAGATATGTTTATTTCTTCTATGAACATCTTCACATAAGAATTATATTTCTTAAAATATATGTTTGGATTGATGATGAGTTTAACGTTTTAGGCTTGAGCAACAACCATATTGTTATCGTAATGTGTATCATTCAATCAACAATAAATTAAGTTCAATCATGAACTTCTTAATCCAAACATTTTCTTTCTTAGAATTATTATCCATTTCTTGTTTTTAAACTAACATTATTTACAATAATTAATGTGTTATCAAATAAAATCAGAATTATTGTATCACTCCCACTCAATTTCTGGTCTATAAAAGATTCAATCGTATTTTGTGGTTTTCGAGACATTTCGAATTCTATTTCATTTCCATTGGTGTCTTAGAGATGGGCTCTCCTTCAAAAGGATACCAAATCGAGCAATAAACATTTTATTCTCAGAAATTTATATCCACAAAATAGTAATTTGATTTAGGTCCGATCTTATCAGAAGAAGGACGTTTAATAAACGCCTTACATCCCAAATCTTCAAATTAGACACATTAGGACATTTCCTAGTCCATATCTTATATGGCTTCTTTAAAATCATTTTAGTGGGATTTAAATGAAATTGTTCTAAATTTAATTTATTGGAAGATCTATATGACTTATCATGGTCGTACCATAACTTATAAGGTGTGATTACTCCTTTCAGACACACCATTTCAATATGGTGTTCTAGGTGGAGTAAGTTATGAAAAAATTTCAAACTCATATGGACAGTCATTAATTAATTGGCTTAAATATTCTTTTCGATCTGTTCGAAAAGTATTTATATTTTTTTAAAATTAGTTTCTATTTCCACTTTGAATTCTCTGAACTTTTCAAAGGATTATGATATGTGTTTCATAAGATACACATATTTGTATCTACTGATATCATCAGTAAATATAATGAAGTAATAAAACCTGCCTCTAGCTTATGTATCCATTGCTCCATATACATCATTATGTATGAGACCCAATACTTATCACTCATTCACTGCGTCAAGTGAAAGGTGATTCTGTTATTTTACCTAACAAACAAGATCTGTATTCTTCATATGATTCGAAATCAATTGATTTCAAAATTCCATCATTATGGAGTTTTGATATACTTTCTTGTTTAGTGGGCTAACTGGTAATACTAAAGGTATGCTGGATTTAAATTACTAAATTTAATCCACTCAGTTTTTCATGTCAAGTACATAATAGTTAAGGATTTACAAAGATCATTAGCTACTTGTGAAATTCCATATGATATTTCATTTAAATAAAACAAATAACAGTTGTTCTTTTTATTATAAATGAAATTCAAAATTGTCTGAATAAGATCTTTCATAACATTTATATTAAGTGGAATTTCAAAATAACATCTATTTTATTTATTTAATTAAGCCAATATAATGAACAAGTATCAACTTCCTGTGGATAATCCATCAACATTTGCTTCATTTTCAATCGCAAGTCCACTTGTCCTTTTATCAGATTTCTACTTATTTTGCAGTTACATTAAATTCACATACATTTATGTAATTCATATCTAGTATCTAATACTAGAAATGTATGAGTAGATTTGATAACATTTGTATCTTATTCACTTGAAGTCACACTTCAGCTTTGTTTTAGATCTTCGATATTTGAAAAACAATTACATTCAAATTTGTCCTCAAATTTTAATGTTAGTCATGAAATTTAATTTAATTCAATTTATCCTTCTTAAGAAATAATTTAAATTATCATATTTATTTATTATTTAATATCTACATTAGATAATGAATAATAACTGATTCTTAATATTTATTTAATACAAAATTTGTAACGACCCGTATTCTACGCATCATAGGATCGTAGAATATTTATTTCTTTCACATACGAAGTCGTATGGTCATGTAACTTTGGGAGACGACTATTGGGGTCATTTCCCATGTTCATGATTTTTGTCGATTTTTAAATGACCATTTTACCCCTAGTTGGTACTGTTTTGGCCATAACTTCTGACTGGAAAGGAATTTTGACCTGAAACCACTTCCATTGGCTTCGGGTGATGGTTTACAATTCCGTAGAGTGGTCACATTAGCCAAACGGACTCACCGTTTGGGAGATATGGCTGAAACAAGTTTCAGATGGTGAAAAACAACTTAATTGGGCTTAACCGGGTAATTAGCAGCTAGGCCCAAAGGGGATTTCGGGATTTGAGATGTATAGGGGCTGATTAGGGTTAGAAAACATTTCTTTCAGCCGCCACTTTCATTCTTGGAACTCTAGCAATGGCCTCCAATACCCAAATCACCTTCTAATCACTTTCTAATCAAGTTTTGGCTTAATCTACATCAAATTAAGGAGAGAATACACGGAAGCAAGATTAGAGCTGCTGTTAGACATTAGAATTCACCCAAATCAGCGAGGTTTCAGTTCTGAGAATTTTGTTTGTGGCCAAGGTGAGTGATTAGCATTGTTTTGACACTAATTACAGTTAATTAAGGCTAATTAGTGAAGATTAGCGAATTTATACACTAATAAATTCTGGAAAAATATCCATAAATTCGAAAATAATATTTTATGCCTCTGGCAGAAATTTGGTTTAGTTTGATTAAGTTTTGTTAACCCTATGATTAGTTTTTCTTAAACATGCTTAAGGGAAATTATGGGGTTTTGGGTATATTTGATCCGTTTTACATGTTATGGATGATGTTTTGGTGTTTATGGTCACTTCTATTTGTTGCTATGACTGTATGAACTGTTTTGTGGTTGATTAGAATAGTTAGATTGGTCAAAAACATTGTCGAATGGCGTAAACAAGTTGCTGGAAAAAGTTGCAGAAAGTTGTGCAGGATTTCGGATCGGATCGGGTATGGGCTCGGATCGGATAGGAGAGCTGGGCAAGGAATCCGACCCGAACTGGAATCTAGCACAAAAGGAGTTTGGCAAGAAGGAAGGCCACTGCTTAGAGTTGGAGTTGGACAGAGGATCGGATCGGAGCTATGGAGCTGGATCGGATTGGAGTAGGCTAGGGAGCAGGATCGGATCGGGGTAGGCTAGGGAGCGAGATCGGATCGGAGGAGGAAAGCGAGGGGCATCGGGTCGGAGCAGGCAAGTTGGAGCAGGAGGGACGAACCGAACCAAATGGAGCGTGATATCCGAACCGAACCAACGTCTGAAGGGGGAGAATCACCGAACCGAACCGCACTCAGGAGTACACTATGAAGCATTGCACCGAACCGTGTTATACGTATGTATCCGAACCGAATCGAATTCAGGACCACTTCTATGTGACGACTCTTTTGAAGACCAACTCCAATTCGGTCAAAACCCGAGATGCAAAGGAAGTCCAAATGAGGAGCTTTGACTCAGGATCCAGCTGGGAACCAATGAGTGAGCTTCATGATTGGGCTTTGCTGCGGGACGTGTGCCAAGGGGCAGTCGATGTTTATGACTTTGGATCACTATGTATGGGAAGTACGTGAACGGATTCAGGGCCCCAGTGGCCTAGGTACGACTAAAGGGCTATAAACCAATGAAGTGGGGTCATTTGTAAAGATTTGGTCATCACTCCATGTGGTAAGCTTGGAAGTAGCAGTAGTTGTACAAGTTGAACACCGTCACTACTTCGATGGGTCTAGTGATTGACAGTGGTGGACATCGTACGCTTTACGCACTGAGTGAGAGATGTGAGGATGGTTGCTATGGATGATTTGTTTGCCATCATTATGACATGAACACCCCACCCCCGTATTCTTTACACTATTTATTATGGCACCTTAGAGTATTGTACGGTATGTGGTACTAACTCTTTGGTTGCAGGTCCAGGTTCAGGTATGATTTAGTATACCTGTTATTGTTCTGTTTAGATGTTTATCGCTCATACCAGGCTTTATGTCTGACCCAGAGTTTTATGTCTCTTCTTATTACTCTGGGTGATCACACGAGCAGACTAGAGACAGGTTAGCTAGTGATGCACGGGTAGATGATCCGGAGACGAGCAGGAGGCTTCCACGAAATATATATATATAGCATTCTCCCTGTGTTGTTGAAGATCACTGCTTGGGCATTAGTAGTGCATCTTCTACTTTAAGCTTTCTTTTGTTTTAGAGACAGTAAATTTGGAATATTGTAAAAAGCTGTACTTGGATTTCCGCTGGTCTGATGTTAATGTTGATTTTGGTTATCAGCTTATGCACTGTCTCACCTGTTTTATGTCAAGTATGTTATTATTATTATATTTTACTCCACGCGCTGTGAGACATTCTACAGGTTCCTCGTTAGTTAATTCCCTTCTTTCCTTTCCTTGACGACCGTTCTGTGCTAGTCGGGCATGTGTACAGCGCACTTTCGGAGGAAATGTCGGATGGTGCGGGGCGGGCCGTCACACTTGGTATCAGAGCTCTAGGTTGTGTAGTTAACCTAGGGAAGTTATCAGGGAGAGATAATATACGTATACGAGAGAGCGTATTTGTGATTACTTTGGTTTTTAAAAGCTATATATGTATATACTATTAGTAGTATAAGAATGAAGTCGTACTGCACTAGCACCACTATGGGTCGTTAATCGTTTCCGTTTTTCAGATTGACAATGAGCCGATATGCTAGAGGTGCTGGTAGGGGAGCCAATAATGGGAATGCTGCTGACATGAGGACGATGTTTACTGACCTCATGAGAGAGATGCTTAGGGATGTGCAGAGGGCAGCTCCCAATGGTGGAAATGGTGGTCGTCCAATAGTGCAGGCGCCGAGATTCGACTTCGCCAAGCTGAATAAGGATTATACTAGTCTTGGTGGGAAGCCGTTCCACGGAACGGAGTCGGCTACGGATGTTCAGGATTGGTTGGATAGTTGCAAACGTATCTTCGAGGATTTGGGTATCGAGGATGCGATGAAGAGAAAGCTAGCATCCCGTCAGCTGCAAGGGCGGGCAATGAATTGGTGGAATGCTATAAAGGCAGCTACTCCCGAAGATCAGATTACTTGGGAGCAGTTTAAGGTTCGCTTTAGCGAGACATTCCAGCTGCTCAGAAGTCAGTGCTGTTTAAGGAATTCTTGGAACTCAAGCAGAATGGCAGAGCTGTCTCGGAGTATATTGCTGAATTTGACGCTTTGTCTAAGTATGGGTTATCTCTTATTGATACTGCCGAGAAGAAGAATGAGAAATTCATAACTGGTTTGGATCAGTACTTGGGGGAAAGGCTTATTAACCACATCGATGAGACGTTTGAGTCGATTGTAGGGAAAGCATTGAGATCATAAAGTCTCTACCCTAAGCCGAAGACTGAGGTTGCATCTATAGAGGAGCCAAAGCCACAAGCAAGTGGTGGAGGCAAGGGTGGTTCCCAGAATAAGAGAAAGCAGAATCAGACTAAGGATGGCCAGAAGAAAAAGAATAAGCAAGATGTTGAGTGCTTCAGCTGTGGTAAGAAGGGCCATTATGCTAGTAATTGTCGGGCCAAGCCAGCGGATAGGAAGTGCTTCAACTGTGGCCAAATGGGACATCACAAGGACAAGTGTCCGCAACCCCCAAAGAAAAGCAAATGGTGAAAGCATATGCCCTTAATGCTATTCCTTCTTCGTCGAATTCCCCAACCGCGGCGGAGAAGGGAAAGAATGTCATCATTCAAGGTATGCTTTCTGTTTATGATGTTCCTGTTAGAGTTTTGTTTGATACCGGAGCTTCCAGTTCTTTCATATCTAGTGACCTGGTAAATAGGTATGGATTGGAGCCCGAGATTGTCGATAGACCTTTAGTAGTGACGAACCCGATTGGTGGTTCGACTAGCCTTAGCATGGTTTGTCGTAATGTGGTCTTATCGAGTCATGGATGCATGTTTGTTTGTAATTGCTTTGTTTTGGGCTTTACTGGGTTTGGCATTATTTTGGGAGTAGATTGGCTCCAAAGATATGGGGTGGTGGTAGACTGTGAGGGCTTTTTGGTGACAGCTAGAGCAGATGATGGGCGGAGGATAGTGTTTGGTGGTCTACCCAGTGAGTGGGTATTGGCTAGTTTTCTAAACTCCCTCGACATTCCGCATAGTGAGTTGTCAGGTTTGCCTGTGGTTGGCCAGTATCCAGATGTTTTCGAAGAAGTGACCGGGCTTCCACCACATCGAGAGATTGAGTTCCGTATTGATTTGGTAAAAGATGCCAGACCTACAGTGATGCCACTTTGTCGTATGGCACCAAGGGAGCAGCGAGAGCTCGGGGTGCAAGTCAGCGATCTTTTGAAGAAGGGATTCATCAGAAGGAGTGTTTCTGAATGGGGAGCACCAGTTGTGTTTGCTACCAAGGCGGATGGTTCCCTTCGTTTGTGTGTAGACTACCGCGAGTTGAATAAAGTGACGAGGAAGAACAAGTATCCTCTACCGCGGATAGATGATTTGTTCGATCAGTTGAGTGGTGCGAGAGTATTTTCTCAGTTGGATCTCGCGACAGGTTTTCATCAGCTTAGAGTGGAAGCTGAGAGTATAGCTAAAACGGCATTTCGGACGCCGTCCGGATTTTATGAGTGGTTGGTCATGCCATTCGGGCTGACCAATGCCCCAGCATATTTTGTGGATCTTATGAATAGGATATTCAGAGATCAGTTGAATAAGTTTGTCCTTGTGTTCGTTGATGATATTTTGGTCTATTCGAGGACAGAGGAAGAACACAAGGAACATTTAAGAATAGTGATGGAGGTGTTGAGAAAACACCAATTGAAAGCAAAGTTTTCTAAGTGTCACTTCTGGAGGAGGGAAGTGAGGTTCTTGGGTCATGTTGTTTCCGAGAATGGTATTGTCGTGGACCTGGCGAAGGTGGCTACGGTACAGGATTGGCCCACGCCCAAGAATGCAACAGATGTAAGAAGTTTCTTGGGGTTAGCTGGATATTATCGTAAGTTTATCCAAGGTTTCTCCAAGATAGCAGAACCACTGACCCAGTTGACCAAGAAGAATCAAGCTTTTGTCTGGGATGAAAGGTGCGAGAATGCATTCAAGAGTCTAAAGGACAAGTTGACATGCGCACCAGTGTTAGTCATTCCTAAGGGGAATGAAGAGATGACGGTATACACGGATGCCTGTGGTACCGGACTGGGTGCTGTATTGATGCAAGGCGGTAGGGTTGTAGCCTATGCAAGTCAGCAATTGAAACCGCACGAGAGAAGATACCCTACCCATGATTTAGAATTGGCAGTGATTGTTTTCGCGTTAAAGATGTGGAGACACTATCTCTTAGGAGAAAGATTTGAGCTGTTTACAGATCATAAGTCGTTGAAGTATCTCTTCTCCCAGAAGGATCTAAATCTCCGGCAACAAAGGTGGTGTAACAACCCGCAAAATCTGGGCCAGTTTAAAATTTTTATTTTGGCAATTTTAGCGAATTTTGATTATTTAAAATGAATTATTTTAAATAAAACCGACGATAAATTTATTTTGAATATAATTCGAACGTATATATTATACGCGACGTTGTTAGAATATAAATATTTATATATAATTATAAATAGAATTGAAATTGGCGCGGTAGTTCGATAATTCGATTTCAAACTTCAATTGAATGTACCGGGTGCAAAACAATCCGGATTTTAGTGAAACCAAAAATGATAGGATCTAATTGATAATATCTTTCCAACGAATCCGACAAATCAGGATTTCATAGCGGGAATCAAAAGATATGTCCAGATGAAAATTATGAATAGTCGCTATGGAATTCAGGCCCTTAAAAATGGACATTTTGCAAAGGACCTCGGATTTCGACGAAACCAGTTTTGTTGGGTCCGTGATGTCGAATTATTGCTAGATTCCAAATTTCATAATTTTTCGAATCAGTATGTGAGCGTGGCAAAGGAAAACGCATTTGACCGGTTTCAGTTGATTTTAATCGACTGGAAATTGGCCATTTTTCATACGGTCTCAGAATTCGACGAAACTAGTTTTGTTAGGACCGTATCGTCAATACGAAGCTAGAAAATATTTTTCTGGAATTTTTCTGGTTGGTATGTGACCCCGGTAATTTGAAATGTACGTTTAAAATTCAATATAGTGATTTAAATGTAAATTTAACGAAAACTGATCAAAACGTTCGAATCAACTTGCGATATATATCCCATTGTGTTCGGAATGGGGGTAAAACGCTATGGACGACAGGCGGTGGGCCTCGTTTAGAGGTCGTATGTGAAAGTCAACTTTTTGAAAAATAAAAATCAAATTAGGTCAGAATAAAAAAAAAAACGATGGAACGCTGTCGCGCTCCACCCTCCACCCGCCGACGACCGCGCCGACCGCACCTCCACCTCAGATCGGCCGCCCTCCTCCTTCTTCCTTTCCCTTTTCACCCCCCTCGCATCAGCCCCTCCATAGACCTGTTTGCACTCTAACCGCCTGCGCCCACGCCTCCAACCACCACCGTCATCGAGACCCCCCCCCTCGACCACCCAACGCCGACGAGCATCCCCCCCTTCTCTTCCTCCAATGAACAGTAAGCCTTTATTATTTTTATTTTATTTTATTTTCAATGTTTTCTTCTATATAATTCAAACATTATTTTAAATCAGTTTTTATTTGGATTCGACTTTTCTTTTATCAGTTTTTATATGTATATGTAGTTACAGAATGAAAAAGTTCGACCTTTTTATGTAATGAAAGAAGCGATCTTTCTATAGGAGAAGATATGGTTTTTGTAGAACGAAAAGGTATAATTTTTAATGTCGGAAAGAAGGAAATCAAAATATAATTTTTATATATAGAACTTTGAAATCAAAATATAATTTTTATATATTGAACTTTGAAATCAAAATATAATTTTTATATATAGAACTTTGAAATCAAAATATAATTTTTATATATAGAACGTTGAAATCAAAATATAATTTTTATATATAGAACTTTGAAATCAAAATATAATTTTTATATATAGAACTTTGAAATCAAAATATAATTTTTATATATAGAACTTTGAAATCAAAATATAATTTTTATTTATAGAACTTTGAAATCAAAATTCGATTTTTATATATTGAACTTTGAACTAAAAATTCGATTTTTATATATTGAACTTTGAACTAAAAATTCGATTTTTATATATTGAACTTTGAACTAAAAATTCGATTTTTATATATTGAACTTTGAACTAAAAATTCGATTTTTATATATTGAACTTTGAACAAAAAATTCGATTTTTATATATTGAACTTTGAACTAAAAATTCGATTTTTATATATTGAACTTTGAACTAAAAATTCGATTTTTATATATTGAACTTTGAACAAAAAATTCGATTTTTATATATTGAACTTTGAACTAAAAATTCGATTTTTATATATTGAACTTTGAACTAAAAATTCGATTTTTATATATTGAACTTTGAACAAAAAATTCGATTTTTATATATTGAACTTTGAACTAAAAATTCGATTTTTAAATATTGAATAGCGAAGTAAAAATTCGATTTTTATGTATGTAGTGGCTACGGGCAACGAAGATGACGAAGATGCGATAGCGATGAAGTTTTCTATCAAGGAAGTGCCGTGGAGCTAGGATAGCTATAGGTGAGAATTTCTCGCTCTTCAATTTTATTTCTAGTTATATATATATACTAGGATGCAGACGGTGCTTAGTAGCACCCGACACAATCGTCCAGAGACCATGGACTTGTTTGTTTGACTGTTTGGTGATTGATTGCGATATTGGTTTGAATGTGGTTCGTGGTGTGAAAAATCGAATCGATAAATTGGTTAGGATTAGACGTGCGCCGTTATAAGGCGAAGGAGTAAGGCTAGGTTAGACTCTTACTCCAAATTTTGTGGTTTGCATAACGAAAGTGAATTTGATTGATGTGTGAATGGCGTGGGCCTTCACTAGACCGGGGATAAGGCTAGGCCTTGTCCCGTTTCTAGTATCGTGCCGTTATGCCGCCGAAATTTTCTAAAATATGTTAGAAAAATAAAATTATCATTTTATATAAAGAATGAACTGAATAGAAATTCATATGGTTGATTATTTTTCAATGCTATTATATACATGTGTTGTATGAAAATCCATATAATTAACTTTATATGGTAATTGATTGGGCCTCATTCTAGTTTGAAAAATAAAGAATATTATAAAATAAAGGTTCATGTGTTGACAGTACTCATCCATTGAGATTGGTCATGTGTTGAACGAAATATTTTAATAATAGAAATATTTGAAATAGAATATTTGAAAATGGAAATATATGAAGCCGTGTTGATTAGATGCGCCATTTAGACGTGAACGATATTTTTATCGATTTTATTCATTTTGAAATGAATATTGAAAAGTAATTTTGAAATCAAACGATTTCGAAATGAATTGAATTGAAAACGATTTCGAAATGAATTGAATTGAAAACGATTTTGAAATGAATTGAATTGAAAACGATTTCGAAATGAATTGAATTGAAAACGATTTCGAAATGAATTGAATTGAAAACGATTTCGAAATGAGTTGAATTGAAAACGATTTCGAAATGAGTTGAATTGAAACCGATTTCGAAATGAATTGAATTGAAAACGATTTCGAAATGAATTGAATTGAAAACGATTTCGAAATGAATTGAATTGAAAACGATTTCGAAATGAAATTGAAATGAATTCAAATTGAATTGAAATTTGAATTGAATAGAAATGAATTTTAAAACGAATTTATTAAGAAGAATTCAATTTTGATTTGAATTGAAAAGGAAGTTGAAATTGTTTTTGAAACGAATTTAAAACTATTTATATAATTCGTTTTAAATAGAAATCGACGATATATATATTATATATATTATATATATAATATAATGGCCTGAATAGAACGCGCCGCGCCGCGGCAGTTCGTGAATTTCGACCATTTATTTCAAACGGACATTACGGGAGATCCGACCGTCGGATTCTCCTAAATCCGGAACCATTGGGTTCGTATCGAAAAGAGCTTTCTAACGGATGTGATAAATTAGAAATCTAACGGTTGGATTTGGAATTATGTCCAAATCAAATTGGAAAAAGGTCGCTGTAAGTGCAGTTCGATGGCCATTGGTGGAAATCGACTGTACGGGCCTTGATAAAATTATTAAAAATAGTAATAATTTGTGTAAAATCATAAGAAATGATTTGTGAAGATTTGGGATGAAAAACTCCATATTTGAAAAGATAAAAATAGATTTTTGTCGAAATGAACTAGTTTTGAACTAGAATTATAATTCTATTTATTTTTAAATAAATAAATTGAATTTGAAAAGGGTTTTGAAAATAACCAGAATATCCAATGATTGCATTGGAGTGGATTTGAATCGAAATTGTCTTCGGAATATTTCGATGTTGGAATTCGTGATTATACAGGTGTTGTTATGGAAATTTGAAAGATATATATTTATATCGCTATTTCCAATACGACATTTGTTAGTCGTAGAATTCGATATTGAATATAAGCCGATATATTTTCTATTCAGAGCCTTGTATTGAATATCGAATGTGATTTGGGTTTGTCGTGAATGGTGTCTTCACTAACACTGTTCTTGAACCCAGTTGAGAAATGATTAAATCTTTTTATTTAGATTTAATGAAGTGTACCAATTAAACGATATTTAATTGGAATTGAATTGGTATTGATTTTTGGGTTTATCGTGAACAGTGTTTTAAATAACACTTGTTCTTTAACCCGATAATTAATGGAATGTGATTTTGGGTTTATCGTGAACCGTGTTTTAAATGACACTGATTCTTTAACCCAGTTAAAGATTAAAACTAAGTGGAGTTTTAATGAATCTTTAAATAGATTGAAAAGATCGAGAATGGAGTATCACCAGTTTTACTCCAGGCGATAGTTAAATCTTTAATTAGATTTGAACGTGAAATGGTAATTGAATTTACCGATAACACTGTGGTGTTAGATATGAAGTATTACCAGTTTTACTTCATGGGATGAATAAGTTGGGATTGGGAAATAAAATAAATGATTACTTCGGTGTGGTTCGCTAATCCCGACTAGTTTGAATTGATATTCAAAGGAGATTAAAAAATAAATTTAAAGAATTTATCTTGGATAAAATTAATGGGAACTTTTCCCAAAATATAAGAATATTTGAATAAAAGAATATTCTGAATTGGAATGAGGCGTATGTTGTGTTTGTGTAACACTTTTATAATATATACGCGAGTTATTCAGAAAGACCGGGTTTATCCCATTCTGAATAACTGATTCGACGTGGTGTCGAAGATGAAGACGGTGGTCGAAGACCGGAAGTCTTCACGTCGTTTGGGTGATTACTGATGATCTTGATTGGGCTGTACACCCAAGAAGATGGAAACAGTTTGTGATCGTCCAGACGTACTTGGAGATCGATGGATATGCGAGGTACTAGGTGCCTCCGGTTTCGTTCAGACCCAGAACGGACTTGTAAATGGACTGTGTGTCTGACATTGGATTTTAGTCTGTGTGATTGATCTCTATTAAATATACATCTGTTTGGCGGCGGAGAATTTATTCTCTTGCTTAACGCCCTTCTCTGAGACGTACGAGCTCAGGGGTTATATATTGATGGATATCAAACGCATGGAGTGAATTGCCTGTGTGGCATGCCTAAGTGGCAATTGATCGAGGCTTCTGTTGAAAAGCAAAGTCTCGTGGTGATGATCAAAGCACAGCCTGTGTGGCACAGCTTTGTGTAACGTGAATTCGCGAGCCTCACACCCCGGTTGTGAACCAAAAACGGGAGAGGACGTCAGGGAGGGCATGCGTTTCTTTCTAGCTAGAAGTGGCGTCAGTGGTTTTACACGCCCTGACGAGTTTGACTTATGTGGTTGTTGCTGTTGCGAGGCGCCTCGGTTATATCGGTTTCGGCCGATGCATTCTGGTCGGCTGACGGACCAGACTTACACCCCATAGGGTGGGGAGACGTAGTGTTCAGGCATTTTAATCCACATCGGTGGACCGGCCCTGAGGATCCAAAGGCTTGACAGAGTACTTGCCTGAGGCTCGGGCTAGACAGTCTCGAATCGGTTGAGGACTATCTTTTGCCTCGGTTCATAGACGGAAATCCAATTTCCAAATACGTGACATTTGCGGTTTTATTTGTAGAGCCTAGTATCGCGACATAGTGGGATGGGGCATTCATGCCGCCTATGATTGATACTTATGATTTGAAGTTGTTTTATACACTATACACTTATAATAGTATCAAATGATTTGTTTTAAACGTATCAAGCATTCTTGGCTATTATAAGGTAAAAACCCTATCCTCCGGCTTGCGATTGCATTGTGTGATGGGAACTGGGTCTTATAACAGCTTCATTTTTCTTTATTAAGCATTGCGCTGTTGTTTTATGCACTGGTATTCTTGGGAGGAAACCCGTTCCGTGTTATACGGCGTGGTCCCTTGATTTACCTAACTTTAAAATAAAGATTAACTGTTTTAGTTCTCACACCAGTCCCATGACTGACCTGGAGTTTATTGTTTTAACCTAAACTCTGGGTGCCCTTATTTTGACATGGGCAGCTAGTAGTTTTGGTTTTGCAGATTTATATTCACAGGATCCTGGTTTACAGCTGGAACGATATCCGGAAAGCTTTGTATCCGTATATCTCCTTCTAGTTGTGTATTGTATTATTTTCCGCTGCTATGGATTTAAATGTAATTTAAATCTCTGATATTCCTGTGTAATATTCGTTTATACTCTGTATATTCTTGTAATCTGATGCATTGTTGTAATAAGCAATGAAATGTTATTTGATATGTGTTCTGCTGTGGCTTGTTCTCGAACTATTCGACACTTTCCTTTACGGGGAAGTTGCGGGTCTTCACGGTTGGTATCAGAGCTTTGGTTTACAAAGCAGAGAACAAGGCACCTTAGAACCATACGAAAGAATTCATCAGATGATTGGATTAGTAATATCCAATGGGAATGACTCGTTAGAGATAGGATCAGTAGTATCCTAGAACGAGTGTGAAGAGTATATTTTTAAAATGAAAACAAATTTTTGTTTTGAAAATTTAAATCAATTATTCGTATTTGATTATCTATTTATATTGATTTGGACAATCCAGTATATATAGATTTTGCGTATACGTCTGATCCGCGTATATTCGAAGTTTTAATATACCGGGTAGATATAGAACCGCACTCTAGTAGCCCGACAATGTTCTGATGGTGGTTCGAAACATCATCAGCATTTATTTTCGAGTGACGAAGGTGTGATTTCTATATATTACCATTAGACTGGTGTGAGAACCAAAACTAATATAGTTAGAATACATTGTTGTGATTTGGCATCAAAATTTGATTTTTGTATATGTATCAAAATTATGAATTTGAAACTCTAATTCACTAATTGATTGATGATTGTGTTGTTTGTTTAATTGTTTGATAATTTTGAACTATTATGCCTAATTGAATCAAATATTGAATTGTATTGAAAATTGGTCGCATTTTCTTGCATATGCATATATATCATTGAACAGGTCATAACAAGGAGGCTAGAGCCAGAGAATAAAATTTGTTTGCCCGACAAATAGGTACATGTTTACTACATAATTTCCTGTTTTGTTTGGGTGATGATGATTTTGTGAGCCTATTGGCTAGCCGCTTGGCTTTTTCTTTTTCTTTTTGAGATCTGAAGGACCGGGGAAGCTATTTGAAATTCCCCGATGCTCCCGGTGCAGGGGAGGTTATGGCGAAATTTTTCGAAAATTTAGGGTGTTAGCCAAAATTTTGAAATTTTGAAAATTCTCAGAAACTGAAAAGTTGGAGAAGGAAAGCCAGATCGAGCATAGAGTTGATTAATCAAACCACTTTCGACTTTGTTCCTTTTCGGGGACGAAAAGTTTTAAGTGGGGGAGATTGTAACAACCCGCAAAATCTGGGCCAGTTTAAAATTTTTATTTTGGCAATTTTAGCGAATTTTGATTATTTAAAATGAATTATTTTAAATAAAATCGACGATAAATTTATTTTGAATATAATTCGAACGTATATATTATACGCGACGTTGTTAGAATATAAATATTTATATATAATTATAAATAGAATTGAAATTGGCGCGGTAGTTCGATAATTCGATTTCAAACTTCAATTGAATGTACCGGGTGCAAAACAATCCGGATTTTAGTGAAACCAAAAATGATAGGATCTAATTGATAATATCTTTCCAACGAATCCGACAAATCAGGATTTCATAGCGGGAATCAAAAGATATGTCCAGATGAAAATTATGAATAGTCGCTATGGAATTCAGGCCCTTAAAAATGGACATTTTGCAAAGGACTTCGGATTTCGACGAAACCAGTTTTGTTGGGTCCGTGATGTCGAATTATTGCTAGATTCCAAATTTCATAATTTTTCGAATCAGTATGTGAGCGTGGCAAAGGAAAACGCATTTGACCGGTTTCAGTTGATTTTAATCGACTGGAAATTGGCCATTTTTCATACGGTCTCAGAATTCGACGAAACTAGTTTTGTTAGGACCGTATCGTCAATACGAAGCTAGAAAATATTTTTCTGGAATTTTTCTGGTTGGTATGTGACCCCGGTAATTTGAAATGTACGTTTAAAATTCAATATAGTGATTTAAATGTAAATTTAACGAAAACTGATCTAAACGTTCGAATCAACTTGCGATATATATCCCATTGTGTTCGGAATGGGGGTAAAACGCTATGGACGACAGGCGGTGGGCCTCGTTTAGAGGTCGTATGTGAAAGTCAACTTTTTGAAAAATAAAAATCAAATTAGGTCAGAATAATAAAAAAAAAAAAACGATGGAACGCTGTCGCGCTCCACCCTCCACCCGCCGACGACCGCGCCGACCGCACCTCCACCTCAGATCGGCCGCCCTCCTCCTTCTTCCTTTCCCTTTTCACCCCCCCTCGCATCAGCCCCTCCATAGACCTGTTTGCACCCTAACCGCCTGCGCCCACGCCTCCAACCACCACCGTCATCGAGACCCCCCCCCCTCGACCACCCAACGCCGACGAGCATCCCCCCCTTCTCTTCCTCCAATGAACAGTAAGCCTTTATTATTTTTATTTTATTTTATTTTCAATGTTTTCTTCTATATAATTCAAACATTATTTTAAATCAGTTTTTATTTGGATTCGACTTTTCTTTTATCAGTTTTTATATGTATATGTAGTTATAGAATGAAAAAGTTCGACCTTTTTATGTAATGAAAGAAGCGATCTTTCTATAGGAGAAGATATGGTTTTTGTAGAACGAAAAGGTATAATTTTTAATGTCGGAAAGAAGGAAATCAAAATATAATTTTTATATATAGAACTTTGAAATCAAAATATAATTTTTATATATAGAACTTTGAAATCAAAATATAATTTTTATATATAGAACTTTGAAATCAAAATATAATTTTTATATATAGAACTTTGAAATCAAAATATAATTTTTATTTATAGAACTTTGAAATCAAAATTCGATTTTTATATATTGAACTTTGAACTAAAAATTCGATTTTTATATATTGAACTTTGAACTAAAAATTCGATTTTTATATATTGAACTTTGAACTAAAAATTCGATTTTTATATATTGAACTTTGAACAAAAAATTCGATTTTTATATATTGAACTTTGAACTAAAAATTCGATTTTTATATATTGAACTTTGAACTAAAAATTCGATTTTTATATATTGAACTTTGAACAAAAAATTCGATTTTTATATATTGAACTTTGAACTAAAAATTCGATTTTTATATATTGAACTTTGAACTAAAAATTCGATTTTTATATATTGAACTTTGAACAAAAAATTCGATTTTTATATATTGAACTTTGAACTAAAAATTCGATTTTTAAATATTGAATAGCGAAGTAAAAATTCGATTTTTAAATATGTAGTGGCTACGGGCAACGAAGATGACGAAGATGCGATAGCGATGAAGTTTTCTATCAAGGAAGTGCCGTGGAGCTAGGATAGCTATAGGTGAGAATTTCTCACTCTTCAATTTTATTTCTATTTATATATATATACTAGGATGCAGACGGTGCTTAGTAGCACCCGACACAATCGTCCACAGACCATGGACTTGTTTGTTTGACTGTTTGGTGATTGATTGCGATATTGGTTTGAATGTGGTTCGTGGTGTGAAAAATCGAATCGATAAATTGGTTAGGATTAGACGTGCGCCGTTATAAGGCGAAGGAGTAAGGCTAGGTTAGACTCTTACTCCAAATTTTGTGGTTTGCATAACGAAAGTGAATTTGATTGATGTGTGAATGGCGTGGGCCTTCACTAGACCGGGGATAAGGCTAGGCCTTGTCCCGTTTCTAGTATCGTGCCGTTATGCCGCCGAAATTTTCTAAAATATGTTAGAAAAATAAAATTATCATTTTATATAAAGAATGAACTGAATAGAAATTCATATGGTTGATTATTTTTCAATGCTATTATATACATGTGTTGTATGAAAATCCATATAATTAACTTTATATGGTAATTGATTGGGCCTCATTCCAGTTTGAAAAATAAAGAATATTATAAAATAAAGGTTCATGTGTTGACAGTACTCATCCATTGAGATTGGTCATGTGTTGAACGAAATATTTTAATAATAGAAATATTTGAAATAGAATATTTGAAAATGGAAATATATGAAGCCGTGTTGATTAGATGCGCCATTTAGACGTGAACGATATTTTTATCGATTTTATTCATTTTGAAATGAATATTGAAAAGTAATTTTGAAATCAAACGATTTCAAAATGAATTGAATTGAAAACGATTTCGAAATGAATTGAATTGAAAACGATTTCGAAATGAATTGAATTGAAAACGATTTCGAAATGAATTGAATTGAAAACGATTTCGAAATGAATTGAATTGAAAACGATTTCGAAATGAGTTGAATTGAAAACGATTTCGAAATGAGTTGAATTGAAACCGATTTCGAAATGAATTGAATTGAAAACGATTTCGAAATGAATTGAATTGAAAACGATTTCGAAATGAATTGAATTGAAAACGATTTCGAAATGAATTGAATTGAAAATGATTTCGAAATGAAATTGAAATGAATTCAAATTGAATTGAAATTTGAATTGAATAGAAATGAATTTTAAAACGAATTTATTAAGAAGAATTCAATTTTGATTTGAATTGAAAAGGAAGTTGAAATTGTTTTTGAAACGAATTTAAAACTATTTATATAATTCGTTTTAAATAGAAATCGACGATATATATATTATATATATTATATATATAATATAATGGCCTGAATAGAACGCGCCGCGCCGCGGCAGTTCGTGAATTTCGACCATTTATTTCAAACGGACATTACGGGAGATCCGACCGTCGGATTCTCCTAAAACCGGGACCGTTGGGTTCGTATCGAAAAGAGCTTTCTAACGAATGTGATAAATTAGAAATCTAACGGTTGGATTTGGAATTATGTCCAAATCAAATTGGAAAAAGGTCGTTGTAAGTGCAGTTCGATGACCATTGGTGGAAATCGACTGTACGGGCCTTGATAAAATTATTAAAAATAGTAATAATTTGTGTAAAATCATAAGAAATGATTTGTGAAGATTTGGGATGAAAAACTCCATATTTGAAAAGATAAAAATAGATTTTTATCGAAATGAACTAGTTTTGAACTAGAATTATAATTCTATTTATTTTTAAATAAATAAATTGAATTTGAAAAGGGTTTTGAAAATAACCAGAATATCCAATGATTGCATTGGAGTGGATTTGAATCGAAATTGTCTTCGGAATATTTTGATGTTGGAATTCGTGATTATACAGGTGTTGTTATGGAAATTTGAAAGATATATATTTATATCGCTATTTCCAATACGACATTTGTTAGTCGTAGAATTCGATATTGAATATAAGCCGATATATTTTCTATTCAGAGCCTTGTATTGAATATCGAATGTGATTTGGGTTTGTCGTGAATGGTGTCTTCACTAACACTGTTCTTGAACCCAGTTGAGAAATGATTAAATCTTTTTATTTAGATTTAATGAAGTGTACCAATTAAACGATATTTAATTGGAATTGAATTGGTATTGATTTTTGGGTTTATCGTGAACAGTGTTTTAAATAACACTTGTTCTTTAACCCGATAATTAATGGAATGTGATTTTGGGTTTATCGTGAACCGTGTTTTAAATGACACTGATTCTTTAACCCAGTTAAAGATTAAAACTAAGTGGAGTTTTAATGAATCTTTAAATAGATTGAAAAGATCGAGAATGGAGTATCACCAGTTTTACTCCAGGCGATAGTTAAATCTTTAATTAGATTTGAACGTGAAATGGTAATTGAATTTACCGATAACACTGTGGTGTTAGATATGAAGTATTACCAGTTTTACTTCATGGGATGAATAAGTTGGGATTGGGAAATAAAATAAATGATTACTTCGGTGTGGTTCGCTAATCCCGACTAGTTTGAATTGATATTCAAAGGAGATTAAAAAATAAATTTAAAGAATTTATCTTGGATAAAATTAATGGGAACTTTTCCCAAAGTATAAGAATATTTGAATAAAAGAATATTCTGAATTGGAATGAGGCGTATGTTGTGTTTGTGTAACACTTTTATAATATATACGCGAGTTATTCAGAAAGACCGGGTTTATCCCATTCTGAATAACTGATTCGACGTGGTGTCGAAGATGAAGACGGTGGTCGAAGACCGGAAGTCTTCACGTCGTTTGGGTGATTACTGATGATCTTGATTGGGCTGTACACCCAAGAAGATGGAAACAGTTTGTGATCGTCCAGACGTACTTGGAGATCGATGGATATGCGAGGTACTAGGTGCCTCCGGTTTCGTTCAGACCCAGAACGGACTTGTAAATGGACTGTGTGTCTGACATTGGATTTTAGTCTGTGTGATTGATCTCTATTAAATATACATCTGTTTGGCGGCGGAGAATTTATTCTCTTGCTTAACGCCCTTCTCTGAGACGTACGAGCTCAGGGGTTATATATTGATGGATATCAAACGCATGGAGTGAATTGCCTGTGTGGCATGCCTAAGTGGCAATTGATCGAGGCTTCTGTTGAAAAGCAAAGTCTCGTGGTGATGATCAAAGCACAGCCTGTGTGGCACAGCTTTGTGTAACGTGAATTCGCGAGCCTCACACCCCGGTTGTGAACCAAAAACGGGAGAGGACGTCAGGGAGGGCA
This sequence comes from Allium sativum, assembly GCA_030737875.1. Lineage (NCBI taxonomy): Eukaryota > Viridiplantae > Streptophyta > Magnoliopsida > Asparagales > Amaryllidaceae > Allium > Allium sativum. Next base: position 579,041,496 of record CM060909.1, on the reverse strand, counting down.
TGCGTTTCTTTCTAGCTAGAAGTGGCGTCAGTGGTTTTACACGCCCTGACGAGTTTGACTTATGTGGTTGTTGCTGTTGCGCGGCGCCTCGGTTATATCGGTTTCGGCCGATGCATTCTGGTCGGCTGACGGACCAGACTTACACCCCATAGGGTGGGGAGACGTAGTGTTCATGCATTTTAATCCACATCGGTGGACCGGCCCTGAGGATCCAAAGGCTTGACAGAGTACTTGCCTGAGGCTCGGGCTAGACAGTCTCGAATCGGTTGAGGACTATCTTTTGCCTCGGTTCATAGACGGAAATCCAATTTCCAAATACGTGACATTTGCGGTTTTATTTGTAGAGCCTAGTATGGCGACATAGTGGGATGGGGCATTCATGCCGCCTATGATTGATACTTATGATTTGAAGTTGTTTTATACACTATACACTTATAATAGTATCAAATGATTTGTTTTAAACGTATCAAGCATTCTTGGCTATTATAAGGTAAAAACCCTATCCTCCGGCTTGCGATTGCATTGTGTGATGGGAACTGGGTCTTATAACAGCTTCATTTTTCTTTATTAAGCATTGCGCTGTTGTTTTATGCACTGGTATTCTTGGGAGGAAACCCGTTCCGTGTTATACGGCGTGGTCCCTTGATTTACCTAACTTTAAAATAAAGATTAACTGTTTTAGTTCTCACACCAGTCCCATGACTGACCTGGAGTTTATTGTTTTAACCTAAACTCTGGGTGCCCTTATTTTGACATGGGCAGCTAGTAGTTTTGGTTTTGCAGATTTATATTCACAGGATCCTGGTTTACAGCTGGAACGATATCCGGAAAGCTTTGTATCCGTATATCTCCTTCTAGTTGTGTATTGTATTATTTTCCGCTGCTATGGATTTAAATGTAATTTAAATCTCTGATATTCCTGTGTAATATTCGTTTATACTCTGTATATTCTTGTAATCTGATGCATTGTTGTAATAAGCAATGAAATGTTCTTTGATATGTGTTCTGCTGTGGCTTGTTCTCGAACTATCCGACACTTTCCTTTACGGGGAAGTTGCGGGTCTTCACAGGTGGTTAGAATTCTTGGCTTCCTATGATTTTGACATCGCATATACACCGGGAAAGGGCAATGCGGTGGCTGATGCATTGAGTAGGAGACATGCCAGTTTAGGGGCTATGTTTCTAGAATGGAAGCAACTGGAGTACATCGCTGGGTATGATTTCAGACCAAAGTGCGAATTGGATCCAGAAATGTTAGCAAGTTTGACGATCAGGCCCACTTTGATTGAGCGGATCGGCTCTAGTCAGAGGGACGATCCTAACCTATTGGAAATCATCTCCAAGTTAGAGATGGGTGTCGATGAAGAGATGAACAAGTATGGGCTTGATCGAGATGGATGGCTTAGAAAGAATGGAAAGCTTGTTGTACCCAATGTTAATGGATTGAAAGATGAAGTGCTTAGAAAGTGTCATCACTCAAAACTGACTATACACCCCGGTGGTAATAAGATGTATCGAGATATGAAGCAGACCTACTAATAGGAAGGGATGAAAAGAGACATTGGGAGGTTTATATCCAAATGCACGAATTGCCAGCTAGTTAAAGCCGAGCAAAAGAAGCCTAGTGGGTTGTTGCAACCATTAGAAATTCCCGAATGGAAATGGGAGCAAGTCTCGATGGATTTCATCGATGGTTTGCCAAGGACTAGATCGGGACATGATAGCATTTGGGTAATCGTGGATCGATTGACTAAGAGTGCACCAGTCAAATCGACAAGAGCGGCAGCTAAGTTAGCAGAATTGTATATGAAGTGGGTAGTGAGATTTCATGGAGTACCTAAAAGCATTGTGAGTGACCGAGACCCATTGTTCACTAGTGGGTTTTGGAAGAGCTTACAAGAGGCTCTGGGGTCAGAATTACATCTCAGTACCGCGTATCATCCTCAGACCGACGGTCAGACGGAGAGGGTGAATCGTATATTGGAAGACCACTTGAGAGCTTATGTACTGGATTTTGGCGGATCATGGGATGACCATTTGCATCTAGTAGAGTTTGCATATGATAATAGCTACCAATCCAGTATCGCGATGGCTCCGTTTGAAGCTTTGTACGGAAGACCGTGCAACTCACCATCATGTTGGATAGAGACTGGCGAGAAGTTTATGCTTGGACCAGATGTGGTGAGGGAAACTTCAGGCAAGATCAAGATCATTCAACAACGAATGAAAGCTGCCCAAGATAGGCAGAAGAGTTATGCTGATAAGAGGAGAAGAGACTTAATATTCTTCGTTGGTGACTTGATGTTTGTCAAGATTTCTCCGTTGAAGAGCGTGATACGATTTGGCAGGAGAGGCAAGTTAGCACCAAGATTTGTTGGCGCATTCCCTGTTCTTGAACTAGTCGGGAATTTGGCATATAGAATTGACTTACCAGAGAAGATGGCGGGAGTTCACAATGTATTTCATGTTTCCCAACTAAGGAAGTTCGTTCACGACTCAGATATGACTATTTCACCTGATCAGTTAGGGGACGTCGAAGTAGAACCTGAGGCGGTTAGGGACCGCAAACCGGTCCGTATTGTCGAGCACGATATGAAGCAACTTCGAAGGAAGGCGGTGAAGCTAGTCAAGGTTCAGTGGGGCGAGAACGAGAATGACTGTACTTGGGAGACAGAGGAGAGTATTAGAAAGATGTATCCAGAACTCTTCGCCTGGTAAGATTTTAACTTCGATTTAGTTTTCCGCATGCTAGGATAGGCTTGTTTGCTTGTTTTGCATGTTTGATTGTTGTATGTGGTAGTTAGGCATGCGGGATCCTTTGTATGTTTTGGGTTAAGGAATTTCGGGGACGAAATTTTATAAGGGGGGGAGAGTGTAACGACCCGTATTCTACGCATCATAGGATCGTAGAATATTTATTTCTTTCACATACGAAGTCGTATGGTCATGTAACTTTGGGAGACGACTATTGGGGTCATTTCCCATGTTCATGATTTTTTTCGATTTTTAAATGACCATTTTACCCCTAGTTGGTACTGTTTTGGCCATAAATTTTGACTGGAAAAGAATTTTGACCTGAAACTGCTTCCATTGGCTCCGGATAATGGTTTACAATTCCGTAGAGTGGTCACATTAGCCAAACGGACTCACCGTTTGGGAGATATGGCTGAAACAAGTTTCAGATGGTGAAAAACAGCTTAATTGGGCTTAACCGGGTAATTAGCAGCTAGGCCCAAAGGGGATTTCGGGATTGGAGATGTATAGGGGCTGATTAGGGTTAGAAAACATTTCTTTCAGCCGCCACTTTCATTCTTGGAACTCTAGCAATGGCCTCCAATACCCAAATCACCTTCTAATCACTTTCTAATCAAGTTTTGGCTTAATCTACATCAAATTAAGGAGAGAAAACACGAAAGCAAGATTAGAGCTGCTGTTAGACATTAGAATTCACTCAAATCAGCGAGGTTTCAGTTCTGAGAATTTTGTTTGTGGCCAAGGTGAGTGATTAGCATTGTTTTGACACTAATTACAGTTAATTAAGGGTAATTAGTGAAGATTAGCGAATTTATACACTAATAAATTCTGGAAAAATATCCATAAATTCGAAAATAATATTTTATGCCTCTGGTAGAAATTTGGTATAGTTTGATTAAGTTTTGTTAACCCTATGATTAGTTTTTCTTAAACATGCTTAAGGGAAATTATGGGGTTTTGGGTATATTTGATCCGTTTTACATGTAATGGATGATGTTTTGGTGTTTATGGTCACTTCTTTTTGTTGCTATGACTGTATGAACTGTTTTGTGGTTGATTAGAATAGTTAGATTGGTCAAAAACGTTGTCGAATGGCGTAAACAAGTTGCTGGAAAAAGTTGCAGAAAGTTGTGCAGGGTTTCAGATCGGATTGGGTATGGGCTCGGATCGGATAGGAGAGCTTGGCAAGGAATCCGACCCGAACTGGAATCTAGCACAAAAGGAGTTTGGCAAGAAGGAAGGCCACTGCTTAGAGTTGGAGTTGGACAGAGGATCGGATCGGAGCTATGGAGAAGGATCGGATCGGAGTAGGCCAGGGAGCAGGATCGGATCGGGGTAGGCTAGGGAGCGAGATCGGATCGGAGGAGGAAAGCGAGGGGCATCAGGTCGAAGAAGGAAAGTTGGAGCAGGAGGGACGAACCGAACCAAATGGAGCGTGATATCCGAAGAGAACCGACGTCTGAAGGGGGAGAATCACCGAACCGAACCGCACTCAGGAGTACACTATGAAGCATTGCACCGAACCGTGTTATACGTATGTATCTGAACCGAATCGAATTCAGGACCACTTCTATGTGACGACTCTTTTGAAGACCAAATCCAATTCGATCAAAACCCCAGATGCAAAGGAAGTCCAAATGAGGAGCTTTGACTCAGGATCCAGCTGGGAACCAATGAGTGAGCTTCATGATTGGGCTTTGCTGCGGGACGTGTGCCAAGGGGCAGTCGATGTTTATGACTTTGGATCACTATGTATGGGAAGTACGTGAACGGATTCAGGGCTCCAGTGGCCTAGGTACGACTAAAGGGCTATAAACCAATGAAGTGGGGTCATTTGTAAAGATTTGGTCATCACTCCATGTGGTAAGCTTGGAAGTAGCAGTAGTTGTACAAGTTGAACACCGTCACTACTTCGATGGGTCTAGTGATTGACAGTGGTGGACATCGTACGCTTTACGCACTGAGTGAGAGATGTGAGGATGGTTGCTATTGATGATTTGTTTGCCATCATTATGACATGAACACCCCACCCCCGTATTCTTTACACTATTTATTATGGCACCTTAGAGTATTGTACGGTATGTGGTACTAACTCTTTGGTTGCAGGTCCAGGTTCAGGTATGATTTAGTATACCTGTTATTGTTCTGTTTAGATGCTTATCGCTCATACCAGGCTTTATGTCTGACCCAGAGTTTTATGCCTCTTCTTATTACTCTGGGTGATCACACGAGCATACTAGAGACAGGTTAGCTGGTGATGCACGGGTAGATGATCCGGAGACGAGCAGGAGGCTTCCACGAAATATATATATATATATATATATATATAGCATTCTCCCTGTGTTGTTGAAGATCACTGCTTGGGCATTAGTAGTGCATCTTCTACTTTAAGCTTTCTTTTGTTTTAGAGACAGTAAATTTGGAAAATTGTAATAAGCTGTACTTGGATTTCCGCTGGTCTGATGTTAATGTTGATTTTGGTTATCAGCTTATGCACTGTCTCACCTGTTTTATGTCAAGTATGTTATTATTATTATATTTTACTCCACGCGCTGTGAGACATACTACAGGTTCCTCATTAGTTAATTCCCTTCTTTCCTTCCCTTGACGACCGTTCTATGCTAGTCAGGCATGTGTACAGCGCACTTTCGGAGGAAATGTCGGTTGGTGCGGGGCGGGCCACCACACAATTTATATTAACATAAGTATGTAATTTAAACTAAAATACGCTCCCGCTCAAATTAATATCCCTCTATTTTTATATAAATATATCAGTATATATATATATATAATGGTGTTCCAAGATCCAAATCTAGTCATTTCTTGACTTAGCTTTGGCTAATCCTCAAAACACAACCTTTTAGGTAGACATCTTATGTCAATTATATCGTGTATATAATTCTTGGATCGCACGATGAACATTTTGTTCAGTATTATTCATTTGCTAAAAATATAGAATATTTCATGCTATTGTCTCTAAAGCCATAATCCTATTATGCAGCCTTAGTTAAATTAGACCCAATAATACAGTCGAAGCACCACAATTACTCCTACCGCATATAACCAAAATAAGAGGATGCACAACGCTTTGGCGTTACCTACATCCAATGATTTTGAACATTGATGGGTGTACTATTGGAAGACTTCACCATGATTTAATGTAACAAAATAATTTGCTTTAAAGGGAATTTATAATTCGTAGTGACGAACATTATTAGAGTTATTTACATACATCAAAATATATGTTTGAATTCCACATCATATTTGAATATCATCATATTGTTTGAATTCCACATCAGAAACATATTGAACTAAAGTAGAACTGAATGAGGGGTATTCCTTAACTGCTGATTGTCATTTAAAATTGCTTCAAGAAACAAACAAACCAAAATTTATTGTTTTCTTTTTTATTTATTTTTTGTATTCAAGCCTAGCAACTCAGTGATACCGCCACATGGAAATTACTGATAAAGAAAAAATCAACTCAGTGGAATATGATCATCAAATAGGGTATTACTATACATAGAACATTAATTTTAATCCATCATAATTTTCATTATGTGGACCTTCTCAGCAAAATAAATTCATTTTAGTAACCAATCAGTAAAAAATAATTGGCAGCAAAGAAAATAACTGGAGCATGTAGAAATATAATAGAGAGATCACATGTAGGCGATGACTTGTTGACGCCTTTGGGGGCAAATCGACCGGCGTTTAGGAAACAATCGTAGCCCTAAGTCACCGTTGATAGGGCGGGGAAAAAGAGAGCACAACAGAGCAAAGGTTCGTTAGGAGCAAATCTGATCACCTTCAATTTAGGGCTAGGTCGTGGAGGGGGTAGATGGAAGAAAGTAACGAAAGAAAGCTATAGGAAAATAAGACTTTTTGGATTATTTAGCGAAAAGAAGAATAGACGTAGAATTTTCAAGGGCAATGCTTTTTCCGCATTTTATTTATGGGTGACGATTGAGTTTAACATTGTGAGAATGCTTCTGAGCGCTTGAATCCAAACACAGTAATTATAATATAGTATAGATATAAAGATTTTATTCATAAGCATATATTTTCAAGTTATACTAGATGATCGTAGATTTCTTCCGGATGGAAAGTGTTTGGATCTAAAACTGCTGTTAAAATGGAGTTGAGATAAATTTTACTCTATTTGAATATGAATCGATTTCTAAACCGATTTTTGATATGGAAATGTAAATTATATTCTACTCGAATATAAACGGACCTCCTAAGTGATTGAAATCAGTTGAAGTGAAAGTATATATTCTATTTGAATATGAATGAATTTCGAACATAAATCGATTCGAAATAATTTGAAATCTTTGAGATAAATTATATTCTATTTGAATATAAGTCGATTTTGAAATATTATATGATTATAATATAAGGATATGGGAATATATTCTAATTTAGAATAAAATCGGTTTGGTATGATTATGACATTTTGATATGAAATTATATTCTATTTGAATATAAATTTGGTTCGAAACAGAATATGATATTTTAAGATGAAGCGAACCTTTGTGAAATATAAGAAGAATTGAGCGATGTTGAAAATACAAGCGTTAGTTGTTAAAGAGACCGGAGTCGGCATAAGGCATACTCTCTGTCAGTGTCGATACCACTTTGACAACTGTGAACGTTATGACGTATCCAGAATGAGAATGATGACTTGGAGGCGATTATTGAATCGAAGGAGATAAACGATGACGAAATAGCCCTGACCTTCGGGTCAGAATTAAAATAACTAAAACAGGAGCTATACCATGACTAATTGAAGTAGCACCATTGATCGGACACACTTCTTCGATACTATTTCTATGATGATGATTTGGGCCCTTTATGATTTTGGAAGTGTGTTTCGAGGTAGGCAGTAGTGGCTGCTATGCGTTACCACCGGTCCGGGAGTGCAATTGGTAGAATCCTACCCTGGGCATTGCCTCGAGTGCCTTGTCATATTTATCCATATCGAGCCCCCTACGATTTTGATTTAGCATTACCTTCTATGGAGTGCCCTCTGATAACACCAGTACGGTGAATTTACGGTACTGTATAGACTGTTGATGCCTGTAAACGGCGTAAGGGTTATATGGTAATCCTCGAGATATGGAAAAATCCCGTAACATCTCTTGAAGTTACTACACCCATGATACTCAAGTTGTTTCGTATTTTAATTTGACTAATGTGAGAATGATTTAGTGTTGATCTGAGAGTTTGTTGTGTTTTCTTTTTATGCAATACGCTTGGGTCAGCAGATGTTGCAGCTAGCGAAGCTTTTCCTTCCTTGGAGCACGAAGACAAAGTTGGTATATATCCACTATATATAATATTTTTTCTTTCCGCTGCACTTTGTTTTCGATGTCATGTATGTATACCTGTATATGTGTAACTCTGATAATCAATTGTACGTTATAGCCAAATGTATATGTTTTTAATTGCTTTGAACCATTATTTGTTTATTATATTTTGTCCTTCCGCTGTGAGATTCTGAGATATGTTTTTCTCTTCTTTCTTCTTTTTCTTCTTTTCCCAGTAACTGCCTGTGTTGGTGATTTGTTTGGGTCGACATGTGTGGTTTAGTGTCGACTTGAAATGTCAAAATATGGGTCGTTACAGTTGGTATCAGAGCTCAGGTTAGCGATAACCTTGGCTCCAAGTCACGCTTACGGATTTACCGGATGATGAGGCTAGAAGTTACGCGTATGGGAGAAATAACGGTCCTGTATCAAATAATATAAATCACACTTATAACTGTATTGATTTTTTTCTACTCAAGCATGCATAAAATATACGTGTCATATGATATATACCCAGGCTTGGACTATCGAGTTTAGAGGTATGATGCAATGGGTACTTCCAATAGCGTCAACCATCCACATCTCCAATCCAGTTGAATTAGCACAGTGTGAATGATCCATTTGCATTAGAAACTTCAGACACCAAAGCCCAGTTACATCCTACTTCATCAAAAACTCTCTAAATTCAGTTTGTGACATCCATCTAATTTATATATAGCTTACTGGATTTAAAGAAAGCCAATGATCTAATGCGGTACAAAGCTAACAAAGCTATTGTAGTTATAAGTGAGGGATACAGTGCAGCTCGGGGTTGTTTTATGTCTAATTTTGTTCCTCCTATTTTACTATTTTTAAACATTGGTACATTTCCGTTTGGGTTTCTCCTGCAAGTTTATGCTTATTATTGGAGCTGTTGCCTTATTTCTTGAATTAATTTTTTGGATTATAAAGTTATCATTCGAGGGCTGTTAATTCATATTTTGTTCCTTTTCTCACATTATTATCTGATATTTGTTGGTACTAGAAGGATGTTAAGCATTCCTTTTTGTGCAACTTAAATTTATCTTGCATTTGACGTTATTGTACATTAATGATGTTGTGATCAAGTCAATATTATGAGTTTAGATTCAGCTGTAAATTTAATGTTTTATTTTAACTAAAAAGTTGAGACTCATGCCTACTCCGTATCGGTAGGCTGATTGAAATAGTTCTGTTCGCTTATAATGGTTGGGCCAACATAGGACAGTGCAATTCGTAACCTTTTGATAAGATTGTTTCATTTAAGCTTTTCTTCTCATAAATAAATATTTTGATCCTCATATAAATAGTTACATGTATTTGGCACGCCTTTTCTCTTATTCTCTCATTAAATCTATAATCTTATTGATATAAACTGTTATACTTGTTTCAATTTTCGAAATCACTAATCGGGAAATTCAACATGTTGTGTAAATCTTTTTTTCCCAAAGTTATTGCTGTGGAGGGACCTACATGTTTAGTATATCATGTACTTATAATTAGAGATGAAGGCTAACATAGTGACTGCGCCACATCGTACTTTTCCACTATCTGTTTCTCTATTTTTCCTTTAAATATCACTAAATTATAAATATCCTATACATAAATGTTGACTTGACTTTTCTACGTTTACTAGGCATTACACAGAAAAATGGAAAATGAATGAACAAAATATAGCACTAACAAGGTAATCTACAAATCTAACATTCAAATTGTGTGCCTCTTACAAATTTGTTAATGTAGCTTCGAATAATTCACATATTTAAGTAATAAAATATAAGGAAAAGAATTTAGTTATAACAAAATAGTTTTAGAGAAAAAGTTTAATGAATAAATTTTCCAAGAAAGAATAGTTATTTAAAAATCAACAGTGTAAATATATATTAAAATTCTTTGGCTAAAATCATTCCTTCTTCCTAACTTCAAGTAATTAAATCTAAACTCCAGTCTCAATGGAGCTTATATCGTTCAATACCTTATTTCAAACCTCATTTCAAACCTGTCTTCAATTTAGAGAATTCAAACTCAAATTCATATTTGGTTTAAATACTTTGCGTATCCTCGATTGTCTTTATTCCAAATTAAATTCAATAAGAATTTATTAATTCGAGTCTGCCCTATTATTTGAAGTAATCCCAAATTATATTAAAATTCTAATTCAAAACTTCAAATTTGATTAGGATCTTTCCTTAACCATTTCAAATAACATCCAAGATTCAGATCTTTAAATGGAAAAATAAAATTTCATCGAAATCGACACAATTCTTTTAAAATGAAAATTTTCCATCAAACAGAATTTCAAATATTTAAATCATTTAACCAACCGATGTCTATATATAATATGCTATCCTATGGCCAAGCGATTTTAAATTTAATTTTTTCGATATTCAGGGATGGATCTATCATTTCAATCCAAAATCAGGGTCATAGAGATTTATCATTTCACTTTGTGTTCTTAATTTATTTAAATCGATTAATCTCGGGTTCATTCGATGCCCGCAACATCAAGGGTAAATGGGATTAACCGTCACAACGAACATGCAAATACACTATACTGAATATGGAGCATTAGCAGTGTCAACATCAATTCAGTAATACATTCCAACCAAACATCCATTAAAAATCACTTCATCCAATTGATCTGTATTTAATTGTTTCACGGGTTAAAAAGGATCAACATTTCTAACTAGAAATTAAATTTAAATTAAATAACTAGTTATCGATCTAATTTGCACGTTAACACACTTGTATATCAAATTAAGCAACTAATTCACAGCCAATCACAACCATGCAACCAAACTTATTTCATAATTTAATTCAATAAATAAGTGAATAATTCAGTTCATCGTGAGTGGAAAAATCACTCACCTTTGGTCTTTATTGGATCGGACGTCCAACCAAAGCCCGAATTTTCACAATCTCCAAACGCAACCAAACCAGCGCCAGAACGTCTGCAATCTTGCCATGATCCGAATGCAACAAACCGCGCTCATATCCGAGTTAAAATGCAAAAATTATAAGCATTTTACTGATTGAGTCTTGAAATATATAAAAATAAATAAAATAATTCTCTCCAATACGATGTCGCCATGTCAGCTGCCACCTTTTTTCCCGCTCCCGTTTACATGCTACAGTACCGTTAAAAAGAAACCTAACAACATCACTCTTTGACCGCCAATACCCATCGACTCCGGTCACTTGGAGGCACGAGACCTCCCACCATTCGAAGCTCATCTGAAACCGCACCCGATGAACCCCGCCACACAAACTCCGGTTAACCACAATCATGTCCACCCTCAGCCCTAGTTCTGCCGTTTCGAGCTTTCCAGCACCAAAATTCGGTGCTACACTCAACAATACAACTTCCGTCCTCCACCAAAACGCTCGTATGGTCGATCTCTACAATACCCAGAAGCCCGACTTTGCGATTAACCCTCAAATCGAAAACCCCCAATTTCAAGCATAGGGTTTCGAAAACTGAAAGTTTGACCGCCGATTTCAGGCCACTCTAGGCACTGCATGTCAAAATAAGACATACCAGCAGCTTCGTATCGTCAAGAGCTTCAGTTTGATATATAATACGCTAGGGTATGAAGAGATTTGATTTTGGAGTTGTATTTTATTTTTCTAGGGTTTTGAAATTAGGTTTTCAGCCATTGAATAGGACTTTGGAGGTGGAAATGTACGTATGTGGAGAGTGAACTGATGAGGTGTTAATTTGGTTTATTTTTATAAATATAGAAGGCCCAAAAATGATAACCAAACAATTATCCTGTTTCACTTATTCCAAATGTTTTTCGTGCTCGCTTTCTGAATTAGAGAAATAAGGATATCATCAATGAAAACCAGAACAAATTTGTTGAACACCCCTCAGAATACCCGGTTCATTAGATCGACAAAATATGCTGGAGCGTTACATTAGCCGAACGACATTACTAACCACTCGTAGAATAAGTCTGGACCTCTGAATGCTGTCAAAGGAACACGCTCTTCGGTAATACGAAGCTGATGGAAACCTGTAGCTAGGTCCATTCGAGAAAATACTTGTGCGCCATTTAATCGATCCAACAAATCATCAATCCGCGGCAATGGATATTTGTTTTTCAGCGTCTGCTTATTCAAGTCACGATAATCTACACATAGTATGAGAGTACCGTCGGACTTCGGAACAAATACCACTGCTGCTCCCCAATCAGAGAAACTAGGCCTGCTTAGACCCTTCCATACTAGCTGTCGGGTTTGATCTCCACGTAACCAGATAATCCTGTTTCACTTATAGAAGGCCCAATATAACGGTCAAAAGAAGGCACGCTTACGGTCAAAGATATTCCGGTAAAGGTATTATTTGATACAGGCGCGTCACGAAGCTTTGTTGCAAAGAATGCAGTTAAGAAACTGGGAACTGAATTTGAAGAAATTCAAAGAACCCATGACGGTTCATAATCCGGTCGGGGCTTCCCTCGATCTTAGCTGGGTTTGTGGAGTTCCTGTTTCTTTTTCTCGTTATCGGTTCCCCACTATCGCGATCGTTATGAATTTTACCGAATTCGATCTCATTCTGGGATTGGACTGGTTAACCCAATATGAAGCCGAAGTTAAATGCGCCGAGAGAGTTGTTAAGGCAAAAACAAAGTTCGGGGAATATATAACCATTCCATATGAAGGACCGAATTCAAATAGAAAAGACTTCTGGGCAGCTTTAGATGTTTCTCCTGCTCAAATAGAACCTGTGCCTGCCGTTACAGAGAATATTCAAGTCGACATTGCAGATATCCATGTTGTTAAGAACTATGAGGATGTGTTCGAAGAAGTTGTTAGCTTACCTCCGCAGAGAGAAATTTATTTTAAAATCTCTTTAGTCCCGAATGCAAGGCCAGTAGTTCACGCTATTCGAAGAATGAACTTGAAAGAGAAAGACGAGTTAGATAATCAAACCCGACAGCTAGTATGGAAGGGTCTAAGCAGGCCTAGTTTCTCTGATTGGGGAGCAGCAGTGGTATTTGTTCCGAAGTCCGACGGTACTCTCATACTATGTGTAGATTATCGTGACTTGAATAAGCAGACGCTGAAAAACAAATATCCATTGCCGCGGATTGATGATTTGTTGGATCGATTAAATGGCACACAAGTATTTTCTCGAATGGACCTAGCTACAGGTTTCCATCAGCTTCGTATTACCGAAGAGCGTGTTCCTTTGACAGCATTCAGAGGTCCAGACTTATTCTACGAGTGGTTAGTAATGTCGTTCGGCTAATGTAACGCTCCAGCATATTTTGTCGATCTAATGAACCGGGTATTCTGAGGGGTGTTCAACAAATTTGTTCTGGTTTTCATTGATGATATCCTTATTTCTCTAAGTCAGAAAGCGAGCACGAAAAACATTTGGAACAAGTGTTAGAAATTCTAAGAAAGAATGTGTTGAAATAAAAGTTTTCCAAATGTATATTCTGGCAAAAAGAAGTCAAATTTCTTGGCCACGTCGTGTCAAAGCAAGGAATTTCAGTGGATCCCAGTAAAATCACTGCTATTCAGAATTGGAAACAACCTTGTACTCCCACAGAAGTTAGATGTTTTCTTGGATTGGCCAGTTATTATCGGAAGTTCGTTGAGAATTTTTCGAAGATATCCAGTCACCTAACGAAGCTTACTAAGAAACATTCGAGATTCAACTGGACTCCCGAATGTGAGGCAGCTTTCCAGGAGTTGAAGTTAAAATTGACGACTGCTCCAGTGCTCACAATTATTGACGGCAATCAGGATTTAAAAGTCTGGACTGATGCTTCTAAAGAAGGCCTTGGCGCAGTGTTAATGCAAAGAGGCCATGTAGTCGCGTATGCTAGCCGTCAATTGAAACCACATGAAAAGAATTATGTAACTCACGATCTAGAATTGCTAGCTATCATGTTTGCTACGAAATTCTGGAGGCATTATCTATTGGGTGAAAAGTTCGAATTATATACTGATCATTAATCGTTGAAATATTTATTCACCCAGAAGGATCTGAATATGAGGCAACAGCGTTAGTTAGAATTTCTCGCAGCTTATGATCTAGATATTTTATATACTCCGGGAAAAGCCAATGTTGTAGCTGATGCGCTCAGCAGGAAGAATGTGATCATTGCCAGTAATATCATTACACCATCGTTGATTGATAAAATAGCTATTCTTCAGAAAGACGATAGTTTTATTAAGGAGATGATCAGAATAATTCAAAAGGGAGAAGTATCCAGTTTCCAAGTGGATGGCGCAGGAGTTCTGAGATTGAAAGGTAGAATTTGTGTTCCCAACAACATTGAGCTCAAAAGAGAAGTATTGGACGAGTGTCACAAGTCCAAGTTGTGTATCCACCCGGGGGTTAGTAAAATGTACAATGACCTCAATCGAACTTTCTGGTGGAAGGCAATGAAAAGGGATATCTCTATATATGTTAGCCGGTGTTCCACCTGTCAGCAAGTCAAAAGCGATCAGCAGAACCTCGCTGGATTGTTGCAACCTCTGGAAGTTCCAGGTGGAAATTGGGAACAGATTTCTATGGATTTCATAGATGGTTTGCCCAGAACCAGGAAAGGAAATGACAATATTTGGGTGATCGTAGATCGTTCCACGAAGACCTCCCATTTCATACCTATCAAATCGAATAGAACTGCTCAGAGTCTGGCGCAGGTGTATTTCAAAGAAATTGTTAGACTGCACGGAGTTCCCATGAGCATCGTTAGTGATCGTGACCCGATTTTTGCTAGTAAATTATGGGAAGCATTCCAAGCAGAACTAGGAACGAAACTAAACTTGAGCACCGCATATCATCCTCAAACAGATGGCCAAACTGAGAGAGTGAATCGTATTCTGGAAGATCTATTGCGGGCTTGTATAATTGATTTTGGCGGATCATGGGAAGACCACTAACATTTGGCCGAATTATCATATAACAACAGCTACCAGGCGAGCCTGAAAATGTCTCCATTCGAAGTATTGTATGGTAGACCGTGCCGATCCCCTTCTTGTTGGGTTGAACCTGGTAACAGACTCGTGTTGGGGCCAGATATGATTCACGATGCTGCAGATAAAGTCGATTTCGTTAAGAAACGATTATTAGCCGCTCAAAGCCGGCAGAAGAGCTATGCAGGTAGAAGAAGAAGAGATATATCATTTTCTGTTGGCGACTATGTATATATGAAAGTATCTCCGATGAGAGGAGTTATCCGGTTCGGTAAAACAGGGAAATTGGCGCCCAAATTTATTGGTCTGTTTCCTATTCTAGAAAGGATTGGAACTCTCGCATATAGGGTTCAATTGCCTGATTGGTTGCCTGGAGTGCATGATGTATTTCACGTATCTCAACTTCAAAAGCACGTTCATGATCCAGACTTGATCATGGAAGAAGCAGCACAACAGGATATAGAAATTACTCCAGAATTGGCTGTGAGAAGAGAGCCGCTAAAGATAATTGGCAAAGAAACCAAAGAGCTGAGGAACAAAAAGGTTCACTTAGTCAAAGTGCAATGGAGTGGAGATCCGCAAGATTGTACTTGGGAAACAGAGGAAAGCATTAAGATAGCCTATCCTAAGTGCAGGGTGGATATCTCTGATTGACTCTGGTGCAAGGTACATTTACCATATTTTGCATTTCCATTATGTTCTCCAATTTGCTGTTGTTTTCTTTGCATTGATGTAAACTTTTTAATTATATAGTCTGAATGTTTTCAAAAGAGTATATGAAATAATTAGTATGATTTTGAAAAGTTAAAAATAAAACTGATTGTTGCTTGTGTTGTGTGATTGTGGATTTGATTGATTAATTATTCGAAGGATAGTTAATTTAATCAATAAGAGAATGAATGGTAGAATTTATTCAATTAAATCACACATTGAACTGGTTTAAAAATAGATAAAACTATATACATGTACATTATATATGTTTGAACAGGTAAATGGATTAGCTGTTGAGTAAAGAAATTATTTGCGTGCCCGACAATTAGGTAAACCTTAATGAGTTGGATGCGCAATTTTATTATTATATCAACTCCTGTGAATGCCATTGGATGCGGAGTGCTGGTTGTTCTGTGTATAATAATAAACGTCGCCATAGGATAGTAACAATTAATTTTGAACTACACTACATGGAATACTTCTTGAAGATAGGCATACTTCATCATATACCACATAAGCATTTGGTGCTTGTGTGACGAGGTTGAAGATTTACCATACGAGCGAGAGGCTTGTATGGTGATGACTATATTTTACAGGTTGAACTGATGACTGATATGGACCATATAAAATGTAACAGTAAATTGCCAGATTAATAAAAAAAACCCACACGGGTCTGGAGATGACAATAAACACGTCTCTCTGGTCATTAAGGCACAAAAACCATTTATAAGGTGACGAGAATTTATTCTCTGGAATTATGATCTATACACACTCCCCTGTGGACACCGGAATATATCACTATAAATATGTGCATGCTTATTAGGATTTATTGGGTACCTAATACGGCCCAATAAATTTCCAAACCCTTCCCCGTACAAAGGACGTTATGGCGAAATTTTTCGAAAATTTAGGGTGTTGGCCAAATTTTTTCAAGAATTTGAAAATTCTTAGAAACTGAAAAGTTGAAGAATGGAAGCCAGATTGAAAGTAGAGTTGGTTAATCAAACCACTTTCGACTTTGTTCCTTTTCGGGGACGAAAAGTTTTAAGTGGGGGAGATTGTAATAACCCGGAAAATCTGAACCAGTTTAAAAATTTTAAATTGGCTATTTTTAGTGAATTTTAAATATTTAAAATAAATATTTTAAATAGCAACGACGGAAAGTATGTTTGAATCGACGTTTGAAAATAAATATAATTATTTTGAATTATAAACAAAGCCTAAAATGGCGCGGTAGTTTCAAAAATTGAATTCAAACTTTAATTGACTGTAACGGGTGCAAAATAAAACGGATTTTAGTGAAACCAAAAATATTTAAATCTGTTAGTGAATATCTTGCTAACGAATCTGAAAAATCGAAGTTTCATAGCGGGAGTCAAAAGTTATGGCCAAATGAATTTTCAGAAAGGTCGCTATAGAATTTATAAAGCCCGTGAAAATAGACATTTTGCAAACGACCTCGGAATTCGACAAAACCACTTTTGTTGGATCCGGGATGTGAAGTTATTGCTAAGTTTCAAATTTCATAAGTTTTGAAGCTAGTATGTGAGCGTAGCGAAGAAAAATGTGTTTTGGTCAATTATAGTTAAATTGGATCGACCAGAAAATGGCCATTTTTCAAACGATCTCAGAATTCGACGAAACTAGTTTTGTTGGGACCGATTCATCAAAACATAGCTAGATTTATTTTTCGGAAAATTTTAGAATCAGTATGTGGCCCCGGCAAATTGAAATGTACGTTCAAATTAAATATTGAATGTGTTATATTTTAATTTGAAGGAAAACTGACTGAAACAGTCGAATGGGCCTACGAAACATATCCCATTGTGTTCGGAATGGGGGTATTTAGCTAGGGACGACAGTCGTTGGGTTTGGATTGGAATTCGTATGTGACAAGGGGTATTTTCGGATTTTAAGTAAATTAAAAATTAAAATAAAAAGGGTCGGCCAAAGAAATTCTTTCTTCCACTTCTGCGTTGACCAATTTTTCCCGTTACCCCCTCTATCGAACGGCGGAACTTCTTTCTCCCCTTCTCTCTTCAAAATCTCAGAAGTCACTCAATAAAATCGCTCGATCCAGTGGAAGATTTTATAGATCTCTCCTCTAGCTTCCAATCCATGTTTGTTTCGCCCCTTCTAGTTGAGTGAATCGGCTGCATCGTCCTCCTGAAGTCGATAACTTCAACGCATCGGAGCTCCTCCAGCAGGCCATCGATCTCGACTGGGTTACCAGCGCCAGGGGCATCGTGCGAAGCTCTTCGACGTCCTATACTCTGATCGGCTTCACGAACAACGGGTTAGAGATTAAATCAAGACCTAGGATTGAATAGAAAAGGAACCATCGTCCTTTTACGGAGGTATATATTTCAAATAGTTTACAACATATAAAAGCGTTGCATACTTGTTTAATCAAATAAAAATGATATCTTTTTCGTTTGTGGTCGAAATCCAGTGAAACAAGAGACGCTGGGACCGTGAGGACGTCTTCTACATTCTAGAAGAGACCGCATATTTTTCCGAGCCTTCTGCTATTTTTGGTGGAGTGGAACCCAAAGTGAGATTTCTAATTTATAAACGATATAGAAAACAACGATGTATAAATTATATAGTCGATGTATGAGTTATATAAGCGTTGTACACCACATGTATAAGCGTTGTATAAGTTGTATGTTCGATGTATAAGTTATATATGCGTTGTAAAAATGATATATGCGTTGAAATTAATTGAAATGATATTGATGTGAATTGAAATATATTTCTATACATATATATATATATATATATATACACTCCCCTCATACATAGATCATGGACGATATTTATTGGTTGTGATATTGTTTGGATTATTTGGT
Source organism: Allium sativum (assembly GCA_030737875.1). NCBI lineage: Eukaryota > Viridiplantae > Streptophyta > Magnoliopsida > Asparagales > Amaryllidaceae > Allium > Allium sativum. The sequence continues at coordinate 579,022,916 of CM060909.1, read as the reverse complement.
TGATATGAAATTTGGTGAATAATGCGAATGGTTGATAAAATTGTTTGTGGTTGAGAACGATTGATTGTGGTTGAAAAATACCCATCTGTGGTTGAAAACAAAATTAGAATAGATTGTGGAAATGAATGAAAACATGCTCGCCTGCATGCGAATTAGATGCATGAAATCCCCATTGTCAAAAACCGCAAGGTTTTAAGGTAGAGCGAGGAGCCGTACATCGATACGGTCCCGGTTTTAACTACCCTACCGTTATGCTGCCGAAATTTTCTATAATATTCGTGTGTTAGAATTATTTTCATGTGTTGAAACGATATTCATGTGTTGAATAGAAATTCATGTGTTGAATAGAAATTCATGTGTTGAACGACATTCATGTTTTGAAATAAATTGTTTTATAATAAAAATCATATTTTTATCATCTATATGAACTATATAAAATAGTCGTGTTTTAAATAAATTGTTTTATAATAAAAATCATATTTTTATCATCTATATGAACTATATAAAATAGTCGTGTTTTGAAATAAATTGTTTTATAATAAAAATCATATTTTGATCATCTATATGAACTATATAAAATAGTTGTGTTATGAAATAAATTGTTTTACAATAAAAATCACATTTATTAAATGTATACGAACTATAGAGAACATTCATGTGTTAGATAAAAATTCATTCGTTGAATAGAAATTCATGTGTTGAATGGTACTCGTGTTTTAAATAAATTGCTTTAACAATATAAATCACAATTTTATTATATATAAGAACTATAGAGAACATTCATGTGTTGAATAGAAATTCATTCGTTGAATAGAAATTCATGTGTTGAATGGTACTCGTGTTTTAAATAAATCGTTTTACAATAAAAAATCACATTTTTATTATATATATGAATTGTTAAAAATAGTGAAGTGTTGAAATAAATGTTTGTTGGATAAAAAAACATCATTTTTTATCAAATGTATGAAATGGATAACGTTTTGAATTCAAAGAGGATTATATATATATATATGTATATAATTAAAATGATTTGAATAACGATGCTGCAGTTCGTGTTTTGAAACCGTGATTTCAAACGATTAGTACGGGTGATCCGACCGTCGGGTTTTCCCGAAACCACAACCGTTGGGTTCGCCTTGGAAATATCTTTCCAACGGCACCAACTTTGTAAAGATCCAACTGTTGGATTGTCTGGAATGTTTAATTCAAATCTGAAGAAAAACAATGCCAGAATCGATTATATTTATATTTAATATAAATATAATTAAATTTAATCGAATAACGACGCTGTAGTTCGTATTTTGAAATCGTAACTTCAAACGATTAGTGCGGGAGATCCGACCGTCGGATTTTCCTGAAATGGAACCGTTGGGTTCGTTTTGAAAAGATCTTTCTAATGATATAAAATTTGTGAGGATCCAACGGTTAAATTTTCAGATATGTGTAAATCAAATCTGGAGAAAAACAGCGCCACAGTCGCGTTATGGCCTGAAGCATCGTTTGAATGAATTAGCTATTTTTAAATAAATAAAAATAGCGATAAATCGTGATAAAATATTATAAACGATATGGAATGGAAATAAACTGAATTTGCTTGGTTTATGTGATATTTGATGGTTGAATGTATTTGGCGTGAAAATTACACTAAAGAATAAAATTAGTGATATCGAATAATTTAACCATTGAAATGAATTGATTTGAAATTCTAAATATACATGAATTATTTGAAAAGGCCGAGTTAATTCTCATTTCAAATAATTGATCAACGATCGAAAGTCGAAGATATGAAGACGATGCAAGACCGATGATCTTCACGTCGAATGGAGGGGTGCTACTGATGCTCATGATAGGAGTATCTACCTAGAAGGGGTTGAAGTAGTAGCCGTCCGGACGTACATGTTGATTGTACGGATATGCGAGGAATAAAGATCCTCCGGTTTCGTTCAGACCCAGAACGGACTTGTAAATGGACTGTGTGTCTGACATTGGATTTCATTCTGTGTGATTGATAGACGTCAGTTGCATGGCGTGAATTGCCTGTATGGCATGCTGAGATGCAATGATCAAAGCTTTTGTTGAAAAGCAGAGCTTTGTGGTGGATGATCAAAGCACTGCCTGTGTGGCATAGCTTTGTGTATAACGTAAATTTGTGAGCCTCACACCCCGGTATGGACCAGAAACGGGAGAGGACTTCAGGGAGGACATGCGTTTCTTTCAAGCTAGAGGTGGTGCCAGTGCTTAAACTGGCTGACATTTATATTATTTTCACCTGTGTGGTTGTTGCTGTTGCGAGGCGTCTCGGATATAACGGTGACTATGTGAAGCCGATGGAGTCATTTGTTGGCTCATTTGCGCCCCAAAGGGCGGGGAAACGCAATGTTCAGGCATTTTAATCCATATCGGTGGACCAGCCCTGACGATCCAAGGCTTGTCTGCGCGCTCGCCTGAGACATGGTAGGCTAGATTGTCTCGAATTTGGAGAGGACGATCCCTGGCCTCGGTTCATGACGGAAATCCAATTTCCAAATACGACATCGTGCGGTTTTGATTGTATACCTATATATGGCGACATAGTGGTATGGGGCACTTATGCCATCTTTGATTGATATTTATGATTGTATCTAAAATTAGAAACTAACTAGAAACAAGCTAGGACGGATGGTTTCCTGGGTATTGGTCTGATGTTGGTTTCGGCCTTCGGGGTTAATACTTGGGGAATCGTTGTCTTACTAATTTACGATTGGAGTCTGATTAAGAATTAAACGATAAAATTTACATTTCAAATGATTTGTTTTCCTCGTATCAAGCATATTTGGCCATTATAAGGTAAAGCTCTATCCTCCTGTTTGTGTTGCATTGTGTGATAGGAACTGAGTCTTATAGTGGTTTCATTTTTATAAAAAGCATTGCGATGTTTAAAAGATTTATTTGTTTTAAAGCACTGGCAATCCAATGGAGTAAACCCGTTCCGCGAAAGTGGCGTGGTCCTGTGATTAGCCATATTTGAAAATGTGTTAAGTAGATTTCTCATACCAGTTCCATGACTGACTCGTAGTTTTTTTCACTTGCAAACTCGGGTACCCCTTTTCTACACGAGCAGCCTTGTATTCAGGTTTTAGCAGGCTCTTTCTGGATAGCTGGAGCTGAAGATGGATTCTATCATTTATCTCTTTTTATGTTGTTCAGCCCCTGTTGTACATATTATGTTTTCTTTTCCGCTGTAGACATTTTATGTATAGCTGAACTGTATTTTGTACTAAGTATGATCCTATATTCTGTGTAACTCTGATGATTATATTTATCCAGTGTATTCTATTGTACATTATCTGGTGTATTTAATTATTTCTGTTCTTCTGTTATCTGTTTATGTGTTATATTCCAAAGATTACCCTTGCACCGTCCTATCGGGGTTTAGGGTCATCACACAACCCCTACCATGACAATTTCAAAGTTACAACTCTATTATATGCTAGGAATACATTCTAATTGGCAAGTTGTGTGTTAAATGATATTAAACAGAGTTAAAATTGTAAATATGAGATACTCAAGACAAAATTAACCATTAATTCATATCAAGATTTTATATCAAATACAAAATCCTAATATACAAAAATATTTTCTAGATTTAAATGAGTAATTCCCATTTAACTGTTTTAATCAAAATTAAATCAGTGTTTTCGACACTGTATAATATCGCAAGTATACACAATTCATTTCATCTATGTGTCAATTATAAGTCATTTCAACCTGAAACAATTTCACCTTTTGAAATGGATTTTATTTATAATCTGTAGTCACGATTCATAATCAACAGTCAGGATTCATAATCAAATCGATTTCACAAAACTAATTGATATAAAATCGATTCTAGGGTTCAAAATACCAAAATTCTGCAAACCCTAGCTCTGATACCACTGTAAGGTTTTAATATGATCTAATCAATGTGTTATTCGAACAAATTAAAACCTATAATAATGAGATATATGCGGAATTCAAGTAAATCGAATGTCATACCTGATGCTGCTACCAATTTTATCCTAATCGATCGGAATTTAGAACTAGTTGTTTGAATCTTAGCCCTTCAAGTGTCGAGCCTCTATCTGTATCCACGAGAGCGTCTTCTCCTTCAATCGAATTGAGAGAAAAAGAAATTGGTGCTAGCCGCCATTATTCTGGAATTTTGGAGAAACGTTCGGTGGTTTTATTTTACATCTGATCTAAAAAAAATGTTAGGGTTAGCCACCACCCTTTTAAAGGGAAATTGTATATACCGTAGGTTAAAATAATGTGCCCCTTTTATAAAATGGAATTCAACCATAAATTAGGAACCACACCAAAACTCATTCCAACTTCAAACAAAATATCAACGTACTGATATTTTATTGTCCAAAATAATTCCTCTTTTATAACGTTCTATTGTGTGACCCCATAGGTTATTACAACATTGGCAATGATTTTAAATCATATTTTAAATCATAAACAGTGATTGGCATCTAGCAATACGTCGCTGCAACCCAAGTTGTAATAAGATCAACGATTCGATACAACCTGTTATGTGACCAATGTCTCAATGTTATATAATCCTTTTAACCAATATATCCAGAATTAAACTGGAGGCATGGATCGTATCATCCTCGTTATAATTTAATCCGTTTTCTTGATCGATGAGTAGACTATTTTAAAACAAATCAGTATTTGAGCACGGTTATGCATTTCACAGTCTCACTCAATCAAGAGGCCCATGGATATCACTACGAACATATCGTAGGGTTAAATTCCATCTAGATCATTCATAATTTCCATTCGACTTGAGATGTATCCAATAATCACCGTTATCGTTACTCTGTTACAAATAACTTTAGATGATATCAAAACACAAATGTCCTCGAATAAAATTATAATGATTTCAGGTCTGAGGACCATTACATCACTGTCACTATGAGAATAACTTATGACACTGTTAATTATATTCCATGGAGTTATCTCACGGTGGGTCATCCCAATACGATATTCTCCAATAAGTATTTATGTTTTGACATTAATATCATGTATATTAATGATCAATGAGATGTGGTCATCAGTCAATCAACATACTAGCCTTAACGCTTTATTATTGTCCTATATTAACAACAAAACTCGACTAGGGGCATTTAAGAATTATAATACTTATCACATTATACAATCTCAAGTTCAGTCTTACTCGAACTATATAATTCTGTATTATTATTCTAAGGACTTCTATTATATTATTATTTATATTACGCAAAAAATACAATATAATAGAATAATACTTTATTCCAAATAAAATAATAACATCAACAGTGCTATCTATCTCATTAAATGAATTGCCTCTAGGGCACAAACTCTAACAGTAGATTCCAACCACGACGGAACCACAACTTATCTCTGGGAGCTCACCAAAGATTATTAGCGGGTTCTTCCATTTTATGAAGATCTATGATGTTCATTGCTCCATCTTGATCATCTTCTGATATCTTCATGTATTTGTTGGTCGGAATGGTATTCGAATATAAATTTGATCCCAGTCTTTCCGTACCAACAATCAAATTGGACAGATTTGATAGTCGGTTATTTAACTATCAAAATAAACAGTGATTCAATCATGATAATCCAATGAGTTCACTGGTTCAGTATTCAGCACCACTTAGCCTTTTAATTAAAACGACTCTTAAATATTTCAATATTATAAATATAGCTTCGCTTCTTATTTAACATAAGATTATTCTTAAACAAATTCATTTTATTATTTAGGAAAATCCTATATCATATCCAGCCTTCGATTTCTACTTTCAAATCATTAGCTATGATATTATTTAATATTGGGAAAAATCAGTTCTACTTATTTATTCGTAAAAATAAAGTTACAAAATATCTTTTATTCATTACTTGAAACAAAATCCATGCTTATTCTTATATAACAAAACTCAATTTTTACATGTCCTTCTCACTCGAAAATGTCGTTATAACTTCCCGCAATTTCTTTTTACCTCCCTTTTTCTTTGGAATCCCTATATATATATTCTAAGTTTCACCAAAAATGTTGCGTTATTATTTTGCTAACGAAATAATAAATTCCACTAACCTCCATTACCTTTACAACTAGTATCATTCTCAAATAATCCTGGAGTCCTTCACGTTGGGGTATTTTATTAATTACCTCTCAGACCTTGATCAACAACGTTCATATCTTAAGATTGATACAAGTTGTAATTCAAAACCCGATACTTCATTTCAATACCAATAAAAATTCCATTTCACTATTTTATTCAAAATATTGTTTCATAAAACCTTCTTACGCTTTGAAAATCTCTTTTTCGGATATGCCTATTCTTTATTAATTCAATAATTAAGTAACTTCTTTATAAACATCACTTTTAACTCGACCTCTTTAACCAAGCTCATTTAGTTCGCATTTGGTTAACAAATCTTACGACCCATTTCTTTCACCAACTTCACTTTTACCAATCCCCATTCAAATCCATTCAGTCATTTCCCGCTTTGAAACTCTTATTTCAACTTCCCCCCTTACTAAATCCCATTATTTAGTAATGACGCTTTAACACTTTAAACCTCATTAATATAACTTGGTTTGTTGTAAACCTTTTATCTCAATCTCCCTTTTCTTAATTCAAATATTTAGGTAACACTCGATTTAAGCTATAGTATTCGCTTAAAAACTTCATTTACAACTTGGTTATGAAACTCAATTTTAAAATAAACACTTGCTCATAAACTCTTTTCACCATTCAGTTGGATTTCATTTCTCTTAGATTACTTTTTAAATGAATTCCCATCAAAAGTAATTCTCTAAATTATTATTAATTACAATAATAATTTATCTCAATCATTAACTACTTCTGTAGTTAATTTCTTTATTATCTAAAATAATAGCATATCCCTTTTTAAAAAATCATATTAAAACAATATTCATTAAAAATATTTTATTTAAAATACACTAACTTAATCATCATCCCTAATTTAAAACGGTCGATTTATTTACTTAAATCACGGTCATCTTATTAACCAATTCCAATTCGTTCTCACTTTAAATTAGTTAATAATTAATTTAAATAATTTCATTTAATTGTTTCATAACAAAACAATTATCCAAATTTAACCGTTAGGTTAATTTCCTTATTCTCACATTTACAAATCTGATTAACATCAGAATTGACTTTATAAAATCAATTAATTATAAAAATAAATATTCATTACCTTTTTAAAATGTTTTATTAAAAATATATATATATTTCAAAATCTATCTTTAGTTATAAAATAAAATTTTGTAACTTCAGTTTTATCAACTTACCTGACGGTAAATCGATATAAATAAAACGATTTACTTTTAGGCCATTTTCTGCCGATTACTCAACCAATACTGTCCATTGGTTAAAACCAAACGCAGGTTGAATTTCCAATCAATGATCAATACTCAAATCAATCACCCAACATGACAGTTCATATGATATTATGAAAATGAATAATATATTTAAGGAATCCGGTTGGATCCCTCCAACCTGTTCTTCCCTATATATAAATGGTTATCTCCAAACAGATCTTTCAATTTCATTTAAATGATAATAATAAATAACGACCATTTAACAGCAACCAATTCGCAAGCAGTTCAAATAATTCAAACAATTTAAACACGTTTATTTTATAAACGTGACCAACAAGGTACGTTACCTTTATTGGAACCAATCGTTAGAATAACGATTTGGTATTTCACTGAAATTAAATGACGGTTTAATTTCATCAGTTAAATCAGTAAATAAATATATAATTAGCAAACAGACAACCATTGGCTAGCAGGGCACACAAAATCAAAACCCAATTTATATAAAATATAAATGGGTAAAACTGAGTGAGTTTAACTCACCTTGGGTTTTTCCATCTACAGTCAAAAGGTTCGTTTTACAATCCTCTGTCTGTGTTCAACTTCGTCCGCTTGTTGGTATGGTTCTAACGTTCTTTGTTACATCCAATCATGTTGCTGTATGGCAACGGTGTAAATTTTAATACGTTATCCACTTATTTAAAGTATATAACATTAGGCAATTTATAACTTTATTTAGCATATTAAAACGACTGAGCATATTACAATCACAATCACAGTTAGGCGCGTTATATACAGATTAAGGCACACTCACATACTTCTCCAGGCGTAAGTTGTACATAAAATAACCGAATATATAACTTATTATCTAACCTTAAATTACGTTAAAGTAGGTACCAACATGAATACTAAGTATTTATTTAAATGGTTAGACAAGTCTACTCTATTATATCAATATTAATAACCTAAGTCTATTTTATCATTAGGCAATGTTCACCAATATTTATATTTAACATTACAGTGGTTAACGGTATAATCCCACTGAGTGATAAACATTAAAGTTCTCATGGTATAAACACTACAGTGATGTTAAAATTTGATCCACTGTATAAATTAATATTATTGTTAGATAAGGCATTGATTATATAACTAGTTAGGCATGAAAACGTTTGATTAGGCAAGTATAACCGATCCTTCTCACCTGTTGTTGAAACCGTGAACCATCATGTTCATTACGCCCTACAACGCACGTTCGGCCCTTTTTCTTTTTATTCTTTGTTTTTATCATGATCGAACTAACCACACGCGCCACACTGCTTCCTCCATCACTCCTCTCCTTGCACCCGCCACTGGACCTCCATTCAAGGCCACCAACGCCTTTCACATCAACAAGTCCCCATGTCCATACTCCTGCACTAATTTCCCCCCCTCAACAACTCAAGATGCTGCTGCCGTGTATCGACTCAGCTTAACCTTCTAAACTTTATGGAACCACCCCCTCCGACTTCTTACTTCGTCGAGCGTCATCATTCACCACACGCTGTTGCTTGTTTTCATGAAAAAGTTTTTGTTTCGAAAATACAAAGGGTGTAATTTGGTTTCCATTTTGGCAGAGAGGAGGTTTATTTATATATGTGAAGGGTGTTCTTGCAGAATGGACGCTACAGATCATTAGAGAAAGGGAAGCTCAAGTTTTTCCTTGTTGGAGAATGCACGAGTTATGCTGCTATATATATATATATATATATATATATATATATATATATATATATATATATATAGTGATGGGGAGTCGATAAGAAGGAGGTCTCTTTTGAAAATACAAGGCATGATGTGTAACACCCCGTAATTTGAACATAAAAAATCACAAATTAAAGTATACTTAATTTAAGTGAAATGGGTTGCACAGAGAAATATATATATATTGATATATATATAATTGAAAATTAAATAAATAAATATGCAAAAATGTTCAAAACAGCGAATTGGGAGAGGGGAATAACCGAACCGGCCAATTTTTGAGGTCGACCCGAGCTCGCTGGGTAGACTAGGGGTTAATCCAGGATGTTTGGCTGTCAACCCATGGGTCGATTCGCTCAAATGCAGATTTTGCATTTCAGTGGTTCTCATGGTTTAACTTTAATCTAAAGGCCCTAGTTGGTTCCTACACTTGACTTCTTTCCCAAGACATGCTTTGATGGCTAGGATCTAAACTAAGGTTTATCCTATGGCTAAAACTATCCTAGTCTTCTATAAAAAGACCCCAAACCTAAATCTAAATGCTCATTATTCAATCCTATAGCTAAACTATGCCAAAATGTTCTCTCATGGCCTCCACCCTCATCCTCTTGTCATAATCTCCATCTCTAATCATATGAGAGAGTTTCTAAAGAAGTATAGGAGTTCCTAAGCTTGCTTAAGTGTTTCTAAGTTTGATTCAAGGCATTTCTTCATCAAAGCTAGGATCTTTATTATTGATTTGGCTCAAGGGTTTTCATTTGGAGCATTCTTATTTGGAGTTTTTGAGTTGATAGCTTAGTGGCTTCGTCTCAATCTTTTAATATATACATAAGAAGGCTAATCAACAAGTTGTGAGTTTTCTATAGCCTTAATGACCAATTATTGAAATGATTATGATAGGATATAATGAGGTTATGGCTATGAATGTGGATCAATGCAAGTTATGCAAGTTGTATGCTATGTGTTAATGATGTTATGCATGTTATGTGCTATGTGTTAATGATGTTATGCATGTCATGCAAGTTATATGCTATGTGTTTGTGATATTATGCAAGTTATGCAAGTAATATGCTACATGTTTGAGATGCTATGCAAGTTATGCAAACCATATGTTACATGTTCATGATGTTATGCAAGTCGCAAGTTACATGTTCATGATGTTATGCAAGTTATGCAAGCTATATGCTATATGATCATGATGTTATGCAAGTTATGCAAGTGTTCATGATGCTAGTTGCTATGATAAACATTGATCCACTATGACACCATGATTATGCAAGTTGGGTGTATGATGATATGCAAGTTCATGTATGATACATATGCAAGTTTGGTGTATGATAATATGCAAGTTCACATATGACATGTTATGCAAGTATGATGTTTGATTATATGCAAGTGACATGTGCAAGTTTACACCTTAGTATGATATGCATACATATGCAAGTTAACCCCTTTACATGTCATACATACATATGCAAGTTTACCCCTTTGTATGACATAAGAAACTTATGCAAGTTAACCTCCTTATGACATATGTGATTCATGCAAGTTTGGGTTAATTATCTATGCTAGTTGGGTTTGATGCTATATGCATGTTGACACCTTTAAACCCATGTTGATGCTAATGTTATGCAAGTTGAACCCATTACATTTATGATGAATCTTCCCTTTTATGTCATGTTAGCGAATTACGTGGGGAACGATGGGGTTAATAAACATGTTAATGAAATGGTGTGAAGTTGGTATGATTATGCATACCATAAAGTGATGGACATAATTGAGTCAATTATGTACATCGTTAAAATTGGAATTAATTAGGGAAAATTAATTCGGGGGTGATTAATTAGGTGTAAATAATCGACTAAGACATGAGGTTGGACCCTTTTGTAGCATAAGACTGCCCGGAACCGACCGGCAAATCCAGCGGCTACAAATGATTGGCTCAATGTGAGAGGTCTTAGGCACAAACTAAATACGTGACAAGTGTATAGACACGAGGTTAGACTCGGTTATGGCGTAAGGCTGCCCGGACCCAACCGGCAAATCCAGCTGCCACAAAAGATGGTCTAATGTGAGAGGTCTTTACAACGGTTACGTTTTTAATCAATTAAGAAACACTTAACCAGATAAGCATGTAGTGGGCATGAGGGGTTAAGTGGGTGCCTTGGGTGGCATGTGGAAATCAAGTAAGTGCCTTGGGTGGCATGAGGAAATCTAGTGGGTTGCCCTAGGTGGCAATAGAAAATACGATTAGAATACTTAACCAAAGTGGAACATGTAATTAAACATGATTAAAGGGTTAAGTAAGTGCCTTGGGTGGCATGGGAAAATCTAGTGGTTGCCTTAGGTGGCAATAGAAGATAAGATTAGAATACTTAACCAAAGGGGAACATGTAACTAAACATGATTAAAGGGTTAAGTGGGTGCCTTGGGTGGCATGTAGAAATCTAGTGGGTGCCTTGAGTGGCAATTGAAATATGATTAGATGACTTAACCAAACCTTAACATGTAGGCGGGCATGATTATGAAAAAGGGGTTAAGTGGGATGCACTAGATTAAATGACAAGCTTAAGTAGTAGCTTGTGGGGGCCTTAAGTGGCAATTAAAATATGATTAAATGACAAGCTTAAGTAGTAGCTTGTGGGGCCTTAAGTGGCAATTAAAATATGATTAAATGACAAGCTTAAGTAGTAGCTTGTGGGGCCTTAAGTGGCAATTGAAATATGATTAAATGACAAGCTTAAGTAGTAGCTTGTGGGGCCTTGAATGGCAATTAAAATATGATTAGATGACTTAACCAAACCTTAACATGTAAGTGGGCATGATAATGAAAAGGGGTTAAGTGGGATGCGCTAGATAAAATGACAAGCTTAAGTAGTAGCTTGTGGGGGGCCCGTTTCAACCAGTAACCCATATGTATCTTATTGGGCTCGACCCATGTCGAGGACGGGACACGCGTACTGGGCTTGACTGTAAGAGGCCAAAACGGGGTAGCGGTGGCAACGCGAGTCCAACGGGTTTCATATGCGTGTGTGGACCCGGGCTGGTAGGTAAGACGTTGTTGCATCGTGTAGATATAAGCCGTGCACCATTGATATTATCGGGTTGCCACTTTGGGGAGTGATACACCCCATTGTGGGGCCAGCACGGGTATCTACGTTAGGGAGCCGATCGCTTGGGAAGTAGTTGGTACACCTAGTGGAGATAGGGGCAGACGGCACCTATGTAGTCAGCTAGGGGTACAAGAAACTACTGGGGAAAAAATTACTAAGTACACTTAGTGGGATCAACCTTTATGTAGGAATTACCCTTGGGTGGGTAGAACTGGTGTGGTGCAGTGTAGGAATTACCCTTGGGTGGGTAGACCTGGGGTGGTGCAATACAGTATTTATCCTTGGGTGGATAGGCGCGTCTTTACCGTTATCTTAGTTTATCCTTAGTCTAGTTGGCTACTTAGTGTAGTCATTTATCCCCAGTCGTACCGTAACAGGTTTATATCATACCCTAATTACTTTAATGATTGTATTGTTAAGGTTATAGGGCTCACTCAGACTTATGTCTGACCCCGTTGTTTTTATCTTTTTCCCCAACCCTCAGGTTCTCAGAGTGGGCCTAGCACTAGTGGGCTTTGATCAGATTTCTTTATCTATCTTTTGGAGCTTGGACTCTTGAAGAAAAGCTTGGTTACCTTTTCTATTATGGCTATTAGTATGTAGTGGGATTATGTACTTATGTTTTAACGAGATGGATATTTTGTACTTGACTCTTGTGGGTTTTTGAGATGTAACCAAACATGTTTACCTTCTGCTGCAATGAAATGATGTTTTAAATTTCAAGTATTACTTATATCTGTCTTGTTGTAATTTTTCAGTTCAATATTCACTTAAATACTTCACCGAAGCTAAGGCATTCCCTTTGTGAGTGACCTTAGCGGGTGTGGGGTGTTACACGTGGTATCTGAGCTTAAGGTTACCAGAACAGATAAAACTTTTAGAAAACTATTTTTCTAAAAACATTTTTGGAAGAAGTATTTTCAAAAACATGTCTTTCAAGAGAAAAGTTTTTGAAAGAAAAGCATAATCCCCAATAGCCATATCTTTATCCTTCGGATTCTCCGTTTTGAATCTCTTCCTCTTTCTCTTTTTGAATTTCCCCTCCGCGTATAGATGTCTTTCTAAGATAAGTAAGGACTTCCGTATGAAGAACGGAAGAACCACTTCAAGGGACTAAGACGTTTGCCAGGCTAAGAAGTTAGTCCAAGGAGGTGGAGGGCTTATAGGTACCGTTAAGATGGATGAGAGAGGAAGGTTCAAATAGCTATTAAGTAAATAAAGGACGAAACCTCATCGTGGTAAGAAGGCCACGAAAGGAGAATGTGAAGGGGAAGGCTAGTTGTTTTGGAGAAATGGGACACCTTGGGGTTGTCCAAAGAGGTAAGGACGAAGTACAGGATATTCTGGAGGGTAGATGTATTCCCTTACGACGGGTATACCTGATGGGGGTAGGACCGTCTAAGTTGAAATTTGGTTCTCTCGATCATCCTGTTCGAATTTTATTCGACTCGGGCACACCACATTCGTTTATCTCATCATCATTAGTTGAGTCACTGCACCTAGACACCAGTTTGGTAGATGATCTAGTGGTTGTTTCAAACCCAATTGGGAGGGCTCCACTTATTTGTCCATGATATGTTTGGGTTTGAAGATTTGCATACTTAGCGTTGAGATTAGAGGTGATGCTTTTGTTTGGGCTTCACGGGCTATGGGTTGATTTTGGGCATGGACTGGTTATCCAGTAATGGTGCCGTTCTTGATTGTGAAAGGAGAGTTGTTAGGCTTATGACCCGCTGGGGTAACACTCTCGAGATCTTTTGTAATCCCATAGATTCTGTTTTGCTAAGTTATTTTGAATCGCTTGACGCTTTGGTCGAGAGTTTGCGATCTGTTAGAGTGGTCCGGGAATACTCGGATGAGTTTGAGGAGGTGAAGGGCTAACCTCCGAAGCGGGAGATAGACCTCCGAATATATCTGGTAGACGATGCTAAACCAGTATCTTGGTCAGTGCACCGCATGGCTCCTCGTGAGAGGAGGGAATTCCATAAGCAAGTAGGGGAGTTGCTTGAGAATGGGGTTCATAAGACGAAGTGGATCGGAGTGGGGTGCTCCAGTAGTTCTTGCTACAAAGGCGGATGGGTCCCTCAGACTTTGTGTAGGCTATAGAGGACTCAACAAGCTCACAAAGAAGAATAGACACCCATTGCCAAGGATTGATGATCTTTTTGACCGGTTGGTTGGCGCCTCAGTGTTTCGCAGTGGGACTTGGCCAAGGAGTTTCATCAGTTGGGAGTGACTGAGGATAGTATAGAGAAGACCGCCTTTAGGACTCCGGCTGGTTTCTATTAGTGGCTTGTGATGCCATTTGGTTTGACGAACGCCCCCGCATACTTTGTTGATTTGATGAGTAGGGTGTTCAGGGAGTACCTAAACAACTTCGTAGTGGTCTTTGTGGATGACATTTTGGTCTTTTCTAAGAACAAAATAAGTTTTCGTATGTGCTTAATAGGATAAGCAAAGCCAGTTAATTGATCAACGGTGGTTCTGGAGTGAGACTGGCAAGGACATCCAGAGTTGGACAAGGGCTTAATTATTTAGCCGTTTTTACTAGTATCAATTCACGTAGGTCGTCTGAATTCGAAGGAGGTATCCCTTGGGTGTTTGTCTGATATTGGTTTAGGACTTTGGGGCTTGCACTTGGGGGATGTCGAGTTCGACTAGGATGGTCTGCGTGAGAGATGGATAGTTGTGACGATTTTGTATGGGAGAATATCCTGGTTTTCTCTAGAAGTGGAGAAAAGCATGCCCTACATTTTAGGGAAGTATTGGAGACTCTTCAAGCGCATAGTCTTGAGACAGAAAAAGTGGATGGAGTTCTTAGCATCCTATGATTTCGAGACAGCGTATATCCCTGGCAAGGGTAACATGGTGGCGGACGCCTTGAGCAGAAAAAGGTTGTCCTTGAGTCCATTGTTCATGGAACGACGAAGCTGGGAATTTATCTCGATGTTTGATTTCAGACCTTCCTTTAACTTTATACCCGGTTTGCTAGCATCCTTGGAGGTCAGACCTACTCTTTTGAGATGGATTGGCGAGGCACAGCGGGACGACCCACAATTGGTTGAGTTAGTAGAAAGGCTCATAAGGGGGAGTCGTCCAGCTATTTGAGTAGGTACACCCTAGACGATAGGGGGTGCTTGCGTAGAGACGGTAGACTTTGTGTACCGCAAGACGAGGGTTTAAGGAAGACTATTCTTGATGATGCGCATCGTTCTAGGATGACCATTCATCCCGGTGGGGACAAGATGTACCAAGACATAAAGCGAGTTTTCTTTTGGGCCGGTATGAAGAAAGATGTGGCTGAGTATGTCGCTAGATGCTTGGTGTGCCAACAGGTGAAAGCGGAGCAAAAGAAACCGGTGAGTTGCTTCACCCATTGGAAGTTCCGCAATGGAAGTGGGATAGCGTCTCGATGGATTTTATTGAAGGGTTACCAAGATCGAGGAAGGGTTATACGGGAATTTGGGTTATGGTAGATAGACTTACTAAGAGCGCCCATTTTATACCCGTGAAGAGCAAGGGGACTGTTCCATGGTTAGCTTCAGTTTATCTTCAAGAGATAGTTCAGTTGCATAGGGAACAGGACGTATTCCATGTGTCACATTTGAGGAAGTGCCTACATGAGACCGCAGAGGTGGTAGAGCCGAGCTTGCTTAAAGAAGTGGAAGTAGAGTGTGATGCGATTATTTGACGAGCTCCTACCCGCATCCTTGGGTCAGAGATTAGGAAATTGGGAAACAGAGAGGTTCGACTAGTCAAAGTGCCAAGGGGAGAAGATGTGAGTAATGCTACTTGGGAGACAGAAGCGAAGATGCGTTCATTATACCCATTCCTTTTTGAGGGTATGTCCTTTGACTTCTCCTTTATCGTTGTCTAGTACTTATCTTATCTTTAGTATGTCCTCTCATTAGTACCTTTGACCTTTAGATAGGGTAAAACCTATGGTTGAAACATGTGTTTGAGACATGTTATGTTTGATGGATGCGTGTGGATGCAAGTGTTTGCTAGTGGTTGCTCGTGGATGCATATACACACACTCTAGGCACTAGATCGGCTCAATCACTTCATATTGCATATTGCATAAAATTGTGTGTAGGTAGCTATATTTATGGATGTATAATGGTTGTGTTATCAGATGGATGATGCAATTTGGTGTATGGTTGTGCACACATGTAGAAATAGTATGTGTCGATAGGGTTCTTCCGCATACATATTGGATGCATGGCACTATCATGGTTTGCATTAAGGAGGTCAACTGAATCAGTAGACCGCCTGATTTAGCATTAGTATACGGGCATATACACACACTTTTTGCATATGTTCATACGTCATTAGAAATTTTAAGGACAATGGACGCCAGTGTTTAATGGTTTAGTAGATGGTTGTTTGGTTGGTAGGATACGTTCTTCTTGACTTAGAGATTTCGGGGACGAAATCCTTTAAGGAGGGGAGAATGTAAAACCCCGTAATTTGAACATAAAAATTCATAAATTAAAGTATACTTAATTTAAGTGAAATGGGTTGCACAGAGAAATATATATATATATATTGATATGTATATATATATAATTGAAAATTAAATAAATAAATATGCAAAAATCTTCAAAACAGCGAATTGGGAGAGGGGAATAACCGAACCGGCCGATTTATGAGGTCGACTAGGGGTTAATCCAGGGTGTTTGGATGTCAACCCGTGGGCCGATTCGCTCAAATGCAGATTTTGCATTTGAATGGTTCTCATGGTTCAGCTTTAATCTAAAGGCCCTAGATGGTTCCTATACTTGACTTCTTCCCCAAGACATGCTTTGATGGCTAGGATCTAAACTAAGGTTTATCATATGGCTAAAACTATCCTAGTCTTCTATAAAAAGACCCCTAACCTAAACCTAAATGCTCATTATTCAATCCTATAGCTAAACTATGCCAAAATGTTCTCTCATGGCCTCCACCCTCATCCTCTTGTCATAATCTCCATCTCGAATCATATGAGAGAGTTTCTAAAGAAGTATAGGAGTTCCTAAGCTTACTTAAGTGTTTCTAAGTTTGATTCAAGGCTTTTCTTCATCAAAGCTAGGATCTTTATTATTGATTTGGCTCAAGGGTTTTCATTTGGAGCATTCTTATTTGGAGTTTTTGAGTTGATAGCTTAGTGGCTTCGTCTCAATCTTTTAATATATTCATAAGAAGGCTAATCAACAAGTTGTGAGTTTTCTATAGCCTTAATGACCAATTATTGAAATGATTATGATAGGATATAATGAGGTTATGGCTATGAATGTGGATCAATGCAAGTTATGCAAGTTGTATGCTATGTGTTAATGATGTTATGCATGTAATGCATGTTATGTGTTATGTGTTAATGATGTTATGCATGTCATGCAAGTTATATGCTATGTGTTTGTGATATTATGCAAGTTATGCAAGTAATATGCTACATGTTTGAGATGCTATGCAAGTTATGCAAGCCATATGTTACATGTTCATGATGTTATGCAAGTTATGCAAGCTATATGCTATATGATCATGATGTTATGCAAGTTATGCAAGTGTTCATGATGCTAGTTGCTATGATAAACATTGATCCACTATGACACCATGATTATGCAAGTTGGGTGTATGATGATATGCAAGTTCATGTATGATACATATGCAAGTTTGGTGTATGATAATATGCAAGTTCACATATGACATGTTATGCAAGTATGATGTTTGATTATATGCAAGTGACATGTGCAAGTTTACACCTTAGTATGATATGCATACATATGCAAGTTAACCCCTTTACATGTCATACATACATATGCAAGTTTACCCCTTTGTATGACATAAGAAACTTATGCAAGTTAACCTCCTTATGACATATGTGATTCATGCAAGTTTGGGTTGATTATCTATGCTAGTTGGGTTTGATGCTATATGCATGTTGACACCTTTAAACCCATGTTGATGCTAATGTTATGCAAGTTGAACCCATTACATTTATGATGAATCTTCCCTTTTATGTCATGTTAGCGAATTACGTGGGGAACGATGGGGTTAATAAACATGTTAATGAAATGGTGTGAAGTTGGTATGATTATGCATACCACAATGTGATGGACATAATTTAGTCAATTATGTACATCGTTAAAATTGGAATTAATTAGGGAAAATTAATTCGGGGGTGATTAATTAGGTGTAATTAATCGACTAAGACACGAGGTTGGACCCTTTTGTAGCATAAGACTGCCCGGAACCGACCGGCAAATCCAGCGGCTACAAATGATTGGCCCAATGTGAGAGGTCTTAGGCACAAACTAAATACGTGACAAGTGTATAGACACGAGGTTAGACTCGGCTATGGCGTAAGGCTGCCCGTACCCAACCGGCAAATCCAGCTGCCATAAAAGATGGTCTAATGTGAGAGGTCTTTACAACGGTTACGTTTTTAATCAATTAAGAAACACTTAACCAGATAAGCATGTAGTGGGCATGAGGGGTTAAGTGGGTGCCTTGGGTGGCATGTGGAAATCAAGTAAGTGCCTTGGGTGGCATGAGGAAATCTAGTGGGTTGCCTTGGGTGGCAATAGAAAATACGATTAGAATACTTAACCAAAGTGGAACATGTAATTAAACATGGTTAAAGGGTTAAGTAAGTGCCTTGGGTGGCATGGGAAAATCTAGTGGTTGCCTTAGGTGGCAATAGAAGATAAGATTAGAATACTTAACCAAAGGGGAACATGTAACTAAACATGATTAAAGGGTTAAGTGGGTGCCTTAGGTGGCATGTAAAAATCTAGTGGGTGCCTTGAGTTGGAATTGAAATATGATTAGATGACTTAACCAAACCTTAACATGTAGGCGGGCATGATTATGAAAAGGGGTTAAGTGGGATGCACTAGATTAAATGACAAGCTTAAGTAGTAGCTTGTGGGGGCCTTAAGTGGCAATTAAAATATGATTAAATGACAAGCTTAAGTAGTAGCTTGTGGGGCCTTAAGTGGCAATTAAAATATGATTAAATGACAAGCTTAAGTAGTAGCTTGTGGGGCCTTAAGTGGCAATTGAAATATGATTAAATGACAAGCTTAAGTAGTTGCTTGTGGGGCCTTGAATGGCAATTAAAATATGATTAGATGACTTAACCAAACCTTAACATGTAAGTGGGCATGATAATGAAAAGGGGTTAAGTGGGATGCGCTAGATAAAATGACAAGCTTAAGTAGTAGCTTGTGGGGGGGCCCGTTTCAACCAGTAACCCATATGTGTCTTATTGGGCTCGACCCATGTCGAGGACGGGACACGCGTACTGGGCTTGACTGTAAGAGGCCAAAACGGGGTAGCGGTGGCAACGCGAGTCCAACGGGTTTCATATGCGTGTGTGGACCCGGGCTGGTAGGTAAGACGTTGTTGCATCGTGTAGATATAATCCGCGCACCATTGATATTATCGGGTTGCCACTTTGGGGAGTGATACACCCCACTGTGGGGCCAACACGGGTATCTACGTTAGGGAGCCGATCGCTTGGGAAGTAGTTGGTACACCTAGTGGAGATAGGGGCAGACGGCACCTATGTATTCAGCTAGGGGTACAAGAAACTACTGGGGAAAAAATTACTAAGTACACTTAGTGGGATCAACCTTTAAGTAGGAATTACCCTTGGGTGGGTAGAACTGGTGTGGTGCAGTGTAGGAATTACCCTTGGGTGGTAGATCTGGGGTGGTGCAATATAGTATTTATCCTTGGGTGGATAGGCGCGTCTTTACCGTTATCTTAGTTTATCCTTAGTCTAGTTGGCTACTTAGTGTAGTCATTTATCCCCAGTCGTACCGTACCAGGTTTATATCATACCCTAATTACTTTAATGATTGTATTGTTAAGGTTATAGGGCTCACTCAGACTTATGTCTGACCCCGTTGTTTTTATCTTTTTCCCCAACCCTCAGGTTCTCAGAGTGGGCCTAGCACTAGTGGGCTTTGATCAGATTTCTTTATCTATCTTTTGGAGCTTGGACTCTTGAAGAAAAGCTCGGTTACCTTTTCTATTATGGCTATTAGTATGTAGTGGGATTATGTACTTATGTTTTAACAAGATGGATATTTTGTACTTGACTCTTGTGGGTTTTTGAGATGTAACCAAACATGTTTACCTTCTGCTGCAATGAAATGATGTTTTAAATTTCAAGTATTACTTATATCTGTCTTGTTGTAATTTTTCAGTTCTATATTCACTTAAATACTCCACCGAAGCTAAGGCATTCCCTTTGTGAGTGACCTTAGCGGGTGTGGGGTGTTACAGAGCAGTAGCTCAGAGTATATGGGGTGGCAGAAAAGAAAGCTCAGGCGAGATAGGGGTTGAAAATGTCTGTGTTTTCATTTAAACGCGTATGATGGATTGATTTCTGATCATAGGGTAGGCTTAGCTTCAGTGTATTTTCCTTTCTGTGAAGAACATATGGGTTTGCAGATTGGCACAGGTATGATGGAACTTAAGGGAGAAAAGACGATGCTACGGAAGGGAATTGCATGTGTATTAGCTGTCTTTTTATGCAGATGTGTTGTGCGATGGAAAAAAACACTTGTAGCCGTGCACTGTATACTCTCTTTTTAGAGTAGCTGTCTTGAAAATACAAGACATAGCTGAAACGTAGGGGGTACTCACCTTCCTTGAGCATGAAGCATTTCAAGTTGGCATTTGGCTCGACTTTTATTGGGAAGCTCATGTCAGCTTTAACATGTAAAAGCCTGAACAACTTTCTTTCTGAATATATATATATATATATATATATATATATATAGGACCAATGTAAATGACGAGAATTCCTACATCTATTTTATGAGCCTTATTTTATAAAGAGTAGATGTTATTCATATGAATGTATATTTTTTTTCCTTGTTGCTTAAAAGAATGTCAATATCAAGAACTCCTAAATATTATTGTCAATAGAATTTGGTTACAAAAATTTAATAGTTATGTCTACAGGCTCCTAAATTGCTGCGTATGTTGTCCATTTCAAACCTTAGGTGATGCGTATTGATTTTTGGACATACAGCGGTGTGTATTTTAGCTAGGTGAGTAGCCTATTTTACTTATGAGTTAAGTTATATTTTATTCAAATTCTTATTTTAAGCTCGGTATCAAAATCCTTGCCGCTTACAACCGTTAACCAATATATTCTTGTCGCTATGCACAAATTCTAAATATAATGAAAATGATCACACTATTTATTTTGTTTTAACGTTCCGGTCCAAATGAAATTTATTTCGTTGAAGACTGACTCCGTTTGCACAACTATGTTATTCCAATTTATCGGTTCACCTTTAAATTTAACGCACTGATAAAATAACTCGGATTGGCTCCAAACTGTGAATCTAGCACTAATTAGATGTACGTATTCCAATAAATTTTTTTTCATCATAAACGGAGATCATTTGAAAACATTTTTAAGGTCTATAATATATCAAACAATTTCCCGTGTGCGAAGCACGGGCCTCATCATAAGGGAAGCAACGCATCGATTCAAACGTTTTATGTCTTTTGAATATTTAATTTCATCGTCAATTGTCGTTGAACGTTTTATATTCGTACCGATATACATGAAATTTCACATCATAAATTACGAAATATTAAGATGT
This sequence comes from Allium sativum, assembly GCA_030737875.1. Lineage (NCBI taxonomy): Eukaryota > Viridiplantae > Streptophyta > Magnoliopsida > Asparagales > Amaryllidaceae > Allium > Allium sativum. The sequence goes on along the minus strand of CM060909.1, from coordinate 579,001,092 downwards.
TTATGAGTTCGGATTATAATTGTATATAAATTATACATTCAAACGTTGTTTAATAAACGAATTATATATTATAAATCCATTTAAAATTCCAAATATCATATTTAAATAACAAATTAAATTAAATATTTGCCTGCCAAAAATACGGGTCGTTACATTCTTCCCCCCTCAAAATAATTTTGTCCCCGAAATTGCTGAGGTAAGAAAAATGCTACCAATCCCATTAATTTCCAAATCCAATTTATCTTAAATTAAAAATCAATTCAATATCGTAAATAAATACTTTCAAAAATATCGAAAATTTTCTAACACATTAAATTTTTGAAAAAATTCGGCAGAGTCTACCCTGTACAGAGTGACATCTGCGATATCGCAGGAACAAATAATATATACATCGATCCACACGGTCGGAAAACAAAAATCAAAACCCAAAATTTTATATTTTCGCATAGGCGTACCTTTTACAAGCGCTATTGAGCATATTTTCTCAATTTACGTGCAATCTACGCAACCAAACTCAATTTCGTAGCCTTCTGGCACCTGTACTCAACTCAATTCAACATGTTAATAATAATTACATGAAAATTTTAAAATGATACTTCATTAATCAACAAATATATCAACATCAAATCTAGAATCAAACATGAGTATCCATTTATTCCAAATACAAGGTTTAATCATTAATTCCCATTCATAAGCAGCTTCAAACCAGTTTAAATTATACCGGAATTTATTCTTTAGTTTATAACTCATTTTGCTCCATTAAATTGTTGATTATTCTCATTCAAACAAACCATCATCCAATAACGAACAATTCACAATCAATAACCAATACACAATCAAATCAACCATATCAGTTGAATCCAATATTAATATTTTACTTTGGTTTCACATATTTGAACATTAATCGATTTATAATTGATTGATTTTTGTTTGATCATCCTTCATTCAAATTCCAAATTCCAAATTTATTTAATTTCGATATCATTTTGAATTTAATTTTCACTTAACTAGGTTAAGTTCTTAATCAAATTTAAATTCTATTCAAATCAATCAAACACACTAATATCTCGATAATTTAACAAAATTGTTTCCTTTCTATACAAAAATATAATTTGGGTAAAATTGTTTCATTTACCCTCTTTACAAAACAATACTGCATCCATCTACTGGTCCAATGCTTCTCAACACTTGAACCGATCAACAAACACAATACAAAACTCTTGTATATGAAATTTACAAATACGCTCTCATATATATACACTCAATCTCGATCTAGGGTATTACTAACCCTATCTCTACAGAAGTATACAAAAACGCCAAGGTTATTACTAAACCAATAGCTATGATACCACTGTAACGACCAAAGGATTTTCGGCCCCGAAAATCGACATAAATACCTTTACCGTAACTCATGCCGACCTTCCAAACACCGAAAACACTGGAACGTTAATAGGAAGAAATTAGAGGGTGGGATAAGAAAGAAATATAAGAATAGAAGAAGAACCAACACAACACATAATCACAGAGTCTCACATTGCAGCGGAACAAAATATAATACAAAAATAAATCTTTACTGGGAGCTTTTGAAATAATTACAATATCATAGTACATCAGCACATCTGGACAGTTATAATAATCTGCCTCATACACAACACACAGTGGAATACACACCATATATATATAATACGTATGAACTTCTCCAGCTCGTCTCTGGACCTCGCAACATCCGATAACCTGGACCTATACACCCCGGTCTAACCCGAGCATTTACAAAACCCCGGGTCAGTCTGGTGAACAAGAGTAAGATAAACTCGCACAGTATTAGGGTAACACACAACTTGGTTATAAAGTTAAAATCTTTTCAAAGAAAAGGATAATCGTAAGATCAAATCCACACATAAATACAGATGGTTTTTACCTTATGATAACCCAAAACATTTTGAAATCAATATCTTCTTCTGATATTATAATGTTTAAATACAAGTAAATAGCAATCTAGTGGAACGCTTGCATCTCACGCTCCACATATATAGTATACAATCAAAACCGCGGGCGCTTATTGGAGATGGGATTCCGACTATGACAAGGTATGGGACCACCTGCCGATAGTGTATCTCTAGAGGCGAATATACTGGGTTCAACAAGAACGTCTTGCAACCCGGCCCACACATGACCGACCACTCATTTCGCTTGAATGTATCGAATATATATCACTAACGGTTGGGCTCAAACCACCGTTTCCCAAAAAGGGACAGCATCGAAATAGATTAAAGAAGCAAAAGGATTTTCTCTAAATAGGTGATTATACACCCTAATGGGAGCGACCCACGTAGCCATGCTGCCTGCTCGATTTTTGTCATTTCCCGGTTGATGAGGCTTGAGGTTTACTTCCTTTTGGAACATCTGGTCACCATTCACTTTGAATGTCACATCGTCAGATCCGCCAGATATCACTAATTGACATCCACAAAAATACTCTAGTTATTTGGCTAGAGAAAAACCATTTCTCCGCCATCAACTATGGTACGTTTGAAGAAATCAACGTACGTAATTCCTTTGGAAATACTCAGTCAAACATCCGTCCATACAAGTCATCCAGGAACAGGATGAACCGAAGGTACTCTCCTAATGCATCCAAGGAATCACCCTATGGGTCAGTAGTGAGGAGTTCTTGCAATACGTAGATTCCAACCACAACGGAACCACAGCTTATCTCTGGGAGCTCACCAAAGATTATTAGCGGGTTCTTCCGTTTTATGAAGATCTACGGTCTTCATTGCTCCATCTCGATCATCTTCTGATATCTTCATGTATTTGTTAGTCGGAATGGTATTTGAATATAAATTCGATCCCGGTCTTTCCGTACCAACAATCGTATTGGACAGATTTGATAGTCGGTGATTTAACTATCAAAATAAAAAATGATTCAATCGTGATAATCCAATGAGTTCACTGGTTCAGTATTCAGCACCACTTGGCCTTTTAATTAAAACGACTCATAAATATTTCAATATTATAAATATAGCTTCGCTTCTTATTTAACATAAGATTATTCTTAAACAAATTCATTTAATTACTTAGGAATACCATATCCAGCCTTCGATTTCTACTTTCAAATCATTAGCTATGTTATTATTTAATATTGGGAAAAATCAGTTCAACTTATTTATTCGTAAAAATAAAGTTACAAAATATCTTTTATTCATTACTTGAAACAAAATCCATGCTTATTCTTATATAATAAAACTCAACTTTTACATTTCCTTCTCACTCGAAAATGTCGTAATTACTTCCTACAATTTCCTTTTATCTCCCTTTTTCTTTGGAATCCCTATATACATATTCCAAGTTTAACTAAAAATGTTGTGTTATTATTTTGCTAACAAAATAATAAATTCCACTAACCTCCATTACCTTTACAACTAGTATCATGCTCAAATAATCCTGGAGTCCTTCAAGTTGGGGTATTTTAATTACCTCTCAAACCTTGATCAACAACGTTCATATCTTAAGATTGATACAAGTTGTAATTCAAAACCCGATACTTCATTTCAATACCAATACAAATTCCATTTCACTATTTTATTCAAAATATGGTTTTATAAAACCTTCTTACGCTTTGAAAATATCTTTTTTGGATATGCTCGTTCTTTATTAATTTAATAATTAAGTAACTTCTTTATAAACATCACTTTTAACTCGACCTCTTTAACCAAGCTCATTTAGTTCGCATTTGGTTAACAAATCTTACGACCCATTTCTTTCACCAACTTCACTTTTACCAATCCCCTTTCAAATCCATTCAGTCATTTCCTGCTTTGAAACTCTTATTTCAACTTCCCCCCTTACTAAATCCCATTATTTAGTAATGACGCTTTAACACTTTAAACCTCATTAATATAACCTAGTTTGTTGTAAACCTTTTATCTCAATCTCCCTTTTCTTAATTCAAATATTTAGGTAACACTCAATTTAAGCTATAGTATTCGCTTAAAAACTTCATTTACAACTTGGTTATGAAACTCAGATTTAAAATAAAAACTTGCTCATAAACTCTTTTCACCATTCAGTTGGATTTCATTTCTCTTAGATTACTTTTTAAATGAATTCCCATCAAAAGTAATTCTCTAAATTATTATTAATTACAATAATAATTTTTCTCAATCATTAACTACTTCTATAGTTAATTTCTTTATTATCTAAAATAATAGTATATCCCTTTTTTAAAAATCTTATTAAAACAATATTCATTAAAACTATTTTATTTAAAATACACTAACTTAATCATCATCCCTAATTTAAAACGGTCGAATTATTTATTCAAATCACGGTCATCTTATTAACCAATTCCAATTCTTTCTCACTTTAAATTAGTTAATAATTAATTTAAATAATTAAATTTAATTGTTTCATAACAAAACAATTATCCAAATTTAACCATTAGGTTAATTTCCCTATTCTCACATTTACAAATCTGATTAACATCAGAATTGACTTTATAAAATCAATTAATTTTTAAAATAAATATTCATTTCCTTTCTCAAAAGTTTAATTAAAAATATATATATATTTCAAAATCTATCTTTAGTTATAAAATAAATTTTTGTAACTTCAGTTCTATCAACTTACCTGACGGTAAATCGACATAAATAAAACGATTTACTTTTAGGCCATTTTCTGCCGATTACTCAACCAATACTGTCCATTGGTTAAAACCAAACACAGGTTGAATTTCCAATCAATGATCAATACTAAAATCAATCACCCAAACATGACAGTTCATATGATAATATGAAAATGAATAATATATTTGAGGAATCCGGTTGGATCCCTTCAACCTGTTCTTTCATATATAAAAATGGTTATCTCCAAACAGATCGTTCAATTTCATTTAACTGATAATAATAAATAATGACCATTTAACAGCAACCAATTCACAAGAAGTTCAAACAATTCAAACAATTTAAACACGTTTATTTTATAAACGTGACCAACAAGGTATGTTACCTTTATTGGAACCAATCGTTAGGATAACGATTTGGTATTTCACTGAAATTAAACGACGGTTTAATTTCATTAGTTATATCAGCAAATAAATATATAATTAGCAAACTGTCAACCATTAGCAAGCAGAGCACACAGAATCAAAACCCAATTTATTTAAAATATAAATGGGTAAAACTAAGTGAGTTTAACTCACCTTGGGTTTTTCCATCTGCCGTCAAAATGGTTCGTTTTACAAGCCTCTGTCTGTGTTCAACTTCGTCCTCTCGTTGGTATGGTTTTGATGTTCTTTGTTTCGTCATATCATGTTGTTGTATGGCAACGGTGTAAATTTTAATACGTTATCCACTTATTTAAAGTATATAACATTAGGCAATTTATAACTTTATTTAGCATATTAAAACGACTGAGCATATTACAATCACAATCACGGTTAGGCGCGTTATGTACAGATTAAGGCACACTCACATACTTCTCCAGGCGTAAGTTGTACATAAAATAACTGAATATATAACTTATTATCTAACCTTAAATTATGTTAAAGTAGGTACCAACATGAATACTAAGTATTTATTTAAATGGTTAGACAAGTCTACTCTATTATATCAATATTTATAACCTAAGTATATTTTATCATTAGGCAATGTTCGCCAATATTTATATTTAACTTTACAGTGGTTAACGTTATAATCCCACTGAGTGATAAACATTACAGTTCTCAAAATATAAACACCACGGTGACGTTAAAATTTGATCCACCGTATAAATTAATTTTATTGTTAGATAAGGCATTGATTATATAACTAGTTAGGCACGAAAACGTTTGATTAGGGAAAGTTAATTGGTAATTAGGCAAGTATAACCGATCCTTCTCACCTGCAGTTGAAACCGTGAACCACCATGTTCATCACCCCCTACAACGCACGCTCGCCCTTTTTCTTTTTATTCTCTTTTCTTATCGTGATCGAACTGACCTCAGCACCTCACGTGCCACACTGCTTCCTCCATCACTCCTCTCCTTGCACCCGCCACTGGACCTCCATTCAAGGCCACCAACGCCTTTCACCTCAACAAGTCCCCATGTCCATACTCCTGCACTGATTTCCTACCCCCCCCCCCTTAACAACTCAAGTTGCTGCTGTCGTGTATCGACTCCGCTTAAACTTCTAAACTGCATGGAACTACCCCTCCGACTTTTTACTTCATCGAGCGTCATCGTCAACCACATGCTATTGCTTATTTTCATGAAAAAGTTTTTATTTCGAAAATACAAAGGGAGTAATTTGGTTTCCATTTTGGCAGAGAGGAGGTTTATTTATATATGTGAAGGGTGTTCTTGCAGAATGGACGTTACAGATCATTAGAGAAAGGGAAGCTCATGTTTTTCCTTGCTGGAGAATGCTGGAGTTATGCTGCTATATATAGTGAGGGGGAGTCGATAAGAAGGGGGTCTCTTCTGAAAATACAAGATATAATGCAGTGGCTCAGAGTATGAGGGTGGCAGAAAAGAAAGCTCAGGCGAGATAGGGGTTGAAAATGTCTATGTTTTCATTTCAACGCGTATGATGGATTGATTTCTGATCATAGGGTAGGCTTAGCTTCAGTGTATTTTCCTTTTTGTGAAGAACATATGGGTTTGCAGATTGGCGCAGGTATGATGGAATTTAAGGGAGAAAAGACGATGCTACGGAAGGGAATTGCATGTGTATTAGCTGTATTTTTATGCAGATGTGTTGTGCAATGGAAAAAAACACTTGTAGCCGTGCACTGTATACTTTCTTTTTAGAGTAGCTGTCTCGAAAATACAGGACATAGCTGAAACGTAGGGGGTACTCACCTTCCTTGAGCATGAAGCATTTCAAGTTGGCATATGGCTTGAGTTTTATTGGGAAGCTCATGTCAGCTTTAACATGTAAAAGCCTAAACAACTTTCTTTCTGAATATATATATATATATATATATATATATATATATATATATATATATATATATATATATAGGACCAATGTAAATGACGAGAATTTCTGCATCTATTTTATGAGCCTTATTTTATAAAGAGTAGATGTTATTCATATGAATGTATATATATATATTTTTTCCTTGTTGCTTAAAAGAATGTCAATATCAAGAACTCCTAAATATTATTGTCTGTTAGCCTACTTTGTGAACTAGGCAACACAAAGTTAAGAAACCAGACATTGAAGGGCATTTTTAATTAGAAGACTTTGGTTCGGATTGGAAAAGACACTACAATCTAGATTGGATAGATGCAGTTGTTCGGGTCGGGTCAGAGCAACATATCGGTTCGGGTCGGATAGAGCTTTCTGTTCGGATCGGTGAACTCCTATTGAGTAAATTGGTAAGGCGTATCTAATCGGATCGGAGGGCAACTAAATCTCGATTGGATCGGAAAGCCACCCTTTTGCCACGAAAATGGATCGGAGCGGAGCAGATTAGAGAAGAAGAAAGCATTGCATCCAAGCCAATCCGGTTCGGATCGGGTATCCCGATCCGAACCCCTTATCTGCGCGTTTCCAACCCGAACCCATGCTCCCTGTTATTCTCCTGCAAAAGCGCCTGGATATCCGGACCGGCTATGACCAGTTCCTACCCATAACGTCTGTTCCTTTGATGCGTTGTCAACATAATATTTCATCCGAACCCGAAGATGGTGGGATGGACGACATGTGGCCCCGACCCGGATCAAGTTTTAAGCAAATTCACACCTATAAATACCCCGTCTGGAGACAAAGAGAAGGATCTTTTTTCAGCACTTTGAGAATTCAACTACCTCCATCATCCGAACTCCATTACTCCCGGAGAATCCAAATCATCTTTCATTCTTTGTTTTAGTCAATTGAGTGAACATAAGTGAATTGTGAGTGGAATTGAGTGAATCTTACATTGTATTTGCAACTGAATCATTGAATATAGTGAAAGATAAGTGGACGTAGGCATTTCTTCGCCGAACCACTATAAATCCTGCATGTTCATTTTTATTTTTGTCTCATTTCATCTTGCTTTTAATCAACTTGGGTGTTAGAACCACTTTTGGGTCTAACATTTTGGTGCTTTCACTGAGAACCCTCATCTAAATTCTTTATTTTCCGGGATCTCTTTCTACTTTTTGGACCGTTGAGTTCAAAGAAGTGAATCCTTAAGTTTCTCCGCTTTTTTACATTCGTTGAAGTGATTGTCAAAGACTCATGGCCAAAGGAAAAGGCAAGGAAGTTCAGTCTGTTCGAGGAAATGGAGCTGGCGAAGATCAGCAAAATGCTGTTGTAACAAGGTCTCGGGGGCAGAGTTCAGCAGCAGGAAGAATCAATGCAGGAAATCCGAGCCGACAGCAGGGGGAGAGCTCCGATCCGATCCGGGTAGGAGACTCTGAAGCAGTGCATTCCCCAATCTGAACCGACCCGAGCTGCTCGCTGCGTACCGATCCGACCAGGCACCCCAGCTCCGATCCGATCCGACCTCTTACCTCCGACCCGACCCGATGCTTGGTGAAGCTGGAACCTCTACTCGAGTCCCTACGAATGCTCCAATTCCACCCGCCAGGGTTGGTGATCAGGTCAATCCATCTGCGCCCATCACTCATGGAGATTTTTCGCGCTTGCTTGACATGCTTGAGAGCACAAGGGAAGCCATGAAAGTTTACGAGCGCACTAATCTCATGATGCAGGAAAATATGAGGCTCATGAGTCGGGAGATTAGTGAACTCCGTCGATAGAGAACTCCATCACCGGTTCGTCACACACCAGTAGATCAATCTTCATCTTCCGAGGAAGAGAGGCCCCGTGAACGAAGGCCACTCGAGCGACCTCAGAACGTGGAGCAGCTGACATTTGGATCTTTGGGATCTCGTGAGGATATCGCACGAGCATTAGGAAACAATGACCCCACTCGGGGGCAAAGACTCCAGTCCCCTCCTCCCGAGATCGACCGGGAACGCAGGGAACGGAATCGAGCAGAGGCAGCTCGAAGAAGAAGGGCATCTCCTGAGCAAGAGCCCAGAAGGAACTCGGATACTAGGGCCAGGGAACCTGAGCGGCCCCTAACTAATGCTGATGTACAGGTAGTGGTTCGCCAAATTATGTCCGAGAGCCGGAATTATACAAATGAAGACTATGGCATTGAGCGAAGCCATACTCCCTTCACCGACAATATCCTCGACTTCCAATTTCCCCGACGCTTTAACTTGCCACAAATGGACAAGTACAACGGAAGGACTGATCCGGGACAGCATTTGATGCGGTATTCGTGGCTCATGAATGCTGCTGCTGCCCCAGATGAAGTGAAGTGCCAAGCATTCCCAATCTACCTAGAAGATGTGGCATTGTTCTGGTTTACCCGACTTCCTCCTCGTTCGATTTCTAATTACAAGGAACTAAGCGAGCGTTTCATGAACCAGTTCCGACTACATGCCCGAAAGTCCAAAAGTGTTATTGAATTATCGAGAATCAAACAGGCACCAGGAGAATCTTTAAGGGCATATCTTGATCGTTTTAACCAAGCTGTAACTGAGGTCAGTGACCCGCATGAGCCCACTATTCTGATGGCATTGAAGGAAGGAGTCGATCCTGAATCTGAGTTTGGAGACTACCTTTCTGGGAAGACACCCCCCACAAGGGAGATATTCTACGAAAAAGCCGATATTTATTTAAGGCGAGAGGAGGCCAGGGCAAACCGAAAGAGAAAGTCTGAGACGGCTTCAAAGGAGAATGTGCAGAGTAATATCGCCGTGAAGCAGTCGGGGGAGAATTCTGGCAAGGTTGAAGTAAATGTAGGAAACAAGGGTGGAAACAGCAATACTGGAAGTGGGGGAAACAACAACAATAACCGTAATTCGAGCGGTAACAGAAGAAACAGAAATAGGGGAAGTGACCCTAACAAAAGACCCCGATTTCAGAACTACGAGAATTATACACCATTGAACGACACCCTGGAAAATATTTACCTGGATACGTACAATGTGTTGCAGTACAAAAGACCGCCACCTCGTGATTCGACCGAGAAAGAAATGGCGACAGGGAAATTTTGCTTGTTTCATGGAACTCACGGGCATTCAACTAATGAATGTCGGCATTTGAGGGATGTGATTGAGAAACTGTTGCATGAAGGGAAGTTGGATGAGTATAAGGTTGCCCCGAGAGACAGGGGGCAAGGTGAGCAGGCTCCAAAACAGATTCTACCTGCTCCCAAGCCTACAGCGCAGTAGAAAGGTAAAGGAATTGTTATCAACTCCATAGTAGGCGGACCTCACCCGGCAATCCGAAGTTTCAGATCAATGGATCAATATGTGAATGCTGCCAAGCATCTAGACGTGAATGAAGGTGATGATTTGGAAGATGTCACCCCCATAAAACAACAGAAGACCATGTTCGACGACGTGGTATTTCGCAGTCGAGACAATACTGGGATACAATCACCCACCAATGATCCGTTGGTTATTACTACCACCATTGGGCCGGCCTTGGTCCATAAAGTATTAGTAGACAATGGAAGTTCCGTTAATATTTTGTTCAAGAAGTCATTTGATCAGATGAAGCTTGAGTCCGAAGATCTGAAACCTTGTGAAGGATGGATTAGAGGCTTCAACGGGGCGACGACAGCTTCCATGGGATACATAGAGTTGCCCGTGACCCTGGGGCAAGGAGAACGTAGAAGAGTGCGAATGCTTCAGTTCGTGGTATTGGACGTAGATTCGCCTTATAACGCATTTTTGGGGAGACCTGCCCTCGCTGAATTTAGAGTTTGTATCGCCCCTTGGTGCTTGTTACTTAAGTTCCCAACCGAAGCCGGAACTGGAGTAATGAGAGGGGATCAAGTTTCCGGACGGGCCTGCTATGTGGCCGAACTAAAGATGTTGATGAAAGGATTTAATGCTGAGAGTAAGGATGCCTCGTCTCCCTCAAAGGGGGACTCGGCATAGCAATTAGAGAGATTGACCCCGAGGGAGTTGCCCAAAGGAACGCCTGAAGACCTGGATCCCAGAAAAGACGAGGAACCAGAGGCTAGGAATGCAACTCCTAATGAAGCGACAGTGGAAATTCCCATTGATAAAGCTGATCCGACGAAAGTTTTGAAGATTGGTTCTCAATTGGATCCACGTCGTGCTGAAGAACTAACGGACTTCTTGAAGGCAAACTTAGACGTGTTCGCCTGGACCCATGCTGACATGTGTGGGATATCACCATCCATTATAAGTCACAAATTGAATGTAAATCTGAAGCATCCGCCTGTGAAGCAAAAGAGACGCATGCTGGGCCCAGAGAGGTCGGCTGCTCTCAAAGAGGAAGTAGAGAAGTTGAAGTAGAATGGATTTATTCGAGATTCGACATATCCCGACTGGATATCGAATCCCGTCTTAGTAAAGAAGCCAAACGGAAAGTGGCGGACTTGCATTGATTTTTCAGATTTAAATAAGGCTTGCCCGAAAGATAGTTTCCCACTTCCCAGGATTGACCAGCTTGTAGATTCGACAGCAGGTCATGAACTTCTCTCTTTCATGGACGCATATTTTGGATACAACCAAATTCCTATGCACGTACCAGACCAAGAGCATACGAGTTTCATTACGAATTTGGGGCTATATTGTTATGCTGTAATGCCATTCGGTTTAAAAAATGCTGGAGCTACTTATCAGCGCTTGGTAAATAGAATGTTTTATGATCAAATAGGAAAAACTATGGAAGTTTATGTGGATGATATGCTTGTCAAATCAAAGCAGTCTTCCAGTCATACTCAAGACTTAGCGGAAATGTTTGGTATCTTGCGAAAGTACCAGATGAAATTGAATCCTCTGAAATGCTCATTTGGAGTGGCATCGGGAAAGTTCCTTGGCTTTATTGTGAGTTCCCGAGGAATTGAAATCAACCCTAGCCAGATAGCAGCGATTAGAAACATCGAAGAACCGAGGAGAATTAAAGACGTCCAAAGTCTGGCAGGGAAAGTAGCAGCGCTGAGTAGATTCATCTCCAAAGCCACAGATAAATGTGTTCCGTTTTTTGATTTGATAAAAAGGGGAAAGAAGAACTTCCAGTGGACTCCGGATTGTGTTGAGGCCTTTCAAAATCTGTTAGAACTGCTAGAGAAACCGCCGATTTTATCAAAGCCCGTAGATCACGAAGAATTATTTGTTTATTTGGCAGTCTCGGCTCATGCTGTCAGCACGGCTCTGGTTCGAGAAGAAGACAAAGTACAAAGGCCGGTGTATTATGTAAGTAAGAAATTAGCAGCGGCAGAGCGCAATTACCCAAAAATTGAGAAGCTCGCTTACAGCCTCCTGATCGCATCCCGAAAACTTCGTCATTATTTCCAAGCCCATCCAATAACCATATACACCGACCAGCCCTTAAGGCAGCTATTGCAGAGACCCGAAGCATCGGGAAGGTTGATCAAATGGAACATAGAACTAAGTCAGTTTGATTTGAATTTTCAACCACGAAAGTCAATCAGGGGGCAAGCTCTAGCAGACTTTATTGCGGAGTTCACCATTCCAGAGGAGGAAATAATCAATGACCGAGTGGTTAAATCCGAGGATGAGCTAGAGATGAATCCGTGGAAATTATATACAGATGGAGCTAAGAATGACCGAAGGTCCGGAGCTGGAATTGTCTTAGTCACCCCCGAGGGACGGTCGTTATATTACGCCCTGCAATTAGAATTTTCGGCAACTAACAATGACTCTGAATATGAAGCCCTGATTGCCGGGCTGAAACTTGCTAAAGACCTCGAAGTAAAAATGATGGACATATTTTGTGACTCTAAGATTGTTGTTTGTCAAGTACGAGAGGAATTCGTGGCTCGAGGACCTCGACTTATCGCCTACCTCAAGAAAGTGAAAGAGCTATTGAGTAGCTTAGAGCGGTACAACATAACACATATTCCCAGAGTTGAAAACCAGAAAGCGGATAGACTAGCAAATCTGGCTAGTTCCGACAATCCAGAAGAGACTGAAGTAATTCCAATTGAAACGTTGGGGTCGCCAAGCTTTGAGTCAATGGAAATTGAATTCGCTTTTGAAGCGGAACCAGAGAAGGAGTCATGGAAGACTCCAATTAAGAATTTCCTTAAGAATGGGACACTCCCATCGAAGAAGAGTGAGAAAAGAGCTGTAGTTCGCAAAGCTACCAGATATGTCATACAAGATGATACTCTCTATAGACAAGGATTTTCTATGCCCCTGTTACGATGTATAGCACACGACGACATCAAGCGTGTACTAAGAGAAGTACACGAAGGTGAGTGTGGAGATCATACAGGAGGTCAAACTTTAGCAAAGAAAATATTGCGGTACGGATACTTCTGGCCTACGATCAACAAAGACGCAGCTGATTATTCACGACGCTAAGATAAGTGTCAGAGATTCGCCAAAATCCCCAGGGCACCGTTAACCCAGCTTAAATCGATGGTGAGTCCTTGGCCATTTGCCACATGGGGAATTGATATCATTGGAGTTTTACCAATTGCTAAAGGAGGAGCTAAGTATGCAATAGTAGCCGTGGACTATTTTACGAAGTGGGTGGAAGCTGAGCCCTTGACTAAGATCACAACATGAAAGGTGATAAGTTTTGTGGTCAGAAATATTATATGCTGATTCGGGATCCCAAGGACGATTATTACTGACAACGGGACCCAATTTGATAGCACTGAATTCAGAAATTTTTGCCAGAAGTATAAGATAGACAAACGATATACTGCAGTTGCCTATCCGCAATCGAATGGGAAAGTAGAGGCAATAAACAAGGTAATAAAATCCATCCTCAAGAAGCGATTAGAGCGTGCAAAGGCAAAGTGGGTTGATGAATTGCCCCTAGCTTTATGGGCATATCGAACAACATTTAAGACAGCCACCGGTCATACCCCTTTCTCTCTCTCCTTTGGCTCAGAAGCAGTAATTCCAGTTGAACTGGAAGTTCCTTCCCACAGGGTGACGTATTATGACCCGATGACGAATCAGGCGCTCTTACTTGAGTCTCTTGATGAAATCGAAGAGAAAAGGGATGAAGCAGACTTGCGTGCAGCAAGACATCGGCGTCAGATGGCACGCTATTATGACAAAAAAGTTCGCCTCAGAACTTTTGAACCAGGAGATTTGGTGCTAAAGAGAGTTTTTCCATCCCTTCCTCACCTTGGCCCAAAATGGGAAGGACCCTTTGTCATCCAACGGAAACTTGAAAAAGGAACCTTCAAGTTAACGACCGTAGATGGCGAAGAAGTCCCTCGAGCATGGAATGCCCAACACTTAATGCGATATTTGGATTAGAAATGCTGTACTTTTTGTTATTTTTCTTGTGAACTCTGTAATAAGGCACGCCTTGCCTTAGGAAAATCTGATGATATGAATAAAGGACTATAAAGTGGATGTAGGCTACGACTTAGCTGAACCACTATAAAAATATTGTGTGTTATTTACTTTTATGCATTTACATTCATCAGTTATTCTGTTGTGATTATAAAATACAGGATAACTCAGAGCCTAAAAAGGTTGAAAACAGTTTAGACATAAAAAGAAGCACAACGATTATTTGTGCAATAAGACATAAAAGAATGAGAAAACGACATTCTTAACTCTAACTCTCCAGAGAAAGAGAGAGAGTATAAAAGCGTCTCCGACTGAGCGCTGAAAAAGAAATTCTCCTCCTAACTCTAACTTTCCAGAGAGAAAGAGAGTATAAAGGCGTCTCCGACTGAGCGCCGAGAAAGAAATCTTTCCCCGTTGAGAGACCGGGGAATGAATAGATGACTAAGCTCGAACTCTAACTCTCAAGAGAAAGAGAGAGAGTATAAAAGAAATGCCAGAAAAAACGACAGGTACTGACGACACAGGAAGTGCTATCCCGTCAGAAAATTGGGAGCATTCAGATTGCTTGATTAAGCATTAAATAATTTGTGGGAATTAACCGAGGACACGTATGCATACACATATTTCCCCCCTCCACAACTTCGTTTCATAACTATAGACATGCATTTTTACATAAGTGCAGAACTACTAACAAATAAACATTGCAAAAAGTGAATTATTTTTATTTACAAATGAATGAATTTGTACAGGGAAATAACTAAAAAAGAAAGTGCAGGAGCTGCTTTTGTAGCAGCAATTATTGGTTCACAAAGATGCTAAAAAGATACAGGGGAACCCACTATTTGGGTTTGGAATGAGCCTTAGAGTTCTTGGCAGCTTTTTCCGCATCCTTTGCTTCCTTCTCGGCTTCAGTCAAGATTCGTTTTGATTTCTTTTTCCCTGAAGATGTGGTACTGGAGCCAGTAGACTTCTTCCCGGAGGGCGGGACACTGGAATCAAGAGAATATTTTTTAGCAAGTTCTTCGGTAATAGATCTAGTTGAGAGCTTAACAACTAACCTTGAACCCGCATCCATAACTGCGAGGGGCTTGAGGACCTCAGGGTCTAGTTCTTCGGCCTTTAATTGCAAACGCTTGTCTTGGTCAGCCTTCATTGCAGCCAAGGTAACGTCATCAGTACTTTTTGACTCCCCGGTTATTGCGACTTCTGGTTCCTCATCATGCCCCCCGTCTCCGCCATCGTCCTTTAAAGCTGCTATCATTTCTTCATCATGGGGAGTGGTGACCTTAGTTGGCTCACTTCCTTCCCCCAAGTCTATGGAAGCAGCCTTGTCTTCCCCTTCTTTGGCCCTATCAGCGGGCTTTGTCCCAGCGACAGCTCCTTGAGCTACATCTGTCTTTTCGGATGATTCAACACCTACAGAATGAGAAGCAACGGTTATCAAATCAGGCGAAAACAAAGGGTCTCTCATCGATTGTTCAATCATGTGGCGAAAGGTAGAAATAGCTTTGGCAAATTGAGGAGAAAAGATAGCGATACCTTCCGAAGACTTATCAGCGGGGGTGACCACTACCTCTGGGGTTAGTTCAGGAATAGGGGATAGCAGGGTTGTTCGAGGAATTCCCGGATTCTCGGGATCATACCCTTCTACTTCGGAGGTTGCAGGGGCAGAAGAAGAGGAACCATCTTTGAGAATGGTTTTTTGTTTAGACTTCCGTCTCTCTTCTTCCATGGCCTCAGCAATAAGGCGGCGCCCTTCAGCTAGGCGCTCCGGTTCATCGTCTCTCAAGTATTTCTCCATCAGTTTATCTTCATCAAGAGAATCGACCTTAAGTTCTTCTTTTTCCCACTCAACGATTTGATTCCATACTTGAACCAGAGTGGATGGATAGTCCTCGATCCAAGAAATGTTTCGACGACGAATAATGTGTGCGAAGAATTCAATCATTAGCTCGCTGAAGCCCTGAATATCAGCCTCCGCCTCTGATAGTTGCTTGCGGGCATCCTCCGCAGATTTAATAGCACACTCCACATTGCCCTCGGCCAGAGCAGCCCTGTTCTCTGCCTCCAACAACTTTGAAGCCAAGTCAGCGTTCTTCTTTTCTAATTCAGCACTCCTCTTTGCTAACTCGGCGTTTTTCCGCTCAAGCTCAGCGTAAGCAATGCGTGTCTTAGCAGCCTCTGACTTGGCCTCGTCAGCTTGCTTTTTTAATTCAGAATGCTCCTGAGTATGAGATTCAAGCAAATCGTGATAACGTTTTTGCATGTCCTCGAATTGTTGTTTGAAATTAGAAGCGTCCCTTTGAACGACCACTAGCTGAGCTTGAGTGTCTTCCAAATCTTTTCCTAGAGCTTTTAAGGCCTTAGTATCCTCCTCCGCGGTCTTTTGCATTGAATCAGTATTTGTGATTAGAGTGCGGATGATTTTAGAAAGATTGCGCGAATATTTGAACATCTTAGTATATTGTTTTTGCACCGCATCAATCTTTGCTTTGGCCTCATCTGCCCAATTAGACGAAATAGGTTCAAGGGCAGGTAAAAAAGTCAGAGTTTCGAAGTAGTGTTCGGGAAATTGCTCTTTCAAATATGCCCGCTTTATTGTAGTTCCCGCATCTGGTGGGGGAGGAGCGAGGATTGTCAATTCGGTGTCCCTTCCTGAAGAGGACTCTGTAGTCTCTTTGTCTGTCCTAGGTCGTTTAGTAGCAGGGACCTTTTGCTTACTTCGAGACCCGGTTTCCTTTGGAGGACTTTTCTCTCTACTGCGTTTCTCATAGGAAGAGGAGGAGTCTTTGGATTGTGGTCTGTCCTCCTCCCTACGGCTTTGGTAACCTTTGTATTTCTCTTGTTCCGGCCTAACTGGTGAGCGGGAACGTGAGGGTCGAGAACGATAGGGATCATAAGGTCTTCTCTCCTCCATACCACGATCATCCCGGCGATCATACTCGACATCCTGAGGAGGATTGGACATGCTACGACGAAGTTTTCTTATATCGTAGTAGGATCAAGACATTGTACCTGCACGATAAAATAAACGAAGTTTAGAATTAATGGATTCATGGAGAAAGAAGTGCAACGAATGCTAATGCTGTGGTGTAAAGTGCATCCTAAGTGGTATGTTTCCCCCCAACCAACCCGAGTCTGAAGCTAGACTAGTGCGGGCAGGCTCTTTGGCCTTAGCGGGAGTAGTTTCTTCAGAAGAGGTGAAGACTAAAGGATCCTTACTGAAATCCTCTGAAGTATATATAGTCTCAGGTAAGGGGAGATCCCCCAAACCCTGAAATATGTGCTCATCAGTGCTAGGAACATCCCCTTCGGAAGCATGAAGTGGCGACTCTTGGGAGGATTTTGATTTGTCTAGAGAGGTAGTTTCCTCGGGGGCAACATACCCCTCACGATGCTTTTCGGCCAGATTAGCCAATTCATCATCTTGTGTGGAAGATGGAGAAGGTGAAGTTTGAAGAGGCGCTGTAGGAATTCCCGAGCCTTCTCCTGTCTCTGGAACTATCTCCACTGGAGGAATGTATGCGTAAGGGACCGTCCCATGACCGATGCTACGAAAAACAGATAGCAGCCCATGAAAGTGAAGGTATTCATCTTTAAGGACCTCGTCGATAGTCAAGAATTTTTTATCGCCATTAAGAAGTAGGTGCATCCGATCAAAGAACACCTGATCTGATATCTGTTTGGGATTTTCGACTGCAAACAAAAAGGAAAACAGGTCAGGGTGATGATTCAAGTGTATAGAGTCCGGGTTCGGGAAATCAACGCTTTACTTGATTTTGTCCATCTCCTGGCGCATCCAGACTATTGCTTTATGTAGAACCATTCTAGTCTGGAATCTCCAGCTTTACTGCTAAATGGTGCAGAGATTATCTTCCTTTTTGGGACTGATTCAAAGTAGCAGAAGGATGGAGTCTCTCGAGTCCGATGCTTGAAATTATAAAAGAAATGAACGTCATCGAACGTGAGCTCTATGCCTAGGATTTCACGATATGCTATGTACAAGGTGTGCAAATAGGCATATGAATTGGGATGCAACTGCATGGGGGCAATCCGCATTTGTCTTAAGAAATCAACGATGAAAGGAGAGAATGGAGGAATGGCGCCGACCATGCACATCAATCGAGTGACCGTCATATATCCTTCTGGAGGGTTGTGGGGACGGTCAGAGCGTGAGGGCACTAGGGTGTCCCTTTTCATTATTCCATATTTTAGGCAAATTCGAACAAGTCGATCGTTGTCAATTGTTGATTCAACAGAGTCCAAGGGTGATTCTAATATGATGGCTGATTCAAATTCATCGGGTGCTCGATTGTCACCAATCCCTCCTTCCTCCTCAAAACCCAGAGAAACTTCATTCTCTGAAGACACCTCGTCGCTTTCCCGATGTCCAACCCCGTAATCTGGACCCTCACTGTCCCATTCTGGATCAGACGAAGAAGATATATCCTCAAGAGTGATTTTGTTAGAAGTTTCCGGGGCTTCTTTCCTCTCAGCTAGACGGGAAGAGCATCTGGGCCTCATTGTCATAAAACTATTGAAGAAGCAATAGCACGGATTAGAGTAAATTATCCCGTGCCCCCCTGTGCGTATGTGTGAGCTAAAGTGTGTGTAGTGTGCGCAAAACATGAGAAGAAAAACACTTAAAAGCATAATGTGAAGTTCTAACGGAGCGGCGATGTTCAGAATAAATCTTGATGATCGTTTACGTTCATAAGGCACTACCCTAACTGTTCATTAAGTTGAAGATTATGTCAGGCATTGATTAACCCTGGTTGGATAAAGTCTTGTGCTTTGAGTTGGAATATGCATATCATTCAGTTCGGGTAGGGTGCGCTTATTGTTGGGTTCGGATCGGATGTGCATATAGCTGGGATCGGCTCGGGTCTGCGTGTTGTTTGATTCGGAGAAGATGTTCATATGTGGCAGTTTAAAACCGGATCGGAATAAGCATTCGGAGCGGTTCAGCAAACAAAAGGATCCATACGTCCTTTTCCTTTCTCTATCTCTTCCTCCAATCCGACCTGGTCGGGCAAGCATGGCTTTCTCCACATTGCATTTCATTCCGACCCGATCCTAACATATGAACTTGTCCTCCCCTCCGCTGCTTCAGCACTTCCTTACCCGAACCGAACCCAATTCCTATTCTCCCCTTTCTCGTCTTCAAATTTCACTAGACCCAAATGAAGTTAAGCGTTTATGTGCTTGAACATTTAACGCTGGATCCCAATGACCCCCGTTGCTACCTCGAGACGGCGAAGACGCCATCAACGACGATGACAAACGGTGGAGGAGATCCAGGCGTCGGAGTTCAACAAACACCACACTCCAATCGCTTGATTTAAACGCAAATCCTAGTTGAAATTAGTTATTACATAAATAATCGGAGATTTAAAATACCTAGATGTGTTATTCGAAGATTGAAACGAGGAGTTTGGAGTTTTTAGATTTTTTAGGAAGTGGGGTTTCGGTATAAAGCTGGGAGAAAAAGAATTGTGGGAGTAAAGAAGGTAGAAGAGTTTGGGTGGTTGAGTTTATATAAGACGTGAGATGGCTCTTTGTATTCCCCGTATTTTACTCCGTTCGGACCGAGTCCAAGCCAGCCCACATCTTCTGGCCCATCAACCCAGTGCAAAGCGAAACAGGAAGAAAAGGTGCTCGGGTCGGACACCGAACCGGGTAGAAATCTGTGCATTCCTCTAGCATTCGAATTGGATTTAAAAGAAAAACTAGGAAAGAACACACCTGAGAAGAATACTATATGTTGAGAAGGACTTCTGGACTTGACTCAAAAATGAAGAAAATGAATCAAGTATTTCACGACATATATATAAGCAATAAGAGACATGTCTTCATAAAGCAACGCATCTTCACAAACGAACAGAAGTGACTTTCTGACTGTTCTGATTCAAGGACTAGCATTTCAAACGACATCAAAGCATGCTTCGTATACAACAGAAGCATCCTTTGAGGGGGCAAAATGTTAGCCTACTTTGTGAACTAGGCAACACAAAGTCAAGAAACCAGACATTGAAGGGCATTTTTAATTAGAAAACTTCGGTTCGGATTGGAAAAGACACTACAATCTAGATTGGATAGCTGCAGTTGTTCGGGTCGGG
The DNA here is from genome assembly GCA_030737875.1 of Allium sativum. Lineage (NCBI taxonomy): Eukaryota > Viridiplantae > Streptophyta > Magnoliopsida > Asparagales > Amaryllidaceae > Allium > Allium sativum. The sequence continues at coordinate 578,980,662 of CM060909.1, read as the reverse complement.
TCAGAGCAACATATCAGTTCGGGTCGGATAGAGCTTTCTGTTCGGATCGGTGAACTCCTATTGAGTAAATTGGTAAGGCGTATCTAATCGGATCGGAGGGCAACTAAATCTCGATTGGATCGGAAAGCCACCTGTTTGCCACGAAAATGGATCGGAGCGGAGCAGATTAGAGAAGAAGAAAGCATTGCATCCAAGCCAATCCGGTTCGGATCGGGTATCCCGATCCGAACCCCTTATCTGCCCGTTTCCGACCCGAACCCATGCTCCCTGTTATTCTCCTGCAAAAGCGCCTGGATATCCGGACCGGCTATGACCAGTTCCTACCCATAACGTCTGTTCCTTTGATGCGTTGTCAACATAATATTTCATCCGAACCCGAAGATGGTGGGATGGACGACATGTGGCCCCGACCCGGATCAAGTTTCAAGCAAATTCACACCTATAAATACCCCGTCTGGAGACAAAGAGAAGGATCTTTTTTCAGCACTTTGAGAATTCAACTACCTCCATAATCCGAACTCCATTACTCCCGGAGAATCCAAATCATCTTTCATTCTTTGTTTTAGTCAATTGAGTGAACATAAGTGAATTGTGAGTGGAATTGAGTGAATCTTACATTGTATTTGCAACTGAATTATTGAATATAGTGAAAGATAAGTGGACGTAGGCATTTCTTCGCCGAACCAATATAAATCCTGCGTGTTCATTTTTATTTTTGTCTCATTTCATCTTGCTTTTAATCAACTTGGGTGTTAGAACCACTTTTGGGTCTAACATTGTCAATAGAATTTTGTTACAAAAATTTAATAGTTATGTCTACAGGCTCCTAAATTGCTGCGTGTGTTGTCCATTTCAAACCTTAGGTGATGCGTACAGATTTTAGGACATACAGCGGTGTGTATTTAAGCTAGGTGAGCAACCTATTTTACTTATAAGTTAAGTTATATTTATTCAAATTCTTATTTTAGGCTCGATATCAAAATCCATGCCGCTTACAACCGTTAACCAATATATTCTTATCGGTATGCACAAATTCTAAATATAATGAAAATGATCGCACTGTTTATTTTGTTTTAACGTTCCGGTCCAAATGAAATTTATTTCATTGAAGACTGACTCCGTTTGCACAACTATGTTATTAAAATTTATCGGTTCGCCTTTAAATTTCACGCACTGATAAAATAACTCGGATTGGCTCCAAACTGTGAATCTAGCACTAATTAGATGTACGTATTCCAATAAAATTTGTTTCGTCGTAAACGGAGATCATCTGAAAATATTTTTTAGGCCTATAATATATCAAACAATTTCCCGTGTGTGAAGCACGGGCCTCATCATAAGGGAAGCAACGCATTGATTCAAACGTTTTATGTCATATGAATATTTAATTTCATCGTCAATTGTCGTTGAACGTTTTATATTCGTACTGATATACATGAAATTTCACATCATAAATTACGAAATACTGCGATGTTTATGAGTTCAGATTATAATTGTATATAAATTATACATTCAAACGTTGTTTAATAAACGAATTATATATTATAAATCCATTTAAAATTCCAAATATCATATTTAAAATAACAAATTAAATTAAATATTTGCCTGCCAAAAATACGGGTCATTACAATAGTGTTTCATAAAACAATTTCAACATAAATGTATCAATCCTAAATGGCATAGCTACCATATACTATGTCGCCATATAGGTTTACAATCAAAATCGCAGAAGGTCATATTGGAAACTGGATTTCCATCATGAGTTGAGGCAAGGAATCATCCTCATCGATTTCGAGACACTCTAGCAAATGCCTCAGGATCACACCTACGGGCAAGCCTGGTTAGCAATAGGGCCGGTCCACACTTACTTTAATGGATTAATTATTCCTGAACAATACGTTTCCTGGTCCTATCGTACCTATCACTGAGCCACTAGGGACTGATATCTGAGGCGCCTCGCAATCCATCATCCGCATAAGTAAAAATGTTTGGGCTACATACTTTGACACCATTCTCGGCAAGAAAGAAACGCATGGACTCCCTGCCGTCCTCATTCCGTTTTTGACTCATACCGGGGTGTGAGGCTCGCGAATTAACGCTATGCACAAAGCTATGCTAATTAAAGTTGTGCTTTAATCATCATCCACAAGATGTTGCTTTTCAACAAACACCTTGCTCATTTACATCATAGCATGCCACATTGACAATCCATGCCATACGACTGATGTCTATAAATATATAACCTCTAAGCTCGTATGTCTCAGAGAAGGGTGTTAAGCAAGAGAATATATTCTCCGCCACCAAACAGATAAATATTTAATAGAAATCAATCAACACAGAATGAAGTCCAATGTCAGACACACATCCATTTACAAGTCCACTCTGGGTCTGAACGAAACCAGAGGCACCATATTTCTCATCCCATATGTCTAATATAGGAGAGTGGTCCTCGCATATCCAGTCGATCTCCAAGTACGTCTGAACGATCACCATTTATTACCTTGTCCTGGGTGTACAGCCCAATCAAAACATCGGTAATCATCCAAATGATGTGAAGATCTCCAGTCTTCTACCGCCCTCTTCATGGTCGACTTTTAGTCGTTGTATTAATTATTCAAAATGGGATAAACCCGGTCTTTCCAAATAACTCGCTTATTTTATAATCAATAATCAAGTGCTATAAAAACACATCATATGCCTCATTCAAATTCAGAATATTCTTTTATTCAAATATTCACATCTTTAGGGAAAGGTTCCCATTAATTTTATCAAAGATAAATTCTTCTAGATTTATTCTTTAATCTTCCTTTGGATATCAATTTCAAAAGATTTTATTAACTAGTTGGGATTATCATGCCTTACCGAAGTAATCGTTTGTATATATTAACCCAATCCCAACCTATCCATCCTATGGAGCAAAACTGGTAGTACTCCATATCTAACCACCGCGGTGTTATCGGTAAATTTAATTACCATTTCACGTTGAAATCTAATAAAAGATTTAACCATCGTCTGGAGTAAAACTGGTGGTACTCCATTCTCGATCATTTCATGAATTCGATGAATTTAATTATCCCATTCTCATTTTAATCTACTTAAAGATTTATTTAAACTCTAGTTTAGTTTTAATCTCAAAAATCATTACTTAATGATTATTCAAACTTTAGGAAATTAATCCTGCTTTTAACTGGGTTAAAGAACCAATGTCATTTAAAACACCGTTCACGATAAACCCAAATCCTCTTCCATTAACTATGGAATCTTCACGGAAAACAGGTCAATAAATAATCTATATGAATTTCCGTATTAGACTAATAATATAAATGGAAAAACGTTCAAGCCATTTAAATTCCATATATAGTAATGGTCTTCCTTCACAGAAGCTCATCTCAATTATTATCAAATCGAAATCCATTCAATACCAGTTTAGTATAATAAATTGGAAGGCTTTATTTTGGAAAATTTCCATTAAATCTTAATAAAAAGATTTATAAATTCCAAATCATATTTTCACTGTTAATTGGGTTAAAGAACACTTGTTGTTTAAAACACAATTCACGATAAATCGACAATCAACTTTCATTTTAATTCCAATTAAATATTAATTAATTGGTAAACTTCTCTAAATCTTAATTAAAAGATTTATTCTTTTTCCTACTGGTTTTAACAGTGTTACTAAAGACACCATTCTTGACAAACCCAAAATCCAATTTGGTATTAAAAACAAGGCTCTGAATAGAAATTATATCGTCTTATATTCCATATCAAATTATGAAACCAACAAATATCATATTGGGAATAACGATATATATATCTTCCATATTCCTCAACAATATCCATATAATCAGGGAATCCCATATCGAAATATTCTGAAGATTATTTTCATTCCAATCCATTCCAATTCATACGTTGTAAAATTCTGGTTATATCAAAACCATTTCAAATCCAATTTATTCATTTAAAAATATTGGAATATTTATTCTAGTTAATAACTAGTTCATTTCGATAAAATATATTTTTATCCTTTCAAACTTGGAATTTTTCATCCAAAATCTTTCCAATCCATTTATTATGATTTTACACAATTTTTCCTAATTTTTAATGATTTTATTAAGGCCTTACAGTCGGTTTCCAATAACGGCCATCGAACTGCATCCATAACAACCTTTTCTGAAATAGATTTGGACATAATTTGAAATCCAACCGTTCAAATTTAAATATCTTATATTCGTTGGAAATATCTTTTTGATACAAACCCAAAGGTTCCAGTTTTATGAGAATCCGACGGTCGGATCTCCCGCTATATCAATTTGAAGTTAATGGTCGAAATTCGCGAACAGTTGCTACGCGGCGCGTTCTGCTCAAACCATATATACATATATATATATATATATATATATATCGTCGATTTATATTTAAAATGTATTTTATAAATCGTGTATAAATTCATTTTAAAACTATTTCAACTTCATTTTCAGTTTTAAATCAAAAATGAATATTCTATATCACTATAATATTAAAATGATAATATTTCCAAAATGTTAGATTTTGAAATCAATTCTTTTCGATATTCATTATAGAATGAATAAAATCACCGATAAACCCGTTCGGGTTAAAATGGCATTTCTATACTTAACCCGACTTCATATATTTTTATATTTTCATGTCCATCCAAAATCGGATATCAAAATCATATTTTAATCTATACTGAGTATTATTTTTAAAATATTCGCTATTTTAAAATATTCGTTATTTCAAAATACTCATTATTTCAAAATATTTGTTATTTCTGAATCGTAATGTGACTCAACCAATTACCATATAATTTCAGTTATATGGATTTCATACATCGCATGTATTAAACAATAATGATAAATAATCATCAAACAGTCAATTCACATCCAGAGTGCTATTTACAACTGATAAGCATTAAAATAAATAAATAACGCTCATCTTAACCTATCAACCCATCGATTGACATACAACTAAACATTGGGATTCGTGTATGTCAAATATTATCCCAATACCCGTGTGTGGTCTTCAAACAACAAAAGTCTATTTAAATTAATTATTGGTCAGTAAATTTAACCAATTTTTTTCACTATTTTAAATTATAAATGGATATTTATAATTTAATTTCAACCACCACAAATTTATTAACATTATTTTTAATATGTTAAACATTTCAATATCACAACCAAAACACAATACAGTCAATTAAATCGTCCATGATCTGTGGACGAGGGAGGTGAGCTAACAGGCACCGCATGCAATTTATAATGATTAAAACTGATAAAAAACTACATTGGAAATTCTATATATTTCTATACATGAATACAATAACATGGTAAAATATATTTTAGTGAGAAAGAGTTCTCACATTGGTTTCCACTCCGTCAATCTTTACTTCTGAATTTCTGTTTTGAATAAAAGTAAACGACGTTCAATTTAGCTCAAAATTCAACTAGCTCTGTTTCCGTTTTGGTCAGCTCCATGTTGTAATGTTCGAAGCCACGATCACAACGGAACTGAAATCGTTCAGTTCAGACTTATATGAAAAAGATATGATTATTTATACGTTAAGTACATAAATCAGTATAATTAATTAATTAATACACTAATTACATTTAAATTTCTTTAATCTCCTCTTCCCGTTCAAAACCATCGAACCACCCTTTAACTCCTTCCACCCCCAAGCACCGCCACCAGACACCACTCACCGCCGATCCGAGGCAACCACGCCGCAACCCCCACCTTCCTCCATCACCGCCCTGACCATCCCAGTGTTCGAACCCCCCTCCCCCTGCGCCACAATTTCTGTTCGAACGGCGAGGGTTTTGTGGGGGATTCCGACCACCAGAGGACGACTGAAGCGATCATGGCCGATCGAAGTTGAAGAGCTCGCTGCGTTCTTCCATTTTTGTGTTGAATTTTTGTTTTGAAATCGCAAGTAAGAGGAGCGATTGAGGATCGAAAGGGAGAAACTCATCGCCCTTTATTCCACTGGAGACGGTATTGACCAAGTTGACCACGTAAAAGTTTTGTTTATACATTCGAACTTCAAATCAAACACAACGACTGTCGCCCCTAACTAAATACCCTGATTCCAGACATAATGGAATATGTTTCGTAAGCAAGTTCAACTATTTCGATCAGTTTTTCTTTAAATTAAAATATAAATCAATATATATTGAATTTAAACGCGCATTTTAATTTATCGGGGCTACATACTGACTTCAAAATTACAGAAAAATAAATCTAGCTATGTTTTGACGATACGGTCCTAACAAAACTAATTTCATCGAATTTGGAGACCGTTTGAATAATGGCTCTTTTCTAGTCAATTAAATTCAAACTGAATATACAAAACACGTTTAAATTTACTACGTTCAAATATTAATTCCAAAAATTATGAAATTTGAAACCTAACTGTAATTTTACAATCCGGTCCAACAAAAGTGGTTTCGTCGAAAATAGAGATCGTTTGTGAAATGGCTATTTTTAAGGGCTATTAATATATTAAAATATATATATATTCAATAGCGACTATTTTAAATTTTAAACTCAACATGACTTTCAATTTAAATTATGAAATCTAAATTTTTCACATTCATTAGAAAGATATTATTAAACAGATTAAAAGGTTTTTTGTTTTACTGAAATCCGATTTATTTTGAATTTTGTATATTCATTCAAAGTTTAAAATCGAATTTTCAAACTACCACGTCATTTCAAACTCTATATATAACTAAAATAAATTTATATGTTCTAACTTCTATTTAAATAAATTTTAAATCATTATTATTTAAAATAAATCATTTTAAATTCTCAAAATCCATTAAAATAGCTAAAATAAAAATTTTAAGTTGGTACAGAATTCCATGGTTGTTACAATTTTTTTAACCAACAAATGAAAATTAGGCGAAAACAAATGAGAACTTATCCAAAAATATTTATAAGAAACCAAAATGAGGCTAAAACAACAAAAATAAAAATAAAATAAAACTCTCAGCCTAACAAAAATTCAACCAAATAGGCCCTACTATCTAGCGTCATAATCCACGAAAATTAGGACCGCTTAAATTAGACTTCTGGTTTCAGCACAAAACAACTCTCTCTGTCCAAATCTAAACATTTTCCTCAAACCAAAATTCCCAATCTCAACACAGAAATCAAAATTCGGAATCAAAAAATATAGGAGCAGTTGTAGTTGCGAGTTTTCTGTAGGTGGCAGGAGTTGTTATTGGAATTCCCGGATTTGTGTTTCGTTGAGGTGGCCTGAGCAAGATTTTGGTATGGTGAATTTCGAGATCTGAAGGTCGGTCAGTTTGGATCGTGATTTTGATGATTGAAGTCATCAAACTGGCGGTGGTTGAGAGCGATTGGATTTTGAAAGGAGGTACGATCTTAGGGTTTGGGAGTTTGTGAAGCAGTTGGTTATAGCTGAAGGAGGATTGAAGGCGGTTTCTGGTTGCGATTGGTGATTTTGGGTACGAGGTGCAAATTGGGTTTGGGTAGTTTGTGTTTGAAGCTGGAGTTCGATTTGTAGTGGCTTGTGTAGCCGTGAAGGTAGAGAAATAGGGGTAATGAAGTGATGAAAGGTGGAATTGGTTATTTGATGTTTGTTGGGATGGTGACTAATTTTGGAGAGAAATAGGGAGATTGGTGATCATGTAGTGCGTGAGGGTGCTGGAGTAGCGGTGATTATCAACAGGGTGTTGAAAAGGAGTCCTTTTATGGCAGTGGTTTTGATGTGGAAGACGTAAGTGGCAGGGGTGAAGGAAATAGTTGTTGTGAAGTTATTTGGCTTGTTTGTAGGTGTGTTTGTTGGCAAATTCTATTTCAACCCACTTTTTTAGTTAGTAGCCCCCCCTTAAAAATTTAAAATTTTAATGACAAAAGCGCCCTTAAGTTATCTTCTCATCTATTCTGAATACGGCTTCAAACCCAACCGCAACCGAGCACACAACCCTCAATACCCTAATTCGATTTCAAACCCAACTACAACCGAGCACACAACCCTCAAAACCCTAATGTTGAACGATGAAGATATACGAATTCAGATTCCAACCACGCAATCACATAGATTATCAAATTCGAAACATAATCTGGCGAATGCAAATATGAAGATGAAGATGTGGCTTGCTGAAGAGTTCGACTTCTAATTCGAGCGCAAATTCGTGGAGCACGATGTTATTTTGTTGCTGATTTCTACGTGGAATTACACTGCGTGGTGTTTCTATAGTTGAAAGTGAAGGGAAGGGCATATGTGGAAAAAACGGGGGGGGGGGGGGGCTACTAATCAATTTTCTGGGTATGCGGATATTTTAATTTTGTGGGGGGCTACTAACTAAAAAGTTGGGTTGAAATAGAATTTGCCGTGTTTGTTTTAGCTTTTGTTGAAGGCAAATTCTATTCGAACCCACCAATATGCTGAGTAGCCCCCCAAAGCATGAAAAGTTCGGTATACCCCCAATTTTGCTGAATAGCCCCCCGCTAATTTAAAAAAATCCGAAAATACCCTCCCAGGTAGAGAGAATGCGTGGTTTATCAGTGTACCTTGTAACAACCCTAATTGGTTACTTAGTGTACCTCGTAGCAGTTCTCCATGGTTCTTTCAAAGACTACGTAGAGCTACTACGAGGTACACTGATAAACCACGTAAGGGGACTACGAGGTGTTCAGAAAAAAGGAAAAAAAATATAACATACAAAGGGCATTTTCGTCCTTGGGTTGAAATAGAATTTTCCTTTGTTGATACAGAATGTGAAACAGAATGAAAACGGAAATATCATTATGGCAGTAGAAATGGCAATAGAGTGAAAGAGCTTGTTTGAGGAGTAGATATTAGACTTTGGAAACAGAAATAGATGACACAACACAGAAATTTAAACAAAATGAAAACTAAACACTAGGAATTTTTGAAAGAAATGTGATCACTGGAAGAAACTTAGACTGTAATAGAAAATGTAGTGCAAACTAAACACAATAAACAACAAACTTACAAAAGTTTTTTTTTAAGATGGAGATGTGAAACTGTAATGCTAATTAGAAACAAAGACAATGAAATGCAGGTGTGAAATAAATTCACAGAACAAAGAATGGACAATCATTGAAACTCAAATGTGATAAATAGGAACAGTAGCTCACAAACACAGAATTGTTTTTTTTTTTTGTCAAAACATAATATGACAATGCAAATGCATAAAACAAACAACAACAAGATTAAGACTCATCAAAAAAGTAAAAAAAAAAGTGCAAGATAAACAGAGAATGCAAACTCTTTTTTTTCATTTGTTTTGGAAACTAACACTAACAAAAAATAAAAAATAATTTGAATAGTAAGATCAAAATCAAATTCTTTTCCAGGTAACGGCATCAAAAACTTGTTCGATAACGGAAACTCTATCGATTAGAAAATCGTTGCGAAGTGTATAAAAACCGCAAGCGCACGGCATACACTTGTAGTATGTGGCGAATACGGGTCGATCCATGAATAATGAAATAATTTTAATTTTATTTAATCAAATCAAAAAAGATCAAGTGAAATTTTAGCTAGCTAAAAAATATAAAATCTAACAAACTAATTACAACAAAAGTTAAATGAAACTATGAGATTAGATGACAAGTTAGGAATAAATCCAGTCTCTAGATCACATGAATCAATATAAAATGAAACGTGTTCTTTTTTTTTGGTCATTTGTAAATTTAGTTGATATGGTTATTATAAGTATAGCTTATTCATGCAATTAATTAGCACAAAATAAACTATCAAACTATAACATACCCACTTAATCACCTTACTAGTTTTAATGAAAAATGACAACAAGATGAAAGTGAAATATACTTTAACCATGGCCTATAAACTATTAATTAGAACTACAGACCATCAAATTTTTAATTCAACCTCCACTTAATCGCCATCACCATATGTAGATGAAGAGGTAATTAGTGAACATATGACTAAACATAGGCTATTTTTGTAAACAACATAGGCTATCAAACTCAATAATGAACATAAAACTAATAACATCAACATGACTTGAAGCACAAAAAGAGAGCATGAATAAGCAAATTATGTTGCATTTACATAACTAAGAGAGCTTCATTACCCTAAAGTTTAAAGGGATTAGCCTCTAATATATGTAATCATGACAACAAAAATAGATTGCAACATCAAAACAAAGGAAAAAGAGAACAAAATAAAAGAAAATCTGTTCTACTTGCATGAAATGAAAAAGATCTACACTAATGTATAAAGTAAATAATAAGAATTAAATGAACAAGAAATTAAATTGCATTAAAATGAAAATTACATAAGAGGGAAATGACTAAGAAGCCATGAAAGAAAAAGAGAGCTTTGATCCTCTAAACTAAACTAACTAAAAGGAGAGGATAAAAAAAATATTTACATGAGCATATGTGGGGTATTTATACATGTTTATACAACCCTAACCCTAATCCATTTTATTGGGGACTACCAAAATAACCCCCATCATGAAGCTTCCATTTTTCTTTAGTCTTTAATTAATCATTAAAAGTTCATAAAGCCTTTTTTGTCTCCACTTGCCGATATATTAGCTTCTAATTGTTCCATTAAAGAAAGAGTGATAATGAGTAAGGTCCTCCACTAAGTTGTGTGTGAATTAATTCCATCTTCATTCCTTTGTATCCATTTTGTGCATGCATATCTCCATGTAAACTTCATGTGCATACTTCATTTTTGCTCCTAAATTCCTATAAGACACATGAAAATGAACAAGTAAATTTTATCAAAAATAAATACATGCACAAATGACCGTGTTTCCCCAATATGAAGATGAATGCATGATAATTTGAGAATTTTGGGTATTTAGTTAAAACATGTAAAAATGGCTCACTTATGTTATTTATTTAACTGAAACCAAAATAAATATGTGAATATAAATGTGCATATTTAGGTGCATATCAGGAGGCAAAGAAGAAGGCGGTTGTGTCGATCGCGGAGGCCGTATAGGTGGTCGAGCGGGAAGGACACGAGTGTTGTAGGACAAATTTCCGCTAGAGTCGTCGAACTTGATGTTTTTCTGGATCTGAAACTTAGCACGACGTAATTGCATATGCTATCCAACTTTCGCATGCTTACTGAAGGCAAAATACATGTCAGCACGCAGACGAATTAGGATGTAAGTGTTTTTTATATGATTAAAATAATTGCAATATATTGTTAGATGAAATATATAATATGAATTGACATTTAACTTTACAAGCCATGAAATATCCAATTACGTAGTTTGTAACAACCCGCTCGAAAGAGCCCTAAATCCCGACCCAAAAAAGGCCCATTGAAACTTAGAGCAATTCTAAGCAAGTCGTTGGTTTCCATAAGAAAGAAATAAAAGAGCCAAGCTAAAACAAAATCAAAATCTCACAGCGGAAGAGGTAAGATATAATGGTCAAAATAAACGTACCTTCTCATAAAAACCATAATAATGTCGATTACACCGAACTTTCAAATTTTATAAACAAGGTACATCAATAATATCCTATAATTACTATTAGCAGCTAGACATAATAATAATAGACTAAAATAAAATCTTCATTGCCAAGCTCCTGCCTTCATGACGTCACCAATCAAACATTCCCACCTACTAACCTATGTTTTTAAGAAGGGGGAAGGGGACATAACAACAATGTTCAAATAAATGAAAATCATTTAAGTTTAGGAAATCTATTTTGCATACTTGGCAGTATAAACTCATCAAGTAATGTTTAGGCAATTTCAACGCACAATTAAATATGACGTATAGATGCACTGAATAGGCGGACTATCCTACAGTCACTTAAAGCCATCATATATATTCAAGGGCAGATTCCAATGATCTCTGAATACCCTTAGGGTGAATTCAAGGCATTGTAAGGAAAAGGCTGTTACATCCGATAGTATATCAGTAAAGGATTTCAGATCTCCATATTCTTGGTGTATTTACTTTCTGCGAAGTATGTTAAAGCTGTGATGATAACTGACTTGAATACACGAGCGCACAACATTGGATCGCAACCATGGAGCTTGGAATCGATCCACCACCTCGAGTCTTTACTGAGGCTCAAGCCTAGTGGAGTGGACCGCCATACACAATTCAACTCGAATCTAAAACCAATAACGAGGTTGAGTATAAATAACTCGCGATGCTTATTAGCTTAAGTATCAACTCCGTCCCTTAGTCTCTGGACTTGGGGGAAACCCACCAGTTGAGTAAGTATGATATCAATCGCTTGCTTGGCTAACTCTGATCCCAAGGGTTTGGATACAGGTGCAAAACTAGCATACCAACGACGTCTTCAACTCTAACCAGAACGAAATGACTGGAGAGTATAAAGGAAAAAATAACGGCATCCACTCATGACTCCTCACGACTCGGGAACAACGTCCGCAAGGAGGTTCCGGGAGCGGAGCCAATAAACTTGAAATTGTGCAACTCAAGACCAACGATCGAAGGGAGGCCTTAAGAGAAAAGTTCACGCATTTAGACTACAAATGACTTGAAATCAACGACTGGAAGGAGATCTCCAGATTAGACTTAATACACTCAAACTTCACACAACTTGAGTTTCTCAAGAACGAAGTTTCGATTAACTCAAATTTAACTATAACAACAATTTAATTTACATAAGCGTAATTCTGGAAATTTCAAAGAATACTCGAACACTTAAAGTGACATGTGATGTAAGCAAAGAAAACTAGCTTTTGTTCACAAACCAAAATGATCCTTTCTAACGACATGATGTACACCAAAAGCACATCGTGCCTTCAAAAGCGAGGGTCGTACTCGTATATCCTATCGACCTACAAAAGCCAAAAACAATTTATAACAATCACTTAGGAGGGACACCTTTCTTATTTTTCTCTGACCCGCACTTAGGTAGCTCCTCATGTCTTCTCTTCCTCTTGGAGCTGCTTCCACCATTTCCCTTCTTCCCCTTTGGTGGCTTAGGTTGGGGGAGAGGCTTTATCTTAAGCCCCTTCCCTGGCTCTCCTTCAAGCAATAGTTGCTCCTCTGAGTCACTCGTGATCACTGTAACGTCGGCTTCTGCATCAGAGCCAAACACAATCTTTAGGGGCTTAGGTGGAGGCTCCATGGGTAGTGCCAATACCGTAGATTTATCCTCCTCCTTCGAGGATGCCTTTTCGGCTTTCATAGCCTTCCCATCAACTTTCCTCTTAGCATCCCTCTTGGCCTTCTTTGGGGCCTCCGCTTCCGCCTTCAGCTTCTCCTCCCCATTAGCCATCAACCTCGCAAAATCTTTCTCTATATTCCTTCGGGTTGCTTCTGCTTTAGCCTTCTTCTGGATTTCCTGTTGTATTTCTTCTTGGGATTCTGCTTCAGCCTTCTCCCTAGTCTTGGTCTAAGCCTTGAGTAGTGTTTCCTCATCGTCCTTCCTCTTTGCTTCCACCTCTTCAGACTTCACCAGCATTGGACCTGCTGTTGTTTGATTAGTTCATGCATAGTCGACCCACCTGCCCCTGCCAGTCCGGTCACCAGAGGGTCCACCTCCTTCTTTCCCTTCTTCTCCACAAAAATCTTATCAAAGTCGTCCATCCCTATCTCTCCCATCTCCAAACTCGGAAAAACATCAGGGTGACAAATCTCTTCTCCCAATTGCCTCCTATAAGCCTCCACATCAAACTCAGGCACAAAAACCATTGTTGTCTAGAAGTTGGCTGTCATCCCCCACTTTAGAGGAGCCTGTGCAACAAAAAAGAGGAAAAATTAGTCTTCTTCGACTTCCTGTTACTGCCTTTGTGTGAACCATTGAGGAAGTGGATATACCTTCCATTGCTTGTCGTGTAGCTTCCATTTTCATCATGCTCTCGATGGTTGGAAGAACGGGGCTTCCATGTGCCCACCCTGGATAGTTGGGATTTTATTCTGCAATAGTGGGAGTTGGCATGGACAAACCGCCAACGATACCATGAGTAATGACTTTTTTCCATTGAGAAGTAGCACCTTCAATCTTGTGGGAACCCACCATGCTATATATAACAATTTCTTTCCTCTTCTCGACAGCAATTCGTTCTAACTCATCCATCTCGGGGTCTTCTTTCAGCATGACTCCACCTTCCGCCAACACCTGGAGCTCTTCATATCATCTGTCAAGTATTAGGTCATCAACACTACCACGCTCACCTCTCCACTTCTTGGAGAACGGCCTCATAATCCACCAACTTTTCCCAAGCTAAGGCAAGCATGCTAGCATAATCTTCGACCCATAAGATTCCATGGAATCGAAGATTTTTTACATTGTAGCCTTACACTACCTTCTCTAGCTCCATCTCCTCATTCGCTCGGGCCTCTTTAACTTCATCTATGAGCCCTTCTAGTTGGGCCTCGAACTCGGCCTTGATGCCTTCATCCTGGCCTAACACTTCTCTATTCAAAGCCTCCACTGCCTCTTTCCTCGCCCACTCGAGCCCAGTGCAATTTGATTTAAGGAGTTGCCTGAGCTTCTCATTCTCATTCATAAAGCACTGCGCCCTCTCATTCTCTTCCCGTACGCTATTATTCTCCTTGGTCAGGGATTCATTTTTTTATCGAACATGTTGGACCTCCTTATTTTCTTTATATAGCTAGAGATTCTCCTAAGAAACAACTACATTGTCTTTATCAAGTGTGGCTGCGCGAGCTACAGTCGAGGACAACACATCCTTATGCTCCTCGTGAGCCCTGACCATAGTTTACCTTTACCTCCTCTAGCGCGTTCTTCAATCTGTCTATTCGACACCAGAGAGTTAGCAAATAAATATGTTACGCGAACGTGCAGAAATAGATGTAAGTAAGAACCTTGTCATAACTATTTCGGCTTTCCGATTTTGAGGCTCTCCTTTTTAAACTCTATCTTAAGCTTCAAATCCTAGATCGCAACGTTCATTTGGATAATCAACTGATCAAATTAGAAGCCCAGGAAAGACTTCTTTAGAATCTCCTTCTTTTTTACATTGCTCAGGACCGGAATCTCCAATATATCAGCCATCATCATACCTTCTTCCAGTTCCAGATCCTCCTTCGATCTTATCTTTTCCTATGACTCTAACCAATGGTGCTATCGATAGGGCATATGAAGGGATGATCGCTATCGGCTGCCTTGTGCTTGTTATTTCTGTTTGATGTAGTCGTATGATTGCGGGGATTTTGCTTGCAACTTCATGCTTCTGATAAAAATGCTTACAACTTGACCTTTCGACCTTTGAAAGCTTCCAAACCATTAACCTTGGTTTCTGTCATTTAACACCCCAAAAATTTAATACTATAAACCATACATTAAGATATTAAATTGGAAATAACTTAGTTAAATATAAAGAATTAAGTTAAAACCGAAATTACCGTTACATTCGTCTCGGAATTCGGGTTCAGACAGAATCCTAGTTTGCGTAAAACAGACAACGTATGAAGAAGTTATGAGCATTATAAGTTTGTATATGTGTAAGGAGCTCATATGAAAATATAGTATTAAAATTAATTCTTGAATTTTTGAACAAAGTAAGAGGGAAAAGTAATTGGGAACTAGTCCTGTTATGGGGCAACCCACGCTCAGCCCGAGTGGACCCATAGGTTGACCCAAGGGGCGCTGGGTCGACCTAGGTGATAGGTGGGTCGACCCATCCTAGATCCGGGAGGGTTTAGAATGACGAAAGTGGATTGTTTTACGGGTTATATTCATTGTTGACTCAGCACTGAGTGTATGGACTAGATTAAAACCCTAATATCCTACGGTGACAGATTGTCCTAGACAGTTTATATAAAGTTGTGTAACCTCATTTGTTCTTCACTACACAACCATTTCTTCATCCTTCTCCTTCCAAATCTTTTCTAAGATAAATATGTGCCTAGAACTATCGAGGTGCTGCCTAAACATATATTAGAAAGGAAAATTTGGACTTCTCTACAACAATACAAGATTAAAGTGGACATTTTCTTCAGTAGCTTATTCATACTCTTCACCAAGTCCCACTGTGAGTTCTGTGTGATTTTTAGATTTTTGTTTAAAAAGGTTTTGGTCAATGAGTAAGATTGGATTTGATATAAACAGTTCCTAAAGTAATCCCTATATATTTTCATACATGTTTTTCTACTCAGATCTACAAGTTATATTATGTACTTTAATCTTTCTTCTCGCTATTACGCCTTTCATTTATTACAGACTTTTCTATATGCCTTTATCAGTCTAAGATCTGTTTTCTCACTTTTCTTGTTTTTATTCTACACGAAACCTAGGCTACTCAAGCCTAGACTATTACATTAATTGCGTATAAAGGACATAAATTGGAATTGTTAGATAATGACATATAAATGGGCAAAATTGAGCATATTTTGTACTGAAAACCTTGACTGTAAGAATTGATATAATTACATGTATACTATTAGATTGAGATAATTACATGTTAATCTATTAGAATTAGGATAATTACATGTTATTCTTTTAAAATTGGGTTAATTACATGTTAGGAAGAACACGCACCATGATAATCAGTTAAAATGGACTTAAAATGATATTAAGTATGACATGTATAAGATGTGAAAACCAAGTAAATTAATGTAAGTTTAACTACACATCTAGGCAAGTTCTTATTAGGGAAAAGGGTTGTACACTAATAACATTTAGATAAATGTAATTTTACAGCCGGACTTATTATTGAACTTAAACCTGCTAAGTTACACCTGTTACATAATAAGCTAAAAAGGTTCCAATTCTAGTTGTTGTACCAGGTTGTCGGGACTCTTAAATCCTAGGTACATGGGGACACAAGCCTAGGGGGTGGCTTGTGGCAAGTTGTGTAGAACCCATATCAGTCAGTATCCCTATTTGTATCTCGATAGGTACCCCACACTAGGTAGGGGTCAGGGCACGCTTTATTGAACATGATTGTAAGAGGTTCAGGGTTTAGAGAGTGTACGGGGCACGTTCCGGCGGAGTCATGAGCGTGCATGGGTCTGACTACAGGAAACTAAGCCGCAAGTAACACCTACGGATATGGTTGTATTCTATAAGTTGCTGGGTTAGGGACTGATACACCCTAATGTCAGGGCTAACACATAATATTCGAGTGATAGAGAGACGATCGCATGGGTAGTAATTAGAGTAACACCTAATCTTTTTAATACTAGTGTAATTGGTGCAGTTAGTTTAATTCTTGGGATATGAATGAGAAGTTTTAATCTTCCTTTATCTTTTTTTGACATCTTGTTTACCTCTTACGTATATACATGTTTTACTGTACTTTCTCTTCCAGTATTATTAATTTTTCTTGAAATCTTTTCATATACATATGCTAAAAATTATTGGAACTTGCTAGACATTATGTCTGACCCTTTTTATTTTCCTTCTCTCCCTTCCATTCCCCCCTTAAGTTCTTAGAGTGGGAGTGATCAATAGTTGAGATCATGATTCTGCTTGGACTTGGATAGCTCTCCTTTTTACAGTATTTTCTTCAGTTTATTCATGCTTATTGTAATGACAATTGAGGGATATTGTTATGTTTCTTGTACACTGATTATAAGACAGATTGCTTTTGATGTTTGAGAAAACATGATAATGTAGCTTTGGGTTTAAACATTGTTTTCCTGAGTAATAAAAAGTTTAATTTTTTCCACTGCATTATTTATATCTTTCTTGTACATTTAGTTACTGTTTACCTATTGTGCTTCACGAAACTTAATCCATTCTCATTATAGTGACATTAACGAACGTGGGGTTTCACATTTGGTATCAGAGCCTAAGGTTACAAGATCAAAGAAAAAGTTTTTGAAAACTGCTTTCAAAGTAAAGGAATTTCAAATAAAAAGCGATTTTTTAGCATATCCCCTCGAGTTATTTACAATATTCCTTTGATTCTCTTTCTGAATTCTTATTTCGTCCTTTTTCAGCATGTCTGGGGCTCTTAACTTTCCTAAGGGCATTCCCATACCCATATGGTTTCGTAGATACATAGTGACTACTACACTTGTTGCAGTACAAGAGAATGTCCCTTCCCCAGCTACAGCCGCAGTAGTGCCTCCTCCTCCTCTTCCTCCCATAATCAACTTTTCTGAGCTTTGCAAAGACTTCGGTGCAATGGAAGGAAAACTTTTTCATGGTACCAAAAGTTTTATAGAAGCGCGAAATTGGTTAAGAGAAACGGAGCATGTTTTCAACTTGTTAGAGCTCGATGATAGGAGGAGTGTCTAGTTAGCAGCTTTTGAGCTAAAGGATGAAGCATCATACTGGTGGAAAATAGTTCAAGTCAGAACAGAAGTACGTACTTAGGATAACTTTAAAGTTATCTTTGAGGCAAGATTCTTATCACAAACTGAAGAAGGAATGCAAATGGAGAAGTTTCTGAACCTGAAACATGGAAGCATGACTATAAAGGAATCTGTCAGCACTTTTAACCAACTGGAAAGATTTGGATTGGAGTTAGTAAATACTCCTCACAAGAAGGCCTTCGGGTTTGCTAAGGGATTAAACCAACCGCTCCAAGAATTAGCATTGACACATGTACCAATGGGAGCAACCTTTGAAAAACCAGTGGACATGAACCTAAAGCATGTGGAGGGAAAAAAAGAAAAGAAAGAGGAAGAGAAGCCCAAGGAAGAGAAAAAGAAATGGTGGCCTAATAAAAACAAGAAAGGGGGAATGCCCGAAAAACTCAAATCAAGACAGAAGTGAAATGCCGCGGGTGTTGTGCTTTAGGACACTTTGTGAAATACTGCAGAAAAACAAAGAATGCTTGCTTTAATTTTAGCCAAGTGGGACATTTCATGGGACAGTGCCCTCAGAGATAAGGATGGAACGTCTGGAGGGTAGGTTAACGCTTTAGAGGCTGGTGACCTTGACCGGGGTAGGAAAGTCATAGTTGAAGGTCTGATTTATATTTTAGACTATCCTATTAGAACTCTTTTTTATTCTGGTGCTTCTCACTCATTCATATCCAACTCAGTAGTAAAAAAAATTGCACCCAAGTACTAGTATTGTTTCTGACCTCGTTATACTCTCAAACCCCCTAGGAGGAATGACTCCTTTATCTATGATATGTAGGGGTTTGAGGATTTTCGTTCTATGCATCGAATTTGAATGCAACGCATATGTTCTCGGTTTCATGGGTTACAAATTAATTCTAGAAATGAATTGGCTAGCCATGTATGGTGCCATCCTTGATTCTGAAAGATTTTAGTTAGACTTCTTACATGCCATGGTAGAACTCTCAAAATTTCTTGTGACCCATGGCGGTCGGTGATGCTTAGTTTCCTAGAATCGCTTGATGCTTCTATTGATAATCTTCGACCAGTGCCATAGTTGGAAGAATGGATGTATTCAACGAAGTTAGGGGGTTACCTCCAAAATGTGAGATAGACTTCCGGATATACTTGGTGGAAAATGCAAAGCCAGTCGCATTATTAGTGCACCACATGGCTCCCAAGGAGAGGAGGGAGATCAAAAAACAAGTGGGTGATTTGTTGGAAAAGGATTCATTATGCGTAGTATTTCAGAATGGGGAGCTCCAGTCGTCTTCGCAACCAAGGAAGACCACTCTCTCCATCTATGTCTAGACTACATAGAACTGAACAAATTCAACAAGAAGAATAGGCACCCACTACCAAGGATTGATAATTTGTTTGACCAGCTAGTAGGCGCTTTAGTTTTCTTGCAATTAGATCTGGCCACGGGATTTCATCAGCTCAGAGTTGCAGATGATAGTATCAACAAGACAACTTTTAGAACTCTAGATGGTTTCTTTGAGTGGATGGTTATGCCTTTTGGGTTAACCAATGCACCGCATTCTTCGTGGACTTGATGAGTCGGGTGTTTAGGGGGTATCTGAAAAAGTTCGTGGTGGTGTTCGTGGATGACATTCTAATCTTCTCCAGGAGCAAAGAAGAACATGCTGAACACTTAGGTTCTAAGTACACTTGGAGCACACCAACTTAAAGAAAAAATTTCTAAGTGTCATTTATGGAGGAAGGAAGTGAGGTTCCCAGGGCATGTGGTCTCCTGGGAATGGATAGCAATGGACCCCGCTAAGGTGGTAGTCGTTCAAGCACTACAACAAAATATGTTATTAATAACGCTACTTAATAACGTGTTATTCTGAACTGTTATTATTTACACCATTTCGCTTCAAAAAATTATTCACCTGCCCCCTCCACTTCACGTGTAACGCTTTCTCACAAAATAATTTACGGTTTCCCTCCAGCTTCATAGATTATTTTCATTCTCCCTCCAAAACCATTGCCATCCATCGAAAACCATTTCGCCTTATGAAAAAGTAGGTCTTTTCGCTCCAATATCCGCTCCAATCTCCTTACACGATTGAAGAAAGCAAACTCCTTCTATCTCCAATCTCCTCAACCGATCTGTCGAACCTAGGGTAAGTTCTCGTATTTTGGATCTAATCTTCGTTTGGATTCTGGTAAGAGAAACCAATTCTTATATAAAATTGTTAGTGATTTAGAATGTTGTTGATTTGAATTGGTTGCTGAATAGTTGTAAATAAGTTGATGGTTTTGTTAACTTTTTCTTCTTATTACTTTGCTTGCCTTCGTGTGGATAGCTGGACGGTCCTGCGAAAATTGTTTGCACTTTGGAACTTTTGAGAAAATCGTTTTAAATTATAAATCATAGAATGAATTATTTAAGGGATGTAAATGATTTTGTGGATTTATATTGTGGATATAAGTTCTCAGTGCTTTATTTTACTTCCTTTGTAGGATATTTGGACTCATCACTCTTTATTGGAAATGCTTGTTAAAGGAATTTTTGGAATACTCACTTTAAATTTGGTTTTTTTTTAAACTTGGTTTAATATGCAGTTGGAATTGATTAAACTTGTAACACCCCACGTCCACTAACGTCACTCTCAAAGGGAATGCATTAACTTTCATGGAGCATTATTGGTGTATAGAACAGAATATAACAAGACAGATACATATATTGGTACCTAGAAAATTCCAAACAACTTTTATTGCAGCGGAGAAATAGTTTGATTACAACAACTTCATAAACCAACAGAAAAACCAAGTACACTTAGTAACCATCTTGACAAATTGTTTTCTGAATACATAAAGTAAAAGGCATAAACCCAACATAAGTAGCCATAAAAGAGATGAGCTGAACTTTACTTTCAGCAATCCAAGCACTTCCAAAAGAGAGAGAAAGATCCAGATCAAGCTCCACTAGTACTAGTCCCACCCTTGGAACCTGGGGGGAGAGGGGAGGAAGAAAAGAGGCAAAAACAAAGGGGGCCAGACATAAAGTTTGGCGAGTACCAAAACTTTAACAATATAATTATTAAAGTAATTAGGATAAGGCATAAACTGGTAAAACAAGTAATGACTGTGAAATAAGTGGGCAAGACAAAACAAACAAGAGGAATATTCTGGCGTTAATCTCGCTCCTAATCATTATAGGATAATTACTATATTGCACCACTACTAGTCACCCTAAAAGTTGATCCCGTCTACTGAACATAATAATCATAATGGTAGTATCGTGTACCCCTAGCTGTCTCCATAGGTGTCGCCTGCCCCTATAGTACTAGTTGTACCCACTACCCCCATGCGATCGGCTCCCTAACTCGTAGATACCCGTGCTGGTCCCACAGTGCGGTGTATCACTTCCTAAAGTGGCAACTCGATACCACTAAAGATGCATGGCTTATATCTACAAGATGCAACAACGTCTTACCTACCAGCCCTGACCCACGCACGCACATGACCCCGTTGGACTTGTGTTGCCATCGTTAACCCGTTTTGACCTCTTACAATCAAACCTAGTAAGCGTGTCCCGTCCTCGATCTAACTCGAGCTCACAAAGATACTTAATGGGTTACCGGTTTGAAAAGGATCCCCCATGTTTGACACAAGCCTTCCACCTATGCTTGGTCCCCACCAGAATTTTCCACTTAACCCCTTCTTATTCATGTCTTCTTACATGTTTAAATTTAGTTAAGTGTTTCTAATCATATTTCACATGTCACCCATGTCACCCCCTTAACCCCCATGCCCCACCACATGTTTATCTTGGTTAAGTGTTACTTAATTCATTATAACTGTAACCTTAAAAGACCTCTCGAATTAGACCACAGTTTGCGGTTGCTGGATTTGCTGGGCGGGTCCGGGCAGTCTTATACCGCAAACGAGCCTAACCTCGTGTCTTTTGAATTGTTACACATTTAATTTATGCCTTTGACCTCTCACATTAGACTACCGTTTATGGTTGCTGGATTTGCCGGGCGGGTCCGGGCAGTCTTACACCGCAAACGAGTCTAACCTCGTGTCTTAGGCGTTTATTATTACAATTTATTTCACCCCAATTTAAATTAACCTATTCAAATTGTCATTAATTTCCATATTAATTATGTCCATGATTGTCACCTAAATTATGTCCATACTTTTTAGGTGTAAA
Source organism: Allium sativum (assembly GCA_030737875.1). Lineage (NCBI taxonomy): Eukaryota > Viridiplantae > Streptophyta > Magnoliopsida > Asparagales > Amaryllidaceae > Allium > Allium sativum. Next base: position 578,958,243 of record CM060909.1, on the reverse strand, counting down.
AATTAGACCAATTAATGTCTCAATTTAATTATATGCTTTTAAAGCCATTTTACGCCAATTCACAATTTACATAATTAATATTTTCCCATTGTCCCCACGCTATTCGTATGTTCAAAATTGAAATATGTTAGACTCGCAAATAGTCTAACTTATAAAAAAATGAAACATCACAACTTGCATAACACATAAAAATAGATCTAACTTGCAAATAGGAATTATAACATAAATTTGCATAGCCAATAATTTGCATAGACAATGGTCATATAGAATCATGTATTTGCATAAACTACCATGGATCTAAACATGAAATTGTGAACTTGCATATATGAATTATGGGTCTCACTTAAACTTGCATATGTGAATATAACTTTCACCTAAAAATGTGAATATAGTTTTCACCTAAACTTGCATATGAATTTCTACAACTTGCATATGAATTTATCACATGTTTTTGCATATAAACTAGCATATGTATATGCTTGATTCACATATAAAGTTGTGTACAATTCACATATAAACTTGCATAAGATTCATATACAATTTAACATCCCAAACTTGCATAAAATTCACATACGAATTAGCATATGATTCACATCCCAAACTTGCATAAAATTCACATATGAATTAGCATATGATTCACGTCCCAAACTTGCATAAAATTCACATACGAATTAGCATATGATTCACATACCAAACTTCCATAAAATTCACATACGAATTAGCATATGATTCACATCCCAAACTTGCATAAAATGAATCAAGTTAAACATGTATAATTGGACATATGAAATAGATCTGCCAACATAAGATAACAAAGTTAAACAACATCACGTGATTCAACAGACATGTTCTCATAATCCAATTATAACTTATCACAATTAATTTATTAATTATATTGTGAAAGAAATAGTACTCACAAAGATAGGTTATAAAAGAGAATGGTTCGTTTGTCTTTTGGATTGGAATTCTGACTTGCTAAATCCTAAGCTTTTGGAAGGAGAATTATCCTAGCAGCAACATGGTGGCCAAGAGACAAATTTTGTTTAGGTTTAGGGTTTGAGTCTAGGCACTCTTTTATAGAAGTTTGAATCAACCTAAGTCGTTAGATTATTATAGGAGCAATCCCAACCATCAAGACTAGATAGAGTTATCTAGAACAGCCACCTCAACCTTAACGACTTAGCACAGAGTTAGAAATCATCACATTTCAGATCTTCCCGGGGGGTAGGTCGACCCCAAGGTCGACCCCCAGGTCGACCCCTGGTCGACCTGTATGGGTAGGTCGACCCCAAGGTCAACCCCCTGGTCGACCCCAAGGTCAACCCCCTGGTCGACCCCAAGGTCAACCCCCTTGTCGACCTGGCCCTTGGGCAGGAGAATTCACGCCCAGCCTACTCCCCTGTTTGAATTTTGAATTTATTATTCTGAACTGTTTTAATTTATATAAAATTACTGAAACTTCCAAGGACCATACCTTCCTCATACGAAGTCCGATTTACGAAAACTTGGACTCTATTCTAACCAGAATTTCGAGACGAACGCAACGGCGTAACCCGTTTCCCTTAATTCTCATTTTAATAATTAAGTATTCTTAAGATTGTTAAGTTTAATATTCACAGAAAATTTAGGGTGTTACATTCTCCCCTCCTTAAAGGATTTCGGCCCCGAAAGCTCCAAGTTAAGGAGAATGTGTATCCTAACATCCAATCATCCATCTACTCAACCATCAAACACATGCATCCATTGTCCTTACAAGATTCCTAATGCCGTATGAGCATATGCAAAAAGTGTGTGTATATGTTCCTTATCTAATCCAAAATCAGGCGGTCCACTGATTCAGTTGACCTCCTTAATGAAAATCATGATAGTGACATGATCCATTATGCATGCAAAAGAATCCTAGCGATACATATTACTTCTACATGTGTGCACAACCATTCATCAAAATGCAGCATCCATATGATAACACAACCATTAGACATCCATTAATTTAAATATGCACACACATTTATATGCAATATGAAAGTGATTGAGCCGATCTAGTGCCTAAAGTGTGTGTACATGCATCCACGAGCAACCACTAGCAACCACTTGCAACCACTTACAACCATCAATCATAACATGTTTCAAATACTTGTATGCATCCATTGGGTTCTACCTAAGGATAAAGAGTAGGACTGAGGAGATATGCTTAAAAGATAGATATAAGCATGAATAAACTTATGGAAAAAGAGATCAAGGAGGTACCCTAAAAGAGAAAAGGGTAGGCTGCGCATATTTTCCTCTCAGTTTCCCAAGTCGCATCTTCCTCAACGTCACTACATTGAACTTTAACAAGCTTGACTTCACGGTTGCGTAGCTTTTTGACTTACATACCCAAGATATGAGTTGGAACTCTTCTTACCGTCGCTTCTCGTTCCACTTCTACTTCCTCTAGTATACTTGGCTCCACCACTTCTACAGATTCATGTAAGTACTTTCGTAGTTGAGAAACATGAAAAATATTATGAACTCCAGACAGTCTCTCTAGCTCTACTCTGTAAGCCATCGTCCCAATCCTTTCAATGATAGGAACTGGACCTACAGATCTTGGTGCTAGCTTTCCTACGGACCCAAAGCGAATGACATTCCTTAAAGGAGATACTTTAAGGAACACCCTATCTCCAACCTTAAACTCAAGGTCGGTCCTTCTTTTGTCTACGTAGGACTTCTGTCTATCTTGTGCAGCCTTCATCCGTCTTCTTATCAAGTCCACCTTTTCTGAGATCTCTCTAATCATGTCTAGCCCAAGTATGGGCTTGTCTATAGACTCCCACCAACAAGTTGGTGATCGACATGGTCTTCCATATAAAGCTTCGAAGTGCGCCATGCCTATGGTAGCTTGGTAGCTATTCTTGTAAGCGAATTGCACAAAAGGAAGATGATCCTCCCATGTCCCTCCAAAGTCAAGAATGCACAATCTCTAAAGGTCTTCCAATAGTCTATTCACCCTTTCCGTTTGACCATCGGTTTGGGGGTGATAGGTCGTGCTTAAGAATAATTGTGTACCTACAGCCTCTTGCAAACTCTTCCAAAACTCGCTCGTAAAGATAGGATCTCGATCGCTCACTATGCTGGAGGGTATCCCATGGAGTCGAACTATTTCTTTAAAATAAATGGATGCTAGGGACGAGGCAGTCCTTCTACTTTTAACAGATATAAAGTGAGCACTTTTAGTGAGCCTATCCACTATTACTCAAATACTAGTATTTCCCCCTTCTTGACCTAGGAAACTCATTAACAAAGTCCATCGAAATGCTATCCCACTTCCACTGTGGATCTCGAGAGGATGAAGCAGACCACCGGGCTTCTTCTGCTCCGCTTTGACTTGCTGGCATATCAAACACTTAGCGACGAACTCAGCTGCATCACTCTTCATGCCATTCCAAAAGAAAACCCTTTTTATATCCTTATACATCTTGCCTCCGCCTGGGTGTATGGTCAGCTTCTTCCTACTTAAGGCGTATGCTACCACATTACCCTTGCTAGGGGTATAGGAAATCTTGAAATTGTAGGATGCCAAGAACTCCATCCACCTTTGTTGCCTCAAGTTAAGATCTTTCTACGAGAAAAGGTACTTCAACGATTTATGGTCAGTATACAATTCAAACTTCTCACCTAGGAGATAATGGAGCCAAGACTTAAGCGCAAAGACGATGGCAGCCAACTGTAGATCGTGGGTTGGGAAGTTTTTCTCATGTATTTTCAACTGTCTATCTCCATAAGCTACTGCCTTCCCTTCTTGCATCAAGACAGCACCTTCACGTACCACATGCATCCGTGTATACGGTAAACATTTTGCTCCCATCCGGCAATGTCAGAACTGAGGCTGTTGTTAGAGCCCTTTTAAAAGATGGGAAAGCAATATCGCAATCCAAATCCCAAGCGAAAGTTAGGTTCTTCTTCGTTAATCTTGTGAGTGGGGCTGAGATTTTTGCAAAGCCCTTAACGAATTTTCAGTAAAAGCCCGCTAGCCCGAGAAAGCTTCGAACTTCGGTTGCATTCCGTGGAACCTTCCAATCTTGCACCACAACTATTTTTGCGGGGTCCAGAGCTAACCCTTCTTTGGACACCACATGTCCAGGAAACCTCACTTCTTCTCTCCAGAAATGGCATTTGGAGAATTTGGCTTTTAGCTGATGTGCACGAAGAGTATCCATGACTTCCCTTAAATGCAAATCATGCTCTTCTTCATTTTTCGAGAAAATCAAAATATCGTCTACGAAGACCACCACAAACTTATTAAGGAATTCTCTAAACACCCTGCTCATTAAGTCAACGAAGTAAGCGGGTGCGTTTGTCAAGCCAAAAGTCGTATATTCTTAGAAGTGGGTGCCTATTCTTCTTGGTCATCTTGTTTTGCTCCCTATAATCAACGCATAGGCGAAGCGAACCATCCACTTTGGTTGTGAATACTACCGGAGCACCCCATTCAGAAATACTCCGCCTTATAAACCCCTTTTCGAGCAGCTTTTCGACTTGCTTACTGAGCTCTTTTCTCTCCCTTGGGGCCATGTGTCTAACGGGTAGAGCTACGGGTTTTGCATTATCAACAAGGTATATGCGGAAGTCTATCTCCCGCTTCGGAGGTAAGCACTTCACCTCTTCAAATACATCTGGGTATTCACGGACTACTCTAGCCGACTACAAGTTTTCAATAGACACATCAAGAGATTCTAGGTAGCTAAGCATAGCAGAATGTACGGGATTACAAGAGATTTCGAGAGTGTTGCCAAGGCGAGTCATAAGTCTAACCACTCTCTTTTCACAATCGAGGATGGCACCATTACTGGATAACCAATCCATGCCTAGAATTAATCCGTAGCCCATGAAGCCAAGAACGAAGGCGTTGCATTCAAACTCAGTGCTCAAGATAGACACTCTGAAATTCCGATAAATCATTCAAAGATGAGACGAACCACCAATAGGATTTGACACTACTATGGGATCCGTAACTAGACTAGTATTTTGGTGCAATGTTTCAACTAACGAAGCAGACACAAACGAGTGTGAAGCGCCAGAATCAAACAAAGTATGAACAGGACGATCAAACAGAAAAACCAAACTTTCAATTGAAATGTTTCTACCTCTCTCTTTTCCTGGTGCCATGAGAGCATGAACCTGCCCTCTTGCCTGCCCTGGTGCCATGAGAGCCTGAACCTGCCCTCCAGAAGAAGACCCTGCCCTCTGCCCTTGCCCTTGTCTTCTCGAGCAGTCTTTGATCAGATGTCCTGCCTTACCATAGTGGAAGAAGCCGGTCTTCTTCTTCTTCCTACAGTCCTTGCTCAGATGGCCTGGTGTTCCACAATTAAAGCATCTTTTCTTTCCCTTGCTATTGTTGTCCTCACCACCTTTCTTATGTTGCTGCTGTGACTTCTTTTGATCCCCCTTTCTTTTCTGGTGCCTTATTAGTATTAGCGCCTTTCTCCTCTTCATGCATAAGCGCCATGTCAACCAGTTTCTCAAAGGTAGCCCCGATAGGAATGTGGGTCATAGCTAACCCATGTAGTGGCTAATTCAAACCTTTGACGAATCTCAGGGCCTTCTTTTCAGGTGTGTTCACCAAGTCTAAGCCAAACCTCGCCAATCGATTGAACTTGTTGACATACTCCTTTACTGATAAATTCTCCTGCTTCAATGCCAAGAACCTTTCCATGTATAAATTCTCTTCTGCTCGTGAGAGAAATTTCATCTCGAACCTATGTCTGAAATTCATCCACGTCTCTACTAGACGCTCTCCATTCATAACCTCCCAACAAAACGAGGCTTCATCAACCAAGAAGCCAATTGGGCCTTCCTTCCATCTTGTACCTCGAAGATACCAAACAAATCTTCTACCTCCTTAAGCCAATTTCGAGCTTCAACAAATGTCTCTGATCCGTGAAAAAGTTTTTTGCATATTGCCCGAAAGTCTTTGCATATCTTTGAAAAAGTGTCAACACGAGGAGGGGGAGGAGGAGGAGCGGCTGCAGCTAGAGGAGGAGGGATGTCTTCTGGGCCTATGGCGGTGGCCCTAGCCTCCAGATACCTTCTGAACTAAGTTGGTATCGGTATTCCCTCGGGTATCTCGGGTAACCCAGACATGCTGAAAAGAAAATGAAGAGATTCAAAACGGAGAATTCGATAAAAATATATATGGCTCTTGGGGGTTATGTTTTTAAAACAAACTTTTCTCATGAAAATACTCTCCTTAAAACATATTTTTGAAAGTATTTCTTTATAAAACTCTTTTGAAAAATAGTTTTTCAAAATCTCTTATCTGTTCTGTTAACCTTCAGCTCGGATACCACGGGTAACACCCCACGTCCATTAATGTCACTCTCAAAGAGAATGCATTAACTTTCATGGAGTATTATTGGTGAATAGAATATAACAAGACAGATACATATATTGGTACTTGGAAAATTCAAAACAACTTTTATTGCAGCGGAGAAATAGTTTGATTACAACAACATCATAAACCAGCAGAAAAACCAAGTACACATAGTAACCATCTTGACAAATTATTTTCTGAGTACGTAAAGTAAAAAGCATAACCCCAACATAAGTAGCCATAAAAGAGATGAGCTGAACTTTACTTTCAGCAATCCAATCACTTCCAAAAGAGAGAGAAAGATCCAGATCATGCTCCACTAGTACTAGTCCCACCCTGCGAACCTGGGGGGAGGGGGAGGGGGAAGGAAGAAAAGAGGCGAAAACAAAGGGGTTCAGACGTAAAGTCTGGCGAGTACCATAAATTTAACAATATAATTATTAAAGTAATTAAGATAACGCATAAACTAGTAAAACAAGGAATGACTGTAAAACAAGTGAGCAAGACAAAACAAACAAGAGGAGTATTCTGGCGTTAATCTCGCTCTTAATCATTATAGGATAATTACTATACTGCACCACTATTAGTCACCCAAAAAGTTGTAACATCCCACATCCGTTAGTGTCACTCACAATGAGAATGCACTAAGTTCTGTGAAGCATTATAGGTAAAAGATGCAGATAAATTACAAGACAGACAAAATTAAAACAACGGGAAATAAAACTTTACTTTATTGATAAAATAGTTTGTACAACAATTGTTTTCCAATACCAGATTATCGATCTTACAAAATAAAGAAGCACAAAATAACTTTTATATTCCCCAATGTAATATGAGCCAGCGATAGCAATGGAAAAGTGAATCCAAGGAAAACTTCGCCTAATCTTCAAGCTTGGAAAGAAAACTGAGCTAAGTAGTAACTTCCGTCCCTGCGAACCTGGGGGGGGGGGGGGGACGAAAGACAAGAAGGCGAAAGAAAACAGAGTCAGACATGAAGTCTGGTAAGTTCAGTAACTTTCAGCATGTGAACAGGTAAAAATAATATGACATGAATTTAACTGAATACAAGACAATACCATGATGATAGGGCTAACAAGATAACACAAGAGATGTTAAGGCAAGATAAAATTGAATGTACTGGTCAACTGGATCTACCGACAAGCTGAATACACTAGTAAACTGAATATGCTTCCATACTTTCTCTTCTTCGCGATTACCCTGATATTCTGGTTTAAATCTCTACACCACCTAACTAGTGACCCAACTAGTAATCTTTATAAAATGATAACGTGCCCCCAATCCCTCTAATTGTGGTTTCCTTCAGGCGTACATTTACCATCTATTACCTAGATCTGATCTAGGGTCTTTCTATCAAGTGCTTCCAAGATTCAACTAGGGTTTACGTGACTTATCTAATGCTTTTCAGATTTTAGGGTTTACGCGACCTAGGTCCAACTAGGGATTATGCTACCTATCGAATGATGCCCCTACTCTAGGACACAATACCTAGAGCGGTATATGTTCCTAGACTATCCCCACGTATGTGTCGTGAATCGTTATCGCTGTCTAGATGCACATGTCCTCTATATGTGCGACCCGAGTCTTGTGGCAGGGCAAACCAAGAAACACGGAACTCGGTTGGGAGCTTTCAGATATCTGCCGATGCAGATGTTAAGGTCTGTTTTTCCAGTGGCTATGGTCCCACATGACCCGTCCCTCAACTAATGAAAGGCACACCTTGAAAAATGAGAACTATACGCAGGCCCCCCATGCCCCACTAACCTCTTTCCATCCGCAACCATAACTAGATAGCAAGTATATGGTCTGTTGGAATTCTCGTCTTTCCGCTTCACATATCTCGATTGACTCAAGATGGTAGTTAGACGACGAGTTGCTATCACCGGGCTACTGGTCTTGCCGGATCACGCTGGTCCATCCTAGTCTTTAGGTTGCCTTATGTTGCAACCAAGGCATACCATTGGCCCTTCTAACGCAGACCTTAACCTCTGTGAGCCCAGGAGGATCATCTGCAGCCTCACAGAGGGATACCAAGAATACCCTCACGTCCCCTCGAAGTCGCGTGCTTCATACCCCAGTTCGTTGGAGCCTTCCTTAAGATCAGATGGACGTTCGCTCCTTCTCGTATTTTACTAAGGTTTACTACTTAGTTCCCTTAACTAAGGTTTACTACTTAGTTCCCTTAACTAAGGTTTACTACTTAGTTTCCTGAACCATCGTTTTCTTAACTAAGGTTTACAACTTAGTCCTCTTAATTAAGGTTTACTACTTAGTTCTGCTTTCTCGTCAAGTTGGATTGGTTAAGTGTCATTAGTCAATTCAAGTTAACTTAACCCATTCATTTGTCATGTTAAACTGGATAAGTGTTATCAGTGGTTCATGTTAACTTAACCCTACCACAAATCAAGTTATATTGGTTAAGTATTTCTTATTACTTAACCCCACCCCTTCATCTTGTATTGGTTAAGTGCTCCCTTAGTTAACTTAACCCTAACATCTTTTAATTCACATGTTCTGATGGCTAAGTGTTGTCCCTTTAGGTTTTAACTTAACCTTGTTCATTTGTCACACTATCATGGCTAAGTATTCTGAGTTTACTTAACCCCACCTTCTAGTGTAGTTAGCATGCTAAATTGGCTAAGTGCATTTTACTTAACCCCACCTTCTAGTCTGGTTGACATGTTATAACGGTTAAACCTTTCCTTAACCTTACCCACTTGTCTAGTCAACATGTTATAACGGTTATTCAACCCCTACAAGTCTTGTTTTGTTAACATGTTAAGTTGGTTAAGTGTTCTTATGGACTTAACCCTCCTATTCTAGCTTAACTGTTTCTTAGATTTAAATTATTCTGTAAAGCAGCAACCACTCACATTAGACAGATATTGTTGCGGTTACTGGATGTGCCGGTTGGTTCCGGGCAGATTTACACCGCAATTCAGTCTAACCTCGGGTCCTTTTGGGCTCAATGCTCTAACCACCCATATTAGATAGGTTTTGTTACAGTTGCTGGATTCGCCGGGCGGTTCCGGGCAGTCTTATACCGTAACTCAATCTAACCCCGGGTTAGGCATATTCGTATTTTCTACAATGTACATATTTCTCATTTAGGACAAATTCCTAATTTACTTATAACATAATTACTCTTCTATTGTACATTATCAGCAATTACTATTATGGCCCACTTTCCCTCTAAATCATGTTTATAAGATTTTACCAAATTAAGTGTCACTAACCATGCTTATGCTAAACATGACAATTACATGTGATTTCAAGTTATAAATCAGAATAGGCTATAAACCATCTTCCCAAACTCGCCATAATAATCATGCCCAAAATTCACTATGCCATATATTTGGCGTTCCAAACAAGTAGTTAAGCCTAATCTAGACTTAATGTTCCTATTTACATTTTTGACCCAATCTAGATTAAATATCCAATTTTACAATTCCTGCTGGAACTAGATTTAATATTCTTGTTTACAATTTTTGCCAAACCTAGATTCACATGCCAACTACATGTTTTACAGTCAACAATTTACCGTTACGCCCAATGCATGCAAACTACTCACTATTATAGCCAATTCAGATCATGCCAACATATTTATTATGCCAAATTATATGAATTTCATGCTATACAAATCTTCCAAATTTTCAATCACATTCATGTTAGTTTCATGTTCTGCCCAAATCGTATTCCCAACGTTTGCGTAATCGTGATTCAGACTAGATTATAGGTCAATCTAGATTCGTAAATAAAAGGGAATAAACAAGAATACCATGAAGAGATAAGCATAAGAATAGACATAAGAAAATAATCCCAAATTCACGACTTACAGATCTAATAAATATACTGAATAAATCGACTAAAGCATCGCAGGCATAGATCTGATAACATTATGAACATGAAAAGTTTTGAATAATAATCAAGAACATGGATAGACCTAACTTAACAGAAAAATTCCCAAAATCAGGATCCAAGGATAGTTAAGAATGGGTCTAAATAGAAAATCAAGCTTAGATCCAATTTCATATTCATAATCGTAGGCAATAATCTCATAGTCATGAATCATAGGTGATTAGCCACAATAGTCCTTGTCATAGTCATAGACAATAGCCTTATGTTCACAGTCATACGCATAGGCATAGTCTTATGTTCACAATCATAGGCATAGGCATAGTCTTATATTCACAGTCATAGGCATAGGCATAATCTTATGTTCATAGTCATAGGCAATGTTCATAGTCATAGTCTTAGGCCATCAATAGTTTCAACGTCATAGGCATAGGCACAGTCTCATCGGTAAGTAATCACAATAGTTCTTAATTAGATCCAAAGGCATAAACAAGCACTGATTCAAATGAAAGGATTAGGAATATTCTTATATTCATTTAATTTCATGCCACAAATAGATAGACTTTCAAATCTAAAAAGTAACTGACTTACAACAAAGGACGAACTTGAATTCTGGATTCTGAGTTCTGAATTTGCAATGCTTTCCTTTGGGTAGATAAACATTGTTTGATTCTTGTTTTTACTTTAGTTTTGCTCGTCTCTAATATTTCTTCAAGTGGAGGCTACTCTTGGCTTCCTTCCAGCAGCATGACGGCTCTAGCTCTATTTTATTTGTGTGAATTTAGGTTGAGACTAGGGTTGTTTATATAGGATTTCAAACTAATTAGAGCCGTCGATGAAGCTTGAGTTAATCAAGGCCATCCATCTCAAGAGAAGCCAATCAGAAAGTGACAAGTCAGCCCTAGTGACACACCAGAGCTCAGAAATTCGACCAGAACCTGACCAGGCCAGCTAGGGCCTGACCAAGCAGGTTTCTACTTGGCCTGGGCGCACTTGGCAGGTGCGCCAGTGCAAATTTTTACTGGCGCACTTCCCAAGTGCGCCAGTGCAATTTTGTTCTGGCGCACTTCCCAAGTGCGCCAGTGCATTCTAGCCCGTTTCTGGTTTTTCTGCCTAACTTCGTTCGTCCATATCTTCTTCATACGGTATCCTTTTTACGCAAACTCAGACTCTATCTCAAGAAGAATTCCGAGACTAACGCAATGGCGTGACCCGTTTCCCTTAATTCCCTCATTTAAAATTAAGTATACTTTAGTTTGTGAAACTTAATGTTACAGGATTACGGGGTGTTACATTCTCCCCCTCTTAAAAGGATTTCGTCCCTGAAATCTTCAAGTTAGGAAGAATGTGTCCTACTATCCAATCACCCATCTACTCAACCATTCAACCACAGGCATCCATTGTCCTTAAAAAGATTTCTAATGCTTTCATGTCCATATGCATAATGTGTGTATATGTCTTTATTTAATGTAAAATCAGGTTGTCTACTGATTCAGTTGACCTCCTTAATGCGAATTATGTCAGTGCCATGCGTCCAATCATGTATGCAAGCATCCCTAGTTATGTTAATACTACATGTGTGCATAGCCATTCATCCATATGCAATACCCATATGATAACATATCCAGTTAAATCTGTTAAGCAAATACATACATGTGAATGCAATATGAAAGTGACTGAGTCGTTCTAGCGCCTATGGTGTGTATACGCATCCACGAGCAACCATTTGCAACCATCAATCATAACATGTTTCAAATACATGTTTACATCCATTGGCTTCTACCTATGGATCGATGATACGCCCTAGAGGATATACCTTAAAAGCTAGAAAGTATGCATAAAATTCCTAGAAAAAGAGATCAAGAATGTACCCCTTAAGAAAAAAGGTATGATGCGTGTATCTAGTCTTTAGTCTTCTAAGTCGCATCTTCTTGAGCTTCACTATTCTGTACCTTGTCTAATTAATCTTCACGATTGCGAAGCTTCTTGACCTCCATTTCCAAAACTGTCGGTGATCGGATAGCTGGCTTTTCATTGTCAAATGGATACATGCGGAAGTCTATCCCGCGTTTTAAGGGTAAAATCCTAATCTAATCAAAAACATCTGCGTACTCATGGACTACCCTAACGGATTGCAAATCGTCGATAAATGCATTAAGCGATTCTAGCTAACTAAGCCTAACTGATTCTTTACACGGAATCTCGAGGGTATTTCCAAGGCAAGTCAAAAGTCTAACTACCCTCCTTTTAGAATTCCCCCATGCCTAGAATCAACTCATAGCCCATGGAACCAAGAACTTAAGCGTTATGCTTAAACTCAACACTTAATATGGTTATTCTCAAATCCTTACAAACCAAAGGTAAACGGGCCGAACCACCAATTGGATTTGAGTCCCTAATGGGATCTTCTACTATACAAGTACTAAGGTGTAGAGACTCAACTATGGAAGTAGATAAATGCGAAGTGCTAAGATGAAAGGAATACTAACTGGTTGATCAAAACGAAGAGCTAAACTTTTCCAACAGAGGCTTTTACTATCTCTCTCTCAGGTATTCTGGTGGTGAAAGCATGCACTCGCCCTTCTGAAAATCCTATCCCTCGTCCTTGCCCTTGTCCTTAATTATATGCCCTATTATACCATGTAAAAGATACTCCCTCTCGTCTCGGTTTTTATGATTCCTTCTTTCTTCGTGAGTCGAGTTTGTATCCATGAATTTCTCATCCTTGCGTTGAGCTCCCTAGCCAAACTCCCTCATCCTCATCTTTACCGTCCCTGTGTAATCATATTGACAAGTTTCTCAAAAGATGCCTCCATCGCACGGAAAATCCTCCAAAGCTTGAAAGAAAATTAGCTGCATGTGAAACTACTATGGCTATAAATGGAAGTCGGGCACTACTATGCCCTTTGATAGGTATCGTAGTCTTATCAAGCCTACGGAACCGTGCCGCGATGAGGTTATCTCCCAGAAAGCCAGGAGCCCCAAAGACTCAAGAAAGAAGGGGACAAGAATTCAAACAGAGGATCGGAAGACAGTGCGTATGGCTTTTGGGGAGTATGCCTTTAAAACAAAACTTTTCTTTTGAAAATGCTTCTTTTAAAACCGTTGAAAATAATTTTTCGAAACTTTTATCTGATCCAATAACCTTCAGCTCTGATACAACGTGTAACACCCCAGATCCGTTAGTGTCACTCACAAAGGGAATGCACTAAGTTCTGTGAAGCATTATAGGCAAAAGATGCAGATAAATTACAAGACAGACAAAATTAAAACATTGGGAAATAAAACTTTACTTTATTGATAAAATAGTTTGTACAACAATTGTTTTCCAATACCAGAGTATCTGTCTTACAAAATAAAGAAGCATAAAATAACTTTTATATTCCCCAATGTAGTATGAGCCAGCCATAGCAATGGAAAAGTGAATCCAAGGAAAACTTCGCCTAATCTTCAAGCTTGGAAAGAAAACTGACCAAAGTAGTAACATTCCCTCCCTGCGAACCTGGGGGGGAGGGAACGGAAGACAAGAAGGCGAAAGAAAACAGAGTCAGACATAAAGTCTGGTAAGTTCAGTAACTTTCAGCATGTGAATAGGTAAAAACAATATGACATGAATTTAACTGAATACAAGACAATACCATGATGATAGGGCTAACAAGATAACACGAGATATGCTAAGGCAAGATAAAATTGAATGTACTGGTCAACTGGATCTACCGACAAGCTGAATACACTAGTAAACTGAATATGCTTCCATACTTTCTCTGCTTCGCGATTACCCTGATATTCTGGTTTAAATCTTTGCACCACCTAACTAGTGACCCAACTAGTAATCTTTATAAAATGATAACGAGCCCCCAATCCCTGTAATTGTGGTTTACTTTAGGCGTATATTTATTATCTCTTACCTAGATCTGATCTAGGGTCTTTCTATCGAGTGCTTCCTAGATTCAACTAAGGTTTACGCGACTTATCTAATGCTTCTTGGATTTTAGGGTTTACGCGACCTAGGTCCAACTAGGGATTATGCTACCTATCGAACGACGCCCCTACTCTAGGACACAATACCCAGAGCGGTATATGTTCCTAGACTTTCCCCACTTATGTGTCGTGGATCGTTATCGCTGTCTAGATGCACATGTCCTCTATATGTGCGACCTGAGTCTCGTGCCAGGGAAAACCAAGAAACACGGAACTCGGTCGGGAGCTTTCAGATATCTTCCGATGCAGATGCTAAGGTATATTTTTCAGTGGCTATGGTCCCAACTGACCCCTCCCTCAACTAATGAAAGGCACACCTTGAAAAATGAGAACTATACGTAGGCCCCCCTATGCCCCACTAACCTATGGCCATCTGCAACCATAACTAGATAGCAAGTATATGGTCTGTTGGAGTTCTCCGCCTTTCCGCTTCACGTATCTCGATTGACTCAAGATGGTAAGTAGACGACGAGTTGCTATCACAGGGCTACTGGTCTCGCCGAATCACGCTGGTCCATCCTAGTCTTTAGGTTGCCTTATATTGCAACCAAGGCATACCCTTGGCTCTTCTAACACAGACCTTAACCTCTGTGAGCCCAGGCGAATCATCTGCAGTCTCACAGAGGGATACCAAGAATACCCACATGTCCCCTCGAAGCCGCGTGCTTCGTACATCAGTTCGTTGGAGCCTTCCTTAAGATCAGATGGACGTTCGCTCCTTCTCGTATTTTTCTAAGGTTTACTACTTAGTTCCCTTAACTAAGGTTTACTGCTTAGTTCCCTTAACTAAGGTTTACTACTTAGTTTCCTGAACCATCGTTTTCTTAACTAAGGTTTACAACTTAGTCCTCTTAACTAAGATTTACTACTTAGTTCTGTTTTCTCGTCATGTTGAATTGGTTAAGTGTCATTAGTCAATTCAAGTTAACTTAACCTATTCATTTGTCATGTTAAACTGGTTAAGTGTTATCAGTAGTTCATGTTAACTTAACCCTACCACAAATAAGGTTATATTGGTTAAGTATTTCTTATTACTTAACCCCACCCCTTCATCTTGTATCGGTTAAGTGTTCCCTTAGTTAACTTAACCCTAACATCTGTTTAATTCACATGTTCCAATGGCTAAGTGTTGTCCCTTTAGGTTTTAACTTAACCTTGTTCATTTGGCACACTATCATGGCTAAGTATTCTAAGTTTACTTAACCCCACCTTATAGTCTAGTTAGCATGTTAAACTGGCTAAGTGTATTTTACTTAACCCCACCTTCTAGTCAGGTTAACATGTTATAACGGTTAAACCTTTCCTTAACCTTACCCCCTTGTCTAGTCAACATGTCATAACAGTTATTTAACCCCTACAAGTCTTGTTTTGTTAACATGTTAAGTTGTTTAAGTGTTCCTATGGACTTAACCCTCCCATTCTAGCTTATCCGTTTCTTAGCTTTAAATTATTCTGTAAAGCACCAACCACTCACATTAGACAGATATTGTTGCGGTTACTGGATGTGCCGGTCGATTCCGGGCAGATTTACATCGCAACTCAGTCTAACCTCGGGTCCTTTTGGGCTCAATGCTCTAACCACCCACATTAGATAGGTATTGTTATGGTTGCTGGATTTGCCGGGCGGTTCCGGGCAGTCTTATACCGTAACTCAATCTAACCTCGGGTTAGGCATATTCGTATTTTCTACAATGTACACATTTCTCATTTAGGACAAATTGCTAATTTACTTATGCCATAATTACTCTTCTATTGTACGTTATCAGCAATTACTATTATGGCCCACTTTCCCTCTAAATCATGTTTATAAGATTTTACCAAATTAAGTGTCACTAACCATGCTTATGCTAAACATGACAATTACATGTGATTTCAAGTTATAAATCAGAATAGGCTATAACCCATCTTCCCAAACTCGTCATAATAATCATGCCTAAAATTCACTATGCCATATATTTGGCATTCCAAAAAAGAAGTTAAGCCTAATCTAGACTTAATGTTCCTATTTACATTTTTGACCCAATCTAGATTAAATAACCAATTTTACAATTCCTGCTAGAACTAGATTTAATATTCTAGTTTACAGTTTTTTCCAAAACTAGATTCACATGCCAACTACCTGTTTTGCGTTCTACAATTTACCGTTACGCCCAATGCATGCAAACTACTCACTATTATAGCCAATTCAGATCATGCCAACATATTTATTATGCCAAATTATATGAATTTCATGCTATACAAATCTTCCAAATTTTCAATCACATTCATGTTAGTTTCATGTTCTGCCCAAATCGTATTCCCATCGTTTGCGTAATCGTGATTCAGTCTAGATTATAGGTCAATCTAGATTCATAAATAAAAGGGAATAAACAAGAACACCATGAAGAGATAGGCATAAGAATAGACATAAGATAATAATCCCAAATTCACGACTTACAGATCTAATAAATATACTGAATAAATCGACTAAAGCATCACAGGCATAGATCTGATAACATTATGAACATGAAAAGGTTTGAATAATAATCAAGAACATGGATAGACCTAACTTAATAGAAAAATTCCCAAAATCAAGATCCAAGGATAGTTAAGAATAGGTCTAAGTAGAAAATCAAGCTTAGATCCAATTTCATAGTCATAATCCTAGGCAATAATCTCATAGTCATGAATCATAGGTGATTAGCCACAATGGTCCTTGTCATAGTCATAGACAATAGCCTTATTTTCACAGTCATACGCATAGACATAGTCTTATGTTCACAGCCATAGGCATAGGCATAGTCTTATGTTCACAGTCATGGGCATAGGCATAGTCTTATGTTCATAGATATAGGCAATAATCTTATGTTCATAGTCATAGTCTTAGGCCAGCATTAGTTTCAACGTCATAGGCATAGGCACAGTCTCATCGGTAAGTAATCACAATAGTTCTTAATTAGATCCAAAGGCATAAACAAGCACCGATTCAAATGAAAGGATTAGGCATATTCTTATATTCATTTAATTTCATGCCAAAAATAGATAGACGTTCAAATCTAAAAAGTAACTGACTTACAACAAACGACGAACTTGAATTCTGGATTCTGAGTTCTGAATTTGCAATGCTTTCCTTTGGGTGGATAAACATTGTTTGATTCTTGTTTTTACTTTAATTTTGCTCGTCTCTAATCTTTCTTCAAGTGGAGGCTACTCTTGGCTTCCTTCCAGCAGCATGACGGCTCTAGCTCTATTTTATTTGTGTGAATTTAGGTTGAGACTAGGGTTGTTTATATAGGATTTCAAACTAATTAGAGCCGTCGATGAAGCTAGAGTTAATCAAGGCCAACCATCTAAAGAGAAGCCAATCAGAAAGTGACAAGTCAGCCCTAGTGACACATCAGAGCTCAGAAATTTGACCAGAACCCGACCAGGCCAGCCAGGGCCTGACCAAGCAGGTTTCTGCTGGGCCTGGGCGCACTTGGCTGGTGCGCCAGTGCAAATTTGTATTAGCGCACTTTCCAAGTGCGCCAGTGCAATTTTGTTCTGGCGCACTTCCCAAGTGCGCCAGTGCATTCTGGCCTGTTTCTGATTTTTCTGCCTATCTTCGTTCGTCCATATCTTCTTCATATGGTATCCGTTTTATGCAAACTCAGACTCTCTCTCAAGCAGAATTCCAAGACGAACGCAATGGCTTGACCCATTTCCCTTAATTCCGTCATTTAAAATTAGGTATACTTTAGTTTGTGAAACTTAATGTTACAGAATTACAGGGTGTTACAAAAGTTGATCCCGCCTATTGAACATAATAATCATAATGGAAGTTTCGTGTACCTTAGCTTTCTCCATAGGTCCCGCCTGCCCCTATCTCCGCTAGTTGTTCCCAATACCCCCATTCGATCGACTCCCTAACTCGTAGATACCCATGCTGGTCCCACAGTGGGGTGTATCACTCCCCAAAGTGGACACCCGATACTACTAAAGATGCATGGCTTATATTTACACGATGCAACAACGTCTTACCTACCATCCCGGGCCTACGCACGCACATGACCCCGTTGGACTTGCATTGCCACCGTTAACCCATTTTGACCTCTTACAATCAAACCTAGTAAGTGTGTCCTGTCCTCGATCTAACTCAATCTCACAAAGATACTTAATGGGTTACTGGTTTGAAAAGGGTCCCCCATGTTTGACATAAGCCTTCCACTTATCCTTGGTCCCCACTAGAATTTTCCACTTAACCCCTTCTTATTCATGTCTTCTTACATGTTTAAATTTGGTTAACTATTTCTAATCGTATTTCACCTGTCACCCATGCCACCCACTTAACCCCCATGTCCCCCCACATGTTTATCTTTGTTAAGTGTTACTTAATTCATTATAACTGTAACCTTGTAAAACCTCTCATATTAGACTACCATTTGCGGTTGCTGGATTTGTCGGGCAGGTCCGGGCAGTCTTATACCGGAAACGAGCCTAACCTCGTGTCTTTACAATTGTTACGCATTTAATTTATGCCTTTGACCTCTCACATTAGACTACCGTTTGAGGTTGTTGGATTTTTCGGGCGGGTCCAGGCAGTCTTACACCACAAACGAGTCTAAGCTCGTGTCTTAGGCATTTATTATTACAATTTATTTCACCCCAATTTGAATTAATTATCCCTATTCAAATTGTCAATAATTTCCAAATTAATTATGTCCATAATTGCCTTCTAAATTATGTCCATACTTTTTAGGTATAAAAATTATACCAATTAATGTCTCAATTTAATTATATGCTTTTAAATCCATTTTATGCCAATTCACAATTTACATAATTAATATTTTCCCATTTTCCCCATGCTATTCGTACGTTCAAAAATGAAATATGTTAGACTCGCAAATAGTCTAACTTATGAAAAAAAGAAACATCACAACTTGCATAACACATAAAAATAGATCTAACTTGCAAATAGGAATTATAACATAAATTTGCATAGCCAATAATTTGCATAGACAATGGTCATATAGAATCATGTATTTGCATAAACTACCACGGATCTAAATATGGATCTAAACATGAAATTGTGAACTTGCATATGTGAATTATGGATCTCACTTAAACTTGCATATGTGAATATAACTTACACCTAAAAATGTGAATATAATTTTCACCCAAAATTGCATATGAATTTCTACAACTTGCATATGAATTTATCACATGTTTTTGCATATAAATTAGCATATGTATATACTTGATTCACATATAAACTTGTGTACAATTCACATATAAACTTGCATAAGATTCATATACAATTTAACATCCCAAACTTGCATAAAATTCACATATGAATTAGCATATGATTTACACCCCAAACTTGCATAAAATTCACATACTGATTAGCATATGACTCACATCCCAAACTTGCATAAAATTCACATACGAATTAGCATATGATTCACATCCCAAACTTGCATAAAATGAATCAAGTTAAACATGTATAATTGGACATATGAAATGGATTTACCAACATAAGATAACAAAGTTAAACAACATCACGTGATTCAACAGACATGTTCTCACAATCCAATTATAACTTATCACAATTAATTTATTAATTATATTGTGAAAGAAATAGTACTCACAAAGATAGGTTAGAAAAGAGAATGGTTCGTTTGTCTTTTGGATTGGAATTCTGACTTGCTAAATCCTAAGCTTTAGGAAGGAGAATTATCCTAGCAGCAGCATGGTGGCCAAGAGACAAATTCTGTTTAGGTTTAGGGTTTGAGTCTAGGCATTCTTTTACAGAATTTGAATCAACCTAAGCCGTTAGATTATCATAGGAGCAATCCCAACCATCCAGACTAGATAGAGTTATCTAGAACAGCCACCTCATCCCTAATGACTCAGCACAGAGTCAAAAATCGTCACATTTCAGATCTGGCCGGGGGGGAGGTCGACCTGTATGGGTAGGTCGACCCGAAGGTCGACCCCCGGTCGACCTGGCCCTTGGGCGGGAGAACTCCCATCCAGCCTGCTCCCCTGTTTGAATTTTGAATTTATTATTATGAACTGTTTTAATTTATATAAAATTACTGGAACTTCCGAGGGCCATAACTTCCTCATATGAAGTCCGATTTACGAAAACTTGGGCTCTATTCCAAGCAGAATTTCGAGTTGAACGCAACAGCGTAACCCGTTTCCCTTAATTATCACTTTAATAATTAAGTATTATTAAGATTGTTAATTTTAATATTCACAAAAAATTCAGGATGTTTCAAAACTCTTGACCTCCCATCACATGTCCCTCTATGTCACTTTAAATTTGTTTGTTGTAATAGTTTTGATCTACATTGCAAATTAAACTGGTTAAGTTCTAAAGGAATGGCATTGTCACATCCTTCTAAACCTACTTTAAGGCCATTTCTAACAAAGTAAGATTACTCTTTAGTTTACATTGTGTTAGCTTCATATATGGTTTAGGTCGCATAAAATATTCGGTGTAATCTTCGGCTTTGGCTGAACTTAGACATATGGCTACTTTGTGACCTACTTGTATTCTAGTAGCCATGAAATACACATTAGAAGCAAATGGTTGTTTTTCCATCACATGCCATGTATTAGATATGAACGACCACACTCTCACTTCCTGCAAAACAAACTACTTAATGCATTACCTTAATAAATATACAATTTTGCTATTGTATTGTCCATTTTGTAAAAACTATAAATGGCGCTTTTTCTGCCCGTAAGACCATCATTATCAGCACGTAGTCTATTACATTAATAAATTTCAATGCAGTATCATGTTTAACGACTATTTCGCTATCGATTTTGATCTAGTTTTTGTATACGTTTCAAACAGTTCGGTGATTGGTAAACTTTACAATCCAAAATGATGGTGAATAAGTGCATAAAGTTATGTTTACAGTGTAAGAACATAGTTATGTTTGTATCATATTCTCGGTTACCATGATGACTATTTCAAAACTTTGTTGCACATAAACAGTAGTGGAATAAAAAGAATAATTTTATTTAGAATCATAATAAAAAGTTCAATATTCTAGTATCTATATTTTAATTCTTGAAGTATGTTACTGAAGGAGAAATCAAAAGCTAATTTATGGAAACTATATACTATCCGTTAACTAACATAGGAAATACAATGTAGTCAAATGTGCTAACATCCTTGGTTGTTTCCTGCTTTCTTATCTTCTTGGTGTCTCTTCCCTGATAATTATGACTATTCTTACTTCTCTTTCAATAGCTCAAACCTAACTCTCCAAATCTTCATGGGAAGCATTGGATGGATTCGCTATATAATTGACAATATAGTATTTCTTAGTAGAGGTCATGCGTTGTTGAATTATCCCTTACCTATCAGCTCGTCGTAGCAGGCTTTCTCACATACCTCTGTGATGGAGCTTTATGGATTGACTCCAAATCTTCCATATAATTCATCAAGATTTTGTATATGAATACCATGGTCTGGTTACGTTTACTCTTAACCTGGAATCATTTCTAACAAGTCTGTGTGATAAAACTATTGCTATGAGAAAGTCATCATAGCAAGTCATCACTATAGGGAGCAACTTTGTAGATTTCAGTTAGTATTCTTTTTTGCCTTATTGACATTTTATAGACTGAATGTTGAGTATCATGAAAGCATGTAGTCAAACTTTAGGAGATTTTACTGTTTTTTCTTTATAGATATAATTGAAAAGTTCAAAGTCTTTCAAAATAATGCAATAAAATGCGTCACTGTGAGCATGATAAAGTTGGGTACCGTGTATCAGGAGCTTGTAGTTATTAGGTGTGTGTTGGCTGAGTAAATCTAAAGTTTTCAATAATATATAATTGGGTAAAGTATTTACGTTTTTAGTTAGGAAGTTTTGTAGGTCGTTCAAAACATGAATTAATACAGAATAATGTTGAAAGGAAAATTCACGCCTCGGATCCTGTATAGAAAAACAATAACTCATTTAGCCTTGTTTTAAACTTTACTACAAAAATATACCTGTTTTGGGTTTACTAAAGGTGAGTTTTGGGAACTCACATGAAGGCGCGTTCCCAAAAGGCACCTTCAGTATACCCAAATTAAAATAACAATACTTCATCAAGCAAAGTTTACGTAGAACAATCCTACAATGTTCACTTTTAGATAATTTTCGAATAACAAAACGTTGTAGTGCTATTTCGACTATTCATTTTACATTAAAATCGACGTTTAATTTATATTAACATTGTTATGCTTTATAAACGATTCCACAACAATTTTCTGGAAATTTGATTTGGACACAAATCAAAATATGTAATTTGAAATCTTTGTTTTTCTCCCCCGTTATTAAAATATAATTTAGTAGATTCGAACGTTTCTTGTTTTAAAGAAGTCTGGCACATAAAGAAGCATATATGTTCAGTTAAAGTTCGAAACGTAATAAAACGAACTACCACGACGTTACGAGCTCGTTTTGAATTATACTATAAATTGTACATTCAAATATAGGGAATTTCATAAACTAAATAACAACAAATATTAATTAAAAAGTTGATTATAACACAGAAATAAGTACTAAAACTTAGGATACAACGGATGCATAATTAGGAAAATAGTACGCAACGGAACTACATCTCACATTCATGCTCTTGGGATGTGAATTTTCCTAATCATTACGGTTAAACCGCAACTGTTCAATAACGTTTTAGAGACGTCTAATCTCTTGTTCGAGTTAATTTGCGTATGTTATTCCCATTGAGCATAGCGGATCGTCTATCCATTATGTGTAATTACATCCATTTGGATAGGATGGACATTTCTGAATGCGACGACCTATATTGTTGCCATCTGCTCGAACCACAACTTTAACCGGATAACCGCAGTAGCAACAAACTTGATAAGAGTCTCCTTCCTGTTCATAAGGAATTGGAACATGTGATACTTGATAAGAACCAACTTCTTGCCGTGATAGAACGACCGACTGTTCCAGGAATTTTAATATTTTGCATTACATAACTGATAAGCAACAACGACGATTACAAGATTAAGAAATGCAAACTGCAATCATACGAACTGCAACAACTGAACACGCAAACATCAATTTCGAAGTACAATAAAACACATTAAGATAGTTTCCACATACGCCTACCAAGGACATTGGAAAAATCGAGCTCTAGTTGGCTCAGCAACATTCTTGTTTAGGCGTCTTATTTCGGCTTGCGCTTCCAGTGCATACTGAACTCCACGTTCGCACATCGGAGGGTCAATCCACTGCTTAAAGTAACAATAATCAATTTCAACAGGAAAAACTTTGTGGTCCTCGTAGGCTTCACAACCGAAAAATCGACAACCAGCATTTCCCCATTTGTGTTAACAGGAAAAACCTTGTGGTCCAGGTCGTTGATTAGATACCGCTTCATCGTCATTTCCTCATTTGTTAATGGTGGAGCCTACACTTTCTTTTTCCTGTTTCAACATAGTGAAAGAGGAAGGAGGAGGCGGCTGAACAAAAGAAATTGCGAGTGAGGGTTTAGCCGGCTTCATAGAAGCCGCTATATATAGCAAAAAGCCAGGGTCATCCCTAACTGCATATAATTTAAAATTTTCACTAAACAAAGGAATTAAAAACAGGATTGTCACCTTCCATATGAGAATTATTGTTGACAAATGCCTAGGAACTCGCAGCACGTCAGGCCAAAATGTATATAGTATAGAGATATAAATTCATCTTAGCATTTAACTTTATATCAGTGCTACAGTTGAGTAGTCATATCACTTTAGCCCCATAACTATCATACTGAGTAGTCATATCAATTCGGTCCCATAATTAACTTTAGCGAAAGGGGTCATCAAATGTACACTGACTACTCTTATCAGGAGAAATTCATCACTCCTTGATTTATGGGACGTCACATGCTTCACACCAGCCTCTCTTCCTCTCACCCTTATTAAAGACCAATGAACCTCTCTTCCTCTCTTCATTATTCCCTAGTTTTTTGTAGAGTAGTTAACAGTCAAAATGGCTAACTGCGCATACGACGACGATGTCATGGTTAAAATGTACGATGAGTACGAACGTGGTAAACAACCCGTATAAGATGTCGATTTTGTGCCCGAAACCCAAGTAGGAGTCCAAGTAAATGCCGCAGAGGTCAGGTCCGAACTTTTTAGTGCAACGCAGTCAAACGTTGCAGTGCAGCGCATTGGACCGATTCAAAAATCCCTCAATGCTCAGTTGAGGGAAGTTCTTGCTCACCAGAGCCCCGATAGGTCAAGCTCCAGCATGACGGGTCATTCAGTCCTTTACTGTAACAACCCGGATTCCGACAGATCGATTTTTTTTCAAAAATCCAGTCCGCCGAGACCCGAGTTGAGTGCTCTGGTATCCTATAGAAAAAAAAACAGAGATAAAGAAACATGTCAGAACTTGTGAAGCATCTCACAGCGGAAGGAATTAAATATAACATATTCAGAATTAGCTTTACCTTAATAATATTGCTACACCAGTATTCATAGCTACACCATCCCTGTCAAGAACCTAACCTGCGCATGTTGTGAGGAGGGGGTCAGAACATAAGTTCTGTGTGACTGGATTATAATAAACTCCTGTGTAACCTTACATATACCATTCATTTATAGTTTCTTGTTCATTAGGTTATTCACAATATTAGCTTTTAAGGCCAAACCCATGTCATTCTCGTTCACGTACTAGTATATTAACTCGGTACACAGTAAATGCAGATTTCCCCAACTCATACAATCTTTTCATGTATGTGTACAGTCCCTTGTCTTGTATCGTACGGGCTTCATCATGTAAATCTATATTAATTCAACGTAGTGCCACCCTTCTTAAAATCGTTTGGACTGCCACCCTTATTCTGGCTAGGTTTCCTTATCATGAACTATTGAGTGTTCAACTAGGATTTATGCCACCTAGGACCACTAGGAATTATGCCACCTATTGAACGTTTTCTAGATTCGATTAGGGTTTATGCCACCTAGGACCACTAGGGATTATGCTACCTGTCGAACGACCCCTTTTCCCACGTATGTATCGCGAATCGTTTTTCGATGTCTAGATGCACATGTTCACTATGTGTGTGGCCCGAGTCCCGTGACAGGGCTAAATCAAGAAATTACGGAACTCGGTCGGGAGCTTTAGGTTAACTGCCGATGCAGATGCTAAGGTCTGTTTTTCTACCAGTGGTTATGGTCCCACGTGACCCCTCCCTCAACTAATGAAAGGCAATCCAAGAAAATCAAGCATGAGAACTGTACTCCTGCCACCTATGCCCCACTTTCCTATTGGCCAGCCTCACCCATAACTAGATAGCAAGTATATGGTCTGTTGGGAGTTCTCTGCCTTTCCGTGTACGTACTACGATTGACTAAAGATGGTAGGTAGTCGACGACGTGCTATCACAGGGCTAAACTAAGTATCGACGACTCACGCTGGTCCACCCTAGTCTTTAGGTTGCCTATACTACAACCAAGGCATACCCTTGGTTCTTCTACCGCAGACCTTAACCTCTGTGAGTCCAGGCGGATCATCTGCAACCTCACAGAGGGATACCAAGAGTACCCTCACGTCCCTTGAAGCTACGTGCTTCGTAACCCAGTCCGCTGGAGCCTTTTACGAAATCAGATAGACGTTCGCTCCTCCTCGTGTGTTTGTTAAGCGATGATCTACCGTATCGGGTTATTCATCTATTTATGGACTGGCTCAGTTTCCTTGACTAAGAATTATTACTTGGTTGTTCTTAAATAAGGTTTACCACTTAGTTTCCTTTCCCGTTAATCTTGTTAACTAAGGTTTTGTAACAACCCGTATTTTTATAACATGTTAAAACAAGAAATCAAGGCAGAATTAATTTTTAAAACAAGAATCAAAGGAAACGGGTTGAGTCGTTGCGTTTGCCTCAAAATTATTCTTGAAAACGAGTCCGAGTTTGCAAGAATCGGAGTCCGTATGAGGGAGATATGACCCTCCGAAGTTTCAGGAATTTTCAGAATAAAAAACAGCTCGAAATTCGAATTCGAAATTCGAATTCAAACCCCACAGCAGGCAGGGCGGGAAAACTCCCGCCCATAGACCAGGTCGACCTGGGGGTCGACCATAGTGTCGACCTCCCAAGGACCAGGTCGACCGTAGTGTCGACCTGGGGGTCGACCTGCCTCCCGAACCCACTTCTTGAACCAGATGCATCCTGACGTATTTAGACTCATTTTCTGACCAGATTCGTCTGCCTAACCCTATATAAACAGCCCCCTAGCATCATTCTCTACACACCATTTCTTTCTGTCCTTATGCTGCTTCTAAGATAATTAAAATAGTAAGAAAAAAAGGAAGAAAAAGGACTGCTCCTTCTCCATCAAGACTACGCTTAGGGATTTGCAAATTGGGGGATTTCAATTAGAACACGATCGATCAAATAGAGATTCAACAATCAAATTATGCTTTCTAATTCTCGATCCACGCACTGTAAGTTCAAGTTACTTTTAGATAAAAGCTAAAAACTTAATATCCATGTTGTAAATTGGAATTGGATCAATGTATGGTGATTGATTCGTATCTATTCTTGTTCGTCTTGGATCTTGACTTTCGTGAATATTTCTTTGGACCTATTCATGTTGTAAATCAAACTCTCTCATGTCTATAACCTTAACATGCCTTTGACGTTGAAACTATTGTTAATGGACAAGGACTACGACTGAGAACATAAGACTGCCTATGAATAATATGACTACGCCTATGACTATGACGGTGAACATAAGACCGCCTATGACTAATAAGACTATGCATATGCCTATGCCTATGACGGTGAATGTAAGACTGTTGCCTACGACTATGACAAGGACAATTGTGGCTAATCAACTATGACTCTTGACTATGAGAATTATTAACTACGATTATGAACATACGACCATTATCTATGACCACGACTTTGAAACTATTACTGTTGATTGTCAATGACCATTGCCTAGAACTATTTTGGATAATTAACCATGACTACTGTGATTAATCGCTTAGGATTCTTAATTATGAGATTTCTACCTATGACCATGTCTATGACTATTGGGGTTAATTACCTAGAACTATTATAGTTGATTGAAACCCATGTTGTATACCGAATTTGCAGTTTGTTGGATCTCATACCGAGGGTGTGACTTGCTTAGTTTATTCGCCGAAACCATTGGATCCATTATACTTGTATTTGGCTTGCTTTCGTATGCCTATTCTTTTATGTCAGCGTTTACTTTGACTATCGCCTTATCTCGCTAGATTTGAAATCCTTTATGCCAGTGATGTTGTAACCAATTATCTCAAGTTATGTCATGCTAGTCTAGTAACCCCTTTTATCGCCTTATGCTCATCTCTTTTGCCTATCATAGTTTTTGATGTTATTCCCTTTATTCTGAGGTTTGAGTTTATTTGTATCGATTCACGTTTATGTGCGATGGAAATATGATTTGGGTAGAATAGGCAAAACATGAATTGGTTATGAACATGAATTATGAACCTGATAAAAGGCAAAACTTGAAACATAAACGCTGTTGTAACTTGAACCTGGATATGGACACGAACTAGACATCGACTTAACACGAAACTTGCCTTGAAAACTTGACACGAACTTGACATGAAACTTGAACATGGTCATGACACTTAGAATGAACATGAAAATGGCCAACTCGAGGGTGGGTTGAGTTTGCAGTGTAAATCTGCCCGGAACCGCCCGGCAAATCCAGTGGCCGCAAACAATAGGATCCAATGTGAGTAATTGGTCATATCGCGCTTGAAACCCGAGGTTAGACTGAGTTGTGGTGTAAATCTGACCAGAACCGCCCGGCATATCCAGTGACCACAACAACAGGTCTAATGTGAGAGGTTAAGGTGCGTTAATGAATTAATGCCACATGATAGGGTTAAGTCATGAACCGCTTGAATATACTTAACCAATTTGACACGATGACTTGATAGGGTTAAGTCATGAACCGCTTGAATATACTTAACAAATTTGACACAATTACTTGATAGGGGTAAGTCATGAACCGCTTGAATATACTTAACCAACTTGACAGATGATTCGTAGGGCTGAGACGTGAACTTGAACGACAACACTTAGCCAATTTGACATGACACGTAGGCGGGTTAAGTCACGAACTTGAATGACAACACTTAACCAACTTGACATGCTAGACTGATGGGGTTAAGTTTCGAATTTAAATGACAACACTTAACCCACCGAACGGAAACCCTAGTTACGCGATCCTTTTCAACAGTAATCCACTAGATGTATCATGGTACCCTAGGACAAGGCAGGGTGGGGCACGACTACTGGGCTGATTGTAAGCGACCAGAACGACGGCTGTATGGGTGCGCCAGTGTAGGTTCTAATGGAGTGCGGGCGTGCACACACTCCGGAGTAGAAAAAGCAGGCATTGGGCATCAGTAGGTTTATCTGTGCATGCTTGATTCGTGTCGATGGTTGGCACCATAGGGCTTGATACACCCTATGACGGACCTAGCACAGGTGACTACATTTCGTGATTGGGCCGTATGACACAGACACATGAATGAGCTAGGACTTGTAGGGAGCTGATCAATTAATAGATCGTTATGTGGAATTCGTTAGGTAGCGTAATCCCTAGTGGTCCTAGGTGGCATAAACCCTAATCGAATCTAGAAAGTGTTCAATAGGTAGCATAATCCCTAGTGGTCCTAGGTGGCATAAATCCAAGTTGAACACGCGATAGCTCATGATAAGGAAACCTGGCCAGAACAAGGGTGGCGATCCCAACGATTTCAAGAATAGTGGCACTACGTTGAAGTAGTATAGAAATACGTGATGAAATTCGTACGATATACGACAAGGGACTGTACATATAAATGGAAAGGATGATACGGGTTGGGGTACTAGTACAGTTGGTGCAGAGAATATAGGAAATCAAAGAAAATAGTGGAACGGTGAAGCTTAGAAATATTGCGATGTTATACTTAGTAGAAACCTTGCAATGTGATACTTGGTAGGAACCTTGTGATGATACTCTTGATAGGAAGCATGGGGTGTTATACTTGATTCATCGTGCCTGTAGCTTACCTTGTCATCATGCTTATGTTTACTTTCAGTTTATTCATGCCATGTTATCTTTACTTGTTTTCATGCTGAAAGTCACTAGGACTTACTCAGTCTTTATGACTGACCCAGTTTGTTTCGCCTCTTTTTCTTCCGTCCCCCCCCCCTAGGTTCACAGGGTGGGAATACAGCTTAGTTCGGATCCTACCAAGCTCCAAGGCTCTTTCATGTACTGCTTGGATTTCTCTTGGCTATGGCTTGCTTTGCTGCTTTATTGGGGTATGATTTATGACTATGGTTTTATGCTTCTTTACTATTGCAAGACAGATTTTGATGTAATGGATTTAATGGCATTTTGATGTAAAAAGGCTTTAGACCTTTCTAGATTTTTAAAGTAATAAAAATTTGGTTCTTCTTTCGCTGTTTTATATGTTCTGTCTCGTAATATTTCTATGTATGTTTACCTAGATAATGCTCCACCAAAGCTAGTGCATTCCCTTTGCGAGTGACCCTAGCGGAGGTGGGGTGTTACATTTGGTATCAGAGCAGAAGGTTACCAGGCTGGGCAAAAGTTTTAAAAACCTTCTGAAACTATTTTCAAAACCATTTATAAAGAAGCATTTTTCAAGAAAATTTTTGTTTTACGAAAGGCATATTCCCCAAAGCCATATGCACTATCTTTTGATTCTCTCGTTGAGTCTCTTCTCTCTTTCTTTTTCACCATAGTTTGTAGCATACCACGCATGTAGGAGGGAAAGGAAGTGCCCAACCTCCATCAAGATCCGCAATAGTTCCATCTACGACTAATCTTATTTCAAGCTTTGTAGGGTTGCCATGCGATGGAGGTAGCTTTCGAGAAACTTGTCAACAAGCTATACAAGGATAGTAAGAACGAGGATAAAGAACACAAGCCTAAGAATGAGAAACTTGTTGATAAGGCGTAATCCACGAAGGAGGAAAAGGTGAAAGGGAAGAGGTCAAAGTAAAAGAATAATAAAACCCATGATAAGAAAGAACATCGTTGGTATGGTAAAAAGGGACATGTAGTTAAGTATCATAGGACAAGGACAAGGGCAAAGAACAAGATCGTCGAGAGGGCAATTGTATGCTCTCACTACTAGCATACCTAAGAGAGGTGGTAACGTTTCTGTTAAAAGTTTAGCTTCTCTTTTCTATCATACCGTGGGAACTTTGTTTTTATACATCGCATCTTTTTAATTCTGCCTCGATAATTGAGTCTCTGCACCTTAGTACTAGCGTAGTAGAGGATTCCATTTTTGTCTCAAATCCCGTTGGGGGAATCGGCTCATTTATTCATGACTTGTTTGGATTTGAGAATGTCTATACTAAGTGTTGAGTTTAAAACTTATATCTTTGGGCTATGGGTTGACTCTAGGGACGGAATTGTTATCCAGAAATGGTACCATTCTCGAGTATGAAAAGAGGGTAGTTAGACGCTCGACTTGCCTTGGTAATGCCCTCGAAGTCTAGTGTAACCCTTAGGGTTCTGCCTTGTTTAGTTACCTAGAATCTCTTGATACATTTATTGATCCACTCGAGTAGT
The DNA here is from genome assembly GCA_030737875.1 of Allium sativum. NCBI lineage: Eukaryota > Viridiplantae > Streptophyta > Magnoliopsida > Asparagales > Amaryllidaceae > Allium > Allium sativum. The sequence goes on along the minus strand of CM060909.1, from coordinate 578,927,440 downwards.
GTTCGCCACTAAGGCATATGGTTCATTTCGCTTATGCATGAGTTACGGGAAATCACCTTAGTAAGTACATTTGGCAACATGGTTGGCATTTGTTTGTTTTCAAGAGATAGTTCTTCTACGTGGAATACCTTATAATAAGTAAACGAGATCCAGGATTCACTAGTGAATTTTGGAGAGCTTGCATGAAACCATGAGTACGCAGTTATGTTTGAATCGGGTATACTAGAAAGAGAATAAGCGAAAGTGGAACGAGAGGCGACAGTGGAATGAGTTCCAACTCATATTCTGGGAACAAGAATTAAGGAACTACGAAATTATGAAGCTAAAGACGGTGAAAGCACAATGGAGTTAAGCTCAAGGAAATGTGACTCGGAAGATTGAAGACTATATACGCGTATCATATCTCTTTTTAAGAGTATATCCTTGATCCCTCTTTTCCTGTAGAGCATATTTGCATGCTATCTTTCAAGTATATCCTCTCGGTCCTATTCTCAATCCCATTCCTGTTAGAAACCCCATTGGGAACATGACTCGTTTGTTAGTAACACATTTTGGGGCTTGAGGGTGTCCATTGGGTTGACTAAACTCTTTGGGTTATATAGGATATGGGCTGGTGCTTAGGGAGTTCTTCTCCTATTCAGTATATATGTGACGTAGATTTCCAGCTTTGACATTGCCTAATGGGCACAAAGTTTTTACTTGCTTCTATTGTTCGGCTATATCTTTAGGTAGGAACAATTGGGTGAAACATGTGTTTGAGACATGTTATGATTGATGGTTGCGAGTGGTTGCAAGTGGTCGCAAGTGGATGCTCGTGGTTGCATAACACACATTAGGCACTAGATCGGCTCAGACACATTTTCATATTGCATATGCATGAGTGTTTATACTTGTTTATGGATGAAACTAAATGTGTTATCGTGTGGATGTTGCATATGGACGGATGTTTGTGCACACATATAGTGTCTATGTGACTAGGACTATTTGCATACATGTTGGACTCATGGCACTAAACATATTTTTGCATTAAGAAGATCAATCAGGCCTGATCATTTGCATTAGATAAGGGACATATACACACACTTTCTGCATATGTTCATACAGCATTAGAAATCTCTTAAGGACAATGGATGCATGTGATTGATGATTGAGTAGATGGATGATTGGATGGTAGGACACATTCTTCTTAACTTGAATATTTCGGGGACGAAATCCTTTAAGGAGGGGAGAATGTAACAACCCGTATTTTTATAACATGTTAAAACAAGAAATCAAGGCAGAATTAATTTTTAAAACAAAAATCAAGGGAAACGGGTTGCGCCATTGCGTTCGTTTCGAAATTCTGCTTGAAAACGAGTCCGAGTTTGCAAGAATCAGAGTCCGTATGAGGGAGATATGACCCTCCGAAGTTTCAGGAATTTTCGGAATCAAAAACAGCTCGAAATTCGAATTCAAACCCTGCAGCAGGCAGGGCGGGAAAACCCCTGCCCATAGACCAGGTCGACCTGAGGGTCGACCATAGTGTTGACCTCCCAGGGACCAGGTCGGCCATAGTGTCGACCTGGGGGTCGACCTGCCTCCCGAACCCACTTCTTGAACCAGATGCATTCTGACGTATTTAGACTCGTTTTCTGACCAGATTCATCTGCCTAACCCTATATAAACAGCCCCCTAGCCTCATTCTCTCCACACCATTTCTTTCTGTCCTTATGCTGCTTCTAAGATAATCAAATAGTAAGAAAAAAAGGAAGAAAAAGGACTGCTCCTTCTCCATCAAGACTACGCTTAGGGATTTGCAAATTAGGGGATTTCAATTAGAACACGATCGATCAAATAGAGATTCAACAATCAAATTCTGCTTTCTAATTCTCGATCCACACACTGTAAGTTCAAGTTACTTTTAGATAAAGGCTGTAAACTTAATATCCATGTTGTAAATTGGAATTGGATTTATGTATGGTGATTGATTCGTATCTATTCTTGTTCGTCTTGGATCTTGACTTTCGTGAATATTGCTTTGGACCAATTCATGTTGTAAATCAAACTCTCTCGTGTCTATAACCTTAACATGCCTATGACGTTGAAACTATTGTGAATGGACAAGGACTATGACTGAAAACATAAGACTGCCTATGACAAATATGACTATGCCTATGACTATGACGGTGAACATAAGACCGCCTATGACTAATAAGACTATGCCTATGCCTATGACGGTGAACGTAAGACTGTTGCCTATGACTATGAAAGGACAATTGTGGCTAATCAACTATGACTCTTGACTATGAGAATTATTAACTACGATTATGAACATAAGGCCATTATCTATGACCACGACTTTGAAACTATTACTGTTGATTGTCTACGACCATTGCGTAGAACTATTTTGGATAATTAACCATGACTACTGTGATTAATCGCTTAGGATTCTTAATTATGAGATTTCTACCTATGACCATGACTATGACTATTGGGGTTAATTACCTAGAACTATTATAGTTGATTGAAACCCATGTTGTATACTGAATTTGCAGTTTGTTGGATCTCAGACCGAGGGTGTGATTTGCTTAGTTTATCAGCCGAAACCATTGGATCCATTATCCTTGTATTTGGCTTGCTTTCGCATGCCTATTCTTTTATGTCAGCGTTTACCTTGACTATCGCCTTATCTCGCTAGATTTGAAATCCTTTATGCCAGTGATGTTGTAACCAATTATCTCAAGTTATGTCATGCTAGTCTTGTAACCCCTTTTATCGCCTTATGCTCGTCTCTTTTGCCTATCATAGTTTTTGATGTTATTCCCTTTATTCTGAGGTTTGAATTTATTTGTATCGATTCACGTTTACGTGCGATGGAAATACGATTTGGGTAGAATAGGCAAAACATGAATTGGTTATGAACATGAATTATGAACCTGATAAAAGGCAAAACTTGAAACATATACGCTGTTGTAATTTGAACCTGGATATGGACACGAACTTGACATCGACTTGACATGAAACTTGCCTTGAAAACTTGACACGAACTTGACATGAAACTTGAACATGGTCATGACACTTAGAATGAACATGAAAATGGCCAACTCGAGGTTGGGTTGATTTTGCAGTGTAAATCTGCCCGGAACCGCCCGGCAAATCTAGTGGATGCAAACAATAGGATCCAATGTGAGTAGTTGGTCATATCGCGCTTGAAACCCGAGGTTAGACTGAGTTGTGGTGTAAATCTGCCCGGAACCGCCCGGCATATACAGTGACCACAACAACAGGTCTAATGTGAGAGGTTAAGGTGCATTAATGAATTAATGCCACATGATAGTGTTAAGTCATGAACCGCATGAATATACTTAACCAATTTGACACGATGACTTGATAGGGTTAAGTCATGAACCGCTTGAATATACTTAACCAATTTGACACGATGACTTGATAGGGTTAAGTCATGAACCGCTTGAATATACTTAACCAATTTGAAACAATGACTTGATAGGGTTAAGTCATGAACCGCTTGAATATACTTAACCAACTTGACAGATGATTCGTATGGCTGAGTCATGAACTTGAACGACAGCACTTAGCCAATTTGACATGACACGTAGGCGGGTTAAGTCACGAACTTGAATGACAACACTTAACCAACTTGACATGCTAGACTGATGGGGTTAAGTTTCGAATTTAAATGACAACACTTAACCCACCGAACGGAAACCCTAGTTACGCGGTCCTTTTCAGCAGTAACCCACTAGATGTATCATGGTACCCTGGGACTAGGCAGGGTGGGGCACGATTACTGGGCTGATTGTAAGCGACCAGAACGACGGCTGTATGGGTGCGCCAGTGTAGGTTCTAACGAAGTGCGGGCGTGCACACACTCCGGAGCAGAAAAAGAAGGCATTGGGCATCAGTAGGTTTATCTGTGCGTGTTTGATTTGTGTCGATGGTTGGCACCATAGGGCTTGATACACCCTATGGCGGACCTAGCACATGTGACTACATTTCGTGATTGGGCCGTATGACACAGACACATGAATGAGCTAGGAATTGTAGGGAGCCGATCGATTAATAGATCGTTACATGGAATTCATTAGGTAGCGTAATCCCTAGTGGTCCTAGGTGGCATAAACCCTAATCGAATCTAGAAAACGTTCAATAGGTAGCATAATCCCTAGTGGTCCTAGGTGGCATAAATCCTAGCTCAACACGCGATAGCTCATGATAAGGAAACCTAGCCAGAACAAGGGTGGCGGTCCCAACGATTTCAAGAAAGGTGGCACTACGTTGAAGCAGTATAGAAATACGTGATGAAACCCGTACGATGTACGGCAAGGGACTATACATATACATGGAAAGGATGATACGGGTTGGGGTACTAGTACAGTTGGTGCAGAGAGTATAGGAAATCAAAGAAAATAGTGGAACGATGAAGCTTAGAAATCTTGCGATGTTATACTTAGTAGAAACCTTGCAATGTGATACTTGGTAGGAACCTTGTGATGATACTCTTGATAGGAAGCATGAGGTGTTATACTTGATTCATCGTGCCTGTAGCTTACCTTGTCATCATGCTTATGTTTACTTTCAGTTTATTTATGCCATGTTATCTTTACTTGTTTTTATGCTGAAAGTCACTAGGACTTACTCAGTCTTTATGACTGACCCAGTTTGTTTCGCCTCTTTTTCTTTCGTTCCCCCCCCCCCAGGTTCACAGGGTGGGAATACAGCTTAGTTCGGATCCTACCAAGCTCCAAGGCTCTTTCATGTACTGCTTGGATTTCTCTTGGCTATGGCTTGCTTTGCTGCTTTATTGGGGAATGATTTATGAGTATGGTTTTATGCTTCTTTACTATTGCAAGATAGATTTTGATGTAATGTATTTAATGGCATTTTGATGTAAAAAGGTTTTAGACCTTTCTAGATTTTTAAAGCAATAAAAATTTGGTTTTTCTTCTGCTGTTTTATATGTTCTGTCTTGTAATATTTCTGTGTATGTTTACCTAGATAATGCTCCACCAAAGCTAGTGCATTCCCTTTGCGATTGACACTGGCGGAGGTGGGGTGTTACAGGTTTACCACTTAGTCCCCTTAACTAAGGATTACAACTTAGTTCCCGTTCTCGACCGTTTTCTTAACTAAGGTTTACTGCTTAGTTCCTATTAACTAAGGCTTGTTACTTAGTTATCATTTTCGTTGTTTTACTTAGTCAATTCTCGTTACCTTAGACATCAGACCACATATTCTCGCTTTATAATTCAACTTGTTGACTAATGTTTTCCCATGAATTTAAGCATAACTTAAGTTCTCTTTTATTCGGTGATAGCGCATGGGTGTTTTCCAACAGCTCTTGCTTAGCTTACCCCATATTATAGGTTATCCCACCCTTCAGGTCTTACATTACATCTTAAGTCATAGTCTTTCTCTGCCCTGGGACAGGTTTACCCGATATTTAATCCTTCGATTACCCAACCTTTGGTTTATAATATGAATTTAACATTCCCTATGTCTGTTTTGGTTAAGTATTGCTTCCCAAGTTTATGACTTAACCCTAACCAGTGGCATTAAATAAATTAATGCACCCCAAACTCTCACATTAGACTTTGTTGTGGTTACTGGACAAGCCGGGCGGGTCCGGGCAGATTTACACCACAACTTAGTCTAACCTTGGGTTTCAAGCGTGATATGACTAACTTCTCACATTAGGACCTATTGTTTGCTACCACTGGTTAGGCCGGGCGGTTCCGGGCAAGATTACATCGCAAACTCATCCTAACCTCGAGTTAGCCACGTTTCATGTTTGGTTCATGTCTATTCTACTTAGCATATGTCAAGTTCATAATCATGTCAAAAAATATTAAGTTTATGTTATGCCAATTACCCAACTTACAAGCATGTTCTTATAAATGTCAACTACCAATTCATGCCATGTTCGCGTTCGTTCTAGATGTCAAGTTCATAAGCATATTCTAAATGTCATATTTCAAGTTTCATAATCTTGTCCATATTTACATTACACTAATTACTCAACCATGTTCATGTTCAATGCATTTCAATAGTGCCATAATTCAAGTATAAAGTTCAATCTTGATGTCAAGTGTCAATTTTCCAAATCCGAGCTTTACCCAAAAACCCCAATTTATATTCATGCTTGTAATCCCATTAACAAATTACGTCTATCATTAAATTCATAATTCATATTCATGTCAATTTCATGTTCAAGTTCTAGATGTAAACTTCATGTCAAATTCCATATGTCAATTCATATCAAGTTGGTGTTCTTATCCAAATTCAAGTTATAATACAGGTTTTATTCTAGAGACATGTGCCCATTAACAAATCCATAAGTCAATTTCATGCTTAAATCAATGATGTCAATTCTACGCCAAACCCCAAATCATGTTCATGCGTATAATTCTAAATTTGGTTTACACATTCAGGTTTTGTCAATGTTATATTACGCCCAACCCTCTTTGTAGTTTATAACCAAACCCTCCAGTTAATGTCATAGCCCAAAACCGAGCGTTTCCCTTTTTCGCTTGCAATAATCATTCAATCGTATTTATTTTATGATAGATCTAGGCTCGAGATAGCCTAGCTATTAAAAATCAAAAAGGGAAAAAAATAAAAGGAGGCACATTATAATAGGCATAATAATTAAAATCGAGCACATGATAATATTAAACATTATGAATTCAATAATTTCATTTCATGTTTACAAAGGGAATGTTTGAATGATAAATAATAATTTTACACAAAAAGTGCATTATAACTCCACTCACAGTGTTTGTCATCTTCAAAATAGGAACGAGATTAATCTTCGAACTGATTTCCCCCTTTTTGTTGCTTTTGATTCATCTTTGATTGATTTCATGTCCAATTCAATTTATCTTTGATTTCATATGTGGCGTAGGTTGCAGATCTGAATTCCTTCTCTTTGCGCAGTGATTTAGATCTAAGCCTCTTTTCTTTTTATTCATGGTTGTAGTAATTCTAGATCTCATTCTTTTTAATTTTAAGAATAGATGTTGTAGAGAAAAGAGAGAAGAATAGATCTAAGATTTATTTAGATCAATAGCTTGAGGAGGAAGAAGAAATCAAGCTAGAAGAGAGCCATGGCCTTGCCATGAATTGTTGTGGAGTTTACAATGAGCCTAGGATGTTTAAATAGGTGTTAGACCAACGTACCAGGCCTAAAAACTCATCCAGGTGCTTAAAAATGAACCTGGACAGCTTCTGAGGCGAATTTCCCGCTACAGGTCGCTACAGGTCGACCTCCCCAAGGGGGGGTCGACACTATTGTCGGCCTGGTCATTTTTTTTCTGTACTGGGCTGGGCTGTTTTCTGATTTTTCGCTGAAACTTCAGAAGGTCATAACTCCTTCATAAGGACTCCGATTTTCGAAAACTTGGACTCTATTTCATGCAAAATTTCGAGAGGAACGCAATGGTGATGTCCATTTTACTTAATTCCTGATATTTAAATTAAATATCCTTATTTTACTATCTTCTATATGGATGCAATATTTTTGAAAAATCAAAACATTTTCCATTCAAATTTTCCCATACTTTTATAGAATAAGAGCATAGTTCATCCAATTTTTGCATCCCAAACCCTACCAACCATTTTTTAATTCGAGATTTAGAAAAAAAACTAATTTTCCAAATTCGATTTCTTATGTTACAAAAAGGTATAAAACGGAAAAATTCACATCCTCCGTTTTTCTTTTCTATTTGTACTTGGATTTTTATTTAACTATTCTATTAAGATTTCCTATTTTCTTATCCAAGCACAACCACATAAGAAAAAAAAATTCTCGTATTTTTGACTTTATCTTGAAATAATTTCATATTTATTCATCTTTTTCTTGAGATTTTCATTTTTTTTCCCCGTCTTGTTTTGTTGCTTTACTGAATTTATTGTTTTCTTGTTAGTTAGGCTATTCTTTAGCTTATTTGGCTTAGTCCAGTTTCTCATGTTTATAATATTTATTTATCTTTTCAAATAAGCTTTTCCGTTTTCTAGTCAAACAGTATCTTACACTGCTACAACTATGGGCCAAGGATCTTAAGACTTTATTACCTCTGACAATCGCGAGTCCACCTAATAGGGTCTACATAATTGCTTGCCCTTCATCACCTAGTAGTCACTACTAGTCCATGCTGTGTATTACTAGCCTATCCTTTTCTTTTTCTCAAGCAACAATTCTAGGTCTCAATGCTTATGCATTCTACGGGAAATTTGTTTACCCAATTTTTTTTTAACAATAATCAAAATTTAATAGAATAGAGATTTCAAAAACTCCTTTTACAAAATACAACATTTTCCTTTCAAGATTTTCATATATGAGAACTAGTGAGCTATATATATATATATATGCTCCTTTTCATGAGAGAATTCTTTCAAAACAAGAAATCGTTGTTTTACATAATATACCCCACTTTATTTTAAAACCCAATATGCACTTTTCAAACATCAAGATACTTTTAAGATCAAAACTCAGAAAATACCACAATTTTTTTTTTTACAAATTCAAGTTCTTAAAAGTTTATTATTGGGTCAGACTCAAAGCGGGTTTTCCACTCAACTAGGCTTCCCTAGGTACTTTCACAAATTCAATTTTCTCGACTATATATATTCCTAATCCATTTTCACACTTTAACCTTTTTTTCTAATTTCTAAGGTTTTACTTCTAGACCCACTACTCTGAAATACTAATATTTCAGTTTCCATTCTATGGGATACTTTCTAGCTCCAAGTCATATTGTACACTTTCCCAACCACCTAATTGTTTCCAAAATTTCTATGTCCATGCCTTTAGTGTACAAACAAATATCCCAACTCTTTACATGTCTAATGGGCTACTATATGGATTTAGGTTTATATATATAATATATTTATATTTTAGAAAATACAAATACGTTCATTCATTATCGCCCTAAGACCACTAAACCGAAGCTTTGATACCAGATGTAACAACCCGGATTCCGACAGACCGAATTTTTTTAAAAAATCCAGTCCGCCGAGACCCGAGTTGAGTGCTCTGGTATCCTGTAGAAAAAAAAAACAGAGATAAAGAAACATGTCAGAACTTGCGAAGCATCTCACAGTAGAAGGATTTAAATATATCATATTCAAAAGTAGCTTTACCTTAATAATATTGCTACACCAGTATTCATAGTTATACCATCCCTGTCAAGAACCTAACCTGCGCATGTTGTGAGGAGGGGGTCAGAACATAAGTTCTGTGTGACTGGATTATAATAAACTCCTGTGTAACCTTACCTATACCGTTCAGTTATAGTTTCTTGTTCATTAGGTTATTCACAATATTAGCTTTTAAGGCCAAACCCATGTCATTCTCGTTCACGTACTAGTATATTAACCCAGTACACAATATATGCAGATTTTTTCCAACTCGTACAATCTTTTCATGTATGTGTACAGTCCCTTGCCGTGTATCGTACAGGCTTCATCATGTAAATCTATACTAATTCAATGTAGTTCCACCCTTCTTAAAATCGTTTGGACTGCCACCCATGTTCTGGCTAGGTTTCCTTATCATGAACTATCGAGTGCTCAACTAGGATTTATGCCACCTAGGACCACTAGGAATTATGCCACCTATTGAACGTTTTCTAGATTCGATTAGGGTTTACGCCTCCTAGGACCACTAGGGATTATGCTACCTGTCGAATGACCCCTTTTTCCCACGTATGTATCGCGAATCGTTTTTCGATGTCTAGATGCACATGTTCACTATGTGTGCGGCCCGAGTCCCATGACAGGGCTAAATCAAGAAATTACGGAACTCGATCGGGAGCTTTAGGTTATCTGCCGATGCAGATGCTAAGGTCTGTTTTTCTACCAGTGGTTATGGTCCCACGTGACCCCTCCCTCAACTAATGAAAGGCAATCCAAGAAAATCAAGCATGAGAACTATACTCCTGCCACCCATGCCCCACTTTCCTATTGGCCAGCCTCACCCGTAACTAGATAGCAAGTGTATGGTCTGTTAGGAGTTCTCTGCCTTTCCGTTTACGTACTACGATTGACTAAAGATGGTAGGTAGTCGACGACGTGCTATCACAGGACTAAACTAAGTATCGACGACTCACGTTGGTCCACCCTAGTCTTTAGGTTGCCTACACTGCAACCAAGGCATACCCTTGGTCTTCTACTGCAGACCTTAACCTCTGTGAGTCCAGGCGGATCATCTGCAACCTCACAAAGGGATACTAAGAGTACCCTCACGTCCCCTGAAGCTACGTTCTTCGTAACCCAGTCCGCTGGAGCCTTTTACGAAATCAGATAGACGTTTGCTCCTCCTCGTGTGTTTGTTAAGCGATGATCTACCGTATCGGGTTATTCATCTATTTATGGACTGGCTCAGTTTCCTTGACTAAGAATTATTACTTAGTTGTTCTTAACTAAGGTTTACCACTTAGGTTCCTTTCCCGTTAATCTTGTTAACTAAGGTTTACCACTTAGTCCCCTTAACTAAGGATTACAACTTAGTTCCCGTTCTCGACCATTTTCTTAACTAAGGTTTACTGCTTAGTTCCTATTAACTAAGGCTTGTTACTTAGTTATCATTCTTGTTGTTTTACTTAGTCAATTCTCGTTACCTTAGACATCAGATCACATATTCTCGCTCTATAATTCAACTTGTTGACTAAGGTTTTCCCATTAATTCAAGCATAACTTAAGTTCTCTTTTTTTCGGTGATAGCGTATGGGTGTTTTCCCACAGTTCTTGCTTAGCTTACCCCATATTATAGGTTATCCCACCCTTCAGGTCTTACATTACATCTTAAGTCATAGTCTTTCTCTATCCCTAGGACAGGTTTACCTGATATTTAATCCTTCGATTACCCCACCTTTGGTTTATAATATGAAGTTAACATTCCCTATGTCTGTTTTGGTTAAGTATTGCTTTCCAAGTTTATGTCTTAACCCTAACCTGTGGCATTAAATAAATTAATGCACCCCAACCTCTTATATTAGACTTTGTTGTGGTTACTGGACAAGCCGGGCGGGTCCGGGCAGATTTACACCACAACCTAGTCTAACCTCGGGTTTGAAGCGCGATATGACTAACTTCTCACATTAGGACCGATTGTTTGCTACCAGTGGTTAGGCCGGGCAGTTCCGGGCAGGATTACATCGCTAACTCATCCTAACCTCGAGTTAGCCACGTTTCATGTTTGGTTCATGTCTATTTTAATTAGCATATGTCATGTTCATAATCATGTCAAAAAATATTAAGTTCATGTTATGCCAATTACCCAACTTACAAGCATATTCTTATAAATGTCAACTACCAATTCATGCCATGTTCGCGTTCGTTTTAGATGTCAAGTTCATAAGCAAATTCTAAATGTCATATTTCAAGTTTCATAATCTTGTCCATATTTACATTACACAAATTACTCAACCATGTTCATGTTCAATGCATTTCAATAGTGCCATAATTCAAGTATCAAGTTCAATCTAGATGTAAAGTGTCAATTTTCCAAATCCAAGCTTTACCCAAAAACCCCAATTTATATTCATGCTTGTAATCCCATTAACAGGTTACGTCTATCATTAAATTCATAATTCATATTCATGTCAATTTCATATTCAAGTTCTAGATGTAAACTTCATGTCAAATTCCAGATGTCAATTCGTATCAAGTTTGTGTTCTTATCCAAATTCAATTTATAATACAAGTTTTATTCTAGAGACATGTGCCCATTAACAAATCTATAAGTCAATTTCATGCTTAAATCAATGATGTCAATTCTACGCCAAACCCCAAATCATGTTCATGCGTATAATTCTAAATTTGGTTTACGCATTCAGGTTTTGTCAATGTTATATTACGCCCAACCCTCTTTGTAATTTATAACCAAACCCTCCAGTTCATGTCATAGCACAAAACCGAGCGTTTCACTTTCTCGCTTGCAATAATCATTCAATCGTATTTATTTTATGATAGATCTAGGCTCGAGATAGCCTAGCTATTAAAAATCAAAAAGGGAAAGAATAAAAGGAGGCACATAATCATAGGCATAATAATTAAAATCGAGCACATGATAATATTAAACATTATGGATTCAATAATTTCATTTCATGTTTACATAGGGAATGTTTAAACAATAAATAATAATTTTACACAAAAAGTGCATTATAACTCCACTCACAGTGTTTGTCATCTTCAAAATAGGAACGAATTAATCTTCGAACTGATTTCCCCCTTTTTGTTGCTTTTGATTCATCTTTGATTGATTTCGTGTCCAATTCAATTTATCTTTGATTTCATATGCGGCGTAGGTTGCAGTTCTGAATTACTTCTCTTTGCGCAGTGATTTAGATCTAAGCCTCTTTTCTTTTTATTCATGGTCGTAGTAATTCTATATCTCATTCTTTTCAATTTTAAGAATAGATGTTGTAGAGAAAAGAGAGAAGAATAGATCTAAGATTTATTTAGATCAATAGCTTGAGGAGGAAGAAGAAATCATGTTAGAAGAGAGCCATGGCCTTGCCATGAATTGTTGTGGAGTTTACAATGAGCCTAGGATGTTTATATAGGTGTTAGACCAATGTACCAGGCCCAAAAACTCATCCAGGTACTCAAAAATGAACCTGGTGGGGGCGAATTTCCCGCTTTTGGACCAAAATTCCCGCTCCAGGTCGCTACAGGTCGACCTCGCCCCTAGGAGGTCGACCCTATGGTCGACCTGGTCATTTTTTTTCTGTTCTGGGCTGGGCTGTTTTCTGATTTTTCGCTGAAACTTCAGAAGGTCATAACTCCTTCATACGGACTCCGATTTTCGAAAACTTGGACTCTATTTCATGCAAAATTTCGAGAGGAACGCAATGGTGATGTCCATTTTACTTAATTCCTGATATTTAAATTAAATATCCTTATTTTACTATCTTCTCCGTTACACCACTATTATCGAATTAATTTTTCTTCTCTTCCATGTATTAATTAATTCTCATTATACATCACCATTATTTACCTATCTGAGCATATTTTCATAAATTTTATTTCATTTTTAATTATATTAAAAATGCGGGGTGTTACATTCTCCCACCCTTAAAGAATTTCGTCCCCGAAATTCGATAAGAGTAAAATAGATAATCCCTCACAACATCCAATTAGTGTTCATCCAATTGTTGCAACATTGTGCACATGTGAAAAGTGAAATACATTATAGTAAAGCATGTATGCCTAATTTGGATCCACCTATATGTATGCAAAATTTGAAAAACTTTTCAAAACATGATTCTCACATCCTAAATATACTTGTAGTTCTATATGGATGCAATATTTTTGAAAAATCAAAACATTTTCCATTCAAATTTTCCCATACTCTTATAGAATAAGAGCATAGTTCATCCAATTTTTGCATCCCAAACCCTACCAACCATTTTTTAATTCGAGATTTAGAAAAAAACTAATTTTCCAAATTCGATTTCTTATGTTACGAAAAGGTATAAAACGGAAAAATTCACATCCTCCGTTTTTCTTTTCTATTTGTACTTGGATTTTTATATAACTATTCTATTAAGATTTCCTATTTTCTTATCCAAGCACAACCACATAAGAAAAAAAAATTCTCGTATTTTTGACTTTATTTTGAAATAATTTCATATTTATTCATCTTTTTCTTGAGATTTTCATTTTTTTTCCCCGTCTTGTTTTGTTGCTTTACTGAATTTATTGTTTTCTTGTTAGTTAGGCTATTCTTTAGCTTATTTGGCTTAGTCCAGTTTCTCATGTTTATATTATTTATTTATCTTTTCAAATAAGCTTTTCCGTTTTCTAGTCAAACAGTATCCTACACTGCTACAACTATGGGCCAAGGATCTTAAGACTTTATTACCTCTGACAATCGCGAGTCCACCTAATAGGGTCTACATAATTGCTTTCCCTTCATCACCTAGTAGTCACTACTAGTCCATGCTGTGTATTACTAGCCTATCCTTTTCTTTTTCTCAAGCAACAATTCTAGGTCTCAATGCTTATGCATTCTACGGGAAATTTGTTTACCCATTTTTTTTTAACAATAATCAAAATTTAATTGAATAGAGATTTCAAAAATTCCTTTTACAAAATACAACATTTTCCTTTCAAGATTTTCATATATGAGAACTAGTGAGCTATATATATATATATGCTCCTTTTCATGAGAGAATTCTTTCAAAACAAGAAATCGTTGTTTTACATAATATACCCCACTTTATTTTAAAACCCAATATGCACTTTTCAAACATCAAGATACTTTTAAGATCAAAACTCAGAAAATACCACAATTTTTTTTTCCAAATTCAAGTTCTTAAAAGTTTATTATTGGGTCAGACTCAAAACGGGTTTTCCACACAATTAGGCTCTCCTAGGTACTTTCACAAATTCAATTTTCTCGACTATATATATTCCTAATCCATTTTCAGACTTTAACCTTTTTTCTAATTTCTAAGGTTTTACTTCTAGACCCACTACTATGAAATACTAATATATCAGTTTCCATTCTATAGGATACTTTCTAGCTCCAAGTCATATTGTACATTTTCCTAACCACCTAATTGTTTCCAAAATATCTATGTCCATGCCTTTATTGTACAAACCAATATCCCAACTCTTTACATATCTAGTGGGCTACTATATGGATTTAGGTTTATATATATAATATATTTATATTTTAGAAAATACAAATACGTTCACTCATTATCGCCATAAGACCACTAAACCGAAGCTCTGATACCAGATGTAACAACCCGGATTCCGACAGACCGATTTTTTTTCAAAAATCCAGTCTGCTGATACCCGAGTTGAGTGCTTTGGTATCCCATAGGAAAAAAATAGAGATAAAGAAACATGTCAGAACTTGCAAAGCATCTCACAGCGGAAGGATTTAAATATAACATATTCAAAAGTAGCTTTACCTTAATAATATTGCTACACCAGTATTCATAGCTATACCATCACTGTCAAGAATCTAACTTGCGCATGTTGTGAGGAGGGGGTCAGAACATAAGTTCTATGTGACTGGATTATAATAAACTCCTGTGTAACCTTACCTATACCGTTCAGTTATAGTTTCTTGTTCATTAGTTTACTCACAATATTAGCTTTTAAGGCCAAACCCATGTCATTCGTTCACGTACTAGTATATTAACCCAGTACACAGTATATGCAGATTTTCCCCAACTCGTACAATCTTTTCATGTATGTGTACAGTCCCTTGCCGTGTATCGTATGGGCTTCATCACGTAAATCTATACTAATTCAACGTAGTGCCACCCTTCTTAAAATCGTTTGGACTGCCACCCTTATTCTGGCTAGGTTTCCTTATCATGAACTATCGAATGTTCAACTAGGATTTATGCCACCTAGGACAACTAGGAATTATACCTCCTATTGAACGTTTTCTAGATTCGATTAGTGTTTACGCCACCTAGGACCACTAGGGATTATGCTACATGTCGAACGACCCCTTATTCCCACGTATGTATCGCAAATCGTTTTTCGATGTCTAGATGCACATGTTCACTATGTGTGAGGCCTGTGTCCCGTGACCGGGCTAAATCAAGAAATTACGGAACTCGGTCGGGAGCTTTAGGTTATCTGCCGATGCAAATGCTAAGGTCTATTTTTCTACCAGTGGTTATGGTCCCACGTGACCCCTCCCTCAACTAATGAAAAGCAATCCAAGAAAATCAAGCACGAGAACTGTACTCCTGCCACCTATGCCCCACTTTCCTATTGGCCAGCCTCACCCATAACTAGATAGCAAGTATATGGTATGTTGGGAGTTCTCTGCCTTTCCGTATACATACTACGATTGACTAAAGATGGTAGGTAGTCGACGACGTGCTATCACAGGGCTAAACTAAGTATCGACGACTCATGCTGGTCCACCCTAGTCTTTAGGTTGCCTATACTACAACCAAGGCATACCCTTGGTTCTTCTACCGTAGACCTTAACCTCTGTGAGTCCAGACGGATCATTTGCAACCTCACAGAGGGATACCAAGAGTACCCTCACGCCCCCTGAAGCTACGTGCTTCATAACCCAGTCCGTTGGAGCCTTTTCCGAAATCAGATAGGCGTTCGCTCCTCCTCGTGTGTTTGTTAAGCGATGATCTACCGTATCGGGTTATTCATCTATTTATGGACTGGCTCAGTTTCCATGACTAAGAATTATTACTTAGTTGTTCTTAACTAAGGTTTACACCTTAGTTTCCTTTCCCGTTAATCTTGTTAACTAAGGTTTACCACTTAGTCCCCTTAACTAAGGATTACAACTTAGTTCCCGTTCTCGACCATTTTCTTAACTAAGGTTTACTGCTTAGTTCCTATTAACTAAGGCTTGTTACTTAATTATCATTCTCGTTGTTTTACTTAGTCAATTCTTGTTACCTTAGACGTCAGACCACATATTCTCTCTTTATAATTCAACTTGTTGACTAAGGTTTTCCCATGAATTCAAGCATAACTTAAGTTCCCTTTTATTCAGTGATAGCGCATGGGTGTTTTCCCATAGTTCTTGCTAAGCTTACCCCATATTATAGGTTATCCCACCCTTCAGGTCTTACATTACATCTTAAGTCATAGTCTTTCTCTGTCCCTAGGACAGGTTTACCCGATATTTAATCCTTCGATTACCCCCACCTTTGGTTTATAATATGAAGTTAACATTCCCTATGTCTGTTTTGGTTAAGTATTGCTTCCCAAGATTATGACTTAACCCTAACCTGTGGCATTAAATAAATTAATGCACCCCAACCTCTCACATTAGACTTTGTTGTGGTTACTGGACAAGCCGGGCGGGTCTGGGCAGATTTACACCACAACCTAGTCTAACCTCGGGTTTCAAGCGCGATATGACTAACTTCTCACTTTAGGACCTATTGTTTGCTACCACTGGTTAGGCCGGGCGGTTCCGGGAAGGATAACATCGCAAACTCATCCTAACCTCGAGTTAGCCACGTTTCATGTTTGGTTCATGTCTATTCTAATTGGCATATGTCAAGTTCATAATCATGTCAAAAAATATTAAGTTCATGTTATGCCAATTACCCAACTTACAAGCATGTTCTTATAAATGTCAACTACCAATTCATGCCATATTCGCGTTCGTTCTAGATGTCAAGTTCATAAGCATATTCTAAATGTCATATTTCAAGTTTCATAATCTTGTCCATATTTACATTACACAAATTACTCAACCATGTTCATGTTCAATGCATTTCAATAGTGCCATAATTCAAGTATCAAGTTCAATCTAGATGTCAAGTGTCAATTTTCCAAATCCAAGTTTTACCCAAAACCCCAATTTATATTCATGCTTGTAATCCCATTAACAGGTTACGTCTATCATTAAATTCATAATTCATATTCATGTCAATTTCATGTTCAAGTTCTAGATGTAAACTTCATGTCAAATTCCAGATGTCAATTCATATCAAGTTCGTGTTCTTATCCAAATTCAAGTTATAATACAGGTTTTATTCTAGAGACATGTGCCCATTAACAAATCCATAAGTCAATTTCATGCTTAAATCAATGATGTCAATCCTACGCCAAACCCCAAATCATGTTCATGCGTATAATTCTAAATTTGGTTTACACATTCAGGTTTTGTCAATGTTATATTACGCCCAACCCTCTTTGTAGTTTATAACCAAACCCTCTAGTTCATGTCATAGCCCAAAACCGAGCGTTTCCCTTTTTCGCTTGCAATAATCATTCAATCGTATTTATTTTATGATAGATCTAGGCTCGAGATAGCCTAGCTATTAAAAATCAAAAAGGGAAAGAATAAAAGGAGGCACATTATCGTAGGCATAATAATTAAAATCGAGTACATGATAATATTAAACATTATGTATTCAATAATTTCATTTCATGTTTACAAAGGGAATGTTTGAATGATAAATAATAATTTTACACAAAAATTGCATTATAACTCCACTCACAGTGTTTGTCATCTTCAAAATAGGAACGAGATTAATCTTCGAACTGATTTCCCCCTTTTTGTTGCTTTTGATTCGTCTTTGATTGATTTCATGTCCAATTCAATTTATCTTTGATTTCATATGCGGCGTATGTTGCAGATCTGAATTCCTTCTCTTTGCGCAGTGATTTAGATCTAAGCCTCTTTTCTTTTTATTCATGGTTGTAGTAATTCTAGATCTCATTCTTTTTAATTTTAAGAATAGATGTTGTAGAGAAAAGAGAGAAGAATATATCTAAGATTTATTTAGATCAATAGCTTGAGGAGGAAGAAGAAATCAAGTTAGAAGAGAGCCATGGCCTTACCATGAATTGTTGTGGAGTTTACAATGAGCCTAGGATGTTTATATAGGTGTTAGACCAACGTACCAGGCCCAAAAACTCATCCAGGTGCTCAAAAATGAATCTGGACAGCTTCTGGGGCGAATTTCCCGCTTCTGGACCAAAATTCCCGCTCCAGGTCGACCTCGTCATTTTTTTTCTTCTGTTCTGGGCTGGGTTATTTTCTGATTTTTCGCTGAAACTTCAGAAGGTCATAACTCCTTCATACGGACTCCGATTTTCGAAAACTTGGATTCTATTTCATGCAAAATTTCGAGAGGAACGCAATGGTAATGTCCGTTTTACTTAATTCCTGATATTTAAATTAAATATCTTTATTTTACTATCTTCTCCGTTACACACACTATTATCGAATTAATTTTTCTTCTCTTCCATGTATTAATTAATTCTCATTATACAACACCATTATTTACCTATCTAAGCATATTTTCATAAATTTTATTTTATTTTTAATTATATTAAAAATGCGGGGTGTTACATTTGCTATTGCGGAGTCGAATGTAATGTGCTTGTTTCTAAAAGTAAAACGAATGCAGGTCATCGCTTTTATGGTTGCAAAGCGTACATTCATGCACAGAATCGCCAAGGGTTGCAGAGTTGTAATTTTTTGCATGGTACGATCCGCCTTTAACAGAGAAGGGTGTCCAGTACGCACTTGAGATGCAAGCTGAGATTAATCGCTTGGAAAGAATGAATGTGGAAATTAAGAATGAAATGCTTCATGGGTGCTATGGTTCATTCCGAAGCTATGGGTCGTAGTTACGTTGTATTGGGTCGTGGTTATGTTGTATCATTGGATCTAAGTTATGTTGTATTGTTGGGTCTAAGTTATGTTGTATTGTTGTGTCATGGTTTTGTTTGGTCTTATTTATGTTGTTTTGTAGGCTCTAGGTTATGTTGTACTGGGTCGTACTAATATGTTTTTATCGAATTAGATGAACGCGATTTGTATGTTGCATGTTGTTTTTGTAAAGTTGTTTGGCTTATTTAAAATTGTTTTTATAGAGTTCAAAATCGAAGGCGGGCTTTCAAAACTCGCACAAAGGCGAGTTTTCAGAACGCGCCTACGCAACTGTCCGAACCAAAACATGTCTACATCTGTAATTATGTTACAAACATGGCTAAATCTGTTATAAGTTTCAAAAACAAGCCCTACACACGTGAATTTGCCATGATGGAAACTATGTCTTTCAGTATTGATTCTTTTTTACCAAGTAGTTAGTTAGCACTATAATTTTAAATGGTAAATGTCTACTGCCAATGATTATCAGTCATCATAACCAAACATCTGAAAATTTACACATAATTATTTGGTTGTTTTCAGTTAGTATTACTATAGATGCTAACTTCCACTCCAAAGACTACTTCATTTACGTGGCTAACAGACTCCAGTAATATGTTCATGCCAGTTGTTCCAAATGCGTGTACTCGTCTTCGTTTCCAAACATTTCCAAACAACCAGTATTTCGACACTTTATACAACTATACCTTTCCTTCTACTATTACCATGATCGCAACACAAACACCCGCAACCCACAACCTCCAAGCACAGCAGCTACAAGCATGCCAACCCAAACTTGAGCATAGTCTAGGAAAGCTCGATCACAATCCCATAATCCAATAAAATTTCGGAGAGGGAAGCTTTTACTGGGTAAGATTAATCGTAAGAAAAACTCTGTACATTGCAAAAATCTCATTCAGCATACGCATTGAATTAGAGGAGCATAGCTTATGTGTAGAGTATCAGGGACTATAATTATTTTGGTAGCGAATTATCTAAATCTTTAATCGTCTTTTGCATGAAATTGCCAATTCGATTAAAGATAGACCAACTAAGGTTAAACGTAAAATTATTTGTAGTGATGTAAAGACCTGTATTTAGTCTTTGCTGATTTCTTTTGCTTCATTCTTAGGCTGCACCTTTATCTAAATAAATTATCTTTTTCATCTTAAATCAAAGAAGTCTTTAGTCTTCCCCTATTCAAATTAATTCTCTTACACCAAGCGACCACTTTGTGAAGATTATCCCTTCATCATCTATCATGTATTACAATTTCCAAGATCTTTTTGCAGGTTTACCTTCTGTATTTTTGTGGTGAACATGCATGTGTTCTATATTAGTGTTTTTTTATTGAGTCCCAAATATGCAAATTACTGAGACCAGAAGATTTGACTCTAAGATATATTTCTCCATCCCTCATAATGAATTGTTGTTATCCATTTGACTCTAAGTATTCATTGCAAATTACTACAGTATCTAATTGTTTTGAGGCCCTATCCATTAATGATGAACCTGTTTTTGTTAAACCTATTGAATCTACTTCAGTTGATTGTAATGATATTATTTGAAATGAGCATATTCTTGAATCAAGGATGCTGTGGGTTTTTATGATGTTGTTGAGTCTAAGTTTATAAGGGATACCGAGTGTCCTGATAGTTTTAAGGATGTTGCTAGTAGTTTGGGTTCTTCCACGGACTGTGATATTGTGAATTCGGATTATTTGATTTATGGGAGGCAGTGTAAGGAGTTTGTGTTAGATGGTTTTCAAGGTTATATGTCCCCAGTTTCGATTGATGTGGTCAATGCAGGGTTGGTCTATACTTTTGATTAGTTTTTAAGGCTGATCATTTAAGGTTGATCTTTATCGCTACCATAGGCTCCATTCAATCCTATGGCCTTCTTCCTCGCATTGGCAAATCTTGCTGTCTCTATTGGGTCAACAAACTCAAACCCGATCTCAAAATGTGCATGCATACGCCTTTTTTACCTTCAATGGTATGTCGAGTAAACTGGTATTTTCCATTAACATTGTAATGAGTGCAAGTTCTCAAAATAAGAAGAGAGGACAGCGATTAAACTGCAATCAGAATTTGGGAACATAAAAACTAAAATCGCAAAATCTTTTCCTAGAAGAACCGTTAACGATGTGAATATTTTTGGAGTACTGGCAGAAGAGACTTTCTAGTTTCTAGACTGTGCAGTAATGATACCAGGGTTGCTGCATCAAAACTTAACAACAGTTTCAACAGCAAAACGTTTTTTTTTGACTTCACGCAAAGCACTACCTTTCAAGAAAAGCTATGTATTATTGCTTTAGTGTTTGGATTAAAAATGGTGCATTCCAATATTACTGTGTGTTGAGAGAAAAATTATAAAATAAAATTCGGGTTACGAGCGAAATTAAAAATGGTGCACTCCAATGTTCTTATTCTACAAGTTTTATACATGTGTGATTTAGAAAATCAAATAAAAGTAAACGTTTACACATGGCTTTGTGGTGGAGTCAACTATATGATTGCGGCAGAAACTATAGTTGTAGAGTATTTAATTTAACACAAAGCAAGGATATGTCATATGATCAATGGATGCCAGAACACGCATGATTATATGATATTAATCTTCATGTTAATCATTGTATTTTTCATATATTTATATATACTAGTCTATTGATTAAATTGTTCGGTGATGGTTTACTTGTATTTCTTAAATTACAGTAAGGAAAAATAAAAATATTATATATACAATTTGCTTCATCTTTTGTTACAGAGTCAAATTTCAATTTAAATTAATGGTACACCATATGCGTGGTGTTAACTAATTACGTATCTTCGACATTTAATCAAAACATCGATTCATTGTTCCCTTAATTCTGTAACTGTTGATGTTCGTTGATCGAAAGCCGTGTGTTGAACCAACTTTGATTTTGCTCTATTGGTGTTTTGGTCATAAATTCTAGGCGGAATTCTTTTGTTCGCTACCACAATTGACATTTACAGGTACAATTATTTATCTTTCATTTCTTAATTCCAATTAAAATTTTATGCATCCTTTAACACCGTTTATCAACCTGTTAAAGTTGACATTGTTGAATATGTGAACATTTTTCATCTGGAAATTTCGAATACTTGGAAATCCGTTAACACAGACATAGATGAAAGAAAATCAAAATGTTGATTTGCATGTCATTTGTCCCAAACAAGTGACCTGCAAGCTTGCAGTCAAATTCTGTGTATCTTCAAACTAGATAAACTATTAAACATACAAGTTGATGTTTTTTGTGACTATGCTTTTGTGTTTGAGTACAACCTTATTTTTTTAATTTGCATGTGTGATTAATTTTCAAACTCTATGAATATCCAATGTGACGTAGAGATAACTTATGTTAATTTTCTCAAATGTAATTGAACCATAAATGACGTTATAATTAAAGTTTATGCTTCGCCTGTTTAGTCACTATATCTTGGTGGGATGTAATATATCGTGGGGAGTTGTGAATTGTGATGATTTCGGTACAAATATTCGGAAATTCACACACATTACCATTTGGAGAAATTCTCAGTAATACATCCAGTATGATACGTACTATATTAACATTTAAACAAGAGTGAATAACCTTTGGAAATTTTCAAGGATTTCCCAATTCCCTAAAATGGCGGAGACTCCTGGCCCCTTCAGCTTTCCCAATGCCCTACTTTCCCAATTCCCTCCTCTAAAACCTAATCCACCACCACCAGAACCCCCTCCAACGTCTCGAGCTCCAGCTGCGCCACCTCAGACCTCTTTGTTCTCCGACCTGTTCGCCGCCAAACCAAGGAATGCCGGTACGTTCTCTCCTCCTTCCTTGACTTTGAAGTTTAATGGGCAACAACTTGTTCCTACTGAGGATATCGTCGGTGCTGGAGAAGAAGTTTGGCGTGACTATCTGGTAGGCTTCTTCTTAGAGAAGCCCCTTTGCTTCTCGGTAGTGACAAACTATCTCATTAACAAATGGAGGCTGAAAGGCTCAATTAAAATCAAGTCGAATGGAAAGGTTTTTTTCTTCCATCTGTCTGATCCTGAAGATAAAAAGAAGATTATTGAGGCGGATCCACTGTTTATACGAAGTAAGCTTTTTATCATAAAACCCTGGACTGCTACTTTCAACATTAAAGAAAACTGTGTTCGCAGTGTACCAATTTGGATCAAAATTACCGAAGTTCCACTATTTGCTTGGTCATTACGTGGTATTTGCTGGTTAGCTTCGAGAATAGGAAAGTGTCTGTGCTTGGACAATTCGACAGAAAAACTTGAAAGGTTGGAATACGCAAAATGTATGATTGAAATATCGCCTGAAAATGAACTACCTACTGAGTTTCCTTTTCTTCATCCAGATGGATCCGAATATATTGTCAAAGTTGAGTATATTTGGAAACCTGACGTTTTCCCTGTTTGTAAAGTATTTGGACACAACCTATCGAGCTGCCATATTAATAATGCGAATTCTGCTCCTATATCGGCGGAGATAAGCGGGAATGTCAAAAATGGAAAAGTGCTCAACAATGTCATAACCAGGAAGCGTTCTGGTCCGAGCAACGATACTGGGGTAGTTAATAATTCGAAGACTGATTGGATTCTAAATAGCAAAAAGAGTAATTATAGAGCATCTCTTGTCGTAGCTTCCAAGGTTGGCACATCTAATAAGGAGACGGATTCTAATAAGGTACGCAGAGATGACAACTTGAAACAATATAACATGTTTGGGGTTCTTGACAGCATGTATGAGAATATTAGAAGCAAAGAGGTAGAGAATGATACTGATTGTAGAATAGAAGAGTGTGATATGTCAGTAACTGTCGGTAGCAGTGGACACTGTGTTTCTACTGCCAAAGATGTTATGGAAACGGAAGCTACTGAAGATGCTATAACTGTGAACAAGGGAGGGGAAACTCGTGAGATTACGAACTTAAACCCAATGCAACAACTGCTGAATGAAGTGTCTGAACTTGAGACCAACGTTTTAAATGCGAAGGATGCTAATCCGAGCTCCGCTGACTTGAACAACACCGGGATGCTCTCTGAAGCTAATATGGTTGTTGAAGGACCAGGTTGCAATGCTGATGTCGCTATGGCAAGTGCGATTTCTAATCTTGTGAATGTAAAAGCTCATCAAACTGACATAGACAGCTTTCTTCAGAGCAACTTTGATGTGGTTCAAGATAAGGTCACTAAGGAGAGGGCTCCTATTATATATGATACAGTCAATGTCAGAAAAGAAGAGACTATGCAGGAAACTATAGAGCGTTTAAGCAAGGAACTGGCGTCTGGCCAAGTGAATGGAGAAGACTACGTCCACAAAAGCTTTTTCTTCGAAACATTAATTAAAAATCAACCTCACCAGCAAATTTACTTGAATTCAGATGTGAAAGGTAAAGGGAAAGCTGTTTCTAACCCCGCTACAACAGTCAAGAACAATGGAAAGAAACTATCCCCAATACCATTCAAACCTGGATTCTTGAATGCCCAAAGTCCTAAAAGTGACAGTTCCTCCGTGGCCAAGAGCAACCCCTATGCACATCTTGTTCCCCCGCCGGCCTACAGGGCTCCTCCTGAGCATCTGGTTGTCGCCTCTGCTCAGGTTGCCTCTTCTTCAAACGCTGAGACAGTCAACCCCCATGTTACTCGTAGTAGGAAGAAAGAAATGATGCGATCTCAGCACGACAAGGGTTAGTGCCTTGTGTAGCTAGTAGTGCACGTGCGCTGCATAAGGTAATTACTATGGTCCTAGCAAGTCAGTAAAATACGTTATCCAAGGACAGTGTTTGTCTAAGTTTGTGTTGTATTTCAACTTGGTATCCCATTATGGGGAGTTTTTTGCTAAGGAAATACACAGTGGACGGCCCACTATAAATGCCGTAAGCGGTGGACGGTCCACCTTAAAAACCGACTTATAGTTGATATGCAGAATGCATATCACCTGAACTCATTTGTACTTTTTATTTTGTAATAAATAAAAGAGTGTTACGGAACACTATAAAAACCGGTCGGCCTTGCCAAAAAAAAAGAGTGAATCCAAGCATTAAATTGCCAGAAAGACAAACAAACAAGAAACCACGACAATCCTAACCTTAATAAGCATTATAATCCATACACCAATTTGCATTTGGTACGGTTTTCTTATAACATCACAGTTGAGTTATAAGATATATCGACATAAACTTAGCTAACTAAGTTCTATCATAATCATTAGATTTTTTTTCCTACTTCTTGAACACATAACAAAGTTGGGTTCTACCAAAAAATACAACATCAGTGATTGCAATGCAGATTAACCACAGAACACAAAACCTGACCTCAGTTTTCTTTGAGCTTTTAAATAGCTTCCTCTATCTTTGGAACTGATTTGCTAAATGCCTCCCATTGTTCTGCAGTCAAACTTATACTTGTAATAAATGTTGAAGATTGATTCAAATAAGTTGATCCTAGTTGATAATACAAATTACATAATAGCAAGAAAGCGTCTTCTGAAAGTACTGAAACTTGCAGCCATGGCTGCCTCCTCTTCTCCCAAAAATTCTATCTACGATGATAACCCGACATCTAAAGAGTCATCTCCTCCCTCTCCTCCTCCCCCTCATTATTCTCCTAATCCTCCTCGTCCCTCTTCTGATTTCTCTGTGGATGAGGAGGGATTCACTAGGGTTGTTAATCGCAAGAAGAACCATAAATCGTTCCTGAATCCTAATTCTTCTGTCCATTTCAGGAAAGCGGCTGGTTCAGCTAAAGAATATCCCCCGAAGCCAAGGCAGAAGCCTTACCCCTCCTCTAACGGGGCAAGATTTCAGCCAAGAAATCCGACTAAACCTGCCCAGGAGACAAATTAGAAATCAAAAAGCTTTCCAGCAAAAGACACAAAGGTCTCTTCTTGGGCAGATTTAGTTAAGAACGTCGGCCAAGAATCTATTTTTGATCTGAGTTTCATACCCCCGGTTGAAACGATTGGGGATAAAAAGATAGTAGTGGCTTCTGAAGAGGTCTGTTCTCGCACAACGAGTAAATGGGAGCTCTCTATTATCGCTTATGCATTCAGGAAAAGACCTGCTTACCACTACTTCAGGAATTTCGTTGCTCGTACATGGAGTCCAAATGGATCATTCGAGATTTTCACAAGGGAAAACGGGTTCTTTATTATCAGGTTCACAAACGCTGAAGACAGTGATAAACTTCTGAAAGGAGGACCCTATTTTATAAATGGAAAACTGATTATTTTAAAGAATTGTCCAAGAATCTGATTCTTGATCGGGATCTTTTAAACACTATGCCAGTCTGGATTCGTCTTCCAGAACTGAATTTGCAATTATGGGATAAAGAAATGTTCAGTGCGATAGCTAGCCTTGTTGGAGTCCCCCTAAAACTGGATGAACAAACAGCAAAGGAAACAAGGCTTAGCTACGCTCGAATTCTGGTTGAAATTAAAGCTGAAGCTGAGTTACCTAATGAAGTTTCTATCTACATGCCAGATGGGGAGATCGTCTCTCAAAGTATTACTGATGAGCTAATTCCAGACAGATGCAAGTTATGTAAGTGTTTCAGACA
Organism: Allium sativum; assembly: GCA_030737875.1. Lineage (NCBI taxonomy): Eukaryota > Viridiplantae > Streptophyta > Magnoliopsida > Asparagales > Amaryllidaceae > Allium > Allium sativum. Next base: position 578,900,748 of record CM060909.1, on the reverse strand, counting down.
CACCACTGATCAATGCTTGGAAAACAAAAATCAGAATGATCAGTCAAAGAACGATGCTACTCCTGACGTTGATAATAACGTCAATGAGGCAGCATCGAACTCTGATAATAGGAACTTCGATTCGGATAAAGTTGGAGGCAATACAGCAGTTCCTACGGATGACCCACCCAACCCCGAATCAAATCATACGACACCCATTGTTGATGACATGAATATAGATGTACCTAATCATCAGACGGAGTTGGGGAACAAAGAACAAAAGTTACCCACTCCTGACAATATCTCTGATAACTCTGCAGATAACTTGCAGAGTTCCAAAGATGCTAATACAAATAAGGGACCAGCTACTGACTCGCCCTCTTTTAAAGATAAAGACACCACAGAAAAGCACAATCACAAATCAGCAGAGGGTTCCTACGTTAAACAGGTCATTGAGCCCTCCCCCCTCAAGGAGGACTCAAGAGATATTATAAGGAATTTAAATAGTACTGCTAATGAACTAAGAGAAAAGTGTGGAGATCTTCTTGCAGCAGACCCTATCTACACAAATTCATCCTTGCTGGCTGAAGGGCTTGCACCTATCAAATCATTAATTACATATGAAAACATTCAGGATGCAGTCAATCAAACTCTAGCTTCAGCCAAATCGGCAAAGCCTGGCTCACCTGTAGCAAAAAAGAAAAAAGGAAGAACCAAAAGCCTATCTGATATAGCTACAGCAGAAGATACTGAAGATGACAAAGATAGAGAATTCAGAATGAAATACATTAGCAAGAACACAAAATGGTAAAAGCAGCTTAAGCCAATGGACAAAAGCACTTATAAAAGAAGTGGAAAACAGATGGGAGTTAAGGTGGACAACAAAAAGCTCAGTGGTCCTCCTTAGGTGATTGGTATCCTTTACTTTTCTTTTTTTACATATATTTTATAATATGGATATCATAGCTTGGAACATCAGGGGATTAAATTCCCCAGAGAGACAATTGGACCTAGTTAATTTTTTAGGCAAACACAAACCCAGTATTATTGGTTTGATTGAGCACAAACTTAGCACTCAAAGGATAAATGACCTACAGCTAAAATTATTTCAAAATTGGAATGTTATCAATAATAACTTGATGGGAGGAAATGGTAGGATTTTGGTTCTACATAATCCTACCATTTGGACACTCATCAACTACTTTATTGACTTGCAATACATTCACTGCACTTTCAAAAACAAGGGGGGTTTAACCTTAAAAATCACCTTTGTCTATGCTTCTAATTTTGATAATGATAGAACAAAGCTTTGGAAATATATTGAGCAGTTTAGTAAGGTTATAAATAGTCCTTGGATGCTTTTAGGGGATTTTAACACTGTCTTTCATAATAGTGAGAAAAGGGGAGGGGGGTAATCCTATTCCTTTTGCTAAACTTGAAAGGATTGCCTGTTTTATGATGAAATCTGGTTTAATTGAACCACAAATAGTTGGCAACAAATTCACTTGGAAGTCAGGTGAGTTTAGAAACATTCATTGCAAACTGGATAGGGTTCTTTTTAATCAGCATTTTATCAACCTTTTCCCAAATGTAACTTGCTGTACTCTGCCCCAGAGTACAAGTGATCACACACCCATTCTAGTTTCTTTTAAATCTGAATTAGGTAAGGTTAATTGCTCTCCCTTTAGATTTGTGAATGGATGGGTCTATGAAAATGATTACAGGGATGTAGTTACTAAGTGCCTGAGCAATAATTACTATGGCACTGCTCAATATAAATTTAACAAAACTCTGCATTTGGTTAAGACTGAACTTAAAAAATGGAATGCTACTAGAAATAGAAATGACATTAATTCTATTAGGGATGAATGTGCTAAACTGCAGGATGATTTAGATAACAATTGCTCAGACATAGATAAGGCTGAGGATTTCTATAATGCTCAAGCCAATTTGGTGAATGCTCTACACATTAACTCAGTTAACCTTAAACAGAAAGCTAAGGTTGACTGGCTTACTGCAGGAGATGAAGGCAGTAAAATTTTCTACTCTAGAATGTCCAATAGAAAAAACAGGAACAATATTGGTAAGTTAATTGATACACAGGGCAGAATAATCAATGAATCCTCTCACATTGAGAGGGAGGCTATTAATTATTTCTTTTCTTTGTATAATGCAACTAATTTAACCAATATCTTTCTTGATATTGAATTTAAATTCTCTGCTAACAGCAATAGCACTGATATTTTATTAGCCCCCATTAGGCAAGATGAGATTAAAAATATTATTTTTGGTGCTAATAATGACAAAAGTCCAGGTCCAGATGGGTTTAGTGCAAAATTTTATAAAACTCATTGGGGTGAGATGAAAGCGGTTTTGTGTGATTCAATTACTGAATTTTTTTATTCAGGTAAGCTTTTGAAGAATACTAACCATACTTTCATCACTTTAATTTCAAAAGTAGAAAATCCATCTGGCCTTGATGAGTACAGACCCATTGCCTGTTGTAATTTTATCTATAAAATTATCTCATCTCTTTTATGTAATAGGTTGAAATATTTTCTCAAATTTATTATTTCTGAGAATCAGAGTGCCTTTATTCCTGGTAGGTTAATTTCTGAAAACTCTTTATTAGCTCATGAATTAATTAGGAATTTTAACATGAAGAGCAATAACCTTATGTGCATCAAAATTGACCTGCACAAGGCTTTTGACAAAATCAATAGAAACTTTATAATATACATTATGCAGAAAATGGGTTTTGATGACAGGTTTTGTGCTTTGATTAAAGAATGCATCTGTAATGTGACCTACTCTATTATGATAAATGGATCCCCTAAAGGCTTCATAAATAGCAACAGAGGAATAAGGCAAGGTGATCCTTTGTCACCATACTTATTCTCTATTGTTATGGAATATTTTTCTATGCAAATGGAACTTGAAGTCCTTAAGGGAAACATAAAACCTATAAACAGAGTTAAGCCACACATTACACATCTGCTATATGTAGATGATATGCTGTTGTTCTTAAAAGCTGATAAAATGAGTGCTATTGCTGTTCATAATATATTGGGGAATATGGAAAAAATTTCTGGTTTATCTGTTAATATTAATAAAAGTAAAATCTACTTCAGCAAAGATGCCCTGTTAAAAGAAGAGATTATTCAGCTTTTGAAATTCAAAGAAGGTAATCTTCCTGTTAAGTATTTAGGCCTTCCTTTAAGTATTAACCAAATCAAGGATAGGGACTGTTTTAGATTATTAGATTTGGTTCAGAATAATCTTGAGGGTTGGTCAGGAAAATTACTTTCTTTAGCTGGAAGAATGGAGCTCACACATACTGTCATCACAGCAATTGTTATCTACTGGGTTCAAACACGCAACATCCCCACTAGTGTCATTATTAAAATTGAAAAAATGTGTTCCAATTTTATTTGAAAAGGTAAGTATCATAAGGTTGCATGGGACATAGTGTGTAAGCCAAAAAAAATTGGTGGTCTTGGGCTTAGAAATATCAAAGATATAGCTGAAGTGAGTAAGTTTAAGCTTTTTTGGAAATTTTTGGATGGTAAATCTCTATGGGCCAGATGGATAAGTGAAAAATATTTAAAAGGAAAAAATTTCTGGCTTGCAAGAAAAGAGATGCATCATTCATATGTTTGGAAAAATATTTTAGATTGTAGAGACATTGGTAGAAATCTCATTCTTAGAAAAATAAAAGATGGAAGTCAAACCAGTTTGTGGTTTGACCCATGTATTAGTGGTAAATCGCTAATCAGTCTTCTGGGTTGGAACAACCTTTATTTATTAGGGGGAGCTAATGACAATGTTCAAAATATTATTTCAAATAATTGTTGGAGCTTTCTGAATAATACTACTGCCCTTATTTTTAAAAATGCAATTATGAATATTAAAATAGATCAGCACTGTTATAAGGATCACTGGATTTGGAATCTTTTCTCAAAAGATAAATTCTCCTTCAAAAAAATGTGGGAATTTTTACAGGGGAGAGAGGTTGAGGTAAGTTGGCATAAAATAATTTGGTGTAAATCAAATTGCCCCAAAATGGCTCATTGCACATATTTTGCTTTATTAGATAGACTTCCTACTAGAGATAAATGTAGCAATTGGAATAAGGATTCTGAAAAAATTTGTCTTCTCTGTAAAAAAGAGGCAGAAAGCTCCAGGCATTTATTTTTTGACTGTGTCTTTTCGTAGTACATTTGGATTAAAGCCAAATGCACATTAGGTTTCAGTCAAGCTTATGATAATTTAAACATTAGGGATAATGTTGAGTATATATTGAATTTTTTTAAGCCCAAAACCATCAAATTTAACAGAGCATGTGTTTTACTTTCTGCTTCTGTTTACTACATTTGGTGAGAGAGAAATCAAAGGTTACATATAGGCAAAGAAATTACTTGCACCCAAATCTTGAATACAATTTTTCATGATAGTGAGATTATCATGAAAAAAGCTAGCAGATTGAGAAATGACAATTTGCAATATCAACCTTTTCAAATAGGTAATGCAGATTGTGATAAGCATGTTGAGGAGTTTTTGCTTAATGGTAAACAACTTCCCAATAGTAAGAATTATAGTGATAGAAATCATCACAGCAAGGGGAGTAATCATAATTCTTATAACTTCCTTCACTTTAATTCTAACACTAAGAACAATAATACTGGGATTTTACCTTGTGTAGATAGCAGAATGCATCTTCCACCCTACAGCTCCTCCGGTATCTCCAAAGCAGTCTTGAACAGATCTGGTGCTTCTCCTGAAGTACCCATCAACTCTGATTTCAATTTGGAGATTAGAAAGGGAAGTGGACATAATTCAGATCCAAAAGTGCGTGTTTTTATACCGTATTCATACAGTAAACATTTATCTTTACCTGATACAGAGGGAGGTTCCTTATGCGGAAATCCAGATCTTCAGAAGTACCTGGACAAGAAGAAATCAGAAGAAATATTTAGTCTTTTAAACAGAATCGGGAGTTATCACTACAGGAGCATGCTGAATAGTCAGATCTATCACTTATCTGTTTGGTCGGATGGCGAGAGTAGCAAGGGTAGCTGCAACGGAGACACTCATGGATTGAAGAGTAGATCAGAGAACATGGAAAGTCTAGATCTGATTGGTAGGAACTCCTTGGCTCACACCGATCACCAGGATCCGTACTTGAGAAGTCAAAATCTCCACCAAAGAGTAAACGAAGTCAATCGAAAGCTTAGTACGAGAAAGAAGAGAAAGGAGAGGGATGAAGTTTTGTCTGGGAACCGCCTTGAAGTCGATGGTCTCTTTTTCCACAGAGGAGCTCGCCATTTCTAAGCTTCCCACTTAGGGTTTGCTTTGTTTTTGTGGCGGCTAGGGTTGCCTGTTATGTAATGTATTGGGTATTTACCCTTATTTGGGCCATGGGCCTCTTTTTTGATGTTTCAAAAAAAAAAAAAAGTTGATCCTAGTTTCCAGTAATAAATAATTCCTAGTCTTTAGATATTTAAATTTTTTATTTAATGGATAGTCTTAGTTGATATTTTCTTATTTTAAGTATCTACTTTTATGCATTCTTTTCGGTTGTAAGCTGTATTTATACAGCAGGTTGAAGTCAATAAATGTGTGCAGTTCTTTTTGAAGTACATCCCAAGCCTCCTTTGATGTGGATGCCATTGCTATTCTGGAAAAAAATTGTGTCTTGCACTGCTTGCTGAAGAAAGAACAATGCATTTGAATCTTTCTTCTTGTTTTCCCGCAACCATCTGCATCTTCAGCTTCATTGCCATTCTCCACTAATTCCCATATATCTTGAGATCTAAACAAAGTCTTCATTTTGATGCTCCAAAATTCATAGCGCTCTCCTTTGAAAATGGGAACAAGAGGTTAAGAGATACTCATGGGATTGTTATTGTCGTTTCCTGCGGTTTGTAGTGTTGTAGTCACCAGGATACGTATGCCGTGATACCACTTTTGTTGGGAAGAGGATATATAATAACAGAGGAGGTAATACTAAAAGAACTGAACACATTTATTGACATCAACCTGCTGTATAAATACAACATAAAATCGAAAACTATGCACAAAAGAATTTATGGGTTCTTCAAAGGTAATAGCAGTAAAACTGTTAGGCACAGCAGAGTAATATGTGGAGAGATAGATAAAAGATTGAATTTGATTTAATACTTTTTTTCATTCCATCAGTAAAAGAGATACAATTGTCTTATATAATGAAATACATTCTCTAGAGTATTCCTGACAATACCTTATCTAGAATACTCTAATATGTCATATATAGGAATTATTTATTCTTAAATTATTCCTTACATTAATAGCAAGGTAAATTTGTAAATGCAATTAATTGTTGCCTAATAACAAAATTACAAATTAACTTTTAACACTCCTCCTTGATTTGTAATTTTTAATTGCTTCTTGAACTTTTCAAACTTCTCCAATGTGACTGCTTTAGTAAGGAAATTCGTCGGCTGCTCTTTTGTGCTGATGAAGTCCATGACAATCTCCTCCTTGCTAATTAATTCTCAGATAAAATGATAACATATCTCAATATGTTTTGTGCGAGCATGAAACACTGGATTTTTTGTCATTGCCACAGCCGACATATTGTCACAGTAGATTTTTGTTGGCTTGTCTTGAGTTTGCTTCATATCATTTAGAATTCTCCGCAGCCACACCGCTTCACAGGCTGCCTCTGTAGCTGCCATGTACTCAGCTTCAGCTGAAGATAAAGCTACGGTCTTTTGCTTCCTTGAACTCCATGAGATTACGTTGGAAACCGAGACAAAATACATAGCCTGATGTGCTCTTCCGATCGTCCAATGCTCCTGCCCAGTCACTACCAGTGAAGCCGACTAACTTGCATTTGTCCTCTTTGACATATTGAAGCCCACATTCTTTTGTTCCATTCAGATATCGTAAAATTCTTTTTGCTGCAATCAAGTGATTGTTACTTGGATTTTGCATGAATCTTAAAAGTATACTTACTACATGACAAATATCCGGCCTTGTATGAGTGAGAAAAATTAGCGAACCAACCAAGCTTCTAAATATCTTTCCATCCGCCTTCTTTGCGCCATCTTCTTTCTTTAATTTTTCATTTAGCATCATTGGTGTGTTAACTGGTTTGCAATCTGCCATGTGAAATTTTTTGAGAATGTCTTCAATGTATTTCTCTTATGAAATGAAGATTTTGCCCCTTGCTTGTTTGACTTGCATGCCTAGAAAATACTTCATCAAACCGAGATCTGTCATCTCAATGTCCGTCATCATTCTTTCCTTAAATTCCTTAACAAGATTGTTGCTGGTGCCGAAATAGATTAGATCGTCAACATATAGACATACAACTAGAAATTCTTCTCCTTGATTTTTCACATAAAGGGCAGGTTCGTTCTTGCTTCTTTGGAACCCATTTTGAATGAAGTAGTTATCAATCTTGCAATTCCATGCTTGGGGTGCCTGCTTCAGCCCATACAACGCCTTTTTAAACTTATAGACTTTATTTTCTTTTCCTCTTATCACAAAGCCTTCTGGTTGCTCAACATATACCTCTTCCTTTAGCTCGCCATTAAGAAAAGCAGACTTCACATCGAGTTGGAAAACTTTAAGCTCTAGTTGCGTTGCAACTGCAAGAGCAGTTCTAATGGTTTCAATTCGAACTACTGGAGCAAATGTCTCATTAAAGTCAATTCTGGGCTGCTGCGAATATCCCTTTGCAACCAGCCATGCTTTGTGTCTTGTTATAGAACCATCTTTGCCATATTTTGTCTTATAAACCCATTTCAGGCCAATGACTTCTTTATCTTTTGGCAAGTCAACTAACTGCCATGTTTTATTTTTCTCAATGGCTGTTATTTCTTCTTTTATTGCTTCAATCCACACATCTTCTTTGCTTGCCTCTTCAAACAACTGTGGTTCACAAGAAAAAAGAACAACATTGCATGAGTCATAAATATCTTGCATAAGCCGTGCATGAAGTTATAAAAAAATGCCAATATGGTATCAGAGCTCAGGTTTAGAGCCAATGCAAAAAATACGTATGTGCTTAACCACCATACGTTTCCCACTCCATCCAAAATACTATGTTCACGTAGATGGCTCAAATACGCCACACGTGAAGGGGGAGTGATGAAAATAATAATCCCACATCGGGAAATAATCAACTAAGATCCTAGATAAATACTAAGAGGCTATAGTTCACATCAACCAATTGGTTTTGTGAACGAACTATATAGCACTCTGAAGTTATAAAAAAAAATGCCAACAAAAACTTCAAACTCTTAGACAAGAATTTGAGAGATTGCTTATGAAAAGTAATGAGACTTTACAAGATTACTTGTCTATAGTAATTTCAATTATTAGTCAAATGAGATCATATGGAGAAAAAATTTCTGGTGCAACCATTATTTCTAAAGTTTTACCAACGTTGACCCCTAAAATGATCATATAGTAACTACAATTGAGGAAATTAAAGACCTTTTTGTTTACTCTTTTGATGAATTAATGGGTTCTTTGCAAGTGCATGAGGCAAGGCGTAATAGATCATCCGAGAAAAGTGAAGAAAAGGCATTTCAGCCTTCTGAGGTGAAGGGGGATGTAGAAAAAAAACAATATTTTTTTGGAAGAGGACGTGGAAGAGGAAGATTTCGTGGAAGAGGACGAGGTAGAAGTAGAGGAAGTGGTAGTTTTAATGGAGGAAAGGTAGTTTTAATGGATAACAAAGGCAATCAATTGGAAAGCAAAGATGGAACAAAAGCACTGTTCTGTGACACAATTGCAAAAAGTTTGGGCATACACAAGCAAATTGTTGGGCAGGCTCACAAGCACGATATGTAGAAAAAGTAGATGATGAAGAAGGCAAGTTGTTTATGGTTCACTTTCATTCATATGAAAATCAAAATGATATTTGGTTTTTGGACAGTGGATGTTCAAACCACATGACATGCAATAAATCAATTATTTAAGGAGCTTGATGAGTCACATAAAATACAAGTCAAACTTGGAGATAGTAAGAAGATTCAAGTTGAAAGCAAAGGCACAGTTTCTGTTAATACCTGCAGTGGAAAGGAAAAAGTTATTCACAATATTTACTTTGTGCCTAGTTTAGCTTATAGTCTATTGAGTATCGGAAAGTTGATGGCCAGTGGCTATACAGTTTAGTTTAACGATGGAACATGTATTGTCAATAACAAATACGGACAGTTCGTTGCTAGAGTGCGAATGACAGAAAACAATATGTTTTCGCTTAGTATGTCTAAAGTAGAAAACAAATCTCTCATTGCTCGTGGTAATAATGAATCTAAGATTTGGCATTTGAGATATGGACATCTCAATATCAAAGGGCCGAGGCTGCTAAGTCAAAAAAACATGGCTCATGGGCTACCTCAAATTAATTCTCTTGACTTGTGTGAAGCATGCATTTATGGGAAACAAGCAAGTAAAGCCTTTCCAAGTGGACATGCATGGAGAGCATCTAAATGCCTTGAGTTGATTCATGCTGATCTATGTGGACCTATGAGAACTTCATCCTTGGTGGAAGTAAGTATTTTTTTTTACTCTTTACTGATGATTATAGTCGTATGTGTTGGGTGTATTTTTTAAAAGAAAAATCAGAAGCATTTGAGAATTTCAAAATTTTCAAAGCTCTTGTAGAAAAGAAGAAAGATGCTTTTATAAAGACTCTTCGCACTGATCGAGGTGGTGAGTTTCTATCAAAAAAAATTAGTCAATTTTGTGATGAACATGGCATTTGAAGAGAGTTGACAGCACCATATACACCACAACTAAATGGCGTTGCGGAGCGAAAGAATCGGACATTGGTAGAAATGGCTAGAAGCTTACTCAAAGAAAGCTAAAGGACTTCCTAATCGGTTTTGGCCTGAAGCAGTAGCAACAACGGTCTATTTACTAAATATATCTCCTACAAAAGCTCTCTTAAATCAAACACCATATGAGGCTTGACATGATAGAAAACCAACTATAAGTCATTTAAGAATTTTTGACTGTATTGCTTATGCTTTGGTAAGTTCTAGTTCCGTCATAAATTAGAAAACAAATCAGAAAAATGCATTTTTGTTGGATATTGCAATCAGTCCAAAGCATATAAATTGTATAATTCTTTCAGTGGAAAAGTCCTTATAAGGAGATGTATAATCCTCTTAGTGGAAAAGTCCTTATAAGGAGAGATGTTGTATTTGACGAGGATGCAAGCTGAAAGTGGAATGAAGAAATTGAAGAGACTCATGTGCAAACCCAAAAAGGATGCATGGCGCAAATATTTGATGATGTTGAACCAAATAATGAGTGCTCTCATTCTCCTTTTAATTCACCAACATCTGAATCAAGGAACAGCAATTCATCTTTGCAAGAACCATCTCATGAAACACCTTAAGTGAAGGTTAGATCTTTGAGAGAGATTTATGAATCATGCCAATCTGCGTTTTTCGTTTCAGATCCTACAACCTTTGAAGAAGCAACAACAAAAGAAGAATGGAGGAATGCAATGAAAGAAGAATTGATGGCAATTCAGAAAAATGAGACATCGGAGATGGTTAATCTACCAAAAGAGAAGAAAGCAATTGGCCTTATGTGGATTTTCAAAACAAAATATGTTGCAGATGGAAAAATTCAAAAGCATAAGGCTCGACTTGTGGCAAAATGATATTCGCAGCAGAAGGGCATTGATTTTGAAGAAACTTTCTCTCCAGTTGCACGAGTTGAGACCGTAAGAATTGTTTTAGCATTGGCTTCACAACTACAACTTCATATTTTTCAATTTGATGTCAAGTCTGCATTTCTAAATGGAGACTTGCAAGAAGAAGTGTATGTCACTCAACCGGAAGGATTTATTGTTGAAGGCAAGGAAACAATGGTGTACAAATTAAAGAAGGCACTTTATAGACTGAAACAAGCTCCACGAGCATGGCATAGCAAGATTAATAGTTACTTTCGTCAAAATGGCTTTGCAAGAAGTGAAAATGAGCCCACTCTCTATATAAAAAAGAAAAGTACAGATTTTATTATTGTGTGTCTCTACGTTGATGACATTATATACATGAGCTCATTTGATTCTCTTGTGGCTAATTTTAAATCTAACATGATGAAGAAGTTTGAGATGCCAGATATGGGGTTATGGCACTATTTTCTAGGTCGTGAGATAACACAAGGAGTTGATGGAATATTCATGTCACAAAGGAAATATGCAATTGATCTTCTTAAAAAGTTCAACTTACTTAATTGTAAACCGGTTCCTACACCCATGAATGTGAATGAAAAACTGCAACTTGAAGATGGCACAGAGGAAGCTAATGCAAAACAATTTGGAAGTTTGGTTGGAGGTGATTTACTTAACTAATACCAGGCCAGAAATTGCTTTCTCAGTTAGTGTTATTTCTAGATTTATGCAAAACCCACAAAACACCATTTTGGAGCAGCAAAAAGAATTCTGAAATACATTGCTGGAACATTACATTATGGAATTTGGTACACTCAAGTATCTAATTTTAGACTTTATGGGTTTACAGACAGCGATTGGGCAAGCTCGTTAGATCATCGAAGAAGTACATCGGCCGGCGTTTTCAGTCTTGGATCAGGAGCTATCACATGGAGCTCAAAGAAGCAAGCTATAATAGCATTATCTTCTTCAGAATCGGAGTATGTTGCAGCTACTTCAGCTGCTTGTCAAGCAATTTGGCTTAGAAGGATTCTTACAGATCTAAATCAAGAACGGAAGGATGCAACCGATATATTTTGTAATATGAGGTTGTTGTTGCTATGACGAAGAATCCTTCTTTCCATGGAAGGATGAAACATATTGATATTCGGTTTCATTTTGTTCGGTATTTGGTTGCGAAAGGTGAATTTTTGTTGAAACAATGTAGCACACATGAGCAGGTGGCTGATATTCTTATAAAAGCTTCGCTAAAGGATAAGTTCATTTACTTCAGGAAAAAACTCGGGCTGTGTAGTTTTGAATCACGAGGGAATGTTGAAGATTGATTTAAATAAGTTGATCCTGGTTTGCAGTAATAAATAAGTCCTAGTCTTTAGATATTTAAATTTGTTATTTAATGGATAGGCTTAGCTGATATTTTCTTATTTTGAGTATCTACTTTTATGCATAGTTTTCGGTTGTAAACTGTATTTATACAATAGGTTGAGGTCAATAAATGTGTGCAATTCTTTTTAGTATTACCTCCTCTGTTATTATATATCCTCTTCCCATCAATTAGCACAACAAGCCTGAATTTGTTTGTGTACTTGGTAGTAGATAAAGAAAGGCACAATATTGAAAATAAAAAATTAACCAAATAAAAACACAAATATAACCTTGATCGGGTCTTAAATGATCAGCCTTGTAGTGTAAAATAGGCTTTAATCTTAACTCAATTCAATATCTCATGTGCAGATTCTTGGGTTTCTCAACAAGCATATCTAAGATTTGGTCAGCTAGAAGCATTTATCATGTGTAAATGCTCTTTACCTTTTTGTCTTTTTTACCCAACTTTAATTAACTTGCTTATGTGAGTTACAACAGTAAACTAAGGTACTATTGTTGTTGCTGTTCAAATTATTGGGTGGAGATGATGTTGTGATGGTTATTAATCGTTGACTTAAATGTTGAAGCATATACCAATGTGTGAAAATACTGGAATCATGTATAGTTCATAGAAAATGTGCAGCATTTACAAAATGGACAACTGTTTGATCGTTTCTCTTACACATGCACTATAATTTTTTTTTATAGATTTCTGATCACTTCCATATTAGTAGGCAACTATGAAATATTAGATTTCTGATCACTTCCATATTGATTCTATTGCATTTTTCATATGCAAGATTTTCGGTTTGAATTTTCGGTGTTGATTGATCACACCAGGCGAACTGCCTTATCCATCCTTAAATATTTTAATCTTTATCAGAATTCATTGAAATATTTTTCATGTAAACACACAGTAGTTGAGATTTATACAAATTTATGGTACTTGTACCATATTTTATTTGCTTTTTAGTATGATATAATTATTACATGGTTTTAAAAAATATAAGCAAAGTCCACTTTTAAGAACATAAGATATTGATTCTAGTATCTTTTATTGATCTTAGAAAAAAATGGAACCATGATCATCCACTTAGACATACAATTTAATTAGATGTTGGCTTAAGGATCAAAAATTCAACACACATCTGGAAAAACAAATGGACTAAAATATTATATCTGATTTACTAATTATTTTACGTGGATGGTATTCGGTAAGTTATTCAAGTAAAGAACGGTGATACATGTTGCAATAATGATTTACCAATATTTTAAGAATCTAGCTGTTAGCCTGCTTTGCGATCGGGCTACACAATGCTAAGAGATTAGTCAACGAATATGTTTGAAAGAAGGGTTCATAGCAGGAGCTCGCATCGGTTCAGAGACCCCCAAATCGAACCCCTTTTACTTTGAAACAAGCAAACCCGAAGATGGGAAAAAGGTTGCATGTTCGGATCGGTTCGGGGCTCTCCGACCCGGACCCTCCTTTTGATCTTCTGATCTGAACCGGGGATCAGCATCGCTGCACCTACATTCCACGTTCTCCTGGAAATCCGGAGCAGTTATACTCCACTACCCCATGATCTCCGGTGCGCTGTCATCATCTCCAGGCGCCCGAACCTAAAACTAGCGGGATGAGCTCCATGTGGCATCGATCCGGATCGAATTCCTACTTATAAATACCCCACAAAGCATCATTTGAAGAGATCTTTTTGGCAAAATCTTCACTCTAGCTCTCATACCAACGAATTCTATTGCTTCATTAAGATCATCAGCAACTTTTGGAGAATATTTCATAAAACATTGAGAGGAATTATCAATTGTATTAGTGATATTGAGTGATAATCAACATTGTATTTATATTTGAATCATCAATCAAAGAAGTATAAAGTGGATGTAGGCTCTTTAATGCCAAAGCACTATAAATCTCGCGTTCTCCTTATTTTTCTTTTCTATTTCATTTAGAATTATCATTCTTTTGGGTGTTAGAACCATTTTCTGGACTAACATTTTGGTGCTTTCACTGAGAGGATTGAATTCTCAGTGTTTTGGATTATCGTTCTACTATTTGGACCCTCAAGTTCAAAGAAGTTAATCCACTTTCTTCAGTATTTTTGAAAGTTTTCTAACCAATCTCGAGAGAATTGGATATCATGACCAAAGGAAAAGGAAAAGAGTTGCAAGTTGCTCGGGAAAGCGAGGCAAATGAAGATCAGCAAGCTATGGTTGTAACCAGGTCGAAAGGGCAACTTTCTGGACCAAGTAGGACCGGAAGAGCATCACCGACACTTACAGGAGCAGATGATCCGAACTAGTTATACCGATCCTAACCGATCCGGATTCCTGAACACTTCTAGTGGCTCCCCCCCGATCCGAACAGCAGAGTTATTCGTGGCCCGATTAGAACCGAATGCAGTTGAGGTGGGAAACTCTACCTGAGCCCCTACAGATGCTCCGGTACCGGCCACGATAACTGGTGATCAACCTACTCCCTCTGTGCCTATCACACACATGGATATCTCACGCTTACTTGATATGCTAGACAACACAAGAGATGCTTTGGAGGCTCATAAACGTGATAGCGTTCTCACATGGGAAAATATAAAAACCATGAGTAGGGAAATAAGAGAGCTTCGTAGACAAAGAATTCCCTCTCCAACCCATCGTCTCCCTGCGGATCATTCATCCTCTTCAGTCGAGGAGCGTCCACGTCAGAGGAGACCATATGAAAGTCACGAGAATCTGAACCAGTTGACATTTGGATAGTTGGGATCCCGCGAAGATGCGGCCCGTGTTCTAGGACCTAATGACCCATGTTTGAGAGAACCAATGCTGCTACTGATGCGAGGATCTCACGTCCTTCCCAGAGATCCAAACATCACTAATCCCACTCAGGGGTAGCTTCTCCAACCCACTCATCCCATGAATGACCGGATCGTAGAGGGCGAGGAAGTTCAGCTGCAACCCGGAACCAACAAAGAGCGTCGCCTGACATAGGCACTAGTCGTATCAGAAGAAATCGAAGCGTAGATCCTGAGCCGGCTTTGACTAACACAGAAGTGGAAGCGATGGTGCGACAGATCATGGCTGACAGTCGACATTACACCAATATGAAGACTGGGGTAACGAGCGTAGTCACACCCCATTTACTGATGATTTTGGACTTTTAGTTTCCCTGATGATTTAACTTGCCACAAATGGATCGATATGTAGGGAGAACCGATCCCAGACAACATTTGATGAGAAATTCATGGTATATGAATGCCGCAGTGGCACCCGACGGCGTGAAATGTAAAGCTTTTCTGATATATCTTAAAGATGTCGCGCTATTGTGGTTCACACAAGTCCCTCCCCAGTCAGTATCAAACTTTAAATAATTAAGCGAACGCCTTATGAATCAGTTCCGACTCCATGCCTGAAAATCCAAGAGCGTCATTGAACTATCTAGGATTAAGCAGGCCCCAGGTGAATCTTTGAAGTCATATCTAGATCGCTTTAATTTAGCAGTTACTAAAGTAATCGATCCACATGAACTAACAATTTTGATGGCGTTAATAGATGGAGTTGATCCAGACACGGAGTTTGTAGGATATTTGGCTGGAAAACCGGCATTGACAAGGGAAGCGTTCTATGAAAAGGCTAATATTTGCTTGGGCGAGAGGAAATTTACGCTAATCGAAAGAGAAAAATCTGATGGAGCATCCAGAGAAGTCATTCAAAGTAATGTCGCAGTAAAACAGTCTGGTGATAATTCGGGGAAGGCCGAGGTAAATGTCGACAACGAAAATGAAGGGAATAACAATCGGAATAGAAATGGTGGAAAAAGAAACAAGAATCGAGGGAATAACTCCGTGAAAAGGCCTCGATTTTAGAATTTCAAAAGCTACATGTCGTTGAGTGACACTCTAGAGAACATCTATCTGGATACTTATAACGTCTTACAATACAAGAAGCCTCCGCCTAGAGACTCGACCGAGAAGGAGCTTGCAACTGGAAAATTTTGTTTGTATCATGGATCTCACAGACACTCTGCTAACGAGTGTTGTTATCTAAGAGACGTCATTGGAAAATTGCTTTGGGAAGGAAAGTTAGATGAGTGCAAGGTCCCTCCAAGAGACAGGGGCAAGGAGGACAAGCCCCAAATCAAAACCCACCTACTTCTAAGCCCACAATTCAACAGAAGGGAAAAGGTATTGTTATAAACACCTTAGTTGGAGGACCACACTCAGCTAGGTCCATTAACAGGGTGATGGAATAATATATTAATGCAGCTAAGCATCCCGAAATAGGGGAATGTAGCAACCTCGAAGAAACTGCACCAGTGAAATAGCAAAAGACTGCTACTGATGATATCGTCTTCGGAGATAGAGAAAGTATTGGGGTTGAAGCACCGAGCACTAATCCATTAGTAATAACTACCATTATTGGACCTGCGATAGTCAAGAAAGTTCTTGTGGACAATGGGAGTTCTGTTAACATCCTATTTAAAAAGGCTTTCAATCAGATGAAACTGGAAATGAAAAACTAATAGCCATGTGAAGGTTGGATTCGTGGCTTTAAAGGAACCTCAACCGCCCCAATCGGAGTAATAGTCTTACCCGTAGAATAAGGCGAGGGAGAGCGTAGAAGAGTAAGGATCCTCCAGTTCGTTATTATGGACATCAACTCACATTATAATGTTTTCTTAGGACGGATATAACCTTCAGGGTTCAGGGCTTTCATTTCTCCATGGTGCCTGCTAATGAAATTCCCAACAGACGCTGGAGTGGGAATGATTCGAGGCGATCAAGTAACCAGAAGGGCCTACTATATGATAGATTTAAAATTGTTGCGTAACGGAAAGAGTTCAGAACCTAAGAACACATCCTCTTTGCTGAGTAAAACTCAGCATAATAGATAAAGACAATACCGCCTAGGGAATCGCCTGACGGAATTACTGAAGATATCAATCCCAGAGAGGACAAGGAACTAGGAACTAGAAAGGTGACACCCAACGAGCCGACTGTTGATATCCCAATCGATAGCGACGACCCGATGAAGGTCTTGAAGATTGGATCTCATTTGGATTCTTTCCGGATGAAAGAATTAACCGATTTTCTGAAAGCGAACCTTGATGTGTTTGTTTGGACTCATGCGGACATTTATGGAATTTTTCCAGTGATTATGAGCCATTCACTAAGCCTAAACCCAAAGCATCCTCCGGTGAAGCAAAAAAGGCGTATGTTGTGCCTAGAAAGGTCAGCAGCATTAAAGAAAGAAATAAAGAAGCTAAGGAATAACAGGTTCACCTGAGACTCGAGATACCCAGATTGGATATCAAGAAATCAAGTGAGAAGTGGCGAAAGTGTATTGACTTTTCTGATTTGAACAAAGCTTGCCCAAAGGATAGCTTTCCACTCTCTAGGATTGATCAGCTGGTAGACTCAAGGGCAGGACACGAACTTCTCTCCTTCATGGATGCATATGTACCGGATCAAGAGCA
The DNA here is from genome assembly GCA_030737875.1 of Allium sativum. Lineage (NCBI taxonomy): Eukaryota > Viridiplantae > Streptophyta > Magnoliopsida > Asparagales > Amaryllidaceae > Allium > Allium sativum. The sequence goes on along the minus strand of CM060909.1, from coordinate 578,883,241 downwards.
CACAAGATTTATTACAAAATTGGGATTGTACTGTTATGTAGTGATGTTATTCGGACTAAAGAATGTCGGGGCCACGTATCAACGTTTTGTAAACAGAATGTTCTATAATCAGATCGGGAGAATAATGGAAGTCTATGTAGACAACATGCTTGTGAAGTCCAGGCAGTCCTCCGATCATACAAAAGATTTGGTGGAAATGTTTGACAATCTATGGAGGTACGGGATGAAGTTGAACTCTTAAAATGCTCATTTGGGGTTGCATCATGAAAATTCCTTAGTTTCATTGTCAATTCTCGAGGGATCAAGATTAATCCGGATCAAATAGCAGCAATCAGGAACATAGAAGAGCCACGAAAGATTAGATATGTTCAAAGCTTGGTTGGAAAAGTTGCGGCGTTGAGCAGATTCATTTCCAAAGCCATAGACAAATGTGTCCCTTTTTTCACTTAATTAAACGGGGGAAAAGAAACTTCGAGTTGACCCTCGACTGTGTAGAGGCCTTCCAAAATCTGTTGGATTTGCTAGAAAAACCTTCGATATTGTCAAAACCAGTGGATCACGAGGATTTGTTCATATATTTGGCAGTGTCATCTCATCTGTCAGCTCAGCTTTGGTACGTGAGGAAGACAAAGTCTAGAGGCCGGTTGTAACAACCCGTATTTTTCAATAACCTGTCATAACATAAATCGAGGCAGAATTTAATTCTAAAATCTGAATCAAGGGAAACGGGCTATGCCATTGCGTTCGCCTCGGAAAAATACGCGAAATAGAGTCCGAGTTTTCGGAAATCGGAGTCCGTATGACCCAGTTAAGGCCCATTGAAGTTTTCAGAAAATTCCTAAGTAAAAACAGATTTAAATTTTAAATTAAAAACAAGGATTAGGGCTAACTGGCGTCAGGCGGGAAAATTCCCGCCAGGACCCCCATGTCGACAGGCATGTCGACAGGGTCCCCAGGGTGTCGACAGCCCTGTCGACACGGGGTGGCCGGGTAGTTTTGCCTGGCGCACCATTTTGGGTTTTGGTCTGGTCTTGTGGCTTGGTTCTAGAGAATTCCGAAATCTGACGGACCTAAACTAACCTAGGGTTAATCCTATGGCTAAAAACACTCTAATCTTCTATAAATAAGCCCCTAATCCTACCCTAAAACCCCATTATTCATTCTAGCAACTAAACTATGTCAAAATCAAAACTCTCATGGCCTCCACTCTCTTCATACAATTCCTAAACAAATTCCTAAGAGATTTCCATGCATACAAGTGTATTTAGGCTTGTATGATCCTCTTTAGCTTGCATTAAAGTCTTGTTTCTCTATTGTCATCATAAAGGAGGAGTCTTGATCAAGTTTGCTTGCATTTTTGGGGTTTCATTTTGTTGCATAAGGGCTTTCTTACATTTGCTATACTCATTTGAGTCTGCATAAGCATTGTAAGCCCTCTTACCTTCATTTTAGAAACTCTAAAGTTAATATGTGATGAAAGTTGGGATTTATGCATGTTTAATAAGTCATGCATGCTTATGCGAGTTCAATATGCCATGTTACACATGTTTGATAAGTTATGCATGTTTATGCAAGTTCACTATGCCATGATTTGCAAGTTTAACAAGTTATGCATGTTTATGCAAGTTCACTATGCCATGATTTGCAAGTTTAACAAGTTATGTATGTTTATGCAAGTTCACTATGCCATGATTTGCAAGTTTAACAAGTTATGCATGTTTATGCAAGTTCACTAAGCCATGATTTGCAAGTTTATTGGGTTGTGCATGTTTATGCAAGTTCACTAAGCCATGATTTGCAAGTTTATTGAGTTATGCATGTTTATGCAAGTTCACTATGCCATGATTTGCAAGTTTAACAAGTTATGCATGTTTATGCAAGTTCACTATGCCATGATTTGCAAGTTTAACAAGTTATGTATGTTTATGCAAGTTCACTATGCCATGATTTGCAAGTTTAACAAGTTATGTATGTTTATGCAAGTTCACTATGCCATGATTTGCAAGTTTAACAAGTTATGCATGTTTATGCAAGTTCACTAAGCCATGATTTGCAAGTTTATTGGGTTGTGCATGTTTATGCAAGTTCACTAAGCCATGATTTGCAAGTTTATTGATTTATGCATGTTTATGCAAGTTCACTATACCATGATTTGCAAGTTTAACAAGTTATGCATGTTTGACAAGTTATGCATGTTTATGCAAGTTCCATATGCCATGTTAGGCAAGTTTAACATGTTATGCATGTCTATGGTATATGCAAGTTCACTATGCTAAGTTATGCAAGTCTAACATGTTATGCATGTTTGTTGTGATATGCAAGTTCATCATGTATAGTTCCCTCTTCCTATCCTTTATGCGTTATTACGAATATGTAAGCGATAGAATGACGTTGGGGGGTTTGGGTAAACTTAAAATACATGAAAATATAAGATTGGGAATTTACCTATTAAGTTAGGTCTACCCAAGTATTTGTTGACTTGCAATTATGTTTTGAAATAAAGTGGACATGACACTTAGAAAACATAAGTGTGGCCAACTCGAGGTTGGGTTGAGTTTGTAGCGTAATTCTACCCGGAACCGACCGGCTTAACTAGTGGCTACAAACAATAGGACCCAATGTGAGAAGTTGGTCATGTGGTGCCAAGACCCGAGGTTAGACCAAGTTGTGGTGTAAATCTACCCGGAACCCACCGGCTTAACTAGGTAACCACAACAAAGTCTAATGTGAGAGGTTAAGGTGCATTAAATTAATTAATGCCTCATGATTAGGGTTAAGTCAGGGTCCACTAATACTTAACCAATTTGGGGATTCGAGGGATTGAAATGGGGTTAAGTTGTGAACTGTCGGTTACACTTAACCAATTTAATCCATTTGGGGGTTCGAGGGATTGAAATGGGGATAAGTTGTGAATTGTCGGTTACACTTAACCAATTTAATCCATGATTAGTGAAGGGTTAAATCGCACTTAACCCTCTTAGGAAACCCTAGCAACGTGGTCTGTTCCAGCAGTAATCCCAGTTTGGTATCATCACAACCCTAGAGGCTAGGCTAGGGCGGGGCACGATTACTGGACTGATGTAAGCGACCAAAGCGACGGCTGAGTGGTACAGCGGTGCGGGTCCAGGCGGGCTACGGACGTGCACGTAATCCGGTATTGGACAAACTCGAGGCACGGGCACCAGTAGGTTTAGACTGTGCATTATTGCTTCATTGTCTGGGGTTGACACCCGAGGGCTTGATACACCCGAAGGTGGACCCAGCACAGTCTGACTACATCCATATGTGGGCCGTATGGACACCAACACTTGACGTGTTAGGCTTATAGGGAGCCGATCGACTAGACCGTTTGGTTGGACCTTATATTAAGGTCACTTCATGTTATTGGGTCAAAGCTTGGGCAAAGGGATCAATACCTGTTATGTTGGTTTGCTAGTACACCGTGGTGCAAAACTTAACCTTGTTTATGCGATGACACCTCTATCTATCTTGTAGTTAATTTACCATGCCAGTATGTTGTTATCTATGATCATCTCAGTTTCCATCATGTTGTTAACTTTATTAGTTTATAGACTGATCGTAGCAGGGCTTACTCAGTCTTTTTGACTGACCTGTTTTCTTTCGCCTCTTTTCTTCCGTTTCCCCCCCCCCAGGTTCTCAGGGAGGGAATACAGGAGCCTAGCTTGGATCTTAGCTGCTTTCTTGGATAGCTCATGTATACTTTGGACTTGAGCTCGCTATGGTTTTTTTCCACTTTGGGGATAGATACTTTTATGTTTTCCTTTTCAGTTTCAGATGATGTTATTTTATGTACTAGACTTGTTTATTTGGGAAAATTGACATTTTGATGTACCAGACTTGTGTTTTGAAATGGTTTAAAAATCTTCCGCTGTTTTATCTACTTACTCTGTTTATTTACATATATATATGTCATGTCCTGCCTTGTTATATCATTATGCATGTTTACCTTGTTTTAAAACGCCCCACCAAAGTCAGAGTTGCTTGCAAGAGCCACCCTGGCGGAGGTGGGGTGTTACATTTGGTATCAGAGCATATGGTTTACGAGAAGGGATAAAAAGGTTTTTAAAACTTTTGAAAAACTATTTTCAAAACCAAGTATAAAGTATTTTCCAAAGAAAAGTCTAGTTATTTTTAAAAGGCTATTCCCCAAAAGCCATTAGCACTATCCTTTGACCCCTCGTTTGAACTCTTTTCTTTTCGTTTCCAGCATGTCTGATAATCTCATCTTGCCCGAAGGAGTAACAATACCCGGTTGGTTTCGTCGGTACTTGGAAGTCACGGCACCGGTCCCGGGTGTCTCTAATGTTGTCTTTCCAGTCAAGGCCGCTGTTCCTCCTCCTCCTTCCGTAGCTGATGTTCTTCTTCTCCCTCAGCCTCCACAAGCGGATTTTGCGGAAACTTGTAAGAACTTTAAGAGGATGGGTGGCAAGAATTTCAGTGGAACGGAGACTTTTGTAGAGGCAAGGAATTGGTTGAAAGAGGCCGAAGATCTTTTAGCCACCTTTGATATAGGTGACCGCAGGAAGGTTTTATTAGCAGTATGGTTGCTAAAGGAAGAAGGTGCATGTTGGTGGGTAGTCACCACCGCTACTAGGCCAATTGAGACTTGGGATGACTTTAGAGGAAGGTTTGGACTGAGGTTCTTGTCACTGAAGCAAGGGGACATGACTATTAGGGAATACATAGATAAGTTTAATCAACTGGCTCGGGTCGATTTAGACTTGGTTAATACAGCTCAGAAGAAGGCCCTACACTTTGCTCTAGGATTAAACGAGCCATTACATGGTTTGGCCATGTCTCATATACCCTTGGGGGCGACTTTCGAGAATTTGGTAAATATGGCCCTACTTCAAGAAGAAGATAACAATGACAAGAAAGAGGGCAAGGCGAATGAGTCTCAAGGCAAGAGGGTAAATTCCGGGAAACGAGGCAAGAATAACAACAACCGCGAGGACAAGCCAAGAGAGAATAGGAAATGCAACTTCTGTAGTAAAGTTGGACATATATCCAGGGAATGTAGGAAGAAGAGAAAGCGGGGCGAATGCTTTCATTGTGGTGAGTCTGGACATCTCAGTAAGGATTGCCCGAGGAAACAAGGGCAAGGTCAGACTCAGTATGCAGGACTATCTGGAGGGCGAGTTCATCCCCTCAACACCGTTCTTCCAGCTCATGATAGAGGTGGTGTTTCTGTTGAAAGTCTTGTTTACATTTTCTGACTTTCCCTGTTCGTACTTTGTTTGATTCTGGCACATCGCATAGTTTTATTTCATCTGATCTAGTTGAAAGTTTGCACCTAAGTACTAGTCTAGTTGATGATCCCGTATGTGTTTCAAATCCAATTGGGGGTTCTGCCCGTTTGTCAGTGGTCTGAGTGGATTTGAAAATTTCTATCTTGAGTATAGAATTCTCGTGGGATGTTTATATTCTCGGTTTCAGGGGATATGGGTTGGTTTTGGGCATGGAATGGTTGTCCTGTTTTGGAGCCATTCTTGGTTTTTGTATATAGGGTTGTGAGGCTCATGACTTGCCTCGGTAATACCCTAGAAATTTCTAGCAACCCTATGGGTCCCGTCATGTTATGTTATCTTGAATCCCTCAACTCGTCTATCGATAGTTTGCAATCTGTGAGGGTGGTCCGAGAATATCCTGATATCTTGGGGGAAGTAAAGGGATTACCCCTAGACGTGGGATAGATTTCCGCATTATCTGGTTGGCAATACCAAGCCAGTTTTGTGGCCGGTTAGGCACATGACCTCACGAGATGAGAGTTAAGAAAGCAAGTCAAGGAGTTGCTTGAGAAGAACTTCCTGAGACGAAGCATTTGCGAGTAAGGTGCTCCAGTAGTATTCGTTACTAATGTGGACAGTTTGCTTCGCTTATGTGTTGATTATCGTGAGAAGAATAGACAACCGTTACCAAGGATCGATGATTTGTTTGATCAGCTTGTAGGAGCATCTGTTTTCTTTTGATCCAGCTACCGGATTCCATCAGCTTAGGATGGCTGAGGATGGAATTGACAAGACTGCGTTTAGGACTCTAGATGGATTTTTGGAATGGCTAGTCATGCTATTTGGTTTGACTAATGCACCCGTATATTACGTGAACTTGGTGGGTAGGGTGTTTAAGGAGTCCTTGAACAAGTTTGTCGTGGTCGTCATAGACGATATTTTGGTCTCCTTAAAAGAACGAGGAAGAGCATGCTAGACATCTCAAGGAGGTGATGGATACGCTTAGAGCCGCCAGTTGAAGGTCAAGTTCTCCAAATGTCACTTTGGAGGAAAGAAGTTGGATTTCTTGGGCACATAGTTCCTAAGTAAGGCTTAGCGGTGGATTCCGCTAAAGTGGTTGCGGTTTAAGACCAGAAACCCTGAGGAGGGCAATTGAAGTAAGAAGCTTTCTTCGTTTGGCTAGTTAGTTAGCATTCCCGGAGCTTAGACTTACTCTTCAGGATCAAGAAGGGGGTTTCACAGGAAGAAGACCCGCAGTTAGTCAAGAACATGGACCAGTTGATTCGAGGCGAGATGTTAAGTCACCTCGCTAGATATATTATAGATGACAAGGGATGACTAAGGCGCGATGAGAGATTATGTGTTCCTCGAGTGGAAGACTTGGTAAAGAAGGTTCTTGAAGATGCGCATCACTCGAGGAGGTGGCCGAGTTGGTCTCAGGATGCATGTTGTGCCACCAGGTTAAGGCCAAGTCATAGAAGCCCGGCGGGCCATTACCTCCATTGGAGGTTCCGCAAGGGAAGTGTGAAAACATCTCGATAGATTATGTGGATGGACTACCTAGATCAAAGAAAGGGAATACGGGTATGAGGGTCATAATAGGTAGACTCACGAAGAGTGCTCATTTCAGTCCGGTGAAGAGCGAGAGAACTGCATCATGGTTAGCAACGGTTTACCCTCAAGAAGTTGGCCAGTTTTGAAATAGCCTACAGGAAGCCATGGGTAGGCAACTGAACCTAGGTATGGCCTATCACTCATAGGCGGATGGTTCATTTCGATTAAGAATGAGTCATAGAAAATCACGTTTATAAGGGCAATTGGCAACGTGGATTGGTATTTTCAAGAAAAGTTCTGCTGTGCGGAATACTTTATAGTAAGTAGGCGAGATCCAGGATTCACTAGTGAATTTTGGAGAGCTTGCATGAAATCATGAGGTTACAGTTATGTTTAAGCCAAGTATACGGAAAGAAGAATAAGTGGAAAAGGAAGACGAGAGGCGATAATGAAATGAGTTCCAACTCGAATTGGGAAACAGGAGTTAGGAAGCCAAGAAATCATGAAGTAAAAGACGGTCAAAGCACAGTGGAGTTAAGCTCAAGGAAACGTGACTAGGAAGAGTGAAGACTAGATACACGCGTCATATCTCTTTTTAAGAGTGCATCCTTGATCCTTGTTTTCCTGGGGAGCTTGCTTGCAAGTTATCTTTTGTATATATCCTCTCGGTCCCATTCTCGATCTTATTTCTGTTGTAAACTCCATAAGGGGGTTATGACTCATCGGTTAGTACTATATGTCAGAGTTTGAATGGATTTCTTGAAATCCAAAAAGGAGTTTATCTTGCTTATCTTCTAAGCATATCTCTCTATCCATGTTTATCTAGTTTATCGTGTTTATCTTGCCATGAGAACCTTAGGTAGGAACCCTTTGGATGAAACATGTATTTGAAACATGTTATGCTTGATGTTTGCAAGTGGTTGCAAGTGTTTGCAAGTGGTTACTCGTGGATGCATTATACACATTAGGCACTAGATCGGCTCACACACTCTTCATGTTGCATATGCATGAGTGTTTATACTTATTCATGATTGGAACTTGTTGTGCCACCACATGGATGTTGCATATGGATGAATGTTATGTGCACTCATATAGATACTATGAATTATGTTAGGAATTTGCATATATATGGATTCATTTCACTGACATACATATGCATTAAGGAGGTTTACTGTATCTGTAACCGCCTGATCTTTGCCTTAGATAAGTACATATACACACACTTTTGCATATGTTCATACCACATTTAGAATCTTGTAAGGACAATGATTGCTCATGGATGATGTTTTGAGTAGATGGATGATTGGATGGTAGGATACGTTCTTTCTAACTTGAAGATTTCGGGGACGAAATCCTTTAAGGAGGGGAGAATGTAACAACCCGTATTTTTCAATAACCTGTTATAACATAAATCGAGGCAGAATTTAATTCTAAAATCTGAATCAAGGGAAACGGGCAATGCCATTGCGTTCGTCTCGGAAAAATACGCGAAATAGAGTCCGAGTTTTCGGAAATCGGAGTCCGTATGACCCAGTTAAGGCCCATTGAAGTTTTCAGAAAATTCCTAAGTAAAAACATATTTAAATTTTAAATTAAAAACAAGGATTAGGGCTAACTGGCGTCAGGCGGGAAAATTCCCGCCAGGACCCCCATGTCGACAGGCATGTTGACAGGGTCCCCAGGGTGTCGACAGCCCTGTCGACACGGGGTGGCCGGGCAGTTTTGCCTGGCGCACCATTTTGGGTTTTGGTCTGGTCTTGTGGCTTGGTTCTAGAGAATTCCGAAATCTGACGGACCTAAACTAACCTAGGGTTAATCCTAGGGCTAAAAACACTCTAATCTTCTATAAATAAGCCCCTAATCCTACCCTAAAACCCCATTATTCATTCTAGCAACTAAACTATGTCAATATCAAAACTCTCATGGCCTCCACTCTCTTCATACAATTCCTAAACAAATTCCTAAGAAATTTCCATGCATACAAGTGTATTTAGGCTTGTATGATCCTCTTTAGCTTGCATTAAAGTCTTGTTTCTCTATTGTCATCATAAAGGAGGAGTCTTGATCAAGTTTGCTTGCATTTTTGGGGTTTCATTTTGTTGCATAAGGGGTTTCTTACATTTGCTATACTCATTTGAGTCCGCATAAGCATTGTAAGCCCTCTTACCTTCATTTTAGAAACTCTAAAGTTAATATGTGGTGAAAGTTGGGATTTATGCATGTTTAATAAGTCATGCATGCTTATGCGAGTTCAATATGCCATGTTACACATGTTTGATAAGTTATGCATGTTTATGCAAGTTCACTATGCCATGATTTGCAAGTTTAACAAGTTATGCATGTTTATGCAAGTTCACTATGCCATGATTTGCAAGTTTAACAAGTTATGTATGTTTATGCAAGTTCACTATGCCATGATTTGCAAGTTTAACAAGTTATGCATGTTTATGCAAGTTCACTAAGCCATGATTTGCAAGTTTATTGGGTTGTGCATGTTTATGCAAGTTCACTAAGCCATGATTTGCAAGTTTATTGAGTTATGCATGTTTATGCAAGTTCACTATGCCATGATTTGCAAGTTTAACAAGTTATGCATGTTTATGCAAGTTCACTATGCCATGATTTGCAAGTTTAACAAGTTATGCATGTTTATGCAAGTTCACTATGCCATGATTTGCAAGTTTAACAAGTTATGCATGTTTATGCAAGTTCACTAAGCCATGATTTGCAAGTTTATTGGGTTGTGCATGTTTATGCAAGTTCACTAAGCCATGATTTGCAAGTTTATTGAGTTATGCATGTTTATGTAAGTTCACTATACCATGATTTGCAAGTTTAACAAGTTATGCATGTTTGACAAGTTATGCATGTTTATGCAAGTTCCCTATGCCATGTTAGGCAAGTTTAACATGTTATGCATGTCTATGGTATATGCAAGTTCACTATGCTAAGTTATGCAAGTCTAACATGTTATGCATGTTTGTTGTGATATGCAAGTTCATCATGTATAGTTCCCTCTTCCTATCCTTTATGCGTTATTGCGAATATGTAAGCGATAGAATGACGTTGGGGGGTTTGGGTAAACTTAAAATACATGAAAATATAAGATTGGGAATTTACCTATTAAGTTAGGTCTACCCCTTGGGAATTTACCTATTAAGTTAGGTATACCCAAGTATTTGTTGACTTGCAATTATGTTTTGAAATAAAGTGGACATGACACTTAGAAAACATAAGTGTGGCCAACTCGAGGTTGGGTTGAGTTTGTAGCGTAATTCTACCCGGAACCGACCGGCTTAACTAGTGGCTACAAACAATAGGACCCAATGTGAGAAGTTGGTCATGTGGTGCCAAGACCCGAGGTTAGACCAAGTTGTGGTGTAAATCTACCCGGAACCCACCGGCTTAACTAGGTAACCACAACAAAGTCTAATGTGAGAGGTTAAGGTGCATTAAATTAATTAATGCCTCATGATTAGGGTTAAGTCAGGGTCCACTAATACTTAACCAATTTGGGGATTCGAGGAATTGAAATGGGGTTAAGTTGTGAACTGTCGGTTACACTTAACCAATTTAATCCATTTGGGGGTTCGAGGGATTGAAATGGGGTTAAGTTGTGAACTGTCGGTTACACTTAACCAATTTAATCCATGATTAGTGAAGGGTTAAATCGCACTTAACCCTCTTAGGAAACCCTAGCAACGTGGTCTGTTCCAGCAGTAATCCCAGTTTGGTATCATCACAACCCTAGAGTCTAGGCTAGGGCGGGGCACGATTACTGGACTGATGTAAGCGACCAAAGCGACGGCTGAGTGGTACAGCGGTGCGGGTCCAGGCGGGCTACGGACGTGCACGTAATCCGGTATTGGACAAACTCGAGGCATGGGTACCAGTAGGTTTAGACTATGCATTATTGCTTCAGTGTCTAGGGTTGACACCCGAGGGCTTGATACACCCGAAGGTGGACCCAGCACAGTCTGACTACATCCATATGTGGGTCGTATGGACACCAACACTTGACGTGTTAGGCTTATAGGGAGCCGATCGACTAGACCGTTTGGTTGGACCTTATATTAAGGTCACTTCATGTTATTGGGTCAAAGCTTGGGCAAAGGGATCAATACCTGTTATGTTGGTTTGCTAGTACACCGTGGTGCAAAACTTAACCTTGTTTATGCGATGACACCTCTATCTATCTTGTAGTTAATTTACCATGCCAGTATGTTGTTATCTATGATCATCTCAGTTTCCATCATGATGTTAACTTTATTAGTTTATAGACTGATCGTAGCAGGGCTTACTCAGTCTTTTTGACTGACCTGTTTTCTTTCGCCTCTTTTCTTCCGTTTCCCCCCCCCCAAGGTTCTCAGGGAGGGAATACAGGAGCCTAGCTTGGATCTTAGCTGCTTTCTTGGATAGCTCATGTATACTTTGGACTTGAGCTCGCTATGGATTTTTTCCACTTTGGGGATAGCTACTTTTATGTTTTCCTTTTCAGTTTCAGATGATGTTATTTTATGTACTAGACTTGTTTATTTGGGAAAATTGACATTTTGATGTACCAGACTTGTGTTTTGAAATGGTTTAAAAATCTTCCGCTGTTTTATCTACTTACTCTGTTTATTTACATATATATATATGTCATGTCCTGCCTTGTTATATCATTATGCATGTTTACCTTGTTTTAAAACGCCCCACCAAAGTCAGAGTTGCTTGCAAGAGCCACCCTGGCGGAGGTGGGGTGTTACACCAGTGTATTGTGTAAGCAAGGAGTTAGCGACAGAACGCGATTATCTGAAAATAGAAAAAGTTGCTTATAGTATCTTGATTGCATCCCGAAAGCTTCGTCACTATTTCCAAGCTCATTTGATAGTTATATATACTGATCAACCACTCAGACAGACGCTGCAACGACCTGAAGCATCGGGACGATTGCTTAAGTGGAACATCGAGTTGAGCCAGTTCGATTTAAATTTCCAGCCAAGGAGATCGATTATGGGACAAGCTCTAGTTGACTTCATAGTAGAATTCACAATCCCCGAGGAAGATGCATTGGATGATATGGTTAACCCTTCGGAGCAAAATTTAGAACTTAGTCCCTGGAAATTGTATACAGACGGGGCTAAAAATGATCGAAGATCTGGTGCCGGAGTTGTATTAACTACTCATGAAGGATGATCTATGTACTATGCTTTGTGGTTGGAATTTTATGCCACCAATAATGATTTCGAATACGAGGCCCTAATTGTTGGGCTAAAACTCATTAAGGAACTAGGAATGACAATACTAGACATATTCTATGATTCCAAGATAGTTGCCTGCCAAGTTCCACTATAAGAAAAATGATTTTTTGTAGTGCTCAAAAACCCCTAAATCATTTTTGGTTGCATGTCGATAATCATTACGAGAAAACATGCTGTTAAAAATCATTTCAAATTGGTTGCACTATTTTTAACACCACTATAATTTCTTTTGTTGTAACGTTTATTAAACGCCACCAAAATAATTTTCGTTGCACTAAATAAACGCCACAAAAAAAGCTTATAATGTTACTAATAAAATTTCCAATTTTACCCCTGGTTTACGGTTGTGTTAATTCAACGCCCCTAAATATATTTCTGTAGCGTTTTTAAAATGCAACTAAAAATTATTAATTAATTTGCTCTTTTTTCCCTGCAATTATTTCCTACTAGCAGTCTATTTTGTTTCTACAATATCAATCCATAATCATTTACATACTCATGACGTTCAAATAATCAGAAAAACAATTAACCATATAATCAAGTAAAATATGGATACACGATTCAATACAATAGTTTTTCGTACAACTGACCAAAAAAACACATACAATAACCACTCTGATATACAAATTTACACAATTTTTACAGAGAAAATGTTATACCCATAATGTACACATCTAGTACAATAACCACTTTGCTCTTTGAAGTGATGCAACATTTAGTCAAACAACTCCTCCCTGATTTCACAACAAGATACACAAATGTTAACAAGGTATGTTAACAAGCCAGCAGATTATGAGTCATCGCAAAACATGACTGGACATACCAGGCAATGCAAGTTCATATGTTTGTTACGTTCGTGTAAATACAGAATACTAAGGTGTAGCTTTAGCAGCAGCTAAACACAAGTGACAATGCAAAATACTAGTCTCAGCTGATGCCAAATTTTATGAGTTCCATTTGTGTAAATAGTAAAGTAGTATACAGCAAATTAATGCGGACTCAGCCATTGAAAGTACTTACACAGGCAATAGACCCGAAAGTACTTCCACAGGAAGTTCCATTGAAATGGTGAACTCAGCCATTGAAATGTTTATGTGATAACTGTATACAGCAGTGAAAAAACCTATTCGTCAAACTGTATACAGCAAAATTAAACTACCAAATGTTTATTTGTTAACATACTTCCATTGAAATGGTGAACTCAGCCATGTTTCCTATATATATGTGATGTATAGAAGTTTACAACTGCAATTTAGGAACAAGAAATAAATACTGGTCTACTTACAAAAGGATGAACATTTTACTTAGGTTGTAGGAAACAATCATTAGTCTATGTGTAGAACAATGGGAGAAAAATAGCTCTGACTTTCAACGGCTAAAACAATACGATGAATACTATTTTGAAGTTTAACATTAACAGATCAGGATTGCAAAAATAAACACTTCAATGTAAAATGCATAACATAACTAAAAAGTTCCAAATCAATACCACTAAAGTATCTGCCAATTCTGCCTCTAGAAGTTCCTCTCGAGTAGCTTTATTCAAATTACTTGAAGAAATTTTCTTAACTTTAGCTTTCAGATTATGCAAATCGGACTTGCATTCTCTCAGCTTTGTCGGCAATACAGCTTTAACACTTGGTTGCAAACTTCTTGCCTCAGGATCCATTTTTCTAATCTGAGCATATATATAGGCATAACCCTTCAGCATCACTCAACCATGTTTCTTGATCAATTTCAGTATGTCATCTGTACACGTAAATAGCCATGTTATTTCTCTCCATGATCTACGATCTTAGCTGAAACATATGCATACATACACACATATATTACACGCATACACACACATGTACATATATGTATATAGGATTTGAATTACCCTAGATGTACCTAAGGTTTACCTGTTTTCCTACCTCATATTATTTACATTGATGGCCTAACATGCACATGCAATCATGCTCTCGTAGATATTCTTAGCTTTGCTAATCTGCATAATATAACAGAATGAAAACCAGTTTAAACAGCAGTGACTTGGGATTAGTTTTAGGATAAAATGTGCTAACATGCAGCAATAAGAAATCATACTATATCAGTTTGTCTCATAGAAAATCCAAGAGCACACCTGTAGAGTTCGTATTCTTAGCTTTGCTATTCTGCATAATATAACAGAACGAAAACCAATTTAAACAACAGTGACTTGGGATTAGTTTTAGGATAAAATGTGCTAACATGCAGCAATAAGAAATCATACTGTATCAGTTTTGTCTCGTAGAAAATCCAAGAGCACGCCTGTAGAGTTCGTAAGTAATAGGTAAATAAGCAATCAAAATTTGTTAAGACATATAACAATGTTAAATTAACAAAAAAGACGAAGTTTTTGTAAGTAATAGGCATGCCTGTAGAGTTTCGATCAATGCAACAAACTTGAAGAGCCTTTTGAACTACATGCATATTCATATAAGAAGAAACATAATTGTCTGAAAAAATGTAAGACCGGGTCTCAAACTCCCCTTGTACGGCATAATCATTTCTTCTATAACGCCAATTCAGGTTGACCGGATCTCTGTTCAGTTTCCTACATCAATTTAGGTTCCTCTATCCTCAACAATATTAATAATCGAGATAACTTGATCGTTGATGGCCTAACATGGAAATTTGCAATCTGAACTATTAATATTGATGGGGGAAGAGCTTAAAACTAATTGTCTTTGTCCCCTACGTAACATAATTCTTCTCCACAACATACATGGAAATTTTGTATGAAATGTATTAGAATGTTACATAATCCTTATACCATTACATAATCCTTGAGTGATCTGCCTATGCACAGAAAATAAGTATGTTCACCAATGTAACATTCATTAGCCAACGCAAACTTTTGAAGATCCAGACATTACTGTCAGAAAGTAAATTTCAGAACTATGGCACCAAGTGTTTAGTAATCTTAAGATACTGTGACTATTAAGTCCTAAATCACGAGTTATATGCATACATCTGAAGATAAAAGAGGAATTGAACCAGAATTCTATGAGCTGGTCGAGGAAATGCTCCGAAATGATAAAGTTGATCATATGGACAAATATTTTTACCACTTACTGTTTAATAATTTGGTCTGGTTAACAAACCAACTAAAATCGACTTATCTTGGGAGTTACTAAATTGATCCATTGAAACTTATTGATTTTCTGAAATTGATTTACTGAATTTTGAAGCTCTTTAGTGATTGAAAAATTTATTTTAAATTTTTCATCATTCCGGAGTGTTTCCTCAACCAGACCATAGAAAGATAGAGCAATAACTCTCTTACCTCCAAGTATACGCTTAGAACTCGTGATCTGTTTCTTAATAAGTTGTAGTAACCTAAAATTACTAAACACCAGCCGACATGGATCTGAAATATACCTCCTGACAGCACTGCTATACACTAACAATGAACTTTGATAGGAGATCCTACCATGTTAGTTTTTGTTTCAAATTAATTGTCGATTCATTGATAGGAAATCAATACCTCTCCTACCTCCAAGATAAACTGAATTTACGTAGTCACTTAACTTAATTTATTAACTCCTAAGTTAAATTAACTTAATTTAGTAACTCCCAAGTCAAATTAACCTAATTTAGTAACTCCCAAGTCAAATTAAATTAATTTAGTAACTCCCAAGATAGATTCATTGTCAGCTCATATAAATTAGACCTCTTAGGCCACAAAATTAACTTGCTCATAATCAGTGTAGTCTAGGCGCTCGCCAAGGTGCATCTAGGCGCCAGCCGTGCTCGAGGCGCCAGAAAAGCGCTCGAGGCACCGAACCCTAAAAAAGCGCTGAGCTAAAAAAGCGCACTTCGGTTAGGTTCTTTTGTAAGATTTTTTGTTTTTTTTTCATTTCTTTGAACAACATCTGCTTTCTTTAAACAAGCGTAAAAGCCGTGTTATTTTTTTGTTGAAGAAATGCGTTTTTTTTAACAAATGCAGATTTTTTATAAAAAATGCAGATTTTTTATAAAAAAATGCAGCTTTTTTTTTGAAGTTTTGAACAAATGTAGTTTTTTTTGGAACAAATGCATATTTTTGTTTTGAACAAATGCTTTTTTTATTTAAAGTTTTAACAAATGCATATTTTTTTTAAAATCAGAGCAGCTTTTTTTTTGAAACAAGTGCAGTGTAGTGCGACATTTTAATAAAACATAAGATGTTTTTTTAAAACAAATGCAAAAAAAATTTTGAACCAATGCAGTGTTTTTAATCTCAATATTGCATTTATATGCACTTTTTAAAAGCCAAAAATGAAGTTTTATGCCATTTTTTAAGTGTAGTTTTTTTGCTGTAAAACAACAAAAGTCATGCTCAAGGCACCCAAAAAAGCGCTAGGCGCCAACCTGGGGCTTCTTCGCCTTGATTACACTACTCATACTTCTGAGATTTCTCGAAATGTTCACACACATTTGATATATACACCACTCATAAAAATATGTGCTCATGCTTCACATATATAAAACTGCACTATCTATGTCTGTATGCTCATAATCATTAAATGTTATATATACATGTGCTGATGTATATCATTGTGTGTATGTATGTATATATATATATACATACACACACATTGTTGTCAAAAATCCTAATATCTTGCGATTTGAACCTTGATCCAACCTGAATCTCTTTGTTTACGACTCGATTTTTACATTACAATTCAAACTTAGTTATAAAAAAACACATTCAACTCAAACTACCATATGTAATATACTTGTTTAGATTTTAAAACAAGATAAGAATGAAATTAAAGGGAAAAATTTGAGTTTTAAATTTAATTGTAGAAATTCAAACATCTAAATCAAATTCAAAGTGCATATGAAACCCATAAGTAATGGTATTCGGAAACTATGACTTACAATTTAAAATCCGTTTCGATTTGAAATATAAACTTTACGATTTAAATCCCATTTTGAAAACCTTGCATATATATATATATATATATATGTGTATATATATATATATATATATATATATATATATATGAGGGGTGGGGCAGCCTGGATTCACATGTTCAATCACAACAGATATATAGCATATTTCATTGTTCACGTATATATACTCCTATACATGCAAATCAGGTGGAATAAAATAAATTAAATTAACATACATAAACACATTCTGATTGCAATGTAGGTATACCTGTTTTTAACCTGTTTCTCTGTTTATTTTCCCACATAAATTCACGTTTCTCGCTCATAAATATCAATATCGAGACTGCAAATAAGGTTCAGGTTCAACTTGATTGTTGATGGCCTAACACAAATTTTGCAATCTCGATTATTGATATTCATGGGACAAGAGCCTAAAACAGATTGTCTTTGTCCCTTTGGGTTCTCCTGAGCCTACAGAGAAATTTTTTATGAAATGTATTAGTTAAGTGTCACTCTTTTATACTGCACAATTTCAGTATTCATGTATACTCGTATACATGCAAATCAGATGAAAGAAAACAAATTAAATTAGCATACATGAACACATTCTAATATACTTGCATAATGTCACATATTACAAAATTCATAAACTCCCAAGTTATAAGCTGCACAATTTTCTACACTGGGTAACTCACATATATAATTCATGCATTGCAAATTTCCTATATATATACATATATATACGTATATATATGTATATATATATAAATACATATATGTATATCAATTAATATGTTTGCTGCAAGTACTCAATCAAGCAATTTAAATGAACATGTTAACATTTAAGATCAATGTCCATATTAAATTCCAATCAGTATAGACCATAGTTCAGGCAATCAACATATATGTACAAAACAGGTTCAAAACCCATTCGATGCAGATGTAAACACTAGAAATCAACACTGTTTGGTAATTTTTTCTGGTATGCTGTCCAAACCCAGGGTTAAAAACCCATTCGATTTAAAAATAATTTAGTCTGGTATACTGTCAAAACCCAAAGCTCAAAAGTAGCTTAAAAACCCAGATATAAAATCCATTTACAAAAACTGTTTGCAGAAATCAACTGTTTGGTTTGTGGTTGCAGAACTCAACACTCAGCAAATTTTAACTGTTCAAAACCATAAATGATAGAATCCAAACAAAATTAGATAAATCAAGTTTAGTTGTATACCTTTCTAGCATTATCGATTTCAAGATCTTGAATATGAGTAGGAATTGAATCGAATCTCTTTGTAGCATCACTGAGATGAACCGCCTCGACTATTATCCATACGAACGTTGAACGAGATAGTCTTTACAAATTTGAATTTAACTGAGAAATAATAAGCGGGAGATCGAAAGGGGTAAAAAGCTAGGGGTTTTTTCCAGAAAAAGAAAGAAAAGTGAACGAGGATTAAAAATTAAAAGATGTTAAGTATGAAGGAATAGGAAAAGAGATTAGGTTGGTTACGTTTCTTCTAGGACACGCGGACTTGTGTTTACGAAGAGGCGGGAATGTGAATTTTTTTTATCGTGCTTGCTTTGGTCATGAAAGCACTTTTGCTTGCATTTGATTATAAACGCCGCTGACTTTTGCAACAAAAAATCGTTTTTCTTATAGTGTTCTAAAGGAATTCGAAGCTAGGGGACCTCGACTAATCACTTATCTTGAAAAAGTAGAGGAGTTACTCGACAATCTGGTATAACTCATATCCCGTGAATAGAAAGCAGAAGGCAAACAGACTAGCTAAGTTAGCAAGCTATGATAATCCGAAAGAAATAGAGATAGTTCCGATAGTGGTACAAAAATCACCAAGCTTCAAACAGAAGGAAGTTGATCCAGTACTGGAAGCTGAACTAGAAAGGGAGTCATGGACGACGCCAATTAAGAACTTACTTAAAGGCGGAACGCTCCCAACAAAAAAGAGCGAGAGACGAGCTATAATTCGTAAAGCTACAAAATATGTCCTACAGGACGAAACTCTTTGGCGCCATGGATTCTCTGTGCCTTTGCTCCGATGTATAGCACATGACGACATCAAACGTGTACTAAGAGAAGTACATGAAGGTGAATGTGGAGACCACACCAGGGGCCAAACATTGGCAAAGAAAGTATTATGGTATGTCTAATTCTGGCCTTCCATAAATAAAGACATAACTGATTATGCACGACGCTGCAACAAATGCCAGAAATTTGCAAAAGTTACTAGGGAACCTCCAAGTTAACTTAAATTAATGGTGAGCCCATGGTCATTCACTGTGTGCGGGATAGACATCATTGGAACCATGTCGATCGCTAAAGGAGGAGCCAAATATGCAATCGTGGTCGTGGATTGTTTAACAAAATGGGTGGAAGCTGAACCCCTAACTATGATCACGACAAAACGGGTCATAAACTTTGTGGTCAGGAATATCATCTATCGATTTAGGATATCAAGAACCATCATAACTGACAATGGTACCTAATTCGATAGCATAGAATTCAGAAATTTCTGCTAGAAGTATAAGATTGACAAGAGGTATACTGCAGTTGCTCAACCACAATCAAATGGACAAGTTGAGGCGATAAACAAAACTATTAAGTCCTTCCTCAAAAAACGATTGGAATAAGCGAAAGCTATGTGGGTCGATGAATTACCATTAGCACTATAGGCTTATCGAACGACCTACAAAACGACAAAGGGTCAAACCCCTTTTTCACTCTCCTTTGTATCAGAAGCGGTAATTCCGATGGAGCTTAAAGTCCCCTCCCACAGGGCGACGTATTACGATCCGAGACAAACAAAATGCTCCTCGTTGAATCCTTGGATATGGTCTAAGAGAAGAGAGATGAAGTAGATTTGCGTGCCTCAAGGCATAGGTGTCAAATGGCACGTTACCATGAGAGGAAGGTTTATCCTCGGACCTTCAAACCTGGGGACTTGGTATTGAAGCATGTCTTCCCACTCTCGGTTCATTTTGGTCCGAAGTGGGAAGGACCATATGTTCATCCAACAGAAGCTTGATACATAATCCTTCAAGTTAACGACCATGGATGGCGAAGAGATTCCCAAAGCTTGGAATGCCCAACACTAGCAGCAGTATTTGACTTAGATTTGTGTTGTTTTTTCTTTTGTTTTATGAACCATGTAAAAAGGCACTACTTGCTTAGAAAAGTTTGGTTAACATAAACAAAAGATTATAAAGTGGATGTAGGCCATGACTTGGCCGAACTACTATAAAATATCGCATGTGATTTACTTTTCCTGCATAAACCTTTTTATATATTCTGTGATTACTGTGATCTGAGTATGAGACACTAAAAATTTGAATCAAAATTAGAGAAAACGAGAAACTGTTTGCACAACAAGGTAAGAAGGACAGGAAGACGACGTCCCAAACTCTAACTCTCATAAATCGAGGGAGAGTATAAAGGACGAGAAGACAACGTCCCCAAGGCGTGGAGGTGCATCGTGATAAGAAACTGCCTTGAATGCACTCTAACCTGACAGTACGACGGGAGAGTATAAAGGTGCTAAGAACAACCGCCAATGAGAACGTACCTCGGTCCCACTGAAGGACAGGGGGCAATACAATGTTGAACCTAATCAATCTTGAATGAGCCCTGGCCAGGCACTTTATTCACGATTGATTGGGAGCATACACACCACATCCCCTGTTATTGATTGCTTAATTAAGGACTGATTTCTGGTCATTATATTTTGACATTTATGCACTTGCAGGTAGTTGTTATTTACTACTTATGTTTTAACACTTTGATCATTACTGAACTCAACTGAAATAAACGACAAACTTGAAAGTATTTGACATAGTGAGAAACAAACCATTTCATTTACGTGAGTGCAGGTTTATACAAGAAGACCAAACAAAGGGATGCTAGGGCCGCACTCTCTACAACATCAACGGTCCAATGGAAATTCAAAACAAAAGACGAAACCAATTTTCATTTGGACTATGGGATAGACTTGGCTTTCTTGGCAGCTTTGAGTTTATCCCTTTCTTCTTTTTCAGCTTTGAAAAAGATACGCTTCAGCTTCTTTTTCCCAGAGACTGGAGTGATGGGATTGGTAGAAGATTTTTTAGCAAGCTCTTTGGTGATTGACTTGGTTGGAATCTTGACTACTAGCTTTGACCCAGGAGGAACTACCGCGAGGGGTTTAGGATTTTTGGGATCTACTTCCTCAACTTCGGCCTTCAAAAGGATATCTTGTTTTTCTTTCATATCAGCCAAGGTCATTTCATCAGCATCCCCAGAGCCTCCAGTCATAACAACGTCATCATCTTCCTAATGACCATCATTGCAGCCATTATCTTTCAAGGCGTTTATCATATCCCCGTCTTTGGGAGTCTCGGTGCTAGAGGGAAGAAGAACTTTGTCAGTGATCTCACCCTTTTTGCCTTCAATGTTCCCCATAGGTTCAGAGCCAGTAGCTTCATCCTTTTTCTCCTACGCCTTCTCAGCGAATTTTTCTTTAGTAGCCTCTTCTGGCTGCTCGTCAATCTTCTCAGCTATCTTCGCACCTACAGGGCGGGAAGTAACGATTATTAGCTCAGAAGATTAGGATGTTCCTCAATCGATTATCCAACGTTATGACAAAATGTTGAGATAGCCCTAAAAAATTTGGGTGAAATGGTGGAGATACCTTCTGATGATTTTTCCACATGAGTAATGGGGATTTCTGAGGCTGTTTCAACGATTGGGGACAGGAAAGGCACTTGAGGAAGCCCTGGGTTCTTAGGACCGTACTCCTTCGACTCAGTGATCCTGATAACTGCAGATGAGGACCCAATTTCAGTAATGTGTTTTCCTTTATGTTGGCATCTCTCTTCTTCCATAGCAGCAACAAGAAGCTTACGCCCTTCAACTAAGTGTGTCGAATCCTTACCCCTTAAATATTTCTCTATAAACTTATCCTCGTCGATCTACTCCACCTTGAGCTCTTGTTTTTCCCATTCGACTACCTGATTCCATACATATACCAGAGTGGTAGGGTAATCCTTGATCCATGCAATGTCTCGATGTCAGATCACCTGAGCAAAGAATCCCATCATGGTCTCAGCACACTCATCCAACTCTTTTTGGGCTCCTTCTAGCCGACCATTAATCTTCTCGACTTGTTGTAAAGCTATGTTCGCATTTCCCTTGGCAAGGGTTGCCCGTGTCTCAACCTCCATAATTTTGGCCTCTAACTCTACATTCTTCCTCGTTAGGTCCGCTTTCTCCTGTTCAAGATGAGTGCAAGCCAGCTTGGCCATGGTGCTTTCAGACTTAGCACCTCGGCTTGCTTCTTTAAGTCTATGTGTTCCTGGCTATGGGAATCAAGATCGGCGTGATGACGCCTTTGTAATTCTTCAAATTGCTTCTTATAAGTGTCTACATCACATTGTACAAGAGCAAGCTTGGATTGAGCATCCTTGAGGTCTTTCTCAGAGTTTTCGAAAGCCATTGCATCATATTCAACAACGTCCTTCATAGTTTTCACATCGGCTACTAGGTCACTAATGACTTTGGAAAGGTTCTTCGAATACCTCTTCATCTCTTTATACCGAGTATCCACAAAATCTTTTTTAGTTTAAAGTTCGGTGGCCCAGTCGGAATTGAATGGTTTAAGAGATGGAACAAAGTGCTTGTTCCCAAAGTGCTGTTCAGGGAATTGTTTCCTTAAAAGCTCCAGCTTAGCCTTGTTTTCATCATCAAGTATAACCATCCTTGTGGTGGTAATGTCAATATTACAGCGCCTCGATGGCACAATAGACTTGCTCTTTTCTGCATCTTTCCCTGCCTCCTTTTGTTTCTCTTTCGGGTCGGACACTTTCTTTAGAGGTCTGTCTGAAATGGTTTTATCTTAGACAAAGCGGGAGGCTTGATATTTATCCCCTTCACAATGTGTCAGTTGGCACTTATGTTTTTCTGAATTCTACATGAAGCAGAGATCGAGAATGAGAAGACCGATAGGGCTGAGGGGGCTGATTCCTCCTATCATCTCTGCCCCAACTTTCACATTGATTGTGTCCTACATCAGAATCATTCGGGGGCATGCTCGAGCGAACATCTCTCATATAGTAGCGGTGACGTACCATTTGTCTTGCAAAATGACGCAATTGAACGTTAGAATTAAGATTAATATAAAGCACAAGTGCTGTGACATGAAGTGCTATGAGTGTTGCGTATATCCTAAGTTACATTCCCCGTAACAAGCCAGAGCCTGGAGTTAGGCCAGTGTTCACAGTTTCCCCGGCCTTTACTGGGGTAACTTCTTCTTTAGAGTTGAATGAAAGAGGATTTGTTATAAAGTCTTCTAAAGTGTAAATGGTATCAGGCAAGGGAAGTCCCCCCAAACCTTGATATATGGAATCATCCATAAGAGAGCCATCACCTTGAGACTTGGTTGACGGCAGCCCTGTTGGAGAAATCGGTTTTTCAGGAGTAGCCGCATCCTCTGGAGTGATGTATTTATCCCTATCCTTGTCAGCTATGTTTGCTAATATATCGTCTTGACTTGAAGTGGGAGAAGGACACTTTTGAGGCATGGTTGGGTCCTTTGAACTTTCTCCCTTCTCAAGTAACATTTCTATGGGTCCCTCAACTGGAGGTATGTATACATAGGGACCTTCTCCATAGCCTATTCTACGAGTGATAGCAAGAAAACGGTGGCGATGAAGATATTCATCCACTAGGCAGTCCCTAGTGGTCAAGAATTTTTATCACCATTTAGTAGCTGGTTCAAAGTACACTTGATGCGCTTCCTATTTCAGGTTAGAGACTACAAGTGAAAATGAATAATAGTCAATACACTTACAATAGTGATTGGAATTATAAATCGAGGTATGAAATCTTTACTTGATTTAAGCCATCTCTTGGCACATCCTGGTTGTTGTTTGATATAGAACCATTCAGGACTTGGATCACCAACTTTACTGCTAAACGGTACGCTAATGATTTTCCTCTTTGGCACCGATTCAAAATATACAAAGGACGAAGTGTCCTAGGCTCAGTGCTTGAAATTGTAGAAGAAACGAACATCTACGAAGGAGAGATCTACGCATATAATTTCCCTATAAGCAATGTATAAGGTGTACAGGTAAGCGTAGGAGTTTGGTTGGAGCTGCATCAGACCGATACGCATTCATCTTAGAAAATCGATGACGAATGACAGGAACAGAGGTATCGCCCCCAACAAGGCACATTAAACTACTAATCACCATATACCCTTCGGATGGATTGTGAGGCCAATCTGTTTCAGTAGGCAGCTCGGTGTCCTTTCGGAGAATCCCATGTTTCAAGCATATTCGTGCAAGTTTGGCATTGTTAGTGGTCGATGCGACGGAGTCGCCAGG
The DNA here is from genome assembly GCA_030737875.1 of Allium sativum. NCBI lineage: Eukaryota > Viridiplantae > Streptophyta > Magnoliopsida > Asparagales > Amaryllidaceae > Allium > Allium sativum. Next base: position 578,858,916 of record CM060909.1, on the reverse strand, counting down.
TTTGTCCTGAATAATGACATGTTCGAATTCGTCTGGAGCGCAGTTGTCTCCGACTCCTCCTTCCTCTTCCTTATCCATAGAGACATCACCGCCAGATGGTGCTTCATTTTCATGAGTCTCCATTTCATAGTCCGGAACCTCACTATCCCATTTCGAATCTGAAGTGGAAGGTATATCTTCAATGCTGGGATTTTCGAATGGTCCCACGGCCTTGTTTGCGAACAAATTATACAATTGTAAACAACTGTAAAATCCGTTCGGCTATCCTAAACAACAAGGATTGTTGAAGAGGGTGTCGAACTCTGGGACCAAAAATATTTTAATTAATAAATCCAATCAAGTTATTCCAAGATTTTGATTGATTGAAAACACAGGAAATAACAACAATTAAATAAAGAAGAGAGATTTATCTAATAAGAGATAGCAATTAGGGGATAATGACGTAGATTAGATTTACACTCATCAATAGCCAACAAATAAATATAGATCTAATTCATGTTTCTGTCACAAACACGAATCAACGATAAATAGATTCTTAGAAACAAATAAGTAAATAACGACAAGCATAGCCTTTGCAAGAGCCGAGCTCTTAAACAACCATAGACTATCAGGACAGATTCACAAATTAATTTCTAAAAACCTAAAATTAGATCTAAATCTGGTAATTGTTAGATCGAACTCAAATATACCCTGTGAAGGAGCATAGCTCTTAAACGACAAAGAATATGAAGGTTCAGATCTAACCCTTGATTCAAATCTAGATCTACATATATAAAGTCCTCATCTATTGGCTATGTGATTCATGTTGAATCATATCTGTTAGCGTCATTACCCCCTAATCAAAAGGGATTAGCTAGACATAGCTAAAGAAGAAGAAAAACAGAAATTAAATAACATGAACATAAATAAAACTAAAACTAAATAGAACAAAGGAAGAAGAGTTTTATTCCAAGAGAAAGATTACAGAATAAAACTAAGTGTGTTTTACAATGAATGAGATAAAGTGTATTTATAGCTGATATGACAAAGGCTACTTGGAAAATTACACAATGTGGGACTAAAGAATTAGTCCAAATAACACATAAGCTAGTGTGAACGCAGCTGTAGAGTGAGTGGTCTTGCAAACGAGCTAATGTGAACGCAATATGAGTAAGAGGCCTTTCAAAGGAGCTAATGTGAACACGGCATGAGTATTCACTGAGCCAAATCTTTCTAAATGAACTCTATTTGCAACCGTTCTTCAAGCTTTAAACTCTTCAAGCTTTAGCAATTTCAAAATTCACTATTTCTAAGACAATTCTTCATGCTTTATCCATCAAATGCTCTAAACCAAGCTTTTTATAAACAATCTGAAAACACAGCTATAAATACACAATATTAATTATTTTAAATAGAAAACTAGATAAATAAGTGGATAAAATATACACATTTACGTGTATATCAAATACCCCCACACTTATCTTTTTATTCGTCCTCGAATAAACTAAACTAAGATATGTCACACTTTCGTAGGAAACACGATTGCATTTAGCGTATGCAACAAGCCGTTAAACCTCTGGGTGTCCCCAGTAGGACGAGTGTTGTCTCGTGAGGGTTTTCAGCGGATACTACCCACAAAATCCTAAGCGTCTTATGTACGCGGATTAATCAAACAATATATTTAAGGTCTTTCACATTCCAAGGATTTCACCTAACTTCAATAATAACGGTTTAGCCCCAAATTGTCCATCCCATAATTAGTGCAAAAATGAACAAAAATTTTCAAGCTGAATCATAATTCCTTGATAACACTGTAATTGTCTTGAAGGTTAAGAGCGTGGTGTCAACCAAAGTTCTACACATCGACAATGTGCACCCAATCATTTCTTTATTCCTTTTTTTTTGAATGATTTTGCACCAATGTAACTGTAATGTATTGGATATGAGTTATGCATAGATGAAGGAAAATTTTGTAAGTTCTAAAAATATTCTAGATAAGAGGGCAAGTGTATTAGTTGAACTTCAAATTACAAAAGATAAAGTAATACTAAGGCACATATAAACATTTTTATTTCCTTTCATCTCCTCTACTACAATCCTCACTTCCAAGTACGGTAGAATGGATGTGGATGGAATGGAATTGAATGCTTTATAGTCAAGAATGATGAATGACTATTTTATTCAGAGAGACTCTCTCTTTATTTCATTTTTTTCTTTTCTTTTCTCTTTTTTTTTTGTTTTTTGTTTTTGCATGATGAACGATGAATGGAGATGGAATGGAATGATGCCGTACATTATTTCATTTGATACCTCCTCTACAAAGCGAATCATAACCAACACTTCGTGAAAAGAACGTTTTGTGCCCTAGTTACTCTACTTCTATAACCTTAATTCAACACACAAGTCTGGATTGATGTTATATAAAAAGCTGAAAGGGATGATAAGCAAAGTTTCGTAAGATAGGTAACCCATATAAAGTAAGATGTGGTATATGGTTATCCTATCTTAAAGCAAGTACGGAGTGGGTGGTGTAATATTGGTATAAAAAGTGACATTTTTGAACCGTTGAAAATAAATCAGTACAAGGTTCTTAAGTATACCAATATAAGAAAAACTTGTCAAAACATGGATGTAATTCGACTAAATCTTGGGTTTGAATAATGTGGGGTATCGAAGAAGAATCCTACAATGAGTCATTTCTCCTTAATTGGGCCAAGTGGATTTTAGAACTTATGATTTTGAAAATTTGAGTGGAAAAGAAAATATTATGCACGAAAACAAACTCAGAAAATCCAACAAATGTAGGTGCAAAATCACTTTTATTTCATGATTTTTTTCCTTCTTTTTTTTTGATTATTTTTACTTGCACATTCTAACATGTATAACAAGGGTTGACACGCTTACTCCAGAACACGACTAACGTCTGCACAGTCTCAAGCTAGCATCTTAAAAAGACACATTACGATTCAATGAACAAATCATGTTCATTCCCATCACCCAACAATTCAACTTATCAAACAAGAACCAAGGTGTTATTTACGAATTTAAGTTAATCCTTGTTCAATGAATGACCTACTTCATAAAATTTGATTGCTGATGTAATGTAACTTCCCCCCCAAACACATGAGTGTGACTGTGTCCCTACAATCGTTAATCAGACATATCTTAGTGAAAGGGAAATAAAATAAGAGGGTCAGCATGGCTTAACGGGTACACATGCAGAAAATACGCAGTCATCGAATAGATGAAGTGGTCCACAATGGACCAATGGATCAACCTCATCAAGATTGTGAGACAAAACTTAAGCATAGAAAACCAAATCATAAAGGATCTTATATTATTTGTCAGATTTGGAAAAACAAAATTTTTTTTTTCAAAAGTTTGATTTGCTAAAATTAAAATTTTGAGCTTACAATTGATCCTAAAATCGAATTGAATTTTCATAGCAACTAAAGAAAGGTCATCGAGCTTGGGTTCAGTAAAAGTTTCAAAAACAAAATTTGATTTGTTCAGATGATGTATAAATTGAGAGACATGTGCATCACTCTCACCCCCACACTTGTTTTGAGAAATATTGTTTAGTTTTGCTTTGGTATTTGAAATTTTGTTCACTAAAGGTTCATTCATGAACCTAAAGTCAAAACCAAACAATTGAATTTTCAGTAAATTTCGAAATCGTGTTTTCTCAAAAACAGTGTCATTCCAGAAAGAGTTCATATACTGCATAAATTTATCATTGGAAAACAAGTGATCATAGTGAGGTTCAGTTGAAACGATCAAGTCGCAAGGAATTTCAACAGATTCAGAAAAATCGTTATTGCGCTTTAGATCACATTTAGCAGTTTCGTTGTTTTCAACCACAAGAATTTCAAAGTTTTCAAATTTTTCATTCTCAGTTTCAGACCCAACAACGTTATCGTCACTTAGTTCAAGAAGTTTTCGTTCATCAAAGTCATCCTCTCTCAAACAGTTATTACCAACTTCATCATTTCTTTTAGATTGACAATCTAAAGTTGCTATATTTTCAAAATTTTCATAATTTGAGAGAGGAAGATCAAATTGAAGATTGACGGCTTTGTTTTCAAGTGAATTTAAGTTCAAATCGATTACCGAGATTTCAACAACTTCATTAAGATTTTCATCAATTTCAAAAGTTGTTAGTTGAAAATTTTCGATTTCAGTAAGAGTTGAATTTTCAGCAGAAGCATCAGTTTGAGTTTGAATTTTAGTTTCGTAGAAATCGTAGTTTTGCACCAGAGATTTTTCAAAATTTTCATTTTCATCAACAGTCATATCGTCAAAATCATCAATAATCGTTATGTACTGTTGTGATGAAGTTAATGGCTGACTATTTGGTTCAAAAGAAACATTGGTAGAAACTTGTTTGTTGCTAGATTGAGATTTATAGTTGTTGAACAAGTTTGTAACTTCAGCTTGAAGGAGAGAAATTTGTTAAACAATCCGATAAGAAACTTGTTCGCTATTGTCCATTCTTTGAGCCAGTTCTTCGATGTAAGTCAAGCCAAGTTTCATGGAATCCTCAAAGTCATCAACATCATTAATTCCCTCAAGTAATTGATTTTCTAGATTTTGCCAAAATTCAATGGTGTATTGAGACAGTTGTTCAATGATACGCATGTTTTCGATATCTTTATTTTCAGAAGCTTGTTTTTCATCAAAAGTTCGCGCCCATTCCTTGATTTCCTCACGACAATTCCAAATATCATGCATTAATTGATCAATTTCACTCACGCTCTCTTCTATCAAATTGGTAGACACACCTGACTTCAAAATGTTGTTTTTTAGATTCGTCGTTTTTATGTGTTCCTCACTGGTTGACCTTAAAAATTCATCCACCTCATCTCTTAGAAGTCGTTCATTATTTATTTTCCAAAACCAACATCGCCAAAAATTTAGCTTGTTCGCAACACATTTTTCATATTCGATAACCAACATTTGGCATCCACTCGTATTATGAAAATCATTTTGGTTTTCAAAAATTTCATTAAAACCCATGTTGCAATTGTTTTGATTTTCAGCACTTTGCTTATCCATTTGCGCTAGCAGTCGTCTCGCCTCAGATAAATTCTCATTAATCATAGAATGACAGTTTTCATATTGGGGTACAACCGTTTGATGAGATTGGTGGAAATTATTCGAAAAATATTCAGCTTGAAATTCAGTCTAATTTGAATTGAAACCAAAATCATTTAAAGTTTGACAAGAATTGCAATTTTGGTTGTACATGGGGCAAGCGCGCATGTACTAGAAGTAGAGAGTTTTTCGTCGAAAAATCAGTTGCAAAGTTGTGGCTCTAAAGAAGCTCCTAAAAAAAATATGTTAAAATTAACAACTTCGGATTATATGAATACAAGTCTGGGCCAGGGTCGGACAGGGGTTATCAGTGTGCCACGAATCACCGTAGAAACACGACTGAAGGTTTAAGAACCTGTTTGAGTTCTAGACTCTACCGTTCCTTAGACACCTCAGAGAGTATCAATCCTAATTGTCAATTTAACAAATATTTTGTCCTATGAGCTTTGGGGAATTCTCGATTCGATTTCAAAAATAAACTTTTCAATTAATCCCACATTCGTTTTAAAATTTTAAACCACACATCAACAGGCAAAATATTCAGTCACAGAATGAACAGTCTTAGAACAGTCACAGAATAGGAAATTGCAGCAATAAATTTTTTTTACAAGCAAGCCAATCTCCTGCAGAAGATTTTTACAAGCGATTTCTATATACTTTTCTTTGCAGCAGCAATCCCTGTAGAGTTAGAAAATACTCACTTTGATCGGCAGTCCGTCCAGTGCAGTTGAGTCGCTCTAGCGCGTTTACACCCCACTTGGTGTGCAACCGCTCCAATCAAATCTGTTTGCAAATCGCTTGGCTGAACTCTTCACTTCTCGTTGGCCTTTGAATTGATTTCTTTGCTTGACTTCGATTCCTTGATTTGTTTGCTTGAGCCTTGAATTCATTCTGCTTTGGCCTTTGTTTGAGTTCTCTCTCTCTTTTTTGACTTTTTTTTTGGAAGGAAAACTGAAATGGCACTAAAACAAAAACAAAAGAAAACTAAGGCTAATAAAAAAATTAAACAAAGAGATGAAATCTCTTTCTTCCTATTTTTTTAAGAAACACAAGAAAATATATAACAAACAAAGAAAACAAATTTTTTTTTTTAAAAAAAAAAGGATTGGGGAAAAGAAAGCTAGAACCAACTTACAAAATTCAAAGAAGAGAAAAGGATTTTTTTTAAAGGAAACAGGGAGAACTATAAACTATGAGAAGAAGAAAAAAACAAAGGAAGAGGATGGGGTATTGGTTTGAGAACTGGTTGTGGTGACTATTGTTTGTGATGAAGAGGTTGAAGAGGATGGGTATATGTAGACAGAAGAAAGAAAATTAGAAAGAATTGAAAAAGGATTTTTTTTTTTTTTTTTTGGGAAAAGGAATGTATTTATACAAGGAATATTGGAAAGTAGAGAAGTTTGGAAAGAAATTAAAGAAAAGAAAGGAAAGGAATTGTAATAAAAGCAATTTTTTTTCTTTTTTAGAGAATTACTGAAAAATAGCAAGGGATAGTAGAGAAATTTGGAAAGAAATAACAGAAAAGACGGGAAAGAAATTGGAAAAAGTTGGAACGAAATTAATGAAAGAAAGGGAAGGAAATAAATGAAGAAAGTATGGTAATGAATAGAAAAGAAAGCAGAAAAGGAAAGAGATCAAAATAAATTTGCAAGTTTTTTTTTATTAGAATTGTTGTAAAAGTAGAGGTGTGGAAAGGTGGAAAGAAATTTGAAAGAAAAAGAAAAGAATTAAAAGAAAGGAATTGTTAGAAAAGTTGAAATTTTTTATATGGAAATGTTGAAAGGAGGAAGCAAGATGCAAATAAAAGTGGAAAGAAATAAATAAAAAATGCAATTTTTTTATTGTTGTCAAAATAGAAGAGAGAGAAGAGATTGTGTAGAAGAAAAATCGGAAAGAAGTAAATGAAAGATTAGGATAGAAATAGATGGAAAGAAATTGAATGGACATTAATTAGAAAAATTGGAAAAATTTTATTTTTTAGAAACTTGAAAAGAAATCAATTTGTGAAACAATTGCAAGGAGGAAGAGAAATAGAAGAGAAGGAAAGAAAATCACAAAAAGATTTGTTTTTTTTAATTTATAAAAATTGTTAAAAGGAAAAAACTTATGGAGAGATGTCAAGAAAGAAGGAAAGCAACAAAGAAAGGAAACAAAACAAAAGGCAAGATTGTTTTTTCTTATTTGGTAGATATACGGTATCACAAATCAAATACCAAATCAACCAACAAGATTTTTTTAATCTATGCTAGAAAACAAAAGGGAACAAAATAAAATAAAAATATTTTTTTGTGTTTTTATATTAAGAAAAAGAAAATTATAACCCGAAGGATTTAAAAACAAAAATTATCTTGGTCCCCGGCAACGACGCCAAAACTTGTTTGCGAACAAATTGTACAATTATAAACAACTGTAAAATCCGTTCGGCTTTCCTAAACAATAAGGATTGTTGTAGAGGGTGTCGAACTCTGGGACCAAAAATATTTTAATTAATAAATCCAATCAAGTTATTCCAAGATTTTGATTGATTGAAAACACAGGAAATAACAACAATTAAATAAAGAAGAGAGATTTATCTAATAAGAGAAAGCAATTAGGGGATAATGACATAGATTAGATTTACACTCATCAATAGCCAACAAATAAATATAGATCTAATTCATGTTTCTGTCACAAACACGTATCAATGATAAATAGATTCTTAGAAACAAATAAGTAAATAACGACAAACATAGCCTATGCAGGAGCTGAGCTCTTAAACAACCATAGACTATCAGGACAGATTCACAAATTAATTTCTAAAAACCTAAAATTAGATCTAAATCTGATAATTGTTAGATCGAACTCAAATATATCCTGTGAAGGAGCATAGCTCTTAAACGACACAGAATATGAAGGTTCAGATCTAACCCTTGATTCAAATCTAGATCTACATATATAAAGTCCTCATCTATTGGCTATGTGATTCATGTTGAATCATATCTATTAGCGTCATTACCCCCTAATCAAAGGGGATTAGCTAGACATAGCTAAAGAAGAAGAAAAACAGAAATTAAATAACATGAACATAAATAAAACTAAAACTAAATAGAACAGAGGAAGAAGAGTTTTATTCCAAGAGAAAGATTACAGAATAAAACTAAGTGTGTTTTACAATGAATGAGATAAAGTGTATTTATAGCTGATATGACAAAGGCTACTTGGAAAATTACACAATGTGGGACTAAAGAATTAGTCCAAATAACACATAAGTTAGTGTGAACGCAGCTGTAGAGTGAGTGGTCTTGCAAACGAGCTAATGTGAACGCAATATGAGTAAGAGGCCTTACAAAGGAGCTAATGTGAACACGGCATGAGTATTCACTGAGCCAAATCTTTCTAAATGAACTCTATTTGCAACCGTTCTTCAAGCTTTGAACTCTTAAAGCTTTAGCAATTTGAAACTTCACTATTTTTAAGACAATTCTTCATGCTTTATCCATCAAATGCTCTAAACCAAACTTTTTATAAACAATCTGAAAACACAGCTATAAATACACAATATTAATTATTTTAAATAGAAAACTTGATAAATAAGTGGATAAAATATACACATTTACGTGTATATCAGGCCTCTTTCCTCTCTACTAATCTAGTTAAGCGCCTCTTAGTCATAATTGTTGTACTAATGAAGAGATAACAGAAATCAGAGTGAAGTTGCCCGTGTCCCCTATGTATGTGTGTGAACTAGTGCAAACGTGTGTGCAATAATTGAATTAGAGAATACAGAGTAATTATAAAAGAATGCAATGCGAAAAATGGTGAAGTAGTTATGTATTCGTAAAATTCAGAGAGTCTGGTTTAAAAGGCTCTAGCTTAGCTGTCCAAAAATGTGCAAGTTATAGTTCATGAAATTAAGCCATATTGGACACGCATGTGTTTCATTTTAAGTACTATTATATCGGTTCAGAACGGAGGTGCACATCTTAGGCGGATCGATTCGGGTATGCACATCTCAAGCGGATCGAATTGGGTATGCACATCCCAAGTGGATCAGTTCGGGTCTGCATGTCTCAAGCGGATCGGTTCGGAACTAAAAAACAAATGGGATCGGATCGGATAGATCATCAAAGAGACAACTCCGTTCAAAATCGGTCAGCACCGAACCAAACCACACTAATGCCTTGAAACTATTTTTCTTCTTTCATGTATTTTTAGAGCTCAATCCAACTTTAGCTTCTCCGATCCGAACCGGGACCGCAGGTGTTACCCCAGTTACTCAATTCTCATCTGTTCAGCCCTGAGCCAATCCTTTTCTCCCAAAATTTTATACACCATTACCTTTGCACCGAACCGATCCGTCACTCTTCTTCCAGATTCATCATCTCCCTTCTTCTTCTATCAAATCGAAGGCTCGTTCTCTCCATTCTCAATTCATCGAGAGCCACAGTACACTCATGAATCGTCACTCGCGACATGGTGCTTAGGTCACCTGCATTGCCACCCCAAGGTGGTCAAAACCCCACCAACGACGGCGACAGCGAACTGGAAATCCCCAAAAGCAATGTTAGCATCGATAAGGGAGTGATGATATGAATCGATGCAAATATAAAGTACGATTTATGCAAACTCAATAATAATATTGAGGAAAACAAGATTTGAACCCACCTTTGAATTCATTTTGGAATTTGGAAGAATTTGTGAAAATTGGAGAATTAGTGTTTATATCGAATTCAGGAAATAAAAGCAAGGAAAATGAGGGAGGAGAGAGAAGGCTTCGTGACTTTATATGAAAGTTAAGGGGCTATTCTCATTTCAGTGGGCCTCACTCGCAAAATCGACCCGAACAGAGGGCTATACGCAAGCCCTTTTTCTTGGCCTATTGACGAACTGATGGACAAACACAAAAATAGGTCATGTCAAGCCAATTCAGGCCGGGGTGTAATTATTAGTTCAGAAATGACAACAAAATGCTAAGATTGAGCGGATGAAATTAAAATAAATGGATGTGGCATACACGCATGCATATCAAAAGAATACCTGGAGAAATTGTCTGAGGCTTCAATCAAGATATTGAAATCAGTAAAAGTAATAACAGTAGCACCTGAGCTCATAGAGTATTTATAAGTTCTAAAAAGATGCAACTCCATGAAATGCCATGACTCTATGAACGAATAGAGGCAGCTATTCGATGATACTGATTGAGAAGCAAACAGGTCGAATATTTCGTAGCACGCACCATCTTCAATGAATGCGTACTTCGAGGGAGCAAAATGTTAGCCCGCTTTGTGATCGGGTTACACAAAACTAAGAGATTAGTCAATGAATATGTTTGAAGGAAGGGTTCATAGCAGGAGCTCGCATCGGTTCAGAGACCCTCGAACCGAACCCCCTTTGCTTTGAAACAAGCTGACTGAAGATGGGAAAAAGGTGGTATGTTCGGATCGGTTCGGGGCTCTCCGATCCGGACCCTCCTTTTGATCTTCCGATCTGAACCGGGGAATCAATTTTGCTGCACCTACATTCCACATTCCACTAAAAATCCGAAGCGGTTATACTCCATTACCCCAAGATCTCCAATGCGTTGTCATCATCTCCAGGCGTCCGAACACGTAACGAACGGGATGAGCTCTATGTGGCACCGATCCGGATCAAATTCCAACCTATAAATACCCCACAATGCATCATTTGAAGGGATCTTTTTGGAAAAATCTTCACTCTAACTCTCATACCAGCGAATTGCATTGCTTCATTAAGATCATCATCAAATTTTGGAGCATATTTCATAAACCACTGAGAGGAATTATCAATTGTATTAGTGATATTGAGTGATAATCAACATTATATTTATATTTGAATCATCAATCAAAGAAGTATAAAGTGGACGTAGGCTCTTTAATGCCGAACCACTATAAATCTCATGTTCTCCTTATTTTTCTTTTCTATTTCATTTAGATTTATCATTCGTTTGGGTGTTAGAACCAATTTTTGGTCTAACACTAACCAACCAGTAAAAATTTTAAATTCTACATTCGTAAAATTTTGCTATTGAATTCAATTTTTTAATTTAACAATTCAATTATATTTCCATAAACACTTTGTAAGATGCGTATCTATTGACAAACGATGTTTTCGCCAAGTTTCTATATTCCTGTTGTAGTAATTGTAGATTTTGATGATGTGAAGGCTATAATGAGAAATTCTAGAACTTCTATGTTTGGTTTGGTCTTTCTTCATGCAAGAATAGTGCTGAAGAAGCCATAGAGAAATCAGCTCTTTCTCCGCTTATCGAATCATCAAATTAGTCAGCCCCTGAAGTTCATTCAACTTGTTAAAAGTTTTCAGGTTCTGATTTATTCTCATAAATTTGTGCCATCGATATTAAATCTATTATATTTGAAAGGGACAAGAGTTATGTTACTTATATTTGTGGGTTTAAGCCCTTAAGGTATTCAATCCAATCGATTAATAGACTGGACAACATATGTTGCTTGGAGTCCAACATGTGATGAATCATCAAAACTATCCAATAATAACTATTTAGCTCTTACAAAGCTTTATTCTTTATGTTTCCTTGTAAATAGGAAAGTTTTAGAACATGCCTGAAGAATTCATCACTTGTTAGAACTACGAATTCACTTTTACTTTTGTACTACAGGCTCCAATTTTGTTGCACCAGGAAATTTGTGTTGTCTTGTCCTATGCGCTATCTTTTGAATAGAGATGGTGCATGAATATGATATGGATTTATATCCTAAATTGTCACGTGAGTAGTTATTTCTGGTCTAAAACTTCTAGTTAGGCACTGAGTTTTGAGCTTTTCAAATAATATAGTAGCAGAGTCAGTATTAGAAGCTCATTAGGCTAACATGATAGCATTGACATTCAGCCTATTAAGGTTCCTGGTGGGAAATTTAAATCAGTGTTTCAATCTTTAAGATGCAAGTTATACACATAGTTGTCTAGGCATAGCAAACGTAACATATGTACGAGATTGTAAACAAATATTTTATGGAAATTCCAGTTCTGAATAAAGTCAATATATATATATATATATATATATATATACACAAAGTTTACTAATATGGAGGCATACATAATTGTTCACCATTGCTTGCACATGAGATGCAAACTTAAAATCATATAAAATCTCATTCTTCTAAATCCATGATGAGGCAGCCATTGGTTTTAATTTATTTCCATTGGTTTTTTCAGACTGATTTTAATTTATTTCCATTGGTTTGAATTTTTAGAAAGCTATACCAATCACCGAAGATGTGCATGAAAAAGACTTTGAGCAGCTGAAGTTCTTAACGATGCATTTGGTACTTGTAGTTTTAAATATGAACTATGTTTTGTGAACTTAAATTGACATTGATATGTAATTGAAAACATATGTATTGAATTTGGTAACTCATGTATCGAACTTATTTTTTGTTAGTTGATGCTTTATATTGTTATCATGAATATGCGTTATATTTGTTGATTATTATATTTTGTTTGTTTATACGTTGTTCTTCAAATTGTTATGTGGATCCGTTATGATTGTTATAATTAAAATGTATTATATACGAGCTATAAAAGAATTTAGCAATGCTATAACATGTTAGCCGCTATCGAATAAACGTGTTATAGCGGTAGTACTGTGTTAAAAAGATTCTCACTTTCATTGAGAGGTAAATGTATTACAGAGGTGAGAGTGAGCTATTGTCTTTAAGTAACTTAGCGTCAAACTTGTGTTATAAAACCATGATCTTTTATAGCGGTTGTTTTAGTGTTATTAATATTCAACAGTTTTTTATAACATGTCGATATATAACGTTTATCGAACTGCTATAGTACTTATTAATAATGACTATATGCCACTACAAAAGACAATTTCTGTTGTTGTGAAGATTGGAAGGCTTCGAAGAATGCAAATAAGCTAAGAAGTTTCCTTGGACTGGCAGGCTATTATAGGAAGTTTATTAAAGACTTTGCACGGGTCTCAGCTCTGCATACCCATCTGACAAAGAAGGACTTGATTTTTTTCTTAGAACATGGATTTTGATTATACATTCTAGAGTTTGAAATGGGTTCTGACAAAGGCCCTATTTCTGACTCTCCCCGACGGAAGCAAAATGTTCACGGTTTACACAGATGCTTGCGGCACGGGATTAGGCACCGTACTGATGCAAGAGGGGAAGGGTAGCATGCTACATAAGTAGCCAGCTAAGGGTTCATGAGAAGAACTACCCCACCATTGACTTGGAGTTAGCAGCAATAGTGTTCACACTTAAGTCTTGGCGGCTCTACGTACTTGGAGATAGATTTGAGTTATATATGGATCATAAGTTGCTCAAGTACTTATTCTCGCAGATTGACCTCAACCTAAGGCAGTAAAGGTGGACGGAATTCCTAGCATCCTATGACTTCGATATAGCTTATACCATAGGCAAGTGTAATGTAGTGGCAGACGCATTGAGTAGGCAGATGATTACCTTAAGTCCTCTATTCATAGAAAGGCAAAGCCTAGAGTACATCTCGACCTTTAATTTTAAGCCATCTACGGATTTCACACATGGTTTGTTGGTGTCATTGGAGGTGTGATTTACTCTATTGGAGCAAATTAGATCTTTGCAGCAAGAAGGCCAGCAGTTAAAGGACATCTTGGACATACTTAGTCAAGAAGTAACTTCTAGTCACATTGCTAGATATACTGTGGACAAAAAAGGCTGGCTGAGATGAGATGGAAGGCTGTGTGTCCCTAGAATTAGGAAATTTCTAGAGGCAGTGCTAGAGGAATGTAAGAACCCGTAACTTCCTCGTGAAGGAAAGAGCGGATACTTTGAGAACAGGACAAATCTGAACGCAGACGGAAGAACATTTCATTGTTATTACAACAATTCCATCAGATACAAGAATATACAGAGTATAAATGAATATTTTACATTCGATAAATATCAGAGATTACAATAAATTACATAGCAGCGGAAAAATATACAAAGCACAACTGAAGGTGATATACGGATACAGAGCTTTCCGGATATCATTCCAGCTGTAAACCAGGATCCTGTGAATATAAATATGCAAAACCAAAACTACTAGCTGCCCGTGCGAAAAATAGGGGCACCCAGAGTTTAGGTTAAAACAATAAACTCCAGGTCAGTCATGTGACTGGTGTGAGAACTAAAACAGTTATTTAAAACTTTACTTTAAAAGAGAGTAATTCAAGGGACCACGCCGTATGACACGGAACGGGTTTCCTCCTAAGAATACCAGTGCATAGAATAAACAACGCAATGCTTTTTCAAAAAATGAAGCTATTATAAGACCCAGGTCCCATCACACAATGCAACGCAAGCCGGAGGATAGGGTGTTACCTTATAATAGCCAAACATGCTTGGTACGTTTAAAACAAGTCATTTGATACTATAATAAGTGTATAGTGTCAAAACAATTTCAATCATAAATATAAATCATAGATGGCATGAGTGCCCCATCCCACTATGTCGCCATACTAGGCTCTACAAATAAAGCCGAAATACACGTATTGGAAATTGGATTTCCGTCATGAGTCGAGGCAAGGGGCAAGCTCCTCTCCGCGTTCGAGACACTCTAGCAAATGTCCCAGGGCTACGCACTCTGGGCAACCCTTGGATGCTTCAGGGCCGGTCCTCACTTACGTTAGAGGATTATTTATTCCTGAACACACGTTTCCCGGTCCTTACAGACCTAAAATCGAGGCGCCTCATCCAACAACCACATAGGTGAAAAGTATATAAATGTCAGGGCTGGTAAGTCACTGACACCACCAAAGCTAGAAAGAAACGTCGTGCTCTCCCTGCAGTCCGTATCCCGTTTTTAACTCATACCGAGGTGTGAGGCTCGCGAATTCACGTTATACACAAAGCTGCCACGTAGGCGTGCTTTGATCATCAACCACAAGACTTTGCTTTTCAATAGAAGCCTTGATTATTGCATCTTAGCATGCCACACAGGTAATTCATGCCATGCGATTGATGTCCATCGATATACAACCTCTGAGCTCGTACGTCTCAGAGAAGGGCGTTAAGCAAAAGAATAAATTCTCCGCCGCCAAACAGATGTATATTTAATAGAAATCAATCAACACAGAATAAAATCCAATGTCAGACACACAATCCATTTACAAGTCCGTTCTGGGTCTGAACGAAACCGGAGGCACTTTCCTCGCATATCCATCCATCTCCAAGTACGTCTGGACGACCACCAACTATTTCCATCCTCTTGGGTGTACAGCCCAATCAGGATCGTCAGTAATTATCCAAATGATGTGAAGACTTCCGGTCTTCGACTACCGTCTTCATCTTCGACATATCGTCGACTCGGTTATTCAGAATGGGTATAAACCCGGCCTTTCCGAACAACCCGCGTATATTAAAAATAGTGCTAGAAAACACAACATACGCCTCATTCCAATTCTGAATATTCTATTATTTAAATATTCACATCTTTTGGGAAAGGTTCCCATTAATTTTATCCAAGATAAATTCTTTAAAATTTATCCTTTAATCTTCCTTTGGATGACATTTCAAACCAAATTATGGTTTTCTGAACTAGTCGAGATTAGCGAACCACACCGAAGTAATTATTTATTTTATTTCCCAATCCCAACCTATTCATCCCATGAAGCAAAACTGGTGATACTCCATATCTAACACCATGGTGTTATCGGTAAAATTAATTACCATTTCACATTCAAATCTGATTAAAGATTTAACTATCGCTTTGAAGCAAAACTGGTGATACTCCATTCTCACTCATTTTCTAAAGTTGATAATTTAAATTATCAATTCCACATTTCAATCTAATTGCAGATTCATTAAAACTCCTTTTACTGGGTTAAAGAACTAATGTCATTTAAAACACAGCTTACGACAAACCCAAATCACATTCTATTTATCATCGGGTTAAAGAACTAGCGTTGTTTAAAACACAGTTCACGATAAACCCACAAATCAATTCTAGTTCAATTCAAATCAAATATATTAGGAATTCCGATTGTTTAAAACCCCTTTTTAAATCTAATTTATTTATTTAAAAAAAAAATCGGGTTTTAAATTTAGTTCAATCTAGTTCATTTCGATAAAAATCTATTTTTATCTTTTCAAATATGGAGTTTTTCATCCCAAATTTTCCCAAATCATTTCTTATGATTTTACACCAATTATTAATATTTTTAATAATTTTATCAAGGCCCGTACAGTCGATTTCCAACAATGGCCATCGAACTGCACTTACAACGACCTTTTTCGAATTTTATTTGGACGTATCTCCAAATCCAACCGTTAGATTTCAAATTTCTAATACTCGTTAGAAAGCTCTTTTCGATACGAACCCAACGGTTCCGGTTTTAGGAGAATCCGACGGTCGGATCTCCCGTAATGTCCGTTTGAAATAAATGGTCGAAATTCACGAACTGCCGCGGCGCGGCGCGTTCTATTCAGGCCATTATATTATATATATAATATATATAATATATATTTCGTCGATTTCTATCTAAAACGAATTATATAAATAGTTTTAAGTTCGTTTCAAAAGCAATTTCAACTTCCATTTCAATTCAAATCAAAATTGAATTCTTCTTTATAAATTCGTTTTAAAATTCATTTCTATTCAATTCAAATTTCAATTCAATTTGAATTCATTTCAATTCGCTTTCTATTCAATTCGAATTCGTTATATATTCAATTCAATTCAATTCCAAAGTCGTTTTCTATTTGATTCAATTCAAATTGGTTTTCTATTCGATTCAAAGCAAATTGGTTTTCTATTCGAATCAAATTCGTTATATATTCAATTGAAATCAAATTCGTTATATATTCAATTGAAATCAAATTCGTTATATATTCAATTCATTTCGAAATCGTTTTATATTCAATTCATTTCGAAATCGTTTTATATTCAATTCATTTCGAAATCGTTTTCAATTCAATTCATTTCGAAATCGTTTTCAATTCATTTCGAAATCGTTTTATATTCAATTCATTTCGAAATCGCTTTATATTCAATTCATTTCGAAATCGTTTTATATTCAATTCATTTCGAAATCGCTTTATATTCAATTCATTTCGAAATCACTTTATATTCAATTCATTTCGAAATCGCTTTTCAATATTCATTTTAAAATGAATAAATCGATATAAATATCGTTCGCGTCAAAATGGCGTCAATCTAATCAACACGGCTTCATATATTTCTATTTTCAAATATTCTATTTCAAATATTTCTATTTCAAAATGTTTCTATTTCAATACACGACTCTATCTCTTTGTCAACACACGACTAATCTCAACGAATGAGTACCGTCCACGTGTGACTATTTTGTTATTTAATATAT
Source organism: Allium sativum (assembly GCA_030737875.1). Classification (NCBI taxonomy): domain Eukaryota; kingdom Viridiplantae; phylum Streptophyta; class Magnoliopsida; order Asparagales; family Amaryllidaceae; genus Allium; species Allium sativum. Next base: position 578,841,506 of record CM060909.1, on the reverse strand, counting down.
TTTATGAAAATTAAGGTATCTATCTTTTGATATTAAATCAGACTCCAACCGTAAATTAGTAAGAGAACAATTCCCTGAATATTAACCCCGAAGGCCGAAACCAACATCAGATTAATATCCAGGAGACCACTCATCTTATCTATTTTCCAATTAGTTTCTAATTTTATATATGATAAAGATGTAGATTTTATTGTTAAAATATTTCGTTCAACACATGACTAATCTCAACGGATGAGTACAGTCAACACATGAACCTTTACTTTATAATATTGATAAAGATGTAAATTTTATTATTAAAACATTTCGTTCAACACATGACTAATCTCAACGGATGAGTACAATCAACACATGAACCTTTACTTTATAATATTGATAAAGATGTAAATTTTATTATTAAAATATTTCGTTCAACCCATGACTAATCTCAACGGATGAGTACAGTCAACACATGAACCTTTACTTTATATTATTGATAAAGATGTAAATTTTATTATTAAAATATTTCGTTCAACACATGACTAATCTCAACGGATGAGTACAGTCAACACATGAACCTTTATTTTATAATATTCTTTATTTTCTAAATTGGAATGAGGCCCAATCAATCACCATATAATGTTAATTATATGGATTTTCATACATCACACGTATATAATAGCATTGAAAATAATCAATCATCAACCAAAGTGCACTACACTGCATAAGCATCAAATATAGATATTTAACGCTTATAACAGCCTGTCAATCAATCGATCGACATATTTAATCAATCAGGATGAGTGAACTTCAAATTTCATCCCAATACCCGTGTGGGGTTTCAAACAATCAAGCACAGATTTTATTTGTGCAGTTGGGCGATGTGTAAAATTTATCGACCCAATCAATGTCCTTCAAATAGGTGTACATAAACAAACCGTCTGGTTTGTAAATGAATTTTTATTTATTCACATTCACGTTAAAAATTATATTTTTAACGATAAAACATTTTATCTTCACACATGAATTTCTATTCAGTTTATTTACACAATAAAAATGATATTTTTATTTTTCTAACTTATTTTAGAAAATTTTGGCGGCATAACGGCACTATACTAGAAACGGGACGAGGCCTAGCCTTATCCCCGGTCTAGTGAAGGCCCATGCCATTCACACATCAATCAAATCAATTTAATTTCACCAAACAATTCAATTCAACCCAAATCATCTAACTAATTTATGCAACCAAATAAACAAGTCCATGGTCTGTGGACGATTGTGTCGGGTGCTACTAAACACCGTCTGCATCCTAGTATATATATATAACTAGAAAAAGAAATTGAAAGGTGAGAAATTCTCACTGATAGCTATCCAACTCCACGACACTTCATTGATAGAAATCTTCATCGTTATCGCATCTTTGTCATCTTCGTTGCCCGTAGCCACTACATATATAAAAATCGCATTTTTACTTCGCTATTCAGTATATAAAAATCGAATTTTTACTATGCTATTCAATATATAAAAATCGAATTTTTACTTCGCTATTCAATATATAAAAATCGAATATTTACTTCGCTACTAAATAGATAAAAATTCTATTTTTATAACGATGTTATATAGATATAAATTCTATTTCAAAAATAAAGATTTCGCCTTTATAAAAATAAAGATTTTGCCTTTATAAAAATAAAGATTACGCCTTTATAAAAATATATCATTATAAAAATCACATTTTTATCTTTCTACACATATAAAGATGATATTTCTAATCTTCCTATCATGTAAAAATTATATTTTTAATTCTCTACCTAAACAAAATCATATTTTTATTTTTATCATCTATATAGTAAAGACTATATTTTTAATACTTTAAAAAAATATAAAAATCAAATTTTTAACTTCTCGCTTATATAAAAATTATATTTTTAACCTTCCTATAATATAAAAATCCTATTTTTAATACTCTACCTATATAAAAATAATATTTTTATATCATCTACTATATAAAGATCATATCTTTAATTAGCTATAAGTATAAAAATCATATTTTTATACCTTTAAAAATAATTTCAACTTATCAAAAATGGTTTCTTTCAACGATAAAAATCATTTATTTTTACCTTTAAAAATCAAATCTTTTTCTAAGTAAAAATCTAATTCTTTTGTTTAAAAAAATCAGTTTTTTTCCTATGCTATAAATATATATAAAAATTAGATTTTTCCTATGCTAAAAATTCAAACTCTCCATTATGTAAATCAGTTTTTATATAATTTAAAAATCATAAAAGAAAAGAAAAACTTACTGTATTTGTTGAGAAGGGGGGGTTACTGTCGAGGTACGGCACCGGTCTTGGTGGGCCCTGGCGGCACAGCGGAGGTCGGAGGGAAGTCGCCAACGGGGGGGGGGGGGGGGGGGGGACTGTGGGTGGAAGCGGGAGCGGGTGCGTCGATCGGGGGGGGGCTGTCGCGACGATCGAGGCAGAGGGGTGGGAGGGTAGGCTTCGATGGAGAAGATGGAGGGAGGGGGGCGCCTCGCGTGGCGGCGCGATGGTGGCTCCGTCGAGCGATTTAGGGCTCCGTCCTCTTTTCTTTTTTCTTTTTTTTATTCTGAATTTAATTTTTGAACGGGGGGGAGGGGGCAGGAGGATTTAAGGGGAGAGGAAAGAAGATATTATTATTATTTTTTTATTTATTTAATTTAATTTGCAAAAAGTTGACTTTTACATACGACCTCTAAACGAGGCCCACCGCCTGTCGTCCATACAGTTTCACCCTCATTCCGAACACAATGGGATATGTATCGTAAGCTGATTTGATCGTTACAATCAGTTTTCGTTGAATTTAAAATATAAATTTTTATATATTCAATTTAAATGCACATTTTCATTTACCGGGGCCACACACTAATCTAAAAATTCCATAAAAATATTTTCTAGCTTCGTATTGACGATACGGTCCTAACAAAACTAATTTCGTCGAATTCTGAGACCGTTGGAAAAATGGCCAATTTCCAGTCGATTAAAATCAACTGAAACTGGTCAAACGCGGGTTCCTTTGCCACACTCACATATTGATTCGAAAAATTATGGAATTTGGAATCTAGAAATAAGTTGACATCACAGATCCAACAAAAGTGGTTTCGTCGAAATCCGAGGTCATTTGCAAAATATCTATTTTAAGGGCCTGAATTCCATAGCGACTATTCAGAATTTTCAACTGGACATATCTTTTGATTCTGTAACAACCCGTATTTTTGAATAACATGTTATAACATAAATGGAGGCAGAATTAAAATGTAAAATCTGAATCAAGGGAAACGGGCTATGCTATTGCGTTCATCTCGGAAAAATACGCGAAATAGAGTCCGAGTTTTCGAAAATCGGAGTCCGTATGACCAAGATATGGCCTCGCGAAGTTTCATGAAAAATTCCCAAATTAAAGTATTCCTAATTAAGTGAAATGGGTTGCGCAGAGGAATATATATATTGATATATATATATATATAATTGAAAATTAAATAAATAAATATGCAAAAATGTTCAAAACAGCAAATTGGGAGAGGGGAATAACCGAACCGGCTGATTTTTGAGGTCGACTCGAGCTCGCTGGGTCGACTAGGGGTTAATCCACGGTGTTTGGCTGTCAACCCGTGGGCCGATTCGCTCAAATGCAGATTTTGCATTTGGATGGTTCTCATGGTTCATCTTTAATCTAAAGGCCCTAGATGGTTCCTACACTTGACTTCTTTCCCAAGACATGCTTTGATGGCTTGGATTGAATCTACGTTTAATCCTATGGCCTAAAACACTTGCCTACTCTATAAATAAGAACTTAACCTACCCTAAATCATCATTATTCATTCATACAACTAAACTATGGCAAAATCAATCCTCTCATGGCCTCCACTCTCTTCATAAAATTCCTAAATCAAATTTCTAAGAGATTTCCATGCATACAAGTGTATTTAGGCTTGTATGATCCTCTTTAGCTTGCATTAAAGTCTTGTTTCTCTATTGGCATCATAAAGGAGGAGTCTTGATCAAGTTTGCTTGCATTTTGGGGTTTTAATTTGTTGCATAAGGGGTTTCTTACATTTGCTATACTCATTTGAGTCCACATAAGCATTGTAAGCCTATTTCTACTCTTGTATTTTAACTATGAAGTTAATATGTTATGTTGCAAGTTGAGTTTGGGGTTAATCATGATATGTGCTTTGATCTTATGATTTTATGCATAAGCTTACTCTATGCATGTTAGTGAAGTCATTACCTTGGCTTTATGCATAGAAAGATGTGATCTTTGGTTGGAAATGTTGCATGATGCAACTTTGAAACTCTCATAAACCTTGTATTAACATGCATATAATGTTATATGCATGTTACTAGTCCTTATCTCATGCTATCTATGGCCATGTTCCGCCTATTTGCCAAGTTTGATGTTATGCATGCATATGAACCTTATGCAAGTCGAAACCATGTTATGCATGCATATGAACACTATGCAAGTTAAAATGATGTTATGCATGCTTAGGAATATTTTGCAAGTTGATAACATGATATGCAAGTTTGTGATCACATCTTTGTCTCATATGCCACCATGTTTAACTTGTGGCTCCAACACCTTTATGTCATGATTTTGCCAAGTTCCATCTTTCTATCCTTTATGCGCTATTGCGATATGTAAGCGAGGGGATTGCGTTTGGGGTTGGGTAAACTTAAAAGACATAAAAACGTAAGCTTGGGAATTTACCTATTAAGTTAGGTCTACCCATTGGGAATTTACCTATTAAGTTAGGTCTACCCAATTGCTTGAAAATTTGTAATGTGTTTTGGAAACATGATGGACATGACACTTAGAAAACATGAGGATGGCCAACTCGAGGTTGGGTTGAGCTTGTAGCATAAACCTACCCGGAACCGACTGGCTTAACTAGTGGCTACAAGCAATAGGACCCAATGTGAGTAGTTGGTCATGTTGCACGTGAAACCCGAGGTTAGACTAAGTTGTGGTGTAAACCTACCCGGACCCGCCCGGCATAACTAGTAACCACATCAAGGTCTAATGTGAGAGGTTGCGTGCATTAAATTAATTAATGCCACATGGTAGGGTTAAGTCATGGACCGCTTGAATACTTAACCAATTAAACACGATGGGTTGATAGGGTTAAGTCATGAACCTTGGGTACACTTAACCAACTTGGTACTTGGATGAGTTGGGTTAACCACGTTTAACCCATTAAGGAAACCCTAGTTACGTGGTCCTTTGCACCAGTAACCCTCTTAGTTGTATCATGATACCCTAGGGACTAGGCTAGGGTGGGGCACGATTACTGGGATGACATGTAAGCGACCAAGACGACGGCTGTGTAGGTGCGCCGGTGTAGGTTCAGGCGGGCCATGGTCGTGCACATGGTCCGAAGTTGAAAAAGCAGGCACGGGCACCAGTAGGTTTAAACTGTGCGTGCTTGGTTTGTGTCAGTGGTTGACACCCTAGGACTTGATACATCCTAGGGTGGACCTAGCACAGTTTAGCTACACTTCGTAGTTGGGCCGTATGACACCGACACTTGACGAGTTAGGCTTTAGGAGAGCCGATCGACTAGACCGTGCTAGTTGGACCTTGGTTTAGGTCATTCATGATGTTGGGCCAAACTTGGGCCTGGGGATCACTTCTTGTTTACACTTGACATGACTTGTGATACTAGTACACTTGGTGCAAACCTCAACCTTGTATATGCGGTGCCACACTTGATCTATCTTGTTGATTTTTTCCATGCCAGTTATCATCCTATGACTCATCCTGGTTACATATACAATTAACTTTATTAGTTGTTGTACAATAGTAGGTAGGGCTTACCAGTCTTTTGACTGACCCATTTTCTTTCGCCTCTTTTCTTTCGTTTCCCCCCCCCCTCAGGTTTACAGAGCGGGAATACCAGTACTTAGCTTGGATCTTAGCTGCTTTTCCTGGATAGCTCATGTATGCTTTGGACTTGAGCTCGCTATGGTTTTCTACCTTGGGGATAGCTACTTTATGTTTTCCTTTCCAGTTTCCAGTTTTATGTTTCTAGACTTTGTTTATGGAAAATAATGATCAAGTACTGTGTTGTAACTTAACTTATGGTTTTGATATGCTAGTTTTTATCCGCTGCTATATTTACTCTGTTTTTTTTTTACTTATATGTTCTGTCTTGTGATATCTGCATGCATGTTTACCTTGTTTAAACGCCCCTCCAAAGTCAGTGCCCTTGCAAGAGTGGCACTGGCGGAGGTGGGGTGTTACATTTGGTATCAGAGCATAAGGTTTACAAGATTGGAGCAAAAAGGGTTTTAAAGTTACTTTTAAAAGCTATTTTCAAAACCAATTAAGTATTTTCCAAAGAAAAGTCTAGTTTATTTTGAAAGGCTATCCCCCAAGAGCCATAAGCACTATCCTTCGTTTCCTCGTTCTAAATCTATATTTTCCTCTCTTTTTTTTCAGCATGGTCGATCTCAATCTTCCTGAGGGAGTCACCATTCCCGGATGGTTCCGGAGGTACTTGGAAGCTAGGGCCAACAATGCAGGTCCAGCAACCACTCCCACTATCACTGAGGTTCCACCCCCTCCTCCTCCTCCTCAGCAACCACAAGCCGATTTCGCCAAGGTTTGCAAGGACTTCAAGGCAATGGGTGGCAAAAATTTTATTGGGACGGAGACTTTTGTGGAAGCAAGAAATTGGTTGAAGGAAACCGAAGATCTCTTTGCCATCTTTGATATAGAGGACCGTAGAAAGGTTCTGTTGGCGGTTTGGCTACTAAAGGAGGAAGCTTCTTATTGGTGGGAGGTCACCAGTGCTACTAGGCCCGTAGAAACCTGGGCCGACTTTAGGGCAAGGTTTGGGCTTAAGTTTTTATCGTCTGCGGAGGCAAATTTGCAACTAGAGAAGTTCATAGCCTTGAAGCAAGGAGACATGACGGTGAGAGAATATGTGAATAAGTTCAACCAGCTTGCCCGATTCAGTTTGGACATGGTCAATACTCCCGAGAAGATGGCTCTACGTTTTGCACGAGGGTTAAATGAGCCATTACAAGGTCTAGCCATGTCACACATACCCATGGGGGCCACTTTCGAGAGCCTAGTAGACATGGCATTGCTGCAGGGAGAGGATAAGAATGGGAAGAAAGAAGTCAAGCCCAATGAGACTCAGCCTAAGAAGGCAGACTCCAAGTGGGGAGGGAATCAGAGTAATCATAACAACAAGAACAACAAGAACAACAAGGGCAACAAGAACAAGGCAAAGGACACAAGAAAGTGCCACTTCTGTGGGATTGTTGGGCACGTGGCCAAGGACTGTAGGAAGAAGAGAATGAAATTGGGTGGATGCTTTCATTGTGGAGAGACGGGACATTTTAGCAAGGATTGCCCTAAGAAGCAGGGGCATGGACAAACTCAGCGCGCAGGTTCATCTGGAGGGCAAGTGCATGCTCTCAACACCACTCCAGTTCAGGACCGAGGTACTATTTCTGTGGAAAGTCTTGTTTATATTTCTGGTTTTCCTGTTCGCACTTTGTTTTATTCTGGCGCATCGCATACCTTTATTTCTTCTAATGTTGTTGGAAGTTTGCACCTAAGTACTAGTCTTGTTGAGGATCCCGTTAGTGTTTCAAATCCGATTGGGGGTTCAGCCCATTTATCTATGATCTGTATGGATTTGAGGATTTCTATCTTGACCGTAGAATTCTCGTGTGATGCTTATGTTCTCGGGTTCACGGGATACGGGTTGATCTTGGGCATGGATTGGTTGTCCCGCTATGGAGCCATTCTCGATTGTGAGCATAGGGTGGTGAGACTCATGACTCACCTGGGTAATACCCTAGAGATTTCTTGCAACCCGCTAGATCCCGTCATGCTATGTTATCTTGAATCTCTTGACTCGTCCATCGATGATCTGCAATCTGTAAGGGTGGTTCGAGAATACCCTGATGTCTTTGAAGAAGTTAAGGGGTTACCCCCTAAGCGAGAGATAGATTTCCGCATTTATCTGGTTGATAATGCTAAGCCAGTCTCCTTACCAGTTAGGCACATGGCCCCGCGTGAAAGGAGAGAGCTCAGTAAGCAAATCAAGGAGCTACTTGAGAAGAATTTTATTAGGCGAAGCATTTCTGAATGGGGTGCTCCTGTAGTGTTCGCTACTAAGGCGGACGACTTGCTTCGTCTATGTGTTGATTATCGAGAGTTGAACAAGCTGACCAAGAAGAATAGGCATCCATTACCGAGGATAGATGACCTCTTCGACCAGCTTGTTGGTGCTTCTGTTTTCTCTCAGCTTGATTTAGCCACCGGATTTCATCAGCTTAGAGTGGCCGAAAACAGCATTGATAAGACTGCATTTAGGACTCCAGACGGATTCTTTGAATGGCTTGTTTTGCCATTCGGCTTGACTAATGCACCCGCCTACTTCGTAGATTTGATGAGTAGGGTGTTCAGGGAGTTCCTTAACAAGTTTGTTGTTGTCTTCGTGGATGATATTCTGATCTTTTTAAAAGACGAGGAAGAACATGCTAGACACCTCAAGGAAGTGATGGATACGCTTAGAGGCCATCAGTTGAAAGCCAAGTTCTCCAAATGCCACTTTTGGAGAAAGGAAGTCCGATTTCTTGGGCATATAGTTTCTAAGCAGGGTATAGCTGTGGATCCCACGAAAGTGGTTGCAGTTCAAGACTGGAAGACTCCTAGGAATGCAACCGAAGTGCGAAGCTTTCTCGGTCTGGCAGGCTACTATAGGAAGTTCATTAGAGACTTCGCTAAGATTTCGGCCCCTCTCACTAGATTGACGAAGAAGAACTTAGTCTTTGCATGGGACTTAGAGTGTGAGCTTGCTTTTCAAAGGCTCAAAAGGGCCCTTACCACAGCTCCAGTTTTGGCATTACCCGATGGCGGTAAAATGTTTACCGTGTATACCGATGCATGTGTCACGGGGTTAGGCGCTGTTCTGATGCAGGAGAGAAGAGTGATATGTTATGGGGGTAGGCAACTTAAAGTTCATGAGAAGAACTACCCCACTCATGACTTGGAGTTAGCGGCGATTGTCTTTGCACTCAAGTCCTGGCGCCACTATCTTTTAGGCGAAAGGTTTGAGTTGTATACTGATCACAAATCACTCAAGTATCTCTTCTCGCAGAAAGATCTGAATCTTAGGCAGCAAAGGTGGATGGAATTCTTGGCATCATATGACTTCGAGATAGCTTATACCCCTGGCAAGGGTAATGTTGTGGCTGATGCACTAAGCAAAAAGAGGTTGACCCTAAGTCCTCTATTCGTTGAGATGAAGAATTTAGAGTATGTGGCAACCTTTGATTTCTCTTTGGCAATTGAGTCGATGACCGGTTCATTAGCATCTCTGGAACTCAGACCTACCCTTCTTGATCAAGTTGGGGCTTCGCAGAAAGAAGACCCTCAGATAGTTGAGATTATGGATAAGCTGATTCAAGGAGAGACGTCTAGTCATCTCGCTCGATATTCTATTGATGACAAGGGTTGGCTGAGGAGAGATGGAAGGTTATGTGTTCCAGTGGTAGGAGATCTAGTAAGAAAAATTCTTGAGGAAGCGCATCGCTCTAAGTTGACTATACATCCAGGCGGAGATAAGATGTATAAAGATATGAAGCGTATTTTCTTTTGGCCTGGGATGAAGAAGGATGTGGCAGAGTTTGTATCTAGATGTATCATTTGCCAGCAAGTTAAGGCCGAGTCGAAGAAGCCCGGTGGGCTATTGCATCCTCTAGACGTTCCACTTTGGAAGTGGGAGAGTATTTCCATGGATTTTATTGATGGGCTACCAAGGTCAAGGAAAGGGAATACGAGCATTTGGGTTATTGTGGACAGACTTACGAAGAGTGCTCATTTCATTCCGGTAAAGAGCAAGAGGACCGCATCTTGGCTAGCGTCTGTATATCTTCATGAGATTGTGAGACTTCATGGAGTCCCTTCTAGTATAGTCAGTGACCGTGACCCAATCTTTACAAGTCAGTTCTGGAATAGCTTGCAAGAAGCCATGGGCACGAGGTTGAATCTAAGTACTGCTTATCACCCACAGACGGACGGTCAAACCGAAAGGGTGAATAGGGTACTCGAGGATCTGTTAAGGCTTTGTATTCTGGATTTTGGTGGTACTTGGGAAGACCATCTTCCTCTTGTTGAGTTTGCATATAATAACAGTTATCAAGCAAGCATAGGGATGGCACCATTTGAAGCTTTATATGGGAGGCCGTGCAAGTCGCCTACATGTTGGTGGGAGACTACAGATAAGCTTATACTTGGGCCTGATATGATCAGAGATGCATCCGAGAAGATCGAGTTGATTCGAAGACGGATGAAAGCGGCCCAAGACCGACAGAAATCCTATGCTGATAAGCGAAGATCTGATTTGGAGTTTGATGTTGGAGATATGGTTTTCGTGAAGGTTTCTCCTTTGCGGAATGTGGTCCGATTTGGAGCCGTTGGGAAGTTAGCACCGAGATTTGTTGGACCCTTCCCTATTATAGAGAGGATCGGGCAGATGGCTTATAGAGTGAAATTGCCCGAGAAGCTTGCCGGAGTACACGATGTTTTTCATGTCTCGCATCTCCGGAAGTGTTTACATGAGTCAGCAGAGGTTGTTGAGCCAAGTGTTCTGGAAGATGTGGAAGTGGAGAAAGAAGCTACTTTGAGGAGAGCTCCGATTCGTATCTTGGGGACGGAGACCAAGAAGCTAAGGAATCGAGAGGTCAAGTTGGTGAAGGTTCAATGGGGTGAAGCCGAAGAAGACGCAACTTGGGAAACCGAGGAGAAGATGCGTGGGCTTTATCCATTCCTTTTTGAGGGTACACTCTCAATCTCTTTTCTTTGTTAGCATATCTTTCTCTTTGCTATCCATGTTTATCTAGTTATCGTGCTAACCTTGTCATGAGAACCTTAGGTAGAAACCCTTTGGATGAAACATGTATTTGAAACATGTTATGCTTGATGGTTGCAAGTGGTTGCAAGTGGTTGCAAGTGGATACTCGTGGATGCATGATACACATTAGGCACTAAGATCGGCTCACACACTCTCATATTGCATATGCATGAGTGTTTATGCTTATTCATGGATGAAAATTTTTGTGTTATCACATGGATGTTGCATATGGATGTATGTGATGTGCACACATATAGATGTTATACATTATGTTAGGAATTGCATATATATGGATTCATTTCACTAACATAATCTGCATTGATGATATTTGCATTAGATAAGTACATATACACACACCTTTGCATATGATCATACAGCATTTAGAACCTTTTAAGGACAATGATTGCTCGTGGATGATGTTTTGAGTAGATGGATGATGGATGGTAGGATACGTTCTTCCTAACTTGGATATTTCGGGGACGAAATCCTTTAAGGAGGGGAGAATGTAACAACCCGTATTTTTGAATAACATGTTATAACATAAATGGAGGCAGAATTAAACTGTAAAATCTGAATCAAGGGAAACGGGCTATGCCATTGCGTTCGTCTCGGAAAATAACGCGAAATAGAGTCCGAGTTTTCGAAAATCGGAGTCCGTATGACCAAGATATGGCCTCGCGAAGTTTCACGAAAAATTCCCAAATTAAAGAATACTTAATTAAGTGAAATGGGTTGCGCAGAGGAATATATATATATATTGATATATATATATATATATATAATTGAAAATTAAATAAATAAATATGCAAAAATGTTCAAAACAGCGAATTGGGAGAGGGGAATAACCGAACCGGCTGATTTTTGAGGTCGACCCAAGCCCGCTGGGTCGACTAGGGGTTAATCCAGGGTGTTTGGCTGTCAACCCGTGGGCCGATTCGCTCAAATGCAGATTTTGCATTTGGATGGTTCTCATGGTTCATCTTTAATCTAAAGGCCCTAGATGGTTCCTACACTTGACTTCTTCCCCAAGACATGCTTTGATGGCTTGGATTGAATCTAGGTTTAATCCTATGGCCTAAAACACTTGCCTACTCTATAAATAAGACCCTAACCTACCCTAAATCATCATTATTCATTCATACAACTAAACTATGGCAAAATCAATCCTCTCATGGCCTCCACTCTCTTCATAAAATTCCTAAATCAAATTTCTAAGAGATTTCCATGCATACAAGTGTATTTAGGCTTGTATGATCCTCTTTAGCTTGCATTAAAGTCTTGTTTCTCTATTGGCATCATAAAGGAGGAGTCTTGATCAAGTTTGCTTGCATTTTGGGGTTTTAATTTGTTGCATAAGGGGTTTCTTACATTTGCTATACTCATTTGAGTCCACATAAGCATTGTAAGCCTATTTCTACTCTTGTATTTTAACTATGAAGTTAATATGTTATGTTGCAAGTTGAGTTTGGGGTTAATCATGATATGTGCTTTGATCTTATGATTTTATGCATAAGCTTACTCTATGCATGTTAGTAAAGTCATTACCTTGGCTTTATGCATAGAAAGATGTGATCTTTGGTTGGAAATGTTGCATGATGCAACTTTGAGACTCTCATAAACCTTGTATTAACATGCATATAATGTTATATGCATGTTACTAGTCCTTATCTCATGCTATCTATGGCCATGTTCCGCCTATTTGCCAAGTTTGATGTTATGCATGCATATGAACCTTATGCAAGTTGAAACCATGTTATGCATGCATATGAACACTATGCAAGTTAAAATGATGTTATGCATGCTTAGGAATATTTTGCAAGTTGATAACATGATATGCAAGTTTGTGATCACATCTTTGTCTCATATGCCACCATGTTTAACTTGTGGCTCCAACACCTTTATGTCATGATTTTGCCAAGTTCCCTCTTTCTATCCTTTATGCGCTATTGCGATATGTAAGCGAGGGGATTGCGTTTGGGGTTGGGTAAACTTAAAAGACATAAAAACGTAAGCTTGGGAATTTACCTATTAAGTTAGGTCTACCCATTGGGAATTTACCTATTAAGTTAGGTCTACCCAATTGCTTGAAAATTTGTAATGTGTTTTGGAAACATGATGGACATGACACTTAGAAAACATGAGGATGGCCAACTCGAGGTTGGGTTGAGCTTGTAGCATAAACCTACCCGGAACCGACCGGCTTAACTAGTGGCTACAAGCAATAGGACCCAATGTGAGTAGTTGGTCATGTTGCACGTGAAACCCGAGGTTAGACTAAGTTGTGGTGTAAACCTACCCGGACCCGCCCGCCATAACTAGTAACCACATCAAGGTCTAATGTGAGAGGTTGCGTGCATTAAATTAATTAATGCCACATGGTAGGGTTAAGTCATGGACCGCTTGAATACTTAACCAATTAAACACGATGGGTTGATAGGGTTAAGTCATGAACCTTGGGTACACTTAACCAACTTGGTACTTGGATGAGTTGGGTTAACCACGTTTAACCCATTAAGGAAACCCTAGTTACGTGGTCCTTTGCACCAGTAACCCTCTTAGTTGTATCATGATACCCTAGGGACTAGGCTAGGGTGGGGCACGATTACTGGGATGACATGTAAGCGACCAAGACGACGGCTGTGTAGGTGCGCCGGTGTAGGTTCAGGCGGGCCATGGTCGTGCACATGGTCCGGAGTTGAAAAAGCAGGCACGGGCACCAGTAGGTTTAAACTGTGCGTTCTTGGTTTGTGTCAGTGGTTGACACCCTAGGACTTGATACACCCTAGGGTGGACCTAGCACAGTTTAGCTACACTTCGTAGTTGGGCCGTATGACACCGACACTTGACGAGTTAGGCTTTAGGAGAGCCGATCGACTAGACCGTGCTAGTTGGACCTTGGTTTAGGTCATTCATGATGTTGGGCCAAACTTGGGCCTGGGGATCACTTCTTGTTTACACTTGACATGACTTGTGATACTAGTACACTTGGTGCAAACCTCAACCTTGTATATGCGGTGCCACACTTGATCTATCTTGTTGACTTTTTCCATGCCAGTTATCATCCTATGACTCATCCTGGTTACATATACAGTTAACTTTATTAGTTTTTGTACAATAGTAGGTAGGACTTACCAGTCTTTTGACTGACCCATTTTCTTTCGCCTCTTTTCTTTCGTTTCCCCCCCAGGTTTACAGGGCGGGAATACCAGTACTTAGCTTGGATCTTAGCTGCTTTTCCTGGATAGCTCATGTATGCTTTGGACTTGAGCTCGCTATGGTTTTCTACCTTGGGGATAGCTACTTTATGTTTTCCTTTCCAGTTTCCAGTTTCCAGTTTTATGTTTCTAGACTTTGTTTATGGAAAATAATGATCAAGTACTGTGTTGTAACTTAACTTATGGTTTTGATATGCTAGTTTTTATCCGCTGCTATATTTACTCTGTTTTTTTTTACTTATATGTTCTGTCTTGTGATATCTGCATGCATGTTTACCTTGTTTAAACGCCCCTCCAAAGTCAGTGCCCTTGCAAGAGTGGCACTGGCGGAGGTGGGGTGTTACAGATTCCCGCTATGAAATTTTGATTTTTCGGATTCGTTGGAAAGATATTATCAATTAGATCCTAATGTTTTTGGTTTCACTAAAATCCGGATTGTTTTGCACCCGGTACCTTCAATTGAAGTTTGAAATCGAATTATCACACTACCGTGCCATTTTCAATTTTATTTATAATTATATATAAATATTTATATTCTAACGACGACGTATGTAATATATACGTCGAATTCAATTCAAGACATTATTCATCGTTATTATTTAAAATAATTCATTTTAAATATTCAAAATTCGCTAAAATTGCCAAAATAAAAATTTTAAACTGGCTCAGATTTTCCGGGTTATTACAAGGAAGCTCATCACTCTCGGATGACTATCCATCTGGGTGGTGACAAGATGTATCAAGACACGAAGCGTGTTTTCTACTGGATGGGAATGAAGAAAGATGTAGTAGAATTCGTGACCCAATGTTTGACTTGTCAACAAGTCAATGCTGAACAAAAGAAACCCGGTGGATTACTTCTGCCCTTAGATATGCCACAATGGAAATGGGAGAGCATCTCGATGGATTTCATTGATGGACTACCCAGATCAAGGAAAGGCAACTCGAGCATATAGGTGATAATGGATAGGCTTACAAAGAGCACTCATTTCACAATATTTAAGAGAAAGAGGACAACAGCTTGCTAGCTTCAGTTTACCTAAAGGAGATCGTCCGACTACATGGGGTACCTTCAAGTACAATATGTGACTTTGACCCCATATTTACTAGTGAATTTTGGAGGAGCTTGAAAGAAGCTCTAGGCACATAGTTAAGACTTAGCATAAGTTATCACCCTCAGACTGATGGGAAAAATGAGAGGGTTAATAGAGTCCTTGAGGATCTACAAAGACTGTGTATACTACTAGACTTTGGAGGGACTTGGGAGGAGCATCTCCCATTGGTTCAGTTTGCATATAATAATGGTCATCAATCGACATAGGTATGGCTCCCTTTGAAGCATTAAACGGATGACCATGCAGATCACCGACTTGTTGGTGGGAGTCTACTGACAGACTTCTACTAGGGCCTAACATGATAAGAGAGATTTCGAAAATATAGACATCATTCAAAGAAGGATGAAAGTTGCCTAAGATTGACAAAAGTCTTATGCCGATAAAAGGAGCTCCGACTTAGAATTTGAAGTGGGAGATATGGTCTTCATCAAAGTTTCACCGCTAAGGAATGTAGTTCGCATTGGCTAAGTAGGGAAGTTGGTGCCAAGATTCTTAGGGTCGTTCCTTATAGTAGAGAGGATAGGTCAGATGGCCTATAGGATCAAGCTACCGGATAGACTGGCGCGCGTGCACGATGTACTATTCGTTTGACATTTGAGGAAATGTCTCCATGATACGGCAGAGCTGGTAGACATAAGCACACTTGAAGGCGTAGCAGTTGAGAAGGAAGCGTCAGTGAGAAGATTTTCTACTCATATCCTTGGATCAAAAATCAATAAGCTACGTAACATGGAGATCAGACTAGTGAAAGTTCAATGGGGAGAAGACCGCGAAGATGCGACATGGGAACCCAAACATAGGATTTGCGCTTCTTACCCTTTCCTTTTTGGGAGTACATTCTTGACTCCTTTTCTAAGCCTTTTACTTTGCCGATTTGTTTCTATCACTCATGTTTATCCTATCATTCGAAACTTTCGACCCTTAAGTAGAATCCAATGGTTGGAAACATGTATTTGAAACATGTTATGGTTGATGATTGCAAATGAATGCAAGTGTTTGCTAGTGGTTTCATATGGATGCATATACCCACATTAGGCACTAGATCGGCTCACTCACTTACATATCGCATATGGATATGTGTGCATTTGAATTTCTATGGATGTAAATAGATGGATCGTCATATGGATGTTGCATTTTGATGGATGGATGAGCACACATGTAGAACTTATATGTATTATTAGGATTATTTGCATACATATTGGATACATGGCACAAGTATATTGCATTAAGGAGGTCAACAGAATCAGTCGACCGCCTGATTTTCACATTAGTGTAAAAACATATACATACAACACTTTTTCATATGTTTATACGAAGCATTAGAAATACTTATGGACAATGGATGCATGTGGATGATGAATGAATAGATGGTTGTAGGTGGTTATTAAGGGTTATAACATTCTTCTTAACTTAGAGATTTCGGGGACGATATACTTCATGTAGGGGGAATGTAACACTCCAAAATTTTAATAATATATAACATACACTATTATAATAAATCAGGAATAACTTGATTAAATATTAAGAATTAAGTGAAACAGCAGTACCATTACGTTCGTCTCAGAATTATGGTTCAGATAAACTCCAAGTTTGTGTAAAACAGACAACCTATGAAAAAGTTATGAGCATTAGAAGTTTGTATACGTATAAGGAGCTTATATGTAAATATAATATTAAAATTAATTCCAAAACTTTCGAACAAAGCATGCGGGAAAAGTAAGCGGGAACTAGGCCCGTTATGGGGCAACCCACGCTCAATTAGGTCGAACCATAGTTCGACCCTAGGGTCGACCCAAGGATTAGGAGGGTCGACCCACCCTAGATCCGGGCAGGTTTTGAGTGACGACCCAGGATTGTTTTGCGGGCTGTATTCATTGCTGACTCAACACTAACTGTATGGACTAGATTAAAGCACTAATATCTGAAGGTGACGGATTATCCTAAATAGTTTATATAAAGTCATGCTACCTTATTTATTCTACACTTAAAAAAATCATTTCTTCCTCCTTCTTCCTTCAACTCTTTTCTAAGATAAATATGTGCATGGAACAATTGAGGTGTTGCCTAAACATATATTAGCAAGGACAATTCAGACTGCTCTACACTAATACAAGATTAAAGTGGAGATTTTCTTTAGTAGCATATTCATACTCTTCACCAAGTCCCACTGTGAGTTCTATGTGATTTTTAGATTTTAATTTAAAAAGGTTTTGGACAGTGAGTAAGATTGGATCTGATATAAACAGTGCTTAAAGTAATCCCTATATATGTTTATACATGTTTTTCTATTCAGATCTACAAGTTATATTATGTACTTAAATCACTCTTGTCCCTATTAAGCCTTTCATTTATTTAAAGTCTTTTCTATATGCCTTGATCAGTTTGAGATCTGTTTTCTCCCTTTTTCCGTTTTATTCTACGCGAAACCTAGGCTAATTAAGCCTAAGCTATTACGTTAATCGCGTATAAAGGACATATATTGAAATGATTAGATAATGACATATAAATGGAGAAATTAGGCATATTATGTACTGAAACCCTTGACTGTAAGAATTGTAATAATTACATGTTAATCTATTAGATTGAGATAAATACATGTTAATCTATTAGAATCAGGATAATTACATGTTATTCTTATAAAATTGGTTACTTACATGTTAGGAAGAACATGCTCCATGATAATCAATTAAAATGGACTTAATAGATATTAAGTATGACATGTACCAGATGTGAAAACTGAGTAAATTAATGTAAGTTTAACTACACATCTGGGCAAGTGCTTGTTAGGGAAAAGGGTTGTACACTAATAACATTTAGATAAATGTAATTTTACAACCGGGCTTACTATTAACCTTAAACCTACCAAGTTATACCTGTTAAATAATAAGCTAAAGAGGTCCCAAGTCTAGTTGTTTTATCAGGTTGTCGGGACTCCTAAATCCTAGGTACACGGGGTCACAAGCCTAAGGGTGGCTTGTGTCAAGTTGTATGGAACCCATATCAAACAGTATCCATGTTGGAGTCTCGGTAGGGACCCTGCACTTGGTAGGGGTCAGGGTACGCTTTACTGAACTTGATTATAAGAAGTTCAAGGTTTAGGGGGTATGCAAGGAGCGTTCTGGCAAAGTCATGAGCGTGCATGAGCCCGACTTCAGGAAACTAAGCTGTAAGTAACACCTACAGACATGACTATGTTCTGTAAGTTGCTGGATTAGAGACTGATACACCTACTGCCTGGGCTCACACAGAATATTCAGGTAATAGGGATCACATAAGTAGTAATTAGGTAACACCTAGTCTTGTTAATAATAGTAAAATTGGTGCAGTTAGTTTAATTCTTAGGATATGAATGAGAAGTTTTAATCTACCTTTGTCTTGTTTTGACATCTCATTTACCTCTTATGTATATACATGTTTTTCTGAACTTTCTCTTCCAGCATTATAAATCTATCTTGACACCTTTTCATATACATGTGCTAAAAATTACTGGACCTCACCAGACTTTATGTCTGATCCTTTTTGTTTTCTTTCTCTCCCTTTCTTTTTCTTCCCTCAAGTTCACAGAGCGGGAGTGGTCAATAGTTGAGGTCATGATTCTGCCTGGACTTGGATAGCTATCCTTTTTCAAGTATTTTCTTTAGTTTATTCACGATTATTGTAATGTCACTTGAGGGATATTGTTATGTTTTTTGTACTCTGATTATGAGATAGATTGCTTTTGATATTTGAGAAAACATGATGTTGTAACTTTGGGTTTGAAACATTGTTTTCTTGATTAATAAATTGTTTAAGTTTTTTTCACTACATTATTTATATCTGTCTTGTACATTTAGTTACTTTTTACCTATTTCTCGTTACGAAACTTAATGCATTCTCATTAGAGTGACATTAACGGATGTGGGGTGTCACATGTCACCTTCTCGGGTCATTGCACCTACATAAAGAAAACACAAAATTAGAATCAAACATCTTACATACACAAATGAGTGCGGTGTAATGCAGCACTTTTAAGTGTATGTGTCTTAAGTGTTCCCCTAATAGACTAGATGTTGGCCTACTTGAAGGGGTACTTCCCTAACGCTCAGCTAGTGGCTCTCGCCGGTCGTGCCGCTAAACCTGAAAGTAGTTGTCTCGATGATGACTATGTCTAGGACCTGGAACTGATGCTCAACCTCCATGAAGCAGTGGTCTTAGAGGTTATTACTGGAGAAGTTGGTTCGAGACCTTCTCCCAACCTTGTCTCCTCTGTCGGAGAAGGAACAGGAGTTGGAATCAACTCATCCCCTGTGGTGAACTCCTCCTCATCACCGCTGTCATGGCCACTAATTTCACCCTGAGCTCCAGCAACCTTCTCTTCGATTGGGGGCTTGGCAGGATGCACGATAGGAGGAAATTCCATTTGCAGACTTGAAGGTGCTACTCCTCCCTTATCTTCCTCCTTTTCTTTCTCTTCCTCATTGTCATCCTTACGACATGTCGAGAAACCTCCAGAAAGTAAGCCTGACACGTAGAGGAGATGGTTTGATAATAGAGTCTGGGCATCACGAAAAGCATTCGACACATTCCTCAATGCTAAGACTTGCTCAAAGAAAATGCCATCCCTCAAAAGCTGAAGGAAACCTACCACATAAATTTTCAAGTTATTTTAGAGCTTACAACCCGATTAACTTAAAAAATAACATAAGTCTTAAAAGACTTACGTCTTGTAATCCTTCTCCTCGTAAATCTTAGAGGGCATCAGACGAAGAACCAATCTTGCTCGAAGTAGCTAAGTTTGTTCCATTCCCCCAGGAAGACGCGATTGTTATCCTGTGTATCCAAGCAGACGAGGGAAGCCGAAATGCTTCTTCTCTTCACAGAGTAAAGGAATTGAATGTCCTCCCCATTCAGTTCTATGCCCAATAACTCGATGAATAGAATGTAAGTGCCGAGCAGAAAGGCATATGCATTCAGATGAAGCTGCATCAGCACTAGACAAAAGAAGTATAGAATATCTCGGATGTATGCACATGATGTGGGTACGTTCCCGACATAGCACATATGCATGTTCCAAGAAGTATTGCAGTATGGGGGTGCGTGCGCCCTATCATCCTTTACGGGGACCAGAATATAATCCCAATATATTCTGTACCTCGCACAAATCCACCTCAGCAAAGCTTCATCGATGTACGAAACAACCGAGTTCGGCAGATTCTCCAGATTATTGGCATTCTCCATCATGTCTGCTGCCACAAGAATGCCTTCTTGCCCGCTACCAATATCCTTTTCTCCTTGCAGTTCCACTCCCACTGGTACTGTCTCTCCCTAAATGGTTGGCTCACCAGCATGCGCACACGAATGTTGCAATTCTTCAGATTGCTCCTTCTGATCATACGTGTCATGTGAGCTCATTAGTAGGGAAAGGGTGGAAGCGTCAGAAGTCTCAAGCTCGCTGCATGCCGTGCTAGAATCTTTTATTGATTCAGGAGAACTCGACGATGGTTATGCGGTTTCAGGCCATGAAATCGTCAAGAGCCTCATTTCCATTGCAAACTACATTTTCATGATAATTGTATTTGTAACTACAAAATATCATGTGCCCCTTCTGTTGGTGTAAACTAACGTGGAATGTACAGTGTCGCGCATGCTGATGTAGTTACAGTAAAACACGTCAGGATGCGACGATGGTCTACAGTTTCATAAACTTAATCCATTATTGTCGCTAATCGAGATCGTGTAATTCATGTTGAGTCACGATTACGTCGCGATCAAGTTAAGAATCAAGCCAAGGGATTAGTAGTCCAGTCATATGTCCATTGTCTGAATTTATGCTCTAATCCTATGTGCATATCCCAATTATCAGTCCAAACAGGTTCATGTTTTCGGCATTGACGTATTATGCAATAATATGATCGTCTTAATTATCAACACAATTACATGACATCGTGAAATGACACGAATTCATGAAGTTGAGTTTCAAAGTAAAATTTTTCTTAAGTTTTGGGAATACAAAATTGTATTTCGTATCCATGCATGCTCCAAGAAGTTTCCATCCTAAAGTCTTCAACTCATAATCCAACAAGTGTCAGGATACGAAATCCAAATTGTATCCTCGAAGCACTTAATTTTCCCACTCCCTTCCGTATCCCCACCGATCCTACTTTCCCCAAAGTTTTCATATCCCCGAATTTCTTATTTAGAGATAAGAAAGTCCTTCTCTTGAGTCTATTTTTTCGCTTTGCCTATGGAGATATGAATTCCTTTTCGTATCCCATGACTTCACGAAAAAATCGCTATCCACAGGGGATACAAAATGGCATTTCGTATCCTGCCACTCATCCATCTCCCTTTCTTCTTCCTCCAACGTTTCGCATCCTACTTCTTCCAAAATTTCATACTCTACCACTGACTGCTTCAGATCCCTCTCAAGCTAACTTTGACGCCACCTACACTCCACCTGTGACCTTCGAATCACTCGCCCAAATCCAAAATATAACCTACAGTTAGAATATGTAAAGGAGACCCCCCTATGGATGTTCGAGAGTGGAATATATGAAATCACCAAGTCACAAAGTATGAAAATGGAATGAAAGAGGATTAGGACCCTAAAGTTGAATATTTATAGGGACAGGAGGGAGAATCCAGAAACATAGAAAAAAATTCTTTGTACTCCGGGATTGGTATCGATCGTGACAAAAAAAAGAGAAAAAGAGAGAAAGGGAGAATATGAGAACTTGTCACATCCAAGATCAGTGAAATTTCCAAAACTTAGGCTCATACGCATTTTCAAAATCTCGATAACCAACTCAATTCACCAACCAATCATGTAATCATGAACCTAAACATTCTACCGTACGCTCCAGGCGATCGAGTTTCCAATTCTATAACATTTTTGAAAATCCACTTGCGAGATCGCTCTCCTGAAGCATACCATTCTGTTTATGTTTTATTATGAAATCCGATCATATCGCACAAAACCACGTGCAAACATGTGAAGGAGTACGAGCAATGTGTCGACAATGACTTGTTTGTGTTTCGATGTAAGCGGGAAATGACAATTAACGTTTAATTTCCTGAATCAACGGGAATTAGACACTCACCTGAGAAGTCAGATACATTCCAGTCTGAGCGACAAAGTTCAAAGCAACTAGAATTCTCAATAATGCTAGAACCGTGTACTTATACCAACAAGCTTCGACAAAAGCATCATGACTACTCAAAGATAATGGATTCACAGGAATGCACTACTCAATGGGAAGGTCGTGATCAGTCACTCGACATGACTTGGAGATCTTTTTGACTTCTAGAAAGACTTATCCCAACTCAAAGCCTGTTATGTTAACACAAGAAATCCTTTGGAGGGCAAGTATTATCTAACATTTTGGCCCCGATATTAGAAGCAATCCAGGCCTACATGACTCTGTCCATCACATAGTTAAACGACCCAGAAGTGTATCCAAACATCTAAGTATCAAGCCCAGATGGATTCGTACAGTTATAGTCCTCATGGTTCATCGATGTTGCTCAAATTGGTCAAGTACTTTAGGATTGGTATTTTCCATCCATTACTTTTCGTATCCCGAAGCCTCTACACCAATTTCGTATCCCCACAACCAACTCCCATGATCAGTATAACCTCCCTCGGTGTTTCATATCTCGACCCCCCTTCATCAATTTCATATCCTAGATCTCCACTCCAAAATTTAAATCCCCTGTTCATGCCAACATTCGTATTCCAAAGCTCAACTCCACCTTCAATATTTGTATCCCTAATACTACACTCCAGGATTGGCACAAGAAACTTCGTATCGTAGGATATGAAAAGAAGAAAGATTCGAAGCAACCAAGGATGTCAGGATCAGTATAATGAACTTCATAAAATGGGATACGAATAAACTAAGCAGAAGGATTCAGAACTTCAATAAGAAGGCTAAGTATCCTGGGATATGTACCATTTTCGAGATCGGTACCAATCTCAGGATGCAAAAAATTGTAAGCATGTGCCCACTAGCCTCCTCTCCTACCTACTCCCATATGATCCCTCTTACTATAAATACCCATCACTCTACATGTGGTGGAGAACCAGAATGAAGTAAGTTGATGTGGAGGCGATTACTATATTT
Organism: Allium sativum; assembly: GCA_030737875.1. NCBI lineage: Eukaryota > Viridiplantae > Streptophyta > Magnoliopsida > Asparagales > Amaryllidaceae > Allium > Allium sativum. Next base: position 578,818,180 of record CM060909.1, on the reverse strand, counting down.
GAATGAGAACGATGATGGATGTCCTTGACCTTCGGTAATAATTAAAATGACTAAAAACGGTGCTATACAGCGACCAAGTGGGGTTAGCTACCCCCATCGGCAACACTTCTTCCTTTATTACTATAGTCCCTCGGTGACTGACTTGATTTGATGCGCATCCTTGATTTGGAAGTGTTGTTTTGAGGCAGTCAGTAGTTGCAGCAATGCGTTACCGTAAGTCCGGGCATGTAACCTGTAGATTCCTACCCTCGGTATTCCTCATGTGCCTTGTCATATTTTTCTTGATCACGCCCACAATGATTTTATTTTGCATTGTACCTATGGAGTGCTCCTTGATAGCCCACCATTTTGGTGGAGTTTAAGGTAATGTATAGACTACAATGCTTATAAACGGTGTAAGGTAATAATGGGGTTGGAGAATGGAATTTTGATGACAACAACCTTGTTTCAATTATTGATTATAAAATATATACTAACATCTTTTGTTTAGAATATATATATATATATATATATATATATATCCATATGCAGAATATATATGAGGGATATGAATATTGAAGACCGTACAGTATTAGAGATAAAAGGAATTCAAGATCTCAAAGGAATTCAAGACTCATGAGTATCAAGATATCAAGAGCTCAAGACTATCAAAGTAATATAGTCTAGTTTATATGTAAAACTTCGGTTATCACTTTCAAATTCTATTTTAAATTAGTTTCAAATTATTTTCAAACTCGTTGTCTAAATGATTTCAAAATTATTAAGTTTTTACTTATGATTTCAAATATATATATATATATATATATATGTTTGTAGTTCATATACATATGTTATATATATATATATATATATGTTTTATAGTTTTATATTACATAATTTTATAAATATGTTTATATTATATATTACTATATTTTTATAAGTTTCTAAACTTTGAAATTCATTTGAAACGTAATTTTTTGATTCAAGAGTTTCAAGAATATATATTGGTTTTAACAATTGAAAATGATTTAAAAAATAGTAAAAAAAAACATGTATTTGTCGACACGTAAATATTTGTATGTCGATATACAACTGTCACTTTTTTAAATTTCAAAGGAAGTGTCTTTTCATATTTTAAAACGCTTCAGAAACGTTGCAACCTTTCAAATACTATAAATAGGATTTAAATTCGAATTTTTTAATCACTTTTTCTTCTTCATCTTCATCCTATCTCTTACTAACAATATCATACTTTAAACTCTTGATTTCTACACTTAGCTCTACCGATTTCTACTCAAATTATATCAAACTTCTTCTTTTCTCAATCTCTATCAAATACTCTCTGATTGGAAGTGCTACTCAAAAGTTCTAGGGCTATTGTAGTCATTTGGGAATTGTTTAGGAAAGAGTGTGTTCCTTATAGCCTAGAAATCAAGGAAAGGGAGCGATGTTAACCTTGTAGCCGTGAAATCAAGGGTGGCGGAATCAGTTTTAACTTTTTAGCTGTGAAATCAAAGGTGTTGTAATTGGATTCTGATACTAATAAAACTCTGCGCAATCCAGCGTGGCGTTGGACTAGACGTAGGAGTAATCCAAACTAGTATAAAATTCGGTGTGTTCTTTCCTTTTCTTCATTTTATATTTACTTATATATGTGTCTGTGATTTTTTCTCTGTGTCTATGATCATTTTTGGTGTGATAATCATTGTATGATTCACATAGTAATTAAAGTTTGTTTAAGTTTTCCATAACCTCTTTAAAACACTATTTAACCATGTCTAGTGTTAGTTTTACCTTAAGATTAGCGATTCTCATCCTTAACAATTGGTATAAGAGCGCAGGTTTTCAAAATTTCATCATCTGAATTTTGGAAATATTAAATGGCAACCAACACTGGAATTGCTAGTAACAATAGTTCATTTGTAGAGGGTCAGTCCATTGATAGACCACAATTATTTAATGGTAGTAATTATTCTTATTAGGCATGTAGGATGAAAATATACTTGCAGTCCATAGGATTAGACACTTGAAATAGTGCACATACTACATATATTGAACCCACTACTAATTTTGCACAATGGAATAATGAACAGAAGGCTACTGCACAGAGTCATTCTAAGGCTATGAATATGTTATTCTGTTCATTAGATAGAAATGAATTTAATAGAGTGTTAGTTTGTAAATCTGCTTATGAAATATGGAGAACATTACAACTTACTTATGTAAGAACAAATAATGTTAAACAGACCAAGATATCTATGTTAACTAATCAATTTGTGTTATTTAAAATGACTCAAAATGAATCTGTCTCTGATATGTACTGTAGGTTTCAGAAAATCGTGCATTCATTAATGGATTTGGGAAAAACTTATTCTGAAGAGGAGCAAGTCAGAAAATTTTCTCAATTCATTAACTCCATAATGGGATCAGAAAACATAGGCAATGGAAGAAGAAAATAATGTTAGTGAAATGAAGATTAAGGAATTAATAGGAAATTTGATGTCGTTCAAAGTTTAGCTACAGAAAAGAAAGGAGAATAAGTCGACAGAAAAGAAATCTATAGCATTCAAAGCAAAAACTAACGATCCTGATACAAGTAGTGAGGATGATGAAGAAATTGCCTTAATGACAAGGGATTTCAGAAAATATCTGAGATATAAATGTAGAAATAATTTTTAGAGAAATAATCAAGGAAGTTCGGGATGAAATGATAACAGATGTTACAACTGCAACAGACCAGGTCATATAAAGAGAATGTGTCCATATCCAGATAAATCAAATCAGCAAACTGATAATAATAATTCGTCAAAGAAGAGGAAAAGAGCATATGCAGCAACTTTAGATGATTCAGATTCATCAAGCGATGAAGAACCAGAAAAAGGAAATTTGTATATGTGCTTTACAACAATTTAGAATTCAGAAAACATTGAAGAAATAGATCTGGATCTAAAAACCAGGTATGCCTTAACTAATTTTTGATTGAATTGGTCGAATGGATGTTTTTAATTGCTTGCCTTGTTTGAATTTAAAATTTAAAGTCTAAAAATTCAAGCTTGAAATTTAAAATTCAAAATTGAAATTCAAAATAATAATATATAATAATATAATAGAGATCAATTTTAAATGTTTGCTAAGATTAATATTACTTCAGGAAATAATAAACTAGAAAATTAGAAATTTTAAAATAAAACAAAGTCAAAAAAGCAAAATGTCTTTTGAAAACATACATATATGTCGACATACCAGAATCGACATATGTACCAGTAATTGAAATTCAAATTTTTAATTTCAAAAGTTTAAACTTTCAAACTTCCATCCATCTTTTCACCAACTCCCAAGATCTGAAAAGGTGTCCTTATTTTCAGAAAAGTTATGACCATTCACTCACTATTTATTCAATTCTATTCTCTCTACCTTTTATTCAAAATTCAAAACAACTATCTTCATTCTATTCTCTTCATATTTACATTCTAATGACTTCCTCAAGCACACCAAAACCATGAACTGACCAAAACTCTAAAAGGTCATATCTACAATGATCCGAAAGCTATTCAAGCCTATATTGACTATATTTTAGATGGAAAAGTCAATACAGGAATTTTCGCTATCTTTGAAGGCTTTCCTTCTTATGTTCTTCCCTCTATTTTTTAACTAAATGAAGTTTTAAGCTTGATAGATTCTCAAGGTACTGAAGAAGTATGTTAACTGTATCTAATCAAAATGTTTTATACAAATTTTAATCGTGGATTTTACGAAGGAAATAAAAATCAAGTTTGGAGTAGCGTAAAAGGCACTCAAATCATTTTGGCTTGTGAAATTTTGGGAACATATTTAAATTGTAAAGCACAGGCTCGAATTTTTTGGAATTTGAAATATTTGAATTGATTGTAAACATTCAACAAATTGTTTACAAATATCTTGTTATACTCTTGTTTCTTGAGTATTATCATATTGTTATTTAGAATAAGTTAAGCATAGATTTAGTGGAAGTATAATTTAGTTTAGTATAATAAAAGTAAGTTTGGTATAAGATACTATAAGCGTAACATAGTATAGTTAAGATTATTTCAATAATGACAAAGGGGCAAAAATTATAAAATATGATATAGTTAAGATAGGCATAGTTTAAGGGAGAGTCATAAGGAAGTCATGATGAAAGGGGAAGTAGTCAAGGAATCAGACCAACAGGTAATATCTGGTATGAATATTTTGTAAACCAAGGTTGTCATCATCAAAAAGGCGGAGATTGTTCGAGAACGGAATTTTGTTGACAATGAACATGTTTAAGCTATTGATTATAAAATATATACTAACCTCTTTTGTTCATAATATTTATATTTATATGTAGGATATAAATATTGAAGACAATACAGTATTAAAGATAAAATGAATTCAAGATCTCAAAGGAATTCAAGACTCATGATTATCAAGATATCAAAATTTCAAGAGCTCAAGATTATCAAAGTAATATAGTCTAGTTTATATGTAAAATTCCAGTTAGCGCTTTCAAATTCTGTTTTAAATTAAATTCAAAACCATTTTTAAATTCCTTTTCTAAATAATTTCAAAATTAATAAGTTTTGACGTATGATTTCATATATATATATGTTTAAGTTTTATATATATATATATATGTTTTATAGTTTTATATTATATAATTTTATAAATATATTTATATTATATATTCTATGTTTTTATAAGTTTCTACATTTTAAAAATTCATTTGAAACATTATTATTTGATTCAAGAATTTCTAGAATATATATATTGCTTTTAGCACATGAAAAATGATTTTAAAAATCAAAAACGTATGAATATGTCAACATGTGCATATTGGTATATCGACGTTTTTTAAATTCCAAAGGAAGTGTCTTTTCATACTTTGAAATGCTTCAAAAACGCTGCAACCTTTCAAACACTATAACTAGGGTTTAATTTCCAATTTTTTTATCACTCTTTCGTCTCCATCTTCATCCTATCTCTTACCACCATCATCATACTTTAAATTCTTTATTTCTACACTTATATTCTGCCGATTTATGCTCAAATTATGTCAAACTTCTTCTTTTCTCAATCTCTGTCAAATACTCTTTGATTGGAAGTGCTATTCAAGAGTCTAGGGCTACTGTAATCATTTGGGAATTTTTTGGGAAAGGGTGTTTTCGTTGTAGCCCGGAAATCAAGAAAAGGGAGCGGTGTTAACCTTGTAGCCTTGAAATCAAGGATGGTGGAATCGGTGTTAACCTTGTAGCCGTGAAATCAAGGGTGTGTAATTGGATCCTGATATTAATAAAACTCTACGCAATCCAACATTGTGTGGGATTGGACGTAGGAGTAATCCGAATAAGTATAAAATCTTGTGTGTTCTTTCCTTTTCTGCATTTTATATATACTTATATCTATGTCTGGGATTGTTTTTTTGTGTGTGTGATCATTTCTGATGTGATAATCATTGTGTGATTCATATAGTAACTCAAGATTATTTAAGTTTCTTTAAATCACTATTCATCCCCTTCTAGTGTTAGGTTTTCTTTAAGATCCATGATTCTCTTCCCTAATAAGTGGTAATCCCGCTTACGCTATTTTTATATCTTGCTTTATTGATAGACACCATTACAGTAGTGTATTGCATTATATAGTGTCTACTTTATCAGATGCTTAGTAAATGGAAATCTATGTAACATCTCTTAAGTTATTGCACTCATGAACACATTGGATATTGGATGTGAATTACCGCAAGCATCTCTGAAGCAATGAAACTCATATTTTTACCTTATTTTGATCTAACTGATATGAGAATTTTTTAGTTCTGATCCGAGTATTTTTGTGTTTTCATTGGTGCTCGGGTCAGCCTGAGCATTTTAGCGAAGGCCGCATTTTATTGAAGATGAACATGGAGCTTGACAGACGTGATTACTAGTATTATTCTACAACGTATATTGGTATGTTTTATGATAGTTAACTCTAATGTACTATTATAGTGTAAAATCAAATGTATTGTTGCAAAATCGACATGTGAGGATTATTGTCGATTTGAACGGTAAAAAATTTAGGTCCTTACACTCCTCGTTATACATACCCATCATTTTTCCCTGAGAAGAGGGTTAGATTTTTGCTCCTTTGACACTTTGGGAAGAAGATATTGCCTCTTTGATGCTTAAGCTTGCTCCATCACTCTAGAAAGAAGAAACTACCTCCTTTTGGCCACTTGGAATTTTTGTGCTATGTAAGCATTTCAAGAAGAAGAACTTTGTAACAACCTTGAATCCTGGAACCAATTTAAAATTTATTTTTAATTGATTTTAATGGAAATTAAATATTTTAACGATTTATTTTGATAATTAACGACTTAAAATTTATTTAAAATGAGGTTTGAACGTATAAATTTATATTAATTGTAAAACGAACTCGTAACGCCGTGATAGTTTGAAAATTTTCATTTTGAACTTTAAATGAATATGTAGAATTCAATATAAGTCGGATTTCTATAAAGCAAAAAATGTTGGGATATTTTGAATTATATCTTTCTAGTGGAAGTGAAAAATTGAGATTTCATGTTATAAATTGTATGTTATGTCTAAATTAAAATACCAAATAGCCGTTACGAAAGCATCTATACATTACAACAATTTATTATATATAATAAAAGGATTTTTATAGTAAGATGAACATCAATTGATTAAATGATTAAAATATTGAGATATAAAACCCGAGTATGTTTATTTTACAATTTTATGCCATTTCGTTAGAATATATACGATAATAATAATTAATTAATTATTAATTTGAATCGAATTTGATTTTTATATTATAATAATATTACATAGGCCTTAAAAATAGCCATTTTGCAAACAACCTCCGCTTTCAACGAAACTAATTTGTTGGATTCGGAACATCAAATTTTTGTTAGTTTTAAAATCTCAAGTCAATTGGAATTAGCATGTAAGCATAGTAAATTTAAATATGTGTTATATTTTTTTTATAATTCAATAAGCCAGTTATAAGGTCATTTTTCAAACGACCTCCAAATTCAACGAATTTAAGTTTTTTTAGAACTGTATTTGTAAAACATAGCTAGATTTCAAATTTCATAATTTTTGGAGTCAGTATGTGGCCGTGGTAAATTAAAACACACGTTCAAATTCAATATTTAATGTTATATTGATTTATATTTTAATTTTGATAAAAACTAATTACAATGATCGAATCAGCTTACGAAACATATTCCATTGTGTCCGGAATAGGGGCATTTGCTGCAAACGTCAATCATTGGGTTTCGTTTGGAGTTCAGAGCGTTAAACATGTAACAAATGAATTAAATAATATTATAATATATATATATATCCTAAAATTTTAAACTCTAGCACCCCTAATTGTCTGCCGCCATTCCCAAATCGATGGCCTAATTCGTTCCATTTTGATTCCTTAAACATTTCAAATCTGCAAACAATCATCTGAAACTTTCAATACGAGAATTGTAGAGAATCTCATATTCTTCAATTTGTTACGGTTGCGATCGCCTCTAGCGTGGTGGTTTACTCGAATTTCGCATTTGACGGCGCTGCGTTCAAAATCATTTTCAAGCTGATGGTGGAGCCGACCTCGCCGCGACGGTGGGTGATGGTGGAGGACGTTGCGGCGTTTCACGTGCGAGTGGGTGTTCATGCACCGGTCGAGCATAATGGCTGTGCGGTGGAACCCTAACTTGCGTGCATGGGTTATCGAGAAGAGGCTGAAGCCTGGAGTTGTAAACGGGTGAAGAAAGATTAGGAAAAAGGTTATGGGAAAATTTAAAACATTAATTAAAGTAATTATTTATTTAAATTATATAAATTTAAAACGTTGATAACTTTTGACTGCATTATCATAATCAAACGATTCAAGTTGTGTCGGAACCGTGACGACGAGCCCTACATTGTAGAACCGGCTAGAAAGATTTTGGAGCTAATTACATTTTTTAGTTAAATTAAACTCACTGTTTAATTTAATTAAAACAATCGTTTATTAAACGATTTCAAACCAATCAAAGTGAGAACTCACTCACTCAACTATTTTGTTATGTTATTAATCATATTTAAATATATTTTGATTGCATGTGTTGATTTTTACTTGTTTAATTATCACAAATTGTTATATGGTGCATGGTAGCTCACATCGCAAATTGTTTGCAAACCAGATGGATGAATAGTTGGTTGTTTGCATTATGTTTTGAATGTGATTTTGAAATAAATAACATGTTAAAACGATGTTAAAATATTTGTGGTAGTTGAAATTGGATTAAATATCCATTTATAATTTGAATGATAATTTTATTATCACTTGGTTAAGTACAATTGGTTGAATTGAAAAAACAATTTGGAATGAATAAAAAATTTATCAATTGATTATTTATTGGTTGAAAACCCTACATTGGTATTGGGATAATATTTGATTTACACTAGTCCCAAGTGTTTAGATTGGATGTTAATCGATTAATTGACAGATCGATATAAGCGTTAAATAATTATTTGAGGCTTATATGGATGTAAATGCACACTGGATGAAATTGGATGTTTGATAGTCAGTTACAACTATTGTTAGATGCATATAATGAATGAAATCCATATTAATTAATTTATATGGATATTGGTTGAGATTTTATTCCAATTTGGAGTTAATATAATACTTTAATAATAGAATATTCAATGAAAATTTAAGTTTGATTTAGACGTCCGATTTTGATGGACGCATAGATATCAAAATCGATAAATATTCGTAACTTTAGCGAACGGTTTTGAATTAATTTTCATGTACTTACTGTCTATCGAATATTTGGATATCGAAATAAATAGTAATTTTTAAAGTGAAGTTCGGTCAGGCTATTTGGAAGATGTTTTAGAACGAATTTGTTTTTGAAATATTTCTGTTTATTTTTATAACGGCTGTCAAGAAAATTTGAACTGTAAATAATGAGTTTTGAAAAATAATATTATTTTATAGTGAAATGTGCGATTTTGAAGGTAAATGACAGAAACTGGTTTTCAAAAATGATTATTTTTAACCCTCTTTTTGGCAAGAGCCTCAACGAGCCAGATCGAAGTCCAAACGCACAACTGGATATATGTTGCGCTTCAGAAAGCCCAGCAGATGCACGATCCGAAACAGTCACATATTGGCCCAAATCTAGCTTCACCCGTTAATAGCTCACTCCGGAAGAATCGCTCCCCTAGTCGATCGAGCATCTCGCTTCCATATAAGGTGCATTGACCAAAAAACTCGGGCCAGCGTGGAGGTCTTCAACAGAGCTATTCCACCATATATCCCGACTTTCAAGGCAATAAAAGTGGTCAAACCATATCCGGACAAAGCTCTACGTTTGATATACCTCACAGTGGATGCCACGTCAGCCGCAACTTCCAAGGATACTATTTATGAATAGTGGAATTTGTCTTCTAGCTGCTATTCCAACCAATAAATGGACTCCACGTGTCCGAGCTTTCCCGGAATGGCTGGACTACATCACAACAGCCCAAGCTACTATCTCCACCTATAAATACCTCAAAGCTTAAAGAGGAAAGGGGCTTTTTTCTTCTGACTCCTTTTCACTTCATTTCTGGAGTTCACTTCTCTTAATCTATCCCAAATGGAAGAGGAGTTAGTCGCCTTCTTTCTCTTCTTCAAATAGAAAAAAGCAATTGTTTTTGTAATCCAAAAAAAGAGAAATAATATATAATGTGCACGTAGGCATAGTCTTTGCCGAACCACTATAAAAATTCTATGTGTGCTCTCCGTTCTTTTTACCTTTTCTGCATTTTATAATCATTATTCATGTGTTTATCACACGATTGAGGTTGACTGTCACTAGTGACCAACTTTTGACGTCAACACTTTCGCGCGCCAGGTAGGGGAAGCGCACCGGTATTCTGTTAGAGCCTCTGCTCACTTTTTCTTATTACGAACAAGCGATAGAAAGATGCAACATCCTCTCGCCCCACAACTGTCAATGCTGGCGATAACAACGCCATGGAAGTAAGTATCGAAGCTTCCTCTCACGAAGATGTATCTCGACATGTTACTCGGGATGACATGGATAAGATGATGGTCGAATTCAGAGAACAAATGGCATCTCAGGGTAAACTCCTCGAATGACAGCAGCAGTAGATGGATCACCTTCTCGGTTGACTGGAGATAGGATTGAACGTTTCAACATCAAATCCTCAACTAGCCGGGACTGGGGCAACAGCTGACCTTCAGTTTGCATGAAATCAGGCCACTGATCAAGCTACACCTTTATTTTATCCTGGTTTGGTCCCATTTACCGATCGATCACAACCAGGAGTATCACTTCCAGCTACCAGTGCGACTGTAGCAGCAGAAGCTCAGGAGGCAGGCGATCAAGATCTAGATCGGTTGAATACTGTGCCTTCACTCTTGGGAATATATCGACCTATCGAATGATTCGAGCAGCCTCCGGGTCCATCAGAATCAATGCCATTCCCATTACAACCCCGAATCTTACCTCAGGCCAGTCTAACCACTCTTCCTCTTCAAAGAAGAGCTAGTGCGGCCTTCCCTTCAAACGAGGGAGGCCACCCTACTGTACTGGTCCTCACCGTGGCGGAAGGAAATGCTACCGTAGACCCTCCTAACTGTTGTATATAACAGTGTTGTATACATAATTATATGATTTTTGTTTGATGATAATAACCAAATAAATATTATTTTAATTTTTTGGTTACTGTACTTTTCTATTTTTAAATCACAGACAGGAATGTAATATTTATATTTAAATATAATACTACTATACACAAATTTAAATATTCACACAGTATTTTATTTAAATATAATATTTTATTTCAATATCAAACAGTACAGAATTACAACACCACTATTTGTACACTTCACTAAATTTTTTTCATTCATACACAGCTCTTCACTACAACCCTGTCAATATACATTCACATTGATTCATATACAGACACTCAACTCTTTTTACAGTCACATATATATACATTTACTTACACATGCTGTGTTCTTTCTTCTGTCTTCATTCTTCTCTCTTCATTCTTCTATTTTGTTTTTTGCCTTTTGTCTTCATTCTTTTGTCTTCACAGCATCTTCACTATCGGTCCAGTCATCTTCATACCTGTCATATATAGAAACACACACATAGTATCTAGAACAGAAATAATTTCATACTCTAGCAAATATTATTTTATTTTTTAAAATTTTATTTGCCTCAGTTTTCTAGTGTGTTTCTCATCATTTTTCATGACTTGATCTGATTTATCTATGTCTAGGCAGACAGTTTGTATATGTACAGGGACAGGAAATTTTCTGAATGGCTGCATATACACACGTGTATATATATACACATGTGCACTGCCACGCCAATTCAGTGTGCAACTAGGAGTAGCCACATGGACCTTCTCGACTCAGTGCACATGAAATCAAAGTCATCACATTTCAAAGTACAAAGCAAAAAAAAGTAGTCAATGCAACATGTTCAGCACAACATGTTCTGAATGGTCGAGACAATGACATACAACAACAAAAGGCATGGGACAGCAATGGTCACAACATCACAACAAGTTTAACATATATGAATGGATGCACATGGTGCACGTCTCAAGATCATCAATGAACGACATGGCAAATCATTCTTTTCACATGGCAGATCACTCAAGGAAGGTGCAGAATTTAGTTTAACATGATCAAAAGAACAATAGCAAGTGGCACAGCCAACATACACAAAGTCACCGCATGGTCGAGAAGAACACAACATGGCATTGAAAGTGTTCAATATTTTGTCCAGAAATTCAGAAAGCACAAAGGGAAGGTATGCATGTAAGCAAAGAGGAATTATGCAATTCAAATTTAAACAAAAATTGGTCAATCAAAATCATGGCAGTAAATACATCAGCCCATATTTGGAAATGTTCTGAATAAGCAATCAAGCAAAAATGTAATGCATAAACATGGCAATGAAGCATGAAGTTAAAAGTGGTCGAGGCAAGTTTTCAAAACAGTTCAGTCATGGTCGAGCCGCAGCTCAACTTCAATAACGCAAAATGTCGAGGCAGCATTAAGTGCAACAATCATTGGAGTAACAAACAAGTCTAAGCAGGATGGTGCAAGGATGTATACATGCAAACTTCAGCATGGTGACATTAAGAACAGGCAAATACATAGACAACTCAAGTGCAACAGCTAAAAAGCATGGGTGAAACAAGGCAAATTCAAAGGCTCACAAAGGAGCAAGTCAAACGCAAAAATCAAGACTGCATATAGCAAGTGGTCGAGCTTAAGAGATCAAAGTACTGCAGCTCACACATGCATAGATTTATATAGAACAAAGCCAAGAAATATAAACATGCAGCTAAACAAAGTGTTGCTTCATGCATATGTGAAATTGGTGAATGTACCACAAACACATGCACAATGATACAATGGTTAAGTGCATTATGAAACAGTCAAGCATTGAAGAGAGCCTAGAAATCAGTTTGATAGAAAATTTATTTCAGAAATCCATACTGAGCAAATGAAACCAAAATTCAGGAATCTATTTATGGATGCATTCATTTTGGCAAGAAGGAATCAGTGGAGCAGATTTTACAAGAAGGGCCAAAATTTAATATGTTTCTAGATTTATAAATAAACATACATGGTGTATGCTCAGAAAATCACAAAGAGAAAATCAAGGCAACAGTTTAAGTGAAAACAATTTCGGCATCTCATATATGGCAAGGTGTTTCAATACGTCCAAAAATCATTTTAAATATTTGGCAATTTGTTTTTAAATATTTTCAGAAAATCCAGGGTTTTATTTTGAGCAAGATTTTTGTTCTCGAAAATTTATCAATCAATGATATTTTTGCAAGAAGCAACAAAATCAATGCCAAGGAATTCATTTCATTCAAACCGCAAATCAAAGGAGGAAACTCGCAAATCATGGAAAAATCATTCAACTAAATCGGGCCAAGTCATTTACCAAGAAATCAAAGATTAGGGTTTCAAAATTACCCTATAAGTTTCACACCAATTCATCATCGGCAAGTAGATCAAAAGCAAAAATAAAAAATTTGAAGAGCAGAAATCAATTCAGAATTTACTCACATGTTTTTTGATCGATCGAGAGAGAGCCAGAGAACAATCCCAAACAGATCGAGCAAACTTACAAAGAATCGGGCATCAGAGAAGCTATTCCATCAATTCCAGAAAGCCATCGAAGTCGAAATCGATTTGGGGATTATAAAAACCCTAGTTTTCTTTGAAGCCACCACCATATTTTTTCAGAGGACAAAGGAGACAAGGGCTGAATCTATTAGAGAATGGCCGACCAAACTTTTGAAATGATAAAGAGGATGACCCCTTGAATTTTAAATCCTAGGGTTTTCTTAGTTGTTTTAGTTTTAAATTGTTTTTAAATTTATGTATCGTTTTCAATTCTTTTGTACAACTCTTAAACAGTTTCTAGAGATCTATAAAATCTAGGGATTCAGTCAAAGTGTTGACTGACAGTTGACAGAGTCTGTAAAATATGGGTTACTGGTTACAGGGTTGTAATCAGGGGAAATCTGATCGAGGGAATATCAGTCAGTCTATGGTTTTGTGCGTAGGGTTAGAATAGGAGCAGGGTTTGCGAGTGCACATAGTCTTGTATGAGGGATCTGTTCTATCACCTAGTAGAAATGTAACACCCCACCTCCGCCAGGGTCACTCACGAGAGAATGCACTAGCTTTGGAGGGGCGTTGTCTAGGTAAACATGCACAGAAATATTACAAGACAGAACATATAAGACAACGGAAGAAAAACCAAATTTCATTATCTCATAAAATTATAAGGTCTAAAGCCTTTTACATCAAAATGCCTTTAAAAGCCATTAAATTGAAAACCTGTCTCGCAATAGTTAAAGAAGCATAAAACCACAGTCATAAAAATATTCCCCAAGTAAAATGGTAAAGCAGCCATAGCCAAGAAAAATCCAAGCCATACATGATGACCTTGCAGCAGAAGAAGTCCGAGCTAAATAACAGTATTTCCTCCCTGAAAACCTATGGGGAAACGGAAGACCAAGAGGCGAAAGAAAATGGGTCAGTCATAAAGACTGGTAAGTCCTATCCACTTCCAGCATAAAAACAGGTAAAGGTAACATGACATGCATAAACTGAAAGTAAACATAAGGATGATGACAAGATAGACAAGCTAAACCAAGGTAACATGATTAACTGTTGTATCAAGATAAACTACGGTCACTATGAATCAAGTATAACATCCCAAGGTTCTATCGAGTATAACATCCCAAGGTTCTATCGAGTATAACACCCCAAGGTTCTATCGAGTATAACACCCCAAGGTTCTATCGAGTATAACACCCCAAGGTTCTATCGAGTATAACACCCCAAGGTTCTATCGAGTATATTTGCCCTGCACCTTCCGTACTAGTATCCCAACCCGTGTCATGTGTTAGCTACAAAATGTCCCTTGCTCAACGAAATGGTCCATGTTAACCTAATGTAGGTTTTCCCAACTCGTATGTTTCTTTCCATGTATATGTTTAGCCCTTTGCCGTAAATCCTATGGGCTTCCTCGTGTAGTTTTATACTACTTCAACGTAGTTCCATTATCCTTGAAATCGTTTGGACTGTCACCCTTGATCTAGCTGTATTTTCTTACCATGAATTCTCGAATGTTCGGCTAGGATTTATGCCACCTAGGACCACTAGGGATTATGCTACCTACTAAACGTTTCGTAACTCGGTTTGGGTTTAAGCCACCTAGGACCGCTAGGGATTACGCTACTCGTCAATCACGCCCCTTTTCCAACGTATGTATCGTTTTCCATGTCTAGATGCACATGTATCTCAATGTGCCATCCGAGTCCCGTGATAGGGCTAATCAAGAAATACAGGACTCGGTCGGGAGCTTTAGGTTATCTGGCGATGCAGATATCAAGGTCTATTTTTCCTACCGGTGGTTATGGTCCCACGTGACCTCTCCCTCAACTACTGAAAGGCAATCCAAGAAAATCATGCACGAGAACTATACTTCGGCCATCCATGCCCCCACTTTCCTATTGGCCAACCTCACCCATAACTAGATAGCAAGTATATGGTCTGTTGGGAGTTCTCTACCTTTCCGCATACATACACGATTGACTAAAGATGGTAGGTAGTCGACGACGTGCTATCACAGGGCTAAACTAAGTAATCGCCGACTCCACGCTAATCCACCCCAGTCTTTAGGTTGCTCGCACAGCAACCAAGGCATACCCTTGGTTCTTCTACCGCAGACCTTAACCTCTGTGAGCCCAGGAGGATCATCTGCAACCTCACAGAGGGATACCAAGAGTACCCTCACGTCCCCCGAAGCTACCGCTTCGTCACCCAGTTCACTGGAGCCTTTATCTAAGTCAGATAGACATTCGTTCCTTCTCGCGTGTTTGTTTAAACGATGACCTACCGTATCGGGTTACTCATCTATTTGTGAACTGGTCCAATTCCCTTGACTAAGAATTATTACTTAGTTATCCTTAACTAAGGTTTATCACTTAGTTTCCCTTCCCGTTATCCTTATTAACTACGATTTTCCACTTAGTCCCCTGAACTAGGGTTTTGTCTAATGGGTTAAGTGTTGTCATTCGAGTTCATGACTTACCCCGCCTACGAATCATGTCAAAATTGGCTAAGTATTCAAGCTCAGGTCTTATCCCTACAAACCATGTATCAAGTTGGTTAAGTGTATCAAGAAGTTCATAACTTAACCCTAGATTATCGTGTCAGATTGGTTAAGTATAGGTTAACTTAACCTCATCAAGCTACTGTGTCAGATTGGTTAAGTATAGGTTGTCTTAACCTCATCAAATCATCGAGTAAAATTGGTTAAGTGTAGGTTAACTTAACCCCATTAAATTATCGAGTCGGATTGGTTAAGTATAGGTTAACTTAACCCCATTAAATCTTCGAGTAAAATTGGTTAAGTGTAGGTTAACTTAACCCTATTAAATTATCGAGTCAGATTGGTTAAGTGTAGGTTAATTTAACCCCATCCACTAGTCGTATTTATAATGGTTAAGTATCATTCTTGTGGGTTTAATTAACCCTACCACGCATCGCGTTATCCCAGTCGGTTGTTATCAACCCATTTAGGTTAAACTAACACATCCGTTAATCGTGTTATATGGTTAAGTGTCTTTAAGTAATCAAGTCCGGTCTTACTTAACCTACCCATTCATGTCATATCGATTAAGTGCCATTAGTAAAACTAACTTAACCTTATCATGTGGCATTAAGTAAATTAATGCACCCCAACCTCTCACATTAGACTTTGTTGTGGTTACTGGTTACGCCAGGCTGGTCCGGGCAGCTTTACACCACAACCTAGTCTAACCTCGGGTTTTGAGTGCGATATGACCAACTACTCACATTGGGTCTTATTGTCTGTAGCTACTGGATTTGCCGGGCGGTTCCGGGCAGATTTATGCTACAAACTCAACCCAACCTCGAGTTGGCCACTTTCATGTCTTTCTACTTGTCATGTTCATGTCAAATTTAGGCTACGACAAAGTCCACATTTTCCACTTATGCCCATTGTCCCATTACTTAATTCATGTTAAGTTTCATAGCCCATCTCAAGTTTGCCTAAACTACCCAAGGCGCATTCCCAACGCAAGTGAAAGTGAGTCAACATAGTAGGAATAATATGACAACATATTGGCCTCAAATATGTATGATAGCATAAAGGGATTGGCCTCAAATATGTATGATAGCATAAAGGGATTGGCCTCAAACATGTATAATAGCATAAAGGGATTGGTCTCAAACATGTATGATAGCATAACACTAGGTTCATCATCATAGGCATGTAAATGGTCATGAGGGGTTTAGGTTCTTTTACATGCATAAGCCCCAAGTCAAGTTCATATGAATGTTCCACAAGTCAAATTGTTCTAAGGGTTCATGCCAACATTCCACAAGTCAAGATTCAATCTTTACATTATAAACTAGGTCAAACACAACATGAGTAGCATGATTTAATCACTAAGAAATAGCCCAAAGTCATAGGTTCAAGAGAGGGGCAAGAGACTAGCATACTTAGGTTTCATCTCATTTTATTCCATTTCAACATTAGAACTACTGTTTAGATCTAAAAGTAGCCAGAACTTACCAAGCGTGGCTAGAGATTTATGGGCAAGCATTTCTCATAGAACGGTGTTGAGATGATGCTCTACTTCCTCAATTTGATGTAGAAACTTGCTCCTTTGACTTGAATCTAGTTTGCATGCTTAGGCCTTTGGAGTTGAAGATGGAGGCCATGATCAAGAGAGATTTGGGCAGCACTTTGTTGCTAGGATGATTTTTAGTGATTTAGGTTAGGTCTTAAGGTGTTTTTATAGAAGTTAGGACTAGTTTAGGCCCTTAGATTAGCCCTAGTTTAGATCTGAACCGTCAAAATCGTCACAGTCCCCCAAGCCAGAGCCAAAAGACCATGCAGGTGCACCCAGGCCGACCTGGCTCGACCAGGGAAGTCGACACCCAGGTCAACACCCAGGTCGACTACCCAGTCGACCTGGTCCCTGGGGGGTCGACTCCCCAGTCGACCTGGGACTGGGCGGGAAATTTTCCCGCCCAGTCTATTTAGGGCTAAATTCGAAATTGAAAAATCTGTTTTCGTTTTCTGATTTTTCGTGAAACTTCTAGAGGCCATATCTCGGTCATACGGACTCCGATTTACGAAATTTCGGACTCGTTTCCAACCATAATCCCGAGACGAACGCAACGGCGTAACCCATTTCTCTTGATTCTTATTTAAAATTTAATTTTGCCCTGATTTCTTGTTTTAACATGTTATAAAAATTCGGGTTGTTACAAGAAACCTTAGAAATGCAGCAGTAGGCAGGCTTTTTGCCGAAGCTAGGTATATCTGTGTGTGGTTTATTTTTTGCATTTATGTTTCTGCTATATTCTGTGACCTGTTTATTATTTTAATATCCTATCAGATTTTCAATTCAGTTAAAAACTATGATAAACCCTATTCACCCCCTCTAGGGTTAATCTAGATCCGACAAGTGGTATCAGAGCAGGTATTCTGTTTAACTCTAGAGTAATGGTGATCCCTAGTTATCAGTCCATAAAGAGTCAGTCCAGTCATATTCCATCTATTTTCAATGGAACGGATTTTTTAAATTGGAAATTAAAAATGAAAATTTATTTAAAATCTGTTCATATTAAATATTGGAATATTATTATTAATGGAGTAGATTTGTCAAATAAAAAAAATATTGTTATCAGTACTTGTGCTATGGACATTATTTATTCTTGTCTCAGTATTGATCAATTTAAGCTTATCTCTCATTGTTTATCTGCATAGGAAATCTGGAAAACTCTAAATGCGTTGTATGGACAAAAAGTTGACAACTGCTTAAAACCCACAAAGATCAACTCAGATTCAAATTTATGCTTAACAGGTCTTACAGATGATAATTCAGATGGATCAACTAATGGAGACTCAACAGACAATGAAGTAGAAAATTTCTCTTATGAAGATCTGGTTTATTTTTGTGCTGATCTAACTAAGTCTATTGATAAACTCCAATCTAAACACAAATTTTTGAAATCTAAGAATTCTGAGTTGACCAGCAAAATTGTTGATTTGGAATCACAATTTGAATATTTTAAAAACTCTTCAAATTTGGATTGTAAAAATTGTTTGAAATTGGAAACCAAGCTTGTTCATCTTAATAAAAATATTCAAAATTTTGAAAATAAGATTCTGATCTTGAAAGAGGACAAGATTGAGTTATCAAGCTTGAACAATTTTCTACAAAAGGAATTTGAAAATTTTAAAACTGATATAAATTCCAAATTTGAAATTGTTGAAAAAGAAAATCTATTGAAATCCGATTTGATTCTCAAAGAGCTTGAAGCTGAAATTGAAAATTTCAAGAAATTTGAATCTGAAAGTCGAAAACATTTTGAATCTGAGATTGCTGAGCCCAAACCATAATCAAATTAGTTAAATCCAAAAATTTGGTTTTGAAACAGTATGATGCTATTCAGATTTAATAAAAGAGAACAGTGATCTTACATTCAAAATTCAACAACTAGAGTCAACTTTATTTAAGTTTTCTGATGGAGAAAAATCTTTAAACATGTTGTTGAAAAGCCAATTTTCTGCTGGAAATAAATGTGGACTCGGATTTGGGAATACAAATGTTTTTGGAAAACAAAATTCAAATGATTTGAAAAATCCGTCAAACTGCTTCGGAAAGAAATGCTTAGAAAATTTAAACATTGAAAATTTCAAAGGTCTTTTGAGTCAAAATTGTGATGAGAAATCATTTTATAATAAACCATTTAAACAATCTTAGATCCCAAAAAATAAAACGGGCTTCGTCAAGTTCAAACAGATTTGGGTTCCTAAGGTTACGAAAGTTAATTCAAATGGTTTGTTATATAAACAAGTCTGGGTACCAAAACATATGAATACAGCTGTGAGTGGTTTTACAAACTTTGTTAGACCACTCGATCCCCTGAATTGTTAGGTACCGAAGGAGGCTGAGGAACTGCTTTGCAAAAGAGAATTGAATTCGAGCTGCTCAATATTTCTATATCATCCACAGTTCCTCAGCCAAGCTTGTTGATTTAGAGATTCTGTTTTACAATGGATTCTGGTATGATCTCTAAACTCACATTTGTATATTCTCTCTGTTTTTATTTTCTGTGTTTATTCCTTCCTCTACCCCTTCTATTTTTCTTCATTTTTTTATCACTGCCGTATTTCTTTTGTTTCTTTATGGGCTTCATTAACTTCAAATTGTAGAATTTTTTTCCGGAAATTTGCTTTAGTTGAATAGAACTCTGATGGTTTAATTATTTCCAGATCTTGAATTTAATCTTGTAAATATCTACAATTATTTTGAAGTTTATTTTTTTTTGAATTCAGAACAGTGTTGATGCATTAATATCATATCTTGAGCACTATCATTTCGAATTCTAAAATTTTGAAGATCTGAATAATTAATGAAATTTTACACACTTATTCTGTTTTGAGTTTCTTTTAATTCATTTTGGAAACGCTTAAAATATTATACTCATTACAGTACACTGCTTCTTATCATTCGTGATAATTTCATTGATTTTCGGATTGGCTTGAATTACAGTGATACATCTAGAAATTCACCTTATATTCATGATCATTATTGTTGAAATTTATTTGTTTGAGATCATCTGAAATTCTTGATATTCTGAACATCACATGCCTCTAAATTTGAAATTATCAATCTCGTATGACTGATTCATTATATCTCAAAACTTGACATTGATTCAAGTGATTTCAAATAAATTATTTTTTAATTTTCTGGATCATGAATATCTCTTAAATTTGATGTAAATGATTAGAAATTACTCATGAGCTTGTCAGAAATTGTTTTTTGAAAAATTCCTTGAAAAATGTGGATCTTGAAATTTATTGGTATTTCATGGTTATTTGATTTGAATATCTGTTTGTTAAAAATCATTTGAAATTATTGATTTACTGAATCACACACATATCTTGAATGTGAAACTAATAATTTGGTGTGATCGATTCATTGAATCTAGAGTTTTTCATATTCCTCAAATGATTTCAAATAAACAGTATTTCTAATCTTGGATCATGAATGATCTTATGTGACCATCCTCTGACAAGTCTGATGTGATATTTTTCTGTGCTGCTCTGATACTATTTCAAATAATTTCTAGTTCTTATCTGCAGCTTTGAAAAATGTGCAAATTTGTTAATTCTGTCTGTTTGGGCTTTGTAATTAAAATTTGTTAATAGAGACACCAAGTGGTATCAGAAGCGCTGAATTTTTATGTATATATATATATATATATTTTCTTTTCCCTCTTGCTTTGTATAGCTCTTCATATTCCTCTTGTAATTGATTTTCAATTTTAAACTTATTTATTGATTATTTATTCAGAAATTGAAATCAATATCCGAAATTGAACTGTATTTATAATTCATCAAAAATTATTATCAGTTTTGGAAATTGTGATGAATTGTGACTGTAGTATATTTCACAACAAGAGGAGATTTTATTAATATTTTCATGATTATTGAACATTTATTATAATATCTTTGAATTAGCGATTATTTCAAAATCATCATCTTTATCTTCCATTATTCTACCATCCATCATGACTTTAAATTAATGTGGAGAGTTAATATTTTAAAAAAAATCATCTTGAATAAACAGTGAAAATATTTGAGATGGAATTGTGGCTATGTTATTATTCAGAATTAGTGATAATTGAAAATTTTCAATGATCCCAGTACAGTCGAGCATATTTCATAATATAATTAATTTAAAAATTTATTTCACAGCCCATTTCTGTAACAAACACATTTCTATCATTCATATTGGTTGTTTATACCGAGGAGTTTTTCTATTTGAAGCTGAAAATGATAAAATATATAATTAATATATAAGTGTGTCTCTAACCTCATTTAAAAATCCAAGCTCTGGTCATGCATGGTTATGAGACAACTTATAATTTAAGCTGCGACTGACCTCATTTAAAAATCCAAGCTTTGGTTATGCATGGTTAGTGTGCTCTTAAATAAAATAAAAAGAAATAGGAAATAATGTGCTATAAATTGAAATTAATCTGAAATTCTCCTCTGTGTATAAAAACTAGCCTATCAATCTATCTTTCTAATCTGTGAAATGTGTTGAAATCTTATGACGTATTATGATCTGTTGATTGATAGGTATTGGGATTTAAGATTATTCGATTTTGTCACTTAAATTGAATTATTAATTATAGTCCAAATCGTTCACTGTTTTTGTGCTTTATTTTTATAAAAAATCTTTTGAAAATAATTGGAAACGATTTGTTTTTAATAACTCTCCCCATTTTATATAAAGTTCATCGTAAATCCGTCATTCTCTATAATGTGACATATGCCACTAGTTCTTAGAATATTATGTTTTTTGTTTGACTGATTGAGATTTATGATGATCGTTCTTCCTTTTAAACTGAAATTATATTGTTTAGTCATTATTTATCTATATTTTGAATTCTGAATCCTTTTGATGATAACAAAAGGGGGAGAATGAGTTCAGATTTTGATTTATGAGTGAATATTTTATAAATATTTTTTATTTTGAAAATTCATTATTATTCATTTCATTTCACTCATGCACAGTTATAGGGGGAGTCACGCACAGTTATAGGGGGAGTCTTTATTGTAGGGGGAGCAATCAAATAGGTGGAGTTATGTTCTTTTATGTCAAACACATTTATTGTATTCAAAATTTTAATATTTGTTTGTCATCATCAAAAGGGGGATATTGTTGTATATAACAGTGTTGTATACACAATTATATGATTTTTGTTTGATGATAACAACCAAATAAATATTATTTTAATGTGTTTGTTATTGTACTGTTCTATTTTCAAATCACAGACAGGAATGCAATATTTATATTTAAGTAGAATATTACCGTACACAAATTTAAATATTCACACAGTATTTTATTTAAATATAATATTTTATTTCAATATCAAATAGTACAGAATTACTACTCCAATATTTGTATACTTCACTAAATTTTTTTCATTCATACACGGCTCTTCACTACAACCCTGTCAATATATATTCACATTGATTCATATACAAACACTCAACTCTTTTTATAGTCACATATAAATACATTTACTGACACATGCTGTCTTCTTTCTTCTGTCTTCATTATTCTATTTTGTTTTCTGCCTTTTGTCTTCATTCTTTTGTCTTCACAGCATCTTCACTGTCAGTCCAGTCATCTTCATACCTGTCATATACAGAAACACACACACAGTATCTAGAACAGAAATAATTTCATACTAGCAAATACTATTTTATTTTTTAAAATTTTATTTGCCTCAGTTTTCTGGTGTGTTTCTCATCGTTTTTCATGACTTGATCTAATTTAACTGTGTCTAGGCAGATAGTTTGTATATGTACAGGGACATGAAATTTTCTGAATGGCTGCATATACACACGTGTATATATATACATGTGTGCACTGCCATGCCAATTCAGTGTGCAACTGAGGAGTAGCCACGTGGACCTTCTCAACTCAGTGCACATGAAATCAAAGTCATCACATTTCAAAGTACAAAGAAAAAAAAGTAGTCGATGCAACATGTTGAGCACAACATGTTCTGAATGGTCAAGACAATGACATACAACAGCAAAAGGCATGGGACAGCAGTGGTCACAACATCACAACAAGTTTAACATATATGAATGGATGCACATGGTGCATGTTTCAAGATCATCAATGAACGACATGGCAAATCATTCTTTTCACATGGCAAATCACTCAAGGAAGGTGCAAAATTCAGTTAAGCGTGATCAAAAGAATAATAGCAAGTGGCACAGCCAACATACACAAAGTCACCGCATGGTCGAGAAGAACATAGCATGGCATTGAAAGTGTTCAATATTTTGTCCAGAAATTCAGAAAGTACAAAGAGAAGGTATGCATGCAAGCAAAGAGGAATTGTGCAATTCAAATTCAAACAAAAATTGGTCGAGCAAAATCATGGCAGTAAATACATCAGCCCATATTTGGAAATGTTCTGAATAAGCAATCAAGCAAAAATGTAATGCATAAACATGGCAATGAAGCATGAAGTTAAAAGTGGTCGAGGCAAGCTTTCTAAACGGTTCAGTCATGGTCGAGTCGCAGCTCAACTACAATAATGCAAAATGTCGAGGTAGCATTAAGTGCAGCAATCATTGGAGTAACAAACAAGTCTAAACAGGATGGTGCAAGGATGTATACATGCAAACTTCAGCATGGTGACATGAAGAACAGGCAAATACATAGACAACTCAAGTGCAGCAGCTAAAAAGCATGGGTGAAACAAGGCAAATTCATAAGCTCACAAAGGAGCAAGTCAAATGCAAAAATTAAGACTGCATATAGCAAGTGGACGAGCTTAAGAGATCAAAGTAATGTAGCTCACACATGCACAGATTTATATAGAACAAAGCCAAGAAATATAAATATGCAGCTAAACTAAGTGTTCCTTCATGTATATGTGAAATTGGTGAATGTACCACAAACACATGCACAATGATACAATGGTTAAGTGCATCATGAAACAGTCAAGCAGTGAAGAGAGCCAAGAAATCAGTTTGATAGAAAATTTATTTCAGAAATCCATATTGAGCAAATGAAACCAAAATTCAGGAATCTATTCATGGATGCATTCATTTTGGCAAGAAGGAATCAGTGGAGCAGATTTTACAAGAAGGGCCAAAATTTAATATGTTTCCAGATTTATAAATAAACATACATGGTGTATGCTCATAAAATCACAAAGAAAAAATCAAGGCAACAGTTTAAGTGAAAACAATTTCGGCATCTCATATATGGCAAGGTGTTTCAATATGTCCAGAAATCATTTTAAATATTTGGCAATTTGTTTTTAAATATTTTCAGAAAATCCAGGTTTTATTTTGAGCAAGATTTTTGTTCTCGAAAATTTATCAATCAATGATATTCTCGCAAGAAGCAACAAAATCAATGCCAAGGAATTCATTTCATTCAAACCGCAAATCAAAAGAGGAAACTCGCAAATCAGGGACAAATCATTCAACTAAATCGGGCCAAGTCATTTACCAAGAAATCAAAGATTAGGGTTTCAAAATTACCCTATAAGTTTCACACCAATTCATCATCGGCAAGTAGATCGAAAGAAAAAACAAAAATTCGAAGAGCAGAAATCAATTTAGAATTTACTCACATGTTTTTCGATCGATCGATCGAGAGCCAGAGAACAATCCTAAACAGATCGAGCAAACCTACAAAGAATCGAGCATCAGAGAAGCTATTCCATCAATTCCAGAAAGCCATCGAAGTTGAAATCGATTTGGAGATTATAAAAACCCAAGTTTTCTTTGAAGTCGCCGCCATATTTTTTCAGAGGACAAAGGAGACAAGGGCTGAATCTATTAGAGAGTGGCCGGCCTAACTTTTGAAATGATAAAAGGGGATGACCCCTTGAATTTTAAATCCTAGGGTTTTCTTAGTTGTTTTAGTTTTAAATTGTTTTTAAATTTCTGTATCGTTTTCAATTCTTTTGTACAACTCTTAAACAGTTTCTAGAGATCTATAAAATCTAGGGATTCAGTCAAAGTGTTGACTGACAGTTGACAGAGTCTGTAAAATCTGGGTTACTGGTTACAGGCTTGTAATCAGGGGAAATCTGATCGAGGGAATATCGGTCAGTCTACGGTTTTGAGCGTAGGGTTAGAATATGAACAGGGTTTGCGAGTGCACATGGTCTTGTATGTAGGATCTGTTCTATCACCTAGTAGAAACCTTAGAAATGCAGGAGAAGGCAGGATTTTTGCCAAAGCTGGGTACATCTGTGTGTGATTTATTTTTTGCATTTCTGTTTCTGCTATATTCTGTGACCTGTTTATTATTTTAATATCCTGTCAGATTTTGAATTCAGTTAAAAGCTGTGATAAACCCTATTCACCCCCTATAGGGTTAATCTAGATCCAACACTAACCTCGCTCCAAACGGGGGCAACCCCGAGCTCCGAACATCACATGCTATGCTGAATAAGCCTAGGCCCTCTGTTATGGGTACGACTCGACTCACTACTCATCAGGTTCCAGAAGGGCCATTCTCCTAAGAACCGCCTACTGTGGCTCACCTCCCCTCACACCTTCACTCAACTCTCGGAGGTCGAACCCAGTCAACGGTGGCCCTTCCGAGCATTCTTTTTCCAGACCCCCACACAGAAGCTTTCCATATTACAGAGTTAAATTCATGGCAACGACTCCTCGGAGATGGGAGCCAACTTGCAAGCATCATCCGACGTTTTACTCGGGGAAATTCCTCGCAGCAAGACATAGATAATGTCAACTGCAGCCCCTTCACCAGGGAAATCAGAAACTCCCGAAATCCTCCGGACTTCAAGTTCCCAGCTATCGAGCCATATAATGGTCATACTAACCCGACCATCCACCTCATGCGATACATGCGACATATGGAAGTGCTTGGCGCATCGACCAACGTCATGGCTAAGTGCTTCCCCCTCTTTCTCATGGACATAACTGGCATGTGGTTTCGATAGCTGACAACGGAGTCGATCGGCAGTTGGAACACTCTGGTCACCCGCTCCATCGAGCAGTTTCAAGTACATATCTCTCGACCGAAAAGTGTTATGTTCCTGTCTATCATTAAACAGCGATCCGGAGAGATGCTTAGATCCTTGCTTGAAAGATTCAACGTGGCCGTAGCATCTGTCGATCGACCTGAGGCATCAATAGTGCTCATGCCTGCCATCACAGGAGTTCAAAATCAATCAGAATTCTCATTCTCTTTAACCAGAGATCCACCCAAGGATATAGACGACTTTTACTCTACGGCCGAGCGATTCCTCTGACAAGAGGATGCCAGCCTTGAAATGGAGAGCCTCGAGGTTCTAGTAGCCAAACAACAAGGTCCATTCAACATCAATGGCTAGAATAAAGGAAGAGGAAAGGCCCTGGGAAAGAGCGAGTGCAATGTGCGGTCTCGAAATGAAAATAAGTACGACCAGTACTGTAACGACCCGCATTCTACGCATCATAGGATCGTAGAATATTTATTTCTGTCACATACGAAGTCGTATGGTCATGTAACTTTGGGAGACGACTATTGGGGTCATTTGCCATGTTCATGATTTTTCCCGATTTTTAAATGACCATTTTACCCCTAGTTGGCACTGTTTTGGTCATAACTTTTGACTATAAAGGAATTTTGACCTGAAACCACTTCCATTAGCTCCGGATGATGGTTTCTCTTTCCGTAGAGTGGTCACATTAGTCAAACGGACTCACCGTTTGGGAGATATGGCTGAAACAAGTTTCAGATGGTGAAAAACAGCTTAATTGGGCTTAACCGGGTGATTAGCAGCTAGGCCCAGAGGGGAATTTCGGGTTTAGAGGTATAGGAGGACTGGTTAGGGTTAGGTTATCACTTTCATTTCAGTTTTGAGCCGCCACAAACCTCCTTGAGACCTTAGTAATGGCTTCCATCCTCTAAAACCTCTCCAAAACACATTTTTAGTGAAGATTAAGCCTAAACTACATCAAAGCAAGGCCAAATAGCAACAAAGCAAGGTTGGAGCTGCTGCTATACATAGGAATTCGACCCAAACAGAGAGTATTTCAGATTTGGTGTTTCATTTGTGGCCAAGGTGAGTGATTTGCATAGTTTTTGCACTAATTACAGTGATTAAGGGTAATTAGTGAAGATTAGCGAATTTATACGTAAATAAATTCTGGAAAAATTCTTAAAATTCTAAAATAATGTTTTAAGGCTCTGTTAGAAATTTGGGTTAATTTCGATGTGTTTTGCTAATCGTATGCTTAAACATGATTATGAGGGGTTATAGGAAAATGTGAGGTTTTAGCCACTTTTGATCCATTTTGGTTCATTTGAATTGTTGTTAGGTGTTTGTGGTTGTTCTTACATGTTGCTATGACTCTATGGTATGTTTTATGATTGATTAGAATAGTTAGATTGGTCGAAAATGCCGTCGAATGGCGTAGAAAGCTCGCTGGAAAGTTGCAGAAGTGTGCAGGTTCCGAACCGGTTCAGATCGGAGAAAGGGGTCGGATCGGATTTGTGAACTGACCAAGGGAATTCGAACTGGATTGGAACTTGTCACTGGAGGAGGCTTGGCGAGAAGGAAGGCCGTTTACTTGGAGTTGGAGTGGACAAGGGGATCGGATCGGAAGAATAATTGGAGGCCAGATCGGATCGACTTGGAGACGCAGGGCTCGGATCGGAAGTAAGCATTTGGGAGAACTAGCAAGAGGGAAGGCCACGCGGATCAGATAGCAAGGAGGGATCGGATCGGAGTACGTGAAGAAATAAGGGAGCGGATCGGAGCGCTGGAAGGAAGGACACCCGACCCGACCCGGAGGAGGACACCGACCCGACCTGAAGTGGAATACCCGACCCGAACCGAATGGAAAGATGACAAGGAAGGAGGACCGAACCGACGAGGGTAATGACCACCGAACCGAACCGTATTCTAGGGCTGCTACTGCACGACAACTCTTCTGAAGACCCACTCCAATTCGATCAAAACCCGAGATGCAAAGGAAGTCCAAATGAGTGGCTAGAGCTTAAGATCCAGATGGGAATCAACAAGTTCGCTTCATGATTGGGCTTTGCTACGGGACGCGTGTTAAGGGGTTATCGATGTCTATAGTTTTGGACCACTATGGTAGGAGGTGCGAAGGCGGATTCAGGGCCATTATGGCATTGGTAGGACCAAGGGCTACGACCAATGTGGTGGGTCATTGAAATGTTTGGTCATGACTCCACGTGTTTAGCTTGGTCACGGCAGGGTTTCTACAAGTCGGGATTCGTCGTTACCTCAATTTGTCTAGTGTTCCAAAGTGGTAGATGTCGTATGCTTTACGCACTGAGTGAGAGATGTGAGGATGGTTGCTATGGATGGTTTGTTTGCTATCATTATGACATACACGCCCCACCCCCGTATTCTTTACACTATTCATTATGGCACCTTGGAGTATTGTACGTTATGTGGTACTAACTCTTTGGTTGCAGGTCCAGGTTCAAGTATGGTTTAGTATACCTGTTATCATTCTGTTTAGATGCTTATCGCTCACACCAGGATTTATGTCTGACCCAGAGTTTTATGTCTCTTCTTATTACTCTGGGTGCTCACACGAGCAGACTAGAGACAGGTTAGCTGGTGATGCACGGGTAGATGATCCGGAGACGAGCAGGAGGCTTCCACGTAATATATATAGTATTCTCCCTGTGTTGTTGAAGATCACTGCTTGGGCATTGGTGGTGCATCTTCTACTTTAGTTTTCTTTTGTTAGAGACAGTAAATTTGGAAAGTTGTAATAAGCTGTATTTGGATTTCCGCTGCTCTGATGTTGACATTGATTATTAGTTATCAGCTTATGCACTGTCCCGCCTGTTTTATGTCAAGTATGTTATTATTATATTTTATCCTATGCGCTGTGAGACATTCTACAGGTTCCTCGTTTAGTTCATTCCCTTCTTCCTTTTCCTTCTAACGACCCGTTCCGTGCTAACTGGACATGTGTACAGCGCACTTTTGGAGTAAATGTCGGTTGGTGCAGGGCGGGCCGTCACACTTGGTATCAGAGCTCTAGGTTGCGTAGTTAACCTAGGGAAGTTATCAGGGAGAGATATTATACGTATACGAGAGAGCGTATTTGTGATTACTTTGGTTTTTAAAAGCTATATATATACTATCTCTAGTATCAGGATGAAGTCGTACTGCACTAGCACCACTATGGAGTCGTTAATCATTTCCTTTTTCAGATTGACGATGAGCCGATATGTTAGAGATGCTGGTAGAGGAGCCAATAATGGGAATGCTGCTGACATGAGGACGATGTTTACTGACCTCATGAGAGAGATGCTTAGAGATGTGCAGAGGCCAGCTCCCAATGGTAGAAATGGTGGTGGTCCAATAGTGCAGGCGCCAAGAGTCGACTTCGCCAAGTTGAATAAGGATTATACTAGCCTTGGTGGAAAGCCGTTCCACGGAACAGAGTCGGCCACGGATGTTCAGGATTGGTTGGATAGTTGCGAACGTATCTTCGAGGATTTGGGTATCGAGGATGCGATGAAAAGAAAACTAGCATCCCGTCAGCTGCAAGGGCGGGCAATGAATTGGTGGAATGCTATAAAGGCAGCTACTCCCGAAGATCAGATTACTTGGGAGCAGTTTAAGGCTCGCTTTAGCGAGAAGTTCATTCCAGCTGCTCAGAAGTCAGTGCTGTTTAAGAAGTTCTTGGAGCTCAAGCAGAAGGGCAGAGCTGTCTCGGAGTATATTGCTGAATTCGACACTTTGTCGAAATATGGGTTATCTCTTATTGATACTGCCGAGAAGAAGAATGAGAAATTCATAACCGGTTTGGACAAGTACTTGGGGGAAAGACTTATTAACCACATCGATGAGTCGTTTGAGTCGATTGTAGGGAAAGCATTAAGATCAGAAAGTCTCTACCCTAAGTCGAAGACTGAGGTTGCATCTGCAGAAGATCCAAAACCACAAGCAAGTAGTGGAGGCAAGGGTGGTTCCCAGAATAAGAGAAAGCAGAACCAAGCTAAGGATGGCCAGAAGAAAAAGAATAAGCAAGATGTTGAGTGCTTCAGCTGTGGTAAGAAGGGCCATTATGCTAGTAATTGTCGGGCCAAGCCAGCGGATAGGAAGTGCTTCAACTGTGGCCAAATGGGACATCACAAGGACAAGTGTCCACAGCCCCCTAAGGAAAAGCAAATGGTGAAAGCCTACGCTCTTAATGCTATTCCTTCTTCGTCGAATGCCCCGACAGCGGCGGAGAAGGGAAAGAATGTCGTTATTCAAGGTATGCTTTCTGTTTATGATGTTCCTGTTAGAGTTTTGTTTGATACCGGAGCTTCCAGTTCTTTCATATCTAGTGACCTGGTAGATAGGTTGGGATTGGAGCCCGAGATTGTCGATAGACCTTTAGTAGTGACGAACCCGATTGGTGGTTCGACTAGCCTTAGCATGATTTGACGTAATGTGGTCTTATCGAGTCATGGATGCATGTTTGTTTGTGATTGCTTTGTTTTGGGCTTTACTGGGTTTGGCATTATTTTGGGAGTAGATTGGCTCTAAAGATACGGGGTGGTGGTAGACTGTGAGGGCTTGTTGGTGACAGCTAGAGCGGATGATGGGCGGAGGATAGTGTTTGGTGGTCTACCCAGTAAGGGGGTATTGGCTAGTTTTCTAAACTCCCTCGACATTCCGCATAGTGAGTTGTCAGGTTTGCCCGTGGTTGGCCAGTATCCGGAGGTTTTCGAAGAAGTGACCGGACTTCCACCACACCGAGAGATTGAGTTTCGTATTGATTTGGTAAAGGATGCCAGGCCTATAGTGAAGCCACTTCGTCGTATGGCACCAAGAGAGCAGCGAGAGCTCGAGGTGCAAGTCAGCGATCTTTTGAAGAAGGGATTTATCAGAAGGAGTGTTTCTGAATGGGGAGCACCGGTTGTGTTTGCTACCAAGGCGGATGGTTCCCTTCGTTTGTGTGTAGACTACCGCGAGTTGAATAAAGTGACGAGGAAGAACAAGTATCCTCTACCGCGGATAGATGATTTGTTCGATCAGTTGAGTGGCGCGAGAATATTTTCTCAGTTGGATCTCGCGACAGGTTTTCATCAGCTTAGAGTGGAAGCTGAGAGTATAGATAGAACGGCATTTCGGACGCCGTCTGGATTTTATGAGTGGTTGGTCATGCCATTCGGGCTGACCAATGCCCCAGCATATTTTGTGGATCTTATGAATAGGGTATTCAGAGATCAGTTGAATAAGTTTGTCCTTGTGTTCGTTGATGATATTTTGGTCTATTCGAGGACAGAGGAAGAACACAAGGAACATTTAAGAGTAGTGATGGAGGTGTTGAGAAAACACCAATTGAAAGCAAAGTTTTCTAAGTGTCACTTCTGGAAGAGGGAAGTGAGGTTCTTGGGCCATGTTGTATCAGAGAATGGTATTGCCGTGGACCCGGAAAAGGTGGCTACGGTACAGGATTGGCCTACGCCCAAGAATGCAACAGATGTAAGAAGTTTCTTGGGGTTAGCGGGATATTATCGTAAGTTTATCCATGGTTTCTCCAAGATAGCAGCACCATTGACCCAGTTGACCAAGAAGAATCAAGCTTTTGTCTGGGATGAAAGGTGCGAGAATGCATTCAAAAGTCTAAAGGACAAGTTGACAAGCGCACCAGTGTTAGTCATTCCTAAGGGGGATGAAGAGATGACGGTATACACGGATGCCTGTGGTACCGGACTGGGTGTTGTATTGATGCAAGGCGGTAGGGTTGTAGCTTACGCAAGTCGGCAATTGAAACCGCACGAGAGAAGATACCCTACCCATGATTTAGAATTGGCAGCAATCGTGTTCGCGTTAAAGATGTGGAGACACTATCTCTTGGGAGAAAGATTTGAGCTGTTTACAGATCACAAGTCGTTAAAGTATCTCTTCTCTCAGAAAGATCTGAATCTCCGTCAGCAGAGATGGTTAGAGTTCTTAGCTTCCTATGATTTTGACATCGCATACACACCAGGAAAGGGCAATGTGGTGGCTGATGCATTGAGTAGAAGACATGCCAGCTTAGGGGCTATGTTCCTTGAATGGAAGCAACTGGAGTTTATCGCGGGGTTTGATTTCAGACCAAAGTGCGAATTGGATCCAGAAATGTTAGCAAGTTTGACGATCAGACCCACTTTGATTGAGCGGATCGGCTCTAGTCAGAGGGACGATCCTAACCTACTGGAAATCATCTCCAAGTTAGAGATGGGTATCGATGAGGAGATGAACAAGTATGGGCTTGATCGAGATAGATGGCTTAGAAAGAATGGAAAGCTTGTTGTACCCAAGGTCAATGGATTGAGGGATGAAGTGCTTAGAGAATGTCATCACTCAAAGCTGACTATACACCCCGGTGGTAGTAAGATGTATCGAGATATGAAGCAGACCTACTACTGGGAAGGGATGAAAAGAGACGTTGGGAAGTTTATATCCAAGTGCATGAATTGCCAGCTAGTTAAAGCCGAGCAAAAGAAGCCTAGTGGGTTGTTACAGCCTTTAGAAATTCCCGAATGGAAATGGGAGCAAGTCTCGATGGATTTCGTTGATGGTTTGCCAAGGACTAGATCGGGACATGATAGCATTTGGGTAGTTGTGGACCGACTGACTAAAAGTGCAAGATTTATACCAGTCAAATCGACCAGAATGGCAGGTAAGTTAGCAGAATTGTATATGAAGTGGGTAGTGAGATTTCATGGAGTACCCAAAAGCATTGTGAGTGACCGAGACCCGTTGTTCACTAGTGGGTTTTGGAGGAGCTTACAAGAGGCTCTAGGGTCAGAGTTACATCTCGGTACCGCATATCATCCTCAGACCGACGGTCAGACGGAGAGGATGAATCGTATTTTGGAAGATCTCTTGAGAGCATGTATATTGGATTTTGATGGATCATGGGATGACCATTTGCATCTAGTAGAGTTTGCATATAATAATAGCTACCAATCCAGTATCGGTATGGCTCCATTTGAAGCTTTGTACGGAAGACCGTGTAACTCACCATCATGTTGGATAGAGATTGGCGAGAAGTTTATGCTTGGACCAGATGTGGTGAGGGAAACTTCAGATAAGATCAAAATCATTCAACAACGAATGAAGGCAGCCCAGGATAGGCAGAAAAGTTATGCTGATAAGAGAAGAAGAGACTTAAAATTCTCCGTTGGTGACTTGGTGTTTGTCAAGATCTCTCCGTTGAAGAGCGTAATACGATTTGGCAGGAGAGGCAAGTTGGCACCAAGATTCGTTGGCCCATTCCCTGTTCTTGAACTAGTCGGGAATTTGGCATATAGAATTGACTTACCAGAGAAAATGGCGGGAGTTCACAACGTATTTCATGTTTCCCAACTAAGGAAGTTCGTTCACGACTCAGATATGACTATTTCACCTGATCAGTTAGAGGACTTCGAAGTAGAACCCGAGGCGGTTGGGAACCGCAAGCCGGCCCGTATTGTCGAGCACGACATGAAGCAACTTCGAAGGAAGGCGGTGAAGCTAGTCAAGGTACAGTGGAGCGAGGACGAGAGTGATTGTACTTGGGAGACAGAGGAGGACATTAGGAAGACACACCCAGAACTCTTTGCCTGGTAAGATTTTGACTTCGATTTAGTTTTCCGCATGCTAGGATAGGCTTGTTTGCTTGTTTTGCATGTTTGATTGTTGTACGTGGCTGTTAGGCATGCGGGATCCTTTGTATGTTTCGGGGACGAAATTTCTTGGACGAAATTTCTTAAGGGGGGGAGAGTGTAACGACCCGCATTCTACGCATCATAGGATCGTAGAATATTTATTTCTGTCACATACGAAGTCGTATGGTCATGTAACTTTGGGAGACGACTACTGGGGTCATTTCCCATGTTCATGATTTTTCCCGATTTTTAAATGACCATTTTACCCCTAGTTGGCACTGTTTTGGCCATAACTTTTGACTGGAAAGGAATTTTGACCTGAAACCACTTCCATTAGCTCCGGATAATGGTTTCTCTTTCCGTAGAGTGGTCACATTAGTCAAACGGACTCACCGTTTGGGAGATATGGCTGAAACAAGTTTCAGATGGTGAAAAACAGCTTAATTGGGCTTAACCGGGTGATTAGCAGCTAGGCCCAGAGGGGAATTTCGGGTTTAGAGGTATAGGAGGACTGATTGGGGTTAGGTTATCACTTTCATTTCAGTTTTGAGCCGCCACAAACCTCCTTGAGACCTTAGTAATGGCTTCCATCCTCTAAAACTCTCCAAAACACATTTTTAGTGAAGATTAAGCCTAAACTACATCAAAGCAAGGCCAAATAGCAACAAAGCAAGGTTGGAGCTGCTGCTATACATAGGAATTTGACCCAAACAGTGAGTATTTCAGATTTGGTGTTTCATTTGTGGCCAAGGTGAGTGATTTGCATAGTTTTTGCACTAATTACAGTGATTAAGGGTAATTAGTGAAGATTAGCGAATTTATACGTAAATAAATTCTGGAAAAATTCTTAAAATTCTAAAATAATGTTTTAAGGCTCTGTTAGAAATTTGGGTTAATTTCGATGTGTTTTGCTAATCGTATGCTTAAACATGATTATGAGGGGTTATAGGAAAATGTGAGGTTTTAACCACTTTTGATCCATTTTGGTTCATTTGAATTGTTGTTAGGTGTTTGTGGTTGTTCTTACATGTTGCTATGACTCTATGGTATGTTTTATGATTGATTAGAATAGTTAGATTGGTCGAAAATGCCGTCGAATGGCGTAGAAAGCTCGCTGGAAAGTTGCAGAAGTGTGCAGGTTCCTAACCGGTTCGGATCGAAGAAAGGGGTCGGATCGGATTTGTGAACTGACCAAGGGAATTCGAGCTGGATTGTTACTTGTCACTGGAGGAGGCTTGGCGAGAAGGAAGGCCGTTTACTTGGAGTTGGAGTGGACAAGGGGATAGGATCGGAAGAATAATTGGAGGCCAGATCGGATCGACTTGGAGACGCAGGGCTCGGATCGGAAGTAAGCATTTGGGAGAACTAGCAAGAGGGAAGGCCACGCGGATCAGATGGCAAGGAGGGATCGGATTGGAGTACGTGAAGAAATAAGGGAGCGGATCGGAGCGCTGGAAGGAAGGACACCCGACCCGACCCGGAGGAGGACACCGACCCGACCTGAAGTGGAATACCCGACCCGAACCGAATGGAAAGATGACAAGGAAGGAGGACCGAACCGAACCGACGAGGGTAATGACCACCGAACCGAACCGTATTCTAGGGCTACTACTGCACGACAACTCTTCTGAAGACCCACTCCAATTCGATCAAAACCCGAGATGCAAAGGAAGTCCAAATGAGGAGCTAGAGCTCAAGATCCAGATGGGAATCAACGAGTTCGCTTCATGATTGGGCTTTGCTGCGGGACGCGTGTTAAGGGGTTATCGATGTCTATAGTTTTGGACCACTATGGTAGGAGGTGCGAAGGCGGATTCAGGGCCATTATGGCATTGGTAGGACCAAGGGCTACGACCAATGTGGTGGGTCATTGAAATGTTTGGTCATGACTCCACGTGTTTAGCTTGGTCACGGCAGGGTTTCTACAAGTCGGGATTCGTCGTTACCTCAATTTGTCTAGTGTTCCAAAGTGGTAGATGTCGTATGCTTTACGCACTGAGTAAGAGATGTGAGGATGGTTGCTATGGATGGTTTGTTTGCTATCATTATGACATACACGCCCCACCCCCGTATTCTTTACACTATTCATTATGGCACCTTGGAGTATTGTACGGTATGTGGTACTAACTCTTTGGTTGCAGGTTCAGGTATGGTTTAGTATACCTGTTATCATTCTGTTTAGATGCTTATCGCTCACACCAGGCTTTATGTCTGACCCAGAGTTTTATGTCTCTTCTTATTACTCTGGGTGCTCACACGAGCAGACTAGAGACAGGTTAGCTGGTGATGCACGGGTAGATGATCCGGAGACGAGCAGGAGGCTTCCACGTAATATATATAGTATTCTCCCTGTGTTGTTGAAGATCACTGCTTGGGCATTGGTGGTGCATCTTCTACTTTAGTTTTCTTTTGTTAGAGACAGTAAATTTGGAAAGTTGTAATAAGCTGTATTTGGATTTCCGCTGCTCTGATGTTGACATTGATTATTAGTTATCAGCTTATGCACTGTCCCGCCTGTTTTATGTCAAGTATGTTATTATTATATTTTATCCTATGCGCTGTGAGACATTCTACAGGTTCTTTGTTTAGTTCATTCCCTTCTTCCTTTTCCTTCTAACGACCCGTTCCGTGCTAACTGGACATGTGTACAGCGCACTTTTGGAGTAAATGTCGGTTGGTGCGGGGCGGGCCGTCACAAGTACACCGAGCTCAATTCCTCTTTGCTTGATATCTATCTCGACATACGAGGATCCTTACCCATTCCAAGACCACCTCGATGAGAGCCAACCCAGATGGAACTCGATTCCGGCAAGCACTGTATATTCCACAACGTAGCTGGACATAATACAAATGAATGCCGACGTCTGCGCAATCACATCGAAGGACGAGTCAGAAAAGGAGAGCTTCCTGAATATGTCAAAAATCACGCCCTGGCCATGCCACCGCGACCTTCTGCCCAAGCTCCTCAGATCGGTCGTCGAGCTCCTAGAAACGGAAAGGACCGTGAGACTAGCACTCGCGACATTATCATTAATTAGATTCTTCTCTTTTGATTTATTTATTTCAATAATAAGGATACCTTGATGTACACATGTATGGCGTTAGGATTAGGTCCTAGGCATGCTCTGGAATCAGTCGCTATCCTCGTAGAGTTTCTTTTCTTTGTAATAATTATTTAGCAGTTATAAATTATCTTTTGCAAACGTAGATCATGTTTGAAAACCTCCAAGCCGAGCATGGATAATGCTCGCCCCCTTTTTTATGTGGTCAGCGTGAAAGCCCACCACCTGTTTCTAAGACACCTACTCCTTTAACCGAGTGAGGTCATATTTTTCAAATATGAGTATAGATTATAATCTCTCTTTTCTTTTCTTTTTACACCACGAGCGATCATAGCTCGTTGGACAAAATAGCTTAGCATGAGTCGAGCATAAAAAACACTTTCCCTAAGCCGAACATGGTTAACGTTCGCCACTAAGCCAAGCATGGTTAATGCTCGCGATTAAGCCGAGCATGGTTAATGTTTGCCACTAAGCCGAGCATGGTTAATTCTCGCCGCTAAGTAGAGCATGGTTAATGCTCGCCACTAAACCGAACATGGTTAATGTTCGCCACTAAGCCGAGTATGGTTAGTGCTCGCCACCCTCCACAGCCAACTGAAATGAAATGCTCGACCCATCAACATTCTCCAAAACGAGAATGGCTTATTTTGTATTTGCAGGAACCAACTCTTATACAGGTAGTGATCATTATATCATCCTTAATACGGTTCCCGATAGTTATCGGTTTTCCAGCCTTAATACTATCAAGTATGGTCGTTGGTTTTCTGGCCTTAATACAACATCGGGACCATCAATTCTCTGGCCTTAATATGGTCCGGCGTGACCATAGTTGTTCGAACGTTTGTGCTTCGGTTCGGATTTCAGAACACACCTCCCCCTATGGATGAAGATGCATTCTGAAAGGCAAAGTGTTAACCCTCTTTTTAGCAAGAGCCTCTACAAGCCAGATCGAAGCCCAAACGCGCAACTGGATATATGTCGCGCTTCAGGAAGCCCAGCAGATGCACGATCCGAAGAAGTCACATATCGGCCCTAATCCTGCTTTATCCATTGATAGCACACTACGGAAGAATCGCTCTCCCAGTCGACCGAGCATCTCGCTTCCATATAAGGCGCGTCGACCAAATATCTCAGGCCAGCGTGGAGATCTTCAACAAAGCTATTCCACCATATATCCCGACTGTCAAGGAAATAAAAGTGGTCAAACCATATCCGGACAAAGCTCTACTTTTGATATACCTCACAGTGGATGCCACGTCAGCCGCAACTTCCGAGGATACTATTTATGAATAGTGGAATCAGTCTTCTAGCCGCTATTCTAACCAAGAAATGAACTCCACATGTCCGGGCTTTCCCGGAATGGCTGGACCACATCACAATAGCCCAAGCTGCTATCTCCACCTATAAATACCTCAAAGCTTAAAGAGGAAAGGGGATTTCTTTACTTCCTACTCCTTTACACTTCATTTCTGGAGTTCACTTCTCTAAATCTATCCCAAAAGGAAGAGGAGTTAGCTGCCTTCTTTCTCTTCTTCAAATAGAAAAATTCAATTGAATTTGTAATCCAAGAAAAGAGAAATAATACATAAAGTGGACGTAGGCACTGTAACACCCCACATCCGTTAGTGTCACTCACAAAGGGAATGCACTAAGTTCTGTGGAGCATTTAAGGTAAATGATGCAGATAAATTACAAGACAGACAAAATTAAAATAGCGGAAAATAATACTTTAGTTTATTGATAAAATAGTTTGTACAACAATTGCTTTCCAATACCAGAGTATCATCTGTCTTACAAAATAAAGATTCATAAAATAACATTTATATTCCCCAATGTAGCATAAGCCAGCCATAGCAGCAGAAAAGAGAGTCTAAAGCGATATATCCAAGAGTCTTTAACCTTGGAAAGAGTAACAGTCCATACTAAGCAGAGCTATTCCATCCCTGACTACCTGGGAGGGGGGGGGACGGAAGAAAAGAAGACGAAAGAAAAACAGAGTCAAACATAAAGCCTGAGTAAGTCTAGTGGATTTTAGCATGTGAACATGATAAAGTTCATGACAGGAGTAAACTGGAAACTGGGACAGTACCATAATAACAGACTTTATAAACCAAAGCAAGACAGTTTAAACCGAATATACTATCACACCCCATTCTATATCTCTGCACCACCTAATTAGTATCCCAACTAGTAATCTGTATAAAGATGATAACTTGATCCCAATCCCTGTAATTGTGGTTTCCTTTAGGTGTACATCTATTATTTACTACCTAGATATAATCTAGGGTTTTCTTATCGAGCGCTTCCTAGATTCAACTAGGGTTTATGCGACTTATAATACTTCTCAGATTTAGGATTTATGCCACCTAGGGATTATGCTACCTGTCGAACGATGCACCTAGTCTAGGACACACTACCTAGAGTGGTATATGTTCCTAGACTTTCCCCACATATGTGCCACGAATCGTTTATCGCTGTCTAGATGCACATGTCCTGAAATGTGCGACCCGAGTCCCGTGGCAGGGCTATTCTAGAAACACTGAACTCGGTTGGGAGCTTTTAGATATCTGCCGATGTAGATGCTAAGGTCTGTTTTTCCAGTGGCTATGGTCCCACCTGACCCCTCCCTCAACTAATGAAAGGCAATCCAAGAAAATCAAACATGAGAACTATACTCCTACCACCTATGCCCCACTTTCCTATTGGCCAACCTCACCCATAACTAGATAGCAAGTATATGGTCTGTTGGGAGTTCTCTGCCTTTCCGCATGCATACTACGATTGAATGAAGATGGTAGGTAGACGACGGGTCGCTATCACAGGGCCATTTGTCCCGCCGAATCACGCTGGTCCATCCTAGTCTTTAGGTTGCCTTATATTGCAACCAAGGCATACCCTTGGTTCTTCTAACGCAGACCTTAACCACTGTGAGCCCAGGCGGATCATCTTCATTCTCACAGAGGAATACCAAGAGTACCCTCATGTACCCTCGAAGCCTCGGGCTTTGTAACCCAATTCGTTGGGGCCTTCTTTAAGATCAGATGGACGTTCGCTCCTCCTCATGTTATACTAAGGATTACTACTTAGTTTTCCTAATTAAGGTTTACAACTTAGTTTCCTGAATCTTCGTTTTCTTAACTAAGGTTTACTACTTAGCCCCTTTCAACTAAGGTTTACTACTTAGTTCTCTTTCTCGTCAAGTTGGATTGATTAAGTGTCATTAATCGATAGAAGTTAACTTAACCCATTCATTTGTCATGTTAAACTGGTTAAGTGTTATCAGTAATTCACGTTGACTTAACCTTATCACAATCCAAGTTATATTGGTTAAGTATTTCTTATTACTTAACCCTACCCATTCACCTTGTATTGGTTAAGTGTCCCTTTTAACCTAACCTTGCCCATTTGTTTTAACTAACATGTTATAACAGTTAAGTGTTCCCTTAGTTAACTTAACTCTAACATCTGTTTAATTAACATGTTCTAATGGTTAAGTATTGTCCCTTCATGTTTCAACTTAACCCTGTTCAATTTATCACACTATGAAGGATAAGTGTTCTAAGTTTACTTAACCCCACCCTCTAGTCCAGCTAACATATTAAATTGGCTAAGTGTATTTACTTAACCTTGCTCACTTATCTAGCTAACGTGTTATAATGGTTAAGTATTCTAAATTTACTTAACCTCACCCACTTATCTAATTATCAGGTTATAACGGTTTAGTGTCCTGAATTTACTTATCCTCACCCTATATTCTAGTTAATATATTAAATTGGTTAGGTGTATTAACTTTACTTAACCTCACCTTCTAGTCAAGTTAACATGTTAAATTGGCTAAGTGTTTTCTTAGTTACTTAGCCCCTACAAGTCTTGTCTTGTTAACATGTTAAGTTGGTTAAGTTTTCAGAGTTACTTAACCCTACCAATACTAACTTAGCTTTAATTGTCTTATTAAAGCACCAACAACTCACATTAGACAGGTATTGTTGTGGCTGCCTGTATGCCGGTCGGTTCCGGACAGTCTTATGCCACAACTCAGTCTAACCTCGGGTCTTTATTGGGCCCCATGCCTTAACCTCTCACATTGGATAGGTATTGTTGTGATTACTAGACAGCCGGGCGGGTCCAGGCAGGTTTACATCACAACTCAATCCAACCTCGGGTTAAGCATATTCGTATTTTCTAATTTA
The DNA here is from genome assembly GCA_030737875.1 of Allium sativum. Classification (NCBI taxonomy): domain Eukaryota; kingdom Viridiplantae; phylum Streptophyta; class Magnoliopsida; order Asparagales; family Amaryllidaceae; genus Allium; species Allium sativum. The sequence continues at coordinate 578,777,170 of CM060909.1, read as the reverse complement.
CATTTTAATTATGTAAATTATTCAAATTCAAGTTACTGCCAAATTTGTTTCTAATCAATCTCATTAGTTTAGGTATATAATTAATAACATTTTATGCCATAAATCACTTATGTGATTTTTAACCAATTTATGTCAAGTTTCCTATAATTACCAATTTTACCCAACGTTACCCCATCTAAATATTAGGCTAACAATCTTAGCCTAATTTTCCATCCGCATGATTTTGACATATAATATTAGGCTAAAAACTTAGCCTAATTTAGCGTACACAAAATTGGCATAAAAATAATTCATTAACATAAACATGTCATAGGTGTAAACTTGGCATTCTCGACATAGTCAATATGAACATCATAGGTGTGAACTTGAAAAATGATCGACATGAATATCATAACATTGCATAACATGCCACAAACTTGCATATAAATACTGGGCCTAGTTAAATAGGTGTCACATGAATCATATAGTTTTAGCCTAACATAAAGGTATAACATAGTATAACCTAATAGGTGTCATATGAATCCACTACAACATGGTATAACATGTTAATGCATAGGTCTAGGCATAACCTCAAACATAAAACTGGCGTAAGACAAAACTATATGTATAACTTTGACAACCACTTAAGGGTGTGAACTTGCAACACATATGTATAAACATAGATCTAACAATAAACTTTCATATCAATCCTAAACGGATCTTGACATGGATCCGATTATAAGTTCTCACTTGCATAAGAACATGTGAATATAGATATATTCTAGTCATGTAGGCACAATTGGTTTAAAACATATATACATAGAGCCTACATGAAGCATATAAATATTTGTGTAAATCTAACTTGCAACCTATAACTTGCATAAGCATATATTTAGATCTAACTGTATACATACAATTCGCATAAGGTGTTGATTGTTTGATTCACAATACATAAAAGATTCAATCACCACAACATTCAAATTATCACAAATAACAAATATAAAACAACATCATCAACACTGATATAATTCCATATTACAATTTACATCAAATCATGTCTTAATCGCATTCCCATTTAAAGAGCCACTATACTTACAACGCAAGACAGTCTTGTTTTTCTGAGATCTGAGGTTCTGAAATTGAGATGCGTTACTTTTGGTAGACGTTGTTTTGAATCTTAGTTCTGAATTAGATTTGTTCTAGCTTTGTTTGTCTTTAAGCTTTAGGCGGCGACCATTCCAAGCTATCTTACAGCAGCGTGACGGCTCCAAGTTTAATTGTGTGAATAAGGTTAAGAGCTATGTTGTATATATAGAATTTTAGGATTAATTTAGGCCGTTTGATTAACCCTAGAAATGACCACAACCGTTCAGTCAAGATAGAATTATCCTATTGACTCAGCAATGAGTCAGAAATGACTCAGCATATTAATTGTTCATTTTTTTCATAAATGACACATTGGTTCTTTCCTCACATATCATAACCAAAAGGACATTTTTTAATTTTTAACAAAACATTAGCTAAATGAACATTTCTTAACTGAAATGTCAATTTAATCTGAATAAACATTTTAATCTAAATATACATTTCTTACCGAAATGTTATTCTAATGTTAACATAACAAAAGTGATATTCTAATGTTCTTCTTTTCTTTTTATTATTTATTGTCAATCAATTCAAACGTAAATACGTATTTAATAGATACATGTTCCCTTTACCGTTTACATTAATTACCCATATATAAATATATATATATATATATATATATATGAATAAATCTTTTCTTACTTTTAATTTGTCATAAATCCAATTGGGGACGGCCATTTAAAAAAACAATCCTTGACAACCAAAAATGCGCAACGTACGCTACATGATGCGTACACGTCATATATATATATATATATATATATATATATATATGCGTGTGTATATATATATATATATATTATATATATATATATATATTCATTTTTTTTCTTTTTATCTATCTTCCCAATTACCCATTTTCACACTAAACCACTTTTTGAACTGCGTGCACACTAGGCTATTTTAAGCCATTCCCCTAAAACAAAAATAGGGCGCTGACGGGGATCGAACTCTGTACCTCTTGTATGCAAGTCATGTGTTTCAACCAAAAAAGCTACTAAGTCTTTTTCTTACAAAAGTTAGAAAAATGCTAAACATTATTCTTTTCTCATTCCTCTTTTTTCATGTTTTGCTGCAATACTTAATTTAGGGATATCTTTTTCATACGGAGTCTGATTTACGCAAACTCGGACTCTATCTCAAGCAGAATTTCGAGACGAACACAATGGCGTAACCCGTTTCCTTTAATTCTTCTTCTAAAATTTAATTATACTTTAATTTGTGAAACTTAATGTTACAGAATTACGGGGTGTTACATTCTCCCCTTCTTAAAAGGATTTCGTCCCCGAAATTTTCAAGTTAGGAAGAATGTGTCCTACCATCCAATCACCCATCTACTCAACCATTCAATCACAGGCATTCATTGTCCTTGAAAAGATTTCTAAATGCTTTCATATTTATATGCATAGTGTGTGTATATGTCTTTATCTAATGCAAAATCAGGTGGTCTACTGATTCAGTCGACCTCCTTAATGCGAATTATGTCAGTGCCATGCGTCCAATCATGTATGCAATCCTAATGATACATATCATTTCTATATGAGTGCACAACCATTCACGCAAATGCAACGTCCATATGATAACACATTGAGTTCAATCTATAAACAAATACATATATGCGAATGCAATATGAAAGTGACTGAGTTGTTCTAGCGCCTATGGTGTGTATATGCATTCACGAGCAACCACTTGCAACCATCAATCATAACATGCTTCAAATACATGTTTCAAATACATGTTTACATCAATTGGCTTCTACCTAAGGATCGATGATACGTCCTAGAGGATATACCTTAAAAGCTAGAAAGTATGCATAAAATTCCTAGAAAAAAAGATCAGGGATATACCCTTAAGAAAAAGGGTATAATGCTCGTGTCTAGTCTCCAGTCTTATATGTCGCACCTTCTTGAGCTTCACTATACGGTACCTTATCTAATTTAACTTCATGATTGCGACGCTTCTTCACCTCCATTTCCAAGATAAACAGATGTTAACCTTGATACTAGTGTATATACTAAGATGATTAGAGATCTCTCCTCTACTTATCTTATCCATCATGTTACAAATCTGAGGGTCTAAAGCTAAAGGTTGCTATGTACTTTTTACCTCTCTTAAGGTCAGTCTTTCTTCCTACCTAGGGCACCTGCCACAATTATTCATCTCCCACCTTTACCATCCTTGTGTAACATGTTTACAGTTCTCTCTAAAGCTACCTCTATCGCACAAAGAACCCTACAAAGCTTGGAAGAAAATTAGCCGCAGGTGAAACTACCGCGACTATAGATGGAAGTCGGGCACTGCTTCGCCCTTCGATAGGTATCGTAGTCTTATCAAGCTTACGGAACCATGCTGCGATGAGGTTACCTCCCAGAAAGCCAGGAGCCCCGAAGACTCAAGAAAGAAGGGGACAAGAATTCAAACAGAGAATCAGAAGATAGTGCGTATGGCTTTGGGAAATATGCCTTTAAACTAAATCTTTTCTTTTGAAAATGCTTCTTTTTTTAAACCGTTTTGAAAATAATTTTTCAAATCTTTTATCTGATCCGGTAACCTTCAGCTCTGTTACCACATGTAACACCCCACATCCATTAGTGTCACTCACAAAGTGAATGCACTAAGTTCTGTGGAGCATTTAAGGTAAAAGATGCAGATAAATGACAAGACAGACAAAATTAAAACAGCGGAAAATAAAACTTTACTTTATTGATAAAATAGTTTGTACAACAATTGCTTTCCAATACCAAAGTATCATCAGTCTTACAAAATAAAGAAGCATAAAATAACATTTATATTCCCCAATGTAGCATAAGCCAGTCATAGCAGCAGAAAAGAGAGTCTGAAGCGATATATCCAAGAGTCTTTAAGCTTGGAAAGAGTAACAGCCATACTAAGCAGAGCTATTCCCTCCCTGACTACCTGGAGGGGGGGACGGAAGAAAAGAAGAGAAAGAAAAATAGAGTCAAACATAAAGCCTAAGTAAGTCTAGTGGCTTTTAGCATGTGAACATGATAAAGTTCATGACAGGAGTAAACTGGAAAATGGGACAGTACCAGAATAACAGACTAATATAAATCAAAGCAAGACAGTTTAAACCGAATATACTATCACACCTCATTCTATATCTCTGCACCACCTAACTTGTATCCCAACTAGTAATCTGTATAAAGATGATAACTTGATCCCAATCCCTGTAATTGTGGTTGCCTTTAGGTGTACATCTATAATTTATTATCTACATCTAATCTAGGGTTTTCTTATCGCGTTTCCTAGATTCAACTAGGGTTTATGCGACTTATCTATTACTTCTCGGATTCAGGATTTATGCCACCTAGGTCCAACTAGGGATTATGCTACCTGTCAAATGATGCCCCTCGTCTATGACACACTACCTAGAGTGGTATATGTTCCTAGACTTTCCCCACGTATGTGTCGCGAATCGTTTATCGCTATCTAGATGCACATGTCCTGAAATGTGCGACCCGAGTCCCATGGCAGGGCTATTCTAGAAACACGGAACTCGGTCGGGAGCTTTCAGATATCTACTGATGCAGATGCTAAGGTCTATTTTTCCAGTGGCTATGGTCCCACCTGACCCTCCCTCAACTAATGAAAGGCAATCCAAGAAAATCAAGCACGAGAACTATACTCCTGCCACCTATGCCCCACTTTCCTATTGGCCAGCCTCACCCATAACTAGATAGCAAGTATATGGTCTGTTGGGAGTTCTCTGCCTTTCCGCATGCATACTATGATTGACTGAAGATGGTAGGTAGACGACGGGTCGCTATCACAGGGCCATTTGTCCCGCTGAATCACGCTGGTCCATCCTAGTCTTTAGGTTGCCTTATATTACAGCCGGGGCATACCTTTGGTTCTTCTAACGCAGACCTTAACCTCTGTGAGCCCAGGCGGATCATCTGCATTCTCACGGAGGGATACCAAGAGTACCCTCACGTCCCCTCGAAGCCTTGGGCTTCGTAACCCAATGCGTTGCAGCCTTCTTTAAGATCAGATGGACGTTCGCTCCTCTTCGTGTTATACTAAGGATTACTACTTAGTTTTCCTAACTAAGGTTTACCACTTAGTTTCTTGAATCGTCGTTTTCTTAACTAAGGTTTACTACTTAGCCCCTTTCAACTAAGGTTTACTACTTAGTTCTCTTTCTCGTCAAGTTGGATTGGTTAAGTGTCATTAATCGATACAAGTTAACTTAACCCATTCATTTGTTATGTTAAACTGGTTAAGTGTTATCAGTAATTCACGTTAACTTAACCTTATCACAAACCAAGTTATATTGGTTAAGTATTTCTTATTACTTAACACTACCCATTCACCTTGTATTGGTTAAGTGTCCCTTTTAAACTAACCTTGCCCATTTGTTTTAACTAACATGTTATAACGGTTAAGTGTTCCCTTAGTTAACTTAACCCTAACATCTGTTTAATTAACATGTTCTAGTGGTTAAGTATTGTCCCTTCATGTTTCAACTTAACCCTGTTCAATTTATCACACTATGATGGTTAAGTGTTCTAAGTTTACTTAACCCCACCCTCTAGTCCAGCCAACATATTAAATTGGCTAAGTGTATTTACTTAACCTTGCCCACTTATCTAGCTAACGTGTTATAATGGGTAAGTATTCTAAATTTACTTAACCTCACCCACTTATCTAATTATCAGGTTATAACGGTTAAGTGTCCTGAATTTACTTAACCTCACCCTCTAGTCTAGATAATATGTTAAATTGGTTAAGTGTATTAACTTTACTTAACCTCACCTTCTAGTCTAGTTAACATGTTAAATTGGCTGTGTTTTCTTAGTTACTTAGCCCATACAAGTCTTGACTTGTTAACATGTTAAGTTGGTTAAGTGTTCAGATTAACTTAACCCTACCAATCCTAACTTAGCCTTAATTGTCTTATTAAAGCACCAACCACTCACATTAGACAGGTATTGTTGTGGCTGCATGTATGTCGGTCGGTTCCGGGCAGTCTTACGCCACAACTCAGTCTAACCTCGCGTCTTTATTGGGCCCACTGCCTTAACCTCTCACATTAGATATGTATTGTTGTGATTACTGCACAGCCGGGCGGGTCCGGGCAGGTTTACATCACAACTCAATCCAACCTCGGGTTAAGCATATTCGTATTTTCTAATTTACATTTTAATTATGTAAATTATTCAAATTCAAGTTACTGCCAAATTTGTTTCCAATCAATCTCATTAGTTTAGGTATATAATTAATACCATTTTATGCCATAAATCACTTGTGTGACTTTTAACCAATTTATGTCAAGTTTCCTATAATTACCAATTTTACCCAACGTTACCCCGTCTAAATATTAGGCTAACAATCTTAGCCTAATTTCCCGTTCGCATGATTTTGACATATAATATTAGGCTAAAAACTTAGCCTAATTTAGCATACACAAAATTGGCATAAAAATAATTCATTAACATAAACATGTCATAGGTGTAAACTTGGCATTCTCGACATAGTCAATATGAACTTCATAGGTGTGAACTTGCAAAATAATCGACATGAATATCATAACATTGCATAACATGCCACAAAATTGCATATAAATATTGGACCTAGTTAAATAGGTGTCACATGAATCATATAGTTTTACACTAACATAAAGTTATAACATAGTATAACCTAATAGGTGTTAGTATAACCTAATAGGTGTCATATGAATCCACTACAACATGGTATAACATGTTAATGCATAGGTCTAGGCATAACCTCAAACATAAAACTGGCGTAAGACAAAACTATATGTATAACTTTGACAACCACTTAAGGGTGTGAACTTGCAACACATATGTATAAACATAGATCTAACAATAAAATTTAGTATCAATCCTAAACGGATCTTGACATGGATCCGATTATAAGTTCTCACTTGCATAAGAACATGTGAATATAGATCTATTCTAGTCATGTAGGCACAATTGGTTTAAAACATATATACATAGAGCCTACATGAATCATATAAATATTTGTGTAAATCTAACTTGCAACCTATAACTTGCATAAGCATATATTTAGATCTAACTGTATACATACAATTCGCATAAGGTGTTGATTGTTTGATTCACAATACATAAAAGATTCAATCACCACAACATTCAAATTATCACAAATAACAAATATAAAACAACATCATCAACACTGATATAATTTCATATTACAATTTACATCAAATCATGTCTTAATCGCATTCCCATTTATAGAGCCACTATACTTACAACACAAGACGGTCTTGTTTTTCTGAGATCTGAGGTTCTGAAATTGAGATGCGTTACTTTGGGTAGACGTTGTTTTGATTCTTAGTTTTGAATTAGATTTGTTCTAGCTTTGTTTGTCTTTAAGCTTTAGGCGGCGGCCATTCCAAGCTATCTTACAGCAGCGTGACGGCTCCAAGTTTAATTGTGTGAATTAGGTTAAGAGCTAGGTTGTATATATAGAATTTTAGGGTTAATTTAGGCCATTTGATTAACCCTAGAAATGACCACAACCTTTCAGTCAAGATAGAATTATCCTATTGACTCAGCAATGAGTCAGAAATGACTCAGCATTGACTCAGCATATTAAATGTTCATTTTTTTCATAAATGACACATTGGTTCTTTCCTAACATATCATAACCAAAAGGACATTTTTTTATTTTTAACAAAACATTAGCTAAATGAACATTACTTAACTGAAATGTCAATTTAATATGAATAAACATTTTAATCTAAATATACATTTCTTAATGAAATGTTATTCAAATGTTAACATAACAAAAGTGATATTCTAATGTTCATCTTTTCTTTTTATTATTTATTGTCAATCAATTCAAACGTAAATACGTATTTAATAGATACATTTCCCCTTTACCGTTTACATTAATTACCCATATATAAATATTTATATATATATGAATAAATCTTTTCTTACTTTTAATTTGTCATAAATCCAATTGGGGAAGGCCATTTAATAAAACAATCCTTGACAACCAAAAATGCGCAACGTACGCTACATGATGCGTACACGTCATATATATATATATATATATATATATATATATATATATATATATATGTGTGTGTGTGTGTGTATATATATATATTATATACATATATTCATTTTTTTTCTTTTTATCTATCTTCCCAATTACCCATTTTCACACCAAACCACTTTTTGAACTGCGTTCACACTAGGCTATTTTAAGTCATTCCCCTAAAACAAAAATAGGGCGTTGGCGGGGATCGAACTCTGTACCTCTTGTATGCAAGTCATGTGTTTCAACCAAATAAGCTACTAAGTCTTTTGCTTACAAAAGTTAGAAGAATGCTAAACATTATTCTTTTCTCATTCCTCTTTTTTCATGTTTTGCTGCAATATTTAATTTAAGGATATCTTTTTCATATAGAGTCCAATTTACGCAAACTCAGACTCTATCTCAAGCAGAATTTCGAGACGAACGCAATGGCGTAACCCGTTTCCCTTAATTCTTCTTCTAAAATTTAATTATACTTTAATTTGTGAAACTTAATGTTACAGAATTACGGGGTGTTACAGGCACAGTCTTTGCCGAACCACTATAAAAAAATTGTGTGTGCTCCCCGTTCTTTTTACTTTTTCTGCATTTTATAATCGTTATTCGTGTGTTTATCACACGACTGGGAGTTGACTGTCACTAGTGACCAACTTTTGACGTCAACTATTATATATATTTTATATAATTTATAAAAATGGTTAAGAAGCATTTCAATTTATAATTCAAATTTATAAATTGAATTCGAGCTTGAATAGAATGTATCGCGCGACAACAGTTCGCGAACATCAGTATGTTACTTCAAATTGACGTAATGGGAGATATGACCGTCGGATTCTCCTGAAATTGGAATCGTTGGAACAGTAATGAAATGAGGTTTCCGATAAATGAGAATTTTTGAAATCCAATGGCTAAATTTTAATCTAAGTCCAAATCTGTTTTGGAAAAGGTCATTATGGATGCATTCGGTGGTCGATATTGGAAACCGACTGTAAGAGCCTTAATAAAATTATTAAAAATATACATAAATTATGTAAAATCATAATAAATTATTTGAATGAAATATTCCAAGTTTTGAAAGGATAAAAGATATTTTTATTTTAATGAACTAGTTAACAACTAGGGTAATAATCCAATGATTTCAAATTAATAAATTGGATTTGTAAATGGTTTAAATATAACCAGAATTTTCCAACATATATATTGGATTTGAATGGAAAATAACTTTGGATATTTCAATATTAGATTCTGTAACTATATGGATATTGTTATGGGAAACTGGAAGATATAAATAACATTATTCCAATATGATATTAATCGATTTTGGAATTTGGTATTGAGTGTAAGTCAGCATGATTTCCATTTAAGATCTTATACTAAATATCAAATTGGATTTTGGGTTTGTTTTGAATGGTATCTTAAATAATATTGTTTTTGAACCCAGTTGTGAAAGGAACAAACCTTTTAATTAAGATTTAAGGAAGTTTTTCAATTTATTTAATTAAATTAGAATTGAATGGAATTTGATTAATAGTAATCGATATAAGCTTCTGTGAAGGAAGGTATTTACTATTTATGGAATTCAAAAGACATTGTTGTTATCCACTTATAGTATTAGTCAGATACAGAAATTTATATCGATTATAAATTGTTCAGATTTCCGTGAAGATTCCATATTAAATGGAAGATGATTTTGGGTTTATTATGAATTGTGCTTTTAATGGCAGTTGTTCTTTAACCCGGTTAAAGACATGATTAATTTCCTAAAGTTGGATATTCATTGAATAGTGATTTATGAAGATTAAAATAGAATTAGAGTTTCAATGGACCTTTAATTATACTGAAATGTGAAAGAGGTGATTAAATTTATTGAATTCGAGAAGTGTTCGAGATAAAGTATCACCAATTTTACTCTATGCGATTAATGAATCTTTAATTAGATTTGAACGTTAAATGGTAATTAAATTTACAGATAACACTTTGGGGTGTTAAATATGGACTACCACCGGTTTTGCTCCATGGGATGAATAGGTTGTGATTGGGATAGTAAAATAAATGATTACTTCGGTAAAGGTCAATAATCCCGACTAACTTTATAAACCTTAATGTGGTTTTGAGTTGTGAAAAGATATAATAAAATCTTTTTAGATGATATTGAAATGAAGATTTAAAAAAAAGTTTAGATAAATTAAATCTTTGATAAAATTAATGGGAACCTTTCCTAGAGTAATGCTCATTCGAATAAAAGAATATTCTTGATTGGAATGAGATGTGTGTTATATTTATTTATCATTTGATTTTAAAGATGCGTGAGTTATTTGGAAAGACCCATGGTTAACCCATTCTGAATAATAGTTACGACGATTGAAAGTCAAAGATGAAGAAGGTGACTGAAGACCGGAGATCTTCATACCATTTGGGAATGTAACACCCCGTAATTTGAACATAAAAATTCACAAATTAAAGTATACTTAATTAAGTGAAATGGGTTGCGCAGAGAAATATATATATATATTGATATATATATATATATATATAATTGAAAATTAAATAAATAAATATGCAAAAATGTTCAAAACAATGAATTGGGTGAGGGGAATAACCGAACCGGCCGATTTTTGAGGTGGACCCGACCCCGCTGGGTCGACTAGGGGTTAATCCAGGGTGTTTGGCTGTCAACCCGTGGGCCGATTCGCTCAAATGCAGATTTTGCATTTGAATGGTTCTCATGGTTCAGCTTTAATCTAAAGGCCCTAGATGGTTCCTACACTTGACTTCTTCCCCAAGACATGCTTTGATGGCTTGGATTGAATCTAGGGTTAATCCTATGGCTAATACTATCCTAGTCCTCTATAAAAAGACCCCTAAGCCTAGCCTAAATCATCATTATTCATTCCTACAACTAAACTATGCCAAATTTGTTCCTCTCATGGCCTCCACTCTCATGCTAAAATTCCTAAGTTTATTTCTATGAGAGATTTTGAGTGCATACAAGTATTTTCAAGCTTGTATGAGTGTTCTTAGTTTGCATTCAAGTCAAGTTGCAACATTTCTATTGCAAAGCAAGGGTTTTTTATTGATTTGGCTCAAGGGTTTTCATTTGGAGCTTGCATATTTGGGTTTTTGGTGCTTGCATAAGGGCTTCGTCTCAATCTTAATAATAAATAATTATTTGTGTCTTCATAGCATTGTAAGCCCTTTTCTACTTTCTTTCTTGAACTCTAAAGTTAAATGAATGATGCAAGTTTGGGGTTGATCATTATGATATGCAAGTTTGGTTGATCATTATATGCAAGTTTGATTGATCAATATGATATGCAAGTTTGGTTGATCGTTATATGCAAGTTTGGTTGATCATTATATGCAAGTTTGGTTGATCATTATGATATGCAAGTTTGGTTGATCATTATATGCAAGTTTGGTTGACCATTATATGCAAGTTTGGTTGATCATTATGATATGCAAGTTTGGTTGATCATTATATGCAAGTTTGGTTGATCATTATATGCAAGTTTGGTTGATCATTATGATATGCAAGTTTGGGTTGATCATGTTATCATGTTATGCAAGTTAAACTTGAAGTTGTGAGCTTAAAGCTTCAAGCTTTATGTTGAAGGTTGCATTTTGGCAACATGGAAGTTATCATATCCCTTATGATAACTTGCATGTGAGGCTAAATGCGAACTTCTAGCAACTTCTACATGCCATTTATCACCATGTATCACTCATATGCTAAGTTTGGTTTTATGCATGCTTTTGAAGCCTAATGATGCAATATGCAAGTATATGAATATATGTACATTTCATATGCCACCATGATAAACTTGTGGCTTCAACACCTTTTTGTCATGATTATGCCAAGTTCCCTATTTTATCCTTTATGCGTTGTTGCGAGTATGTAAACGATGGGATTACGTTGGGGTTGGGTAAAATTATGACATGAACATGATTTTTATAACATGACGTGATATGTTAACTTGTAATTATGTTTTGGAAACATAATGGACATGACACTTAGAAAATATGAGTGTGGCCAACTCGAGGTTGGGTTGAGTTTGTAGCATAAATCTACCCGGACCGGCCCGGCTAAACTAGTGGCTACAAACAATAGGACCCAATGTGAGAAGTTGGTCATGTTGTGCTCGAACCCGAGGTTAGACCTAGTTGTGGTGTAAAGCTACCCGGACCCGCCCGGCTTAACTAGTAACCACAACAAGGTCTAATGTGAGAGGTTAAAGCACATTAAGTTAATTAATGCCTCCTGATTAGGGTTAAGTCATGGTCCACTTAATACTTAATCAATTTGGGCTGGATGGGTTAATCGGGGTTAAGTCCGGGACCTTGGGTACGCTTAACCAATTTAACCCATGTTTGGATCGGGTTAACCACATTTAACCCGTTAAGAAACCCTAGTTGCGTGGTCCTTTTCAGCAGTAACCTTCTAGGTAGTATCATAAGACCCTAGGACTAGGCTAGGGTGGGGCACGATTACTGGGCTGATTGTAAGAGACCAAAAGAGACGGCTGAATGATGCCCCGGTTGTTCAGGCGGACCATGGTCGTGCACATTAAGTCCGGAGTTGAACACGGGCACCGGTAGGTTTGGACTGTGCATCATGGTATGGTGTCTGAGGGTTACACCGTAGGGCCAGATACACCCTAGGGTGGACCCTGCACAGTCAACTACATTACATGATTAAGCCGTATGACACCGACACCTGACGAGTTAGGCTTATAGGGAGCCGATCGACTAGACCGTGTAGTTGGACCTTAATTTAGGTCACCTCATGATGATGGGCCAAGCTTAGGCCAAGGGATCAATTCTTGTTTTTTACTTGACATGTTAGAATGCTAGTACACCCGTGGTGCAAAACTTAACCTTAATTATGCGATGACACCTTTATCTATCTTGTTAGTTAATCATCATGCCGGTATGTTGTTATCCTTATGTTCATCTCAGCTTCTCATGCCAGTTAACTTTACTAGTTCATAGACAGATAGTAGTAGGGCTTACCAGTCTTTTTGACTGACCTGTTTTCTTTCGCCTCTTTTCTTCCGTTTCCCCCCCCCCTCCCTCAGGTTCTCAGGGTGGGAACATTGGAGCTTAGCTTGGTTCTTTACAGCTTGCTTACTGGATTTGCTCATGTACGGTTTTGGACATTGAGCTAGCTATGGTTTATCACTTCATTTTGGGGATAGTACTTTATGTATTTCAGTTTTTCAGTTTATGCTTTTATCTAGACTTTGTTGTTGGAAAATAATGACCAAGTACTTTGTTGTAACATGACTATGGTTTTGAAATGCTAAGTTTTATCCGCTGCTTTACTACTCTGTTTTACTTATATGTTCTGTCTTGTGATATCTGCATGCATGTTTACCTTGTTTAACGCCCCTCCAAAGCTAATGTCCTTGCAAGAGTGGCATTGGCGGAGGTGGGGTGTTACATTTGGTATTAGAGCCAGGTTAACAAGATTCGAGCAAAAGGTTTTTAAAACTTACCTTTTGAAGAACTATTTTCAAAACCAATTAAGTATTTTCCAAAGAAAAGTCTAGTTTATTTTAAAAGGCTATTCCCCAAAAGCCATAGCACTATCCTTCGTTTCTTCGTTCGGAATCTATCTTTTTCTTCGTTTTAGTATGGCCGATCGCTTTAACATCCCGGAAGGCGTACAAGTACCCGTCTGGTTCCGAAGATTTATGGAGGCAAGGGCGAATGAAGCCGGCCCCGCAACCATTCCTCCTCCTTCCCTCGTCGCTAACATCTCTCCTCCTCCCGTAGCTGAGGTTCCTCCTCCCCCTCAGCATACACAAGCGAATTTCGCGGAGCTTTGCAAAGACTTTAAGGCGATGGGTTGCAAGAATTTTGTCGGAACGGAGACTTATATGGAGGCAAGAAACTGGTTAAAAGAAACTGAAGACCTCTTTGCTATCTTTGATGTGGAAGATCGTAGGAAAGTTCTGTTGGCGGTATGGCTATTGAAAGGAGAAGCTGCTTATTGGTGGGTAGTCACCACCACTACTAGACCAATTGAGACTTGGGATGACTTTAGGAGAAGGTTTGGACTAAGGTTTTTATCATAAGCAGAAGTGAACCTTCAGCTAGAGAGGTTCCTATCACTAAAGCAAGGGGACATGATCGTTAGAGAATACGTGGATAAGTTTAATCAACTTGCTCAGTTCGGTCTAGAATGGGTTAACACCGCTCGGAAGAAGGCCCTACGCTTTGCTCTAGGATTGAATGAGCCATTGCGTGGTTTGGCCATATCTCATATACCCCTAGGGGCGACCTTCGAGGGTTTGGTGAATATGACCCTACTTCAAGAGGAAGATAAGAGTGGCAAGAAGGAGGTCAAGGAAAATGAGTCCCAAGGCAAGAAGGAAGATACCGAGAAAAGAGATAAGAACAACAACAAGGCAAGAAAGACAAGAAAGTGCAACTTCTGTAGGATCACTGGGCACATAGCCAAGGATTGCAGGAAGAAGAAGAGGAAGTTAGGCAAGTGTTTTCATTGCGGAGAATCTGGACATTTTAGCAAGGATTGTCCCAAGAAGCATGGACAAGGGCAAGGACAAACTCAGCAAGTAGGACCCTCTGGAGGGCAATTGCAGGCTCTCCTCGCTCTTCCAGCTTTTGATCGAGGTAGAGTTTTTATAGAAATTCATGTTTACATTTCTGATTTTCCTGTTCGCACCTTATTTGATTCTGGCGCATCGCATAGTTTTATCTCTTCTGATATTGTTGAAAGTTTGCACCTAAGTACTAGCTTAGTTGAGGATCCCGTTTGTGTTTCAAATCCAATTGGGGGTTCCGCCCATCTATCTATGACCTGTGTGGATTTGAAAATTTCTATCTTGGCCGTAGAATTCACGTGTAATGCTTATGTTCTTGGATTCACGGGATATGGGTTGATCTTGGGCATGGATTGGTTGTCCCGTTATGGAGCCATTCTCGATTGTGAACCTAGGGTGGTGAGGATCATGACTCGCCTCGGTAATACCCTAGAAATTTCTTGTAACCCTAGAGGTCCCGTCATGTTATGTTATCTTGAATCTCTCGACTCGTCCACCGATGATCTGCAATCTGTAAGGGTGGTCCGAGACTATCCTGATGTCTTTGAAGAAGTTAGGGGGTTACCCCCTAAACGAGAGATAGATTTCCGCATTTATCTAGTTGATAATGCCAAGCCAATATCATTGCCAGTTAGGCACATGGCTCCACGTGAGAGAAGGGAGCTCAGTAAGCAAATCAAGGAGTTGCTTGAGAAAAATTTTATTAGGCGAAGCATTTCTGAATGGGGTGCTCCAGTGGTATTCTCTACTAAGGCAGATGGTTCGCTTCGTCTATGTGTTGATTATCGAGAGTTGAACAAGCTGACAAAGAAGAATAGGCACCCGTTACCGAGGATTGATGATCTCTTTTGGTGCTTCTGTTTTCTCTCAACTCGATCTAGCCACCGGATTCCATCAGCTTAGAGTAGCTGAGGATAGCATTGATAAAACTACGTTTAGGAATCCAGATGGATTCTTTGAATGACTTTTCATGCCATTCGGTTTGACTAATGCACCCGCATACTTCGTGGACTTGATGAGTAGGGTGTTCAGGGAGTTCCTTAACAAGTTTGTTGTTGTCTTCGTGGATGATATTCTGATCTTCTCAAAGGATGAGGAAGAACATGCAAGGCATCTCAAGGAAGTGATGGATATGCTTAGAGCGCATCAGTTGAAAGCCAAGTTCTCAAAATGTCATTTTTGGAGAAGGGAAGTTTGGTTTCTTGGACATATAGTTTCTAAGCAAGGCATAGCGGTGGATCCCGCGAAAGTGGTTGTGGTTCAAGACTGGAAGACTCCGAGGAATGCAACCGAAGTAAGAAGCTTTCTCGGTCTGGCAGGCTACTATAGGAAGTTCATCAGGGACTTCGCTAAGATTTCGACCCCTCTTACTAAGTTGACAAAGAAGAACTTAGTCTTTGCATGGGACTTGGAGTGTGAGCTTGCTTTTCAAAGGCTCAAGAGAGCCCTTACCTCAGCTCCAGTTTGGCAACGTGGATTGGCACTGTTTTCAAGAGATAGTTTTCTGCATGGGATACCGTATAATATGTAAACGAGATCCAAGATTCACTAACGAATCTTGGAAAGCTTGCACGTAACCATGAGCATGCAGTTATGTTTAAGCCAAGTATTTTAGGCAAAGAATAAGTGGAAGTGGAACGAGAGGCAACGGTGAAATGAGTTCTAACTCATATTTTGGGAACAAGAATTAAGAACTACGGAATTGCGAAGTTAAATGACGGCCAGGGCACGATGGGATTAAGCAAAAGAAAATGAGGCTTAGAAGATCGAAGACTAGATACGTGCATTTAATCTCTTTCTAAGAGTATATCCTTGATCCCTGTTGTTCCGTAGAGCCTACTCGCATGCTATCTTTTAAGTATATCCTCTCGGGCATATCCTCAATCTTAGATCTGTTGCAAACCCCCTAAGGAGTATGACTAGCCTATTTGTGATATATGGTTGGGGTGAGGAAGTTCGTCACCAAACTATTTGGGCTTTATGGGATATGGGTAATAATTGATAAATTACGAAGAGAACCCATTTTTCCGGTGAAAAGCAAGAGGACCGTATCATGGCTAGCATCTGTTTATCTTCGAGAGATAGTATGGTTGCATGGAGTTCCTTCTAGCATAGTTAGCGATCGTGACCCAATTTTCACCAGCCAGTTCTGGAATAGTTTGCAAGAAGCGATGGGTACGAGATTGAATTTGAGTACAGCCTATCACCCCCAGACGGATGGCCAAACCGAAAGGGTGAATAGAGTGCTAGAAGATCTCTTGAGGCTTTTTGTTCTCGACTTTGGTGGTACTTTGGAAGACCACCTTCCTCTTGTAGAGTTTGCTTATAATAATAGCTATCAAGCCAGCATAGGGATGGCACCATTTGAAGCTTTGTATGGGAGGCCGTGTAGGTCACCATCTTGTTGGTGGGAGACAACAGATAGACTTATACTTGGGCCCGATATGATACGAGACACATCCGAGAAAGTTGAATTAGTAAGAAGAAGGATGAAAGCGGCCCAAGATAGACAGAAACCTATGCTGACAAGCGAAGGGCAGATTTGGAATTCGAAGTGGGAGACATGGTTTTCGTGAAGGTTTCTCCTTTGCGAAATGTGGTACGTTTTGGAGCAGCGTGGAAGCTGGCACCAAGGTTCATAGGACCCTTCCCTATCATAGAGAGAATTGGAAAGATGGCCTATAAGGTGGAATTGCCCGAAAAGCTAGCAGGAGTGCATAATGTCTTTCATGTCTCGCATCTCCGAAAGTGCCTACATGTGTCCGCTGAGGTGGTTGAACCAAGCATTCTTGAGGATATTGAGGTAGAGAAAGAAGCAACCTTGAGAAAAGCTCCGATTCGTATCTTGGGAACAGAGATCAAGAAGCTAAGGAATCGAGAGGTCAAGTTGGTGAAAGTTCAGTGGGGTGAAGCCGACGAAGATGCAACTTGGGAAACCGAGGAGAAGATGCGTGGGCTTTATCCATTTCTTTTTGAGGGTACATTCTCGATCTCTTTTCCTAATTAGCATATCTTTCTTTTTATCCGTGTTTATTTAGTTTATCTTGTTTCGTAGATCTTGTCATGAGAACCTTAGGTAGAAACCCTTGGTTGAAACATGTATTTGAAACATGTTATGCTTGATGGTTGCAAGTGGTTGCAAGTATTTGCACGTGGATACTCGTGGATGCATGACACACATTAGGCACTAAGATCGGCTCACACACTTTCATGTTGCATATGCATGAGTGCTTATACTTATTCATGGATGAAACTTGTTGAGCTATCACGTGGATGTTGCATATGGATGAATATTATGTGCACTCATGTAGAGATTATAAATTATGTTAGGAATTTGCATACATATGGACTCATTTCACTAACATATTTTGCATTAAGGAGGTTTACTGTATCAGTAACCGCCTGATTTTTGCATTAGATAAGTACATATACACACACCTTTGCATATGATCATACAACATTTAGAATCCTTTAAGGACAATGACTGCACGTGGATGATGTTTTGAGTAGATGGATGATGGATAGTAGGACAAGTTCTTCCTAACTTGGAGATTTCGGGGATGAAATCCTTTAAGGAGGGGAGAATGTAACACCCCGTAATTTGAACATAAAAATTCACAAATTAAAGTATACTTAATTAAGTGAAATGGGTTGCGCAAAGAAATATATATATATATATATTGATATATATATATATATATAATTGAAAATTAAATAAATAAATATGCAAAAATGTTCAAAACAGCGAATTGGGAGAGGGGAATAACCGAACCGGATGATTTTTGAGGTGGACCCGAGCCCGCTGGGTCGACTAGGGGTTAATCCAGGGTGTTTGGCTGTCAACCCGTGGGCCGATTCGCTCAAATGCAGATTTTGCATTTGAATGGTTCTCATGGTTCAGCTTTAATCTAAAGGCCCTAGATGGTTCCTACACTTGACTTCTTCCCCAAGACATGCTTTGATGGCTTGGATTGAATCTAGGGTTAATCCTATGGCTAATACTATCCTAATCCTCTATAAAAAGACCCCTAAGCCTAGCCTAAATCATCATTATTAATTCCTACAACTAAACTATGCCAAATTTGTTCCTCTCATGGCCTCCACACTCATGCTAAAATTCCTAAGTTTATTTCTATGAGAGATTTTGAGTGCATACAAGTATTTTCAAGCTTGTATGAGTGTTCTTAGTTTGCATTCAAGTCAAGTTGCAACATTTCTATTGCAAAGCAAGGGTTTTTATTGATTTGGCTCAAGGGTTTTCATTTGGAGCTTGCATATTTGGGTTTTTGGTGCTTGCATAAGGGCTTCATCTCAATCTTTATAATAAATAATTATTTGTGTCTTCATAGCATTGTAAGCCGTTTTCTACTTTCTTTCTTGAACTCTAAAGTTAAATGAATGATGCAAGTTTGGGGTTGATCATTATGATATGCAAGTTTGGTTGATCATTATAAGCAAGTTTGGTTGATCATTATATGCAAGTTTGGTTGATCATTATGATATGCAAGTTTGGTTGATCATTATATGCAAGTTTGGTTGATCATTATGATATGCAAGTTTGGTTGATCATTATATGCAAGTTTGGTTGATCATTATATGCAAGTTTGGTTGATCATTATGATATGCAAGTTTGGGTTGATCATGTTATCATGTTATGCAAGTTAAACTTGAAGTTGTGAGCTTAAAGCTTCAAGCTTTATGTTGAAGGTTGCATTATGGCAACATGGAAGTTATCATATCCCTTATGATAACTTGCATGTGAGGCTAAATGCGAACTTCTAGCAACTTCTACATGTCATTTATCACCATGTATCACTCATATGCTAAGTTTGGTTTTATGCATGCTTTTGAAGCCTAATGATGCAATATGCAAGTATATGAATATATGTACATTTCATATGCCACCATGATAAACTTGTGGCTTCAACACCTTTTTGTCATGATTATGCCAAGTTCCCTATTTTATCCTTTATGCGTTGTTGCGAGTATGTAAACGATGGGATTACGTTGGGGTTGGGTAAAATTATGACATGAACATGATTTTTATAACATGACGTGATATGTTAACTTGTAATTATGTTTTGGAAACATAATGGACATGACACTTAGAAAATATGAGTGTGGCCAACTCGAGGTTGGGTTGAGTTTGTAGCATAAATCTACCCGGACCGGCCCGGCTAAACTAGTGGCTACAAACAATAGGACCCAATGTGAGAAGTTGGTCATGTTGTGCTCGAACCCGAGGTTAGACCTAGTTGTGGTGTAAAGCTACCCGGACCCGCCCGGCTTAACTAGTAACCACAACAAGGTCTAATGTGAGAGGTTAAAGCACATTAAGTTAATTAATGCCTCCTGATTAGGGTTAAGTCATGGTCCACTTAATACTTAATCAATTTGTGCTGGATGGGTTAATCGGGGTTAAGTCAGGGACCTTGGGTACGCTTAACCAATTTAACCCACGTTTGGATCGAGTTAACCACATTTAACCCGTTAAGAAACCCTAGTTGCGTGGTCCTTTTCAGCAGTAACCTTCTAGGTAGTATCATAAGACCCTAGGACTAGGCTAGGGTGGGGCACGATTACTGGGCTGATTGTAAGAGACCAAAAGAGACGGCTGAATGATGCCCCGGTTATTCAGGTGGACCATGGTCGTGCACATTAAGTCCGGAGTTGAACACGGGCACCGGTAGGTTTGGACTGTGCATCATGGTATGGTGTCTGAGGGTTACACCGTAGGGCCAGATACACCCTAGGGTGGACCCTGCACAGTCAACTACATTACATGATTAAGCCGTATGACACCGACACCTGACGAGTTAGGCTTATAGGGAGCCGATCGACTAGACCGTGTAGTTGGACCTTAATTTAGGTCACCTCATGATGATGGGCCAAGCTTGGGCCAAGGGATCAATTCTTGTTTTTACTTGACATGTTAGAATGCTAGTACACCCGTGGTGCAAAACTTAACCTTAATTATGCGATGACACCTTTATCTATCTTGTTAGTTAATCATCATGCCAGTATGTTGTTATCCTTATGTTCATCTCAGCTTCTCATGCCAGTTAACTTTACTAGTTCATAGACAGATAGTAGTAGGGCTTACCAGTCTTTTTGACTGACCTGTTTTCTTTCGCCTCTTTTCTTCCGTTTCCCCCCCCCCCTCAGGTTCTCAGGGTTGGAACATTGGAGCTTAGCTTGGATCTTTACAGCTTGCTTACTGGATTTGCTCATGTACGGTTTTGGACATTGAGCTAGCTATGGTTTATCACTTCATTTTGGGGATAGTACTTTATGTATTTCAGTTTTTCAGTTTATGCTTTTATCTAGACTTTGTTGTTGGAAAATAATGACCAAGTACTTTGTTGTAACATGACTATGGTTTTGAAATGCTAAGTTTTATCCGCTGCTTTACTACTTTGTTTTACTTATATGTTCTATCTTGTGATATCTGCATGCATGTTTACCTTGTTTAACGCCCCTCCAAAGCTAATGTCCTTGCAAGAGTGGCATTGGCGGAGGTGGGGTGTTATAGGGCTACTGTTGATGTATCGATTGGGCGGTACACCCAAGACGAAGTTATAAGTGGTAGTTGTCCAGACGTACTTGGAAATCGACCGGATATGCGAGGACCTCTCTCCTGTATTGGACATATAGGACGTGGAATAAGGTGCCTCCGGTTTCATTCAGACCCGTAATGAACTTGCAAATGGATTATGTGTCTGACATCGTAGTTTGTACTAAGTATTTTTTTTTTGGTGGAATAGAATTTATTCTCTATGCTTAACACCCTTCTCTGGGACATACGAGCTCAGAGTTATATATCGGTAGACATCAGTTGTATGGTATGAAATGACAATGTGGAATGCTGAGATGCATGGATTAAACCATTTCTTGAAAAGTAGAGGTTTGTGGATGATGATCAAAGCACGGCTTTAATAATACAACACAGCTTTGTGTATATCGTTAATTCGCGAGCTTCACACCCCGATATGAGTCAAAAACGGGTAGAAGGACCGTAGGGAGAACATGGGTTTCTTTCTAGCTAGAAGTGGTGCCACGGTATGGAGCCTAGATATTTTTACTTATGTGGACGATGGATAGTGAGGCGCCTCAGGTATAGGGCTGTAAATGGCTCATATGGTCGACATACTGACTATGTATAGGCCCGACAGGACAGTTCAATGTATGATTTAGGCATAAATAATCAGCAATGTTCAGGACAACAGGTCCTGCCGATCCAAGGTCACCCAAGTGTGTAATCCTAGACATCCCATTAGATATGGCCCGAATTTGTAGGAGAGATCCCTTGCCTTGGCTCGTGAAGGGAATCCAAATTCCAACACGTGACTTTACGGTTTTAGTTGTAACTATGGCGATATAATAGGATGGGGTACTATGTCGTCTATGATTAGTACATTTATACTTAAAGTTGTTTTATACGCTACATACTTGTTATAATATCCAAAATATTTGTTTTAAAGTGTTCCAATCATGTTTGGCTATTATAAGATAAAAATCTATCCTTTGGCTTGCGTTGCATTGTGTAATGGGACCTGAGTCTTGTAATAGCTTCATTTTCCAAAAAAAACATTGCATTGTTTTATTTTAAACTAGCATTCATGTGGAGGAAACCCATTTCGTGACATATGGTGTGGCCCCGTGATTTACCCTATTTTAAAGTCAAGTTTTAATAACTATTTTAAGTTCTCACACTAGTACTGACCTGGAGTTTATTGTATTCATCTAAAATACGGGTGCCTATATTTTTCACACGGGCAGCTAGCAATTTTCGTTTTGCGGATGTTTATTTAATAGGATTCTGGATTTATTGCTGGAGCTATGCTCCAGAAATATTTATATCCATGTATTTCTTTCAGCTGTGTTAGTTGATGTAGTTCCGCTGTGCATTATATTTTTATATTTTTATTTTCTCTACATTGTTGTAATTTATTCTCTGATATTTGTTTTTCGCTGTGTATATTATTTATTTGTACTATGATATTCTTGTACTTTGATGTAAATATTGTTGTAATAGCAATGAAAAGTTCTCTTTTTCTGTAGAATCTGCCTTCTTATTCGGTCTAGGCCGGATGAGTGTTTCAGGTCATTAAAAACTTGAGCTCCATTTTGGACCTTGTTGAACATACGTTCCACCATTTCCAATATAATCAATGAGTACTATTGTTCCCACTATTGTATCTTGACTAAAAGTGAATAAAATGAACAAAACCTTCAAAGTGGACGTAGGTTCTTGTGGACCAAACCACTATAAAATACTCTGTTGAATTAATTTCCTGCATATGTTTCTACTTTGAACATTTAGTTTCATTATTTTGAAACTCATTAGGTGTTTTTACAAACTCTTGCACATCAACATGGGCATTCATTAATCTAATGGGAACAATCTCCTGTTCAAACCAACTATCGAGTGTCCTAAATGGTGTCTTAGGTTTACTTTCCTTTTAAATTCTTAACTGGTGAAATCCTATCGCTAGTTCCAACTGAGAAAAGAATTTAGCACCTCCCAGATGATCGAATAGGTCATCTGTCCTATGCAAGGGATACTTATTTTTCTTGGTCAACTTATTAAGCTCTCTATAATCAACGCATTGTCTTAATGATCTGTTGGCCTTAGTGGAAAAAAACTATGGGCGATTCCTACTTCGAGTACTCCTTCGGATGAATCCTTTATGCAGCAACTTAGAAATTTGCTTATCCAATTCTTTCCTTTCCTTAGGATACACGTGCCTCAGTGGAAATGCTACATGTCAAGAGTCCTGCTCATGATTTATCCTAAACGCGGTCCCCTTATGAGGCAGAAGTTTTATCACTTCTTCAAAGATGTTAAGAAACTCACATACGATAGGGGCTGTAGACGGCCCTTCCAAATTAGAAGATAGTGAATGAAACAAGGCTGAATCACTTATATTCCTAACCTTACAAGGGATCTCTAACGTTAATACCTCTATGGCTCCATAAGAAAATGATCTTACTATCATAGTTAAGAATATCTCCATAGTAAATAGCCCGTCCATCGCTAAAATAGGTCCTTAGCCCTTGAAGTTCAAAACGTACACATTACACGAGAAATCGACATCGTCGATGTCTAGTACTGGGTATTTGCAAATCAACAAGAGCTGGTTAGCCCCTCCGATAGGATTGGAAACCACTATTGGACTACTAGCAAGGCAGTTCCAAGAAATCTATAACACTCCTAGCTATGAAGGAATGAGATGCTTTGAATCAAATAGGGCACGAACAAAAGCCCCTAAAATGGAAATGTTACCTTCAAGGACTGGATGACCCCGGTACTTCGATAGTCAACTATAAAGGGGTGTTGTATCCAAAGCGCAATTCTACCCACTCGATCCTCCTCAAACTTTGGGCAGTTCCTAATAAGATCTCCTTCTTCATGACAGTTGTAGCACTTCCCCTTGAATTCTAGCGTCGCCATACTGACCCTACAATCTTTGGCCTTATTGCCTTTCCTATAGAATCTCCCTCACTTCTTAGCTTCTTTCTTCAATTTTCAATTCCTTTTCCTCTTATTCTTTCTGAATTTCAATGTTCCCTCACTCTTCTCATTCTTAACCAGCTTCCTTTCTTCTATAGAATATAAAACGATGAACTCCATAAGTGCTTCAAAAATTGCACTGGATGTCACTTGAGCCAACAACATCTCTCTTAGAAGGGAGTTGAGTCCCTTTACAAATCTCGGTGTGTGACGACCTCCAACAATCCCTGCACTTAACAAGAGGAATGATGCGCTGAAAGGCGAGCCAGGCAGTTGTGGCCGATCATCAAGGTAAGTAAACCCCAAAAGGGAGCTGTTGTATTACTCACAGCACAAGGATGAAATATAATAGAACATATACAACAGGTAAGAATAATGAAGCATATATAAGCAGAAAATTCCAAACTTCCATAACAGCTAGAAATTATATCCAAATGCCAGGGTTACAACATAAGTCTGTAAAAATTTGCCTCGCTACAACACTCAGAGAAGAACAAAAAATAGCGGCAAAAGAAATACTGGATTGTAATAAAACTAGTACGTAAGCCTCCAGCTCTCCACCGAACTGCAACATCATCCTTTCTAAGACATCAGTAGTCACCTTCCACCTAGTCTTCCCATCCACAATCGGATGAACAACCCAAGGTAATAAGAGGGAAACACAAAACCTTGAGTTAGACAACAGTCTTAGTGAGCGATAAAACATCTAACAAACATTAACGATAAAGTATACGAGAATTGGCAGATTAATCCTCAATCTACCAATCACAATACCAGAGAAGAACTCCAAGCCCAACTCCCCACATTCGACAGTGATAGCCTTTATAGCAAACATTTCAACTGTACATCCACAGAAACCAGAATGACCATTCATTCCTAACAGTCAGAATCAACTAAACAATAGCACTTACAACATCAGATTATACATCTCCCGTGAACCATCCTAATAGAATTCAACATCCCTCAAGCTCAAGCCCCAGAGGCCAAAATCAATATCAAACAAGCACCCAAGAAACATATCCTTCGATGTTGGACAATCTATGTGAGACGATACAAACAAAACAAACAACGTACATGACTGACTCCGACTATCACCGCCAATCCCGCTTTAAAACCATCGTTAATTGGCCATGTCACCATGCCATCCTTCAAGGGCCAATGGTAACCCCAGTTCTAATTAGACTACTGCATGTCCAACGTACATTTGCCCATCAGAAACAATTAGGCTCATCCAATGGGTCCAGGGTATTCGACTAGTCCAACTAGCATTTTAGATGCCCATATTATACCCTTGCTTTGAGCCCGTTAGAACTTATGACAAAGATAATCCCTTCATAACTCTAGTCAGCATCGCCGATGACTATCCATGAACTCACACCTTGTCTCGAGTATCCATTATCCACAAACTCAAGCCCAGCTTGAGTCGTCTTCTGTGACAACCCCCAAACTTCCACGGGTGAAAGCAAGGAGAAATCATATGGAACACAACATAAATATAGTACAACAAGTCACAGAAAACAACATAGCACAGGAAATCCATATAACAACAACATTATAGCAGCGGATATATAATGTCATCAGCAATAGAAAATCCACAGTCACAGAATCTAAATTATTACAGCGGGTTTTTAGAGAATTGCATAAGTTCCAACTCCAAATAAAACAACGTGGAATGGAAATAAGTCTGAAAATAAAAGGAAAGAAAAATGCGATAAACGAAAAGATAGGTCTTCAAAGCTCCATCACCTTATCTTCACCAAAAGCAACTCCAAGCGAAAAGGTAAAAGTAGCTCCAAAGAAACTCCAAGCAGAAAAAGAACCTGTCTACTTGGCTGCCCGTGTAGAAGAGAGGGCACCCAAGTTTGCAAAAAGGTGAAACAAACAATGGGTCAGTCGTGGGACTGGTGTGAGAGTTCTTAACTAAAATTACTCATACTACTAAGGCAAATCCAAGAACCATGCCGCTAATGCGGAACGGGTTGTACCAATGGATTGCCGTGCATAACTACAATGTCAGTACAAATAAATAAAACGTAACACAGCGCAATGTCTTTTGAAAAATGAAACCACCATAAGACTCAGGTCCCATCACACAATGCAACGCACACCAAGAGGATAGAGTTTTACCTTATGGTGGTTAAACATGCTAAATACGCCAAATACGAAACTAATATTATTATTAGGGTGTATATGTTTTAAAAAAAAACAATTCAAAGCAATGTATTAATCCTAGGAAGCATAGGTACCATATATTATGCCTCCGATACTAGTAATACAAATCAAATCCGTTGGGGTCGTATTGGAAATTTGGGTTTCCATCATGAGTCCAGGCTAGGGAGGACTCCTTACCGATTCGAGACGCTCTAGTCAACGTCTCAGGATTACCCGCAGTTAACCCTTGGATCCTGCAGGGCCGGTCCTCACATACAACTTAGAGGATTGGCAATTCCTAAGCACACGTTCCCCGGTCCTATAGGACCTATCCGAGGCGCCTCATTTCATCATCCTCCAAAAAGTAAAATGACTACTAACTAGAAAGAAACGTGCTACTTTCCCTGCGTTCCCTTCCCCCTTTTTAGACTCTACCGGTTTGTGAGGCTCGTGAGGTCGTGTATACCATATCACAGAATTTTGCTTTTCAACAAGAAACCCTGATCATTTCATCTTAGCACGCCACACCGCCATTCCATACCGTACCACCGACCGTCTGCCAACATATAAACGGGTGTTAAGTAGAGAATGAATTCTCTACCACCAACATTTTTACATTAGCCGAAAATCGACGACATGATATTTAATGGAATACGGTGTCAGACATACCCTCCATTTACACCCATGCTCTAGGTCTGAACTAGGGTCAAACCCGTGAAATCAACGCGTACGTTTGGCCAATTACCCCGACTCGTAAATCGGGAGCTACCCAATTCAGAGTCTTGGTCGTTGTCCATTCGAGGGAAGATTTACGGTCTCCATACGCCGTCTTCATCTTTTGATTCTTGAAATCGTAAAACCGTTTGGAATGGGATGAACCCGGACTTCCCAAACAATCTCGCGTCCATAATTTAGAGAAAAACACATTTCATGTCGTTATGTTGTCTTATAACAATCAGTCCTTGCCTTAATTATTTAATATAATTAATTTCTTTAATTAACGACGCTTCAGGTCAGAGGCGACTTTGTCGCCGTTCCATCCATTTTGATTTTTACTTTTCCCCTTTACATTTTGAACAATGGACATTTTCTATGGTGTAACCCTTATACGTCATAAATAATGTAAATCTTCTCCTATGTTTCATTTCCCCTTTTTTTTCTATTTTGACAAAATGTCATTCTATGCAATGCAACCTCCTATTTCTCTATTTTGACAAAATGTCGTTTTATGCAATGCAAGTTCTTACTTTTTTTATATTTTGACAAAATGTCATTCTATGCAATGCAAGTTTCTACTTTTTTTTATTTTGACAAAATGTCGTTTTATGCAAAGCAAGTTTCTACTTTTCTATTTTGACAAAATGTCGTTCTATGCAATGCAAGTTCTTACTTTTTTATATTGACAAAATGTCGTTCTATGCAAAGCAAGTTTCTACTTTTCTATTTTGACAAAATGTCGTTTTATGCAAAGCAAGTTTCTACTTTTCTATTTTGACAAAATGTCGTTTTATGCAATGCAAGTTCTTACTTTTTTATATTGACAAAATGTCGTTCTATGCAAAGCAAGTTTCTACTTTTCTATTTTGACAAAATGTCGTTTTATGCAAAGCAAGTTTCTACTTTTCTATTTTGACAAAATGTCGTTTTATGCAATGCAAGTTCTTACTTTTTTATATTGACAAAATGCCGTTCTATGCAATGCAAGTTCTTACTTTTTTATTTTGACAAAATGTCGTTTTATGCAAAGCAAGTTTCTACTTTTCTATTTTGACAAAATGTCGTTCTATGCAATGCAAGTTCTTACTTTTTTATATTGACAAAATGTCGTTCTATGCAAAGCAAGTTTCTACTTTTCTATTTTGACAAAATGTCGTTTTATGCAAAGCAAGTTTCTACTTTTCTATTTTGCCAAAATGTCGTTTTATGCAATGCAAGTTCTTACTTTTTTTATATTTTGACAAAATGTCATTCTATGCAATGCAAGTTCTTACTTTTTTTATATTTTGACAAAATGTCATTCTATGCAATGCAAGTTCTTACTTTTTTATTTTGACAAAATGTCGTTTTATGCAATGCAAGTTTCTACTTTTTTTTTATTTTGACAAAATGTCGTTTTATGCAAAGCAAGTTTCTACTTTTCTATTTTGACAAAATGTCGTTTTATGCAATGCAAGTTTCTACTTTTCTATTTTGACAAAATGTCGTTTTATGCAAAGCAAGTTTCTACTTTTCTATTTTGACAAAATGTCATTCTATGCAATGCAAGTTCTTACTTTTTTATATTGACAAAATGTCATTCTATGCAATGCAAGTTCTTACTTTTCTATTTTGAATATTGACAAAAGTGTCAATAACATACGTGCTCATGTTTTAATTTTAAATATTGACAAAAGTGTCAATAACATACGTGCTCATGTTTTAATTTTAAATATTGACAAAAGTGTCAATAACATACGTGCTCATGTTTTAATTTTAAATATTGACAAAAGTGTCAATAACATACGTGCTCATGTTTTAATTTTAAATATTGACAAAAGTGTCAATAACATACGTGCTCATGTTTTAATTTTAAATATTGACAAAAGTGTCAATAAAAATTACATTGCCAATTTGTTCCCAAAACTTACTGTCAAAACACTACGCTACATACAACGTCAATTTTCACATGTCATAACATCGCAAAATAAATGGTA
Organism: Allium sativum; assembly: GCA_030737875.1. NCBI lineage: Eukaryota > Viridiplantae > Streptophyta > Magnoliopsida > Asparagales > Amaryllidaceae > Allium > Allium sativum. The sequence goes on along the minus strand of CM060909.1, from coordinate 578,748,071 downwards.
TCAATTTCTTGTGTCATAACATCCAACAATTTATGGTGACAATTTCTACCACGTCATAACATCACAAATATAATGGTGTCAATTTCTTGTGTCATAACATCCAACAATTTATGGTGACAATTTCTACCACGTCATAACATCACAAATATAATGGTGTCAATTCATTTGTGATAAAATTTATCTTTCCCTTACTTATACCGCTAAGCCATAAACATTTCACATAAAAATATGAATGGCGAATAAAATGGTATCAAATCCATCGTTATAGCATGGCAAATAAAATGTGATGTCAAATTTCTAACCACATATACACTTAACAATTTGTTTATTCAAAAATAAATTTTTGTGGTTTAGATCTCTCACCTTGATTGGATAATAAATATAATAAATCCAATTAAATTTTCAGAATGCTCCAATTGATTTCAGCAGCATCCACTCGTAGTCACGGTCCTATTGGTTCTGAAAATTTCAGAATCCGAATTCATACGAATAAGTTATCAACGTTTTACTGAATCTGACTTTTAACAACTGTTTCTGTCACGCTTAAAAGCGTAGCGAAATCTGAAATAAATATACCTTTAATTTTCAGTTTTGGTTCAGAAATTCAAATCCACTTTTCGCAGTCTGTAGTTGATGGTTTTGCGAACCGTTTGTTGGACGATGACCGGCTTGGAGAGGCCGAGGTGCGCCGAGAAGATGGTGGTGTTCGGTGGTGGCGTGTGGGCCCCACGGCCGTGCGTTCGGCGCGTGTTTGCGGGGATGCTGGCGGCGGCTCGGGCGACGAGGAGGGGTGAGGTTGGTCGGAGATTGAAGGCCTCGATTTTCTCTTCGAAACGGTATGTGGGTTGCTAAATATCGTTGAGTGTGGAAGGAGAAATCGATGGTCAAAGTTTTGAGGGTAAATGGGTTCGGCGGCGGTAAGAAGAACGAAGAGGAAGAAGACTGTAGCCATATACGGTCCGTATTTATACATGTATTTTAGGGTTTTCTAATTATTAATTAATAAATTAATTAATTAATTTATCCGAGAAATTACCATTCTCTCATATGGACTCTGATTCGCGCTCAACGACTGTCGATCTTAACATTTTCATGCCTTCTGAACGCGATGGTGCTATCCCCATGGTCCAATTCTGAAGTTACAGACTGGTTTTATTTTATTTTCAAATTAAATTGTTTAATTTAAATTCGAACGTACATAATTTCCTGAGGCCACATACGGACTCAGAAAAATCCGGAAAAATTATTTTTGGCTTTCTTATGACGATACGATCGCAACAAAATTCGTTTCGTTCAATTCTGAGCACTTTTGAAAAATGGCTATTTTCACGTCGTTCAATTTCAACTGTATTTGACCAAACACAGTTTCCTACGCCACGCTCACATATCAAATCGAAAAATTCTACAAATTGAAACTTAGCCATATTATGACATTCCGGATCCAATGAAAGTGGTTTCGTCGGATTCCGAGATCGTTTGCAAAATGGTCAATTTCAACTGCTTCAAAGTTATTTAAAATTTGAAATTTTAAATTTTGACTCAAAAACCCAACAAAATTTCTTAAAATAAAATTTTCAAACTGGTTCAGATTTTCGGGTCATTACAATCTCCCCTCCTTAAGAACTTTTCGTCCTCGAAAAGGAAAAAGGAAAACAGAAGAGTAGGATTCAGCACCGAAAATACTGAAATGATTAAGCGTACCTCAAAATAAAATCTAATCTGAGATATCCACTCTGCATTTGGGATAAGCCTTTTTGAAACTCTCCTCAGTCTCCCAAGTGCAGTCCCTAGGATCGCCACTCCACTGCACTTTGACTAGGTTGATTCTTTTATTCCTCAGAGCTCGGGTTTCTTTGCCAATAATCTTTATCGGCTCTTTCCTCACTGTTAGGCTTGGAGTAATATCCATGACTTGCTGATTTAGCTCATCCTCAATCAAATCTGGGTCATGCACATGCTGGCGGAGTTGAGACACATGAAACACATCATGCACTCCTGGCAGCCAGTCGGGCAGTTGCACTCGATAAGCCAGAGTACCAATCCTTTCGAGGATAGGGAATGGACCAATGAATCTTGGCGCCAATTTCCCAAACTTCCCAAATCGAATCACACCCCTTAGAGGAGAAACTTTCAAGTACACATGGTCACCAACAGAGAATTGCAAATCTCTTCTACGCTTGTCTGCATAGCTTTTCTGTCGGCTTTGGGCAGCCAGCAACCACTTCTTAATTTTATCAACTTTGTCTGAAGCTTCTCGGACCATGTCTGGACCTAAAACAAGGCGATCTCCTTTTTCAATCCAACAGGCTGGCGATCTACATGGCTTATCATATAAGGCTTCGAACGGAGCCATCTTCAAACTTGCCTGATAGCTATTGTTATATGAGAATTCAACTAAATGCAAGTGATCCTCCCAAGAACCTCCATAATCGAGTATGCAAGCTCGCAACAAATCTTCAAGAATGCGATTCACCCTCTCAGTTTGGCCGTCTGTCTGAGGGTGGTATGCGGTGCTGAGATTTAATTTTGTTCCCAATTCATTTTGGAATGCCTCCCAAAACTTGCTAGTGAAGATAGGGTCACGGTCACTAACAATGCTGCTAGGAACACTAATTAAAACAAAAGGTTTTCTTTGGTTAGACATGAAAAGTTTCATTTAGAAAATGATGGAAAAAGGAAAGATTTAGTCTTATTACCCATATAGCCTGACTATTTCCTTGAGATAAATTTGTGCCAGACTTTGAGCAGTTCTGGTGGACTTGACAGGTACGAAATGAGCGACCTTGGTGAAGCGGTCCACGATCACCCAAATGCTGTCATTCCCTTTCTTAGAACGGGGCAAACCATCTATAAAATCCATGGAGACTTGGTCCCACTTCCCTTCGGGTACTGGCAATGGCTGCAACAATCCTGTAGGCTTTTGTTGATCGCTTTTCACTCGTTGACATGTAGGACATCTACTCACGTAAATGGATATATCCCTCTTCATATCTTTCCACCAGAACGTGCGCTTTAGATCGTGATACATCTTGCTAACGCCTGGGTGGATGGAAAGCTTTGATTTGTGCCCTTCCTTTAAAACTTCCCTGATGAGCTCCGGGATTTTTGGAACACAGATCCTCCCTTGCAACCTAAGGGCTCCCCTTTGATCTATTTGAAAGCTCGTGCTCTCTCCTTCTTGAATACTCTTAATCATTCTTTGAATAAACTTATCTTCCTTTTGAAGGGTAGAAATTTTATCAATCAAAGAAGGGGTAACTATAAAGTTTGCGACCATGGCAGCTTTTCTACTGAGTGCGTCTGCCACAACATTGGCTTTCCCTGGCGTATACAAGATGTCGAGGTCATACGCCGCAAGAAATTCCAGCCACCTTAACTGCCTTAAATTCAAGTCCTTTTGATCGAAGAGATATTTCAAAGATTGATGGTCTGTGAATAAGTCGAATTTTTCGCCCAAGAGGTAATGCCTCCAAATTTTTAAAGCAAAAACTATGGCTAAAAGTTCTAGGTCATGGACACGATAATTTTTCTCATGTGGCTTTAATTGACGGCTTGCATATGCAACCACTTTGCCCCTTTGCATCAATACAGCGCCAAGACCCCCACTTTGAGAAGCATCGGTATAGACAGCTAAATCTTGGTTGCCATCGATGATGGTTAACACGGGGGCAGTGGTCAAACTCTCCTTTAGCTTTTGGAAGGACTCCTCACACTCTACTGTCCAAGTGAACTTGGTGTTTTTCTTAGTGAGTTGCGTTAAAGGGCCAGATAGCTTGGCAAAGTTTTGGACGAACTTTCTGTAATAACCAGCCAGCCCTAGGAAACTTCTTACTTCAGTGGGTGTAGTGGGCTGCTTCCAATCTTGAATGGCGGAAATTTTGCTTGGGTCCACAGCAATTCCTTCTTTTGACACAACATGGCCCAAGAATTTTACCTCCTCTTGCCAAAATGTGCATTTTGAAAATTTTGCTTTTAGAACATTTCTTTGCAGAATCTCTAGCACTTCTTTTAGATGCCCTTCATGCTCCTCCTTGGTTTTAGAAAAGATCAAGATATCATCAATGAAGACTAGTACGAATTTATTCAAGACCTCTCTGAAGACCCTATTCATCAAGTCAACAAAATAGGCTGGAGCATTGCACAGACCGAACGGCATTACCAACCATTCGTACAATAAGTCAGGTCCTCTGAAAGCGGTCAAAGGGATGCATTCTTCCGCTATGCGAAGTTGGTGGAAACCTGTGGCTAGGTCCATCTTCGAAAACACCTTGGCTCCATTTAAATTGTCCATCAAATCATCTATACGAGGCAAGGGGTATTTGTTCTTTAAGGTTTGCTTATTGAGATCGCGGTAATCCACACAGAGCCTCAAAGTGCCGTCTGATTTGGGGACAAACACCACAGCTGCACCCCAATTGCAGAAGCTAGGCCGTATTAATCCCTTCTTTAGGAGCTGTTTGGTTTGGGCACTCAACTCTTCTTTTTCTTTAGGAGTCATTCTTCGAACAGCATGAACTACCGGCCTTGCATTAGGGACCAGATCGATTCTGAAATCGATTTCCCTTCGCGGTGGTAAACTATCTACTTCTTCAAATATATCCGCATAATCCTTGACAATGGGAATATTCTCTGAAGATATGGGCGTGACTTCTAAGGAAGACCAAAAAGCTTTCCTGTCTGGCTTTGAGCCATGGCAAGGTATACAAATGACATCACCGAACTTCGTTTTGATTTCAACCATCCTGTCTGCACATCTAACCTCGGCCTTAAATTTTGTGAGCCAATCTAGTCCGAGGATGATATCAAACTCAGAGAAATCCATGACGATCAAGTCAAAAGGAAATTGAAAATAAGAGTAGGAAATAGGCACCCTACAGTACAAATCGAGGACGATAGAACCTCCTACCGGATTATGAACATTAATTGGCTTCTTAAGATTTCTTTGCTTTAATTTCAACTTCTTAATCGCGTTGCTAGAAATAAAACTCCTTGACGCACCCGTGTCAAATAAAGCAGTAACAGGAATATTTTTGATAGAAACAGTACCATCCAGAACATCAGACTTACCTCCCTCAGTAGGTGCAGAGGAAGATGGTGTACCTTCCCCCTCATAGACATGTGCAATCTAGGCTCCTTTCAACAGTGGGCAATTGGCCTTAATATGGCCCTTTTTATGGCAGTTGTAGCAATCTTTGCTATCATCACCCCTGGCCCTCTTCGGACCTCTGCAGTCTTTGCTATAATGCCCGAACTTCTGACAGTTGTAACACTGGACCTTGGATTTGTCAAATGTCTTAGCAGCTCCAGAATTACTGCCTTCAGCTTTCTTTTCTGGTTGTTTCCTTTTGTTGCTGTTGGCTAAGCTCCTCTCTCTGTCCTGCTGAGAAACCTTCTTGTCATTCTCTTCATAACGGCAAGCGAACTCCACCATCTTATTGAAGGAAAGGTCGATGTGGGCAGTGACTCTGTCAATATATTTTCTTGCAAGGCCATTTATGAATCTCTTATTCTTCTGAAAGTCATCACGAATCAGTTCGGGTGCGTAACGGGAAAGGTCCTCAAACCTACGAACATACTCTGAAATGGACTTGTCGCCTTGCCTCAGATTGGAGAATTCGTCGTGTAGCCTTTCTACTTCCTGCCTCGGAATGTATTTGTCGTTGAAGAGCTCTTTAAACCTGTCCCAAGACATATTATCTTCGTCGCCTCCAATGTTGACTACCTCCCACCAGTTTTGCGCTTCACCTTGAAGATGCCATGCTGCAGTGAACCTCTTTCTTTGATCATCAAGTCCCAGTCCTCCAAATATCTTTTCACAATTTTTCAGCCACGCCTGAGCTTGTACCACGGTCTCAGAACCGGTGAATGGAACTCCACCCAAATTCTTGAACTTCTTTGCCACCTTGTCCAAGTCAAAAGGTGGCAGTGGTGGTGGTGGTTGTTGTTGGACAGTGGGTTCCTCAGTTTCAGTGGTATTTTGCCTTCTTCTAGCAGCTCTAGCAGCTCTTGCAGCAGCGGTACTCATTTTAAGTTAGTTCTGTACAATCAAGGGAAGAGTCAGAACAACCTTAATGACGATGATTTTTAAGAAGTGATAAGGAAAAGGGATAGGTGAAAGATGATGATGATAAAGTGACCGACTATTATGTATTCTTATGAAATGTTCGCCGTAGAATAACGTGATTCTACGTAAACGAGTTACTATAAATATGTTATATTCCGCTTTGTAAACCAAAGCTCTGATACCAACTGTGACAACCCCCAAACTTCCACGGGTGAAAGCAAGGAGAAATCATATGGAACACAACATAAATATAGTACAACAAGTCACAGAAAACAACATAGCACAGGAAATCCATATAACAACAACATTATAGCAGCGGATATATAATGTCATCAGCAATAGAAAATCCACAGTCACAGAATCTAAATTATTACAGCGGGTTTTTAGAGAATTGCATAAGTTCCAACTCCAAATAAAACAACGTGGAATGGAAATAAGTCTGAAAATAAAAGGAAAGAAAAATGCGATAAACGAAAAGATAGGTCTTCAAAGCTCCATCACCTTATCTTCACCAAAAGCAACTCCAAGCGAAAAGGTAAAAGTAGCTCCAAAGAAACTCCAAGCAGAAAAAGAACCTGTCTACTTGGCTGCCCGTGTAGAAGAGAGGGCACCCAAGTTTGCAAAAAGGTGAAACAAACAATGGGTCAGTCGTGGGACTGGTGTGAGAGTTCTTAACTAAAATTACTCATACTACTAAGGCAAATCCAAGAACCATGCCGCTAATGCGGAACGGGTTGTACCAATGGATTGCCGTGCATAACTACAATGTCAGTACAAATAAATAAAACGTAACACAGCGCAATGTCTTTTGAAAAATGAAACCACCATAAGACTCAGGTCCCATCACACAATGCAACGCACACCAAGAGGATAGAGTTTTACCTTATGGTGGTTAAACATGCTAAATACGCCAAATACGAAACTAATATTATTATTAGGGTGTATATGTTTTAAAAAAAAACAATTCAAAGCAATGTATTAATCCTAGGAAGCATAGGTACCATATATTATGCCTCCGATACTAGTAATACAAATCAAATCCGTTGGGGTCGTATTGGAAATTTGGGTTTCCATCATGAGTCCAGGCTAGGGAGGACTCCTTACCGATTCGAGACGCTCTAGTCAACGTCTCAGGATTACCCGCAGTTAACCCTTGGATCCTGCAGGGCCGGTCCTCACATACAACTTAGAGGATTGGCAATTCCTAAGCACACGTTCCCCGGTCCTATAGGACCTATCCGAGGCGCCTCATTTCATCATCCTCCAAAAAGTAAAATGACTACTAACTAGAAAGAAACGTGCTACTTTCCCTGCGTTCCCTTCCCCCTTTTTAGACTCTACCGGTTTGTGAGGCTCGTGAGGTCGTGTATACCATATCACAGAATTTTGCTTTTCAACAAGAAACCCTGATCATTTCATCTTAGCACGCCACACCGCCATTCCATACCGTACCACCGACCGTCTGCCAACATATAAACGGGTGTTAAGTAGAGAATGAATTCTCTACCACCAACATTTTTACATTAGCCGAAAATCGACGACATGATATTTAATGGAATACGGTGTCAGACATACCCTCCATTTACACCCATGCTCTAGGTCTGAACTAGGGTCAAACCCGTGAAATCAACGCGTACGTTTGGCCAATTACCCCGACTCGTAAATCGGGAGCTACCCAATTCAGAGTCTTGGTCGTTGTCCATTCGAGGGAAGATTTACGGTCTCCATACGCCGTCTTCATCTTTTGATTCTTGAAATCGTAAAACCGTTTGGAATGGGATGAACCCGGACTTCCCAAACAATCTCGCGTCCATAATTTAGAGAAAAACACATTTCATGTCGTTATGTTGTCTTATAACAATCAGTCCTTGCCTTAATTATTTAATATAATTAATTTCTTTAATTAACGACGCTTCAGGTCAGAGGCGACTTTGTCGCCGTTCCATCCATTTTGATTTTTACTTTTCCCCTTTACATTTTGAACAATGGACATTTTCTATGGTGTAACCCTTATACGTCATAAATAATGTAAATCTTCTCCTATGTTTCATTTCCCCTTTTTTTTCTATTTTGACAAAATGTCATTCTATGCAATGCAACCTCCTATTTCTCTATTTTGACAAAATGTCGTTTTATGCAATGCAAGTTCTTACTTTTTTTATATTTTGACAAAATGTCATTCTATGCAATGCAAGTTTCTACTTTTTTTTATTTTGACAAAATGTCGTTTTATGCAAAGCAAGTTTCTACTTTTCTATTTTGACAAAATGTCGTTCTATGCAATGCAAGTTCTTACTTTTTTATATTGACAAAATGTCGTTCTATGCAAAGCAAGTTTCTAATTTTCTATTTTGACAAAATGTCGTTTTATGCAAAGCAAGTTTCTACTTTTCTATTTTGACAAAATGTCGTTTTATGCAATGCAAGTTCTTACTTTTTTATATTGACAAAATGTCGTTCTATGCAAAGCAAGTTTCTACTTTTCTATTTTGACAAAATGTCGTTTTATGCAAAGCAAGTTTCTACTTTTCTATTTTGACAAAATGTCGTTTTATGCAATGCAAGTTCTTACTTTTTTATATTGACAAAATGCCGTTCTATGCAATGCAAGTTCTTACTTTTTTATTTTGACAAAATGTCGTTTTATGCAAAGCAAGTTTCTACTTTTCTATTTTGACAAAATGTCGTTCTATGCAATGCAAGTTCTTACTTTTTTATATTGACAAAATGTCGTTCTATGCAAAGCAAGTTTCTACTTTTCTATTTTGACAAAATGTCGTTTTATGCAAAGCAAGTTTCTACTTTTCTATTTTGCCAAAATGTCGTTTTATGCAATGCAAGTTCTTACTTTTTTTATATTTTGACAAAATGTCATTCTATGCAATGCAAGTTCTTACTTTTTTTATATTTTGACAAAATGTCATTCTATGCAATGCAAGTTCTTACTTTTTTATTTTGACAAAATGTCGTTTTATGCAATGCAAGTTTCTACTTTTTTTTTATTTTGACAAAATGTCGTTTTATGCAAAGCAAGTTTCTACTTTTCTATTTTGACAAAATGTCGTTTTATGCAATGCAAGTTTCTACTTTTCTATTTTGACAAAATGTCGTTTTATGCAAAGCAAGTTTCTACTTTTCTATTTTGACAAAATGTCATTCTATGCAATGCAAGTTCTTACTTTTTTATATTGACAAAATGTCATTCTATGCAATGCAAGTTCTTACTTTTCTATTTTGAATATTGACAAAAGTGTCAATAACATACGTGCTCATGTTTTAATTTTAAATATTGACAAAAGTGTCAATAACATACGTGCTCATGTTTTAATTTTAAATATTGACAAAAGTGTCAATAACATACGTGCTCATGTTTTAATTTTAAATATTGACAAAAGTGTCAATAACATACGTGCTCATGTTTTAATTTTAAATATTGACAAAAGTGTCAATAAAAATTACATTGCCAATTTGTTCCCAAAACTTACTGTCAAAACACTACGCTACATACAACGTCAATTTTCACATGTCATAACATCGCAAAATAAATGGTATCAATTTCTTATGTCATAACATCCAACAATTTATGGTGACAATTTCTACCACGTCATAACATCACAAATATAATGGTGTCAATTTCTTGTGTCATAACATCCAACAATTTATGGTGACAATTTCTACCACGTCATAACATCACAAATATAACGGTGTCAATTCATTTGTGATAAAATTTATCTTTCCCTTACTTATACCGCTAAGCCATAAACATTTCACATAAAAATATGAATGGCGAATAAAATGGTATCAAATCCATCGTTATAGCATGGCAAATAAAATGTGATGTCAAATTTCTAACCACATATACACTTAACAATTTGTTTATTCAAAAATAAATTTTTGTGGTTTAGATCTCTCACCTTGATTGGATAATAAATATAATAAATCCAATTAAATTTTCAGAATGCTCCAATTGATTTCAGCAGCATCCACTCGTAGTCACGGTCCTATTGGTTCTGAAAATTTCAGAATCCGAATTCATACGAATAAGTTATCAACGTTTTACTGAATCTGACTTTTAACAACTGTTTCTGTCACGCTTAAAAGCGTAGCGAAATCTGAAATAAATATACCTTTAATTTTCAGTTTTGGTTCAGAAATTCAAATCCACTTTTCGCAGTCTGTAGTTGATGGTTTTGCGAACCGTTTGTTGGACGATGACCGGCTTGGAGAGGCCGAGGTGCGCCGAGAAGATGGTGGTGTTCGGTGGTGGCGTGTGGGCCCCACGGCCGTGCGTTCGGCGCGTGTTTGCGGGGATGCTGGCGGCGGCTCGGGCGACGAGGAGGGGTGAGGTTGGTCGGAGATTGAAGGCCTCGATTTTCTCTTCGAAACGGTATGTGGGTTGCTAAATATCGTTGAGTGTGGAAGGAGAAATCGATGGTCAAAGTTTTGAGGGTAAATGGGTTCGGCGGCGGTAAGAAGAACGAAGAGGAAGAAGACTGTAGCCATATACGGTCCGTATTTATACATGTATTTTAGGGTTTTCTAATTATTAATTAATAAATTAATTAATTAATTTATCCGAGAAATTACCATTCTCTCATATGGACTCTGATTCGCGCTCAACGACTGTCGATCTTAACATTTTCATGCCTTCTGAACGCGATGGTGCTATCCCCATGGTCCAATTCTGAAGTTACAGACTGGTTTTATTTTATTTTCAAATTAAATTGTTTAATTTAAATTCGAACGTACATAATTTCCTGAGGCCACATACGGACTCAGAAAAATCCGGAAAAATTATTTTTGGCTTTCTTATGACGATACGATCGCAACAAAATTCGTTTCGTTCAATTCTGAGCACTTTTGAAAAATGGCTATTTTCACGTCGTTCAATTTCAACTGTATTTGACCAAACACAGTTTCCTACGCCACGCTCACATATCAAATCGAAAAATTCTACAAATTGAAACTTAGCCATATTATGACATTCCGGATCCAATGAAAGTGGTTTCGTCGGATTCCGAGATCGTTTGCAAAATGGTCAATTTCAACTGCTTCAAAGTTATTTAAAATTTGAAATTTTAAATTTTGACTCAAAAACCCAACAAAATTTCTTAAAATAAAATTTTCAAACTGGTTCAGATTTTCGGGTCATTACATCTTCCTATTCATTACATCTCCACGATCACGAACACATCACAACACTTCTACATTCTCACATGAATTCACTTCGAAGTCGAGATCATTGCTAAACCGAATATCATCAATATAATGTTCCATATAAACGATTACATTCTATCCATTTGCCCTAAAATAAACTACAGCGTTCATGCAATCAACCACATTGTTTACAAATGCTGCTAAAACCCCCGCACACATGAGCCTTGACCGACTCAATTCCCTTTGGGTACACAACCTACCCGAACACACTTCTGGTCAAGCGCACGCACTTCTGATCAAGCGGACACATTTCTGGTCAAGCGTACACACTTCTGGCCAAGCACCCCCTGGTCGAGCACACCTTGGTCAAGCACGCCCATTTTTCGTCAAGCATACACACTTCTGGTCGAGTGGACAGCTGTCAGATAGGCAGTACAATGTCATTTTCGTAATTATGAAGGCCTGATCCGAACCTTCTCCAAACTTGACCTAAACTTCATCAACTGATTCTAATGAAGAAATCAACTCATCCAATTCATCCAATACGATTATAATCATGTCATGAAATTGCTAACATCATAGAAATAATAACTATCATGTAAAATTTACCAAAATCATGCTAAATGATCATATGAACTAAAATCATTGATCTAACTTGCATACGCATATGGAATGACATAGAAATTACCTGTTTTAAGTTCCTAAAATAGATCCTATGGCGGTTCATATGAAAATAAACATACCATGATGTAGATCTAAGGAAAATGACTTGAAAATGATGAAATTAATATCGCAGAACTCATATACTTGATTCAATTCGTGCTGGAGATGCATATCACTAACCAATTCTCCAAAAAAAAAAGCTAAAAAACATTTAGATCTAGATCCGAACCGCGAAGTATTTGCTCTAAACTCTTCGATTCGATCAACTCTCTCTTGAAATGGCGTAGATCTAGATTCAAATAAGGTAGATCTTTGATTCTCTTAGCTTTAATGGTGGAAAGGTGAAGAGAATGGAGAAATGGACTATCTGTATCTCTTCAAAATGAGAGAACGGAGAAAGTAAACTATTCTCCATGCCTCCTATCCCCTATTTATAGCCTCCACCAGCCCACTAATGGGCTTTACCAAATTAGTCCATTATGGCTTGCCAAACTTGAAAAGCCAACTGTAAATCCTTAAAACAGAGATTCCTCCTAAATCACGGTGCCAAATCTTTAATATGACCACTCTACAGAAAGGGAATCATCATTTCCTTTCCAATGGCACAGGTCTCAACATCTGATTCGATCCTATTCAAAAGTTATGCCCGGTACAAGGTTGAAAGGGCAAAATGGTCACAAACAAAAGTGATAAAAATTATGGGCATGTCTCACATCCCCATAACCAACATATTAAAATATAAGGATGATCCAACCCTCAAGGAATAAAATAAAAATATTTTACGATACTCGGATGCGTAAAATGTGGGTTGTTACATCCCCCCTCCCATTAGAAATTTCGGCTCTAAAATTCCAACAAGTAAAAGCAACTAAAATGATTCCCAAAATCCATCAGTCTGGGTTGCAAACACAAATGGAGCACTCCATTCGGATATAGTTCTCCGAATGAATTCCTTTCCCAAAAGGTCACGTACTCGCAACTCTAACTCTCATTGTTCCTTAGGAGTCCTCCACCTAAGAAGTATAACAACGGGTCTAACACCTTCAACCCAATCGATTCTGTACTCAGCCTCATGATGTGGCTACAACCCTCTGACCTCGTCAAGGACATCCTCAAACTCATTAGCGATCGGTACTGATGACTTCTCATGTAATCCCAAGCGATCATATATAGCTTGCGAAGACCCAGACCTCTCGCTTACCTCTAACCACAACCATTTGCCCTTCCACATTTTTGGCTATCACCCTTAACTTCTCTCCATCCACTTTTTCCACATACATCTCGAGCCGATCCATACCCAATATGATTTCAAACTCAGCGAAGTTCCAAACCAAGCAATCACATACAAAGGAGCAGTCATGACTCGATAACACTAGATCCCGACAAAGCATAAATAATTTAGACGAACCGCCAAATGGATTAGTTACGATCAGTGGTTTATCCCTACATCTGAACCTCCTAAGACGGTTCCGTTCCTTTGAATGGCTTTCCTCCTAGAGACATATAATCTTTGCATAGCTTCTCAAAATCCATAACCCTAGGCAACTGAACACCTACATCTAATGTGGCTGCCACTAGAGCGGGTACCCTTCGCTCGAATGCTTCCATCATGGACTTAAACATGGTTGGGTAGTCTGGCGCACCGCCATTACCCCCTCCAGGCAAAGCCCCTCCGTAGCAGTATGTCTTGAAGCAGGTCGAGTAACTCTAAATCTACAAATTAGAATGATTAGGAACTTGCAAGAAAAAGATGCTAAAGAAGTACAAACGCTACTACACTACATAGTATCATATATTATACAAGCAACCGAAATCTACAAATATGTCTCTCATACTTTATTATGCCTTAAAACTTTGGCTAAAAATCGTTAACCAGAGCTCTGATACAAAATGTGATGACCGCCCACAACCCCTGCACTAAACAAGAGGAATGATACACTGAAAGGAGTGTCAGGAAACTGTTGACGATCATCAAGGGAAGTAAACGCCAAACGAAACCCGTCGTATTTCTCACAGCGCAAGGATGAAATATAGTGGAACATATACAACAGATAAGAATTGTAACACCCCACCTCCATTAAGGTCACTCACAAAGGGAATGCCTTAACTTTGGTTGAGCATTTTAGTAAACAGAACAGAAACTTACAAGACAGATAAAACAGTACTTGAAAAAATTTAACTTTATTATAGCGGAAACAGAAATCAATATGGTTACATCCTTTCAAATCTCAGAATTCAAGTGCAAAATATCAGTCTTGTACAAAAGCCTTCAAAATGCATGGTTTAAAATCATAATCCCCATAGAACCGAAGCTATACAGAGCTAAGCCATACTTTAAGCACTTCAAGCAAATAGAAATCCGGATCAAGCTAAAGTATTCCCTCCTTGGATAACCTGGGGGGGAAACGGAAGAAAGGAGGCGAAACAACAAGGGTCAGAAAAAAAGTCTGGCAAGTCCAGTGACTTTCAGCATATGAACAAATAATAATAATAATATGACATGAACATAAAACTGGATGAGGGATAACTGTAACAGGTATAGCAGATATAACAGAAGAACAGAATGACATAAACTATTGCTTTACACTTCTCTGCACTAATACTAGTATAACAGAATTAGGTGTCACCCTAATGTCTAAACTGAAGCAGGAACGGGTACAGAATAATTTAACAGAAACAGAATGCTAATAATGGGCCTTTACTACCCGATCAGAAACAGACAGAAGCAGAAACAGATTAATCCCTACGGAAACAGAATGTAGAATTAGGTGTACACTAGTAATGGGCCTTTACCACCCGAACAGACGGTACCACACAAAAACAGACAGGTGTTACCACCCAACAGAAACAGACGGTACCAACAGAAACAGACAGAACTAAGTGTACCCTAAAACCCTACCCCAAGCGATCGGCTCCCTAATACATAAATATCCCGTGTCGGCCCCACAGTAGGGTGTATCACTCCCTAAAGTGACAACCAATTGGCACAGACCTATTTATAGATGTCACGGCGTCTTACATCCTCAGAGGCAGACCGGGATCCATGCACACACATGACCCGGTTGGAACGCACCATCAACACCCCTCGCCATTATCAGAATGAACCGCTTATAATTAGTTCAGTAAGCGTGCCCGGACCCTACCTACTGTTGGGTCAAAATTCTGATACCAGAAAGGGTTACTGACTAATATGGGTCCCAAACAACAGATGACACAAGTGATTCCCCTCCTAACCTTGTGTCCCCAGACTAACAGATTTCAGATTAACTTGTTTAGAAGTTCAGACATACAGAGTTTAGATCAACTAGTTCATAGATCAAACAAACAAGTTAACCGGTTTTCAGACTAACGGATCAGATGTTCGGATTAACAAGCTTACATATTAACTGGTTACAGTCTTACGAATTAACCGGTTACAGATTATCTATGTAACGACCCGTGTTTTTGACCGTTAAATATTTAATTTAATTTATTTATTTTAAATATTGTATTGGGAATATTAATGGAATTTAATATTTAATTCGATAATAAAATGAAGTTGAACGTTAATTTTATTTATATAATATAAAACGAGCTCAAAAATGGCGTGCAGTTCGTAATATTTGGTTTTGAACTTCAACTGGATATACAGGATCCGATATAAGTCGTATTTCTGTGAAACAAGAAACGCTGGGGCCGTATGGACGATAGTTTTCATATGAAAAAGAAAAATCCAGATTTCGTGTTATAGATTGCGAGTTATGGCTAAATCAAATTTTGAAATAGTCGCTATGGAAAATCGTTATTAAATTATAGGCCTTTAAAATGGCCGTTTTGCAAACGGACTCAGATTTCGACAAAATCAGTTTCATTAGAAACGTATCGCTAAATTATTGTACAGGTTCAGGTTATCGACTGCTATGAAGAGACGAGTTGGAAGAGTCCAGACGTATGATATTACTACTATTCCGCTGTGTGTTGTATATGGGAACAGGCTATTATAACTGTCCCACGGTATGATGTACTCTGATACTGTAAGTATTTTCAAAGCTCTCAATAAAGATTTATTTCTGTATTATATTTTGTTCCGCTGCGATGTGAGACTCTGTGTTGTGTGGTGTTTCTTCTTCTTCTTCTATTCTAATATTTCTTTCTATCTATTCTCACCCTCTAACTTCTTTCTATTAATGATTTGGAATGTACGATGTCTGAATGGTCAACATGATAGTTTGATGTTGATTTTCGGAGTCGAAAATCGCCAGTTCGTTACAGTGGTATCAGAGCTGAAGGTTAAGTGATTACCTTGGCTCTGTGGCGTGACTCAGTAGAGATGGGGTTAGTAATACCCTAGATTGAGTTTGAGTGTATATATACGAGTGAACGTATTTGTAGATTTTATAAAAATTGTTTTATATTGTGGAGATTTATCGGTTGAGTTATTTATGAGTTCTGGTCGATCAGTTTGATCCACTGTATCGATAAGGGTTTATAAACACTCAAATACGATGGGTCGTCACGATATGTTTTCAAAAGAGGGTAAATGAAATAATTTTACCAAAAGTATATTTTGATGCAGAGAAAATATATGTATTGGAATTATGGTATATTGGATGTGTTGGTTGATTATAATTGAAATGGTTATATAAATAACCAATTGGAATTTGTATAATATAAAAGCAGATTTATTAAATCTGAAATTAAATCAGAATTGAAATTAAAATTTCTTAAAGTGGGAAGGATGATTGCAAATGAACTTGAATTGAATATATGAAAATTTTAAAATCCTAGGAGATTTTAATTTTGTTACAAGCATTGAAAGGGATATTTTGAAAAAGATTTCAAAATGAAAATGTTTAAATACGCTTTTGATGAGTGGTATAGTATTGAACTCACTTTGATCGCTGGGAAATAACTCTGAGGATGCTGGCCACATCATCAGTGTTCATTTCCGAGTTCTAAGTGACGGATTACTACCAAAAATCTTGTTTTGAATGGCTTTGAGAAAAACAAGTTGTTTTAAATCTTAAAAAGAAATATTTGATTTTTGAAAGCGATGAACTGTTTAAAAACTCCCTGGAAGATTGTTTGAACAAAAACAAAATTTAGTAGAAATTTGTGAAAGCAAATATGAATTGAATTGAAACCAATTAACTAGAAATTGAATCGGGATATAATATATCAAGTAGAATCAGATTTTGAATTGTGAGACAGGAATCTAAGATGGTGTTGGACTGATAAGTTAAGAGATGAAATGGATAATGGATGGAAATTGAGTTAAGAATGGCATTTGGCTTGGACGCGTGAAGGATTGGTTTGGAGGATAAAAATTGGAATTTCCTCGGGCAATCCTTGCTGAGATGTCCAAACTCACCACAATGAAAGCATTCGCCCCGCTTTCTCTTCTTCTTCCTACATTCCCTGGATATATGTCCAACTTTACCACAGAAGTTGCATTTCCTATTCTCTCTTGGCTTGTCCTTGCGGTTGTTGTTATTCTTTCCTCGTTTCCCGGAATTTACCCTCTTGCCTTGAGACTCATTCGCCTTGACCTCTTTCTTGTCATTGTTATCTTCTTCTTGAAGTAGGGCCATATTCACCAAATTCTCGAAAGTCGCCCCCAAGGGTATATGAGACATGGCCAAACCATGTAATGGCTCGTTTAATCCTAGAGCAAAGTGTAGGGCCTTCTTCTGAGCTGTATTAACCAAGTCTAAATCGACCCGAGCCAGTTGATTAAACTTATCTATGTATTCCCTAATAGTCATGTCCCCTTGCTTCAGTGATAAGAACCTCAGTCCAAACCTTCCTCTAAAGTCATCCCAAGTCTCAATTGGCCTAGTAGCGGTGGTGACTACCCACCAACATGCAGCTTCTTCCTTTAGCAACCATACTGCTAATAAAACCTTCCTGCGGTCACCTATATCAAAGGTGGCTAAAAGATCTTCGGTCTCTTTCAACCAATTCCTTGCCTCTACAAAAGTCTCTGTTCCACTAAAATTCTTGCCACCCATCATCTTAAAGTTCTTACAAGTTTCCGCAAAATCCGCTTGTGGAGGCTGAGGGAGAAGAGGAACATCAGCTACGGAAGGAGGAGGAGGAACAGCGGCCTTGACTGGAAAGACAACATTAGAGACACTCGGGACCGGTGCCGTGACTTCCAAGTACCGACCAAACCAATCGGGTATTGTTACTCCTTCGGGCAAGATGAGATTATCAGACATGCAGGAAACGAAAAGAAAAGAGTTCAAACGAGGGGTCAAAGGATAGTGCTAATGGCTTTTGGGGAATAGCCTTTAAAAATAACTAGACTTTTCTTTGGAAAATACTTTATACTTGGTTTTGAAAATAGTTTTTCAAAAGTTTTAAAAACCTTTTTATCCCTTCTCGTAAACCATATGCTCTGATACCAAATGTAACACCCCACCTCCGCCAGGGTGGCTCTTGCAAGCAACTCTGACTTTGGTGGGGCGTTTTAAAACAAGGTAAACATGCATAATGATATAACAAGGCAGGACATGACATATATATATGTAAATAAACAGAGTAAGTAGATAAAACAGCGGAAGATTTTTAAACCATTTCAAAACACAAGTCTGGTACATCAAAATGTCAATTTCCCAAAATTACAAGTCTAGATAAAAACATCATCTGATAAACTGAAATACATAAGTACTATCCCCAAATAAGAGTGATAAACCATAGCGGGCTCAATATCCAAACGTACATGAGCTAATCCGGCAAGCAAGCTAAGCGATCCAAGCTAAGCACCAATGTTCCAACCCTGAGAACCTGGGGGGGGGGGGGGGGAACGGAAGAAAAGAAGCGAAAAGAAAACGGGTCAGTCATAAAGACTGGTAAGCCCTGCTACGATAAGTCTATAAACTAATAAAGTTAACAGCATGATGGAAACTGAGATGATCATAGATAACAACATACTGGCATGATAAATTAACTACAAGATAGATAGAGGTGTCATCGCATAAACAAGGTTAAGTTTTTCACCACGGTGTACTAGCAAACCAACATAACAGGTATTGATCCCTTGGCCCAAGCTTTGACCCAATAACATGAAGTGACCTTAATATAAGGTCCAACCAAACGGTCTAGTCGATCGGCTCCCTATAAGCCTAACAAGTCAAGTGTTGGTGTCCATACAGCCCACATATGGATGTAGTCAGACTGTGCTGGGTCCACCTTCGGGTGTATCAAGCCCTCGGGTGTCAACCCCAGACACTGAAGCAATAATGCACAGTCTAAACCTACTGGTACCCGTGCCTCGAGTTTGTCCAATACCGGACTACGTGCATGTCCGTAGCCCGCCTGGACCCGCACCGCTGTACCACTCAGCCATCGCTTTGGTCGCTTACATCAGTCCAGTAATCGTGCCCCGCCCTAGCCTAGCCTCTAGGGTTGTGATGATACCAAACTGGGATTACTGCTGGAACAGACCACGTTGCTAGGGTTTCCTAAGAGGGTTAAGTGCGATTTAACCCTTCACTAATCATGGATTAAATTGGTTAAGTGTAACCGACAGTTCACAACTTAACCCCATTTCAATCCCTCGAACCCCCAAATGGATTAAATTGGTTAAGTGTAACCGACAGTTCACAACTTAACCCTATTTCAATCCCTCGAATCCCCAAATGGATTAAATTGGTTAAGTGTAACCGACAGTTCACAACTTAACCCCATTTCAATCCCTCGAATCCCCAAATTGGTTAAGTATTAGTGGACCCTGACTTAACCCTAATCATGAGGCATTAATTAATTTAATGCACCTTAACCTCTCACATTAGACTTTGTTGTGGTTACCTAGTTAAGCCGGTGGGTTCCGGGTAGATTTACACCACAACTTGGTCTAACCTCGGATCTTGGCACCACATGACCAACTTCTCACATTGGGTCCTATTGTTTGTAGCCACTAGTTAAGCCGGTAGGTTCTGGGTAGAATTACGCTACAAACTCAACCCAACCTCGAGTTGGCCACACTTATGTTTTCTAAGTGTCATGTCCACTTTATTTCAAAACATAATTACAAGTCAACAAATACTTGGGTAGACCTAACTTAATAGGTAAATTCCCAAGGGGTAGACCTAACTTAATAGGTAAATTCCCAATCTTATATTTTCATGTATTTTAAGTTTACCCAAACCCCCCAACGTCATTCTATCGCTTACATATTCGTAATAATGCATAAAGGATAGGAAGAGGGAACTTGGCATAACATACATGATGAACTTGCATATCACAACAAACATGCATAACATGTTAGACTTACATAACTTAGCATAGTGAACTTGCATATTACCATAAACATGCATAACATGTTAAACTTGCCTAACATGGCATAGGGAACTTGCATAAACATGCATAACTTGTCAAACATGCATAACATGTCATTGTGAACTTGCATAAGCATGCATAACTTATTAAACATGCATAACATGGCATAGTGAACTTGCATAAGCATGCATAACTTATTAAACATGCATAACATGGCATAGTGAACTTGCATAAACATGCATAACCCAATAAACTTGCAAATCATGGCATAGTGAACTTGCATAAACATGCATAACTCAATAAACTTGCAAATCATGGCATAGTGAACTTGCATAAACATGCATAACTCAATAAACTTGCAAATCATGGCATAGTGAACTTGCATAAACATGCATAACTCAATAAACTTGCAAATCATGGCTTAGTGAACTTGCATAAACATGCATAACTCAATAAACTTGCAAATCATGGCATAGTGAACTTGCATAAACATGCATAACTCAATAAACTGGCAAATCATGGCATAGTGAACTTGCATAAACATGCATAACTCAATAAACTTGCAAATCATGGCTTAGTGAACTTGCATAAACATGCATAACTCAATAAACTTTCAAATCATGGCATAGTGAACTTGCATAAACATGCATAACTCAATAAACTTGCATAAATCCCAACTTGCATCACATATTAACTTTAGAGTTTCTAAAATGAAGGTAAGAGGGCTTACAAATATTATGAAGACACAAATCTACTAATAAAGATTGAGAAGCCCTTTATGCAAGCATATAAAAACCCAAAACAAAGCTCCAATAAGAAAACTCTTAACAAAAATTCCAAAAACTCTAGCTTAGCCAATAAAGCTTGCAACTTGATGATGTATGCAAGCTAATGATCATTCATACAACTTAGAAATGCTTGTATGAACATCAAAATCTTCATAGGAATGATTTTTGAAGAGGGTGGAGGCTAGGGTTTTTAAGTGGAGGCCATTTGAGAAATCAATTTGCCATAGTTTAGCTACTAGAATGAATAAATGAGGTTTTAGGGTAGGATTAGGGTCTTATTTATAGAAGATTAAAGTGTTTTTAGCCCTAGGATTAACCCTAGGTTAGTTTAGGTCCATCAGATTTCGGAAGTCTCCAGAACTAAGCCACACAACCAAGCCCAGATCAAAAATGGTGCGCCAGGCAAAACTGCCCGGCCACCCCGTGTCGACAGGGCTGTCGACAGGGCAGTCGACACCCTCAGACCCCTGTCGACATGGGGGTCTTGGCGGGAGTTTTCCCGCCTGACGCCAGTTTGCCCTAATTTCTGTGTTTGAACTTAAAATTCAAATCTGTTTTTAACATGGAAATTTCTGAAAACTTCAATGGGCCTTAACTGGGTCATACGGACTCCGATTTTCGAAAACTCGGACTCTATTTCGCGTATTTTTCCGAGACGAACGCAATGGCGTAGCCCGTTTCCCTTGATTCACATTTTATAATTAAATTCTGCCTCGATTTATATTGTAACAGGTTATTAAAAAAATACAGGTTGTTACACTACATGTCATTTATCACCATGTATCACCAATATGCTAAGTTTGGTTTTATGCATGCTTTTGAGGCCTAAAATGTAATATGCAAGTATATGAACATATGTACATTTCATATGCCACCATGTTAAACTTGTGGCTTCAACACCTTTCTGTCTTGATTATGCCAAGTTCCCTCTTTCTATCCTTTATGCGCTATTGCGATATGTAAGCGATGGGATTGCGTTTGGGGTTGGGTAAACTTAAAAGACATAAAAACATAAGCTTGGGAATTTACCTATTAAGTTAGGTCTACCTTTTGGGAATTTACCTATTAAGTTAGGTCTACCCAAATGCTTGAAAACTTGTAACATGTTTTGGAAACATGATGGACATGACACTTAGAAAATATAAGTGTGACCAACTCGAGGTTGGGTTGAGTTTGTAGCGTAAACCTACCCGGAACCGACCGGCTTAACTAGTTGCTACAAACAATAGGACCCAATGTGAGAAGTTGGTCATGTTGTACCTTGAACCCGAGGTTAGACCAAGTTGTGGTGTAAAGCTACCCGGAACCGACCGGCTTAACTAGTAACCGCAACAAAGTCTAATGTGAGAGGTTAAGGCGCATTAAATTAATTAATGCCTCATGATTAGGGTTAAGTCATGGTCCACGTAATACTTAACCAATTTTGGCTTGGTAGATTAATCAGGGTTAAGTCGTGAACTCATCGTTACACTAAACCAAGTTAATCCATGATTAGCAAGAGGGTAAAACCGTACTTAACCCACTAGAAAAATCCTAGCAATGGGGGTCCACTCCAGCAGTAATCCCAAGTTTGTATCATCATGACCCTAGGGACTAGGCTAGGGTTGGGGCACGATTACTGGACTTGAGTTAAGTGACCAAAAGCGACGGCAGAGTGGTACGCCGGTGTAGTTCCGGGCGGACTTTTGGTCGTGCACATAGTCCGAAGCCGGGGAAAGCATGCACGGGTACCAGTAGATCGAGACTGTGCACTCATGTTTATGGTGTCCAGGGGTTGACACCCTAGGGCTTGATACACCCGGCGGGAGACCCTGCACAGTCTGACTACAATTATGTTTGGGCCGCATTGACACCAACACGTGACGAGTTAGGCTTAGGGAGCCGATCGATTAGACCGTTTGGTTGGACCTCGTATTAGGGTCAAACCATGTTATTGGACCTCATATTAGGGTCGCTTCATGTTATTGGACCTCGTGTTAGGGGCACTTCATGTTATTGGGCCAAAGCTTGGGCCAAGGGATCAATACTTGTCTATTCAAGTCATGTTAGTTCGCTAGTACACCCGTGGTGCAAAACCTTAATCCTGATTATGCGATGACACCTTTATCTACCTTGTTAGTTAATCATCATGCTAGTATGTTGTTATCCTTATGTTCATCCCAGCTTTTATCATGCCAGTTAACTTTATCAGTTTACATTGATTGTAGTAGGGCTTACTCAGTCTTTTTGACTGACCTGTTTTTCTTTCGCCTCTTTTCTTCCGTTCCCCCCCCAAGTTCTCAGGGTGGGAATATTGGAGCTTAGCTTGGAATTCTGATCGCTGCTTGTTGGATTTTAGCTCATGTACAGTCTTGACATGAAGCTAGCTATGGTTATCACTTATTTTGGGGATAGTACTTATGTATTTCAGCTTTTCAGTAATGTTGTTTTTATCTAGACTTGTGTATTTGGAAAGTTAACATTATGTTGTACCAGACTTGTTTTGAAATGGTTTGAAATCTTCCGCTGTTTTATCTATGTTATTTACTCTGTTTACATATATACACATGTTCTTGTTCTGCCTTGATATATCATTATGCATGTTTACCTGATTCAAACTCTCCTCCAAAGTCAGAGTGCTTGCAAGAGCCACCCTGGCGGAGGTGGGGTGTTACATTTGGTATCAGAGCATATGGTTTACGAGAAGGAACAAAAAGGTTTTTAAAACTTTTTGGAAAACTATTTTCAAAACCAAGTATAAAGTATTTTCCAAAGAAAAGTCTAGTTTATTTTAAAGGTTATTCCCCAAAAAGCCATTAGCAAAATTCCTTCGTCTTTCCCCATTCTAAATCTGTCTTTTTCTTCGTTTTCAGTATGGCCGATAACTTTGCTATTCCGGAGGGAGTACACGTACCTGTTTGGTATAGGAGACTTTTAGAGGCTTGGGCGACCGAAGCCGGCCCCACAGATGTTCCTCCTCCTCCGGTAGTTAATGTTCCTCCTCCTCCTATCGCTGAGGTTCCTCTTCCTCCTCCCCCTCAGCATCCTCAAGCTGACT
Source organism: Allium sativum (assembly GCA_030737875.1). Lineage (NCBI taxonomy): Eukaryota > Viridiplantae > Streptophyta > Magnoliopsida > Asparagales > Amaryllidaceae > Allium > Allium sativum. Next base: position 578,724,100 of record CM060909.1, on the reverse strand, counting down.
TCGCAAAGACTTGCAAAGATTTCAAAGCAATGGGTGGCAAGAACTTTCAAGGCACTGAGACTTTTGTAGAGACCAGAAATTGGTTGAAAGAGACCAAGGATTTATTTTCTATCTTTGGGTTAGACGATCAGAGGAAGATCTTGTTGGCGGTTTGGCTTATGAAGGATGAAGCCGCTTATTGGTGGGAAGTCACCAATGGTACTAGGCCTGTTGAGACTTGGGCCGATTTCAGGGCAAGGTTCGTGCTTAAGTTTCTATCTTCTGCTGAGAAGAATCTGCAAATGGAGAGGTTCATAACTTTGAAACAAGGAGATATGTCGGTCAAAGAATATGTGAACAAGTTCAATCAGTTAGCTCGTTTTGGCTTGGATATGGTGAATACTCCTCAGAAGAAGGCTCTTCGTTTTGCTAGAGGATTGAATGAGCCATTGCAGGGATTGGCTATGTCACATATTCCCCATGGGGCCACGTTTGAGAGCTTGGTTGATATGGCGTTACTTCATGGAGATGTTAAGAAAGAGGTCAAGATGAATGATACTCAAGCCAAGAAGACTGATTCCCAGTGGAAAGGAAATCAGGGAAATCCAAGTGGTCAGAGCAGTCAAGGTAATCAGAACAATAACAAGAACAAGAGTCAAGGCAATAAGGGAACAATAACAAGGGCAAGAACAACAAGGGGAAGTGCCATTATTGCGGTTCAGTTGGGCATCTTATTAAGGATTGTAAGAAGAGGAAAAGGAAGAATGGTGAATGCTTTTTCTGCGGTGAGACTGGACATTTCAGTAAGGATTGCCCGAAGAAGCAAGGGCAAGGCCAGGGTCAGACTCAGCGTGCTGGACCTTCAGGAGGGCAAGTTCATGCTCTCAATACCGCTCCAGTTCCCGATCGAGGTAGTATTTCTCTTGAGAGCCTTGTATATATTTCTGATTTTCCAGTTCGTACCTTGTTTGATTCTGGTGCATCGCATAGCTTTATCTCATCTGATCTTGTTGATAGTTTGCACCTTAGTACTAGCTTGGTAGATGATCCCGTCTGTGTCTCGAATCCTATTGGGGGTTCCGCCCATCTGTCTATGATATGTGGGGATTTGAGGATCTCTATACTGAGTGTAGAGTTCTTGTGTAGTGCTTATGTTCTTGGTTTTAGGGGATACGGATTGATATTGGGCATGGATTGGTTGTCCAGATATGGAGCCATCCTTGATTGTGAGCATAGGGTTGTGAGGCTCGTGACTCGCCTCGGAAACACCCTAGAAATTTCTTGTAATCCGAGAGGTCCCGTCATGTTGTGCTATCTTGAATCACTCGACTCGTCAATGGAAACTCTTCAGTCTGTGAGAGTGGTTCGAGAGTATCCGGATGTTTTCGATGAAGTTAGGGGGTTGCCCCCTAAGCGAGAGATTGATTTCCGCATTTATCTGGTGGATAATGCAAAGTCGGTTTCTTTGCCCGTTCGGCACATGGCTCCGCGTGAAAGGCGGGAGCTAAGTAAGCAAGTGAAGGAGTTGCTTGAGAAGAACTTCATTAGACGAAGTATATCTGAATGGGGAGCGCCTGTGGTATTTGCTACCAAGGCAGATGGTTCTCTCCGACTTTGTGTTGACTATCGAGAGTTGAATAAGCTGACTAAGAAGAACAGACACCCGTTATCGAGGATTGATGATCTCTTTGACCAGCTTGTCGGTGCTTCTGTTTTCTCTCAGCTTGATCTTGCTACTGGATTCCATCAGCTCAGGGTAGCTGAAGATAGTATAGACAAGACTGCGTTCAGAACTCCAGATGGATTCTTCGAATGGCTTGTCATGCCGTTCGGCTTGACTAATGCACCCGCATATTTCGTGGACTTGATGAGTAGGGTGTTCAGGGAGTTCTTGAACAAGTTTGTCGTGGTCTTCGTAGATGATATTCAGATCTTCTCTAAGGATGAGGAAGAGCACGCAAGGCATCTCGTGGAGGTGATGGATACGCTTAGAGCGCATCAGTTGAAGGCCAAGTTCTCCAAGTGTCACTTTTGGAGAAGGGAAGTTAGATTCCTTGGGCATATAGTATCTAAGCAAGGCTTAGTGGTGGATCCTGCCAAGGTAGTTGCAGTTCAGGATTGGAAGACTCCAAGGAATGCAACCGAAGTGAGAAGTTTTCTAGGTCTTGCAGGCTTTTACCGGAAGTTCATCAAGGACTTCGCGAAGATTTCCGCTCCTCTCACTAAATTGACGAAGAAGAATTTAGTTTTTGCTTGGAACATAGAATGCGAGCTTGCTTTTCAGAAGCTCAAGAGAGCTCTCACATCAGCACATGTTCTAGCTTTGCCCGATGGAGGGAAGTTATTTACAGTATACACTGATGCATGTGGCACGGGGTTAGGAGCTGTTCTGATGCAAGAAGGAAGAGTGATATGCTTTGGCGGTAGACAACTCAAAGTGCATGAGAAGAATTATCCCACTCATGACTTAGAGTTGGCAGCAATAGTATATGCACTCAAGGCTTGGCGCCATTATCTTCTGGGAGAAAGATTTGAGCTTTATACCGATCACAAGTCATTGAAGTATCTCTTTTCTCGGAAGGATCTGAATCTGAGGCAACAAAGATGGATGGAATTCTTGGCGTCCTACGATTTTGAGATAGCTTATACCCCTGGCAAGGGGAATGTGGTAGCAGATGCATTGAGTAGAAAAAGGTTGACTCTGAGTCCTCTATTCGTTGAGATGAAGAATTTAGAGTATGTGGCAACCTTTGATTTCTCTTTGGCGATTGAGTCGATGACCGGTTCTTTAGCATCTCTGGAACTCAGACCTACCCTTCTTGATCAAGTTGGGGCTTCGCAGAGAGAAGACCCTCAGATAGTTGAGATTATGGATAAGCTGATTCGAGGAGAGGCGTCTAGTCATCTCGCTCGATATTCTATTGATGACAAGGGTTGGCTGAGGAGAGACGGAAGGTTATGTGTTCCAAGGGTAGAAGATTTAGTAAGAAAAGTTCTTGAGGAAGCGCATCGCTCTAAGTTGACTATACATCCGGGCGGAGATAAGATGTATAAAGATATGAAGCGCATTTTCTTTTGGCTTGGGATGAAGAAGGATGTGGCAGAGTTTGTCTCTAGATGTATCATTTGCCAGCAAGTTAAGGCCGAGTCGAAGAAGCCCGGTGGGCTATTGCATCCTCTAGACGTTCCACTATGGAAGTGGGAGAGTATTTCCATGGATTTTATCGATGGGCTACCAAGGTCAAGGAAAGGGAATACGAGCATTTGGGTTATTGTGGATAGACTTACGAAGAGTGCTCATTTCATTCCGGTGAAGAGCAAGAGGACCGCATCTTGGCTAGCGTCTGTATATCTTCGTGAGATTGTGAGACTACATGGAGTCCCTTCTAGTATAGTCAGTGACCGTGACCCAATCTTTACAAGTCAATTCTGGAATAGCTTGCAAGAAGCTATGGGCACGAGGTTGAATCTAAGTACGGCTTATCACCCACAGACGGACGGTCAAACCGAAAGGGTGAATAGGGTACTCGAGGATCTGTTGAGGCTTTGTATTCTGGATTTTGGTGGTACTTGGGAAGACCATCTTCCTCTTGTTGAGTTTGCATATAATAACAGTTATCAGGCAAGCATAGGGATGGCACCATTTGAAGCTTTATATGGGAGGCCGTGCAAGTCGCCTACATGTTGGTGGAAGACTACAGATGAGCTTATACTTGGGCCTGACATGATCAGAGATACATCCGAGAAGGTCGAGTTGATTCGGAGACGGATGAAAGCGGCCCAAGACCGACAGAAATCCTATGCTGATAAGCGAAGAACTGATTTGGAGTTTGATGTTGGGGATATGGTTTTCGTGAAGGTTTCTCCTTTGCGGAATGTGATCCGATTTGGAGCCGTTGGGAAGTTAGCACCGAGGTTTGTTGGACCATTCCCTATTATAGAGAGGATCGGGCAGATGGCTTATAGAGTGGAGTTGCCCGAGAAGCTTACCAGAGTACACGATGTTTTTCATGTCTCACATCTCCGGAAATGTTTACATGAATCAGCAGAGGTTTTTGAGCCAAGTGTTCTGAAAGACGTGGAAGTGGAGAAAGAGGCTACCTTGAGGAGAGCTCCGATTCATATCTTGGGGACGGAGACCAAGAAGCTAAGGAATCGAGAGGTCAAGTTGGTGAAGGTTCAATGGGGTGAAGCCGAAGAAGACGCAACTTGGGAAACCGAGGAGAAGATGCGTGGGCTTTATCCATTCCTTTTTGAGGGTACACTCTCAATCTCTTTTCTTTGTTAGCATATCTTTCTCTTTGCTATCCATGTTTATCTAGTTTATCGTGTTAATCTTGTCATGAGAACCTTAGGTAGAAACCCTTTGGATGAAACATGTGTTTGAAACATGTTATGCTTGATGGTTGCAAGTGGTTGCAAGTGTTTGCAAGTGGTTACACGTGGATGCATTATACACGTTAGGCACTAGATCGGCTCACACACTCCTCATATTGCATATGCATGAGTGTTTATGCTTATTAATGGATGAAAATTTTTGTGTTATCACATGGATGTTGCATATGGGTGTATGTTATGTGCACACATATAGATGTTATACATTATGTTAGGAATTGCATACATATGGATTCATTTCACTAACATAATTTGCATTGATGATATTTGCATTAGATAAGTACATATACACACACCTTTGCATATGTTCATACAACATTTAGAATCTTGTAAGGACAATGATTGCTCGTGGATGATGTTTTGAGTAGATGGATGTTGGATGGTAGGATACGTTCTTCCTAACTTGAAGATTTCGGGGACGAAATCCTTTAAGGAGGGGAGAATGTAACAACCCGTATTTTCAATAACCTGTTATAACGTAAATCGAGGCATAATTTAATTTATAAATCTGAATCAAGGGAAACGGGCTATGCCATTACGTTCGTCTCGGAAAAATACGCGAAATAGAGTCCGAGTTTTCGAAAATCGGAGTCTGTATGACCCGATTAAGGCCCAACGAAGTTTTCAGAAAATTTCAAAGTAAAAACAGATTTCAAATTCAAGTTTGAATTTGGGAAATTAGGGCAGTTGGGCGCAGGCGGGGAAAATTCCCGCCAGAGTACCCAAGTCGACAGCCCTGTTGACTTGGGAGTCGACTTGGTTGGACCCAAGTCGACAGCCCTGTCGACTTGGCTGTCGACTTGGTCCAGCCGGGCAGTTTTGCCTGGTGCACCATTTTGGGTTAATGTTGAGTTTGGGGGCCAGATTCGGTTTTGAGGGCTAAGATTGGAACTAGGGTTTAATCCTAAGGCTAGAACTAGTCCTAATCTCTATAAATAAGGCCCTACCCTAACCCTAAATCATCATTATTCATTCATACAACTAAACTATGGCAAAATCAATCCTCTCATAGCCTCCACTCTCTTCATAAAATTCCTAAATAAATTTCTATGAGATTTTCCATGCATACAAGTGTTTTCAAGCTTGTATGAGCATCATTAGCTTGCATTCAAGTCAAGTTTCTATATTTGCATCATAAAGAAAGAGTTTTGATCATTTTGGCTCAAGGGTTTTTCTATTAGAGCTTGTATTTTGGGTCTATTTGATTTCATAAGGGCTTTGTCATATTTTTTGTGCCTTCATAAGCATTGTAAGCCCTTTTCTACTTTCATATTTAAACTCTAAAGCTAATGAATGATGCAAGTTGTGTTTGATCATTATGATGTGATATGCAAGTTTATCATGTTATGCAAGTATGCTATGATATGATATGCAAGTTTATCATGATATGTTATGCAAGTTTACTATGATGTAATATGCAAGTCTATCATGTTATGTATGCAAGTTTGCTATGTTATGATATGCAAGTTGCCATGTTATGTATGCAAGTTTGGGTTGATCATCTCACTCTTATCATGTTATGCAAGCTTATCTTGGGTTTATGAGCCTAAAGCTTCAAGCTTTATGCTAAAGGTTGCATTTTGGCAACATGTGGGTTATCATACCTCTTATGATAACTTGCATGTGAGGCTAAATGCGAACTTATGGCCATTTCTACATGTCATTTATCACCATGTATCACCAATATGCTAAGTTTGGTTTTATGCATGCTTTTGAGGCCTAAAATGTAATATGCAAGTATATGAACATATGTACATTTCATATGCCACCATGTTAAACTTGTGGCTTCAACACCTTTATGTCATGATTATGCCAAGTTCCCTCTTTCTATCCTTTATGCGCTATTGCGATATGTAAGCGATGGGATTGCGTTTGGGGTTGGGTAAACTTAAAAGACATAAAAACATAAGCTTGGGAATTTACCTATTAAGTTAGGTCTACCCTTTGGGAATTTACCTATTAAGTTAGGTCTACCCAAATGCTTGAAAACTTGTAACATGTTTTGGAAACATGATGGACATGATACTTAGAAAATATAAGTGTGACCAACTCGAGGTTGGGTTGAGTTTGTAGCGTAAACCTACTCGGAACCGACCGGCTTAACTAGTTGCTACAAACAATAGGACCCAATGTGAGAAGTTGGTCATGTTGTACCTTGAACCCGAGGTTAGACCAAGTTGTGGTGTAAAGCTACCCGGAACCGACCGGCTCAACTAGTAACCGCAACAAAGTCTAATGTGAGAGGTTAAGGCACATTAAATTAATTAATGCCTCATGATTAGGGTTAAGTCATGGTCCACGTAATACTTAACCAATTTGGGCTTGGTAGATTAATCAGGGTTAAGTCGTGAACTCATCGTTACACTTAACCAAGTTAATCCATGATTAGCAAGAGGGTAAAACCGTACTTAGCCCACTAGAAAAATCCTAGCAATGGGGGTCCACTCCAGCAGTAATCCCAAGTTTGTATCATCATGACCCTAGGGACTAGGCTAGGGTGGGGGCACGATTACTGGACTTGAGGTAAGTGACCAAAAGCGACGACAGAGTGGTACGCCGGTGTAGTTCCGGGCGGACTTTTGGTCGTGCACATAGTCCGAAGCCGGGGAAAGCATGCACGGGTACCAGTAGATCGAGACTGTGCACTCATGTTTATGGTGTCCAGGGGTTGACACCCTAGGGCTTGATACACCCGACGGGAGACCCTGCACAGTCTGACTACAATTATGTTTGGGCCGCATTGACACCAACACGTGACGAGTTAGGCTTAGGGAGCCGATCGATTAGACCGTTTGGTTGGACCTCGTATTAGGGTCAAGCCATGTTATTGGACCTCATATTAGGGTCGCTTCATGTTATTGGACCTCGTGTTAGGGGCACTTCATGTTATTGGGCCAAAGCTTGGGCCAAGGGATCAATACTTGTCTATTCAAGTCATGTTAGCTTGCTAGTACACCCGTGGTGCAAAACCTTAATCCTGATTATGCGATGACACCTTTATCTACCTTGTTAGTTAATCATCATGCTAGTATGTTGTTATCCTTATGTTCATCCCAGCTTTCATCATGCCAGTTAACTTTATCAGTTTACATTGATTGTAGTAGGGCTTACTCAGTCTTTTTGACTGACCTGTTTTTCTTTCGCCTCTTTTCTTCCTCCCCCCCCCCCCAGGTTCTCAGGGTGGGAATATTGGAGCTTAGCTTAGATTTTTGATTGCTGCTTATGGGATTTTAGCTCATGTACGGTCTTGACATGAAGCTAGCTATGGTTATCACTTATTTTGGGGATAGTACTTATGTATTTCAGTTTTTCAGTAATGTTGTTTTTATGTAGACTTATGTATTTGGAAAGTTGACATTATGTTGTACCAGACTTGTTTTGAAATGGTTTGAAATCTTCCGCTGTTTTATCTATGTTATTTACTCTATTTACATATATACATATGTTCTTGTTCTGCCTTGATATATCATTATGCATGTTTACCTGATTCAAACGCCCCTCCAAAGTCAGAGTGCTTGCAAGAGCCACCCTGGCGGAGGTGGGGTGTTACATTAATGGTGGAAAGGTGTAGAAAATGTAGAAATGGAGGAACTCTAGCTCTTCAAAATGAGATAATGGAGGAAGTAAACTATTTTCCATGCCACCTCCCCTCCTATTTATAGCCTCCACCAGCCTATCAATTGGCCTCTCCAATTTAGCCCATTATGGCTAACCAAACTTGAACAACCAACTGTAAAACCTTAAAACAGAAATTCCTTCCAAACCACCGAGCCAAATCTTTAATGTGACCACTCTACCGAAAAGGAATCATAATTTCCTTTAATTTCCAATGGCAAAGGTCTCAATACCTGATTCGATCCGAGTCAAAAGTTATGCCTTGTACAAGGCCGACATGGGGAAATAGTCACAAACAAAATTGATAAAAATTATGGACATGTCTCACATCCCCATAACGAAGATATTAGAATATGAGAATGATCCAACCCTTAGGGAATAGAATAAAAATATTTTACGATCCTCCGATGCATAAAATGCTGGGTGTTACATTCTCCCCCCATAGGAATTTCGTCCCCGAAATTCCAACAAACACAAGCAACTAAAATGATTCCTAAAATCCATCAGTCTTGGTTGCAAACACTACTGGTGCACTCCGTTTGTATACACTTCTTCGAATGAATCCTTTTCCCAAAAGGTCACGTACTCGCACCTCTAACTCTTGATGTTCCTTAGGCATCCTACAGCTATGAAGTATAACGATTGGTCTAACACCTTCGACCGAACCGATTCAATACTCAGTCTCGCGATGTGGCTACAACCCTCTGACCTTCCTCAAACTCATTAGCGATCAGTACTAATGACAAGTCTCCTCGTGGAATCCCAAGCGATCATATATAGCTTGCGAAGGCCCAATCCTCTCGCTTACCTCGAACCATAACCATTCGCCCTTCCACATTTTTTATTGTCACCCTTAGCTTCTCGCCATCCACTTTTGCCACATACCTCTCAAGCCAATCCATACCCAGTATGATTTCAAACTCAGCGAAGTTCCAAACCAAGCAGTCGAATACAAAGGAGAAACCATGACTCAACAACACTAGACTTCGACAAAGCATACATAATTTAGACGAACCCCAAATGGATTAGTTACGATCAATGGTCTATCCCTACCTCTGAACCTACTTAGACGGTTATGTTCCCTTGAATGGATTTCCTCTCAAAGACGTATAATCTTTGCATATCTTCGCAAAATCCACAACCCTAGGCAACTGAACACTTACATCTACTGTGGCTTCCACCGGAGAGGGCACCCTTCGCATGAATGCTTCAATCATTGCCCCAAACATGGTTGGGTAATCTGGCACACCGCAATTACCCCCTCCAGGTGCAGCCCCCTCCCTAGCAGTATGTCTTGAAGCACATCGACTAATTCAAAATCTGCAAATTAGTATGATTAGCCACTTGCAAGAAAAAGCCGCTAAAGAAGTACAAATGATGTTGTACTATATAGTATCATATAATATACATCAAACTGAAATCTACAAATACGTCTCTCATACGTTATTACACCTTAAAACTTTGGCTAAAATCGTTAACCATAGCTCTAATACCAAATGTGGCAACCGCCCATAACCCCTGCACTAAACAAGAGGAATGATGTGCTGAAAGGCGTGCCAGGCAGCTGTGGACGATCATCAAGGTAAGTAAACGCCAAATGAAACTTGTTGTATTACTCACAGCGCAAGGATGAAATATAATAGAACATATACAACAGGTAAGAATAGTGAAGCATATATGAGCAGAAAACTCCAAACTTTCATAACAACTAGAAAATATATCCAAATGCCAGGGTTACAACATAAGTTTGTACAAATTTGCCTCACTACAACACTCAGACAAGAATAACAAACAACGGAAACATAAATACTAGATAGTAATAAAACTGGTATGTAAGCCTCCAGCTCTCCACCAAACTACAACATCGTCCTTATCGATATATCACCTGTGACCTGTCACCTGCCCATCCACAATCGGATGAGCAGCCCAAGGTAATAAGAGGGAAAGTTAAAACCTTGAGTTAGACAATAGTCCTAGTGAGGTATAAAACAACTAACAAACATCATTGATAAAGTATTTGGGAATAAGCAGATTAACCTTCAATCTACCAATCATAATACCAAAGAAGAACTCCAATCCCAGCTCCCAACATTCGACAGTGATAGCCTTTATAAAAACATTTCAACCATACATCCATAGAAACCAGAATGACCATTCATTCCTTACAATGAGAAGCAACCAAACAATAGCACTCACAACATCCAGATTATACATCTAACATAAACCATCCTAATCGAATTCAACATCCCTCAAGCTCAAGCCCCAGAGGCCTAAACCAATATCAGGTAAGCACTCAAGAAACATCTCCTTCGACATTGGACAATCTACACGAGATGATACAAACAAAACAAACAGCGTACATGACTGACTCTGGCTATTACAACCAATCCTGTTTTAAAACTATCGTTAATCGTATGACTGGCTATGTCACCATGCCATCCGTCAAGGGCTAATGGTAACCCCAGTTCTAACAAGACAACTGCACATTCAATGCCCATTTGCCTCCCAAAGACAACTATGCCTATCCAATGGGTCCAGGGTATTCGACTAGTCCAACTAGGCTTTTAGGTGCCCCTATTATACCCTTTCTTTGAGCATGTTAGAACTTACGACAATGATAATCCCTTTACAACTCAAGTCGGCATCGCTGGCGACTATCCATAAACTCAGACCTAATCTTGAGTATCCATTATCCACAAACTCAAGTGCAACTTGAGTCGTCTTCCTGCTTGTTACATCTCAACGATCATGAACACATCATAACACCTCGGCATTCCCACTTGAATTCACTTCGAAGTCAAAATCATTGCTAAAACAAATATCATCAATATAAGGTTCAATATAAACCATAGCATTCTATCCATTGGCCATGAAATAAACTACAGTGTTCAAGCAATCAACCACAGCATTTACAAATGCTGCTAAAAACCCCTCACACATGAGCCTTGACCGACTCAATTCCCTTTGAGTACACAACTGATCTGAATATACCTCTGGTCAAGCTCACACCCTTCTAGTCAAGCGAACACACTTCTGGTCAAGCGGACACACTTCTTGTCAAGTACCCCCTTGTCAAGCATACCCTGGTAAAACACACCTTGGTTGAGCACACTCTGTCGAGCACACACACTCTGGTATAGCGCACACACTCTGGTATAGCGCACACACTTCTGTTCAAGCGTACACACTTTTGGTCAAGTGGACACACTTCTGTTCAAGAGGGTACACTTTTGGCCAAGCGGACACACTTATGGTCAAGTGGACACAATTCTGGTCAAGCGGCCAGTTGTCAGACAGCTGGAACAATGACATTTTCGTAATTATGACAGGCTTGATCTGAACCTTCTCCAAACTTGACCAAAACTTCGTCAGTCGATTCTACTGACAAAATCAACTCATCCAATCCATCCAATACAATTATAATCATGTCATGAAATCGCTAACACATTGGAAATAATAACTATCATGTAAAATTCACCAAAATCATGTTAAATGATCATATGAACTAAAATCATGGATCTAACTTGCATATACATATGGAATGATGTTGAAATTACCGTTTTTAAGTTGCTAAATCAGATCCTTTGGTGATTCATATGAAAATAAACTTACCATGATGTAGATCTAAGGAAAACAACTTGAAAATGATGAAATTAAGATCATAGAACTCATACACTTGATTGAATCCATGTGAGAGATGCATATCAGCCACTAATTCTCCAAAACAACTTAAAAAATATTTAGATCTAGATCCGAACAGCGAAGAATTTTCTCTAAACTCTTTGATTTGATGAACTCTCTCTTGAAATGGCGTAGATCTGACTTTAAACAAGGTGGATCTTCGATTCTCTAATCTTTAATGATGGAAAGCTGAAGAAAATGGAGAAATGGAGGAACTCTAGCTCTTCAAAATGAGAGAACGGAGAAAGTAAACTATTCTCCATGCCTCCTAGCCCCTATTTATAGCCTCTATCAGCCCACTTATGGGCCTCTACAAATCAGCCCAATATGGCTTACCAAACCTGAACAACCAACTGTAAAACCTTAAAACTGAGATTTTTCCAAAACCACTGAGTCGAATCTTTAATATGACCACTCTACAGAAAGGGAATCATCAATTCTTTCCAATGACATAGGTCTCAACACCTAATTCGATCTGAGTCAAATTTATGCCCTATACAAGGCTGACAGGGGAAAAATAGTCACAAACAAAATTGATAAAAAAAATATGGACATGTCTCACATCCCCATAACCAACATATTAAAATATGAAAATGATCTAACCCTCAGGGGATAAAATAAAAAAATTATGATCCTCCGGTGCGTAAAATGCGGGCTGTTACATTCTCCACCTTAGGAATTTCGTTCTCTAAATTCAAATAAACACAAGCAATTAAAATGATTCCCAAAATCCATCAGCTTTGGTTGCAAAAAAAAACTGGTGCACTCCATTCAGATACACTTCTCGGAATGAATCCTTTTTCCAAAAGGTCACATACTCGCACCTCTAACTCTCATTATTCCTTAGGCGTTCTCTACCTAAGAACTATAATGATGGGTCTAATACCTTCAACCCATTAAGTTCCACATTCAGTCTCACGATGTTGCTACAACACTCTAACCTCTTCAAAGAAATCCTCAAACTCATTAGAAATCGGTACTAGTGACAAGTTTCTTTGTGGAATCCCAAGCGATCATTTATAGCTTGCGAAGTCCCAATACTCTCACTTACCTCTAACCAATACCGTTCACCCTTCCACATTTTTGACTGTCACACTTAGCTTCTCGCCATCCACTTTTTCCTCATACCTCTCGAGCCAATCCATACCCAGTATGATTTCAAACTCAATGAGGTTCCAAACCAAGCAATCACATATAAAGAAGCAGCCATGACTCGACAACACTAGACCCTGACAAAGCATGCACAATTTAGATGAACCCCCAAATGGATTAGTTACGATCAATAGTCTATCCCTACCTCTGAAACTCCTCAGACGGTTTCGTTCCTTTGAATGGCTTTCCTCCTGGTGATGTATAATCTTTGCACAGCTTTGCAAAATCCATAACCCCAGGCAACTGAACACCTACATCTACCGTGGATGCCACTAGAGCGGGTACCCTTTGCATGAATGCTTCCATCGTGGCCTCAAACATGTTTGGGTAATCTGGCGCACCGCCATTACCGCCTCCATGCACAACCCTCTCCTTAGCAGTATGTATTGATGCACGTCGACTAATTCTAAATCAGTAAATTAGAATGATTACTAGCCACTTGCAAGAAAAAGCTGCTAAAGAAGCACAAACGCTACTATACTATATAGTGTCATATAGTATACATCCAAATGAAATCTACAAATACGTCTCTCATACATTATTATGCCTTAAAACTTTGGCTAAAATCGTTAACCAGAGCTCTAATACCAAACGTGACGACTGCCCACAACCCCTACACTAAACAAGAGGAATGATGCGTTGAAAGGCGTGCCAGGCAGCTGTGGATGATCATCAAGGGAAGTAAACCCCAAACGAAACATGTCGTACTACTCACAGCGCAAGGATTAAATATAATAGAACTTATACAATAGATAAGAATAGTGAAGCATATATAAGTAGAAAGTATATCCAATTGCCAGGGTTGCAACATAAGTCTGTACAAATTTGCCTCACTACAATGCCCAGAGAAGAATAACAAACAATGAAAAAAGAAATACTAGATAGTAATAAAACTAGTACATAAGCCTCCAGCTTGCCGCCGAACTGCAACATCGTCCTTACCAGGATATCACCTATCACCTGCCACCTAGTCTGCCCACCCAAATTGGATGAACAACCTAAGGTAATAAGAGGAAAATATTAAACCTTGAGTCAAACAACAGCCTTAGTGAGCGATAAAATAGCTTACAAACATCATTGATAAGTATATGAGAATAGGAAGATTCACCCTCGATCTACCAATCATAATACTATAGAAGAACTCCAAGCCTTTATAACAAACATCTCAACCATGCATCCATAGAAACCATAATGACCATTCATTTCTAACAGTCAGAAGCAACCAAACAATAGCACTCACAACATCCAGATTATACATCTCACGTGAACTATCCTAATTGAATTCAACATCCCTCAAGCTCAAGCCCTAGAGGCCTAAACCACTATTAGACAAGCACCCAAGAAACAACTCCTTCAACTTTGGACAACTACGTGAGATGGTACAAACAAAACAAACAACATAAACAATTGATTCTGGCTATCACCGCCAATCCTTCTTTGAAACCATCGTTAATCGTATGACTGGCCATGTCACCATGTCATCCGTCAAGGGCTAATTGTAACCCCAGTTCTAATAAAACTACTGCACGTCCAATGTACATTTTCCTGCCAGAGACAACTAGGCCTATCCAATGGGTGTAGGGTATTCGACTAGTCCAACTAGCCTTTTAGGTGCCCCTTTTATACACTTGCTTTGAGCCCATTAGAACTTACGACAATGATAATCCCTTCATAAGTCTAGTCAGCATCGCCGGCGACTATCCACAAACTCTGACCTAGTATCGAGTATCCATTGTCCACAAACTCAAGTCCAACTTGAGTCGTCTTCCTATTCGTTGCATCTCCATGATGATGAATACATCATAACACTTCAACATTCTCACTTGAATTCACTTTGAAGCCAAAATCATTGCTAAACTAAATAACATAAATATAAGGTTCAATACAAACCATAGCGTTCTATCCATTTTCCATGAAATAAATTACAATGTTCGTGCAATCAACTACAGCGTTTACAAATGCTGCTTAAACCTCCCTCACACTTGAGCCCTGACCGACTCAATTCCCTTTGGGTACACAACCGATCCGAACATACTTCTGGTCAAGCGCACACACTTCTGGCCAAATGCACACACTTTTGGTCAAGCAGATACACTGCTAGTTAAGCGGACATGCTTCTGGTCAAGTAGACAAACTTTTGGTCAAGCGGACACGCTTCTGGTCAAGCGTACACACTTCTGGTCAAGCACTCCCTGGGTGAGCATATTTTGGTCTAGCACATCCTGGTCAAGCACACACACTTCTGGTTAAGCGGACACACTTCTGGTCAAGCGGACAGCTGTCAAACAGCTGGCACAATGGCATTTTCGTAATTATGACAGGCTTGATCCGAACCTTCTCCAAACTTGACCAAAACTTCGTCAACCGATTCTAATGAAGAAATCAACTCATCCAATCCATCCAATACGATTAAATCATGTCATGAATTTGCTAACATCATGGAAACAATAGCTATCATGTAAAATTCACCAAAATCATGTTAAATGATCATATGAACTAAAATCATGTATCTAACTTACATATACATATGGAATGACATAGAATTTACCGGTTTTAAGTTGCTAAATTAGATCCTATGGCGATTCATATGAAAATAAACTTACATGATGTAGATCAAAGGAAATCAACTTCAAAATGATGAAATTAAGATCATAGAACTCATGTACTTGATCGAATCCGTGTGAGAGATGCATATCACTCACCAATTCTCCGAAATAACTCAAAAACATTTAGATCTAGATCTGGAAAGAGAAGAATTTTCTCTAGACTCTTCGATTAGATGAACTCTCTCTTGAAATGGCGTAGATCTTGCTTCAAACAAGGTAGATCTTTGATTCTCTAAGCTTTAAAGGTGGAAACGTGAAGAGAATGGAGAAATGAAGGAACTCTAGCTCTTCAAAATGGGAGAATGGAGAAAGTAAACTATTCTCCGTGCCTCCTAACCCCTATTTATAGCCTCCACCAGCCCATTAATGAGCCTCTCCAATTCAGCCCATTATGGCTTACCAAACTTGAACAACCAACTATAAAAACCTTAAAACAGCGATTCCTCCAAAACCGTTGAGACATAACTTTATTGTGACCAATCTACGGAAAGAGAATCATCATTTCCTTTCCAATGACACATGTCTCAACACCTGATTCGATCTGAGTCAAAAGTTATGCATTGTACAAGGCTGATAGGGGCAAAAATGTCACAAACAAAATTGATAAAAAATTATGGACATGTCTCACATCCCCATAACCAACATATTAAAAAATGAGAATGATCCAACCCTCAGGGAACAAAATAAAAATATTTTATGATCCTCTGATGTATAAAATGCGGGCTGTTACACAGTGCCTTATTTAGAGGTGTATCTACAAGGCCTTTGCCAAACTTAGACAGCTTTGTGAACTTCGATACATATTCCCTTAAAGTCGACTCTCCTTGCTTAAGGTAGATGAACTTCTCCATTTGCAAACCCACTTCAACATTTGGTAGGAATTTAGCTCAAATCATGCCTTATACTCATCCAAAGAGAATATCCTACCCACATTCTCCACAGAGACCATATTCCACCACCCCAGCGGTTCGCCTTTAAGATGCCAAGCGGCTACCCTTCTCTTTAACGGGTCTTCCCATCCGACAACCTCGAATATATGATCGCACTCTGATAACCATGCCTTAACTTTAAGAAATATTTTTATTTCAAAAAATGGATTAAATCAAAGATTTATGAAATCCTTAAAGAGACAGGGGAATTAAGGGCCATGCTAGTGGGTTAAGCTGCTGGTTCTATTGGGGCACCATGAGCAAGAGGAACCTATCCCGTGGTCCTGAAATACTACTGGAATCATTCGGGTAAGTACCAAGGTATAACAATATTCCCTTGTTCGGGATGGTTTTCTACCATTTCTACTATCTGTAAGAGGAAAACCTTCAAGGAAAATCATTAAGATGGTATTTAAGCCAAAAGAAAAAAGGAAGAAAGAGATTTCCTAGTATAATTACGTATGTCTTAGGGGTATAACGTATATGTATATATTGAAAGACCTTCTCAAATAACAAGTATGTATCTCATAATTATATTTTCCCATGATTGGGTAACCTAGGATATGATACCAAATATAATAACCCACTCGGAATGGGCCTGAATCTCGACCTAGAAAAGACCCATCGGAATTTAGAGCATTCTAAGTGAGTTATTGGTTTACATAAGAACTAAATAATGGATCCAAACTAAAAAAACCAGAATCTCACCGCAGAAGGGAGAAGATATACTAGCCAAAATAAATGTACCTTGTAAAAACCATAATAATGTCAACTACACAAAATTTTCAAATGTCATAAACAAGGTACATTAATAATATCCCATAATTACAATCAGCTGCTAGACATAATAATAATAAAATAAAATAAAATCTACAACGTCAATCTCCTGTCTTTATGACGTCACTAATAAGGCATTTCCACCTACTAATCTGTGTCGTTAAGAGGAAGGGAACAACAATGTTTTGGTAAATGAAATTATTTAAATTCAAAGAAAATCTATTTTCAATACTTGGTAGTATAAACTTATCAAGTCATGCCTAGGCGATTTCAACACAAAATTAAATATGACATACACATGCATTAAATAGGAAGACTATCCTACAGTCACTTAAGGCCATCATGTGTATGTAAGGGAGGATTCCTACAACCATCTAATGCACTAAGGATTGATTTCTATGATCACTTAAGATCTTACGACGCGGACTCTCCTTCAGTCACATAAGGCCATCTTACTTATTTATTTATGAGAGAATTCCTAAGACCACTTAGTACCTTTCATGAATTCCTTTCGATCACTCAAGACCCTATGGAAGACCCCAATCACTTAATACTTGTTTAACGTTATCAAGTGTTCTCGTAATTGTAAAATTGTAATTTGCCACTTAATATTGGGTGAGGATATACACTCATCGCCATTTATGACCTCTCCAACAGATACATGCATTACCATTTAACATGCATTACAGGTGAACACCTAGTCACTTAATACTTCACTTAGAAAGGCAGTTGCTTTTACATGCTCTTCAGAACTCTTATTAGCCCATCCCTAGGAATCCCCTCGCATTGCCACTAGATAAGAAGTAGACAACTTACGAAGAACTACCCCACTCATATGTCTTTCATTTTATTTAAGACCATTTAATACCTTACAATTTATTGGAGAAAGACAAGCCCAAACAATCACTTAGTACCTTATAAGGGTGGATCCCAATATCTTAGTCTGGACCAAGGAGTGAACATTAGAAACGGACCTAGTCCTAACCACTTAATACCAAAATAAGATAGGTTAGCCACTTAATACCTTTTTGAGGTTGGCCCACTTCACGTACATATTTATTAATCTAGACATCTCACATTAAACCAACTTCTTGTTGATACGGGATTTATCGGTCAGTTCCAGTTAGGTTTCTATGACATGTTTGGCTTAACTCACGTCTTTGTGTATTTATTATAATGGCCTATGACACAGGATATGTTGCATTAATCCGACCTCTTGTAGATATTGGATATGTCAGTCGGTTCTGGGCAAGCTTCTACAACAAACAGGGGTTAACCTTATGTCATGTGTCAATAACTTTTCTAAATTACATTAATACACACACATTCGAATTTCCTATGGGGACATTTTAAATTTTTGATTCCTAATTAAACAAATTTAGTATGCATTTATAATACATTAATTACATTGTTTAATACACATAAATAAGAGCATCATTTATGGAACACGTAGAGGAAAACATAGAAATGTCAATCCTAACCAAAAATCAAGGTTTATAAATTTACATCTCAAACTTTCTCAACATAATATATAATGTTTATTCACATTCGAATCATTAATAGGGAAATAACTAAACATAAACAAAATAACTTGCAACCTAAGTTCTAAGGATTATTTCAATAATAAATGAAAGGACAAGGTGTAATATGACAACAGTATGTATTAATTCATTTTGGTACTATTTTACTTTTCATATGGGATTTGTACAAAAACTAAGATTTTGGTAACACGTGTTTAATACCTCTTAACTATCTATTTTATAAAATAGATGTTTAAACATATGTAAGTTATCAAACGTAAATCCGTATTTTTGCAACTAGATTTACTATAAAAATGAAAAGAACATAAACCAGACCAAATATCAAAACCACACAACACCCAAAAAATTCATTCATTCTTATATCCAAAACCCAAAACCCAATGCTATCACAAGATTGACCATTTCCGAAATTATTAAGAAATTTGGGGGATTTATATGTATTTTATTTTCATAAGAACCCCAGACCTCTTATAGGCATAACAATCCAAATTCTACACTAACAGTTATAGAAAAAAAACAAATTAAGATAATTTCCCCTTCTAGAACTACAAGGCAAAGAAGAAGAAAGCTATATAGAATAAGATTTTGGATTGTTTCGTTGAAATAGCATGCTCCAATATTCCTTTTCTAAGTTATATATATAAATACCAATTTAGAATCATATATACATATAATTCGAATTCTAAAATCTAATATGAAATTAGATTAGAGAAGATAGAAAATAGGTCAGAGAAGATGAATGTACCCTGACATAATTATGGAATTTAGATAGAATGGAGGAGAAGAAGAATGGAGGCTAAAATTAGAAGAGAATGTAGGTTTTGGGAAGGAGGCTAGGGCCTTATTTATACTTGTTGGAGTATGTATGGAATGTCAGTTTCGTTTTATAAAATATCAACAGTTTGTTCCAATAAAATTATATAAAACCCAAACTAAAATGGACCTTCACCCTCGCTTCTCCCTTAAGTGTGGTCGACACCCTCCCTAAGAGGGTGGTCGAAAGGGATACGGTTTAACCCCCTACCCCGGCCCTTAAGGGTCAGGTGTGTAGAAATTAATTCTCTTAGTCGTTGCTTTTTTATATTAATTCCATATTAATATTTGTTGATTCTTTTCATTTATTACAATTTTTTCCCCATCTTATATATTATATATATACTCAAGTCTGAAATCCAAAAGGATTATTCCATTATACCAAAGGTTTTTAATTTAATTCCAGTTTTACATTTATAGTTTGAATTTCAAATGCTATGCGTATATTATTTTTATACAACTAGTTTTATTCGTAACTTTTCATATGAGCTCCGTTTTCGATAAATAAATATTAAAACTACATTAAAATCTCATTACGAATACAATGGTAATATTTTCACAGCCAAATTCTCAATTTTTCATATGTTTAGCCCATTAATATTTTATTAAATATTATTATCTATTCTTAGTTTAATTATCTATGTCTATTTATGGTATATTTTTATGGGTGTTACAAGATTCATTAGCGAACATGCTTAGAATTTTCATGCACATTTGGCGGATAAGGACAGAGTCATAGCACTGTTATATGGCCATTGATTCGACTTTTTCTTAGGTAATTGGACGATCTATTTACTCTAAATACTATATAATTTATCACTATGTGGTTTAACTTATTCTTTAACCTACAATTTTAGGACTCAACCATGTTATATACGATCATGTGTAATTGTGCGTGGCTATTGCTTTTTAGTGGTATAAAACCACCATACATTTCGCTTTCCTTTTGGTGATATAGGAATTCCACAACTTGATTTCGCTATGTTTACTGACATTAGCATTGGAGTACCCAGACATCCACCGCTCCTTTTAGATGATTATCGATGTTATGATCATGCATTTGTTCATGATCTTCTATCTCATATTGACACTTCTGATCCATCAGATCATGCCGGAGGCGCTATTAGAGTCAATGCTATGTGTGCTTCCATGGACAACATACTCAGACAATACTTTCTTGATGATGATCTGAAGCTTGCACAATTATTTGTCCTTTACCATAAGGTAACTTGTTTTTCAGCACATCAAGTGATAACTTGGTTTTTGGGTTTATCGAAGTCGCGCCTGAGTTACATTTTAGTGGTTCTATTATATATGACTGAGGTATGCCTGTTCTTGCATACCTGTAAAGATACCTTGACATACAGTGCACCATTTCAAATGCACATGTTCCATTATTTGGTTTCTTGGAGTTATTACAATACAGATATTTTAAGTATTCGAGGAATTTTCATTTTGTCACTTTGACTTGTAATGCGTTTACTTTTTTCCTTCGTTTGTCATTTTGGATCACGGATAACTGGCGGCCCAAAGATAATGAACCCCGTCATGTGTATTCGTTGCCTACAACCAGATCGACTTGAGGATATACAAACACCAGCTTATATGACACCCATATCGTTACAGTATATCTTTTGGGATCGATTTTATAAAGATTGCTATGATGCTTACCCGGGGAAAATTTCCACGTATATCTTGTCACTCGGCATCGATGCTTATTGGTATCTTGGTGAGTGGTTTTAGAGATAGTTATATGACTGTGATGCAGTTCCCGATGACCCACACTGTCAATACTAATCGCTACGTGATTTAGCCATCAAAGCAGCTAAACTTTGCAAGAGCCGCAAATTTTTGGACGGTCAAGAGATTTGTTATTACATGTTAGTCATACGTTAAATTCTCGCATAGATCTTTCACTAGTTCCACTGATAATATTACCCATGCGGCGGGGATAGATTTAGACAGTCCGTCTTCTATATGACACTACATAGATCCCCTTGTTGTTAAGGATGTTACTAGCTTAGCCAGGGTTATTGTTCACCATATCACATAAAAGAAATTTTGTGTTTTTTTGCATATTGCGGAGATAACTATACTTATTAAAATGATACTAAACATTGCACATTTTTAAAGTTGCTGAAATGACTACATATTGCACACTTATAAAGCAGTTGAAACCTCGTGCCTAAAGTTTTTGTATTAATACGCCAAATTGTCATCATCAACGGTATATGCAGCAATGGCAGATAGTCTCACGTGGCCATAATGGTTGATGTTGACGTTCAAAGGACACAATCCCATTCTCCCTTTAATGAACCTTTTTATGTAGATGTCATGTGTTCATATTTCATATTTTTAGACATAACATTTGCTACAATATATAGTTTTGTTCACGAACTACCGAACCGCAAACTTTTTGAAAATTTGATTTTGACTTAACATAAGAACTAGAAGATGAAATCACGATTTTTCACTTTTAGACGAAACCTATTTTCAAATAGATCCTGAAGATTCCAGTCTCATAGAGTTCCGACATAAACTGGAATCGAAGTATTGATTTGAAGTTCAAATAGAAAAATTACGAACTACCACTGTGCATGGGCTCAATTTTATTTAATTATGACTTTCGTTCAAACATCGTGATTAATGACTACAGTGACAAGACAACATGACCTAGGTCCGACTCCATCTACAACAAGTTGTTTCAATCATTCACAAGACATGTGATAGTCATTCAATCAAGAATTTATGTTAGATAATTCTAAATAGCTACTGAATGAGTTTGACAAGTCGGGCTATCCAATGTTTATAAAGTTTGAATGATTAAACAAAATTTAAATAAATCAAGCTCGTTGTGTATTTGTAGTTCGTAAGTTTCTGAAATGAAGTTCAAATTTATATAAAGGGCCCAAAATATGTTGGAATCCTTCCAAACAAGATTCTTCGAGATTTATTAGAATATAACTTTCAAATTAAAGTCACAATTCTTGATTTGACCTTGTACATTTTGAGATATGTACAAACTAAATTTTCAAAAAAATCACGATTAAGTAGTTTGTTAACCATACGTAAATACTTAACTAAATTGAATATTTTAGGACATGGAGTTTGAAGTTTCATCAATATTCAAAGCTAAACATTAAACTGGATATAATGTCAGTCAATGTCACTCACTCTAGACACGAGATATTGTTTTCCAATGATGTAATACTCATTGATGTTCACAACACGAGGCATTTAATCGAGAATATATGTTAGATAATTCAGAATAGCTTACAAATGGTTTAGACAAGTCGGGTCATCTTCTACTAAGTTAAATTTAAGTCTATGTTAGATAATTCAAAATAACTTCAGAATACTTTCATAACAATCATTATACAATGCGAAATTTTCCTTGACATCCTCTTCCATGTGTCTTGTATCGACATAAATATAAGCTTTGATCAACACCAAATAATCATGGGTAGTTCATGTTGGACATACCATTTTCATTCTTCTGAACATCTAATGTCAATACTTAGAGCATAAATATGTATCATATAGCTTGTATACTGTAGCCATGTTAGGATAATAAATGAGTGGTCATTGTAGCCACTTAGTATTATAGATATAGTGGTTGTTGTAACCAAGTTAGGCTAATAAATGAGCAGTTGTTGTAACCACTAAGTGATAAATTTATAGTGGTTGCTATAGGCATGCAATGCTAATAAAATAGCGGTCTTTGCCAATTCTATATAATTGTATTCTACACAGCTCAAACACACCACTATAGAAAGCTAAAACGAACTAATAACTCAAACTCCTTGACAAGCACAGATCCAAACCTATACTACCAATACTATCAGGACATGAACCAAACTTATGACAACGAACATGAAATGGATGAGGAGGATGTAGATTTCCATAACCAACAAGTGACAATCGTATATTCTTACTTCCTTAGTCAAGCACCAAGAGCAACTGTCATGGTAGTATACCTGGACAGATTGAATAATGATATAAGAAGAGCTATAAGGATGGACATGATAGGATGATGAGGTACTACTTCACTGACAATCCAACCTATGATATAACATTGTTTCGCCATCGATTTTGAATGGTTGCATATGTTTTCTCTAAAATCTATATCAAACTAACTCATATTTGACTTATAGACTAAACAAAGCACTATAACCTGGACATTTCCCCAACATAAAAATGTCTACGATTTTGGTATGTTAAGCTACAAAACATTTGGCGACCATATAGACAAATATTTTAGAATCATATTATCAACAACAATAGAGTGTTTGAAGGAATTTTGTAAAACAGTTATGTAATAACGCAGAATTTATAGCTTTAAAATAATCCTATTTTATCAGTAAATTTATTTGCGTATGCGAAGAATGAATAAATAAAATGCATATCTTTGCATATGTATGAAATTAAGGGTTAAATTGACATGAACACAAACACATTTGTTTATACAATATGGTAACACAAAATTAGTTTAAGTGTTATCAAATGGGCCTATATGTATTGTGAAAGGCCACTATCAAAACCCTAAGGGCAATGTCGTCAATTGGTAGGAGAAATAACCTAGCCTTATAACCTACCCAATTGAGAAATATCAGCCGACCCTTCCATTTATCTCTCATTCAACATAAACAAAATAAAAACCAAATAATGGCAGAAAACACTAGCCTATCAAAGTGTAGGGCAAATCAACAAATGGAAGTGCCTCGCAGCAGATCTGGAGTGGGATTCGTGAAGGAAACGAGTTCCAGAAGGGAGGTAGTAGCACATCGAATCGCTTCTAGGGAAAATCGAGGGTCTGAAGTAGTGAAATCGACATTAAAAACATAGGTGAGTGTATTTCCCTTTTTACATGGCACTAAGTCCTTTATAGGTAGCCTAATTGCTCATATATCTTCTTATGTGCTTTGTTTAGTGGAATCTATATGTTGAATGCATGGTTTATATGTCATTTGCGGTTGATTTTTGTGTGTGGATGCTTTATTAGGTTGAACAACATACGACTACAGTTAGTGATAGATGCCTGATCTGACTGTTTTACGGATGCAAGGTTCATATAATTATAAATATCTGTTATATAGTTAAAAAATGATTTTATGAAAAGTGATCAAGATGGATCTGTAATAAAATGATATTTATAAGTCCAACAAAAATATATAAAAAGGGCTATTGTGATTTATGTCATGACATTACGGATTTAACTAATGTCATCATGGGTAAGATTAAACTAAAATGCTTAGTTTTACTGCGGTGCTAAAATGGTTAATTTCATAGTGGCTGGTGAGATATAAGTGGATGTATATCTGTTAAGGCTATTATAAGAGATTTTCCTCCTGCCGGAAAACAGATTTTAAGAACTGCATGTTGTTGCGTAAACAAATGACCAGGTCATGTAATTATCATGTAGTTTTAATCAGATCATGGGATGATTGGTTCAGAACTGGAAGATAAAATAGGAACTACATACTAGAAATGAGTTCAGTGTATAGACAGTGAATTGAAATATAATAAATTAGGCTCTAATGTTGTTGTGGACTTAAATGTGATATAAATTCTAAAATAAAGCATTGGGGATGGACTGGGGATGCATAGTTTGTATGAAATGCATTTGTCTGCTTGGTTGTTTTGTTCCCAGATTCATGTTATGAATTTCTGTTTATATTGGCTGAATGGTGGAGTGAAAACTTAGAATGATGTAACTAAAAGGACACAAAGGAAGGATATGATTGTCAAATTATGACTGTATATCTGAAGAACATAGGTCGAATTGATGAATGTATATGTTGATTCAAATTTGTATGGTTGTCTTATATTCTCCTTTGTGTATAAACTGAGATCATTTACATTAAGTTCTGAAGTAATGGTTGATCACATGCAATATAATTGCTAATTTGTAACTTACTGTATATATGTCTCTATACAGTTTAATATATATATATATATATATATATATATATATATATATACATACATACATAAGCTTTGTTTGATCAACTCATGGCTACCTAATTGTTTAAGTAGTTATACAGTTGTGTTGGCTTAAGGAACATATGACCTATTATGTTAATGTATTAGACATTTTAATATATATGTTTTGTATGGTAAACACATGAACTGTTATAACATTGTGAAGGCAGTTTAATATATTTATGCCATGATTAATATGCATGTAAGTTTGTTGATTCATATGATGCGTAAAATGCATTTAAATTGATATTTAGTTTTAGAACCTGTCATAAACATTTATGTTTGTTTGAATATATATAAGTTTAGTCAATTTGACATGAAAACTGTGTTTCTATGAGTATATGATTTGTTATGTAAACTGTTTAGACAGTTTCATATGTATGTACTTGGTAGGGTGGACACATAATTATTGGTGTATATGATAGTTTTTATATGATTCTAAAGGGACTTATTTAAACTATAAACCATATTTCAACAATACACTTTGAACACCTAACCTATTGTATGATTGTTAGACAGTTTTGACATGTTTCTTGAATGGTTGATTAAATTGTAAGTTATAGGTTAGTTGTATGCACTGAACACCACTATATAAAATACACTCATACCAGACCCAAGTCTAACCCCTTTTAATTGTCCACAATTATCTGGGGTGTCTCATATATAGTGGGGTAGACCAGATATTGTTTACAGGGAATAGCAAATGATATTGCAAGAGAATGACATAAGAAGGTGCAGGATTTAAGTTTTAAAAATTGGGCAGTTTGATGCTTTAGCGTGGATGAAGTCATTAACTGTTTTAGTGTTATTTGCACTTGAAGTTTAGTCAAGAGTTAATAGCATTATGAATATTGGAGGTCTTATGTCGATTTAGCAATTCAGTATGCATGTATATGAAAATGGCTTCTGTTAAACCGTACAAGTATGTATTAACCAAGTTGTTATAACTTGTTAGAGTGTTGTGTGCATTTCAGATTAGTGTTTTATATGTATATGCCGTATCATGTATATCCTTTGAATTTTAATAAACTGGGTGTAAATGTTGAGAACATGTATTCAACTGTTTTGATATACTGTTTTGAAAGGATTTTGAATTCCTGTAAGTAGTCAAAATATTGCCTGATATATTTATGTGGTCGTTGCAAGCTATACATATGTATATTGCTTCTTTAACAAGAATGAAGACTTATAATTGAGTCTTGTTGAAAGAGTTTAGTTACTAATGGTTGGTGATTTGAGTATGGCATGCAAGATAATGCATGAATGTGCCCATTTCATTATGCAGCAAGGCTGCCATGTATATTTACAACTGTTTTAATGTTAATATATACTTATTGTAAAAAGTGTGATCAAAGACGAAGTCTTTGTTAATTAAATATTGTAAGAAACAAATATATTTATTTGTTGAAGCTGTGCACGTGATTAATTATTTTTAATTAATCTATTTTCCTTTATTATTAATTTGACTCTGATTTTAGTAAAGGAGACTTGTATATCTTCTTATAAACAAGTAAAATTTTGAATCATACTAATACTTTTATATTGGGGTTGAAAGATCCTGGAGTTGAAGGGTCATAAGGAATATCCCTTTTAGTAGAGGACCCAGGACTGTTGTAATTTATAATTTTTATAAGAAAAATTGTTTTGAAAATCCTGGGGTCCTCATAGTCGGTATCAGAGCTGTGGTTAAAAAATATAGCTGTTGAAAATAAATTTTTATGATTTTAATAAAGTCTATTGATTTAAATTGTGTGAAAATCATCAAGTGATTGGCTGACTCTATTTATTTGCTTAAGTAGTGTAAAAATTTTAATAGGATTGAACTAATTTTGTTATAACTACCCCCTAAGGGTTAGCTGTAACATAAGAATTGGATGTTGCTGTTTGTGTGATTGGGTGTTATAATTGATGAAACACATGAAAATAAAATGTGGAATTGGTAAAATAACTTTTATAATGACCTCAAGTTATAACTAAAAACAGCTCTAATTCTGTTGTGTCCATTTGCATGTTTGTTTGATGTGAAATTGCAATTGGTTTTAGTGGATAATTGTGTGATTTGCTAATTTTTAAATACCTGTAATGCAGAATTATAAGCAAAACCCTATTATATGCTGAAAAATGATAGGAATAACTTGCAAGTCCATTTAGAATATTTAGCTGTGATACTTAAGACTTAAGACTAAACACCACCATTATTAATATACCAGTGACTGGATATAGTAGTGTTGTCACCTTTGAAATTATCATTGGGGTATGCACAGAAAATTATTGCTTGAAACTTATATGTGAATCATTTTAAATTGGATTCAATATAACAAATGGAAAAGAAAACTGCATAGAAAATTCACAATTGAATTAGAACTGCAGGAACTGGTTTATGTTATTGTTACGATTTTGGTTGAATCATGTTGTGTGATTTATTGAATATGCATAGTTATGATAACTTTTGTACAAGTATATGCATATGATTTTTAGAGCATTGGAACAAAATGTGGTCTGAAAATGTTGTATACAAGGCAGTGACATCTGTTTATGTTGCTTATGTCTTGTATTCAATAGAGACTAGGGGTGCATTGGTTAGTCATATGCTGAACCTCTAGTTTCACAAACATTTCCTTAAATATAAATTGTGATTTAGCTAGGCTTATCAAATAAATAAGCCCTAGTTAAAGCATAGTGGTTGGAAATGAAGGCTTTAGGGTATGCCAAATTAAACACTCATGGCCACATAATGTTAGCAATGTTAAAGAGGTATAAAAATACCCAAGATATATCCATGCTAGACACTGTGAATAACATATTTGAAAATTTGAATTTTATTTATGTTGTGTGTAATTTGGATGTTGTATTCAATTGACCGAATATTAGTAAGCTAGTTGGGTGCTACTATTTGAAAATAATTTGACATTTTACTTATGTTGAAAAAAAATGTTGGGTGTTTACATAAGTAATGGTTGCCATGACAGATATGAATTTATGGCTGATATTGCTGGATATATTTGATTCATTTCTAAGGGCATTGGGTACTCAGGGAAGGCAAAAGAAATTCTTAGTGTTAAACTAAGGACTGATTAGGTTAGGAAGGTTATCTTGAGCAGCTTGGCATGGGTAACAATGCAAGCTTGTGCACGACTTGTTTAAGTCCAGAAACCTGAGTGTCTAGAAACAGTTTGGGGGTTCTAGACAGTGTGCACCGTTGAGTCAAGTATAATATATGACCTGATTAGGAATGAAAATATAGACGAGTCTATAAATAAATTTATGAAAGACATAGGCCCAATAGAATACATTAGAGAATGTTGGGAGGGTGGGATATGTGGGTATTAATCTGTTTATAATTTAAATACTTGATGTGAATGATTGCATACTGTGCTCGTGCATGATATATAATTCTTGTGTGGAGTTGTGTGATTGAACCAAGTGATTAACTATGATCAAGTAATCACAAAGGCTGTAAGTGTTAATTCGGGGAACACTAATAGGTACACATATAACTTTAATGTGATAATATTTACACACACCAGTGAATGTAGTAAAACACTTGAACTAATTGTTTGGTGTGTTGTGGGTTTAAATTATAATTGGCTCTGTAATATGTCAATATTAGTTTGTTAAGTAAACAAAAAAAATTGATGATACTTGTATTGATTCTGGGATAACTAAGTGTAAACATATTTGGAATATTTTTACAAATGGAAATATTTGATTTACACTTATGTTGTGTGTATGAATGTGGCTTGCTATTGAATTTACCCTATTACTTTGAATAAATTGATACTTAGGAGAGAAGTATAATTTAAATAGGGGTAAAAGAAGCAAGAAAACTTAGTAATAAACTAAGGATAAGGTCACCTATATCAAGTTGGGTATGGGGTAAGTGGATGCTGCATATTTGGTTGGCTTGCCACAGAAAGGTGGTGTGAGTCTGCACATGGCTTGTTTAAGCCCTAAGGTTTTTTGTGTCTAGGAATAGTGAGGGAGATCCTAGGTAGTGTGCACCCATGGACTTATGAATATGGCATTGGACCTAATATATATATATATATATATATATATATAAAGATTAAGAGTAGTAACACAAAAGGAATGATAGGCTAAGAGTATAGGGGAGTCATGGATTGGGTGATTTCTAGTTGATACTTCAGCATTGAATCCTGTGTGTATGTGTACTCTGTTACAAACAATGATTAATTAATATGTGATTATATTAATTTTGAAGAAAAAAAAAACTGTGTATGAAAATAGGTGATTGACACAGTTAATTTGATACGTATCAATAAACTCAGTAGAGTTAAATGGTAAAAATCTGTTTACTATAAATTTGCTAGAAACAGGATACTATTGTGGGTATGCTTATAAATGACTGATGAATTTGTGACAAACCATTATCACTAAGTAAATTTTTAGGCACATATTTGCTGAAGAAAAGAAAATTGGTGCTAAAAACCTTTGGTTGATTGTTGTGCTATCAGTCTAGAAACATAATGCTTAATTGGTTGGATGCTCTCCTGAATTAAGCAGATAATGTATGGACTTGATTTTATTTGATTTGTGTTGAATCATAACCCATAAAAACCATGTTTATAGGTTATAAATTGTGAATAACTGTAATCATACTTGTGTTATGATGTTATTAAAAATCTGTGTGTTAGTTATTGCAAAATATAAGGATAAGAAAGGAGTAAGGTGTCAGGCAGCAGGAATTGAGGTTTCCTGCTTATGTCTCATACCTGAAAATAAGTAGAAATACTTTATCCTTGTTTAGCAGCAACAAAGAACACAAAAAGCAATGCTTATGATAAATAGAATAATTCTCACCCTGAAAGATTGCTTGGAAAATGACATTGTTGTGCTTTGTTTATATACATGATGGGGTGTGTGTATGTGTGTATATATATATATATATAAGATTTTATGACTGGAGTATATTTATTAGTGTACAAATCAAAGTCAGTAATTATAGTAGAGTGTTTGGCAGTGGGAATTGAGGTTTCCTGCTTATGTCACTCACTTGAAAATGACATGGGTGCAATGTTTTACATATGCTGATCTCATGATCATGTAAGGATCCAACAAGGAGTTTAGTATAGTAATAAGCAGATCATAAAGCTTATGAAATATTGAGCACCTTGGGGATTTATTCTCTGAAATATGGGAAACTGACTTAAGAATACATCAATAAATAAAACTTTAGTTATGAAAAGATAAAACCTGCAAGCATTATATGTTTAAACCATTTTTTGAACGTTGCAATAGTAAGTTAGTTTGAATGATGTATGGATACTTAACCCATTATTTGATTCAATTTTGATGATTATTGATTATTTGCATATTTGATATAAGTGTAAGTAAATTGTGGGACACAATTTCTTAAAGGAGGGGTGAATGTAATAACCTAAAATTTATAGCTTTAAAACAATCCTATTTTATCAGTAAATTTATTTGCGTATGCGAAGAATGAATAAATAAAATACATATCTTTGCATATGTATGAAATTAAGGGTTAAATTGACATGAACACAAACACATTTGTTTGTAAAATGTGGTAACACAAAATTAGTTTAAGTTTTATCAAATGGGACTATATGTATTGTGAAAGGCTACTATCAAAACCCTAGGGGTAAAGTTGACACGACCCGAACTTCCCCGTGAAGGAAAGCGCGGATGGCGTTGAGGACAAGACAAAATAGAACACAGACGGAAGAACATTTCATTGTTATTACAACAATTCCATCAGATTCATGAATATACAGAGTTTAAATGAATAAATTACATTCGAATAATATCAGAGATTTAAATTACATTTAAATACATCGCAGCGGAAAATAATACAAAAGCACAACTAGAAGTAATGCACGGATACAGAGCTTTACGAGCATCGTTCCAGCTGTAAATCAGGATTCTGTGAATATAAATCTGCAAAACCAAAACTACTAGCTGCCCGTGTCGAAAATAAGGGCACCCAGAGTTTAGGTTAAAACAATAAACTCCAGGTCAGTCATGGGACTGGTGTGAGAACTAAAACAATTATTAATCTTTATTTTTAAAGTTTGGTAAATCAAGGGACCACGCCGTATAACACGGAACGGGTTTCCTCCCAAGAATACCAGTGCATAAAACAAACAACGCAATGCTAAATAAAGAAAAATGAAGCTGTTATAAGACCCAGGTCCCATCACACAATGCAACGCAAGCCGGAGGATAGGGTTTTTACCTTATAACAGCCAAAGCATGCTTGATACGTTAAAAACACATTATTTGATACTATAATAAGTGTATGGTGTCAAAACAATTTCAATCATAAATATCAATCATAGACGGCATAGCTACCATCTACTGTGTCGCCATACTAGTTCTACAATTAAAACCGCAATATCACATATTGGAAATTGGATTCCGTCATAAGCCGAGGCAAGGGGCAAGCTCCTCTCCGCGTTCGAGACACTCTAGTAATGCCTCAGGACCCCACTATGATCCTTTGGAACCTCCAAGGCCGGTCCTCTCTTACTTTTGAGGATTAGTTATTCCTGAACACACGTTTCCCGGTCCTTACAGACCTATATCCGAGGCGCCTCGTATCCAACAACCACACAGGTGAAAAGTATATAAATGTCAGGGCTGGTAGGTCACTGACACCACCCTAGCTAGAAAGAAACGTCGTGCACTCCTTGGGTCCGTCTCCCGTTTTTGACTCATACTGAGGTGTGAGGCTCGCGAATTCACGCTATACACAAAGCTACGCCACACAGGCCGTACTTTGATCATCAACCACAAGACTTTGCTTTTCAACAAAAGCCTTGATCAATTGCCACTTACGCGTGCCACACTGGCAATTCACTCCATGCGACTGATGTCCATCGATATACAACCTCTGAGCTCGTACGTCTCAGAGAAGGGCGTTAAGCAAGAGAATAAATTCTCCGCCGCCAAACAGATGTATATTTAATAGAGATCAATCAACACAGAATAAAATCCAATGTCATACACACAATCCATTTACAAGTTCGCTCTGGGTCTGAACGAAACCGGAGGCACTTTCCTCGCATATCCATCCATCTCCAAGTACGTCTGGACGATCACCAACTGTTTCCCTCAACTTGGGTGTACAGCCCAATCGAGATCATCAGTAATCGCCCAAACGATGTGAAGACTTCCGGTCTTCAACCACCGTCTTCATCTTCGACATCTCGTCGAATCGGTTATTCAGAATGGGTATAAACCCGGCCTTTCTGAATAACCCACGTATATGGTAAACAAATGTTACACAAACACAACAAATGCCTCATTCCAATTCAGAATATTCTTTTATTCACAAAATCACATTCTTAGGGAAAGGTTCCCATTAATTTTATCCAAGATAAATTCTTCTAAATTTATTCTTTAATCTTCCTTTGAATGTCATTTCAACCTAGTCGGGATTAGCGAACCACACCGAAGTAATTATTTATTTTATTTCCCAATCCCAACCTATATATCCCCTGGAGAAAAACTGGTAATACTCCATATCTAACACCACGGTGTTATCGATAAAATTAATTACCATTTCACGTTCAAATCTAATTAAAGATTTAACTATCGCTTTGGAGCAAAACTGGTGATACTCCACTCTCGATCACTTTTCAGATTTGATAATTTAAATTATCAATTCACATTTTAATCTAATTAAAGATTCATTAAAACTTCACTTAGTTTTAATCCTTTCAAAAATCAACATCTTGCCTTTAACTGGGTTAAAGAAACAATGTCATCTAAAACACGATTCACGATAAACCCAAATCACATTTGATATTAAATACAAGGCTCTGAATAGAAAATATACCGGCTTATATTCAATATCAAATTCTGAAACCAACAAATATCGTATTGGAGATAACGATATAAAATATATCTTTCAAATTCCCATAACAATATTTGTATAGTCACGAAATCCAACATCGAAATATTCCGAAGATAATTTCGTTTCAACTCCAGTCCAATCCACGTATTGGGAATATTGATTATTTTTAAAATCACTTTCAAATTCAATTTATTTATTTCAAAAATAAATTGATTTTCATTCTAGTTCAAAACTAGTTCATTTTGATAAAAATTTATTTTTATCTTTTCAAATATGGAATATTTCAGCACAATTTTTCCCGAATCATTTCTTATGATTTTACACAAATTATAGATATTTTTAATAATTTTATCAAGGCCCGTACAGTCGATTTCCATCAACGGCCATTGAACTGCACTTACAGCGACCTTTTCCAAATTTAATTTGGACATAATTCCAAATCCAACCGTTAGATTTCAAATTTCTAATATTCATTGGAAAGCTCTTTTCGATACGAACCCAACGGTTCCGGTTTTAGGAGAATCCGACGGTCGGATCTCCCGAAAAATTAATTCGAATTCAATGGTCGAAATTCACGAACTACCGCGGCGCAGCGCGTTCTATTCAGGCCATTATATATATAATATATATATATTATATATATTTCATCGATTTCCTTTTAAAACGAATTTTATAAATAGTTCTAAATTCGTTTCAAAAACAATTTCAACTTCATCTTCAATCTCAAATCGATTTGATTTCAATTCAATTCGAATTCATTTCAATTTTTATTTAATTCGAATTCAAATTCGTTTCAATTCAATTCAAATTCTAATTCGTTTTGATTCAATTCAATTTGAATTTACCTTCTATTTACTTCAATTCGAATTCATTTCAAATTGATTTCAATTCAGTTTCAGTTCGTTTTAAATTTCATTCAAAACGATTTCTATTCGTTTTAATTCAATTTCAATTTTATTCAATTTGAATTCATTTCTATTCAATTTGAATTCAAATTCACTTTCTATTCAATTCGAATTGAGTTCATTTTCTATTCGATTCGAATTCATTTCAAATTGATTCAATAAAATTTCAATTTGAATTTTAATCTAATTCAATTTGAATTTCATTTCAAAATATTAAATTTTGAAATCACTTTTCAATATTCAATTAAAACGAATAAAATCGATATAAATATTGTTCGCGTCAAAATAACGCATCTCTAATCCACACGGCTTTATATTTTTCAAAAACTTGTTTATTCTATTCAACAAATGAATATTTATTCTATTCAACACATGAATCTATATTTCTTTCAACATACGACTAATCTCAACACATGAGTACTGTCAACACACGACTATTTTCGTTATGTAAAATATTTTATAAAACTATGTTATCTATCGTTTGATTTTTAATTAGACTCCACCGTGAAGTAGTTCTAATTTTAAATATGATAAAGATGTAAATTTTATTATTAAAATATTTTACTCAACACATGAATAGTTTTAACACATAAATATCATCAACACATGACTATTTTTATATTCAACACATGAATCTTCTTTTATAATATTCATTGTTTTCCCGATTGGAATGAGGCCCAACCAATCACCATATAATGTTAATTATATGGATTTCATATACACATGTATAAAATAGCAATGATAAACAATCAACCATCATCCAAGGTGCACCACACAACTGCATAAGCATCAAATATAAATGATTAACGCTTACACAGCCTGTCGACCAATCGATCGACATACAATTAATTAATTGGGATTAGTGTACGCCAAATTTCATCCCAACACCCGTGCGGGGTTTCAAATCAACAAACACAGATTTTTATTTGTGCAGTTGGGCGATGTGTAAAATTTATCATCCCAATCAATATCAGTCAAATTAGCGTATATAAACAAATCGGTCGATTTGTTTATAAATATTCATTTATTCACTTTCACGTTAAAAATTATATTTTTAACGATAATTTATTTATTTCAACACATGAATATATTTCATTATCTATTTCACATCAACTTCACAAACAAATTTCACAACACATCAATCAAACAAACAAGCCATCCATGGTCTGTGGATGACGGGTGTCGGGTGCTGCTAAGCACCGTCTGCATCCTAGTCTATATATATATATATATATATATATATATATATATATATATATAACTAGAAAAAGAAATTTAGAGTGAGAAGTTCTCACTGATAGCTATCCCAACTCCACGACACTTCTTCTATAGAAATCTTCATCGTTCTCGCTTTTTTGTCACCTTCGTTGCCCGTATTCACTACATATATAAAAATCATATTTTTACTTCGCTATTCAATATATAAAATTCGAATTTTTACTTCGCTATTCAATATATAAAAATCGAATTTTTACTTCGCTATTCATTATATAAAAATCGAATTTTTTCTTCGCTATTCAATATATAAAAATCGAATTTTTACTTCGCTATTCAATATATAAAAATCCTATTTTTACTTTGTTATTCAATATATAAAAATCCTATTTTTAATTCGTTAACCCATATGTAAAAATTATATTTTTATCGCTACTCAACATAAAGTCGTATATTTTCTATTCTAACTTCTATATGCTGAAAATCCCACCTTTATATATTTTTTCTTTTTAAGTCCTCAACTTTTATTTTAAAAAAATCAGAAACTTTTTACAAAGCTTTTCATTTACAAAAATGTAATTTCTTCGTTATATAAAAATATAAACTTTTCTTATATAAAGATACTAACTTTTCTTATATAAAGATACTGACTTTTCTATTATAAAACTCTCGTCTTTCCTATTATAATTAAACAATGCTATTTCCTATATTTTAAAAATCAATTCTATTTCTATTTCGAAATTTGAAAATTTATCAAAAAGGATTTGTTATTCAAAAATTCAGATTTAATTTTAAATCAAACTAAATTAATTTATAAACTAACTAATGGAGTTGTTTATTACCTTTTCCACTGTTAATTGCTGGCCGACATCATGTATTGGAGCTCGACATTAGGGTTGAAAGCTGTCGTCGATAGACTGGGCCGGAGTGTGATCGGAAGGTGCGACGTCGTCGTCCTTGGGGAGAGCCACCAGCAGAAGGAGGCAGGGCGAGTTCGATCCCCTGAGGTGCTGCAAAAACTAGTGTGACGGTGATGGTTTTGGGCTGCTCGATTTGGGGGTCTTGGGGGGCGTCGATCTCCAACGAAGGGGGGGCTTCGATGGGAGGCGTCGTTCCACTAGGGGGCGGTGGCGATAGGGTAGAGGCGGCGGTGATGTACGGGGAGGCGTCCGATTTCCTTTTTTATTCCTTTTTCTTCTGATCGATCTGAAGTATAAAGGGGGGCAGCGGTTTTGAAGGGGAGGAAAGGAAGAGTTTTTATTTTATTTTAATTTAATTATTTAATTTCAAAAAGGTTGACTTTTACGTACGACCTCTAAACGAGGCTCACCGCCTGTCGTCCATAGCTAATTACCCCCATTTTGAACACAATGGGATATGTATCGCATGCCGATTCGATCGTTTCGACCAGTTTCCATTAAAATCAACATATAACTCTATATATTGAATTTGAACGTGCATTTCAATTTACTGGGGTCACATACGAACTCTAAAAATTCCATAAAAATATTTTCTAGCTTCTTATTGACAATACAGTCCTAACAAAACTAATTTCGTCGAATTCCGAGACCGTTTGAAAAATGGCCATTTTCTAGTCGATTAAAATCAACTAAAACTGGTCAAACGCGTTTTCCTTTGCCACGCTCACATACTGATTCGAAAAATTATGAAATTTGGAATCTAGCAATAATTTGACATCACGGACCCAACAAAAGTGGTTTCGTTGAAATCCGAGGTCGTTTGCAAAATTCCCATTTTTAAGGGCCTGAATTCCATAGCGACTATTCAAAATTTTCAACTGGACATATCTTTTGATCCCCGATATGAAATTTCGATTTGTCTGATTCGTTGGAAAGATATTATCAATTAGATTCTATTATTTTTGGTTTCACTAAAATCCAGATTGTTTTGCACCCGGTACATTCAATTGAAGTTTGAAATCGAATTATCGAACTACCGCGCCATTTTCAATTCTATTTATAATTATATATAATTATTTATATTCTAACGACGACGTATATAATATATACGTCGAATTCTATTCAAAATAAATTTCTCGTTGTCATTATTTAAAATAATTCATTTTAAATGTTCAAAATTCGCTAAAATTGCCAAAATAAAAATTTTAAACTCGCCCAGATTTTCGAGTTGTTACAATCTCCCCCACTTAAAACTTTTCGGGGAAAAATTTCGCCATAACCTCCCCTGCATCGGGAGCCACGGGAAAATCCCGAAATTGCCATATAGGCCTTCTGATCTCAAAAAGAAAAAGAAAAAGCCAAGCGGCTAGCCAATAGGCTCATAAAATCATCATCACCCAAACAAAATCAGTAAATTATAGTAAATATGTACCTATTTGTCGGGCAACAAATTTTATTCTCTGCTCTAGCCTCCTTGCTATGACCTGTTCAATGTAAGTACATGTATATGCAAGCAAATGTGACTAATTTTCAATACAATTCAATATTCGGTTCAATTAGGCTAAATGTTTCAAAATTATTTAACAAATAAACAAACAACACAAACATCAATCAATTAGTGAATTAAAGTTTCAAATTCATAATTTTGATACATAGTCAAAAATCATGTTTTTGATGCCAATTCACAACAATGTATTCTAGCTATATTAGTTTTGGTTCTCACACCAGTCTAATGGAAATATATAGATATCACACCTTCGAAACACGAAAATAAATACTGGTGATGGCGCGCCATCATCAGAATCATGTCTGGGCGACTAGACTGTGGTTCTATATCTATCCAGTATATTAAAACTTCGAATATACGTTCATGACGCGTATACACGAAATTTTTATATACTCGATTGTCCAAATTCAAAATAAATAAATAATCAAGTACGTATAAAATGGTTTAAATTTTCAAAACAAAATTGTTTTCATCTGAAAAATATACTCTTCACACTCGTTCTAGGATACTACTGATCCTATCTCTAACGAGTCATTCTAATTGGATATTGCTAATCCAATATCTGATGAATTCTTTCGTATGATTCTAATGTGTCTTGTTCTCGAGCTCTGTAAACCAAAGCTATGATACCAAACTGACACGACCCGAACTTCCCCGTGAAGGAAAGCGCGGATGGCGTTGAGGACAAGACAAAATAGAACGCAGACAGAAGAACATTTCATTGTTATTACAACAATTCCATCAGATACATGAATATACAGAGTATAAATGAATAAATTACATTCGAATAATATCAGAGATTTAAATTACAATTAAATACATCGCAGCGGAAAATAATACAAAAGCACAACTAGAAGTAATGCACGGATACAGAGCTTTCCGAGCATCGTTCCAGCTGTAAATCAGGATCCTGTGAATATAAATTTGCAAAACCAAAACTACTAGCTGCCCGTGTCGAAAATAAGGGCACCCAGAGTTTAGGTTAAAACAATAAACTCCAGGTCAGTCATGGGACTGGTGTGAGAACTAAAACAATTATTAATCTTTATTTTTAAAGTTTGGTAAATCAAGGGACCACGCCGTATAACACGGAACGGGTTTCCTCCCAAGAATACCAGTGCATAAAACAAACAACGCAATGCTAAATAAAGAAAAATGAAGCTGTTATAAGACCCAGGTCCCATCACACAATGCAACGCAAGCCGGAGGATAGGGTTTTTACCTTATAACAGCCAAAGCATGCTTGATACGTTAAAAACACATTATTTGATACTATAATAAGTGTATGGTGTCAAAACAATTTCAATCATAAATATCAATCATAAACGGCATAACTACCATCTACTATGTCGCCATACTAGTTCTACAATTAAAACCGCAATATCACATATTGGAAATTGGATTCCGTCATAAGCCGAGGCAAGGGGCAAGCTTCTCTCCGCGTTCGAGACACTCTAGTAATGCCTCAGGACCCCACTATGATCTTTTGGAACCTCCAAGGCCGGTCCTCTCTTACTTTTGAGGATTGGTTATTCCTGAACACACTTTTCCCGGCCCTTACAGACCTATATCCGAGGCGCCTCGTATCCAACAACCACACAGGTGAAAAGTATATAAATGTCAGGGCTGGTAGGTCACTGACACCACCCTAGCTAGAAAGAAACGTCGTGCACTCCTTGGGTCCGTCTCCCGTTTTTGACTCATACCGAGGTGTGAGGCTCGCGAATTCACGCTATACACAAAGCTACGCCACACAGGCCGTGCTTTGATCATCAACCACAAGACTTGTCTTTTCAACAGAAGCCTTGATCAATTGCCACTTATGCGTGCCACACTGGCAATTCACTCCATGCGACTGATGTCCATCGATATACAACCTCTGAGCCCGTACGTCTCAGAGAAGGGCGTTAAGCAAGAGAATAAATTCTCCGCCGCCAAACAGATGTATATTTAATAGAGATCAATCAACACAGAATAAAATCCAATGTCATACACACAATCCATTTACAAGTTCGCTCTGGGTCTGAACGAAACCGGAGGCACTTTCCTCGCATATCCATCCATCTCCAAGTACGTCTGGACGATCACCAACTGTTTCCCTCATCTTGGGTGTACAGCCCAATCGAGATCATCAGTAATCGCCCAAACGATGTGAAGACTTCCGGTCTTCAACCACCGTCTTCATCTTCGACATCTCGTCGAATCGGTTATTCAGAATGGGTATAAACCCGGCCTTTCTGAATAACCCACGTATATGGTAAACAAATGTTACACAAACACAACAAACGCCTCATTCCAATTCAGAATATTCTTTTATTCACAAAATCACATTCTTAGGGAAAGGTTCCCATTAATTTTATCCAAGATAAATTCTTCTAAATTTATTCTTTAATCTTCCTTTGGATGTCATTTCAACCTAGTCGGGATTAGCGAACCACACCGAAGTAATTATTTATTTTATTTCCCAATCCCAACCTATATATCCTATGGAGAAAAACTGGTAATACTCCATATATAACACCACGGTGTTATCGGTAAAATTAATTACCATTTCACGTTCAAATCTAATTAAAGATTTAACTATCGCTTTGGAGCAAAACTGGTGATACTCCACTCTCGATCACTTTTCAGATTTGATAATTTAAATTATCAATTCACATTTTAATCTAATTAAAGATTCATTAAAACTCCATTTAGTTTTAATCCTTTCAAAAATCAACATCTTGCCTTTAACTGGGTTAAAGAACCAATGTCATCTAAAACACGATTCACGATAAACCCAAATCACATTTGATATTAAATACAAGGCTCTGAATAGAAAATATACCGGCTTATATTCAATATCAAATTCTGAAACCAACAAATATCGTATTGGAAATAACGATATAAAATATATCATTCAAATTCCCATAACAATATCTGTATAGTCACGAAATCCAACATCGAAATATTCCGAAGATAATTTCGATTCAACTCCAGTCCAATCCACGTATTAGGAATACTGATTATTTTTAAAATCACTTTCAAATTCAATTTATTTCAAAAATAAATTGATTTTCATTCTAGTTCAAAACTAGTACATTTTGATAAAAATTTATTTTTATCTTTTCAAATATGGATAATTTCAGCCCAATTTTTCCCAAATCATTTCTTATGATTTTACACAAATTACAGATATTTTTAATAATTTTATCAAGGCCCGTACAGTCGATTTTCATCAACGGCCATTGAACTGCACTTACAACGACCTTTTCCAAATTTAATTTGGACATAATTCCAAATCCAACCGTTAGATTTCAAATTTCTAATATTCGTTGGAAAGCTCTTTTCGATACGAACCCAACGGTTCCGGTTTTAGGAGAATCCGTCGGTCGGATCTCCCGAAACGTCAATTCGAAGTCAATGGTCGAAATTTACGAACTACCGCGGCGCGGCGCGTTCTATTCAGGCCATTATATATATATTATATATATTATATATATTTCATCGATTTCCTTTTAAAACGAATTTTATAAATAGTTCTAAATTCGTTTCAAAAACAATTTCAACTTCATCTTCAATCTCAAATCGATTTGATTTCAATTCAATTCGAATTCATTTCAATTTTTATTTAATTCGAATTCAAATTCGTTTCGATTCAATTCTAATTCTAATTCGTTTTAATTCAATTCAATTTGAATTTACCTTCTATTTACTTCAATTCGAATTCATTTCAAATTGATTTCAATTCAATTTCAGTTCGTTTTAAATTTCATTCAAAACGATTTCTATTCGTTTTAATTCAATTTCAATTTAATTCAATTTGAATTCATTTCTATTCAATTTGAATTCAAATTCTCTTTCTATTCAATTCGAATTGAGTTCATTTTCTATTCGATTCGAATTCATTTCAAATTGATTCAATAAAATTTCAATTTGAATTTTAATCTAATTCAAATTGAATTTCATTTCAAAATATTAAATTTTGAAATCACTTTTCAATATTCAATTAAAACGAATAAAATCGATATAAATATTGTTCGCGTCAAAATAACGCATCTCTAATCCACACGGCTTTATATTTTTCAAAAACTTGTTTATTCTATTCAACAAATGAATATTTATTCTATTCAACACATGAATCTATATTTCTTTCAACATACGACTAATCTCAACACATGAGTACTGTCAACACACGACTATTTTCGTTATGTAAAATATTTTATAAAACTATGGTATATATCGTTTGATTTTTAATTAGACTCCACCGTGAAGTAGTTCTAATTTTAAATATGATAAAGATGTAAATTTTATTATTAAAATATTTTACTCAACACATGAATAGTTTTAACACATAAATATCATCAACACATGACTATTTTTATATTCAACACATGAATCTTCTTTTATAATATTCATTGTTTTCCCGATTGGAATGAGGCCCAACCAATCACCATATAATGTTAATTATATGGATTCCATATACACATGTATAAAATAGCAATGATAAACAATCAACCATCATCCAAGGTGCACCACACAACTGCATAAGCATCAAATATAAATGATTAACGCTTACACAGCCTGTCGACCAATCGATCGACATACAATTAATTAATTGGGATTAGTGTACGCCAAATTTCATCCCAACACCCGTGCGGGGTTTCAAATCAACAAACACAGATTTTTATTTGTGCAGTTGGGCGATGTGTAAAATTTATCATCCCAATCAATATCAGTCAAATTAGTGTATATAAACAAATCGGTCGATTTGTTTATAAATATTCATTTATTCACTTTCATGTTAAAAATTATATTTTTAACGATAATTTATTTATTTCAACACATGAATATATTTCATTATCTATTTCACATCAACTTCACAAACAAATTTCACAACACATCAATCAAACAAACAAGCCATCCATGGTCTGTGGATGACGGGTGTCGGGTGCTGCTAAGCACCGTCTGCATCCTAGTCTATATATATATATATATATATATATATATATATATATATATATATATATATATATAACTAGAAAAAGAAATTTAGAGTGAGAAGTTCTCACTGATAGCTATCCCAACTCCACGACACTTCTTCTATAGAAATCTTCATCGTTCTCGCTTTTTTGTCACCTTCGTTGCCCGTATTCACTACATATATAAAAATCATATTTTTACTTCGCTATTCAATATATAAAAATCGAATTTTTACTTCGCTATTCAATATATAAAAATCGAATTTTTACTTCGCTATTCATTATATAAAAATCGAATTTTTTCTTCGCTATTCAATATATAAAAATCGAATTTTTACTTCGCTATTCAATATATAAAAATCCTATTTTTACTTTGTTATTCAATATATAAAAATCCTATTTTTACTTCGTTAACCCATATGTAAAAATTATATTTTTATCGCTACTCAACATAAAGTCGTATATTTTCTATTCTAACTTCTATATGCTGAAAATCCCACCTTTATATATTTTTTTCTTTTTAAAGTCCTCAACTTTTATTTTAAAAAAATCAGAAACTTTTTACAAAGCTTTTCATTTACAAAAATGTAATTTCTTCGGTATATAAAAATATAAACTTTTCTTATATAAAGATACTAACTTTTCTTATATAAAGATACTCACTTTTCTATTATAAAACTCTCGTCTTTCCTATTATAATTAAACAATGCTATTTCCTATATTTTAAAAATCAATTCTATTTCTATTTCAAAATTTGAAAATTTATCAAAAAGGATTTGTTATTCAAAAATTCAGATTTAATTTTAAATCAAACTAAATTAATTTATAAACTAACTAATGGAGTTGTTTATTACCTTTTCCACTGTTAATTGCTGGCCGACATCATGTATTGGAGCTCGACATTAGGGTTGAAAGCTGCCGTCGATAGACTGGGCCGGAGTGTGATCGGAAGGTGCGACGTCGTCGTCCTTGGGGAGAGCCACCAGCGGAAGGAGGCAGGGCGAGTTCGATCCCCTGAGGCGCTGCAAAAACTGGCGCGACGGTGATGGTTTTGGGCTGCTCAATTTGGGGGTCTTGGGGGGCGTCGATCTCCAACGAAGGGGGGGGGGGGCTTCGATGGGAGGCGTCGTTCCACTGGGGGGCAGTGGCGATAGGGTAGAGGCGGCGGTGATGTACGGGGGGGGCGTCCGATTTCCTTTTTTTTATTCCTTTTTCTTCTGATCGATCTGAAGTATAAAGGGGGGGGCAGCGATTTTGAAGGGGAGGAAAGGAAGAGTTTTTATTTTATTTTATTTTAATTATTTAATTTCAAAAAGGTTGACTTTTACATACGACCTCTAAACGAGGCCCACCGCCTATCGTCCATAGCTAATTACCCCTATTTTGAACACAATGGGATATGTATCGCATGCCGATTCGATCGTTTCGATCAGTTTCCATTAAAATCAACATATAACTCTATATATTGAATTTGAACGCGCATTTCAATTTACTGGGGTCACATATGAACTCTAAAAATTCCAGAAAAATATTTTCTAGCTTCGTATTGACAATACGGTCCTAACAAAACTAATTTCGTCGAATTCCGAGACCGTTTGAAAAATGGTCATTTTCTAGTCGATTAAAATCAACTAAAACTGGTCAAACGCATTTTCCTTTGCCACGCTCACATACTGATTCGAAAAATTATGAAATTTGGAATCTAGCAATAATTTGACATCACGAACCCAAAAAAAGTTATTTCGTTGAAATCCGAAGTCGTTTGCAAAATTCCCATTTTTAAGGGCCTGAATTCCATAGTGACTATTCAAAATTTTCAACTGGACATATCTTTTGATCCCCGCTATGAAATTTCGATTTGTCGGATTCATTGGAAAGATATTATCAATTAGATCCTATTATTTTTGGTTTCAC
Organism: Allium sativum; assembly: GCA_030737875.1. Lineage (NCBI taxonomy): Eukaryota > Viridiplantae > Streptophyta > Magnoliopsida > Asparagales > Amaryllidaceae > Allium > Allium sativum. The sequence goes on along the minus strand of CM060909.1, from coordinate 578,679,368 downwards.
TCAAATCCGGATTGTTTTGCACCCGGTACATTCAATTGAAGTTTGAAATCGAATTATCGAACTACCGCGCCATTTTCAATTCTATTTATAATTATATATAATTATTTATATTCTAACGACGACGTATATAATATATACGTCGAATTCTATTCAAAATAAATTTCTTGTTGTCATTATTTAAAATAATTCATTTTAAATGTTCAAAATTCGTTAAAATTGCCAAAATAAAAATTTTAAACTGACCCAGATTTTCGGGTTGTTACAAAAGTTGTCAATTGGTAGGAGAAATAACCTAGCCTTATAACCTAACCAATTGAGAAATATCAGTCGACCCTTCCATTTATCTCTCATTAAACATAAACAAAATAAAAACCAAATAATGGCAGAAAACCCTAGCCGATCAAAGTGTAGGGCAAATCAACAAATGGAAGTGCCTCGCAGCAGATCTGGAGTGGGATTCGTGAAGGAAACGAGTTCCAGAAGGGAGGTTGTAGCACATCGAATCGCTTCTAGGGAAAATCGAGGGTCTGAAGTAGTGAAATCGACATTAAAAACCTAGGTGAGTGTATTTTCCTTTTTACATGGCACTAAGTCCTTTATAGGCAGCCTAATTGCTCATATATCTTCTTATGTGCTTTGTTTATTGGAATCTATATGTTGATTGCGTGGTTTATATGTAATTTGTGGTTGATTTCTGTGTGTGGATGCTTTATTGGGTTGAACAACGTACGACTACAATTAGTGATAAATGCCTGATCTGACTGTTTTACGGATGCAAGGTACATATAATTATAAAGATTTATTAAATAGTTAAAAAGAGATTTTAAGAAAAATGATCAAGATGGATCTGTAATAAAATGATATTTATAAGTCCAGCAAAAATATATAAAAAGGGATATTGTGATTTATGTCATGACATTACGGATTTAACTAATGTCATGATAGGTTAGATTAAACTAAAATGCCTAGTTTTACTGCGGTGCTAAAATGGTTAATTTCATAGTGGCTGGTGAGATATAAGTGGATGTATATCTGTTAAGGCTATTAGAAGAGATTTTCCTCCTGTTGGAAAACAGATTAAAAAGAACTGCATATTGTTGCGTAAACAAATGACCAGGTCATATAATTATCATGTAGTTTTAATCAGATCATGGGATGATTGGTTCAGAACTGGAAGATAAAATAGGAACTGCATACTAGAAATGAGTTCAGTGTATAGACAGTGAATTGAAATATAATAAATTAGGCCCTAATGTTGTTGTGGACTTAAATGTGATACAAATTCTAAAATAAAGCATTGGGGATGGACTGGGGATGCATCGTTTGTATGAAATGCATTTGTCTGCTTGGTTGTTTTGTTCCCAGATTCAAGTTATGAATTTCTGTTTATATTAGCTGAATGGTGGAGTGAAAACTTAGAATGATGTAACTAAAAGGACACAAAGGAAGGATATGATTATCAAATTATGATCGTATATCTGAATAACATAGGTCGAATTGGGGAATGTATATGTTGATTGAATGGAAGTTTTGATTCAAATTGCAATGGTTGTCTTATATTCTCCTTTGTCTATAAACTGAGATCATATACATTAAATTCTAAAGTAATGGTTGATCACATGCAATATAATTGCTAAGTTGTAACTTACTGGATATGTGTCTCTGTACAGTTTAATATATATATATATATATATATATATATATATATATATATATATACATATGCTTTGTTTGATCAACTCATGGCTACCTAATTGTTTAAACAGTAATACAATTGTGTTGGCTTAAGGAACATATGACCTGTTATGTTAATGTATTAGACATTTTAATATATATGTTCTGTATGGTAAATACATGAACTGTTAAAACATTGTGAAGGCAGTTTAATATATTTATGCCATGATTAATATGCATGTAAGTTTGCTGATTCATATGATGGGTAAAACGCATTTAAATTGATATTTAGTTTTAGAACCTGTCATAAACATTTGTCTATTTGAATATATATAAGTTTAGTCAGTTTGACATGAAAAATGTGTTTCTATGAGTACATGATTTATTATGTAAACTATTTAGACAGTTTCATATGTATGTACTTGGTAGGGTGAACACATAATTATTGGCATATATGATAGTTTTTGTATGCTTCTAGAGGGACTTAGTTAAACTGTAAACCATATTTCAACAATACACTTTGAACACCTAACCTACTGTATGATTGTTAGACAGTTTTGACATTTTTCCTGAATGGTTGATTAAATTGTAAGTTATAGGTTAGCTGTATGCACTGAACACCACTATATAAAATACACTCATACCAGACCCAAGTCTGACCCCTTTTAATTGTCCACAATTATTAGGGGTGTCTCATATATAATGGGGCAGACCAGATATTGTTTATAGGGAATAGCAAATGATATTGCAAGAGAATGACATAAGAAGGTGCAGGATTTAAGTTTAAAGAATTGGGCAGTTTGATGCTTTAGAGTCGATGAAGTCATTAACTGTTTTAGTGTTATTTGCACTTGAAGTTTAGTCAAGAGTTAACAGCATTATGAATATTGGAGTTCTTATGTCGATTTAGCAATTCAGTATGCATGTATATAAAAATGGCTTTTGTTAAACCGTACAAGTATGTATTAACCAAATTGTTATAACTTGTTAGAGTGTTGTGTGCATTTCAGATTAGTGTTTTATATGTATACGTCGTATCATGTATATCCTTTGAATTGTAATAAACTGGGTGTAAATGTTGAGAACATGTATTCAACTGTTTTGATATACTGTTTTGAAAGGATTTTGGATTCCTGTAAGCAGTCAAAATATTGCCTGATATATTTATGTGGTCGTTGCAAGCTATACATATGTATATTGCTTCTTTGACAAGAATGAAGACTTATAATTGAGTCTTGCTGAAAGAGTTTAGTTACCAATGTCTGGTGATTTGAGTATGGCATGCAAGATAATGCATGAATGTGCTCATTTCATTATGCATCAAGGCTGCCATGTATATTTACAACTGTTTTAATGTTAATATATACTTATTGTAAAAAGTGTGATCAAAAACGAAGTCTATGTTAATTAAATATTGTAAGAAACAAATTATATTTATTTGTTGAAGCTGTGCACGTGATTAATTATTTTAAATTAATCTATTTTCCTTTACTATTAATTTGACTCTGATTTTAGTAAAGGAGAATTGTATATCTTCTTATATACAAGTAAAATTTTGAATCATACCAATATTTTTATATTGGGGTTGAAAGATCCTGGAGTTGAAGGGTCATATGGAGATAACCCTTTTAGTAGAGGACCCAAGACTGTTGTAATTTATAATTTTTATAAGAAAAATTGTTTTGAAAATCCTAGGGTCCTCACAAGTTATTAATAGTTTGGCGACAAATACATACGAACGCCAGGGCCAAATGATGTAAGCATGATACTAGTTAATGGTGAGGACAAATATTTTCCAGGTATGCTTGGTAGTTTGGATTGCATGCATTGGGCATGGAAAAACTGTCCAAAAGGTCAGAACGAATGTTTATAGGACACAAAAAGCACTGACAACGATCCCCGAAGTGGTTGCAACAAATGATTTATGGGTTTAGCAAGCTTTCTTTGTAGTGCTTACTTCGTTAAACAATGTAAATATTTTAAAATAGTCATAACTATTCTCTGGACTTTCAAATGGAATTTCAACGGACATTACAATAAAATTTACATATTTGAGCATTAAACTGGGTATTACCTAATGGATGGAATCCACCCAAAGTGGAGAACTTTAACACTTTGATTTAGAGTAACGATAAATGACATAGACAGATATTTTACTGAAAAACTGGAAATCTACAGAAAAGACATCGAACAAACGTTCGATTACTTGCAAGCAATAAGTCAGATTTGATGAAATCCTACTCGATTTCATGATGCTAGAATTTTATCCAAAATTATGTATGCATGTATTATAATTCATAATATGATTCTAGAATCAAAAGGAGGTAGGTATAAAAATCAAAATACTATTTACTCGGACATGTTTATGGGTACTAACAAATGACCCATTAGAGACATAAACTCGATGGAGGAATATGCTATATGCACACTTCCAATTGTGTGACTAGTTAATGGACCATTTGTGGGCCCACAAAGGAAGGAATAGTAGGAATCCTTAGACATGATTTATAACAATTGTTTCTCTTTGCAAATTTGTTTACCGTACTATGTTATTGTGATCTTATGTTTGCTACTTTGTTGACTGTATAATGTTTTGAGATTTATATGTGGTAATACTATTACTATGGGGACTTATTTAATAAAATGGTGCTGGACCTTAGCTTGAAATTCACAATGATACAACAAAATTATATCAATTACATAAACAATACACATATAAACCGTAAGTTACTTAGAGATTTATAAACAGCAATACATGAAGACTCAAACAAGTACACGTCATCCATATTAAAATGCAATATAATGTCTACAACTCATAATTATACGAGCCACTACCGCTTCCGCTTTTGATTTCACCGCCTCTAAGTTTCTTATATATTTCAAACTGCTCGGGTACTAGTACCTGCTGTAAAGGGGAAAGCTTATTGAAATCACGGGTCATCAGATTGATATAATTCTTCTCTCGCATCAAAGCTTTCTTCTCCTCATGGGATCTTCTCCTAAACTCTTAAACCTTCATGTTTTTTCTTTGGAAATTTAGCTTCATTGCTGGTTCTTTGTGTTGAAAAGTTGGATCTGTGCTCTCTTGTTTCTGTAGCAAAAATCTCTAAAGTTCCTACAAATCTAGAGAACTACGCACTATGTTGCTCTAACTGAATTGACTTGTTTCTACCAATAGGTCGTTCATCACTACTTCCATATAACAGAGTTCTTTCCTGCAAACTTGGTTCACTTCATGGACTTCTATCAGAGTAGGTCATTCTTTTGAATTTGTTTTGTTGCTTGAACATGAAGTTGTTTGGGTTCTTCCATTTCGGTCAACCAGACAAAGGCTCAAAGCAGTCCTCAAACTTCGATGGTTATTTGTGCTACTGCTGGTATGCCTTACGCGATTATTCAATCTGTAAGACAAACCCAAAAGTATATGAATATATTAAACTACCAAAACGCAATATAGCATAAAAGAAATTTAAAATAATACTGCACTTACAATGTCATAAGGAGCGACCCAACTTTGCTGCTTATTCTACAATCCGGTAAGTACTGCCAAATAGTTTTGGCATGCGGTGTTCATGACCTGATAATCTCCTTTTAACAATCCCCTTGTTCTATTTATCAGTTTCAAAGCGAACTCCGCATCTCTTTTCCAAAATTTTCAACCTTTCATATTGTTGTTAGAAATACTATCTTGCGATATGTGTGTCCATGATATAGCAAGTGAAACATACTACTCAGAAGTAAATTTACATTGCTATTTTTTGCCGTCAACTGCTATTCCTTCCCCTAATAATTTCCGTCCTCAAGGTTTTCTATGCTGGTTTTGCGCCATTACAACTTAATTTATATGTCGTTTGTCAAAAATGGTAATTAAGGATTTCCACTTCTTTTTGTTATTGTTATATTCTGGACTAAGTAGTGCAAGAAATTCTGCAACAACTCATTGCTTGCCTCTTGGTTTTCGTCTTCCTCCACCTCCTGCTCTGGACTAACAATAGTTTCTTCATTATCAGGATAAATCTATGCATAAGGAAATTGTTTTTGAAGATTCTGCAATTTTTCATGGTCACGAATCTCTACTAATGCACACTAAGGTGATGATGTTGATTTTAATTGTTTTGGATTATCATTGACATGTAAGACAAATGATTGTTGTATGTGCTTAGTAGAGAACATTGTTGGTAATATTGTTGTGGGTTGGTAAAATGAATGAGGGGAAATTTAAGAGGAAAAAGAGGTAGATAAAGCTGGCTACATGGAAAACTTAAATACGGTGAGCATCCGTACTCAAGCGATGAACAAACTATTTGTTCTAGCTATGCTGGACGTTGGTTGGAAAATCCGATGGAATGCGGTTTGTGCATGGATTTGGTTCCCTTGACTTTTTGTTGGGTCGTTTGAATGCAGGGGGCATTTTAACATTAGAAGATGAAGAAGTACATTAAGTGGAAGTGTGGAATGTAACAACCCGGATTTTCAGAACCAATTTAAAATTTATATTTTAGCTATTTTAATGGATTTTGGATATTTAAAATGATTTATTTTAAATAATAACGACTAAAAATTTATTTAAATCGAAGTTAGAACGTATAAATTTATTTTAGTTATAAAACGAGCCTGAAATGGCGCGGTAGTCTGAAAATTCGATTTTAATTTTCAAATGAATATACATGATTCAAAACAAATCGGATTTCAGTAAAACAAGAATCATTTGAATCTGTTTAATTATATCTTTCTAACGAATGTGAAAAAAATTAGATTTCATAACGGGAATATAAAGTTATGTCTAGTTTAAAATTTAAAATAGTCGTTATGGAATTTATATATATTTTATATAATACATAGCCCTTAAAAATAGTCATTTTGCATACGACCTCCATTTTCGAAGAAACCACTTTTGTTGGATACAAAATGTCAAATTATTGCTAGATTCCAATTTTCATAATTTTGGAATTGATATGTGAGCGTGGTGAATTAAAACGTGTTTGGTCAATTTCAGTTGAATCGGATTGAGTAGAAAATGGCCATTTTTCAAACGGCCTCCGAATTCAATGAAATTGGTTTTGTTAGGACCGTATCTTCAAAACATAGCTAGATTTATTTTTTCGTAATTTTTGGAGACAGTGTGTGACCCTGATAAATTAAAATGAACGTTGAATTCAATTTTGAACGTGATATTAATTTATATTTTAATTTTGATGAATTCCCATTATGTTCGAAATGGGGATAATTAGCTAGGGGCAACAGTTGTTGGGTTCGAATTAAAAAGTTACTTTTTGAAAATAAATTAAATTAATATATATATATTTATAAATCCCTATACTTTCTTTTTCCCCGATCAATACAAAAGAAAAAAGGGAACGACAGGGGGGGGAGGGGGAACCGCCGCCGCCGTTGCTACCAGGGTCGTCGCGCCTCCGGCGCCGCCACCCAAGAAGACCACCGCACCCCCTCCATCCCTCTACCCTCTTTCTCCAGCCCCAACTCTAAACCCTAGCACCCCTAATACTCCAATCAGCTGCCGCCGGCCAATGTGGGCCCCCACAGCTTCCTGCGCCACCTCCTGCCACCACCACCAAGCCCTGCCACCCCTCTAGCCGACTACCTCAGACCGTGGATCCCCCTTTTGCTAAAAACCCTAAAATATGTGAGTTTTCTGATTTTAATTCTTTGATTTAACATTGTTAGCGAGTTAAAAATATGATTTTTAATTAGTTCATGATATGCAAATATTTTTAGTAAGTTAAAAGTACGTTTTTTAATTAGTGCATGTCATGAAAATATGTTCAGAAATATAAAAATATGATTTTTATTATATGAATAGAAATATAAAAATATGATTGTTATATATGTAGTAGCGTTATAAAAATCTGATTTTTATTTATGTAGTAGGGTTGTTAAAAATATGATTTTTAATATTAATCGCGTGAAACAGATTGCAATGGAATTAAGGTGAAGAAAACTATGCATTGGAACAAATCCAAATCTAAACCGTTAAATTAAAGGCCGACGAAGTGGAAACCAAAGTTGAGACTTCTTCTCACTAAAATTTTGTACAGTTAGTTAATGTATTTTACAACTATAAATAAATAGAAATTTCCAGTATAGAATTTTTTATTTGAAATATATGGAGTTCAACACTCGAATTCGCACGATCACATAAATTGAAAGCGATGTATGGATATTACCAACAAACAGATTTCATACTCCGCGAATAGCCACTTATGGCGCCGTTAATGGCATTGGGGTAGTTAAGTATTTTTTTTGTTTGGATGTTCTACGTGATTTGATTGTGATTGTGAAATTGACAGTACTGTAGTAGAATTGATTGAATTTGGTTTGTGTATGGCGCGAGCCAGTATTCGGCGAGGGATAAGGCCAGACCATATTCCGATTCTAGTATCGTGTCGTTATGCTGCCGAAATTTTCTAAAAAGTGTTAGAAAAATTTAGTTAGTTGAAAATATTATTTTTAGATTATAACAGTGATAAATAACATAATTATTGGATAGTAAAAAAATTAATTTATACATCCATTTACAAGTCGGACAACTTGTTTATGCTCGCCTATTTTTGTGATATCGATTGGGTCGATAATTTCACATATCGCCAACTGCACAAATAATATTCAGTATTTGTTGGTTGAAACCCCACACGGGTACTGGGATGATATTTGGCGTACACTAATCCCAATTGTTTAGTTGTATCTCAATCGATTGGTTGATAGACTGTTGTAAGCGTTAATTATTTATATTTAATGCTTATGCAGTTGTATAATGCACCTGGATGATGGTTGATTGTTTATCATTGTTGTTGTATATATGTGTTGTATGAAATCCATATAAATAAATTTTATGGTAATTGATTGTGTCTGATTCCAATTCAGAAAATGACGAATATTTTAAAAGAAAAGATTTTAAAATAGCGAATATATTAAAATAATATTCCGTAAAGGATTAAAATGTGAAGCTATGTTGGTTAGACTTGCAACATTTTGACGAGGACGATATTTATATCGATTTTATTCATTTTTGTAATGAATATCGAAAAGGAAATGATTCTAAATCTGATATTTTGAAAATGTTATCATTTAAATATTATAATGATAAGGAATATTCAATTTTGATTTAGAATTTAAATGAAAGTTGAAATCATTTTGAAATGAATTTATAAACAATTTATAAAATACGTTTTAAATGGAAATCGATGAAATATATAATATTTATATTATATATATTTAATAGCCTGAATAGAACGCGTCGCGCCGCGATTGTTCACAAATTTTGACCATTGACTTTAAATTGACATTACGGGAAATCCGACCATCAGATTCTCCTAAAAGAGGAACCGTTGGGTTCGTATTGAAAAGAGCTTTCCAACGAATATAAGAGATTTGAAATCTAACGGTTGGAATTGGAATCATGTCCGAACCAAATTTGTAAAATGTCGCTGTAAGTGCAGTTCGATGACCGTTTATGGAAATCGACTGAAAGGGCCTTAATAAAATTATTAAAATATTAATAATTTGTGTAAAATCATAATAAATGATTTTAAAAGAATTTGGATGAAAAATCCATGTTCGTAAAGATAAAAATATATTTGTATCAAAATGAACTAGTTATTAATTAGATTTGAAATCCAATAATTTTTAAATAAAATAAATTGGATTTTTGAATGGTTTTAATATAATTAGAAATTTCCAATGAACAAATTGGAATGGATTTCAAATGGAAATAATCTTAGGAATATTTTGATATTGGATTTCATGACTATACGGATATTGTTATGGAAATTTGGAAGATATATCTATATCGTTATTTCTAATTCGACATTAGTTGGTTTCATAATTTGATGTTGAATATAAGCCGATATAATTTCTATTCAGAGCCTTGTACTTAATATCAATGGGCTTTTGGGTTTTTCGTGAATGGTGTCTTCAGTAACACTGTTCTTAAACCAAGCTGAGAAAAGAATAAATCATTTACTTAAGATTTGGAGAAGTTTGCCAAATAATTAATTTTTAATTGGAATTGAATTAAGAATTGGATTTTTAGGTTTATAGTGAACGATGTTTTATACACATTTGTTCTTTAACCCGATTAATAGAGAAGTTAAGATTTGGAATTTATAAATCTTTATTCCAAGATTTAAGGAAATTTCCAAAGTAAAGTTTTCCAATTTAATAAAATAAATTGGGATTGAATGGAATTCGATTTGGTAATAATCGAAGTGAGCTTCTATGGAGGAAAACTGTTAATATATATGGGATTTAAAAGGCTTTGTCGTTATTCCATTTAAATTATTAGTCGGATACGGAAATTGAAATCGATTATATATATTGATTTGCTTTTCTAGGAAGATTCCATAATTAATGGAATGTGATTTTGGGTTTATTGTGAACTGTGTTTGAATGACATTGGTTCTTTAATCCAGTTAAAGACAGGATTACATGTCTAACATTGTCGAACTTTATTGTTGATCCCTGCTAAAAATATATCTGTTTGGTGGCGAAGAATTTATTCTCTTGCTTAACACCCTTCTTTGAGACTTACGAGCTTAGAGGTTATATATCGGCAGAAATCAGCGGTATAGTGCAGATTGTCAATGTGGCATGTTTGTGTTTCCAAAGTTAAATAATCATTAAATAATGATCACTGGAAGATTAAAACTATGTGGAGATTTAATGAATCTTTAATTAGATTTAAATGTGAATGTGATAATTTAAGTTATCAAATTTGGGAAATGACCAAGAAAGGAGTACCACCAGTTTTACTTCAGGCGATAGTAAAATCTTTAATTAGATTTGAATGTGAAATGGTACTTAATTTTACCGATAACACCATGGTGTTAGATATGGAGTATTACCATCTTTGCTCCATGGGATGGATAAGTTGGGATTGGGATAATTAAACAAATGATTACTTTGGTAAGTTGCGCTAATCCCGACTAGTTTGGATAAACCTTAATTTGGTTTGAATTGATATTCAAAGGAAGATTAAAGAATAAATTCAAAGAATTTATCTTTGATAAAATTAATGGGAACCTTTCCCTAATGATATGAATATTTGAATAAAAGAATATTCTGAATTGGAATGAGGCGTATGTTATGTTTTTATAGCACTTGATTATAAGATACGTGAAGTATTCGGAAAGGCCGGGTTTATACACATTCTGAATAATTGATTCGATGATAAGTCGACAATGAAGACGGTGGTTGAAGACCGGAGTTCTTTACATCGTTTGGATGATTACTAATGTCTTAATTGGGTTGTACACCCAAGACCAGGTAATAAATGGTGATCGTCCAGACATACTTGGAGATCGACCGGATATGCGAGGACCTCTCTCTTGTATTGGACAAATGGGACGAGGAATAAGGTGCCTCCAGTTTCGTTCAGACCTGGAATGAACTAGTAAATAGATGTGTGTCTGACATTGGATTTCATTTAGTGTTGATTGATTTCATTAAATATATATCTATTTGGTGGCGGAGAATATATTCTCTTGCTTAACACCCATATCTGAGACGTATGAGCTTAGAGGTTATATATCGATAAACATCAGTCGCATGGCGTGAATTGTCAGTGTGGCGTGCTGAGATGCAAATGATTAAGGCTTCTGTTGAAAAGCAGAGTCTTGTGGTTGATGATCAAAGCACGACTTTAAATAGCATAGCTTTGTGTATAGCGTTAATTCGCGAGCCTCACACCTTGGTATGAGTCAAAAACGGGATCGTGACTACAGGGAGTGCAAGACATTTCCTTCTAGCTATGGGTGGTGTCATGGTATGGAGCCCAGACATTTATTATATTTTTACATATGTGGATGAGCGAGGCGCCACGGATATATCGGTTACTATGGAGCCGATGGATAGGTCCGATAAAACTGGGAAACGTGTTTTAAAGAATAACTAATCCTCAAACGTAAGGGAGGACCGTCCCTGAAGATTCAAGGGTTCACTGCGGGGGATCCTGAGGCATTTGCTAGAGTGTCTCGAAGCCGACGAGGAGTATATCCCTTGCCTCGACTCATGACGGAAATCCAATTTCCAATACATGATATTTCAGTTTTGGTTGTAGAGCCTAGTATGGCGACATAGTAGCATGGGATACTATGCCATCTATGATTGATGCATTTATATTTGAAGTGATTTTGACACTATACACTTATAGTAATATCAAAATGATTTGTTTTAAACGTACCAAGCATGTTTGGCTATTATAAGGAAAAACTCTATCCTCTGGCTTGCGTTGCATTGTATGATGGGACCTGAGTCTTATAATAACTCCATTTCTCGAAAAGCATTGCGCTGTTTATAAATTGTTTTATGCACTGGTATTCTTGGGAGAAAACCCGTTCCGTGTTATATGGCGTGGTCCCTTGATTTACTTTATTTCTAAAGTAAAGTTTTAAATAACTGTTTTAGTTCTCACACCAGTCCCATAACCGACCTAGAGTTTACTGTTTTAACCTAAACTCTGGGTGCCCCTATTTTCCACACGGGCAGCTAGTAGTTTTGGTTTTCGCAGATATTTCTTTTTCCAGGATTCTTGATTTACAACTGGAGCTATATTCGGAAAGCTTTGTTTCCGTGTATCTCTTTCAGTTGTACTATGTATTATTTTTCCGCTGCTATGTAATGTATTTTAATCTCTGATATTTTTATGATGCATATTATTTATTCATACTCTGTTATACTCTTGCACTCTGATGTAATTTTTGTAATAACAATGAAATATTTTGTCTTTTGCATTCTGATTTGTCATGTTTTTGTTACAATCCGTATTTTCCGGTCTCCTCAGAGGCTAGTGAATTCGGGTCATAACATGGAAGGAGGAGATGATGGAGTTGTAACAACCCTGATTTTTGGAACCAATTTAATATTTATTTTTAATTGATTTATTGGATTTTGAATTTTTTAAATGATTTGTTTTAATAATTAACGACTAAAAATGTATTTAACTCGAAGTTTGAACATATAAAACGAATTCAAAACGTTGTGGTAGTTTGAAAATTTAGTTTTGAATTTCAATATAATGTATAGAATTCAATATAAGACGGCTTTTTGTAAAACAAGAAATGTTAGAATGTATTTAATAATATCTTTATAACGAATGTAAAAAATTGAGATCTCATTTATAAATTGTAAGTTTGTCCAAATTAAAATTTAAAATAGTCGCTATGGAGTTAATTAATATTTTAGTATTATTTAAGCCCTTAAAAATGGCCATTTTGCAAACGACCTCCGTTTTCGATAAAACTAATTTTGTTGGAATTGGAATGTTAAATTATTATCAGGTTTAAAATTTCAAGTCGAATGGAATTAGTATGTAAACATAGTAAATTTAAACGCGTATTGAATTTTAGTTATAATTTAATAAGCTAGTTAAAAGGCCATTTTTGAAACGACCTCCAAATTTGACGAAATTTATTTTGTTAGAAACGTATTTGCAAAACATTGCTAGATTTTAAATTCCATATTTTTTGGAGCCAATATGCGGCAATGGCAAATTGAAATGTACGTTTAAATTCAATATTTAATGTTATATATTAATTTTGATAAAAAAATGATCACTACGTCGAATTAGCTGACGAAACATCTCCCATTGTGTCTGGAATGTGGTTATTTGGCTAGGGACAACATCTGTTGGGGATTGTTTGGAGTATTACACTTCAAGTTTAAGAAATAATAAAACTAAATAGTAATAATTATAGGGTATATATACACGGTCAACAACCCTAATTTAATCACTGCATGGTCAAATCTTCATAGAGCCGCTGTATTTCAAAATCCATGGCCGAAAACGTCCCACTTTAATCCCTTAAATTCTCCCATTATACTTCGAATTGGATTATAGTTTCAAAACACAAAAGATATATCTCTTCAAGCGTTGTGTTTTCATATGGAATTGATGAAATGTTGGGGCGCATTTAGTTCGAATTTGGAGCTTGAACATGCTATTTTCGTGCACGTTTTCAGCTGCATAGGGGAGCTCGAGTTACGTGAGGCTCATGGCCATGGAAGAGGAAGGAAGAGGATTTCGCATGGTGTCCTTTGATCAATGTCAGGTGGCTTTTGTGGGGATGCGTAAGGAGAGAGGATGGGCGGTTTTTGATTGTGCCTCGAACTGGAAGTTTTCACGAAGAAGAAGGTGACGTGAAGGGGTTAAGAAAGTAATTAATAAAATGATTAGTTTAATTATATTTTAATTATCTTAAAGTAATGAAATGTTTAAAATACCATATCTTATCCAAATCAAAACAAAATTGGACAAACTTGAGTGCGTTGGAATCGTGGAGGCGAGCACTACGCCATGGACCGTAACTTCGAATTGACGTAATGAGAGATCCGACCGTCAGATTCTCCTAAAATTTGAACTGTTGGGTTCATATCGAAAAGATATTTCAAATGAATATAAGAGATTTAATTTCCAATGGTTGGATTTTAAAATATTTTCAAATCAGTTTTGAAAAAGGTCGTTGTGAATGTAGTTTAGTGGTCGATATTGGAAACAGGCTGTAAGGGCCTTAATAAAATTATTAAAATATGAATAATTTATGATAAATCATAATAAATGATTTTGAATGAAATATTCCATGTTTCGAAAAGAGGAATAATATTTTTATTTGAATTGGCTAGTTAACAGCTAGTGTAGGAATCCAATGTTTTTAAATTAATAAATTGTATTATGAATGATTCTAATATAACCGGAATTTTCAATATATAAATTGGAATTGATTTGAATGGAAATTATCTTTAGATATTTTGGTAATGAATTCCGTGATTAAACATATATCGTTGAGGAATTTGGAAGATATAAATGTTGTCATTCCCAATACAATATCTGTTGGTTTCAGAATTTGACGTTGAATATAAGCCGATATGATTTCTATTCAGAGCCTTGTATATGATATCAAATTAGATTTTGGGTTTGTCGTGAATGGTATTTTAAATAATACCGTTCTTAAACCCGAATGGAATATAATAAATCTTTCAAATAAGATTTAGTGAAGTTTTCCAATTTAATAAATTTAACTGGAATTGGATTGAAATTGGATTTTGGGTTTATCATGAGCGATGTTTTAAATAACATTAGTTCTTTAACCCAATTAACAGTGAAACTATGGTTTGGAATTTATAAATCTTCTAATTAAGACTTAATGGAATTTTCCAAAGAGAAGTCTTCCGATTTATTATATTAAATTACAATTGAATGGACTTCAATTTAGTAATAATCTAGACGAGCTTCTATAAAGAAAGACCATTACTATTTATGGAATTTAAAAGGCTTTGCTGTTATCCCACTTATAGTATTAGTCTGATATGGAAATTTGTATCGATTATGTATTGACCAAATTTCTATGAAAATTCCAAATTAATGGAAAATGATTTTGGGTTTATCTTGAACAGTGTTTCAAATGACATTTGTTCTTAAAACTTGTTAAAAGAAGGATTAAGTTCCTAAGTGAATAATCATTATATAATAATTTTTTATGTTTAAAATTAAGTGTAGTTTTAATGAATCTTTAATTAGATTAAAATGTGAATGTGGTAATTAAATTTACCAAACTAGAGATGTATTCGAAAATGGAGTATCACTAGTTTTGCTCCATGCGATATTTAAATCTTTAATTAGATTTGAAACATTAAATGGTAATTAAATTTACCGATAACACAATGGATGTTAGCTATGGAGTACTACCAGTTTTGCTTCATAGGATGAATAGGTTGGGATTGGGATAATAAAATAAATGATTACTACTGTAAGGCTTGATAATCCCGACTAGTTTTATAAAACTTAATCTAGTTTATACTGTGAAAGATATTACAAAATCTTTTGAAATGATTTCCATGAAACGGATTAAATAATAAGTTTAAAAGAGATAATCTTAAATAAAATTAATGGGAACCTTTCCCAGTATAAAGAATATTTACATTAAAGAATATTCTAGATTGGAATGAGGCGTATGATGTGTTTTTATATCACTTGATAATAAGACACGGGAATTATTCGAAAGACCAGGTTTAACCCATTTTTAATAACTGTTACGACGATTAAAAGTCGAAGATTTGAAGATAGTGGTTAAAGACCAGATATCTTCACATCGTCAGGATGATTACTGATATCTCGATTGGGCTGTACACCCAAGACAAGGTAATAAATGGTGAATGCACAGTCGTACTTGGAGATCGAATGGATATGCGAGGGCCTCTCTCCTGTATTGGACATATGGGATAAGGAATAAGGTGCATCCGGTTTCGTTCAGACCCAGAACGGAATTGCAAATGGATTGTACGTGTGACATTGTACTTCGCGTTGTATTTGTTGATCTCTACTGAATATATATCTGTTTGGTAGCGGAAAATTTATTCTCTTTGCTTAACACCCTTCTCTGAGACGTACGAGCTTAGAGGTTATATATTGATGAAAATCAATGGTATGGTATGGATTGACAATGTGGCATGCTGAGATGCATGGATCAAAGCTTTTGTTGAAAAGCAGGGTTTTGTGGTTGATGATCAAAGCATAGCTTTAATATAGCACAGCTTTGTGCAGCGTCAATTCGCAAGATTCACACCCCTGTATGAAACAAAAACGGGATGAGGATCCTAGGAAAATGGACATACATGTGTTTCTAACTACGAGTGATGTCATTGTATGGAGCCCAGATATTTATGTGGATGTTAATTGATGGATACCAAGGTACCTCAGATTTGATTTGGATGCACAAGGCCCTCGATGGTCGACATACTAATCAAGATGGTCGACGTACTGACCAGGTGACATGTCCGATAGGACCGTCAAACTTATTGTTTATGGAGTAATCCTAATTAGCGACGGTTGGCCGGCCCTGTCGCTAACATAGGGTCACTTGCGAATCGTTTTGAGGCATGTGCTAGAGTGTCTCAAATAGGAAAGAAAGATTGCTTGCCTTAGTTCGTAGATGGAAAACCCATTTTCCAATACGCAATTTTATGGTTTTAGATGTAGACCTATATGGCGACATAATATTATGGTACCTATGCCATCTATGATTGATAGATTTATATTTGAAGTTGTTTTCTACACTATGCACTAGTAATAATAAAAGTAAAATTTTGTGTATCAAGCATGTTTGGCTATTATAAGGTAAAACTCTATCCTTTGACTTGCATTGCATTTTGTGATTGGACCCGAGTCTTATAATAGCTTCAATTTTCCTTTTTTTCATTGCGTTGTTTGTTTTATGGTATTCTTGGGCGAAAACCCATTCCATGTCATACGACGTGGTCTCTTAATTTACCCAACATTAAAATAAAATTAATAATTGTTTTAGATCTCACACCAGTCCTATGACTGAATTGGAGTTTATTGTTTCCCACCTAAACACTGGGTGCCTATATTTTCCACACGGGTAGCTTGTAGTTTTGGTTTCCATAAATATTTCTTTTCACAGGATCCAAGAGTAAGGCTGGAGCTAAACTATGGAATGCTTTGTATCTGTGTATTTCCTTCAGCTGTGGTAGTTGATGTTTTTCCAATGTACATTATATTATTGTATTATTTTTCCGCTGCTTTGTAATTTATTAATCCTTGATACTATTTTTCTTTTGTATATCTTATTCTATGTTCTGATGCTTCGTATTCTCTAAGCAATTCGTCTTCTTATTTGGTTTAGGCCGTCCGGGAAGTTTGGGTCGTCTTCGTTGGTATTAGAGCTTTGGTTTACAAAGCTCTTGAACAAGACACATTAGAACCAAATAGAAGAATTCATCAGAGATAGGATTAGTAGTATCCTATAAGAATGACTCGTTAGAGATAGGGTTATTAATGCCCCAGAATGAGTATGAAGAGTGTTTTTTTTGTAAAAATGAATTAATTTTGAAAATTATATCTTATTTTAAGATCTGAATATTTTATTCTACATTGATTATGGACTATCGAGTATAAGAAGATTTTGAATATACACATAATTAACGTGTATTCGATGTCTCAAGTATACTGGGTAGATATAGAATCATACTCTAGTTAACCGGAGATGATCGCGATGATTACTATAATATCATCAGTATTTATGTTCGAGTTTCAAAAGTGGGATGTCTATATATTTCCAATTGACTGGTGTGAGAAACAAAAACTAGGTTAGAGTTTATTGTTTGTGATTTGGCATTGAAAATATGATTTTTGGGTATATAAAAGTTATATATTTGAAAAGCAAATTAACTAATTGATTGATGATTGTGATGTTTTTATTAGTTTAACTCATAAAATATTGGAATGCTAAGAACCAATATGAAAATGAAATGTAAATTAAACCATATAAAATTTAAAGTAGAACTGAATTGAAATGTTGTTTGAATTGGATATGTACATATATTTTGTACAGGTTGTGTAAGCTTAGAAAAGGAATAAAATTGTATGCTCAACAAAAAAGTACATATTTATTGTACCGATTGGGTATGATGATTTTATGAACTGATTGGCTAGCCGCTCTGTTACAACCCGTATTCCGACAGACCAATTTTTTTTTCAAAATTCTAATCTATCGAAACTCGTGTTGGTTTGCTCTGGTATCCTGCAGAAAAGACAGAGACATAAAATATGTCAGAGTTTAGAAAATATCTCATAGCGGAATGGACAAAATATAATATAATCAAAGTATAGCCTTACCGTATTAATAATATTGCCTAAACAGTATCCCAAAGCTATTATGTCTCATGTCTCTGCCACAAATCTAACCTGCAAGTATGTTATGAGGAGAGGTCAGAACACAAGTTCTGGTGACTAGATTTAAACTATACAATTTGGATAATCCTATACATACTGTTCAATCTCATTTTCTTATTTATTAGGTTACTTGGGTTAACAGCACTCAAGGCTTATACACACGTCGTACCCATTTACTTCCCAATGGGTTAACCTAATACAGTGTGTATATATATATAGCTACCCCTCAATATTGAGGTACACCCCACCGTAATGCCATAGAAATGAACGTAGTCCCTCATCCTACCCCGGAGTGACGTACGGATCTCTACATAACAATGTTACGTTACGCATATATCTGTCATTACTATGCTACGTAAGCATACAGACTACCACCTTTGATCGAATCAGATTCCGTACCAGAATAATGCCCTCAAGTCTACGATACACCTCCCAGAGCAGAAATGCATATATCTAGACTTTCCCACATATGTATCGTCAATCGTATTTGATGCCTTAAACGCACATAATGTGAACCGAGTTCCATGGCAGGGATATACAAGAAACACGGGACTCGGTCGGGAGCTTTTCCATATCTGTATAGGCCCATTATTAAGAGCCTCAAATATACATATATCCCTCGGGTCTGTTTTTCATGGTGGCTATGGCCCCACCTCGGCCCCTCCCTCAACTAGTAAAGACTACTAGAGCTAAGCGACTTGCCCCTAACAAACAATCTAAACATTCAGTTGGCATCTCCCCTCAACCACTATACCTCAATAGTGAAAGGTGAATGGTTTATCAGGTTTAGCTCTAGTCTTTTCGCATCCCAATGGATACCGATGATGGGTACTCGATGATCTGCTATCTTTGTTGGTCCTGACCTCACCTCCCGTTAAGGAGATTGCTGAATCCTCCTAGTGTCACCACGTCACAACATTCTGACTGCAAAGCTACTTTTGCGGTCAAGGCCCACCACCTGGTAGTTATGCATAGACCCAACCTCTACGGGCACAGCCTAAGCATCTGCCACTGCATAGAGGGCTACCAAGATCACCTTAAGTATCTCAGGAAGCCACGTGCTTCCCCTTCTAGTCCTTCAGAGCCGTCAGAACAGTCAGATGAACGTGCGCTCCCATCATGCCTCATGACACCACGGTGATCTACCCCGTTGGGTTATTCACCCTCAAACGTGCGAATTGGTCTAAGCCCCTCATTTTAATATGTTATCAGACCCTATGTCTAAACATTCTTTTATGTGCTTGCCTTACCTCATCAGGTTTCCATTTAACTTAGTTATTCCCATTCACATTGACTTCTTGATCAAGTTACCAAGTTCCTCTTGCTTATTAGTTTCAGTCATATAACTTAGCCCATTTAAGTTAATTAATAAGCCCACAACATATTATTCTCTAGATTGTAGTCTGAGGTCTATAATCCATAATCCCTTTATATTCTTGTTTGATTTCATAGTCACCATAACATGTTCTACTGGATATGTAATTAAGTATATCTCAATTCACTTGTTTTCTGTTTAACATGTCAGTCATTATTTATGATTAAATATAACTTATTTCATATAAGTTTTCCTAACTCTATCCTATTTAATCATAATTCCATCTTACATTGTCTATACAACTTATCATTGTTTATTTATTAGCTTAGTTCTCTTAACTAAGGTCCCTTAATAAGTTTCTCTTCCTATAAATATAACTTATGTTGTCCTCATCCGTAAATTTCAAAATCTTATTCTTATAAATGACTTAATTTACAATTAAGTACAACTTATCTCCTTACATAAATTATTCCATTCCCTTTTATCATTTATTATAAACTAAGTTATAATTTCCACTCGTTCCTAGGACAAGCCTAAACATGTTATTCTTATCAGCAGATTTCGGACTTCCAAGTTTACAGATTACTTAATTTATAATTAAGTACAACTTCATACATTTCATAAATTTTCCCCCATTTCTCCACTTAATACAAACAACTCGTTTCGGATTTTCCCCATTTACTGATTACTTAACTTACAATTAAGTGCCACTTATCTCATTTCACCAGTTATCTCATTTCCTTACTTGTTTATTATAACCTAAGTTATAATCTTCACTTGCCCCTTGGACAAGTCTACCTATTATGCAACATTCTCATTAATGTGATTAACTTATAATAGGTTATTATCATTCCCCGTTCATTCCGTTCCTTTTACTTTTGTAATTATCTTTCAATCAATTCTTTTCATTTCCATTAATTACAATTAATGCCATTTATCAATCCTGCCATTTACATATACATTTACATATATATATATATATATATATATGCGCTAGACCTCTCACATTAAGCCGACACTTGTGGATGCTGGATTTGCCGGGTGCTTCTGGGCAGACTTCTTTCACAAGTCAACTTAACCTCGTGTCTTAGCACCACTGCATGTTTATTTATGCACTTAGACCCCTCATATTAGATTTACCACTTGTGGATGCTGGATATGCCGGGCGGTTTCGAGCAGACTTCTACCACAACTGTAATCTAACCTCGTGTCTAAGCGCATTACAGTTTCAAATTACTGTAAATCTAGGCATTTCATTCTTTAACAATTACTCCTATTTCATTATATGTTTTCATGCCCCTTTCCCAAGTCATATTTATCATGTACCATATGCATAAATTAAGATCTTTAATCATAATTTGATTTATGCCCAAACCCGTATTCATGTATTCAATTCTATGCTAACATTAAACCATTTAATCATAAAACTATTCCAATTCATACAAGTAAGGGTACATGTATATAAATGTGTCAAGTTAACATGTAAAACGAACAACAATAGTTGCTACCCATATTCTAACAAGTTATATTTCAACATATGAACTTTTCGACATATTAATATCTTAGTATATTAATATTCCAACATGTCACTTTAATCTTTTTAACATATGTTTGAACATTTCAATATATCATATTTCAACTTGTCATATATAACATTTCAATGCTTTTAATTATTCTAGAAAATTCACATCGTATAATAATGGGGATCGTTAAACGATAACATGTCATTATCAAAAATGATATAACTTAAATCCACTCACTTCATATGCTTTCCAAATTCTGGATCTGGTCCAGATCTATCATTCCATGGTTTTTCCCCTAGTTGGATTAAGAATCTAACAACCATGGATTCATAACTTTTTACTAAAAGAAAAAGGGAAGAAAGAGAAAAAAATTGAAAACAGACCAGATTTAGGAATTACCTCACTTCGATAAGAGATCGGAATACCCATTTACAAACATATGTTCCTTTCCTTTAGATCTGCATTCAGAATTTTTCCTAAACTAATAATCTTAATTTTATGAATGGATTTAAGGAGGAAGAGGAATGGCAGAGCTTTTGTGTTGTCTCAGTAATATGATATTCAAGGTAGGCTCTATAGGCTTATTTATAGGTGTTCAGCAACGTATTTGGTAAAAGAAATAGTCCACGTTCGCGCAGTAGAATCTGCCCAGATCTTCGGTAGGGGAGTCGACCCCCCTTGGTGTGTCAACCGGGGGGTCGACACCCCATTGATGGGGTCGACCCATGGGTTGACAACCCCTTGATGGGGTCGACACCCATGGGCGGGAATTTTCCCGCCTCCCCTTGGTGCTCGGATTTCTGAACTGTTTTGAATTTTGGAACTTATTTTATCCATATATATTTCTCTTATGCTTATACAAATTTAAAACCTTAATAACTTCTTCATACGGTGTCCGTTTTACGCAAACCAGGTGTCTATTTTGACCAGAATTTCAAGATGAATGCAATGGCGCAGTCAGTTTCACTTAATTCTGAATATTTAATTAAGTAATCATTATTTTATTATCTAGAGTTAAAAAATGTGGGGTGTTACATGCTTGGATTTTTGATTTTCTTTTGATATATGAGAGCCTGTAGAGGCATGTTGTAGTTGTACCGATCAACGCGTACAGAGGAGTTTATGGAAAAAATTTAGGGTGTTAGCCAAATGGCGAGAAATTAGAAAGTTTTTACAAGCTGAAAAGTTGAAGAGCTTGAGTCAAGATGAAGGTTGATTTGGTTAAGTGAACAGCCTTCATTTCCACCTTCCTTTTCAGGGACGAAAAGTTTTAAGAGAGGGAGATTGTAATAACGCAGATTTTTGGAACCAATTTAAAATTTATTTTAAATTGATTTATTGGATTTTAAATATTTAAAATGATTTATTTTAATAACTAACAACTAAAAATTCATTTAAATCGAAGTTTGAACGCATAAACTTAAAATTTAATTAAAACGAACTCGAAATATTGTGGTAGATTGAAAAGTTTTGAATTTCAATTTAATGTATAGAATTCAATATAAGACGGATTGTGTAAAACAAGATGTTAGAATATATTTAATAATATCTTTATAACAAATGTAAAAATTGAGATTTCATTTTATGAATGGTAAATTATGTCCAGCATAAAATTTAAAATAGTCGTTATGGAATTTATTAATAGTTAATATTATTTAATCACTTAAAAATGGCCATTTTGCAAACGACCTCCGTTTACGAAGAATCTAATTTTGTCGGATCAGGAATGTCAAATTATTGTTAGGTTTAAAATTTCAAGTTGATTGGAATTAGTATGTAAGCATAGTAAACTTAAACACGTATTGAATTTCAGTTATAATTTAATAAGCTAATTAAAAGATATTTTTCAATTGGTCTCCAAATTCGACGAAATTAGTTTTGTTAGAACCGTATTTGTAAAACATATTCATAATTTTTGGAGTCGGTATGTGGCCATGCAAACTAAAACGTACGTTTAAATTCAATATTTAGCGTTATATTTTAATTTTGATAAAAACTGGTCAAAACAGTTGAATTAGCTTACAAAACATATCCCATTATGTTCGGAATATTAGTATTCAGCGAGGGGCGACATTCATTGGAGTTTGTTTGGAGTTCGGAGCATTACACTTCAAGTTTAAGAAATAATAGAATTAAGTAATAATAATTATAGGGTGTAAGTACACGGTCAACAACCTAATTTAATCACCACATGGTCAACTCTTCATGGAGCCGTCGTGTTTCGAAATCCATGGCTGAAAACATCCCGCTTTGTTCCCTTAAATTCTCCCATTATACTTCGAATTGGATTATCGTTTCAAAACAAAAAAGATAAATCTGTTTAAGCTCCTTGTTTTCATAGGAGTTGATGAAATATTATGTGTATTTAGTTCAAATTTGGAGGTTGAACATGCTATTTTTACATATGTTTTCAACTGCATGGGGAGCTCGAGCTACGTGAGGCTCATGGCCGTGGAAGAAGAAGAAAGGGGATTTCGCGTAGTGTCCTTTGATCAATGTCACAAGGCTTGAGTGGGGATGCGTAAGGAGAGAGGGTGGGCGGTTTTTGATTACGCCTCGAACTGGAAGTTTTCACGTAGAAGAAAATGACGTGAAGGGGTTAAAATATTAATTAATAAAATAATTAGTTTAACTATATTTTAATTATCTTGAAGTAATGAAATGTTTAAAATATCGTATCTTATCCAAGTCAAAACAAAATTAGACAAACTTGAGTGTGTTAGAATCAAGGAGGCGAGCAATATGCCATGAAACAGACTAGAATAGAAACTGAAGAAACTGGATTTTTTGATAAAATTAAACAATTGTTTAATTTTATTAAAATAATTGTTTTAATAATGATTTCAAAACATATCGATGTGAGAACTCTCACGCTCAAATATTTTGTGCAGTTATTTTTTTATAACTGAATGTATATTCAATGCCTCTGGTGATTTATATTTGATTTAATTATCACAAATATGTATACGGTGCATGGTAGCTCACATCATAATTGTTTTAAAACCCAATGGATGAATTTTTGATTGTTTGTGTTATAAATTGAATGTGATTTTGGGAATAATTAACATATTAAAAGGATATTAAATTATTTATGGTAGTTGAAATTGGATTAAATATCCATTTACAAGTCAACTGACTTGTTTATGTTCACCCATTTTGAGTGAAATTGATTAGAATGAGTAAATAATTTATTAATTGATTATTTATTGGTTGAAAACCCAACATGGGTATTTGGGTAATATTTGATTTACACTAATCCCAAGTGTTTAAACTGTATGTCAGTTGACTGATTGACAGACCGTTATAAGCATATTTAATGCTTATAAATTTGTAGATGCACATTAGATGTGAATTGAATGTTTTATAGTTGTTTATCACTATTGTTGAATACGTGCGATGTATGAAATCCATATAACTAAAACTATATGGTAATTGACTGAGTCTCATTTCAATTCGAAAATAACGAATATTTTAATATAATTTTCAAAGAAGAATCAAAATATGATTTTGATGTCCGATTTTGGATGGACACGAAAATATTGAAATATGAAGCCGAGTTAAGCATATATACACCATTTTAACTCAAACGGATTTGTCTGCGGTTTCATTCATTTTTATAATGAATGCTGAGAAATTGGATTTCAAAATCTGATATTTTGGAAATATTATTATTTTAATATTATAATAATATGAATGTTCAATTTTAATTAAAAATTGAAGTGAAAGTTGAAATCGTTTTTAAACGAGAATTTAAACTTCTAATAAAATACGTTTTGAATGGAAATTAAAGCAATCTATGATATATAATATAATGGCTTAATAAGAAGATATTTGATTTTGAATTAAAATGGATGAAATAAAATTTCAAATGGCAGTAGTGAATAATTTATGATATTCATAAATAATTTTGAAAAAGTTTTCGATTGTATTTTAATTATAAATCGAAATCGGGCTTAAATAGAACGCTAGCGAACATAAACCTGTAACTTTGAATTGACGTAAGGGGAGATCCGATTGTCGGATTCTCCTAAAAATGAAACCATTGCGCTCATATCGATAAGATCTTTCAATTGAATATAAGAGATTTAAAATCCAATGGATATATTTTAAAATATGTCCAAATAACTTTTGGAAAAGGTCAATATGAATGTAGTTCGGTAACCGATATTGGAAACCGACTGTAAGGACTTAATAAATTTATTTAAAATATGAATAAATTATAATAAATCATAATAAATGATTTGAAATGATTTTGAATTAAATATTCCATGTTTTGAAAAGATAAATAATATTTTTATTTGAATTGGGTAGTTAGCAACTAGTGTAGGAATCCAATGTTTTTTTTTGAAAGGCAAGTGAAAATTTTTATTCACCACTTCAAGAGTTACAAAATTAACAATAAGAATACTAGAACAACACTGACTCTTCACATTTCTAGCCTTAGACTTACTAAAATAAAAATAAAAATATTAAATTAACATTCATTATCGGACTAAATAATTATCAAGAGAAATTCTTCACCAAGCTGCTGGTTTCTATAACCATGTTGCCAATATGAGGAGAGCATTCCCAGGTTATTATTCACAGAATCAAATTACCAAATTAGTTAAGACAAGGATCAAACATAGGACCAGGATTCTTCCTAGTATGTCTTCTGGATGATTTCATCATGTTGCGAGGGAGCACATCTTCAGGATTGTAGTCCATACCATCATCTATTCAGTGTCGTCCCAGAATTTTCCTTTTATCTTACTAGCAGGCTTAGAAGTAGAAGACGTGTTAACACATGGAAAAGTTAACCCACATCCAGTAACCAAAGGAGGAGGTAGAGGGATATTCTAAGGAGGCTTCAAGTGTGCGTAAGGGGAGGTTGTCGTAGCTGAATTATTACCAACGGCAGAGGATGGTGTGTCAAGTCTAAAAGACAGAGGACAAGGCCTGGTGATGTTTGGGCTTGAAAGATCAAGAGAGGACATACCAGAAGAGATACTTTTACTGGAATGATCAATGTTGACTTCAAAGAGATTACCAAACATATCATCATCAACACCTTGTGCTACATTATTCTCCTCAGTATTATGAATTTTGCCAATATTACCCAACACATTTTCTTCATTACCAACAGCACTATCAGGTGCTCTATCACCCATAGGATCAGCTTCCTTAACGTTGCTTTGTGATTTAGTACCAGTACTCTCAACATTGCCATTATCCTGCAAATCACTTTCCAGAGCACTAAAAGAATTGTCATTAACTACAGGCGCATCAGTTTGTTTATTAGCTTCCTTATTGTTTTGTGCTCCTTTTCTTCGCCAATAATTCTTTCTTTTGTTGTAAACATTTGTCCACTGTTCCTGGTTTGTTTTTGCTTGCGCTCTGTGAACCTGCACATTCTCCATTGAATGAAAAGCTTCGATACTGGCATCAATCTGCTTCGAATTATCCATGTTATCATTAGCATGCACCTCGCAGTTGATGGAATCATGTTCAAAAACTTTATAGTTGGCGCAAATTCTTGGTTTCCAGTCATATCTAACTTTAACAATTGGGCAAGGTTCACCCAAACCATCGATCTCTATAACATTAGGTAACTCATATTCTGGTTTGAGTGGAAATTATCTTCAGATATTTCGGTATTGTATTCCGTGATTATAAAGAAATCATTGAGGAATTTGGAAGATATAGGTATCGTTATTCCCAATACGGTATCCGTTGGTTTCAAAATTTGATGTTGAACACAAACCGATATGATATCAAATTAGATTTTGGGTTTGTCATGAATGGTATTTTTAATAATATTGTTCCTAAACCCGAATGGAATATAATAAATATTTTAAATAAGATTTAGTGAAGTTTTCAAATTTAATAAATTTAATTGGAATTGAATTGAAATTGGATTTTGGGTTTATCGTGAGCGGTATTTTAAATAACATTAGTTCTTTAACCCAATTAACAGTGAAATTATGGTTTGGTATTTATAAATATTTTAATTAAGTTTTAATGGAATTTTCCAAAGAGAAGTTTCTAATTTAATATATTAAATTGGAATTGAATGGAGTTCAATTTATTTATATTCAAGATGAGCTTCTGTAAAGGACGGTTGTTACAATTTATGGAATTTAAAAGGATTTGTTGTTATCCCATTTATAGTATTAGTCTGATATGGAAATTTGTATTGATCGGATTTTCGTGAAAAATTATATAAAAGATGACTTTGGGTTTATCTTGAATGGTGTTTTAAATGACATTTGTTCTTTAACCCAGTTAAAAGCACGATTGATTTCCTAAGTGAATAATCATCAAATAATGATTTTCAAAGTTTAAAATTAAGTAGAGTTTTAATGATTCTTTGATTAGATTGAAATGTGAATGAGGTGATTAAAATTACCAAATTCGAGAAGTATTCGAGAATGGAGTATCAGCAGTTTTGCTCCTCGCGATCGTTAAATTTTTAATTAGATTTGAAACATTAAATGGTAATTAAATTTACCGATAACACAATGGGTGTTAGGTATTGAGTACTACCAGTTTTGCTTCATGGGATGAATAGGTTGGGATTGGGATAATACAATAAATTATTACTTCGATAAGGCTTGATAGTCCCGACTAGTTTTATAAACCTTAATCCGGTTTATATTGTGAATGATATTATAACATCTTTTGAAATGATTTCCATGGAATGGATTAAACAATAAGTTTAAAAGATTTAATCTTTGATAAGATTAATGAGAATCTTTCCTAGTACAAAGAATGTTTATATAAAAGAATATTCTGGATTGGAATGAGGTACGCGAGTTATTCGAAAAGACCAGGTTTAATCCATTTTGAATAACCGATACGATGATTAAAAGTCGAAGATTTAAAGATGGTGGTTGAAGACCGAAGATCTTTACACTGTTAGGATGATTACTGATGTCTCGATTGGTTTGTACACCCAAGACGAGGTAATAAGTGGTGATCGTCCAGACTTACTTGGAGATCGATCGAATAGGCGAGGGTCTCTCTCCTATACTGGACATATGGGATGAGGAATAAGGTTCCTACAATTTCATTCCGACCCAGAATGGAATTGCAAATTGATTCTATGTCTGACATTGTACTTTGCGCTATATTAGTTGATCTCTACTAAATATATATTTGTTTGGTGGCGGAGAATTTGTTCTCTTTGCTTAACACCCTTATCTGAGACGTACGAGCTTAGAGGTTACATATTGGTGGAAATCAATGGTACGGTATCGAGTGACAATGTGGCATTCTAAGATGCATGGATCAAAGCTTTTGTTGAAAACCAAGGATTTGTGGTTGATGATCAAAGTGTAGCTTTAATAAAGCACAACTTTGTGTAGCGTTAGTTCACGAGATTCACACCTCGGTATGAACCAAAAACGGGATGAAGACCGCATGGAAATGGACGTACGTAGGTTTCTAGCTACGAGTGATGTCATGGTATGGAGCCTAGACATTTTAATTATGTGGATGTTGGATAATGGATAGCGATATACTCAGATTTGATTTGGCCACACAAGCCCGTCGATTGTCGACATACTGAACAAGATGGTCGACGTACTTACCAGGTGACAAGTCCGGTTGGATCGGCGAACGTATTGTTTATGAAGTAATCCTAATCAGCAACGCTGGCCGGCCCTGCCACTAACCTAGGGCCATTTGCGAGTGGTCCTGAGGCATATGCTTGAGTGCATCGAATCGAAAAGGAAGATCGCTTGCCTTGGTTCATAAATGGAAACCCAGTTTCCAATACATGATTTACGGTTTTATTTGTAAACCTATATGGTGACATAATATTATGGTACCTATGCAGTCTATGATTAATACTGTAACGACTCGGCTTTTTGCCCAGTTATCACCGGTAATTAACCCAACTTAAACCGTTCATAAAGACGGATTGTTAGGGCTACTCTAACAATTACTTAGAAATCCGAAAATGTGAAATCCACACCCAAAATCGCCTCTAGAAGCATTTAGATTTTGGCCGCTATTCTGAAATTTGGCTTCAAAGTTTCGGAATCTCCAAATTGTCGACACATTTGTTGAACAAGCACAAAGAGTAAAGCGCTTGTTCAAGAAGCACGTAAAGGTAAATGACTTTGTTATGCGCACGTCTGTTAAACAGATGCGAGGAGGCCATATCCTCAACGGCTCCATTTAAACGGTTATATTTTCCAAACCCTACAAATACACCACCCCTCTATCTATTTTCTTCCACATCAACTCTTCTTCTACCACATCTAAATTTGTTAAAAAAAATGGTTACTGATTTTGATGTCGATGTCGCAAGAATTAGCTTCGAAATGTTTGATTTACAAGACCTAGGCCAACCATTTGGTGGAATGTTAACTACTTCAAGCTGGAGTGCTACTTAAGACTATGATCTTAGATACATATACTGCTCACTTTCGCTAGATCCTGTCCGTGATGCCGATCAAAGTGGCTAAACATTTTGGGGTAGAATTACTAATGCATACAATAGGAAGAACATGGATCAGAATAGAAGTGTAGCTTCCATCAAAGGTCGTTATTGTAAAATTAATCGTCAAGCTCAATGTTTTGATTCGTAGATGTTCAAGCTGAAGCAGAGTAACCCAAGCGGATTTGGAAGTGAAACTCATATGGTAATAATTGTTTACATTTTATTTATACTTTACATCTTAGCCCTATAGTAAAAGCTTCATATTATTAATGTAGAGACTTGCCGCAAACAAGTTATTCAAACAAATATATAAACCAGATAGTAAACAAGGACCTCATTTCTATCAGTTCATGCATGTGTATGACCTACTGGTTAATCATGTAAAATGTAAATCTTCACATCAGAAAACAGTCCAAGACGTTCAGTCAAGTAGTAGTCGTGGGAAAGATCAAAGATTTGGAGACAGTCGTAGTCCGAGAGATTCGCAGGACAGTGCTACTATTGGTTTAGAAGAAGATGTAAACCTTACTGATGATTGATACATTAGGCCCGAAGGATCCAAGGTGGCAAAGAAAAAACAAGCGACAGGAGCAAATGAAGGCGTAATCAGAAAACTATTAAAGGAGTCTAATGATATGTATTTGAGAGCACTCGAGAGCAGGAGCACTCACCACCAAGAAAGGATTGACGTAATTCATCAACTTATTCAGGTAAAATGATGAAAGGAGGAAGATGCAGCCATGTTTATGGATATTTCGCAAATGGATGATATGAAATGCAAGTATACGGAGTCGCGGAGATTTGAGATAATGAGGCGAAGAAGAGAAGGAGGTATATGATAGTAGATAACTTGGATGTAAACTTTAGTTGCCTTTGTATGCGCTAGTATGGTGTAAGTTGCATTTTGTCTATGTAGCGTAGGAATGGTTACAAATTGACTTATGTATTTGCCGTACTTAATAGGATATTTGTAATGGAAGCAGTTTGAAAACGCAAGGAGTTTGAAAATCGACGTAAAATTATATCAAATCAAATTATACGAAAATCTTTATTAACAAGTTACTTAAATGTTATTGTAACAACCCGGAATTTCAGGTATTTTAATGGATTTTTATATTTTTAAATTTAATTTAATTTAATTTTAAAACGAGCTTGAAATGGCGTGGTAGTTTGAAAATTCGTTTTTAAATTTCAATTGAATTTACAGGATTCAAAATAAATCGGATTTCAGTAAAACCAAAAACATTTGAATCTGTTTAATTTTATCATTCTAACGAATGCAAGAAATTGAGATTTCACTTTATAATTTGTGAGTTATGTCCAGTTTAAAATTTAAAATAGTTGCTATGGAATTTATATATATTTTAATATAATATAAAGCCCTTAAAAATACCCATTTTACATACGACCTCCGTTTTCGACAAAACCACCTTTGTTGGATCCGGAATGTCAAATTTTTGGTTGATTCCAATTTTTATAATTTTTGAATTAGTATGTGAGCGTGACAAAATAAAACGTGTTTTGTCAATTTTAGTTGAAGTGGATCGACCAGAAAATGGCCATTTTTCAAACGGTCTCCAAATTCGACGAAATTAGTTTTGTTAGGACCGTATCGTCAAAACATAGCTAGAATTTATTTTTTTTGGAATTTTTGGAGTCAGTTGGTAACGTACGAAATTAGTTTTAAGGGCTTTATATTATATTAAAATATATATAAATTCCATAGCGATTATTTTAAATTGGACATAACTCACAATTTATAAAGTGAAATCTCAATTTCTTGCATTCGTTAGAAAGATAAAATTAAACAGATTCAAATGTTTTTAGTTTTACTAAAATCCGATTTATTTTGAATCCTGTACATTCTATTGAAATTTAAAATCGAATTTTTAAACTACCGCGCCATTTCAAGCTCGTTTTAAAATTAAATAAAATGTATATGTTCTTACTTCGATTTAAATAAGATTTTAGTCGTTATTATTTAAAATAAATCATTTTAAATATTCAAAATAAATTTTTAACTCAAAACACGTTTGTTTAAACCAGATAATTTAGAACAACGCAGATACAGTATTGTCAGCATCATCCTAACAGCCATGAAAACGTACTTTGATGTCAAAACACGTGCAATCTAAAACATGGCAGACATAACATCGTACAGTAATACCAACCATGTCACAGGACATATAATACAAAAACATACAACTATGTCATCATCAACATACCGTCAGTCATAACAAAAATATACAACCATGTCATCATCAAGAACAGATGTAATATAAACCATGCCAGCCATAATAAAAACATACAACCATCAGCCAATAGGCATAGCATCGCTACCTGCCCCATGGGAGCTATCATCATGAGCATCATCAAAATCATTGGCCATAGATGACCGATCGATAGGACCCTGCTGTTGTATCTGGGTCTGTAGGGAAGCATTCTACGCCTCATACTAAGACTGCTGTTGTCCCAAAGCTGTATGTAAACTCTGGTACATCAATTGTGTGTACTCCAACGTCATACGCTCAAAAGGAGCCAATATCCGTCTATCATGGTCCATATATAGCGAGTACTGATAATGTGACAACTTATATTATACAAATGCAGTTTTTATAATGAAATCGTATACCAGTATTATTGTATAACTCTTACATACCTGATGTGAATGATACAAACCGGCTGACGGCACACTGGGAGGGTGAACAGGTGGATACTACAACGGAATCTTTATAATCTGACCTTGTACGTCATATGCCCTAAAAATGTGTGGCGGAGGGTCCAATGCACCACGCTGCGTGAACTGAGACGATACAGGCGCAAAGGTAGCAGGATGCACCGGGAGTTTGCCTGCTACTATAGATGGTCCGATATGGTCAGAGTTCAAACCCTGAATATTGTCTGGTAAAGCATAAGCATACGGCGCAACTCGAGCCCAATAGGTATCAATATTCCTGGGCACTCTGAAAGGTTCACCATCCACCCAGCTTGTAGCCCTCATACCCGCAATATATGATGATACTACTTGTATATCCCTGAACACATGATCCTATGGGAGTGGATCGGAAGGAATGTGCTCTAACCCGTATAGCTATAGCCAACAACGCTCCCCAAATACCAAATGAAAGGGCATGTAGGCACCTAAAAGCATACCCTACGCCTCGAAAGACCAAACTTAAAAATGAGCAGGTGGTCCTGTTGAGGGGCTAAAAAAACTATGTACGTCTGCCATAAATGTCGAATAATGCCATCTCGCTTCCTCAAATCAATCTGCGTGCGCGCCTCCATAAGCTCGTTATGCACACCCTGTGCAGAACGAGCGAGATGCACAGTAGGACCCCATCGTCGTAATCTCGAAAAGTATATGTAAGGTGTAGTGATGGCCTCATCAATAAGTCGGGGGTGCATGTTCGCCATGTACTCGTAATACCAGAACGACAGAATATACCAAAAACCGTACAGCTGCTTGCAACGCTGTAAGGCGTAGAGATCCAAAGAAACATACAAATAGCCTAGTATAGTTGTACACCAATCGAACGAATGTAGCTGCTCTATGTCTACAAGGCCAGCCATAAATCCAAGTCTAATAGTCCATCTGTTGTTGCTAAAAAAGGCAGAACCGAAAAGGTATAATAAAAAGGCCCTGATAATGAGGGTGTGCATAGCCTCAGTGGTCTGGTGTGCAACTATATAGGTCTGCAGAGTAGGTAGGCTAATGGCACCTAAAGCAACGGTCTGAGGATCTAAACCTGGTAACTACTCTGAAAAGATATCAAACCCCTCAAATGATACATCAAAGGGGGTGGGGAGACGACCTGGATGACCAACCTCGATTCTCGTATGCATGTAAAAATCTAAAGGAGTAAGCCCAAACTCAAAATCAATGAAGTGAAATGTGTGTGTAGCAGGCCACCATCGCTCACTAATAGCCTCTCTACAAGGCATTGACCAACATGAGCAAACCTAGGTAAATCTAAAAAGTCACCAAATGGTGTATCACGGAGTCTAACTGATATAGGCTGGGGTAACTGCTCAAAATGTGTTGTACAACGTAACCAACTACCTTGCACAGCAATATGTCAAACCTAAACAATAAATTATTTGTTGTAAACATATAATATTAAACAACATTCGTGTATAGTAAAACGGTTGCCAATATACGTGATAAAGTTTTAAAATTATACCTAAGGCGTCACAATAGCAACAGACACTCGATGTGTAAATGTAGCAGGCAGATCGTGCAATACTCAAAGGCTCTCAGTAGTCACGATGGCATATGGTGGGAGATGTGTCGGCCTTACATTAGGATCTGTCGGAGGATGGCAGATGTGTCTTCCAGACTTAACATGACGTGGCGGCATTTCATCGTAGAAATAATTAAAAATAAAATTTAAAAGGAAATTTTTTGAAACTAATGAATGAAAATGAGGGCGTTTGCGCCTGATATAGGCGGAAATATTTACGTGCTTGCTAAACAAACGCGTAAGCTGTACGCATTTGTTCAATAAACGCGCGCTTTTTATTCACTAGGGCCGGTCTTTAAAAAATCGACGCGTCTGTTCAATAAACGTTTAGTCCAACGCGTTTGTTGAACAGGCGCGTGGACTAAAAACTGTTGTGATTCCCCAATTTTCGGAGTGTGGAAAATCGTAAATCGAATTTCCATACTCCAGATTAGTTGGAGTTGCTCTTAGGGGTACTTACACATTTGCACAAAATAAAAAGAGCTTTTTCATTATCATTAAAATAATATTACATCAGAGTTACAAGAGATACATCAAATTACATCGATTACACAACGGAAAAGATACTAAATTCAGCGGAAGAATGTGAATGTTCCAAGACATAATAGCTTCAGCTAAAACTAAAATCCTGCTCCAATCAACTCCAAGGCTAAATCTACGAACCAAACTACTAGGCTGCCCATATCGAAAATTTTGGGCACCCAGAGTTTAGGTGTGGGAATAATAAACTCCAAGTCAATCATGGGACTAGTATTAGAACTCAAAAAAGTTGTTTTTATGCGAGGTTTCTCCTTATGCATAGTCAAAAATGCCTATTTATGCGAAAATCCTCTTTGAATAATATAATATAGTGTGAAAAAACTTTCGAAAGTAAATGTATTAAAATAGCCAGCATAAGTACCATATAATATACTAACATATGGTTTACGATCAAAATCGAACGTGCTTGTAATGGAGATTGGGTTTCTAATAATGACCAGGCAAAGGAACTTCCTTCCGAACCGAATTTTGAACACATCTAGAGGGATGTCTGAGGATCAACAGTGATGCTCCTCATGCCAACACAAGGCCAGGTTACCTCTGTAACTAGGTAACCAAATTTTGAACACCTCTAGAGGGATGTCCGAGGATCAACAGTCATCTCCCAATCATTACCGACCTTTCCGAGCGTACGCCAACAAACCACAAAAATAGATGCTTTTACCACTTAGGTTAATACCTAGGCTCCATACAATAGTACACCTTTTATCTAGAAGGAGACAACACCCCATAACCTTACGGCATTTCAACCTATTTTGGCCATTTACCGGGGTGTAAGGCTTGCCGAGGTCATGATATACACAAAGATACGCTTAAATAAGTCATGCTTTGATCATCCATAGCTCATCTTATAACTTAAGTATGCCATATTGTCCGTTCACAACGCATCACTGATTTCTGTCAATATATAACCTCTAAGCTCATACGTCTTAGAGAAGGGTGTTAAGAAGGAGAATAAATTCTCCGCCACCAAGCAGATATATATATAATAAATATCATTGCTATGCAGTTAATTACAATGTTAGACACACAATCCATATATGTCCATTTTGGATATGAACGAAACAACAATCCGGAATTCCTTCACATACGATCGGACTACTTGTCGCTTAATTGATATAAAATCCATCACAACAAACATCAACCATCATTAACCACTAATAACGTCATTATATTTAAACTGGTCTAACTATTAATTAAATATATAAATTGTGGTTAAAGAGTTCCCACGAGCATAGTTGAGCGAACCGTCAAACAGTATTTCGGTGAACCGTTTTCTTCACCAAAATATATATCTATAGTATAATATATATTAATCTCTATCTTTGTAAGAGGAGGAGGACGACGACGATGAACTTTGGCAAGGTGGTGGTGAAAGAAAAATGGTGGAAAAGAGGAATATTTATGCCATGGAAACCATGGCTTTAAGCTTCAAGAAGAAGTGAGAAAGAAGAGAAGTGAGAATGAATGAAAAAGTGGAAGGAAAGGGTGGTATTTATAGGAAAAATGGAGTAAGGAGAGTGTAACACCTAAGGGGGCAAGTGGAAGGCATGCATGAAAGTTTACATGCGAAAACACAAGTGTCCTTACCCTTGTCTTAAGGAGGAAAAGTAAAATTTTGGTAGCACTTCCCTTAAAATGCTATGAAAACTAAGAGCAGCACTTAATTCTAATGCTATTAATTCATGCTACAGTCTGATAAATTGGATCGAATGACAAATAGTATTAATAAATCCAAACTTATTAATAATCATTTTCTTTTATAATTCAAATAAAATCTATCATATAACTTATCAAAATTGCTAAATATTGTTAACCATATATATTTATGTCAAATTCAAATATAAATTCAAATTGAGTAATAAAAATTTGAATTTTAAATTGGTTAAAAATACTGGATCGTTACAGATACATTTATATTTGAAGTTGGTTTCTATAATATGCACTAATAATAATAAAAGTTAAATTTCGCGTATCAAGCATGTTTGGCTATTATAAGATAAAACTTTATCCTCCTGCTTGTGTTGCATTGCGTGATGGGACCTGAGTCTTAAAATAGCTTCATTTTTCCTTTTTGCATTGCGTTGTTTGTTTTATGGTATTCTTGATAGAAAATCCGATCCGTGTCATACGGCGTGGTCCCTTGAAGTTAACAGTTGTTTTAATTCTCACAACAGTCCCATGACTGACTCGGAGGTTGTTGTTTCCCACCTAAACTCTGGGTGCCAATATTTTCCACACAAGCGGTTAGTAGTTTTGGTTTTCGCAAATATTTATTTTCATAGGATCCTAGATTATGGCTGGAGTTATACTATAGAATGCTTTGTATCCGTGTATTTCCTTCTACTGTGGTAGTTGATGTTTTTCCGCTGCACATTATATTCATGTATTATTTTACCACTTCTTTGTAATTTATTAATCCTTGATACTATTTTTCTGTTGTATATTATTTATTCATACTTTGATATCTTGAATTGTGATGTAATTGTTGTAATAGCAATAAAATATTCTCTTGTTATGTGTTCTGATGCGTCGTGTTCTGAAAGCAATCTGTCTTTTTGTTCGGTTTAGGTCGGTCGGGAAGTTTGGGGCGTCTCAGGAGTGGTTAAAGATATAATGGGAAAATGGAGTTGTTGCACTATCCATTGGAGTGCAATGACTCTATGGATAAAACGACAAAAACTTTTCCATTATACGTTTATAATGACAAAGACTTTGTCGTTATAGATTAAAACGACTAAATTGCCGTTATAAATTAAAACGGCAAAATTATTGCAGGTATTAACGTGTAACTGTTTAGTCTTTGTCGTTATACCCAACTAGCACTTGTTTAGTGAACCAACCACAGAGAAGGTTCCAACTAGCTACCAACTAACCATGGGGAAGTGCACAAGCCACACTTGATTTCTCCGTGAATTGTTTAGTAACTGAAGAATTCATTGTTGGTTGTTCCTTTAGGGTTATATCCATTTGTGAAGAGCTTTATTTTCAAACAAAATCCACTTTACAATTCATGCGACGAAAGAACCTACTATAGTATGAGCTTTTGGATCCTTCCAACTTGAAATGAAAACAAATAAAATAAATTTCATTTTAATTTTCAAAAGGTTATTAAAGTAATTTATTTACTAAATTTTAAATTGTATTTAATTATTTTTGTAATATATAAATATTATTTAACTAAATTCAAATAAAATATTGCTAACTAAAAATTAAATTTTATACCATATTTATATTTTATTAAACTATAATTTAAATAAAATTTGATCTGAACAAGTATTCAAATTTTAAACAATACTTTATTTGACTATCTATATATTTAATTTAACTATGTTATTAAATAAATTTAAATTTTAGCTAATTTATAAACCAATATTCAAAGTTAACTATTTTATTTACAAAATTTAAATCATATTTTATATTTTATTTAAATACTTTATTAACTAAAATTTAAAATCATATTTTATATTTTCTATAAACTAGCTTCAAAGTTAGTCATTTTACTAACTAAAATTTGAATTTAACTATTTTATTATCATAAATTCAGGTTTTAAAAAAAATTCGTACTTTATATAACTACATATTAATTGAATATAAAAAGACCAAACTTAAACATTTTTTTTAGTTTATGAAATTAAATTAACCATAACATAATTACTTTTATACTATAAACAACTCATAACAAGATTTTTTTTTTGGGCATTAAACAAAAATGAAACTATAGCAAAAGAAGCGTACTTGAGATTATAGTTACAAAGCAAGCTTCAAGGAGATAAATCTAGTGACGACAAACCAAGATGCAGTGGCACAGTATCGATGATGGCAAGTTCTAAACTTTCTTTTTCTTTGAACGAAGAAATCCAAATATTGACTTAACGATCAAAATCAAATAATTTGGGCAAATTATATCGCGTAAGGTTTTCATCAATTTTGAAGGGAAAACCCCAATTAGCCAAAGGACTACCTTACGCTTTCTCACATTAGACTTGGTGTGCTTTTGGTCTTTTCATGCGCTTCTGATAGAGAAAACGCCTTGAAAGCCAGAAGGGTGCAGGGGTTTCTCTTGTGCATTTCTACTACTTAGGCATATATAACCGCGTGCCTTGATAACAAGGGCGGGTCTACTATACTATTCCTTGTTATGATACCTAAAGATAATATCAAAAAATTGTCATCATCATCATACATTCCAATATGGATTCCAAACGTCCACATAGGGTACAAATTGTTAGAAGTGTTTGTTGTCCATCGATTCTAAGATTAAAAAACATTCATTTCTGTCTTTTCAATTTTCATTTAGGATATAAATTAACACAATAAATAAATTTAAAATAGACCTAACTATGTACATGGGATCATTGCATATTTCATCATGGCGTTCACATGCCAAAATCTATAGCAAGGCCCAGCTTAACCAAATATAAAAATTATATGAATTCACATTCGTCTAGACTGTTTAATGTATAGGATCATGATGCATATCTAAAATTTTAAACACTAGATATCAGCCACATCTCGTCTCAAAATTTAGAGAATAAACCTCAAACCAAGGGAGATCATTGACATATGAGTTCCACTTGGATGTTTACTAGGGATTTACAGCATGTTCATGAACATCATTTCAAGAACATCTCAAAGTATATGTTATATCTAAAATAATTGGCATACACAATAATTTTTATAAATACTATCTTAAAATTAATAATATTCACTTGGTTTTCCTTATTATTATTCCTAATTTACGTGCAATTACTCTTCTAATTCATTTGACTCATCTCATGATTCAAAATCAAATTAAACACATAAATTTGAGAAATAAGAAATTCAATAAATTGAAATTTTCTTTTCAAATTCAATCAGAATTCGTATGGTAAAATATACATTATTTTCAAACAAATCAAATTGACATGGAATAACAATCAAATCTCTGCCTGATATAATCTAGCCATCTTCTTGTATCAAAGTTAAATAGATATTAGTAATATTTACCATATTAAATTATGATAGAAAAATAATATCCAATCACGTATAAGAGGGATTGAGTGAGTGATTTAATCACACTTTTCCCTTAACCGATATAAGATTTGAATTCTTCTTTCTTTTCTCTTTCTCTTCAAATAATTTTTCATTCTATTATAAACTCTGTTGTCAAATGACAAATAAGATAGAGATTTAGGAAATAATTTGTATGTAGAATCTTGCTTGTTTTTAGTGAACAAAATCGTGTTCGCCTAAGGTGTATAACGTTGAAAAGAAATAAAAGGTGGCTTAAACTAAAAAACTCATCATATTTTCATTTCTATAAGAAAAAACCCATATACTTTTAAATTATAAGAAAGTTGAAAAGGGATGGAAAGAAGAATTTAGTAACATCAATAGTGATTTTGTTAATTTTTGATTGTGACTTTCCAATGAGTTGCTCTCGATCACCATAAAAAATTGTACTCTCAATTTTGCATAATGATATTTTTTTTTCCGACTGCGTTTGGTTGAAAATATAGTTTAATTTAGTGTTAAATCATACTACTTGAATTTTAGATGATAAAAGCAACGACGTTGAAAGATAAATAATCATGACAATATAATCTGCTTAAGGATATAAGAACTAAAGAGAATAATTTATATGCAAAATCGAGATATATTACGGTCAAGACTGAGGAATTTTGACAATTGTCAGTCAAAAACAACAATTTTGATCGACAACAAACAATAGTTGTAGATCTAGAACTTCAATAGTTGTACAACATACACAATGTTGAAGAAATGTTAACAAGATGAATGGATGTCTATACAAAGTGAGCCTTGGGAGTTATTTCCTTCTTATGGAGTAAGCACTCAGAAAGAATTACAAACAAGATAAAATAATAAATTTTAAATATAAAGCTTATGTTAGTTTAAATGCCCTCGACTACCAATGATAGTTGGGTGATCTAATCAGATTGTAAATAGAAATGATTTTAATGAAACTCATAATAAAAGAAGAAATATCCAAATAAAGAAATTGTATATAAATGAAATAACTGATAGCGTGGGAAAAAAGTAAGAAAGATGGTTACGCTTATTCTCGACGTTAGATATAAATCTTCTAATGTTGATTGTAAATGTTGATTGTTTCACGATGTCCTTGTGCTTTAAATAAGTGTAATCGTTGTTGAATTATGACGACACTATATTTAATATTCAGAACATAAATAGCTTACTATCGGTAAATATGGTTCAGGAATCTGAACCTAGAAACCCCGAGATATCACATTTTGAGCTATGGGGTCTATGTTGTTTACATCCTGACAATTAAATTATCTGCACTGTGAATAAAATGTCATTTTTTTTAAACCAAAATTGGTCCAAACACCAAAGGTACTTCGGGATTACTTCACCAAATGTTTAGAAATGCGAAAAAGGAGCCACAATCACTAAAAAGTAAGTAAAAACACAAGTATTTTATAGTGGTTTGATCTAAAATAGATCTACGTCCACTTTGGCAAGGTTTTTCATTATCATTTCAAGATTTACAAGGCTTGAATTATCTCTAAGTACGTTCATTTTCACTTTTACATAAGGATTTCACTTTAATCATTACAAATCAGTGAAGGAATGGTTGAATCTCTCTAAGTGCAAGGAGTGTGAAGGTAGATCTAAAGTCTCTCAAACACTTGATTAATTTTGTCATATTCCATGGTGGATATGGCTTTAGATCTTCGCTTGGAGGTGATAGACGATGTTAGAAACACTTAAAATAGCGGAGAAAACAGTTGGGCAGCCCTTCGTTGTCTTAGAAATTGGTCCCCATTAATGTGGAGTTCATCCCCAATTTATAAGTGTGAGGAGGAGCCAAAAAATAGTGTACAGGCCACTGATCGGCCTAAAACTTATTTACCAGGAATGCCACTGGCCAGCTGTATCCAGTTGTCAGCAGCTGATATCCGGACCGATCGGTCTATTCTAGAACTGGCCGATCGGTATTCCTCCTTTTTTTCCAATGAAGCTGACCGACCCTATTCTCATAATATGACATACCGGCCTTATGCCTTCCTAACTAACCGACCGGTATGAAAACTAACCATAGTGTATTGCCTCAGGATCGATCGAACGGGGTTCATGCTTCAAATCGACAGGATGCGCTAATTGTTGATTGAGTTAAAAAGCTTCCAGACCGATCGGTTGTAATAAATGGACCGACCTGCTTATTTTATGAAACAGTAAGAAAGAAATTCTTCTCTTGTTTTTGTGCTCTGATCCGTCAATGTGTGTACGATTTTTAAGGAGTAAACATTTTCCCC
This sequence comes from Allium sativum, assembly GCA_030737875.1. Classification (NCBI taxonomy): domain Eukaryota; kingdom Viridiplantae; phylum Streptophyta; class Magnoliopsida; order Asparagales; family Amaryllidaceae; genus Allium; species Allium sativum. The sequence continues at coordinate 578,637,659 of CM060909.1, read as the reverse complement.
TCGGAGATCTTTTCTAATGGCGGCGACTTCGACTCTTTGAAGAAACTTGCTCCGCCGATCCGCTCAATTTCGATTACCCCACCAATTTCGATGTAATTTACCTTGACACAAACTAGAAACCCGGCGCCAATCTCTGTGATTGACTCTCACCGTTGACCTCAGCAAACCCGAACTAAATCCAGGTATCCATTTAATTTTTAAAACATCAAGTTCATTGTTTTCTCACGAGAATTAAGTCGGATCTCGAACAGAACTGGATTTCAATTTTTAAGGTTTTGAATTTTGGCGTTGAAATGATGTGAATTAGGATTATATTTGATTGTAGTGAGGTTGTGGTTGTGTTCGAGGAATTCGAAATGCATTGTTCCTCCTAAAATTTTGGTTTTGACCTTTTGCCCATAAGGTGTTCGACAAATTACTTGAATTAGAAATCTTTAGCCTTGTATGATATTCCTTTTGTTGTTGTGTGTGTTACCTTAGTCCACCTTGAATGTTACTTGCTGATTGCACTAAGGCCAATCGTAGTTACACTTGATTTAGAGGAAGTTACGGATTTCATAAATGCATCAGGACCGAACGGTCATCACTAATTCTTTGGAGGACACCGATCGGTTGGTATTAAATTTCTAGGAGATTAGAAGCCCCAATCGGTCTGTATTGAGCATCGATCGGCCAATTTCAATCCTCTGGAGGATTAATGGTACCGATTGGCCGGCAATAGGCACCGATCGGTGTTCTAATTCCTTGGAGGGTTGAGAGCACCGATCGGTCAGTTCCAGTCCTATAGAGGATTGATAGTACCGATCGTCATGTGTTCAACATCGACCGGTCAATATTAATCCCCTAAAGTTTAGGTAATTCCATTCGTCCCCTTATGCTTCATGCCATTTTAGCAGTCTTTTCTGATCATGAACTTTAAGTGCAGACCGTTTCTGATTATTACTAGCCCAGCAGCAAAATGTTTTGAATATTTTTGGTCTTTATACTCTGCCACTAATTGCCCGTGTCGGTGACAAGTCAGTTAAAGTTTATACATAGCATTTTACTTCCTATACTTGAATGATACGTTTACGCTGAAGTGCTTTAAAGACTATTTTTAGTTTCATTACACACCTCTCACCCAAATTTGAGCATTCATATATAAGTTCTTATAAAGCTTGAAATCGATTGATCAGTTGTAGATTCCAAACCTTGCTTTCATATTGCTACACATAACATCTCTTATTTTAGGAAAAAATACACTTATCTGTGTAGAAATGATGACCCGAAAACGGTTATGCGAACAATGTGAGGGAATATCCGGGTCTGCTCAAGTTGAAACCTCTGCCCAAACTTCTTAAACTTCTATGGCTAATTCCCCAACTATCCCAGAATTCCCTGTGCCACAACCTCGTACCATAGCACCTAATGAAAGGAAACCTACGAAAGTCTTCAAGCGGACATATAAGAGCTTATGTGCTCAGTTTAGGATTTTAGAGGATGAAGCCAAACTTCCAGAAGAAATTGAGTTTGTCGATTCCCCGCCTCCGGGATACGTTGCTGATAACCGGCAGATGTTAGTGATGGGAGTTGTCCCCCCTTTCAATCCTTTCTTAGAAATGATTCTTAGACGCTTAGCTATTGCTTCTATGTAGTTACACCCGATAGCTATGCCATTTTAATTAGTTTACATGTGCTTTTTATGAGGATTAACCAACGTGTGCCTAATTTCCAAGAAATATGTTCTTTGTATGCCTTTAAAAGGAGGCCAAGGGGAAAACCATCGATTATCTTTGTGGAAGCAAAACATTCCAAAATTATAACCGACTTATTGAAGAGTGTTAAAGGATTTGTAGATAACTACTACTTCGTCCGATGCCATGAAAGATTCTATGGCAGGTGGATGGAAGGAGGTGAAAGATCTACTTGTTTAAAACTCATTTATTTCCTTTTACATCTAAGTTTCAGACCTTATACTCCTTCTTTGTTTTATAGAAATTCCATTTGCCGACCCAGATGCTGTCGTGGATGAGGATAAAGCTGTTGATGAGAAAGAAAGGAGTAGAAAATTCTTGATCACAGAGGAGTTTCTCTGTCAATACCATCTGCTTGATCCTTCTCGTAATCTTAAATTAGATTTGACCTTTAAAGGAGAGATTGCCAGGAAATTTCCTGCTAAGAAAGCTTCTTTAAAGAAATGCTAGGATATTGCGAGTAGTAGCAAAATGCCTCTCAAGACTAAATTTGGTTTCCATTGGAGAAGAAGTACCTAAACAACGTGAGGGTAAGAGTCTAATGACTTTATTCGACCAGATTGAGAAGGAAGGCACTACTCTGGGTCCTACAGAGGAAACCAGACAGGGTAATGTGGATGAAACTACTTCAAAATCTGCTTTAGACCTGATGAAGGAGAATGAGCGGTCTGGAGAGGCTGGAGTAACTTCTAAGGACATTTTAGACACCAAAAAAGTTGATGAGAATCCCATCATCCAATATAGTCAAGGGGAAGGTATTTCAGACACATTTAAGGATCGTGGTGACCTTAGCTCGGCTAAAGATCTCATTCAAGGTGATATTACTGCCCAAACACTTAAACCCCAGACCCTAAATATAGGAATTAGTGCACTCAAAGCTCCCATCTCTGGACCTAGAAAATTACTCGCAAAGCTAGGCATCGACTTAGAACCATCACTTAAGAATGGTTTGTTAATAGATATACATTATAAAATTTTCTTACTTTTACCATACGTTTCCAACGCTCTGCTTAAGTCCTTTTTAACTTGCTTCAGTATTCTCTAATTCAAATACTAAGAGTTTGTTTTTTATTTCCTCCAGGTTCAGAGATGAAACCTTCATTTGTGAAAAGATTTGAACAAGGCACCAAGCAATATAATCCCAAGAACTTTTTCAAACCTCGGTCTTCACAATATTCAAAACAGTCTCAACGCTCGCAACCAGCCTACCAGCCTCAACTAACTCGTGATCTCATTGATACTGAATGACAAAGGCAGTGGAGGCATGATCACTTTGATATGCTGGAAGCTAAGAGGAGAGAAGAAGAGGAAAGGCAAAAAAGGAAAGCTAAAAAGAGGGGAGACATGGGGAATAAAGGTAAAGGTGACTGTCGGAAACGTCACAAAGCGATAAGCTTCCAATGACAAATCCTCCCATGCCAGATATTCAAACTATTGGTGATCAAGTATCTTTAGCTTCTCCATCTGTTACCCCTACTACTACTGACCTTCAGATGATTATAGACAGGCCTCCTAATATTCCCATACCAGCCAACTTTGGCCTCGTTGATCGTTTTCCGAGCTGGTGTATAAGATATATACCCTTCCGATAAGCGAGACATTCTCAAAGAATTCGATAGTTTGAAGGGTAGTATGTTCACACAGCTTGACACATCCAAAAGTCAGCTCAAAGTCAAATTAGATATGATCAGAAGCCACACTGAGAAGTAGTTGAGAGAATGGAATAATCTTGCACATGAACTCCAAAGAGTTAACAGAATCAACATTGATCGAATTTCCATATTAGAGAACAACAAAGCTGAGTTGATCAAGGTTATAAAGTCACAAGAGAAGACTATTGCATCTTCTGCTCAAAGGGATACGGAGGTAGCAGGTTTAGAGGCTGAAATTAATAGGCTCAAAGAGGAGCTTGCCACTGCGAAGCGAAGGAAAACACGCTAGCGACACAAGTTCATGAAGCTCAATCCGCTCAGCAACTTGTGGAATCCCAACTAGCCATAGAGAAGAGCGCCTGTGCTTCTTATCAACAAGAGAATCTGACTCTCCAATACAAGATTTCTTCTCAAAGTCTGGCGCTTCAAGCGCTAGCTACTAATGTTGAATTCCTTGAAGAGGATAAAGCTAAAGTTGTGGTCTCTTACAACAGAATGAAGGCGAAGACTGATGATACCTTATTCAAATTCTATGTTTACAGTGTCAAAGGCCGTGGTAGTTTGCATTATTTGGGAAAGGATTTCGCTGAAACTTTAGCTCTTGTCTGGGAAGAGGTACTTAAGATTGATGGAGGCGATCGCGGTGAGGATGATCTTATTGAGGATCTCCTAGACGAAGAATCCTGCAAGGCCTTAGCTGAGGGGAAGATTTTGCTGAGGAAAAAGAGGGAACTGCTAAGTGATAAGGATGGGTCTTCTAGGGAGCAAGCTTTGGATACCACCAATATTAATGTCCCCGTTGACCCTGCTACCATCGAAGCTTCCGGATCACAAATTCCGATTAACCCTCCTGCTACTCTTAAAGAAAAGGAGGTAGCTACCGAGAAACATGATGTTGAGGGAGGTATTTCGAAGAGCATAACGAAGATAATGAGGATGACGATGATAACGATGCAAATAGGTTTGAGGTCGATGAGCACAGAGATATTCAAGCAAGTCTTATAGCCGCAGGTAAAATTGAAATTATCCAAACTATGTTATACTTAGACTGCCTATTCCCTTCACCTGGGACGTCTGCATTTCGTGCTCACTGTTCATCTGTTTTAGGTCTAATCTCACCACCATCTTCACCTGTTGCAGAAAATACAATGACGACTGAAGCTGTTAAAACTGACTCAACTTTGATGTCAGTTCCTCTTGCCCCAGTCATCACTCTTCCTCCTGGCGATGCATCCCTTCTTGCTTTTACTACTCCGGGCTCTCAGGATACTCAGATTCCCGCAACCGCTGACTTGGGTGATGACGTTGACTACATCCTGAGTGAGGACTCTGATCATACTGATGAGACCCCGAACAAGGAGGCTGAGGACCCGAAAAAGCAGAAATCCAAAACCTCATCAGCTTTAGGAGGTAAAAGAAGAAAGTGCGCTGCTTAGAAGAAAGGAATTATAACTTTGTCATCTCTACGAAGTCCCAGCAGTCCAGTGGTCAAGGACGGGAAACAACCAGCTAGTACTCCTCCTCCATCCTCCAGTAAACCTTCTCTAAGGTCAGGCGATAAGATGGAGTAGTGTTAATGATGTTGCCTTAGTTCCCGATTACTTTATTCAGATGGGTTGTATATGTGGGTGCCGACCCTCGCTCACTACTTTATGCTTATTACTTTACGCACATTTATGTACGAGACTTTTGTATTTGACTTGTGATTATGTGAATTGACTTTGTGCTATTGCAATGAAACCATGTTCCGTGTTCCGCTTGTTGTACTTAAGCTTTTTACTTTAGCTTTGTCGTATTTTCTTGTTTTGCATTTCACATATGTTTTCTTTACATGCTTACAACACAAGTTTTCTATTTTGTTTTTACAATGCCTGGTGTTATAATAAACTTGTGGTACGTTTTTGTAAATAATGATATTTTTTTTCAGTTGTAGCCACAAATTATTACTAGCTGGGTATACTTGATCAGCTTTATTGAATTCTTTTGATTTAGACTAAGGCGGCACTCAAGACTTCTTTTCCGTGAATAACCACTTTTTGTGCTTATCACTATATTGAAATCCTCGAGTTTGCCTTAGTCATTTTAAGGGATTCAATTTTGTTGATCGAAGTAGTCCTTGAAAGCACTAAGCCTTTTTTGTTTGGTGTAAAGTTGTGACGAGCTTATGGTATGCTTACGTGAGCATTATTGATTTATCTTAATGTGGTCGTGATGCCCCCATACCAAGGTTCGACTTTTTTAGGCTTGGTGTGATCGACCATGTTTAGCACCTCTTGGTTATGATTAAAACACCGGAAATTCCTACTGTACCGGCTATGTCTATTACTTTTGCCATTACATCCAAGATTTCCTAGTTTGCTCATTATCCAAGGATTTTTATCTTAGTTGATCAAACTCAAACCTTAAATGAAAAGGAATTTTGGTTTTTGTCCCCGTGCTTGAGAGGTCTTGTATTTATATTATATCCAGTCATATTTCTCGCTAACCCGGTAGTCCAAGCCCTTCGGAGATTTGATTTGAATAAATGCCCCCGGGGAGGTCATGGTTTTTGTGCCTCCGAAAAGGTCTTTGTAAATCTGTTATTCGTTGTTACTGAACAATTCAACCTCTAGTCGAATTTGTCGGACGCTTTCGAAAAGGTATTTTGAGTCCGCCACTAACTGAATTTGGAAGACCCAGCTTATAGTCGGACGCCCCCGATGAGGTCTTTTGAATCCGCCACTAACCGAGTTTGGAAGACCCGGCTTATGGTCGGATGCCTCCGAAGAGGTCTTTTGAAACCTAGTGTCTATCGCAATCGGGTCAGGTATTACTGACATTGACGATCTACTGGGTGATCTCAGAGAGGTCTTTTGAAGCCCAGTGATTGTCGCAATCGAGTCAGGTATTACTGACACTGACGATCGACTGGGTTCCTCCGGATAGGTCTTTGGTTTGGGGCTGAATCGTTTATCTGGGTGGACGCTAGTTCATTTATCGGGTTTTATCACGATTTGTAGAACTAGGGTCCTGGACCTTGCAATTAGGAAGTTGCCCCTATGGTGAAACTTACAATTTTGTTTGTAGTCTGAACGTTGCATCATTTGACCGTTCGGCTCCTGGTGTTTGTTATTTACAAGTTTATGCTCCACACCTTCATATTTGTTGCAAATAATGTTTAAAGCACTAGCCGCTTGAGTTGTCCCAATCAGGATGTGCTATAATGGTCACGAGGCTTTGCTAGGTTACGGATGTGTCAATGCTCTTTTAGGGGGCTGCAATCAAAATCGAATTTTGGCAACCTATAATAATTAGCAAGAATTTGCAAGTGTACGATTTAGGCAAGTAAGGCAATTTCTTTCATTAATATGTACAAAGTTTGTCTACTATACTTGCAAAATATGTACTACTTTTTACAAGGCATATGAAAGAAATTTCATGGAAAATATTGGCAGAGGTGAATGTTGTTCCAGGCTCTTGGAATTTCAATACTATTTGTTGTTTTTAGTTTGAAGGTGCCATATAAGAGCTTTTGGCTTATTATGTAAGGTCTCTCCCAATTGGATCCAAAAACACCAGTCCCTGTCAAGACTCTTTTCAAATAAGGTCGCCAATTTTGAAGGTCCTTTGTTTGACCTTAGCATTAAAATGCCTAGCGACCCTTCTTTAATAAGCAGTGATTCCGAGCTTTGCTTCTTGCCTTCTTTCTTCGAGCAAATCCAACGCTTCAAGTTGCAGCTTCTCGTTCTCCTGTTGGTTAAAATGAATTCTTCGGTGAGTGGGAACTTCTTATTCTATCGGAATCATGGCTTCGGATCCGAATGCAAGGAGAATGGAGTGTGCCTAATCGCAGTTTTATGAGTTGTACGATATGCCCATAGTGCAAATGGTAGCTCTTCTACCCAACCACCTTCAGCTTTCTCGAGGCGTTTTCTTGATGGTTGACTTTATGATTTTATTCACTGCTTCAACTTTCCCGTTGGCCTATGGATGAGCAACGGCTGTAAAACTCTTTTTATTCTTGTACTTGGCATAGAAATTCTTGAACTCATCACCTTTGAATTGAGTCCCATTGTCCGTGATTATTTTCTACAGCACACCAAATCTACAAATGATGTTTTTCGATACAAAGTTGATGACTTTTTTCGAAGTGATGGTGGCCAGCGGCTTTACTTCGGCCCACTTTGTTAAATAATCGATGGCTACAATGGCGTACTTCATGTTTGACTTGGCTGTAGGTGAAGCTCCGATTAGATCGATGCCCCAGACAGCAAATGGCGATGGACTGACCATTTGGGTTAATTTTGTAGGTCGTGCTCTTGGAATCTTTGCAAATCTGTGGCATTTGTCGCACTTTTTAGCATTGGTCATAGCATCTAGGTTCACATCAGGCCAGAAGTAGCCATATCACAGAACTTTCATGGCCAATGTCTGTCTGCCTGTGTGTCCCCCACATTCACCTTCATGTAATTCTGACAGGATTGCTTTGGATTCTTCTTTAGTCACACATCAAAGCACGGGCATGGAAAAGCCTCGTCTGTACAATCTTTCATCTTAGATAAGATAAAAGGGAGCCTTACGCAAAATTTTCCATCGCTTCTTAGGATCCTCTGGAAGTGTCCTGTAGAGGAGATACTCATTGAATGGGGTCATCCATGAGATTGGCTCTTCATCAGTCTGCATGACCTAGACGATGTATGCATCTTCGATACTGTGATTTGAAAGAACTTCAACAAGCACTAATCCTAGTATCTGAGCATCTCTGAAACTGGCACATCTGGGGAGTGAATCAGCTTTCATGTTTTCTTCTCTTGGAATATGGGAGAACGTGTAGCAATCAAGATCATCGAGGAGTTCCCAAGCTTTAGAAAGATAAGCAGGAAGATTTCCAACCTTGGCTTGGAATTCTCGTCGGACTCAATACACTACTATCTGCGAGTCGCTGAGAATTTGCAAGGATTTCAAGTTTAACTCTTTCGCCATCTTCAACCCTGCGATTAGAGCTTCATACTCGGCTTCGTTGTTAGTTGATGGGAATTCCAATCTTAAAGCATAGCATAAAGGATGGCCTTCAGGAGTTTCTAAAACCACTCCTGCCTCTGAGCAGTAATCATTCTTGGACCCATCGATGAACAACTTCCATCTCACAATTGCTTCAACTGGTTGGCATTCAGTGAATTCAGCAATGAAATCGGCTAAAGCCTGCCCATTTATAGCTCTTCAAGGATAGTAAGTGATATCATATTGGCCTAGCTCAATATTCCACTTCAATAATCTTTTTGAAGTTTCTAAGCGGAAGAGAACTTGCTTTAGCTACTGATCAGTAAGAAATTTGATAGAGTGGGCTTGGAAGTACGGCCTTAGCTTCTCTGAGGCAATGAGCAGACAATATGCAAGCTTCTTCAACTAAGGATAGTTTAGCTCTGCTTCAGGAAGCCTTTTACTGATGTAATACACTGGCCATTGAACCTTCGCGTCTTCCTGGACAAGTGCAGCGCTTAATGCGTGAGATGAGACAGCCAAGTATAAGAACAATTCTTCTCCATCTTTAGTCTTTGACAGCATCGGTGATGAGTCCATTTGTTTGATTAACTCTTCGTAGGTTGCTTGGCATTCAGGAGTCCATTGGAAATCTTCCTTTCCTTTCTTCACAGCATCAAGTAGTGGAATGCACTGATCTGTGGCCTTTGAGATAAACCGACTCAGCGTGGCTACCTTCCCATTCAGACTTTGAAGCTCTCTCCTTGTTCTTGGAGCTTGCATTTCTCGTAAAGCTATAACTTGAGCAGGATTGGCCTCTATGCCGAGGAACTTTCCCGATGCGACTCTGAATGAGCATTTGAGTGGATTTAGCTTCATCCCAAACCTCCTGAGGATATGGAACATTTTTGCCAAGTTCTCTAAGTGATCGTCAGCTCTCTTTGATTTTACCAGCATATCATCCACATAGACTTCCATCATCTTCCCAATTTGTGATTCTAACATGGAATTTACAAGGCGCTAGTAGGTTGCTCCTGTGTTTTTCAGCCCGATCGGCATGACTTTGTAGCAATATAAGCCTCTATCTGTTATGAATCTCGTATTTTCTTCATTCGACTTATACATCATTATCTGATTATATCCAGAATAAGCATCCATGAAGAATAAGAGTTCATGCCCTACTGTCGCATCAATAAGCTGATCAATTCTGGGTAGAGGGAAACTATCCTTGGGGCATGCCTTATTGAGGTCTGAATAATCAATGCATACCCTTCGTTTGTCGCTGGATTTTTTTACAAGGATCGGATTGGAGACCCAACCAGGATACGTAGATTCTCTTATAAAGTCATTTTCGAGTAACCTATCTACTTCTTCTTTTAATGCTTTGGATCTTTCGGGTCCTTAGATTCATCTTTTTTGTTTTATTGGAGTTGTACTTGGATTAATATTCAATTTGTGTACTATTACATCAGGTGAAATTGAACACATATCTGAATGATTCCAAACAAATACATCCAAATTCGCTCTTAAAAACATAGTTAAATCTTTTTGCTACTTCAGGCCCAGCTGAGAACCTATTTTCAATACTTTGTCGGGAATTGGAATCAGGATTGTGGCTTCAGCTGGTGCCTCTCTGCTCTCCTCCACACTGGCTTTTCTTGGATCTATTTCTTTTTTAGCTCCGCTGTGTTCGCCAGTGCAAGGGCCCCGCCCTAGTTGCTATAAGGCAGTGTCACGAATGCGGAGCGGAGCCTCCGCACTCTTCCCTGACTCCTTTTTCTTGACTTCGACTAGCTCTACCATGTAGCACTCTCTGGCCGCTTTTTGATCTCCCTTAATCACACCAACTCCATTTTCTATTGGAAATTTCATGGTCATACACCATGGAGCCAACGCAATTTTGAAGCCAGTTAGAGTATGCCTTCCGAGAAAAGCGTTGTAGGCTGAAAGCTCATCAACTACTACAAAGGTTTGCATCATAGCAACCTTTCGGTTTCCTTCACCAAGTTCACCTAGCAGATCTATCACGCCGGATTGATTGTGTTAGTTGCCCATAAACCCGTGAATCTTGTTCTGACATGCCCGGGCGTCTGACATGGGGATATTCATCTTATTGAAAGCATTAACGAAAAGCACGTTGACATACGCCCCGCTGTCCACCAGAACCCTCCTGACCATAGACGGTCCAATGCCAACGGTGACCACTATTGGATCAAACGTTGGTGTAAGCAGTCCATTTGAATCCCTGTCTTTGAATACAATGTCTTCAGCTGACTTTTTGGCAACTTGACAGGGAATGAGTTGTTGAGGATCACATAGCCTTCTTCCCGTGGAGGATTATTCAACTAATCAACATATTTCACATAATCCCCCCAGCTTCATCCGACTGGATGGGGAACACCTGAGATTGTGTTGATGATCGGCTTTGGGTTGTTAGGAGCTGGAGCTTTCTCTGCTGGGGGATTGCTACGCCCTTGTGCATTCTGAGAATTCTTAGGGTTTTTCACATACTACTGCGACTTGTTTTTCCTTATTAGTTCCTCAGCCAGGTTCTTTAAATGTATGCACTCGTTAGTGTTGTGGCCCGGCTTGTTGTGGAACCTGCAAAACCTTCCTTAGTTTACATGAGCACCGCTGATTTTCACCGGCTTCGGTATTGGAAAGTTTCCAGTGTCCTTCGTAGCCTTGTAGACATTCTCTAGGGTGTCGTTGGGTGGGGTCAATTCTAAGTTCTTAAAGAAGCGAACCTCTTATTTCTCATGTTATCTTTGCTGTCATTGCCCCTCTTTTGGGCCCCGTAGTTCTTTTGGCCACCCTGCACACTATTGTTTTTCCTTTTAGGCTGCGCACTTCTTTCAGGGATGTCTAGGGCGCAAGCTGGATCTTCTTCTACACATATATACTCTTCGGCTTTATCGTATAGATTCTCAAGTGTAGTCGGCTTTTTCTTTTTAATCCATCACCCTAGATCATTTTTTTTTGTTTGTGGCTCCCTTTAAAGCCATTAATACCAAGCAGGGCTTGTGATTTCCGACCTCAGCTGCAACAACATTAAATCGAGTAAGAAAGTCCTTGACTGATTCTTCAGGCCTTTGCTCTACCTCGTTTAGTTCCATAACATCTCAGACCTTAGTATCTTGAAGCCTGAACTGTTCTCTAAACAACTTGGCTAGAGTAGCGAAATTATCCATAGATTTCGATGGTAACGTGGTGAACCGAGGAGAAGTTACCCCTCTAGATAAGTTGGGAAGTATAGAGACTTAAGCTCATATGTGGCACGCGCCCCATCCATATGTTGGTCGTATTTGAAAGGAACACGTTGGGATCACCAATCCCATTGTACGCTTGTCCAGTTGGAGGTTTGAACTTCTTCGGGTATGGGGCCATCTTGATTCTCTCGGTGAGTGGGGTCTTGGTAGGAGCGAATCCCCGCTACTTTTGATTATCTTCATTTTTCAAGATTTCCTTCATGATCTTGCGAACCATTTCCGATAAATGTTCCTCGTCATTGTGCTGGTCCACGGGGCGAACGCCTTCCCCTTGCCTGACGTTTGCCTAGGCAAACAGTCACGGTTTGGGTTTTGGAGCCCTGGACCCCCCTCTTGGGGAGGTGCCGCTTTGGTGGAGCCATGCGCTTTTCGAGAGGTTGCTTTTTCAGAATGGTTGCACGCAGGTGGTTTTACCTCTTCACGGTGAAAACTATTAGGATCAGCAACTTCCTGAACGGAATTGTTCCGATTCGGACTTGAAGTGGAAGAACCTACATTTTCCGTATGAGCAGTTTGAGAAGGTTTAGGACGGGTGGCATTAATGATAACTTTTGTTGTGGCGGCTTGAAGAGCGAACTTGGCTTCAAGCTTCTTCAACATTGCATTGGTTGAGATATCTATCTGACTTGTCAATCCCGGGACAACCTCATTCGATTCTTTCCTAGTTACGGCCGCTCCGGCCCCAGAGGATTCACCAACTTCAAAGCGGTTGGTTAATGGTGTGGCATCGTCGACGAGATTGTTGGTTTCTTTAACGGTCTTACTAGCGGTTTTCTTTGGCGGTCTACCCATAACTTCAAATAAAGTTTTGAACTCGTAAGAAAGTTTGTTGACTGGCCTGGATCTTAGATCTAAAGGATCTATAGCAGAAGTAAGCCTGGAACTTCAATGCAAATCTCATAAACTCTAGAGAAGTGTGAGGAGGAAATGTGAACGTGGCCCCACAATGGGCGCCAAACGTTTAAACAAAAATTGGTCCAAACACCAAAGGTACTTCGGGAGTACTTCACCAAATGGTTAAAAATGGAAAAAAGGGACCACAATCACTAAAAAGTAAGTAAAAACACAAGGACTTTATAGTGGTTCGATCTAAAATAGACCTACGCTCACTTTGGTAAGAGTTTTCATTCTCATTTCGAGATTTACAAGGCTTGAATTATCTCTAAGTACATTCATTTCACTTTTACACAAAGATTTCACTTTAATCTTTACAAATCAGCGAAGGAATGGTTGAATCTCTCTACTGCAAGGAGTATGAAGGTAGATCTACAATCTCTCAAACACTTGATTGATTTTGGAGGATTCCAAGGTAGATTTGGCTTTAGATCTTCGCTTAGAGGTGATTGGCGATGTTAGAAACACTTGAAATAGTGGAGAAAACAGTTCGGAAACCCTTCGGGGTATTAGAATCGATCCCCATTAATGTGGAGTCCATCCCCTATTTATAGGAGTGAGGAGGAGCCAAAAAAAAGTGTACATGCCACCGATGGTCCTAAAACTTAGTTACCAGGAATGCCACTGGCCATCTGTATTGTGACGGCCCACCCCGGACCAGCCGACATTTCCCTGAAATGCGCTGTGTCAATGCTCGACTAACACGGGACGGTCGTAAAAGGAAAAGGTTTTGAAACTATGAATCATCCATAGAACCTGTAGTATATTTCATAGCACATGGAATAAAACATAATAATAACATAACTTGATATAAAATAGGCGAGACAATGCATAAGATGAAAACAAAATCATCACAGCAGCGAAGTCCAAATTACAGCTTATGATCCAAACCATCATTACTACAACTGCAAAATATTGTCTCTAAAGCAAAATAGAAAGGTACACTACTAATGCCCAAAGCAGTGACCATCAACAACACATGGAGAAATGTAAATAGTACGTGGAAGCCTCATGCTCGTCTACGGACAGCTACTCATGCAGAACCACCTAACATGTCTCTAGTCTGCTCGTTTAGGAGCACCCAAAGTAATAAGAAGAGACATAAAACTCTAGTTTAGACAAAAGTCTGGTATGAGCGACAGCAGCAAAATAGAACGATAACAGGTATAAATAATCATACCTGAACCTGGACCTGCAGCCAAAGAGTTTACACAACAAGATATACAATACTCTAAGGTAACACTAACATATGGTGTAAAGTGGAAATGTGCATGTCATGGCGATAGCAAACATCAAACATAGCAATCAACCTCACATCTCTCACTCAGTGCGTAAAGTATATGATATCCACTACTTCGATCACCAAATCCTTTGTTACGGCCACTTTTCCCTTGGGGTCTTAGTGACCCCACTGCGCTGGTCCAAGGCCACTAATCACTTGCTATGATCACCTTACCCTTGGGAGTCCTAATGGCCCCATTGCACTGATCCATAGCTATGCTATGATCACTTGCCCTTGGGAGTCTTAACGATTCCATTGCGCTGATCCATAGCCACTAATTCGTCTTTCAGTGGTGAACTAAAGCTATAGATATCGATAACCCCTTGGCACACGCCCCGCAGCAAAGCCCAACTCATGAAGTTAACTCGTTGGTTCCCATCTGGATCCTGTAACAACTTCCCACTTGGACTTCCTTCGCATCTCGGGTTTTTGGTCGAATTGGAGTTCGTCTTAATAAGAGTCGTCGCGTAGAAGTAGTTCAAAATCCGGTTCAGTTCGGTCTTCATACCCGGTTTGGCTCGGTGCTCATAGCTCACGCCTAGGTTTGGTTCGAATATACATAGTACTCCAGTCATCATCGGTATGGCTCGAGCATCTCAAGCCTCGGCACGGTTCGGATTTCATTCGGTTTGTGGCTCTATGACCTGTTCGGTTCGGAGCACTCAGTTCGGGGTTCTTGATTCGGTCCGTACTCTCCACTTTGATTTGGCTCTCTGGTTTGGCTCATCCCCTCCAATACGATCCCAACCCCAGCTAGATTCGAATGGCCTTCCTTGTTGCCTAACTGCTGAAGATCTTACCACTAATCCGGTTCGGATATGTCCGATCTGATCCCCTATCCCGATCTGATCCGGAATCCTCGCACTTTTCCAATAAGTTTTTATTGTCCATTCTCCCCATACGACGACGTTTTCAAACATTCTAACTTTACTAATCAATCATTTCCAAACAGTAGTAGCAACATATAGGATCAACCAACAAGGTTAAAACATCAAGCATATAGATTATATAGATCAAACATACCCAAAAACATGATTTTCCCTTTAATCCTCTTAACCATGTTTAACTATGGGGTTAGCAAACTAAATCCAAATTAACCCAAATTTTTATCAAAGATATAAAATAATATTTTAGAATTTATGCATATTTTTTCATATTTTTCTGAGTCATAATTTCGCTACTTATCACTAAACACCCCTAATTAGCCGTAATTAGTGTAAAAACATGCTAACCACTCACCTTAGCCACAAATTAATTTCAGATCTGAAAATATCTCTGATTTGGTTCGAATCCCAATGCAACACAGCAACTCTACCTCCAATTTGACGTTAATTTGCCTTGATTTGATATTGATTAGCTTAATATTGGATTAGAAAGTGACTAGAAGGTTATTTGGGAGTTGGAGGCCATTGCTAGCTTTGAAGAAATGAAAGTAGCAGCAAGAAAACTAAAATGAAATGGTTTCCTAACTCATTTCAGCCTCCCCATAACCCTAATCCCGAAATGAGTTATGGGTCCATCCACTAATTATCTGGTTAAGCCCAATTATGTTGTTTTCACCTTCCAAACCTTATTTCAGTCATATCTCCCAAATGATACTCGCTCATTTCAGTCATATCTCCCACTAATTGAGAGAATAAAAGTTATGGGTCATCCACTAATTGAGAGAATGAAAAGTGAAACATGAGTAATTAGCAAACCTGTCAAGCTCTGATTTGGTATATATACAGTTTGCTCATAAAGCACATAGCTATAAAAAGAGATAAAATATACACTTCTATGTAATTCATTGGCGATGTATCCATGGTTTTCTACAATCTTTGCACTGAATAATTTCCAACTGAGTGCTTACTTCAGTTCACATCATTATAAGAGGAAAGCTATTTGAATGGTCTCCTAAACATATTTTTATAGTTTGAAATTTAATATATTACTTCAACCCAAATTACCAAAATCAGTTGACTATACAAATATCATTTCTATTTTTGTGAATACCCAAAAAAGAATTTGTTTGTTTTAATATGAAACAAAATTGAGAAGGCAGCAAATTATACTTTCATTTTCTAAACACATGTTAAGCAAAAATAATGTTTTTAATTTTAAACACCATTATCCAAGTGAATTACAATTGCACATGAATTGTAGCATTAAAGTAAAAATGTAAAATTAGATTATAAGCATAATTTGTGTTAATGTTCCGGTACCACACAAAGTTGAAATTCCTTAGACAGAAGATACCTTTGAATGCTCACATTTCCGTAATCTTCTCGCTTGTAGCTTACAGTGCGTATAGCATAATAGCATACAATCACTTGTTGCTTGTGTGCACATGCCTGTAAAAATTTACATATAGTTAAGAGGGGATCCTGGTTTTCAGGTTAATTTGATTTATCACTATTTTAAACTGCCTTTGTTACCCAAGCACAATGACATGTCAGTATATCATTGCATGCTAAATATATTAGTTGGCCAAAGCTTTCATAAACTACCAACTTACAAAATGATAACAAATCTATTAAATAATAGTAAAGCAGAAGAATTTCTAGCTCTCTCCTTAATTCTCTCATTTCTCTTAATTATCCTTAATTCTCTCAGTTCTCTCAATTCTCCTTAAAACTCTAAAGATACTTTTATTAAATTAAAATGAAAATCCCATACAAATTTTAAATTCAACTCATACGACAAGTAAAAATAGAATCTTATAAATTTTCTCATTTAATAAATCGCTCTCTCATCTCATCTAAACACAGAGGTCTCCAATGCAAAACTTAGTCAATTTGACGCAGGTAATTTTTCCTCTAAAAAAATGGTTTTTTTTTCCTTGAGCATGATCTATTCTCTTTCTATGAGTGTTTGCGACTGATTGTAGATAGCATGGTAGTTTTTTAAATCCCCTTCTATTTCTATTTCTGTGTATGTTTGTCTTTTTTCCGTGAGTAAGAAATTTAATTGTGAAATTTACTAACAACCCATCCACTACAGCCTCGCCTCTGCCTCCTCCTTAGGCCCGACATTCAATGATCGTCATTTCGCCTGGAAAACCAAGTTAAATGGAAAACACTCAAATTGATATTTCTTCATTATCCGTCCTCCGATCAACACTGCACAACTACCAAAGTCTCTATCTCTCCATTCTATACTTCTTCAGGTGCCACAAGCTAACTTTCTAATGTTATAAGATTCGTAGCCACTTAAATAGGGGATAAAGAACAAACATGGAAAGTTATGGAGAACCCATCACATATCCGTGGACTGAAAAGACCGTGTCAACATTGGATAAAGCAAAAACGACGGGGACATGGGAAAATTATAAAAGTGCATCTACTGGACAATGAGATGTTCAACATAACAATATTGATTACATGGCTACTGAACGAGTTTCTCAACAGAAACAGTAAAGTCTACAACATGAGAAGTTCCACTCAATGTTCCTTTCGAATATTTGCTAAAGAAATATTATGCTTTAGCCTCTAATACATCACCAAAGAGAGTTCACGAGACTAAACAACTGCATACAAACACAAATGGCTCACAGGCTTCAAATGAATACTGGGTCATACTTGATGCTCTCCCATCTTAAACAATGCTATGCATCCGTATAAATATTTGGTCGTATTATCCATATGAATACCAAGTATGACCCAGTTTTCTCTTTTCTCAATGTTAAATGAAAAAAGTATTATCCATATGAATACTTGTAGCAGTTCATCTTCGTTATTTTTTAAATTGAAGTGATTCTTATGCAGCCTATGTGCAAATATTCATAGACCTATTGGCATTATAAGTTTTAAGAATCTACTTTTTGGGTCACATTAATTCATGCACCTTTTGATATACCATTTTGATCTTATATCATATTGAAACTTATTTTAATAATTTCAAGTACTTCGGAAATGTATACACGTAACACGATCATGTAGCTTTCATTTCACTATCATATTTACATATCATTATGCTTTTTTCTTTCTTTTTTCTAGATCATCCCTTTGAGCTTTAATACGATGCTGAGTTTCTAACAGTCTACACTTTGGATCACATTAATTCCTACACCTTCAGATATACCATTTTGATGCTTATTTTAATAATTTCATATACTTAGGAAATGTATGTATGATCATTTAGCTCTCATTTCATAGTCATATTTACATATCATTATGTTTCTTTTTTTCCCCTCTATTGTCCCTTTGAGCATTAATACCATGTCGAGTTTTGGCCTTCTCATTAAAAGCTTCAGTCTACAAGGAAAATTTTACGTGATGTTCCTCAGATTGTCGCAGCTTTTGTTCATACATCCATTTGCGTGATGTACTGATTTAAACTGAGAAACTGCTGCAACAACATTTTAATGTTATATGCTACTAATTTATATATGTTCTACCATCATTTTTTATTTTAGACATAAAACTCTTTTTTTTAATCTAACCCACAACTAATTTTCACATGTCAACTTTTGAGACATCATCATCATCTTCATCATGGTTTGCATGAGTATCCATTCATAGCCTTATGCCACATCATTTTGATGGATGTATTATATTGAGACATATTTTGTATCATTTTTCAGATCCTTTATTTTATGGCCCAACAGCCAACACTTTCTTAAAATTATTTGACTAACAATCATGCTTTAGAGTTTCATTGAGCATTACAACTCCTCAAGCATGTGTACTGATATAATGTTGAAATTCAGCAATCGTGCTTGAGTGCCACTTCACAAGTGAAACATGCATGTATAATATACAAGCGTATTGTTATGCATTAAACATGCATATGTAAAATTAACATCTACATGTGTTATGCATGTGTAAGTGTAATGTTATGCATGAAACACACATATGAAAAATTAATATTTACGTGCTTTATGCATGAAACTTGCATACATGTATAATATATTAGTGTATTGTTATGCATGTTGCTTCCTAAATTATTCAGGAAACATTGCCATAATAATTAGTGCATCTAATGTATGTTATTGTTGTTGTAATTTCATAATTAAATTAGAAACTGATTAAATGAACAAGTGGATGTTCAATGTATGCAACGTATTTATTAACAAGGATTGGTTTGTTAATTGAAAACAAATTATAGACCAAATAATGGATGCTAAACCGTCCGATAATCAAAAATTGGTCAAAGATAATACAACACCATCCAAAGCTACATCAGTGGAAAACGATAAAAAAGTGCAAGAGCAATTGCCCAACAATCAACAGATCCATTGGTAGGTGAGTACGATTGGGATGCAAGTTTTACTTCTGAGTTGGTAAGCTGCATATGAATATAATTTACAACACATTCATTATTTAATTATATTATCTAATCATATATTTTTCTTACAGGTAAATCATATGGAGAAAATTGGATGGTGACAATGAAGATAATTAAGATGAAATATTTTATGAATAATTTTTTTTTTCATTTTAGCATGGCAGTTGTATATTGTAGCATTATCATAGTATATGTTTTATTCTTAGACTCTTTTATTTACATTTGCATGCATTAAGGACTAATATGATCCTTTTACTTTTGTGATACTATTCTACAATTGATAAATTTTGATCCTTATTAATCATATTTGTATTTCTATCATAGTTGTGTATAAAAAAATGAATGGTTTTTCTTAATTATCCATGCCAACACATATTTATCAGGAATGAATGGTATAAAGAAGGGATTAATGTCATCACCAATGAATTTGAGAGCTTCTTTTCCATAAAATAGGAGCAAATATCATGATATTACAGGTATTTGGTTAGATATTAATATTTAATTTCTGGTTTGATTAGGTTTGGAATAAAGACGGGATGTATTGTCACTTTCACGACTTTAAATGTTTGGGAGTTTTCCAACCAAGTCAATTTGAGAAACCTGATTTGTTTGTTACACAATTGACAATACTCTATAGTGTAGCTCATACAGCATTTACCCCTGCAAAAACATTTAAATAATGTCTGAAAACACATTGAGAATGGTAGTTAACAAGAGGATGGAAGTTGATAAATAGTTAAAGTAAGAGGAAAAAAAAATCTTTTTATGCTGGAAGAATGATCAATGTCTAAATTTAGAGTTTTGCAGTAGTCCAGAATGACATGCTAAGAGCTTACCATGTGCATACGCTAAGATCAACCACTTATGTGGTGCTCGCGGACCGGGCTAGATGCACTAGAGAGGATTTTACGACTCCGGTCGGTTTACCTACTGAACAAATTCAAAAAAAAAAAAAAAAAGAATTTTTAGAATTTGCTTCGAACGACCCTTGAAACTGGTATATTTTGTTGTTGTAGTTATGTATTGGTCATTTTGTCTAAAGTAAGTGAAGAAAATCTTTTTAGATTTTAAAGCTGAGTAAATGCTTGACTTTTATTTGAATCTCACCTACTCAAGTAGTATTTTTGTTATATCGGTTTACAGTTTTAATGTGCTCTACGGTTGCAATCCTTGATGATTTTAGTTATTTTGTATGTTAATGAAACATTGTTGGAATGCATCATTATACCAGCATTGTCAAACCATTAAATAACATAAGATTTGCATATGATAAAACTAAAATATTCTTGAATATATATGTTTAATCTGCACTAAATGCTCTTTTTGAAAATAAGTGAATATGATGGTTGCAAGTAAGTCAAATATATATGTTTAGAATTCAAGTCACATTATAAACATAAACTGTTGTCTTTATGAAAATGTCCAAGAAGCTCGGTGCCTACTGCACAGATTTTAAGCTCTAGCAAATTACAATAACCATTCTCTAGCACAATGCAAATGAGCTACCAAAATAAAGAAGCGATAAGCATGTGGATGCTACTTTTTCGAACAATTATTTTGAACTGCGTAGCAAGTTTACTTATAAGTGAGAAAAAAGACATATAAAAGATCCAGACTGATTTTAAAATGTACTCTAAATACTTGGGCACCTCAAAATTCGTAAGGCAATGTAAGATTGATCATGAAAAATCAATTTTATTTTATGCACGGTATATAATTGTACATACTTAGCCCAATCAAAAAAGCATCGCCTAACGGATGGAATATAAAGAAATATATATTAAATTAAATAAACTTATGATTATGATTATTATTATTTCATAAACTAAAATATTATGGCAAATCATTATGAAAAAAATAACCAATACAAATTCAAAACATGTAATGTGATATACTTTAGTAAACAAAAAAGATCAACATCATTCAAATATATTTTCTTTTGACGGAGAACTACTCTTTAAACCCCACATTTCAACCTAGATCAAGAATGTTCTCCACAACTCACTTTTGAATTTTGTCATTTAGGTAAATATATTTTATTTAACTAGAAATTATAAAACGTTACATATTCAAAATAATTAAGTTATCTATATTAATTTATTTGATAAATTATTCAAAACAAATAATTTCAATTTGCATGCCACTTTCATATTAACCAAGAAGACAAAATTAATTTTTCAATCAAATATAAAAATTATTAAATAGAAAACAAAAATTATTAACGTAAACAATAATATCATATTATTCAATTTTTTATTAATCCCTTCTTTGTTTTTTCTTAATATCTGCATTTGAGTCAACTACGTAAACCGATAACAACTAAAAATTTAGCATATTTTGGAAAAATCACTTGATTGTTTAAGTAAAAATAATAAAGATATTTTCTTTCACAACTATCGTGTAAGATGTATAACACAAAATTATACATCATAATTTTAAAAAATTTATTCTAAAAATAAATTATTTTACTTAAATCATCGAATGATGCATAATAAGCATTTATTTTTTAATCATTAATAGTGCAAATGTTACATTTAAAAAAATAACGTGTGCAACGCACGGGTTACACACTAGTTAATAGTAAAACAGAATAATTTTTGGTAAAAACTAAAATCTAATACTCTAGCAGAGATATTTTGTCTTGACTAATCTATTAAATAATAGTAAAGCAGAAGAATTTCTAGCTCTCTCCTTAATTCTCTCATTTCTCTTAATTATCCTTAATTCTCTCAGTTCTCTCAATTCTCCTTAAAACTCTAAAGATACTTTTATTAAATTAAAATGAAAATCCCATACAAATTTTAAATTCAACTCATACGACAAGTAAAAATAGAATCTTATAAATTTTCTCATTTAATAAATCGCTCTCTCATCTCAGAACTTCTCCTTTCATCTAAACACAAAGGTTTCCAATGCAGAACTTAGTCAATTTGATGCAGGTAATTTTTCCTCTAAAAAATGTTTTTTTTTTCCTAAGCATGATCCATTCTCTTTCTATGAGCATTTCATCTAAACACAGAGGTCTCCAATGCAAAACTTAGTCAATTTGACGCAGGTAATTTTTCCTCTAAAAAAATGGTTTTTTTTTCCTTGAGCATGATCTATTCTCTTTCTATGAGTGTTTGCGACTGATTGTAGATAGCATGGTAGTTTTTTAAATCCCCTTCTATTTCTATTTCTGTGTATGTTTGTCTTTTTTCCGTGAGTAAGAAATTTAATTGTGAAATTTACTAACAACCCATCCACTACAGCCTCGCCTCCGCCTCCTCCTTAGGCCCGACATTCAATGATCGTCATTTCGCCTGGAAAACCAAGTTAAATGGAAAACACTCAAATTGATATTTCTTCATTATCCGTCCTCCGATCAACACTGCACAACTACCAAAGTCTCTATCTCTCCATTCTATACTTCTTCAGGTGCCACAAGCTAACTTTCTAATGTTATAAGATTCGTAGCCACTTAAATAGGGGATAAAGAACAAACATGGAAAGTTATGGAGAACCCATCACATATCCGTGGACTGAAAAGACCGTGTCAACATTGGATAAAGCAAAAACGACGGGGACATGGGAAAATTATAAAAGTGCATCTACTGGACAATGAGATGTTCAACATAACAATATTGATTACATGGCTACTGAACGAGTTTCTCAACAGAAACAGTAAAGTCTACAACATGAGAAGTTCCACTCAATGTTCCTTTCGAATATTTGCTAAAGAAATATTATGCTTTAGCCTCTAATACATCACCAAAGAGAGTTCACGAGACTAAACAACTGCATACAAACACAAATGGCTCACAGGCTTCAAATGAATACTGGGTCATACTTGATGCTCTCCCATCTTAAACAATGCTATGCATCCGTATAAATATTTGGTCGTATTATCCATATGAATACCAAGTATGACCCAGTTTTCTCTTTTCTCAATGTTAAATGAAAAAAGTATTATCCATATGAATACTTGTAGCAGTTCATCTTCGTTATTTTTTAAATTGAAGTGATTCTTTTGCAGCCTATGTGCAAATATTCATAGACCTATTGGCATTATAAGTTTTTAAGAATCTACTTTTTGGGTCACATTAATTCATGCACCTTTTGATATACCATTTTGATCTTATATCATATTGAAACTTATTTTAATAATTTCAAGTACTTCGGAAATGTATACACGTAACACGATCATGTAGCTTTCATTTCACTATCATATTTACATATCATTATGCTTTTTTCTTTCTTTTTTCTAGATCATCCCTTTGAGCTTTAATACGATGCTGAGTTTCTAACAGTCTACACTTTGGATCACATTAATTCCTACACCTTCAGATATACCATTTTGATGCTTATTTTAATAATTTCATATACTTAGGAAATGTATGTATGATCATTTAGCTCTCATTTCATAGTCATATTTACATATCATTATGTTTCTTTTTTTCCCCTCTATTGTCCCTTTGAGCATTAATACCATGTCGAGTTTTGGCCTTCTCATTAAAAGCTTCAGTCTACAAGGAAAATTTTACGTGATGTTCCTCAGATTGTCGCAGCTTTTGTTCATACATCCATTTGCGTGATGTACTGATTTAAACTGAGAAACTGCTGCAACAACATTTTAATGTTATATGCTACTAATTTATATATGTTCTACCATCATTTTTTATTTTAGACATAAAACTCTTTTTTTTAATCTAACCCACAACTAATTTTCACATGTCAACTTTTGAGACATCATCATCATCTTCATCATGGTTTGCATGAGTATCCATTCATAGCCTTATGCCACATCATTTTGATGGATGTATTATATTGAGACATATTTTGTATCATTTTTCAGATCCTTTATTTTATGGCCCAACAGCCAACACTTTCTTAAAATTATTTGACTAACAATCATGCTTTAGAGTTTCATTGTGCATTACAACTCCTCAAGCATGTGTACTGATATAATGTTGAAATTCAGCAATCGTGCTTGAGTGCCACTTCACAAGTGAAACATGCATGTATAATATACAAGCGTATTGTTATGCATTAAACATGCATATGTAAAATTAACATCTACATGTGTTATGCATGTGTAATGTTATGCATGAAACACACATATGAAAAATTAATATTTACGTGCTTTATGCATGAAACTTGCATACATGTATAATATATTAGTGTATTGTTATGCATGTTGCTTCCTAAATTATTCAGGAAACATTGTCATAATAATTAGTGCATCTAATGTATGTTATTGTTGTTGTAATTTCATAATTAAATTAGAAACTGATTAAATGAACAAGTGGATGTTCAATGTATGCAACGTATTTATTAACAAGGATTGGTTTGTTAATTGAAAACAAATTATAGACCAAATAGTGGATGCTAAACCGTCCGATAAACAAAAATTGGTCAAAGATAATACAACACCATCCAAAGCTACATCAGTGGAAAACGATAAAAAAGTGCAAGAGCAATTGCCCAACAATCAACAGATCCATTGGTACGTGAGTACGATTGGGATGCAAGTTTTACTTCTGAGTTGGTAAGCTGCATATGAATATAATTTACAACACATTCATTATTTAATTATATTATCTAATCATATATTTTTCTTACAGGTAAATCATATGGAGAAAATTGGATGGTGACAATGAAGATAATTAAGATGAAATATTTTATGAATAATTTTTTTTTTCATTTTAGCATGGCAGTTGTATATTGTAGCATTATCATAGTATATGTTTTATTCTTAGACTCTTTTATTTACATTTGCATGCATTAAGGACTAATATGATCTTTTTACTTTTGTGATACTATTCTACAATTGATAAATTTAGATCCTTATTAATCATATTTGTATTTCTATCATAGTTGTGTATAAAAAAATGAATGGTTTTTCTTAATTATCCATGCCAACACATATTTATCAGGAATGAATGGTATAAAGAAGGGATTAATGTCATCACCAATGAATTTGAGAGCTTCTTTTCCATAAAATAGGAGCAAATATCATGATATTACAGGTATTTGGTTAGATATTAATATTTAATTTCTGGTTTGATTAGGTTTGGAATAAAGACGGGATGTATTGTCACTTTCACGACTTTAAATGTTTGGGAGTTTTCCAACCAAGTCAATTTGAGAAACCTGATTTGTTTGTTACACAATTGACAATACTCTATAGTGTAGCTCATACAACATTTACCCCTGCAAAAACATTTAAATAATGTCTGAAAACACATTGAGAATGGTAGTTAACAAGAGGATGGAAGTTGATAAATAGTTAAAGTAAGAGGAAAAAAAAAATCTTTTTATGCTGGAAGAATGATCAATGTCTAAATTTAGAGTTTTGCAGTAGTACAGAATGACATGCTAAGAGCTTACCATGTGCATACGCTAAGATCAACCACTTATGTGGTGCTCGCGGACTGGGCTAGGTGCACTAGGGAGGATTTTACGACTCCGGTCGGTTTACCTCCTGAACAAATTCAAAAAAAAAAAAAAAAAAATTTAGAATTTGCTTCGAAAGACCCTTGAAACTGGTATATTTTGTTGTTGTAGTTATGTATTGGTCATTTTGTCTAAAGTAAGTGAAGAAAATCTTTTTAGATTTTAAAGCTGAGTAAATGCTTGACTTTTATTTGAATCTCACCTACTCAAGTAGTATTTTTGTTATATTGGTTTACGGTTTTAATGTGCTCTACGGTTGCAATCCTTGATGATTTTAGTTATTTTGTATGTTAATGAAACATTGTTGGAATGCATCATTATACCAGCATTGTCAAACCATTAAATAACATAAGATTTGCATATGATAAAACTAAAATATTCTTGAATATATATGTTTAATCTGCACTAAATGCTCTTTTTGAAAATAAGTGAATATGATGGTTGCATGTAAGTCAAATATATATGTTTAGAATTCAAGTCACATTATAAACATAAACTGTTGTCTTTATGAAAATGTCCAAGAAGCTCGGTGCCTACTGCACAGATTTTAAGCTCTAGCAAATTACAATAACCATTCTCTAGCACAATGCAAATGAGCTACCAAAATAAAGAAGCGATAAGCATGTGGATGCTACTTTTTCGAACAATTATTTTGAACTGCGTAGCAAGTTTACTTATGAGTGAGAAAAAAGACATATAAAAGATTCAGACTGATTTTAAAATGTACTCTAAATACTTGGGCACCTCAAAATTCGTAAGGCAATGTAAGATTGATCATGAAAAATCAATTTTATTTTATGCACGGTATATAATTGTACATACTTAGCCCAATCAAAAAAGCATCGCCTAACGGATGGAATATTAAGAAATATATATTAAATTAAATAAACTTATGATTATGATTATTATTATTTCATAAACTAAAATATTATGGCAAATCATTATGAAAAAATAACCAATACAAATTCAAAACATGTAATGTGATATACTTTAGTAAACAAAAAAGATCAACATCATTCAAATATATTTTCATTTGATGGAGAACTACTCTTTAAACCCCACATTTCAACCTAGATCAAGAATGTTCTCCACAACTCACTTTTGAATTTTGTCATTTAGGTAAATATATTTTATTTAACTAGAAATTATAAAATGTTACATATTCAAAATAATTAAGTTATCTATATTAATTTATTTGATAAATTATTCAAAACAAATAATTTCAATTTGCATGCCACTTTCATATTAACCAAGAAGACAAAATTAATTTTTCAATCAAATATAAAAATTATTAAATAGAAAACAAAAATTATTAACGTAAACAATAATATCATATTATTCAATTTTTTATTAATCCCTTCTTTGTTTTTTCTTAATATCTGCATTTGAGTCGACTACGTAAACCGATAACAACTAAAAATTTAGCATATTTTGGAAAAATCACTTGATTGTTTAAGTAAAAACAATAAAGATATTTTCTTTCACAACTATCGTGTAAGATGTATAACACAAAATTATACATCATAATTTTAAAAAATTTATTCTAAAAATAAATTATTTTACTTAAATCATCGAATGATGCATAATAAGCATTTATTTTTTTTATCATTAATAGTGCAAATGTTACATTTAAAAAAATAATGTGTGCAACGCACGGGTTACACACTAGTTAATAGTAAAACAGAATAATTTTTGGTAAAAAATAAAATCTAATACTCTAGCAGAGATATTTTGTCTTGACTAATACTAATAGTTTTCAAATTTAATGCAAGAGTGATAACTACAGAAAATGAACAATTCAGTGTGGTGTGTTGAGCTTCACCCAGAAGTTAAAAATTAAACGGAGATTGTACTTGATCAAATATTCACAAAACAACGAAGGATTTATGTGAAGCTAAAAGATGAAAATAAAATTCAACTCCATATGGACAACATCATAACCGTTACCAAAAATATATAATAAATTTAAAAATAGATTTCCCACACCTCCGTTCTTTGGCCCGTTGACAGCCAAACCTAATGAAAAATTTCAAAGCATGATGCACTGAGGAACTGATCCACATGACCTGCAGGTACTAAAGTTATAAATGACCGGCTATTGTTGGTATCACTTTTTTTTGGCTTATAGACCCTTTGGACTCTAGAAAATTTGTGTACATCAGCACATGTACAGATACTACGTAGCTTATGATAAATCTTTAAGCATTTATCTAAGAAAGAATTATAGAGAAAGAAGAGTGTTTTTCAAGGTAATTCTAGGGAAAGAGTGACGCGGAATTATTAAAAAAATCAGTGATTATGGAGGAGTTCCACTAAATTATTAATGTAATTGTAATAGGGTCTGATTTGGAAAAGCCAATTAAACTTCACATTTATCGTCAAACCGAAATACTCCCTCCGGTTCATAATATAAGTCATTTTAGAGATATGCACAGGAATTAAGAAAAAATTTAAATGCTTCTTTTTGGTGGGTTGGCTCCTTTTTTCATACAAAATTAAGTTACTTTCTCTATTTCCAAGTACAAAAAAGTGGTTGTTCGGATTTCCCAAGAAGCCGCCTACCCACATGAGCCAATTGAATTACTTCATGGTTGGTCAATAAAGTAGGTACAATTTATTATAGTTGAAAACGTCTTATATTTTGAATAACAAAAAACTTCATAAAACGACCTATAATATGAACTGGAGGGAGTAGACTATATCTCTTATAAATTACCTTGGATGCACTTAATAATCTTATAAGAATTATGTTTTCAGTGACATATGACAGATTCCAATCATTAGAACATGAAAATAAGTGTTACATTAATTGTTCCTGAAAGCAACTACAATCACGAACTCATGACGCAATTTTCAAACATAATAACCACATGATATTTTCAAATAAGCATGTTCACAGTAATTGTTCAATTGAACCTTACCAACTATTGTAGTAACAACCACAAATGATAACTAATGTTTACAGTAATTGTTCACATATAATAACCACAAATAAAATAACCACATGATATTTTCAAATATAAAATAACCACAAATGATAACAAATGTTTACAGTAATAACCACATGATATTTTCAAATATAATAACCACAAACGATATACAATGTTTATAGTAGTTGTTCGATTGAACCTTACTAACTATTACAGTAATATAAGCATGTTCAATTTGGGTTCAATTACAGTACTTGCATTTATTTTCAAATATCAGATTTTATAGAAGGTGTCCTTATGAGATGTCTAAGGACTGTACCATATTTACCAAATAAGCATATGATAGTAAAAAATGTACTAGGGACAAAGATATGCCTCAACTACGCTTATTCAATTAGATTAATTTTTAAAAAAAAAAATTGTTCTCGGGTACTAAGTCAGTTATTTTTTCCTAACTTTGGTTAGTTTATTTCAGTGATTAAGATTAGTTAATTTTATTTCATAATTATAATTCTATTTCTTTAATTAGCAATATGCAACTACTATTGCAGTAACACCCCACACCCGCTAAGGTCACTCACCGAGGGAATGCCTTAACTTCGATGGAGTATTTTAAGTGAATATAGAACAGAAAAATTACAACAAGACATATATAAATAATACTTGAAAATCTAAAACATCATTTCATTGCAGCAGAAGATAAACATGTTTGGTTACATATCAAAACCAACTAAAACAAGAGTCAAGTACTAAATATCCATCCTGATAAAAACATAAGTACATAATCTCACTACATAACTAATAGCCATAATAGAAAAGATAAGTTGGGCTTTACATCACGTTCCAAGCTCCAAAAGATAGATAAAACAATCTGATCAAAGCCCACTAGTGCTAGGCCCACTCTGAAAACCTGAGGGTTGGGAAAAAGATAAAAACAACGGGGTCAGACATAAGTCTGAGTGAGCCCTATAACTTTAACAATACAATCATTAAAGTAATTAGGGTATGATATAAACTTGGTACGGTGATGACTGGGGATAAATGACTGCACTAAGCAGCCAACTAGACATAGGAAGAACTAAGATAACGGTAAAGACGCATCTACCCACCCAAGGGTAATTACTACACTGCACCACACCAGTCATTCATACTTAAAGGTTGATCCCACCCAAGGACTTAGAAAATTTAACTAGTAGTTTCATGTACCCCTAGTTGACTACATAGGTGCCGTCTGCCCCTATCTCCACTAGGTGTACCCACTACTCCCCAAGCGATCGGCACCCTACCGTAGATACCCATGCTGGCCCCACAGTGGGGTGTATCACTCCCCAAAGTGGCAACCCGATACAATCAACGGTGCACGGCTTATACCTACATGATGCAACAACGTCTTACCTACCAGCCTGGGTCCACACACGCATATGAAACCCGTTGGACTTGCGTTGCCACCGCTAACCCGTTTTGGCCTCTTATAGTGAAGCTCAGTACGCGTGTCCCGTCCTCGACATGGGTCGAGCCCAATAAGATACATATGGGTTACTGGTTGAAATGGGCCCTACAAGCTACCCACCTAAGCTTGTCCCTTTTTCTAGTGCATCCCACTTAACCCTTTAATCATGTTTAATTACATGTTTCCACTTGGTTAAGTATTCTAATCGTATTTTCTATTGCCACCCAAGGCAACCCACTAGATTTCCACATGCCACCCAAGGCACCAACTTAACCCCTCATGTCCCTCTACATGCTAATATGGTTAAGTGTTTCTTAATTGATTAAGACCGTAACCTTTGTAAAGACCTCTCACATTAGACTATCTTTTATGGCAGCTGGATTTGCTGGTCGGGTCCGGGCAGCCTTACACCATAACCGAGTCTAACCTCGTGTCTTTACACTTGTCACGTATTTAGTTTATACCTAAGACCTCTCACATTGGGCCAACCATTTGTAGCCGCTGGATTTGCCGTTCGGGTCCGGGCAGTCTTATGCTACAAAAGGGTCCAACCTCGTGCCTTAGTCGATTAATTACACCTAATTAATCACCCCCATAATTTGTATTATTTATCCCTAATTAATTACAAATTTAACGATGTACATAATTGACTCAATTATGTCCATCCACTTTATGGTATGCATAATCATACCAACTTCAAACAATGAATATTAACCCCATCGTTCCCCACGTAATACGCTAACATGACATACTTAAAAGGGAAGATTCATCACCAATGCAATGGGTTCTACTTAGCATAACATTAGCATCATCATGGGTTTTAAAGGTGTCAACTTGCATATATGACCATAGCATCAAACCCAACTAGCATAAATAACCAACCCAAACTTGCATGAATCACATATGTCATAAAGAGGGTAACTTGCATAGATGTTCATGTCATAGACCTATCATAAAGGGATAAACTTGCATACATGTCATAGGTCTAAAAAGGGATGAACTTGCATACATGTCATAGGTCTAAAAAGGGATGAACTTGCATATGTTACTCACATCATAAAAAGGGGTAAACATGCATATGTATGCATGACATACAAAGGGGTAAACTTGCATATGTATGCATATCATACAAAGGTGTAAACTTGCACATGTTACTTGCATATAATCAACCACCAAACTTGCATAACATGTCATATATGGACTTGCATATAATCAACCACCAAACTTGCATAACATGTCATATATGAACTTGCATATAATCAAACACCAAACTTGCATAACATGTCATATATGGACTTGCATATAATCAACCACCAAACTTGCATAACATGTCATATATGAACTTGCATATAATCAAACACCAAACTTGCATAACATGTTATATATGAACTTGCATATAATCAAACACCAAACTTGCATAACATGTTATATATGAACTTGCATATAATCAAACACCAAACTTGCATAACATGGTGTAACACCCCACTCCCGCTATGGTCACTCACTAAGGGAATGCCATAGCATCGGTGGAGTATTTTGGTGAATATAGAACAGAAAAATTACAACAAGACAGATATAAACAATACTTGAAATTCTAAAACATCATCTCATAACAGCGGAAGTAAAACATGTCTGGTTACATCATAAAACCAAAATAAAAGTCAAGTACAATATCCATCAAAATAAAGAAGTACATAATCCCACTCTCACACAATAGCCAAAACAAAAGAAAAGATAACTGGATAACTGGAGCTTTTACATCTATCCAAGCTCCTAAAGTCTGGAACAGCAATCCGATCAAGCTCCACTACTGCTAGGATCCACCGTAGGACCTGAGGGTTAGGAAAAAGATAGAAACAACGGGGTCAGACATAAGTCTGAGCGAGTCCTATAACTTTAACAATACAATCGTTAAAGTAACCAGAGAAGACATAAATTGATATACGGTAACATATAGGGATGAACGGCTATACTAAGCAGTCAACTAAACTAAGATAAAAGATAAAGACGCATCTACCCTTCCTAAGGTAAATTACTAAACTGCACCACACCAGTCGTTTCTAACTTAAAGGTTGATCCCTCCCCTAGACTTATAAAATTAACTTAATAGTACTTGCGTACCCCTAGGTGACCAAGTAGACGCCACGGGGCCCTACAATCCACTAGGTGTACGCACTACTCCCCATTCGATCGGCTCCCTAACGTAGATACCCGTGCTGGCCCCACCGTGGGATGTACCATTCCCCAACGTGGCAACCCGATATAATTAACGATGCACGGCTTATATCTACACGATGCAACAACGGCTTACCTACCAGCCCGGGCCCACTCACGCATATGAAGCCCGTTGGACTTGCGTTGCCACCGCTAACCCGTTTTGGCCTCTTATAATCAAGCCCAATATGCGTGTCCCGTCACTCGACATGGGTCGAGCCCACAAAGATACGTTTGGGATATTGGTTGAAATGGGCCCCCACAAGCTACCCACTTAAGCTTGTCAAATATCTAGTGTATCCCACTTAACCCTTTAATCATGTTTAATTACATGTTTCTCTTGGTTAAGTATTCTAATCGTATTTTCTATTGCCACCCAAGGCAACCCACCAGATTCCACATGCCACCCAAGGCACCCACTTAATCCCCTCATGTCCCACTACATGCTATTAGGGTTAAGTGTTTCTTAATTAATTAAGACCGTGATTTCCCGTAAAGACCTCCCACATTAGACTGGCTGTTATGACCGCCTGGTTAAGCCGGTAGAATCCGGGCAGTCTTACGTCATAACAGAGTCTAACCTCGTGTCTTTACCTTAATCACGTATTTAATTTATGGCCAAGACCTCTCACATTGGGCTAACATTTGTAGCAACTGGTTAAGCCGGTCGGGTCCGGGCAGTTTTACACTACAAATGAGTCCAACCTCGTGTCTTAGTCGATTAATTACACCTAATTAATCACCCCCATATTAATTATCCCTAATTAATATCAAGCTTTTCATAACATGGGTAGACCTAACTCAATAGGTAAATTCCCATGGGGTAGACCTAACTCAATAGGTAAATTCCCAACACATGGTATGGGTACACCTAACTTAATAGGCAAATTCCCATACTATGTTCCTTTATTTTATGTTATGCATAGTTATATTAATTTCACACAATCTTATTAACTTATGCATTTAATTATCCCATCGTTCCCACGTAATTTCGTTCTCATGTCATAACACATATAAAAGGTGTCAACTTGCATATGCATGAACATGTTTCAAAGGTGCCATTTTGCATATTAACAAACACATAACTTGCATATGAACTTGCATAATATGTCACATAACTTGCATATAATCTTGTATAACATGTCACATAACTTGCATATAATATGTCACATAACTTACATATTCACTTGCATAATATACTTGCATATTAACCCATAGACTTGCATAATGTGTCATCATGAACTTGCATATTAACAAACATGTAATTTGCATATTAACAAGCATGTAACTTACATATTAACAAACATGTAACTTGCATATTAACAAACATGTAACTTGCATATTAACAAACATGTAACTTGCATATTAACAAACATGTAACTTGCATAGCATATCTTGCATATTAACATACATGTAACTTGCATATTAACAAACATGTAACTTGCATAGCATATCTTGCATATTAACATACATGTAACTTGCATAGCATATCACCATGAACTTGCATAACATGCATATGATTACATAGCCCACAACTTGCATATTTAGCATCATGTAAGCATAACATACATCATATTAAACTTGCATAAACTTACATACTCAACATGCATAAACATAAGATTAATGCTAACATCATATCATATGATTCAAAGCTCATTAACCCACATACAAAACCATAAATCTCATCATATCTCATCTACTTAGTTTAACAAAAGATCATCAAAGTGATAGAAACTCACTACTAGCAATTTCGCACACCAAATGAAGAAGATTAAGATGCTAAGAAGAGATTAGAGGTTGATTAGAGAGTGATTAGCATGCAACCCTCTTCATAGATTTGTGGAGGCCATGATCAAGTTGCATTTTGCCATAGTTTAATTACAAGGTTTAATTATGAATGAATTAGGGTAGGGTTGGGGTCTTATTTATAGGATTAGAAAGTGTTTTAGGCCCTTAGATTAACCCTAGATTAGATTAGGACCCTTAGATTTCGGAACCCTCTAGAACATAGCCCTAGACTCAGCCAAGACCAAACCTGGTGCACCCAGACCAGCAGGGCCGACACCCTGTGTCGACACCCCTGTCGACAGGGTTGTCGACACCCCTGTCGACACCCCTGTCGACATGGCTGTCGACATGGGGCTAGGCGGGAATTTTTCCCCCCTTTCCTCTTTTGGCTCCAAACTTGTTTTTCAAATCTGCTTTTTAAATTTAAACTTCCTAAAACTTCTTTGGGCCATAACCGGGCCGTACGGACTCCGATTCTCGAAAACTCGGACTCTATTTCGCGTGTTTTTCCGAGACGAACGCAATGACGCAGCCCGTTTCCCCTGGTTCTCACATCTGAGATTAATTATACTTTAATTTCTTAACCATTAGTATAAATTGAAATTCGGGGTGTTACATTCTCCCCTACTTAAAGGATTTCGCCCTCGAAATCTCTAAGTTAAGAAGAACGTATCCTACCAACCACACAACCATCTACTAAACCATCAACCACAAGCAACCATTATCCTTAGAAACTTCTAATGATGTATGAACATATGCAGAAAGTGTGTGTATATGTCCGTATACTAATGCAAAATCAGGCGGTCTACTGATTCAGTCGACCTCCTTAATGCAAACCATGATAGTGCCATGCATCCAATATGTATGCGAAACCCTATTGACACATACAAATTTCTACATGCGTGCACAACCATACACAAAAATGCACCATCCATATGATAACACAGCCATGATACATCCATCAATTCTAACTACCACATCCATTTATGCAATATGCAACATGAAGTGTCTGAGCCGATCTAGTGCCTAATGTGTGTGTATATGCATCCACGAGCAACCACTAGCAATCAATTGCATCCACATGCATCCATCAACCATAACATGTTTCAAACACATGTTTCAACCATAGGTTTTACTCTATCTAAAGGTCATAGGTACTAGCGAGAGGATATACTAAAGATAAGATAAGTACTAGACAAGCGATAAAGGAGAAGTTAAAAGACATACTCTCAAAAAGAAATGGATACAAAGAACGCATCTTCGCTTCCGTCTCCCAAGTAGCATTGCTTTCGTCATCTCCCCATTGCACTTTCACTAGCTGAACTTCTCTATTCCTCAACTTCCTAGTTTCTGACCCAAGGATGCGAGTAGGAGCTCGTCGAATCGTCGCATCACGCTCTACCTCTACATCTCTAAGCAAGCTCGGCTCTACCACCTCTGCGGTCTCATGTAAGCACTTCCTCAAATGTGATATATGGAATACATCGTGAACACCACTAAGCCTGTCGGGCAACTCTACCCTATATGCCATCCGCCCAATCCTTTCCTTAATAGGAAACGGCCCAACAAACCTCGGTGCTAACTTCCCAACGGACCCGAAGCGAACAACATTTCTCAATGGAGATACTTTGACAAAAACCATGTCCCCAACCTCAAACTCAAGATCCGTCCTTCTTCGATCCGCATAAGATTTTTGCCTATCCTGCGCTGCCTTCATCCTTCTACGAATCAAATCAATCTTCTCTGAAGTCTCTCTAACCATATCTGGCCCAAGCAAGATCTTATCCGTAGATTCCCACCAACATGTAGGAGATCGACAAGGCCTTCCATAAAGAGCTTCGAAGGGTGCCATGCCAATACTAGACTGAAAGCTGTTATTGTATGCGAACTCCACCAAAGGAAGATGTTCTTCCCATGTACCTCCAAAATCCAAGATACAAAGCCTCAAGAGATCTTCTAAGATACGGTTCACCCTCTCGGTCTGACCGTCCGTCTGAGGATGATATGCGGTACTCAAACACAACTGAGTCCCTACCGCCTCTTGCAAACTTCTCCAAAACTCACTAGTGAAGATAGGATCTCGATCACTCACAATGCTGGATGGTATGCCATGCAATATAACAATCTCTCTAACATAGACTGAAGCAAGCCATGGAGCGGTCCTCTTACTCTTCACGGGTATAAAATGGGCACTCTTGGTAAGTCTGTCCACCACAACCCAAATTCCCGTATTGCCCTTCCTCGATCTCGGTAACCCATCGATGAAATCCATCGAGACACTATCCCACTTCCATTGCGGGACTTCCAATGGGTGTAGCAACCCACCGGGTTTCCTTTGCTCCGCTTTAACTTGTTGGCACACCAAGCATCTAGCCACATACTCGGCCACATCTTTCTTCATACCGGCCCAGAAGAAAACTCTCTTCATGTCTTGGTACATTTTGTCTCCACCGGGATGAATAGTCATTCTCGAACGATGTGCATCATCCAAAATAGCCTTCTTCAAACCCTCATCTTGCGGTACACAAAGTCTACCGTCTCTATGCAGCCATCCCCTATCATCTATGGTGTATCTACCCAAATGGCTGGACGACTCCCCCCTTATAAGCTTCTCTACCAACTCAACCAACTGTGGGTCGTCTCGCTGAGCCTCGCCAATCCGTCCCAAAAGGGTAGGTCTAACTTCCAAGGATGCCAACAAACCAGGTACAAAATCAACAGAAGGTCTGAAGTCAAACAAAGAAAGAAACTCCAAGCTTCGCCGTTCCACGAACAATGGACTCAAAGATAGCCTTTTTCTACTCAAGGCGTCTGCCACCACGTTACCCTTGCCAGGGGTATACGCTATCTCAAAATCATAGGATGCTAAGAACTCCATCCACCTTTGCTGTCTTAAATTTAAATCCTTCTGAGGGAATAAGTACTTCAATGATTTATGGTCAGTGAACAACTCGAATCTCTCACCAAGAAGATAATGGCGCCAAGACTTAAGTGCGAAAACAACCGCGGCCAACTCTAGATCATGGGTAGGGTAATTCTTCTCATGCACTCTCAATTGCCTCCCTCCATAGGCTATTACCCTTCCCTCCTGCATCAAGACTGCGCCCAATCCGGTCCCACAAGCATCGGTATAAACAACAAACGGCTTACTCCCATCTGGAAGCACTAAAACTGGAGCGGTGGTCAAAGCTCTCTTTAACCGTCGGAAAGCATCATCACAATCTACGTCCCATGAGAAAACCAGATTCTTCTTCGTCAAGCGGGTTAATGGGGCTGATATCTTCGCGAAGTATTTGATGAACTTCCTATAATATCCTGCCAACCCCAAGAAACTTCTTACCTCGGTAGCATTTTTAGGAACTTTCCAATCCTGGACAGATACTATCTTTGCGGGATCCACAGCTATCCCTTCCTTAGAGACCACATGCCCTAAGAATCGCACTTCTCTTCTCCAAAAATGACATTTAGAGAATTTAGCTTTAAGACTATGTGCTCGAAGAGTCTCCAATACTTCTCTGAGATGTAAGGCATGCTCTTCTTCACTCTTGGAAAAGACCAAGATGTCATCCACAAAGACCACTACAAACTTATTCAGATACTCTCTGAACACTCTACTCATTAGATCAACAAAGTATGCAGGGGCGTTTGTCAACCCAAATGGCATCACAAGCCACTCATAAAAACCATCCGGAGTCCGGAAAGCAGTCTTCTCTATACTGTCCTCCGCCACCCTCAACTGATGAAACCCTGTAGCTAAGTCCATCTGCGAAAATACTGAGGCGCCAACCAACTGATCAAAGAGATCATCTATCCTTGGTAATGGGTGTCTATTCTTCTTCGTGAGCTTATTAAGTTCTCTATAATCCACACAAAGTCTGAGGGACCCATCTGCCTTTGTGGCAAATACCACTGGAGCTCCCCACTCCGATATACTCCGCCTTATGAACCCCTTCTCAAGCAACTCCCCTACTTGCTTATGAAGTTCTCTTCTCTCACGAGGAGCCATGTGGCGCACTGGCAAAGACACTGGTTTGGCATTATCCACCAAATAAATTCGGAAATCTATCTCCCGCTTCGGAGGCAAACCCTTCACTTCTTCAAACACATCCGGATATTCCCGGACCACTCTGACAGAACGCAAACTCTCGACCGAAGCATCGAGCGATTCAAGATAACTTAGCAAAACAGATTCCATGGGATTACAAGAGATCTCGAGAGTATTACCCAAGCGGGTCATAAGCCTGACAACTCTCCTTTCACAATCAAGAACGGCACCATTACTGGATAACCAGTCCATGCCCAAAATCAACCCATAGCCCGTGAAGCCCAATACAAAAGCATCACATCTAAACTCAACGCTAAGTATAGAAATCTTCAAACCCAAACATATCATAGACAGATATATGGAGCCCCCAATTGGGTTTGAAACAACCAAGGGATCATCAACTAGACTGGTGTCTAAGTGCAGTGACTCAACTAACGATGATGAGATAAAAGAATGCGATGCGCCAGAGTCAAACAAAGTACGTACTGGATGATCAAACAGAAAAACCAGACTTTCAACGGAAATAGTTCTACCTCTCTGCTGAATCGGTGGAACTGAGAGAGCCTGAACTTGCCCCCCCTGACTGAGGTGGTGCTATAAGAGCTTGCACCTGACCTCCTGAGGTAGACCCCGTCTTCTGTTCCTTCTTTGGGCAGTTTTTCACAAGGTGCCCTGCTTCACCACAATGAAAGCAACCGGTCTTCTTCTTTTTGCGACAATCCTTACTGAGGTGCCCTGGTGTCCCACAATTAAAGCACTTCTTCTTTGTCTTCTTCTTGTCACCATTGCCTTTTCCACCCTTGCCTTGTTGTTGTTGTTGCGGTTTCTTCTGATCCCCCTTTTTCTCTGGTGCTTTAGAATTCTTATCATCCTCATGCATAAGTGCCATGTAGACAAGCTTCTCAAAGGTGGCCCCCATAGGAATGTGAGTCATAGCTATTCCTTGCAATGGTTCATTCAAGCCTTTAACGAACCTCAAAGCCTTCTTCTCCGGTGTATTCACCAACTCTATGCCAAACCTTGCTAATTGATTGAATTTGTTGACATATTCTTTCACTGTGAGATTCCCTTGCTTCAAATTCAAGAACTTCTCCATAAACAGATTCTCTTCCGCCCTTGAGAGAAACTTAGCCCCAAACCTTTGCTTGAAATCTGCCCAAGAGTCAACAGGGCGTTCTCCATTAGTGACCTCCCACCAGAATGAGGCCTCTCCCTTCATTAACCAAGCCGCCAACTTGACTTTCTTTCCCTCTTCCACTTCGAAGATATCTAGCAACTCTTCCACTTCCTTAAGCCAATCTCTAGCCTCTACGAAGGTCTCTGAACCTAGAAAAGGTTTTCCTCCTATAGCCTTGAACTCCTTACAAATCTTAGCAAAATTATCCACTCTAGGCTGAGGAGGAGGAACGGTTGTCTCTGGTGTAGTAGCATTGGCTGGACCCGCAGCCGCGGCCCTAGCTTCTTGTAACCTCCTATACCATAGTGGTATAACTAAACCTTCCGGGATGTTAAGATCTTCAGCCATGCTGAAACGAAAGAGGAAAGATTCAAAAAGGAGATTCCGAAAGATAACGATATGGCTATTGGGGATTATGCTTTTCTTTTTCAAAAACTTTTCCTTTAAAAGACATGTTTTTGAAAATACTTTCTTCGAAAATACTCTTAAAATATAGTTTTTCTAAAAAAAAATTTATCTGTTCTGGTAACCTTAAGCTCTGATACCACGTGTAACACCCCACTCCCGCTATGGTCACTCACTAAGGGATTGCCATAGCATCGGTGGAGTATTTTGGTGAATATAGAACAAAAAAATTACAACAAGACAGATATAAACAGTACTTGAAATTCTAAAACATCATCTCATAACAGCGGAAGTAAAACATGTCTGGTTACATCATAAAACCAAAATAAAAGTCAAGTACAATATCCATCAAAATAAAGAAGTACATAATCCCACTCTCACACAATAGCCAAAACAAAAGAAAAGATAACTGGATAACTGGAGCTTTTACATCTATCCAAGCTCCTAAAGTCTGGAACAACAATCCGATCAAGCTCCACTACTGCTAGGATCCACCGTAGGACCTGAGGGTTAGGAAAAAGATAGAAACAACGGGGTCAGACATAAGTCTGAGCGAGTCCTATAACTTTAACAATACAATCGTTAAAGTAACCAGAGAAGACATAAATTGATATACGGTAACATATAGGGATGAACGACTATACTAAGCAGTCAACTAAACTAAGATAAAAGATAAAGACGCATCTACCCTTCCTAAGGTAAATTACTAAACTGCACCACACCAGTCGTTTCTAACTTAAAGGTTGATCCCTCCCCTGGACTTATAAAATTAACTTAATAGTACTTGCGTACCCCTAGGTGACCAAGTAGACGCCACGGGGCCCTACAATCCACTAGGTGTACGCACTACTCCCCATTCGATCGGCTCCCTAACGTAGATACCCGTGCTGGCCCCACCGTGGGATGTACCATTCCCCAACGTGGCAACCCGATATAATTAACGATGCACGGCTTATATCTACACGATGCAACAACGGCTTACCTACCAGCCCGGGCCCACTCACGCATATGAAGCCCGTTGGACTTGCGTTGCCACCGCTAACCCGTTTTGGCCTCTTATAATCAAGCCCAATATGCGTGTCCCGTCACTCGACATGGGTCGAGCCCACAAAGATACGTTTGGGATATTGGTTGAAATGGGCCCCCACAAGCTACCCACTTAAGCTTGTCAAATATCTAGTGTATCCCACTTAACCCTTTAATCATGTTTAATTACATGTTTCTCTTGGTTAAGTATTCTAATCGTATTTTCTATTGCCACCCAAGGCAACCCACCAGATTCCACATGCCACCCAAGGCACCCACTTAATCCCCTCATGTCCCACTACATGCTATTAGGGTTAAGTGTTTCTTAATTAATTAAGACCGTGATTTCCCGTAAAGACCTCCCACATTAGACTGGCTGTTATGACCGCCTGGTTAAGCCGGTAGAATCCGGGCAGTCTTACGTCATAACAGAGTCTAACCTCGTGTCTTTACCTTAATCACGTATTTAATTTATGGCCAAGACCTCTCACATTGGGCTAACATTTGTAGCAACTGGTTAAGCCGGTCGGGTCCGGGCAGTTTTACACTACAAATGAGTCCAACCTCGTGTCTTAGTCGATTAATTACACCTAATTAATCACCCCCATATTAATTATCCCTAATTAATATCAAGCTTTTCATAACATGGGTAGACCTAACTCAATAGGTAAATTCCCATGGGGTAGACCTAACTCAATAGGTAAATTCCCAACACATGGTATGGGTACACCTAACTTAATAGGCAAATTCCCATACTATGTTCCTTTATTTTATGTTATGCATAGTTATATTAATTTCACACAATCTTATTAACTTATGCATTTAATTATCCCATCGTTCCCACGTAATTTCGTTCTCATGTCATAACACATATAAAAGGTGTCAACTTGCATATGCATGAACATGTTTCAAAGGTGCCATTTTGCATATTAACAAACACATAACTTGCATATGAACTTGCATAATATGTCACATAACTTGCATATAATCTTGTATAACATGTCACATAACTTGCATATAATATGTCACATAACTTACATATTCACTTGCATAATATACTTGCATATTAACCCATAGACTTGCATAATGTGTCATCATGAACTTGCATATTAACAAACATGTAATTTGCATATTAACAAGCATGTAACTTACATATTAACAAACATGTAACTTGCATATTAACAAACATGTAACTTGCATATTAACAAACATGTAACTTGCATATTAACAAACATGTAACTTGCATAGCATATCTTGCATATTAACATACATGTAACTTGCATATTAACAAACATGTAACTTGCATAGCATATCTTGCATATTAACATACATGTAACTTGCATAGCATATCACCATGAACTTGCATAACATGCATATGATTACATAGCCCACAACTTGCATATTTAGCATCATGTAAACATAACATACATCATATTAAACTTGCATAAACTTACATACTCAACATGCATAAACATAAGATTAATGCTAACATCATATCATATGATTCAAAGCTCATTAACCCACATACAAAACCATAAATCTCATCATATCTCATCTACTTAGTTTAACAAAAGATCATCAAAGTGATAGAAACTCACTACTAGCAATTTCGCACACCAAATGAAGAAGATTAAGATGCTAAGAAGAGATTAGAGGTTGATTAGAGAGTGATTAGCATGCAATCCTCTTCATAGATTTGTGGAGGCCATGATCAAGTTGCATTTTGCCATAGTTTAATTACAAGGTTTAATTATGAATGAATTAGGGTAGGGTTGGGGTCTTATTTATAGGATTAGAAAGTGTTTTAGGCCCTTAGATTAACCCTAGATTAGATTAGGACCCTTAGATTTCGGAACCCTCTAGAACATAGCCCTAGACTCAGCCAAGACCAAACCTGGTGCACCCAGACCAGCAGGGCCGACACCCTGTGTCGACACCCCTGTCGACAGGGCTGTCGACACCCCTGTCGACACCCCTGTCGACATGGCTGTCGACATGGGGCTAGGCGGGAATTTTTCCCCCCTTTCCTCTTTTGGCTCCAAACTTGTTTTTCAAATCTGCTTTTTAAATTTAAACTTCCTAAAACTTCTTTGGGCCATAACCGGGCCGTACGGACTCCGATTCTCGAAAACTCGGACTCTATTTCGCGTGTTTTTCCGAGATGAACGCAATGACGCAACCCGTTTCCCCTGGTTCTCACATCTGAGATTAATTATACTTTAATTTCTTAACCATTAGTATAAATTGAAATTCGGGGTGTTACACATGGTGTCATAATGGATCAATGTTTATCATAGTGATTTGCATCACTAGCATCATGAACACATAGCACAGATTAAACTCAACTTGCATAACTAACATCATGAACATATAACATCAAACTTGCATAACTAACATCATGAACACATAGCATATGATAACATAACTTGCATTGATCCACATTCATAGCCATAACCTCATTATATCCTATCATAATCATTTCAACAATTGGTCATTAAGGCTATAATACTCACAACTTGTTGATTAGCACTCCTATGAAGAAGATTAAGTTGCTAGAGTTGATTAGAAGTTGATTTGAGAAGCTATCTTCTTCTACAATTTGATGGAGGCTCCTTCAAGTTGCATTTTGACGGCATAACGACGTTGTATCTATTTTTAGTATGAATTAGGGTAGTCTTAGGGTGTATTTATAGAATTAGGATGTAGTTTAGTCCCTTAGATTAACCCTAATTTAGTTTAGAGCCGTCAGATTTCGTCACAAGCCACCAAAACACAGCCCAAAGCTCAAAACAGTGCACCCAGGCCAAACTGACCGACAGGGGGGGTCGACCCCTGGGTCGACACATGGGTCGACCCCTTGGGGGGGGTCGACACCCATGTCGACCCTAGTGTCGACACCCTCTGTCTGGCGGTAATTTTCCCGCCTCTTCTGAAATTTGAAATTTGAATGTTTTAAATCTGTTTTGAATTTTCTGAAACTTCGGATGGCCATAACTTCTTCATACGAAGTCCAAATCACGCAAACTCGGACTCTATCTCAACCAGAATTCCGAGACGAACACAATGGCGCAACCCGTTTCCGTTAATTCTCACGTCTGAGATTAATTATTCTTTAATTACTAAACATTAATATTAAGTGAAATTCGGGGTGTTACATTCTCCCCTACTTAAAGGATTTCGTCCCCGAAATCTCCAAGTCAAGAAGAACGTATCCTACCAACCAAACAACCATCTACTCAAACCATCAAACACTGGCATCCATTGTCCTTAAAGTTTCTAATGATGTATGAACATATGCAAAAAGTGTGTGTATATGTCCGTATACTAATGCAAAATTAGGCGGTCTACTGATTCAGTCGACCTCCTTAATGCAAACCATGATAGTGCCATGCATCCAATATGTATGCGAAAGAATCCTATCGACACATACTATTACTATATGTGTGCACAACCAT
Organism: Allium sativum; assembly: GCA_030737875.1. Taxonomy (NCBI): domain Eukaryota; kingdom Viridiplantae; phylum Streptophyta; class Magnoliopsida; order Asparagales; family Amaryllidaceae; genus Allium; species Allium sativum. Next base: position 578,593,677 of record CM060909.1, on the reverse strand, counting down.
ACACCAAAATGCATCATCCATATGATAACACAACCATTATACATCCATTAATATTGCTACCTACACACAATTATATGCAATATGCAATATGAAGTGACTGAGCCGATCTAGTGTCTAAAGTGTGTATATATGCATCCACGAGCAACCACTAGCAAATACTTGCATCCACACGCATCCATCAATCATAACATGTCTCAAACACATGTTTCAACCATAGGTTTACCCTATCTAAAGGTCAAAGGTACTAATGAGAGGACATACTAAAGATAAGATAAGTACTAGACAAACGATAAAGGAGAAGTTACAAGACATACCCTCAAAAAGGAATGGGTACAATGAACGCATCTTCGCTTCTGTCTCCCAAGTAGCATTGCTCTCATCCTCTCCCCATTGCACTTTGACTAGTCGAACCTCTCTGTTTCTCAACTTCCTAATCTCTGACCCAAGGATGCGGGTAGGAGCTCGTCGAATAGTCGCATCACGCTCTACCTCCACTTCTCTAAGCAAGCTTGGCTCTACCACCTCTGAGGTCTCATGCAGGCACTTCCTCAAATGTGACACATGGAATACGTCATGTACCCTACTAAGTCTCTCGGGCAACTCTACTCTATATGCCATCTGTCCAATCCTTTCCTTAATAGGAAACGGTCCTACAAACCTTGGTGCTAACTTCCCAACGGACCCAAAGCGAACAACATTCCGTAATGGAGATACTTTAATAAAGACCATGTCCCCAACATCAAACTCAAGATCCGTCCTCCTCTTATCCGCGTAAGATTTCTGCCTATCTTGCGCCGCTTTCGTCCTTCTTCGAATCAAATCAATCTTTTCCGAAGTCTCTCTAACCATATCAGGCCCAAGCAAGATCTTATCCATAGACTCCCACCAACATGTAGGTGATCGACAAGGTCTTCCATAAAGAGCTTCGAAAGGAGCCATGCCAATACTGGACTGAAAGCTGTTGTTATACGCAAACTCCACCGATGGAAGATGCTCTTCCCATGTACCTCCAAAATCTAAGATACATAGTCTCAAAAAGGTCTTCTAGAATACGGTTCACCCTCTCGGTCTGGCCGTCCGTCTGAGGATGATATGCGGTGCTCAAACACAACTGAGTCCCTACTGCCTCTTGCAAACTCTTCCAAAACTCGCTAGTGAAGATAGGATCTTGATCACTCACTATACTAGAAGGTACACCATGCAATCGAACTATCTCTCGAAGGTAAACTGAAGCTAGCCATGGAGCAGTCCTCTTACTTTTCACGGGTATGAAATGGGCGCTCTTAGTAAGTCTGTCTACCACAACCCAAATTCCCGTATTCCCCTTCCTTCATCTCGGTAACCCATCAATAAAATCCATCGAGACGCTGTCCCACTTCCATTGCAGAACTTCCAATGGGTGAAGCAACCCACCAGGTTTCTTTTGCTCCGCTTTCACTTGTTGGCACACCAAGCATCTAGCGACATACTCGGCCACATCTTTCTTCATACCGGCCCAAAAGAAAACTCGCTTCATGTCTTGGTACATCTTGTCCCCACCGGGATGAATGGTCATCTTCGAACGATGTGCATCATCAAGTATAGCCTTCCTCAAACCCTCATCTTGCGGTACACAAAGTCTACCGTCTCTACGCAACCACCCCTTATCATCTAGGGTGTACCTACTTAAATGGCTGGACGACTCCCCCCTTATGAGCCTCTCTACCAACTAACCAACTGTGGGTCGTCCCGCTGTGCCTCGCCAATCCGTCCCAAAAGAGTAGGTCTGACCTCTAAGGATGCTAGCAAACCGGGTACAAAGTCAACAGAAGGTCTGAAGTCAAACATCGAGATAAATTCCAAGCTTAGTCGTTCCACGAACAATGGACTCAAGGACAACCTTTTTGTGCTCAAGGCGTCCGCCACCACGTTACCCTTGCCAGGGGTATACGCTATCTCGAAATCATAGGATGCTAAGAACTCCATCCACCTTTGTTGTCTCAAGTCCAAATCCTTCTGAGAAAACAAGTACTTCAATGATTTGTGGTTAGTGAACAATTCGAATCTCTCGCTAAGAAGATAATGGCGCCAAGTCTTAAGCGCAAAAACAATAGCGGCCAACTCTAGATCATGTGTAGGGTAATTTTTCTCATGCGCCCTCAACTGCCTTCCACCGTAGGCTATTACCCTTCCCTCTTGCATTAAGACTGCACCCAGTCTTGTCCCACAAGCATCGGTATAAACAACAAATGGCTTACTCCCATCTGGCAACACTAAGACTGGAGCTGTGGTTAAAGCTCTCTTTAACCGTTGGAACGCGTCATCACAATCTACGTCCCATGCGAAGACTAGATTCTTCTTTGTCAAGCGAGTTAATGGGGCTGATATCTTCGTGAAGTCCTTGATAAACTTCCTATAGTAGCCAGCCAACCCCAAGACACTCCTCACCTCGGTAGCACTCTACGGAACCTTCCAATCTTGGATGGATACTACCTTCGCGGGATCCACACCTATCCCTTCCTTGGAGACCACGTGCCCTAAGAACCGCACTTCCTTCCTCCAGAAGTGACATTTAGAGAATTTAGCCTTAAGGCTATGCGCTCGAAGAGTCTCTAACACTTCCCTAAGATGTAGGGCATGCTCTTCTTCACTCTTAGAAAAGACTAAGATGTCATCCACAAAGACCACTACGAACTTATTAATCTACTCCCTGAACACCCTACTCATCAAATCAACAAAGTATGCAGGGGCGTTCGTCAAACCAAATGGCATCACAAGCCACTCATAGAAACCATCCGGAGTGCTAAAGGCAGTCTTGTCTATGCTATCCTCAGCCACTCTCAACTGATGAAACCCCGTGGCCAAGTCCAACTGCGAAAACACTGAGGCGCCAACCAACTGATCAAAGAGATCATCAATCCTCGGCAATGGGTGTCTATTCTTCTTTGTGAGCTTGTTGATTTCTCTATAGTCTACACAAAGTCTGAGGGACCCACCCGCCTTCGTGGCAAAAAACTACTGGAGCACCCCACTCTGATATACTTCGTCTTATGAACCCCTTCTCAAGCAACTCCCCTACTTGCTTATTGAGTTCCCTCCTCTCACGAGGAGCCATGTGGCGCACTGGCAAAGATACTGGTTTAACATTGTCTACCAAATATATTCGGAAGTCTATCTCCCGCTTCGGAGGTAAGCCATTCCCCTCCTCAAACACATCCGAGTATTCCCGGACCACTCTAACAGATCGCAAACTCTCGACCGAAGCGTCAAGCGGTTCAAGATAACTTAGCATAACAGAATTCATGGGATTACAAGAGATCTCGAGAGTGTTCCCCAAGCGGGTCATGAGCCTAACAACTCTCCTTTCACAATCAAGAACGGCACCATTACTGGATAACCAGTCCATGCCCAAAATCAACCCATAGCCCGTGAAGCCCAAAACAAAAGCATCACATCTAAACTCAACGCTAAGTATAGAAATCCTCAAACCCAAAATATCATGGACAAATAAGTGGAGCCCCCAATTGGGTTCGAGACAACCAAGGGATCATCTACTAGACTGGTGTCTAAGTGCAGTGACTTAACTAATGATGATGAGATAAACGAATGCGATGCGCCAGAGTCGAATAAAATTTGAACAGAATGCTCGAGAGAACCAAATTTCAACCTAGACGGTCCTACCCCCATCAGGTATACCAGCCGTGAGGGAATACATCTACCCTCCAGAAGATCCTGTACTTTGTCCTTACCTCTTTGGACAATCCTAATAAGGTGTCCTATTTCTCCAAAACAACTAGCCTTCTCCTTCACATTCTCCTTTCGTGACCTTCTCACCACGATGAGGTTTCGTCCTTTATTTACCTAACAGCTATTTTGAACCTTCCTCCCTCGTCCATCTTAAAGGTACCCACAAGCCCTCCACCTCCTTGGACTAACTTCTTAGCCCGACAAACGTCTAAGTCCCTTGAAGTGGTTCTTCCGTCCTTCATACGGAAGTCCTTATTTATCTTAAAAAGACATCTATAAGCGGAGGGGAAATTCAAAGAGAAAGAGGAAGAGATTCAAAACGGAGAATCGAAGGAAGGATATATGGCTCTTGGGGATTATGTTCTTTTCTTTCAAAAACTTTTCTCTTAAAAGACATGTTTTTGAAAATACTTCTTCCAAAAATGTTTTAGAAAAATAGTTTTTCTAAAAAAAATTATCTGTTCTGGTAACCTTCAGCTCTGATACCACGTGTAACACCCAACACCCGCTAAGGTCACTCACTAAGGGAATGCCTTAACTTCGGTGGAGTATTTTAAGTGAATATAGAACAGAAAAATTACAACAAGACAGATATAAATAATACTTGAAAATCTAAAACATCATTTCATTGCAGCAGAAGATAAACATGTTTGGTTACATATCAAAACCAACTAAAACAAGAGTCAAGTACTAAATATCCATCCTGATAAAAAACATAAGTACATAATCCCGCTACATAACTTACAGCCATAATAGAAAAGATAAGCTGGGCTTTACATCACGGTCCAAGCTCCAAAAGATAGATAAAGCAATCTGATCAAAGCCCACTAGTGCTAGGCCCACTCTGAAAACCTGAGGGTTGGGAAAAAGATAAAAACAACGGGGTCAGACATTAGTCTGAGTGAGCCCTATAACTTTAACAATACAATCATTAAAGTAATTAGGGTATGATATAAACTTGGTACGGTGATGACTGGGGATAAATGACTACACTAAGCAGCCAACTAGACATAGGAAGAACTAAGACAACGGTAAAGACGCATCTACCCACCCAAGGGTAATTACTACAATGCACCACACCAGTCATTCCTACTTAAAGGTTGATCCCACCCAAGAACTTAGAAAATTTAACTAGTAGTTTCGTGTACCCCTAGCTGACTACATAGATGCCGTCTGCCCCTATCTCCACTAGGTGTACCCACTACTCCCCAAGCGATCGGCTCCCTACCGTAGATACCCGTGTTGGCCCCACAGTGGGGTGTATCACTCCCCAAAGTGGCAACCCGATACAATCAAGGGTGCACGGCTTATACCTACACGATGCAACAACGTCTTACCTACCAGCCCGGGTCCACACACGCATATGAAACCCATTGTACTTGCGTTGTCACCGCTAACCCGTTTTGGCCTCTTATAGTGAAGCTCAGTACGCGTGTCCCGTCCTCGACATGGGTCGAGCCCAATAAGATACATATGGGTTACTGGTTGAAATGGGCCCCCACAAGCTACCCACCTAAGCTTGTCCCTTTTTCTAGTGCATCCCACTTAACCCTTTAATCATGTTTGATTACATGTTTCCACTTGTTTAAGTATTCTAATCGTATTTTCTATTGCCACCCAAGGCAACCCACTAGATTTCCAAATGTCACCCAAGGCACCCACTTAACCCCTCACGTCCCTCTACATGCTAATATGGTTAAGTGTTTCTTAATTGATTAAGACCGTAACCTTTGTAAAGACCTCTCACATTAGACTATCTTTTATGGTAGCTGGATTTGCCGGTCGGGTCCGGGCAGCCTTACGCCATAACCGAGTCTAACCTCGTGTCTTTACACTTGTCACGTATTCAGTTTATACCTAAGACCTCTCACATTGGGCCAACCATTTGTAGCCGCTGGATTTGCCGGTCGGGTCCGGGCAGTCTTATGCTACAAAAGGGTCCAACCTCGTGCCTTAGTCGATTAATTACACCTAATTAGTCACCCCCATAATTTGTATTAATTATCCCTAATTAATTACAAATTTAACGATGTACATAATTGACTCAATTATGTCCATCCACTTTATGGTATGCATAATCATACCAACTTCACACAATGAATATTAACCCCATCGTTCCCCACGTAATATGCTAACATGACATACTTAAAAGGGAAGATTCATCACAAATGCAATGGGTTCTACTTAGCATAACATTAGCATCATCATGGGTTTTAAAGGTGTCAACTTGCATATATGACCATAGCATCAAACCCAACTAGCATAAATAACCAACCCAAACTTGCATGAATCACATATGTCACAAAGAGGGTAACTTGCATAGATGTTCATGTCATAGACCTATCATAAAGGGATAAACTTGCATACATGTCATAGGTCTAAAAAGGGATGAACTTGCATATGTTACTCACATCATAAAAAGGGGTAAACATGCATATGTATGCATGACATACAAAGGGGTAAACTTGCATATGTATGCATATCATACAAAGGTGTAAACTTGCACATGTTACTTGCATATAATCAACCACCAAACTTGCATAACATGTCATATATGGACTTGCATATAATCAACCACCAAACTTGCATAACATGTCATATATGGACTTGCATATAATCAACCACCAAACTTGCATAACATGTCATATATGGACTTGCATATAATCAACCACCAAACTTGCATAACATGTCATATATGAACTTGCATATAATCAAACACCAAACTTGCATAACATGTTATATATGAACTTGCATATAATCAAACGCCAAACTTGCATAACATGTTATATATGAACTTGCATATAATCAAACACCAAACTTGCATAACATGGTGTCATAATGGATCAATGTTTATCATAGTGATTTGCATCACTAGCATCATGAACGCATAGCATAGATTAAACTCAACTTGCATAACTAGTGTCATGAACATATAACATCAAACTTGCATAACTAACATCAAGAACACATAGCATATGATAACATAACTTGCATTGATCCACATTCATAGCCATAACCTCATTAAATCCTATCATAATCATTTCAACAATTGGTCATTAAGGCTATAGTACTCACAACTTGTTGATTAACACTCCTATGAAGAAGATTAAGTTGCTAGAGTTGATTAGAAATTGATTTGAGAAGCTATCTTCTTCTACAATTTGATGGAGGCTCCTTCAAGTTGCATTTTGACGGCATAACGACGTTGTATCTATTTTTAGTATGAATTAGGGTAGTCTTAGGGTGTATTTATAGAATTAGGATGTAGTTTAGGCCCTTAGATTAACTCTAATTTAGTTTAGAGCCGTCAGATTTCGTCACAAGCCACCAAAACACAGCCCAAAGCTCAAAACAGTGCACCCAGGCCAAACTGACCGACAGGGGGGTCGACCCCTGGGTCGACACATGGGTCGACCCCTTGGGGGGGTTGACACCCATGTCGACCCTAGTGTCGACACTCTCTGTCTGGCGGGAATTTTCTTGCCTCTTCTGAAATTTGAAATTTGAATCTTTTAAATCTGTTTTGAATTTTCTGAAACTTCGGGTGGCCATAACTTCTTCATACGAAGTCCAAATCACGCAAACTCGGACTCTATCTCAACCAGAATTCTGAGACGAACACAATGGCGCAACCCGTTTCCCTTAATTCTCACGTCTGAGATTAATTAATCTTTAATTACTAAACATTAATATTAAGTGAAATTCGGGGTGTTACAATTGCTGACTTATAGGGAATGATATCACACAATCATTTTGTGTAAAGCGCTTAAATCCATTCAATCTGAATAGCGATAACCACGTGCATATATGAGATTTAGCTAATGTCAATTTAACATTTTTGGTCAGACTGCATAAGCAAATGGATCAAAACAATTTATTGGCACCACAAATAGTTTCCAGCCTAGTCAATATACACTACTCCGTAATTTCCCAACTGAAAAATAAATTTCTTTAAAAAAAATATGTAACCGATTTGCAGTTGTATACCTTGAACCAAATAGAAAGTTAAAGTTGCATGCCAAGTTTCTAGAACATAGCAACTGGGTAATTGCAATCTATTGATCCAGATCCATAGCAACGTTATCATCCACGAAATGATTATTTGCATGCCTGCAATTGTCACTAGCATCGTAAAATACATGAAATTATATGAAAAAGATGGACATACTGAATCAAGACACCTAGCATTCTAACTCACTCGTGGGGATTAAGGCACCGAAGAAAGGGCAAAACATTGTTAAATGATAGGGCATAAGAGCATACTAAATACTGTAAATGATAGGGAGGAAGATTAGATAATTCCATCTACAATGGTGAAGGGCAGAATTTTGTTAGAAAAATAAAGCAGTGAAGCGCAGGTATTACATTGGGAAAGGAGATAGAGGCGGCTGTGGGAAAAATTGCGAGGTAGGCTAAAAGTTTATCGATTTAGGTCATAGCTTACGGGGAATGAAAGAGAGAATCAGAAAGGAAGCAGTGAGATTAAAAAAGGGGAAAACGTGACCTTTTGGATCAGAAAATCAAGAGGAAATGAAAACCGAAAAGTCAGCCTGAGAAGCATGGAGAAATCTGGATTACTAACTTATCTTTTATAGTATAGTATAGATATTTAACGGAACTGATCATCCAAACTGAAATAATTGAATATGCAATATTTCTACTAAATTAATTTACAATGTGAGCGAGATTAGCAATGCATGTTAAGAACAACATGAAAACTTCAATCATTTTATGATTGAACAAATAAATAATATTATAGTATATATATGTATGATTTTTCCTTCCTCCCAATCTACTATGTTCCACGCACACCTAGATTGATGGGTATAATGCATCACATACTTTAGTCTAAAAAAAAGGAAACATATTTTGTCTAAATTAAAGAAATAACGCTGTGAATACCTTGTTTTACATTAGTTTCAGTAGCCATACCTTCTGGAAAATATACATGGCACATGACCTGCAAATCACACAACAATTACCAAAATCAATATATATTGTGCAATTTGTAAATAAGAAAATGAAAAAGAAAGAAGAAAGGAAATTGCAATTGATAGTAGTACTAACTTTAGCAACACCCATTCGATGATAATACACAGCAAATGCAGTCCACTTGATCCTTTCCGATATCTAGATAATTACACCTCTGCCTCTGCAGCACGTCCGTACAGTCCACCTTCACGGGCACATAAGCCCAATCTAAAGCAGTATGCAACGTCTTGTCGTCCACCCCTCCTTTGCCACACAAAACATCCAATCTATTGTATCATCATGCATGCCGTCATCGTTTAACTTCAAACCAGAGCCCAGTTCATTCAGGATTGACCACTAATTATGAAGATATGTTCAGTACAAGTTATATTATGATTTGCATCATAACAATAAATGAAAACTGACTTAAGGATGTTTTATTACTTCTTTTAATGTTTGATCTTTGGACGTATAGAGGCTTTAAACAACATACCTTGTTTGCATATGGATTTGAATATTGAGCAGGATTCGCAATCTCCCCAAAGATGAAAAATTCCACAGGAGGATCCATCTACATTTGTTTTACTTACTTGTATAATGTAAGATATGTAAGACATTCACATTCATCAATAAAACTAAGTATTAGGCATAAAACGAATCAATGTTTCCAGTTATGCATTGCAGAAGCATTAAACATGTGCAGAATATGACACATTGTGCATACCAAATATGGGTAATTTAAACCAAAGTGGTAAAGTGCCAGTGTGATGTATAAAACAGATGGAGCAACACACTGAAACAAAGGAATGAATTGCTAAATCTTGTAATAAAGAACATGGACGAAGAAAATACATAACATGTAATAATGCTATCATGATTTGAAACTATACAATAATACATCATAAATAGGAGAGCATTAGAATGCAGACTACACATTTCATCGAACATTAAGTGCGCACCATCATTAATACAATCATGTGCAGCCTCCAGTTTGAATTGTAATACAAAATGAATTTTAGCCCTCCTGTTGCAGGAAAAGCACCAATCCTACAACAAATCAAACATCCAATACTACTACCAATATAAGTGTTTTAGTTTATTTTTAGAATGAAAAAATTAATGATAGGCAGTAGAAGGAGTACAGTCTTGTATTCATAGCATGGTTACATAGAAAATATACACCTGGGTAATAGGACCTCTTACTCTATTTCATCTAATTTAACATCCAAGCACAAAAAGAGCGTGGAACTAAAGGAACCGACTGGTTATTGCTGGTAGGACCTTGCTCGCACCAGTAAATAACCACCAACAGATAGTGTAAAGTAAAAAAATGTTTATAGCATCTATTCGACAAACAGAACAACATGAAATTAAGACATAATTTTTATGCTTCATCACAAACGAATAGAAATTGTAGTAAGGAACAATAACCATACTGAAACGCAGAGGGTGAAAATAATTAATCATGTAGAACATTGTGCGTAGTACAGTGATTTTTTAGAAAGCAAATGAAATCGCCTTTTATTAGGGTTAAGGCGCAAAGGAGCAGATTATCTACTATAGTCTAAATTGCTAAAAAAGAAGTGAACAATCTAAATTACTGCCTTATGCTATCAAACTTTCAGGAACCTAAATATTCCACACATTAAAGAAAAACCAGCTACAGCAATCGGGAGGTGGGATCTTTCTTATTTTTGTTGGCAGCAAGAAGCCCTTTTCCTCCTTTACTGTTCATAATTCAGATCTGGTTATTTTTTAGATAGGAGATTTCAACAAAAATCCAGTTGGCAAAATTGAACGCCTAAGGTTTGAATGAGAATAGAGGAAGTGAAGAAACGTTTAAAAGATGCAAACTACAGAAAAGAAAGAAGAACGAAAACATGAGACGCATGAACAAAGCAAAACAATTTAGCACAGGTGAGACGGTTCAGTTTTGAATCTTACGTGGATGCTTTACCCAAGCTCCACTCAGTGATTATAATATAGCATAGATAAAATAAATATTTCACGATCCTCCGCTACATAGAATGCGGGTCGTTACACTCTCCCTCCTTAAGAAATTTCGCCCCCGAAATTCCTTAACTAAGAAAAATAAACAATGGTGTTCCGCATGCCTATCAGTCATTTACAAACAATCAAACATACATAACAACACAACAAGCCTATCCTAGCATGCGGTTTACTAACAAGGGAGTAACTATATCACGATTTAAAATCTTACCAGGCAAAGAGTTCTGAATATAACTTCATTATGCTCTCCTCTGTTTTCCAAGAACAGCTATTCTCATTATTGGCCCACTAGACCTTGACTAGTTACACCATCTTCCTTCGAAGTTGTTTCGTATCGTGTTCGATAATATGAATCGTCATGCGGCACCCAACAGCCTCGGATTCTACCTCGATATCGTCCAACTGATCTGGTGAAATAGTTATATCAGAACCGTGCACAAACTTTCTTAACTGGGAAACATGAAATACGTTGTGAACTCTTGCCGTTTTGTCAGGCAATCCAACTTTATACACTAAATTCCCAACTTGTTCGAGAACTGGAAATGGACCAACAAACCTTGGTGTCAACTTACCTTTCCTGCCAAAATGAATCACATTCTTTAATGGAGAGATCTTGTAACACCCCATGTCCATTAATGTCACTCACAAAGGGAATGCATCAATGTCCATGAAGCGTTATTGTTGTATAGAACAGATAAATTACAAGAATAATAAATAAAACAACACAACGGAAGATAAAACTTATTTCATAGCATCATAACTCAAAACAAGCTTACATAAGTAATCTCCAAAACCATTACAATAGGATCAACAATCTTTTCCAAAAACTTCAAAGTACATAAAGAAGAAAATACTTAAATAACATAAATGCATAAATTCCCACTGAGCATAAGCAAAGCCATAAAGATGGGAGAGTCCAAAGCGATACATCTACTCTCTTCAAGAAACTGAAAGAAATCGGCACTAAGCTGTAGTATTCCCTCCTTGCAAACCTGAGGGGGAATGGAAAGAAAAGAGGTGGAGACAAACGGGTCAGACATAAAGTCTGGCTAGTCCAGTAATTTTAACAAATAATAGGTAAGGTAAATGGTCAAGACATAAATAGGCATCATGATATGACTGTAACATAGATAAGGTAGATAAAAAGGATGGACAAGATGATTCCGTTCCTAAGTACTAAGACAATCCTACACCTTGGCTAAGCGAACAACTCTCCAAGTACTAACCCCGAAGACCGAAGTCAACATCAGACTAGCACCCGAAGGACTACCCAACTCAACCAACATGTATTTCGTTACACCGCACTTTTGCTAAGTTACACCACATTACTTAATTACACCGCACATCTACTAGTCTCTATTTACTAAAGGTTGATCCCTTCCCACTAACTGTACCACATGACAAACTTGGTAGTTACTTGTAACTAGCTGCTATCGTAGGTGCCGGCTTGCTCCTACCACCGCTAAGGTACCCTTACTCTACCCATTTGATCGGCTCCCTAAACCCCGTAGGCACCCATGCTGACCCCACAGTGTGGTGCATCACTCCCCAAAGTGGCAACCCCCGATACCAACATAAAATGCACGGCCATACCTACACGACGCAACAACGTCTTACCTACCAGCCCGGACCCATGCACGCACATGAACCTGTTGGACTTGCATTGCCACCGCTATTCACGTTTTGACCTCTTACATTCAACCCCAGTAAGCGTGCCCCAACCCCGGCCTATTACCGGACCCAATTAGATACTCAAACGGGTTACTGGTTGAAACGGGTCCCCATCCGATACAAGCCTCCCACTCATGCTTTGTCGGGCGGTTCCAGGCAGTCTTACGCCACAAACTGGGTCTAACCTCGTGTCATTAACCGTCACACCTACAATTCATTCCTTTTACCTCTCACATTAGACGTCCAATTATGGCAGCTGGATTTGCCAGGCGGTTCCGGGCAGTCTTATGCCACAATTACGCCTAACCTCGTGTCAAAGGTTTATTAATAATCGTATTTCACCCATACCCAATTCTTATGTCATGTATACCCAATTAAACATATAATCATGTTTATAATATTGCCTATTTCAAATTGTCATTAATTACATATTAATTAGTCTCTATTACAAATTTACAATTATAGGCAATTTCATCAATTCCATGTAATTCATACCCAAATATGCCAATTTCACATATTATCCAATTATCCAAAATATCCAATAATATCCAATTTTCCATATTTCACATATTCCAATCGTTCCCACGTATTCGCATTCGTGCGTATTTTTAACATAGGCTCGAAGGTAGCCTAGATATAAAAATAAAAGGAATAAGGATAAGAATAGAGAATCAAATCACAAAAAATTGGAATTTACACAACATCATGAAATAAAGGGGCATGTAAACTGGCATAGAGACATAATGACAGATTCAACATGAATAAACTGATAAAAGGTATGAACTTTACATAGAAACATAGGCAAATGATGACATGATTCAAAAAGGTGAAGACTTGGATGAGATTTAAATTACATACATACATATGAATCCTTTTTACAACTTCATCATGTTACTTTTAATCCCATTATATTTTGAAAATCATAGTACTCACCTTTCGTGGTTAAAGAATAGAATTATGCACTGAAATTGGTGTAAAAACGTTGCGGTGTTGCTGATTTATCTTCTTTAATTGTTGTTGAAGCTCTAAACTTTGATTTGAATTGTGTATGAACACTTGAGATTTGATTTAGAGGCAGCAACTAGGGTTTAAGAGAGAGTTTGATAGCAAAATGGTGTCATAGATAATATTTTATGAATTAGGGTTAGGTTGATGACATATTTATAGGTGTGGAAAGTTATTTAGGCCTTAGGATTAACTTTAGAACTGATCTGGACCATCAAAAATCGTCGCAGCCCAAAAAATCGCACCATCCAGCAACCTGGCCGAACCAGGTTCGACCCCCCCAAAGGGGGAGGTCGACCCGCAGGTCGACCTAGGAGTACCCAGGTCGACACTATGGTCGACCTGGGAGTACCCAGGTCGACACTATGGCGACCTCCCCCCTTGGGAGGTCGGCCTGCTTAAAAATAATTTTTTTTCTTCTTATCTTCCGAGGGTCATATCTCCTTCGTCCGGACTCCATTTTTTGAAAACTTGGACTCTATTCCATGCAGAATTCCGAGATGAACGCAATGGTGCAACCCATTTCCCTTCATTCCTCTTTTAAAAATTAAGTGTTCTTAAATTTAGTTAATTCAATCATTCAAAATTCGGGGTGTTACATTCTCCCCTACTTAAAGGATTTCGTCCTCGAAATCTCTAAGTCAAGAAGAACGTATCCTACCATCCAATCATCCATCTACTCAACCATCAACCACTAGCAACCATGGTCCTTAAAAGATTTCTAGTGCTTTTCATGTACACATGCATAGTGTGTGTATATGTCCGTATACTAATGCAAATTCAGGCGGTCCACTGATTCAGTCGACCTCCTTAATGCAAATAATGATAGTGCCATGTATCCATCATGTATGCAAAGAACCCTATACATATCATTACTACATGTGTGCACAACCATTCATTTAAATGCAACATTCATATGATACACACATTCAATGTACATTCATTTTACTAAATACATCCATTTATATGCAATATGCAATATGAAAGTGACTGAGCCGATCTAGTGCCTGAAGTGTGTGTATATGCATCCACGAGCAACCACTAGCAAACACTTGCATCCACATGCATCCACCATACATAACATGTCTCAAACACATGTTTCAACCATAGGATTATCCTATTTAAAGGTCAAAGGTACTAGCGAGAGGACATACTAAAGATAGATCAAGTACAAACTAAGCGATAAAGGAGAAATTAAAAGACATACCCTCGAAAAGAAAAGGGTAAAATGAACGCATCTTCTCTTCCGTCTCCCAAGTAGCGTCGCTCTCATCATCTCCATATTGCACTTTGACTAGCTTGACCTCTCAGTTCCTCAACTTCTTAATCTCCGACCCAAGAATGCATGTAGGAGCTCGTCGAATCATCGCATCACGCTCTATCTCCACCTCTCTAAGCAAGCTCGGCTCTACTACTTCCGTGGTCTCATGCAAGCACTTCCTCAAATGTGATACATGGAATACGTCATGTACACCACTAAGTCTCTCAGGCAACTCCACTCTATACGCCATCTGTCCAATCCTCTCCTTAATAGGAAACGGCCCTACGAACCTTGGTGCTAACTTCTCAACGGACCCAAAGCGAACAACATTCTGTAATGGAGACACCTTGATAAAGACCATGTCCCCAATATCAAACTCAAGATCTGTCCTCCTCTTGTCCGCATAAGATTTCTGCCTATCTTGCGCCGCCTTCATCCTCCTTCGAATCAAATCGATCTTTTCCGAAGTCTCTCTAATCATATCGGGCCCAAGTAGGATCTTATCCATAGATTCCCACCAACTTGTAGGTGAACGACACGGCCGTCCATAAAGAGCCTCGAAAGGTGTTATGCCAATGCTAGACTAAAAGCTATTATTATATGCGAACTCCACCAAAGGAAGATGCTCCTCCCATGTACCTCCGAAATCCATGACACACAACCTCAAAAGGTCCTCTAGAATACGATTCACCCTCTCGGTCTGACTGTCCATCTGAGGATGATATGCGGTGCTCAAGCATAACTGAGTCCCTACCGCCTCTTGCAAGCTCTTCCAAAATTCGCTAGTAAAGATAGGATCGCGATCGCTCACTATGCTAGAACGAACACCGTGCAAACGAACTATCTCTCCAATGTATACGAAGGCTAACCATGGAGCAGTCCTCTTACTCTTCACGGGAATGAAATGGACGCTCTTAGTAAGTCTGTCTACCATGACCCAAATTCCCGTATTACCCTTCCTCGATCTCGGTAAACCATCAACAAAGTCCATCGAGACACTCTCCCACTTCCATTGTGGGACCTCCAATGGGTGAAGCAACCCACAGGGCTTCTTTTACTCTGCTTTTACTTTTTGGCACACCAAGCATCTAGCAACAAACTCGGCCACATCCCTCTTCATACCAGCCCAAAAGTAAACTCGTCTCATGTCCATGTACATCTTGTCCCCGCTGAGTTGAATGGTCATCTTCGAACGATGTGCATCATCAAGAATGGTCTTCCTCAAATTCTCGTCTCGTGGTACACAAAGTCTACCGTCCCTACGTAACCAACCCTTATCATCTAGGGTATACCTACTGAGATGGTTTGATGACTCCCCCCTTATGAGCTTCTCTACTAACTCAACCAACTGTGGGTCATCTCGCTGTGCCTCACCAATCCGTCCCAAAAGCATAGGTCTGACCTCTAAGGATGCTAGCAAACCGGGTACAAAGTCAATGGAAAGTCTAAAGTCAAACGTAGAAATGAACTCTAAGCTTCGCCGCTCAACAAACAGCGGACTCAAGGACAACCTTTTCTTACTTAAGGCGTCTGCCACCACTTTACCCTTGCCAGGGGTATATGCTATCTCGAAATCGTAGGACGCTAAGAATTCCATCCACCTTTGCTGCCTTAAGTTCAAGTCCTTCTGAGAGAACAAGTATTTTAGCGATTTGTGGTCTGTGAACAATTCGAATTTCTCGCCAAGAAGATATTGGCGCCAAGACTTAAGTGCGAAAACAATAGCGGCCAACTCTAGGTCATGTGTAGGATAATTTTTCTCATGCACTCTCAACTGCCTTCCTCCATAGGCTATTACCCTCCCTTCTTGCATTAAGATTGCGCCTAGTCCTATCCTACAAGCATCGGTATAAACGGTAAATGGCTTACTCCCATCTGGTAGCACTAAGACTGGGGTTGTGGTCAAACCTCTCTTTAAACGTTGGAACACATCATCACAATCTACGTCCCACGTGAAAACTAGGTTCTTCTTCGTCAAGCATATCAATGGGGCTGATATCTTTGCGAAGTCCTTGATAAACTTCCTATAGTAGCCAGCCAACCCCAAGAAACTCCTCACCTCGGTAGCATTTTTAGGGACCTTCCAATCTTGGATGGCCACCACCTTCGCGGGATCCACAGCTATCCCTTCTTTGGAAACCACGTGTCCTAAGAATCGCACTTCCTTCCTCCAAAAGTGACATTTAGATAATTTAGCTTTAAGGTTATCCGCTCGAAGGGTCTCCAACACTTCCCTAAGGTGTAGGGGATGCTCTTCCTCACTCTTAGAAAAGATCAAGATGTCATCCACAAAGACCACCACGAATTTATTAAGGTACTCCCTAAACACCCTACTCATCAAGTCAACAAAGTATGTGGGGGCGTTTGTCAAACCGAAGGGCATCACAAGCCACTCATAGAAACCGTCTGGAGTCCTAAAGGCAGTCTTGTCTATGCTATCCTCAGCCACTCTCAAATGATGGAAATCAGTGGCTAAGTATAACTGCGAAAACACTGAGGGGCCAACTAGCTGATCGAAGAGATCGTCAATCCTCGGCAGTGGGTGTCTATTCTTCTTAGTAAGCTTATTAAGTTCTCTATAGTCCACACAAAGTCTTAAGGACCCATCCGCCTTCGTGGCAAATACTACTGGAGCACCCCACTCCGATATACTACGTCTTATGAACCCCTTCTCAAGCAACTCCCCTACTTGCTTATTGAGTTCCCTCCTCTCACGAGGAGCCATGTGGCGTATTGGCAGAGATACTGGTTTTGCATTGTCTACAAGATAAATACGAAAGTCTATCTCACGTTTTGGGGGTAGACCTCTCACCTCATCGAAGACGTCAACATATTCACGGACTATACGAACAGAATGTAAATCATCATTGGATGCGTCAAGTGACTCAAGATTACTAAGCATCACTGATCCTCTAGGGTCACAAGAAATATCAAGGGTCTTTCCACTACGAGTCAACAATTTTACTACCCTTCGTTCACAATCTAGGATGGCACCGTATCTGGCTAGCCAATCCATCCCTAGAATCAACCCATAGCCCATGAAACCAAGCACAAAAGCATTATATTCAAAACCAATGCCTAAGATCGACAATCTCAAATCCCTACAAACCATGGATAAATGAGCCGACCCACCAATAGGATTTGAGACTACAATGGATCCACAACGAGACTACTATTTAAGTGCAGTGTTTCAACTAATGATGTAGAGATAAATGAATGTGATGCGCCAGAATCGAATAAAGTACGGACAGGATGATCAAACAAGAAAATCAAACTTTCGACAGAAATTTTTCTGCCTTCTTCCTGCCCCGGAGCCATGAGAGTGTGAACCTGCCCTCCCGTAGTAGAACCTTCCCTCTGCCCTTGCTTCTTAGGACAGTCCTTGACAGCATGACCTGGATCACCACAATGATAACAAGCAAACTTCTTCTTCTTCCTACAGTCTTTCTTCAAATGGCCGGTTATCCCAAAGTTGTGACACTTCCTCTTTTCTTTACCACCTTTCTTCTGTTGTTGGGCTTTCTTTGGATCCTCCTTCTTATCTTGTGGCCTAAAAGTACTTACACCCTTCTCTTCTTCATGCATGTATGTCATATCAACAAGCTTTTCATACGTAGCCCCCATTGGAATGTGGGACATAGCCAAACTGTGAAGCGGTTCATTTAGGCCCTTTGCAAACCTCAAGGCCTTCTTGTGAGGTGTATTCACCAACTCTATCCCAAATCTCGCCACCTTATTAAATTTGGTCACGTATTCCTTTATGGTCAAGTTTTTCTGCTTCAATGTCAAGAACCTCTCCATGTACATACTCTCCTCAGCTTGAGAAAGGAATTTCAACTCAAACCTTACCCTAAAATCTACCCATGTCTCCACAGCACGCTCTCCATTAGTAACCTCCTACCAAAATGAAGCTTCGTACTTCATCAACCAAGCAACCAATTAGACCTTCTTACAATCGTCCAAATCGAAAATGCCAAACAAATTCTCTACTTCTTTCAACCAATTTCTAGCTTCAACAAATGTTTCAGACCCACTGAAGGGTTTTCCACCCATCAAACGAAAGTCTTTACATATCTTGGAGAAAGTATCTCCACGCGGAGGAACGACTGGAGCTGGGGGAGGAGGAGGAGGAACGTCGTCCGTACCCGCGGCAGCGGCCCTAGCCTCGAGATATTGACGAAACCAACCGGGTACGTGAACACCCTCTGGTATCTCAGATGCTCCAGACAAGCTGAAAAGAAAAAGAAAGAGTTTCAAAACAAAGGAAGCGAGAGAGAGATGTATGGCTTACGGGGATTATGCTCTTTAATGTAAACTTTCCTTGAAAATAGCTTCTTTAAAACAAGTTTTTGAAAATACTTTCTAGGAAAATAATACTTTTGAAAACACTTTTCAAAACTTTTTATCTGTTCTTGTAACCATAGCTCTGATACCACGTGTAACACTCCATGTCCATTAATGTCACTCACAAAGGGAATGCATCAATGTCCATGAAGCGTTATTGTTGTATAAAACAGATAAATTACAAGAATAAATAAATAAAACAACATAGCGGAACATAAAACTTATTTCATAGCATCATAACTCAATACAAGCTTACATAAGTAGTCTCCAAAACCATTACAACAGGATCAATAGTCTTTTCCAAAAACTTCAAAGTACATAAAGAAGCAAATACTTAAATAACATAAATGCATAAATTCCCACTGAGCATAAGCAAAGCCATAAAGATGAGAGAGTCCAAAGCGATACATCTATTCTCTTCAAGAAACTGAAAGAAATCGGCACTAAGCTGTAGTATTCCCTCCTTACAAACCTGAGGGGGAAAGGAAATAAAAGAGATGGAGACAAATGGGTCAGACATAAAGTCTGGAGTCGAGTAATTTTAACAAATAATAGGTTAGGTAAATGGTCAAGACATAAATAGGCATCATGATATGGCTGTAACATAGATAAGGTAGATAAAAAAGATGGACAAGATGATTCCGTTCCTAAGTACTAAGACAATCCTATACCTTGGCTAAGCGAACAACCCTCCAAGTACTAACCCCGAAGACCGAAGTCAACATCAGACTAGCACCCGAAGGACTACCCAACTCAACCAACATGTATTTCGTTACACCGCACTTTTGCTAAGTTACACCACATTACTTAATTACACCGCACAACTACTAGTTTATATTTACTAAATGTTGATCCCTTCCAACTAACTGTACCCACATGACAAACTTGGTATTTACTTGTACCTAGTTGCTATCATAGGTGTCGTCTTGCTCCTACCACCGCTAAGGTACCCTTACTCTACCCATTTGATTGGCTCCCTAAACCCCGTAGGCACCCGTGCTGGCCCCACAGTGGGATGTATCACTCCCCAAAATGGCAACCCCGGTACCAACATAAAATGCATGGCCATACCTACACGATGCAACAACGTTTTACTTACCAGCCCGAACCCATGCACGCACATGAACCTATTGGACTTGCGTTGCCACCGCTATTCACGTTTTGACCTCTTACATTCAAGCCCAGTAAGCGTGTCCCAACCCCGGCCTAGTACCGGGCCCAATTAGATACTCAAACGAGTTACTGGTTGAAACGGGTCCCCATCCGACACAAGCCTCCCACCCATACTTGGTCCCTACTTGGTTTTTTATCCCACTTCACCATTTTAATTTAAATGTCCATGTCATACACATGCTACGGTTAAGTCCATACTTACACGTCATAATTTACATGTCTTATCTTATTCCGGTTAAGTCCATATTTACATGTCATAATTTACATGTCTTATCTTATTCCAGTTAAGTCCATATTTACATGTCATAATTTACATGTCACCCCACTTAACCCTCTAACCATACCCATGTCTTATTATGGTTAGTATTCCTTAATTCATTCCTTATGACGAACGGTGCATGACCTCCCACATTAAACCGAACACTTTGTGGCCGCTGGATTTACCGGGCGGTTCCGGGCAGTCTTACGCCACAAACCGGGTCTAACTTCGTGTCATTAACCGTTACGCCTACAATTCATTTCTTTGACCTCTCACATTAGACGTCCAATTGTGGCAGCTGGATTTGCCAGGCGGTTCCAGGCAATCTTATGCCACAATTGTGCCTAACCTCGTGTCAAAGGTTTATTAATAATCGTATTTCACCCATACCCAATTTTCATGTCATGTATATCCAATTAAACATATAATCATGTTTATAATATTGCCTATTCCAAATTGTCACTAATTACATATTAATTTGCCTCTGTTACAAATTTACAATTATAGGCAATTTCATCAATTCTATGTAATTCATACCCAAATATGCCAATTTCACATATTATCCAATTATCCAAAATATCCAATAATATATTCCGTATCTCACATATTCCCATCGTTCCCATGTATTCACATTCGCGTGTATTTTTAACATAGGCTCAAAGGTAGCCTAGATCCAAAAATAAAAGGAATAGGGATAAGAAGAGAGAATCAAATCACACAAAATTGAAATTTATACAACATCATGAAATAAAGGGGCATGTGAACTGGCATAGAGGCATAATGACAGATTCAACATGAATAAACTGATAAAAGGTATGAACTTTACATAGAAACATAGGCATATGATGACATGAATAAAAAAGGTGAAGACTTGGATGAGATTTAAATTACATACATACATATGAATCCTCTTTACAACTTCATCATGTTACTTTTAATCCCATTATATTGTGAAAATCACCCTACTCACCTTTCGTGGTTAAAGAATAGAATTATGCACTGAAATTGGTGTAGAAACTTTGCGGTGTTGCTGATTTATCTTCTTTAATTGTTGTTGAAGCTCTAAACTTTGATATTAATTGTGTAACACTTAAGATTTGATTTAGAGGCGGCGGCTAGGGTTTAAGAGAGAGTTTGACAGCATAATGGTGTCATAGATAATATTTTATGAATTAGGTTTAGGTTGATGACATATTTATAGATGTAAGAAGTTATTTAGGCCTTAGGATTAACCCTAGAACTGATTTGGACCATCAAAAATCGTCCCAGTCCAAAAAATCGCACCATCCCACAACCTGGCCGAACCAGGTTCGACCCCACCAAAGGGGGAGGTCGACCTGGGAGTACCTAGGTCGACACTATGGTCGACCTCCCCCCTTGGGAGGTCGACCTCCCTGGTCGGCCCGCTCAAAAATATTTTTTTTTCTTATCTTCCGAGGGTCGTATCTCCTTCGTCTGGACTCCTTTTTTCGAAAACTTGGACTCTATTCCATGCAGAATTCCGAGAAGAACGCAATGGTGCAACCCGTTTCCCTTCATTCCTCTTTTAAAAATTAACTGTTCTTAAATTTAGTTAATTCAATCATTCAAAATTCGGGGTTATAGATCTTAACGAATACTAGGTCACCAATGGAGAACTTCAATTCTCTTCGTCTTTTATCAGCATAACTCTTCTGCCTATCTTGCGCAGCCTTCATTCGCTGTCGTCTTGATCTTATATAAAGTTTCCCTTATTACATATGGCCCAAACACAAATTTCTCACCGGTTTCCAACCAACATGATGGTGAGTTGCACGGTCTCCCGTACAAATCTTCAAATGGAGTCATACCAGTACTGGATTGGTGACTATTATTATATGCAAAATCAACCAAATGCAAATGGTCATCCCATGATCCACCAAAATTAAATATACAAGCCCTCAAGAGATCCTCTATTACATGATTCACCCTCTCCGTTTGACCATCGGTTTGAGGATGGTATGTGGTACTGAGATGTAATTCTGACCCTAAAGCCTCTTGTAAGCTCTTCCAAAACTCACTAGTAAATAAGGATCTCGGTCACTTACAATACCTTTGGGTACTCCATGAAATCTTACTATCCATTTTATATACAGTTCTGCTAACTTAGCTATCGTTTTGTTCGACTTGACCAATACAAATCTTGCGCTTTTGGTCAGTCGATCCACAACCACCCAAATACTATCATGACCCGATCTAGTCCTTGGCAAGCTTTCAATGAAATCCATTGAGACTTGTTCCCATTTCCATTTGGGAATTTATTATGGTTGTAACAAACACTAGGCTTCTTTTGCTCGACTTTAACTAGCTGGCAATTCATGCACTTAGATATAAACTTCCCAACGTCTTTCTTCATCCCTTCCCAGTAGTAGGTCTGCTTCATGTCTCGATACATTTTGTTACCACCAGGATGTATAGTCAGTCTCGAGTGATGACACTCTTTAAGTACTTCATCTCTCAATCCATTAATATTGGGTACAACCAGCCTCTCATTCTTTCGAAGCCATCCTTCTCGATCAAGACCATACTTGTTCATTTCCTCACTGTCTATACCCATCTCTACTTTGGAGATGATTTCCAATAGATTAGGATCGTCCCTCTAGCTGGAGCTGATCCGATCAATCAAAGTCGGTCTGATCGTCAAAATTGCTAACATCTCTGGATCCAATTCGCACTTAGGTCTGAAATCATATCCTGCGATATACTCTAGTTGCTTCCATTCCAGAAACATAGTCCCCAAACTGGCATGTCTCCTACTCAATGCATCAGCTACTGCATTACCCTTCCCAGGTGTATATGCGATATTGAAATCATATGAAGCCAAGAATTCTAACCATTTCTGCTGATGCAGATTTAGATCCTTCTGAGAGAAAAGATACTTTAACGACTTACGGTAAACAACTCGAATCTGTCTCCTAAGAGGTAATGTCTCCACATCTTTAACGCGAACACGATTGCTGCCAATTCCAAATCGTGGGTAGGATATCTTTTCTCATGCGATTTCAGTTGCCGACTAGTATAAGCTACAACCCTACCTCCTTGCATCAGTACAACACCTAGTCTGGTACCACAGGCATCCGTGTATACTGTCATCTCTTTGTTTCCTTCAGGAATAACTAACATTGGTGCACACGTTAACTTTTCCTTTAGACTCTTGAATGAATTCCCACACTTTTCATCCCAAGCGAAAGCTTGATTCTTCTTGGTCAACTGAGTTAACGATGCCGCAATTTTGGAGAAGTCTTGGATAAACTTACGATAATATCCAGCAAACCCCAAGAAACTTCTTATGTCCATTGCATTCTTGGGCATAGGCCAATCTTGCACCGTAGCCACCTTCGCAAGGTCCACGGCAATACCGTTCTCTGAAACAACACGGCCTAAAAACCTCGCTTTCCTCTTCCAGAAGTGACACTTAGAAAATTTTGCTTTCAATTGGTGTTTCCTCAACACCTCCATCACTGTCCTCAAATGTTCCTTGTGTTTTTCTTCTGTCCTCGTGTAAACCAAGATATCATCCACGAACACAAGAACAAACTTATTTAATTGAACCTAGAATACCGTATTCATAAGATCCACAAAGTATGCTAGTGCATTGGTCAACCTGAATGGCATGACCAACCACTCATAGAATCCCGATGACTTCCGAAATGTCGTCTTAGTTATACTCTCAGATGCTACTCGGAGATGATGGAAACCTGTCGCAAGATCCAACTGGGAAAACACTCTCGCTCCATTCAACTAATCAAATAAATCGTCTATCCGCAGAAGAGGATACTTATTCTTCCTCGTCACCTTGTTCAACTCGCGGTAGTCTACACATAAACGAAGGGAACCATCTGCATTAGCAGCAAATACAACTAGTGCTCTCCACTCGAAACCACTTCTTCGAATAAATCCCATCTTCAAAAGATAACTTACATGCACCCCGAGCTCTCATTTATCCCTTGGCGCCATACGACGAAGTGGCATTACTATAGGCCTGGCATCTTTCACTAAATCATTTCGGAACTCGATCTCTCGGTATGGTGGAAGTCTGGTCGCTTACTCGAAGATGTCCGGATACTCGCCAGCAATAGGCACATCTGACAACTCATCATGCGGGATGTCGAAAGAATTTAGAAAAATAGCCATCACCCCATCACTAGGTAAGCAATCAAACAGTACCCTCCGCCCGTCGTCCACTCTAATGGTCACCGAAGACCCCTCACAATCTACCACCACCCCCATACCTTTGGAGCCAACCAACTCCAAAAATAATGTCAAAACCAGTAAAGCCCAAAACAAAGCAATCAAAAGCAAACATACATCCATGACTCGATTTGACCGAATTACAACAAATCATACTAAGGCTAGTCGAACCATCAGTCGGGTTCGTCACAACTAAATGCCTATCGACAATCTTGGATTCCAATCCCAACCTATCTACCAGATCACTAGATATGAAGGAATGGGAAGCCCCGGTATCAAACAACACTCGAACAAGAACATCATAAATGGAAAGCATACCTTGAATGACTACGTCCTTTCCCTTCTACACCGCAGTTGTGGCATTCGACGAAGAAGGAACAACGTTGATAGCATATGCTTTCACGATCTTCTTCTCTTTAGGAGGTTGTGGACATTTATCCTTGTGATGTCCCACTTAGCCGCAACTGAAGCACTTCCTATCCGCTGGCTTTGCTCGACAATTTGGCATAGTGGCCCTTCTAGCCGCAGCTATAGCACTCAACATATTTCTTATTCTTCTTCTGATCATCCATAGCTTGGTTCTGTTTCCTCTTATTTTGCGAATTATTCTTGCCTCGCCGCATGCCTACGGCTTTGGCTCCACTGTAGATGTAACAGCAACCTCGGTTTTCGACTTACGGTAAAGGCTCTCAGATCTTAATACCTTTCCGTCAATCGACTCGAAGGTCTCATCGATATGATTTATCAACCTTTCTCCCAAGTACTCATCTAAGCCGGTTATGAACGTCTCGTTCTTCTTCTCGGCAGTATCGATAAGGAATAATCCATATTTTGATAAAGTATCGAACTCAGCAATATATTCTGAGACTGCCCTACCATTATACTTAAGCTCCAAAAATTTCCTAAACAATTCTGATTTCTGAGCAGTTGGGATAAACTTATCACTGAAACGAGTCTTAAATTGATTCCAAGTAACTTGATTCTCGGGAGTAGCTGCTTTAATGGCATTCCACCAATTCATCGCCCGTCTTTGAAGCTGACGCGATGCTAGCTTTCTCTTCATTGCATCATCAATCCTTAAATCCTCGAAGATGCGCTCACAACTATCAAGTCAATATTGAATATCCGTAGCTGATTCCGTTCCGTGGAATGGCTTTCCACCAAGACTAGTATAATCCTTGTTAAGCTTGGTGAAATCGGCTATAGGCGCCTGCATTAGTGCACCACCACTATTAGCAGCATTAGGAACTGCTCCCTGCACATCCCTAAGCATCTCTTGCATGAAGGTAGAAAACAACGTCCTCATATCAGGGACATTCCCATTGTTGGCTCTTGGGCCTGTACCCCTCGTATATCGGCTCATCGTTCAATCTGTAAAGAGAAAACGATTAACCTTCTCCTTAGTGGTGCTAGTGTAGTGCGACATTTTCCTTAGATGTACAAATATATATATAGTTTTGAAAACCTAAATATCACAAATACGCACTCTCATATACGTATAATATTTGTCCTTGATGTCGTTCCCTAGGTTAGCTACGCAACCTCGCTCTGATACCAAGTGTGACAACACTCCCCAAACCGGCCGACATTTCCCTTAAATGCGCTATGTCAATGCCCGACTAGTACGGGACGATCGTCAAAGGAAAAGGTTTTGAAACTATCGATCACCCAAAGAACTTGTAGTACATCCCACAACGCATGGAATAAACTATAATAATAACATAACTTAACATAAAACAGGCGAGACAGTGCATAAGCTGAAAACTAAATCATCATAGCAGCGGAGTCCAAAATACAGCTTATATTCCAAACCATCATTATTACAACTTCAAAATACTGTCTCTAAAGAAAAATAGAAAGCTACACTACTAATGCCCAAAGCAGTGACCATCAACAACACATGGAGAATATATGTAAATAGTACGTGAAAGCCTCCTTCTCATCTCCGGACAGCTACTTGTGCATAACCACCTAATTTGTCTCTAGTCTGCTCGTTTAGGAGCAGCCGGAGTAATAAGAAGAGACATAAAACTCTGGGTCAGACAAAAGTGTGGTATGAGCGATAGCAGCAAAACAGAACAATAACAGGTATAAATAATCAAACCTGAACCTGGACCTACAACCAAAGAGTTAGCACAACAAGATGTACAATACTCTAAGGTAACACTAACATATGGTGTAAAGTGGAAGTGTGCATGTCATGGCGATAACGAACATCAAACATAGCAATCAACCTCACATCTCTCACTCGGTACGTAAAGTATACGATATCTACCACTTTGATCACCAAATCCTTTGCTACGACCACTTTGCCCTTGGGATCTTAGTGACCCTATTGCGCTGATCCATAGCCACTAATCCCTTACTACGATCACCTTGACCTTGGGAGTCTTAATAGCCCCATTGCACTAATCCATAGCCATGCTATGATCACTTACCCTTGGGAGTCTTAACGATCCCATTGCGCTGATCCATAGCCACCAATCCGTCTCTCAGTGGTGAACTAAAGCTATGGATATCGGTAACCCTTTGCACACATCCCGCAGCAAAGCCCAACTCATGAAGTTAACTCGTTTGTTCACATCTGGATCCTAAGTAACAACTTCCCACTTGGACTTTCTTTGCATCTCGGGTTTTTGGTCGAGTTAAAGTTGGTCTTTATAAGAGTTGTCACGTAGAAGTAGTTCCAAATCCGGTTCAGTTCGGTCTCCATACCCGGTTCGATTCGGTGCTCATAGCTCATGCCTAGGTTTGGTTCGAATATGCATAGTACTCCAGTTATCATCGGTTTGGCTTCGGACTCTCATGCCTTGGCTCAGTTCGGATTTCATTCGGTTCGTGGCTCCCTGACCGATTCGGTTCGGAGCACTCAGTTTGGTTTAGGGTTCTTGGTTCGGTCCGTACTCTCCACTTTGATTTGGCTCTCTGGTTTGGCTTGTCCCCTCCGATCCGATCCCAACCCCAACTCGATTCGAGTGGCCTTCCTTGTTGCTTTACTACTGAAGATCCTACCACTAATCCGGTTCGGATATTTCCGATCCAACCCCTATCCCGGTCCGATCCGGAATCCTGGCACTTTTCCAACATGTTTTGTATCATCCATTCTCTCTATACGACGGCGTTTTCAACCATTCTAACTTTGCTAATCAATCATAAAAAATTCCAAACAGCAGTAGCAACATATAGGATTAACCAACAAGGTCAAAACATCAAGCATATAGATTATTTAGACCAAACATAACCAAAAACATGATTTTCCTTTTATTCCCCTTAACCATGTTTAACTATATGGTTAGCAAACTTAATCCAAATTAACCGAAACTTTATCAGAGACATAAAATAATATTTTAGAATTTATGCATATTTTTCCATATTTTCCTGAGTCATAATTTCGCTAATTATCACTAATCACCCCTAATTAGCCGTAATTAGTGTAAAAACATGCTAATCACTCAACTTAGCCACAAATTATTCTTAGATCTAAAAATATATCTGATTTGGTTGAATCCCAATGCAACACAGCAGCTTTACCTCCAATTTGACGTTAATTATATGTTAATTAGATTAATATTGGATCAGAAAATGATTAGAAGGTGATTTGGGAGTTGGAGGCCTATGCTAATTTTGAAGAAATGAAAGTGGTGGCTAGAAAACTGAAATGAAATGGTTTCCTAACTCATTTCAGCCTCCCCAAAACCCTTATCCTGGAATGGATTATGGGCCCATCCACTGATTACCCGATTAATCCCAATTATGTTGTTTTTCACCTTCCAAACCTTATTTTAGTCATATCTCCCAAACGATAAGTCCGTTTGATTATTGTGACCACTCTACGGAAAGGTAAACCATTATCTGAATCCAATGGAAATGGTTTCAGGTCAAAACTCCTTACCAATCAAAAATTATGGACAAAACAAGATTCGCTAGGGGAAAAATGATCATTTAAAAATGGTAAAAATCGAGAGTGTGGGAAATGACCCCAATAGTCGTTCCCTAAAGTTACATGACCATATGACTTCGCATCAAAATAAAATAAATATTCTACGATCCTGTGATACGTAGAATACGGGTCGTTACATGTATCCAGCTATCAAGAGCTGTCGTCATGACCGATTGGTCTATTCTAGATCCGATCGATCTGTATTCCTCCTTTTTTTCCAATAAAGCTGATCGACCCTGTTCTCATAATATGACCGACCGACCATATGCCTTCCTGACTGGCTAACCGGTATGAAAATTGACCATAGTGTATTGCCTCAGGGTCGACCGATCGGTGTTCATGCTTCGAACCGACCGGATGCGCTAACTATTGATTGAGCTAAGGAGCTTCTAGACTGATTGGTTGTAATAAATGGACCGACCCACTTATTCTATGAAACAGTAAGAAAGCAATTCTTCTCTTGTTCTTATACTCTGATCCGTCAATGTGTGTATGATTTTTGAGGAGTAAACAGTCAGATATCTGAAAGAACACTTAATCGTCTGAATTAGAAGTTTAATGGAACGATGTATAAACAATGCATATTTGAGCACTTTCAAATGTTTGATTTCAAAGCTCAAACGCCTGATTGGCTATAACCAAAAAAATAGCTAAAGTCAGATGTCTTGGTTATGATATCAAAGGTTTGACTTGTTTTCTAAAGACAGAGCTACTAGCGCTACTGTATATTGACTGTGAAGGCTTCAAAAAAAAAATTAATCAAATGGGATTTTTTCTGTATAAAAGCTAGTTTTAGTTCACAAGAGAAAATATGATCATTCAAATTGAAAAGAAAAGTTTGCACTATCAAATTCTTCAATTCATAATCTCCACAAAGTTAAATTCTCTATATTTTTTAGTGAACATTGTAACCAATTTCTTTTATTCTTTTATGGAAGTAATAAAAATGCACTTTCCAAAATGGATTTACACTAACATGAAGTTAGTGGAACCACTACAAATGTTATGCATATTGTGTGAGAATTACTTTCGTTGTTGCTTATTTGCTTGCTTGTGATTGAGATTGGTTTAGCATTCCAATGTCGAGATATTTATTAGTTGTTTTTGTAAATCTATTAATGATCTCGCTTATTCTTTTATGTTTGGAATTTGGATTAAAGTGGTCTCGAGTTTGTATATCAATAACATCGACCACGTTCTTTGAGAACATAAACCTTATATATATATGATGCGATATTCTTAAGATAACTTGGGTGTAATTGATATCCAACCTAACATGATTCTTGTTATAATTCTGCGATAGCTGATTAGTTTGGATGTCTCATTCAAGGTTATTATTATGATTTTGCGAGGAGAACAAGGTGTGTTATTAGTGTCTTGCCTAAGGTTTTGTGTTCTCACTTAGACGACATCCATAAGAACCGATAAACGACACAACAGATGCTTTGGTTCAATTGGTACTTGATCATGAACTTGGAATCTTATCCTACAAAAATATTTTAACTTGTATGTGCTAAGCTTGTGGAAGTGATGTTACTTTATATATCTTATGGTATGATCGAGGGATGCACCGAAACTGATTTAGAATTTGTTCTGATACGTTTCTGGAGAACTGTATGCATTTTACGAAGTTGATGCAAAGCATTGATTTGTAGAGTATGCAATAAAGCTACTGAGGAATAGTGAACTTCTTGTGTGGGGATAGTAACAAAACTGACGTGAATTTGATATGTCAAATTTATTCACATAGAAGGATTAAAAGGACTGTGTAGATTTTCATTAACTTACCGAGTAAAATGGATATTTGATTTCAAAGAATATACAAGGAATACTCATATATGACATTGATTTTGGTTCTTGTCATTATCTAAATGACATGTTGATAATTTTTTGTTAAATGGTTAAATATATGATAAAAAGAATACTTAAAAAATTTACGCTTGACATGGGGGCAAAATAAACAAGATAAATCAATTTCCTAAATAACACATTTTATTCATACATCACAAATTACTTTACATGCACCAAGTAAATTATCAAAATCATACATACCATATTTTACATATTATACACCATTTTTATTATAAAATTAACCACACTTTAGACATATGCAATTAGCGCCCCATTAAATCTTTGCAAAATCTCCATTATAACACATAACACTCCTCAATCGCTACACCTTTTTGGTACAACGTTATTGAATAGTAGATCCATTTAAGCCTCGTTATTTTCAGCTACACCTGCTAAATCCACACTTTTTAACTCCCTCTTTAGTAAAAATTTGAATACTTCTCTTTTGATCCAAAACATCAAAGTTATGACAAAGAGCTTATTTTAAGGTATAAACACTCACTAAGTTAGAAATCTATTGTGGCTACCTAATATAAACTGCATAAATTATGATATTATCTCTTGTGAGAATGAGAATGTAACACCCCGTAATTTTAACATATACTAAAGATGATAAAATAAAGAATACTTAATTAAATATTAAGAAATAAGTGAAACAGACTTTGCCATTGCGTTCCTATGAAGAAGATATTTAAGGTTTGAAGTTTGTATACATATAAGCCAGTTATGTATATATATATATATATATATGTATAATAAGCTCATAATTCAAAAATCGGTACAAATTCAAAGGCGGGAGATCTTGGAGTGAATCGGACCCGTTGGGGGTTGACACAACCCTTATGGTGTCGACCAATGGGTCGACACCCCTAGGGTTGTGTTGACCACCCCCCAGATCCGAACCAGGATCATTTCTTTGTACGTGGATTTGTTTTCTGACCAGATTTGTGAACCCTACGCTATAAATAAGTCCCTATTCTCAGTTATTTATTCATTCTAAAACAATGGAGAACTAGATGTTGCCTCTGCCCAGATTAAATCAAGTCTTTTTCTTCAGCAATCAAGTCGTTCAAGTTTAGAGATCTATGATTCGATATCCGCAATCTTTCTTTTATTTTCCTAGATCCAATCATAGTGAGTCTACGTTAATTTTAGATCTAAATACTAAAAAGTTAATCTTGACATGACTATAACTTGGATCTAAGCCTATAACTATTTGAATCATATCAGATCTGCTATAACATGTCTATTTAAGTTATTCTGACATGACTATGAACTAGATCTAAGCCTATACCTATATATCATGTCAGATCTGCCATTGTTTGTAGATTTGATTCACTATTTAGATCACATCATGCCTGTTCCTATTATGTTTGTGGCTAAATCAGATCTGTTATTAGTTGGTTATTGTTTAGATCATATCATGCCTGTTTATGAGGTCCCTATTATCTTAGAATCAGTTCTATTATCACATTTTCATCAGATCTATTCCTATACGTCTATCTTGTCATTATTCCACTATTTGTTTATGCCTATTCTGCCATTATATGTCAGTCTTGTTAGTATGATTATTCTTCCCTCTTCCCCTTATCTTTTTCCGTTTTATTTTTATAACCAAGCTACCTTTTAGCCTAGGCATGTCGCTAAAATATGCGAACGCGTTAAATTGGGAACGAGGGGGAAAACGGTAAAATTGGGGCATAACTTGTAATTGGAAATTTGGGCATAATTTGAATGAAATATATGAATATGAATTTGGGGCAAAAATTGAATTATTATTAAAGACCTTAATTTGGGGCACATGGTTCATTATGAACATGACTTGGGAAAGCGGCATGAAAACCTATAACGACATAGGAATAATTGATTAATAATTGAAATGCCTAGAATTACAGTCTGCCAGGAAAATAGTAATTAACATGACTTGGGAAGTCTACCGGGAACCGCTTGGCATATCCAACAACCACAAGTGGTGAATCTAATGTGAGGGGTCCAAGTGCATAAACACGAGACGTGCTAAGACACAAGATTAAGCCCGACTTGTGGAAGAAGTCTGCCCAAACCCGACCGGCATATCTAGCATCCACAAGTTGTAGGCTTAATGTGGGAGGTCTAGTACATTGTAACCATAAATGAATATGGTAATGAACTTGGATAATTAACCTAGATGAATTCTTAGGGATTGGATGAATAAGTTAACTTGAATAGGGGTTAAGTAAAATTGTACGAAACAGTGGAAGGGTTAAGTATATTGGGTTGGTGGGTAATATTTATATATAGGCCCACAAACTTAACCTATGGGGTTATGCAATCTTTTACTCTGGTATGGCATAACCTATGGAAAACCTAGTGGGGATGCAAGCATAGGGGGAAGCTTGTATCATCTTGTGTGTGAGACCCGTTTCAATTAGTAACCCATATATATGTATCAAAAGAGTACTTCGAACTTGGTCGGAGTCGGGGCAAGCTTACTGGGGTGATTGTAAGAGATTCAAAAGAGAGGACAGTGCGTGTTCCATCGGGTTCATCTGCGTGCATGGGCGTGCCTGCTCGGGAAAATAAGACGTTGTGGCATCAGTAGATATGGTTGTGCACATCCTAAAAATGAAGGGTTGCCGCTTTAGGAAGTGATACATCCTTCTGTGGGGCCAGCACAGGGTATTTACGGAGTAGGGAGTCGATCGATTGGGGTAGTAATTAGGGTACATCTAGACTCCAGTAAGTTTAGAGCCCATTATTATCCTTAGGGGTAACTCCGGTATGTTGGGTTGTCTGTTGATTGTATAGGGTTAAACCTCTCACTAGAAGTACGCCTAAATCTACCATCTTATAGTTGTTTGATCATCTCATTCTGGTTATACTAGTATTGGTTCAGAGAAAAGGAAAGTGTTAGAGAAGCACTATTTATTCTATCCATTATCATGTTTACCTTGTCATAATTGCCTTATATGTTGTTACCTCTCTCTTATCCACTTTATATGTCTGTCATGACACTTTTACTTATTTATATGCTAAAAGTAACTAGACTCGCCAGACTTTATGTCTAATCTATTTTTTTTTCCTCTTCTTTCTCTTTCGTTTCCCCCCCACAGGTTGTTAGGGAGGGAATACTCAACCTTGATCAGGATTCTTCTTTTGTCTTGCCCAGAGTTGTTTTAGATGTACGACTTGGTTTCATATATCTCTACTATGGCTATGTTTTGGGGATTATGCTTCTTTTATTATTGCACTCTGATGTTTTAAGTACAAGACAGAAGTTTTAATGATGTACTGGGTTTTATGTATTTCAGTCATATGATGTAACCATGTTTTGAACCACGATGTTTTGTACATAATAAAAGTTTTAAATTCCGTTGTTATTTTATATATGTCTTGTAATGTTTCTTTTTCTGTTTACCTATAACGCTTCACGAAACTTAATGAATTCTCTTAATGAGTGATATTAACGGACGTGGGGTGTCACACTTGGCATCAGAGCTGAAGGTTACCAGATCGGATAAAAGATTTGTTTTCAAAAAGGTTTTAAAAGAAAGCATTTTCAAAAGAAAAGTCTGTTTTGAAAAATATATTCCCCAAAACCATATGTAACATCTTTCGATTCTCTGTTTGAATCCTTTTTTCTTTTCTTTTCAGTATGTCTAGAGAACCTAATATTCCTGAGGGCGTTACGATACCAGGCTGGTTCCGTCTGTATGTAGAGGCCACGGCGCCTGCCGATGGTCAAGCAAACGTTCCTCCCCCAGCTGCACCCATTGTTCCTCTTCCTCCACGAGCAGATAATTTCTCTATGATCTGCAAACATTTATGTGCTATGGGTGGAAAGCCATTCTGAGGAACCAAAACTTTCATAGAGGCAAGGAATTGGCTCAAAGAGACGGAGGACTTGTTTGTAATTTTTGAAGTAGAGGATCGTACGAAGATTTATTTAGTCGTTTGGCTGTTGAAAGATGAGGCTTCATTTTGTTGGGAAGTAACGCAAGTAGGGCGTCCAGTGGAGACTTGGGATGATTTTCACTAGAGATTCGAAATGAAGTTTCTTTCTCAAGCTGAGAAAAGCATGCAAATGGAAAGGTTTCCAGCACTCAAGCAAGAAGGCATGATTGTCAAAGAGTACGTTAACAAATTCAATCAACTAGCGAGGTTTGGGTTGGAACTAGTGGATACCACGCATAAGAAAGTTTTGTGGTTTGCTAAAGGACCGAATGAACCCCTCATAGGTTAGCTGTGTATCATATTCCGATGGGAGCAACTTTTGAAGGGCTCGTTGATATGGCATTGATGCATGAGGAAGATAAAGCTGAAAAGAAAGAAGTTAAGGTGAAGGGAACACAAAACAAGAAAGTATGACCTAAGAAGGGGCAACAACAACAACAACAAAAAAAGGGCGGAAAGAAAGACAAGGCTAAGGATAAGAGGAAATGTCGTAATTGTGGACGTGAGGGTCATTTGATCAAGGACTGCAAAAGAAGGAAGAATGCTTGCTTCATTTGTGGAGAGGTCGGACACTTTACTAAGGAGTGCCCGAAGAAGCAAGGACAAGGTCAAAGTGCAGGAGCTTCTGGAGGGCAGGTGCATGCTCTCGTGACCAGTGCTCCGGATTGGGGTACGAAAGTTTCCGTTGAAGGTTTGATTTCTCTTTCCAATCATCCAGTTAGAACTCTTTTTGATTCTGGCCCTTCACATTCTTTTATACCTGATTCTGTGGTTGAGTCTTTGCACCTTAATACTAGTATGGTAATGGATACCATTGGTGTCTCAAACCCCATTGGTGGTACGACTCATTTTTCCATGATTTGTCGAGGTTCGAGAATATCTTTGTTAGGCGTCGAATTTGAATATGATGCATATGTGCTCGGTTTTATGGGCTATGTTTGGATTATAGGGATGGCTTGACTAGCCAAGTATGGTGCCATTCTGGATTGTGAGAGGAGGGTCGTTAGACTTTTGACTTGCCATGGGAGGACCCTCGAGATTTCTTGTGACACAAAGGGGTATGTCATGATTAGTTTCCTAGAGTCACTTGATGCATCTATCGATGATCTGCGATCTGTACCAGTAGTCCGTGAGTATTCTGATGCTTTTGATGAGGTTCCGGGATTACCTCCGAGGCACGAGATCGATTTTCATATATACTTGGTAGACAATGCACAGCCAGTTGCATTTCCTGTGCGCCATATTGCTCCAAGAAAAACGAGGGAGCTTAACAAGCAAATAGGGGAGCTACTTGAGAAAGGGTTTATTAGGCGAAGCAAATCTGAATGGGGTGCTCCGGTGGTATTCGCAACTAAGGTGGATGGTTCGCTTTGCTTATGTGTGGACTATAGGGAGTTGAATAAATTCACTAAAAAAGAACAAGCACCCACTCCCGAGGATAGATGATCTGTTTGACCAGCTTGTTAGTGCATTAGTTTTCTCTCAGTTAGACTTGACCGTGGGGTATCATCAGTTGAGGGTAGCCGAGGACAGTATAGACAAATCTACTTTTAGGGCTCCATATGGCTTCTTTGAATGGCTCGTTATGCCTTTTCGGTTGACGAATGCATCCGCCTATAAGGGATGTTTTACATATAAGGGATGTTTTGAAAACTCTGCGTGCACATCAGCTTAAGGCGAAATTCTCCAAATGCCATTTTTGGAGAAAAAAGGTGAGATTTCTAGGGCATGTAGTCTCTAAAGATGGGATAGCAGTAGATCCTGCAAAGGTAGTTGCAGTTCAAGATTGGAAAATGCCAAAGAATGTAACGGAGGTGAGATGATTTCGTGGATTGGCAGGCTATTATAGGAAGTTCATTAAGGACTTCGCAAAGATATCAGCCCCACTCACCAGGCTGAGAAGAAGAATCTGACATTTTCGTGGGATATAAATTGTGATGTTGCTTTCCAATAATTGAAGAGGGCATTGACAACAGACCCAGTCTTGACCTTGCCCGGTGGTAATAAAGTATTTACAGTATACACTGGTGCATGTGGTACATGGCTTGGTGCGGTCCTAATGCAGGAGGGAAGGGTAGTATGTTATAGAGGCAGATAGCTCAGAGTCCATGAGAAGAACTATCATACCCATGAGTTGGAATTAACTGCCATAGTATTCACGCTTAAGACGTGGCACTATTGTTTGCTTGGAGAGAAGTTCGAGTTGTACACTGATCATAAATCTCCGAAGTACTTGTTCTCGCAAAAGGACCTTAATTCAAGGCAACAAAGGTGGATGGAGTTCCTAGCATCTTATGACTTCTAGATTGCTTACACCCCTGGCAAGGGTAATGTTGTGGCAGATGCACCGAGTAGGCAGAGGATGGCCTTAAGTCCTTTATTTGTAGAGAGGAAAAGCTTGGAGTTTATATCTACTTTTGACTTCAGACCCTCCACCGTGTTTTTGCCTGGCTTATTTGCATCACTTGAGGTAAGACCTCGTCTTATGGATCAGATAAGAACTTCACAGCGAAAGGATCCACAGATTGCAGACATCTTTGATAGGCTCAGTAAAGGGGAGACTTCTAGTCATCTCAGTAGATATTCCACAGACAATAGAGGGTGGTTGCGACGAGATGGAACGCTTTGTATTCCCCAAATTGGGAGTTTGTTAAAGACAGTCCTAGAAGAAGCCCATCATTCTAAGATGACTATTCATCCAGACGGTGATAAGATGTATAGAGATATAAAGAGGGTTTTCTTTTGGGCTGGGATGAAGAAAGATGTGGCTGAGTTTTTTCTCAATGTCTGATTTGCCAGCAAGTCAAAGCTGAGTAAAAGAAGCCCAGTGGTTTACTTCATCCTTTGGAGGTTCCATAATGGAAGTGGGAGAGTGTCTCTATGGATTTCATTGATGGTTTTCCCAGATCAAGGAAGGGTAACATCAGTATTTGGGTTGTAGTAGACATACTTACAAGAGCGCTCATTTCATCCCAGTTAAGAGTAGGACGACGACAGCATGGTTGGCAGCATTTTACATTCGTGAGATAGTCCATCTTCATGGAATACCTTCCAGTATCGTAAGTGATCATGACCCCATTTTCACTAGTGAATTTTGAAGAAGTCTGCGTATTTGAGCACCGCTTACCACCCTCAGACCGATTGACAGACAAAAAGGGTGAATTGTAACGATTTAGAAAATTTAACATTTAAAAATGAATTAATAAGTTTAAAACTTAAAAATTATAACGAATTAAAAAAATTAAGAAGGAAAATTAAATTAATAATTTAAATATTAAAAACAAAATTTTATTTTAATTAAATTTCTAAGAACCTAAGTTCAAACATTTTCTGTTAAATAAATTTTAGCGTTGTTCATGCGCAGTGCACGTTCATTAGCAGATTTGAAATTGTGCATGAAATAGTTTAGCGTTCGTTACAGCATCCACCGCATTATTCGTTCATGTTAAATAAATAATAATAAATAAAAAGAAATTTAAATTTTATTTCCTAAACAACGTTAACAAATAAGGAAGAAAACAAATGTTGAACGCAAATTTGAACGGTGTAGTAACGGTAGAAAGTTTCAGCAAATTTTGACACATATTGTCGTTAACTACGATCCCTTTTTCCTTTAAAATAGCTATATGCGTTGCCTCCTCTTAGATCTGAAAATTCAAATCACCCTAAAAAGATGGATACAACAAATCTCTCCTTGATAGCACATAGATTTGAAGCCACTGTTCAAGGTTTTCAAATATTCACCTGTCAGTAGAAAATATATTGGTACTGTTCATGAACAGAGAACCATTGTTACGCTCAGATTTAATAATTCGAACCGCATGGACAAAACAATCCTCTCTTCCTCGCGTAAAAACCATTCCGCATTCTTTTGCTCCGTTCCTCCTTCTACTTCATTTTCTTCTATCCTCTCAGCATTCAATTTAAGGAAAAAAGCACAAATTGGAATGGAGCACATTTCTCTTTTTGCGTAAGGAAACCTTTGCAAGCACCTACCATATCCTTTATCCATTCTTCCATCTTGTTCTCATCAGTACCCATACACTTCCTCTTCTTAGTGCCACTCCATACAACTGACATTCTTTTACCCCAAATTCCAAAAGGCCATTCCCTTCTTCACGTGAGGAAACATAAGGCAAGCATCACCTTTCTCTCCAAACTGCAAACCCGTATCAGTTCACTCTTCCCCATCACCTCGGCCATCCGCATCAGTCGCAGCCCCACTCCAGCAATTTCTATACTTGCTCCTCACTTAACTCCGACGAACCCGAAGCCGCTCTTCCTTTCACCCAAAACTCGGAACCTGCAAGAAAAGAAAAAGCCAAAAAATGAACCAGCTCCTCCGCAAATCACCACAGCCTACCACCGTCGCACGGACCACTTCGCCGTGTCACCTTCGCCAAGTTCCAGTAGCCGCGGTTCTCTCTTGCACCGCAACCACGAGCCACCGCACGGTTACTGAACCACCAACTCCGGTCGCAAAAACTCTGTCGCACCTTGCTGAACCCGTGAAGGAATAAAGAAAAAAACAGACAAAGCTTTGAATGGAGACAGAAAATCACATACCGCCTTACCCCTCTCGTTCTTAACAGTAAACCATTCCTGACTTTGCAAAATTAAAAAAGAAAAAGAGAAAAAGAAAATAAGAACAACAACTGTCGAGAGTAGTAGGTCCGCTTTGGATCACCGTTATGGTCACCTATAGAGCCTCATTTGAGCTCGGCACCCCTTCATGTGTTTTGGTCTTGGTGCATAAGTTCCTTTTTCTTTTCTTTTTTTCCTTTGCATGCAAGATATAGTACATGCGCAGGCATATATTGGTAACCATAGGTGCATGTACATGCTCTCATCCATGCTACTGTTGTTGGCATACTTGTTTTGGCCAAGCATGCGTGTTATGGGCTGGACTCTCAGTATGTTGTTACATGATACACCCTAAGCTGCTGAAACCAAACTCTGCGTGCTGCTAAGAACAGCAGGGTGCGCATGCAAGCTTTAATTGGAGGTGTTGTGTAATTTTTTGACTAGCAGTCAGTATTTATAAAGATCACTCTACTCTATTTTATAACAAAAGACATACTAGCTGAGTGGTTTAGCTTGTGACTGGAAACTAGGAGGTCGCTAGTTCGAACCCGGCTGTAGCCACTTGGTTTTGGTCATTTATTTTGACTGAAATCTTTTGTTGTAAATTTACACATAAAATTTTGTTCGCTTTTCTAAATAAAAATCGCTCCTTTGTTCTAGGTAGCAGAAATTCCTCCTTATAGCCGTTAGCATCGTTCGACTCCTATCGTGCCTTCTCGCCTTGCCATGAAAGGTGAGTTTTTCTCACTCACAGACTAACTGATTATTAAGTGAATAAAAACATGAGATGTTGAATGAAATGTTAGGATGCTCTAGTTTTGGTTGCTTTGTGATTGTGCACGTGCGACGCACACGGTTATGTTATATGTCACAATATGTATGTATGTTTGACATGCTATGTTTATTTTCTCATCATGCAAGTCCTCCCCTTAGATTAGAAACATGATGGGTTGAAATGATACATACTCGAACCCCTTGTGTATTCGAATCGATTTGGGATGCAGGTTGAAATGATACATACCCGGGATTCAAATATTTTAAAGAACGGATTGAAATGATAAATACCCGTATCACTTGACAATATGGTAGAAAATTATATAAGGACACCGTGGTCAATAAAAATAAATTATTTTAAAAAATGTATCTATTTTCTCAAAAGAAATGTTTTATGAGAATTTCCATATAGCATAAAGAAGTGTTTAAATGAAACTTTGAATTTGTATAAGAATTCTAGTTTGCATATAAATTTGTTTTAAAGATGATTTTATAAGTAAAAATATCAAGCTAAAAATTATTTTAAATGAATTCTCCGTAAACTTTGTGTTCAAATAATAAATTGAATAACCTGAAATTTAAGAAGTTGGTGATTCAATATAAAGGGTTTCAAACTTGTTAAATGCTTTGGAACTTATTTCAATATATTTTGTAAAATGATTCCTTACCATTTTAATGAAAAAGGATTTGTCAAACATAAACTTATTAAATTCAAGTATAAGAGGAACGTGCTTATCTAAGTCATGGTAAACTTGTGTTTTGTTGACGAATCTGGAAATTAACGAATCATCTTTGGTTAATAACTCAAGTCGAATTGTTTTGGGAATTACATTAAAAGGGAAGTCGATTTATTATGAAATCTAGTGGGAAAAGGAATGGCATGACATGGATTTAGGATTGGATTGGATTTATATTTGTAAATAAAATTATAATTTTATAAAAGAAAGTTTCCACATTACTTGATTTAGTAAACATTCTTTGCAAATTATTTTGATTACTTTAAGTATATAAATTTTCTAATAGATTTCAACTATATATATGTATACACATTATTTTAATATAAAACACATATACTATTTTCAAACTTACCTTTTCTAAATATATTTTATAAATTTAAATAAATTCTAATGTCTGATCCAGTCTAGTGAATCCAAATGTTGAAATAAGGGATTTCAAGCAATAATGATATTTCATGGAAAATGAAATTTAAAATCCAATGGTTGACAAAGAATTGATAAATATTGGTTTTATAATCTTAATTGAACCAATGATAACATATTTGAGTAATTGATTTTGGGGCAATATTTGAAATAAATTGATTTGTGATACTTGGAATATGATTTCAAATTTAATGGCCACGGTGTGAAAAATGTAAACGTTTGGTTGTTAAAGAGACCGGAGTCGGTAAGTGGCATACTCTCTGTCAGTATCGATACCACTTTAACAACTGTGTACGTGGTGGAGTTCCAGAACATAAGTAGGATGGTATGGAGACGATTACTGGATTCGAAGATAGGGAACACTGATGGGTTAGCCTTGACCTTTGGGTCATAATTAAAATGACTAAAACAGGAGCCATGCCCAGGTTAAGTGAGGTAGCACCTCTGATCGATCACGCTTCTTTGATACCATCTCTATTACTATGTGATCGATTTGGGGTACCCCTTTTGATTATGGGAGTGTTGTTCGAGGTGGGCGGTAGTGGCTGCTATGCGTTACCACCGGCCCGGGAGCCGTAATCTGGTAGAATCCTACTGTGGGTATTCCTCATGTGCCTTGTCATATTATTCTTATCGAGCCCCCTACGATTTTGATTTGTATTGTACCTATGGAGTGCCCTCTGATGCCATCCGTGTTAGGTTGGGTTTATGGTACTGTATAGACTACTGTATTATAAACGACGTAAGGGTAATATGGTAATTGTAACACCCCACTCCCGCTATGATCACTCACTAAGGGAATGCCATAGCATCGGTGGAGTATTTTAGTGAATATAGAACAGAAAAATTACAACAAGACAGATATAAATAGTACTTGAAATTTTAAAACATCATCTCATAACAGCGGAAGTAAAACATGTCTGGTTACATCATAAAACCACAATAAAGGTCAAGTACAATATCCATCAAAATAAAGAAGTACATAATCCCACTCTCATACAATAGCCAAACAAAAGAAAAGATAACTGGATAACTGGAGCTTTACATCTATCCAAGCTCCTAAAGACTGGAACAGCAATCCGATCAAGCTCCACTACTGCTAGGATCCACCGTAGGACCTGAGGGTTGGGAAAAAGATAAAAACAACAGGGTCAGACATAAGTCTGAGCGAGTCCTATAACTTTAACAATACAATCGTTAAAGTAACCAGAGAAGACATAAACTGATATACGGTAACATATAGGGATGAATGGCTACCCTAAGCAGTCAACTAAACGAAGATAAAGGATAAAGACGCATCTACCCTCCCTAAGGTAAATTACTAAACTGCACCACACCAGTCGTTCCTAACTTAAAGGTTGATCCCACCCAAGGACTTATAAAATTTACTAATTAGTACCTGCGTACCCCTAGGTGACCAAGTAGGCGCCACGGGGCCCTACAATCCACTAGGTGTACACACTACTTCCCATTCGATCGGCTCCCTAACGTAGATACCCGTGCTGGCCCCACCGTGGGATGTATCATTCCCCAATGTGGCAACCTGATGAAACTAAAGGTGCACGGCTTATATCTACTCGATGCAACAACGGCTTACCTACCAGCCCGGGCCCACTCACGCATATGAAGCCCGTTGGACTTGCGTTGCCACCGCTAACCCGTTTGCCTCTTACAGTCAAGCCCAGTATGCGTGTCCCGTCCTCGACATGGGTCGAGCCCACAAAGATACGTATGGGTTACTGGTTGAAATGGGCCTCCACAAGCTACCCACCTAAGCTTGTCCCTTTTTCTAGTATATCCCACTTAACCCTTTAATCATGTTTTAATTACATGTTCTATTTTGGTTAAGTATTCTAATCGTATTTTCTATTGCCACCCAAGGCAACCACTAGATTTTCTCATGCCACCCGAGGCACCCACTTAACCCCTCATGTCCCTCTACATGCTAATGTGGTTAAGTGTTTCTTAATTAATTAATTAAGAACGTAACCTTTGTAAAGACCTCTCACATTAGACTGTCTTTTATGACCGCTGGTTAAGCCGGTTGGGTCCGGGCAGCCTTATGTCATAACAGAGTCTAACCTCGTGTCTTTACATTAATTACGTATTTAGTTTGTGCCTAAGACCTCTCACATTGGGCTAACATTTGTAGCAACTGGTTAAGCCGGTTGGGTCCGGGCAGTTTTACGCTACAACTGAGTCCAACCTCGTGTCTTAGTCAATTAATTACACCTAATTAATCACCCTCATAATTTTATATTAATTATCCCTAATTAATCAAGTTTTCTTAACATGGGTAGACCTAACTTAATAGGTAAATTCCCATGGGGTAGACCTAACTCAATAGGTAAATTCCCAACACATAGTATGGGTACACCTAACCAAATAGGCAAATTCCCATACTATGTTTATTTATTTTGTGTTATGCATAATTATATTAATTTCACACAATCTTATTAACTTATGCATTTAATTACCCCATCGTTCCCACGTAATTTCGTTCATGATATAACACATATAAAAGGTGTCAACTTGCATATGAATGAACATGTTTCAAAGGTGCCATCTTGCATATTAACAAACACATAACTTGCATATGAACTTGCATAACATGTCACATAACTTGCATATAATATGTCACATAACTTACATATTCATTTTGCATAACAAACTTGCATATTAGCTTATAGACTTGCATAATGTGTCATCATGAACTTGCATATTAATAAACATGTAACTTGCATATTTACATACATGTAACTCGCATATTAACAAACATGTAACTTGCATATAAAGAAACATGTAACTTGCATATTTACATACATGTAACTTGCATATTAACAAACATGTAACTTGCATATTAACAAACATGTAACTTGCATATTTACATACATGTAACTTGCATATTAACAAACATGTAACTTGCATATTAACAAACATGTAACTTGCATAGCATATTACCATGAACTTGCATAACATGCATATGATTACATAGCCCACAACTTGCATATTTAGCATCATGCAAACATAACATACATCATATTAAACTTGCATAAGCTTACATACTCAACATGCATAAACATAAGATTAATGCTAACATCATATCATATGATTCAAAGCTCATTAACCCACATACAAAACCATAAATCTCATCACATCTCATCTAATTAGTTTACCAAAAGATCATCAAAGTGATAGAAACTCACAACTAGCAACTTTGAACACCAAATGAAGAAGATTAAGATGCTAAGAAGGGATTAGAAGTTGATTAGAGAGTGATTAGTATGCAACCCTCTTCATAAAATTAGTGGAGGCCATGAGAGCTAGCATTTTGCCATAGTTTAGTCACTAGGTTTAATTATGAATGAATTAGGGTAGGTTAGGGTCTTATTTATAGATTAGGCAAGTGTTTTAGGCCATAGGATTAACCCTAGATTCAATCCAAGCCATCAAAGCATGTCTTGGGGAAGAAGTCAAGTGTAGGAACCATCTAGGGCCTTTAGATTAAAGATGGACCATGAGAACCATTCAAATGCAAAATCTGCACTTGAGCGAATCGGCCCACGGGTTGACAGCCAAACACCCTGGATTAACCCCTAGTCGACCCAGCGGGCTCGGGTCGACTTCAAAAATCGGCCGGTTCGGTTATTCCCCTCTCCCAATTCGCTGTTTTGAGCATTTTTGCATATTTATTTATTAAATTTTCAATTATATATATATATATATATATCAATATATATATATATATATATATATATCTACACAACCCATTTCACTTAATTAAGTATACTTTAATTTGGGAATTTTCGTGAAACTTCGCGAGGCCATATCTTGGTCATACGGACTCCGATTTTCGAAAACTCGGACTCTATTTCGCGTATTTTTCCGAGACGAACACAATGGCATAGCCCGTTTCCCTTGATTCCCATTTTAGAATTAAATTCTGCCTCGATTTATGTTATTACAGGTTATTGAAAATACGGGTTGTTACATTCTCCCCTTCTTAAAGGATTTCGTCCCCGAAATCTTCAAGTTAGGAAGAACGTATCCTACCATCCAATCATCCATCTACTCAAAG
The DNA here is from genome assembly GCA_030737875.1 of Allium sativum. Lineage (NCBI taxonomy): Eukaryota > Viridiplantae > Streptophyta > Magnoliopsida > Asparagales > Amaryllidaceae > Allium > Allium sativum. The sequence goes on along the minus strand of CM060909.1, from coordinate 578,548,728 downwards.
CATCATCCACGAGCAATCATTGTCCTTACAAGATTCTAAATGCTGGATGGATATATGCAAAAATGTGTGTATATGTACTTACCTAATGCGAAAATCAGGCGGTTACTGATACAGTAAACCTCCTTAATGCAAACCATGATAGTGCCATGCATCCAATATGTATGCGAAACCCTATTGACACATACAAATTTCTACATGCGTGCACAACCATACACAAAAATGCATCATCCATATGATAACACAGCCATGATACATCCATCAATCTAACTACCACATCCATTTATGCAATATGCAACATGAAGTGACTGAGCCGATCTAGTGCCTAATGTGTGTGTATATGCATCCACGAGCAACCACTAGCAAACAATTGCATCCATATGCATCCATCAACCATAACATGTTTCAAACACATGTCTCAACCATAGGTTTTACCCTATCTAAAGGTCATAGGTATTAGCGAGAGGATATACTAAAGATAAGATAAGTACTAGACAAGCAATAAAGGAGAAGTTAAAAGACATACTCTCAAAAAGAAATGGATACAAAGAACGCATCTTTGCTTCCGTCTCCCAAGTAGCATTGCTTTCGTCATCTCCCCATTGCACTTTAACTAGCTGAACTTCTCTGTTCCTCAACTTCCTAGTTTCTGACCCAAGGATGCGAGTAGGAGCTCGTCGAATCGTCGCATCACGCTCTACCTCTACATCTCTAAGCAAGCTCGGCTCTACCACCTCCGCGGTCTCATGTAAGCACTTCCTCAAATGTGATACATGGAATACATCATGAACACCACTAAGTCTGTCGGGCAACTCCACCCTATATGCCATCCGTCCAATCCTTTCCTTAATAGGAAACGGCCCAACAAATCTCGGTGCTAACTTCCCTACGGACCCAAAGCGAACAACATTTCTCAATGGAGATACTTTGACAAAAACCATGTCCCCAACCTCAAACTCAAGATCCGTCCTTCTCCGATCCGCATAAGATTTCTGTCTATCTTGCGCTGCTTTCATCCTTTTTCGAATTAAATCAATCTTCTCTGAAGTCTCTCTAACCATATCCGGCCCAAGCAAGATCTTATCCGTAGATTCCCACCAACATGTAGGAGATCGACAAGGCCTTCCATAAAGAGCTTCGAAAGGAGCCATACCAATACTGGACTGAAAGCTGTTATTATATGCGAACTCCACCAAAGGAAGATGTTCTTCCCATGTACCTCCAAAATCCAAGATACAAAGCCTCAAAAGATCTTCTAAGATACGGTTCACCCTCTCGGTCTGACCGTCCGTCTGAGGATGATATGCGGTGCTCAAACACAACTGAGTCCCTACCGCCTCTTGCAAACTTCTCCAAAACTCACTAGTGAAAATAGGATCTCGATCACTCACAATGCTGGATGGTACGCCATGCAATCTAACAATCTCTCTAACATAGACTGAAGCAAGCCATGGAGCGGTCCTCTTACTCTTTACGGGTATAAAATGGGCACTCTTTGTAAGTCTGTCTACCACAACCCAAATTCCCGTATTGCCCTTCCTCGATCTCGGTAACCCGTCGATGAAATCCATCGAGACACTATCCCACTTCCACTGTGGAACTTCCAATGGGTGTAGCAACCCACCGGGTTTCCTTTGCTCCACTTTAACTTGTTGGCACACTAAGCATCTAGCCACATACTCGGCCACATCTTTCTTCATACCGGCCCAAAAGAAAACTCTCTTCATGTCTTGGTACATTTTGTCTCCACCGGGATGAATAGTCATTCTTGAACGATGTGCATCATCCAAAATAGCCTTCTTCAAACCCTCATCTTGCGGTACACAAAGTCTACCGTCTCTATGCAACCATCCCTTATCATCTATGGTGTATCTACCCAAATGGCTGGACGACTCCCCTCTTATAAGCTTCTCTACCAACACAACCAACTGTGGGTCGTCTCGCTGAGCCTCGCCAATCCGTCTCAAAAGAGTAGGTCTAACCTCCAAGGATGCCAACAAACCAGGTACAAAATCAACAGAAGGTCTGAAGTCAAACAAAGAAAGAAACTCCAAGCTTCGTCGTTCCACGAACAATGGACTCAAAGATAGCCTTTTTCTACTTAAGGCGTCTGCCACCACGTTACCCTTACCAGGGGTATACGCTATCTCGAAATGATAGGATGCTAAGAACTCCATCCACCTTTGCTGTCTTAAGTTTAAATCCTTCTGAGAGAATAAGTACTTCAATGATTTATGGTCGGTGAACAACTCGAATCTCTCACCAAGAAGATAATGGCGCCAAGACTTAAGTGCGAAAACAATCGCGGCCAACTCTAGATCATGGGTAGGGTAATTCTTCTCATGCACTCTCAATTGTCTCCCTCCATAGGCTATTACCCTTCCCTCCTGCATCAAGACTGCGCCTAATCCTGTTCCACAAGCATCGGTATAAACAACAAACGGCTTACTCCCATCTGGAAGCACTAAAACTGGAGCGGTGGTCAAAGCTCTCTTTAACCGTCGGAAAGCATCATCACAATCTACATCCCATGAGAAAACCAGATTCTTCTTCGTCAAGCGGATTAATGGGGCTGATATCTTCGCGAAGTCTTTGATGAACTTCCTATAATATCCTGCCAACCCCAAGAAACTTCTTACCTCGGTAGCATTTCTAGGAACTTTCCAATCCTGGATAGATACTATCTTTGCGGGATCCACAGCTATCCCTTCCTTAGAGACTACATGCCCTAAGAATCGCACTTCTCTTCTCCAAAAATGGCATTTAGAGAATTTAGCTTTAAGACTATGCGCTCGAAGAGTCTCCAACACTTCCTTGAGATGTAAGGCATGCTCTTCTTCATTCTTGGAAAAGACCAAGATGTCATCCACAAAAACTACTACAAACTTATTCAGATACTCTCTGAACACTCTACTCATGAGATCAACAAAGTATGCGGGGGCGTTTGTCAACCCAAATGGCATCACTAGCCACTCATAAAAACCATCCGGAGTCCGGAAAGCAGTCTTCTCTATACTGTCCTCCGCCACTCTTAACTGATGAAACCCTGTAGCTAAGTCCATCTGCGAAAATACTGACGCGCCAACCAACTGATCAAAGAGATCATATATCCTCGGTAATGGGTGTCTATTCTTCTTCGTGAGCTTATTAAGTTCCCTATAATCCACACAAAGTCTGAGGGACCCATCCGCCTTCGTGGCAAACACTACTGGAGCTCCCCACTCCGATATACTTCGCCTTATGAACCCCTTCTCAAGCAACTCCCCTACTTGCTTATGAAGTTCTCTTCTCTCACGAGGAGCCATGTGGCGTACTGGCAAAGACACTGGTTTGGCATTATCCACCAAATAAATTCGGAAATCTATCTCCCGCTTCGGAGGCAAACCCTTTACTTCTTCAAACACATCCGGATATTCCCGGACTACTCTGACAGAACACAAACTTTCGACCGAAGCATCGAGCGATTCAAGATAACTTAGCAAAACAGATTCCATGGGATTGCAAGAGATCTCGAGAGTGTTACCCAAGCGGGTCATGAGCCTGACAACTCTCCTTTCGCAATCAAGAACGGCACCATTACTGGATAACCAGTCCATGCCCAAGATCAACCCATAGCCCGTGAAGCCCAATACAAAAGCATCACATCTAAACTCAACGCTAAGTATAGAAATCTTCAAACCCAAACATATCATAGACAGATATATGGAGCCCCCAATTGGGTTTGAGACAACCAAGGGATCATCAACTAGACTGGTGTCTAAGTGCAGTGACTCAACTAACGATGATGAGATAAAAGAATGCGATGCGCCAGAGTCAAACAAAGTACGAACTGGATGATCAAACAGAAAAACCAGACTTTCAACGGAAATAGTTCTACCTCTCTGCTGAATCGGTGGAACTGAGAGAACCTGAACTTGCCCCCCTGACTGAGGTGGTGCTATAAGAGCTTGCACCTGGCCTCCTGAGGTAGACCCCGTCTTCTGCCCCTTCTTTGGGCAGTTTTTCACAAGATGCCCTGCTTCACCACAATGAAAGCAACCGGTCTTCTTCTTTTTGCGACAATCCTTACTGAGGTGTCCTGGTGTTCCACAATTGAAGCACTTCTTCTTCGTCTTCTTTTTGTCACCATTGCCTTTTCCGCCCTTGCCTTGTTGTTGCTGTTGCGGTTTCTTCTGATCCCCCTTTTTCTCTGGTGCCTTAGAATTCTTATCATCCTCATGCATAAGTTCCATGTAGACAAGCTTCTCAAAAGTGGCCCCCATAGGAATGTGAGTCATAGCTATTCCTTGCAATGGTTCGTTCAAGCCTCTAACGAACCTCAAAGCCTTCTTCTCCGGTGTATTCACCAACTCTATGCCAAACCTTGCTAATTGATTGAATTTGTTGACATATTCTTTCACCGTGAGATTCCCTTGCTTCAAATTCAAGAACTTCTCCATAAACAGATTCTCTTCCGCCCTTGAGAGAAACTTAGCCCCAAACCTTTGCTTAAAATCTGCCCAAGAGTCAACAGGGCGTTCTCCATTAGTGACCTCCCACCAGAATGAGGCCTCTCCCTTCATTAACCAAGCCGCCAACTTGACTTTCTTTCCCTCTTCCACTTCAAAGATATCTAGCAACTCTTCCACTTCCTTAAGCCAATCTCTAGCCTCTACGAAAGTCTCTGAACCAAGAAAAGGTTTTCCTCCTATAGCCTTGAACTCCTTGCAAACCTTAGCAAAATTATCCACTCTAGGCTGAGGAGGAGGAGCGGTTGTCTCTGGTGTAGTAGCATTGGCCGGACCCGCAGCCGCGGCCCTAGCCTCTTGCAACCTCCTATACCATAGTGGTATAACTAAACCCTCCGGGATGTTAAGATCTTCAGCCATGCTGAAACGAAAGAGGAAAGATTCAAAAAGGAGATTCCGAAAGATAAAGATATGGCTATTGGGGATTATGCTTTTCTTTTTCAAAAACTTTTTCTCTTAGAAGACATGCTTTTAAAAAATACTTTCTTCGAAAATACTCTTAGAAAGTAGTTTTTCTCAAAAAAATTATCTGTTCTGGTAACCTTAAGCTCTGATACCACGTGTAACACCCCACTCCCGCTATGATCACTCACTAAGGGAATGCCATAGCATCGGTGGAGTATTTTAGTGAATATAGAACAGAAAAATTACAACAAGACAGATATAAATAGTACTTGAAATTTTAAAACATCATCTCATAACAGCGGAAGTAAAACATGTCTGGTTACATCATAAAACCACAATAAAGGTCAAGTACAATATCCATCAAAATAAAGAAGTACATAATCCCACTCTCATACAATAGCCAAACAAAAGAAAAGATAACTGGATAACTGGAGCTTTACATCTATCCAAGCTCCTAAAGACTGGAACAGCAATCCGATCAAGCTCCACTACTGCTAGGATCCACCGTAGGACCTGAGGGTTGGGAAAAAGATAAAAACAACAGGGTCAGACATAAGTCTGAGCGAGTCCTATAACTTTAACAATACAATCGTTAAAGTAACCAGAGAAGACATAAACTGATATACGGTAACATATAGGGATGAATGGCTACCCTAAGCAGTCAACTAAACGAAGATAAAGGATAAAGACGCATCTACCCTCCCTAAGGTAAATTACTAAACTGCACCACACCAGTCGTTCCTAACTTAAAGGTTGATCCCACCCAAGGACTTATAAAATTTACTAATTAGTACCTGCGTACCCCTAGGTGACCAAGTAGGCGCCACGGGGCCCTACAATCCACTAGGTGTACACACTACTTCCCATTCGATCGGCTCCCTAACGTAGATACCCGTGCTGGCCCCACCGTGGGATGTATCATTCCCCAATGTGGCAACCTGATGAAACTAAAGGTGCACGGCTTATATCTACTCGATGCAACAACGGCTTACCTACCAGCCCGGGCCCACTCACGCATATGAAGCCCGTTGGACTTGCGTTGCCACCGCTAACCCGTTTGCCTCTTACAGTCAAGCCCAGTATGCGTGTCCCGTCCTCGACATGGGTCGAGCCCACAAAGATACGTATGGGTTACTGGTTGAAATGGGCCTCCACAAGCTACCCACCTAAGCTTGTCCCTTTTTCTAGTATATCCCACTTAACCCTTTAATCATGTTTTAATTACATGTTCTATTTTGGTTAAGTATTCTAATCGTATTTTCTATTGCCACCCAAGGCAACCACTAGATTTTCTCATGCCACCCGAGGCACCCACTTAACCCCTCATGTCCCTCTACATGCTAATGTGGTTAAGTGTTTCTTAATTAATTAATTAAGAATGTAACCTTTGTAAAGACCTCTCACATTAGACTGTCTTTTATGACCGCTGGTTAAGCCGGTTGGGTCCGGGCAGCCTTATGTCATAACAGAGTCTAACCTCGTGTCTTTACATTAATTACGTATTTAGTTTGTGCCTAAGACCTCTCACATTGGGCTAACATTTGTAGCAACTGGTTAAGCCGGTTGGGTCCGGGCAGTTTTACGCTACAACTGAGTCCAACCTCGTGTCTTAGTCAATTAATTACACCTAATTAATCACCCTCATAATTTTATATTAATTATCCCTAATTAATCAAGTTTTCTTAACATGGGTAGACCTAACTTAATAGGTAAATTCCCATGGGGTAGACCTAACTCAATAGGTAAATTCCCAACACATAGTATGGGTACACCTAACCAAATAGGCAAATTCCCATACTATGTTTATTTATTTTGTGTTATGCATAATTATATTAATTTCACACAATCTTATTAACTTATGCATTTAATTACCCCATCGTTCCCACGTAATTTCGTTCATGATATAACACATATAAAAGGTGTCAACTTGCATATGAATGAACATGTTTCAAAGGTGCCATCTTGCATATTAACAAACACATAACTTGCATATGAACTTGCATAACATGTCACATAACTTGCATATAATATGTCACATAACTTACATATTCATTTTGCATAACAAACTTGCATATTAGCTTATAGACTTGCATAATGTGTCATCATGAACTTGCATATTAATAAACATGTAACTTGCATATTTACATACATGTAACTCGCATATTAACAAACATGTAACTTGCATATAAAGAAACATGTAACTTGCATATTTACATACATGTAACTTGCATATTAACAAACATGTAACTTGCATATTAACAAACATGTAACTTGCATATTTACATACATGTAACTTGCATATTAACAAACATGTAACTTGCATATTAACAAACATGTAACTTGCATAGCATATTACCATGAACTTGCATAACATGCATATGATTACATAGCCCACAACTTGCATATTTAGCATCATGCAAACATAACATACATCATATTAAACTTGCATAAGCTTACATACTCAACATGCATAAACATAAGATTAATGCTAACATCATATCATATGATTCAAAGCTCATTAACCCACATACAAAACCATAAATCTCATCACATCTCATCTAATTAGTTTACCAAAAGATCATCAAAGTGATAGAAACTCACAACTAGCAACTTTGAACACCAAATGAAGAAGATTAAGATGCTAAGAAGGGATTAGAAGTTGATTAGAGAGTGATTAGTATGCAACCCTCTTCATAAAATTAGTGGAGGCCATGAGAGCTAGCATTTTGCCATAGTTTAGTCACTAGGTTTAATTATGAATGAATTAGGGTAGGTTAGGGTCTTATTTATAGATTAGGCAAGTGTTTTAGGCCATAGGATTAACCCTAGATTCAATCCAAGCCATCAAAACATGTCTTGGGGAAGAAGTCAAGTGTAGGAACCATCTAGGGCCTTTAGATTAAAGATGGACCATGAGAACCATTCAAATGCAAAATCTGCACTTGAGCGAATCGGCCCACGGGTTGACAGCCAAACACCCTGGATTAACCCCTAGTCGACCCAGCGGGCTCGGGTCGACTTCAAAAATCGGCCGGTTCGGTTATTCCCCTCTCCCAATTCGCTGTTTTGAGCATTTTTGCATATTTATTTATTAAATTTTCAATTATATATATATATATATATATCAATATATATATATATATATATATATATATATCTACACAACCCATTTCACTTAATTAAGTATACTTTAATTTGGGAATTTTCGTGAAACTTCGCGAGGCCATATCTTGGTCATACGGACTCCGATTTTCGAAAACTCGGACTCTATTTCGCGTATTTTTCCGAGACGAACACAATGGCATAGCCCGTTTCCCTTGATTCCCATTTTAGAATTAAATTCTGCCTCGATTTATGTTATTACAGGTTATTGAAAATACGGGTTGTTACAGTAATCCCACTTACGATATTTTCATTATGTTTACTTTACTGTATAGACATTACAATAATAGCATACTATTATATAGATATTAGTTTCACGGATCCTTAGAGGATGGGAATCCCAAACATCCTTTAAGTTACTGTACATTTCAGTGAATAATTCATTTGAGTTAATTCACTTATATGAGGCTATTAGTCCTGGCCCTTGTATATTGTTTCTTTGACTGTATGCCTGGGTCAGCTTGAGCACCATAGCCGTTCGTGACGCACTTTGGAGGTTGGAATCTCATTTGGATCCTCCCGTTATCAGCTATCTAGTTACCTATTATCCAATCTTATTATCGATATTTCTATGCACTCTTTTTATTGTATGAGCTTATGACTCACTACGAGTTACTCTGCTTATGTTTATGTGATTCTGTGTTATGATTTGCATTTACCTCATTAGTTAAAATAACAATTCACTGTTTTAAGCAGTTCAAGTCTGACATGTGTGCTTTATTGTCGATTTGAATAGTTTGAAATAGTGGGTCGTTAAATGAATATAGTTCTTGAGGATCTTTTAAGACTGTGTATCCTAGACTTCAGAGGTACTTGGGAAGAACACCTTCCTTTAGTAGAGTTCACCTACAAAAACAGCTATCAAGCTAGCATTAGCATGACACCCCTTCAAAGCATTGTACGGACGACCCTGTAGATCACCGACTTGTTGGTGGGAGTCTGCAGAAAGACTTCTACTTGGATCGGATATGGTTAGAGAAATGTCCGAAAAGATTGATCTCATTAGACGTTGAATGAAGACTGCTTAGGATAGGCAAAAGTCATACGCAGACTAGAGAAGGACTGACATTGGTTTGAGGTGGGAGACATAGTTTTCATTAAGGTGCCACCTTTGAGGAATGTGGTTCGCTTTGGATCTGTAGGGAAATTGGCACCAAGGTTTCTAGGGCCATTTCCCATAACAGAGAGGATTGGCCAAATGGCCTATAGAGTAAAGCTACCAGAAAGACTATCTGGTGTTCATGATGTTTTCCACGTTTCTCATTTGCGGAAGTTCTTACATGATACTGCAGAAGTAGTAGAGCCGAGTATATTAGAGAAAGTAGAGGTGGAACGGGAGGCGACAGTTACACGAGTTTCTACCCGTATTCTTGGATCAGAAGTTAAGAAGCTATGCAACCGAGATGTCAAGTTGATGAAAGTTCAGTGGGGAGATAACACAGAGGATACAACTTGGGAGACCGAAGACAAGATTCGCGCTTTGTACCCTTTTCTTTTTAAGGGTATGTTCTTAACTTCCTTTCCAAAGTTTTTTTCATGTTTGTTTCTATCATTTAAGTATATCCTATTGATCGAATCTTAGACTCTTCAGTAGGAATCCCATGGATGTAAACATGTGTTTTGAGACATGTTATGTTTGATAGATGCAAGTGGATGCAAGTGTTTGCTATTGGTTGCTCGTGGATGCATATACACACACATTAGGCACTAGATCGGCGCAATCACTCTCATACTTCATATGGATGTGTGTGCATTTTTCTTTTTTTTATGGATGGAAATGGATGTATCATCATATTGATGTTGCATTTGGATGGATGATTGTGCATACATATAGAACTTACATGTTATAATAGGATTATTCGCATACATGATGGATTCATGGCACTAACATACATTGCATTAAGGAGGTCAACTGAATCAGTAGGACGCTTGATCTTTCGCATTAGTGTTGGGATATATATACACACCTTTGCATATGTTCATATGAGCATTAGGAATTTTTAAGGACATTGGATGCCTGTGATTGGTGGATGCGTAGATGGATGTGGATGTTAGGATATACATTCTTGTTAACTTAGAGATTTCGAGGATGAAATCCTTTGAGTAGGGGAGAATGTAACACCCCGTAATTTTAACAAACACTAAAGAAGAATACTTAATTAAATATTTATAATTAGTGAAACGGACGGTGCTATTGTCTCGAATTTCTGATCAAAATAGACACCTGGTTTGCGTAAAACGGACAGCGTATGAAGAAGATATTAAGGTTTGATGTTTGTATACATATAAGCCAGTTATGTATATAAAATAAGCTCAAAATTCAAAAATCAGTTCAAATTTGAAGGCGGGAGATCTGGGAGGGAATCAGACCCGTTGGGGGTCGACATACCCTAGGGGCGTGTCGACACCCATGTCGAAACCCCTAGATCCGAACCAAGATCATTTCTGTGTACATGGACTTGTTTTCTGACCAGATTTATGATGGCCCGCTCCGCACCAACCGGCATTTCCTCCGAAAGTGCGCTGTACACATGCCCGACTAGCTCGGAACGGTCGCCAAAGAAAGGAAAGAAGAGAATGAACTAATCGAAAACCTGTTGAATGTCTCACAGCGCATGGGATAAAATATAATAACAACATACTGGACATAAAACAGGCGAGACAGTGCATAAGCTGAAAACTAAACATCATAGCAGCGGAAAATCCAAATACAGCTTATATTCCACATCATCGTTATTACAACTTCAAAACTGTCTCTAAAGTTAAAGAAAGGAAGGGTACACTACTAATGCCCAAAGTAGTGACCAGCAGCGACACAGGGATAATATCAATATATCATACGTGGAGGCCTCATGCTCGTCTCCGGTACAGCTACTCGTGCCTCACTAGCTAACCTGTCTCTAGTCTGCTCGTGAGAGCACCCAGAGTAATAAGAAGAGATATAAAACTCTGGGTCGGACAAAAGTCTGGTATGAGCGATAAGCAGCAAAACAGAACAATAACAGGTATACTAAACTATACCTGAACCTGGACCTGCAACCAAAGAGTTAGCACTACATACCGTACAATACTCTAAGGTGCCACTAAACATATGGTGTAAAGAATACGGGGTGGGGTGTGTGCATGTCACAGTGATGGCAAACAAATCAAGCGTAGCAATCATCATCACATCTCTCACTCAGTGCATAAAGCGTATGATATCCACCACTTTGATCACTAGACCCCTCGAAGTAGTGACGGAGTTCGACTTGTACGACTACTGCTACCACCAAGCTTACCTTACGGAGTCATGACTAAACCTTTACAAATGACCCTGCTTCATTGGTCTATAGCCCATTAGTCGTACCTAGACCACTGTGGTCCTGAATCCGTTCAGTACCCCCTACACATAGTGATCCAAAGTCATAGACATCGACAACCCCTTAGCACACGTCCCGCAGCAAAGTCCAATCATGAAGTTAACTCATTGGTCCCCAACTGGATCCTGAGTACAAATTTCCCACTTGTACTACCTTTGCATCTCGGGTTTTGGTCTCCTCCGAATCGGTTCGGTTCTTCACATCACTTCGTATCGGTCCTTCCCTCTTTGTTCAATCCGTAACTGTCAACTCTGTTCGGGTTGGGTCGTGCTTCCCCCTTTGGACCGGGTCGCGGTACTCCACCTGGTTCGAGTCGTCGTGCATCAGCAGTACGTGGCAATCCCTCCGGGTCGGGTCGTGTTTTTCAGGTCGGGGTAGCTCCATAGCTCTGTTCAGTTGTGTTTCAACTCGTGGTCACAAAGCAGAGTCGGATCGTGATCCCTCATCGGTTCGTGGTCCTGGCATCAGTCCAACAACTTCACGGTTCAAGGGGAGATGGGCCACAGTTCGGGTCGTGCTCAACTATCGGGTCGGGTCGGGTAAAGAGAGGCGATCCGATCCGGTTCAACTGATTTCCTGCACTTCTTTCCAGCGACTGTTTTATGTCCTTCGACGGCGTTTCCAACCAATCTAACATTTCTAGACAATCACCAAGCATACCATACAGTCATAGCAACATGTATAGTCATTCACAAACATCAAAACAACAATATGATAAGTTAAAACGGATCAAACATAGCCAAAACCCCATATTTTCCCTTAATCCCTCTTAATCATGTTTAAGCACACAATTAGCAAATCTTAACCAAATTAACCCAAATTTCTAACAGAGGTCTAAAATAATATTTAAGAATTTCTAAATATTTTTCCAGAATTTATTTATGCATAAATTCGCTAATTAAACCCTAATTAACTACAGTTAGTTTCAAAACAATGCTAATCACTCACCTTAGCCATGCATAAATTACCAAATCTAAAAATATCTCTGTTTGGGCACGAATAGCAATGCAAAACAGCAGCTCTACCTCGATTCTTGTGCTAATCCGCTTTGATTTGATGTGGATTTGGCTTAATTAGCGATTAGAAAGTGATTTGGGGTGTTTTAGAAAGTGGAGGCCATGGCTAAACTTGAAGAAACAAAAAGTGGCAGTTGGAAAATGATAGAAACTGAATTTCCTAACCCTATCAGCCTTCCCATAACCCTAATCCCAAAATGGGTTATAGGCCCACTCACTAATCACCCGAATTAGGCCCGGTTAAGTAGTTTTTCACCATCTGAAACTTGTTTCATCCATATCTCCCAAACGGTAAGTCCGTTTTTCACATGTGACCACTCTACGGAAAGATAAACCATCATCCGGAACCAATGGTAGTAGTTTTAGGTCAAAACTCCTTTCCAATCAAAAGTTATGACCAAAACAAGATCAGGTAGGGGCAACACGGTCATTTAAAAATCGGTAAAAATCATGAACATGGGAAATGACCCCAATACTCGTCTCCCACAGTTACATGACCATACGACTTCGTATGTGAAAGAAATAAATATTCTACGATCCATCGATGCGTAGACTGCGGGTCGTTATACTCTCCCCCCTTAAGAAATTTCGTCCCCGAAATTCCTTAACCCAAAACACACAAAGGATCCCGCATGCCTACCAGCCATATACGACATGCAAAATAAATAAAACAGACCTATCCTAGCATGCGGAAAGACTAAATCAAGACTAAAATCTTACCAGGCGAAGAATTCTAGATACGTCTTCCTAATGCTCTCCTCTGTCTCCCAAGTATAGTCATTCTCGTTCTCGCCCCACTGAACTTTGACTAGATTCACCGCTTTCCTTCGAAGTTGCTTCGTATCATTCCCAATAATACGCATAGGCTTGCGGTTCCCAACCGCCTCGGGTTCAACTTCGATATCATCCAACTGATCAGGTGAAATAGTCACATCTGGGTCGTGTACGAACTTCCTTAACTGGGAAACATGAAACACGTTGTGAGCTCCTGCCATCTTGTCTGGTAATTCAACATTATATGCCAAATTCCCAATTTGCTCAAGAACTGGGAATGGACCAACAAATCTTGGTGCTAACTTGCCTCTCCTGCCAAATCGTATCACGCTCTTCAATGGAGAAATCTTGACAAACACCAAGTCGCCAATGGAGAACTTTAATTCTCTTCTACTCTTATCAGCATAACTCTTCTGCCCATCTTGGGCAGCCTTCATTCGCTGTTGGATAACCTTAATCTTAGCTGAAATTTCTCTTATCACATCTGGTCCAAGCAGAAACTTCTCACCAGTTTCTAACCAACATGACGGTGAGTTGCACAGTCTTCCATACAAAGCTTCAAATGGAGCCATACCAATACTGGATTGATAACTATTAGTATATACGAACTCTACTAGATGAAAATGGTCATTCCATGATCCACCAAAGTCTAATATGCAAGCTCTCAAGAGATCTTCTAATACTCGATTCACCCTCTCTATCTGTCCGTCAGTTTGAGGATGATACGCGGTACTGAGATGTAATTCTGATCCTAACACCTCTTGTAAGCTCTTCCATAATCCACTAGTGAACAACGGATCTCGGTCACTCACAATGCCTTTGGGTATTCCATGAAACCTCACTACCTACCTTACATATAGTTCAACTAACTTAGCTGTCATCCTGTTTGATTTGATGGGTATAAACCTTGCACTCTTAATCAATCGGCCCAAAATCACCCAAATGCTATCATGGCCCGATCTAGTCCTTGGTAACCCATCAATGAAATCCATCAAGACTTCTTCCCATTTCCACTCTAGAATTAATAATGGTTGTAACAAACCACTAGGCTTCTTTTGCTCAGCTTTAACCATCTGGCAATTCATGCATTTGGATATAAATTTCCCAACGTCTCTTTTCATCCCTTCCCAGTAGTAGGTCTGCTTCATGTCTTGGTAGATCTTGTTACCACCGGGATGTATAGTCAGTTTAGAGTGATGACATTCTCTAAGCACTTCATCTTCAATCCATTGACATTGGGTACAGCTAGTCTTCCATTCTTCCTAAGCGATCCATTTCGATCAAGCCCATACTTGCTCATCTCTTCGCTGATTCCCATCTCTAACTTTGAGATGATTTCCAATAGGTTAGGATCGTCCCTCTGATTGGAACCGATCCGCTCAATCAAAGTGAGTCTGATCGTCAAACTTGCTAGCATTTCTGGATCCAATTCGCACTTTGGTCTGAAATCATACCCCGCGATGTACTCCAGTTGCCTCCATTCTAGAAACATAGCCCCTAGACTGGCATGTCTTCTACTCAATGCATCAGCCACCGCATTGCCTTTTCCTGGTGTATATGCGATGTCGAAATCATAGGAAGCTAAGAATTCTAACCATCTTTGCTGTCGGAGATTTAGGTCCTTTTGAGAGAAGAGATACTTTAACAATTTATGATCAGTAAACAACTCGAATCTTTCTCCCAAGAGATAGTGTCTCCAAATCTTCAATGCGAACACGATCGCTGATAATTCCAAGTCATAGGTCGGGTATCTTTTCTCGTGCGGTTTCAGTTGCCGACTTGCATAAGCTACAACCCTACCTTCCTGCATCAACACAGCACCTAGTCCGGTACCACATGCATCTGTATATACCGTCATCTCTTCATTCCCCTTAGGAATGAATAACACTGGCGCACATGTCAACTTTTCCTTTAGACTCTTGAATGCATTCTCGCACTTTTCGTCCCAGACGAAAGCTTGATTCTTCTTGGTCAACTGAGTGAACAGTGCTGCTATCTTAGAGAAGTCTTGGATAAACTTACGATAATATCCAGCTAATCCCAAGAAACTTCTTATGTCTGTTGCATTCTTGGGCGTAGACCAATCTTGCACCGTAGCCACCTTCGTAGGATCCATGACAAGACCATTCTCTGAAACAACATGGCCCAAGAATCTCACTTCCCTCCTCCAGAAGTGACACTTAGAAAACTTTGGTTTCAATTGGTGTTTTCTCAACACCTTCATTACTATTCTTAAATGTTCCTTGTGCTCTTCCTCTGTCCTCGAGTAGACCAAAATATCATCCACGAACACAAGAACGAACTTATTCAACTGATCCTTGAATACTCTATTTATAAGATCCACAAAATATGATAGTACATTGGTCAATCCGAATGGCATGACCAACCACTCATAGAATCCAGACGGCGTTCGAAAGGCCGTTTTAGCTATACTCTCAGCTTCCACTCTAAGCGGATGAAATCCTGTCACGAGATCCAACAGGGAGAATACTCCCGCGCCACTCAACTGATCAAACAAATCATCTATCCGCGGTAGAGGATACTTATTCTTCCTCGTCACCTTATTCAGCTCACAGTAGTCCACACACAATCGAAGGGAACCATCGGCCTTGGTAGCAAACACAACTGGTGCTCCCCACTCAGAAAAACTTCTTCAGATAAATTCCTTCTTCAAAAGATCACTTACTTGCACCCCGAGCTCTCCCTGCTCCCTTGGCGCCATACGACGAAGTGGCACCACTATAGGTCTGGCATCTTTCACTAAATTAATACAGAACTCAATCTCTCGGTGTGGTGGAAGCCCGGTCACTTCCTCGAAGATGTCCGGATACTGGCCAACCATGGGAAAACCCGGCAACTCATCATGCGGGATGTCGAGGGAATTTAGAAAACTAGCCATTACCCCATCACTGGGTAGACCACCAAACACTACCCTCTACCCATCATCCACTCTAGTTGTCACCAAAAAGCCTCACAGTCTATCACCACTCCTTGTCTTTGGAGCCAATCGACTCCTAAAATAATGCCGAACCCAGTAAAGCCCAAAACAAAGAAATCATAAACAAACATGCATCCATGACTCGATAAGACCACATTACGACAAATCATGCTACGGCTAGTCGAACCACTAATCGGGTTCGTCACTACTAAAGGTCTATCGACTATCTCGGGTTCCAATCCCAACCTATCTACCAGGTCACTAGATATGAAAGAACTGGAAGCCCCAGTATCAAACAAAACTCTAACAGGAACATCATAAATAGAAAGCATACCTTGAATAACGACATTCTTTCCCTTCTCCGCCGCAGTTGGGGCATTTGATGAAGAAGGAGTAGCATTAAGGGCATATGCTTTCACCATCTGATTTTCTTTAGGGGGTTGCGGACACTTGTCCTTGTGATGTCCCACTTGGCCACGGTTGAAGCACTTCCTGTCTGCTGGCTTGGCTCGACAATTACTGGCATAATGGCCCTTCTTGCCATAGCTAAAGCACTCAACATCTTTCTTCTTCTTCTGGCCATCTTTATTCTGGTTCTTCTTCCTCTTATTCTGATAACCACTCTTGCCTCCACCGCTTGCTTGTGGTTTTGACTCCTCTGCAGATGCGACCTCAGTCCTCGACTTAGGGTAAAGACTTTCCGATCTTAAAGCTTTCCCCACAATCGATTCAAACGTCTCATCGATGTGGTTAATTGTAACACCCCACCTCTGCTAGGGTCACTCACAAAGGGAATGCACTAGCTTTGGTGGAGTATTATCTAGGTAAACATACACAGAAATATTACAAGATAGAACATAAATAAAATAGCGGAAGGAAAACCCAAATTTCATTGCTTTAAAATCTAGTAAGGTCTAAAGCCTTTTACATCAAAATGCTATTAAGTCAATTACATCGAAATCTGTCTTGCAGTAGTAAAGAAGCATAAAACCATAGTTATAAATCATTCCCCAATAAAGCAAAGCAAGCCATAGCCAAGAGAAATCCAAGCCGTACATGAAAGAGCTTTGGAGCTTGGTAAGATCCGAACTAAGCTGTATTCCCACCCTGCGAACCTTGGGGGGGGGGGGCGGAAGAAAAAGAGGCGAAACAAAACAGGTCAGTCATAAAGACTGAGTAAGTCCTAGTGACTTTCAGCATAAAACAGGTAAAGATAACATGGCATGAATAAACTGAAAGTAAACATAAGTATGATGACAAGATAAGCTACAGGAAAGATAACTAAGAATAACCTCATATGGTTTTTGTCAAGTATAACATCGCCAGGTTTCCATTCAAGATAAACTAAGTATAATTTCGCAAGATTTCTATCAAGCATCGCAAGATTTCTCTGCTTTACCATTAAAATATTTCAATGATATATATTTGCTCTGCACCAACCGTACTAGTATCCCAACCCGTGTCATGTTTTGACTATAAAATGATCCCTTGCCCAATGTCATGAAATGATCCATTACTTGGTCTCACGAAACGATCTATTAATCGACCGGCTCCCTACAAGTCCTAGCTCGTTCATGTGTCTATATCATACGGCCCTATCACGAATGTAGTCACCTGTGCTAGGTCCACTATAGGGTGCCTCAAGCCCAAGGGTGCCAACCACCGACATGAATCAAGCACGTACAGTGTAAACCTACTAGTGCCCAATGCCTGCTTTTTCAACTCCGGACTACGTGCACGACCGTAGTCCGCCTGAACCTATAATGGCGCACCAACTCAGCCGTCGTTCTGGTCGCTTACAATCAGCCCAGTAATCGTGCCCCACCCTGCCTAGTTCCAGGGTACCATGATAAATCTAGTGGATTACTGCAGAAAAGGACCGCGTAACTAGGGTTTCCATCCAGCAGGTTAAGTGTTGTCATTTAAATTCGAGACTTAACCCCATCAGTCTAGCATGTCAAGTTGGTTAAGTGTGGTCATTCAAGTTCGTGACTTAACCCGTCTACGTCTCATGTCAAATTGGCTAAGTGTTGTCGTTCAAGTTCATGACTTAGCCCTACGAATCATGTGTCAAGTTGGTTAAGTATATTCAAGCGGTTCGTGACTTAACCCTACCAAACCATCGTGTCAAATTGGTTAAGTATATTCAAGCGGTTCGTGACTTAACCCTATCAAGTCATCGTGTCAAATTGGTTAAGTATATTCAAGCGGTTCATGACTTAACCCTATCAAGTCATCGTGTCAAATTGGTTAAGTATATTCAAGCGGTTCATGACTTAACCCTATCAAGTCATCGTGTCAAATTGGTTAAGTATATTCAAGCGGTTCATGACTTAACCCTATCAAGTCATCGTGTCAAATTGGTTAAGTATATGTTAACTTAACCCCATCCACTAGTCATATTATAATGGTTACGTGTTACTCTCGTGAGTTTACTTAACCTTACCACGCATCACGTTATACCAGTCGGGTGTTATCGACCCATTCATGTTAAACTAACCCATCTGCTAATCGTGTTATATGGTTAAGTGTCATTAAGTAATCAAGCTCAGTTTTAGTTAACCCACCCATTCATGTCATATCGGTTAGGTGTTATTAGTCTAATCATATTGCTTAACCTTATCATGTGGCATTAATTTACTTAATGCACCCAAACCTCTCACATTAGACTTGGTTGTGGTTACTGGTTACGCCGGGCGGGTCCGGGCAGGTTTATACCACAACCTAGTCTAACCTCGGGTTTTAAGCGCGGTATGACCAACTACTCACATTGGGTCCTATTGTGTGCAGTTACTGGATTCGCCGGGCGGTGCCGGGCAGGTTTATACTGCAAACTCAACCCAACCTCGAGTTGACCACTTTCAAGTTATCTAAGTGTCATGTCCATGTTCAAGTTATAACAATGTTCAAATTTCTAAGCAAGTTTCATGTTAAGTTTCTAGGTTTCAACTTATGCCTATTATCAAGTTCATAACACACATTTTTTCCCCAAAACGTGTTCCCAAAGTATTACCAAAATTTGCTATAAAGTTATGCCAAGTTATAGCCTTATATTTACAATACAAGCCAACTACCCAAGACCCAACTTAGGCGCGTACATATTTAACATATAAAAATGTTCAGGTCGTTAACCCAATATACAGTCATTTTCGTGTTTCAAATTCCCAACTTTACATATTAATATATATATATATATATATATACCCAAGTTCTAACTTTTCATGTCGATATACATATGCCCAATTCTAGCAAATTTACATATGTTCAAGTTCCATATCAAACTACATGTATTCCATGTTTACACCAATTTACCTATAACAAGTTCTAGCTTTTTACATATGTCACAATCCATGTCAAATTACATATATCAATTTATATGTGTCCAATCCTAGCCAATTTAGATATATACCAAGTTTCATGCTTTTTACATAGATCCTATTAATGCCAAATTCCATGTATATATTATTTATGCAAATTTCCCCATAACAAGATTATACCAAAATTTACAGATCAAGCCCCAAACTTGCAAATACAATGATAATTTCCAATTTCATGTTGCCAATAATTCCATCATATTCATATAGGCAATAATCCCATAATTCCCCCGTATACATCTCATACGCAAATCGCGATTTTAGTCCAAGGTCCGAAATTGACCAAGGTTCATCAAAAGAAAATAAATAGGGGAAGATAGAATTTTGCATAAAAATGAGATCAGAGAGAAAAGCATCCCCACAGGCATGAAGATTACAACTTGATAATAATATTAGCATGAATCAAGAAAGCTGATTTACAACAGGCTGAACAGATTATGAACAACAGAAATAGATTTGAATCGATAAACATACTTAGATCCAATTTCACTTTAATTCATGGCCATATTATAGTGAAATATTTAAATCGGAAAGTAACTAGAACTTACAGATCGTGGTTTTTGAGAACTAAGAACAGAAATAGTAGTAGGATCGTTGTAGAGGCTTCAATTTCTAGTTCGAATTGAGTTGCTTAGGTTGATGTTGATTAGCTTCTAGTTTTGATTCCAGCAGAGTAGCGACGCCATTTTTATTTTTATTTAGAACAGAGGCAGAGTAGAAGCAGAATAGAATTAAGTGTTGAGAAGGCTAGGTTTGGGGCTGTTTAAATTGGTTAGGCGGACGAACCTAGGCAGAAAACGAGACCAGTTACATCAGAATGCACCCAGACCCAAAAGCAGATTCGGGGACCAGGTCGACACCCAAGTCGACTGCGCAGTCGACCTGGTCTTGGGGGTGTCGACTGCCCAGTCGACTCCCCAGTCAACCTGGGTGCTGGGCGGGAAATTTCCCGCCCAGTCTGTCTGGGTTTTGAAATTCAAATTTTGAACTCGAATTCGAGCTGTTTTGAACTCTGAAAATTCCTGAAACTTCGGAGGGTCATATCTCCCTCATACGGACTCCGATTATCGCAAACTCGGACTCATTTCCAAGAAGAATTTCGAGACGGACGCAATGGCGCAACCCGTTTCCCTTGATTCTAATCTTAAAATTTAATTCTGCCTTGATTTATGATTTTAACATGTTGTTAAAATTCGGGTTGTTACATTCTCCCCTCCTTAAAGGATTTCGTCCCCGAAATCTTCAAGTTAAGGAGATTGTGTCCTACCATCCAATCATCCATCTACTCAATCATCAATCACAGGCATCCATCATCCTTAATAGATTTCTAATGATGTATGAACATATGCAGAAAGTGTGTGTATATGTTCCTTGTCTAATGCAAATGATCAGGCCTGATTGATCTTCTTAATGCAAAATACGTCTAGTGCCATGAGTCCAACATGTATGCAAATAGTCCTAGTCACAATAACACTACATGTGTGCACAAACATCCATCCATATGCAACATCCACATGATAACACATTCAAATTCATCCATAAACAAGTATAAACACTCATGCATATGCAATATGAAAGGTGACTGAGCTGATCTAGTGCCTAATGTGTAAATGCATCCACGAGCAACCACTAGCAACCACTTGCAGCCACTTGCAACCATCAATCATAACATGTCTCAAACACAAGTTTACACCCAATTGTTCCTACCTAAAGGTAAAGCCGAATAGAAGCAAGTAAAAACCTTGTGCCCATTAGGCCATGTCAAAACTAGAAATATATGTCACATATATACTGATCAGGAGAAGAACTCCCTAAGCACCAACCCCGGAGTCCTAAATCAACATCAGGCTGACACCCAAAGAATTACTCAATCAAACCAATATACGTTTCGAGGAAGCTAAGCATGATGGACTCCTTTTAGGTCACAAGGGAATCCCTTCCTAAAACTAAATCCTATAAGACTCAAAGAGTTCATTCAACCCAACGGACACCCTCAAGCCCCAAAATGTATTACTAACAGATGAGTCATACTCCCTATGGGGTTTGCAACAGAAATTTGATTGAGAATAGGACCGAGAGGAAAAAGATAACATGCAAGTAAGCTCTACAGGAAAAGAGGGACCAAGGATATACTCTTAAAAAGAGATATGATGCACATATCTAGTCTTCAATCTTCTAAGTCGCATTTCCTTCAGCTTAACTCCATTGTGCTTTGACCGTATTTAACTTCACAGATTCTTAATTCTTGTTTCCAAAATATGAGTTGGAACTCATTTCACTGTTGCCTCTCATTCCACTTTCACTTATCCTCCTTCTAGTATACTCGGCTCAAACTTAACTACGTACTCATGGTTTCATGCAAGCTCTCCAAAATTCACTAGTGAATCTTGGATCTCGTTCACTTACTAGGAGGTATTCCACGCAGAAGAACTATCTCTTGAAAATAACAAATATCAACCATGTTGCCAAATGTACTTACTAAGGTGACTTTCTATAACTCATGCATAAGTGAAATGAACCATCCGCCTTAGTGGTGAACACTACTCGAGTGGATCAATAAATGTATCAAGAGATTCTAGGTAACTAATCATGAGAGAACCCTAAAGGTTACACGCGACTTCGAGGGTATTACCGAGGCAAGTCAAGAGTCTAACTACCCTCTTTTCAAAACCGAGAATGCCACCCTTACTGGATAACTACTCCATCGCTAGAATTAACCCATAGCCCAAAACATAAACATAAACATAAGCATTACTTCTAAACTCAACACTTAGCATAAACATTCTCAAATCCAAACAAATCATGAATACATGAGCCGATTCCCCAATAGGATTTGAGACAAAAATGGGATCCTCTACTACGCTAGTACTAAGGTGCAGAGACTCAACTATCGAGGCAGAATTAGAAGGATGCGATGTATAAAAACAAAGTTCCCATGGTATGATAGAAAAGAGAAGCTAAACTTTTAACAGAAACGTTACCACCTCTCTTAGGTATGCTAGTAGTGAGAGCATACAATTGCCCCCTTGACGATCTTGTTCTTTGCCCTTGTCCTTGTCCTATGATACTTAACTACATGTCCCTTTTTACCATACCAACGATGTTCTTTCTTGTCATGGGTTTTATTATTCTTTTACTTTGACCTCTTCCCTTTCACATTTTCCTCCTTCGTGGATTACGCCTTATCAACAAGTTTCTCATCCTTAGGCTTGTGTTCTTTATCCTCGTTCTTACTATCCTTGTATAGCTTGTTGACAAGTTTCTCGAAAGCTACCTCCATCGCACGACAACCCTACAAAGCTTGAAATAAGATTAGTCGCAGATGGAACTACTGCGGCTACAGATGGAGGTTGGGCAATACTTTGCCCTCCGACATGTGTTGTATGCCTACAAACTATGGTGAAAAAGAAAGAGAGAAGAGACTCAAGGAGAGAATCAAAAGATAGTGCATATGGCTTTAGGGAACATGACTTTCGTAAAACAAAACTTTTCTTTAGAAAAAGGCTTCTTTGTAAACGTTTTGGAAATAGTTTCAGAAGGTTTTTTTAAAAGCTTTTGCCCAGTCTGGTAACCTTCTGCTCTGATACCAAATGTAACACCCCACCTCCGCTAGGGTCACTCACAAAGGGAATGCACTAGCTTTGGTGGAGTATTATCTAGGTAAACATACACAGAAATATTACAAGACAGAACATAAATAAAACAGCGGAAGGAAAACCCAAATTTCATTGCTTTAAAATCGAGTAAGGTCTAAAGCCTTTTACATTAAAATGTTATTAAGTCAATTACATCGAAATCTGTCTTGCAGTAGTAAAGAAGCATAAAATCATAGTTATAAATCATTCCCTAATAAAGCAAAGCAAGCCATAGCCAAGAGATATCCAAGCCATACATGAAAGAGCTTTGGAGCTTGGTAAGATCCAAACTAAGCTGTATTTCCACCCTGCGAACCTGGGGGGGGGGAACGGAAGAAAAAGAGGCGAAACAAAACAGGTCAGTCATAAAGACTGAGTAAGTCCTAGTGACTTTCAGCATATAAACAGGTAAAGATAACATGGCATGAATAAACTGAAAGTAAACATAAGTATGATGACAAGATAAGCTACAGGAAAGATAACTAAGAATAACCTCATATGGTTTTTGTCAAGTATAACATCGCCAGGTTTCCATTCAAGATAAACTAAGTATAATTTCACAAGATTTCTATCAAGCATCGCAAGATTTCTCCGCTTTACCATTAAAATATTTCTATGATATCTATTTGTTCTGCACCAACCGTACTAGTATCCCAACCCATGTCATGTGTTGACTATCAAATGATCCCTTGCCCAATGTCATGAAATGATCCATTACTTGGTCTCACGAAACGATCTATTAATCGATCGGCTCCCTACAAGTCCTATCTCGTTCATGTGTCTGTGTCATATGGCCCTATCACGAATGTAGTCACCTGTGCTAGGTCCACCATATGGTGTATCAAGCCCTAGGGTGCCAACAACCGACATGAATCAAGCACGCACAGTGTAAACCTACTGGTGCCCAATGCCTGCTTTTTCAACTCCGGACTATGTGCACGACCGTAGTCCGCCTGAACCTACAATGGCGCACCAACTCAGCCGTCGTTCTGGTCACTTACAATCAGCCCAGTAATCGTGCCCCACCCTGCCTAGTTCCAGGGTACCATGATACATCTAGTGGGTTACTGCTGAAAAGGACCGCGTAACTAGGGTTTTCGTCCAGCTGGTTAAGTGTTGTCATTTAAATTCGAGACTTAACCCCATCAGTCTAGCATGTCAAGTTGGTTAAGTGTGGTCATTCAAGTTCGTGACTTAACCCGTCTACGTGTCATGTCAAATAGGCTAAGTGTTGTCGTTCAAGTTCATGACTTAGCCCTACGAATCATGTGTCAAGTTGGTTAAGTATGTTCAAGCGGTTCGTGACTTAACCCTACCAAACCATCGTGTCAAATTGGTTAAGTATATTCAAGCGGTTCGTGACTTAAACCTATCAAGTCATCGTGTCAAATTGGTTAAGTATATTCAAGCGGTTCATGACTTAACCCTATCAAGTCATCGTGTCAAATTGGTTAAGTATATTCAAGCGGTTCATGACATAGCCCTATCAAGTCATCGTGTCAAATTGGTTAAGTATATTCAAGCGGTTCATGACTTAACCCTATCAAGTCATCGTGTCAAATTGGTTAAGTATATGTTAACTTAACCCCATCCACTAGTCATATTATAATGGTTACGTGTTACTCTCGTGAGTTTACTTAACCTTACCACACACCACGTTATACCAGTCGGGTGTTATCGACCCATTCAGGTTAAACTAACCCATCCGCTAATCGTGTTATATGGTTAAGTGTCATTAAGTAATCAAGCTCAGTTTTACTTAACCCACCCATTCATGTCATATCGGTTAGGTGTTATTAGTCTAATCATATTGCTTAACCTTATCATGTGGCATTAATTTACTTAATGCACCCCAACCTCTCACATTAGACTTGGTTATGGTTACTGGTTACGCCGGGCGGGTCCGGGCAGGTTTATACCACAACCTAGTCTAACCTCGGGTTTTAAGCGCGATATGACCAACTACTCACATTGGGTCCTATTGTGTGCAGTTACTGGATTCGCCGGGCGGTTCTGGGTAGGTTTATACTGCAAACTCAACCCAACCTCGAGTTGACCACTTTCAAGTTATCTAAGTGTCATGTCCATGTTCAAGTTATAACAATGTTCAAATTTCTAAGCAAGTTTCATGTTAAGTTTCTAGGTTTCAACTTATGTCTATTATCAAGTTCATAACTCACGTTTTTGCCCCAAAACGTGTTCCCAAAGTATTACCAAAATTTGCTATAAAGTTATGCCAAGTTATAGCCTTATATTTACAATACAAGCCAACTACCCAAAACCCAACTTAGGCGCGTACATATTTAACATATAAAAATGTTCAGGTCGATAACCCAATATACAGTCATTTTCATGTTTCAAATTCCCAACTTTACATATTAATATATATATATACCCAAGTTCTAACTTTTCATGTCGATATACATATGCCCAATTCTAGCAAATTTACATATGTTCAAGTTTCATATCAAACTACATGTATTCCATGTTTACACCAATTTACCTATAACAAGTTCTAGCTTTTTACATATGTCACAATCCATGTCAAAATTACATATATCAATTTATATGTGTCCAATCCTAGCCAATTTAGATATATACCAAGTTTCATGCCTTTTTACATAGATCCTATTAATGCCAAATTCCATGTATATATTATTTATGCAAATTTCCCCATAACAAGATTATACCAAAATTTACAGATCAAGCCCCAAACTTGCAAATACAATGATAATTTCCAATTTCATGTTGCCAATAATTCCATCATATTCATATAGGCAATAATCCCGTAATTCCTCCGTATACATCTCGTACGCAAATCGCGATTTTAGGCCAAGGTCCGAAATTGACCAAGGTTCATCAAAAGAAAATAAATAGGGGAAGATAGAATTTTGCATAAAAATGAGATCAGAGAGAAAAGCATCCCAACAGGCATGAAGATTACAACTTGATAATAATATTAGCATGAATCAAGAAAGCTGATTTACAACAGGCTGAATAGATTATGAACAACAGAAATAGATCTGAATCGATAAACATACTTAGATCCAATTTCACTTTAATTCATGGCCATATTATAGTGAAATATTTAAATCGGATAGTAACTAGAACTTACGGATCGTGGTTTTTGAGAACTAAGAAAAGAAATAGTCGTAGGATCGTTGCAGAGGCTTCAATCTCTAGTTCGAATTGAGTTGCTTAGGTTGATGTAGATTAGCTTCTAGTTTTGATTCCAGCAGAGTAGCGACACCATTTTTATTTTTATTTAGAACAGAGGCAGAGTAGAAGTAGAATAAAATTGTGTGTAGAGAAGGCTAGGTTTGGGGCTGTTTAACTAGGTTTAGGCGGACGAACCTAGGCAGAAAACGAGACCAGGTACATCAGAATGCACCCAGGCCCAAAAGCAGATTCGGGGACCAAGTCGACACCCAATTCGACTGCGCAGTCGACCTGGTCTTGGGGGTGTCGACTGCCCAGTCGACTCCCTAGTCGACCTGGGTGCTGGGCGGGAAATTTCCCACCCAGTCTGTCTGGGTTTTGAAATTCGAATTTTGAACTCGAATTCGAGCTGTTTTGAACTCTGAAAATTCCTAAAACTTCGAAGGGTCATATCTCCCTCATACGGACTCCGATTCTCGTAAACTCAGACTCGTTTCGAAGCAGAATTTCTAGACGGACGCAATGGCGCAACCCGTTTCTCTTGATTTTGATCTTAAAATTTAATTCTGCCTTGATTTATGATTTTAACATGTTTTTAAAATTCGGGTTGTTACATTAATAAGCCTTACCCCCAAGTATCCATCCAAGTCAGTTATGAATTTCTAGTTCTTCCTTTTGGCAGTATCTATTAGGGATAACCCATATTTCGACAAAGTGTCAAATTCGGCAATATACTCCGAGACAGCTCTGCCATTCTGCTTGAGTTCCAAGAATTTCTTAAACAACAATGACTTCTTAGTAGCTGGAATGAAATTATTGCTAAAAGAACCTTAAACTGATCCCAAGTAATCTGATCATCAGGAGTAGCTGCCTTTATAGCATTCCACCAATTCATTGTCCATCCTTGCAGCTGACGGGATGCTAGCCTTCTCTTCATCGCATCTTGATACCCAAGTCTTCGAAGATACGCTCGTAGCTATCCAACCAATCCTGAACATTCGTAGCCGACTCCGTTCCGTGGAACGGCCTCCCACCAAGACTAGTATAATCCTTATTCAGCTGGCGAAATCGGCCCTAGGCGCCTGCACCACCACCATTAGCAGTATTAGGGACTGCCCTCTGAGCATCCCTAAGCATCTCTCTCATGAAGTCGGTGAACATAGCCCTCATGTCAGGAGCATTCCCATTGTTGGCTCCTCTACCAGCACCGCTCGTATATCGGCTCATCGTTCAATCCGTAAAGAGAAACGATTAACCATCCACTTTGTCGTGTCAGTGCAGTGCGATTTCATCCTTAGCTATACTAGTAGTATATATATAGCTTTTGGAAACGAAAATATTCACAAATACGCGCTCTCATATACGTATTATCTCTCCCTGGTGTGTTTCCCTAGGTTAACTACGCAACCTAGAGCTTTGAAACCATGTGTGATGGCCCGCCCCGCACCAGCCGGCATTTCCTCCGAAAGTGCACTTTACACATGCCCGACTAGCCCAGAATGGTCGCGAAAGAAAGGAAAGAATAGAATGAACTAATCGAAAACCTGTAGAATGTCTCATAGCGCATGGGATAAAATATAATAAAAACATACTTGACATAAAACAAGCGAGACAGTGCATAAGCTGAAAACTAAACATCATAGTAGCGGAAAATCCAAATACAGCTTATGTTCCACATCATCATTTTTACAACTTTAAAACTGTCTATAAAGTAAAAGAAAGGAAGGGTACACTACTAATGCCCGAAGTAGTGACCAGCAGTGACACAGAGAGAATATCTATATATCATACGTGGAAGCCTCTTGCTCGTCTCCGGTACAGCTACTCGTGCTTCACCAGCTAACCTGTCTCTAGTCTGCTCGTGAGAGCACCTAGAGTAATAAGAAGAGACATAAAACTCTGGGTCAGACAAAAGTATGGTATGAGCGATAAGAAGCAAAACAGAACAATAACAGGTATACTAAACCATACCTGAACCTGGACCTGCAACCAAAGAGTTAGCACTACATACCGTACAACACTCTAAGTTGCCACTAAACATATGGTGTAAAGAATACAGGGTGGGGGTGTGCATGTCACAGTGATGGCAAACAAATCAAGCATAGCAACCATCCTCACATCTCTCGCTCAGTGCATAAAGCATACGATATCCACTACTTTGATCACTAGACCAATCGAAGTAGTGACAGAGTTCGACTTGTGCGACTACTGCTACCACCAAGCTTACCCTACGGAGTCATGACTAAATCTTTACAAATCACCCCGCTTCATTGGCCTATAGCCCATTAGTCGTACCTAGACTACTGTGGTCCTGAATCCATTCATGTACCCCCTACACATAGTGATCTAAAGTCATAGACACCAACAACCCCTTAGCACACGTCCCGCAGCAAAGTCCAATCATGAAGTTAACTCATTGGTCCCCAACTGGATCATGAGTACAAACATCCCACTTGGACTACCTTTGCATCTCGGGTTTTGGTCTCCTCCGAATCGGTTCGGTTCTTTACATCACTTCGGATCGGTCCTTCCCTCTTTGTTCAGTCCGTGGCCGTCAACTCTGTTTGGGTCGGGTCGTGCTTCCCCCTTTGGATCGGGTTGCGGTACTCCACCTGGTTCGGGTCGTCGTGCATCAGCAGTTTGTGGCAATCCCTCCGGGTCGGGTCGTGTTCTTCAGGTCGGGGTAGCTCCATAGCTCTGTTCAGTTGTGTTTCAACTCGTGGTCACTAAGCAGAGTCGGATCGTGATCCCTCATCAGTTCGTGGTCCTGGCATCAGTCCAACAACTTCATGGTTTAAGGGGAGATGGGCCACAGTTCGGGTCGGGTAAAGAGGTGCGATCCGATCCGGTTCAACTGATTTCTTGCACTTCTTTCCAGCGACTGTTTTACGCCATTCGACGGCGTTTTCGACCAATCTAACATTTCTAGACAATCACAAAGCATACCATACAGTCATAGCAACATGTATAATCATTCAAAAACATCAAAACAACAATATGATAAGTTAAAACGGATCAAACATAGCTAAAACCACATATTTTCCCTTAGTCCCTCTTAATCATGTTTAAGCATACAATTAGCAAAACTTAACCAAATTAACCCAAATTTTTAAAAGAGGTCTAAAATAATATTTAAGAATTTATAAACATTTTTCCAAAATTTATTTATGCATAAATTCGCTAATTAACACTAATCACCCTAATTAACTACAATTAGTATCAAAATAATGCTAATCACTCACCTTAGCCACGAATAAAATACCAAATCTGAAAATATCTCTGTTTAGGCACGAATACCAATGCAACACAGTAGCTGTACCTCGATTCTTGTGCTAATTCGCTTTGATTTGATGTAGATTTGGCTTAATTAGTGATTAGAAAATGATTTGGGGTGTTTTAGAAAGTGGAGGCCATGGCTAAACTTGAAGAAACAAAAAGTGGCGGCTGGAAAATGATAGAAACTGGATTTCCTAACCCTATCAACCTTCCCATAAACCTAATCCCGAAATGGGTTATGGGCCCACTCACTAAACACCCAAACTAGGCCCGGTTAAGCAGTTTTTCACCATCTGAAACTTGTTTCAGCCATATCTCCCAAACGGTAAGTCCGTTTTTTCACATGTGACCACTCTACGAAAGGGTAAACCATCATCTGGAGCCAATGGAAGCGGTTTCCGGTCAAAACTCATTTCCAATCAAAAGTTATGGCCAAAACAAGATCAGGTAGGGGCAAAACGGTTATTTAAAAATTGGAAAAATCATGAACATGGGAAATGACCCCAATAGTCGTCTCCCACAATTACATGACCATACGACTTAGTATGTGAAAGGAATAAATATTCTACGATCCTTCGATGCGTAGAATGCGGGTCGTTACAAGATTTGTAACCGCTAGGCTGTAAACAAGACCCTATTCTCAGTGTTTTATTCATTCTAAAACAATGGAGAACTAAATGTTGCCTCTGCTTGGATTAAATCAAGTCTTTTTCGTCAGCAATGATGTCATTCAAGTTTAGAGAACTGTGATTCGATATCAGCAATCTTTCTTCTATTTCCTAGATCCAATCACAGTGAGTCTACGTTAATTTTAGATCTAAATACTTAAAAGTTAATCTTGACATGACTATAACTTGGATCTAAGCCTGTGATTATTTTAATCATATCAGATCTGCTATAATTTGTGTATTTAAGTTATTCTGACATGACTATGAACTAGATCTAAGCCAATACCTATTTATCATGTCAGATCTACCATTGTTTGTAGATCTAATTCATTGTTTAGATCACATCATGCATGTTCCTATTATGTTTGTGGCAAAATCAAATCTGTTATTAGTTGGTTATTGTTTAGATCTTATCATGCCTGTTTATGAGGTCCCTGTTATGTTAGAATCAATTCTATTGTCATATGTTCATCAAATTTGTTCCTATATGCCAATCTTGTCATTATGCCACTATATGTTTATGCCTGTTTCTACCATTATATGTCAATCTTGTTAGTATGATCATTTCTGTCCTCTTCCCTTCATCTTTTCCCTTTTATTTTTATAGTAGGCTACCTTCGAGCGTCGGCATGCTGCTAAAATATGCGAACGCGTTAAATTGGGAACGAGGGGAATACGGTAAAATTGGGGCATAACTGTAATTGGAAATTTGGGCATAATTTGAATGAAATATATGAATATGAATTTGGGGCATAAAATGAATTATGATTAAAGACCTTAATTTGGGGCATATGGTTCATTATGAACATGACTTGGGAAAGGGGCATGAAAACCTATAACGACATAGGAATAATTGGAATTACAGTAATTAGAAACTGTAACCGCGCTTAGATACGAGGTTAGATTACACTTGTGGTAGAATTCTGCCCGAAACCGCCCGGTATATCCAACAACCACAAGTGGTGAATCTAATGTGAAGGGTCTAAGTGCATAAACACGAGACATGCTAAGACACGAGGTTAAGCCCGACTTTTGGAAGAAGTCTGCCCGGACACAACTGGCATATCCAGCATCAACAACTTGTAGGCTTAATGTGGGAGGTCTAGTACATTATAACCATAAATGAATATGGTAATAACTTGGATACATAACATAGTTGAATCCTTAGGGATTGGACGAATATGTTAACTTGAATAGGGGTTAAGTAAAATTGTATGAAACAATGAGAGGGTTAAGTATATCTTAGGTTGGTGGATAATATTTATATATATGCCCACAAACTTAATATATGGGGTTATGCAATCTTTTACTCTGGTATGGCGTAACCTGTGGAAAACCTAGTGGGGATGCAAGCATATGGGGAAGCTTGTATCATCTTGTGTGTGGAACCCATTTCAGTCCGTAACCCATATATAGATATCAAACGAGTACTCCGAACTAGGTCGGAGTCAGGGCACGCTTACTGGGCTGATTGTAAGAGATCCATAAGAGGGGATGGTGTCTGAAGGCGCATTCCATCGGGCTCTTGTGCGTGCATGGGTCCGCCTACCCGGGAAAATAAGAAGTTGTGGCATTAGTAGATATGGTTGTGCACATCCTGGAAATGAAGGGTTGCCACTTTAGGAAGTGATACATCCTACTGTGGGGCCAGCACAGGGTACCTACGGAGTAGGGAGCCGATCAATTGGGGTAGTAATTAGGGTACATCTAGACTCCGGTAAGTTTAGGAGCCGGTTATTATCCTTAGGGATAACTCTGGTATAGTGGGTTGTCTGTTGATTGTATGGGGTTCAATCTCTCACTTGAAGTATGCCTAAGTCTACCATCTTATAGTTGTTGGGATCTTCTCATTCTGGTTATACTAGTATCGGTGTAGAGAAAAGGAAAGTGTTAGAGAAGCGCTATTTATTCTATCCAGTTATCATGTTTACCTTGTCATACTTGCCTTATATGTTGTTACCTCTCTCTTCTCCACTTTATATGCATGTCATGAGCCCCCCTCCCCCAGGTTCTCAGGGAGGGAATACTCAAGCTTGGTTAGGACTCTGCTTTCATCTTGCTTGGAGCTGTTTTAGATGTACGACCTGGTTTCATATCTCTCTACTATGGCTATGTTCTGGGGATTACGCTTCTTTCATTATTGCAATATGATATTTTAAGTACAAGACAGAAGTTTTAATGATGTACTAGGTTTTATGTATTTCATACATATGATGTAACCATGTTTTGAACCACGATGTTTTTTTTTAATAAAAGTTTTAAATTCCGCTGCTATTTTATATCTGTCTTGTAATGTTTCTATTTTTGTTTGCCTACAACGCTTCACGAAACTTAATGCATTCTCTTAATGAGTGACATTCACAAACATGGGGTGTCACAGAGAATAAATTAATTTTAAGTATTTGATTCTATAGCTTTTTCCACATGTGTTACTTTTTGCTATATCATTGCTTTATCTCCGCTATAACTTTTTAGACATCCGCTATTACGAAATCTCTAAATGCTTTAACTACATAACTTTAGATTAATGTAAGTTAATAAATGCATTACGCTTCCCCTCTTATTCACAAACACTCACACACAAACTCTCTTTCTCTCTCTCTTCGGTCAATCAAACCCATAAATTTCTAAATTCTAAATTCTTAAATTTAATTTTGCACATTCTAATTTTTAGTTTTGAACAACTACTTACAAAAACACATTTTCAATCATCTCAACAAATAGTAAAACTTATTTATATACCAAGTCATTTTTTTTTAATTTAGGTATGAACATGATTTAATATTTATTGATTGCAATACACCAATACCAATTTAAAGAGAGATGAATTTAATTACAAAATTAAAACTAAATTATAAAATTTTCATTCAAATCTTTAATACGAAGTTTAATTTAAATTTTAAATTGAGATATGATTCTAAGCTAAGTTAAATTTAGATTTTAAATGAAAATAAGTTCGTATATTAAATTTCTAACTTTGGCTTGGAATATGATTTTATGTTAGCACTTTGAGTTTAACTTGTAAAAAAATTTAAAGTTAGAAAAAAATTCTAATAAAATAGTTTAAATATGTAATTTTAAGTTAAAAGCCTAACATAGAATCTTCAAAATAAAAATAATTAAATCAAAAGGGTATCTTTGTCCTAAGTTTTATTTTCCAAAATGAATGGTGTACAGAAAGTAATTTATTGTATATGAATAGATTTAATCTTCCAAAACTTCCTTAGAATCATAACTAACTATTGTGAAATGTGAGAAAAAGACTAAAGTCTAAATGAATAATGGGTAGATCTAATGCAATATTTTGAATTATTTTAGATCAGTTAATACCATTGTGTTAGTTCTAATCAACATTTTTCCACGTTTTAACCATTTGATACTCTTATGAGTATAACGAGTGCCAAAGTATTGTGACAAGCTGAAAGTAGAGATTATAAAGCGTGGATGTCATTAAATGTAGATAATAGATATGTTTTTTTGTTCTCATTCTGTATATAATATTTTGGGAGATGCTAAAACATATTTTTTAATGTAATTAATACTTCTAAAGTAATGTGATGATATATTTAGATTTTGGTATATGTTAGTTTTACAAAGTATTTTATTACTTATGCATGCACAGTGATTATATAATATATTGGTAATTTTGGATGAGATGTTATAGTCTGGTATCACAACTATTGTTGCTCGTTTAACGTATGATATATGATAAAAAAGACTTAAGGATGAGCTTACCTTTAACCTATGGGTTAACGAGAACATTTAAATATACATTTGTACCTGTAATGTATGAGTGCTATAGATCTTTAGTTTTAAGGGATTAGGTATAAGAATTATATTGACCTCAGAAATTTTGAGGTAACCAACTGTCAATGCAGATGAAAAATTCTTAACGTTGTGATGCTAAATAATGAGTTGATGACCTCTATGGATGCTCTTTATTGTGTTAATTAAATTGAAATAAGTTTTTGATGATAGTGCTTCTATAGAATTAAGTTAGTTTAATGACGATGCTATGGAAGAGTTGTTCGGAGAAATTCTAGTTGAATTAACCAAGTACATTAAGGATGCCACAATCTCTTGGAATTGTTAGGAGACCAATGATATTCATCTCAAAAGAAAGAGATGCTTCGAGCACAAAACACATCCATATAGGCCAATGCTAGGGTGATGATCATTTTTATCATGGGTACTTTAATGTTTCTCCTTTCAAGTCTATTACACTAACGTATGTCTATCGCTTGATGATGCTTTAAATGAAAAATAAAGTTGTTCGTGTAACACCCCGTAATTTTAAAATGGGACATAAGAGATAACTAAAGAATAAGTAATATTTAAAAGAAGAATTGGGTGAAACAGGTTACGCCATTGCGTTCATCTCAGAATTCTTCTTGAGATAGAGTCCGAGTTTGCGTGAATTGGATTCCGTATGAAGAAGTTATGGAGGTTAGAAGTTTTCAAGTTTAAGCAGAAATTAAATTAAAATAGTAATTAAATAACTAAAGCAGATTCGAATTTCAAAACTTCAGAAAATAGATGAGCGCGAAATTTCCTGCTCAGGGGTGTAGACCCCCCTAGAGGTGTCGACATGGGTGTCAATCCCCCTGTAGGGTCGACACCTGCGAGCTGATCTGGACAGTGATGATTTTCTGAGCTGTTAGGGCATATGTGTCATGGTCTGGTTGGCTCTCTTGGGTTTGGATAGCTTTGATGACTCCTAGGTTGATCTAAAGGCCCATATTAATCCTAAACTTCTATATAATCACCCCAAATCTCAACCCTAGACCTCACAACCCTAAACTATGATGCCGTCATGCTGTTCATCTACAAACTAACCTAGCCTCCACCATAACAAATCAAATTCTAGATTAAAGATAAGAGATAAAGTTTTAAAGACTATGAATTGCAAAAAGGAATTCTAGAACCACAACGAACGAATCAATGCCTACATCAACGGATTAGCTTAGAAACTTCAGAAATCAGATCCCAGAATTCAAGATCCATTTTTTGTGAGTGCAGTTACTTTCACAAGATAATTGTTTAAACGTAATTGTGATGAGTTATGAATTGGACTGTATGAAAATGTTTGTAAATCATATAAAGCTTATGTCTTTGCAAACTATGTTTTGATTTATTCTTGATTTGATTCATTATATGCAAGTTATGTTCTATGTTAATTCATATGCCTAATTACGTATGCAAGTTATGTATGCAAGTTTGCTCAATATATGCAAGTTATGAAAGATTATATGCAAGTCATGTTCATACATGTAAGATCATATTTTATATGTTCATATGTTTAGATCTACATGTTTATATGATTAGGTGCATATCACTCCATATATTTAGAACTATATGTTCATATGTATAGATCTACTTGTTTATATGATTAGATCCATATCATTCCATATGTTTAGAACTATATGTTCATATGTTTAAATCTGTGCAAGTTTATGTTTAGATCCAAACCAGTTCATATGTTTAAATCCATGCAAGTTTATGTTTAGATCCATGCTAGTTCTCACTCAATATGTTGATTGGATCTATTTTTATATGTTTACTAGATTTACGTCGTCTTAGATCTATATTATTTATGCCAGTTATGATGTCATGTGTTTCTCCCCTTTTTCCTTTTTTTATGAGTTAGGCTAATTGCGAGCCTAACGTATCACATGAACTATATGTACGAATGATGTGGGAACATTGGGGGAAAGTTCAGGTAAAGGTTGAATATTATATAATTGGCATAAAAAGGGGTTGTAATCATATAATTAATTTTGGGCAAAACTAGAAAATGTGGCATAACTTGAATTGACCGCACTTATGGATAATTTACATATAAACTTGGACATGAATGGTAAATATGTAAAATGGCTAAAAGATGAACGTGCCTAACCCGAGGTTAGATTGAGTTGCGGTGTAAGACTGCCCAGAACCGCCCGACGCATCCAGCGACCGCAACAACATAGATCTAATGGGAGAGGTTAGTGCATTAAGCCCAAAAATCCGAGGTTAGAATGAGTTTGCGGTAGAAGTCTGCCCGGAACTGCCCGACACATCCGACAACCGCAAACAACAGTTCTAATGTGAGAGGTTGGTGCTTTAATGAATAAATTAAAGCTAAGGAACATACATGCTAAGAATGGAAAGGTTAGGTATCATATGAACGGGCGACACTTAACTAATACAACATGTTAGGCGGGTGGGTTAAGCTAACATGGATAAGAAGACAACTTAACCAATATTACATGAACAAAGTGGATAGGGTTAAGGCAAGCTTAACCAATAATACATATGGACTTGATAAGGGGAAGGGTTAAGTAAATCTTGGGTAAGTGGGAAATATTAGTATAGATAGGCCTACAAACTTAATCGATAAATAAACATGCGTGAATCAGTGAGAAGGTTAAGTAAAATATGAATAAGCAACACTTAACCAGTACAACGTGCTAATTAAGCAAATGGGTGGGGTTAAGTTAAATTGAGAACACTTAACCATTATAACATGTTGATTAGGAAACCCTAGTAACGGGGACCCATTTCAGCAGTAATCCACATAGATGTATCATGGTACCCTGAGCTAGGCAGGGTGGGGCACGATTACTGGGCTGATTATAAGCGGTCAAAATAGCGGCGAGTGGTGCAGAAGTGTAGGTTCCGACGGAGTATGGGCGTGCACGTGCTATGGAGTGAAAAAAGCAGGCACTGGGCATCAGTAGTATACACTGTGCATCTTGAATTATGTCGGGTTGCCATCATGGGAATTGATACACCCCATGATGGGGCCAGCACAGGTATCTACATACATGCGGGGCCGAATGACACAAGTAATGAATACATACAAGCGAGGTCGAATGACACAAGTAATAAATACATGTGAGTTAGGGAGCCGATCGAACGAGGAAGGTAGTGGGTACAACTCGTGGGGGTAGGAGCAAAAAGGGGCACCTACAATAGCAGCTAGGAGTACACGAAACTACCATTATCATGATTAGCAAGAGGGACCAACTTTTAGTACGGGACTAGTAAGGGTGAGGTGTAACTAGTAATGATACGGTGTTACTAGCATTGGTGCAGTGTAGTAATTATCATGTAGTGATTGGAAGCGCAATCAACGTTATATCTTGTTCATCTTGTCTGCTTTGTCATGCCTATTTATTCTACAGTCATTTCTTGCTTTCCAATTTATGTTCTTATCATGTTGCTTTAATGATTATATTGTTACGGTCACTAGACTCACCAAACTTTTGTCTGACCTATTTTGTTTTGCCTCTTTTCTTCCGTTCCCCCACTCAGGTTCTTAGGAGGAAATACTCAAGCTTAGTTCAGATATCTCTTTCTTCCAGCTTGAATTCGAAAGGTGTATTGCTTGGCTTTGATTCTGCTTATGGCATTTTTTTGTTGGGGATTATGGCTTTAAAATTATGTAATCTGAAGGTTTTGTACAAGACTGATATTATGTACTTGATTTTGGTATTTGGAAATGTAATCAAACTTATTTCTGTTTCCACTGCAATAAAATTACAAAATTTTCAAGTACTACTTTTTCTATCTTGTAATATTCCGTTCTGTTTACTTATAATGCTCCACGAAACTTAATGCATTCCCTTTGTATGTGACATTTACGGACGTGGTATCATAGCTGAAGTTTACCAAAACAGATAAAAAAATTTGAAAAGCGTTTTCAAAAGTATTATTTTCAAAAACATGTTTTAAAAAGGAGTTTTCAAGAGAAAGATTTAGTTTGAAAAACATAATCCCCAAAAACCATATATCTATCATTTGTTTCTTTATTTCGAATCTCTTAATTTTTCCTTCTTGAGTCTCTTTCTCCGCGTTTAGATGCCTTTCCTAAGATATGGAAGGACTTCAGTGCGATGGGCGAAAAATCTTTTCATGGGACTGAGACGTTTGTCGAGGCTATAAATTGGCTCAAGGAAGTGAAGGACTCGTTTGGTATCTTGGAGATAGACAATGGAAGGAAAGTTCAGCTAGTTGCTTGATCGATGAGGAAGTTTAGGCTGAGGAACACAACCAAGGATGAGGAATTTGTTGATATGCCTTTAATCCACGAAGAAGGAAAAGGAGAAAGTGGAAAGAATAATTAACCGCTATAACAAAAGAAGGTGTCTTTATTGTGGTATAATGGTCCATACAATTAAGGACTGTAGGAAGAAGAAGAAGCATGGTTGTTCCATTGCGGCGAGGCAGGCCATATGATTTAAGATAACCCAAGAAGGTATGGACAAGGGCATGAACAGAGGACAGGACATACTTCTGGAGGACAGGTTCATGCTCTCATGGCACCAGGACAGGAGAGAGATAGAAGCATTTCTGTTGAAATTATGATTTTCCTTTTTCAGTCATCCTGTTTGAACTTTGTTTGACTCTTGAGCTTCGCAATCGTTTGTATTTGCTTCGTTAGTTGAAACACTGCACCTAAATACTAGTCTAACATGGATCCCATTGTAGTCTCAAATCCTATTGGTGGTTCGTCTCACTTATCTATGGTTTGTCGGGTTTTGAGAGTGTCTATCTTGGGCATTGGGTTTGGATGCAACGCCTTCATTCCTGGTTTCATGGGCAGTGGCTTGATTCTAAGGATGGATTGGCTAGCCAGGCATGGTGCCATTCAAGACTGTGAAAAGAGGGTAGTTAGATTGTTGACTCGTTGTGGAGTGACCCTTAATATTTCTTGTGACCCTAGGGGTTCAGTGATGCTTAGCTACCTAGAATCTCTTGATGCATTTATCGATGATTTGAAATCTATTCGTGTAGTCCGTGAGTGTGGTGACATCTTTGATGAGGTTCGGGGTCTATCCCCGAGGCGCGAGATAGACCTCCGAATATACTTTGTAGATAATGAAAAGCCAGTTGCATTGCCAGTGCGCCACATGGCTCCGAGAGAGAGAGAGGAGGGAACTCAGTAAACAAGTAGGCGAGCTACTTGAGAAAGGGTTCATAAGAAGAAGCAATTCGAAATGGGGTGCTCCAGTTGTTTTTGCTACGAAGACTGATGGTTCGCTTAGATTGTGCGTGGACTATAAGGAGCCGAACAAGCTCACGAAGAAGAATAAACACCCATTGCCGAGGATAGATGATTTGTTCTATCAATTAGCTGGTGCTTTGGTTTTCTCGTAGTTGGACTTAGCTACAGGATTTCAACAGTTGAGGGTAGCTGAGGATAGCATAGATAAGACTTCTTTTAGGACTCTTGATGGTTTCTTCGAAGGGATCGTCATACTTTTTTTTAGTTTGATGAATGCACCCATATTTCGTAGACTTGATGAGTAAGGTGTTTAGGGAGTTCCTAAACAAGTTTGTGGTAGTCTTTGTGGATAGTATTTTGATTTTCTCTAGAAGCGAGGGAGAGTATGCCCTACATCTTAGGGAAGTCTTAGAGACCCTTGAGCGCATCAACTCAAAGCTA
Organism: Allium sativum; assembly: GCA_030737875.1. Classification (NCBI taxonomy): domain Eukaryota; kingdom Viridiplantae; phylum Streptophyta; class Magnoliopsida; order Asparagales; family Amaryllidaceae; genus Allium; species Allium sativum. Next base: position 578,509,027 of record CM060909.1, on the reverse strand, counting down.
GGTTCTCCAAATGTCATTTTTGGAGGAAAGAAGTGAGGTTCTTAGGACATGTGGTCTCAAAGGAAGGGATAGCAGTGGATCCTACAAAGGTGGTGGCAATCCAAGATTGGAAGGTTCCTAGAAAAGCAACGGAAGTAAGAAGTTTTCTAGTGTTGGCGGGCTACTATAGGAAGTTCATTAAGGGCTTTGTGAAGGTATCGGCCCCAGTTTTGACTTTGCTAGATGGGAGCAAACCGTTCACAGTATATACCGGTACTTACGAGGCAGGGCTTGGAGCAATTTTCGATGCAAGAGGAAAAGGTGATATGCAAAAGGCTATAGGTATGCAATTATGTTTGAGCAACGCGTATCGTCCACAGACGGGTGGACGGACAGAAAGGGTGAATAGAATCCTTGAAGACTTTTAAGGTTATGCATCCTTGATTTTGGAGGACATGAGAAGAGCACTTTCCATTTGTGGACTTTGCTTGTAACAACAGTTATTAAACTAGTATTAGGGTTTTTATGGACGACCGTGTCGATCACCAACTTGTTGGTGGAAATCTACGGATAAGATTTTACTTAGGACAGATATGGTTAGGGAAACTTCTGAGGAGATAAACTTGATTCGAAGATGAATGAAGATGGCACAGGGCCAATAAAAGTCAAACGCTGACAAGAGACGAATTGAACTTGAGTTTGATGTCGGAGACAGGGGCTTTATTAAAGTTTCATCGTGGAGGAACGTAGTTCGCTTTGGGGAGTGTGGGGAAATTAGCACCAAGGTTCATAGGGAAATCCCCCATTACATAAAGAATTGGACAAACAACAGAGTGAAGTTGCCGAAAAAGCTTAGTGTGGTTTATGACATGTTTCAGTGTCACATGAGGGGACGTGTTTACATGATACCGCGGAAAAAGTGGAGTCGAGCATGCTTAGAGAAGTGGAAGTGGAGCAAGATGCCACTATTAGATGAGATCCTACATGCATCCTTGGATCGGAGATCAAGAAGTTAAGCAACAGAGAGGTCAAGTTATTCAAAATCCAATGAGGAGATGATCGAGGAGACGCGATTTGGGAGACGGGAGACAAGATGCGTACGCTGTACCATTTCATTTTTAAGGGCTTTGTTTAGACTTATCCTATCGTTTAGTGCATACTCCAGATTACATTCTTGATCTTTAGGTAGGAAGATCTTATGGTTGTAAACTTGTGTTTGAGACATGTTATGTTTGGTTGATGCAAGTGTTTGCTAGTGGTTTCTCGTGGATGCATTTTCACACACATTAGACACTAGATCGGCTCAGTCACTTTCATATTGCATATGCATATATGCATTTGTATATGGATTGAAACTTGATGTGTTATCATATAGATGTTGCATTTGAATGAATGATTGTGCACACATGTAGAAGTTATAAAGTACGATTAGGAATAATTTCATACATGATGGACTCATGGCACTGACATAATTCACATTAAGGAGGTCAACTGAATCAGTAGACCGCCTGATTCTGCTTTAAATAAGGACATATACACACGCTATGCATATGATCATGGAAGCATTAGAAACCTCTTTAAGGACAATGGATGCCTATGATTGAATGGTTGAGTAGATGGTTGTTGGATGGTAGGATACATATTCTTCTTGACTTGAAGATTTCGGGGACGAAATCCTTTAAGTAGGGGGGAATGTAACACCCTGTAATTTTAAAACGGGACATAAGAGATAATTAAAGACTAATTAACCTTTGAAAGAAGAATTGGGAAAAACAGGTTACGCCATTGCGTTTTTCTCGGAATTCTGCTTGAGATAGAGTTCTAGTTTGCGTGAATCGGACTCCGTATGAAGAAGTTATGGAGGTTAGAAGTTTTCAAGTTTAAGCGGAAATTAAATTAAAGTAATAATTAAATAATTAAAGCAGACTCGAATTTCAAAACTTTGGGAAACAACTGAGCGGGAAATTTCCTTCTAAGGGGTGTCGACCCATACAGGGGGTGTCGACATAGGTGTCGACCCCCTGGAGGTGTCGACATGGGTGTCGACCCCCTGTAGGGTCGACACTTGCGAACTGATATGGACAATGACAATTTTCTGAGGTGTTAGGGCATATGTGTGATGTTCTGGTTGGCTCTCTTGGGTTTGGATGGCTTTGATGACTCCTAGGTTGATCTAAAGGCCCATATTAATCCTAAACATCTATATAATCACCCCAAATCTCAACCCTAGACCTCACAACCCTAAACTATGATGCCGCCATGCTATTCATCTACAAACTAACCTAGCCGCCACCATAACAAATCAAATTCTAGATTAAAGATAAAAAAGATAAGAGATAAAGATTCAAAGCCTAGGAATTGTGAAAAGGAATTCTAGAACAACAACGAACGAATCAACTCTTACATCAACGGATTAGCTTTGCAACTTCAGAAATCAGATCCCATAATTCAAGATCCGTTTTCTGTGAGTGTAGTTACTTTCACAAGATAATTGTTTAAACGTAATTGTGATGAGTTATGAATTGGACTGTATGAAAATGTTTGTATATCATATAAAGCTTATGTCTTTGCAAACTATGTTTTGATTTATGCTTGATTTCATTCATTATATGCAAGTTATGTTCTATGTTAATACATATGCCTAATTACGTATGCAAGTTATGTATGCAAGTTTGCTCGATCTATGCAAGTTATGAAAGATTATATGCAAGTCATGTTCATACATGTAAGATCATATTTTGTATGTTCATATGTTTAGATCTACATGTTTATATGATTAGATCCATATATATGTTTAGAACTATATGTTCATATGTTTAGATCTACATGTTTATATGATTAGATCCATATCAGTCCATATGTTTAGAACTATATGTTCATATGTTTAAATCTGTGCAAGTTTATGTTTAGATCCAGACCAGTTCAAATGTTTAAATCCGTGCAATTTTGTGTTTAGACCCATGCTAGTTCGCACTCAATATGCTAATTGGATCTATTTTTATATGTTTACTAGATTTATGCTGTCTTAGATCTATATTGTTTATGCCAGTTATGATGTCAAGTGTTTCTTCCCTTTTTCCTTTTTTTTATGAGTTCGGCTAATTGTGAGCCTAACGTGTCACATGAACTATACATACAAATGACGTGGGAACGTTGGGGAAAATTTTAGGTAAAGGTTGAATATTATGTAATTGGCATAAAAGGGGTTGTAATCATATAATTAGTTTTGGGCATAACTAGAAAATGTGGCATAACTTGAATTGACCACACTTATGGATAATAGACATATGAACTTGGACATGAATGGTAAACATGTAAATTGACTAAAAGATGAACGTGCCTAACCCGAGGTTATATTGAGTTGCGGTGTAAGACCGCCCGGAACCGCCCGGCACATCCAGCGATCGCAACAACAAAGATCTAATGTGAGAGGTTAGTGCATTAAGCCCAAAAACCCGAGATTAGAATGAGTTTGCGGTAGAAGTCTGCCCGGAACCGCCCAGCACATCCAGCAACCGCAAACAACAGTTCTAATGTGAGAGGTTGTTGCTTTAATGAATAAATTAAAGCTAAGGAACAGACATGCTAATAACGGAAAGGTTAGGTAACATATGAACGGGCGACACTTAACCAATACAACATGTTAGGCGGGTGGGTTAAGTTAACATGGACAAGAATACAACTTAAACAATATTACATGAACAAAGTGGATAGGGTTAAGGCAAGCTTAACCAATAATACATATGGACTTGATAAGGGGAAGGGTTAAGTAAATCTTGAGCAAGTGGGTAATATTAGTATATATAGGCCCACAAACTTAACCGTTAAATAAACATGCGTGAATCAGTGAAAAGGTTAAGTAACATATGAATAGGCAACACTTAGCCTGTACAACATGTTAATTAAGAAAATGGGTGGGGTTAAGTTAAATTGAGAACACTTAACCATTATAACATGTTGATTAGGAAACCCTAGTAACGGGGACCCATTTCAGCAGTAACCCACATAGATATATCATGGAACCCTAAGCTAGGCAGGGTGGGGCACGATTACTGAGCTGATTATAAGTGGTCAAAATAGCAGCGGGTGGTGCAGAAGTGTAGGTTCCGATGGAGTATGGGCGTGCACGTGCTCCGGAGTGGAAAAAGCAGGCACTGGGCATCAGTAGTATACACTGTGCATCTTGAATCGTGTCGGGTTGCCATCATGGGAATTGATACACCCCATGATGGGGCTAGCATAGGTATCTACATAAAAGCGGGGTCGAATGACACAAGTAATGAATACATGCAAGCGAGGTCAAATGACACAAGTAATAAATACATGCGAGTTAGGGAGTCAATCGAACGAGGAAGGTAGTGGGTATAACTCGTGGGGGTAGGAGCAAAAAGGGGCACCTACGATAGCAGCTAGGAGTACACGAAACTACCATTATCATGATTAGCAAGAGGGATCAACTTTTAGTGTGGGACTAGTAAGGGTGTGGTGTAACTAGTAATGACACAGTGTTACTAGCATTGGTGCAGTGTAGTAATTATCATGTAGTGATTAGAAGCGCAATCAATGTTATATCTTGTTCATCTTGTCTGCTTTGTCATGCTTGTTTATTCTACAGTCATTTCTCGCTTTCCAGTTTATGTTCTATCATGTTACTTTAATGATTATATTGTTAAAGTCACTGACTCACCAGACTTATGTCTGACCTAGTTTGTTTCGCCTCTTTTCTTTCGTTTACCCCCCAAGGTGCTTAGGGAGGAAATACTCAAGCTTAGTTCAGATATCTCTATCTTCCAGGTTGAAGATGAAAGGTGTATTACTTGGCTTTGATTCTGCGTATGGCATTTTTCTGTTGGGGATTATGGCTTTAAAATTATGTACTCTAAAGGTTTTGTACAAGACTGATATTATGTACTTGATTTTGGTATTTTGAAATGTAATAAACTTATTTCTGTTTCCGCTGCAATAAAATTACAAAATTTTCAAGTACTACTTTTTCTATCTTGTAATATTCCATTCTATTTACTTATAATGCTCCACGAAACTTAATGGATTCCGATTGTGAGTGACATTAACGGATGTAGGGTGTTATAGTTCGGGTTTAATTTGAGCAACGTAGATTCTAGCTATTCAGTTGCGTCATACGAGTGAATAAAGAGAAAATAAATTGTGAAAAGGGGAAAACTAAAAAGATATTTAAATAGTATCTATGAATAATTCATAGATCCAACATTCAATAAGAAAGAATTGAACCACTAACTTGTTCAACAATTACAAACCAACATCCACTCTGTCATAATTGTTCCATTGAATTTTGATAAATGATTTCTATATAATGATGAACCATAGAGTGTTCTTCTCTCAGCTGATTGATCTAGACAAAAAGCTTGCTAGGCTCGAGGTTTTAAATCTTGGATATCGATCACATTTCTTCTTGGAGATTTTAGAGACTCTATCTCGTATTGGGGGAGATCTCATATGAGATTTGTCTAACTCGGGTGTTAGTCTCAAAGTTCTATCTCGGGCCTTAAAGCTCGTATCGAAACCATCTCATAATATATGACATGTTAAAAATTGATGTTGTTACACAATTTTTTTTATGAATGTCACCATTAAAATAGTAAATTAAACTTAAATTGCAAGAGTCACTCCATTTTTATCAATATATGAAAAAGAATTCATATTCATAAATCATAATACACTTAAACTGGAGAAATAACACAATGCAAATAGATTATAGTTTTACAACTTATGCTTCATGAACATGAACTATTTTTAACATAAAGAAGATCCAAAATGTTAAATGGTTACACGTAAGTAGAACATAAAATACATACTTTCATAAGTGACATGCATGTTAGAAAAATGACGAATATGAAAATCCTAAAATTGTGTAGTATATATGAATATACAAGATGGACATATAACATGCAAAATTACATTAAATATTAAATATTAAACACAATTCCTTTTAAGTCTTCTATTTACATAAAAGAAAAAGAGCATTATGGTAAACCAAAATAAAATCTAGCTTTTAACAAACTACCTAGCAAAAAGAATCATTAATATATCGTAAATCGTTATTTCTTCAAGTGATTTAAGATGTGACTCAGATGTCTTGCACGAGATTTTGATCGGTTTAGGAAACTATTTTAAGGTTAATTTTATTAATTAAAAAAGGAGGGGTTGATCGTCTTACCGAATTGTTTTAAGATTTTTTTTCTAATTAAAAAAGGAGGGGTTGACCATAAAAGTTGCAGAAGATTATAATGGATAGATCTGAGTTTTTATTTTTGTTTTTGGCTAGGCATAAGTTTAAATTTTACCCCTAAAAAACCAAAATCTCGACCAATATTTCAAAATCTTATCTCGATTGATATATTGGTCGATATTGTAATATGTCAAACAATATATGCTAAACGAAAATTGTTGTTTCCTTTTTTGTGTAGATCAACAAATCTCGAACGAGATATTGAGCTATATTTCTGTGATTTGAATCAGTGGCTTGCCTTATCTAAGGGTTGTCCTAGATCCATGGAGATTGACTACTAGTTGAGCAGCTTTATAAAGCATATGAGACTTCTTGTATGAAGAAGCTCGTTGATAGGCATATCATTCCTGAATTAATGTTGCTCTAGTATGGTATTAATTGTGCCACTTGATTAATAGGTTCCTTTGTAGTTGAAGTCTCTTAAAAGGCATATCACAATTGTGTAGGTAAGTTGCTCTAAATAGTTACTTACCAACTAAGTTGAATATGCACTTAAGTTTACTTTATGCCTTTCTTTTTAAGATCCAAAAAGCCAAGCTTTACTTATAAATTTTGAATAAGTATGTATTGTACCCCAGTCATACTCGAGTTAGGGTTGTCAATGGATATCCAAAAAATTCAAGATTCGCCTGCATCTAAGACTATTAAACAAATAGCATATACCAACGGAGTGGAGCAATGACTACCAGTGGTTAGTTCATTGTTTAATTCTTTTACGAATTAAATGATAAGCCGTTGGAAAACAGTCGTTTGCTGCAATTACTAGCCGTTGGAAAATCGTGAGTATCAAGCCGAAAGCTGCGCCTTCTTTTTCATTTTCATTCCTCCCTAGAAACCAAAATCAATTCCTCCAACCACCTCCACTTCTCCACTTCCACCTTCCAATTCCTCTACGTGCTTCCTCAACTCCGACCAACACCCCTCTCTCCATCTCCAACCCACCTCTAAAGTGGTAGTTAGCCTAAACCCTAATTTGTTATTTCACGGTTTATTTGTTAGTTTTATTGTTTATCTTGGCTCATTCCTGTGTATTATAGTTTATTAAATGCTATATATTGCTTATGAGTTGAATATTATTGTTTATAAACCCAAATTATCAAAGTAATACGAATATGAATGAGTTGAACAATTTATAGCTTTTAGGCTTGTTAGGGTTATTTAGTGCGATGAGCATAATCTAGTTTATATATTTTATAAAACATCAAAAATGATAATTAATTTTATATAACGTACATGTTAGTTAACCAAAGTTTTTAACATGCATGTATATCTAATACATGAAGTTATACATGAAGTTATATCAGATGTAAGACGTGAAAGCCTTATTTAGGTTGGAAGTAATGCGTAGATGTGGTATTGGTGGTGATGTCGGTCAAAATCCAATTAATGATAAAATGTACAATACTTACTTTGTTAATTTAGATTTAATTTAATGTAAATGTTAATCAAATTAATTTAAATGTTGAAAGCCAATTTTTTTACCAAGTATAAAATATCTTATGTAATGTATCCATAAAATACTTAGAGTGTTTTTAGTCCCCATCTGATAAGTATTGTATATGATTGTTATGTGGGTATTCATTTTTAATATATTGGACATCTATATTCATCGTATACAATATTTATTGGATTTGTCCCTATATTGGACAAGTTCCTAGTAACGCAATTAAATCTCTTAAATTAGCTTTTTTAACACAAAAATAATTATATACAGCAAAAAGGAGCTAATAGCCAATCTCTGATGGCTAACAAAAATGGTCTAGTAGCGAACTAGAACCTCAAAAATAGAAATCAAGGCTGATTAAATATAACTCTAAAACAGAACTAAAATATAGTCAAGCCTTACTCACACCTAGAAACCAAAAAAACATACGGAATGGGGGAGGATCTAAGTAAAGCATCCAGGAATCCCAATCAATGGCAGCCAACAGACAAAGTCAAGGAAGGCCCCTTGACTCCATCCAAAATCTAGAGACTTCAAAAACAAGCAACAAAGAACTCATGCTCCAAACAAAGGAAATAGCACCAACAAACGAGAGCATCCAATCCTAAAGAACTCTACGAAGACATCCCATCAAGCGCTTGATAGCTCCTGCTCTGCTAGGCCGTAAAGAGACTACAAAGCAATCCTCCTCCAAAAGCAAGCAAAACCTAAGCATGCCAAATAGGAACAGAATACAAGGTCAAATAGGGGGAGAGACGAGACCACCAACACAAACCGACTACCACACACAACCAAAAAAGAAATCAGCCGACACCTGTAGAGGAAAAAGGAACCAAAGAAACATAAAAAAAGGGATAGGCGCTACGAGAAGGATGCCTACGAAAGGCCTACCTCGAAAAGTAACGAAAACATCATCCTTAACTTAGTGAATGATGGAAGACGAGTCCATAGGGACCACATCAAACACTGCCTTATTCGGAGAGCACCAAATATGCCAATAAACTAGATTGGCAATAAAGAGAAAAAGGATAGACCGAAGAGACCTCCATGAAATACCGACCCACCACAGACATAGTAATCTAATAAAAGAGATGGCATTACCATGAATACTAGCCAAATTCCCAAAGAAATACTAGATTGACATAGCACAAGATCCCTTTAAGAACAAACGACCAGAAGATTCCACTTCGCTTGCTCCACATCACCTATAATGAGACACCATACGTATACCTATCCTCCTAAGATTCTCGTCAAGTGGTAAACTATCATGAAGGGTTTTCCACATAAGGAGAGAAATCTTAGGAGGGGAAGCAAGAATCCCAAATGAAAGAGAAGGTCAGAATACGACGAACCAGTGTGCGAGCAAAATTCCAAGCTTCCCATAAAGAGAAAGAGACTCTGTCCTAACCAATTCCACCAACATGAGAGTCGAAGAAGGGCTTTACATATTGCATCCGTTTCCAAGTCTCACTAGCGTAAGACGGGATTCCCGAGAAATCTTGGGTAGAAGACGACGATACTTTACATAAAGAAATGATATCCAAAGAGAGTTGTTTGAAAGGAACCTAACCCAAAGATTGCAAGCGTAAACCGTGCAAACATCATGAGGGTTATGAAGCCTTAGTCGACCTTCACGCTTGTGGCAAATGACGTCCCAAGAAACCCAATGACGATGACTAGCATTGCCCCTTTTTCCCCAAAAAATGAAGCCAATGAGCGAAAAAAATGGAAGAAGGTGTAGTTGGAGTCATGACCGCGAAGATATGAGAGCCAATGGAATCAAGAACCGAATTAAGCAGGACTAGTCTGCCTTTTTGAACAGAAGGGAAGCATTCCAACAAATGACCTTGCTCTGAGCTTTCTCAATCATAGGATCAAAGATTGAGTTTTTGCGACCTCTATAAAGAACAATACCGAGGTAAGGTAAGGGAAGAGAAGCCAACTTGAATCTAGAGAAAGATCCTATCCGTGAAATCCTCTCTGATGCCATAGACTTGGCAGGAACGAAGCAATTTTTTGCCGAATTGACAAGTTGGCGTGAACACCTCTCGTATGGATGAATGAAACAGAGGAGGCGACAAATAAAATGACGATTCCTAATAGAGGAATAATGATGTCGTCCGCAAATGATAAGGATGAGATAATCGGACAACCACTGGGAATCCCAAAATGAGGATTTTGTCCCGATATAGTGAGAGAATGCATGGCACAAACGAAAGCCTCGGTGGCGGTGGAGAAAAGCATCGGAGACAGTGGGTCTCCTTGATGAAGGCCCCTCCTAGATTGGAAAACCGTCACCGAACTATTGATGAGAATAGAAAACCAATAGTCCGAGATAAGCCTGCAACCTAAATCGATCAAAGGCTTAGGGAAATAGAAGGACCCGAGGGATGAAAACCAAGAAATGTAATCGTAGACCTTTGTTATAACACTCAATAATTTAATACAACATAACCATATAGTAAAGACAAAAAAATTGAATACTATATAACTAAATATTCAGAATTTAATGAAACTGACTTTACCTTGCGTTCGACTTAGAATTCTGCTTCAGATAAACCCCGAGTTTGTGTAAATTGGATAACGTATGAGAAAGATATGGGCCTTAGAAGATTGAATACATATATAATGGACATACATATTAGTAAAATTCAAATAGAGAAAAAACATAGCACAGGAACTAACGGTGATGGAACGACCCCTCCCTTACCTGGGTCGACCTACGGGTTGAACCATGTCTAAGGGGGGTCGACCCATGGGTCGACATGGTAGGTAGGGGTCGACCCGCCCGCATGCAGGTTCGATTATGGATGATGTATTTTGACTATTTTCATATATTAGGTTCATTGGATGAGTTGTATGGCTAGATTTGAAACCCTAAAATCTAACGGTTAAGAATTAGCTCAGTTAGTCTAAATATAGAGTTGCTCTCTCCCATTTTATCCCCACACAACTATTCTTCATTCTCTTCCTCCGTAGTTATACTCTAAATTAATAAATAAAATGGGGAGAGCTTATTGAAAGTTAGATCAATAGAGATAATTCAAGATCTACAATCAACATACAACCTTTTTCAAGAACTATTTCTGAACCTAATACCTAGACCTGTGAGTTTAAGTTATTTTCAGATTTGATATTTAGAAATGTATTATGGCATTAAATAAATTTGGATCTAGAACATACAGTACTTATAAGTTATTTTCTATACTGTTCTTTTACTATTATTCATCTATGCAGTTGTTACAGTAATATAGTTCTTTTATTGTCAGTTGATTAATCAGTTGTGTTCATACATATCTATCTTCATTTTCCCTATTCTACTATTTAATTATTTCTAGTCCTGTTTATATGCCTATTTTAAGTTTGACTAGATTATGTTCTTCTCCTTTTATTTTCCCTTTTATTTAGGCTGAGCCTAGGCCATCAAGAGCCTAGGTCGTTTCCGATTTAAGATTGCATATAATTGAATTTGGGATAATATGAAATGACAACGAAAAAGGAGAATTTGGGGGCATATTATAAATTGAGGACTTTTGACTATTTGGGAATATTATCAAAAGGAAGAATATGCAAATGTGTATACATGTTAGATTGGACTTAATATAGAGATTAAGTAAAGAACATGTTATGAAAACGTAAGTACTAGATGTAAGATAAGTAAACTGAATTACTATAGTGTATATATACATTTGGATGGGTGCTTGTTTTGGGGAAGGGGTTGTATACATAATAACATTTACAAAAAGGTCATATTACAACCATGCTTATTAATTAACTTAAACATGCTAAGTTAAAAACATGATTATTAAGAAGCTAAGAGGTCCCTCGTTCTACTATTGTATCGGGTTTAAGGGACTCTTAAATCCTAGTTACTTGGGCACACAAGCTTAGGGAGTTTGTGTAATACCCCACATCTTTAATTAAATAAAATAAAGTTTTGAAATTTTTTCTGAAACTGGTCACAGAATTAGCGTTATTGCATCCGTGGCGATTTTCTGATCAGTTTAGACCTATTGTTTGCAGGAAATGGATTTAAGATGAAAAAGATATCTTTAAATGAAATATTACAACAAATGTGAAAATAAGGTATAAGAAGAAGTTCTAATGTGGTCGTTAAGCTGGACATGGCAAAGGATTACGACTGTATGTCTTGGTTTTCTGTTATCAAAATTCTGAGGGCTTTCGGTTTCCGAGAACGGCTCATCGATTTGGATTGGAGACTTATTTCCAACTGTTGGTTCTCCATTCTTATTAACGGATCAATCAACGAGTATTTTAAAGCAGGAAGGGGGCTTCTTCAGGGAGATCCCCTTTCACCTTCCTTGTTTTTTATCACTGCGGAGGCTTTCATTTGTGGATTGCATTCCCTAATGATTGGAAATTAGATCCAGAGGTTTTGCATTCCTAGTGGGTGTCCAATTATATCTTCCTTATCTTTCGTAGATGATATTATTATTTTCACCTATGGTATTTGTTGTTCTGTTCAACATCTTCTCAGCCTCATTCAGCGGTACTAGATGTTCTCAGGCTAATTCTTTAATTCTGATAAAAGCTGCTTCGTTCTGGAAAAAGATTTGTCTCCAGAAAGGTCTTCTTGGATTCAAGGCTTATTTGGTTTTATGGCCGCCTCCCTTCCACTGCCTTACCTAGGTATTGTACTATATAGAGGAAGAAAGCTCAACTCCATTTTCGATCCATTGACAGACAAAGTAAGGGGCAAGATCATCCATTGGAATGCGTCTCTCCTATCTTAGGCCAGAAGACTGATGCTCATAAAGTTAGTATTGGACTCTATTGGCTCACATATCTTTGCTGCTATGACTTCGACGGATTCCATCTTCAATTCTTATCGCTCTTTTGCGGCATCCTTTTTCTGGGGTAAAAAGGATAATACTAATCGACGTCATTGGATTTCTTGGGACGTCATTTATCGTTCCAAAAGTGAAGGGGGGTTGGGACTTCGAAATCCAAAGGATGTCTACAACGTCTTTGCTTGTAAGTTGTGGGAAAGTTTGTGGCAAACGATTCCTTGTGGGCAACGTTCCTCCATGCCAAATACCGCAGGCTCTCAAGCGTGTATTTTGCCAGTTCCTCGTCCTATGCAAGTGAAATGTGGAAACGCATGTAATCTGTTAAAGCCTTCTTGGATTCACATGGGGGTGGAGCCAGATGGGACGGCGGACCATTCTCTGTCCAGGCGGCATGGGGTTCGGTCAGGACCCTAACCCCACGTCTTCCTTTATTTTCTTTTATCTGGGTTTTCTGAATTCCTCCGAAGGTTTCCTTGTTTATGTGGAGAAACCTGCATAACGGGTTACCACTAGACGAGAACCTTCAGAGAATTGGCATCCGAATAGTGTCTCGTTGTAGGTGCTGTGGAATAGGTGAGTAGGAAACCATAACTCACTTGTTTTTCTGTGGTAACTCTACCACCGCAGTTTGGAATTACTTCAGGAATATTGTTGGGCACCAAAGTAACACCAATTCCACATCTAATTTACTAAGACTCTGGTGGGCAAACAAATCAAACTAAGAGTATTGCATACTTATCAAGTAAAGTTCATATACATACATACATACATACATACATATATATATATATATATATATATCCACACTTAAAATAAAGAAAATGACTTGCAACTACGGATCTAAGTTGGTGTGCGTCATGGAAATAAATCATTATATCTTTCAATAAATCAAACTAATGAGATGCATGAAAGTTTTTCCTGAAATAAAGGAAATGTACATGACAATAATTAAAGAATAGATATGCCATAATTACATGGAAAATTTACAGTAATTGGGAAATTGTAAATAACTGCACTAAGACACGAGGTTAAGTTCAACTTATGGTAGAAGTCTACCCGGAACCTCCCGACAAATCCAACATCCATAAGTGGTTAGCTTAATGCATATGAATATATGTATATAACGGGAAGTAAATAAATGGCATTAATTGTAATGAATGGATGTTACAACAGTAAAGTTTGGTTAATGTTAAAGAACTAAGGAAAATGTGATGAATGAAGAATATAACCTATTATAATTAATTATATTAATGAGGATGCAATATAATAGGTTGGCTTGTCCTAGGGACAAGTGGAATTATAACATGAGTTATAATAAATAAAAGGGAACTTATTAATAAACCTTAGTTAAGATAACTAAGTTTATAAGTAAACAACAACGATAGGTTGTGATGACAGTGTAAGATTCTCGATTAAATATGGAAGAATGAGGTCAACTTATGGAATGAAATAAGTTGTACTTAATTATATATATCAAGTAACATGTTAACAAAAAACATATGGATTGAGATAAGATATACTTAATTATACATTAAGTAGAACATGTTATTATAACTTGTAAACATGAAATTGGACAATGAATGACATTGTAATAATGTAAAAAGATTGTAGATTACTTTTGTTAATTGCAATCTAGGTAATAACATGTTATGGGTTTATTAATGAACTTAAATGGGTTAAGTTATATCACTGAATTAATAAGCGAGGAGTCCATTCCTTAGAGATATAAGAGGCTCAGAGAAAATCTGATAACTTGAATAAAAGATAAAATGAGGATAATCAAGTTAGTAAGCTAATAAGATAGAACAAGCCCGTGATTAAACAATTAGACATAGGGTTTAAAAACACATTAATGTGAGGCACTTGTACCAGAATGCACGTCTGAAGGTGAAGAACCCAACGGGGCATATCATCGAGGTGTCCGAAGATACGAGAGGAGACCTATCTGATTCTTCTGCTTGATATTTTGCTTGTTGGCTTTATGGGACTTGAAGGAAGTATGCAGCTTACGAGGGACGTGGTAGGGTACTCTGTTGTGGTCCTCTATTGCGGCGCATGATCAGGCTGTACTCGCAGAGGTTGGGTCTGCGTGTTACCTCCTGGTGAGTATACATTAACTACAATGGTAGTTTGGCCGTCAAAAGGTTGTGGCGATATGGCATTAGGGTGATTCGACGATTTGCCTATAGAGAGAGGCTGCTCCGGACCAAACAAAGGATAGTAATCGTCGGGTACCTATCATTGCCAGTCAGTGTGATACAGAAAGACTAGAGTTAAACCTACAGACTGTCGATCTTTCACTATCGAGACTTTGGTTGCGGGACACGCCAATTTCGATGTAGATTGTTTGCTAAGTTCAAATCACTTAGGTCTTGATGTAGTCATTCATTAGACAAGAGAGGGGTCGAGGTGGGACCATAGCCACCGAGGAAATGCAGACCATATTTTAGATATATGTACTTAAAATTTCTTTAGATGACCTGTGCAGATACGAAAAAAATTCCCGATTGAGTTTTGTGCATTCAGATGCAGTCCTATTACGGGACTTGGTGTACAGTAAATAGTACGTATGTGTGAGGATCTAGGTACATGCACGCCCTACCGATAGTGTATCCTAGACATTAGGGTATTTGTAATAGCCCGCATTTTACGTATCGAAGGATCATAAAATATTTTTATTTTCCTTGAGGCTTGGATCATTCTCATATTTTAATATGTTGCTTATGGATATGTGAGACACGTCCATAGTTTTTCTAATTTTGTTTGTGACCATTTTGCCCCTGTCAATCTTGTACAGAGCATAACTTTTGACTGGATTGAATCAGTTGTTGAGACTTGTGCCATTGGAAAGGAAATGATGTTTTCCTTCCCATAAAGTGGTCACATTAAAGATTTGGCTCAGTGATTTGGGAGGAGTTGTTTTAAGGTTTGCATTTGGTTGTTCAGGTTTTGGAAGCCACAATGTGTTGATTTAAGGAGGCCCATTAGTCATCTGGTGGAGCCTATATATAGTAGATTGTAAGCATGGATAATAGTTTACTTTCTCCATTCTCTCATTTGGAAGAGCAAGTGTTCCTCCATTACTCCATTCTCTTCACCTTTCCACCATTAAAGCTTGGGGAATCAAAGATCTACATTGGTTAAAGCTAGATCTACGCCAATCCAAGGGAGTATTCATTAAATCGAAGAATTTAGAGCAAATTCTTTGATGTCCAGATCTAGATCTAAGTGCTTTTGGGTTATTTTGGAGAATTTATGAGTAATATGCGTCTCTCACGCGGATTCAATCAAGTATACGAGTTTTATGATCTTAATTTCATCATTTCAAGTCATTTCCCTTAGATAAACAGCATGGAAAGTTTATTTTCATATGAATCGCCATAGGATCTAATTTAGCGACTTAAATCTGGTAAGTTTTATATATTTTCATATGTTTATGCAAGTTAGATCCATAATTTAGTTCATATGTTCATTTATCATGATTTTGGTCAAGTTTGCATAATTTTGATAAAAAATGTCATTTTCATGTTGTTAGTGATTCCATAACATGCTTATGGTTGTATTGGATGCATGACTTGAGTAGGTTTCGTCAATCTTATTATTTGATGAAGTTTTGGTTGAAACTGGTGAAAATTTGTACTAGTATAGGCCATAGCTCGAGCGTGTAGTACAAGGTAGTACAGTGTAGTATAGGTGAAGGGGTCGGTCGTGCAGAACGGGGTCAGTCGTGCATTAGGATCGCTCAAGAAAGCATGGTCATTCTGTCTAATGGCATGAAGTAATGGGTCGAGCTCAAGGCAATGTGGTCGGTCGTGCACCCAGGGTTCAGGTCGATCACTAGTGGGGTCAGTCACCACAGGGGGTCGGTTACTAGTGGGGTCGGTCACCAAAGAGGGTCGGTAACTGGAGGGGGTCGGTCACTAGTGGGGTGAGTCACCAGAAGGGGTTGGATGGCCGGGGTCGGTCCGTCATGGTTTTGGGTTGGTCTGGAGGAACTCTGGGTTGGTCATGATGTAGTGGTCCGTTTCCATAGCGATTTGTTGAAAGCTATGCATGGATGATGGACCTTATGTTGATGTTATTTAGTTCAGTGATGTTGTGACTTCGAAGAGAATTCAAGTAGGAATGTTTGCACTGTCGAGATGTGTTCGTTGATCGGTGTAGAACAACGAATGAGGTGACAACTCAAAGGACGTGAGTTGGTTAATAATGGTTGCTCGAGATGGTTTCTTGAGCTATGAAAAGTCGTCGGGTTGGACGACTAGAGATGCAAAGGCCAAGAGATTATTATTGTTGTAGGTTCTAGCGGGCTCAAAGCAGGGGTACAATAGGGGCGCCTAAAACACCGGAAAGTTGATGTTCGAGTACCCTGGGTATCATTGAAAGGCCTAGGTACGTATCGTTGAAAGGCATACAGAGATTCTGCTAGAACCAAAGTTTCCATTATCCCTTGACATATGGCAAGGTCGGCCATCATACGATTAAAGAAAGTTTCGAAGCAAGATTGGTGGTGATAGCCAGAGTCAGTTATAGATGATTGGTTGTTCTGTTTGTACAGTCTCACGTAGGTTGTCCAATATTGAAGAAGTTGTTTCTTGAGTGCTTTCTGATATTGGTTTAGGCCTCTAGGGCTTGTGCTTGAGGGATGTTGAGCTCGATTAGGATGGTTTACGTAAGATATAACTTGATCACTATTGAATGAATGGTTGTCCTGACTGCCATGGATAAATTGTGTTCTTTGGGTTGATTGGATTGTAGAGCCTATCAATGTAAGAAGTGGGGAAGGCAGGTTTGAGTTCTTCTCTGGTGCTTATAGATTAGTTTGTTAATCCACCTATTCTCATGTACTTATCTAGTAATCCTGGTGTTTGGATATACTTTCTAGTTGTTATGAAAGTTTGGTATTTTCTTCTCAAATATGCTTCACTAACATTACTGGTTGTATTAGTTCTATTAAATTCTATCCTTGCGTTGTGAGTTGTATGACAGGTTCTGTTGGTGTTCCATACCTTGATGATCATCTATAGCTACCTAGAACGTCTTTTATGTATTTTTTTTCTCTTGTTTAGTGCAGGGGTTATGGGCAGTCGTCACATTTGGTATCAAAGCTCTGGTTAATGATTTTAACCGAAGTTCTAAGATGTAATTATGTATGAGAGATATTTTGTAGATTTCAGTTGGATGTATACTATATGATACTATATAGTATAGTAGCATTTGTCCTTCTTTAGTAGATTTTCTTGCAAGTGGCTAATCATTTTAATTTGCAGATTTAGAATGAGTCGACATGCTTCAAGACATACTGCTAGGGAAGGAGCTTTGCCTGGAGGGGGTAATGGAAGTGCACCAGATTATCCAACCACGTTTTAGGCAATGATGGAAGCATTCATGCGAAGGGTACCCGCGCCAATGGCAGCCACGGTAAATGTAGGTGTGCAAGTTCCTATTATTGTGGACTTTGAAGCTTTGTAAGGACTATACATCTCTTGGAGGAAAGCGTTTAAAAGGAATGGAGCCAACGGAGGAGGTCCAAAGGTGGTTAGATTCTTGTGTTCGTATTTTTGGATATTTGGGAATGGACAATGCAAGTAAGAGAAAGCTTGCATAAAGGCAATTGCAGGGTACGACCATGGAATGGTGGAATTCAGTTATACTTGAGAACCCAGAAAAGGAAATAACTAGGGAAGAGGTTCGAGTTAAATTCAAGATGAAGTTTATCTCCACTGCTCAAATGTCTACTTTATTTAAGAAGTTCATAGAGCTGAAACATAATGGTTTTTCTGTGCTTGACTATGTTTCTAATTTTGATGCCTTATCTAGATATGCCCGTTCATACATTGATACACCCTATCAGAAGAACGAGAAGTTTGTTATGGTTCTGGATACCTACATATACAGGAAGACCGTTAGTGGAACACCTTGATTATTCATTTGAGAAGCTTATGGAAAAAAATGTTCACCACGAAAGCTTGCTTCCTAAGGAAGCAAATGTTGTCGCTGCAACCAAGGAAGTTCAGAAACCACAGCATGGTGGTAATAGTAAGAAGAGGAAGTAGCAACAACAAAAAGGAAAGGATGTCCAGAAGAAGAAAAAGAGTGAGGTGGTTTGCTTTAACTGCCAACAGAAGGGTCATTTCTCAAATGAGTGCAAGAAGCCTAAAGCTAAGAATAAGTGCTTCAAGTGTGGAAAACCTAGGCATGAGAAGAAGGTTTGTCCAGAATCAGCTAAGGGCAAGCAAGTTGTGAAGGCATATCTTTGGAGTCCTGACATCTTCTTCTAGAGCTCCTATTGTAGAGGAGAAAGGAAAGGGTATCATCGTTCAAGGTACTTTTTCAATTAGTGGTGTTTCATTTCATGTGTTGTTCGATACTGGAGTGTCGCATTCTTTCGTTTGTAATGAGCTTATGTGCCGCATGGGTTTGGAAACCGAGATTTGTGATAGACCATTGATTGTGACTAATCTAGTTGGGTCCAGTTTGTGCAAGTTGTGTTGTGGTCTAGTGTTGTTGAGTCATGGTTGCTCCTTTGTGTGTGGTTGCTTTGTTCTTAATTTCACTGGGTTTAGGATCTTCTTCGGCATGGATTGGCTCAAGAGGTATGTGGCAAGAGTGAATTGCGAGAAGCTAGAGGTGAGAGTTGAGGGTGTGGAAGGGCGAAAGGTGTTGATTATATGTAAGCACGAAGATGGGGTCTTCGTAAGCTATCTATATTCTCTTGTGATTCCACAGGAAGACTTGTCATCTGTGCCGATCGTGAATGAGTTTGAGGATGTCTTTGACAGGGTTGCCACCTCATTGTGAGATCAAGTTTAGGATCGATTTGGTCGAGGGTGCTAGACAAATCATTATGCCTCTTAGGCAGATGGCGCCTAAGGAACAATGAGAGTTGGAGGTGCAAGTTCGTGACCTTTTGGGAAAATGATTCATTTGGAGGAGTGTTTCCAAGTGGGGTTCACTAGTCATGTTTGCAACCAAGGAAGATGGCTAGTTAAGATTGTGTTTGGATTATCGTGAGCTAAACAAGGTGATCAAGAATAACAAGTATCCATTGCCGAGGATTGATGACTTGTTCGATCAGCTTCGCGAAGAAAAAGTGTTTTCTCTGATGGATTTGGCAAAGGGATTTCACTAGTTGAGGGTAGCGACGGATAGTTTGCCAAAAACTTCTTTTAGGAAATCATTCGGGTTCGTCGAATGGTTGCTGATGCCACTCGGGCTGACTAACGCGCCAGCATTTTGTGGATCTTATGAATAGAGTTTTCAAAGATCAGTTGAACAAGTTCGTGCTTGTGTTCGTGGATGGTATTCTGGTTTACTTCAGAACGAGGAAGAGCATAAGATGCATTTGAGAGATGTTTTGGAAATCTTGCGAAAACATCAACTGAGAATTAAGTTTTTGAAGTGTTAATCCATGAAGGGCGAAGTGAGGTTCTTAGGCCATATCGTTTCTGGAAGTGGGATAGCGGTTGAACCTGCTAAAGTGACAACAATCCAGGACTGGGATAGACATAAGAATGCGACGGATGTGAAAAGTTTCCTTAGGTTAGCAGGTTATTACCGACGGTTTATCAAGGACTTCTCCAAGATAGCTTCACCCTTGATAGGATTGAGGAGGAAGAACCGAGTGCTGCCGTGTTGAGCATTCGAAGTGGGAATGAAGAGATGATTGTGTATACCGATGCATGTGATACTAGGCTGGGAGCAGTACTGATATAGAAGGACAAGGTTGTGGCCTACGCGAGTCGATAGCTAAAGTCACATGAAAAGAATTACCCAACTCGTGATTTACAATAGGCTGCGATTGTGGTTTCTCTGAAGATGTGGAGGCATTGTCTGTTGGGAGTTCGATTCGACTTGTTTACGGATCATAAGTCATTGAAGCATGTTTTCTCCCAAAAGGATTTTATCTTCGGCAGCAACGATGGTTAGAGTTTCTGGCATCGTATGATTTTGGTATAGCCTATACTCCTGACAAGGGTAATGTAGTTGCAGATGATCTGAGTCGAAGATATGCAAGTTTGGGAGCAATGTTTTTGGAATGGAAGAGCCTTGAGTATTCGGCATGGTTTGATTTCAGGCCAAGGCGAGAGTTAGAACCTGAAATGTTTGCAAGCTTGTTGATTAGACCTAATCTTATCGAAAGTACTGGCGAGACCAAAAACGAGATGTTAAGCTTGTTAAGTTTATCCAGAAACTGGAACCATAGGATAAAGAGTTCGAGGTCGATCGAAAAGGTTGGCTTCAAAAGCAAGGGCGAATGGTTGTTCCTGACAATGGCGAACTGAGAGATGAAGTTCTAAGAGAATGTCATCACTCGAAGTTAACGATTCATCCCTGTGGTAATAAGAAGTATCAGGACATGAAGCGAGTCTACTACTGGGAGGGGATGAAAAGAGATATTGGAATGTTCATTTCAAAGTGCATGAACTGTCAGTTGGTGAAAGCTG
Source organism: Allium sativum (assembly GCA_030737875.1). Taxonomy (NCBI): domain Eukaryota; kingdom Viridiplantae; phylum Streptophyta; class Magnoliopsida; order Asparagales; family Amaryllidaceae; genus Allium; species Allium sativum. Next base: position 578,488,078 of record CM060909.1, on the reverse strand, counting down.
AGTAGAAGAAGCCAAGTGGTTAGCTTCAGCCATTGGAAGTTCCTACATGGAAGTGGGAGCATATATCGATGGATTTCTTTGATGGACTACCTAGAACTAGGGCAGGAAACGAAGGAATTTGGTTCATCATGGATTGTTTAACCAAAAGTGCAAGGTTCATTCCTATCAAATCAACTAGGACGGCAACAAAGTTGGCTGAACTTTATGTTAAATAGATAGTTCGATTCCATGGTATCCCGAAGAGCATAGTGAGTGACCGGGATCCATTGTTTATGAATGAATTTTGGAAGAGTTTACAAGAAGCTTTGGGAACTGAGTTGTGTTTGAGGACGGCTTATCATCCACAAACAGACAATCAAACCAAAAGGGTTAACCGTGTTCTAAAAGATCTCCTAAGAGCTTGTGTGTTGGATTTTGGGGGATAATGGGAATACCATCTACATCTAGTTGAGTATGCGTATAATAATAGCTACCCGTCGAGCATTGGGATGGTGCCATACGAGAAGTTGTATGGTAGACCATATAATTCTCCAACATGTTAGTTAGAAACTAGAAATAAGTTGGTACTTGGGCCAGAGATGATTAAGGAGACCTTCGATTGTATCGAGATCATTCGACAACGAATGAAGGCATCCCAAGATCGTCAGAAGAGTTACACTGATAAACGCCATAAGTATTTGGAATTCGACGTAGACGATATTGTCTTCATGAAGATTTCTCCTTTGAAGCATATGGTCCAATTCAGAAATAAAGAAAATTTAACTCCTAGATTTGCTGGACCGTTTCCTATAGTTGAACGAATAGGAAAGCTCGCATATAGATTGGGGTTACCCGAGAAGATGTTGAGCGTGCATAATGTTTTCCATGTGTCGTTTCTACGGAAGTTCGTGCATGATTTGAATGTGGTGGTATCTCCAGAGCAGTATGAAGGCCTAGAAGTAGAGACCATAGTTACGGGACCTTGTAAGTCACTTCATTTTGTGGGGCATGACACGAAACAGCTTAGAAGAAAGGTGGTTAAGCTAGTCAAGGTACAACGGAGTGAGGATGGCGACGATTGTACATGAGAGACGGAAGGGAGCATAAAGGCAGACTATCCGGAACTCTTCATCAGTATGACCCATTAGTATCGTGTCACCTTACATCATTGTAATTTGTACTATTGTGATTCAGAATTCCATGTGCTAGGATAAGGCTATGGATGCCTGGCTTGATGGCTGCTAGTTGGGTGATATAATTGGCTTCTCATGGTAGGTAGGCATGTGGAATTGTTTTTGTTGCTTATGTTTGTTGGGATTTCGGGGGAGAAATTGCTAAAAGGGGAGGGAAAGAATCTAACAGCCTGCATTTTATGTATCAAAGGATCATAAAATATTTTTATTTTACACCCTAAGGGTTGGATCATTGTCATATTTTAATATGCTGCTTATAGGGATGTAAGACATGTCCATAATTTTTACCAATTTTGTTTGTGACCATTTTTCCCCTGTTAGTCTTGTACATGGAATAACTTTTGACTGGGATCGAGTCAGGTGTTGAGACCTGTGCCATTGGAAAAGAAACAATGTTTTCCTTTCTGTGGAGTGGTCGTATTAAAGATTTGGCTTAGTGGTTTAGGATGAATCGTTGTTTTAAGGTTTCACAATTGGTTGTTTAGGTTTTGTAAGCCATAATGTGCTGGTTTGGGGAGACCCATTAGTGGGCCAGTGGAGCCTATAAATAGGGGGTAGAAGGCATGGAGAATAGTTTACTTTCTCCATTCTCTCATTTGGAAGAGCAAGAGTTCCTCCATTACTCCATTCACTTCACTTTCCTCCACTAAAGCTTGGAGAATCGAAGATCTACATTGGTTGAAGCTAGATCTACGTCATTCCAAGGGAGTGTTCATCAAATCGAAAAATTTAGATCAAATTCTTCGTTGTCCAGATCTAGATCTAAGTGTTTTTAGTTGTTTTGGAGAATTGGTGAGTGATATGCATCTCTCACGCGGATTCAATCAAGTAAATGAGTTATATGATCTTTATTTCATAATTTTCAAGCCATTTTCCTTAGGTCTACACCATGGTAAGTTTTTTTTCATATGAATTGCCATAGGATCTAGTTTAGCAACTTAAATCTGGTAATTTTCGTATATTTTCATATGTTCATGCAAGTAAGACCCATAATTTAGTTCATATGTCCATTTATCATGATTTTGGTCAAGTTTGTATAATTTTGATGAAAATTGTCATTTTCATGTTGTTAGTGTTTCCATAACGTGTTTACGGTTGTACTGGATGAATAAGTTGAGTAGGTTTCGTCGATCTTGTTGTTTGATGAAGTTTTGGTTGAAATTGGTGATAAATTGTACTAGTACATGCCACGGGTCTAATGTGTAGTACAAGGTAGTACAGTGTAGTACATATGAAGGGGTCGATCGAGAAGAACGGGGTTAGTCGTACAGTAGGGTCAGTCGGGAAAGCATGGTCGGTTGTCCGGTGGAACGAAGTAATGGGTCGAGCTAAAGGCAATGGGGTCATTCGTGCACCCAAGGTTCAGGTCGGTCACTAGTGGGGTTGGTCACCAGAGGGGGACGGTCACTAGCGTGGTCGGTCACCAGAGGGGGTCGGTCACTAATGGGGTCGATCACCAGAGGGGGTCGGTCGGTCATGGTTTTGGGTCGGTCTGGAGGAACTCCGGCTCGATCTTGATGTAGTGGTCTATTTCCGTAGCGATTTTTTGAAAGCTATGCATGGATAATGAAACTTATGTTGGTGTTATTTGGTTCAGTGAGGTCGTGACTTTGAAGAGAATTCAAGTAGGAATGTTCGAAGTGTCGAGATGTGTTCGTTGATTGGTGCAGAACAACAAATGAGGTGACAAATCAAAAGTCATGATTTGAACGATAATGGTTGCTCAAGATGGTTGCTTGAGCTATGAAAAGTCGTAGGGTTGAACGACTAGAGATGCGAAGGCCGAGAGATTATTGTTATCATAGGTTCCAGTGGGCTGAAAGCTGGGGTACAATAGGGGCACCTTAAAGACCAGAAGATTGCTGGTCGAGTACTCGGTGTATCGTTGAAACACCTAGGTATGTATCATTGAAAGGCGTACAGAGATTCTGCTAGAACTGGAGTTACCATTAGCCCTTTACATATGGCAAGGTCGGTCATCATACGATTAACGATAGTTTTGAAGCAGGATTGGTGGTGATAGCCAGAGTCAATCATGAATGACTGGTTGTTCTGTTTGTACCATTTAGATTGTCCAACATCGAAGGAGATGTTTCTTGAGTGCTTGTCTGATATTGGTTTAGGCCTCTAGGCTTGTGCTTGAGGGATGTTGAGATCGATTAGGATGGTTTACGTGAGATATAATTGGTTGTTGTGGTTGTTATTGAATGAATGGTTGTCCTGACTACCATGGATGAATTGTTTTCTTTTGGGTTGACTGGATTGTAAAGGCTGTCATTATAAGATGTGGGGAAGGCAGGTTTGAGTTCTTATTTGGTACTGTTAGATTGGTTTGTTAATTTACTTATTCTTATATAATTTATTAATGATGTTTGTTAGCTGTTTTATCGCCCACTAAGACTGTTGTCTGACTCGAGATTTTATGTTTCCCTCTTACTTCCTTGGGTTATTCATCCAGTTGTGGATGGGCAGAATAGGTAGCAGGTGACAGGTGATACCTTGGTGAGGATGATGTACTAGTTCAGTGGCAAGGAGGAGGCTAGCATATTATCTTTACTACTATATAGTATTTTGTTTTTCGTTGTTTGTTATTCTTCTCTGAGTGCTATAGTAAGGCAAATTTGTAAATACATATGTAGTAATCCTGGTGTTTGGATATACTTTCTAGTTTTTATGAAAGTTTGGTATTTTTTGCTCAAATATGCTTCACTAATATTACCTATTGTACATGTCCTATTATATATTATCCTTGCGCTATAAGTTGTACGACAGGTTCTGTTGGTGTTATCATACCTTGATGATCGTCCATAGCTGCCTGGCACATTTTGTAGCGCATTATTTCTCTTGTTTAGTGCAGGGGTTATGGGCGGTCGTCACAGCATTACTCCGTGCTAAGGCTTGATTCGACCGAGGGGATTGGATATGACAGTCCGTATGCTTACTAGCATAGCGATGATAGTTCTTTGAGGAATGTGGTATAGTTATATGGAGCTCCATACATCATTTAGGCGTAGGATGAGAGTTGCATGTGCTTCCGTAGCGTGAGGGAGTTGACCACGCGAGAAGGGTTCCTTGGGAAGTACCTTGATATTGGGTATTGCTATATATATGCTATATTAAGTTAATCTATTGGGAGGTAGATGGGTACGACGTGTGTGTAAATCCTTGAGTGCTATCAACCTGAAAAACCCTAATAAACAAGAAATTGTAATTGAACAGTATATGTATGGTTATTTCAGAATGTGTATTTTAAGACTAGTCACCAGAACTTGTGTTCTGACCCCCTCCTCATAACATACTCACAGGTTAGGTTTACGACAGAGATATGATAGCTGTGGATACTGATCAGGCAGTATTATTACATGGGCAAGGCTGTATTTGAATATATTATATTTTATTCCATTTCGCTGTGAGATATTTTATAAGCTTTGATATTTTTAATTATTTTGTCTTTTCTGCAGGATACTATACAAGTCAACTCGGGTTTCAATAGATTGGAATCTTGAAAATAATTTGGTTTGTTGGAATTCGGGTTGTTACATCTAGCATCAAAGCTTAGGTTCAGGATTCCTTTATAGATAGTGAGTGAACGTATTTTTATTTTTAAAATATAAATATATTATATATACACCTAGATCCACAAAGAAACCAACTAAACAGGAGGAGAGGCCTACGTTTGGAATTGGGATATCAGTTATGTACACTAGAGGAATTATTATGGAAATTTGAGACCCTTGGGGTTTTGTCTAAAAAGTGTACAATGTAATTGGTAATGAAGAAAGATGTGTCTCATATGTTAATGCTTTGGATTAGTGGGTTTGACAGTTGAGCCTTAGAAATTGGTAAAAAGGAAGGAAGGAAAAGGGATTAGGAATATATATTAGAAAGAAATGACTTTGTGGGAGTATTTAAGAAGGTCTAAGTATGCTAGAAACTCACTTTGAGTCTATCCCCATTTTAACTTTTGAGAACCTGAAAAACGAAAAACTTTTAGGTAATAGTTTATGGTGTTTTTCAAGTTTTGACATTAAAAGTTACAATTTTAAAATATGTACTAGCTTGTAGAAGCAATTTTTGAAACAAAAAGGGCATATTTTTTTAATTTAAAAAAAAATGTAAGGAACATATTTGAAAAGTACATGTTGAGTTTTGAAGAAAAATAAATAAATGGGGTATATTTTGGAAATGATGATTTCTTATGGGATTTTTGTCTAAAATGAATTCTTTTAGAGAATGTGCACATTATAGAGCATGTATAGCTCACTGGTTTTAAACTATAATATATGAAAGGATTAAAAAGCAAAACATAGAAAATTTTGAAAATCTCTATTCTTTTGACAATAATTTTTTATAATTGTTTTGACATAAAATTTTGTTGGGTGGACAAATTAGTTGTAAGAATTAAAGAATAGAATAGATGTTTGCACCTACATGTACGTTACTAAACTAACATTGTAAACATGAACAGTTGTGAAACTGATAGAAAAGTAATTATCCTTGTCTACTCCAGCTTTTGTGATTTAAAAAAAAATGGTTTGCATTTTATTTAGGAAGACATATTTTTATGGTTTGGCAAAAAAATGTTTTGTTGAAGAAAATAACGTTTTGAAGCTTTTGGGTTTGAAAGGAAAATGGAAAAAAACAAACCAAACCACATTTTAAAAAAATCATGAAGTAGGTAAGGATTAGTACCTAGAGAAGACGGGAAATATTTTGAGGTTAAGAATTGAATAGCAAGGATTGTTTTAATAATGATAAATTCTCCTAGAATGCGTAAGCATTATAGAGCCTAGGTTGTTGCTTGGAAAAGACTGCTAGTACACAGTAAGGACTAGCGGTGACTACTAGATGATAAAGGGTAAGAAAGTGATCAGATCCTTGGTTTGGACTTTTCTTGTCAGAAGAGACATTGTCCTAGTATTCTTAGCCATTGGTAGTAGCTGTGTAGAATGTTTGTTTTTCTGTTTTAGTTGAAGGATTAGAAGGTTTCCTTGAAAATTAAACTTAGATCACTGGATTAAGTTAAATAATCTAAGAAAAGAGTGATGGCATAATTAAAATGAAAACAACAAATCTAGTAAAGCAACAAATATTGCAGTTGAGCAAAATGGATTTTTCCCAAGAAAGTTGAAGAAGGAAATCTATAATAAAGAAAATTTTCTTATGCGAACTATGCTTGGATAGGAAGATAGGAAACCTTTATATAGTAGTTGCTTAAAATCCAAGTACAGATAGAAAAAAGTACATAAAAGAAAAATGGAAGGTGTGAAGTTTCCGTTTTCTACCTTTTTGTAACATAAGAAATTGAATTTAGAAAATTAGATTTTTCTGAAATTCGCATATTCAAAATTGGTTGATAGGGTTTTGGATGTAAAAATTGGGTGAACTGCATTCTTACTCTATAAGAGTATAGGAAAAATTGGGTGAAAAAATATTTTGATTTTCAAAATATTGCATTTATATAAAAATTGCCAATACATTTAGGATGTATGCTTCATGTTTTCAAAAATATTTTCATGAAAAATTTGCTTTCATATAAAAGGTACCGCTTAGGCATTCATTTCACTCATGTATTATTATGTTGTATTACACTTTGCACAAGTGCATAAATGGTTGCAAAAGTTGGATGCACACATATTGGTTGTAAATTATGCGAGGAATTACTTAATTTTACCCTTACCGAATTTCGAAGACGAAATTTCTTAAGGGTGGGAGAATGTAACACCCTGCATTTTTAATTAAATAAAATAAAATTCTGAAAAGTTTTCAAAAATTGGTCATGGAATTAGCGTCACTACGTCCGTGGCGATTTTCTGATCAAATTAGACCTTTAGTTTGCAGGAAACGGATTTAAGATGAAAAAGATATCTTTGAATGAAATATTACAACAAACGTGAAAAAAGGTATAAAAAGAAAACTAAAAACAACAATGACCACCATTGTTTTTATTCTTATTTACAAAAGTCTTTGTAGTCTAGTTGGTAGGAGCATATGTCTCATAAGTGAGCGACACAAGTTCGATTTCTGCTGGCGCAATATTTTTATTTCAGAGGGAAGGCTAAAACAAAACATATTCTAAGATGAAAATATGTATAAATGCACATATAAGGTAAATTATACATAAAACTAAGTACAAAAATATATGTATACATGCAAATGTAAATATATGTGTATGTGTGAACAAAAATATATACATATGAAAGAGAAATCCAAAATGAAACTGCAATCAATTAAAATAGGTAATAATTTATTGATGACATAATGCCATTTGAAATTTGAAAAAGAAAAAAAGGTTGTGCATATACATACATACATACATACATACATACATACATATATATATATATATATATATATATATATATATATGTGCACAAATTCAAATGTTGAAATAAAAAGGTGCAAGATAAGAGCAGAAAGAAGTTAATGCATAATAAGTTAATAGTGGACAAGAAAACAGTTGCATTTGAAATAATAGTGCATAAAAAGGAATAAAACAAAGCGTCATTAATTGCATTAATTAACGATTAAGGATTGAAAAGATTTCATGCATATATACACGCATAGATTTGAAATTCAAACTTAAATATTTGTCAAAATAGGAATAAAATAAATAAAGAGAAGCATACAAATCAAGTTATTAACGTTGTTAATTAAAATGTTAAGATCTATTTTGTGTGACATGGAATTTTTATATGTGCGGTTCAAATTTTAATTGATTAAATCCGATGGCCCTGACTTTCTTGTACGCCTATAAATAGACTAGCAGGGCCAAGCTTTAATCTCATATTTTCTGAAATACTGCCTAGGCTCAGCAATTCTCTCCTTCCTCCAAATCTTTTCCAAAAATAAAATATGAGTTTTAGGAAATTCTGATTCAAGATTTAAAGATAAGAAACATAAATCTACAACATAGATGCCTAGAATTCTTATCAACATGAAGTAAGTTCTTGAATCTGATTTATTTAGGTTTCTCTTCCTTTTTCCCTCTTTTATTATCATATTTGTATATCCGTGGTTGTTTATTATTAGATTCGGTTTGGAAGGCTACAAAACAAAAAAATCTAGATCAAATTCATGGATTGGAAAGTTGTTAGGTGAGTGGGTTAAATTGTACCTTTTTAAATAATGGCATATCTATCATTTGCACTCCCCGTTATATTTAATATGTCGAACAATTGATAACTTTGGAAATTGGCTATTAAACCTGTTTAGAATATGTTGAAATTATTACTGTTGTGTAAAACCTATTTCCATTAGATATTCTATATGATTTGGAAATTACTGTAAACATTTAAATTGTGGGACTTGAATTAATCATGAGTATATTCTTGAGAATTAATTTGCCTAATTAGCAAAGAAAATTTACAGTAACTATGAATATTATATGGAATAAGAATTCAATATCTAACTGAAGAAAAGGGGGAAATTGGTAGTGATTGAGTGAGTTGGATTTGGGGAAAATGGTATATTTCTATAATGACAAATTACCGAGGGCGTAGTTGCAAGAAAAGGGAAAGAAAAAGGGACTAGTGTGAAATAGGTATTCTTTTACTGTATTGCATACTAATCGAATAAAGTGCACACACACACACACACACACACACACACACATATATATATATATATATATATATCCACACTTAAATAAAGAAAATGGGTTGCAACTATGGATCTAAGTCAGTGTGCGTTATGAAAATAGATCATTATATCTTTCTATAAATCAAACTAATGACTTGCGTGAAAGGTTTTCCAAAAATAAAGGAAATGTACATGATAGTAATTGAAGAATAGATATGCCATAATCTAGCTCCTACACTGTAATCTGATTAGATACAGTGGACGACCCAATATAAATGCCATAGGCGGCGGACGGTCCGCCTAAAAAACCAAACTAGCTGACTACTAACTATAGGCACATGTACTATTGTAATTTTATTATTAGTCATAATACAAGAGTGTCACGAAACACTATAAAAACCGGTCGACTATACAAAGTTTTTTTTACAGTACTTGGAAAATTGTAAATAACTGCCCTAAGACACGAGGTTAAGTTCAACTTGTGGTAGAAGTCTGCCCGGAACCGCCCGACAAATCCAGCATCACATGTGGTCAGCATAATGTGAGAGGACCATTGCATAAACATACATATATGAATAAATGTATATAACTGAAAATAAATAAATGGCATTAATTGTAATGAATGGATGATACAATAGTAAAATTTTGATTAATGTTAAAGAACAAAGGAAAATATGATGAACGGGGAATATAACTTATTATAATTAATTATATTAATGAGGATGTAATATAATAGGTAGACTTGTCCTAGGGACAAGTGGAATTATAACATGAGTTATAGTAAATAAGAAGGGAACTTATTAATAAACGTTAGTTAAGAGAACTAAGTTAAAAAGTAAACAACAATAATCGGTTGTGATGACAGCGTAAGATTCTCGATTAAATAAGGAAGAATGAGGTAAACTTATGGAATGAAATAAGTTGTACTTAATTATATATATTAAGTAACATGTTAACAGAAAACATGTGGGTTGAGATAAGATATACTTAATTATACATTAAGTAGAACATGTTATTACAACTTGTAAACATGAAATTGGACAATGAATAACATTGTAATAACGCAAAAGATTGTAGGTTACTTTTGTTAATTACGATCTAGGTAATAACATGTTATGGGCTTATTAATGAACTTAAATGGGTTAAGTTATATCACTGAAGTAATAAGCGAGAGGGGTCCATTCCTTAGAGATATAAGGGGCTCATAGAAAATCTGGTAACTTGAATAAAAGATAAAATAAGGATAATCAAGTTAACCGATAAGCTGATAAGATAGAACAAGCGCGTGATTAAACGATTAGACATAGGTTTTGATAACACGTTAGCGTGAGGCACTTGGACTAGTCCGCACGTTTGAAAGTGAAGAACCCAACGGGGTGTATTATCGAGGTGTCCGAAGACATGAGAGGAGCACATCCATCTAATTCTTCTACTTGATATTTTGCTTGTTGGCTCTGCGGGACTGGAAGGAAGAACGCGACTTCTGAGGGAGGTGGTAGGATACTCCGTGTTGGTCCTTTGTTGCGGTGCACGCTCAGGTTGTACTCATAGAGGTTGGATATGCGCATTACCACCTGGTGAGTATACGTCGAATGCAATGGTAGTTTGGCAATCAGAAGGCTGTGGCGGTATGACATTGGGGTGATTCGACGATTTGCCTACAGTGAGGCTGGTCAGGACTAAATAAAGGATAGTAATTGTCGGGTACCTATCATCGACAGTAAGTGTGATGCAGAAAGACTGGAGCTAAACCTACGGACCGTCTATCTTTCACTATCGAGACTTTGGTTGCGGGACATGCTAATTTGGATGTAGGTTGTTTGCTAGGGGCACGTCACTTTGATCTTGATGTAGTCTTTCTTTAGATAAGGGAGGGGTCGAGGTGGGACCATAGCCACCGAGGAAATGTAGACCATATTTTAGATATTTTTACTTTAGGACTCTTTTTTAGACCTATACAGATATGGAAAAGCTCCGAACCGAGTTTCAAGCATTCAGATGTAGTCCTATTACGATACTCGGTGTACAGTGGACAATACATGCGTGTGAGGTCTAGTACATGCACGCCGCATCGGGTGGTGTATCGTTGACATTAGGGCATTACTCCGTGCTCAGGCTTGATTCGACCAAGGAGATTGTGTATGGTAGTCTATACGCTTACGTAACATAACGATGGTAGTTCTGTGTAGAATGTGGCATAGTTATATGGAGCTCCGTCCATCTCTCAGGCGTAGGATGAGAGTTGCGTATGCTTCCGTATCATGACAGAGGTGACCATGCGAGAAGGGTACCATGTGAAGTACCTTGATATTGGGGGCAGCTACATATATGCTATATTAGGTAAATCTACTTGAAGGTAGATGGGTACGGCGTGTGTGTAAAGCCTTAAGTGTTATCAACCCGAAACAACCTAATAAACAAGAAATTGTAACTGAACGGTATATGTATGGTTATTTCAGAATGTAATTTAAGACCAGTCACCAGAACTTGTGTTCTGACCCCCTCCTCATAACATACACAATTTAGGCTTATGAAAGAGACATGATAGCTTTGGATGATGGTTAGGCATTATTATTGCATGTGTAAGGCTATATATGAATATATTATATTTTATTCCATTCCGCTGTGAGATGATTTCTAAGCTCTAATATTTTTATTATCTCTGTCTTTTCTCCAGGAGACTAGACAAGAGAACATACGTTTAAATAGATTGGAATTTCTAAAAAAATCGGTATGTCAGAATTCGGGTCGTAACAATTTGGCTTGTGTCAATCTTGCTATGTGGAACCCATCAGTCAGTATCCTTGTTGGTATCTTGTTATGTGGCCTCGCACTAGGTGGGGGAGGGAATGCTTTACTGATATGGATTGTAAGAGGTTCAAAAAGAGGAAGGTTGGTACGGGCGCGTTCGGACGGAGTCATGAGCGTGCATGGGTCAGAATAGGAAACCTAAGACGCTGTAATACCAGAAAACAGGTATGTATTCAATATGTTGTTGGGATATAGACTGATACACCCTACTACCGGGGTTGACATTGGGTATTTATCTAGTATGGAGCCAATCGCATAAGTAGTAATTAGGATAACACCTAATCCTGATATGTAATTAGGGTAACACGTAATCCTGATATGTAGTTAGAGTAACCCCTGATCCTGATACGTAATTAAGGTAACACCTAATCCTGATATACTAGTAGTGAGAGTAAAACTTGTTCTTGGGATATAAATGAGAAGTTGTACTCGATCATTATTTTATCTTGCAGTCTTGTACTTATGTGCTATTGTACTTTCTCATCCAGTCTCATTTATTTGTCTTGATACCTCTGTTTTATGCATATACTGAAAATCACTTGAACTTGCAAGGCTTTATGTTTGACCTATTTTGTTTCGCTTTTTTCTCTTCCTTTCCCCCTTCTGGTCCTCAGAGTGGTAGTACTCCGTAGTGATTAGGATCTTTTTCCAGCTTGGATCAGAACTTCTTCTAATTTGTTGTACCGCTTTGATTACCTTTCTACTTTTCTATGGCTTGTTAAAAGTGATATGGTTTTTCATTATTGTACTCTGATGTTGTAATTGATGATGTAATTGGTTTGGAGCAATATTTAACTTTTAGTGATAAAAGTTAATTTTCCGCTGCCTATTTATATATATCTTGGGAATTTTAGTTATTCTATACCTATTGCGCTTCATGAAACTTAATGCATTCTCTTATAAGTGACATTAACGGACGTGGGGTGTCACATTTGGTACTAGATCTGAAGGTTATAGGATCAGAGAAAAGTTTTGAAAAGTTGTTTTCAAAAGCAAAGTATTTTCAGATAAAAACCGATTTTTGAAAACAAATCCCCGCAAGCCATATTCAGTACTCTTTCGATCTCTTTTTGGATCTTTGTTTCTTCTCTTTTCAGCATGTCTGGGAACCCAATCTTCCTGAGGGCATTACACTACCGACATGGTTCTGTGGGTATTTAGAGGCTACGTCACCTGCCAGATTTCAAGGAGATGCCCGACCCCCAACTACAGCCACAGTGGCTCCACCTCCTCCTATTGTTAACTTTTCTAAGCTTTGTAAGGACTTTTGTGCAATGGGAGACAAGCCGCTTTGTGGAACTGAGAGTTTTGTTGAGGAACGCAATTGGCATAGAAAAACGGAGAATGTGTTTTGTCTTTTCGAGCTCGATGATAAGAGGAAGATACAGTTGGTCACTTGGCAATTGGAGGAAGAAGCTTCATACTGGTGGGAGGTGACACTGGCGAGACAACTAGCATTTACTTGAGAGGATTTCAGACAGATATTTGAGATGAAGTTCTTGTCTCAGGCATAAGAAGGAATGCAAATGGAGATATTTTTGGCTTTAAAGCAAGGAAGTATGTCTATTAAGGAGCATGTTAAAAAGTTAAATCAGCTGGCAAGATTCAGTTTGGATTTAGTGAATACTCCCCATAAGAAGGCTTTTAGGTTTGCGAGAGGGTTGAATCTACCTCTCCAAGTCTAGCACTGTCACATATACTTTTACACCAAAAAGTGGTTCTAACACCCAAACAAATGATAATTCTAAACAAAATAGAAAGAAAAAGCCGCAAGAACACTAGATTTATAGTGGTTCCGCTTAAAGAGCCTACGTCCACTTTATATTTCTTTGATTGATGATTCAAATACAAATACAATGATCATTTCCTCTCAAGCTCACTTATACAATGGATAATCACTCTTCACTTTGTGGAATTATACTCCAAGAGTTTGGGTATAATCTGAATAAAATAATGAAGTTTGTTGGAATGAGAGTTAGGGTGATGATTTTGCCCAAAGACCCCTTCAAATGATGCTTTGTGGGGGGGGGGGTTATAGGCTAAATTTCGATCCAATTCGGTGCCACTTGGGACCTGTCCCCTACGATTCAGGATTAGAGGCTCATAGATGTTTCCAACACATCAGATACATGGGATAATGGAGCATAACCATTCCGACTTTATAGAATCGTTGTGTATAACTCTTTGTAGCTCTGAAGACCGGTTCAGATCGGTGCATGAACTTCGGGTCAGATCGGTGTTGATAGGCCTAACCGGGGTGAGGAATTTGAAGCTATCTCATTGATTTACTTGTATACGTGAAGGGGTTCGGTTAAAGTCTTCCGAACCAACCCGGAAGCTCCTCTCCTACACTCCTTGTTTTTTGGACGTATTCGTTTGTTGATATCTAAGCTTTGTATAGTCCGATCACAAAGCGGGCTAACATATACCGATGGGGGTGACTTACGAGAGACTTGTTGACATGGCTTTGATGCATGAGGACGATAAGGATGAGAAGAAAGAAGTCAAGATTGAGGAGACAAAGCCTAAGGTTGAGAAAAAGAAATGGTGGCCCAAAAAGGGAACGCATAATAAAGGAGGAATGCCTGATCAGGCTCAGATCAAGAAAAAGGTAAAGTGCCATGGTTACGGAGTTTTGGGTCATTTTGTGAAAGACTGTAGAAATACAACGAAAGCTTGTTTCAATTGTGGTCAAATTATACATTTCGGTAAGCAATGCCCTAGCAAGCAAGGACCAGGCGCATGATCTTCTGGAGGACAAGTGCATGCTCTTGAGGCTAGTGGACATCGAGGTAGGAAAGTCATACTAGAAGTTTGATTTCCCTTTCTATCTGTCCTATTAGGAATCTCTTTGATTCTGGCACTTCACATTCATTTATATCCAATTCAGTGGTAGATAATCTGCACCTAGATACTAGTATTGTTTCTTATCCGGTAGTATTCTCAAACCCCATAGAAGGAACGGCTCATTTATCCATGATATGTTGGGGTTTGAGAATTTCTATCTTGGGCATCGAGTTTGAATGTGACGTGTATGTTCTTGGCTTTATGGGTTATGGCTTGATTCTAGGAGTGGATTGGCTAGCGATGTATGGTGCCGTCCTAGACTATGAGAGGAGAGTCGTTAGGCTTCTGACATGCCAAGGAAGAACTCTCGAGATTTCATGTGACCCACGAGGGTTAGTTATGTTGATCTTCCTAGACTCACTTGATGCTTCTTCTAACGATTTTCGATCAGTACCCATAGTTATATATTATTCGGACGTGTTTGATGAGGTTAGGGGATAGCCTCCGATGTGTGAGATAGACTTCCGGATTTACCTAGTAGAGAATGTGAAGTCAGTCGCTTTACTAGTGCGCCACATGGGTCCTAGGGAGGGAGCTCAACAAGCAAGTAGGGGAGCTATTCGAGAAAGGATTCATTCGATGGAGCATATCATAGTAGGGAGCTCCAGCCGTCTTTGCAACAAAGGCAAATGTCTCACTTCGTCTAGGTGTGGACTATAGAGAGCTGAATAAACTCACCAAGAAGAATAGTGTGATGACCGCCCATAACTCCTGCACTTAACAAGGGAAATATGCACTGAAAAGACATGTCAGGCAACTATGGATGATCATCAAGGTATAATAATACAAGCAGAACCTGTTGTAGAACTCACAACACAAGAATAAAATATATACAACAAGTAACAATAATGGAGCATCATATAACAAACTTTTTGAACTTCACAGCATCCTGAAAGGTTATCCATACATCATAGGAAATATCAAATTCTGTACATGAAGCCTCACTACAATCATTCACAGAGCAACTCAAACAACAGAAATAGAAATACTAGGTAGTAATAAAACTAGTACATAAGCTTCCAGCTGTAACACCCCGCATTTTATAACCATTAAATAATTAAATAATGCATATGTATATATATGCATAGACATAAACATTTAAAAGAAAAATATAATAACGATAATATATGATTGCATGTAATAAATACATGCACTGAAAAAGAAGAAAAAGATTGATGTAAATATAAATGTAATGCATGCATTAAAAGAAAGAAAGGATTAGTTGCCTGTAGTGTAAACATGTCGCATGCACTGATTTACAAATATTATGCATTAATAAGAAAAAAGAAATAAAAGAAAACGATGCATGAAAAATAATAAAGTTACATGCAATGGTTTAAATAAAAGATTACAACAGATATGAAAAAGAGGAATGAGAAAATAACAATGACAACCATTGCTCTAAGCCTTATTAACAATAGCCTATGTGGACCAGTTGGTTAGAGCATGTGGCTTTCATACAAGAGGAACAGTGTTCGATCCCCATTGGCGTCATATTTTTGTTTTAAGGGAACGTCTAAAAGAACACATGTTCATAAGAGAAAAATATGTATGAATGCACATATAAGGATATATATATATATATATAAGGAAGTAAAGAAAAAATATGTATATGTATATGAGAATATATATGTATATATGTGCAAATGTGTATATATATATACAAGGGAAAAATTCAAAATAAGGCTGCAATCAAAGAAATATGGTAAGAATCAAATAACGGTACAACACAGTTTAAATTTTGAAATCGAAATAAAAGTTATGCATATATATATACGCGTAAAATGGTCATTAGAAGATTTGTATACACATAAGGAGATTATATGTAAATATAATAGTTAAATAAATTACAGAAATTCAAACATTCAAAAATGAAACTTCTACTCCAAAACAGCTCGCGGGACCCATGGAGGGGTCGACCCCCCATGGGGGGTCAATCCAAGGGTTGACACCCCTGTAAGGGGGTCGGCCCACCCCAGATCCAGCCAGATTCATTGATGAATCTGGACTATTTTCTTAACCAAGTTCGAATGCTAAATCATCGTTGCGTGTACGATAAGACCCTGAACACCTATAAATAGGCTAGTAGAGCCTAGCCTAAATCTCACATTCTCTGAGAAGCCGCCTAAGCTCTGCCATTCTTCTTCCTCCTCAAATCTCTTCAAAAAATAGAATAATTAGTTTAGGAAAATTCTGATTCAAGATCTGGAGGAAAAGAATCAATATTAATAAAGAAGGTGTTCAGAATAATATTCGAATAAGGTAATTTCTTGTATCTGGTCAATTTAATTTCTCTGCTTTCTTCCCTTTTTCTTTTAGTTAGAATTGTGGACCCATGGTTGTTAGTTTCTAAATCCAGTTGGGGGAGACCGTGGAATGCTAGATCTGGACCAGGTTCAGGAATTGGAAAGCAATTTGGGTGAGTGGATTTAAGTTATATCATTTTTGATAATGGTATATTATCATTTGACATTCCCCGTTAATACACAATGTAAATTTTCCATAATGTTAATATAATATGTTGAATTGTTAATTTGATGCGTTGAAATATTAATATATTGAAAAGGATAAATCTGTTAAAATATGTGGAAACTATTAATGTTGTATACGTGCATGTTTTGATAACTTGTTAATTTGATACTGTAAATTAAGTTATACTGAAATTGGAATATTACATGTTAATTTGTGGCATACTATGTACTTGAACCCTTAATTGTAAGAATTGGTACAATTACATGTTAAATTGTTATATAAGAATAATTACATGATTGATAGTTACATTTTATTGTTTCGTGATGAAATTAATTACATTTTAGGATGAAAATCGGCATGAAAATAAGATAATGGACTTAATATGCTATTAACCATGACATGTAAAACATAGATTATAGTAAAAATTTGAAAGAATGGGCATGCCTAAATTATATAGAAAATTTACAGCAAATAGAAAACTGTAACTGCACTTAGACACGAGGTTAAATTAAACTTGTGGCAGAAGTCTGCCCAGAACCGCCCGGAAAATCCAGCATCCACAGGTTGTTAATTTAATGTGAGAGGTCTAGTGCGTAAATATACGTGTGACAATGCTAAGACACGAGGTTAAGTAAACTTGTGGTAGAAGTCTACCCGGAACAGCCCGGCAAATCCCGCATCCACAAGTGTAGGCTTAATTTGAGAGGTCTAGTGCATAAACATATATAAAAAATATATGTAAATAGGCGAATTGATAAAATAGCATTAATTGTGATTAATGGAAATGAATGGAAGTTACAACAGTAAAAGAAATGGAATGAACAAGGAATGATAATAACCTATTGTAAACAAATTACATTAATGAAAATGTTATATAATAGGTATGCTTGTCCTAAAAACAAGTGGAAATTATAAATTAGGTTATAATAAATGATAAAGAAAATGGAATAATTTACGTAATGAGATAAGTTGTACTTAATTTTTAATTAATTTATTTGTAAGAACGATAATCTAAAATCAACGGATGAGGACAAAATATGTTATATTTATGGAAAGGAAACTTATTAGTAAACCTTATTTAAGAGAACTAAGTTAATAAGTAAACAACAATAAGTGGTAGTGACAATATAAGATGGAATTATGATCAAATAAGAAAGATTGAGGCAAACTTATGAATGAAATAAGTTATATTTAATCATAAAATAATGAGTTGCATGTTAAACAGAAAACATGTGAATTGAGATACACTTAATTACATATTAATTAGAACATGTTATTGCGACAATGAAATCAAACAATAATATAAAGGGATTGTGGACTACAGACCTTGGATCACAATCTAGAGAATAACATGTTGTGGGTTTATTAATAAACTTAAATGGGTTAAGTTATATGACTGAAATTAATAAGAAAGAGGAACTTGGTAACTTGAATAAGAAGTCTATGTGAATGGGAATAACCAAGTTAGATGGAAACCCGATGAGGTAGAGCAAGTGCGTAATTGAGTGTTTAGACATAGGGTATAATAACACATTAAACCGAGCCGCTTTGACCAATCTGTACGTTTGAGGGTGAATAACCCAACTGGGTAGATCATCATGCTTTCATGAGGCACGAGGGGAGCGCACATTCATCTAATTATTCTATCGGCTCCGAAGGACTGGAAGGGGAAGCACACGACTTCCAGGAACATGGACGGTTGCCCCTGGTTGTCCTATGTAGTGGTGCAGTGTTCGGGTTCTGCTCGCAGAGGTTGGGTATGCGCATAACTACCCTCTGAGTAGCCTTGACTACAAAAGTAGCTTTGCTTCCAGAAAGTTGTGACGAGGTGACAGTAGGGTGATTCGGCGATCTCTTCAACAAGGAGGCGGGGTCAGGACCAACAGGGATAGTAGATCATCAGGTACCCGTCATCGGCAGCCAGAGGGATGCGAAAAGACTAGAGCTAAACCCAAGACGCCATCCGCCTTTTACTATCGAGGCACGGCGGTTGAGGAGAGAAGCTAATTGGATGTTTAGATTGCTTGTTAGGGGCAGGTCGCTTAGCTCTTATAGTCTTTACTAGTTGAGGGAAGGGCCGAGGTGGGGCCATAGCCATAATGAAAAAAAGACCCGAGGGATATCTGTATTTTAAGGCCCTTAAAGGTAGGCATGTACAATATGGAATATCTCCCGACCGAGTTCCGTGTTTCTTGTACAGTCCTTCCACCGAACTCGATGCACATTAAAGGTTATGTGTGGTTAAGGCATCGAGTACGGTTGACGATATATACGCGGGAAAGTCTATATACATGCATGTCTACTCTGGGTGGTGTATCTTAGGCTCTAGGGCATTAATCTGCGATTTGATTCGATCAAAGGGGCAGTCCATACGCTTACATAGCATGGCAACGGCGGTTCCATGTGGAATGTAACGTTGTTATATAGAGGTCCGTACATTACTCCAGCGTAGGATGAGGGACTGCGTATATTTCTGTGGCGTTACGGCGGAGACCATGCGAGTGGGGTACCATGGGGTATACCTTAATTTGGGGTAGTTACATATATATTTTATTAGGCTAATCCACTGGGGAGTAAATGGGTATGACATGTGCGTAAGCCTTGAGTGTTGTTAACCAAATAACTTGATAAATAAGAAAATGTGATTGAACGGTATGTGTAGGGTTATCCAAAATGTGTAGTTTAAATCCAGTCACCAGAACCTGTGTTATGACCCCCTCCTAATCACATACTCGTAGGTTAGACTTGTAGCAGAGATATGATAGCTTTGGATACTGGTTAGACAGTATTTTAATTTGGGTAAGGCTATATTTTGGTTATATTATATTTTATCCATTCCGTTGTGAGATGTTTTCTGAGCTCTGATATATGTTTTATATCTGTTTCTTTTCTGCAGGATACAAGAGCAACCAACACGAGTTTAGATCGATTAGAATTTAAAAAAAATAGTTTGTTGGAATTCGGGTTGTTACATCTGGTATCAGAGTTTAGGTTTAGGATTCCTGTATAAATAGTGAGTGAACGTATTTATATTTTTAAAAATATAAATATATTATATATATACCTAGATCCATAGAGGAACCCACTAAATAGAAAGAGTATAATATAGTAAGAATTGAAATGACTGTTTTGTACACTAAAGGAATTAATATCGAAATTTGAGACCCTTAGGAAATTTGGGTGGGAAGTGTGCAGTATATTTTTAAATAGAAAAAGGAGGATCCCATATGTTAATATTTCATATTAGTGGGTTTGGCAGTAAAGCCTTATGAATGGGAAAGGTTAAAAAGAGAAAAATGGATTAGGAATATATAGTTGAGAGAATTGACCTTGTCGGAGTGTCTAGGAAAGCCTAGTTAAGATTGGAAACCCACTTTGAGTCGAACCCCATTGTTAACTTTTAAGAACTTGAAATTGTGAAAGCTTTTGGAAGATGGTTTATGGTATTTTCAAGTTTTAATCTTAAAAGTTATAGTTTTAAAATTTGTAACGAAGTACATATTAGTTTTTAAAGTAAAATGGGGTGTGTTTTGTAAATAGTGATTTCTTGCTAAAATTTTGTCTAAAATAAAATTCTCTCAGTAAAGGTGCATATTACAGAGCATGTATAGTTCGCTAGTTTTCTTGTTATATTGCATAAAATTACTTTTAATAAAGAAAGTTTTGAAGTCTCTATTCTTTTGACAATCATTTTTGATAAATTGTTTTGACAAGAGAATTTTGTTGGGTGGACAAAATAAGTTGTAGAAATTAAGAATAGAGTAGATGTTTGCACCTTGTAGTAAGAAACTGAATCGACCTTATAGGCAAGAACAAGCTGTAAACCTGATTAAGAAGTAGTTGTCCTTATCTACTCCAGTTTTTGTGATTTGAAAAAAAAATGATTTACAATTTTTTTATGTAAAATGACATATTTTATGGTTTGGACAAAGTAGTTTGGTGAGGAAAAAATAAAATTTGGATATTTTTGGCTTTTGGAAGAAAAGTGAAATGAAAAGGCCAAACCGTTTTTAAAAGTATGATGTAGGTAAGGATTAGTGCCTAGGGAAGACGGGAAAAGTTAGAGGCTATAAAGTAAATAGTGAGAATTATCTTGGAATAATGGTAAGTTCCCGTAGAATGTGTAAGCATTGAAAAGCCTAGGGTGTTGCTTGAAATAATTGTTGGTACACATCTAGGACTAGTGGTGACTACTAGATAGTAAAGAGCAAGTAAATATTTAGATTCTGTTGCCAATTTTCATGTTAGGGGTACAACCCGTTATTGCATTTCTATTGGGATCGTTCTGTTATTTTGTTCCTGTTGGGTAGTTAGGGTAACACCTAAACTTGTCATTTATCCCGTGGTTCAAGCTTACTATCTGAGGGGGATATAGTCCCAAGATTCTTGGCCCTTAGTAGTCGCTGTGTAGAGTGTCTGTTTTCCTGTTTTAGTTGAAGGACTAGAAGGCTTATTTGAAAACTAAACTTAGATCTGATGATTAAACAAGGTAAGAAAAGAGTAATGGCATAACTAAAAAGGAAACAACAAATTCAGTAAAGTCACAAACTTGACAGTTAAAGGAAAATGGAAAATTATGAGAAAAGATGGATAAAAATAAAAAATTCCAAGATAAGTTGAAAAAGAAATTCAGTAACAAAGAAAATTTTTCTTATGTGGGTTGTGCTTGGATAAGAAAATAGGGAATCTTTGTAAATAGTTTCATAAAATCCAAGTACATTTAGAAAAAGGTTGAAAAAGAAAAAGGAAGATGTGAAGTTTTCCATTTTCCACCTTTTGTAACATAAGAAATCAAATTTAGATAATTAGATTTTTCCGAAATCCGAAAAAAATAAAGTTAGTTGGTTGGATTTTGGACGCATCCGAAAAAAATAAAGTTAGTTGATAGAATTTTGGATGCAAAAATTGGATGAACTGCGCTCTTTCTATGCAAGAGTGTGGGAAAATTTGGATAAAAGTGTATTTTTATTTTCAAAATATTGCATTCATGTAGAACTGCCAGTATATTTAGGATGTGACCATCATGTTTTTAAAGAATTTTTGAAAAATTTGCATACACATAGGAGGTACTGCTTAGACATACATGTATTATTATGTTGTATTTCACTTTGCGCAAGTGCACAATGTTTGCAAAAATTGGATGCTGACATGATGGATGTATATTATGCGAGGTGTTAATTGATTTGTACCCTTATCAAATTTCGGGGACGAAATTTCCTAAGGGTGGGAGAATGTAACACCCCACATTTTGTAATAGTTAAATAGTTAAATAATGCATATGTATATATATGTATGCATTGACATAAACATTTAAAAGAAAAATATAATAATGATAATATATGATTGCATGTAATAAATACATTCACTGAAAAACAAGAAAAAGATTGATGCAAATATAAATGTAATACATGCATTAAAAGAAAGAAAGGATTGGTTGCAGGCAGTGTAAACATGTTGCATGCACTGATTTACAAATATTATGCATAATAATAAAAGAAAAAGATGTATGCAAAATAATAAAGTGAAACACAATGGTTTAAATAAAAGATTACAACAAATATGAAAAAGAGGAATGAGAAAAGAACAATGACCACCATTGTTCTAAGCCTTGTTAACAATAGCCTAAGTAGTCCAGTTGGTTAGAGCATGTGGCTTCCATACAAGAGGTACAAAGTTCGATCCCCGCCGGCATCATATTTTTGTTTTAATGGAACGACTAAAATAACACATGTTCATAAGAGAAAAATATGTATAAACACACATATAAGGAAAAATATACATATAAGGAAGTAAAGAAAATATATGTATATGTATATGAGAATATATATATATATATATGCAAAAATATGCACATACAATAGAAAATTTCAAAATAAGGCTGCAATCAAAGAAATATGGTAAGAATATAATAACGGTACAATACCATTTAAAATTTGAAATCGAAATAAGATTTGTGCGTATAGATATACGCGTAAAATGGTCATTAAAGTTTTGTATACATATAAGGATATTATATGTAAATATAATAGATAAATAAATTCCAGAAATTCAAACATTCGAAAATGAAACTTCTGCGCCAGAACAGCTCGCGGGACCTATGGGAGGGTCGACCCAGGGGTCGACATCCCTATAGGGGGGTCGACACAGGGGTCGACCCACCCCAGATCCAGCAAGATTCATCGATGAATCTGGACTATTTTCTTAACCAAGTTCGAATGCTGACTCATCGCTGCGTGTACGATAAGACCTTGAACACCTATAAATAGGCCAGCAGAGCCTAGCCTAAAATCTCACATTCTCTGAGAAGCCGCCTAAGCTCTGCCATTTTTCTTCCTCCTCAAATCTCTTCAGAAAAAATAGACTAATTATTTTAGGAAAATTCTAATTCAAGATCTGGAGGAAAAGAATGAATATTAATAAAGAAGGTGTTCAGAATCATATTTGAAGTAAGGTAATTTCTTAGATCCAATCAATATAATTTCTCCTCTTTCTTCCGTTTTTATTTTAGTAAGAATTGTGGATCCGTGGTTGTTAGGTTCTAAATCCAGTTAGAGAAAAACATGGAATGCTAGATCTAGACCAGGCTCAGGAATTGGAAAGCAATTTAGGTGAGTGGATTTAAGTTATATCATTTTAGATAATGGTATATTATCATTTGACATTCCCCGATAATATACAATGTGAATTTGCCATAATGTTAATATAATATGTTTAATTGTTAATTTGATGCGTTGAAATATTAGTATGTTGAAAAGGATAAGCCAGTTAAAATATATTGAAACTATTACGGTTTTATACCTGCATATTTTAATAACTTGCTAATTTGATATTGTAAGTTAAGTTATATTGAAACTGGAATATTACATGTTAATTTGTGGCATACTATGTACTTGATTGTAAGAATTGGTACAATTACATGTTAAATTGTTAGATAAGAATAATTACATGATTGATAGTTACATGTTATTATTTTGAGATGAAACTAATTGCATGTTAGGAAGAACATGTGACATGAAAATAAGATAATGGGCTTAATATAGTGTTAACCATGACATGTAAAATATAGATTGCAATAAAAATTTGAAAGAATGGGCATGCCTAAATTATATAGAAAATTTACAGTAAGTAGAAAACTGTAACTGCACTTAGACACGAGGTTAAATTCAACTTGTGATAGAGGTTTCCCCGGAACCTCCTGGCAAATCTAACATCCACAAGTTGTTAATTTAATGTGAGAGGTCTAGTGCGTAAATATACATGTAACGGTGCTAAGACACGAGGTTAAGTCAACTTATGGTAGAAGTATGCCCGGAACAGCCCGACAAATCCAGCATCCACAAGTGTAGGCTTAATGTGAGAGGTCTGGTACACACACACACACACACACACACACACACACACACACACACACACACACACACACATATATATATATATATATATACATGTAAATAGTAGGATTGATAAAATAGCATTAATTGTGATTAATGGAAACGAATGGAAGTTACAACAGTAAAAGAAATGGAATGGACGGGAAATGATAATAACCTATTGTAAATAAATTACATTAATGAAAATGTTATATAATTGGTAGGCTTGTCCTAGGGACAAGTGCAAATTATAACTTAAGTTATAATAAACGATAAAGAAAATGGAATAACTTATGTAATGAGATAATTTGTACTTAATTGTAAATTAAGTTATTTGTAAGAACGAGAAACTGAAATCTACGGATGAGGACAACATAAGCTATATTTATGGAAATGAAAATTATTAGTAAATCTTAGTTAAGAGAACTAAGTTAATAAGTAAACAATGCTAAGTGGTAGTGACCGTATAAGATGGAATTATGATTAAATAATAAAGAATAAGGAAAACTTATTAAATGAAATAAGTTATATTTAATCATAAATAATGAGTGACATGTCAAACAGAAAACATGTGGACTGAGATATACTTAATTACATATTAAGTAGAACACATTATTATAACTTTGAAATCAAACAATAATATAAAGTGATTGTGCATTACAGACCTTGGATCACAATATAGAGAATGACATGTTGTGGGCTTATTAATAAACTTAAATGGGTTAAGTTATATTACTGAAATTAATAAGCAAGAGGAACTTTGTAACTTGAATAAGAAGTCAATGTGAATGGGAATAACCAAGTTAGATGGAAACTCGATGATGTAGAGCAAGCACATAATTGAATGTTTGGACATAGGGTCTAATAACACATTAAACTGAGGCGCTTGGACCAGTCCGTACGTTTGAGGGTGAATAACCCAACTGGGTAGGTCATCATGGTGTCATGAGGCATGAGGGAAGCGCACGTTCATCTGATTATTTAGTCGTCTCCGAAGGACTAGAAGGGGAAGTACGCGACTTCCAGGGACATGGAAGGTGCTCCTGGTAGTCCTATGTGGTGGTATTGTGTTCGGGCTGTGCTCATAGAGGTTGGGTCTGCGCGTAACTACCCGGTGAGTAGCCTTGACTACAAAAGTAGCTTTGCAGTCAGAAATCCGTGATGAGGTGACACTAGGGTGATTCGGCGATCGCCTCAACAAGGAGGTGGGGTCAGGACAAACAAGGATAGTAGATCGTCAGGTACCTGTCATCGGCAGCCAGTGGGATACGAAAGGACTAGAGCTAAACCCAAGACGCCATCCACCTTTAACTATCGAGGCACGGTGTTTGAGGGGAGACGCCAACATGATGTTTAGATTGTTTGTTAGGGGTAGGTCACTTAGCTCTTGTAGTCTTTACTAGTCGATGGAGGGGCCGAGGAGGGGCCATAGCCACCTTGAAAAACAGACCCGAGGGATATCTGTATTTTGAGGCCCTTAAAGGCAGGCCTGTACAGATATGGAAAAGCTCTCGGCTGAGTTCCATGCTTCTTTCATAGCCCTGCCATGGAACTCAGTGCATTAGAGGTTATGTGTGGTTAAGGCATCAGGCACGATTGACGATACGTACGTGCGAAAGTCTAGATACATGCATGTTTGCTCTGGGTGGTGCATCGTAGGCTCTAGATCATTACTCTGTGATCTAATTCGATCAAAGGTGGAAGTGCGTATGCTTTACATAGCTTGGAGATGGTGGTTTTATGCGGAACGTTGCATTGTTATATAGAGGTTCGTACGTCACTCCGACGTAAGATGAGGGACAACGTATATTTATGTGGCGTTACGGTAGAGACCGTGCGAGTGGGGTATCATGGGGTGTACCTTAATTTGGGGGTAGTTACATATATACTTTATTAGGCTAATCCACTGGGGAGTAAATGGGTACAGTGTGTGTGTAAGCCTTGCGTGTTGTTAACCCAAGTAACCTGATAAATAAGAAAATGCGATTGAATGGTATATGTAAGGTTATCCAAAATGTGTAGTTTAAATCCAGTCACCAGAACCTGTGTTTAGACCCCCTCCTCATCACGTACTCGTAGATTAGGCTTGTGGTAGAGATATGATAGCTTTGGATAATGGTTAGTCAGTATTTTAATTTGGGTAAGGCTATATTTTGATTATATTATATTTTATCCATTCTGCTATGAGATATTTTCTGAGCTCCGATAGATTTTATATTTCTGTCTTTTCTGTAGGATACTAGAGCAACCAACATGAGTTTCAATGGATTATAATTTTGAAGAAAAAAATCGATCTATCAGAATTTGGGTTGTTACACCAGCTCGCCTTTGATCAGCATCATCGTCCGCACTAATATATCACCTGCAACCTGCTACTCAGTCTGCCCATCCACAACCGGATGAACAGTCCAAGGTATAAGAGGGAAATATAAAACCTTGAGTCAGACAATAGTCTTAGTGAGCGATAAAAAATCTATCTAGCATCATCAACAAAGTATATGAGAATAGGCAGATAACAACTAATCTACAACACCAGAGAACAACTCATCTTTCATCTTCCTACATCGGACAGTGATAGCCTTTATAATCCAAACAACCAAAGGAACAACAATTCATCCATGGCAATCAGAATAACCATTCAATCATGCCAAATAGAAGCAACCATCAATAGCACTCATAGCATACAGATTATATATCCCATGTAAACCATCCTAATCGAATTCAATATCCCTCAAGTACAAGCCCCAGAGGCCTAAACCAATATCAGAAAAGCACATAAGAAACATTGCCTTCGACGTTGGATAATATATATGAGACGGTAAAAATGAAGCAACCAATCATTCGTGACAGACTCCGGGTATCACGGCCAATTTTGCTTCGAAATCATCGTTACTCGTATGATGACCAACCTTGCCATATGTCAAGGGCTAATGGCAACCGTGGTTCTAACAGAAACTCCATACGCCTTTCAACAATACATACCTAGGCCGTTCAACGATACCCAGGCTACTCGACCAGCAACCTTCCGGTCTTTTAGATATCTCTATTGTATCCCCGCTTTGGAGACTGTTAGAACCTATGACAGCGATAATCTCTCGGCCCTCGCAACTCTAGTTGTCCAACCTGACAACTTTTCATAGTTCAAGCAACTGTCTCGAGTAACCATTATCCGCCAATTCACGACCTTTGAGTTGTAGCCTAAGCAACCCTTTCGAGCAACTTCGCCACAGACTCATTACATAGAGTCATCTCCACACTCATTGCATATGATGAACGACGAATACATAAAAATACTTCGACATTTCCCTATTGAATTTACCCGAAGTCAACATCATCCTTGGACCTAAGATAACAACACAACAATAGTCCATTTAAGTCATGTCGTCACACTTAGGTCATGACCGACCTAAGACTAATCCACGACCTGACTCCCAATCTGAAAACACCATGACTCCTCATTCTGAACTCGACCTAACTCCCAGTGTCGGACTCGACATGACTAACCATGTCGGACTCGACATGACTCACCATGTCGGACTCGACATGACTCACCATGTCGGATCTGACATGCCTCTCCATGTCGGACTCGACATGGCTCACCATGTCGGTTTACACCATGTTGCTCGTGACATGACTCACCATGTCGCTCGCAACATGACTCACCATGTCGGACTCGACATGACTCACTATGTCGGATCCGACATGCCTTATTATGTCGGACTCGACATGGCTCACCATGTCAGTTTACATGACTCATATGTCGGACTCGACATGACTCACCATGTCAGATCTGACATGACTCCCTACGCCTTGACTTCCTGTGCTTTGGAAAGGAAGAAACGACTTGACTCATGGAAAATGAGACGACTCCAAATCTGACCAAAAAAAGCTCCAAATTTGACCAAATCTTCGACAAACGGCTACAACGATGGAATCCCATCATCCCAAGCATCCAAATCAATCATTAACACTTCAACAAATCATCAATAACATCAAAATAACCATTATCATCATTAAATCATAGGAAATGTTCTAAATCATGATAATTCAATAATTAAAACAAAAATGATGGATCTAACTTGCATAAACATATGAAATAACATAGAAATTACCGGTTTAAAGTTTCTAGAATAGATCCTATGGTGGTTCATCTAAAAATACACTTACCATGATGTAGATCTAAGGAAAACGACTTGTAAATGATGAAATTAATATCATAGAACCCATATACTTGATTGAATCCAAGTGAGAAATGCATACCACTCACCAAATCCCCAAAACAAGTAAAAAGCAATGAATTATGATTCCGAACAATGAAGAATTTGCTATAACTCTTCGTTTCGGGCATGGATAAAGTAGATCTAGCTTCAAACGATGTAGATCTTCGATTCTCCAAGCTCTAATGGTGGAAAGATGAAGACGATGGAGGAATAGAGGATTACAAGCTCTTCTAAAATGAGAGAATGGAGAAAGTCAATTATTCTCCATGCCCATACCCCCTATTCGTAGCCTCAACCAGCCCACTAATGGGTTTCCCCAAATCAGCCCATTATGGCGTTAAAAATCTAAACAACCAACTGTTAAACCTTAAAATAGCGATTCCTCCCAAACCGCTGAGCCAAATATTTAATGTGACCACTCTACGGTAAGGGGATTATCATTTCCATTCCAATGGTAGCACTTGTTTCGATCTGAGTCAAAAGTTAGGCTTTATACAAGTCTGACAGGGAAAACTGGTCACAAACAAAATTGGTAAAAAATTATGGGCATGTCCCGCATCCCCATAAACAGCATATTAAAGTATGAGAATGATCCAACCCTCAGAAAATAAAATAAAAATATTTTATGATCCTCTGAAGCGTAAAATGCGGGTTGTTACATTCTCCCCCTTTAGAAATTTCGCCCTCGAAATCCCAACAAACATAAGAAACCAAAACAATTCTGCATGCCTATCATCCATGAGCAGCCAATTCTATCACCCAAAGTTGAAGTCACCAAGCAATGCATCCATAGCCTTATCTTAGCACGTGGAATTCTAACAACAACCATAACATAGGTTACAATGATGACATGACATCAATAGGTCATACCGACGAAGAGTTCTAGATGGGCCGCCTTCATATTCTATTCTATCCCCCATGTACAATCGTCGCCATCCTCGCTCTATTGTACCTTGACTAGCTTAACTGTCTTCCTCCTAAGCTATTTCATGTCATTCCCCACAACACGAAGCAGTTTACGAGGTCTTGTAACTACGGTCTCCACTTCTAGGTTTTCGTACTGCTCTAGAGATACCACCACATTCGAATCATGCACGAATTTTCGTAGAAACGACACATGGAAAACATTATGCACACTCGACATCTTCCTGGGTAACTTCAATCTATGTGTGAGCTTTGCAATTCGCTTGACTATCGAAAATGGTCCAACAAACCTTGGAGCTAACTTTCCTTTATTTCCGACTGAACCACATTCTTCAAAGGAGAAATCTTCACGAAAACCATGTCTCCTACGTCAAATTCCAAGTCTTATCGATGTTTATCGGTGTAGCTCTTCTAACGATATTGGCTTGCCTTCATTTGTTGTCGAACGATCCCGATACAATTCGAGGTCCCTCTAATCATCTCTTGCCCAAGTATCAATTTATCTCCAGTCTCTAACCAACAGGCTGGAGAATTACACGACCTTCCGTACAAAGCCTCGTACGGTGCCATCCCAATGCAAGACTAGTAGCTACTGTTGTATGCAAACTCAACTAGATGTAGATGGTCTTCCCACGATCCTCTGAAGTCTAAAACACAAGCCCTCAGGAGATTTTCCAAAACTCGGTTAACTCTCTCGGTTTCACCATCAGTTTGGGGATGATAAGGCATACTCAAACACATGTCGGCACCCAAAGCTTCTAACAAACTATTGCAAAATGCACTTGTAAGCAATGGGTCTCGATCGCTTACTGTGCTCTTTGGGACACCATGAAATCGAACTATCTATTTCACCTAAAGTTCAGCCAACTTCGATGTTGTCCTAGTCGATTTGACAGGAATGAACCTTGCACTTTTGGTCAAGAGATCCACGATGACTCAAATTCCTTCGTTTCCTGCCCTTGTTCTAGGTAGTCCATCGATATCTGCTCCTATTTCGGCATAGGAACTTCCATTGGCTGAAGCAAACCACTCCGCTTCTTCTGTTCAGCTTTCACCAACTGACAATTCATGCACTTGGAAATAAAATTTCCAATATTTCTTTTCATCCCCTCTGAGTAGTAGACTCGCTTCATATCCTGATACATCTTATTACCACCGGGATGGATCATCAACTTCGAGTGATGACATTCCCTTAGAATCTCATCTCCCAATCCGTTGATATCAGGAACAACCGGTTGTCCTTGCTTTCGTGGCCAACCTTCTCGATCGACCTCGAACTCTTTATCTATTGGTTTCCAACTTTTGGATAATCTCGACAAGCTTTACATCACGCTTTTGGCTTTTGCCAATCCTTTCGATAAGAGTAGGTCTTATCGATAAGCTTGCAAACATTTCAGATTCTAACTCGCATTTTGGCCTAATATCAAACCCTGCCAAAATTGCAAGGCTCTTCCATTCCGAAAACATCGCTCCCATACTTGTGTGTCTTCGACTCAACGCATCTGCAACTACGTTACCCTTGCCAGGAGTATAGGCTATACCAAAATCATATGATGCCAGAAACTCTAGCCACCATTGCTGCCGAAGATTCAAATCCTTCTAGGAGAAAAGATACTTTATTGACTTATGATCCCTAAACAACTCGAATCAAACTCCCAACAGGTAATGTCTCCACATCTTCAGAAACAACACAATCGCTGCCAACTCTAAATCATGAGTTGGGTAATTCCTCTCATGTGGCTTCAGTTATCGACTCGCATAGGAGACAACCTTATCCTTCTGCATCAGCACCGCCTCTAGCCCAGTGCCACATGCATCAGTATATACCACCATCTCCTCTTTCCCACTCGGAATGGTCCACACAGGAGCACCCGTCAACTTCTCCTTCAGGATTTCGAATGTTTGCTCACACTTCGCATCCCATGCGAACACTTGATTGTTTTTTGTCAACCCTATTAATGGTGCATCTATCTTGGAGAAGTCCTTGATAAACCGTCGGTTATTCTCAGCCAACCCAAATTCTTTGGCTTATCCCAGTCCTGGATTGCTGCATCTTTAGCGGGGTCAACTACTATTCCATTTCTGGAAACAACATGGCCTAAGAACCTAACTTTGTCCTTCGAGAAGTGACACTTCGAAAACTTATCTCTCAACTGATGCTTTCGCAAGATTTCCAAAACAACTATCAAGTACGTCTTGTGCTCTTCCTCATTCCGAGAATAAACCAGAATATCATCCACGAACACAAGTACGAACTTATTCAGCTGATCTCTAAACATTCTATTCATAAGATCCAAAAAATATGCTGGCGCATTAGTCAACCCAAATGGCATCACCAACCATTCGAAGAAATCGGCTGGTGTCCTAAAAGCAATCTTTGGCACACTATCCTTTGCCACCCTTAATTGGTGAAATCCCATTGCCAAATCCATCTGAGAAAACCCTTTGGCTTCGTGAAACTGATCGAACAAGTCATCAATCCTTTGTAATGTATATTTGTTCTTCTTGGTCACCTTGTTCATCTCACGATAGTCTACACAATCTCAACGAGCCATTCGCCTTATCTGCAAACACCATTGGTGCACCCCATTCTGATACACTCCTCCAAATGAATCCTTTTCCGAGAAAGTCACGAACCTGCCCCTATAACTCTTGATGTTCTTTAGGCGCCATCCGCCTAAGAGGCATGACAATTGACCAAGCACCCTCAACCAAATTGATCCTAAACTCGATCTTACGATGCAGCGACAAACCTTTGACCTCGTCAAGGACATCCTAAAACTCATTAGCGATCAACACAGATGACAAGTCTTCCTGTGGAATCACAAGCGAATATAAATAGCTCACAAAGACTCCGTCTTTGGGCTTACATCTAATCAACACCTTTCGCCCTTCCACGTCCCCGACTCTCACCTTTAGCTTCTCTCAATTCACTCTTGCCGCACAATTCTTGAGCCAATCCATGCCCAAGATGATCCAAAACCCAGCGAAGTTCAACACAAAGCAATCATATACAAAAGAGCAACCATGACTCGACAACACCAGACCACGACAAAGCATAAAAGGCTAGACAAACCCCCAACTGGGTTAGTCACAACCAAAGGTTTATCTCAAACTTCAGGTCCCAAACTGAAGCGTCACACGAGCTCATTGCAAATGAATGGATGTAATGCTCTAGTATCAAACAAAACTCGAACTGAAACACCTCGTACAGAAAGAATACCTTGAACGACGACACCTTTTCCCTTCACTTTGTTCTTGAAGAAGATGGAAAGACTTCTAAAGCATATGCCTTCACAACCTCCTGGCCCTTAGCTGATTCTGGACAGTCTTTCTTTTCATGCCTGCCTTTCCACACTTGAAGCACTTCCTCTTAGCTTTGGGATTCTTGCACTAATTAGAGAAATGACACTTCTGTTGGTAGTTAAAGCAAATCACCTCACTCTTAGGCGTTTCTGGCCATCTTTTCCCTTCTGCTGTTGTTACTTCCTCTTATTATTATTACCACCTTGTTGTGGTTTCTGAACTTCCTTGGTTGTAGCAACAACATTTGCTTCCTTAGGAAACAAGCTTTTATAACGAACAGCTTTTATCACAAACTTCTCAAATGAATCATCAAGATGTTCCACCAACGGTCTTCCTATGTAGGTATCCAGACCCATAACAAACTTCTCATTCTTCTGATAGGGTGTATCAATGTATGAATGAGCATATCTAGACAAGGTCTCGGAATAAAAAACATAATCCAGCACCGACCTTCCATTCTGATTCAATTCCACAAATTTCTTGAATAGAGAAGACTTCTAAGCAGTGGAGATACAATTTGCCTCAAACTTAGTTTGGAATTTCTCCAATGAAATCTCTTCCTCTGGAGTCTCGAGTGTAATGGAATTCCACCATTCCACGGTGCTGCCTTATAGATGCCTTAAATCAAGCTTTATCCTAGTTGCAATGTCCAACCCCAAGTCCACAAAAATACGAACACAAAATCCATCCACCTCTGAACCTCCTCAGATGGTTCCATTCCTTTGAATGGCTTTCCTCCTAGAGATGATAAGTATTTGCACAACATTGCGAAATCTATGGCTTCAGGTACTTGCACTCCTACATCTACCGTAGCTGCTACTGGAGCGGGTACCCTTCTCATTATTGCTTCCATCATGGCCTCAAATATGGTTGAGTAATTAGGCATACCGCAACTTCCCCTCCAGGCACAACCCCCTCCCTAGAAGTATGTCTTGAAGTATGTCGATTCATTCTAAATCTGCAAATTAGAATGCTTAGCCACTTACAATAGAAATTGCAAATGGAGTACAAACGCTACTATGCTATATACCATACATATAGTATACATCCAACTGAAATCTACAAATACGTCTCTCATACGTAATTACGCCTTTGATCAGCATCAACGACCCCACTAAGATATCACCTGCAACTCAGTCTTCCCATCCACAACTGGATGGACAATCCAAGGTAATAAGGGGAAATTTAAAACCTTGAGTTAGACAACAGTCTTAGTGAGCGATAAAACAACTATCTAACATCATCAATAAAGTATATGAGAATAGGAAGACAACAACTAATCTACCATAACACCAGAGAAGAACTCAACTCTCATCTTCCCACATCGAATAGTGATAGCCTTTAAAATACAAACAACCAAAGGAACAACAATTCATCCATGGCAATCGGAATAACCGTTCAAACATGGCAAATAGAAGAAGCCATCAATAGCACTCATAACATCCATATTATATGTCCCATGTAAACCATCTAATCGAATTTAACATCCCTTAAGTATAAGCCTCAGAGGCCTAAACCATTATCAGACAAGAACCTAAAAAACATCTCCTTCGACATTGGATATTATATGTCAGACGGTATAAATGAAGCAACCAATCATTCATGACAGACTCTGGCTATCACCGCCAGTCTTGTTTCGAAACCATCGTTATTCGTATGACGGCCAACCTTGCCATATGTCAAGGGCTAATGGTAACCCTGGTTCTAACATAAACTCCATACGCCTTTCAACGATACATACCTAGGCCTTTCAACGATACCCAGGTACTCGACCAACAACCTTCCGGTCTTTTAGATATCTCTATTGTACCCCTGCTTGGAGCCTGTTAGAACCTATGACAACAATAATCTCTTGGCCCTCGCATCTCTAGTCATCCAACCTGATGACTTTTCATAGCTCAAGCAACCGTCTCGAGTAACCATTATCCATCAACTCCGGACATTTGAGTTGTAGCCCAAGCAACCCTCTCGAGCAACTTCACCACGAACTCATTACTTAAAGTCGTCTCCACATTCGTTTCATATGATGAACGACGAATACATCACAACAGTACGGCATTTCCTCATTGAATTTACTTCAAAGTCATCATCATCCTTGAACCAAAGATAACAGCACAACAATAGTTCATTCAAGTCACGTCGTCACCCTTAGGTCGTGAACAACCTAAGACTAATCCACAATCTGACTCCTAATCCGAACACACCATGACTCCTCATTCTGAATTCGATCTCGCTCCCCATGTCGGACTCGACATGACTCATCATGTCGGACTTGACATGACTCACCATGTTCGATCCGACATGCCTCACCGTGTCGGACTCGACATGGTCACCATGTCGGTTTACACCATGTCGCTCCCGACATGACTCAGCATGCCGGACTCGACATGGCTCACCATGTCGGATCTAACATGCCTCACCATGTTGGACTCGACATGGATCACCATGTCGGTTTACACTATGTTGCTCACGATATGACTCACTATGTCGGACTCGACATAATTCACCATGTCGAATCTAACATTACTCCCTGTGCCTTGGAAAGGAAGAAATGACTTGACTCATGGAAAATGACATGACTCCAGATCTGACCAACATAGCTCCAAATTTGACCAAATCTTCGACAAATGACTACAACAATGAAACCCACTCATCCCAATCATCGAAATCAATCATAAACACTTCAACAAACCATCAATAACATCAAAATAACCATTATCATCACTAAATCATAGGAAATGTTCTAAGTCATGATAATTCGATAATTAAACCAAAAATGATGGATCTAACTTGCATAAACATATGAAATGACAGAAATCACCGATTTACAGTTTCTAGACTAGATTCTACGGTTGTTCATCTAAAAATACACTAAACATGATGTAGATCTAAGAAATACGACTTGGAAATGATGAAATTAAGATCATAGAACCCACGCCTTGACTGAATCCGCGTGAGAGATGCATATCACTCACTAAATCCCCAAAATAAGTCAAAAGCAATGAATTATGATTCCGAACAGCGAAGAATTTGCTCTAAACTCTTCGATCTGATGAACTCTTTCTTGGAATGGCGTTGATCTATCTTCAAACGATGTAGATCTTCAATTCTCCATGCTCTAGTGGTGGAAAGATGAAGAAGATGGAGGAATAAAGGACCACAAGCTCTTCTAAAATGAGAGAACGGAGAAAGTAAACTATTTTCCATGCCTCTTACCCCCTATTTATAGCTCCTCCAGCCCACTAATGGGCCTCCCAAATCAGCTCATTATGGCCTTAAAAACCTGAACAACCAACTGTAAAACGTTAAAATAGTGACTCCACTCAAATCGCTGAGCCAAATCTTTAATGGGACCACTCTACGAAAATGGAATCATCGTTTCCTTTCCAATGGCACAGTTCTCAACACCTGATTCGATCCGAGTCATAAGTTATGCCACATACAAAACAGATAGGGGCAAACTGGACAAAACAAAACTGGTAAATTAAAGGTATGTTCCACATCCCCATAAACAACATATTAAAATATGAGAATGATCCAACCCTTAGGGAATGAAATAAAAATATTTTACGATCCTACGATACGTAAATTGCAGCCTGTTACAAATAGGCACCCACTTCTGAGGATTGAAGACTTGTTTGATCAGCTAGTAGGCGCATCAGTTTTCTCGCAGATGGATTTGGCCATGGGTTTTCATCAGTTGAGGGTGGTAGAGGACAACATTGATAAGACTACTTTCAGAACTCCAAAAAGTTTCTTTGAGTGGTTGTTCATGCCTTTTGGGTTGACCAATGCACCCACATATTTTGTGAACTTAATGAGTAGGGTGTTTGGAGAATTTCTGCACAAGTTTGTGGTGGTCATCATGGATGATATTCTGATCTTCTCAAAGAGTGAGGAGGAACATGCCCTACACTTAGAAAAGGTTCTACGCACTCTCAATTCACATCAGATCAAGGCAAAATTTTCTAAGTGTCACTTTTGGAGAAAGGAAGTAAGGTTTTTGGGGCACGCAGTCTCCAAGGATGGGATAGTGATGAACCCTACTAAGGTCGTCGAAGTTCAAGATTGGAAGTCTCTGAAGAATGCGATGGAGGAAAGGAGTTTCCTAGGGTTAACGGGCTATTAAAGGAAGTTCATCAAAGACTTTGCAATGGTATTTTCCCCGCTCACCCGACCGACGAAGAAGAACTTGCCTTTTTCTTGGAGCATTCATTGTGAGGATATTTTTTAGATATTGAAGAGGGCTCTGACATCAGCTCCAGTTCTGACTCTCCCCGATTGAAGCAAGGTGTTTATGGTCAACACAGATGCTTGTAGCGAAGGACTTGGTGGCGAGTTGATGCAAGATGGTAGGGTAGATGTGACACCCCATGTCCGTTAATGTCACTCATTAATAGAACGCATTAAGTTCCATGAAGTGTTATAGGTAAACAGAAACATTACAAGACAGATATAAAATAGCAGCGGAATTCAAATTTTTATTAATGCAGAAAACATAACATCGTGGTTCAAAACATCATAGGTCTGAAAATACATAAACCCAGTACATCATCTTAAAATTTCTGTCCGGTACTTAAAACATCAGAGTACGGTAATAAAAGAAGCATAATCCCCAAAAACATAACCATAGTACAAGGGATAAGAACTCGAGCAATACATCTAAGCAGCTCCAAGAAGAATGCTAGCATAATCCTGATCAAGCTTGAGTACTCCCACCCTAAGAACCTGGGGGGAGGGGGAACGGAAGAGAAAGAAGAGGAAACAAAATGGGTCAGACATAAAGTCTGGCGAGTCCAGTTACTTTTAGCATATAAATAAGTAAAAATATCATGATAGACATATAAAGTGGTGAGAGAGATAACATCAAAGAAAGGCAAGTATGACAAGGTAAACAGGACAACATGATAGAGTATACTACTCTTCTCTAATGATTTCTCTACACCAATACTAGTGTCTTATTAACAAGCTGATCCCTAATTAGTATAAGATGGTAGACTTAGGTGTACTTCTAGTGAGAGGTTTTAACCCCATATAATCAACAGGCAGCCCAACAAACCAGAGTTACCCCTAAGGATAATAACAGGATCCTAAACATACCAGAGTCTAGATGTACCCTAATTAATACCCTAATCGATCGGCTCCCTACTCCGTAGATACCCTGTGTTGGCCCCACAATAGGGTGTATCACTCCGTAAAGTGGCAACCCTTTGTTTTCAGGATGTGCACAACCATATCTATAGGTGCCACGATGTCTAAACCTCCTCTGTCAGACCCATGCACACACATGACCCCGTCAGAATGCTCCTCCCACACCATCCCCCACGTTTGGATCTCTTACAATCATCCTAGTAAGCGTGCCCCAACTCCGACCTAGTTCGGAGTACTCGTTTGATACCTATATATGGGTTACTGACTGAAACGGGTCCCACACACAAGATGATACAAGCTTCCCCCTACGCTTGCATCCCAACGAGGTTTTCCATAAGTTATGTCATACCAAAGTAAAAGAATTCATAACCCCATAGGTTAAGTTTGTGGGCCTATATATAAATATTACCCACCTACCCAAGATTTACTTAACCCACCCACTGTTTCAAACAAGTTTACTTAACCCCTACTCAAGTTATATGTTCATACAATCCCTATGGATTCAATTATGTTAAGTATTCCAATTCATTACCATATTAATTTATGGTTATAATGTGCTAGACCTCCCACATTACGCCTACCACTTGTGGATGCTGAATATGTCGGTCGGTTTCGAGCAGACATCTTCCACAAGTCGGACTTAACCTCGTGTCTTAGCATGTCTCGTGTTTATGCACTTTGACCTTTCAAATTAGATTCACCACTGTTGGTCGATGGATATGTCGGTCGGTTCCGGGAAGACATCCACCACAAGTGTAATCTAACCTCGTGTCTAAGCATGGTTACAGTTTCTAATTACTGTAATTCTGAGCATTTCCACTATTAATTAATTATTCCTATGTCGTTATAGGTTTTCATGCCTCTTTCCCAAGTTATGTTCATAATGAAACATATACCTCAAATTAAGGTCTTTAATCACAAGTTGATTTTTGTCCCCAAATTCATGTTCTAATATTTCATTCTAGTTATGCCTAAATTTCCAATTACAAGTAATGCCCAAAATTTAACAGTTTCCCCTTGTTCCTAATTTATCGCGTTCACATATTTCAGTGGCATGTCTAGGCTCGAAGGTAGCCTGACTATAAAAATAAAAGGGAAAAGTTGAAGGGAAGAGGACAAAAATGATTATACTAATAAGTTTGACATATAATGGCAGAAACAGGCATAAACATATAGTGGCATAATGACAAGATCGACATATAGGAACAGATCCGATGAACATGTGACAATAGAACTGATTATAACATAATAGGGGCATCTTAAACAGGCATGATGAGATCTAAATAACGAATTAGATATCCAACTAATAATAGATCTGATTTAGCCACAAACATAACAGGAATAGGCATGAGGTGATCTAAACAGTGAATTAGATTTTCAAACAATGGCAGATCTGACATGACAGATAGGTATAGGTTCAGATCTAGTTCATAGTCATGTCAGAATAACTTAAATAAACATGTTATAGCAGATCTGATATGATTCACATAGTCACAGGCATAAATCCGAATTATAGTCATGTCAACATTTACTTTTTAAATATTTAGATCTAAAATTAACATAGACTCATTGTGATTGGAGCTAGAAAAATAGAAGAAAGAATTACTGATGTTGAATCACACTCTCTAAACTTGAATAACTCTAGTTGATTGCTGAAGAAGAAAAGGCTTGATTTAATGTGGGCAGAGGCAGCATTTAGTTCTCCGTTATTTTTGGTATGGAGAAACAAGAAAAATGAGGCCATATATATAGCTGTCAGAGGAAACCCTAATCCGTCCAGATCTACCGCAGGGGGGTCGACCCAATGGTCGACAACCCCTTGATGGGGTCGACACCCCAGGGCGGGAATTTTCCCGCTCCCCTAAATTTGGCAATTTGAACTGTTTTGAACTGATTTTGATTGTTATATATATATAATCCTCTTATGCGTATATAAACTTCAAACCTTAATAACTTCCTCATATGGTGTCCGTTTTATGCAAACCAGGAATCTATTTTGACCAGAATTCCAAGACGAAAGCAATGGCGTAGTCTGTTTCACTTAATTATGAATATTAAATTAGTGTTGATTTATCATCTTTTAGTGTTGTTAAAATACGGGGCATTACATACTCCCCTACTCAAAGGATTTCGTCCGCGAAATCTCCAAGTTAAGAAGAATGTATATCCTAACATCCACATCCATCTACTCATCCACCAATCACAGGCATCCATTGTCCTTAAAAGATTTATAATGCTTATATGAACATATGCAAAGGTGTGCGCATATGCCCCAATACTAATGGGAAGATCGGGCAGTCTACTGATTCAGTCGACCTCCTTAATGCAATGTATGTTCGTGCCATGAATCCAACATGTATGCAAATAATCCTATTATAACTTGTAAGTTCTATGTGTGTGCACAACCATCCATCCAAATACAATATCCATATGATGTTACATCCATTTTCGTCCATAAAAAGAAGAAAAATGTACACACATCCATATGTAATATGAAAGTGATTGAGCCGATCTAGTGCTTAATGTGTGTGTATATGCATCCACAAGCAACCACTTGCAAAAACTTGCATCCACTTGTATCCATCAAACATAACAAGTCTCAAGAACATGTTTGCATCCATAGGCTTCCTACCTAAAGGTAGAAGATTTGATAGGATATACTCAAATGATAGAAACAAGCATAAATAAAAGCTTTGTAAAGGAAGTTAAGAACATACCCTCGAAAAGAAAAGGGTACGAAGCACGAATCTTGTCATCGGTCTCCCAAGTTGCATACTCTGGGTTATCTCCCCACTGAACCTTCATTAACTTGACTTCTAGGTTGCATAGATTCTTAACTTCTGATCGAAGAATAAAGATAGGAACCCTCCTAATTGCCGCCTCCGGTTCCACCTGTACTTCCTCCAATACTCGGCTCAACTACTTCTGCAGTATCATGCAAGCACTTCCGCAAATGAAAAACATGAAAAACATTAAGAATACCGGATAGTCTCTCTTGTAGATTACTCTATAGGCCATTTAGCCGATCCTTTCTGTTATGGGAAATGGTCCTACGAATCTTGGTGCCAATTTCCCTACCGATCCAAAGCGGACCACATTCCTAAAAGGTGACACTTTAATGAAAACCATGTCTCCCACCTCAAACTCAAAGTCAATCCTTCTCTTACCTGCGTAGGACTTCTTCCTATCTTGAGCCACCTTCGTTCGTCTGCGGATAAGATCAATCTTTTCGGACATCTCTCTAACCATATTTGGTCCAAGTAGAAGTCTTTTTGTAGTTTCCCACCAACAAGTCGGTGATCAATAGGGTCGTCCGTACAATGCTTCGAAGGCTGCCATTCCAATGCTAGCTTGAGAACTGTTGTTGTAGGCGAACTCTACTAAAGGAAGGTGCTCTCCCCTAGTTCCTCCGAAGTCCAGGATACACATTCTTAAAGGATCCTTGAGAACTCTATTCACCCTTTCTGTCTATCCATCGGTCTGAGGGTGATAAGCGGTGCTCAAACACAACTGTGTACCTAATGATTCTTACAAGCTCTTCCAAAATTCACTAGTGAAAATGGGATCACGATCACTTACGATGTTGGAAGGTACTCCATGAAGATGGACTATCTCACGAACGTAAACTGCTTCCAACTATGTTGTCGTCCTCTAACTCTTAGTTGGAATGAAATGAGCGCTCTTAGTAAGTCTGTCTACTACAAACCAAATACTAGTGTTTCCCTTCTTCGATCTAGGAAAACCATCTATGAAATCCATAGAGACGCTCTCCCATTTCCACTGCAGGACCTCCAGAGGATGAAGTAAACCACCAGGCTTCTTTTGCCGAGCTTTAACTTGCTGGCAAATCAAACATTAAGAAACAAACTCTGCCACATCCTTCTTTATCCCAACCCAAAAGAAAACTCTCTTCATGTCCCTATACATCTTATCACCACTGGATGAATAGTCATCTTAGAATGTTGGGCTTCCGCTAGGACTATCTTCAAAAGATTCCCAATTTGAGGAACACAAAGCCTTCCATCTCGTCGTAACCACCCTTTATCGTCTATGGAATATCTACTGAGGTGACTAGAAGTCTCCCCTCTAATGAGCCTATCCAAGATATATAAAATCTGTGGATCCTCTTGCTACGAAGTTCCTATCTGATCCATAAGAGTAAGTCGCACCTCTAGTGACGAAAATAAGCCAAGCAAAAACTAGATGGAGGGTCTAAAGACAAAGTCTATATAAACTCCAAGCTTTTCCTTTCCACAAACAGAGGACTTAAGGCCATCCTTTGCCTACTCAGTGCGTCTGCCGCTACATTACCCTTACCAGGGGTATAAGCAATCTCGAAGTCATAAGATGATGGGAACTCCATCCACCTTTATTGCCTTAAATTAAGATCCTTTTGCGAAAACAAGTACTTGAGAGATTTATGATCGGTGTACAATTCGAACTTCTCTACAAGTAAATACTGATGTCGCGTCTTAAGTGCGAATACCATGGAAGTTAGCTCTAAGTCATGGGCAGGGTAGTTCTTTTCATGAACCCTTAGTTGTCTATGCCCATAACATACTACCCTTCTTTCTTGCATCAGAACCACACCAAGCCCTATACCATATGCATCAGTGTAAACTATGAACACTTTGTTTTCGTCGGGCAAGGTCAAGACTGGCGTTTTTGTCAGAGCCCTCTTCAATCATTGGAAAGCAGTATCACAATCCATATCCCATGAAAATGTCAAATTCTTCTTCGTCAGCCTAGTGTGTGGGGTTGATATCTTTGCGAAGTCTTTAATGAACTTCCTATAATAGCCTGCCAATCCAAGAAAGCTTCTCACTTCCGTTGCATTCAGGAATTTGCCAATCTTGAACTACAACTACCTTTGTGGGATCTACTGCACCTCTTTTCTCCAAAAATAGCATTTGTAGAATTTTGCCTTAAGCTGATGCGCATGTAGAGCATTCAAAACCTCGCTCAAATGTTAGGCATGCTCTTCATCACACTTTGAGAAGATCAAGATATCATCAGCAAAGACCACAACGAACTTATTTAGAAACACCCGAAGCACCCTACTCGTCAGATCAACAAAATAAGAGGGTACATTCCTCAAACCAAAAGGCATAACGAGCCATTCAAAGAAACCATCGGGAATCCTAAAAGCAGTCTTATCTATACTGTCCTCGG
This sequence comes from Allium sativum, assembly GCA_030737875.1. Lineage (NCBI taxonomy): Eukaryota > Viridiplantae > Streptophyta > Magnoliopsida > Asparagales > Amaryllidaceae > Allium > Allium sativum. The sequence goes on along the minus strand of CM060909.1, from coordinate 578,445,052 downwards.
TCACCCTCAACTGATGAAACCCCGTGGCCAAGTCTAACTGAGAGAAAACTGATGGCTGGTCAAACAGATCATCTATCCTCGGGAGTTGGTGCCTATTCTTCTTTGTGAGTTTATTCAACTCTCTATAATCCACACATAAGCAAAGCGAACCATCCGCCTTAGTTGCAAATACCACTGAAGCACCCCATTCAGATATGCTTCGCCTAATATACCCTTTCTCAAGTAGCTCCCCTACTTGCTTGCTAAGCTCTCTCCTTTATCTTGGAGCCATATGGAACACAGGAAATGCAACTGGCTTGGCATTGTCGACCAAGTATATACGGAAATCGATCTCGTACCTCGGAGGTAAGCCCCGAACCAACTCAAAACATCAGAATACACAGGGACTACTGGTACAGATCGTAGATCATCGATAGATGCGTTAAGAGACTCTAGGAAACTAAGCATGACAGACCCTTTAGGGTCACAAGAAATGTCGAGGGTCCACCCATGGCAAGTCAAAAGTCTTACGACCCTCCTCTCACAATCTAGAATGGCACCATACATGGCTAGCCAATCCATCACTAGAATCAAACCATAGCCCATAAAACCGAGCATGTATGCATCGCACTCAAACTCGATGCCTAACATAGATATTCTCAAACCCCAACAAATCATGAACAAATGAGTCGTACCATCAATGGGGTTTGAGACAAAAATGGAATCCACTACCATACTAGTACTAAGGTGCAGAGACTCAACCACAGAATCAGATATAAATGAATGTGAAGCGCAAGAATCAAAAAGAGTTCTAATAGGATGATCGAAAAGAGAAATCAAACCTTCCACGGAAACATTCCTACCTCGATCTGGAGCATTAGTCGCCAGAGCATGCACTTTCCCTCCAGAAGCTCCTGCACTTTGACCTTGTCCTTGCTTCTTCGGGAACTCCTTAGAAAAGTGCTCGACCTCTCTACAACTGAAGCAAGCATTCTTCCTTCTTTTGCAGTCCTTGATCAAATGACCCTCCCATCTACAATTGTGGCACTTCCTCTTATCCTTTGCCTTGTCATTCTTTCCTCCCTTCTTCTGTCGCTGTTGATGTTGTCCCATCATGGGCCATACTTTCTTGTTATATGCTTCCTCAACCTTAACTTCTTTCCTGTCATCTTTATATTCCTCATGCATCAAGGCCATATCAACGAGCCTCTCAAAAGTTGCTCCCATTGGAATATGCGACATAAATAACCCATAAAGGGGTTCATTTAGTCCCCTAGCAAACCGCAAAGCTTTCTTATGCAGAGTATCCACTAGCTCCAACCCAAATCTCGCTAGTTGGTTGAATTTATTAACATACTCTTTGACAGTCATGCCTCCTTGCTTGAGTGCTAGAAATCTTTCCATTTTCATGCTTTTCTCAACTTGAGAAAGAAACTTCATTTCAAACCTTTGTCGAAAATCATCCTAAGTCTCCATTGGATGCCCTGCTTGCGTCACTTCCCACCAGAACGAAGCTTTATCTTTCAGTAGCCAGGCGGCTAACTGAATATTCCTACGATCGTCCACTTCAAAAATTCAAAACAGATCCTCTGTCTCTTTGAGCCAATTCCTTGCCTCTACAAATGTCTCAGTTCCACGGAATGGGTTTCCTCCCATAGCACAGAAATCTGTTCAGATCTTAGAGAAATTATCCGCATGCGGAGGAGGAGGAGGAATGACGGGTGCAGCTGGAGGAGGAATGTCAGGTGGACCATCGGCAGGTGTCGTGGCCTCTAGATACCAACGGAACCAGCCTAGTATCTAATGTCCTTAGGAATATTAGGTATCCCAGACATGCTGAAAAGAAAAGGAAAGGGATTCAGACAAAGGGTCAAAAGATATTACATATGGCTTTGGGGAATATGTTTTTAAAAAACAGACTTTTCTTTTTGAAAATGCTTTCTTTTAAAACCTTTTTGAAAATAATTTTCAAAAACTTTATCCGATCTGGAAAACTTCAGCTCTGATACCAAGTGTGACACCCCACGTCCGTTAACGTCACTCATTAAGTGAATGCGTTAAGTTCCATGAAGCGTTATAGGTAAATAGAAACAGAAACAGAAACAGAAACATTACAAGACAGATATAAAATAGCAGCGGAATTTAAAATTTTATTAATGTAGAAAACATTACATCGTGGTTCAAAACATCATAGGTCTGAAAATACATAAACCCAGTACATCATCTTAGAATTTCTGTCTTGTACTTAAAACATCAGAGTACGGTAATAAAAGAGGCATAAACCCCAAAAACATAGCCATAGTAGAAGAGACAAGAACTCTAGAAATACATCTAAGCAGCTCCAAGCAGAATGTAAGAAGAATCCTGATAAAGCCTGAGTATTCTCACCATGAGAACCTGGGGAGAGGGGAATGGAAGAGAAAGAAGAGGAAACAAAATGGGTCAGACAAAAGGTCTAGCGAGTCCAGTTAGTTTTAGCATATAAATAAGTAAAAGTATCATGACAGGTATATAAAGTGGATGAGAGAGATAACATCAAAAAAAGGAAGGTATGACAAGGTAAACAGGTCAACAAGATAGAGTATACTATGCTTCTCTAATGATTTCTCTGCACCAATACTAATGTATTATTAATAAGATGATCCCCAACAAGTATAAGATGGTAGACTTAGGCGTACTTCTAGAGAGAGGTTTTAACCCCATACAATCAATATGCAGCCCACAATAGCGGAGTTACCCCTAAGGATAATAACGGGCTCTTAAACATACTGGAGTCTAGATGTACCCTAATTACTATCCCAATCGATCGGCTCCCTACTCCTTAGATACCTGTGCTGCCCCCACAATAGGAAATATCAATCCCTAAAGTGGCAACCCTTCGTTTTCAGGATGTGCACAACCATATTTATAGGTGTCACAATGTCTAAAGCTCCTATGTTGGACCCATGCATGCACATGACCCCATCGGAATGTGCCGCCCACAACATCCCCTACGTTTGGATCTCTTATAATCAACCCAGTAAATGTGCCCCGATTCCGACCTAGTTCGGAGTACTCATTTGATACCTATGTATGGGTTATTAACTGAAGAGGGTCCCACACACAAGATAATAGAAGCTTCCCCCTACCCTTGCATCCCCACTAGGTTTTCCACAAGTTATGCCATACCAAAGTAAAAGATTGCATAACCGCACAGGTTAAGTTTGTGGGCCTATATATATAAATATTACCCACTTACCTAAGATTTACTTAACCCACCCACTATTTCAAACAAGTTTACTTAAACCCTATTAAAGTTATATGCTCATACAATCCCTATGGATTCAACTAGGTTAAGTATTCCAATTCGTTACCATAATCATTTATGGTTATAATGCGCTAGACCTCCCACATTAAGCCTACCACTTGTGGATGTTGAATATGCCGCTCGGTTCTGGGCAGACTTCTTCCACAAGTCGGACATAACCTCGTGTCTTAGCACATCTTGTGTTTATGAACTTAGGCCCCTCACATTAGATTCACCACTTGTGGTCGCTGGATATGTCGGTCGGTTCCGAGCAGACTTCCACCACAAGTGTAATCTAACATCGTGTCTAAGCACGGTTACAGTTTCTAATTACTGTATTTCTAGGCATTTCCACATTAACCAATTAGTCCAATGTCGTTATAAGTTTTCATGCCCCTTTCCCAAGTTATGTTCATAATCAACAATATACCCCAAATTAAGGTATTTAATCACAAGTTGATTTATGTTCCCAAATTCATGTTCATATATTTCATTTCAAGTTATGCCTAAATTTCCAATTACAAGTTATGCCCAAAATTTAACGGTTACCCCCTCGTTCCCAATTTAATGCATTCACGTATTTCAGCGGCTTGCCTAGGCTCGAAGGTAGCCTAGCTATAAAAATAAACGGGAAAAGATGAAGAGAAGAGGACAAAAATGATTATACTAATAAGTTTGACATATAATGGAAAAATTAGGCATAAACATATGGTGGCATAATGACAAGATAGACATATAGGAATAGATCTGATGAACATGTGATAATAGAACTGATTCTAACATAATAGGGACACCTTAGACAAGCATGATGAGATCTAAACAATGAATTAGATATCCAACTTAACATATTTGATTTAGCCACAAACATAATGGGAGAACGCATGAGGTGACCTAAATAGTGAATTAGACCTATAAACAATGGCAGATCTGATATGATAGACTGGTATAGGTTCAGATCTTTAGTCACGTTAGAATAACTTAGATAAACAGGTTATAGTAGATCTGGTACGATTCACATAGTCACAAGCATAAATCCAAATTATAGTCATGTTAAGATTACTTTTTAAATATTTAGATCTAAAATTAACATAGACTCATTGTGATTGGATCTAGAAAAATAGAAGAAAGAATTGCTGACGTTGAATCACAGATCTCTAAACTTGAATAACTCTAGTTGATTGCTAAAGAAGAAAAGGCTTGATTTTATCTGGGCAGAGGCAACATCTAGTTCTCCATTATTTTTTGTGTGAAGAAATAAGAAAAATGAGGCAACATATATAGCTGTCAGAGGAAACCCTAATCTGCCCATATCTGCAACAGGATGGTCGACCCCCCTTATGGGGTCGATCCAGGGGTCGACACCCCCCTTATGGGGTCGACCCAGGTGTCGACACCCTCTTAATGGGGTCGTCACCCCTAGGCAAGAATATCCCCACTCCTCTAAATTCTGCGATTTGAACTGGTTTTGATTGTTATGTATATATATAATCCTCTTGTGCGTATATAAACTTCAAACCTTAATAACTTCTTCATACGGTGTCCATTTTACGCAAACCACGTGTTTATTTGACCAAAATTCCGAGATGAATGCAACTGTGCAGTCCGTTTCACTTAGTTCTAAATATTAAAGTAATTTTAATTTATCATATTTTAGCATTGTTAAAATACGGAGTGTTACAGTAGTAGGTTACAGTAATAGACAGTTGAGAGTTCACGAGAAGAACAACCGTATCATGACCTAGAGTTGGCTGATATAGTATTCGCATCGAACTCTTAACGACATTACCTACTTGGAGAGAGATTTGAGCTATATACAGATCATAAGTCGCTCAAGTATTTGTTCTCACAGAAGGATCTCAACTTGAGGCAACAATAGTGGATGAAGTTCCTAACATCCTACGATTTCGAGATATCTTATACCCAGGCAAGGGTAATCTAGTGGCGGGCGCATTTAGTAGGTAAAGGATGATCTTGAGTCCACTATTCATATAGAGGCGAAGCTTGGAGGTCATATCAACCTTCGATTTTCGGCCATCTACGAATTTCTCGTTTGGATTGTTAACATCATTAGAGGTATGACCTACTCTCGTGGAGCGTATTGGTTCTATGCAGCAAGAGGACCAACAATTGGCGGACATTTTGGAAAGACTTGGTAAAGGAGAAGCTTCTAGTTACCTAGCTAGGTATACTGTGGATGAAAAAGGATGGCTAAGATGAGATGGAAGGCTTTGTGTTCCTAGAGTTGGGGAATTGCTAAGAGCAGTGTTGAGGAAGCTCATCACTCTCGGATGACTATCTGTCCGGGTAGTGACAAGATGTATCGAGACATGAAGCATGTCTTCCATTGGACTGGCATGAAGAAAGGTGTAGTAGAATTCATGGCCCGATGTTTGACTTGCCATCAAGTCAAGGCTAAACAAAAGAAGCCTGACGGATTACTTTAGCCCTTGGATACCCTAACATGGAAATGGGAGAGCGTCTCTATAGACTTCATTGATGGACTGCCCTAATCAACGAAGGGCAATACGAGCATTTGGGTGATAGTGGACAGACTTACTAAGAGCGCTTATTTTATTCCAGTTAAGAGTAAGACGATGACAGATTGGCTAGCTTTCATATATAATAACGAGATCATCTGACTACATGGGGTACCTTCAAGTATAGTATGCGACCGTGACCCCGCATTTACTAGTGAATTTTGGAAGAGCTTGCAAGAGGCCCTTGTTACACAGTTAAGACTTAGCACAACTTATCACCCTCAAACCAATGGAAAAACTGAGAGGGTTAACAGAGTTCTTGAGGATCTAATAAGACTATGGATACTAGATTTCAGAGGGACTTGAGAGGAGCATCTACTATTAGCTGAGTTCGCATACAATAATAGTCATCAGTCGAGCATAGGTATGGCACCCTTCGAAACATTACATGGACAACCTTGTAGGTCGCCCACGTCTTGGTGGGAGTCTACCGACAGACTTCTACTTGAACCAAATATGGTGAGAGAAACTTGGACAAATATGGATCTCATTCAAAGAAGGATGAAAGACGCACAAGATAGACAAAAGTCATATGCCGATGAGAGAAGAACTGGCTTGGAATTCGAAGTAGGAGATATGGTCTTCATTAAAGTATCACCTCTAAGAAATATTTTTCGCTTTGGCTCGATAGGGAAGTTTGCGCCCAGGTTCGTAGATCCATTCCTCATAATGGAGAGGATAAGTTAGATAGCATATAGGATTAGACTACCGGAGAGACTGGCGTGAGTTCATGATGTATTCCACATTTCTCATTTGAGGAGATGTCTTCATGATTCAATGGAGGTAGTAGAGCCAAACATCCTTGAAGATGTTGAAGTCGAGAAATAGGCATCAGTTCGAAGAGTTCCTACTCATATTCTTAGATCAGAGGTTAAGAAACTACGCAACAAAGGAATCAGGTTAGTAAAAATACAGTGGGGAGAAGACCGTGATGATGCGACGTGGGAACCTAAAGACAAGATTTGCGCTTCTTATCCTTTTATTTTTGAGTGTACGTTCTTAATTTCTTCTCCAAGCTTTTTCGCATTTGCTTTTATCATTCAAGTATGTTTATCATATTGTTCAAATCTTCGATCTTTTAGGTAGAAACCAATGGTTGAAAACATGTGTTTGAGACATTTGATGGTTGCAAGTGGTTGCCCGTGGATGCATATACACACTAGGCACTAGATCGGCTCAAGCACTTACACAGTACTTAGGGATGTGTGCACATTTTTAATTTTCAATGGGTGAAAATGGTTGAATCATCATATGGATGTTGCATTTTGGTGGATGATTGTGCACATATAGAGATTATATGTTATATTAGGACTCTTTTTCATACATATTGGATACATAAAATAGAAATTTATTGTAATAAGGAGGTCAACTGAATCAGTCGATCGCCTGATTTTCGCATTAGTGTAAGAACATAAACACATAACACTTTGGCATATGTTCATACAAGCATTAGAAATTCGTAAGGACAATAGATGTCAGTGGATGATGGATGAGTAGACGGTTGAAGGAGGTTGTTAGAATAATAACATTCTTCTTAACTTGGAGACTTCAGGGACTAAATTCTTTAAGTAGAGGAGAATGCAACACCCCATAATTTAGTACAGCATAATGGTACATTAAAGAAAATAAAATGAATATTACATAACTAAATATTCAAAATTTAGTGAAACTGACTTTACCATTGCGTTCATCTTGGAATTCTGATTCAGATAGACCCTGAGTTTACGTAAATCGTATAGCATATGAGAAAGATATTGACTTAAGAAGATTGAATACATATATAGAGGATATACAGATTAATAAAATTCAAACAGAGAAAAAAATTAGCGGGGGAACCAACAGACATAAGACGACTCGTCCCCTACCTGGGTCGACTATGGGTCAACCCAAGTCAAATGGGGGTCGACCCACAGGTCAACACAGTTGGTGGTGGCCGACCCACCCGCATGCAAGTCCGATTCTGGACGATAGATTTGGACTATATTTATATATTAGGTTCGTTGGATGAGTTTTATGGCTAGATTTGAAACCCAAAAATCTAACGGTTAAGAATTAGCTTAATTAGTCTATAAATAGAGCGGCTCTCTCTTATTTTATCACCGCACAACTATTCTTCATTCTCTTCCTCCATAGTTATACTCTAAATTAATAAATAAAATGGGGAGATGCTGCTGAAAGTTAGATCAACAGACATAATTCAAGATCTGCAATCAACATACAACCATTTTCAAGAGCTTTTTCTGAACCTAATACCATAGCCCTGTTGTAACAACCCGGTGGATTCGACGCCGAATTCCAACAATAATACATAAACCCGTATTACTTGTCAGAACTCAAGTAGCGAAAACCCAAAAAGTTAATGAAAATAGAGGGTGAGACAAGGAAGAAAGAAATATTAGAATAGAAGAAGGAGGATATAACAACATCAGAGCTCACATTGCAGTGGAATAAAATATAATATAAACAAAACTTTATTGAGAGCTTTGAAATAAAAACTTACAATCATCAGGGTGCGGCAATACATCTAGACAGTTATAATTATCTATCCTCATATACAACACACAACGGAACACCTACTAATCTGTGTCATACGTCTGAACTCCTCCAGCTTATCTTCGGACTTCAAACCATCTGATAGCCTGAACCTATACAACCTGGTCTAACCCAAGCATTTAAAACGCCGAATCAGTCTGGTGAACCAGAGTGAGAAAATTCGCTAAGTTTAAAAACATAAACCAACTTGATTTTAAAGTCAAACTATTTCTTTTTGAAATCATAGCTTATTCTGATATTATAATAGTGTCTAAACACAAATAAATATCAATCTAGCTGAACGCTTACATCTTAGGCTCCACATATATAATATACAATCAAAAACCACGGGCACTTATTGGAGATTTGATTTCCAACTATGACAAGGTATGGAACCACCTTCCAATAGTGTATCTCTAGAGGCGAATACACTGGGTTCAACAAGAACATCTTGCAACCCAACCATACATGACTGACCACTCATTTCGCTTGAGTTTATCGAATGTATATCACCAACGGTTGGTTGCGACCCACCGTTTCCGGGATAAGGGACAACATCGAAATAAATTAAAGAAGGAAATGAATTTTCTCTAGATAGGTGATTATACATCCTAATTGGCAGCTACGTATTTAGCCATGCTACCTGCCTGATTTTTGTCATTTCCCAGTTGAAGTGGCTTGAGGTTTTTCCATTACCATTAGAGAAACATATCACCATTAACTTTGAATGCCGCTTTGTCAGATAGTCAAATCACTAATTGGCATTCACAAAAATATTCTGGATGTTAATGCCACAAACAGAAGTACGTTTGTAAAAATCAATGTACGTGACTCTTATGAAATACTCTATCTAACATTCTCCTATACAAATCATCCAGGAACAGGATGAACCGAAGGCACCCTCCAACCACATCTAGGTATCACCCTATGGATCAATAGCGAGAGTCCTTGCAAATCCATAGATTTCGACCACGGTAGGATTACAATATATCTCTGGTCGCTAAACCAGAGATTTTAAGTAATTCTACCATTTTATGAAGATCCACGGTCTTCAATAGCTCCATCTCGATCAGCATCTGATATCTTCTATATTTCATATTTGCTAGTCGAAATGGTTTTCGAATATAAATTCGATCCTCGTCTTTCCGTACCAACAATCGTATAAGCCATATTTGATAGTCAGTTATTTAATTATCAAATAAATAACCATTCAATCATAAAAATAAACATAATTTACCAGTTCAGTACTCAGCTTCTTTAATTAAAAATATTTGTTCAATAAATCTCAAAATCTTTTAATTCTTCGAATATAGCTTTTTACTTCTTATTTTAGTATAGGTGTATCCTCAAAACAACTTTATTTTAACACTTAACACTATCCAATTCGTCCATTCATTATCATTTGCACCACAATATTCATTATCTAAAACTGCAAACTAGTTTAACTTATTATTCATAAAATAATCATTTGCAGAATCTCTTTTGTTATGTTACTTGAAAAACAATAACACCATTATTCTATTTGAAACAAACTCATTTCAAAACTCCACTTTTAATTTCCTTTTTCCCTCGAAAACATCATTATAATTTCACATAACTTGCTTTTATTTCCTTTAAATTGGAAATAACATTATATGCATATATAGATATACACATTCTTAAGGCTTTTCATTTCCATTACTTAGGAGTCTCTATGTATGTTCTCAAATCTTTATATTTCAACATTTATTAGTCCCGGACCGTAAATTGTTAAGTGAAAAATTCCCTAAGTATCAACCTCGAAGACCGAAATCAACATCAGATTAATATTAAGAAAATCAGTCAACTCAACGAATCTACATTTAGGTTCCAATTCTTATCTTAACTCGTTATCAACCCATACTATTCCATTTCTAATTCATTTGACCATTTTTGAATTTGAAAATATCGTTTCAATTCCATCTCTTCCACCTAATTTCATTATTTAGTATCGCCAATTCAAAATCAACATTTCAACTTCACATTTCCTTTATAAACCTTGTTTATAAAATCTAAAGTTTTAATATAAACCCCTTATTTTCTCGACTTCTTTTACTTAATTCAAATGTTAAGTAAATATTTATTTTAAGCTATCGTGTTCGCTTAAAATTTCATTTATAACTTAATTCACAAAACTCGGGTTTTAATATAAAACCCGTTCATGATCTCCTTTCATAATTCAACTAGTTTTCATTTCAATCTTCGATTTCCTTACTTCGATGAATTTCATTTACAACAGTTATAACAACCCGTATTTTGATAACGTGTTATAACCATAAATCTAGGCAAAATTAAATTTTAAAATAAGAACCAAGAGAAATGGGTTGCGCCATTGCGTTCGTCTCGGAATTCTACATGAAATCGAGTCCGAGTTTTCGAAAATTAGAGTCCGTATGACCAAGTTATGGCTCCCCAAAGTTTCAGAAATTTTCAGAGTTCAAAACAGTTCGAATTCGAGTTCAAATTCGAATTTCAAAACCCAGACAGACTGGGCGGGAAATTTCCCGCCCAGCACCCCAGGTCGACTGGGGAGTCGACTGGGCAGTCGACACCCCCAGGACCAGGTCGACTGCGCAGTCGACTTGGGTGTCGACCTGGTCCCCGAACCTGGTTTGGGACTGGTTGCTCCTGCTTGACCCTGTTGGCTTGTTTGAGGGCCTGTGACGATTTTTGGTGGTCCAGATCGATTCTAGGGTTTATCCTATGGCCTAAACTAGTTGTTGCAACTATAAAAACACCCTAAGACCTAGGCTAATCTACAACAAATCTTTCTAACACCATTATGCTGCTAAGTCTCCTCTTGAACCATGGCCGCCGCCTCCAACTTGAAGCTTAAACATTCAAACTAGATCCAAATCGAAGGCTAACGTTTCTACAAAAATTCAAGGGAATAGATCAACATCTCAATAACGATCCTACGACAATTTCTGTTCTTAGTTCTCAAAAACCACGATCTGTAAGCCCTAGTTACTCTTAGATCTAAACTCTAAACTTAATATGGACATGTGTAAATTGAAGTTGAACATAAACATGATAACTACTTGAGACCTACTCTTGTATATCTTTGATCTATGACTATTCCTTTTTGATCTATTATTTTAGATCTACTCTTGTTCACCCTAGATCTATTCACCTTGAACCTAGTACCGTTCATATTGAACCTTGACTTGTGGAATACTGATAAGAACTTGATGTAGGGGCCTGTTCATGTCATAACCTAAACCCTATCATTATTTTAACATGCCTGTGATGTTGTGATGTTGAAACTATTGCTAGTCACAAGTTTAGGATTATCATCTTATGTCATTTATTGCTATGTTTATCACCCTATTTCATATGCTAGTGATGTTATGATCATATCTCAAGTTACACCTTGCTTGCCTTGAAATCACCTTTGCCACTTTATACCCATCCTTATTATGTTATTCCCTAGTTACATCTATTGACTTTATTCGAATTCACGAGCGTTGGGGATGCGATTTGGGTAGTTTAGGAAAACCTGAATTTAGTATGAACTTGAAAACATGAATATCGTTATAACTTGAGCTTGGATAGGAACATGAACTTGACATGAAATTATACTTGAAAATATGAATTTGGGACATGACACTTAGATAACTTGAACGTGGCCAACTCGAGGTTGGGTTGAGTTTGCAGTATAAATCTGCCCGGAACCGCCCGGCAAATCCAGTAACTGCAAACAATAGGACCCAATGTGAGTAGTTGGTCATATCGCACTCGAAACCCGAGGTTAGACTAGGTTAAGGTGTAAAACTGCCCGGACCCGCCCGGCACATCCAGTAACCATAACCAAGTCTAATGTGAGAGGTTAGGGGTGCATTAAGTAAATTAATGCCACTGGATAGGGTTAAGTCATGGACCACTTGAATATACTTAACCAATTTGACACGTTGATTTGATACGGTTAAGTCATGAACTGCTTGAACACACTTAACCAACCTGACACATGATTCGTAGGACTAAGTCTTGAACTAGAACGACACACTTAGTCAATTTGACATGACACGTAGATGGGGTTAAGTCTCGATTTTAAATGACAACTTAACCTGCTGAACGAAACCCTAGTTACGCGGTCCTTTTCAGCAGTAACCCATTAGATGTATCACGGTACCCTGGGACTAGGCAGGATGGGGCACGATTGCTGGGCTAATTGTAAGCGACCAGAACGACGGCTGAGTTGGTGCGCCATTGTAGGTTCAGGCGGACTAGGGTCATGCACTTAGTCCGGAGTTGAAAAAGCAGGCATTGGGTATCAGTAGGATTATCTGTGCATTCTTGATTCGTGTCGGTGGTTGGCACCCTAGGGCTTGATACACCCTATGGTGGACCTAGCACAGGTGACTACATTCGTGATAGGGCCGTATGACATAGACACACGACGAGCTAGACTTGTAGGGAGCCGATCGATTAGATCATACCATTGGACCCCGAATTGGGTCACTTCACGATATTGGGCCAAGGGATTATTTCTTGATTTATATTTGACACGGGATTAGTATAACAGTATAGTTGGTATGGCGAACCTTGAATACGCAATGTTAGACTTGAGTTATCTTGTTAGCTTAGTTATCATGTCAAACTTATCATCATTCCTATGTTTAATTCCAGTTTATTCATGTCTTGTTAACTTTACTAGTTTCTATGCTGATAGTCACTAGGGCTTACCAGTCTTTTTGACTGACCCGTTTTCTTTCGCCTCTTTGTCTTTCGTCCCCCCCCCCTCCCCCAGGTTCTCAAGGAGGAAACTCTAGCTCTTAGCTTGGACTTTGCTTGCTTTCTGACAGCTCATGTACGGTTTGGTCTTGAGCTATGCTATGGCTGCACTCATGCACTTTTTGGGGAATAATATTTTACTTACGTTGTTTTAAGTACTTTGCTTCTTTAGAACTTGATGTAATGAAATAATGACTTGCCATTTGGATGTAAGAGGTTTTGACTCTATTTTTCAGTAATGAGATTTGGTTTTAAAGTTTATATCCGCTGCTTTATATACTCTATTTTATCTATGTTCTGTCTTGTGTTATCTCTGTGCCTGTTTACTAGATAATACCCCTCCAAAACTAGGGCATTCCCTTTGTGAGTGACCCTAGCGGAGGTGGGGTGTTACAAGATAATTACTTAAATTATTATTATTAAAAATAATAATTTACTTCATCATTAAGTAATATAAAATTAGTTAATTTCTTCTTAACTAAAATAAATAATAAATTCTCTTTTTAAACTCTTATTACGATCTAAACAAATATTTGTTAATCTATTTCGATATATTACTTAACAATAAACTATTTCAACTTGATAATCAAACCCCAGTTGAAATGGTCGACTTGGTTAACTCAAAACACGATCATTTCTTTAATTGATTCCAATTAACTCCACCTTTAAATTAATTAATAATATAATTAATTTAAATAACTTCATTAAATTGTTTCTTAGAACAATTAATCCAATTCTTTACCATTACTTAAATCTCTGCTCAGCTGCTTATAAATCTTATTAACATAAGAATTTCCCTTATAAAACCTTTTATAATTACTTACAACTAAAATAATAAATAATAACTATTTATTTCATTTTAATAACTTTTCCATTTAAATTGATGAATTTCGAAAATCTATCTTCAGTTATAAAATAAATTTTATAACTTCGTTTCTGTCGGTTCACCTGACGGTAAATCCATATTTCTAAAACAATTGATTATCAAGCCATCTAATGCCATGTACTCAACCAATACTGCCCATTAGTTAATAGCACAACAAATGTTGAATTACGATTCAACAGTCCATAAACAAATCAGTCATTTAATCGGGTTGGTCATACAGTTCATATAACGGTAATATTAAAATAATACTTTGAGGAATCCAGTTGGATCCCTCCAACCTGTTTTCCCTACATCCAAATACGTTATCTCAAATAATATTATTCAATTCAACAAATATGATATTCAACAATAAATAAATCACAGCAATCCAGTCATACCTATCATAATTTAATACATTTATATTATTATAAACGTAACCAACGAGATATTACCTCATTAGGTAATAATCATTAAAAAATAACGATTGGTTCAAATTAAATTAAACAAACGTTTAATTTAATCAGTTAGTTCAACACATAAATATATATATATATATATATATATAGCATCCATCAAAAAATTAACAAACATAGCACACAAATAATATACCCGACTTATATAAATATAAGTGGGTAAAAAATGAGTGAGTCAAACTCACTTTGATTTGATTCGTTTACAGTTCGGATACAGTTAAATTAAACAGTGTTTAATTTAACTGTAATCTCTATCTATCGCCTTCCCCGTCCATTTCTTTTCCATAGTATGTGCCCGTTAAGACGAGTCCATCGTCTCTTGAATCGTCCAGTTCTTATCGTATATGGATATGTTATCAATATTTAAGGTTAACGATTTTAATAAATAAAATTATTCTTTAATTAACTATTTACACAAACCATTTACGTTTAAAATTTTATACGGTTGATCCCTCTTTACATCCCTTAGGTTTTCATTTCTACGTAACAACCTTAATTTAGTAAATACGGTTACATAAGATCAGACTGACTTAATTCTTCTGTTCTTCGTGCTCATCTTTTTCGTTCTATCCTCGATACCAAAGAGCCTGCAACCAGTTTCCACAATTTAATTTACCAATTAAATTTAAAATGGTTAAGTCAAAAGTATAAAATTATTTTTAACTAAATTACTTCATTCGGGAATACGATCGACCCTATTTATTTTCCTTTGTCCCCTACTGCTTCATTCACAACTTAAATCCTTCTTGTCTGATTACTTCTACTCTCGTCCAAACAATAACAACCCAACTTTTGTTTATTTTCTTCATTTCTGAACAATATTACTGCTCACATTCCACATCACTTTAGTATATTTCCTTCATACTAGCAACCTCTAACTCTTCCTTCGTTATACACCATGTTACTCATACTGTTCCTTACGTTACCCATACTGCATACACCTCTATTCAAACTACATCAACCCATCTTCCCCAACAAGTTGTTATCTTTTTGTTTCTCATATTTTTTTTCCCTTTAACTAATTATTGTTTTAGCCAAATTAAGTCATCTGTTGTCTTCCAACTCCTTGCGTTTATCTCGTTCGTCTTCGAACCCATCACGCCTTCATGCTACTATTCTTCATGCAAAATTTGCTACCCCATTTAAAATTTATGTGCCCCATTTTTCCTTTCAAAGCCATATTGCCTCACATTATGTTGCTCCCATTTAAATATACAATTCACTGTTAACATGTTATAACTACTCGATCCAAAGCCCAGGCTCGAAATCATTTGGTTACAGCATTGAAATTTCTTCTTCCTTTCGCGTCTTCATTTAAACTTCTTCCTCTTACCCAAATAACACCCACCCTGCTATGAACAGAATACACACACAGCTCCGCAAGCCAATGTCATACCCATGTTAAACCACCCCATTGAAGCATACTCACACGCACTATTTCGTTCTTGGTATTAAACCGAAGCTCCACTCGAGCAAATCGCCACTGCTACCAACACCTACTGCCAGACCTCGATCAGATTTAACAAGTTGTTGCACCTCTCCATCATTGCCCTTTGACAACAATCCCCACTTTTCTGGCCTCGCCGTTTGACTGCAGTTCCTCAATAACTGCGAACCCTTTGAGTTAAGATTTCAGCCACCTCACTCCTCTAGCTTCGATCATCGTCGGTCATATAGAAGTATTCGTTGAGCTTAAGGTTTTCTTAGTTCAATGTTAATGGTAAATGTGAGTGGATTGGAAAATCAAAGGGGGAGAAACGTGGTGATTTCTGGCCACTGATTAAGTTTGTGGAAGTTGTCATAGATTGAATACGGGAATTCTTTTTGACCATGTAAATTAGGGTGAAAATTTAAATGGGTTATATATATGGAAGTATAGTTTCAAAATAATATAAAATAATACTTCACCATGAAGTAACATGCTAAAATAACAACATACAATATCAGATCGAGGTGAAACTCTTAATCCTAGCATAGAAAAATGTTCCGGACACAATGGGACAAGTTTCGTCGAATTCCGAGGTCGTTTGTAAAAAGTCCTTTATAAATCACACATGAAAAAACGTGTTTAAATTTCCCACGATCACAAAATAAATCCTAACAACCTAAAACTTGTAACACTACAACACCTCATCATTACGGATTTTATAAATTAGTTTCACTGAAAACGGAGTTCATTTGCATATCGATTATTCAATTTTACACATAAAACAACGCTATTTTGGACACCAAAAATACCCGGTCTTCAAAAATAACAAATTACATATCTATAATGACTCTAAACGTTAATACAAATCCAATGAAATTGGTTTCGTAGTTTACTTTGATTGTTGTCTCAAGTTATGATCAAAAACCCTTTTTAAAATGAATTAAATTATTTAATTAATCGCTATAATTTATAAATAATTTCATAGCGACTATTTGAAAATTTGAATCGGACATTACTAACAAACTATAACACGAGATCTCGATTTTTCTCTTTCATTAGAAAATTAAAATCAAACAGATTCAAACGTTTCTTATTTCACTGAATTCTGGCTTATATCGGATCCTGTATATGCAATTGAAGTTCAAATCGTAATTTACAAACTACCGCGATGTTTCGAGTTCGATTTATAATTATATATAAATTAAACGTTTAAACTTTGTCATATAGATGAATTATATATTTCAAATCCATTTAAAATCCCAAATCAGTATTTAAAAAAATAAAATATATTAAATATCTAACTACAGAAAATGTGGAATGTTACACCTGTGAGTTTAAGTTATTTTAAGATTTGATATTTAGAAACGTATTATGACGATAAATAAATTTGGATCTAGAACATATAGCACTTATAAGTTATTTTCTATATTGTTCTTTTATTGTTATTCATCTATGAAGTTGTTACAGTGATATATATTCTTTTACTGTCAGTTGATTAATCAGTTCGTACATATATATCTTCCTTTTCCCTGTTCTACTATTTAATTTATTTTGAATCTTGTTTATATGCCTATTTTATATAGTTGGACTTGATTCTGTTCTTCTCTTTCTATTTTTTCCTTTTATTTACGCTGAGCCTAGGTCATTTCCGATTTAAGATTGCGTATAATTGAATTTGCGATAATATGAAATGGTAATGAAAAAGGAAAACTTGGGGGCATATTATAAATTGAGGACTTTTGACTGTAATTTGGGAATATAATCAATAGGAAGAATATGGAAATGTGTATACATGTTAGATTAGACTTGATACAGAGATTAAGTAAAGAATATGTTATGAAAATGTAAGTACCAGATGTAAGTTAAGTAAACTGAATTACTATATTTTATATATACATCTGGGCAGATGCTTGTTTTGGGGATAGGGTTGTATGCATAATAACATTTACCGAAAAAGGTAATATTACAACCATGCTTATTAATGTACTTAAACCTGCTAAGTTAAAAACTTTATTATTAATAAGCTAAGAGGTACCTCGTTCTGTTGTTGTATTGGGTGTTGGATAATCTTAAATCCTAGTTACTTGAGGGCACAAGCTTAGGGGGTGTGGCTTGTGTCAATCTTGCTGTGTGGAGCCCATATCAGTCAGTATCCCTATTGGTATCTTATTAGCGGGCCTCACATTTGGTAGGGGCTAGGGCACACTTTACTGATCTGGATAGTAAGAGGTTCAAAAAGAGGAAGGTAGGTATGGGAGTGTTCCGACGGATTCATGAGCGTGCATGTGTCCGATTAGAGAAAATAAGACATTGTAACATTAGTAAATAATTGTGTTCTATAAGTTGCTGGTTAGGAAGCGATTCACCCTACTATTGGTGCTAACATAGGATATTTACGTAGTAGGGAGCCAATCACATGGGTTGTAATTAGGGAAACATCTAATCCTGATATGTAATTAGGGTAACACCTAATCCTGATATATATAATTAGGGTAACACCTAATCCTTATATATTAGTATTGGTGTAGAGAAAAACTTGTTCTTGGGATATAAATGAGAAGCTTTACTCGATCATTGTTTTATCTTGCTATCTTGTACTTATATGCTACTATATTTTATTATCCAGTCTTACTTATCTATCTTGATACCCCTGTTTTATGCATATACTGAAAATCATTGGAACTCGCCAGGCTTTATGTTTGACCTATTTTGTTCTGTTTCTTTCTCTTTCTTCCCCCTTTAGGTCCTTAGAGTGGTAGTATTCCGTAGTGGTTAGGATTTTCTTTCAGCTTGGACAGGACTTCTTCGGATTTGATGTACCGCTTTGATTACCTTTCTACTTTGTTATGTTTGGTATTATAAGACAGATGATTTTATTTGAATTATTTGGTATTTGATAATGTAACTGGTTTGGAATAACGTTTAACTTTTAATGATAAAGGTTAATTTTCCGCTGCCTATTTTTCATTTTGTTTTGCAAAGTTTAAGTTTGTAAAGTTTCCCTTTTTCTTTTTCTTTGAAAACCAAAAAAAAAAAGTTTTGCATTTTTATATGACATGATGAAGCTAGCATACAATTTTGGTCGTTCAATTAAAATGTTTGGAAATTTACTTCTCTTAATGGATAACGAAAGAAAAGTTTGAATTATGAGGGTATTTGGTGTAACTAGTTTATAGGGAGATTCATAGGTGATGATTATGAATTTTTTTCTAAATTGTAATCCAATTAAATGAATGGTTTACTTAGATTAATTACGATAACATTTTAGATCTTTTAAGTGAAGTTGTGCTAAGATATTCTCGTGCAAACCCTCCAAGCTCTTTCCGACACCTTGTTGACAAAGTCAGCGTCAGTATACCTTGTACTCATTTCATGAGTTGGAAGCCTAGGGATTACCGACCCTCACGTAAGTCATAATGCAGTGTAGGGGTAGTATACCTAGGTATGTGTAATTAGTAATAATATAAATATTTTTTAATAAAGAGAGAGAGTTAGCACTTGAAATCCAAGCACACTCTTCACTTATCTGACCTAACATGTTAACCAAAAGTAAATAAAGATGCCATTTTACGATTGTTGATATCGGTTATAGAATTCATTTCATATTTGCACTATGTTTCGACCAAAACAACTGGACAAGCTGGAGGAGTTTGTGACGGTAACTTACTTTTGTTTGAAGTTTTGATTAGTAACAGACTGAAATTTCATAGTGACGACCCAACTTGTATTAACTTCTTCGTGTCATTTTTAAAAAAGTGCCAGTGTGTAAATATTCTTTCAAAACAATGCATTTTTGTAAATATTTTTACATTTAACATTTGGATTTTGTAGGTAGTATTTGCTGAAAACCCTCACGAGACAACATTTGTCCTACTGGAGGCACCCAGAGGTTTAACGGCTTGTTGCATACACTCAATGCAATCGTGCTCCTTACGAAAGTGGATTTATCTTAGTTTCTTTACTTTATTCGAGGATGAATAAAAAGATAAGTGTGGAGGTATTTGATGTGCACGTAAAAATGCACATTTATATTCACATGTTTATTCTTGTTTAATTGAATAAATGAGCATTTTTGGGTATTTTGTATGATCAAACCATGTTTTAAATATTTTCAAAATCATCACTTATTTTGGGAAAAAAGGGGGTCACTTGTGAATGTTTTAATTTGTGAAATCTTTTACTTGTTCCTTATTCCTTGTTATTAACTCTTATAGGAATTTAGGAGCCAAAATGATATATACACATGAAGAGATGAAGGAAAGCATGCACATAGACAAGAGGAGGCAAAGAATTAATTCATCCAATGGATAGTGGAGGGCCATCTTTCAACTAGCCCACTTGCTCTTAATCTTAATATTATTGAATGGGGCAAAAGGCCTCATGCATTCTACATGACATATTAGTGGCTAATATCAGTTAGATGCTTCATGAATGGGCATTTTGGGAAATTCCCAAGGAAAATGATTAGGGTTTTAGATCATATATATATACCCCTTTGTTTCATGTATTTTGTATCTCCTTTTTAGCATATGAAAGTCTAAGTGATCAAATAAATAAAAATGGCTTCCAAGCCTATTTATTCTATGTCTATCTTATGTCTCTTTTAATTTCTATGCTCTACTTTTTGTTCATAGTTTAGATTTATTTGCATGCACTTAGTTTAGTTCTTTTCTTATTCTATTTAGATTTTCTTTAATTTTGCTTTATTTTCCAATGTTGAAACTTGCACGTGTTAATATGATAACATACATTAGAAGCTAAGCCCCTACAATTTAGGGGTAAGGAAGCTCTCTAATTTTTTGTAAGTTCAATATTTAAATGATTTGTGATCTCTCATTTTGTGCTTTTTGATAGTGGATGTTGATGTAAGTTTATACATATGAGTTTGATAGCTTTTGTTGCATTTGAAAATGAGCTATCCTTATTCAATATAAACACAAGTTACATCAATATTTGCTAAGTGGTTTTTGATTATGAAAAGAACAAAATTTGATGACATATGTCACTAATTACAATAGTGAATAGATCATACTTAAAATAGATTTTTCTTTGTTGTCATTTTCATGAGAACAGTTAGTGGTTTAAGTGTTGTGTTATAGTTTGATAGTTTATGTTATGTTAACTAATAACATAAATAAACCACACTTATGATAAATGCAACATTTATGTCACTTAATATTACAAATAGAGATCATAGATTATGTGTTTGTTGATTTACATAAATGTGAGAGATGATTTGCCTTTAAATTGTTTTCATTTCATATTTAGCTCTCAACTTAGTTTATAGTTTTCATTTAGCTTCTATTAGTTAAAACTTCACCTGAATTTGGTTTAATTTGATTGAGTAAAATCTAGAAATAATTCTTTCCCTGTGGATCGACTCGTATTCGCCACGTACTAATAATTGTACTTCGTGCGCTTGCGGTATTATCTTGATATTTTGTGTTAATGGTTTTCTAAGTTGAAAAAACCGTCAACACGAAATATTGTGATAATACCGCAAGCGCACGGCATACAATTATTAATACGTGGCGAATACGAGTCAATCCGTAGGGAAAGAATTAATTCTAGATTTTGCTCAATCAAATTAAACCAAATTCCAGTGAAGTTGTAACTAATAAAAGCTAAATGAAAACTCTAAACTAAGTTGAGAGCTAAATATGAAATGAAAACAATTTAGAGGCAAATCATCTCTCACATTTATGTAAATCAACAAGCATACAATTTATGATCTCTATTTGTAATATTAAGTGTCATAAATGTTGCATTTATCATAAGTGTAGTTTATTTATGTTATTAGTTAACATAACATTAACTACCAAACTATAACACAATACTTAAACCACTAATTGTTCTCATGAAAATGAATGTTGTTCTTGCTTATAATTCAAAATCAAAAACCACTTAGCAAATATTGATGTAACTTGTGTTTATATTGAATAAGAATAGCTCATTTGCAAATGCAACATAAGCTATCAAACTCATATGTATAAACTTACATCAATATCCACTATCAAGAAGCACAAAATGAGAGATCACAAATCATATAAATGAATAACTTACATAAAATTAGAGAGCTTCATTACTCCTAAATTGTAGGGAGTTAGCTTCTAATGTATGTTATCATATTAACACATGCAAGTTTCAACATTGGAAAATAAAGCAAAATGAAAGAAAATCTAAATAGAATAAAAAAATAACTAAACTAAGTGCATGTAAATAAATCTAAACTATGAACATAAAGTAGAGCATAGAAATTAAAAGGGACATAAGATAGACATAAAAGAAACAGGCTTGGAAGCCATTTTTATTTATTTGATCACTTACACTTTCATATGCTAAAAAAGAGATACAAAATACATGAAACAAAGGGGTATATATACATGATCTAAAACCCTAAAACCCTAATCACTTTCCTTGGGAATTTCCCAAAAAGCCCATTCATGAAGCTTCTAACTGATATTAGCCACTGATATGTCATGTAGAATGCATGAGGCCTTTTGTCCCATTCAATAATATGAAGCTTAAGAGCAAGTGGGCTAATTGAAAGATGGTCCCTCCACTATCCATAAAATGAATTAATTCTTTGCCTCCTCCTATGTGCGTGCATGATTTCCTTCATCTCTTCATGTGTATATATCATTTTAGCTCATAAATTCCTGCAAGAGTTAATAACAAGGAACAAGTAAAAGATTTCACAAATTAAAAAATGCACAAGTGACCCCCTTTTTTCCCAAAATAAGCGATGATTTTGAAAATATTTAAAACATGACTTGATCATACAAAATACACAAAAATGTTCATTTATTTAACTAAACAAGAATAAATATGTGAATATAAATGTGCATTTTTACATGCACATCAAATACCCCCACTGAAACACCCCACCTCCGTTAGGGTCACTCTCAAAGGGAATGCCCTAATTTTGGTGGAGGTTTATAAGTACAAGCCACAGATATAAGAACACATATTTGTAAACAGCGGAAGAACAACAAACTTTATTTCATAAAGTCAAATACGTGTTACAACAACATCCTTTCCAAAAACATAACATAACACTTCATAATCTGTCTTGAGTACATTATTTTTAAAGAAGCATAAATAAAACATAGACAAACTGCCAAAGCCCCATAGTGGATTGTCCAAAGCCATAGTTCAAAACAGGAAAGTCCAAACAATACATTTCTCTTCTTCAAGCTGGATGTTGAGGTAGGTCAAGCTGCTGTGTTCCCTCCCTGAGGACCTGGGGGGGGGGGAACGGAAGAAAGAAGACGAAAGAAAAATAGAGTCAGACATAAAGCCTGAGTAAGTCTAGTACTACTTTGTCTATGAATAAAGAACTGGGTATGATAAGTAAAACAGGAAGTGGGCAACATTATAAACTTGGTTAAGTTACCTAGGGTCGAATATACTATCGTACCCCATGTTAATCTCTGAACCCATATAAACTAGTTTCCAGTTTGCACCCCATAATCAGGGTGATGTGATCCATTCAATGATGATCGGCTCCTACTCGCATAGTTACATGTGTCTTACGGCCCCCGATGTCTGTAGTTACCTATGCTGGTCCCACCATGGGGTGTATCAAGTCCCATGGCAGCGGCCCGACACAACCTTAGAATGCACAGGTATGCTACTGGTGCCCAGTGCTTTATTTTTCTGCGCCGGAGTGCGTGCACGCCCGCACACCGTTAGAACCTACACTGCTACACCACCGCCGTCGCTTTGACCTCTTACAATCAGCCCAGTAATCGTGCCCCACCCTGCCTAGTTTCAGGGTATCATGATACACCTTTTAGGGTTACTGCTGAAAAGGGTCCCCCGTTACTAGGTTTTCTATCTCTAGCCAACATGCTAAGTTGGTTAAGTGTTTCCTAACCTAACCCCACCAGTCCGTTTAGTTTAGCATGTTCCATTTTGATTAAGTCTTTAGTTCACTTAATCCTAACAATCCTGACTCAGCCTTAATTGTCTTATTAAGGCCCTGACCTCTCACATTAGACAGGTATTGTTGTGGCTGCCTGTTGCCGGTTGGTTCCGGGCAGTCTTACGCCACAACTCAGTCTAACCTCGGGTCCTTGCTGGGCTCCATGTTTAACCTCCCACATTGGATAGGTATTGTTGTGACTACTGGACAGCCGGGCGGTTCCGGGCAGG
This sequence comes from Allium sativum, assembly GCA_030737875.1. Classification (NCBI taxonomy): domain Eukaryota; kingdom Viridiplantae; phylum Streptophyta; class Magnoliopsida; order Asparagales; family Amaryllidaceae; genus Allium; species Allium sativum. The sequence continues at coordinate 578,421,042 of CM060909.1, read as the reverse complement.
TTTACATCACAACTCAATCCAACCTCGGGTTAAACACATCGTCTTTTCTACATTTACATATTTTGTCATTCTTCTTTATTTCTTATATGTAAATATTTGTGGCCCATTATTATGTTAATGGTGTAAAGGTTACACCAACCATGGGCCCAACCCATACTTGACTTTGGGCCCTTCTATTTCATATTTTCATTCATTAATTAATTTTTAACCCAACGTTATTTTCCCCCGTTTTACACGTCCGTTTATATATATTGGGCTTAGCCTTTTAAAGCCCAATTTAGCCATGCGAAAAGGGGAGGCTTATGGTGTATACACAAAGAGGGGAAAATGAGCGCATGAACTTGCATATGACGTTGGAAAATACATAATAGAAATTGGTGTACTTGCATAGTGGTGACATGTATTTTGGTCATAAAACATAGGTGACATAAATCAAGGCATGTAAACTTGCATAGGTTTAACTACAACATGAACCTATATTCTTATTTAGGCATAATGTCAAACATAAACATGTCATAAATATTCCTAGCATAAGCATGGCATAATGTCAAACATAAGCATGGCATAAATATTCCTAGCATAAGCATGGCATAATGTCAAACATAAGCATGGCATAAATACTTCTAGCATAAACATGGCATAGGTAAAGTTCAATTTGTTCATGGCATAAACATAAACAAGTCATGTTCATAAGGTTTCTACATGTTTACAAAGGGGATACTTTGTTACTAACACAAAAGCATAGTTCAACTTAATCATGGTTTAAGTCTAATCACATAACGATGGTATAAATATACTTATGCATAAATATTCCTAATCATGGTGTTTGCTTTAAACTTGCAAAAAAGGATTTTTGAGTCTAACCTAGCCATGTCTCACATATGTCATCATATAATTCTTTTAAACAAGATAGGCTTAATTCATAGATTTCAATTATGCCAAATATCATTCATAGCCTAGCCATATTCATAAGCATGACTTAATACATGGATTATGGTGTCAAAATTCCGACATAGTTTCATATGAACTATAACAACCAAACTTGTCTCAATTGCTTGCAAAACGATTTATGCACAAAGTATACATTATGACGACATAATAACAAAGCCCCAAACTTGCATAAATTTCACTCAACTACATACATGTAGCTTCAACATAGATTACATAAGTTGCACAATATTCCAAACGTATATTTGCATAGAACTACCGCATGTAGTTCTTTATAATGAATAACATAATTTTGCACAAACATGAATTACTTCCATCGCCACAATTCAAGCATACACATCAACACAGTTGTTTATTATACCAAAGTAATACTCTACTTACAATGGTTGCGGCGAATTCTCTAATTAAGAGACACGATTCCTTTGTTGAATTGATTAGCTTTAGGTTGCTTGAATTGCTTTAGGCTTTAGAACTTCCTTCCTAACTCTCTCTCTAGTCGGCGGCTACTCTTTGTCGTTCCTCAGCAACATGGCGGCTATAATCTTATTTTGAATGAATAGATTAGGGTTTAGTCTAGGGTTGTTTATATAGAGGTTAGGAATTGATTAGGACCATTGATGTTGCTAGGTTAGATCATAGCCATTCATTAGGAAGAGAGACCAATAAAAATCCGCCACCTAGCCCTAATGACAAAGCAGACCACAGAAATTCGACCACACACCGACCTGGCCAGCCAGGTTGACTGGGCTCGACCAGGTCGATACCCCTGTCGACAGGGCTGTCGACAGCCCTGTCGACATGGGTAGCCCAGGTCGACAGCCCAGTCGACCTGGGTGGCCCAGGCGGGTGTTCTTCCACCCTGGCCCATTGGGCCCCACTTCGGAATATTTAATTATTTAATTCTGTTTGAATTTTAAATTTAATTCAAAAACTTCCGAAGGCCATATCTTCTTCATACGGACTCCGTTTTTCGAAAACTCGGACTCTATTTCGCGTATTTTTCCGAGACGAACGCAATGGCGTATCCCGTTTCCCTTAGTTCTTTGATTTGAATTTGATTATACTTTAATTCATGAATTTCACAGTTATAGAATTTACGGGGTGTTACATTCTCCCCCACTTAAAAGGATTTCGTCCCTGAAATCTTCAAGTTAGGAGGAATGTATATCCTAACATCCAATCATCCATCTACTCATCCATCAAACACGAGCATCCATTGTCCTTAAAAGACTTCTAATGCTTCATGATCATATGCGAAGTGTGTGTGTGTACATGTACTTATCTAATGCAAAATCAGGCGGCCTACTGATTCAGTTGACCTCCTTAATGCGAATTATGTAAGTGCCATGAATCCATTATGTATGCAAATTTTCCTATTCTTGATTCTACATGAGTGCACAATCATTCAATACAAATGCAACATCCACATGACAACACATTAACGTTCAACCATATACGAATACAAACATATATGCATATGCAATATGAAGTGACTGAGCCGATCTAAAACCTAGATTGTGTGTGTATATGCAACCACGAGCAACCACTAGCAATCACTTGCAACCATTTGCAACCATTCATACATAACATGTTTCAACTACATGTTTTCATCCAAAGGTTTTCTACCTAAAAGATACGGTCGAGGAAATATACCTAAAAAGATAGATAGATAAAAGCGCAACTTAAGGAAAAGAAAGATCAAGGATGTACCCTCGAACAGAAAAGGGTAGGCAGTACGGATTCTATCTTCAGTTTCCCACGTCGCGTCTCCCTCGGCGTCGCTCCACTGAACTTTGACGAGCTTGACTTCGCGGTTGCGTAGCCTCTTCACTTCCGTTCCTAAGATGCGGGTAGGAACTCTCCTTATGGTTGCTTCGCGTTCCACTTCGGCCTCTTCGAGGATGTTTGGCTCTACCACTTCAGCTGACTCATGCAGACATTTTCGGAGATGTGAAACGTGAAAGACGTTGTGGACTCCAGCCAACTTCTCGGGTAGCTCTAATCTATAGGCCATTTTCCCAATCTTCTCGATAATAGGGAATGGCCCTACGAATCTTGGCGCTAGCTTTCCTGTGGTTCCAAAACGAACAACGTTTCTTAGAGGTGATACCTTGAGAAAAACTCTGTCTCCAACCTCAAATTCAAGGTCGGTCCTCCTCTTGTCGGCATAGGACTTTTGTCTGTCTTGGGCCGTCTTCATCCTTCTTCGTATTAAGTCTACTTTCTCTGAAGTCTCTCGGATCATGTCTGGTCCAAGTATGAGCTTATCCGTGGATTCCCACCAACAAGTGGGCGATCGGCATGGTCTTCCATATAAAGCTTCGAAGGGCGCCATTCCGATGGTTGCTTGATAACTGTTGTTGTAGGCAAATTCCACCAAAGGAAGGTGGTCTTCCCATGTCCCTCCGAAGTCAAGGACGCATAGCCTTAAAAGGTCTTCCAAAACTTTGTTTACTCTCTCTGTTTGGCCGTCGGTTTGGGGATGATAGGCTGTGCTCAAGCATAGCTGCGTTCCTACTGCTTCTTGCAGACTCCGCCAAAACTCGCTGGTGAAGATGGGGTCTCGGTCACTAACAATGCTAGATGGTATTCCATGGAGTCGAACGATTTCCTTGAGATAAAGTGATGCTAGGGATGAGGCAGTTCTCTTACTTTTGACAGGTAAAAAGTGGGCGCTTTTAGTAAGCCTATCCACTATTACCCAAATGCTAGTGTTGCCTCTCCTAGACCTAGGCAGCCCATCGATGAAGTCCATTGAGATGCTATCCCACTTCCACTGCGGGACCTCCAGAGGATGTAGTAGTCCGCCAGGCTTTTTCTGTTCCGCCTTAACCTGTTGGCACACCATACACTTGGAAACGAACTCTGCCACGTCCTTTTTCATGCCATTCCAAAAGAAAGTCCTTTTTATATCTTTGTACATTTTATCTCCGCCTGGGTGTATCGTCATCTTGGAATGATGCGCTTCCTCGAGAACCTTCTTCACTAAATCTTTTGCTTGTGGGACGCATAGTCTTCCGTCTCGCCTTAGTACACCCTTATCGTCAATGGAGTATCTGTTGAGGTGACTTGAAGTCTCGCCCCTAATTAGCCTATCAATTATTTCTACAAGTTGAGGGTCTTCGCGTTGTGCTGTCCCTACTGAATCCAATAAAGTTGGGCGCACTTCGAGAGATGCTAGCAAGCCTGGTACGAAATCGAAGGAAGGCCTAAAGTCGAAGCTGGCTATAAACTCTAGGCTTTTTCTTTCAACAAACAACGGGCTTAGGGTCAATTTCTTTCGGCTCAACGCGTCTGCCACTACGTTGCCTTTGCCCGGAGTGTAGGAGATTTCGAAATCGTACGAGGCAAGGAACTCCATCCACCTTTGTTGCCTCAAGTTAAGATCTTTCTGCGAGAAAAGATATTTCAACGATTTATGGTCAGTGTAAAGTTCGAACTTCTCACCTAGGAGATAGTGTCGCCAAGACTTGAGTGCAAAGACGATGGCGGCTAACTCAAGATCGTGGGTTGGGTAGTTCTTTTCGTGCACCTTCAACTGCCTCCCGCCATAAGCTACTACCCTTCCTTCTTGCATTAAGACGGCGCCTAGCCCTGTCCCACATGCATCCGTATAAACAGTGAACATCTTGCTCCCATCTGGCAGCGTCAAAACTGGGGCTGTTGTAAGAGCCCTTTTCAGTCCTTGGAAAGCAAATTCGCAATCCAAATCCCAATTGAACACTAGATTCTTCTTAGTCAATTTCGTGAGCGGAGCTGAGATTTTTGCAAAATCCCTTATGAACTTTCGATAGAAACCCGCTAGTCCTAGAAAGCTTCGGACCTCAGTTGCATTCCTTGGTGTCTTCCAATCCTGTACCGCCACTACCTTCGCAGGGTCCACTGCTAACCCTTGTTTGGATACTATGTGCCCAAGGAACCTCACCTCTTCTCTCCAAAAGTGGCATTTGGAGAATTTGGCTTTTAGTTGATGGACTCGCAAAGTTTCCATGATTGCCCTTAAGTGCTGAGCATGTTCCTCTTCACTCTTTGAGAAGATAAGGATATCATCTACGAAGACCACTACAAATTTGTTGAGGAAATCTCTAAATACCCTACTCATCTGGTCCACGAAGTAAGCAGGTGCATTTGTCAACCCGAAAGGCATGACAAGCCATTCAAAGAAGCCGTCTGGGGTTCTGAACGCCGTTTTATCGATGCTATCTTCAGCCACCCTTAGCTGATGAAAACCGGTTGCTAAATCGAGTTGGGAGAAAACAGACGCTCCTACAAGCTGGTCAAATAAATCGTCAATTCTAGGGAGAGGATGCCTATTCTTTTTCGTTAGCTTGTTGAGCTCCCTATAGTCAACACATAGACGGAGTGAACCATCCGCCTTTGTAGCGAACACCACCGGAGCGCCCCATTCTGAAATGCTCCTCCTAATGAACCCCTTCTCTAGAAGCTCTTTAATATGTTTACTGAGCTCTTTCCTTTCTCGTGGAGCCATATGTCTAACGGGCAACGCAACGGGCTTTGCATTATCTACAAGATATATGCGGAAGTCTATCTCCCGCTTCGGAGGCAAGCCCTTCACCTCTTCGAAGACATCCGGATATTCCCGGACCACTCTAACTGAATGCAAATTTTCAACAGAGGCATCTAGCGATTCAAGATAACTAAGCATAACCGCATACGAGGGATTACAAGAAATTTCCAAAGTATTACCGAGCTGGGTTAGGAGCCTAACAACCCTTTTCTCACAATCAAGGATGGCCCCATTACTGGATAGCCAATCCATGCCCAAAATCAAACCATACCCCGAAAAGCCCAAAACAAAGGCACTACATTGAAATTCAACACTTAGGATAGAAATTTTCAAATCCAAACAGATCATAGACAAATGAGCTGGGCCCCCAATTGGGTTTGAAACAATTAAGGGGTCCTCTACCATACTAGTTTCTAGGTGCAGAGATTCTACTAAAGCAGACGAGATAAAGGAGTGTGATGCGCCAGAATCAAACAAAGTGCGAACGGGGTGATCATAAAGATAAACTACACTTTCTACAGAAGTATTTATACCTCGCTGTTGCAATGGTGGCGCTTCTAGCACATGAACCTGTGCCCCTGGGGTGGATCCAGTGCCCTGCCCCTGTCCTCGTTTCCTTGGGCAGTCCTTAGCCCTGTGGCCTGTCTGACCGCACGAAAAGCACCCACCATTCTCCTTGGCCTTCTTTTTCCGGCAGTCCTTTACTAAGTGCCCCACTTTGCCACAGAAATTGCACTTCCTCTTCTCTTTGTTGCCTTTTCCGCCTTTCTTAAAGTCTGTCTTCTTGGGCTGCAAACCCTCTTTCTTCCCTTGAGAGCTTTCTGCCTTTGTCTCCTTCTTGCCCTTATCCTCTTCATTCAGCAATGCCATTTGCACCAATCTTTCATACGTGGCTCCCATGGGTATATGGGTCATGGCCAAACTGTGTAATGGCTCATTTAACCCTTTGACGAAACGGAGAGCCTTCTTGTGCGGGGTGTTGACTAGGTCAAGCCCAAACCTAGCCAGCTCATCAAACTGATTCACATACTCTCTGACTGTTTTGTCCCCTTGTTTAAGAAATAGGAATTTTTCCAACTGCAAACTTCTTTCTGCATCTGAGAGAAATTTGGTCTCAAACCTTGCCCTAAAGTCCTCCCATGTCTCCACTGGTCTTTCAGCATTAGTGACTTCCCACCAGTAGGAAGCCTCACCCTTCAATAGCCACACTGCCAACTGTACCTTCTGTCTATCCTCTACTTCAAAGATGATGAATAAGTCCTCCGTTTCTTTCAGCCAATTTCTAGCTGCCACGAAGGACTCAGTTCCATGGAAATCCCTTCCTCCCATAGCTTTAAAATCTTTACATATCTTAGCGAATGTGTTTCCCCGTGGAGGAGGTGGAGGAAAAGGTGCTGCTGCAGCTGGATGATTTCCTTCCGCTGGGGGAGGAGGAACGGTAGGACCTGGCTGAGTGGCCCTTGCTTCTAAGAACCGTCTAAACCAACCAGGTATGGGTACCCCTTCAGGCAAGTTAAGATCTTGGGACATGCTGAAACAAAAAGGATAGATTCAAAACGAAGGATAAGAGATAGTACCTACGTCTTTGGGGAGTGGACTTTGCCTTTTTAAAATAAAATAATATTTTTCTTTTAAAAATGCTTCTTTAAATTTCCTTTTTGAAAATAATTTTTCAAAACTTTTTATCTTATCTGGTAAACCTATGCTCTGATACCAAGTGAAACACCCCACCTCCGTTAGGGTCACTCTCAAAGGGAATGCCCTAATTTTGGTGGAGGTTTATAAGTACAAGCCACAGATATACAAGACAGATATAAGAACACATATTTGTAAACAGCGGAAGAACAACAAACTTTATTTCATAAAGTCAAATACGTGTTACAACAACATCCTTTCCAAAAACATAACATAACACTTCATAATCTGTCTTGAGTACATTATTTTTAAAGAAGCATAAATAAAACATAGACAAACTGCCAAAGCCCCATAGTGGATTGTCCAAAGCCATAGTTCAAAACAGGAAAGTCCAAACAATACATTTCTCTTCTTTAAGCTGGATGTTGAGGTAGGTCAAGCTGCTGTGTTCCCTCCCTGAGGACCTGGGGGGGAAACGGAAGAAAGAAGACGAAAGAAAAATAGAGTCAGACATAAAGCCTGAGTAAGTCTAGTACTACTTTGTCTATGAATAAAGAACTGGGTATGATAAGTAAAACAGGAAGTGGGCAACATTATAAACTTGGTTAAGTTACCTAGGGTCGAATATACTATCGTACCCCATGTTAATCTCTGAACCCATATAAACTAGTTTCCAGTTTGCACCCCATAATCAGGGTGATGTGATCCATTCAATGATGATCGGCTCCTACTCGCATAGTTACATGTGTCTTACGGCCCCCGATGTCTGTAGTTACCTATGCTGGTCCCACCATGGGGTGTATCAAGTCCCATGGCAGCGGCCCGACACAACCTTAGAATGCACAGGTATGCTACTGGTGCCCAGTGCTTTATTTTTCTGCGCCGGAGTGCGTGCACGCCCGCACACCGTTAGAACCTACACTGCTACACCACCGCCGTCGCTTTGACCTCTTACAATCAGCCCAGTAATCGTGCCCCACCCTGCCTAGTTTCAGGGTATCATGATACACCTTTTAGGGTTACTGCTGAAAAGGGTCCCCCGTTACTAGGTTTTCTATCTCTAGCCAACATGCTAAGTTGGTTAAGTGTTTCCTAACCTAACCCCACCAGTCCGTTTAGTTTAGCATGTTCCATTTTGATTAAGTCTTTAGTTCACTTAATCCTAACAATCCTGACTCAGCCTTAATTGTCTTATTAAGGCCCAGACCTCTCACATTAGACAGGTATTGTTGTGGTTGCCTGTTGCCGGTTGGTTCCGGGCAGTCTTACGCCACAACTCAGTCTAACCTCGGGTCCTTGCTGGGCTCCATGTTTAACCTCCCACATTGGATAGGTATTGTTGTGACTACTGGACAGCCGGGCGGTTCCGGGCAGGTTTACATCACAACTCAATCCAACCTCGGGTTAAACACATCGTCTTTTCTACATTTACATATTTTGTCATTCTTCTTTATTTCTTATATGTAAATATTTGCGGCCCATTATTATGTTAATGGTGTAAAGGTTACACCAACCATGGGCCCAACCCATACTTGACTTTGGGCCCTTCTATTTCATATTTTCATTCATTAATTAATTTTTAACCCAACGTTATTTTCCCCCGTTTTACACGTCCGTTTATATATATTGGGCTTAGCCTTTTAAAGCCCAATTTAGCCATGCGAAAAGGGGAGGCTTATGGCGTATACACAAAGAGGGGAAAATGAGCGCATGAACTTGCATATGACGTTGGAAAATACATAATAGAAATTGGTGTACTTGCATAGTGGTGACATGTATTTTGGTCATAAAACATAGGTGACATAAATCAAGGCATGTAAACTTGCATAGGTTTAACTACAACATGAACCTATATTCTTATTTAGGCATAATGTCAAACATAAACATGTCATAAATATTCCTAGCATAAGCATGGCATAATGTCAAACATAAGCATGGCATAAATATTCCTAGCATAAGCATGGCATAATGTCAAACATAAGCATGGCATAAATACTTCTAGCATAAACATGGCATAGGTAAAGTTCAATTTGTTCATGGCATAAACATAAACAAGTCATGTTCATAAGGTTTCTACATGTTTACAAAGGGGATACTTTGTTACTAACACAAAAGCATAGTTCAACTTAATCATGGTTTAAGTCTAATCACATAACGATGGTATAAATATACTTATGCATAAATATTCCTAATCATGGTGTTTTCTTTAAACTTGCAAAAAGGGATTTTTGAGTCTAACCTAGCCATGTCTCACATATGTCATCATATAATTCTTTTAAACAAGATAGACTTAATTCATAGATTTCAATTATGCCAAATATCATTCATAGCCTAGCCATATTCATAAGCATGACTTAATACATGGATTATGGTGTCAAAATTCCGACATAGTTTCATATGAACTATAACAACCAAACTTGTCTCAATTGCTTGCAAAACGATTTATGCACAAAGTATACATTATGACGACATAATAACAAAGCCCCAAACTTGCATAAATTTCACTCAACTACATACATGTAGATTCAACATAGATTACATAAGTTGCACAATATTCCAAACGTATATTTGCATAGAACTACCGCATGTAGTTCTTTATAATGAATAACATAATTTTGCACAAACATGAATTACTTCCATCGCCACAATTCAAGCATACACATCAACACAGTTGTTTATTATACCAAAGTAATACTCTACTTACAATGGTTGCGGCGAATTCTCTAATTAAGAGACGATTCCTTTGTTGAATTGATTAGCTTTAGGTTGCTTGAATTGCTTTAGGCTTTAGAACTTCCTTCCTAACTCTCTCTCTAGTCGGCGGCTACTCTTTGTCGTTCCTCAGCAACATGGCGGCTATAATCTTATTTTGAATGAATAGATTAGGGTTTAGTCTAGGGTTGTTTATATAGAGGTTAGGAATTGATTAGGACCATTGATGTTGCTAGGTTAGATCATAGCCATTCATTAGGAAGAGAGACCAATAAAAATCCGCCACCTAGCCCTAATGACAAAGCAGACCACAGAAATTCGACCACACACCGACCTGGCCAGCCAGGTTGACTGGGCTCGACCAGGTCGATACCCCTGTCGACAGGGCTGTCGACAACCCTGTCGACATGGGTAGCCCAGGTCGACAGCCCAGTCGACCTGGGTGGCCCAGGCGGGTGTTCATCCACCCTGGCCCAATGGGCCCCACTTCGGAATATTTAATTATTTAATTCTGTTTGAATTTTAAATTTAATTCAAAAACTTCCGAAGGCCATATCTTCTTCATACGGACTCCGTTTTTCGAAAACTCGGACTCTATTTCGCGTATTTTTCCGAGACGAACGCAATGGCGTATCCCGTTTCCCTTAGTTCTTTGATTTGTATTTGATTATACTTTAATTCATGAATTTCACAGTTATAGAATTTACGGGGTGTTACACCCACACTTATCTTTTTATTCATCCTCGAAGAAAGTAAAGAAACTAAGATAAATCCATTTTCATAGGGAGCACAATTGCATTGAGCGTATGCAACAAGCCATTAAACCTCTGGGTGTCTCCAGTAGGATGAGTCTTGTCTCGTGAGGGTTTTCAGCGGATTTTACCCAAAAAATCCAAATGTTAAAAGTAAAAATATTTACAAAAATCCGTTTTTTTGAAAGAGTATTTACACACTGGCACCTTTTAAAAATGACACCAAGAAGTCAATACAAGTTGGGTCGTCACTATGAAATTTCAGTCTGTTACTAATCAAAACTTCAAACAAAAGTAAGTTACCATTACAAACTCCTCCAGCTTGGCCAGTTGTTTTGGTTGAAACATAGTGCAAATATGAAATGAATTCTATAACCGATATCAACGATCGTAAAATGGCATCTTTATTTACTTTTGGTTAACAAGTTAGGCCAAATAAGTGAAGAGTGTGCTTGGATTTCAAGTGCTAACTCTCTCTTTATTAAAAAATATTTATATTATTACTATTTACGCACGCCTAGGTATGCTACCCCTACACTGCATTACGACTTACGTGAGGGTCGGTAATCCCTAGGCTTCCAACTCATGAAATGAGACCAAGGTATACGGACGCTGACTTTGTCAACAAGGTATCGGAAAGAGCTTGGCGGGTTTGCACACCAACGCCAGATGTACTAGCAATGTTGGATACCCTTGGATTATTATATCTATATATAGTCTTTTTTTTCTTTATATATATATATATATATATATATATACATATTACATGAGAGAGAGAGAGAGAGTTAAGCGAGAATATCTTAGCACAACTTCACTTAAAAGATCTTAAATGTTCTCGCAAGTAATCTAGATTAACCACTCATTTAATCGGATTACAATTTAGAAAACTTTTCATAATCATCACCTACAAATCTCCCTATAAAATAGCTACACCAAATTTGCTCATAATTCAAACTTTTCTTTCATTATCCCTTAAGAGAAGTAAATTTCAAACGTTTTAATTGAATGACCAAAATTGTATGCTAACTTCATCATGTCATACAAAAATGCAAAACTTTTTTTTTGTTTTTGTTTTTTGGTTTTAAAAGAAAAAGAAAAAGGGAAACTTTACAAACTTAAACTATGCAAAACAGAATGAAAATAAGACCCTCCCCCCCCCCCCCCCCTCCCCCCACTTAATTTCGACTGTGTCCCCACAGTCAATGCATGACACAATGAGTGCACGGAAGAGAAATATTTACATATTTACAAAGGAGGGTTAAACTTAACTTTCTTACTTGAGGTAGCATGGCTCATGAAGAATCATGAGCCCCTCCTCTCGATCAGTGGGCAATTCAAAGAATGGTTTTTGTCGTTGACCATTGACTTTGAATATGGATCCATACCTCAGGTTTTCTATTTCGATGGCACCATGTGGAAAAACAGTTCGAACAACATATGGTCCGGTCCATCTTGACTTTAACTTCCTAGGGAATAAATGAAGTCGTGAATCATATAATAGAACTTTTTGGTCTGGCAAAAACGGTATTCTTAGGATTGACTTGTCATGAAAAACTTTTGTTTTTTCCTTGTAATTTTTCGCGTTTTCATAAGCGTCATTCCTAATTTCTTCTAATTCGTTGAGTTGCAATTTTCGGTTTTCGCTAGCTTGTTCAAGATCAAGGTTTAAGTTCTTTATTGCCCAAAGTGCTTTATGTTCAAGTTCAACGGGTAAATGACAGGCTTTACCATAAATCAATCGGAAAGGGGACATTCCGAGATTAGTTTTAAAAGCAGTACGGTAAGCCCAAAGTGCATCGGTCAATTTCTATGACCAATCTTTTCGATTTTTATTTACAGTTTTCTCCAAAATATGTTTTATCTGACAATTCAACACTTCGACTTGAACACAAGTTAGAGGATGATAAGGAATAGATAACTTGTGGGTTATCGAGTATTTCTTCATTAAAGATTCAAAAGATCGATTACAGAAATGTGTTCCATTGTTGCTTATGATTGTGAGAGATGTGCCGAACCTTGAAAAGATGTTTTCTTTTAGAAATTTCAAAACAATTTTATGATCATTTGTTTTACATGGAACGACTTCGACCCATTTCGAAATGTAGTCAATGGAGAGAAGAATACACAAGATTCTGAAAGAGTTTGGGAAAGGTCCCATGAAGTCAATACCCCAAACATCGAAGATTTTGATCGTAAGGATGGGGTTCAAAGGCATCATATTTCATCGAGAAATTTTTCCTGGCATTTGGCAACGATTGCAAGTTTTACAGAATTCGAACGTGTCTTTAAAGAGAGTGGGCCAATAAAAACCACATTGAAGCACTTTTTCAGCGGTTTTCCTAGGACCAAAATGTCCACCGCACGCATGATCATAGCAGAACGAGAGAACACTCTTAATTTCGCTATCAGGAATGCAGCGATTAATGATTTGGTCCGGACAATACTTAATTATGGGTCGTCCCAGTAGAAGTATTTCACTTGGGACAGAAATTTGTATTCATCTTGTTTGGACCAAAAAAAGAGAGTTTCCTTAGTGACTAGATAGGTCACTATGTCGACGAACCAAGGATCGATTGAAACAGAAAGGAGTTGTTCGTCAGGAAAGTTTTCGTTGATTGGCAAAGAAGATGGTGCATTCGGAAGACGAGAGAAGTGATCGGCAATAACGTTATCAGATCCTTTTTTATCTTTGATTAAAAGATTGAATTCTTGAAGTAAAAGGATCCATCGAATCAAGCGTGAGTTAGCATCCTTTTTAGCAAAAAGGTGTCGAAGAGCAGAATGGTCAGTGTAGACCATGATGTGAGAACCAATCAAGTAAGATCTAAACTTTTCGAGCGCAAAAACGTCAGCTAAAAGTTCTTTTTTGGTTGTCATATAATTGATTTGAGCGTCGTTCAAGGTCATACTCGCATAGTAAATTACGTGAAGGATTTTGTTGATGCGTTGTCCTAAGACAGCACCAACCTCGAAGTTAGAAGCGTCACACATGATTTCAAAAGGTAGTTCCCAATTGGGCGAGCAATTTATCGGGGCTGAAATGAGTTCATTGTTTAGACATTCAAAAGAAGCGACACATTCAGAGTTAAAATCGAATGGGATGTCCTTACCTAGAAGAGTAGTCAAAGAACGAGCGATTTTGCTGAAATCTTTCATAAAGCGTCGGTGAAAGCCAGGATGCCTAAGAATTGAACGAATGTCCTTAACGCATATTAGAATGGGTAGTTTTGAGATAACGTTAATTTTCACCTCAATGCCATTATTTGAAATTATGTGTCCAAGGACAATGCCTTGTTTCACCATAAAGTGGCATTTTTCCAAATTTAATGTTAAGTGTTTTTCTTTACATCGATTTAAAACAAGTTCAAGATGATGTAAGCACGAGGAAAAATAATCGCTAAAGGTTGAAAAACCATCCATAAAAGCTTCAAGAAAGCATTCGGTCATATTGGAAAAGATGCCAACCATACATCATTGGAAAGTCGCCGGGGCATTACAAAGACCGAAAGGCATATGTCGATAAGCGAAGGTACCAAATGGACAACTGAAAATCGTTTTTTCTTGATCTTCGGGAGCAATTGGAATTTGGTTATAACCGTAATAACCATCAAGAAAGCAATAGAATTCATGAATGGCTAAGCGTTCTAGCATTTGATCGATGAAGGGAAGAGGGAAGTGATTTTACGTGTTGAAGTATTCAATTTGCGATAATCGATGCAAACACGCCAACCCATCTGAGTGCGAGTTGGAAGAAGTTCGTTTTGTTCGTTTGTGACAATGGTGAGTCCAGACTTCTTAGGAACGACAAGAATGGGGATGACCCATAAGCTATCAGAAATAGGATAAATGATACCGTTGTCAAGGAGTTTAAGAATTTCTTCACGAACTACTTATTTCATTTTAGGGTTAAGCCTACGCTGCGCTTCATGAGTGAATTTGGCTTCGTCAGTTAAGTGAATACGATGTTGAACGATTGCGGGGCTAATTCCCTTGATGTCATAAATAGACCAACCAATTGCATCTTTGTTTTTAGAAAGAGTCGAAAGAAGAGAGATTTCTTGATCACGAGTTAAATTTGAAGAAATTATGACACGACAAGTTTCGTTATCATCTAAGTAGACGTACTTAAGGTGATCGGGAAGAGGCTTAAGATCTAACTTTGATGGTTTCTTGATCAAAGAACTTGTTTGAGATTCGGGCTCAACTGAAAGCGATTCAAATGGAAGAGTGTATTCGACTTCGCCAGGAGCGTCTTGGAACAATTTTTCGTACTCAGCCTCACATTCATCATTAAGGTCAATCGATTCGTTTTCGGAATTTTTGTGAATGGCGTTAACTTTCAAGGTTTGGTCACACGATTCGACTTTCAAGATTGAAAATATTAAGATCTAGAGTCATGTTTCCAAAAGATATTTTCATTAAACCGTTGCGACAATTTATTAAAGCATTTGAAGTAGCCAAAAAGGGTCGACCTAAAATCAATGGAATTTGACTCGTCTGATTATTGATAGGTTGAGTTTCCAAAACAATGAAATCGACAGGGAATATGAATTGACCCACTTTTATGAGTACGTCCTCGATATATCCAATGGGTTTTTTAATTTAACGAATTACAAATTGAAGAGTTGTTTACGTTGGTTTAAGTTCACCCAAACCAAGTTGTTGGTAAACGGAATATGGAATCAAATTGACACTCGCACCCAAATTAACTAGGCATTTGTTAATTGTTTTATCTCCTATCGTGTACGAGATCGTAGGGCATCCAGGATCTTTGTATTTGACGGGGATTGATTGAGTCAAAACTTCACTAAGTCCGGAGCTAAGAAGACTTTCTTAGGTAAGTGTATCGTTTTTGGGTACATAATTCTTTGAGAAATTTAGCGTAAGTGGGGACTTGTTGAATGATGTCATGAAGAGGAATGCTGACTTTCACTTATTTGAAAATTTCTAACATCTTTTCCATTTGGTCCAAATGTTTCTTTGTCAAAGACGATGAGGAAATGGAATACGAAACTCAGTAGGTCGGTCTACTTGAGTTGGAGAAGAATTAGACTCAGAATTTGGATCAAGATTATTCGTGTTTTTAGAAGAGTCAAGAGGAAGATCTAGTACATCATTTGGGTTATCAACTTGATTATTGATTTTCTTACCGGATCGTAAAGTCATGATAGCATTCAGTTGAGTTAGATGGCTATCTTGAATGACATGAGCTTGGCTTGGATTTGGATTTTGGCTCTTAGGGTTTGGAATGGCTTGACTCGGGAAAGTGCCTCTTTCCCGTTCACTTACGGATGTGGCTAACTGACTTATTTACATTTCAAGTTCAGCGATCGATTGACTCGTGCTTTGAATGTACAAAGTCAATAAATTTTCCAAATTCTTATTTGATTGGATATTTTGAGTCGTTTCTTTAGCCAATGTTTCGAGACTTTTCTCAAGCGAACTCAATCGTTTATCGTGTTGGGGAACAAACGATTGTTGCGCTTGGTTCTGAGAAGGTGGCGCAAAATTTTGAAATTTATTTTGAAAAGTAGCATTCGAAGGATTATTCGAAAATGCTTGAAAAGGGGGTCGAACCAAATTCGAATTTGGGTTGTTTTGGGTCCAAGAGAAGATAGGATGATTTCTCCAAATAGGATTGTACGTTAGAGAGAATGGGTCATTCCTAACTTTATTAAACGCGTTGAGTTGTTCTAACGAAAGTGGGCACTGATCGGCAATGTGGTTAGGATCGTTACATTTGTAACATGAAGGTTGAGAAGCTTGAGCTTGATTCATTTGATTTGATGAAAGAACATTATCGAATTTGGTTAACATCACGTCAATTTTCGCTTCTAAAGCCGATGAAGATCCTACTGAATGAGCGTTTGATCGGGAATAAACCGATTTCTCATTAGATCATTCACACTGAGTTGATTTTTCGGCCAAGTTTTCGAGAAATTGCCGAGTGGCAACGTGATTTTGGGTAAGAAAGTTTCCTTGGCACATCGATTTGAGCATGGTTCGAGAGTTATTTTCGAGTCCATCGTATAATATTTGACAAAGAGTCCATTTTTCAAAATTTTGATGTGGACATTTGACTAGAAGTTCTTTAAATCTTTTGAAATATTTTGCAAAGCATTTACCTCCAAATTGATGAAAATTAACGATTTCATTTCGAATTTTGGATGTTTTTTCCAAGGGGTAAAATTTCTTAAGAAAAACTTTCATAAATTCATCCCACGTTCCAATTGTATTTGAAGGCAAGCTATATAACCATTTTTCGTCGTAATCGGTAAGTGCAAATGGAATTAACCTAAGTTTGATTCCATCATCACTTAGTTGTTGAAATTTCATGGTTGCACAAACTTGTTCAAATTTGGTTAAGAAAATGTAAGGGTCATCACATTCAAAATTATCGAATTTTGGACGAGTATTTATGTGATTTGAATGAATTTCAAAGTGGTTACCCGTTAGGGCGGGCAATATGATGCAAGAAGGAATATAAAGTTGATCGGGGAAGATTCTATCCATAAGAGTTCGAGGGGATTTTCTTCGCCCATGGTTGAAGGGACGTTCGTTCGAACCAAACGATTAGTGGAGGAGTCACGTGTCCAACGATTCGTATTAGTGTCGTGAGTCCAAATACTCATGCACTAGCGAGAAGTATAAGAGAAGAAGAGAAAGAACACATTTGAGAAGAGAATAGAAGCGGACTTTTTTTTTCTTTACAAAATATGAATTGTTTTGTATTTATTTTTTCTTCGGTTAAAGAAAGACGATAAAAAAAAAAGAAGGAAACAAGATGTTAAAACTTTTTACAAAAAGATTTTTTTGTTTTTGATTTTTGATTTTTTTTGATTTTTTTAAAGAGAAAGGAAAGCTGATTTTTACAAAATAAAAATCTCTTTTTTTTTTGAATTTTTGGATAAGAGAAAAAAAGGGTTTGATTCAGAAATGAAGATGATTTTTTTTGGATTTCTCTCTCTCTCTCTCTCTCTCTATATATATATATATATATATATATATATATATATATATGTATGTATGTATGTATGTATGTATGCATGAATCTAAGGCAACTAAATAAACGCAAAGATTAACTACAATTTTTTCTGTCCTTAGGGGCTCCTAACCCAAAACTATATAATGACACGTTTGATTAAATTAAACAAAAAAATTCTTAGCTAGTTAACGGACAGGAGTTATCGGTGCACCAGGAATTACCCTATAAATGCAGCCGAAGTTTTAAGTTCCTTCAGAGGAACAACCGAAATAATATTTACGAATCACCGTAATATTTATTAGCGGTTATTTCTATACCGTAGTCTAGACATCAAGAAATAATCCATTCAAAATAAATCAACAATCAAAATATAATTAAGCCCTAAACGAGCTCGCGACTCCCTTAAGTCCAATGTCTAACCGTTATTATTATTCAAATTCTATGATGATATGCAATTTTCTGCTCTAAGGAAGGGTAATGAACTCCCCACCTTATGTGAATGGGGGTGTGCCCTTAAGTAAAGAAAAGAAAATGATATGAATGCAAAACAGAAATTAAACGTGTATTAACAATGCAACTACGAATGAATTTTTTGTTTTTGTTTTTGGATTTTTTATGCAAATGCAAGCAAACAACAATGCAACTAAAATAAAGGGGTTAAAACACGATACCCGACTGTCTGAATTTATTAGCAATTTTTTAAGCGGCGTTTTTTAGCAAGCAAGCGAATTAGCAAAGCGCGATCCTTAGCAAGCAAATCTTCGTTTTATCTGCTTTGACTACCTGAAAAGGGAAGACGGGATATAAACAAATGAAAGGAGAAAGTTTTTTTAAAAGAGAAAATCAAAATAAAAACAAAATGAAACTAAAAACAATATGAGTGAAAAATAAAACAAAAATAAAATGCAAAGGAAATGATTTTTATTTTTAAAGTGAAATCACACAACAAAGAAAAACTTGATTAAACTCAACTAAAAGAAATAAAAACAAATTCAAAAGCCCACTAGCCTAAAAACAAGGCACATGGCCCATCAAAACAATACGATTCTTAACAAATTACAAAGCACAAACCGCAAGCCTATGACAAACGACTTGACCTCAATCAGATAGCCGAATTCCAGAAGTCACCAAATAGCCATGAATATAATCGAAGTCAGAATCTAGAAATAAGAATTCAACTCAATCAGATTTAAATTCGAATCAAAGTAAAATTCCAGCTTTCTGGATTTGCGATTTAGGGGTTTCGGGCATGCGTTTTCACGTCTGATTTGGGGAAAGAGGAGTCCTCTGGTTGAGTGCGATTTTGGGGTTCACTCATGATTTGGGTTCGAGTGTTGGGTTTTTGTGATGGCGTTCGGTCTGAGGTGGATAATTTGAAGAGGCATGGGTATGTGGCGGTGAGGTGTACAATTTCAGGCGTATTTTGTGCGGTGATCGGTTTGCAGTGGACGAAATGGTTGAGCAGTGTGAATTAGAAGGGCTGATTGGTTTGAAGGGGTGTTAGAATGTAAGGGGAGTAGTGACAGGCAAATGACTGGTAGATGGAGGTATCCTATTTTGGGGGAGTATGGTTTTGTGATAAGCAATGTGAAGGAGAAGTAGGACTGGGTATGATGGCAGAAGTTACTGGGTTTGAGGGAGTTGTTTGGAAATTGGTTGGAGTTGATGATTTATATGGTTTGTTTAGAAGTGGCAAGACAGTAGACGTTGAAGTGTTGTGGGAGATGAATGTCGGTGGTTGTGGAGTGCAGTCGAGGTGTAGTGATGGTTATGAGCCTGCGGTGGTTATTGTTTATGGCTATTGAGTGGTGTATGTGGCTGTGATTACTTGAAGGTGGTTGGGGATTGAAGTGTTTCGAAGTTTTGTAGAATTGAAAGTGGAGTTGTAGGCAGGTATTGAGGAGTTTGATGGTGGTTGCATTGCAGATATGGCAGAGATGAGAGTGAAAGAGGAATGGTTGGTGAATGGAAGTATGGTGGCTGTTAGGCAGTTTTGTTGAGGCCGAGGTTGTTTCACGCCTGGAGTTTGGTGAAGAGGAAGGTTAATGGTTTTGGAGGAGTGGACTGGAGCTTGTTTGATGTAGTGAGATTTGATAGTGAATGTAGATGGCTTGTGGTTGTGTGGAAGTGTTCTCGCGATAGAGTATTAATGTAGTAGATGGCTTTCAGGTTCAGGTTGAATGAGTTAGGTTGGGTGTGCTAGTGTTGACAGTAGTGATGTATTTACTGTTGTAGGAGTTTGATGCTCTGATGGTGAAGTGGAGATGGCAGCGTGAAGGTATGGTGTATTTGTGTCGTGAAGCAGAGGGGAAAATGTGGAGGTTACAAACAAGAAGAGGGGAAAATGTGGTTAACGTCAGAGTAACAGAATGCAAACTATGAACTGTGAATGATTTTGAGTGAAAATCCAGAGAAAGTGTACCTGAGTTTGATGTGCAGGTTGAAAATGTATCGAGCTTGAGTTGAAATGCAAATGCACAGTCTAATTCAAGCAAACAGGGATGTAAACAGGGACAGATTTATTTAGAACCAAAAACACAGAACAGATTTTCTTTTAGAAAAGGGTTTCACAAAAACTAACAGAAACTAATTTGTGCTTTTTTTTTTCAAATAAACAGAAAAAAGGCTTAAAATTGGAAGCACAAACAAATGGTACCAGAAATAGTCATAGCACAGTTTTCTTTTTTATGCTAAATGTAAACAAAGAAACTAACAAAACAAAACTAAATTCAAGTGAAAAACAGATGAAACAAAATGCACAACACTTTTTTAGAAAGATGAACACCTCAACAAGCACACACACAACAAATAACACAAAAACCAAAGTGAAAAAAACATTAGAACAAGCACAAAATCTATGAACACGACAAACCTCTTTTTTAAAAAAAAAAAAAAACAACTAAAAAGAAAATTAATTCGAAGAATAAAATGAAAATTATATTCCTTCCCCGGCAATGGCGCCAAAAATTTGTTTACTAAATGGATATTCTATTAAATTAAAAAACCGTTAACACGAAATATCGTGATAATACCGCAAGCGCACGACGTACAATTATTAGTACGTAGCGAATACGAGTCGATCCGCATGGAAAGAATTAATTTTAGATTTTACTCAATCAAATTAAACCAAATTCAAGTGAAGTTTTAACTAATAAAAGCTAAATGAAAACTATAAACTTAGTTGAGAGCTAAATATGAAATGAAAACAATTTAGTGGCAAATCATCTCTCAGATTTATGTAAATCAACATATATACAATCTATGATCTCTATTTGTAATATTAAGTGACATAAATGTTGCATTTATCATAAGTGTAGTTTATTTATGTTATCAGTTAACATAACATAAACTATCAAACTATAACAAAACACTTAAACCACTAATTGTTCTCATGAAAATGGCAACAAAGCAAAATTTATTTTAAGTATGATCTATTCACTGTTGTAATTAGCAACATAGATCATCAAATTTTGTTCTAGCTTATATTTCATAATCAAAAACCACTTAGCAAATATTGATGTAACTTGTGTTTATATTAAATAAGAATAGCTCATTTGCAAATGCAATATAAGCTATCAAACTCATATGTATAAACTTACATCAATATCCACTATCAAGAAGCACAAAATGAGAGATCATAAATCATATAAATGTTGAACTTACATAAAATTAGAGAGCTTCATTACCCCTAAATTGTAGGGGCTTAGCTTCTAGTGTATGTTATCATATTAACACATGTAAGTTTCAACATTGGAAAATAAAGAAAAATGAAAAAAAAATCTAAATAGAATAAGAAAAGAACTAAACTAAGTGCACGTAAATAAATCTAAACTATTGTTTACACCAAAAATGGTCCAAACTTCTAAGGTACTAAATTGTACTTCACCAATTCGGTAAGAAATAAATGGAACCGTGTCTAATTAGCAATAAAAATTAAAAAATGCGGGAAAAAGTAAAGTAGAGACGAGATTTAGAGTGGTTCAGCCGTTAACGAGGCCTACGTCCACTATGAAGGCGGTTTCCTATCTTATGATAAGAATTACAAAGTACATCAATTCTTTGACCTCATACATCTCTATATCTACTCAATATATCCTCGTTTATATGTTTCGATCTAAAAAATCATACAGGAGAATAATAGAGTTTAAGGAGAAGAAGGATGGATGAATGATTGAGAGAGAAGATGCCTTCACTCTAAAATGGTCCTTGACGCCATGGCCAGATCTGTAGTCGAGTTTGAAGCTTAGCAGCACTTCGTGGTTCTACCCAAAAAGCGCCAGAAAAAGCCCCTCCGTAAATGTGGGTAGTTATGGTGTATTTATAGGTGAACTCCTCTTGGTGAATGATCTGGAATCTGTTTATCCAGGTTGTGGGTCGTTCATTCTGCTAATTACGACCATGCCACCGGACAGCTATAGCCAGTTGTCTGTGGTCGCATTCGGTGTTATGTGCGGACGACTTGCCGAGTGTCTTGAATGGCTGAGCGGGTCCTTAGGTGCACGCGTTGATGCTCTAGGAGATTTTCATAAGAGCGGATTGTAGAGCTGAGATCGATCCTCCTTTGTTCCTCGCGCGATCGCCCTTCTTGAACCAAGGACGCTCGTCCTCTTGTTGCCTTTGCATGGTGCCGCTTGGCTTTATGGTTATACAATGAGGATGCTCTAGCTCGTGCAAAGCAGATGACCTATCCTATTTTAGCGCCTGAGCGGTTCTCTTGATGTGTAGCCTTCATTTTTGTCGAGTCGTGCTTCTTATGGCCCGGTCGCACTGATAGACTTGACCTGCATTGGGCTTGATATTTGGATCCTGCTTAGTGCAGTTGTGTTATGTATGACCAACGCTGATAAGACCCGCCTTGTACCCCTCTGCTTGATGTGTGCATTTTTTTTAGGGATTAACACTTGCCCTCGAAGTCCGTGATTTCTTTTTGGTAAGGGATTATGGGCTTCAATATATTTGATGGCACATTGGGTGGTAGGTTTATCCTAACTTGGTGAGAAGTCGTTCGTGCACGGGCAGGGGCTGCTTTGTTGTAGCTAACTGGCATTGTTTTTCTCTACGGGCGAGAGACTTGTTGTACTTTCTTGATTACTGTGCGAATGGCTGAATCTTGGATGCCAATTGGTACTTGATGAGACACTTTCGTGTAGTCAGATACTAGGCTGACGTGGCATAAATTCCCTGGATGAATGCCCTTAGGCCTCCCTTATTCATCTTTAACCTGCTTAATTTCGTTTTTGCGTCTCAAAAGAGATCTTAGCCCATGGCTGCGCTTCCTTGAGGGTTTTTAATCACGTAATCTATGCCTGACATTTCTGCCTTGATTCTTCCTCAAAAGGCTTTAGCTTTCTCATTTCACCATTTTGCTCTTCGCCTGTAGTAGCGTCTGCTTATCTTGAGTGATCTTCTTCGAGAAGCCATGATCTTTCTAGGTAAAGATTTATAAAGCACGGATACCCGTTCTGTACCTATCCTTAACAGATAAGGGCGATCTGACGCTTTTCTTTGGAATGTCAACGCTTGGTATTTGTTCATAAATTTTTTGGCGAAATGCCCTAGGTTTTTCTGGTTGAAAATTTTCATCTATGCTTGAGTCTGACCAAGTTGTTTCTCCTTCCGTAGCTGTTATTTGTGTTTGTACCGACCTCTTCTGAAGCAGGTCGCCCAAGGATGGAATTTCGTATGTCTAAGAAGCTCAGGAAGAAAACGACGAGGAGGTCTGGTAGCAAAAAGACGTCCCGGGGTAAGGAGATCTTTAGTGCGGACGGTGCTCATAGTTATTGTTTGCTGACCGGACTTTCTGACTCTGATATGCAGACTGTTGTTAGTTGCATGGTCTCTTCATCCATCATGTTAGATCCTGCATCTGTACCAGAGCCTCTTTCTGTCCCCAACCCTTGTCATCCTGATTTTGCCGAGGACTTTGTGGCCCAGCGTCCAGCTAATTCACGCTCTGGTGTGTGCATAGACTCCTTTGATGGATGGATTATTGCAGGTAAGATGGATGTCATGAAGGATACCATATTGGCTGAATTCAATCAATTGGAACCACGTCCGCATCTGGTCGAAGGTCTCATCGTGGCAGTCAGAGACTACATTGTAGAGCAAATGGGTGGTTGGCACTCCCTGGTCGAAGACCTTCAGCAGTCAAATAGGGAGAATCATGAACGACTTCATGCTTAGGAGGAAGATAGGAACATACTTGTCGAGGCCCTGGAGTCTAGGGAGAAGATCATTTCCTACCTTATCTGAGTATTTGTTGCCTGCCAATGCTTTACATGTTTTGATTTTGATTTTCAGATGATACTTTTTAGTCTGATTTGTATATGCGGGAGCCAGCCTCGCTTATTCTCTTACGTTTTAGTTCGTGACTCTTTTAGGTTTTTTTTCCGGACTTTATCGTACTACGGTTTTCTGCTATGGAATTTGTTTATCTTGCGTGCGGGTGCGTTGTGCGTTGCACCTTTGTTTTTTTGATTTAACATTCGCTCGGGCGCTTTGTTAATCGTTCGGTTGCGCCCGATTTTCTATTGTTATTATTACTGTTAGGATTTAGTTATCTTTTTAGGTTTGTCGCTTATCGAAGGTTGTTACGCATTTGTGTTATTATATGTGCGTTTAGTGTCGTTTATTTATTAGTATTCAATCCCGAGATTGGTTTTGAATACGTGCCCCCGAGGATGGCTTGGGTTAAAAGTTTTTGTTCCATTTTAGGCCCCATTTTATTGTTTTAGTTATTCAAATGCTTCCTAGAAATGATGCCCCCGCATGGCTAGGATTTCTGATACCCTCTTTCGACTAGGATTTCTGTTGTTGTAGTCCATCCTTGGCCTTGTTTGACTTGGTTAATCAACAAAGAACAAGGATGGTCACCGTCCTTTCGGTCGGGTTTTTGTTTTGTGTTGGTCCTTCCAGCATGTTTAACCCTTCCCCATTTTATGCTTCATTTGAGGAACAGACACTAACTCATCTCCTCGAGCTTTCGACTCGGAGGGAAGAATTCGTGTTTTTACCTACCAAGGTAGGCGCCCTTTGAAATTGGCAATTTTTCCATTTCGGGATATGTTGGTTTTTTCGACTTTTGCCTTACCTTAGGACACAGACATTGGTTTACCTCATTGAGTTTTTTTCCTCAAGTTGGAAACTCGTGTCCAACACCTAGGAAGGTCACCTAAGAAGGTGCTTCTTCAGTGGGCTTAGCAATTTTAACCACGGGACTTTTTGAGTTGCTTCCCCTTCAGTGTTGATTCCTAGGAGATGGGCATCAATCCTCGCTACTAGATTTAACTCCGGTTTTAAGGAATTCATGTCCTGTTCCTAGGAGAAAACCTCTTTGGAACTAGCAACTTCATCCGAGGGATAGATTTAGTGATTTTTCTGTATCTTCAGAGAGGTCTGGTGGCAGCCCTTTGAATGAGTGTTTGCCAAGTATTCAGCATATTCCATAATGAGAGGAGCATTCCTTCGTTTTGTTGTTTGTCTCAGAACGACCGGTTCCCTTTGAGACAATGAACCTATTCCTCTTGTTTGGCTTTGCTTGACGTTTGCGATTCCCGAACTGCTTCGTTTAGTGCATGACCTGGGATTTTGTGCTACATCCCCGCTGTGTATGGCAAATTGCTCCTACTTCACCTACATTTCGAGGAATTATTCTTCCTTTAGCATAAATCAATAAGTATGTCATTCAAGTAGGCACGTAATTAATTTCTGATGCACAAAATTTTTGTAGGTAAACCATTGCTCAACATGGACATAATGATCAATAAAGCTAGTTAAAAAAGTTTCGATAACAAGATAAAATTAGGGAAATGAGGTAAGATAATGAGAGCTTTAGTTTAATGCTCCATTGTTTAGGTATTAGCGGTTGGTCCCTCTAATGAACATCTTCCTTGAATTGGTCTGGGCCCTTTCCTTTCTAAGGTGTGCTGCCCCTTGTCTGAGAAGAGTCGGGATAACTCTTATGATCTTGTACATATTGTTGTAGCCGGCCCTTCCTGATCAACCCCTCGATTATCGATTTTAAGTGCCTGCATTCATCGTTATCATGCCCCGGCTGTTTGTGGAAACAACAAAATTTTCCTGACTTCATGGCGGCATTTCTGATGGGTCTTTGTTTCGAGACCGGATATCTTTCGGTGCCTCTAGTGGCCATGAATATATTTCCCACGGAATCATTAAGGGGGTGAATTCAGGGTTCTTGAAAAAGCGTAGCTTCTTCTTTGCTCGACCGTCTTCTTTTTCGCTGCTCCTTTTTTGATCATCCGAGTTGCCATGGACCTTTCCATTCTTCTCTGCATGTGCATTTCTCTCTTCAATACTTGCATATTTTTTGGCTTTGCTGAGTAACCGTTCGAGTGTACTTGGTTTCTTTTCCTTGATCCATCGTCCTAACTTGGTTTTCCTGGATATGCCCTTTTTGAGAGCCATTAAGATCATGCTGGGTTCGGGATCCTTGACTTTAGCCAATGCAACATCAAAGCGAGTGAGAAAAACTCTGATGGGTTCTCCTGATCTTTGTTGTAGTCCATCTAGCTCCGTAGCATCCTGAGCTTCTTACGCCTGAGATCTGAACTGCTCACTGAGTAACCTAGCCAACGTCACGAAATTGTCCACAGATCGTGGTGGCCACTTTGTGAACCAAAGATAAGCCACTCCTTCTAGGTAAGCTGGGAAATATAGGCATTTGATTTCGTCAGTAGCGCATTCTCCATTCATGTACTGGTCATATTTACATAGAAATATACCGGGGTCAGTTGTCCCGTTGTAAGGCTGCAACGATGG
The DNA here is from genome assembly GCA_030737875.1 of Allium sativum. NCBI lineage: Eukaryota > Viridiplantae > Streptophyta > Magnoliopsida > Asparagales > Amaryllidaceae > Allium > Allium sativum. The sequence goes on along the minus strand of CM060909.1, from coordinate 578,394,701 downwards.
TGGTTCGAAACTTTGTCGGTATACAATTTTCTTAATCCTTTCGGTGAGTGGGGTTTTAGTTGGGAAAGATTCCCATTCTTTCTGGTCATCCTTCATCCTTAGATTTTCTTCCACAATTGCTTGCACCATTCGTGAGATGTACTCTCGCTTGTTGGTTGAATCCACAAGATGACCACCTTTTTCACCATCAACCCTCGATCTAGATGCGCCTTCGTGGACTGGGGATAAGGAATCTGGGCATCCTTCCGGCAGGGACGTCTTCATGGTAGCAGGACTGTCTTCCCGCTCCACGATTCCATCATCAGAGTAATCGTTCGCAGGTGTTTTGCCCCCTTTGTAGTCCGGACTGGTGCGACGCGAAACTCTTGGAATGGAATCCTGCTGTCTTGAATGTGAAACGGGGAATTCTGTTTCTGATCCGTGATTCGTCTGAGTCAGCGAGGAACAAGTGGCGCTTAGAGCGGCTTTTGCGGTAGTGGCTTGGATAGTGAGTATCGACTCGAGCTTCTTCATCATCGCGTTTCTTGCGATAGTTATCTGACTCGTTAATCCTGTCACCGCTTCCTCCAACCTTTCCCTGGTTACAATCTCCTTGATTTCCGGTGGCTCCCCTTCATAGGAGTCGTTATACAGTGGCATGACAGTGTTGATGTCGCTGCTAGGGTTGTTGGCTTTATTGACAGTTCTCCTTAGCAAGCTCGTGATTGTAAGCACGGTGTCTCTTAGAAAATCTTGTCAGATCTGAAATGGAAAAAGGTAAAACACGGCCCCATAGTGGGCGCCAAAATGTTTGCACCAAAAATGGTCCAAACACCCAAGGTACTAAACTGTACTTCACCAATTCGGTAAGAAATAAATGGAACCGTGTCTAATTAGCAATAAAAAGTAAAAAATGCGGGAAAAAGTAAAGTAGAGACGAGATTTAGAGTGGTTCAGCCGTTAACGAGGCCAACGTCCACTATGAAGGCGGTTTCCTGTCTTATGATAAGAATTACAAAGTACATCAATTCTCTGACCTCATACATCTCTATATCTACTCAATATATCCTCGTTTATTTGTTTCAATCTAAAAAATCATACAGCAGAATAATTTAGTTTGAGGAGAAGAAGGATGGATGAATGATTGAGAGAGCAGATGCCTTCACTCTAAAATGGTCCTTGACGCCATGGCCAGATCTGTAGTTGAGTTTGAAGCTTAGCAGCACTTCGTGGTTCTACCCAAAAAGTCCCAAAAAAAGCCCCTTCCGTAAATGTGGGTAGTCATGGTGTATTTATAGGTGAACTCCTCTTGGTGAATGATCTGGAATCTGTTTATCCAGGATGTGGGTCGTTCATTCTGCTAATTACGACCATGTCACCGGACAGCTATAGCCGGTTGTCTGTGGTCGCATTCAGTGTTATGTGCGGACGACTTGCCAAGTGTCTTGAACGGCTGAGCGGGTCCTTAGGTGCGGGCGTGGATGCTCTGGGAGATTTTCGTAAGAGCGGAGTGTGGAGCTGAGATCGATCCTCCTTTGTTCCTCGCGCGATCGCCCTTTTTGAACCAAGGACGCTCGTCCTATTGTTTCCTTTGCATGGTGCCGCTTGGCTTTATGGTTATACTACGAGGCTGCTCTAGCTCGTGCAAAGCAGATGACCTGCCCTAATTTAATGCCTGAGAGGTTCTCTTGATGTGCAGCCTTCATTTTTGTCGAGACGCGCTTCTCATGGCCTGGTCATACTGATTGACTTGACCTGCATTGGGCTTGATATTTGGATCCTGCTTAGTGCGGTTGTGTTATGTATGACCAACGCTGATAAGACCCGCCTTGTACCCCTCTGCCCAATGTGTGTATGATTTTTTTTTTTTTTTGGGATTAACACTATGAACATAAAGTAGAGCATAGAAATTAAAAGAGACATAAGATAGACATAAAAGAAATAGGCTCGGAAGCCATTTTTATTTAGTTGATCACTTACACTTTCATATGCTAAAAAGGAGATAAAAAATACATGAAACAAAGAGGTATATATACATGATCTAAAATCCTAAAACCCTAATCACTTTCCTTGGGAACTTCCCACAATGCCCATTCATGAAGCTTCTAACTGATATTAGCCACTAATATGTCATGTAGAATGCATGAGGCCTTTTGTCCCATTCAATAATATGAAGCTTAAGAGCGAGTGGGCTAGTTGAAAGATGGGCCCTCTACTATCCATAAGATGAATTAATTCTTTGCCTCCTCTTGTGTATGTGCATGCTTTCCTTCCTCTCTTCATGTGTATATATCATTTTAGCTCCTAAATTCCTACAAGAGTTAATAACAAAGAACAAGTAACAGATTTCACAAATTAAAACATGCACAAGTGACCCCTTTTTTTCCAAAATAAGTAATGATTTTGAAAATATTTAAAACATGGTTTGATCATACGAAATACCCAAAAATGTTCATCTATTCAACTAAACAAGAATAAATATGTGAATATAAATGTGCATTTTTACATGCACATCACCTATTTATATCTGTCTTGTGAATTTTAGTTATTGTTTTCCTATTGCGCTTCATGAAACTTAATGCATTCACTTATGAGTGATATTGACGGACGTGGGGTGTCACATTTCCCATGTTGAGTTTGATCACCACATTGGACCCCTGAACCTTGCGGTCGATATGAGAAACAAGCTCTTGGGACAAGAGGACATTCTCCATAATTAGACGCCCTTTGATGAACCAAGGTTGGGAAGCAGAAATAACATGATCAAGATAAGGTGTTGACAGGGAAGTCAACACCTTAGAAATGACTTAATATAGAGAAGTTTTAATTAGACGAAAATCCGAGCAAGAGTGGGGATTTTTGCATTTGGGGATAAAAACTAGATTGGTGAAGTCCACCCCTAAAAATACTCCTTGAAACCATCTGGACCGCTAGCACTGTCCTGGCTCAGGGAGAAGACGCATGATCGAATCTCCTCATAAGAGGAAGGATAGATAAACTCATCATGCTCAGACGGACTAACAATCTTAGGGATAATAGTCAAAAAGGTAGGATCGGAATCAGAGACCGGAGGGAAGCCAATGAAAGAATGAAAGTAAGAAAGAATTGTCTCTTTGACTTCCACATGAGTGGTAGCGAAGGAACAGTCCGGGCGATGAATCTAGGGAATTGAAAGGAGACTATACCTCTTTCTAATAGAAGAATGAAAGAATTTAGAGTTCGTATCGCCATATATGACCCACTTGATACTAGCTTTTTGACGAAGGAAATCATTCTCGATGCGGAGTTCAGACGAAAAGGCGAGTTAGGCTTGGGCCTACACCGCCTTGTTAGAGGCGGAAGGATCTTCATCAAAAAAAAATCCATTATGATAAGAGACTCTTCAGCTGCACGAACATGGTTAAAGATATTCTTTAAAACCTGCACATTATAAATCTTCAGATATGCCATGAGACATTTAAGTTTGACAGAGAACACAACAAAGCGGCTACCAGAAGCAGGAGTGGACCAAGAGTCATCCACCACCTGACGGAACGAATGATGGGACCTCCACATAGATTTAAAACAGAAAACATCAGGCCAGACAAGACGAAGGGAAAACACCGAAAAATCATCGGTGCATGGTCAGTGTAACACCCCATAATTTTAAAGGACAATATAATGATAAACTAAATAATACTTAATTAAATATTGGGAATTAAGTAAAATGGACTGTACCATTGCGTTTGTCTTGGAATTCTGCTTAAGATAGTCTCCGGTATTGTGTAAAACGGACATCGTATGAGAAAGATATTAAGATTAGAAGTTTGTATACATATAAGAGCCTTATGTATAAATAAATTCAAACCAGCCTATTCACATACGGGAATTTCTTTTATAACTTCAGCATATTATTCTCTGTTCTTTAGATCCAATATCAGTGAGTTCATGTTACTTTTAGATATAAACATTTGACAAGTAATCCTGACATGTTTATAATTCTAGATCTAAAACCTATGCCTGTTAAGAATCTGATTCATACCTAAACAGTTTTGCTATTACATATATTCTTCTGTACACCTGATCTGCTGTCTAGTTCTTATATACCTATTTCTGATATGCATATTTCTACCATCATATGCCCATCTCTGTTATCGTATGCTTATTTTGTTTTTATATGCCTATTTTGTTCTTCTCTTTCTCATTCCGTTTTTATTTTTATAACCTAGGCTACCTTTGAGCCTAGCCTAATATCGCTGAAACATGCGTACAAACGAAATTGGGGTAATTTGGGAATGATTCGGAATGATGATTTAGGGGCATAACTTGTACTATGAATCATGACTGGAATTTGGGGGCATAACCTATACTGTAAAGTATGACTAAAATTTGGGGAGTATCTTGTACTGTGAAATATGACTTGGGGTTTGAGGCATATAAATATGTAGGCTTAATTTAAGATTAAGTGAAACATGTCAATAGAACTGTAAAGAACCGGTGAAACCCGTTTGATCTGTTAGGGTTATATAAACCTGTTAAACCTGTTAGGGTTATGTTGACCTGTTAAATCTGTGGGGGTTAAGTAAACATATTGAATATGTGGAGTTAAGTAAATCTGTTAAATCTATGGGGGGTTATACGAACCCGTTAAATTTAACCTGTTTTATCTGTTGGGGTTATGCGGGCTTGTTAATCTGTTAGGCATAACCTATCAAAATCCTAGTTATTTGGGGATACAAGCCTAAGGGGTGGCTTGTGTCACCTATTGTGTGGTACCTATATCAGTCAGTAACCCATTCTGGTAAGAAAGGGGGGACCCTGCACTAGGTAGGGGTCAGGGCATGCTTATTGAACTGATTATAAGAGGTTCATTTGGGCGGGGGTGTTCTGATGGTGTGTTCCAATGGAGTCATGTGCATACATGGGTCCGGCTTGCTTGGGAAAATAAGCCGCTATAACACCTTTAAATAGGTCTGTGTCCTTCTGGTGGTTGCCACTTTAGGAAGTAATACACCCTACTGTGGGGCCGACACAGGGTATTTACGTGGTAGGGAGTCGATTGCTGGGGGTAGTAATTAAGGTACATCTAGTCCTATTTAGGTACATGTTATTTCTGTTTGGGGTAACACCCGTTATTTCTATTTGGGTACCTGTTATTTTTGTTAGGGGTAAAACCCATTACTAGAAGTACACCTTAATCTACCATATGTTTCTGTTGGGATCATTTCTATTTATGTTAAGTAATTGGAAAACGTTAATGCAGTATAGTAGTATTGGTGTAGAGAAAGTAACTGAGAAGCATAGTTTATCCTGTTTATATTTGTTATCTACTACAGTTATCTCTCATCCAGTTTATTTACTGTCATGATGCTTTTACTTCTTTATATGCTAAAAGTCACTGGACTCGCCAGACTTTATGTCTGACCTGTTTTGTTTCCTTTTCTCTCTCTTCCTTTCCCTCTAGGTTCTCAGGGTGGGAATGCTCAGGCTTGATTAGGACTCCCTCTTCTGTTTCAGCTTGGATTTGGATTTGCTTCGATGTATTGCTTTGACTATTTGTCTACTTGTTTATGTCTACTTATGGGGATTATGATTTTAGATTTTTGCACTCTGATGGTTTTTAGTGCAAGACAGATGTTTCTATTTGATGTATTTTGTTCTAGTATTTTAGTCTGATGTTGTAACTGGATTTTGAAACCACTATGTGTTCTATTGGAAAATAAAGTTTTAAATTTCCGTTGTTATTTTATATGCCTGTCTTGTGAGATTCTGTTTTGTTTACCTATAACACTTCACGAAACTTAATGCATTGTGTTAAAGAGTTACACTAACGGACGTGGGGTGTCATAGTTGGAGCGATGAAAATGAGAAACAAAGAAAGAAAATGGAAGGTTAAACCAACCCTTAACGCCAAAAACACGATCTAGACGAGAAAGGATCCGGTTGGGCCCATCTTGATTATTACACCAAGTAAAATTCGAACTCACAAAAGAAACCTCTGATAAAACAGATTGTATGATGAAGGAGTTGATTTCTCTGACCGTAGCGTGATTATTCGCGGCTCCCCTCGCTTTTCAACCTGGTAGGAAATGACGTTAAAGTCACCACCAATGATCATGGCTTCAAAAACTAGATCTGGAAGAGAAATAATAACGGACCAAAGGCATAACCATTCGATCCAATCGCATTTCGCGTAAACAACCGAAAATAGAAAGGAAGAAGGAAAAGAACAAGCGACAGACAAAAGTTGCAAAGATTCAAAGATAGGACGAACAGATAAATCTTTAGCCCAAAGAACTAAATCTTATTGGATACATTGGCTAAGCCACCCCCAAAACCAAGAGGCGGGAGGAGGTATCACCTTAAAGCCCATAAACGGCTCTAAAAGTGCCACCAAACAAACAGAATGCTTTTTTACAATGCGTTTAAGCCATGCCAAAGAAGCATTATTGCCTATACTCAAAATGTTCCAAAATAAAAAAATTACCATACCAACCAATAAAAAAAAACAACTAGAAGCCAAAGGAAAAAAGAAAAGGAGACAGAAGAAACTCAGATCAAATAAAGAGTATGTCGAGTAGATCTAACAGTCTACTCAGCCGTCGCTATAGCACATATACGAGTGGTGCGGGAGGTGCGAGGTATAGGCCCCAGTCTACCACGCGAAGGGCGGAAACGGGAAGAAGAAGAAGAAGATCGGACATGCGACCTTCTAGAAATGTACAAAGAAAGACCCAAGGGAGGGGGACAGATAGAGGGGACCGACGAAGAAGAGGCAGATCTAGCAGGGCGGGAATTCTTAGTAAGGCGAGAGAGTCGATCATCGATGATTGAAATCTCCTCCTTACTATGAAGAGGAATAGAGTGAAAAGAAGAAGAAGAAGAAGAAGAGACGACAAGAGAGGAAGGGGAAGGAGATAGCGGCTCCAAAACCGAAAATGTAGAAACACAATGGGATTGTGTTTCACATTGATATGAGGATCTCATCGTTGCCGAATTGTCATTAGATTGACAATCCAACAGTCGAGAGAATCTATCTATCGAGAGTACAAAAAACCGAGTGCAAACCGAAGGAGGAACAACCAAGCCCCACTCAATCACATCGAAAACAAACGCTGACCAAGTCAGAGTAGCACCGAGAGTCGAAGAATAGCTACCCGCGAAAATGTTAGCTATTCAGACACTACGGGCTCCCCAATAAAGGCCAATGCCCTACTCCAAAGCCAACAAAGCAATCTAACACCTAGAACTAGAAACAAAAGAGCATGGCCACAAACATTTCATGAATAGAAATGTTGTGCCAATCCGGACCCGCTACCGACACAAGAAAAATCTAACAACCTACACGAGCCGAATTGACCAGCCAAGGGAAAGCAACAACCCCAATGGCAAGACAAACCAGTAAGAGCCGAAAAAGGCTTCCCAAGAAAACACTCAGAGCTGGATACGGTAAACCATACCCATAACCTGGCAAAAAATGGGCACAAGGAGCACTAAGGCAGAAACACCAATGAACAAAACAGCCAAGAACAGAGTTCCCATGCAGAGATAGGGAAACCCATAGGAAAACCCAAATGACAAACCAAAAAGGAAAAAGACCAAAGGGGGCCAACCACAAAACCAATGAAACCTGCAAAGGCAACAAAGCAATATCGCATAATGGGAAATAAAGACAAGTCGAAGATAGAAAGCCAAACCTGACTCAGATGAACCGGAGAAAGAAAGTTATGTCGGAGTCCAATAACTGAAGAAAAATCCACCTCCTCAAAACAAAGACTGTTGCCATGCCAGCAAAAACACTACATGGATGCAAATGGAGTATTGAACCAACCTACCGTCCCATCAACCATGAGTCAACAAGTGCCAGCATTACCGTGGAGAAACAACAACAAAGCCGATAAGAACTAGGAGCAGAAAAGTCAATAGTGAGTGCCTCTTCACTACCAAGCATCGATTGCTCACAAATAGACGATCCCAAAGCAAGAGCAGCAAAGAACTTCCCAGAGAAAAGATTTAAGTCAACCCAACGTACATAAGGCGTAGGAGACAATCCAACGTCCAAAGAAGGCTGACTAACCAAGGGATGCCACCCGGAAGCCTCACCTGTTATAGAGCACAACGGCTGCTTCCGATGATACAAGCCACCCCAACTCTCTGTCATCCCAGACAAACCACCCCCACTCCACCGCTTGAATGAGCCTCATTTACGCCCATGCCTATCTCGTGAGGCGACAGTATTAGATGCAACAAAAACAGGAAAGCTAGCCTTAACAAACACCCTTACGGATAAGCCAAGGTTGTTGCTTGGAGTTATAGGCGAAAGTGAACGGCCATGGAAACCCTTAGACTTTGTACATATGTATATGTAGGACACTCGGGGCCAGCCATATGTTATAGACACCTACAAACACCACCCTTGGCTTGTCGACAAAACAAGGCAGAGGCCATATTCTCCATGAGGGTCAACTATATGTCGGCTTGAACTCCAATGGCACCGAGAACGCAAAAACGCAAAAGATTGCTTGTCGAGCAACGACCAATCCTGTGAAGAACCAGAAAGCCACAGGATGAACTTAGGGAGAAAGAGGATAGGAGTGGTCAAGTCTCCTACACCTCTTTTCCCATTAATACCAGCAGCAGCTTCACAGTAAGTTAGATGATTAGACTTGCTACACAAAGCGCTCGAGAACTTATAATCAGAAGGAGCCTCAGCCAACAAATCCACTTAGAACAACCTAACGCCAATGACCGAACAAGGGAGGAAAAGGATTAGAGTTGTCAGTTCCCCTATACCTAATAGGCCTCCAACTTCCGTTGAAAGAACAACAAAGGGAGATGAAAGCTCAAAACCAACAAGCAAGTGAGAAATTGGCCGTTGAAAAGTAGTAACAAGAGGAAGAAGAGAAGGAATCACAACTGAAGAGACCATTTTTATTGGGCATAGCTCTAAAAAAATGTTACAACCACAAATTTGTGACGATATAAGTCACAAAATCCACCAGAGATCCAACAAGAACAGAGATGTCAGAGGCGGTGATCAAGCCCACCCAAACTGACACCCTCGTAGAGCACCAAGTAGCGGTGCAAATCGCATCCAGAGATGGGGAAAACACCATAAAAGAACCAAGAAGCAGAAATAATCATTTACCCCAAAAAATCCCATGAACAACACAAGTAAAATCAGGGAAAAATGCACAAAGGAGAAATTGTAGAGAGTACAGTGAGAGAGGAGGATAGGAGGGAAGAAAGCAATCAAACAATTCGCCAAACGGTGAAAAATCAGGTTGCCATGAAAGTGCTGTTAAGAAAGCTCTTCCTTTATGTTCCCTATGTACATGAAATCGTGTACTATTCAGGAAACAAAAGGGAAATTCTACCGAAATTTTGTTGAATTGTTTGAAATGAAAAGATTTACGTGATTTAATTAGTTACCGTATTTATAATGCGAGGTAGGATGAACCATCAGCAAAGTGTCAATGATCAATTAATATAACGTTTATCTCTAAAATTGTATTTTAAAAAAAATCAATACGATGTTGATTTATATCATATTTTTTAATTAGTAGTTGAAATGGACAATTATTTTACAGATCAAAGCCGAATGTATCAAAAACGATGGGAAATGGGAGGCTTCATAAGTGAACTTTTTAATAGTGGTGTTTTTACATTTATCAATTTCACTTTAAGTAAAAATAAAAATGACAAAGGAATCTGTTTTCCATTTAGTAGATGCACATTGTTAAAGCATTTAATACCGGATTATGTTAGAGTTCATTTGTGTTGGTATGGTTTTATGTCGAACTATTTGGTTTGGGATCGTCATAGAGAACTTTTAGCATCTAATCTTGTACAAGTTAAGGAGGTAATGAGTAATGAAATTGCTACGACAAATCTTGTAAAACATATGGTTGAAGATGCTGCACGTTCCATGTTCCATACTGCTCAATTTGTAAATGACGTTGGCAATGCTGAAAAAGAACCAAATTTTAGGACAAAAATATGATTTATTAGATGCTGCGAAGAAACCCCTTTGGAAAGGTTGTACAAACAACACCCAATTATCAATAATTATTGAATACATTGTGATGAAATCTAAATGCAATCTCATATAAGCTGGATTTACAACTTTTGTAACGACCCACTATTTCGAATTATTCCAATCAACAAAAAAACCACACATGTCAAACTTGAACCTTTCAAAACACTGAATTGCTAATTTTTTAACCTTTGAGGTAAATACAAATCAAAACACGGAATCACAGTCATAGAAGTAGAGTAACAGGCAGCGGATGAAAAACAAGCATAACAGGATATAATTCATTACCCAACACATGCTACATATATGTACATAAAAGAGTCATAAGATCATACAAATAGATACAATGCATATAAATAACTGATAGTAAGACTGGATAATTAAGACCACCAGATAGTTGATAACTAAAGGAGATCCAAGTAAGATACCAAACTCCAAGGTGTATCACAAACGGTTGCGATGTTCAGGCTAACCCAAGCATAAAGTCAAAAGAAACAATATACTCGAGTCAGTACTAACATTCTCATATAAGTGAATCAACCCAAGTGAAATGTTTACATAAATGTATAATAACTTAAAAGGATGTTTGGGATTCCCATCCTCCAAAAATCCGTGAAACTAATACATATAATAGTACACTATTATAATAGTGTATATTCATTGAAGTAAACATAATTAAAATAGCATAAGCGGGATTACCATATTACTCTTGTGTTGTTTATAAGCATCGCAGTCTATAAAATATCGTAAATTCACCATACTGGTGTTATCAGAGGGCACTCCATAGAAAGCAACACTAAATAAAAATTGTAGGGGACTCGATCAGGATAATATGACAATTCACTTGAGGCAATATCTAGGGTAGGATTCTACCCGTTGCACTCCTAGATCGCTCCAAATCAAAGGGGCCTCCAAATAAACAACATGGTCATAGAGATGGTTTCGAAGAAGCATGTCCCATCGAAGGTACGACCTCACTTGATCACGGTATAGCTCCTGTTTTAGCCATTTTAATTATGACCCGAAGATCAAGGCCATTCCATTACCATTCTCTTTCTTCATATCCAATAATCACCTCCAATGTCATCCTACCTCGTTTTGGATTCTCCATCACATGCATAGTTGTTATAGTGGCATCGGTATTGGCAGAGAGTAAGACAATACTGACTATAGTTTATTTAACAACTCAATGCTTATATTTTTCACACTGTGGTCATTAGATTTGAAATAATATTTTCGAGTGTTGCAAATCGATCCATTTCGTATATTGATTTGAAATCATTTACTCTTATATTCCCAAATATCCATTCTTGACACAATTCGATTTAAGATTTAAATTTCCACAATATCATTATTACTTGAAATCTTCATTTTTGATCACTTCAGATTCACTAGTTCGGATTGGACATATGTTTTACATTTGAATTTATAAAACATGCTTATATTAGTTAAAAATTAATATATAGTATATACATGCTTATGTAAATAGTTATAAAGTTTATATAGTCAAAATGGTTTGATTTTATTTGTTAAAAGAAAAATAATTTGTAAAACCAAGCAATATGGAAAATTTTGTGTTTATGGAAATATAGTTTTAAATCAAATAACATGATTCAGTCAGGTCCAAATCCATATTACTAAAATCTGACTTTCAGCCATTCAGATTTCAAATTCAAATCAAATTCCCTTTTTCATTGGTTCAATTTCAAATCCTTTACATGATTAATCGATTTCAAACCATTGTTTACCTTGGATTTCACATATGTTTCCATGTATTAAATTCCAAAACACTTCGATGTTAGTCGTTAAGTCTAAAATAATAATTTATTAAATTCTAACCTGTTATTGAATCTCATATCAAATTTCTTTTAGGTAAACATATTTTCCCATTTACTCGAGTTTAAACCAAATTTGCACTTTAACTTAAATTCCTCTATATATTAAAATGGTAAAAGTCTTTAATCAAATCACATGTCAACATAAACTTTACAAAACGCTAAAACAAATCTTTACAAAACCTTTTATAATGAATCATAAAACCTATTATCAAAGTTAGTCATATTAAACGATGAGTTTTCATGGAATTTCTTTTCTAAGAATAACTTAGCTTTATATGTTAACTCATATAAACACTTTTAAATCTTACTTGCATCAAATCAAATTCTCTTAACCTTATAAAAATTCAAGTTAAATTTGCACAAAATCCCTTTTAAACATTTCTTTACACGATATGAAAATTTTCATTATAAATTCTATTTACAAAAATTGATATAATATTTTTACATAGTTTTATTGATCACGGTGTTCGTTTATACTTTTCTATTCTATGGTAAAGTGATACAGATATGTATCATTTCAATCTGTTTTAAAATTTTCGAATCTTGGGTATATATCATTTCAAACTGCATCCCAAACTGATTCGAAAATATTACTCAAATCTATATAATTGTTCAGGTATGTATCATTTCAACCCATAACGATTTTTCCAAAATCTATAGGGAACTTCCAAGATGTCAAAACATAGAAACGTCACATCACATCCATATATTGTCATATAAGATGATAGTGTGTGTGTCATATATGCACAAATCACACAACCAATAAATCAAAATTTCTAGAGCAACCTGACATCTCATTCAATATTCAAGTTTTTAATTTACTTAACAATAAATTAGTTGTAAGTAAGAAAACTCACCTTCCGTGGCAAAGCAAGAAGACATGAGATGAGCACAACGACGCTAATGGCTACAAGCAGAAATCAACTACCTAGAATAAAGGCACAGTTTTATTTAGAATAGTGGACTAAATTTTCCATGAGAAAATGACACAAAAGAATTGTGTTAAGAACTGACAACCAAGTTGCTACAGCCAGGCTTGAACTAGTGAGCTCTTATTTCTGAGCTTCATGTCAAACCACTCAACCATACAGGATTTTTGTTTATAATACAGAGGGGTGATTTTATAATTTCGACCAAATGGCTTAAAGCTACACAACGCCATCCGTCGAGACCCACATGTGTGCCTCACTGTTGCAGCAATGCACAAAGCCATAGTTCAACAGTATGGTGTGTATAAAAATAAGAATTTGCTATTTCATGTGTTCAACATCTCTATTTCACGTATGCAAACAGAAATGAACAAAGTCATATTTTAGTTGAAATCAACACACTGTTAACATGAAACAGTGGTACTGGGATATCAAGTTGATTCATTTTTAACCCGAATTGAAGCTTTGGATAGATATATACATATACACATCTAAGTATATATATGCATTTGTACTGATTCAGTAAGCAAAAGGAAATATGGACAATGTAATGTACAACTGCCAAAGCTTGGATCGCTGGAGGGGTATCTGAGTTCTACAGATGCATCGAACAGGTCCGACAGTCACTGGTGAACTCATCTAGCAATGAAGCTCCAATCGCTGATATCTTTTTTATATAAAAAAACCCGGGATGGTTTCTCACGTTGGAAAAGGAAGCACAACCAAAATGAAGGGGATTCGGAGGTCGTCGGTTCATCAAAGTCGGGCTGGGCTAAAGGCGGTAGCTGTTGGAGGCTTCGGTACTAGACATGGATGTTGGTTTTTGCCTCGGCAGTTTCCCCTTTATTTTTCTCATACGGGTTTCAGCTTAATCTTCTGTTTAACAGTCTTTCTGTCTGAGGATGGCATGTCGTACTAAGATTTAATCTAGTACCCAAGGCTTCTTGAAATGCCTTCCAGAATCTACTCGTAAAGATGGGACCTCGATCACAAACAATACTAGAAGGGACACCATGCAATCTAATGATCTCTCTCATGTATAACTTGGCCAAGCTTCAAGCTACACGACTTGCTTTAACTAGAAGGAAATGGGTTGATTTGGTCAACCTGTCCACAGTTACCTAAATGCTCTTGTACCTTTCCTTGTCCTAGGAAAACCATCAATAAAATCCATGGAAACTTGATCCCACCTCCAATTAAGAATATCAGAGGTTGCAATAATTTGGCTACCCTTTGACGATAAACTTTAATTTGTTGGCAGGTCACACATCTATTAACGACAAACATCTTTCTTCATACTACTCCACCAAAATAATCTCTTCATATTTTGGAATATCTTGTTTACACCTAGATGAATAGAGATTATGGACTAGTGACTTTCTCTTAGTACTTCTTGTCTTAGGTTATCGACATTAGGAACACATATGCAATCATTGATCCTCAAAATCCCTTTGTCATCAATTTGAGCACCCATCCCGCTATGATTATTACTTCCTTTTCTTCGAATATTTTCCTTCATAAGCCTAAGCTATGGATCTTCATCCTATATTGCCAATATACATTCCGTAAGAGGTAATGAAACTTTGATTTGACATGACATAGCCTTCTTACGACTTAAAGCATCCGCTAGCACATTCGCCTTTCCTGGAAAGTAATTAATATCAAGGCTATAGGAAGCGAGAAACTCAAGCCATCTAATTTGTCTCTGGTTTAGGTCTTTCTGGGAGAATATATGCTTAAGAGATTGACGGTCAGTAAATAATTCGAATTTAGTTCCCAGAAGACGATGTCTCTATAATTTCAAAGAAAACACCACTGCTAGCAACTCTAGATCGTGAGCTGCATAATTAACTTCATGATTCTTAAGCTGTTGGCTAGCGTATGCGATCGCCTTTCTGTTTTGCATTAGAACGGCTCCTAAACCTTCTTAACAAGCATCAGTGTAAAGTGTAAATCCCTCGTTCCCATTAGGGACGGGAAGAACGGGCGTGGAAGTGAGCTTTTACTTCAACACCACAAATGCGGCATCACACTCATCGCTCCAATAAAACTTAACGTTCTTTCGTGTCAAAGCAGTCAAAGGTGCTGCAATTCAGGCAAAATTCTCTATTAATCTTCGATAGTACCCCGTTGTGCAGTTGAAGCGCTTAGTGGTTCTCTATTGGTGCTGTAGCGGGGATAAATCGAGGAAATAACGGGGATGTGGCGGATGTGTGAAAAGGTTTATTAGATGTAAACAAAGATACTCGAAATTGATTAATTATCATTCTTACATCATTTTTGTAAAAGAAATGAATATTAATTAATATTATATAGCAAAATCAAATACTATCATGTTTATACACATTAAATTTGAGATTAATATATATGTGTACCTTATATAGCGCTCTTTTGCCTTAAATTAGAATTTTACACTAACTTTTTAAGTTTGTTTTCAGAAGGGAATAGGTCAAATCATCAGTTGTATATTAATATTGCTAAAGCGGGGGCCAAATAGCCTTGATTTAGTGGTGCAGCGGAAAATAGCAGGGCTGAAAGCGTATCTATTGTTCATCAGAGCTAAATAGAAGCGTAGCGGTTGGTGAGTGCTATGGGATATAGCGGGGTTTTGCGGGGCTTTAGTGGGGCTTTAACTGCATAAGTACCCAACGAGTCCTAAGAAACTACGAACTTCAGTTGGGTTCTTAGGTTCTTTCCAATCCTGGAAATATAACGGGAATTAAGATTTAATCAAAGCATAAGAAGGTTTAGATATGAAGAGAAGAAAGAATTTTGACGTACATTGATCACATCGATCTTAGCTAGGTCAACTAATACTCCATTTTCAAAAACTATATGACCAAGATAACGAACCTTATTCTGCTAGAAATGGCATTTAGAAAATTTGGCTTTCAATTGGTGGCTCTGAAGAGTTCCAAGAACATAACTCAAACGTGACTCATGCTCATCCTCATATTAAAAAAAGACCAAGATATCATCGACAGAAACAAGGAAAAAACTGCTGAGAACTTCGCGAAAAACCAGATTCATAAGAGCAATAAAGAAGGGTGGAGCGTTAGTTAAGCCGAAAGGTATAACCAACCGCTCGTAGAAACCATTTTCCATACGAAAAGATGCATTAGGAATACTTTCCTCGACCACTTTAAGCTGAGGTAAACCCGAAGCAAGATAGAGCTGAGAAAAAACTTTGGCTCCGTAGAGCTGATCGAATATATCATTGATTTGAGGCATTGGTACCTCTTCTTTTGGGTAAGCTTGTTCAGCTCTCGAAAATCGACACACATCCTTAGAGACGCAGTCTGATTTGGACACAAACACAACGACAACTCCCCATTCAGAATAACTTGGTCTAATTAGTCCTTTTGAGAGTAAATCTTCAACTTGTGCCTTTGAATCAACTTTTCCGTTGGTCCCATTCTTCGAGGGGGAAGAACCACTGGACATCTCCTGGGACAAGCTTTATACGAAATTCAATTTTAGCTTAGGATAAAGACCAGTAATTTCGCCAAATACATCGGGAAAATGTTGGACAATTGGGGTAGAGCTAAGATTATTGAAATGAGAATCAAGTGAAAAGACAAAGCTTACTGCATTCCTTAGTGGCATATAACATTCGATTTTTATTTCATTTCCTTGGTCATCTATTAAAGAAACGGTTCGAGCTTTGTACGAGATTTTTTCTTTACAATTCTTCAACCATTCGCCGCTAAGAATATCAAAGCGTCAATGCCAAGAATATAGAAATCGCTAGTGAAACATTGAATGTCAAAAAGGAGTTCAGCCCTTTACAAATCTTGCTAAGGTTGGATGGGCTGCCAATTGGATTAGATACACACAAAGCTTTAGTTGCATATTCAGGGTTCAACATAAAATCGAACTTATTACAGTGGTAAATGGAGATAAAACTAAGTAAAGCGCCAGCAAATAGATCACGAATAGGATGCGAAAATAAAGTAAAAGCGCTCAGAAGCGTACCTTTGGTGTCTTCACCGGTGGGAGGAATGGAAGATGTCATTGCGAAAACTCTAGATGTGCTTCCTTTATTCTGAGTGGGGCAGTATTTCTTAATACGTCCAAGACGAAGACAAGCAGAACAAAGATTATCGTGGGGTAGTTGAGTTGACGAAATAGAAACTAGGGGTGTAAATCAGTCGGACCAGACTGGACAGAGGTGTGTTCAGTTTCTATCCTAAAAAAGTCGGACCGAACACGGACCGGACCATATTTTTTTTGGACAAATTTTGTTGTCCTAATTCGTGTTCTAAATAAAATCGGTCGGAGACGAACATATGTTTTTCAGACACGGACACGATCGGACTCGGTCAGACACGGCTATTTATATCACATGTTGTACATTTTACTAGATTTTCTCTCAACTATACGCCGAATTACAAGGAATTCGGAAGATCCCGGACTAGACGTGATTTTTTCTCGTACAAATTTTGTTGTCTTAACTCGTGTCCTAAATGAAAATCGGACGGACTTGGACGGACGTATTTCGGTGATGGACACGAATGGGCGTCGGACATTCATACAAAATTTGCAACCCTAATAGAAACTCTAGTCGAGTTGGGGAAACCAGTGGAATAATGGCCCTTTTTGTTTCACTTAAAATGAGTAATATTTGAAAGATCAATGGGAGGTCTCTGGGAATGATATCCAACACCTTGAGAGTTTTACCGTCTCTTCCTCTGCTCCCAGAATTATGGCTTTCTCTTCTTTGAACTGTTAGATGATCCATGAGATTGGGATGCATGAATAGCTTTGTTCCCTTTGATATTCAGAGAATTCTAAAATCTAGTGGCATAGTTCATGAGATCTGAGAAAGGCTGGTGCAGAAGATTCATCAAATTGCCGTAGAATTTTGGACGTGCACTAAGTATAAATTTCTCAATTTTCTACAGTGGAGTCTCGATCAAGTTTTGGCCAAATTTGGATATCTCGTTAAATTTCCTCTCATATTCTACGAAAGCCATGTTTCCCTGCTTGAGATCCATGAATTCCATATACAGTTACGAGTCCCTGCTTCCAGCATCCATTTGGTCGTGAAAGCGTTTCTAAAAGTTTCAAATTTAGGATAGATTCAAAGGAAAAGATACTAACGAGATACAATTTCACTTAAAATTTATACCTAAACTGTTGCCATGAAAAGTCAGTCTCAATCAAATGAGCAGTGGTAGATTCCCACCAGTTTCATGCAGCATCCCAAAGCTGCCAAGCGGCCATCTAACGCTTCTGTGCACCAGCAATCTCAAGGCTAGAGAAAATCCTTTCGAAATCATTCGACCATTTCTGGGCTTCGATAATCCACTCAAAACTAGAAAACTTAGTACCTCCGAGTTGGGTGTACCCTTTGCATAGCTGAGCGAACTTAACGGGCAGAACTAGCGCGATCAATGGCTTAGGCTCAACTGGGTTACCTCTATAACCCTTACCTTGACCTCTAGCGGTATTCCGTTAGTAGTCCTATAAAATATTCAAGAACAAATTTAGAACGAGGTTAAAAAAAATCGATTCAAAATTCAAAGGAGAATCCTATTCAATAGAGTATAACTAGGTATATGGATTGATTCCTAATTATGATAGCTTGAGGAATGATACATACCTAAGAGAAGGACTAAGGCCAAATTTATCTCAAAACCATTTGGAAAATGCCTTAGATATATTTTTATACATCTAAACCGTGTAAAAATACTTAAAGCCCAATAAAGTTTGAAAGGATAAAATCTTAAGAAACCTAATTACTAACCAAGGCTTTATATATTTAAAGATACTTTGGAAAACTTTACTTTCAAAATATTTATACTTTAAAATAAGCTCTCTCGCAAGAATTTGATTTTGATACTGATTTTACTCATTCTAGGGTATTTTTTAACCCTATCTTGAACAAGTTATTTAGCTCAGTAGCTAAGGTTAAACCTTAGCTCTGATACCAGCTGTAATAAGCCACTATTTCGATCTATTCAAATCAAAAGTAAACCACACATGTTAGACTTGAACCGTTCAAAAAAGTGAATTGTTATTTTCTTACTTTTAAGATAAATACAAATCAAAACACAGAATCACAGTCATAAAAGCAGAGTTGATCGCACTGGAAGTAAAACAAGCATAATAGTACATAAGTCATTACCCAATACATGTTGCATATATGTACATAAAAGAGTCATAAGCTCATACAAACAGATATAGTACCTATAAATAACTGATACTAAGACCGGATAATTAAGACCACTAGATAGCTGATAACCGAAGGAGATCCAAGTATGATACCAAGCTCCCTGGTGCGTCACGAACGGTTGTGATGCTCAGGCTGATCGGAGCATAAAGTCAAAAGAAACAATACACTCGTGTCAGGACTAACATTCTCATATAAGTGAATCAACCCAAGTGAAATGTTTACAGAAATGTACAATAACTTAAAGGATGTATGTGATTCCCATCCTCTAAGGATTCGTGAAACTAATACATATAACAATACACTATTATAATAACGTCTATTCAGTGAAGTAAATATAATGAAAATTGCATAAACGGGATTACCATATTACCCTTACATCGTTTATAAACATCACAGTCTATTCAGTACAGTAAATTCATCGTACTGGTGTTATCAGAGGGCACTCCATAGAAAGCAACACTAAATCAAAATCATTATAAACTCGGTCAGGATAATATGACAAGGCACTCAAGGCAATACCTAGGGTAGGATTCTACCAGACGCACTTCCGGATCAGTGGTAACGCATAGTAGCAACTACCGCGTACCTCAAAACATACTCCCAAATCAAAGGGGTCCCTAAATCAATAACATAGTCATAGAGATGGTATTAAAGAAACGTGTCTGATCGAAGTTGCGACCTCACTTAACCACGTTATAGCTCCTATTTTAGTCATCTTAATTATAACCCAAAGGCTAAGGTGATTCCATCATCGTTCTCTCTCTTTAAATCCAGTAATCGCCTCCAATGTCATCCTATTTCGTTTTGGATTCTCCACCACGTGCACAGTTGTTAAAGTGGTATCGATATTGGAAGAAAGTATAACAATACCAACTTCGGTCTCTTTAACAACCAAACGCTTACATTTTTGGGTGCGTTTTTTACAAGTCCCTATTAACTTTTAAAATATAAAAAAAAACCGGTGATAAAAAGAATACAGAATACATCCCTATTTTTGAAATACCACTGAAAATATTCCAGTTCTACCCTTACGTAGTACCAAAACTTTCCAACACCGATTAGTAATCATTTCAGCCGTCTTATTCGCTACTTTAATCTCCTATTAAAACCCTAATTCCACAATTCTTCAAAACCCTAAATCGTTAAATCGCTCTGTAGAATCAAAAGCCGGCGTTCATCAATATAATCAGGATCGTCCTGTTTTTTTTTTTTTTTTTAAATTTAGCTGTTGTCGTCGTCATCAAATTACACGAATGGCGAGAACGAAGGTATGAATCTGATTGTTTTATTTTGTCTCCTACTTTCGATACTATCTTCTAATAATAAACTGTAATAAAATTAAAAGAATTTTTTTGAATGAGTGTATGTTGTTCAAAAGAATTAGTGCATGATTGTTAGATGTTAATAAGAAATCTTACAAGATTGTATGATTTTAATAAGAATTATAGCATGACTATATGTTGTTAGTATGCATTTTTCAACTATTTCTTACACATCAGTATTCATTTGTTTATTAATCATACATGATTGCTTGATTTTTTAATCAGTAATTCTGTATGATTGCATACAAGTATGCAGAATAATTGAATTTTTGAGTGCAGGTATTCAATGTAGAGGCACGCTAGAATTTAGATAATCAAAAGTGAAAATTACAAAAAGTTGCATTTGTGAATGCATATTTTCAAAAAATGTGAATACAAAAATGAACGTATTCACCAAAGAGGAATATATACATGCATATAATCAGAAAACTTATATACATTTATATATTTATTCAGGACTTTTGCATAAGAAACTATAATTTGTTATGAGTTGGTGAATATTTGAATAATTTAATTTAAATTTCTTGCAGAAATGTATATAATTATCTACTATATTTGCTTGCTGATTTGCAAATATTAACAAAATTATTGTAAGAGTTCATGAATGATTGTAAGATATTGTTATGAATATTTGGAAACATGTTTGAATGTGGTCAGAATGCTCAAACACTTGTGGAAAACAATTCATAATAGATGAGCACTAGTGTGCATTTATTCCGAATACCTGCACTCTAGTGTGCATTTTTTATGTTTTTTTGCACAATTCTGTGATGTTATTACGAATTTTTGTATAGTTGTGAGCTTATGTCCGTAATATTTGCATACTTGTGTAAATCTATTTTATATAGTAGCACACCTGTGTGCTGTTATTAAAAATACATGCTTTGTTTGCTATTATTAGTAAAAGTTACACTCTTGTGTGCAATTATGAAGATCATTTGCACATGTTTGAGTATGTATCAACAATATTTGCGAACTTTGTATTGTTATTCAAAATACATGAACATTTGCGTGACATTAGATATAATACTTGCAGATGGTACGCATATATTTAGAACAGTTTGAAACCTTTTGTTAATAACTTTTTAATCCTTTTTACAGGTACCTATGGTGGAAGATGATCCTATATGAGATGTTAAAAAAAAAGAGTGTTAGTAATTACTAAACAGCCGTCCAAACCTCAACTATTGGTGAAAGAAGGAAAAATCGAAGAAGTAAGGAATAATCCTAAAAAGGATAGTGTGTATAGGAATAATCTTAAGGCATTCATCGAACTGATAGAGAAATTAAAGAAAGATGATCTTTATACGTATAAGCATTCTGTATTTCTTGAAAGTATAATGTTGTGAACTTTTACGTGCTGTTATAAATTTAGTTCAATTTTTTAATATTAATTCTGCATTTGTTACAGTTAAAGTTTTTGAGAAATACTATGTATTCAATCATTCTATATAGTTGGACAGAAGTATGCAAATATCATGTATAGTTGCATAGATGTATGCAATTATACTGAATATCTGTATCAACTTTGCTAGTATATTGCATAGATGAATAAATGTATGAAAAAAATTCATAGAAGCTACATACAGGTACGAAATTATTCTTGTAAATGGATAATGAACACAAGTATTATTCACTATTGCATAGAAGTATGCAACTATTCTCTTTATTTGCATGCAAGTATTCAAAATTTATCGGGTATGCTTACTCTGTTTTAACTTTGTCTACTTTTTCCCCCTTTTAATCCTGAATTTTTTAATTTAATCAGCTGATTCTACAGTTTTAAATTCGTTATTTATTCCTATAATTTTATGAAGTTTAGTTCTTACGTGTCAGTATTTAATAAAAAATAAAACGTCTTCTGGAGTAATGCTGCAAATATATGCGGTTACATCAGGAATTATATTGAAAACATGCATATAAGTATGCAAACTATTACGAATAACTGTACACACGACATCATCAATTCATCATTTCATGTAAAATTAGAAGAACTTAATTCAGTTCACAAAATAAAAAGGTAATTCAGTTTACACACTACATAATCATGCACATGTAGTTCAAAAAACAAAATAGCAGTCAACATTTTCTAACAAATATAAACACCCCTTTCTTCCATTTTAATTTCTTCATCTCTAATGATTTCTTTGTCCTCGCTTCTCTGCTTCATTATGTTAATAACAAACATGCACCAATATTTGCAGGACCACTGTTTAAAAAAAACATTAATCAGCCTTATCTACATGTATTCGAATAAAATTACAAAAACATAGACATATAATTATAACTAGATGCATACATATACGCAAATAACAGTAATATCTGGATATTTATATGAAAATTTTCAGAATATTTGCACATATTTTATTGAAAAATAGATCTACAATACTTGTAATATGCATATATTAAGAATATATTCATATATGTATGCAACTAATCACCAGATATGCAAACAAACAGAAAATCAAAGGAGCTGAATATTTGTATGCATATATACAAAAAATATGCATACTTCTACGCAACTTTTCTGAGTACATCCAAACACATATTATACCAATAGTCGCATTTATATGCTCATATTCACAATATATGCATATATTTGTGAATATATGCAGAACATATGAAAATATACGTTGACAAATTAAATTGTACGACTGAACAATCAACAACAAAAATAAAACTTTATAAAATAATTAAACTGTCCATCAATAAAAAAAAGCCAATTAAACTAATACAGAATAATGAATCGGCTGTAAAATCAGCAACAAAAATATCCATCGATAATATAAGACATTTAAAATAATTCAGAATAATGAATCAACAAAGAACGATTGCAAAATGAAATCCGTATACCAAAAACAATAGTAGAACAATTTGCCGATCACCTGCAAGAAGAAAAAAATTAGAATGATTTCAAATTGAAATCCATATACCAAAAAACGATTTCAAAATGACATCAGGTAAAAAGTATAAATCACCTGGAAGAAGAAACATCCCTTTTTTAAATGAAGGATCGATCAAATTAACTCTCTGAAGAAATTGCCGAGAAACCCTAATTTTAGATGGACAGAATTTTGAAACCATTAGAACAATGACGGCGCAACCATTAACACAGAAATACACAACGATGAAAAAATTAGATCGTTGAAATGTATAATAGATCACGTTAATTACGCCGTAATTTGAGTAAATGGGCAATTCGGGAAAAGAAAATGCGGATATTTTAAAATAAGGATGAAATTTACATGTAATTAAAGGGGAGGATGTGAGCCTAATTAAGTTTACATTTAAGGATGTGAGCCTACTTTTCACTACAATTTTCACACCGTGGTCATTAGATTTGAGATCATATTTTCAAGTGTCTCAAATCGATCCATTTAGCGCATTGATTTGAAAACATTTACTCTTATATTCTCAAATATCCTTTCTCAACACAATTCGAGTTAAGATTTAAATTTCCACAATATCATTATCACTTGAAATCTTCATTTTTGATCACTTCAAATTCACTAGTTCGGATTGGACATAGGTTTTACATTTAAATTTATTAAACATGCTTAGAATAGTTAAATTTTAATATATATATATATATATATATATATATATATATGCTAATGTAAATAGTTGTAAATAGTTATAAAGTTTATATAGTCAAAATGGTTTGAGTTTATTTGTTAAAAGAAAAATAATTCGTAAAACCAAGCAATGTGGAATTTTTCTGTTTTTATGAAAATATAGTTTTAAATCAAATAACATGATCCAATCTGATCCAAATCTATATTTCAAAATCTGAATTTTATCTATTCAGACTTCATAGTCGAATCAAAATTCCATTTTCACTAGTTCAATTTCAATCCTTTACATGATTAGATCGATTTCAAACCATTGTTTACTTTGGATTTCACATAGATTTCCATGTATTAAATTCCAAAACACTTTGGTGTTAGTTGTTAACTCTAAAATAATAATTTATTAAATTCCAACTTGTTATTGAATCTCATATGAAATTTCTTTTAGGTAAACATATTTTCCAATTTTCTCGAGTTTAAACCAAATTTTCTCTTTAACTTTAATTCCTCTTTATATTAAAATAGTGGAAGTCGTTAATCAAATCACATATCAAAATAAGCTTTACAAAATGCTAAAACAAATCTTTACAAAATCTTTTATATCATACAACCTATTATCAAATTTAGTCATATTAAACAATGAGTTTTCATAGATTTGTTTTTCTAAATAACTTAGCTTTATATGTTAACTCGTATACACTTTTAAATCCTATTTGCATCAAATCGGATTTCGTTAACTTTATAAAAATTCAAGTTAAAGTTGAACAAACTTCCTTTTAAACATTTCTTTACACAATATGAAAATTTTCATAAAAAAATCTATTTACAAAAATTGTTGCAATATTTCAAAATAGTTTATTGACCATGACGTCTGTATATACTTTTCTATCCTATGGTCGAGTGATGCACACACACACACACACACACACACACACACACACATATATATATATATATATATATATATATATATATCATTTCAATTCGTTTTAAAAAATCAAATCCCGGGTATATATCATTTCAACATCCATACCAAATCATTTCAAATTATTGCTCAAATCTATACAATTGTTTGGGTATGTATCATTTCAACCCATAATGATTTTCCATAAATTTATAGGGAACTTGCAAGGTGTCAAAACATAGAAACATCACATGCATACATCGCATCCATATAGTGTCATATAAGATGACAGTGTGTGTGTCCTCTACACAAATCACATAACTAATAAACTAAAATTTCTAGAGCAACCTAACATCTCATTCAACAATCAAGTTTTTAATTCACTTAATAATCAATTAGTCGTGAGTGAGCAAATTCACCTTCCGTGGCAAAGCGAGAAGACACAAGATGAGCACAACGACACTAACAGCTACAAGTAGAAATCAAATACCAAGAAACTATTTTATTTAGAATAGTGGACTAAATTTTCCATGAGAAAATGACACAAAAGAATTCCGTTAAGAATTGACAACCAAGTTGCTACAGTCAAGCTTGAACTAGTGAGCTCTGATTTTTGATCTACATGTCAAACCAATCAGCCATACAGGATTTTGTTTATAATAGAGAGGGGCGATTTTATATTTACTACTAGATGACTGAAAGCAACACAACACCATCCATGGAAATCCGCATGTGTGACTCGTTACCACAACAATGCACAAGGCCAGATATCAACAGTATGGTTTGTATAAAAATCAGAATTTGCTATTTCATGCGTTCAACCTTTTCATGGCCACATACGCAAACAGAAATGAACAAATTCATATTTTGGTTGAAATCAACTCATTGTCAACATGAAACAATGGTTTATGGATATCAAGTTGATTCATTTTTAACTCGAGTTGAAACTTTGGACAGATATATATATATATATATATATATATATATATATTTATATATATATGCACACACATCTAAGCATAAATATGCATTTGTATCGGTTCAGCAAGTAAAAGGAAATAAGGACAGTGTAGCGCGCAGCCGCCAAAGCTTGGCTCGTTTGAGGGGTACCTGAGTTCAAGAGATGCCCCGACTAGGTCCGACGGTAATTAATTAACTTGTTTGGCAGCAAAGCTCCAATCGTTGATCTCTCTCTCCCTTTTTAATAAAAACTAGGCTGGTTTTTCACATTGGAAGAGGAAGCACGACCATAATGAAGGGGAGGCGGAGGTCGTTAGTTCGTCAAAGTCAGGTTAGGCTAAAGGCGGCGGCTGCTGGAGGCTTTGGTTCTAAACATGGACGTTAGATGCTACCTCGTCAGTTTCATCTTTATTTTTCTTATACAGGTTCCATCTGAACGCAGAGAGGAAAGGAGTGCGAGATGGCCGGAGTTGGGGAAGGAAGGCAGTCTAGACGTGGCGGCTCTGATGATTGTTGCTAGGTGGTAGACGACATGGTGATTTGAGTGAGGTGCGTTGAGGGATTGTCTTGGCTGTTTTGGGAAAGGAAGTTTTATGTTTGTTTTGTTTCTGGCATTCGATTGTATCCACTTTCCCTTTTGATTTTGTTAAGCATTTGAATTGTCTTTTTCTGAGAATGTTTCAGATCTTATGTCATATTTTTAGGGAGAAGGAATTTCAGATAAAGGAAGCAATGAGGAAGAAAAATCCAGAGGAAGAAAGACACTTGTTAATTAAGGCCCAATTTAAGGGACAAGTGTCAATTTGGTTGAATTTTGTTTACAAGTGTAACATAGCCTATAATTCAAAAATAAATGTGTCTACCATCTACTTTCTTCCCTTTTATTTTGTTTTGTGGTTTGTAAAAGATTTATATGATATAACTACAAGAAGGACATGAACGAGTTACGAATTGAACGCGCTAACGAACGATATTTGTTCTACGCGCATTTTTACCTAAATATTGTGAACGCGAGTTGCGCATACCCAATATCAGATTTTTATCGAAACGAGGAACGTTGGATTAGTCAGATATTTAAATTTAGAATTATAATCAAATAAATTATGTTTCAAGATTTAAAGCAATTAATTCACTTTTAATTTACTAAATTTGCTGGGTCGTTACAACTTTTGCACAAGCCGCAAAGCGACATATGTTTCTCTATAATTTTATGTGCAATAATCATTATAAAGTGAAAAAATTGATGTCGACTTTTGGTTTACCATATCAAAAAATAGATACATATTTAAACGGATGCATGTTGTTTTAAAAAGAAGATATCAACCTTAGGAATTGTAAAATATGTAACCAGAAAAGGTACAAACTAAGAAAGAAGAAGGAAAAGGAAATCATATATAAACTATGCATTATTTAATTATTACTCCTAGACTTCAAAGGTTATATGCATCTTATGTAACCACGCATCATATGAGATGACACAGTGTGACAACATGGGAAGAAGGTATGTTAACACAACCAGCTAATGGGGGAAGTATGGAAGCATTTTGATCATAAATATTCCCCTTTTGCATTGGAGATTTGTAATGTTAGACTTGGTTTATGTACAAATGAATTTTCACCGTTTTCTCAATTCGGTTCTAAATATTCGTCACAATCTGTAATTGTTACACCTTACAATTTACCTCCAAAAATGTGTGTGAAAATTCCATATATATTTCTCACAGTTGTCATCCATGAGCTTGATGATCTGACACAAGGAATCAATGTTTATTTACAACCTTTGATCGAAAAATTAAAAACATTGTGATACGAATAAGTAGAAACATACGATATTTCTAAAAAAAAAAAGAACTTTCGCATGTTTTCTTCTTTATTACGGACAATTAGCTATTTTCGTGCATATGCAATGAATTATAAGGAAACAGTAGTTGACACTAAAAAGTTAGGGAATAAGCCAAATTGGATGGGCGTTGTTGTGTGGGATGATTATATCAAATAGTGGGGAAATAAGGAGTTTCATGTAAATTGACCACATATTTAGTTTAAATTGTTATGTGCATTTAACACAAATTATAATTGTAAAACGTTATTCCAATTTAATTTTATAGAGGCGGTCAAAGAGAAACTCGACGAACAAAGGCAAGAACTGTATCATACATCGCGGTGGTTCCAAGTCATTCCAGCATCTTCGCGCGGACTTGGTAAGTTTATCAGTTAAGATAGCAAACGGTTATTTCATTTTTATAATTTAAATTCTAAGTAATTTAAAAGATAAATAATATAACAATATATAATACATATTTATTTGTGCGTATTTCAGGAAAGAGAGCAAGAGGCTCCTATGTCTGATTGTGATGTTTTCACATGTACCCATGCGATGCGTCAGACTGATGATTCAAACACAGATTCATACTCTCAGGATTATGATGATAAAGAAAATGTCGTATATGTAAGAATAATATAATTAACTTAAAAGCTATAAGTTACATAAACTTATGTTGTGTAAAATTCAACTGTACTTTGCATTACAACAAAAGTTCTAGCAAGTATGGGCACAGTTACTGGATGAGCTAATTTGACTACTAACAAGGAAGATGCCATTTTTGAGTCTGTCATGAATCCATCGACCCGCAACAGGCGTTGTGGATTTGGGAACAAAACGGTACTTCTAAATTTAATTTACATGAATTATGTTAATGATGTTAGAAACACTATGATAATTTATATTTGTTTGGGGGCTAAGACAGCGAAGAAGGCGTATTAGAGGGCTCAAGACAAAGCGAAATTTGCACAACTACGAACCTGGATCACCGAGCGTGAGAAGCATGATCATCATCGTGTTGTGTAGATAGAGCAGCTAAACCAACGTTTGGTGGAGTTTATAGAGCAGCATGAGATATACACTTCGTTTGGTAGTTCTGGAAGGGACGATGTGTGATTTGAGATATATTTTGTTATAGTTAGTTTTATGTACATATACGGTTTGAATAAGGATTTGGTTGTTACATTGTGATAGAATGTATAATGTTTAAGTGGATTTAGGAATGTTTGTGGATTTTTTAGGTGTTGTATGCTTGATGTTGGTTTGGATTTTGTATATATTGGATTGTTGTGTATATTGGATTATATATATGATTTGGATTGAATATTGTGTATATGTATGAGTATATATGTAATTATTGTTGTTGTATATATGTTCGAAATGGAGCTTATATATATATATATATATATATATATATATATATATATATATATATAAGTGTGTGTGTGTGTTCGCAGTAGTAGCCCAACGGTTAAGGGCTTGCACCATGATAACAGTGGTACGGGTTCAAAACTCAAAATGACACGCCAAGAGCTTACCATGTGCATACGCTAAGATCAGCCACTTATGTGGTGCTCGCGGACCGGGCTAGGTGCACTAAGGAGGGTTTTACGACTCCAGTCGGCTTCCCTTCTGACCAATGCAATATATATATATATATATATATATATATATAAATGGGGGGGGGGGGGGGTTGGAAGCAAGCAGATCCAAATTCAAAAAAAAAAAAAATATACATACTAAGATTTTCAACGGCTATGAACGACTTATAGGTCGTTTATACCAACGGCTTCCACAGTACGCAACGACATCTTCCAACTATTTCTAACGGTTTCCAACTGCTATTTGGTCAACATTAGCTGCCACATGCCCAAATTGACCGCTGGACGCCGTTAGAATTCCCCTCGGACATCGTTGGAAAAGAATTACAAAACGTTGGTGCGTATACAAATAGTTTTTTCCAACGGTGGGTAGCCATTTGAAAACACTTCTTGTAGTGCGTTTCCAAAAGGTGAATGAATATCTGATATTGAAAAATGGATATGAATGCGGATACGAAGACATCTACATCTAAAAATTATCCCTCTAGTTTCTGTCAAGATTATAGCTTAAGTTATGCATATTTTAATACATTGTAATACATTTTTTAGCCTTTTTGTTAAGTTTGAAGTTCATATTACACGCTTTAAATACATATTGACTGATTGAACTATTTATTATCATGATATTTGTTTATCTTCAACACTCTAATAATCTATGAAATTGAACATTGTTTATATTAAATTAAAAAATTCATTTATGTTTCTTAATTTATAGATCATGAAGCAGATCCAAATCCAAAAAATACATACATACTTGGATTTTCAACGGCTTGTAACGGCTATGAATGACTTATAGGTCGTTGATTACCAACGGCTTCCACAGCACGCAACGACATCTTCCAACTGTTTCTAGCGGTTTTCAACGGCTATTTGGTCAACATTATTTGCCACGTGTCCAAATTGACCACTGGACGCCATTAGAAATGCCCCGTGGACGTCATTGGAAAAGCGTTACGAAACGTTGGTGCGTATATAAACAGTTTTTTCCGATGGCCTCCAACGGCTGGTAGCCGTTTGAAAACACTGTTCTTCTTGTAGTGTGTTTCCAAAAAGAGATTAAATATCTGATATTTGAAAATTGGATATAGATGCGGATACGAAAACGTCTACATCCAAATATTGTCCATCCAGTTTTTGTCAAGATTATAGCTTAAATTATGCATATTTTAATACATTGTAATACATTTTTTAGCCTTTTTGTTAAGTTTGAAGTTCATATTATACGCTTTAAATACATATTAACTGATTGAAACTATTTATTATCGTGATATTTGTTTATCTTCAACACTCTAATAATCTATGAAATTGAATATTGTTTATATTAAATTAAAAAATTCATTTATGTTTCTTAAATTTATAGATCATGAACCGAGTTATGGTGCGTATCCACGGATGCAAATATCCAATATCCAAAAATGATTTTGTTAGTAGATGTGGATATAGTACTATCAACCTTCGAAAACATCCTTGACAGCTCTAATTCTGGTGTATAGTGCAGTAGCTAATGAGATGGTGAGAATCGAACAAAATGAAAACATTTTGGTCTGGAGTTAGAACCTTCTGTTTTCTTGTGTCACTATACAAGCACTTTTTCAGAATAACGATTTAAGATGATTGAGATCTAATCTAAGATCAAATAACATATAAACTATAGCTTTTTCAAACATAGAGTCTACTTCCAGACTTCTCCAATGCCTATATCACCATACATTTATTTTGTATAGAAATATGGGGTCTTGCTATATATATTCCAAATATGCAAGACTAGATTAATTCAATTCATAAAATACTCAGAATCCATTGATTTTCTATCTCTTTTTTTCCATAGGTTGCTCCTTAAAATAAAAGAAAGCTGTATATATTTCAAAATATTTTCTATTCATAATATACTCAGAACACATTAACCAATAGGCAATAGGTTGCTCCTTAAAAGAAAGCAAGTTCATGGTTGAAGCAAGAATAACAGCCAGTCATTAGCCATGAAAATAGGACATATAAATAGATACGTCTAAAAAGAAGTAAAATGGGATCAGGATGTGATTTCGGTGCAGCGTGGTTTCACAAAACAGGGCGTTGCCTGCTATTCTTAGTATAGACATAAGCAAAGCATAAAGGAAAAAAAAATAAAAAATGATAGCCATATTAATAAGCAGCTGCAATTCCCCTTCACAAAATTTGTTTCTTTCCCGTTTCTTTTCCTTCTTCTTGGAAAAGAAGGAAAGAAACAATGGGCGCAGACGGTGGGTATTATGTTCCTAGTTTGACAACTTCAAACGGTCACGAAATGTGCATGATGCATGATGTCAATGAATTCAGGGTATACTCATTTGGCTACTTCTCAGGGGAGAATCCTTTCATATTTCCATTCCCACTTCTCATGTTGCAGATTGCATTCATTATGTGCCTCACCAGATTGGCATACTACATACTCAAGCCACTGAACATGCCTCGTATTGTAACAGATGTTCTTGTATGATATGAAACCCTTCTTTCTCTTTTTTTTCTATTTCCTTTATTACATACATACTAGGAAGTTTATGAACAGTGCTTGGTTTACCTGTTTTTTCATAAAAGAAACTATAACCAGCAGTTCCTTCCCATATACTCATCTACATAACATGTCACATGTCGTATATTTGAATTTACAGGGGGGTCTGTTACTGTGTCCAAGGCTATTAGGGCGCATTACGGTTACCTACACAGACGATGTGGGTGGAACGGAAACAGCAACGCTTCTGGATTTTCTATACCCCGTCAGATTCTTTAGCGTCATGCGCTCAACAGCTGCAGTAGGGATCATGTTATACCTCTTCCTAGTGGGAGTAAAAATCAACCCTAGGCTTATAGTTCAATCTGGTAAAAAAGCATGGGCCATCGGTGTCATTAGCTGCATGGTCCCCTTTACCTTTCTTGGTACCTTGTCAATTATTCTTCGCAAACAGCTTCTTATTATTATACCCAATAGCCCATTCATTCCATTCATCATCGCCACTTTAACCTTTTCAACTTTCCCGGTGCTCGCTGACATTTTGATGGAGTTACATTTGCTGAACTCTGAAATGGGCAGACTTGCCATGTCAGCATCTATGGTTCATGGCATTATTGGGTTTGTATTCATGTCCATTTTTATTGCAATTAACCAAGCTCAAGGAGGGGCTACTACAGTGGAATACTCATTAGGCTATCTAGCATGTATCATTGTGATAATAGCATTCCTGTGTCACCCATTGGCGAAACTTATAATAAAACGCACACCCAAAGGTGGTATTATACCAGAAATCTACATATACTCAATACTAGCTGTAGTGCTATTTATGGGATTTATTAGCGATGCTATTGGAGCTTCGTTTGTGTTTGCTCCATTTTTGATGGGCCTGGCGATACCTGAAGGCCCTCCGTTAGGGGCAGCCCTAGTGGAAAAGGGTCAGTTGTTGGCAGCAGAAGTGTTTATGCCTCTAGTTTATGCAGCATGGGGTGCGACCTCTAAAATTAGTTTTATAGGAGAGTGGCAACAATGGGCTATACTTGCATTTATACTGTTTGTAGGACATTTTATCAAGGCTTTGGCCACTACATTGCCGGCCATGTACTGGAAAATCCCAACAAAAAATGCAATTATTCTAGGGCTTATGATGAATTTTAGTGGCCTTGTCGAGGTCTTTACGCTTCTTAACCTCCACATTGGCGGTGTAAGTTCATCCTAGTCTCATAGATTGTTCTCTGTGCCACCAATACAAAGCTAGGGGCAAATACGTGATTAACACTCAATGAATTACATATTTGCCCCTGGGTTTGTAATCATTTTTCACGTCTAACCGTTAATAGTAATTATGGCTATTTTGTATAAACTCGCAGTTAATCCTGAAGAGGTTCTTGACACTGAGCGTATTAGAAATGATGGTAGTAACAGGAATTTCAGGGTCCTTGGTCAAGAAGT
Source organism: Allium sativum (assembly GCA_030737875.1). NCBI lineage: Eukaryota > Viridiplantae > Streptophyta > Magnoliopsida > Asparagales > Amaryllidaceae > Allium > Allium sativum. The sequence goes on along the minus strand of CM060909.1, from coordinate 578,361,647 downwards.
ATTACAGTCCCTTTGCCTTGGGCCATGGCAAAGATAGGCGCACAATCCAGAGTTTGAAATCTCATGCAGAACTCCGTGTACTGGCATGCGTGCACAGCGAGATCCCTGTTCCATACATCATCAACCTTCTAGAAGCATCAGCTCCAGCTAATGAAATGCCTTTATGTGTGTACGTGCTTCATCTAATCCAGATAGAGGGTCGTGTCATATCCCAAATGATATCACATAAGAATAAGAAAGGGTACATTAAACCAGATGAAATGGATCGGTTGCACAATACGTTTCTTGCTCTCGAGCAGAAAAGATCAGGGCAGATTGCAGTGCAGCCGTATACTTCTATTACCCCACTTAACACTATGCATCAAGATATTTGCGCATTGGCCGCACAAAAGAGTGTGGCCCTTATTATTGTTCCTTTCCAGAGGAAACACGGGGAAGTGTTGACCGATATGGATAATGCCATGCAGACCAGTATTCCTACAATCCAATCACAAGTAAGAAAATTTATTGATTTACTGGATGCATGTTAAATAGTACTCCCTAAGAAATCAATTAATGGTGTTTTAATACATACTCAAATTAAGTCTCTCTTTTAAATTAACTTTTTTTTCATGCACAACTAGTGGTTGAAACATGAATAAATATATTTTTTTTTGGGCCTTTCACACCTACTCCTTTCTTTTGATACATTTAAAAAAAAAAAAAAAAAAAAAAAAAAAAAAAAAAAAAATCCATTGTTTGTAGAGATGGTATATTTATTAACAATATCCTCTATGCAAAATTTTGAATGGTTCAAGATTTTTGGGTCCTTCAATATCACAAAGCTGTAGTATGATGAACCATCAAAAGTAATTATTCCATCCCTCAATTTAAAATGTAGGTTTGAAATCATTAATCGTTGACAAGCACCATCGTCCAAGTGGTTAAGACACTTCAACATGATGCGAAATGTCACAGGTTCAAAAGCGAGATTTGAACCTACTTGGCATATAGCATATTGTTGCCTAATTTCTAAACTTGTATATAATTAAATACCTCTTTTTTAAAAAGAAAAAAAACACTAACTGTTTTTGTATGATTATGTAGATCTAAGAACAATAGCTGACTGATTAAATACCACTTTTCTAAACTGTTTTTGTATAATTAAATACCTCTTTTCTAAACTTGGCATATGGCATATAGCATGTTGCATTACCACAATTTCTTATTAACAAATATAATATCTAAGAACAATAGTTTGTTTAAGGGTTGCACAATGATCGGGAATTAGATAAAAATTTATGAGGGATAACAAACTCTTTTTACTTACATATGCAACTGATGGTCTAACACTTTCTGCCTTTCCTTTGGAACCTCAATGCCTGACTGATTAATTTACCATTCCGTGAAGTTGGTTCAATTCTTTAGTTTGCAAGCCGATCATGTGACCCAACAAGAATAGCTATATTGAGTCATTGACATCGTAAGACTCAAAAAAATCAAGTCTGGTTTTTCAATTTTGAGAAAAAAACGCACCAACTCAACAACGCTTGCGCCAAGTTAGCATGTATGTATATGTGTGTGTACATGAACGCAAACCCACATGTAGACATAGTATAAATGGTCTACTGGGATACAAACAAAAACACAACCAATGACACAATAGATTGAAATATTTGTAGGCATGTTAAGTTATGCGCATGTTCCCAGGAATTCATTTCTTGTAACATTCGTTTATTTTAGGCTCTGCTTCTTTAGATTGTAGAGTGAAACCTTACATTTGCATGACAATGCTACAAAGAAATATTTTATAAGCCAATAATAATCCAAATAATTATAATATTTGTGAACAGGCACCGTGCTCGGTAGGAATCCTTGTGTATCCAGACGTAGTCACAACAATAAACCAAAACGGAAGGGAGTTCGAACACAAAGTAGCTGTCCTATTTTGGGGAGGACCTGATGACCGTGAAGTCTTATCATATGCTTCTAGAATGGTTCGTAAAGTTGGTGTGACTCTCTCGATATTCTACTTTGTAAACCCAGGAGATCGAAGAGAAACAAAAGATAGGAAACTGGATGAAAATCTCCTAGCTTTGGTGCAGTACGAAAACGCAAATAACAGCCAATTATTTATTGAGGAAATAGCGATGAGCAGTGACGAGCAAACAGCACGAGCGATCAAGTCCATTGGAAACAGTGGATATGACCTTACACTGGTAGGGAGAAAACAAGGGGAAAATTCGTTACTAAACGAGAGCATGATGCAATGGTGTGAGTATCCTCAACTTGGTGTTGTGGGTGATATACTAGCTTCTAAAGATTGTGAAGGAATTGGGTCTATTCTTGTCATAGAGCAGCTAGTTTAGAGAACACATGCAGTGACATCGGGAGAGAACACTGTATTCATTCCTAGTGTTATATTTGGACACAGATTAAACAATTGCTCAGCACTTAAAAGGAATGCAACATGAATTTAGGTGAGGGCCTAGGAGTAGTGTCATCATCTGATGATGTGAAGCAAATGCATGAGAAACATACAGGGAATGCAAGAACAAGTCTAATGACAACTACCGTGAAAAGGTAATGATGTATTTGTAGACCTGAATGAGGGCCGAACCACATGATGTATAACAGCACTAGTGTTTTTAATATCATAAAAGAACAGCTTTCCATTTCAGGAATATTAACGAACAACTGTACTGCACTAATAATTATGATTAAGTAAACCAAAAAAACTGAACTAAACCGCGATAATCGTGGTTGAAATAGCAACATCGATAGAGTGACTCCTGAAGGTGTTACGCAAGTATAACAAAGAAGCGATGGTGCCGAAGTGAATGTTTCGTACCTTTCTTTGTTACGATAAATAGAGCGTTGACCATAGAATAGAATTCTAATATCATAAAAGAGCAGAGGAATATTAACGAACAACTGTACTGCACTAATAATTTATCATTAAGTAAAACAAAAAAAACTGAACTAAACCGCGATAATCGTGGTTGAAATAGCAACATCAATAGATTGACTCCTGAAGGTGTTACGCAAGTATAACAAACAAGCGATGGTGCCAAAGTGAATGTTTCTTACTTTTCTTTGTCACGATAAATAGAGCGTTGACCATAGGACAGAATTCGGTAGAGATCAAGTATTCTGCATTCGTAAGCTTCTTGAGTTCTCGAATTTGCACCTCCCAAATCAAACAAACATGACCAGTAGGCAGTAGCACCATCAAGCATTCTACAAAAAGATTCAGACTAGCTATTATACAGAGAAAGACGCTTCTTTTATTTCAGACTTATGATCGAAAAACTAAGATTACAACCATTACCGTCGCGGGCCCTACTAAAGAAAAGTTAATGGGGCCCAACTAATTTTTCTTTTAATTTTTTTTTTTTTAAAATAATTAGATCCATAAATTTCTTTTGGAGGACCGCGAGTGATTGGTCATTCACTTTTGGACATGTACTTTCAAGATCTTGATTGTTCATTTAAAAACAAAAATAATGATTGCTCAATCTCATTGTTTTTTGGCAAGACCGCTCGATTTTATAATGTGTGCAACCATTTTTCATTACAACAAATAATGAAGACATGAAAGTACGCGAATTAGATAATTTATCTAACAATTAGTGCTGATTTGAAGTGGCAGAACGTTGAAATTACAGACCAGAAGTGAAGCAGAATGTCTCATCTACTAAATAGTAAATTGTTCAATGCCTCATAAAAACCTTTATTAGAAATATCCACTGGAGAAAGCCTTGAACAGGTAAAATAGTGCAACTAGTAAAATCATATATATTACGTTAAAATTATACTTCTTTTAAAGAGTTTGGTACTTCACTTCAACGAAAAACACAATGAAAAAATATTAGTAAAGAATAAAACTCAATGACATATTTTAGTGTCTTATTTCATCAAAATAATTTCAATATTAGGATAATGCATCGTAAAAAACGTACTAAGAAAACCCAATGTGAAAATTACTAGTGATAGAAAAAGTACATTATAGTATAGTATGACATATTTAATGGTTTAGTGCATCGAAAAATGTTTAATACTTTTGAATAAAGATATTGTCTCGTTAAAACATTACTAAGAAAACGCTTACAAGAAAAATCTTAATGAAGAAAAAAGAGTAGCATAATATGACATTATTCAATAGTTTATCGTACCATAATGAGTTAAATACTTCTAGATCAACGTACTTGTTAATGCGAAAAATAGTACTAACACCCAAGGTGTAATTTAACACTTCATAAACAATTTAGATCTAGAAAAGTGGTAGCCGCAAACACAAAAACCAATAAAAAAGACAGGATATAGTGGTTCGACCTAGATTTGGCCTACGTCCACTTTGAAGAGTGTTTTCATTATCACTTTCAATGACAAGGTGCATGATTCTCTAACTTTACTCGTTTTCTCTCTTTACAATGATTTTCTCTATTTTCTTCTCTTTAATATCTTCACTACAACAAGTTGACAATATTACAACAGTGGAAAAACGTCGTAAATTACATTTTACAACCGTGGGGTAACCGTCGTATATTAAGAAATTGTAATAGACTAAAATCTTTTACAACTGTTTTGCACCATTGCGACACCATTGTGATATGTATATTTTACAACTGTTTTCCACCGTTGTAATAAACTTTATTACAACAGTTATGCACTATTGTAATAATATCTACTACTACTGTTATGCATCGTTGTAATTGACAGTTGCGTTTAAAAAAAATAGGCATCTTTTGCAACTGAAATGAACAACACACTAAATATAACCATACTCATAAGCAAATCTGATATTACAATTATTTGTAAACTAATTTATTGGAATACACAAATTTTCATTATTACAAATAATAAGTTTTAGAAAACATTTCGCGCATTATTACATATTTGACCCTTACAAAGAAACTTAGTACAAGCATAAATTATCCACAAAAAATTGCATATTCTACGGGAGTGCACTAGTTGAAGACAACGAAATCTTTACGCCATTTATCTTTTTGGTGCAAGTTCACTGCAGTGATCTAAAACCAGTTGCATAAGAATACGTTTGTTGTTAGAAAAAAAAGGTGTTTTTTTAAGTCAACAATACCAAATCATAATAGCATCAAACATAACTAGCATTCTATACACAAGCTACAGCGCGCACACACACACACACACACACACACACACACACACATATATATATATATATATATAAGAATCGACATCATAATAAACACAATTTTACATTAAGTACCACAATGAGATAAACTTGGAATCTGACTTGTTAAACTACGACTAACCGACCGATTAATCGACTCACTAGCATGAGACATATAATATTAATTAAGACCCATCTTGGCTCGAATGCCCTCCGGGCAAACCTGGTAAATTTTATGTTCCAAGGCAAACTTGAGAGCAGCTTAAATGTACGCTTAATTGCGCAGAGATGCTAACTTAACCATGCGTCTTCGCTCTCTTCATTCCAAGGCTGTTGTTGGTGTTGATAAAATCTGAAACTCAAAAAACATTAAGAGATAGTGGAAGCAAAACAAATAAAATGTAAACAAAATATGTAATAAAATCTAAAACCAATAAAAATAAGTACACGGAAGAGAAACACGGTAAATGATTTGGATCCCATCTTGTCATTCTACCTAAAAATCAAAGATGGAAAAAAGATTAAAACACAATTAAACTCATTATGATGCTGCTATCACTACTTAAATTCATTACTCATGATAAGCACATATCCCTGCAACCATCTATACTCATGTTATTTGCATTGCACAATATTCTTACTTCATGTTGTACAAAAAGGGTTTAACGTTTCACATGCATATAATGGAACACACATAAAAAGTAAGTTAAAGAATGCATAATGGCCAGATTAAGAATACCTTGAGTTGAGTTTACTTCATTAGCAATGCTTATAAAGCAGCCTTAACAACTAAAATATCCAATAGTGACAAATCATCATCGCTATCACTAGAATAAAGAGAAAAAAATAGTGAAGGCAAAATGTATTTTAGAACTGCACAAACACGAGATTTACTGAGATATGTGCATTCAATTTCCACGCCCATGCAATATTTCGGGTTTTCAAAATCAGAACCTTATACAAATAACAATATGTTATTTTAATATAATTAGAATTTCACATAGTACAAATAAATGTCAAGTAACACTACCTCAGGTGGTATGGTGCTTTATCATAAGTTCCGATCTGAGACATGTAACGGCCCGCAAATCTGTACTATCTGAGTCGACTAATAACGCCACACGTCCAACCCAAATTGCACAGAAATACGAATCATTATTAGAAAGAAGTTAGAGGATGAGAAATAGAAAGAAATAAATGTTAGAATAGAAGAAAAACGAAAAACACAAATCTCACAGCGGAACGAATAAAATATATTAAATAACATAACTTTTGAAATACAAATCAGTAACTTTATATACATACCATCATCAGAGCACAACAGTTATTCCTGGAAAAGTTATAAACACCTATTTCCATATATCACATAGTACACAGCGGAAATATGAGTCTATAGCTTACTGGTAAAGCCTTCTGCTTCCAGCTCTTCCAAGTGAATCTGAAAAATCCCGACTACTTGACTGCCCGTACAAATTTGGGCACCCAAGAGTTTAGGGAAAACAAACAAAATAAACTTTGGGTCAGTCATGGGACTGGTGTGAGTAAACTCCAACCATTTTTTTAACTTTAAAAATCCTTTCGAAAGAAATGATGATCGTAAGACCGATCCACACATAAACACAGATGGTTTTTACCTTACGATGACCAAAAATATTTTTGGTATCAAATCCAGTGATATTATAATAATGTCTACATCAAATAAATAGAATCTAGCGGAACATTTGCATCTCACGCTCCATATGTAATATAAAATCAAAAACCGCATGGCGCTTATTGGAGATTGGATTTCCAACATGACAAGGTATGAAACCACCTTTCGATAGTGTATCTCTAGGGAAGAACACACTGGGTTCAACAAGAACATCTTGCAACCTGGCCCACATATGACCGACCACTCATTTCGCTTGAGTGTATCGAATGTATATCACCAACGGTTGGGATCAACAACCGTTTCCCGAATGGGACAGCATCGAATAGATTAAAGAATGAAATGAATATCTCTAGATAGGTGATTATACACCCTACCGGGAGCGACCCACATAACCATGCTGTCTGCCCGATTTTTGTCATTTCCTGGTTGTTGAGGCCTGAGGCTACGATTTCTTATCATTCATTGATAGCACAATCACTTTGAATGCCACATGGTCAGATCCGTTAATCACTAATTGATTTGCATAAATATAATCTGGATATTATGCCAAGAGAATAAATTCTCCGCCACCATATATATTTATACAGACCAACATATGCGATCATTGGAAATACTCTGTCAGACATTCGTCCATTTACGTTCGTTCTGGGATTGAACGAAACCGAAGGCACAATTTCTATTAATAGAAAAAGTCCTTGCACTTTGCTCCGTCTTTAATTATCTTAATATAATCTGATTCGCAACGTTACTGCCAATACGGAGTGATTCTCGGATAACAATCCAACCGATCTCTCCATATTGACAACGATATTGGTTAACACTTCGATAGTCGGTTATTTAACTATCGAAGAAAAACAAACAAACATTCAAAGCATCAAACAATCACTGGGCCCTTTTAATTAATATTTCATTAATTAAAACACTTCTCCATTTCCTTATTAATATTTGTTAACCAAATATTTTCAACAATCATCTTGGTCTTTTTCACCATTTGGAAAACATTCCCATATTTCGCCATCTTTTATTTTCTATCCTTAGAAAATATTAATAATTGGAAAATATTCCAATTACTTCTCTGTTTCATGACCATTCATTTCTATACTTAGGAAATATTTATTATTATATTTCCAAAATTTCACTTACTTGGGTCAAAGCGAATGTTATGTAAAACAACGCTACAACAACCCAAAATATTGCATTCAACTAACTCTTATTCAAACATTTCTCTTTGAGATTGTATCTTGTTATTTATCGGTTAAAAATGAAATCAATCAAGTTGGGGTATACCTACCTCCCAGACCTTGACTGAAAACATCCTCAACTTCAAAATGGACAAGACTACTTAACTCGAATAATCAACATCATATTAAATCAATTTTCCACTTCTAAAACGTATATGCATTTCTCTTTCTATTTTTATCAGATTTAATTATAGATTTCCTTTTTGTTTATAATATTCTATTTTTAAGTTCGTCTCCTTATCGAATTCTATATATATCGATACATTGATTTCTAGTTATCCAATTTTCTTAAAAATATTCTAACTCCTTAAATTTCCGGAAAATTTCGCCATAACCTCCTTTGTACCGGTCAACAGTTCAAAACTCAACTCGCCTCTCTAGGCCCTTTCCATTTAAAACGAAAATCAAAAAGCCAAGTGGCTTGCCGATTCGGCGCATAAAACCTCATATGGAATTTAAACGTGTACCTTTTTGTCAGGCGCACAAATTATAATCTTCATACACTTCACTCTATACCTGTCTAACCCACTTACGTCCATTTACATTTCATTCCAACTCAGTCTGGCCATTTTAATTCAATTCGCTAATTAATTCTCTAATTAGCTCTTTTGCCTATTCCACTTTCTGTTCGAACATATCAGTTCAAGTACAAATATTTACTTGCTTATAAACTCATCTGAATTCCATTTTCAATTCAATTTCCATACTCGGTTACGAATATGAATTACAAACCCCATTCACTTATCCATTGTCCAATTCAACCCAAAGGTTCATTAACTAATTTTTCTTCTAATTAGTTAATTCTATTCAATAATTTAAAATCTGATTTTTGTTTCAAAACTCATTTACACAACTTGAGTTCGTATTTATTTTACAACTCAAACCCGGATTTTTCTAATGGAAACTCAAATTTTATTTACTTAAAATCCTTATATTTATTTATGCAAACCATTATGGTTTTTAAACAATTTTAGCGCTGCTTTTCTGAAAATTTGATTTTGACATAACTCAAAATCTATCAAACGAAATCCAGATTTTTCTCTTCCATTAGAAAAATATTATCCTAATGGTCCTGACGATTCTTGTTTCAAAGAATTCCGACTTAAATTGAGTCCGGTATACTCAGCTGAAGTTCGGAACGCCAATTTATGAACTACCGCGCTACAACGAGTTCGTTTTATTTATATTTATATATAAAAAAACTTTTAAACTTCGTTTAAAATAAATTCAACTCCATTCTAATATATTTTAGTATATATTTCAAACCAATTTTCCCAATTTAACTCAGTACATTCTGATTATCTATAATCGCTGATTTTACCTTACTTGGTTATACCTTTATTTATACTCGATTTGTTATTTCAAAATCCCAATTTCTTTTATAAATAAATTATAAAATTCGACATAATCGAATTCCAATTATAACTCCTTTGGATTTTCTCAATTCAGTTTATATTCTAAATCCCAGAATATAATTAATCATTTTATTTTCAACATGTTTTCCAATTTCACTTTTTAATTTTTTCCTTGAATTTAAACTTCTAAATTATCCAATGATAATTTATTTTAGTAGATTTATAACATCGTTTGTAAATCCATCTTTCTTGTTTTATATATTAAAACAAGTTTTTCCATTTCAAATCCCTTTTGAAATCCAACTCCGTTTAGATTCTGAATTCCAGAATAAAAACCCCTGTTTCCTTTTTAAAATGATTTCAACTTTCTATTTTAAATTCATACTTGAATTTAAAGTTACCAATTATCTCTTGATAATTTATTTACCATATTTATAAACATTATTTATAAATTTACTTATTTTATATTTGAACAAGTCCATTTCGAAATCTATTTAACACCAAAATCTTATTTTGGAAATTTCTATTTATAATAACTCATATATATAACACCCAATTTATTTTCATATTCAATTTAACTTCTATTTAAATAAATTCGAATTAATCGAATTTAAAATCCTAAATCCATACGGATTTATTTTAGTTCAATTTTTATTCTAAACATCAGAATAAATTCCATCGTTTATTTCTTTAAAACGATTTCCCCATTTCTATCTTTAAATTCACATTTGAATTTAAATATTCAAATTATCAAATGATAATTTTTCCCACTACATTTATAAACCATGTCTATAAATTCAGTTCAATTCAATTCCCTGATTATCCAATGAAAATCATTCCATTTCACCGTTTATAAATTTACTAAAATTTCTTTTGTTATTTAATTTATAAATATCATTTATAAATTAAATACTTGTTTTATTTATTTAAAACAAGTTAATATCTTTATAGTCCAATCGAAATTCAAATTTTATTTTTTTGAAAAAAAGATTTCCCCTTTTTAAATCTCCAATATCCTTTTCACGATATTTTTATATATCAATATTTTGGCCCCAGTGATATTTAAACAATCAAACCACTCAATTATCAATCAACACATCATATATGATAATATATGTGGAACAAACAAATAATAATATTTTTGAGGAATCCAGTTGGATCCCTCCAACCTGTTTTCCTACATCCACAGACGTTAGTCAACATAAATAATACCCATCCTGCTTCGAGGCAGGATATCGCGGTATGAAGGTCATCCACTATCATAGCGTGGGGCGCATAGGGTAATCATCTGCTAATGGTACCGCGGGCATCTGCTAATGGTACTGCGGGAACTATCTAATCACCAATATATATATAATAATCACAAACACCAATCCTAAATAACTAATATATATATATATATAATAGCCACAAAAATATTTAAATGCAACCAAACAGCCAACAAATTATTTTTAACGATAAAAATAATTTAAATAAAATTCTTTAATGAGAATTATTCACCGTGATTTTTATTCTATCGAATATCCCAATTTAAATATGAATCGAATACCATTCGATTTAAATTAAATTCCCAGTCAATTATGATTGACTCCGAATGAATTCCAGATTGAAAGATCTGCAACAATGATACTTACTTTGTTTAGTTAATTTCTGATCTTGTAAGAGGTGAATATACACGTTGTAAATTTTGGTATAATTTAAATAGTCATTAACATGTAAATTCAAAATTTGTTTAAACATAATTTACCTTAACCACCAAATTAAATCAGGTTGTCCTCCTTTTCTTCTTATTTCCCTGTAAATGATTTCAAACCCACTGCCTTCATCCATTTCAGCACCTTCTACCTCCTGTCGTTGACCCCATAGTTCACGAAACCACGCGCAACATCAATGGCTCCACTCTTCTTCCTGAGAGCTACCAATCCATCATACCAGATCCTATCTCATAACTTCTCCTCGCTACAGACAAGCTTTTCAAATCTACAGCTCCATTTCCAAAACCAAAGACCAATCTCCCTTAAATAGTTGCTGACGAAGACCAGCACCTTCCCAAATCAATCTCGCCATCAGCTTCTTTCTGAAAATTGAATGCCTCTATTAGTGTAAAAACTGACCCTCATCACTTTCTCTATCTCGACTTGGTGTTCTTACTGCCGTGTCCTATAACATCGTACTCCGAAATCGATAGTCGAAACACCTTCTCAATCTTAACGTAGATGCCATACACCCCTCCGAACAAGAATCCGAGCTTTGACTCTCCAAACTCCTCTAACTTGCCTTGAATCCTAGCCCTGGTATGCCGCTCGAAACTGTCAAGCACTTAGAAACTATTTCGCAACCTTTAATGAGGATATGAACCCCTTGCCGTTCGCGATTTGGAATCGAATTCGATTTTGAGTTCTTTTTTTTTCTTACTGCGGAAATGATTTTGATTTGAGGATAAAGGTGGAAATGGGTTTTGCTTTCATTCGATTGGTTTGAGAGGAGCGGCTTCGATCTGAAGCTTTCATTTTGGCCCTTTTAATTTGAATACTCTGAACGATTTTGAAGGATCAGAGAATAGGCTTCAATTTTCCAGTTCTCAGAAGAAAGAAGCAAGAGGAAAACAGTAGCATATTTATAAAGAGAGAAAGCTTAGGCATTAAGGGAATAACATGTGTAAGGTACAGGGTATTAATTTGATTTGATTTACAGAGATATTTATTCTTTTTAAATAGATTCTGATTTTATTTCGATTCGATTTCGATCTTATCCATTACAAATATCTCCGGGTTCACAATTAAAAATTTTGAACCGCTATTTTAGCGTACTGACCTTCGTTTCAATATTATAGAATTATACTGAACTAAATATATTTTGAAATTTAATTTGAACCCATATACCATATTAAATTAATATACTACAATTCAAATTCAAAACTAATCATTTTCTTGATAATAAATTATTATCATTATTATCATTTGTATTCAATTATATTTTGAATTACGATAATCCGATATATTCTAAATTATATTATATTTGATTATTAAATCGATAACTCAATATAAAAATTTATTTATATTATTAATTCAATATTTAAAACCATATTAAATATTTAAAATAAACTATTTAAAAATCCAGGTTGTTACATTCTTCCCCCTTAAAAGAATTTCGTCCCCGAAATTACTAAGGTAGGAAAAATGCTACTAACCTATTACTTTTCAAACTCCACTTATGCTGTAACTCAACTCTTTATATTTCAACAAATTTTAGTTCAACCAAAACTTTTGGTTTCCATTTATATGGAACAACATATATGCTTATTTTTATTTGATTTGAATGATTTACAATCAATTCATATTCTATTCAAATTGACCCTGATCAATTTATTTACTTCGATCCATTTAACTTTCTTTGAGTTTCATTTAAATTCCAAAATTCAAATCCGGGGTTTTCATTTCAAATCCTTTGAAATCACATATATATATATATGTATATATATTTCCATTTTAAATTCAAAACATTTGAATTTTCAAACCACTTTTTTTTCAAAACAAATTTCGACCAAGAACTTCTCTAAGGTAGCTGTCCATCACTTAGAAACTCGAAAATAAACACTGATGAAGCTGCAGTCCTCATCAGAATTATTTTCCAGCCACCAAAGTGAGTTCAGTGCTTTATCACTTTCAAAATCCATTCAAAAACGATTTTAATTAAAATCCTTTCAAAACAAAGCTATATTACTTTATACTTCAGAAAATATTTTCCAAAACCTAGGATTTTAAAATCTTAATTCTAATTCAAATTCTGAATCCAATTTTTATTCATCTCATTTGTATATCTTATTCATATACAAATTACATTTGGTTATAGATAACCATTTCAATTTTATAATCTTATTAGATTATAATATCAACAACCAACACATCCATATAATATAATAATTTCAGAAAATTATTCCTTTTCTAACAAAATAGAATTTTGAGAAAAATTATTTCATCTACCCACTTTAAAATATTATTGTGTCAAATTTCTCTATTCAAGTGTTTAGAAATTCTTATCGACTTCGTGGCATCCCACGGTTCGATCAGAATTCATAAACCACTCAACAAATTAGCCAACACAATATAAAATAATTTTTATATCGATTTACAAATACGCGCTCTATATACACTCAACTCATTCTAGGGTACTACTGACCCTATCTCTAATGAGCACAATCCCACCAAAGCCTAGGTATTCGCTCGACCTAAGCTCTGATACCAATTGTAACGGCCCGCAAATCCATACTATCTGAGTCGACTAATAACACCACACGTCCAACCCAAATTGCACAGAAATACGAATCATTATTAGAAAGAAGTTAGAGGATGGGAAATAGAAGGAAAGAAATGTTAGAATAGAAGAAAAACGAAGAACACAAATCTCATAGCGGAACGAATAAAATATTTTAAATAACATAACTTTTGAAATACAAATCAGTAACTTTATATACATACCATCATCAGACCACAACAGTTATTCCGGGAACAGTTATAAACACCTGTTTCCAGATACCACATAGTACACAGCGGAAATATGAGTCTATAACTAACTGGTGAAGCCTCCTGCTTCCAGCTCTTCCAAGTGAATCTGAAAAATCCCGACTACTTGACTGCCCATACAAATTTGGGCACCCAAGAGTTTAGGGAAAACAAACAAAATAAACTCTGGGTCAGTCATGGGACTGGTGTGAGTAAACTCCAACCATTTTTTTAACTTTAAAAATCCTTTCGAAAGAAATGATGATCGTAAGACCGATCCACACATAAACACGGATGGTTTTTACCTTATGATGACCAAAAATATTTTTGATATCAAATCCAGTGATATTATAATAATGTCTACATTAAATAAATAGAATCTAGCGAAATGCTCGCATCTCACGCTCCATATATAATATAAAATCAAAAACCGCATGGCGCTTATTGGAGATTGGATTTCCAACATGACAAGGTATGGAACCACCTTCCGATAGTATCTATAGAGAAGAACACACTGGGTTCAACAAGAACATCTTGCAACCCGGCCCACACATGACCGACCACTCATTTCGCTTGAGTGTATCGAATTTATATCACCAACGGTTGGGATCAGCAGCCGTTTCCCGAATAAAACAACAACGAATAGATTAAAGAATGAAATGAATATCTCTAGATAGGTGATTATACAACCTAATGGGAGCGACCCACATAGCCATGTTGCCTGCCCGATTTTTGTCATTTCCCGGTTGTTGAGGCCTGAGGCTACGATTTCTTATCATTCATTGATAGCACAATCACTTTGAATGTCACATGGTCAGATCCGTTAATCACTAATTGATTTGCATAAATATAATCTGGATATTATACCAAGAGAGTAAATTCTCCGCCACCATGTATATTTATACAGACCAACATATGCGATCACTGGAAATACTCTGTCAGACATTCATCCATTTACGTTCGTTCTGGGATTGAACGAAACCGAAAGCACAATTTCTATTAATAGAAAAAGTCCTTGCACTTTACTCCTTCTTTGGTTGTCTTCATATAATCTGATTCGCAACGTTACTGCCAATACGGAGTGGTTCTCGGATAACAATCCAACTGGTCTCTCCATATTGACAACGATATTGGTAAACACTTCGATAGTCGGTTATTTAACTATCGAAGGAAAAAAAAAACATTCAAAGCATCAAACAATCACTGGGCCCTTCTAATTAATATTTCAATAGTTAAAACAGCTCTCCATTTCCTTATCAATATTTGTTAACCAAATATTTTCAACAATCATCTTGGTCTTTTTCGCTATTTGGAAAACATTTCCATATTTCGCCATCTTTTATTTTCTAAACTTAGAAAATATCTTTTACTAATAATTGGAAAATATTCCAATTACTTCTCCGTTTCATGACCATCCATTTCTATACTTAGGAAATATTTATTATTATATTTCCAAAATTCCACTTACTTGGGTAAAAGCGAATGCTATATAAAACATCACTACAACAACCCAAAATAATGCATTCAACTAACTCGTATTCAAACATTTCTCTTCGAGATTGTATCTTGTTATTTATCGGTTAAAAATGAAATCAATCAAGTTGGGGTATAACTACCTCTCAGACATTGACTGAAAACATTCTTAACTTCAAAACGGATAAGGCTACTTACCTCGAATAATCAACATCGTATTAAATCAATTTTCCGATTCTAAAACGTATATGCATTTCTCTTTCTATTTTTACCAGATTTAGTTATAGATTTCCTTTTTGTTTATAATACTCTATTTTTAAGTTCGTCTCCTTATCGAATTCTATATATATCGATACACTGATTTCTAGTTATCCAATTTTCTTAAAAATATTCTAACTCAAATTTCTGGAAAATTTCTCCATAACCTCCTTTGTACCGGTCAATAGTTCAAACCTCAACTCGCTTCTCTAGGCCCTTTCAATTTGAAAATAAAATAAAAAAGCCAAGTGGCTTGCCGATTCGGCACATAAAACCTCATATGGAATTTAAATGTGTACTTTTTTGTTGGGCGACAAATTATAATCTTCATACACTTCACTCCATACCTGTCTAACCCACATACGTCCATTTACATTTCATTCCAACTCAATCTGGCCATTTTAATTCAATTCACTAATTAATTCTCTAATTAGCTCTTTTTCCTATTCCACTTTCTGTTTGAACATATCAGTTCAAATACAAATATTTACTTGCTTATAAACTCATCTGAATTCCATTTCCAATTAAATTTCCATATTCAATTTCGAATATGAATTACAAACCCCATTCACTTATCCATTGTCCAATTCAACCCAAAGGTTTATTAACTAATTTTTTTTCTAATTAGTTAATTCTATTCAATAATTTAAAATCTGATTTTTGTTTCAAAACTCATTTTATTTACATAACTTGAGTTCGTATTTATTTTACAACTGAAATCCGGATTTTTTTAATGGAAATTCAGATTTTATTTACTTAAAATCCTTATATTTATTTATATGAACCATTATGGTTTTTAAATGATTTTGGCGCTGCTTTTCTGAAAATTTGATTTTGACATAACTCAAAATCTATCAGACGAAATCCAGATTTTTCTCTTCCATTAGAAAACTATTATCCCAATGGTCCTAACAATTCTTGTTTCAAAGAATTTCGACTTAATTTGAGTCCTGTATACTCAATTGAAGTTCAGAACGCCAATTTACGAACTATCGCGCTGCAACGAGTTCGTTTTACTTATATTTATATATAAAAACTTTTAAACTTCGTTTAAAATAAAATCAACTCCATTCTAATATATTTTAATATATATTTCTGTTAGCCTACTTTTTGAACAGGCTACCCAAAGCCAAGGACTTGAGTATGAACTTACGCTGATTGGAGATCACTTGGATGGAGTGATAGAAGGTTGGAAAACTTGAATTATACATGCAGATGTCACCGGACCGGATCCTCCTTCCGGATCAGATCCCTCCTTTAGGATTGGATCGGATTGGATCCCCCTCTCCGGATCGGATTGGATTGGATAGCCCAATTCGGATCGGATTGGATAGTACACAACAAGGAGATTTAGCAAAATGAGCATCGGTTCGGATCGTAAATAGCTGACCCGATCCGCTCGCCTGAAGCACGCAACTGTCCTTCAAAGAAGACCTACTCTCGTGCCTACTATCACGGACCCGGTTTGACGTGTCAACCCTCTATATGGAAGCAACTTCCCCACGTTTTCCTCTACTTCCACTAAGTTTCGGGATCCCCTCTCCAGCCTCCACATGGCCACTATTCCCTAACCGAATTTTTGCCTATATATACATGAATTCACAGCCATTCAAGGGACTTTTTGGCCAAGGAAGAGTTGTAGATATTTCGGCCATGGCTACTCATGACCAACCATCTTCTCCTTCAACAAAATCAATGAATTCGGAGAAAATTATTCATTGTATTCGAGTGATTAAAAGTCTATATTTCTTGTAATTGTAATTTCTGAATGAATTGAGAAACTATGAAGTGGATGTAGGCTTGTTAATGCCGAACCACTATAAATCTCGCGTCTCTACTTGATTTTCTGTGTTTTAGATCATTATTCTTCACAAATCCTAGTCAATTGGGTGTTAGTGCCATTTTTTGGTCTAACATTTTGGCGCTTTCACTGAGAACTGAAGATTCTCACATATAACGATTCTCCAGTCTACTATCGGATCACCAAGTTCGATGAGGAAATCCTGTGAAACTATATTTGCAATCGTGGAAATCACTAGACGTGAAATCAGCTCCACTTTGTCCAGCAACAGTTGCCAAAGTCCAGGAGTGGAGTCCAGGAAACCTTTTGAATCAGGTCGAATATGTTTCCAGGTCAGGCGAAGCATTCGGATCGGAGACAGTAGAAGACTTCGGGTAGGATAGATAGTTGCAGATTGGTTCAGATGGAAGATACGCATTCGGATCGGAGAAGGAATTCTGTTTTATGTTACACTAGGAGTCCCGGATCGGATCATAGTTCAGATCGGTTCGGGGTTCCCAAATCCGACCCGCTCAACGTATGAAGACAACATGGCCCATGTACATGGCCGGAGCAGAGTAATTCTAGATCCAACACAGAATGGCACCCGAACCGACCAGATGATGATGCTCCGATCCGATTCGGAGGAACTAGTCCGACCCGACCCAACGTGAAGACATCTCTGAACCGCTACTGGAAGGCATGATCCGAACCGACCTGAAACAGTTGTTTTTTGGGAAAAATACATTTTTCTGATCATTTCAGAAAAGGCTCCATCTTCCAAAATTGAAAAAATCATGCGGTGCCCACATTTTCGACCTAACCGGTTAGGTCGATCGCCGCCGGGACTGTGGGGCCCCGGACCCCCACCGGCGCTGCGCCCGGACCCGCTGACGGCCTCGCCTTCGGCTCGGCGTACATTTTAGCTAACAGCAGTTATCAAAGCTTGTCAATGAAGATTAGACGGATAGTTTGAGAATATCACAGCAAGTTGGCAACGACTGGGATTCTTCCCAGAGCCATGACACTTATTTACATTAGTAAGCCAATTTGAGGAGCTATTGATCAGATTCGGCTTATTATTAAGGATAGTATACAAGACAATGATTGTCTCATAGCAGCTTTCTCTTCCTTAGTTATGATGGTGTATATATGTCACCAATGCAACCGATGTTGCTTACTAACGAGTAGGGACCATCTTATTTATGCGACTTGAACTCGTCCAATCGGCGGGGCATCGGATGATGGTTATATGGAACGGTCCGAGCACTACTCCGAAGATAATTCCTATGATCTTAGTGACCATGATTGTCAATAAGGGGATACCAGAAAGCAGCTAAGGATATTAATGTCCCAAAGCTACACTTCAATTGTATGATGTGATGAATGAAATATGCCCTGCGGTTAGACTTCCGAAGAACTTGGCGAACCTTTGCAATTGCTGTTTGTTGTCAACTACATCGAGGAAGACTAATTTCCATCGAATAAGGGTTGAGTCAACATACTTTGGTACCCATAGTTATGTACTAGTTGAACCACCACACGCCACGATTGGACCTATAGATCCTTTCCTGGATTATGGCAACTTGACTGCTCACCAACCACCATACGACCTCGGTCAAATGATGAGAGCTCGAGATTAAAGAAAATAAGAATCAACCATTAGCTCTCTACTTCTTATTTCAGTTGTGACATAACACATGAATATTACTTAAAGTCTCGCAAGTTGTGCTATCATACTCAAGTTTATCTGATTAAGGTCTAGACCGACCAGCTCCAGCAGAATTCAGAGCTTACATTTCACCTTAGTGTCTACTGCTCAATTCCCAAACATTAGCCGAATCCATCCCTAAATTTACCATTCCCGAAGAGGATGTGTTAGATGAAGAAGATGGACCTTTAAAACGAAAAACGAATACAAGCACCCATTACTGTATACCGACGGTGCAATGAATGATCGATGACCCGGTGTTGGAGATGTATTGATTCGAAGGAAATTCCAGATGAAGGGACTATAACTCGTAGCTTTCCTAGAACAGGTAGAAGAGCTGTTGGATGGATTAGAAAGTTACAGCATATCTTACATCCTACGAACAGAAAATCAAAAGGTCAATAATCCGGCTAAGTTAGACAGTTCCGACAACTCAAAAGAGAGTCATAGACAACTCCATGATGAACTTACTGCCACACGGAATGCATTTAGCAAGGAGAAGTGAAAGGCATGCCATCGCTCTTTATGCCTCAAAATATGACATGTAAGGCGACAATGCTTATTTCCCTTGGAAGGTTGTCCCAAGACAGACACCAACGAGACTCGTTGTTGAATTCACCGCCCTGAATGATTGGACAAAATCACTAATCAGCCTTCCGCTAGATGGGAGATGAACGCGAATGAAACTTTTGACAAACGATGTTTTGGAGTTAGAAAGTGAAGATTTACAATTTCACTCCCTTCATCGAGGATTAGTCAAGTAACTCGTGTCCCAGACATTGGGTGCAACCGGAGATTCGAACGTCGATTGCTCATGATTACATCATCTAATTCAAAGCTGATACATGATAGGCTTGCATGACTCCTTAACATTCAACCCTTGCCCTTAGCATGGGGGCAAAAAGGCGATTTAAAGGAGACATGACCTGGTCATTCGCTTATAGTATTTTCCTAGTTGTCTTTGTCACTCCAAGACCACAATCAAGCCATCCCTGGCAGAGATTGGGCGAGGAAAAATGGACATGCAGATAGCATGCAATGCCATTTTCACACAGAATCATATTCATTCCTTTAACAGTACCTAGGATTTGATCAGACTTCTAACAACCGCATATAGAGTTATGGAGCAATATCATGACAAGCTTGACTTAACCGCTCATTTAAAAGGTCACACTCTCCGCCTAAAAGAGGTTGTATCGCTGAAGGTGGATCTGAGATGACATCCATTCCTAGAATCATACGTTGAAGAGCTAAAGATAATTATGCATTGAATTTTGCATTTTAAACTTGGAATTCGATTTCAGATAGATGCAATTCGACTGTCTACATGGCTTAGTTCTATGTCTGACGCCATCAGATTACATGAATCCAAATAAAGGAGGCAGCATTGCCCCTTGATATGCTAACTTTTTTATCATGCAATTTACTCTTACATGTTTCCTGAATTATTGACATGACTAATTCATGTGATATGAATGATGCAGGTACCCGAAGGTCGGTGCCAATCACTACTCCCATAGATTGATCGGAGGAACGCAAAGCTTCTACAAACATTTTCCGACTGTTTGCCAGGCTAACTCTTACCCTCAGAGATTGAATAGAAGTACCCATCTACGATGAATGTGATGGGTGCGCCATGATTAAAGAACACTCGATCCATGGCTCTGGCTTTCATGATTTGAGAGAACATTTGAAGGACGATATTGCAGTGTCCAACCGAACTCCATCCTACAAGTCGACGGGACGAGAGAGACTTGATTATTGCAAATGGCCGCCTCTACCCATGAATCAGGGATTATGAGGTAGCGCCTCAGCTAGTGTGATCCAACCGCTTACCCGAAAAAACTCCATCCGCCAGAGTGAAGTGCGGAGTAAGGACTAAAACCGAGTTTGAGAAAGACACTCGACACGGTGGACTCCCGCTCTTGGAAATAGAGTGTAGAAGGAGCGTCGGGGCGAATGATACGCCTGTTCGCCTAAATAACTCTAACCCCATGACTTGAGGAAGAGTATAAAGGACGGGAAGACGACGTCCACAGGGCGTGAAGGTGCACCACGACTAAAGACCGCCTTGACCACACTCTACCCTTGGCATTCGATGGGAGAGTATAAAGGCGCTAGGGACTGGCGCTACAAGAACTCCTACCCTGCTGAAGGATCCAGGAGTAGACTGAAAGCTGAGTTCGAACTCTATCCTGGGCATACGTCAGGAGAGTATAAAGGTGCTAAGATTGAGCACCGAAGACAACAGGCTCCTACCCCACTGAAGGAATGAGGATAAGATTGAAAGCTAAGCCGACACGCCCATGGAAAGATTGGGGGCAACACAATGTCAAACAAGCCCTGACTAGGCACTTTATTCAAGTTTGACTGGGGCACACACACATTGCCCCCCAGATAAATTCTATATGATTTGCAAGATATTATTTGATTGCAGGGGTCAGAATTGGAACCCTTACTCATTGTGATGTGCTTTGTTACCTATTACTTAGAGATTCACTTTGTTTACAAAGTGCAGGCTTGTACAAGATAACAGGACAAGAATGCGAGGGCCGCACTGGCAACAACTGCAGGAGGCCAGTGGAAAACAAACAAAGCGCCATGTTTAGAAGGCTAACACTGATGCCCAATGCTAAACTTCTCATGCGACTCAAGGCGACGACCGAAAGGAGGCCTTGAGAGTGAACTGTTTAATGACATGTCACATGACTTAAGTCAACGATCAAGAGGAAAGCCCCGAAAAAGACTGATAGGAAGTAAAATTCCAAAAAGGAATAATTTCATTAATTGAGCCCGCTATCTTGATTGTAAAGCTCAATGGAACCGAGCATGAGAGATATACTCAACAAGACTCTGATGGCTACTTCGGATTATGCCAAAGCATGAACGAAGGAGCTCGAATAATTCACTAACAACGTTCGCTCGCTTGCAAGATTGACGAGCTTACTCAACTTTATGGCTGATGCGAGGAGAGTATCCGAATTCGATAACACTCGATAAGGCAATCCTCACTTTCTGACAAAAGAGACGAGATGACACCAAAGCAAACATGATTCAACCATTCATGCATACAACTTCAACTCTTGCTGACTTGAGAAAGAGTATAGAATGACTTGGGTCGACTATGATTGCTAACATACAACTCTAACCCAGTGCGATAATGAAAAGCAAAATGGCTAGGAGACTAGATGTCTGATTGACCTGGTCCAACCCCCACCGATGCTGGGGGCATAAGCACTGACTTCGCTCGTCCTCAACTGACGCTGGGAGCATCACCTTCAACCGACAAATTGACTTTGAACATTATCCTGACTCAATGCATGAT
Source organism: Allium sativum (assembly GCA_030737875.1). Classification (NCBI taxonomy): domain Eukaryota; kingdom Viridiplantae; phylum Streptophyta; class Magnoliopsida; order Asparagales; family Amaryllidaceae; genus Allium; species Allium sativum. The sequence goes on along the minus strand of CM060909.1, from coordinate 578,339,217 downwards.
TCAAAACGTATACATTATATCTTTAGAGTACGACATGATTCATCTCGATCATCCAAGTGAGCCAACTAATAGATCAATCATGAATCCAAAGACTTGATCCGTAACTGCATCGAGTGGAGAGTGTGATAAACTCCTCTGATACTGTATGATCATGATGATCCTACCGACCACTGACCTACATATTTTCAACATCTTGTGCTGAATCATATATGATCACGGGATTACAAAATGATCTGGAGTGTCACGGTTTTCAGATGCATTATTGCTATGATTCGATGTAATCGGAGAGCCCTAGATTAATATCCTGATATCGAGATAGTCCAAATCCAAGCACAAATGATAGATCCATATGCCAATTATGAAGCACTATATCACAATAAGCCAGATGCTAGCTCAAGGCTCGAAGATTCTGATACTACTCTATAATTTGGATGACTACTCCATACATTGACTCGACCATAAAAGAACATTAGACTCGACCATGTACTTGAATTGTGTAAGAAGACAGCATCGTTTGGCATTAACTTGTGCATGTACAATCTCATACGGGAGCCAACGATCCTACATGACTTATGATGAAGGAATTCAACCTCTTGATTCGATGAGGTCTAGACGATTACTTAATCATCTTGACCGGTCAAGCCATGGAATTTGGCCTGGTAAACATCAATGGAAGTAGTGCAATGTATGATAAGCCATGTATACAGGAAAAAAATCCATATAACGGAACTACTCAATAGTACACAAAAATCTGATAAAGCCTCTTCAAGGGTGGATGGCGTTCCAAAAAGATTCAGCTCGACTTATTCAAAGCACATCTCATCTGCGATAAGATGTACTTTGGGGGGCAAAATGTTAGCTTGCTTTTTGAACAGGCTACCCAAAGCCAAGGACTTGAGTATGAATTTACGCTGATTGGAGATCACTTGGATGGGGTGATAGAAGGTTGGAAAACTTGAATTATACATGCAGATGTCACCAGACTGGATCCTCCTTCCGGATCGGATCCCTCCTTTTGGATTGGATCGGATCGGATCCCCCTCTCCGGATCGGATCGGATTGGATAGCCCAAGTCGGATCGGATTGGAGAGTACACAACAAGGAGATTTAGAAAAATGAGCATCGGTTCGGATCGTAAATAGCTGACCCGATCCGCTCGCCTGAAGCACGCAACTGTCCTTCAAAGGAGACCTACTCTCGTGCCTACTATCATGGACCCGGTTCGACGTGTCAACCCTCGAAATAGAAGCAACTTCCCCACGCTTTCCACTACTTCCACTAAGTTTCGAGATCCCCTCTCCAACCTCCATGTGGCCACTATTCCCTAACCGAATTTCTGCCTATATATACATGAATTCGCAGCCATTCAAGGGACTTTTTGGCCGAGGAAAAGCTGTAGATATTTCGGCCATGGCTACTCACGACCAGCCATCTTCTTCTTCAACAAAATCAATGAATTCAGAGAGAATTATTCATTGTATTCGAGTGATTGAATGTCTATATTTCTTGTAATTGTAATTTCTGAATGAATTGAGAAACTATGAAGTGGATGTAGGCTTGTTAATGCCGAAACACTATAAATCTCGCGTCTCTACTTAATTTTCTGTGTTTTAGATCATTATTCTTCACAAATCCTAGTCAGTTGGGTGTTAGTGCCATTTTTTGGTCTAACAATTTCAAACCAATTTTCCTAATTCAACTCAATAAATTTTGATTATCTATAATTACTGATTTTTCCTTACTCGGTTGTACCTTTATTTATACTCGATTTGTTATTTCAAAATCCCAATTTATTTTATAAATAAATTATAAAATTTGATATAATCGAATTCCAGTTATAACTCCTTTGGATTTTCTCAATTCAGTTTATATTCTAAATCCCGAAATATAATCAATTATTCTATTTTCAACACGTTTTCCAATTTCACTTTTTAAATTCTTCCTTGAATTTAAACTTTTAAATTCTTCCTTGAATTTAAACTTTTAAATTATCCAGTGATAATTTATTTCAGTAGATTTATAACATCGTTTGCAAATCCATCTTTCTTGTTTTATATATTAAAACAAGTTTTTCCATTTCAAATCCCTTTTGAAATCCAACTCCGTTTAGATTCCGAATTCCAAAATAAAAACGCCTGTTTCCTTTTTAAAATGATTTCAAATTTCTATTTTAAATTCATACTTGAATTTAAAGTTACAAATTATCTCTTGATAATTTATTTACCAAATTTATAAACATAATTTATAAATTTACTTGTTTTATATTTAAACAAGTCCATTTCGAAATCTATTTAAAACCAAAATCTTATTTTGGAAATTTCTGTTTATAATAACTCATATATATAACACCCAATTTATTTTCATATTCAATTTAACTTCTATTTAAATAAATTCGAATTGATCGAATATAAAATCCAAATCCTTATGGATTTATTTTAGTTCAATTTTTATTTTGAACATCAGAATAAATTCCAATGTTTATTTCTTTAAAATGATTTCCCTATTTCTATCTTTAAATTCACATTTAAATTTAAATATTCAAATTATCAAATGATAACTTTTCCACTACATTTATAAACCCCGTTTATAAATTCAGTTCAATTCAATTCCCAAATAATTCAATGAGAACCATTCCATTTCACCGTTTATAAATTTACTAAAATTTCTTTTGTTATTTAATTTATGAATATCATTTATAAATTAAATACTTGCTTTATTTATTTAAAACAAGTTAATATCTTTATAGTCCAATCGAAATTCAAATTTTACTTTTTTGAAAAGCATATTTCCCCTTTTTAAATCTCCAATTTCCTTTTCATGATATTTTTATATATCAATATTTTAGCCGTAGTGATATTTAAACAATCAAACCACTCAATTATCAATCAACACATCATATATGATAATATATTTGGAACAAACAAATAATAATATTTTTGAGGAATCATGTTGGATCCCTCCAACCTGTTTTCCTGCATCCACAGATGTTAGTCAACATAAATAATACCCATCCTGCTTCGTGGTAGGATATTGCGGTATGAAGGTCATCCACTATCATAACGTGGGACACATAGGGTATTCATCCGCTAATGGTACCGCGGGCATCTGCTAATGGTACTGCGGGAACCATCCAATCCCCAATATATATATATATAATAACCACAAACACAAATCCTAAATAACTAATATATATCTAATAGCCATAAAAATATTTAAATGCAACCAAACAGCCAACAAATTATTTTTAACGATAAAAATAATTAAAAAAAAATTCTTTAGTGAGAATTACTCACTGTGAATTTTGTTCTATCGAATATCCAATTTTAATTTAAATCGAATACCATTCGATTTAAATTAAATTCCCAGTCAATTTTGACTAACTCCAAATGAATTCCAGATTGAAAGATCTGCAACAACGATACTTACTTTGTTTAGTTAATTTATGATCATGTAAGAAGCGAATGTACGCGTTGTAAATTTTGGTATAATTTAAATAGTCATTAACTTGTAAATTCAAAATTTTGTTTAAACATACTTTACCTTAACCACCAAATTAAATCAGGTTGTCCTCCTTTTCTTCCTATTTCCCTGTAAATGATTTTGAACCCACTGCCTTCATCCATTTCAGCACCTTCTTCCTCCTGTCGTTCACCCCATAGTTCACGAAACCACGTGTAACATCAATGGCTCCACTCTTCTTCCTGAGAGCTACCAATCCATCATACCAGATCCTATATCATAACCTCTCCTCACTACAGACAAGCTTTTCAAATCAACAACTCCATTTCCTAAAACCAAAGACCAATCTCCCTTAAATAGTTGCTGACAAAGACCAGCACCTTCCCAAATCAATCTCTCCATCAGCTTCTTTTTGAAAATCTAAGGCCTCCATTAGTGTAAAAACCGACCCACATCACTTTCTCTATCGCGACTTGGTGTTCTTACCACCGTGTCCTATAACATCTTACTCCGAAATCGATAATCGAACCACCTTCTCAATCTTACCGTAGATGCCATACACCCCTCCGAACAAGAATCCAAGCTCTGACTCTCCAAACTCCTCTTACTTGCCCTGAATCCAAGCCCTGGTATGCTGCTCGAAACCGTCGAGCACTTAGAAACAGTTTCGCTACCTTTAATGATGATATAAACCCCTTGCCATTCGCGATTTGGAATTGAATTCGATTTTGAGTTCTTTTTTTTCTCTTACTGCAGAAATGATTTTGATTTGAGGATAAAGGTGGAAATGGGTTTTGCTTCCATTCTATTGGTTTGAGAGGAGCGGCTTCAATCTGAAGCTTTCGATTTGGCACTTTTTATTTGAATACTCTGAACGATTTTGAAGGATCAGAGAACAGGCTTCAATTTTCCAGTTCTCAAAAGAAAGCAGTAAGAGGAAAGGAGTAGTGCATTTATAAAGAGAGAAAGCTTATGCATTAAGGGAATAACATGGGTAAGGTACAGGGTATTAATTTGATTTGATTTACAGATATATTTATTCTTTTTAAATAGATTCTAATTTGATTTCGATTCGATTTCAATCTTATCCATTACAAATATCTCGGGGTTCACAACTAAAAATCGTGAACCGCTATTTTAGCGGACCGACCTTCGTTTCAATATTATAGCATTATACTGAACTAAATATATTTTGAAATTTAATTTGAACCCATATACCATATTAAATTAATATACTACAATTTGAATTCAAAACTAATCATTTTCTTGGTAATAAATTATTATTATTATCATTTGTATTCAAACAGACTTTATATTAGTCATTTGAATCATTTTTTTGAAATAGTTTAATATTCGAATTCAATTATATTTCGAACTACAATAATCCGATATATTCTAAATTATATTATATTTGATTATTAAATCAATAACTCAATATAAAAATTCATTTATATTATTAATTCAATATTTAAAACCATATTAAATATTTAAAATAAACTGTTCAAAAATACGGGTTGTTACAAGACATCCAAATGAGTGCTATACTGAAATGGTAAAAGTTTTGTCAAAAATAGAACAGTTGACAAAATTGATGAAGCGAAGTCAGTATGTGACAATTCAAGGAGACAAACTGTAACGACCCGGATTTTTGGACAATTTATTTTAAATATTTATTGAGTTGATAATATAAATCAATTTTTATATTTAGTTATCGATTTAATAATCGAATATGATTTATTTCAAATATATATAATTATCGTAATATGAGAACCTGAAATAATTCGATTTGAAATTAAAACGGAGTCCAATTAATTCAAATGATTAATAAAAATTCTATTTCAATAGGAACAAGGATAATAATAATTTATTATTAAGGAATTTATCATTTCGAATATAATTTATCAATTTAAATTAATATCTTCTCCGGATGATCAAATGAGGCTTCGAAACAAGTTCCATCGTGTCCAAAATATTAAATTTTGGTAGGATGTCAAATTTTATTGCAATCAGAGCTTATCTGCTGTTGTTTTAGCGTATTACTTTATTCATAAGTTTTATAAATTAAAATAATAATAAAAAATTCTAATCTTTCCTTGGAAGCTTTTCTAATTGTCCTTAGGAAGCTACCCTTTTATTTATACATACAAGACTCAATTTTTCTCTCTCTCATTCTTCTGAATATCGAAATTTGAGTTTCCACTTCAATCGAAACATTTAAATGATTCAATGGATCCAAAGCTTCTGAAATCGGGCACAAGTTAAAATCACAATTCCCTTTTTCTTCCACATACAAATCCTCGAACTCATTTATTCGTTATTTCACCAAGTTAAAAGCCAGACTCTTCCATTTTGGTTCGTTCTCTCATTCGAAAAGCAAAGCCGAAGTATTCACAGAAAAAGGGTATAAATATGAATCAAAATCAATTCCATTCGAGAGCCAGGGAAGCACGTACATGGTAAAGGCCCTTTTCCGACTTCGAGCAATAGGAAGGAGGGGGTTAATCCCGAAGCTCGTGGCTAGGGATGAACACGATCCGAACTCGGGTTTTTGGTGATTCCGATCGGTGTTTCCCGAAATCGGTAGAGGATTTAAACTCGTGATGAAGTATAACATCTTGCGTGGAAATATTGGTGGGTTTTGAAGATGAAGAAGTCGATCCTGTAGCTGAACAGGGGTCGTGTCACGATGGAGGGTGCATCGAGTTGCGCGTTCTGGTGATCGAAAGGATGGTTTTGGGTCAAATGGTGGACGCAGTGGGGATCGTGGGGATGGATGGAGTTACTGACGAAGTATTGTGGGTAATTAGATGTTGCAAGTTTCATTTTGGGTTGGAATTCGGTAGCTTTTACGGTACTGGAGTGTGGAGTAGAGGTCATGATTATTGATGATGGGATTTAGTTATGGAAGGAGCAGCGTATGTAAGTTAATAGAAGGCTTCAAGGTGTTCGATGTAAATGGACAGTGCAGGAGATGGATCTGAAAATCATGAATGAAAGGAGTGACTATGCAGTAGTGATCAAGTTTGAAAATGCTGGCTAAAGAGAGAGATGGTAGTGAAAATAAGTAGTTCGATGTAATGCCATATTGGAGCTGATTGCATTATTCATAGTTGTTTGGGGATTCATTTCGCCGAGTTGTCTGGAACAATTTACAGTAATTATAACATATACCTTTTTATGGAATTTAAATATGCAGGATAATTTATTTATGTTTTTGTCAAGTAATTTAAATTAGCAATCGTTTAATCGAAAATAAAATAAAATATTCGCAGGTATAAAAATAATGCATTCAAGTCAATTCGTAGCCGAAATGAATTGGAAATTTAGATGGATTGCTAATAAAAATCACGGTGAGTAAATCTTGGTCAGAAATTTATTTTATCGTCAAAAATAAATTGTTGGCTGCTTGGATGCATTTATCAATTGTTAGCAATTGTGATCATTATATATATATATATATATATATATATATATTAGTTATATAGGCTTAGTGTTTGTGGTTATTATATATATTGGCGGTTGGATATTTCCCGCAGTACCATTAGCGGATGCCCGCAATATTGTTAGCGGATGACCTTATGCGCCCCACAATATGATAGTGGATGACCTTCTATACCGCGATATCCTACCATGATGCAGGATGGGTATTATTTATGTTGGCTAACGTATGTGGATGCAGGAAAAACATATTGGAGGATCCAACTGGATTCCTCAAAATTTATTATTTATTTGTTTATTTTCGTATATTATCATATATGATATGTCAGAAAACCTGTGATCAATAATTGAGTGTTTAAATATCACTTGGCCTGAATGTTGTTTTATAGAAATATCGTGAAAGGAAATTTTCAGATTTAAAAAGGGGAATTCTATTTTTTTAAACAGAATTTGAATTTCGAATGGGTTATTAAAAATATTAACTTGTTTTGAACAATAAAAACAAGTGGTGAATTTATAAATGGTGTTAATAAATTAAATGGGATAATTTTCATTAGATAATGAGGGAAATTGAAATGAATTTATAAACGGTGTTTGTAAATGAAGTGAAATGAATTATCATTGGATAATTCGAGAAATGTAAATATAAGTGTGAATTTAAAAGGGGAAATTTATTTTTCCAAAGTAGAAATATAGTTTCAAAATGGAATTGAAATCGAGACTTGTTTAAATACATAAACAAGTAATATAAATGATGTTTGTAAACAAAGGTGTAAAATTATCATTCAGATAATTTAAATATTTAAATCCAAATATGAATTCAAAATGAGAATTAGGAACCGTGTTAAAAAGGGAAATGATGAGATCTATTCCGATGTTTGGAATATAAAATAAACAAAAATAAACCCAAATGGATTTATGATTTGAATTCGACTATGTCAAATTTATAAAAATAAATTACGTCCAGAAAGGATATTTAAATTGTATTAAATAGAAAATGAAATAAAATGTGAAAATAGATTATATAATTATATATGTAAGTTATAAAAAATAAAATATTCCAAATATAAGAATCGGGTTTCAAATAGATTTTGAAATGGGACTTGTTTTAATATCTAAAACAAGACAGTAAATTTATAAATGATGTTAATAATTAAAATTGGATAATTATTATGGGATAATTTAAAATTTTAAATTCAAGTATGAATTTAAAAGTTAATTAGAAATCATTTCAAAAATGGAATGATGAATGTTATTTCAGAATTTGGAGTATAAACCAATTTGAGATAATCTAAAGGATATTTATAATCAAAATTCGATTATATTGAATTTTATAAAATAATTTATTTCCAACGGAACTGGAACTTAATATTAAAAATGGAGTTGTGTCTAAATTGATAACCGAGTAATAAAAAAATTGACAATTAGGAATAATCGAAAATATTAAGTTGGATTTGGAAAACCGGATTAACTTAAATTTAAGAATATATAAGAATGAAATGGAATTTATTTATAAACGAAGTTCAAATGTTTATATTTAAATATAATTTAAAACAAGCTTGTCGCGGCGTGGCATTTCGTAATTTGGCGTTTCGAACTTCAATTGATATACAACTCAATTTAAGTCGGAATTCTTTGAAACAAGAATCAAAAGGACCGACTTGATAACTGATTTCCAATAGAAGAGAAAAATCTAGATTTCGTCTTATAGATTTTGAGTTAGGCCCAAATCAAATTCCCAGAAAAATAGCGCCGTAATCGTTTAAAAACCATAATGGTTTATTTAAATAAATAAAAGGATTTTAAGTAAATAAAAATCTGAATTTCCATTAGAAAAATCAAGATTGAGTTACAAATAAATATGAACTCAAGTGGAGTAAGTGAACTGATTTTTGAAACAAAAAAACAGACTTTTAATTATTAAATAGAATTAAATAATTTGAAGAATAATTAGTTAATCAAGTTTTGAACCGAAATTAGGCGTTGGATAAGTGAATGGGGTTTATGAATTTATATTCGAAATCGAATATGAAACTCGAGTTGAAAATGGAGTTAGATTGGTTTTTAAGTAAATTTCAAATATATCCAAATGCGTTATGTTCAAATAAAAAGTGAAATATGCAAAAGAGCTAATTAAAGAAAAATTAGTGAACTGAGTAAAAATGATTGGATTGAGTTGAAATTAATTGGGAATGGACGTATATATGTTAAACATGCATGGAATGAAAAGAATGAAGTTTATATTTTAGTGCCCAATAAAAAGGTACACGTTTAAATTCCATATGAGTTTTATGCGCCGAATCGGATTGCTTAGCTTCTGAATCTATGGCCAAATGAAAACTTCCCCGTGTTGAGGAATAAGGCATGAGGAACGAGGCAATCCAGGAGGCTTCCTCTCATGAAAACCCATCAGCATACCTAATTAGAGAACAGATGGAAACCCATCCACATATCTCAACCCAAAAATGTCATGTCCCTTACTTCGATCAAGCAGAGATCTGGTGAAACTCTGCATTCATTTCTTAAGAGATTCAATGCTACAGTAGCATCTATTGATAGATCTGAACCATCTTTGGTATTGATGGATTCAGTATCTGGTATTTTGGATACATCGGAGTTCAAACCCTCTTTGTACCAGGACCCACTGCGAGATCTAGCCGAATTCTACTTTGAAGCAGATAGATTTCTGCGTGAGGAAGACGCAAAATCTGAGAAGGTTGTTCTCGATGTCAACATGCTTAAAGGCGGAGCACCGTCTGACTTTGAAAAAAGCAATGACAAGGGAAAAGGAACAACCTCTGCAAAGAATGATCGCAACGCTCAACCCTGGTGAGGGCCCAGATATGAAAAGTACACTAATTCAATTCAACCCTGAATGACATCTACATGGATACAAGGTGCCACCTCCTATCCAAAGCCTCCCAAGAAAGAGCCAACGCTAGCAAGCGTAACTCCGAAAGACATTGCATATTTCTAGACATGGACGGTCATAACACAAATGACTGCAGGCATTTGGGGACTTGATTGAGAATCGGGTCAGACGAGGAGAGCTGCCCGAGTATGTCACATAATCAGCAGCGCATGCATCTACCCCAACGCTACCACCACCTATCCCCAGAAGAGGAACAATCCAAGATTGAGTAATCGTGAGATTATCATTAACTGATCCCACTCAGTGGATCTCTTCAGCTTGCCGGACTCTAGTCCGTTGTTTGTGTTTCTATTTAGGCCTTTATGTGACTTATCGCCTTTCTTTGCTTTCTCTGCATGTAATAAAAGCGGCCATATCAGCCCATACACGGAACCGGCTTGTGGTGCCAGTCGTGTCCGGGTAACGACCATTGTACTTTCATGGATCAATAATAAGCTTTAAGCTACGGCTTCAAAATGGATTAGTCTAGTATAAACAATTTTTCATAGCACATCCTCAGTCGTCTTACTCAGCTAAGGCCGTCTTGAACCCTTATTAGCATTTCCTTGATCGTCTTACCCCGATAAGGCCGTCTTGGAACCTCATGGCTCCTTCTTGGTCATCTTACTCCGGTAAGGCTTTCTAGAAACAATTCTTGCATTGTTTTATCTCCTTGCAGGTACGGACCTTTGGATTTCTCGGACTATCCAAAACACATATTCCTTTAATTAGCAAGATATGTTCTGGGGGCCAAACATATTGTCACATTTTTTGGTCAAAGTCGTCACATGTGAAATCTCTGGTTAACAATAAGCTCAAGTATTGGGAACATCATCAGGAGACAAGCATCGATTTGGTTGAAGTCGTATTGCAAACATAGAGTGGCCCGAAAGTCCTAACAAATGTCCTCTTCTAGTCCCGAAAACATCAATTACAATGTTTTGCATGGTAACTCTTGTAGCCCTCTGAGTTAGCTTCAGGTACAACTTTCATTTCGTCAAAATGGACTTACTGTTTGGAAGTTACGTTCGTTCTGTGAATGCGCAAAGAACTGGAGTACTTGGAAAGTTGGATTTTGGGATTGACTTGACCCAGTTGGGTGGGATCAGGCGCACCGGTTTGGATCGGGGGAGGGAAACCCATTCCCACACAAGAAGCTTAGACATCGACCCTGGCTTACATTAGTTCGGATCGAGCTAGACCGAACTGAGCCACCTCCCAGATACTCAGAGGAGCATGACATCTTCGGCTCGAAGAAATAGCTTCGGGCCGGATCGGAGGAGAGAGGATACGATCTCAACTGCCGAGACCTACTTCTACACATAGCTCTGATCTATTCTCATGGCATTACTCCCTCCTATTAACCCGGATCTGAATACACTTAGCATAACATGAACTAAAGAGGAGTGCTCCATGTTCACCAGTTTATTTCAGGATTCTTGGGATGCATGCCATATGGCATCCGACCTAGAGCCCCTCTACGGCTATAAATACACCATTTGAATGAAAATTAAAGGATTTTCGGGAGCCACTCTCACTCTCGGACTCCATTTCAACAACGCAAGGGCATTACACTTTATTCAAAAACCAAATTAACACATGGATTGTGTGTGTATAAACTCTTGTAATTTCATTGAACACACATACTGTGTGTCTACATGTAACCGATTTTTGTAATCTATTAGTATAATAATAAGATAATAAATTGGACATAGGATACATCTACACCGAACCACTATAAAAACCTCATGTATCTCCTATTATTTGCAATTTTCTGCCCTTTGTGATCTATGAATTGTGATTGTGAGGACTTCACACCGCATTTGGGTGTTAGGGCCATCATTTGGTCTAACAGGTGTTGATTATTCCAGATAAGCAGTCTTGTCCGTTTTGAAGTTAAGAATGTTATTCAGTCGAGGTCTGAGAGGTAGTTATACCCCAACGATTGATTTTGTTTTTAATTGATAAATAACAAGGTCCATTATCGAAAATCAATGTTTGAATAAGATTTAGTAAAGGCAGTATTTTGGGTTGTTGTAACGATGTTTTACACAACATTCTTTTTAACCTAGGTAAGTGGAATTTTGGAAATATAATAATAAATATTTCCTGAGTGTAGAACTGAATCACGTTGAAAAGGAGAAGAAATTGGAATGTTTTCCAATAATAAGTAGAAGAAATTCTCTAAGAATAGAAAATAAAAGAAGGTGATATATAGGAATGTTTTCCAAATTGCGTAAAAGGCCAAGAGGATTGTTGAAAATATCGGGTTAGCAAATATTGATAAGGAAATGGAGAAGTCGTTTAGTTAATGAAATATTAATTAAGGGGACCAGTGATTGTTTAATGCTTTGAATGAGTGTTTGTTTTTCTTCGATAGTCAAATAACCAACTATCGAAGTATTGGCCAATATCATTGTCAATAGGGAGAGACCGGTTGGATTATTATCCGAGAATCGTTTCGTATAGGTAGTAGCATTGCGAATCAGATAATACGAAGATAATCGAAGAAGGAGTAAAGTGCAAGGGTTTTTTCTGTTAATCCTAGGTAGAAATTTCCTAAGATGGAATAGTGGAAATTGTGCCTTCGGTTTCATTCAATCCTAGAACAAAGGTGTATGGACGAATGTATGACAGAGTATTTCTAATGATCGCATATGTTGGTCTGTACAAATATACATATAGTGGCGGAGAATTTATTCTCTTAGCCTAATATGCAGAACACATTTGTGCAAATCAATTAGTGATTAACGGATCTGACAGCGTGGCATTCAAAGTGATTATGCTATCAATGAAAGGTATGTAATCGTAAACTCAAGCCTCGCAACCGGGAAATGGTATAAAATCGGGTAGGTCGCATGGCTAAGTAGGTTGCACCCAAGTAGGGTGTATTGTCACCTAATCTAGAGAAATTCCATTTGCTTCCTAAATCTTTTGATGCTGTCCATTTCGGGAAACAGTTGTCGATCCCAACTTTTGGTGATAATACATTCGGTACTCTCAAGCGAAGTAAGGGGCCGACCATGTTTAGCATGGGTTGCAAGATGTTCTTGTTGAACCCGGTGTATTCCTCTATAGAGATACACTGTCGGAAGTTGGTCCCAAACCTTGCCAGTTGGTATCGATTATCCAATAAGAGCCCGCGGTTTTGATTATATACTATGTATCTAGAGCATGAGATATAAGCGTTCTGCTAGATTGATATTTATTTATTTTTAGACACTTTTATAATATTAGAAAAAAATTGGTTACAAAGAATGTTTTGGGTTATCATAAGGTAAAAACCATTTGTGTTTATCTTATGATTATCGTTTATTTCGAATAGGATCTTTAAAAGTTAAACCAAGTGGTTGGAGTTTACTCACACTAGTCCCATGACTGACCTAGAGTTTATTTTGTAACACCCGCCTTCTACGCATCGGAGGATCATAGAATATTTATTTCATAATCATATAAAGTCGTATTGTCGTGTAACTTTAGGGAACAACTATTGGGTTCATTTCCCATGCTCATAATTTTTTCCGATTTTTAAATGACCATTTTACCCTTGACGAATCTTGTTTCGTCTATAATTTTTTATTGGTAAGGAGTTTTGACCTAAAACCACTTCCATTAGATCAGATGATGGTTTACCTTTCCATAGAGTGGTCACACTTGTCAAACGGACTTACCATTTGGGAGATATGGCTGAATTAATGTCTAGAAGGTGAAAAACAGCTTAATTGGGCTTAATCGGGTGATTAGCAACTAGGCTCATTGGGGGATTTCGGGATTAGAGCTATATAAGGCCTGATTAGGGTTAGAGAAACCTTTTCTTTGTCATTTCTCAGTCGCCACTTATCTCTCTTCAGCCCTAACAATGGCCTCCACTTTCTAAATTCGTCCCAAATCACCGTTTAATCGCGTATTAGCTTAATCTACACCAAATCAAGGAAGTCTAGTGGAAAATTAGAGTTTGGGTTGCTGCTAGGCATTGGAATTCGACCTGTAATAGTAGCAAAGTTCAGATCTAAAAACAATTTGTAGCTAAGGTGAGTGATTTGCATTGTTTTTCAATAATTACGGCTAATAAGGGGTGATTAGTGTTAATTAGCGAATCTATGCATGTTAAAATTCTGGAAAAATTTGTAAAATTCTAAAATATTATTTTAGGGCTCTGATAGAAATTTGGGCTAATTTGGATAAGTTTTGCTAATTGTATGCTTAAACATGATTAAGGGGGGTTAAGGGAAAAATGTGGGTTTTTTGGTATATTTGATCCCTATTGACATATTAAATTGTTTTTTTGGTGTTTACGGTTGATTCTCTATGTTGCTATGACTCTACGGTATGCTTTGTGATTGATTAGAAAAGTCAGAGTAGTCGAAAATGCCGTCGTATGGCGTAAAACAATCGTTGGAAATGTGCAGGGTTTCGGATCGGATATAGGGCTCGGATCGGATAGGAGAACCGGGCAAGGGAATTCGATTCGGATCGGAACTTAGCATAAGAGACTTGGCAAGAAGGAAGGCCACTTGCATAGAGTTAGAGTTGGGTCGGGGATCGGATCGGAGCTTAGCATGAGGGCTGAATCAGATCAAAACTGGAGCAAAGGGAAGCGGATCGAAATGAAGCATCAGACCGGGCTAGGATTAGGATACGGGACTGGATCGGCGTTTGGCGTTGGAACAACTAATCGGTCGGTTTGATGCAATCGAACCGGCAGCTGGAGGTTTGATGCGATCGAGCCGAACCGAGGTGATGTGGAGGACCGAACCAGACTATGGGAAGGGACTTGGACACCATATACCGAACTGAACCGGATTTAGACTTTCACTACTACTACGCGACAACTCTTCTAAAGACCAACTCCAATTCGACCAAAACCCGAGATGCAAAGGAAGTCCAAATGGGATGTTATTACTCAAGATTCAAATAACGATCAACGAGATAACTTCATTAGTTGGACTTTGTTGCGGGACGTGTGCAATAGGGTTATCAACGTCTATAGCTTTGACTCATCACTGAGAGATGGATATTTGATATGGATCAGTGCAGTGAAGTTTTCATGACTTCATGGGGCAGAGTGATCGTAGCAAGGCTATAAGCCAGTGCAGTGGGGTTGTCATGACTCCATGGAGCAGAGTGGACATAGCAAAGGATTAGTGGCTATGGATCTGTGTAGTGGAGTCACTGTGAATCCATGGGGCAGAGTGATCATAGCAAAGCATTGGGTGATCAAAGTGGTAGATATCGCATGCTTTACGCACTGAGTGAGAGATGGGAGGATGATTGCTATGTTTGATGTTTTGCTATCACTATGACATGCACACCCCATCCCCGTTATTTTCACACCATATGTTAGTGTCACCTTAGAGTATTGTACACCTTGTTGTGCTAACTCTTTGGTTGCAGGTCCAGGTATGATATAGTATACCTGTTATTGTTCTGTTTTGCTGCTTATCGCTCATACCATACTTTTGTCTGACCCAGAGTTTTATGTCTCTTCTTATTACTCTGGGTGCTCCTAAACGAGTAGACTAGAGACAAGTTAGTTGGTTATGCACAAGTAGCTGATCCAGAGATGAGCAAGAGGCTCCCACGTATTATCTACATATATTATCCTGAGTTGTTTCCGGTCACTACTTTGGGCATTAATAGTGTACCTCTTTCTTTTGCTTTAGAGACAGTATTTGTAATAATGTTGGTTTGGACTATAAGCTATATTTTGGATTTTGCTACTATGATGGTTTAGTTTTCAGCTTATGCACTATCTCGCCTGTTTTATGTCAAAGTTATGTTATTATTATATTTTATCCTATGCGCTGTGAGACATTCTACAGGTTCCTTGTTAGTTCAAATTCCCTTCTTTTCCTTTTTTTGGCGACTGTCCCATATTGGTTGGAAATCTGTACAGCGCATTTTAGGGAAGTGTCGGCTGGTGTGGGGCGGGTCTTCACATATTTTGTTTTGGTTTACCCTAAACTCTTGGGTGCCAAAATTTGTACGGGCAGTCAAGTAGTTTAGGTGTTTATGGATATAAGCATAAGGCTTCAGCGTTAGATATTTAATGCCCTTTTCCATTATGTTGTATTGTACTCTGAAAATGGTATGTATATGTATATACATTAAAAAATTTGTATCCCAAAAGTTGTTACATATATATATATTATACTTTATTCCGCTGCGATGTGAGATTTTGTGTTGTGGTTCAGTTCTGTCTTCTACCTATTTTCTTCTATTCTAATTTTCTTTCTTTCTATTTCTCATCCTCTAACTTCTTTATATTAATGATCTGGTAATTTCTGGTGTTTGGTTAGTCGATATGGTATGTGTATCGATAATTAAGATTGCAAAAATGATGGTTCGTTACAGTGGTATCAAAGCTTAGGTTGAGCAAATACCTAGGCTTTGGTGGGGGTTTACTCATTAGAGATAGGGTCAGTAGAACCCTAGAATGAGATTGAGTGTATATACATAAGAGCGCGTATTTTTTAATTAATATAAAAATTGTTTTTTATTGTGTTGGCTAGTCTATTGAGTGGCTTATGAATTCCGTTCAAATCATGAGACGCCACAAAGTCGATAGGAATTTCTAAACACTTGAACAAAGGAATTCAACAAAATATTGTTTTAAAGTGGGTAAATGAAATAATTTTACCCAAAATCCTATTTTGACATGAAATAATTATTTTCTGAAATTATTATAATATATGGATGAGTTGGCTGTTATTATTATAATAAGATGATATTACAGAAATGAAATGGTTATATAAAACCAAATATAATTTGTATGTGAATGATATATACAATCAAGATGAATTAAAATTAAATTCAAACTAGAATTTGGAATTTTAAATCCTTGGAAGTTGGAAAAATATTTTTCGAAGTATATTAAAATAATATAGCTTTGTTTCGGAAGGGTTTTGAATAGAAATCATTTTTAGATGTATTTTGGAAGTGATAAAGCAATTCAATGGATAGAAAACAATTCTGATGATGACTGCAACACCATCAATGTTCATTTTCGAGTTTCTAAGTGATCAATTGTTACATTGTATAAATTCCACTTGAAATTTGTTTTAAAGAAAACAAGTAAGTTTGAAAAATTCAAATGTTTTGAATTAGAGATGGAAATAAATATATGTATATTTTTATGTGATTTCAGAAGGCTTTGAACTAAAAACCCAGGAATTTGAATTCTGGAAGTCAAATTTTACTTATGAAAGTTAAATAAATTGATTAAATACAATTTTGAATGAATATGAATGCATATAAATGGAATAATGAATTGGATATGAATATATTTGATATAATTCATTCAGATTAAATGAATGAAAACCAAAAGTTTTAGTGGAAATAAAGTTGTAGAAATATGAAGTGTTGAGTTTTAATTAAGTGAATTTTGAATAGTTAATGGGTTTGTAGCATTTTTTCTACCTTAGTAATTCCGAGGACGAAATTCTTCAAAGGGGGAGAATGTAACGACCCAGATTTTTGGATGATTTATTTTAAATATTTAATCTGGTTTTAAATATTGAGTTGATAATATAAATCGATTTTTATATTGAGTTATCGATTTAATAATTGAATACGATTTATTTCGAATATATATAATTATCGTAATACGAGAACCTAAAATAATTTAATTTGAAATTAAAACGGAGTCAAATTAGTTCAAACGATTAATAGAAATTCTATTTGAGTAGGAACAATGATAACAAAAATTTATTATCAAGGAATTTATCATTTCGAATTTAATTTATCAATTTAAATTAAAATCTTCTCCAGATGATCAAACGATGCTTCGAAACCAGTTCCATTGCGTCCAAAATATTAAATTTTAGTAGGATGTCAAATTTTATTTCAATCAGAGCTTATATGTTGTTGTTTTAGCATATTACTTTATTCGTAAGTTTCATAAATTAAAATAATAATAAAACTTTTCTAATCTTTCCTTGGAAGCTTTTCTAATCGTCCTTGGTAAGGTACCGTTTTATTTAGATATACAAGACCCGATTTTTTCTCTCTCATTCTTTTGAATATCGAAATTTGAGTTTCCACTTCAATCGAAAATTTAAATGATCCAGTGAATCCAAAGCTTTTGAAATCGGGCACAAGTTAAAATCACAATTCCTTTTTTCTTCCATATGCAAATCCTCGAACTCATTTATTCGTTATTTCACCAAGTTAAAAGCCAGACTCTTCCCTTTTGGTTTGTTCTCTCATTCGAAAAACAAAGCCGAAGATTTCACAGAAAAAGTGTATAAATACGAATCAAAATCAATTCCATTCGAGAGCGGAGTGAAGCACTTACGTGGTAAAGGGGGTTTTTCCGACTTCAAGCAACAAGAAGGAGGGGGTTAATGCCGAAACACATGGCGAAGAATGAACACGATCTGAGATCGGATTTTTGGTGATTCCGATTGGTGTTTCCTGAAATAGATAGAGGATTTAAACCCGCAATGAAGTATAACCTCTTGCATGGAAATCTTGGTGGGTTTTGAAGAAGAAGAAGTCGATTATGTAGCTGAACAGGGGCCGAGTCGCGATGGATGTAGCATCGAGTTGCGTGTTCTGGTAATCAGAAGGAGGGTTTTGGGTCAAATGGTGGACGCAGTGGGGATCGTGAGGATGGATGGATTTATTGACGAAGTAATGTGGGTAATTAGATGTCGCAAGTTTCATTTAGGGTTGGAGTTCGATAGCTTTTCGGGTACTGGAGTGTGGAGTAGCAGGTCATGATTGTTAGCCTACTTTGTGAACTAGGCTACACAAAGAGAAAATAGTGAGAAAGACACCAATCAGATCGGATCGGAGGAAGATAGTGCTAGACATGAGTAGAGATCAGAGATGCAGAGGCCTTATCGGTTTAGATCGGAAGAGTATGGTAGCAACATCATAAAGCAGGTGGCTTCGACCGTTCGGATCATAGGAGCACTTCAGCGGCATCAGAAGAAAGCAAGCAATCCTATCAGTTCGCATCGGATGAGTACGTCAGCAGCATCAAGGAACAGCAAGTTCCATCACCGGATTGGATCGGAGGCCCCGATCTGAACCCCTTTTCTCCTTTGAATCTGTAGCCGTTGCTGCGCATATCCCCTGAAGACTCAGACAAGATCTGACCATTTCTCCCGCGAACTCCTACTAAATCAATGCGCTGTAGCCATCTTGGAGCCTCCGAACTCGACTATCAAGGGATGAATGCCACTCAATTCCGAACCGGAGCCACTTGGAGGAGATTTTTCACCTATAAATACACCACCTAGAGGCATTTGAAAAGATCTTTTGGCAAATTCTCAGTTCATACTTCCTCCATAGCCGAATTTTACAAGCATATTCAGAGCAAAATCATCTCTTAAAGTTCATTTTTAAGAGATTTGAGTGAGTTTATGCATTGTACTCGTGAAGTTGAGTGAGAATCATTACCGTACTGGTATTCAAATCATCAATTAAAAGAAATCAAAGTGAACGTAGGCTCGTTAACGCCGAACCACTATAAATTGCGTGTTCTTTATTGCTTTTTGATTCTATTTCATTGAATTCATATCTAATTTGGGTGTTAAAGCCAATTTTTGGTCTAACATTTTGGTGCTTTCACGGAGAGACTTCAAATTCTAAGCCTTTATGGTAATATCATTCTACTTTTTGGACCTTCAAGTTCAAAGAAGTTGATCCCCTTTCTCTGACATCCTTCAGTACTTGTTGACTGACCGTTGAAGAATCAAGTGTTATGGCTAAGACCAAAGGAAAGGAAGTGCATGGAGCTTGCTGAAATGATGCTAGAGAAAATCAGCAAGCTATTGTGTTAACAAGGTCACGCGCTCAAAGCTCTGGAGCATATCACTTTAACCAGGAAGATCCAAACCAGATCAGAGGGGTCGATCCGAACCGAGAGGAAACAAACCGGATCGTATTAACACCGATCCGACTTGATGATCCGATCCGAACTGATGGTGTCCGGGGCTCCCACTCTCTCCATCCGAACTTCCCTGAACAGGCTGCTGTTGGCCGATCTGATCCGAGTCAGAATGAAGCTGGAACATCTACTCGAGCTCCCTCCGATGCTCCAATTCCAGCCACGATGACTAATGTTAAGCCTGATCCATCTGCACCCATTAATCAGGGAGATTTTTCACGTTTTCTTGACATGCTTTAGAGCACTAAAGAAGCATTGGAAGCCCAAAGGCGTGACAACCTTCGCATGCAGGAAAACATGATCACCATGGGCAGAGAATTACAAGAGCTCCGGAGGCAGAGGACTCCTTCCCCACCACGCCGCATTCCTACAGATGATTCGTCTTCTTCTTCGGAGGAACGTCCTCGCGAGAGAAGGCCGCTTGAACGACCTCAGAACCTTGACCAATTGACTTTTGGATCTTTAGGATCCCGAGAAGATGCTGCCCGTGTATTGGGCCCTGACGACCCGAGTCTGCAACAGCCTATGTTGCTACCTATGCGCGGATCCCATGTCTTACCCAGGGATCCTAATATTAGTAACCTCATATAGCAACAACTTCTCCAACCTCTACCTCCAGAGATCGACCGGGAGCGCAGAGAGCAACATAGAGCGGCTACCGCTAGAAACAGAAGGTCGTCCCCTGATCAAGAAACCAAGGGTAATCCGCACATCAGATCTAGAGAGCCAGTGCAGACATTAACCAACGCCGATGTATGGGCAATGGTGCGCCAGATTATGTCTGAGAGCCGGCGATATACCAATGAAGATTGGGGCATTGAGGGAAGTCATACCCCTTTCACAAATGACATCCTGAATTTCCAGTTCCCCCGATGATTCAACTTGCCTCAGATGGATCGATATTCAGGAAGAACAGATCCAGGGCAACATCTAATGAGATATGCATGGTTCATGAATGCGGCAACAGCTCCAGATGCCGTAAAAAGCAAAGCCTTTCCCATTTATCTTGAAGATGTAGCGTTAATGTGGTTCACTCAACTTCCTCCTCGGTCGGTGTCAAATTTCACAGAGTTGAGTGAGCGTTTCATGAATCAATTCTGACTCCATGCCCAAAAGTCCAAGACCGTCATAGAATTATCACAAATTAAGCAGGGCCCAGGAGAATCTTTGAAGTCATATTTGGATCGCTTCAACCTGGCCGTCACCGAAGTCACTGATCCCCATGAGCCCACTATCCTAATGGCCTTGATAGAAGGAGTAGATCCCGACACAGAATTCGGGGATTACCTGGCTGGAAAACCACCTCCTACAAGAGAATTATTCTATGAAAAGGCTAATGTCTGTTTAAGGAGAGAAGAAGCTAAGGCAAATCGGAAGAGAAGGTCCGAAGGGGCCTCGAAGGAAGGTATCCAGAGCAATGCCGCCGTGAAATAGTCTGGTGACAGTTCAGGAAAAGTGGAAGTAAATGTTGGCAACCAGAGTGGTGGTAATAGCAGCAGAAATGGGAAAGACAATAGAAGAAATAGAAAACGTGGAAATATCTCTAATAAAAGACCCCGATTCTAGAGTTTTGAAAATTACACGCCGTTAAATGATACGTTGGAGAACATTTATCTAGACACATACGACATATTGCAGTACAAAAAACCACCACCCAGAGATTATACTGAGACGGAAATTGAAATAGGAAAGTTCTGCTTGTTTCATGGAACACACGGTCATTTCACCAATGAGTGTCGTCATTTAAGGGATATCGCCGAAAAATTGCTGCGAGAAGGGAAGTTGGATGAATACAAAGCCGCCCCAAGGGACAGGGGGTAAGGGGGACAAGCCCCGAACCAAGAACAGCCTGCTTCAAAACCCACAGCTCAGCAAAAGGGTAAGAGGATCGTCATTAACTCCATTATAGGCAGGCCTCGCTTGATTGGTCGAAGTTTTAAAGCAATGGACCAGTACGTCCACGCCGCCAAGCATTATGAAGTAGGAGAATGCAGCAGCCTTGAAGACGACACTCCAATAAAACAGCAAAAAACGATGTCTGATGATGTCGTATTCCGCAATAGAGACGAGTTTGGAGTTCAATCCCCAACTGATGATCTGCTAGTGATAACCACGACAATTGGTCCCGCTCTGGTTCATAAGGTGTTAGTGGATAATGAAAGCTCGGTCAATATCCTCTTCAAGAAAGCCTTCGAAAAAATGAGGCTCGAAGCAAAAGACTTAAAGCCATGTCAAGGATGGATACGTGGTTTTAACGGAGTTTCTACAGCTCCAATGGGTTTTGTGGAATTACCAGTCACACTAAGGCAGGGGGATCGCCAAAGAGTAAGGATCTTGCCGTTTATAGTTCTGGATTTGGAGTAGCCTTATAATGCCTTCCTAGGCCAACCAACCCTTGCTGAATTTAGGGCATGTATTGCGCCTTGGTGTTTGCTGCTAAAATTCCCGACTGACTCGGGAGTTGTGACAATGAGAGGCGACCAAGCTACGGGACGAGCTTGTTACGTGGCAGAGTTAAAGATGCTAATGAAGGGGCTGAGTATAGATGCTAAAGATGATTCCGCCTCTCCATAGGGGGCCTCAGCATAGCAACTAAGGGGTCCTACCCCAAGAGAGTCACCCTCAGACGTGCTTGAGGATATAGATCCTAGAGAGGATAGAGAACCTGGGAACATGAAGGCGACTCCCAATGAAATAACAATCGACATACCTATTGATGAAACTGATCCAATAAAAGTACTAAAGATCGGCTCGCAACTAGATCCAGTTAGAGCAAGGGAATTGGATGATTTCTTGAAGGCAAATCTGGATGTGTTTGCCTAGACTCACGCTGACATGTGTGGGATTTCGCCTACCATTATGAGCCACTCTTTGTGTATCAATCCAAAACACCCACTAGTCAAGCAGAAAAGACGGATGTTGGGCCCAGAGCGGTCAGCAGCTTTGAAAGAAGAAGTAGAGAAATTAAAAGGTAACGGATTCATTAAGGATTTGAAATATCCCGACTGGATATCGAATCCCGTCCTGGTCAAAAAGTCAAACGGGAAGTGGAGAACGTGCATTGACTTTTCTGATTTAAACAAGGCTTGCCCGAAGGATAGCTTTCCTCTTCCCAGAATTGACCAACTAGTAGATTCAACTATCGGGCATGAACTTTTATCCTTTATGGACGCTTATTCCGGGTACAATCAAATTCCCATGCACGTACCAGATCAAGAGCATACAAGCTTCATCACGGACTTGGGATTGTATTGTTATGTCGTGATGCCGTTTGGATTAAAAAATGCGGGAGCCACATATCAGCACCTGGTCAATCACATGTTTTACAATCAAATTGGGAAGACCGTGGAAGTTTATGCAGATGATATGCTAGTGAAATGCAAGCAATCTCCCAATCATACGAAGGACTTAGCAGAAATGTTCAGCATACTATGAAGGTATGGGATGAAGTTGAACCCTTTGAAGTGTTCTTTTGGCGTGGCATCAGGCAAGTTTCTTGGCTTTATCGTGAGTTCCAGAGGAATTGAAATCAATCCGGACCAAATAGCAGCAATCCGGAATATAGAGGAGCCGCGAAAGATTAGGGATGTTCAAAGCTTAGCTGGAAAGGTTGCAGCACTGGGCAGGTTCATCTCCAAAGCAACCGAAAAGTGTGTGCCTTTCTTCGATCTCATAAAACGGGGAAAGCGAAATTTTGAGTGGACTCCCGACTATGTGGAGGGGTTCCAAAATCTATTAGACTTCTTAGAAAAGCCTCCAATATTACCAAAGCCTGTGCAACATGAGGATTTGTTCGTCTACTTGGCGGTTTCATCTCACGCCGTCAGTGCAGCACTAGTACATAAAGAGGATAAAGTCCAGAAACATGTGTATTACGTAAGCAAAAAACAAGCTGCTGCAGAACGTAACTACCCAAAGATAGAGAAGCTTGCTTATAGCCTCCTGATTACTTCCCGCAAACTCTGCCATTATTTTCAGGCACACCCAATAGTGGTGTATACCGACCAACCTTTGAGACAAGTGTTGCAGAAACCCAAAACATCAGGGCGGCTACTTAAATGGAATATCGAGCTAAGCCAGTTTGATTTGAACTTTCAGCCGCGAAGATCAATAAGGGGGCAGGCCTTAGCTGACTTCATAGCTGAATTTACAATTCCTGAAGAAGAAACGGTGGGTGACAAAGTAGTTGCTTTGGATCAAGAATTAGAGCTTAATCCGTGGAGACTATATACAGACGGAGCCAAGAACGATAGAAAGTCCGGCGCCGGAGTTGTTCTAATAACTCCTAAAGGACGATCTATCTACTATGCATTACGGTTGGAATTTACTGCTACTAACAATGATTCCGAGTATGAAGCCCTGATTGCCGGGCTGAAACTCGCTAAAGATTTGGGAGTAAAGACACTAGATATATATTGCGATTCCAAAATAGTGATATGTCAAGTTCGGGAAGAATTTGCTGCTAAGGGACCTCGGATCATCACTTATCTCAAGAAAGTAAAGAAGTTGTTGGAAGGTTTGGAGCATTATAGCATAACACACATTCCAAGAGCAGAAAATCAGAAAGCAGATCGATTGGCGAAGCTAGCAAGTTCAGATAGTCTAAAAGAATCCGAAATGGTTCCAATAGAGGTGTTGGATTCGCCAAGTTTCGATCTAATGGAAACAGAGCTAGCCCTGGAAGTTGAACCAGAAAAAGAATCCTGGATGACATCAATTAAGAATTTTCTCAAAAATGGAACCCTCCCGTTGAAAAACAGCGAGAGACGAGCTGTAAGACGTAAGGCCACAAGATACGTTTTACAGGACGACGTCCTTTATCGTCAAGGGTTTTCGATGCCCTTGCTACGGTGTATCGCACACGACGACATCAAACGTATACTGCAAGTGGTACATGAAGGTGAGTGTGGAGATCACACTGGGGGCCAAACCTTAGCAAAGAAAGTGTTACGGTACGGATATTTCTGGCCTACCGTGAATAAAGACGCAGCTGCTAATTCACGACGCTGCGACAAATGTCAAAGATATGCCAAAGTTCCCAGAGCGCCTCCGACTCAGCTCAAGTCAATGGTAAGTCCATGGCCGTTTGCCATGTGGGGAATTGACATTATTCGAGTACTACCCATTGCCAGAGGAGGAGCCAAGTATGCGATCGTTGCCGTGGATTACTTCACAAAGTGGGTGGAAGCTGAACCTCTAACAACCATCACGGCAGGAAAGTGATCAGTTTTTTGGTGAGAAACATTATTTGTTGATTTGGGATACCAAAGACCATCATAACTGATAATGGGACGCAGTTTGACAGCGTAGAGTTCAGGAACTTTTGCCAGAAATACAAAATTGATATGTGATACACTGCAGTAGCTCATCCGCAATCAAATGGGCAGGTCAAAGCCGTAAATAAAGTCATTAAATCAATTCTAAAGAAGCGGCTAGAACAGGCCAAAGCCAGATGGGTAGATGAGTTGCCGTTAGCCTTATGGGCATATAGGACGACCTTTAAGACGGCTACCGGCCATACTCCCTATTCACTTTCATTTGGGTCTGAAGCGGTGATCCCGGTAGAATTGGAAGTCCCTTCTCATTGAGTTGCATACTATGACCCGATGACGAATAAAGCGCTCCTCCTAGAGTCTCTTGATATGATTGAAGAAAAAAGAGATGATGCCGACTTGCGTGCCTCAAGACATCGACATCAAGTAGCACGTTATTATGACCAAAAGGTTCGCCTCAAAACCTTTGAACCAGGAGACCTAGTACTAAAGCGAGTCATCCCGCCTTCAACCTAGTTGGGTCCAAAATGGGAAGGACCGTACATGTTACACCCCGTATTTTCTGTGAACTTAAGAATTACATATCTAAGTGTAATTAAAATATAAAATAAGAATCAGGGAAAGGGGTTGCGCCATTGCGTTCGTCTCAAAATTCTACTTGAAAACGAGTCCGAGTTTGCGAGAATCGGAGTCCGTATGACCAAGTTATGGCCCTCCAAAGTTTTAGGAATTTTTAGAGTTCAAAACAGCTCGAATTCGAATTGAAAACCCAGAACAGACTGGGCGGGAAATTTCCCCCCAGTACCCAGGTCGACTGGGGAGTCGACTGGGCAGTCGACCCCCCCGACCAGGTCGACTGGGCAGTCGACCTGGGGGTCGACCTGGTCCCCGAACCTGGTTTTGGGCCTGGGTGCATTCATATATATATCTGGTCTCGTTTTCTGCCTAGATTCGTCTGCCTAAACCTATTTAAACAGCCCTAAACCTAGCCTTCTCTACACACAATTCTATTCTGCTTCTACTCTGCCTCTGTTCTAAATATAAATAAAAATGGCGTCGCTACTCTGCTGGAATCAAAACTAGAAGCTAATCAACATCAACCTAAGCAACTCAATTCAAGCTTGAAACTTCAACAACGGTTAAAGAAGATCTACTAACGTCGCTACAACTATCTTTCTTTTAGAATCCAATCAAGGCAAGTGCAGTTTTTTTCCGATATAAATTTTAATCATAATTGTGACATGATTGTAAATCTGAATTTGAGATTGTGTAAGTTCTGCTCTGATCTATTTTATTTTGTATCTCTTCTTCTTTCTGTTCTATAGCCAGGCTACTACGAGCCTGCGCCAATCTCCTAAGAGATTAACGCACGAACGCTAAAATGTTTGGGACAAATAATGAATGTGGCATAATTGGACATGGCTAATCTGTGACTGATTTAAGAAAAATGACATAGGTTGTAAACTAGATTTAGATCTATGCATATTCTGTGAATTGGAAGAAGAGGAACCATGGTATGTTAACATGTGACTTGAGACATTGGACATAACGCATATTTTGAATTAAGATCTGTTATAACTAGATTGTTGGGCATATTGTTTATATAACAATTCATGACTTGAAAGAGAATATGACTTAGGTGTGAAGATCTATATTAAGATTTGATAACTATCAAATGTGAATAACACCTAAGTAGGAGATTTTTTGAATATATGACATGCATTGAAATCGATGGCTATATTTGGTATAATTTATATGTGAATCTTTTGTACTAGGCAAGTTGAACTAAATTGGGACATGTAAATTATGACCATAATCTGTGACATGTAAATTCAATGCAAATGTGGGGTATATGATCATAATGTGAATCATGACAACTATTTAGGCATGCAAACTTAGGCCAAATTTATAATTAGGCAAGATATGTTTGTGAAACTTTAAGGAATGATTAAATCTGTTATATTTGCTTAATTTGCTAGTTCTGCTATATTTGTCTAATCTGCTAGTTCTGTTATATTGCCTAATCTACTAGTTCTGTTATATTGCTTAATCTGCTAGTTCTGCTCTACTGCCTAGCCTGCTAGATCTATTCATCTGCCAAATCTGTCATCTGCTAAGTCTGCTAAAAATGCCAAATCTGATAAATTACTTAATCTACTAAATCCGTTAAGTCACCTAATCTGCGAAAATCTGTTATCTGCTAAGTTGATATATTCAGTCTGTTATTGACATAATCTGAATTAGCTATGAATAATTGACATGTATATTAGGCATGGGCATGAATGGTAAATTATTAATTAATTGGCCGCAAAGATAAACATGGCTAACTCGAGGTTAGAATGAGTTTGCGGCGTAATCCTGCCCGGAACCACCCGGCACGTCCAGTGGCCGCAAACAATAGGTTCTAATGTGAGAAGTTAGTCATAATATGCTTAGACACGAGGTTAGGTCTGGCTTATGGCAGAAGTCTGCCCGGAACCGCCCGGCCCATCCAGCGGCCACAAGCTAGCGACCTAATGTGAGAGGTCTGTGCATTAATAATTAATTAATGCAAATCTAAGATAAAAATGATGTCCAAAACGTGTTGGGTGGATAGGGTTAAACCAACTAGACTAATATATATAATAAACCCGTTCATGAATCTGTAGGCCCAATACAAAGTTAGACAAATCTGAAATTCTGTTAAATCTGTACATCTGATCCGTTAGTCTGAAAACTTGTTGATTTGATTTTCTGATCTGTGAACTAGTAAATCTGATCTCTGTATGTCTGAATTTGTAAACAAGTTAATCTGAAATCTGTTAGTCTGGGGACACAAGGTTAGGAGGGAATTTACTTGTGTTATCTGTTGTTTGGGACCCATATTAGTCAGTAACCCTATCTGGTATCAAAAATTTGATCCAACAGTAGGTAGGGTCCGGGCACACTTACTGAACTAATTATAAGTATTTCATTCTGATAATGGCGAGGCGTGTTGATGGTGCGTTCCAACCGGGTCATGTGCGTGCATGGATCCTGGTCTGCCTCTGAGGATGTAAGACGCCGTGACATCTGTAAATAGGTCTGTGCCAATTGGTTGTCACTTTAGGGAGTGATACACCCTACTGTGGGGCGGACACAGGGTATTTATGTATTAGGGAGCCGATTGCTTGGGGCAGGGTTTTAGGGTACACTTAGTTCTGTTTGTTTCTGTTGGTACCTTCTGTTTCTGTTGGGTGGTGACACCTGTCTGTTTCTGCGTGGTACCATCTGTTGGGGTGGTAAAGGCCCATTACTAGTGTACACCTAATTCTACATTCTGTTTCCTTAGGGATTAATCTGTTTCTGCTTCTGTCTGTTTCTGTTGGGGTGGTAAAGGCCCATTACTAGCACTCTCTTCTGCGGAAATTATTCTGTACCCGTTTCTGTTTCAGTTTAGACATTAGGGTGACACCTAGTTCTGTTATACTAGTATTAGTGCAGAGAAGTGTAAAGCAATAGCTTATATCATTCTGTTCTTCTGTTATATCTGCTA
Source organism: Allium sativum (assembly GCA_030737875.1). Lineage (NCBI taxonomy): Eukaryota > Viridiplantae > Streptophyta > Magnoliopsida > Asparagales > Amaryllidaceae > Allium > Allium sativum. Next base: position 578,310,724 of record CM060909.1, on the reverse strand, counting down.
CACCTGTTACAGTTATCTCTCATCCAGTTTTATTTTCATGTCATGTTATTATTATATGTTCATAACTGAAAATCACTGGACTTGCCAGACTTTTTGTCTGACCCTTGTTGTTTCGCCTCCTTTCTTCCATTTCTCCCCAGGTTTTGTAGAAGGGAATACTCTAGCTTGATCCATATTTCTTTTGCTTGAAGTGCTTAAAGTATGGCTTGTCTTCTTCTGTGGGGATTATGATTTTAAACTATGCATTCTGAAGGATTTTGTACAAGACTGATATTTTGTACTTGAATTCTGATATTGTGATTTGAAAGGATGTAACCAAGCTTATTTCGGTTTCTGTTGTAATAAAGTTATAAAATTTTCAAGTACTGTTTTATCTGTCTTGTAAGTTTCTGTTCTATTTACTAAAATGCTCCACCAAAGTTAAGGCATTCCCTTTGTGAGTGACCTTAACGGAGGTGGAGTGTTACACTTGGTATCAGAGCCGAAGGTTACCAGATTGGGTAAAGTTTTTGAAAACTATTTTCAAAAAGGTTTTGAAAGGAAGTATTTTCAAAAATAAAGCTTATTTTGAAAAACATAATCCCCAAGAGCCATATACCTTTCCTTCAGTCCTTTTTGTAATTGAATCTTTCCTTTTTCGTTTCAGCATGTCTGAAGCATCTGAGATACCAGAGGGTGTTCATGTACCCGGTTGGTTTCGTCAATATCTTGAGGCTAGGACCGCCGCCACAGGTCCTGCAAATGATCCCCCTCCTCGTGCAATTTCTTTCTCAAAGATCTGTAGAGATTTTAGGGCCATGGGTGGGAAGGATTTCAAGGGAACTGAATCATTCGTAGAAGCAAGGAACTGGCTCAAAGAAACTGAGGATCTATTCGTTATCTTCGAGGTGGATGATGGGCAGAAGGTACAGTTGGTGGTAAGGTTGCTCAAAGACGAAGCTTCCTATTGGTGGGAAGTCACTAACGCCGAGAGGTCGGTTGAAACATGGATGGATTTCAGAACAAGGTTTGAGACAAAATTCCTCTCGCAAGCTGAATGAAGTTTACAACTGGAAAAGTTCTTATCTCTTAAGAAAGGAAGTATGACGGTCAAGGAATACGTCAACCAGTTCAACCAACTGGCTAGGTTCGGATTGGATTTAGTCAACACTCAGGATAAAAAAGCTCTCCGCTTTGTTAAAGGATTGAACGAGCCACTGCACAACCTAGCCATGACCCATGTACCCAGGGGAGCGACTTACGAGAAATTGGTGGACATGGCACTACTGCACGAGGAAGACAAGGGCCCGAAAGAGACAAAGAAGGAAGAATCACAGAATAAGAAAGCATGGCCCAAAAAGGAAACACAAAAGAAGGATGAGAAGTCTGAAGATAAGAAGGGGAAAAAGTGCTTTACTTGTGGAAGCTCGACTCATCTGAACAAGGATTGCATAAAAAGGAAGGGCACTTGCTTCAACTGTGGTGAGATGGGACACTTCACTAAGGACTGCCCGAAGAAACGAGGGCAAGGGCAGAACCCACTTCTGGAGGACAGGCGAATGCTCAAGGGACTGGTAGATAGGGTAGAAATATGAAAATTTAAGTAGAAGGTTTAATTTTCTTATCTGATTGTTGAGTTAAAACTCTTTCTGATTCTGGCATTTTGATTCTGTAATCGATACTCTGCACTTTAATACTAGTATTGCTTCTGATTCCGCTGTAGACTCAAACCCATAAGGGTTATGACTAATCTGTTTGTGATAGATTGGGGTTTGAGAGATATCTGTGTTAGGCGTCAAGTAGGACGCATACATTCTGGGTTTTATCATGCTTAGTTCAGTAACCTGATCTTTACCAGTAATCTGTAAATATCTGAATATTCCCGATAAGGTTTAGATTTCCAGTTTTGACATTATCTAAAGAGGGTAATCCTCTGGGTGTCAATTTGATGTTGGTTTCGGTCTTCGGGGACGATACTTAGGACCCATGTCTAATGGGAACCAAGTTTTTGTTTTATCCGTGCTCGCTTCCATCATTCGACTCTATCCTATCGATCGAATCTTCGAACTTTAGGTAGAAACTAATGGGTGTAAACATGTGTTTGAGACATGTTATGTTTGATGGTTGCAAGTGGATGCAAGTGTTTGCTCGTGGATGCATATACACACACTAGGCACTAGATCAGCTCGAAAACACTCTCATACTGCATATGGATGTGTGTGCATTTTTTTAATCCTTATGAATGCAAAATGGTTGACTCAGCACATGGATGTTGCATATGAATGAATGGTTGTGCACTCATATAGGAATGATATGTATCAAATAGGAAAATTGCATACATGTTGGACTCATGGCACTGACATAATTTGCATTAAGGAGTTCAACTGAATCAGTAGACCGCCTGATCTTTGCATTAGATAAGGAACATATACACACACTTTTGCATATGTTCATACAACATTAGAAGTTTCTAAGGACAATGGACGCCAGTGATTGATGATTGAGTAGATGGATGTTGTATGGTAGGACACATTCTTCTTAACTTGAAGATTTCGGGGACGAAATCATTTAAGGAGGGGAGAATGTAACCACCCGTATTTTCTGTGAACTTAAGAATTACAAATCTAAGTGTAATTAAAATATAAAATAAGAATCAGGGAAATCGGGTTGCGCCATTGCGTTCATCTCGAAATTCTTCTTGAAAACGAGTTCGAGTTTGCGAGAATCAGAGTCCATATGACCAAGTTATGGCCCTCCAAAGTTTCAGGAATTTTCAGAGTTCAAAACAGCTCGAATTCGAATTCAAATTTCGAATTCAAAACCCAGAATAGACTGGGCGGGAAATTTCTCGCCCAGTACCCAGGTCGACTTGGGAGTCGACCCCCCCCCCCTGACCAGGTCGACTGGGCAGTCGACCTGGGGTCCGACCTGGTCCCCGAACCTGGTTTTGGGCTTGGGTGCATTCTTATGTATCTGGTCTCGTTTTCTGCCTAGATTCGTCTGCCTAAACCTATTTAAATAGCCCCAAATCTAGCCTTCTCTACACACAATTCTATTCTACTTCTACTCTGCCTCTGTTCTAAATAAAAATAAAAATGGCGTCGCTACTCTGCTGGAATCAAAACTAGAAGCTAATCAACATCAACCTAAGCAACTCAATTCAAGCTTGAAACTTCAACAATGGTTAAAGAAGATCAACTAATGTCGCTACAACTATCTTACTTTTAGAATCCAATCAAGACAAGTGCAGTTATTTTCCGATATAAACTTTAATCATAATTGTGACATGATTGTAAATTTGAATTTGAGATTGTGTATGTTCTGTTCTGATCTATTTTATTTTGTATCTCTTCTTCTTTCTGTTCTATAGCCAGGCAACTACGAGCCTTCGCCAATCTCCTAAGTGATTAACGCACGAACGCTAAAATGTTTGGGACAAATAATGAATGTGGCATAATTGGACATGGCTAATCTGTGACTGATTTAAGAAAAAGGACATAGGTTGTAAACTAGATTTAGATTTATGCATATTCTGTGAATTGGAAGAAGAGGAACCATGGTATGTTAACATGTGACTTGAGACATTGGACATAACGCATATTTTGAATTAAGATCTGTTATAACTAGATTGTTGGGCATATTGTTTATATAACAATTCATGACTGAAAGAGAATATGACTTAGGTGTGAAGATCTATATTAAGATTTGATAACTATCAAATGTGAATAACACCTAAGTAGGAGATTTTTGAATATATGACATGCATTGAAATCGATGGCTATATTTGGTATAATTTATATGTGAATCTTTTGTACTAGACAAGTTGAACTAAATTGGGACATGTAAATTATGACCATAATCTGTGACATGTAAATTCAATGCAAACGTGGGGTATATGATCATAGTGTGAATCATGACAACTATTTAGGCATGCAAACTTATGCCAAATTTATAATTAGGCAAGATAAGTTTGTGAAACTTTAAGGAATGATTAAATCTGTTATATTTGCCTAATTTGCTAGTTCTTCTATATTTGCCTAATCTGCTAGTTCTGTTATATTGCCTAATCTACTAGTTCTGTTATATTGCTTAATCTGCTAGTTCTGCTCTGCTGCCTAGCCTGCTAGATCTGTTTATCTGCCAAATCTGTCATCTGCTAAGTCTGCTGAAAATGCCAAATCTTTTATATGCTAAATCTGCTAAATTACTTAATCTGCTGAATCTGTTAAGTCGCCTAATCTGCGAAAATCTGTTATCTACTAAGTTGATATATTCAGTCTGTTATTGACATAATCTGAATTAGCTATGAATAATTGACATGTATATTAGGCGTGGTCATGAATGGTAAATTATTAATTAATTGGCCGCAAAGATAAACATGGCTAACTCGAGGTTAGAATGAGTTTGCGGCGTAATCCTACCCGGAACCGCCCGGCACGTCCAGTGGCCGCAAACAATAGGTTCTAATGTGAGAAGTTAGTCATAATATGCTTATACACGAGGTTAGGTCTGGCTTGTGGCAGAAGTCTGCCCGGAACCGCCCGACCCATCCAGCGGCCACAAGCTAGCGACCTAATGTGAGAGGTCTGTGCATTAATAATTAATTAATGCAAATTTGAGATAAAAATGATGTCCAAAACGTGTTGGGTGGATACGGTTAAACCAACTGGACTAATATATATAATAAACCCGTTCATGAATCTGTAGGCCCAATACAAAGTTAGACAAATCTGAAATTCTGTTAAATCTGTACATCTGATCCGTTAGTCTGAAAACTTGTTGATTTGATTTTCTGATCTGTGAACTAGTAAATCTGATCTCTGTATGTCTGAACTTGTAAACAAGTTAATCTGAAATCTGTTAGTCTGGGGACACAAGATTAGGAGGGAATTTACTTGTGTCATCTGTTGTTTGGGACCCATATTAGTCAGTAACCCTTTCTGGTATCAAAAATATGACCCAACAGTAGGTAGGGTCCGGGCACGCTTACTGAACTATTTATAAGAGGTTCATTTTGATAATGGCGAGGGGTGTTGATGGTGCGTTCCAACCGGGTCATGTGCGTGCATGGATCCCGGTCTGTCTCTGAGGATGTAAGACGCCGTGACATCTGTAAATAGGTTTGTGCCAATTGGTTGTCACTTTAGGGAGTGATACACCCTACTGTGTGGCCGACACAGGGTATTTATGTATTAGGGAGCCGATCGCTTGGGGTAGGGTTTTAGGGTACACTTAGTTCTGTCTGTTTCTGTTGGTACCGTCTGTTTCTGTTGGGTGGTGACACCTGTCTGTTTCTGCATGGTACCATCTGTTGGGGTGGTAAAGGCCCATTACTAATGTACACCTAATTCTACATTCTGTTTCCGTAGGGATTAATCTGTTTCTGCTTCTGTCTGTTTCTGTTCGGGTAGTAAAGGCCCATTACTAGCACTCTCTTCTGTGGAAATTATTCTGTACCCGTTTCTGTTTCTGTTTAGACATTAGGGTGACACATAATTCTGTTATACTAGTATTAGTGCAGAGAAGTGTAAAGCAATAGCTTATATCATTCTTTTCTTCTGTTATATCTGCTACACCTGTTACAGTTATCTCCAATCCAGTTTTATTTTCATGTCATGTTATTATTATCTGTTCATAACTGAAAATCACTGGACTTGCCAGACTTTTTGTCTGACCCTTGTTGTTACACCTCCTTTCTTCCGTTTCCCCCCAGGTTTTGTAGAAGGGAATACTCTAGCTTGATCCAGATTTCTTCTGCTTGAAGTGCTTAAAGTATGGCTTGTCTTCTTCTGTGGGGATTATGATTTTAAACTATGCATTCTGAAGGCTTTTGTACAAGACTGGTATTTTGTACTTGAATTCTGATATTGTGATTTGAAAGGATGCAACCAAGCTTATTTCGGTTTTTGTTGTAATAAAGTTATAAAATTTTCAAGTACTGTTTTATCTGTCTTGTAAGTTTCTGTTCTGTTTACTAAAATGCTCCACCAAAGTTAAGGCATTCCCTTTGTGAGTGACCTTAACGGAGGTGGAGTGTTACAATACACCATTTAGTGGAAGCTTGATACAGGAGCGTCAAGCTAATGACCGTGGACGGTGAAGAGATTCCCAGAGCCTGGAACGCTCAGCACCTACGACGATATCTGAGCTAAATATGAAATGTCATTTCTTTTGTTTTCATAAGCTTTGTAAAAAGGAACGACTCGCTTTAAAAAGTTTGTTTATGTAAACAAAAGATTATAAAGTGGATGTAGGCTACGACTTAGCCGAACCACTATAAAAATATCGTGTGTCATTTACTTTCCTGAATTATTTATATCTTCAACTATTATTCTATTATGACTGTGAAACACGAAATGTTAAACTAAAGTTGCAGATGACCTATATGCGGGGACAAACAAAACGGCTGTTTGTATGATAAGACATAGAAGAATGGGAAGATGACATTCTTAACTCTAACTCTCAAGAATCGAGAGAGAGTATAAAGGACGGGAAGACGACGTCCTCTGAGGCGTGAAGGTGCACCCAGATGAGAGACCGCCTCAGTGAAAACTCTAACTTGGATATGAGACAGGAGAGTATAAAGATGCTAGAAAGAACAGGCGTCAACGACGAAAGGAATATGACAGCCGTCAGAGAATCGGGGACATTTGGACTTTTTAATTTAATCTTGAATAGTTCTCCCTCAATTATTCAAGATCGACCGAGGGCATACATGTACACACATATTCCCCTCCCTCATGACTCCATTACATAACTTTAGTATGAAATGGTTTTGTATATTTACATAAGTGTTGAACTAACAACTAACAGGCATTGCAAGAAATGAATTATCTTTATTTACAAACGTGTGAGTTTGTACATGAAAAACAAGCAAAAAAGAAGATGCGAGGGCCGCACTCGCTACAACAATTGCGAACCAACTAAATGCCAAAATATGGCGAAGCACTTCATCATTTGGGCTTCGGACCAGATTTGGATTTTTTGGTAGCTTTCTCAGCATCTTTAGCTTCCTTTTCAGCTTCGGTCATAATGCGTTTCAACTTTTTCTACCCTGAAGCTAAAGTGCTAGAATCAGTTGGTTTTTTCCCAGGAGATGGAACGCTGGAATCAAGAGAAAACTTTTTAGTAAGCTCTTCTGTAATAGATCTAGTTGAAAGCTTAACAACCTACCTTGATCTAGGGTCCACCACTGCAAAAGGCTTAAGGCTTTCGGGGTCCAGGTCTTTAACCTTTAGCTGCATACGTTTATCCAGTTCGGCTTTCATTTCAGCCAAAGTGATGTCATCAGCACTTTTTGGATCCCCGACTATAGCCACATCAGGGTCTTTCTCATGCCCCTCGTTACCGCCATCATCTTTCAAGGCCTCAATCATCTCATCATCGTGAGGAGCATCAGCCTTATCCTTTTCTTCTTCGGCCTTCTCCGTTGACTTTGCTCCGACAGTGGTTCCCTGAGGCACGTCTGTTCTCGGACGGTTCAACACCTACAGAATGAGAAGCAACAGTTATCAACTCAGGAGAAAATAAAGGATCCTTCATTGATTGCCCGATTATGTCATGAAAAGTGGAGACAACTTTGACGAATTGGGGTGAAAAGGTAGAAATACCTTCCGATGATTTCTCAGCTGGAGTGACTGCCGTCTCTGATGCCATCTCGTGAATGAGGGATAAAAGAGATGCCTGAGGGATCTCCGGGTTTTCGGGGTCGTATCCCTCAACTTCAGAAGTTTCAACGGCGGTAGAAGAAGAACCAGCATCGAAGATATGCTTTTGTTTGGCCATCCTCTTTTCCTCCTCCATGGCAGCAGCGATGAGGCGACGCCCCTCAGCCAGAGGTGCCGGCTCATCATCTCTTAGATATTTTTCCATGAGCTTGTCTTCATCGACGGAATCTACCTTGAGTTCCTCCTTCTCCCATTCAATAATTTGGCTCCATACGTGAACTAAGGTAGTCGGATAATCTTCGATCCAAGAGATGTTTCGGTGGCGAATTATATGCGCAAAAAATTCGATCATTAATTCGCCGAAACCCTGCACATCCTCCTGGGCTTCTGACAGCTGCTTACGGGTCTCTTCGGCCGACTTAATGACACTTTCAACATTACCCTCCGCTAAGGCAGCCCTGTTTTCATCCTCCATCAACTTGGAAGCCAAGTCAGCGTTCTTCTCTTCCAATTCAGCGTTCTTCCTCGCTATCTCGTCCTTTTCTCGCTCAAGAGCAGCGTAAGCAAGTTGCATTTTGGCATTATCCGACTTAGCATCTTCTGCTTGCTTCTTCAGCTCCGAGCGCTCTTGACTATGAGACTCGAGCAAGTCGTGATAACGTTTTTGCAGCTCTTCAAATTGCTGCTTGAAGTTGGCGGCATCCCGTTGAGCGATGGCAAGTTGGGCCTGTGTACCCTCAAGATCTTCCCCCAAATTTTTCAAGGCTTTTACGTCGGCTTCTGCAGTCTTTTTCATCGAGTTATTATCCGTGATTAGAGTTCGAATGATTCTGGAAAGGTTACACGAATACTTGAACATCTCTGAATATTGTCTTTCGACTGCGTCAATTTTCGCTTTGGCCTCGTCTGCCCACCTCGAGGAAATGGGCTCGAGGGCAGGTAAGAAAGTCAGGTTTTCAAAATAGTGTTCAGGGAATTGTTCCTCCAGATATGCCCGCTTAACTTTAGTTTCAGCATCCAATGGTGGAGGTGAGGGGAATGTTAGCTTAGTATCCTTATGATGAGCAGGCACGATGGCTTCCTCACCCTTCCTAGGCCGCTTAGCAGGAACCTTATGATGGCCTCGTGAGTCCGTACCTTTAGGCGGCCTCCTTTCCCTACTGCGTTTTTCTTGAGAGGTTTGATCTTTTGACTGCGACGCCTCTTCTCCACGTCGACCTTGGTAGCTTTTGTATCGCTCTGGATCTGACCTAACGGGAGAGCGAGAGCGCGAGGTCCGCGACTGATAAGAGTTATAAGGCCTTCTATCCTCTCTACCCCGGCTTTCGCGGCGATCATGCTCAACGTCAGAAGGAGGTCTGGTCATGCTGCGACGTAGTTTCCTGATGTTGTAGTGAGTTGTACCTGCACAACAATGTAAGTGGAATTCAGAATCAGTGTTCTCATAAGAAGTAAGTTCTGTGAAGTGGGGTGCTATTGTGTTAAGTGCATCCTACGTGGTGTCCCCCCCCCCCCCCGATAAACCAGAGTCTAAAGCCAAGCCAGTGCGAGTGGGCTCTTTGGCCTTAACAGGAGTAGTCTCCTCTGAAGAAGTAAAAACTAAAGGATTTGTGCCAAAATCCTCGGAAGTATAGATAGTTTCAGGTAGGGGGAGATCGCCCAAGCCCTGAAATATAGGATCATCAGTAGTAGGGGCATCTCCTTGGGAAGCGTCTGTTGGCAGTTCTTTAGGAGATAATGATTTTTCAAGAGAAATAGCATCCCCAGGGACGATGTACCCTTCTCGGTGTTTTTCAGCTATGTTGGCCAGCTCATCGTCTTGAGTCGAAGATGGAGAAGGTGAAGTTCGAAGTGGTATCGTGGGCTTTTCGAGCTCTCGCCCGTTCCTGGAATTACGTCCACTGAGGGAATATATATATATATATATATATATATATGGACTCGACCCGTGACCTATGCTACGGGTAATGGACAATAACCCATGGTGGTGAAGGTATTCATCCTTAAGGAATTCATCGATAGTTAGAAATTTTTGGTCACCATTGAGGAGCTGATGCATCCGATCAAAGTAAACTTGACCCGATATTTGCTTTGGATTATCAACTGCAAACAAAAAGAAAATGGATTAATGTGTTGGCGTGAACATTCAGAGTTGAGATTTAGAAAACCAATGCTTTACTAGATTTTGTCCATCTCCTGGCACATCCCGGCTGTTGCCTTATGTAAAACCACTCCAGCTTGGAATCGCCGGCCTTGCTACTGAATGGCGCTGAAATTATTTTCCTTTTTGGGACTGATTCGAAGTAAGAGAAAGAAGGAGTTTTTTGAGTCTGATGCTTGAAGTTATAAAAGAAATGAACATCTTCAAAAGTGAGCTCAGTACCTAAGATCTTGTTGTATGCTACGTATAAGGTATATAGGTAAGCATAGGAGTTGGGATGCAGCTGCATGGGGGCAATCCTCATCTGTCTTAGAAAGTCGACAACAAAAGGAGAAAATGGTGGAATAGCTCCAACCATGCACATCAATCAGGTGATTGCCATAAATCCTTCTGGAGGACTGTGAGGACGGTCGGTTTTCGATGGCACCAGAGTATCCCTTCTTAGTATACTGTGCTTTAGACATATGCGAGCAAGTCTATCATCGTCGATCGTTGATTCAATAGAGTCTGGGGGTGATTCCAAGATAATGGCAGACTCAAACTCTTCAGGAGCTCTATTATCTCCGATCTCTCCATCCTCCTTATAGCCCAGAGAAACTTAGATGTCCGAAGGTGATTCGTTGTTATGCGTTCCCATTTCATAATCTGGGCCCTCATCGTCCCATTCTGGGTCTGAAGAGGAAGATATGTCATCGAGAGTATATTTCTCAGAAGTTTCTGCAATTTCCGTCTTCTTCACTAATCTAGAAAAACGTCTCTCGGCCATGATCGCAAGAGTATTGAAGAAACAATGGCAAGGTTTAGAGTAAAGTTGCCCGTGTCCCCCGTGTGTGTAGGTGAACTAAAGTGTGTGCTAACGTGACAAAGATGCAAAGTAAGTACATGAAAACATAATGTAAAGGTCCAAGGAAGCAGTAATGTTCAGAATGGTTCTTGATATTTGTTTATGTTCGCAAGGCACTATCCTAACTGTCCATTAAGTTGAAGATAATATTGAGAACTGGTTTAACCAACTAAGCAAAGTCTTATGTACAATCTTGGACTATCTTTCGGTTCGGTTCGGATATATACGCTAGGGTTGGATCGTGGAGAAGGCCTTGTGCTAGCCTGGGACAAGAGTTAATGCCCAATGACCAAAATCGGATCGGTTCGGAAGTGAATACTTGGACGGTCCGGATCGACTTGAACAGCCATGCTTCTCCTCTTCTTTATTTCACATTCCGATCCGGTCCGGTCAAGTAAATCCTGTTCTTCTCTTGGCTTATAAGTCCAAACCGATCCCCTGCACTCCTTCTCTCTCTCTTTCCTCTTCTCTGCCTTGTCACCCGAACCGATCCCCTGCACTTCTCCTCTCCCTTTTTCTCTCCTCTGTGGGGTCAAAATCGATCCTATGTTGAGAGTCCCAGCAGAAATCGAGTACTGATGCATTCGAATGCTCAACGAAGGATCTTAACCACCTCCACCGTCGCCTCGAAAGAAATTTAATGCCATTTGCGACGATGCCAGAGTGGAGGAGGTCATGGCGACGAAATCTATGGAATACATCGCTGAAATCATTTAAGGGAACCGCGAATTTAAGTTAAAAGCAATTATAAAGAGGAAATTCAAGATTATAAAACTACCTATGTGTTGGATTCGGGGATTAAAACGAGAAGAATTTCAGAGTTTTTAAAATTCTAGGGTTTAGATGCGAGTTTCGCTGGAAGAGAATAATAAAGAAGGAAGAGGAAGAAGGAGACGAGGAGGGTACTTATATGAAATCATAGTGACCACTCGTATTACCGATTTTCCTCAACCCGTTCGGACTGGAAGTCAAGCCCATAAAGGCCCCATGACCTGTTGATCCATGGGGGAGTTGGTTTGATGTATCTACTTGGGTGTACTACTGGAGGAAATCCATTCGGATCGGAATCATAACCAAAAGAGGCTATATACACTGATTTGACACGCAGGGTGAATTTGAGGAAAAATAAAGAAAAAGCTTACCTGGAAGAATCACTGGACGTTAAATAATAGTTCTCAAAGTTGTTTGAAAATGAAGAAAGTAATTCATATGGATTATGGATATATATAAGCAGCAAAAGCCACGATGTTATGAAGCGACATGGCACTACAAATAAATGGAGGCGATCATTCAATGATTCTAATTCAAAGGATGTTCTGTAAATTGCTTCGAAGCACACTTTATCTTAAATAAGAGTGTACTTCGAGGGGGCAAAATGTTAGCCTACTTTGTGAAATAGGCTACACAAAGAGCAAATAGTGAGAAAGACACCAATCGGATCGGATCGGAGGAAGATAGTGTTGGACATGAGTAGAGATCAGAGACGCAGAGGCCTTATCGGTTCGGATCGGAAGAGTATGGTAGCAACATCATAAAGCAGCTGGCTTCGGCGGTTCGGATCGGAGGAGCACTTCAGTGGCATCAGAAGGAAGCAAGCAATCCCATCGGTTCGGATCGGATGAGTACGTCAGCAGCATCAAGAAACAACAAGTTGCATCACCAGATCGGATCGGAGGCCCCGATCCGAACCCCTTTTCTCCTTTGAATCTGTAGCCGTTGCTGCGCATATCCCCTGAAGACTCGGACAAGATCTGACCATTTCTCTCACGAACTCCTACTAAAACAATGCGCTGTAGCCATCTTGGAGCCTCTGAACCCGACTATCAAGGGATGAATGCCATGCAATTCCGAACCGGAGCCACTTCGAGGAGATTTTTCACCTATAAATACACCACCTAGAGGCATTTGAAAAGATCTTTTGGCAAATTCTCAGTTCATACTTCCTCCGTAGCCGAATTCTACAAGCACATTCAGAGCAAAATCATCTCTTAAAGTCCATTTTTGAGAGATTTGAGTGAGTTTGTGCATTGTAATCGTGAAGTTGAGTGAGAATCATTGCTGTACTGGTATTCAAATCATCAATTAAAAGAAAACAAAGTGGACGTAGGCTCGTTAACGCCGAACCACTATAAATTGCGTGTTCTTTATTGCTTTTTGATTCTATTTCATTGAATTCATATCTAATTTGGGTGTTAGAGCCAATTTTTGGTCTAACAATGATTATTGATGCTGAGATTCAATTATGGAAGGAGCAGCGTATGTAAGTTAACAGCAGGCTTCAGGGTGTTCAATGTAAATGGACAGGCAGGAGATGGATCTGAAAATTGTGAATGCAAGGGGATGACTATGCAGTAGTGATCAAGTTTGAAAATATTGGCTAAAAGGAGAGATGGTAGTGACAATAAGTAGTTCGATGTAATGTCGCATTGGAGCATATTGCATTATTTGGAGTTGTTTGGTAATTCGTTTCGCCGAGTTATCGGGAAAAATTTGTAGTAACCGTAAGGTATACCTTTTTACGGAATCTAAATACATAGGATTGGTCAAGTAATTTAAATTAGTAGTCGTTTAATCAAAAATAAAATAAAATAATCGTTGGTACAAAAATATTGCATTCAACACAATTTGTAGCCAAGATGATTTGGAATTTAGATGGATTGCAAATAAAAATCACGGTGAGTAAATCTCACTTAGAAATTTACTTTATCGTTAAAAATAAATTGGTTGCTACTTGGATGCATTTATTAATTGTTATCAGTTGTGATCATTATATATATTAGTTATATAGGCTTGGTGTTTGTGGTTATTATATATATATATATATATATATATATATATATATATTGGTGTTTAGATATTTCGTACAATACCATTAGCGGATGCCCGCAGTATCATCACGGATGACCCAATGCGCCCCCACATATGATAGTGGATGACCTTCTATACCGCGGCATCCTTCCCTGAAGCAGGATGGGTATTATTTATGTTTGCTAACGTATGTGGATGCACGAAAAACAATTTGGTGGGATCCAACTGGATTCCTCAAATTTTATTATTTATTTGTTTATGTTCATATATTATCATATATGATATGTCAAAAAACCTGTGATTAATAATTGAGTGTTTTGGGTGTTTAAATATCACTGGGCCTTAATGTTGATTTATAAAAATATCGTGAAAGGAAATTTTGAGATTTAAAAAAGGGAATTCTTTTTTTTAAATCAAATTTTAATTTCGAATGGGCTATTAAAAATATTAACTTGTTTTGAATAATAAAAACAAGTGGCGAATTTATAAACAGTGTTTATAAATTTAATGGTATAATTTTCGTTACATAATAAGGAAAATTGAAATGAATTTATAAACGGTGTTTGTAAATGAAGTAAAATGAATTATCATTGGATAATTTGAGAAATGTATATACAAGTGTGAATTTAAAAGGGGAAATTTATTTTTCCAAAGTAGAAATCTAATTTCAAAATGGAACTAAAATCGATACTTGTTTAAATACATAAACAAGTAATATTAATAATGTTTGTAAATAAAGGTGAAAAATAATCATTTGGATAATTTAAATATTCAAATATTTAAATTCAAATATGAATTTAAAATGAGAAGTAGGAACTGCGTTAAAAAGGGAAATGATGAAATCTATTCTGATGTTTGGAATATAAATTAAATTAAATTAAATCCAAAAGGATTTATGATTGGAATTCGACTATGTCGAATTCATAAAAATAAATTACGTCCATAAAGGATATTTAAATTGTACTAAACAGAAACTAACATAAAATGTGAAAATAGATTATACAATTATATATGTAAGTTATAAAAATAAAATATTCCAAATATAAGAATCGGGTTTCAAGTAAATTTTGAAATGGTACTTATTTTAAAATCTAAAACAAGGCATAAATTTATAAACGATGTTTATAAATAAAATTGGATAATTATCATGTGATAATTTGGATTTTAAATTCAAGTATGAATTTATAAGTGAATTAGAAATCGTTTCGAAAATGGAACGATGAATGTTATTCCGGAATTCGAAATATAAACCAATTTGAGATAAATCCAAAGGATTTACAATCAAAATTCGATTATATCGAATTTTATAAAATAATTTATTTCTAACAGAATTGGGACTTAATATTAAAAATGGAGTTGTGCTTAAATTGATAACTGAGTAATAGAAAAATCGACAATTAGGAATAATAGAAAATATTAAGTTGGATCTGGAAAACCGGATTAACTTATATTTAAGAATATATCAGAACTATTAATACCGTTATGAAAACGCGGTTCAAGATTATGAAGCATGTACGAACATTGACCTATGACTTCACTTAACTTGCATCTCAAGCAAGGCCGTTCTCCATATCTTAGAACGTTCCATGAAGATCGATGGACATAGGCTAAGGATTCAACGATCTACGAGCTAGCAATGGGTGCGACATACGGATTAAATTGGGTGGTTCACTCAGTTTTGGAATGTCCACGATATCTCAGGTTGTATGTGCCTTAGACCGTGCAAACATATTTAAGCCGTTGCCTCATATTGCACAGTTTAGGTCATGCACGCCTTAGGTCGTTCACCGTCTAGTAAAAACCACCAGGTCGTTAAAACGAACGGCGTTAGGTCGTGGTAAATAAGACCATGTTAGGTTGCTTATGAGGAATCTAATCTAATCCAACACAAAGAAGGTGACAATTGGCATAATATTAGGACGTTCCGGTATAATAAGTGGCAAACTTGTACAAAACAATCTAAGTTAAGACGTGATGTATATCAAGTCATTTTGTGTTCGGTTGCATGAGCTTCTGAAAGGATAGAATTCTACGTGGCTCGATGACATGCTAGTCTCCAATATGAAGAATCGAGTACATTCGAGTATGGGAGGTGCCATGGTTCGTACAAACAGGTCGTATAAACTTGAGTCATGTTATTAGGGCAAAAGTATGAATTAACACCTGCCTTAGATCGTATTATATAAAGAAGAAAGCCATCATGGCATCTAAATGAGACTAGCACATTCTGGAGAGTACGCAACATATCTGAGCGTAGTATGTACACGAGGTGCCACATGTCATACCCTGATGTCAATATGCACAGCAGTATAGCAATGGTATGGCAGTAACACCAACTTCTGTCCATTGCATTTTAGGTCGTTAATGCATGCGAGAAGATCAATAGGTCGTTCAGACCGTAAGGCTTTGTTTTAGACCGTTATTATCAGTCAGGTCACCACCAACTGTGTACGCATGTTCAAGTCTAACCCGAAATGTTAGATCACAAGCCTTAGTATCAAATCTGAACCGTGAAGGATTTTAGGTCATACGGACTGTGTTTTAGATCATTCCAAAGTGCATAAAAGTTTAGCACGTGCAAGGGATGATTGTTAGACTACCAGTATGTTATTATGGCCTAGTTTAAGGCCGTTTAAGACTAGAACCATGTACAACTGTACACATTTTAACACGCACTAATGATTAATGCTTTAAACCATGGATACTAATCCCTTACATAATTTTTTTTGCAATTTCATTTTTGAGTCGCCTCGCCTTTGTGTTAAAACACTAGGACGTTGTCTTCTTTTAGATCGTTCCTTATCTTAGGTCATTTGCAACTTAAAGGTACCGAATGACCTAGAGCATCGTATGTGTAATTATGGGTTTGCCACTCACCCTAAGCTCCACTATAAATACCCCTCATATTTCACATGAAGGGGAGGAGTGAATTTCATTCCTACAAGGAGGTGCCGCTAAATTCAAAGTTTGTCTACAACTTCACTAATGGCTCTCATGGATCTAACAACTCTTCTCCAACTACATGTGGATCAAATCTATTTCAATGATCATTAAAGCTCACTCCAGTTGATTTAAAGCTCCTGGCATCTCATTCAAGCTTCATGAAAAAACTCTCTAACACAACTCAAACGATTTCTTCTATAATCCTCTCCGAAATCTAAATTGAATGCTAATTCACTATGAAGTCTATGGAGATCATTCGAAGCGCCTAAGTGATCAAGGATTGATACATCTACCATCACAAAGCTAAAGATCCCTTCATTTTCTTCGCCAAATTCAAGTGTGACTAAATCATAAAAGAGAGTGAAAAGAGAGCAAAAGGGGAAAATGAATTTATAGAGAGAATTTATTCATGTTGTGAACAAAGTATCGTAATGTGAATTGATTAGAAAGTGGACGTAAATTCATTGTGAATCGAACCACTATAAAAATTCCTTTGTCTTCTTTTATTCTTTTAATTTTGTAATAGCGCGGTTCCACATTTTAATCTTGCATAATCGGTGAAGTGCATCATTTGCACCTTTGGTGTTGATTCCAAATTTGGAGAAAACATTTGGCGCCAACGTGCGGCCGCGTGCGCATTTCTCTCGATCCTAAGAGCCTACTTCTGCCATAGATCCCGCAAATCTAGGATCTAGGCCTATCGACGAACTATCTTCCAAATTCAGGGCCTTATCCAATATAACGGCCAAATCTAAGAAGACTACTATCAATGCCATTGAAGAAAATAACAATGTTATTAATAACGAAGCTACTCCACTCACTAACCGTTTCGAAGTTAGAGAAAATTCAATGTCTGAGGCTGGAGTAACTACAGCAGAATTGAATACGGTTGTTGCTAACTTGAGCCAACGAATGGAAGTTTCCAATAAAGCCTTAATCGATGCTAATAAAACTCTCGTGGATGCTAATCAAGCTTTGATGGATAAAGTGAGCGCTCTCCTAAACGCTCAAGCAAATCCTGCTCCTCCTCCGAAAATTCATGTCGACCTTGAAGAGAATGCAAACTCATCAGCCTCCGATCCTCACAATGATAACTTGGAAAGATTTATGGGTAAAGATGATGCTAATGTTGAAGACTCAAAGCTATAAACCATTCTGATCAAAAATGACCACCGACGAGTTGCAAGTCCCATTAAGGGGGCACCTTCCCATAGGGGAAGTAAAAGACCTAGATCCACTAAACGCTATCGCTCGGTACGACGAGCATCCAGAAAAGAGATCGAAGTCCGCTCTCCAGAACAACACAACTCGAAGGAATATATCGCGGATGTGGTAAAGCAAATCATGAAAGATAGCATGTCTCGCAAGGATAATGAAAGGGAATAGGACTTCTCCATTGGCAAAAATCCATTCACAAAGAGGATACATAAAGCTGAATTCCCCAAAAGTTCACTTATCCTATTTTGCCTCCGTATAACGGACTTCTGATCCGAATCACTTCCTATACAAATATGAATGGCACATGAATGCAGCCAAGGAACGGATGAGATCAAATGCTTGTGCTTCCCTCTCTATCTAGAAAGTGTCCCATCGTTGTGGTTCGCAAGGCTGCCACCCAAGTCCGTCGATCGATTTGATGATTTGACTCTGAAATTCAAAGAGCAGTCCAGGTTGTGGGCTACGAAGGCTAAAGACGTCATTTCTCTTACATCCATAAAGCAGAATCCAGGAGAATCTATCAGAGCTTTCCTTAAAAGGTTTAATGATGCTGTATCTGAAGTAGGGAATCCCGAACCTCGCATGATCTTAATGTCTCTAAATGGCTCTATAGACGAGAAGAGCAAATTTGGTAAATGGATTAAAATGAAAGAGCCAAGCACACTCGAGAAAGTCTATAAAAAAGCCTAGGAGTGCACGGGAGTCGAAATTGGTCCAGTACCTCTTTAGATTCTTAATGCTAACCCTCTTCTCGAAGCTCCCAAAAATACTGCTACTTAGTACAATCAGAAAAATACCGGAGGTCAGAAAAGAAGAGGCGGCGGAAAGGAAAATCGAGACGGCAAGAAGCCACGCTTTTCCAATCCATCAGAGCTAACACCTTTAAATGACACTCCAGAAAACATCTTTGCTGCAACCAAAGACACCGAAGACTATCCAATACCTAAGCCTTATAAAGTCAATGACCATCAAGCAAAATGGAAAGTTCTGTCGATTCCATAATCAGCCAGGCCAAAACACCAACGAGTGTAGGCACCTGAAGTTGCTAATCGAAGAGCTGATTAGGAAGAATCGTCTACAACAATATGTGAAAATTCCACAATCCTCAAACACCGTTCCGAATCCCCAAGGCCAAGGGGCAACGAACAGTGAAGCTTTTATTCAGACCATGCCAAGGCTAATCATCAACTGATAACTGCTGATTGTGCTTCAATTCCATTGGCCCAGAATAAGGGATCAACATCGTCACTGCTTTACTTCATGCTCTGTTTCCTGCTTTAGTTCATGCGTTATTTCATGTTCTACTTTCTGTTATATTCAAAACTTCTTGTAAACAGTTTGTAATAACCTACAAGTGATGTACTGAACTTCAGCTCTACGATTAAGAGCATATCTGTCTTAATTAATTTCTAGGTTGCAAATCTCATGTTAAATCAAAAATTGATTAAAAATGATTCCATGTTGCAGGCTATTTGTCGAGCATTTGTTCCTTTAGAATCAGACAAAGCATAGCGACCCCAATAACACTAATTCAAGTACCAAATACTGTAAACATCAATGTGCATAAATTGTAGAATAGAAAAAGCACCGCCTTGAGAAGTGAATGGAAAAAGTTGCAAAGATTCAAACAATGAACAAGTGCCCCGACAAATAAACAAGAATATTGTAGCTTTCATCGAAGGGGCATTCCTCTAAGTTAGAATTTCAAAGCTTCGGTCCCCAATCTGAAATAGCTTGCCAAGTCAAGCGACCAATAGGGAAATCAGTGCCAACCCAGAGCTGGAATAACCAGGACCAAGTCGGAAGGACCGACAAACATGGTGTTGGAAGTACTAACATCAGTCCAAAAGGACCGGAAAACACGCTGGAAGGACCAGATCCAAGTCGGAAGGATCGACAAACCTGATGTTGGAAGTACCAACATCAGGCCAGAAGGACTGACAAACACGCTGGAAGGACCAACAACAAGTCGGAAGGACCGACAAACCTAATGTTGGAAGTACCAACATCAGGCCGGAAGGACCGACAAACACGCTGGAAGGACCTGTTTAAACCAAAGACCTCTCCGGGGGCACCCAATTGATCATCAGAATCAGGAAGTACCTGATGCGATAACGATGAACATTGGGCTTCTAACCAAAGACCTCTCCGGGGGCACCCAATTGATCGTCAGAATCAGGAAGTACCTGATGCGATAACGACAAATATTGAGGTTCTAACCAAAGACCTCTCTGGGAGCATATAATTGATCGTCAGAGTCAGGAAGTACCTAATGCTATAATGACAAACATTGGGGTTCTAACCAAAGACCTCTCCGGGGGCACCCAATTGATCGTCAGAATCAAGAAGTACCTGATGCGATAACGACAAACATTGGGGTTCTAACCAAAGACCTCTCCAGGGACACCCAATTGATTGTCAGAATCAGGAAGTACCTGATGCGATAACGACAAACATTGGGGATCTAACCAAAGACCTCTCTGGGGCATCCAATTGATCGTTAGTATCAGGAAGCACTTGACGCGATCAGGACAAACATTGGGGTTAGAGTTTAAGTCCTTACTCGGGGCACTCCTTTTAAATTTACCGACGCTTGGATTAAATAGTGTAATTGAGTGGCAAAAACCTCCAAATGACTGAATCAACCAAGCTGGATTGTAAACGGAGTTTGGACGTTAACCACTTGACTTTCGTAGTTTTTAAAATTCTCAGACACGACAAGCGCTTAATTTTGGCCCGAACACGGGTATGAAATCCAAATACTTCCCGTAGTGAAGATTGATGATGACTTCCTAAAATAGGGGCACAGATATCCAAACCTTCTCAGAAAGGAAGTCAAAAAATCTCTTAGATGCGTATTTCCCAAATGTGAAATATCGTACGTTTCCATGAGAGTCAATTAGAATAACAACACCTGAAATCCATAGTCAAGTTATGTTGATTGGTAAATCTTAAGTGTCAGTACGAATCCAAGTTAGAATGTCGTGTTTTTGCAGACAATATTCAATAGATTTTTAAATCATTGAGTAAAATGAGTCTATGAAACCACTTCACTCAATGAAAATTCGTTATACCAAAATGTTTGGATGACTAATCTGTTATTGATTTGGGCAGTCAATAACAAAGTATTAGCCCAAAAATATGTAATGTTTTTGTTGTAAAACAGGTTGTAGCAGTGGAAAATAGCCCAAGTAAAAACGGAAGCAATCGAATCCTAGCACAATATTGTTAAGCAACAGAGTCTGAAATTCAAAATTGAAGCATGTACAGCATCAACAAGTAACAGATGCAAGTTTCATACCAGATCAAGCAGGCCAAAAAGATGCCAACAATAGCATTTATTTCGAAGCCCGCATTTTCAGCAGGCATAAAATACAAGCTTCGAGGGGAAAATTTTAATACCGTTATGAAAACGCGGTTCAAGACTATGAAGCCTGTACGAACGTTGACCTACGGCTTCACTTAACTCGCATCTCCAGCAAGGCCGTTTTCCATATCTTAGAACGTTCCATGAAGATCAATGACCACGGGCTAAGGATTCTACGATCTACGAGCTAGCAATGGGTGCGACATACAGATTAAATTGGGTCGTTCACTTAGTTTTGGAATGTCCACGATATCTTAGGTCGTATGTGCCTTAGACCGTGCAAACATATTTAAGCCATTGCCTCATCTTGCACAATTTAGGTCATGCACGCCTTTAGGTCGTTCACCGTCTAGTAAAAACCACCAGGTCATTAAAATGACCTATGTTAGGTCATGGTAAATAAGACCACGTTAGGTTGCTTATGAGGAATCTAATAAAATCCAACACAAAGAAGGTGACAATTGGCATAACACTGGGACGTTCCAGTATAATAAGTGGCAAATTCATATAAAACAATCTAAGTCAAGACGTGATGTATATCAAGTCATTTTGTTTTTGGTTGCACGCAGTTCTGAAAGGATAGAATGCCACGTGGCTCAATGATCTGCTAGTCTCCAATATAAAGAATCGATTACATTCGAGCATGGTAGGTGTTATGGTTTGTACAAACAGGTCGTATAAACTTGAGTCGTGTTATTAAGGCAAAACCATGAATTAGCACCTGCCTTAGATCGTATTATATAAAGAAGAAAGCCATCATGGCATTTAAATGATACCAGCACATTCTGGAGAGTACGCAACATATCTGAGCGTAGTGTGGACACGAGGTGCCATGTGGAATACCCTGATGTCAACATGCACATCAGTATGGCAATGGTATGACAGTAACACCAACTTCAGTCCATTGCATTTTAGGTCGTTAATACATGTGAGAAGATCAATAGGTCATTCAGACTGTGCCAGGCTTTGGTTTAGACTGTTATTATCAGTCAGGTTGCCACCAAGTGTGTATGCATGTTCAAGTTTAACCCGCAAATGTTAGATCGCAAGCCTTTCTATCAAATTTGAACCGTGAAGGATTTTAGATCGTACAGACCGTGTTTTAGATTGTTCCAAAGTGCATAAAAGTTTAGCACGTGCAAGGGATGATTGTTAGTCCGCCAGCATGTTATTATGGCCTGCTTTAAGGTCGTTCAAGACTAGAACCGTGTACAGCTGTACACATTTTAACACGCATCAATGATTAATGCTTTAAACCGTGGATACTGATCCCTCACATGATTTTTGGTCCGCAATTTAAAACACTAGGATGTTGTCTTCTTTTAGATTGTTTCTTATCTTAGGTCATTTGCAACTTAGAGGTACCGAATAACCTAGAGCATCCTATGTGTAATTACGGGTTTGCCACTCACCATAAGCTCCAACAATAAATACCCCTTATATTTCACATGAAGGGGAGGGGGGATTTCATTCCTACAAGGAGGTGCCGCCAAATTCAAAGTTTGTCTACAACTTCACTAATGGATCTCATGGATCTAACAACTCTTCTTTAACTACATGTGGATCAAATCCATTTCAATGATCATTAAGGCTCATTCCAATTAAATCAAAGCACCTGGGATCTCATTCAAGCTTCATGAAAAAACTCTCTAACACAACTCAAATCTTCTCTAATCTTCTCCGAAGTCTAAATTGAATTCTAATTCACTATGAAGTCTATGGAGATCATTCGAAGCACCTAAGTGATCAAGGATTGATACATCTACCATCACAAAGCTAAATATCCCTTCATTTTCTTCACTAAATTCATGTGAGACTAAATGAAACACCCCACCTTCATTAAGGTCACTCACAAAGGGAATGCTTAACTTCGGTGGAGCATTTTAGGTAAAAGATACAGATAATTTACAAGACAGACATATGAATAGCGGAAAAACTAAATTTATTTCATAAGTACATGGTTCGGTTAAAACATTACAACAACTTTCTCAAACCAACTTCCAAATTATTACAACAAAATCTCTGTCTTGGTTTAAACATAATGAAGCATGAAATAACAATAAAGTAGCATAAATCCCCAATAAGAGTGTGTCCAAAGCCATAGCCTAAGGAAAGAGAATCCAAGCAATACATCTACTCTCTTCAAGCTGGAAATGGTCCAAACTAAGCTGAAGTATTCCCTCCCTGCGGACGGGGGGGGGGGGGGGGGGGGAAGGGGGGAGGGGGAGGGAACAGAAGAAAAGAAGACGAAAGAAAATGGGTCAGACATGAGTCTGGTAAGTCCAGTGATTATTTAGCATGTAAACAGGAAAAAGAATCATGACATGAATAAACTGAACCTAGGACAGCACCCTAGAAATAAGATAATAAGACTGAATATGCTATATATTGCACTCATTACTATTTCTCTGCACCCACTTACAAGTGTTTTAACTAGCACCATGTGTTGAAGATAAATGATTCCCTTCATCGATCGTCTCCTACTCGTGTACGTTTACCACTTGTGTCATTCGACCCCGCTTGATTGTAGATACCTATGCTGGTCCCACCATGGGGTGTATCAAATCCTATGGCGGCAACCCGACACAATTCAAGATGCACAGTGTATAACTACTGATGCCCAGTGCTTACTTTTTTCCGCTCTGGAGTACGTGCACGCCCGCACTCTGTCGGAACCTACACTGACGCACCACCCGCCGTTGTTTTGACCGCTTATAATTAGCCCAGTAATCGTGCCCACCCTGCCTAGTTCAGGGTACCATGATACATCTATTTGGGTTACTGCTGAAATGGGTCCCCGTTACTAGGATTTCCTAATCAACATTTTAAAATGGTTAAGTGTTCTCAAATTAACTTAACCCCACCCATCAGTTTAGTTAACATGTTGTATTGGTTAAGTGTTGCCTTAATTAACTTAACCCTACCATTCCTGTCTTAGCTTTAATTCATTCATTAAAGCACCAACCACTCACATTAGATATGTATTGTTGCGATTACTGGATGTGCCAGTCGGTTCTGGGAAGTCTTACACCGCAATTCAATCTAACCTCGGGTTCTTTTGGGCATAATGCGCTAACCTCTCACATTAGATCTATATTGTTATGGTTGCTGGATGTGCCGGGCGGTTCCGGGCAGTCTTACACTGTAACTCAATCTAACCTTGGGTTAGGCATATTCATCTTTTACTTAATTTACATATTTACTCTTCATATTTATATGTAAATTATCCACAATTATTGTCATTTAAGTCATGCCCCATTTACCCACTAAATCATGTTCATAATTTTTAGGTATATAAATTACACTAATTTATGCCACTAATCATTATACAATTATGAGCTAAACTATGCCAATAATTTGAAATTTAAGGTTTTTCCCAACATTACCCTCGTTATACATTCGCAAAATTCACCTAGAATGTTAGGCTCGCAAATTAGCCTAACTTATATACAAAAGGGAAAAGAAAGGAGCATGTACCATTCCCACAACATAAAATAATAAGGATCTAACTAAACATGTTTCATATAAATTTCGCATAAAACAATGAACTTGCATTTTAACATGAATCTTAAGCATATGAATAGGGACTTACATAGAATTACACAAATCCAATTAGGCATGTAAATGTGAACTTGCATTTTGGATCCAAATAGCACGAATCTTAAGCATATGAATGAGGACTTACATAGAATTACACAAATCCAATTAGTCATGTAAATGTGAACTTGCATTTTGGATCCAATTAACATAGACCTAAACATAGGAGAATGTAGATCTAAACATATATATGACTTAGCCTAAAAACTTGCATGTAACATAACATTAAAGAGTCAACAAATTTATATAATACACGATTTGTTTAACATACAACATGATAAGTCCAATAAACCACAATAGTCTCATAGGCATATATGATAGAATCGTTACAAGAATAGACATGAATCAGCATCACCATTATCTTACAACTAGACATAACTCTAGTTTCATTTTATTTCAAATCACGACTTTTAATTGTTTACATCTAAAGAATAACAGGACTTACAAGCGAAAGAAAAATCTTGTTTTCTGGGATTTGTTTTCTTAAATTGAAAAGCTATCCCTTGAAGTAGACTATCGATTCTCTAATTTAGATTTGATTCGTAACTTCTAACTTGCTTTCTAGTTTGCTTCCTAGTTGGAGAAGAATGGTGGCTATGCTAGGTTGACCATGGACAACATGCTGGCCCCTTAGAATGAAATTGTGTGGTTTTGGGTTGAGGATTGGGGTTGCTTTTATAGAAGTTTAGTTTTATGTGAGCCGTTAGATCAACCTAGGAGCAATCACAACCATCCAGACTAGATAGAGCTATCCAGAAATTGCCACCTATGCCCTAGTGACTCAGCAACAAGTCAGAAATCGTCACTGTTTGGAGCTGGGCGAGGGGATCGAACCCTACGGAGGGGGGGGGGGGTCGACACCTATGTCGACCCCCCTGTTGGTAGTCGACCCCTATGGGTGGGAATTTTTACTGCCTAACTAATTGTCATGATTTTCAAAATCAAACTGTTTTCGTTTTATTTAATTATATAATTTTCTCTTTAAACATGAAATTTTCTAAACTCCATAACTTCTTCATACGGAGTCTGAATCACGCAAACTCGGACTCTATCTCAAGTAGAATTTCGAGACGAACGCAATGGCATAACCCGTTTTCCTTAGTTCGCACTTTTACAATTAAGTATTCTTTAATTCGTTACTTTAATAAACATAGAAATACAGGGAGTTGCACTCTCCCCTCCTTAAAGGATTTCGTCCCCGAAATCTTCAAGTCAAGAAGAATGTATATCCTACCATCCAATCGCCCATCTACTCAACCATCAAACACCGACATCCATAATCCTTAAAAGATTTCTAATGCTTTCACGATTGTATGCATAGTTGTGTATATGTCCTTATCTAATACAAAATCAGGCGGTCTACTGATTCGGTTGACCTCCTTAATGCAAATTATGTCAGTGCCATGAGTCCATTATGCATGCGATTATTCCTAATCATACTTTCTACATGAGTGCGCATTCATCCATACAAATGCAACGTCCATATGATAACATTCCAAGTTTCAATCCATATACAAATACATATGCATATGCAACATGAAACATTCCAATCTTGCACCGCAACTACTTTTGCGGGGTCCACAGCTATCCCCTCTTTGGACACCACATGTCCAAGAAACCTTACTTCTTCTCTCAAGAAATGACATTTGGAGAATTTGGCTTTCAACTGATGTGCACGAAGAGTATCCATGACTTCCCTTAAATGCAGAGCATGCTCTTCTTCATTCTTCGAGAAAATCAAAATGTCGTCTACGAAGACCACCACAAACATATTAAGGAACTCCATGAACACCCTGCTCATCAAGTCAGTGAAATAAGCGGGTGCGTTTGTCAAGCCGAAAGGCATGACAAGCCATTCGAAGAAATCATCCGGGTTCTGAACGCGGTCTTATCAATGCTGTCTTCAGCCACTTTTAGCTGATGAAGCCTGGTAGCAAGATCTGTTTGGGAGAAAACCGATGCACCTACAAGTTGATCAAACAAGTCATCTATTCTTGAAAGTGGGTGCCTATTCTTCTTGGTCAGCTTATTTAGCTCCCTATAGTCAACGCATAGGCGAAGTGAACCATTTGCTTTGGTTGCGAATACTACTAGAGCACCCCATTTGGAAATACTCTGCCTTATAAACCCCTTTTCGAGTAGCTCTTTAACTTGCTTGCTAAGCTCTTTCCTCTCCCTTAGAGCCATGTGTCTAACGGGTAGAGCTACGGGTTTTGCATTATCAACAAGGTATATGCGGAAGTCTATCTCCCGCTTCGGAGGTAAGCTCTTCACCTCTTTAAATACATCTAAGTATTCACAGACTACTCTAACATACTGCAAGTTTTCAACAAACGCATCAAGAGATTCTAGGTAGCTAAGCATAACAGAATTCATGGGATTGCAAGAGATTTCAAGAGTGTTACTGAGGCGAGTCATAAGTCTAACCACTCTCTTTTCACAATCGAGGATGACACCATTACTGGATAACCAATCCATGCCTAGAATCAACCCATAGCCCGTGAAGCCCAAAACACAGGCATTACATCTAAACCCAGCGCTTAGTATAGAAATATCCAAATCCAAACAAATCATTGACAAATAAGCCGAGCCCCCAATTGGATTTGAAACAACCAAGGGATCTTCTACTATACTGGTGTCTAGGTGCAGAGATTCAACAAAAGCAATAGATATAAAAGAGTGCGATGCGCCAGAATCAAAGAGTGTATGAACAGGATGATCAAAAAGATAAACTAAACTCTCAACAGAAATATTTCTACCTCTTTCTTGCAGAGGTGCCATGAGAGCGTGAACCTGCCCTCCAAAAGTAGATCTAGTCCTCTGCCCTTGCCCTTGCTTTCTTGGACAGTCCTTAGCCATGAGTCCTGTCTCGCCGCACTGAAAACAACCACCCATCTTCCTCCTTTTCTTTCTGCAGTCCTTAACCAGATGTCCAGGAATGCCACAAAAATCACACTTCCTCTTGTCACGGGGTTTGTTGTTCTTCCCGCCCTTCTTTTAATCTATCTTCTTATTCTGCGATCCCTCCACTTTCTTATCTTGAGGTACTTCCACCTTTGCCTCTTTCTTGCCATCCTTGTCTTCCTCCTGTAACAGTGCCATGTCGACCAGTCTCTCATAAGTCGCACCTATAGGTATATGGGACATAGCTAGGCCGTGCAGTGGCTCATTCAACCCTTTAACAAAACGGAGAGCCTTCTTATGGGGAGTGTTCACAAACTCCAGTCCGAATCTAGCCAGCTGGTTGAATTGGTTGACGTATTCCTTGACCGACGTACTTCCCTGTCTAAGAGCTAAGAACTTCTCCATCTGTAGGCTTCGTTTAGCTTGTGAGAGGAATTTCATTCCAAACCTCATTCGGAAATCCTCCCAAGTTTCAACTGGTCTTTCAACATTAGTAACTTCCCACCAATAAGATGCTTCGTCTTTAAGCAACCATTCGGCCAACTATATCTTCTACCTATCGTCCACTTCGAAGATAACAAGCAAATCCTCGGTTTCTTTGAGCCAGTTTCTTGCTTCTACAAATGACTCAGTCCCGTTAAAGTTCTTTCCACCCATGGCTCAAAATCTCTGCATATCTTTGAGAAAACATTTGCACGAGGAGGAGGAGGAGGAGGAACGCTGCAACTGGGGGAGGAGGAATGTCTGCAGGGCATGCATCATTAGCCCAAGCCTCTAGGTACCTTCTGAACCAGCCAGGTATCGGTACGCCCTCTGGAAGGTTAAGATCCCCAGACATGCTGAAATGAAAAAGAAAAGATTCAAAATAATGGATAGAAAGATAGTGCATATGGCTTTAGAGGATTATGCCTTTTTAAAATAAAAACAACACTTTTTCTTGAAAATGCTTCTTTAAATACTTTTTGAAAATTAGTTTCCAAAAATTTTATCTGATCTGGCAACCATCAACCCTGATACCAAGTGAAACACTACACCTCCATTAAGATCACTCACAAAGGGAATTCCTTAACTTCGGTGGAGCATTTTAGGTAAAAGATACAGATAATTTACAAGACAGACATATGAACAATGGAAAAACTAAATTTATTTCATAAGTACGTGGTTCCGTTAAAACATTACAACAACTGTCTCAAACCAACTTCCAAATTATTACTACAAAATCTCTATCTTGATTAAAACATAAAGAAGCATGAAATAAAAATAACGTAGAATAAATCCCCAGTAAAAGCGTATCCAAAGCCATAGCCCAAGGAAAGAGGATCCAAGCAATACATCTACTCTCTTCAAGCTGGAAATGGTCCAAACTAAACTAAAGTATTCCCTCCCCGCGGACGAGGGTGGGGGGTGGGGGGGAGGGGGAACAGAAGAAAAGATGACAAAAGAAAATGGGTCAGACATGAGTCTGTTAAGTCCAGTGATTATTTAGCATGTAAACAGGAAAAAGGACCATGACATGAATAAACTGAACCTAGGACAACACCCTAGAAATAAAATAACAAGACTGAATATGCTACCACACTCATTACTATTTCCCTGCACCCACTTATAAGTGTTTCAACTAGCACCATGTGTTCAAGATAAATGATCCCCTTTATCAATCGGCTCCTACTCGTGTACATTTACCACTTGTGTCATTCAGCCCCACTTGATTGTAGATACCTGTGCTGGTCCTACCATGGGGTGTATCAAATCATATGGTGGTAACCCGACATAATCAAGATGCACAGTGTATAACTACTGATGCCCAATGCCTGCTTTTTTCCACTCCGAAGTACGTGCACGCCCGCACTCCATCGGAACCTACACTAACGCACCACCTGCCGTTGTTTTGATTGCTTATAATCAGCCTAGTAATCGTGCCCCACCCTGCTTAGTTCAGGGTACCATGATACATCTATGTGGGTTACTGCTGAAATGGGTCCCCATTACTACAGTTTCCTAATCAACATTTTAAAATGGTTAAGTGTTCTCAAATTAACTTAACCCCACCCATCAATTTAGTTAACATGTTGTATTGGTTAAGTGTTGCCTTAATTAACTTAACCCTACCATTCCTGTCTTAGCTTTAATTCATTCATTAAAGCACCAACCACTCACATAAGATATGTATTGTTGCGGTCGCTGGATTTGCCGGACGGTTTCGGGCAGTCTTACACCGCAACTCAATCTAACCTTGGGTTCTTTTGGGCTTGATGCGCTAGCCTCTCACATTAGATCTATATTGTTACGGTTGCTGGATGTGCTGAGCGGTTCTGGGCAGTCTTACACTGTAACTCAATCTAACCTCGGGTAAGACATATTCGTCTTTTAATTAATTTACATATTTACCCTTCATATTTATATGTAAATTATCCATAATTATTGGCATTCAAGTCATGCCCCATTTACCCACTAAATCAGGTTCATAATTTTTAGGTATATAAATTATACCAATTTATGCCACTAATCATTTATATGATTATGAGTCAAACTATGCTAATAATTTGAAATTTAAGGTTTTTCCCAACGTTACCCCCGTTAAATGTTCGCAAAATTAACATAGAATGTTAGCCTCGCAACTTTGCCTAACTTATATACAAAAGGGAAAAGAAAGGAGCATGTACCATTCCCACAACATAAAATAATAAGGATCTAACTAAACATGTGTCATATAAATTTGGCATAAAACAATGAACTTGCATTTTAACATGATTCTTAAGCATATGAACGGGGATTTACATAGAATTACACAAATCCAATTAGACATGTAAATGTGAACTTGCATTTTGGATCCAATTAACATGAATCTTAAGTATATGAATGGGGACTTACATAGAATTACACAAATCCAATTAGGCATGTAAATGTGAACTTGCATTTTGGATCTAATTAACATAGATCTAAACATAGTAGAATTTAGATCTAAACATATATATATGACTTAGCCTAAAAACTTGCATGTAACATAACATGAAAGAGTCACCAAATTTATATAATACACGATCTGTTTAACATACAACATGATAAGCCCAATAAACCACAATAGTCTCATAGGCATATATGATAGAATCGTTACAAGAATAGACATGAATCAGCATCAGCATTATCTTACAACTAGACATAGCTCTAGTTTCATTTTATTTCAAATCACGACTTTTAATTGTTTACATCTAAAGAATAACAAGACTTACAAACAAAAGAAAAATCTTGTTTTCTGGGATCTGTTTTCTGAAACTGAAAAGCTATACCTTGACGTAGACTATCGTTTCTCTAATTTAGATTTGATTTGTAACTTTTAACTTGCTTTTAGTTTGCTTCCTAATTGGAGAAGAATGGTGGCTATGCTCGGTTGATCATGGACAACATGGTGGCTCCTTGGAATGAAATTGTGTGGTTTAGGGTTGAGGATTGGGGTTGCTTATATAGAAGTTTAGTTTTATGTGAGCCGTTAGATCAACCTAGGAGCAATCACAACCATCCAGACTAGATAGAGCTATCCAGAAATTGCCACTTATGCCCTAATGACACAGCAACAAGTCAGAAATCGTCACTGTTTGGATCTGGGCGAGGCGGTCGACCCCTACGTGGGGGGGGGGGGGGGGGTCGACACCCCTTTTGGGGGGTCGACACCTGTGTCGACCCCCCTGGGGGAGTCGACCCCTATGGATGGGAATTTTTCCCGCCCAGCTGATTCACGTGACTTTCAAAATTCGAATTGTTTTCGTTTTATTTAATTATTTAATTATATAATTTTCTGTTTAAACATGAAATTTTCTGAACTCCATAACTTCTTCATACGGAGGCTGATTCACGCAAACTGGGACTCTATCTCAAGCAGAATTCCGAGACGAACGCAATAGGGTAAGCCATTTCCCTTAATTCTAAATTTAGAATTAAGTATTCTTTAATTCGTTGCTTTAATAAACATAAAATACAGTGTCTTACACTAAGTCATAAAAGAGAGTGAAAAGAGAGAAAAGGGAAAAACGAATGTATAGAGAGAATTTATTCATGTTGTAAACAAAGTATCGTAATGAGAATTGATTAGAAAGTGGACGTAGATTCATTGTGAATCGAACCACTATAAAAATTCCTTTGTCTTCCTTTTATGCTTTTCATTTGTAATAGCACTGTTCCACATTTTAATCTTACCTAATCGGTGAAGGCATCAATTGCACCTTTGGTATTGATTCCAAATTTGGAGAAAACATTTGGCTTTGGAGAAAACAAGAACAAAATCAAACTTATTTATAAATGAAGTTTAAACATTTATATTTAAATATAATTTAAAACAAGCTCACCGCAGCACAGTAGTTCGTAATTTGGCATTTCAAACTTCAATTGCGTATATTGAACTCAATTTAAGTCAGAATTCTTTGAAACAAGAATCATCAGGACTGACTTGATAATTAATTTCCAATGAAAGAGAATAATCTGGATTTCGTCTTATAGGTTTTGAGTTATGTAAAAATCAAATTTCTAGAAAAATAGTGCCATAAACGTTATGATGGTTTATTTAAATAAATAAAAGGATTTTAAGTAAATAAAATTCTGAATTTCAATTAAAAAAATATGGATTGAGGTATAAAATAAATATGAACTCAAGTGGAGTAAGTGAATTGATTTTTAAAACAAAAAAAATCAGATTTTTAATTATTAAATAGAATTAAATAATTTAAAGAATAATTAGTTAATCGAGTTTTGAATCGAAATTAGGCATTGGTTTATTGAATGAGGTTTATGAATTTATATTCGAAATCAAATATGAAACTTGTGTTGAAAATGGAATTAGATTGGGTTTAAAGTAAATTTGAAATACATCCAAACATGTTATGTTCGAATAAAAAGTGAAATAGCTAAAGGAGCTAATTAAAGAATTAATTAGCAAATTGAGTGAGAATGATTGGATTTAGTTGAAATAAATTGGGAATGGACGTATATATGTTAAACATGTATGGAATGAAAAGAATGAAGTTTATACTTTAGTGCCCGACAAAAAGGTACACGTTTAAATTCCATATGAGTTCTATGTGTCGAATTGGAAAGCTGATTGGATTTTTTATTTTCTTTTTGAATGGAAAGGGCCTAGAGAGGCGAGTTGGAGTTTGAGCTATCGACCGGTACAAAGGAGTTGCTGGCAAAAAATTTCGAAAATTTAAGGAGTCTGAATATTTTTGAGAAAATTTGATAACTAAAAATTATCAATATATATAGAATTCGATAAGGAAACGAACTTAAAAATAGAATATTATAAACAAAAAGGAAATATATAATTAGATCTGGTAAAAATAGAAAGAGAAACATGTACACGTTTAAAAATGGATAATTGGTTTTTATGGTGCTGAATATTCGAGATAAGTACTCTTGTCCATTTTGAAGTTAAGAATGTTATTCAGTCAAGGTCTGAGAGGTAGTTATACCCCTAACTTGATTGATTTCGTTTTTAACCGATAAATTACAAGATTTAGTCTCAAAGATCAATGTTTGAATAAGATTTAGTAAATGTGGCATCTTGTTAACAAATATTGATAAGGAAATGGAGAAGTGATTTAGTTAATGGAATATTAATTAAGGGGCCCAGTGATTGTTTGATGCTTTGGATGAATGTTTGTTTTTCTTCGATAGTTAAATAACCGACTACTGAAGTATTGGCCAATATCATTGTCAATAGGGAGAGACCGATTGGATTATTATTCGAGAACCACACTTTATTGGCAGTAGCGTTGCGAATCAGATTATATGAAGACAATCGAAGAAGGAGTAAAGTGCATGGTTTTTTTATTAACCCTAGGTAGAAATTGCCTAACATGGATTAATGGAAATTGTGCCTTCGGTTTCGTTCAAACCCAGAACAAACGTGTATGGATGAATGTATAACAGAGTATTTCCAATGATCGTATTTCTTGGTCTGTACAAATATACATCTGGTGGTGGAGAATTTATTCTCTTAGCCTAATATGTAGAACACTTTTGTGCAAATCAATTAGTGATTAACGGATCTGCCAGTGTGGCATTCAAAGTGATTATGCTATCAATGAAAGCTAGGTAATCGTAACCTCAGGCCTTGCAACCGGGAAATGGTATAAAATCAGGTAGGTCGCATGGATAAGTGGGTTGCACCCAAGTAAGGTGTATTGTCACCTGATCTAGAGAAATTCCATTTGCTTCCCAAAATCTTTCGATGCTGTCCATTTCGGGAAACAGTTGTCGATCCCAACTTTTGGTGACAATACATTCGGTACTCTCAAGCGAAGTAAGGGGCCGACCATGTTTAGCCTGGGTTGCAAGATGTTCTTGTTGAACCCAGTGTATTCCTCTCTTGAGATACACTGTCGGAAGGTGGTCCCAAACCTTGCCAGTTGGAATCGATTATCCAATAAGAGCCCGCGGTTTTGATTGTATACTATGTATGTAGAGCATGAGATATAAGCGTTCTGCTAGATTGATATTTATTTGTTTTTAGACACTTTTATAATATCAGAAAAATATTGATTACAAAGAATGTTTTGGGTTATCATAAGGTAAAAACCGTCTGTGCTTATGAGTGGATCATTTTTACGTATATCTTTTCTTTCGAAAAGGATTTTTAAAAGCTAAGCCAAGTGGTTGGAGTTTACTTACACCAGTTCTATGACTGACCTAGAGTTTATTTTATTTCGTTTTACCCTAAACTCTTGGGTGCCTAAATTTGTACGGCATTCAAGTAGTTCAGGTGTTTACAGATATACTTGGAGGGGCTTGGAGCAGGAGGCTTCAACATTAGATATTTACTGTTCTTTTCCGCTGTGTTGTATTGTACTTTGAAAATGGTATGTATATACATATAATAAAAATTTTGTATCCCAAAAGTTATGATATATATATATATATATAATATTTCATTCCGCTGCGATGTGAGATTTTGTGTTGTGGTTCAGTTCTGTCTTCTATCTATTTTCTTTTATTCTAATTTTCTTTCTTTCTATTTCTCATCCTCTAACTTCTTTCTATAAATGATCTGGTAATTTCTAGTGTTTGGTTAGTCGATATAGTATTTGTATCGAAAATCAGGATCGGGAAAATGACGGTTCGTTACATAAACAATTTGACTGTATGAACAAGTAGAAAAGAAAAAGAAAATAAATCAAGCATGTAGAAAATGGTACTACTGGATCCAATCTTACAAGGATGGATAGGGACATGAAAATAAAAGCCCCACCAAACCAAGTTGCAAAGCCAAAGAACACACGCATGAGTTCGATAGTGGGTAAGAGAATGACTGCACACCTTTCAGTCCACATCTAATGGGACCTTTTCTTATCAAATCCATATGAAAGAATAAAATACAAAAGAGGCTTTTAGCATATGAACTTACATGGAGCATATTTTAGAAGTTAGTGCAACCAACAAGGAACGTTAAAAGGGCATAATATAAAATATAATAAACTAGTAATGCGCAATGAAGCATGGATAATATGGGTATTGTTGCACCCTTTAGTTGATAAATCAACTTTAACGATAGATATTCTAAACAAGATTGAATGCACGCGCACACACAAATATATATATATATATATAAGTTATTTTTGAAAGTGTCGATAGATGACTTTAGGCAGGATCAGTAATATGGATATGCGGAATATGTAAAATATACTAAGAAAGATCTTACAGTAGCAATATCACAGATAAGTAAATGCAGTAATAGAAAAATCACACCAGGGATCTTTATACTGGTTCGAAGCACCGTCCTACGTCCAGTCCCAGACCTCTCTCTGGATTTTCACTAATCAACAACCTCGCTTCACCCGGAGGAACAGGTTCACAACACCCGAGCAGCCGAACGGGATTTCACGCCTCTAACAACACGAGGACTTCAACACTTTCCTGATCACACACAGGACTTCAACACTTGCCTGATCACACACAGGACTTCAACAACTCGCCTCTTACAACACCGAGGACTTCAAACAAGATATAAACTTGTAGTTTGACAATGTGTGTTCTTAATAACACGAATTTTGTCAATTCTTGTACAACCTTCCTATAATCTTATCCTCAAATACGATTTTGATATTATGAAGATTTGGAAGATGATATCATTGTTTGAATCTAAAGAACAACATATAGATTCAAGGATTCAAATAACGATATATGAGAATAGAGAGCTTTTGAATGCTTTCAAAGAGTAAGAATGAAATCAACACTTAGATAGCAAGAATAGAAAGAATTGTTGTTATTAAAAATGTTGATTTCATGATGCTTTTATAGAGGATGGAGAGATGTAATCATTGGTGAAGAGAAACCATGAAAAGAGATGATTTTTTGGCCAAGTGAAAGGATCATAACCATTGATGAAATAGGGTGTCTATTCGAAAAGATGGCTTCAGTTCGTAGACCAGTCAACTGATAAAAAATGACCAGTAGACTGGTGTTTGAATATATGTACGTTATATATATGTGTGCACGTTCATTGTGCATTCTACACAGAAACGGTCGACCGCCTATATATGAACCGGTTGACCAGTTTCTGTTAGTATGCACAATGAATGTGCATACATGTATAAACATATATATATTCAAACCATATAGGAATATGATTATTTGAGGATAGATTTTAACATATTTAACTACACTCATACTCTAAATAATCAATCTATACCATCGAATATCTTCTTTTTGTCGATCTTGAATTTCTCCTTGTCATTGATCAAAACACCTTGAATTCCTTGACTCAACATTCTCCCCCTTTTTGATTGATGACAATATAGATCTGAAAGAATTTATTACTCCCCCTGAAATACATACTTGAGAAATATCTGCAAAACACAATGTTAGTAACATTTTCTCCCCCTTTGTCATCGACAAAAAGGAGTAGAGATTACACAAGTTATAAACAACACGATAAGCATTTTAACATAGTAGTATATTATACAACCCAAACATACGAAAAGCAAGTCAAGTACCAAATGTTTTAAGATGTACACACCCAAAATAAATACGATACTATTTACATACAAGTGCCATTTAAGTTTTTGCAAAATAAAACTTAAAGCATATATGAATGATAACAAACTAGCGCGATGGAGAATCAGATTCCGTAGATTCAGAATGAATCACTATCCTTCCACCTCCTTCCTTGTCTCCTTCATCTTGAACGTTTTCTTCGTTGTCGTCATCATCTTCTTCCTCCTCAGTCTCGTGAGATCCACGACCACGTCCAGTATTAGTTCCTGAACTTGCGCCTTCCTCAGATGATGACCATGTAAATGTTGGAGGCATGGGTCGTTTTCCCGGATCTTGTATTTGAGTGGAAGAAGAGGTCGATGCACATGAAATTGCTTACCAAATAGTACCAAAGAAAGACTTAAGCTTGGAGAACCGTTTATCGAGCTTTGTGTCTAAACAGTCGAGTTTGGTGTCAGTTCGTTTTAGTCTAGCTTCTAAAAGAAATTGGTTTCGTGCAATTTGTGCAAGTGAGTCCTTAGTTGACGAAGAGGGTTCAAGGAGTTTAACTTCCTCCGGTTTAGGCTTGGGAGTAGTAGGAGGAGCGGTTTCTGAAGGACCTTGTTGTTGGTATTAATCAAACGGAATGATATTAATACAAGGGTCAGGGAGCTTCATCCTTTTTCGGGTTGCTTTGTCGATGCAATTTGGCTTGGAGATATTAGAAACACAAGACGGGACTCCACAATTGATTAAAAGCCTCATTACATATTCATTGTAAAATATATGTGGCCTTTTGCGATCATTAACAAGAAAAATCTCATCGAAGATCATGTTTATCCAATTTATTTCAATATCTCCATAAATCGCATACAAAGCCTTGAAATTTTCTTTGTAAACGGTATCAAAGTTTCCAACCCTCGGCAATAAAGAATGGATGAGGGTATGATGAATAACACGAGCCGTAGGACGCAAGTTAATCGTCTTGATACTAATTTTATATCCTCGATGAACTGATGACTAATTCTATCACGAGCATGAACGGTGCAAAAGTCAGAAGAAAATTCTCTTCCGCTATTTGGTGAACCGAGTACCATAGCCATTCGTTCCTTGGAAATGAAAATATGATGACCACAAACTACGGACTAAAGGCAATTCGCTGCATTTTCTGGCTTGAATTTTTGTAGGTTAAGGTTGGCATAGAACAATTTAATCATAATATGATTAATTTCTACATTGTTCTCATCAAAAGTAAGTAGAGATTTTATACGAGCCTTAACCAATTGTTCTTCAACATCATATAGGATAAAAGCATTGAGATTTATGAAAGAACCTTCATGGATTGTGAAATCCTTCATGGCATTCCATCGTCTCACAGCAATAGGGTCCATGAGCCATTGTTTTATGTTGGAATCTATTGGTTGGAGAGAAGTGGAGGATGATTTCTTTTGTTTCTTCTGAGGAGGTGCCATTGAATTTGAAGAAATTAAAAAGGAATTTTTGGATTTCTAAGAGTTTGAGAAGAGGGAAGTATAAAAACAAAGTGAAGGGATGTATAGGAGATGAATCGACGTATCGATTGGGGGAAAAAATTCTGGAAAACGCGTGACCGGTCGACTGGTTTTTATGGACCAGTCGACTGGTTACTGGGTAAATATCTTCCAGAGAAGTTTGCCGGTCGACCGGTGGATTTTAAACGGTCGACTGGTTCCTGGACGAAATTAATTCGAGAGGACTTTATCGGTCGACCGGTGGAAATAAAACGGTCGACTGTTAAGCTTTTGAGATGAAAAATTTCTAGAGAGTTGAACGGTCGACTGGTATTTTTTTTAGACGGTCGACCTTTTCAAGTATATGATCATTTCCGGAGATAAAAACGGTCGACTGGTCCAAAAATACGGTTGACCATTCTGCTTGAAAATTGTTTTTCTGGCTTGAAAAGATTATATACCGTCATATAACTTGAAATTTATTCTAACTCAAAATGAATTTGAATGAAGAACGTGAAAACAAATACAACAATAAAAATTATTTTGCAATACGAAAACAACATAACTTAATGAAAGGTAGATGACTTGTCTTCGGATATTTCATGAATATTCGAAACTCTCGGCGTCCATGGCGACCAATTTTCTCTTGATCCTTTGTTTCTTGCATAATTACGGTCCCATGAGTTAGGACTTCGAGATGTAGATGGAGGGTGTGGCATTGGTATTGGTTCGTGTACCCCATGTTTATCCGTGCTACAGAAAAATGACGCCATTTGTTCTAAGAGAGTTAAACGATCAGATTTGAGTTTCTGTTCATAATGCAGTTGACGCTGGAGATCCAACTGATGTATCTGGTAGTGATGAATTTCATTGACCTTCTCTCTCGTACCCGGAGAACAAAATAGTGCTTTCTTAGCTCGTTTGGGTATGGGTGTATGTGTAGGAATATGCGAACATTCCGGTCTGCTCTTCGGTGTTTCCGGAGAGTAGTACTCCTCCGGTTCGGAGCTAGTGACCGAGATGTGAGACCGTTGAGCACATTCATCACATATGTGTGCCATAAGAGTATATGGACTTGTGTATGAATGTTAAAACTAGACACTAAGAAAGTGATGCAGAAAACAATAAGAAGGAGTATGTATTTATAGCTTTTACGAAGTAGGAAGTAATGGATGGAAAGCATTCAGATAATATGAACCACTCAATGTTTGTAAAGCTCAAAATGAATTGCTAATAATAGTAAAAGACTATTAATTAGCTAAGTTAAAAAACAAATGAATGTACCGGCTAGAGAAGAACTCAATAGTGTTTATATATATATATATATATATATATATATATATACATTATACACCAAGTTCGTTTCTAGAAATCAAGCCGAGCTCTCTACGTAAAGAGATAAAACTAGATTCGAGTAGAGGCTTGGTAAAAATGTCTGCTAATTGGTTGTCAGTCTGGACATATTCGAGACATATTGTTCCTTTTTCAATATTATCTCTTAAGAAATGATGTCGAATATCAATGTGCTTTGTTCTGGAATGATTGACTGGGTTTTTTTGATAAATTGATTGCGCTTGTGTTATCACAATATATGATGGACTTTGATAAATGAATATCGAAATCTCGAAGTGTTTGTTGCATATATAAAACTTGAGTACAAGCTAGAGCATATGTATTCAGCTTTACATGTTGAGAGTGAAACACAATTTTGTTTCTTACTAAACCAAGAGACAAGTGATTTTCCAATAAAATGGCACGTACCACTTGTACTCTTTCTATCCGTGCGAGAGCCACCGAAATCAGCATCGCTATACGATACTAATTCAAATGGACAATATTTCGGGTAGAAAAGACCAAAGTCTTTGGTGTTATTAAGATATCGTATTATTCGTTTTACAGCTCGTAAACGTGATTCTTTAGGATTAGCTTGAAACCTTGCACATAAACAAACACTCATCATAATATCAGGACGACTCACGGTAAGATACATGAGAGAACCAATCATGCTTCTATATAACTTCTGGTCAACATTCTTACCATGTTCATCCTTTTCAAGATGTGTGGTCGTACTCATAGGAGTTGGTTTACCAGAGGTATTTTCTAAACCGAAGCGTTTGACTAAGTTTCCACAGTATTTTTCTTGACTAATAAAAATACCGTTAGAAAGTTGTTTGATTTGAAGACCAAGGAAATACGATAGTTCTCCCATATGAGACATTTCAAATTCTTTGGTCATAATATTTGCAAACTCTTTGCAAAGTTCGTCGTTTGTTGAACCAAAGATAATGTCGTCTACATATATTTGGATAACTAATATATCATTTTGAGAATGTTTAATGAATAGAGTCTGATCAACTTTACCAATTTGAAATCCAGAATCGATAAGATAGCTTCTTAATCGTTCATACCAAGCATGAGGTGCTTGTTTCAATCCATATAAAGCTTTCTTAAGTTTATATACGTTATCAGGACATTTCTCATGTACGTACAAAGGAGGTTGTTCGACATATACATTCTCTTTGATAAATCCATTTAAAAATACACTTTTGACATCCATTTGATAAAGTTTAAAATCATGATGACAAGCAAAGGACAGTAAAATTCGAATAGCTTCTAATTGAGCTACGGGAGCAAAGGTTTCTTCATAATCGATACCTTCTTCCTGATTATATCCTTGTGCTACTAATCTTGCTTTATTTCTGATTATATTTCCTTGTTCGTCAGCATTATTTTTATAGACCCATTTCATACCAATGACTGACTGATCAGTCGGTCTTTGAACAAGTTCTCAGACATCATTGCGCTCGAACTGATTTAGTTCTTCTTGCATGGCAATGATCCAGTAATCATCAGTAGCAGCTTCTTTCGGATTCTTAGGTTCGATATTTTAAAGGAATGCGACATGACCCATTCGATTTAGTTGACTTCTTGTTCTAATTTGTGATGTTACTTCTCCAATAACATTTTGAACTGGATGATCTCTTAGAATTCTCGGAGGAGATCTAAATCTTGGTGGAGAAGGTATCACAGCAGGTGGAGGGATATCGTCAACAATTTCTGAGTCAGAGTCGTTATTTGTGATGACAGGATTATCAGTGACTATGGTTTCTTCGTCATCTGATACGATATGAGATGATTTAAAGAATTCATCAAAAGAAACATGAAGTGATTCTTCAATAGTTTTAGTCTCTTGTTAAATATACGATAGGCCTTGCTTCGTTCCGAGTATCCGACAAATATACCTTCATCGGATTTGGAATCAAATTTTCCAAGATGGTATTTCGTATTTAAAATAAAGCATTTAGAACCGAAAACTTTGAAATATGAGATATTTGGTTTTCTTTGATTAAATAGCTCATAGGATGTATTTTTGGTCAGAGGTCGAATAGATACACGATTCAAAACATAACACGCAGTTGCAACAGCTTCTGCCCAAAAATGTTTTGGTAGAGTGGATCCATTTAATAATGTTCTTGCACATTCTTGTAAAGTCCGATTTTTCTGTTCAACAACTCCGTTTTGTTGTGGAGTTCTAGGAAACGAAAAATTGTGATTTATACCTTTCTTTGTGCAAAAATGTTCAAAATCATTATTTTTGAACTCTCCGCCATGATCACTTCTTATGTTTTTAACTTTAAGCCCTTTTGATTTTTGAATTCTTTTTGACGAAGGATTTGAAATGTTTGAAAGTGTCACTTTTGTTTTTCAAGAAAATTACCCATGTATATCGAGTGTAATCGTCAACAATTACAAACACATATCGATTATGATTTATAGACTGAACCTGAATTGGTCCAAATAAATCCATATGTAATAGCTCCAATGGTTGTAACGTTGATATGACTTTCTTGGATTTGAAAGACGATTTGGTCAATTTTCCTAATTGACATGCATCACAAAGATTATCAACCTTAAAGCTTACTTTGGGTAGTCCCTTAACTAGATCATTCTTGGCTAGCTTGTCAATAGTTCTGAAGTTTATGTGACAGAAACGTTTATGCCATAGCCATGGATCATTATCATTTGCTACAAGGCACATATCTGAATTATGATTGGTATTCATATTCAGAATATAGATGTTTCTGTCTCTATATCCTTCAAGAGCTATATTTCGATCTTTATCTAAAATACTACATTTATTGTTCGAAAAAGAAATGATAAAACCTTTGTCACACAATTGACTGATACTTAGTAAATTATGTTTCAAATTCCTAACTAGCATGACATTAGTAATAAGAGGTAAGTTTGATGTACCGTAATTGCTCACATCGCCTTTGCCGATGATATAGCCTTTTGAATTATCTCCAAAAGTGACTGAGCCACCATCCGAATAAGTGATATTTGTTAATGAGCTCTTGTCTCTAGTCATATGCTTCGAGCAACCACTGTCTAGTATCCACTTTCCTGTTTTCTTAAGTGGGACCTGCAAAAAATAAAATTAAGTGCATGGTACCCACCTTTTTATAGGGTCCTAAGAGTTAGGTCTTAGGAGTCCAAACCCATATGGGTCCGGTATCCTCTTTATATATATAATTTGGATTATGATGCACAGAACTCAAATTTTTTTGAATGTACTTGTTCCTAATAAAATTGTTATTTGTTTTAGGAATCCACATTTTTATAGATTTGACATTCTTCTTTTGAAATTTCACAATCTGTTTTGGTTTGGAATATAATAAACTAAGATTTTTCTTAGCTTTAGTTTCTCGGACTTCCTTATTTTTCTTTTTTCTTTACCAAGATGTTTCTTGATAACTTGTTTCTTATATCCCAAACCTTATTTATTTGTAGCAATTTGTGAACTTTCAATAATTTTTGTCAAATTTTCTCAACCTTTGTTAAAGTTAGAAACATTTTGAGTAATGTCGTCTAACTTTGTTTGTAAACTAGCTTTTTAAAGGTCTAACATCTTTACTTTTGCCTTAAGCTCATGATTTTCAGTAGTTAGAGCATCATATTTCTCTTTTTGAGTTTCAATTTCTTGACTCAAAAGAGATAGTTGAGAATCAATATTAGATGATGATTCTTGAGCTTTTTTAAGTTCCTCCTCTGATATTTTCTTCTCATCTTTTAACATATCTCGTTCAAATTCTGCTCTACTTAAATCAACTTGAGCTTGCTTGCATTGTCGTTTTACATCTTTAAATTTATACATTAACTCAGCATTTATATCTAGAACTTCTTCAAAAGTCGGAATTTGTACCTCATCTTCTTTAGCCATAAAGCATACATTAGCTGGTTCATTGTCTAAGTCACTTTCACTATCAGATAAAGATGAGTCTGAATCATCCCATGTCACTGAGAATGCCCGTTTCTTTGACTTGTCCTTTCTGTGTTTGAACTTGTCATTTTCTGTCTTCTTCTTTTGTTCTGGACAATCCATTTGCATGTGTCCCTTCTTATGACAGTTAAAGCATTCTACATTTGATGATGATGGCTTATTTGATCCGAACTTCTTTCTGTTGTATTGACTAGCTTTTCATTGCTTTAAGAATTTTTTGAATCCTTTTGCAATGAATGCTAGATCCTCATCTTCGGAATCTGAGACGTCTTCATCTTTCTCAGCATGAAAAGCTACAATTTTCTTTTGTTCTTTTCGAGCCTGCAAGTTTGCTTCATAGGACATAAGATTTCCTATCAATTCATCTGGCTTCATGGTGGAAAGATCATTAGCTTCTTCTATTGCTAATGCTTTTCCTTCCCATTCATTAGTCAGTGAATGTAGGACTGTTGAAACTACATCGAAATCAAAATATTTTTGTCCTAAACCGATAAGAGCATGATGAATGGTTTGAAACCTTGAATACATCTCATTGATTGTTTCATTCGGCTTCATTTTGAAATTTTGAAATTGACTTTTCAACAAAGCTATTTTTGCTTGTTTAACCTTGTTAGTACCTTCATGAGTGGTTTTTAGCGTTTGCCAAATTTGATATGCAGAGGTACAGGTACTAACACGGTTATATTCGTTTTGATCTAATGCACAAAATAACATATTTATTGCTTTTGCATTTACAGTAGCTGCGACTTTCTCAGTAGCTGTCCATTCTGCATACTCAGTTGTTGGATTGACTATTTCTTTTTGAGTAGCATTCCAAGCATCATAACTTGTTGATTGCATATAAAAAGCCATACGTGTTGCCCAATAGCTATAATTTAGGCCATTAGAAAAAGGAGGTCTTTGTGTTGACTGACCTTCTGTGTAAGTGGTGTTACTATTGCTTGCGTTATTTGCCATATTACTAGAATATATCAAATAACTGTGTTACGGTTATGAGATGACCTTGCTTTGATACCAAATGAAAGTGTCGATAGACGACTTTAGGCAGGATCGGTAATATGGATATGCGGAATATGTAATATACACTAAGAAAGATCTCACAGTAGCAATATCACAGATAAGTAAATGCAGTAATAGAAAAATCACACCAGGGATTTTTATATTGGTTCGGAGCACCGTCCTACGTCCAGTCCCAGACCTCTCTCTGGATTTTCACTAATCAACAACCTCGCTTCACCCGAAGGAATAGGTTCACAACATCCGAGCAGCCGAACAGGATTTCACGCCTCTAACAACATGATGACTTCAACACTTGCCTGATCACACACAGGACTTCAACACTTGCCTGAACACACACAGGACTTCAACACTTGCCTGATCACACACAG
This sequence comes from Allium sativum, assembly GCA_030737875.1. Classification (NCBI taxonomy): domain Eukaryota; kingdom Viridiplantae; phylum Streptophyta; class Magnoliopsida; order Asparagales; family Amaryllidaceae; genus Allium; species Allium sativum. The sequence continues at coordinate 578,266,116 of CM060909.1, read as the reverse complement.
GACTTCAACAACTCGCCTCTTACAACACCGAGGACTTCAAACACGATATAAACTTGTAGTTTGACAATGTGTGTTCTTAATAACACGAATTTGTCAATTCTTGTACAACCTTCCTATAATCTTATCCTCAAATATGATTTTGATATTATGAAGATTTGGAAGATGATATCGTTGTTTGAATCTAAAGAACAATATATAGATTCAAGGATTCAAATAACGATATATGAGAATAGAGAGCTTTTGAATGTTTTAAAGAGTAAGAATGAAATCAGCACTTAGATAGCAAGAATAGAAAGAATTGTTGTTATTAAAAATGATGATTTCATGATGCTTTTATAAAGGATGGAGAGATGTAATCATTGGTGAAGAGAAACCATGAAAAGAGATGATTTTTTTGGCCAAGAGAAAGGATCATAACCATTGATGAAATAGGGTGTCTATTCGAAAAGATGGATTCAGTTCGTAGACCAGTCGGCTGGTAAAAAATGACCAGTAGACTGGTGTTTGAATATATGTACGTTATATATATGTGTGCACGTTCATTGTGCATTCTGCACAGAAACGGTCGACCGCCTATATATGAACCGGTCGACCAGTTTCTGTTAGTATGCACAATAAATGTGCATACATGTATAAACATATATATATATATATATTCAAACCATATAGGAATATGATTATTTGAGGATAGATTTTAACATATTTAACTACACTCATACTCTAAATAATCAACCTATACCATCGAATATCCTCTTTTTGTCGATCTTGAATTTCTCCTTGTCATTGATCAAAACACCTTGAATTCCTTGCCTCAACAATTTTTGCAAATTATAGGTTTTTGGATAGCTAAAAATTGTAGTTAAATACCATATCTACTATTTACTAATAAAATAAGAGCTAAATAATTTCCACAGTAAATAACCAACAAAATATCCATTAATTGAAAAAAGCTTATGATCTTTAAACTAAGTTATGTAAGTTTGAATGACATGAAATAAATGTTGAAACTACATTATAGTTATGGTTTAAATTATTTCACATGAATATTGAATAAGACAAGTTAATAGTCAATAATTTAAGATGAAGAAAGGGAAAAAGTACCTTCCTAAATCGCTCTAGATGAGAAGAACATGCTTTCACAAATTCATAGGCATATACATTCTTCACTGTCCTTCAGACAATTAGAGCTTCGACCCTAATTTCCCTTTGATTTGCATGTTTGCATACACAGAGCAAGGCGAGGAAGAAAGAATTAGACAGATACATATCTATTGTTCTCCAAAATTATATCAGAAAATGATTTGAAGCCAAGCAGGCCTTTTGGACTTTCCTATGTGATTTTTCCTATGAGATCAGATCTCGAATCATGTGGAATATTATTTTTAAGATCTACTCTGGGCTAAACTCAAATTACCTTTGTCCGGTAGTGGATATCTCACCAACTTTAATAGATCTGGTAATATCTTCCATTGTCCTTCCATGGAAGTCGTGGCGAAGAAGATAAATCAAAATCAAGTTGTTTTGAGAGGTGTAGTTTTAATGATACGTGTCAGGATTTGACGGTTGAGAGATGGATGAGAGGAAGAGAGAAGCTGCGAAAATGAAGAAGGATTGTTTTTTGGGCTCACCATTGCAGATAAAGATGAAAGAGGGAGAGTCGGTTTGCAAGTCACGATGTGAAAGCTGAAAGTAATAAAAAATGTGGAGTAGTGGGAATTTTTAAAATTGGTTAAATGGAGGGAATTTTGGAGGCAAATGTTTCCATTTCTTTGAAATTTGCATTTATTACAACTGACAACTTGTGGAAGTTGTAAAATTATAGTTGTAAAAAAGTTTTTTTGTTATAGTGCTTGATTCTCTCGATTTTGCTATGGAAATGGCTTGATCTCTATAATTGTGATGATAGTTGGTGTAGATCTTCAAAAAGTTGAGCACTTAGATGATCTTTAGCGAATCCATGGTGTTTTAGATGTTGAATCGAAGTTAAAGATAGGTTTAATAGAGGTTTGAGTGATTTGGAATTGTAGAGAAATGAGTTGGGAAACACTTCGTGGAGAGAAAAATCGGTCCTCCTTCATGTAAGAAGTGTAGGGGAATTTATAGGCGGAGTTCGAGTAGAGTGGTAAAGCTGTAATTTAGTGCCCGATGACTTAGGTCGCGAACAAGCTAAACTAGGTCGCACTAACGACCTGACTTGATCCATTATATAATATACCCACGTTCCATACTTTTCCCATGTGAGTACGGCTGGCGGCCTTTACTTTAGTACTGGCACCACTATAACAAATGACCTGATACTTGGGCATTGAACGATGTGTTGTAACAAAATGGACTGGAGCTTCCTCAACTTTCATTATGAAGCTGAACGACTTGATTGTTATTTTCGCATGTGGTCAATGACCCACTCATATTTGGCATATTCGATGTGAACAACTCAAATATGTGACGGTCCATTATAATTCCAGTATGCCTTATTACGCAACACGACCTGCTGTGAGTATCATGAACGATCCAAGAGCTATAGCTTGCCAACGACCTATCGTGATGTGCTAACGACCTGGAAACTTTGTACTTGAATGACCCATACTTAGGTCTGCATTATACCACATTTCTTCCATGTTGTACTTTATACCTTATGTAATATGTTCATGACCCTGTATTCTTCTTACTCGCCATGCGCTATTCGTATATTTTGAAGTTGTTTCATGCAACTTAATCCATCACGCTACAACTAGATGCCATATGGCAATGTACTTTACAAGTTTGATGATGAACGACCTACGTTCCATCATATAAATGAGCTGACGGTCCATGCAAGGCATATGTGAACGACCCGATACTTCATGCAGACAACCTGGTCATGGTGTACGAGCTGATTGCAATGCCATATGAATGAATTGTATATTGGCAGCGGCCTAACTTTCGTAGTTTACATGACCTGATCTTGATATGCACAATCCAGGTCCTCGGGCTTCAGGCATTATGTAGACCGATACTTCGCCATACTAACTTTAAGCTTGTGAGCCGTAATTGCACAGTTGCTAAATGCCATTTATGCCTTTAAACTCACTGATCCAAGAAGAATGGAAGGTAATATTACATACTTTTTGAATGTTTGTATTGTGTTATGCAAACTTCATGACTCTCATGACCATGTTTTATAACGGGGTTAAGATTTGCCCCTCGAAGCTTATATTTTTTCTTGTGAAAAATACAAGCTTCGAAATGAACATAATTTGTATCAAATACATATGAACAGATCATGAATAAATGCTCTATATGGATCAGATCGTTTTACTCATGTATTTTTTTCGATAGAATGGGCAATCTCATTGTTTGCGAACCTTATGCAAACGGGATGGTTTGATGGTTCTTGGAGGCCTAAAGCCCAATCACAAACCACACCGTTTCTTGCTTTTATATTTTCTCTTCAGATCTACACCTTCCTCATTTCACTTCTTCAGTAGAATGAGAATTTTCAGGGTGCAAATTCCTCTTTGAAGAAATTGCTTCAATCGTGAACCTACCACTCCTTTGTTGATTAAGTTTGTCGCTGCTGACCACACTAATCATCAACGATTCTCACCCTACAACAAATCTATAACAAACCAGTTTTTCAACGTTTAAATATATGAAATTTATTTGAATTCATATTTAGGAAATTTATATTTGGTTGAAAATTGAAATCTAATATATTTTATTTGGTTTTAAATTAATTTTGTAAGTATAAATTAAAATTTTCTTTTATATTCAATTCAAATATTTTGTTAAATTAAATATTAGTGATATTTTAAAATAATTGACATATATATTATTTATGAATTTATTTGAATAATTTTGTAACGACTCGGAATTTTGGGGCCAATTTAAAATTTTTATTTTATAAATTTTAATGGATTTTAATGTTTAAAATAATTTATTTTAAATAAGAACGACTAAAAATTTATTTTAAAATGAATAAATTCAATTTAATTATAAAAGGTGTTTAAAACAGCGCTGCAGTTTGAAAATTTGAATTTGAACTTTGACTGACTATACAGGATTCATTTTAAATCAGAATTGAGCGAAACCAGAAATATTTAAATCTGTTTAATCATATCTTTCTAACGAATCTGAAAAACTGAAATTTCGTTTTAAAAATCAAAAGTTATGTCCAGTTTAAAATTTAGAAAAGTCGTTGTAGAATTTATATATATTTTATTATAATATATTGGCCTTGAAAATAGCCATTTTTCAAATGACCTCGGTTTTCGACGAAACCACTTTTGTTGGAACCGAAATGTCAAATTATTGCTAGGTTTCAAATTTCATAATTTTTTGAATTAATATGTGAGCGTGGCAAAGAAAAATGTGTTTTTACCAATTTCAGTCAAATTTAATCGACTAGAAAATAACCATTTTTCAAACGGTCTCATAATTCGACGAAATTAGTCTCGTTAGAACCGTATCGTCAAAACGAAGCCAGGAATATTTTTTCTAAAATTTTCGAAGTCCGTATGTGGCCCCGGCGTATTTAAATGTACGATAAGAATTAAATTATTAATTTAATATTGTAATTTTAATAAAATGCGCAACAAACTTCAGAATTGGGCCACGGGGCATAACCCATCGCGTCCAGAAGACGTCAAAACATTAAGATTGACACTAAGCAGGCCGAAATTGGAGTCAGTATGAGTTACGGGATTTTTAGTGAATTAATAATTAAATAATATTATAAAATTATGGATTAATTTATTCAAACCCTAAACCTAACATGGAGCTGCCGGCCTCTCCTTCTAATGGCCAGAAAGCTCCCAAATTGGAACGCTATTGTCTTTCAATCCATTACAAGTTAAAACCAATCCTTGGCACCAAATTCAAGAGCTCTTCAAGCTCGTCAATTATGTATGGATATGATCTTCTCTAGCTCGACGTGGAGGGAGGAATTCGGCCTCAAAGGCCACCGGTTCGGGCTCGATTTCCAGTGAGGGGGGACCACCGAGTTGGCTCGGGTTGGAGGCGCAAGGAGGGGGAGGGTTGGCGGCCGGCGTGACACTCCCAGATGGGGTTCCGGCGTCTTGGTTCTGGCGCGATGGTGAAGGGTTGAAGACGACGAGAATGGGTTAAGCGATACAGTTAAAAGAAAAGAGGAAGAAATGTTAAGGAAGATTATGGACCTAATTAAATAATTTATTAATTTATTAATGAGAAATCTTTAAATTGCAATATCTTTTTGTTACGAGGTCCGTTTTACGAACCGTCAGAAGTGTTGGAATCGCGTGATCGAGATCTATAGCACTGAACTGACCAGAACGGAAACAGAGCATATCAGATTTTGGTCAAATTTTAGATCGGAGTTGTTCAGAACAAAGCAATGTGAGATTTCTATTTTTAAACTAAAATTAATTGTTTATTTATTTTATTGTATTCATTCAGTATGAAATTCATGTTGTATGTAAATACTCATTTAAATGTTGACTGTGCTGTGATTGTGATGGACGATTGATTTTGATTGTGTATTCATGTTTGTTTGAAACTTTGTGTATACGATAAGATTATATTTTATCGTATATATTTGAATAATCAATTTTGTCACATATATTTGAATAATCAATTTTTTCACATATATTTGAATAATCAATTTTGTCACATATATTTGAATAATCAATTTTGTCACATTGTCATTTTAGTTATAATTGTCATTTTAGTCATATAAAAAAAATGTCATGTTAAATATCATTTTAGTTATACAATGTCACTTTAGTTATAATTGTCATGTTAGTGTAAAATTAACATTTTTGGTATAAAATGTGCATTAGAAAGAAATGACATATTTGGATTAGAAATTGTTTAGCGAAACAAAATATTCATTCCTTTGTATATAAATTGTTAGAATAGAAAATTAACATTTTTATTTATAAATGTTAACATTAGAAAAGAAACATTTTTATGTATAAAATGTTTACAAAATAAAATCTCATTTTTATGTCGGTATATAAAAGAACATTTTATTTTATAAATGGTTAGCATATAGAAAGAAAAGTAACATTCCTAGTATATGAAATGTTAACATAATAAAATCTCATTTTTATGTATAAAATATTAACATAGGAAAAAGTAACATTTCATTTTATAAAATGTTAAAATAAATTCATCTTTTTATTCTACAAGATGTTAATATTATAAAATCATCATTTTATTCTATAAGGTGTTAGCATTAGAAGAAAAAAAAGATCATTTTTATTAAATAAAATGTTAGCATAGAAAAGTAACATTTTTATTTTCTAAAGTGTTGCATAAGAAATAAAAGTTCATTTTTGTTAAAAATGATGCATTGGAAATAAAATCACACTTTTTATAAAATGTTGCTTCAAAATAAAACATTCTTTTTGTTTATTTTATAAGAATAAAACAAAAACATTCATTTCGTTATTTTTAAAGAATAAATTGAGAACATTCATTTTTTTTGATGGATGTAAACAAACCTTTCATTTTTACCAGTAAAGGAGAATGAGACAAAAATATCCACTTTTGTCAAATTTAGAATTTATTTATAAATTTGTCACTTTTGTCAAATTTAGAATTTACATCTAAATTTGTTACTATTGTTAAATTAGAATTGAGAAAACAATGATGTATTTTTGTTGAATTAGAAACGTCAAATATAAAAGTGTCATTTATGTTATAAACAGAATAATAAACAAATAAAAACATTATTTTTATTTGTCATGTTAGTGTATAGACTTGTTTACATAAAAACATTATTTTTATGTTACATGTTAAAAATAGAATTGTAGACAAATAAAAACATTAATTTTATTTGTCATGTTAATATATAATTTGTAGTCACATTAAAATAACATTTTTTGTCTGCATTAAAAGTTTATAAACAGAATTCACATTTTGGTTTGCATTAAAAGTTTATAAACAAAAAATTTACATTTTTTGTTAATTAAGGACAAAATAACATTTTTGGAATGAAATGTTACACTAGACATAAAATAACATTTTTGTTAAAAAAATGTTTATTGGATTAAAATCTATTACTTTTGAAATGAATTAAAAATGTATGTTCGTATACATTTTAAAAGAACGAGTTAAGAATGTATATTTTTATACATTAAAAAGAATGTGTTAGAAATGAACATTTTTGTTTACATAAAAAGAAATTAAAGAATTTACATTCTCCCATGTAAATAAAAGGAGGTAAATTATTTACATTTTTTCAATGTAAATAAAAGATTAAATAGAAAATTACATTTTTCTATGTAATTAAAGAATAAAGTTAAAGAATTACATTTCTATGTAAATTAGAATAAGAAGGACATTTTTGTTTAGAAAATGTAAATTAAAATAAAAGGTGACACTTTCATTCTTATTCTATTATTCAATAAAAAGATTTGAATTAAAGTTATATTTTTACATTCTAGATGTAAATAGAAGCATAGATTCTAAAGCTACATTTTTATTGCCATTATATATGTAATAAAAAGAATAGATGTAAATTTCACATTTTTAGTGTTAAAATAGAGACAAATAAATAGAATAGATTTTAAAATTTCATTTTCTATGTAATTAAAGAATGACAGGAAAAATTACAGTTTTCAATGTCAAAAAAAAGATTGAATAAAACATTACATTTTTCAATGTAATAAAAGATTGAATAGAACACTACATTTTTCAAGGTAATAAAGGATGAAATAAAATAAGTTGAATTGAAATCATGGCTTTATGGCCAGTTGATTTCAACAACAAGAGTGAACATTAGAAAATACATTTTTCAACGTAAAATAGTTTCATTGAGAAGAATTAATCATTTAAATATGATATTAGAGATGGTTTGAAATATATGGTTGTTGTATAGAAGTATTCAATGTACTAAAGATAAATGTTGTGTATTCAAAATTGAATATTACATTCCCATTCACAAGTTACCCGACTCGTTTATGTGATTGGCACGATAATTTTCACACATCGCCCAAGTGCACAAATGAATTATTGTTTCTTGATGGATGAAACCCCACACGGGTATTGGGATGATATTGGATACACACTAATCCCAATATTTAGTTATCTGTCAATCGATGGATTGACAGTCCGTGATGAGCATCAGTTATTTACTTTAATGCTCACACAGTTGTAGGTTCCACTTTGGTCGTCATTTGGATGTTTGATAATTATTTATCATGGTTGTTGATTCCATACAAATTATATGGTTGTTGGTTGAGTCACGTTCAAATAAAAGAATATTCTAGAAAAAGAATATTTTAGAAGTTATATTTTTGAAAAAGAATATTTTAGAAAAAGAATATATTTTAGGAAAATGTATTTTTATTGAAATGAACTAGTTATTAATTAGAATAAATCATAAAATTTAGATTTAATGAGTTTTCCAATTTGTTAAGATTTAATTGAAGTTAAATTAAATAAATTGGATTTTTGGTTGTCTTGAATAGCGTCTTAAATAACACTATTCTTAAACCCCGTATGAAAAGAATAATCTTTTAATTTAGATTATTAAAGTTTTCATTTAGTAATTGAAATAAAATAAAAGGTGAGTTGGGTTTATTGTGAACTGTGTTTTTAAGTGACATGTGTTCTTTGACCCGACTGACGGTGAAAATATGATTTGGAATTTATAAATCTTTTATTAAGATTTAAATGGGAATTTTCCCAAAAGTAAAGTTTTCCAATTTAATATATTAAATTGGAGTCGAATGGAATTTGAATTAATAATAACCGTGATAAGCTTCTGTAAAAGAAGATCGGTACTACATATGGAATTTAAGAGGCTTTGCCGTTATTCCATTTATATTATTGGTCGGATACAGAAATTTATAACGATTATATCTTGATTTGATTTCTGTGAAGATTCCATATTTTATGGAAGATGAGTTTGGGTTTACCGTGAACTATGTTTTAAATGACATTAGTTCTTCAACCCAGTTAAAGATAAGATTTATTTCTTAAATGTAAATAATCATTGAATAATGATTTTTGATATTTAAAACCAAATTGGGGTTTTAATAAATCTTTAGAAGTAAGATTTAAGAATAATTTTAAGAGATTATCTTTGTTAGAATAATTTGAATATTTTATTTAAAAGAATATTCTGAATTGGAATGAGGCGTTGTATGTATTTTTATAATACTTGATTTTTAATTATAAAAATACGCGAGGTATTCGGAAAGACCGGGTTTAACCCATTCCGAATAATTTCTACGACGATGAAGAGTCGAAGATGAAGACGGTTGTAACGACCCAGGATTTTAGGGCCAATTTAAAATTTTAATTTTAATGAATTTAAATTTATTTTAAATGATTAATTTATTTTAATCGAAGTTAAAACGAATAAGTTTAATTTATATATAAAAGGAATTGAAAACAAGCGCTGCAGTTTGAAATTTTGATTTGAAACTTTAACTGAATGTACAGGATGCAAAATTTAACGGATTTTAGTAAAACCAAAAATATTAGAATCTATTTAAAAATATCTTTCCAACGAATCCGAAAAATCGAAATTTCATAACGGGAATCAAAAGTTATGGCCAATTCAATATTTAGAAAGGTCGCTATGAAATTTATAAGGGCCAAAATGCTACATTTTGCAGAATAAGGAATTAAGACCCGAAACCATCTCCATTGGTTTTAGAATGTTGTTTACATATAAAAATGACTATAAGAACTTATATTTTTGAGTTTCGGAAAAATTCCACTATTTTTGGTATTTTTAAATATTAAAATATACACCTGAAAAATAGAATTTTTGCAAATGAACTCCGAATTCGACGAAACCAGTTTCTATGGATTCGGAATATTAAATTAAGGTTAAATTATGAAATTTATAATTTTTGGAATTATTTTGTGGCCTGTATAATTTTTACAGTGGAAATACAGCCTATTTTCAGACTTCGGAAATTTATAATAAATTCATACGGAATCGGAAAATTACGAAATCAGGTTCGTTGGGTTCGTAATGACCTGAAATAATTATGTTTAAAAATTTATTAATTTTGAAATTCGCATGTATTTATAAGAATTTCTGAATTGAAGAAAACAGTTGAAAATTGAGTAATTGGGCACGTAATGATATTTGGGCCCAAACCAAAATTAAACCCATGGTATATATTATCTTTTTTCTGAGATTTAGGGCTGAAATTCGAAATGTATAGCAGCCACTTCTATTTTCCATCGTTTTTCTCAATTTCCATGGCGGCTCTCTCTTCCTCTAAAATTTGTCGAAAATAAAATCTCTTCAAACCATAGCAAATTATATGTCCTATCGAAGGTCTCGACGATACGAAGCTAATGGTGTAGTCGGTTTTGTCAAACAGCGCTCGGATTCGCCGGAATCTCGTCTTAAAGCTCGCTGTTTTCGAAATTCAGAAGCTCAAAACGTAAATCAAGAAATTCCCGTGAATCGAGGAAGAATTAGACGAAGTCACGAACATGGAAGTTCTTCGTCTACGTGAGGTGGAGGTGCTCACAAAATTTCAGGCAGTTTGGAGGTGTGAGGCGGCCTGTGGGACCCGCGAGGCGAAATCCTTTCTAGGCGATTTCCCGATGATCGGAGAAGCTTTAGGGGCGGCTCTTTCTGGTGGTGGCGCGTCTCGCCAAGACGAAGACATTGGCGGTGGTCCCGTGGCGTCAGGTGGCCCGAGGCAGCGGCAAAGTGCGGTCAAAGTTCGGCGGTGAACAGTGTTTTTCGGTCAATGGGCTGAGGGTATTTTCTATTTTATTTTTAAATTATTTAATTAATTTCCAGAACTTTAAAATTGCATAACTCACTCATACGAAGTCGAAAATCGACGATTTCAGGTGCGTTGGGATCGTGGCGACGAGATGGACGCGTGGACACTAATTTTGTCCAATTCTGAGACGGTGAAATTTTTAGGTATTTTCACGAATATTAATTAATTATTTAATTACCCGATCTTTAAAAATTCATAACTCTTTCATACGAGGTCCGTTTGACGAACCGTAAATTGCGTTGGAATCACAAAATTAAGAGCTTCGCGATGGCGCAGACCGCAGCTGAAAAGGAGACAATAAAATTTTGGCCAAAAATTCAAGGTGAGAGTTCACTTCTATTTTAATTAATTTAATTTAATTCATACTATGCGATGTGAACCTGCTATGAACAAATGCGATGTGAATCAGCTATGACCAAACCTCTGTATGTATGCTAGATCTAATGTTGTGAGTATTCGCTTTATTTAAATTAATTATAGATCTATTATTTGATGTATGAAGTATGATGTTTGAATTGTATGGTTGTTGTTTTGAATGATTAGAAATAATAGATCTGAAATTTAGCATCGATGAATATATTTGCTGTTGTTATGTTTCATGGAAAAATAAGATTAGCGATGTGTGTATGACATGAAAACTTGAATCACTATAGAGGTAGGAAATTTAAGTTGGACGATGTTAATATGACATGAAACAAAAGTTAAAGATTTTATTGTTTTTATAAAAAGATTATATTTTTATTGATTATATAAAAAGTTATATATTTTGTTGTTATAAACAAAAGACCACATTTTTATTGCAAACATATAAAAGTATATGTTTTGTTGATTTAATAAGATGGATAGATTTTACATTTGAAATTTGTAAATATAGTTGCAATGAAAAACAGTGTTTAATTTTACATTAGAAATATGTAAATATGAAAATGCATTGATATGAAGAATAACATTTTTGTCATGTGATAAATATAAAATGCACTGTAAGGAAAATAACATTTTTGTTTAAATGTTAAAAATAGAAATTTCATCATATGACATTATTCACCGTATGATGATTGACATTTTTTTTTTCAATGTTTATATAAGAAAATAAACACCGTATGATGATTGACATTTTTTGTCAATGTTTATATAAGAAAATAAACACCGTATGATGATTGACATTTTTTGTCAATGTTTATATAAGAAAATAAACACCATATGTTGATTGACATTTTTGTCAATATTTTAAAATAGAATTTGTCGCCATTTGAGATAAGTATATTTTTGTTCATTTACAAAATAGAATTGGCCGCTATATGTAATGAACTAATATTTTGTTCATTATCAAAATAAGAAAACATCGTATGTAAGTGAATATATTTTGTTCATTATCAAAATAAAGAGCACCGTATGTTGAATGAACAAATTTGTGTTATTTTAAAATAAAGAGCACCGTATGTTGAATGAACAAATTTGTGTTATTTTAAAATAAAGAGCACCGTATGTTGAATGAACAAATTTGTGTTCTTTTAAAATAAAGAGCACCGTATGTTGAATGAACAAATTTGTGTTAAAATAGAAATTTGCATTGCATAAAATGGTATTTTGTCATGTTAGAAAAATAGAAATTTGCTTTGCATAAAATAGTATTTTGTCATGTTAGAATAAGTAAATAATGCATTGTATGTAAAATAATGCATTGTATGTATAGCATAGTATTTTGTCCAAGTTAGTAAATAATGCATTGTATGTAAAATAATGCATTGTATGTATAGCATAGTATTTTGTCCAAGTTAGAAAATAATGCATTGTATGTAAAATATGAAAATAATGCATTGTATGTGAATAGTATTTTTGTCATTTTTATTTAATGTTTAACATATAAGAATGCATTGTATGTGAATAGTATTTTTGCCATTTTTATTTAATGTTATAAAAATATAAGTTTGCATTGTATGTTAAATAACATTTTTGGTCATGTTATAAAAATATAAGTTTGCATTGTATGTTAAATAACATTTTTGGTCACGTTATAAAAATATAAGTTTGCATTGTATGTTAAATAACATTTTTGGTCACGTTATAAAAATATAAGTTTGCATTGTATGTTAAATAACATTTTTGGTCATGTTATAAAAATATAAGTTTGCATTGTATGTTAAATAACATTTTTGGTCATGTTATAAAAATATAAGTTTGCATTGTATGTTAAATAACATTTTTGGTCATGTTATAAAAATATAAGTTTGCATTGTATGTTAAATAACATTTTTGGTCATGTTATAAAAATATAAGTTTGCATTGTATGTTAAATAACATTTTTGGGCATGTTATAAAAATATAAATTTGCATCGTATGATAAAATAGCATTTTGTAAAAAAATGAAAATATTTACCGTATGATTGATGGATACTTATTTTGTTAAATATGAAAATGTCACCGTATGATTCATTAACATTATTTTTAATGTTATGTACTAAGAAAATGAACCGTATGAGATTAACATTCATTTGTGTTAATATTAGAATTATAAAAAAAAATTCACCGTATGTTGAATGGAAATTTTTTTGTTAATGTTATATAGAAAATTTCACCATATGATAATTTAACATTTTTGTCTATATTAAAAATATAGAAAATGCATTGTATGATTCATTAACATTTATTTCTAATGTTAATGGAATGGAAAATAAAAGAGAAAAACTCACTATATGGTTCATTAACATTTATTGTATGTACATGTAACATTATTTTAAATGTTAATAAAAAGAGTATTTCTATCGTAGGAAGAGTACATTATTTTTAATGTTAAAAATAAGTAATTTACAATGCATGGGAAATCGACATTAGTTATAATGGTAATTTAAAGAGGATTAACTGTAGGAAAGAGAATACATTTTATTTATGCATTATATTATAAGAATAACACCATTGTATGATATTAACATTTTAATGTTAATGTTAAAAAGAAAAGAAACTATATGTAAGGTTTAACATTATTTATAATGTTAAATAAAAGAAAAGAAACTGTATGTAAGGTTTAACATTATTTATAATGTTAAATAAAAGAAAAGAAACTGTATGTAAGGTTTAACATTATTTATAATGTTAAATAAAAGAAAAGAAACTGTATGTAAGGTTTAACATTATTTATAATGTTAAATAAAAGAAAAGAAACTGTATGTAAGGTTTAACATTATTTATAATGTAATAAAAGGAATGAAACGTATGCAAGAATAACATTATTTATAATGTTAAATGAAAGATAAGGAACTGTATTGGAACATTAACATTATTTATAATGTAGGTAAAAGGGAACTTACACCATAGGAAAATGTTCATTGTTCATAATGAAATTGGAAAAGATATATATAAAGAAATGAATGGGATGGCACATTATAATTTACATTCTTAAATGAAAATTATAAAGTATAAAATAAATAATAATGAATTAAAAAAGGAAGAATTATCGTCTAATCCTAAACTACATTGTCAGGTAAGTAGAAAAGTGAAAGTTAAGAGAAACGTAAGCTGCACGTAGGGACGACAAACTAAACGAATTATATATATATATATATATATTTATATATATAATTAAAATAACGATATGAAATATGTTTTTCTCAAAATATATGAATGCGAGATTATTTGGAAAGTCCGGGTTAATCCCATTCCAAATGATCGTACGATTCCAAGAATTCAAGTATGAAGACGGCGCATGAAGACCGTAAATCTCCCCTCGAATGGACAACGATCAAGACTCTGAATTGGTTTGCTCCCAATTCAAGGGTCGGGGTAATTGCCCAAACGTACGTGTTGATTTCACGGGTTTGACCCTAGTTCAGACCTAGAGCATGGATATAAATGGATAGTGTGTCTGACATCGTACCCCACAAAATATTATGTTGTTGATATTCAGTTAATATATAAACGATTGGTGGTAGAGAATTTATTCTCTACTTAACACCCGTTTATATAGTGACGGAAGATCAATAGTACGGTATGGAGTGACGGTGTGGCATACTAAGATGCAATGATCAGGGTTTCTTGTTGAAAAGCAGAACCTTGTGGTATGAAGAACATGACTTCACGAGCCTCACAAACCGGTAGAGTCTAAAAAGGGGGAAGGGAACGCAGGGAAAGTAGCACGTTTCTTTCTAGTTAGTAGTCATTTTACTTTTGGAGGATGATGAAATGAGGCGCCTCGGATAGGTCCTATAGGACCGGGGAACGTGTACTTAGGAATAACTAATCCTCTAAGCTGTATGTGAGGACCGGCCCTGCCATTTCCAAGGGTTAACTGCGGGTAATCCTGAGGCATTAACTAGAGTGTCTTGAATCGGTAAGGAGTCCTCCCTAGCCTGGACTCATGATGGAAACCCAAATTTCCAATACGACCCCGACGGATTTGATTGTATTACTAGTACGGAGGCATAATATATGGTACCTATGCTTCCTAGGATTAATACATTGCTTTGAATTGTTTTAAAACATATACACTAATAATAGTATTAGTTACGTATTTGGCGTTTTTAGCATGTTTAACCACCATAAGGTAAAACTCTATCCTCTTGGTGTGCGTTGCATTGTGTGATGGGACCTGAGTCTTATGGTGGTTCCATTTTTCAAAAGACATTGCGTTGTTGGCGACTTATTTAATCATTTATTATGACACTGTAGTTATGCACGGCAATCCATTGGTACAACCCGTTCCGCGCTAGCGGCGTGGTCTTTGGATTTGCCTTATTAGTACGAGTAAATCTATTTAAGAATTCTCACACCAGTCCCACGACTGACCCATAGTTTGTTTCACCTTTTTGCAAACTTGGGTGCCCTCTCTTCTACACGGGCAGCCAAGTAGACAGGTTCATTCTTTGCTTGGAGCTTTTCTTTGTAGCTGCTTATTTTCTCTCTCTTGGATTCTGCTTGGGAGAAGAGGTGATGACTTGGAGCTTGAAGACTTTTTGTTTCTATTGGCATCTATTCTTTTCTTTTTAGACATCAAACTTATTTCTTTTCTGCAAACTTGTTGTAATAATCTTAGTTTTCTGTGACTGTGGAATTTCTGTGATTGATGACATTATATTTTTCCGCTGCTATAATGTTATTACTCTATGAATCTCCTTTGCTATATTGTATCTGTGTTCTGTTTTATTGTATTTATGTTGTATTCCAAAAATGATTTCTCCTGCTTTCACTTGTGGAAGTTTGGGGTCATCAAAGTTTGTATCAGAGCTTTGGTTTACAAAGCGGAGTACAACATATCTATAATAATTCGTTTACGTAGAATCACTATATTCTATGGCGAACAGTTCATGAGATACATAATAGCCAGTCACTTTATCGTCATCTTTTCATTCATCCTTCGATCTTTTCTATCTTTTAGAATCACCTTTTCTGTTGTTTTGACTCTTTCCTTGATCATACGTTCGAAGAAGACTAAGAGAAGTGGCGATGCTCAATTGGCACATTGTGTACGAAGGAGCGAAAGGACCAACTTGTTCGGTGGAAGGCCTGATGTTATAGACGGTACCATCTCTGTTAAAAACATTCTCTGTGTTTATTCTTCCTCTTTTCCTCTTCTATTTTTCTTTCTCCTTTTCGGGGACGAAAAGTTCTTAAGTGGGGGAGATTGTAACGACCCAGGATTTTAGGGCCAATTTAAAATTTTAATTTTAATGAATTTAAATTTATTTTAAATGATTAATTTATTTTAATCGAAGTTAAAACGAATAAGTTTAATTTATATATAAAAGGAATTGAAAACAAGCGCTGCAGTTTGAAATTTTGATTTGAAACTTTAACTGAATGTACAGGATGCAAAATTTAACGGATTTTAGTAAAACCAAAAATATTAGAATCTATTTAAAAATATCTTTCCAACGAATCCGAAAAATCGAAATTTCATAACGGGAATCAAAAGTTATGGCCAATTCAATATTTAGAAAGGTCGCTATGAAATTTATAAGGGCCAAAATGCTACATTTTGCAGAATAAGGAATTAAGACCCGAAACCATCTCCATTGGTTTTAGAATGTTGTTTACATATAAAAATGACTATAAGAACTTATATTTTTGAGTTTCGGAAAAATTCCACTATTTTTGGTATTTTTAAATATTAAAATATACACCTGAAAAATAGAATTTTTGCAAACGAACTCCGAATTCGACGAAACCAGATTCTATGGATTCGGAATATTAAATTAAGGTTAAATTATGAAATTTATAATTTTTGGAATTATTTTGTGGCCTGTATAATTTTTACAGTGGAAATACAGCCTATTTTCAGACTTCGGAAATTTATAATAAATTCATACGGAATCGGAAAATTACGAAATCAGGTTCGTTGGGTTCGTAATGACCTGAAATAATTATGTTTAAAAATTTATTAATTTTGAAATTCGCATGTATTTATAAGAATTTCTGAATTGAAGAAAACAGTTGAAAATTGAGTAATTGGGCACGTAATGATATTTGGGCCCAAACCAAAATTAAACCCATGGTATATATTATCTTTTTTCTGAGATTTAGGGCTGAAATTCGAAATGTACAGCAGCCACTTCTATTTTCCATCGTTTTTCTCAATTTCCATGGCGGCTCTCTCTTCCTCTAAAATTTGTCGAAAATAAAATCTCTTCAAACCATAGCAATTTATATGTCCTATCGAAGGTCTCGACGATACGAAGCTAATGGTGTAGTCGGTTTTGTCAAACAGCGCTCGGATTCGCCGGAATCTCGTCTTAAAGCTCGCTGTTTTCGAAATTCAGAAGCTCAAAACGTAAATCAAGAAATTCCCGTGAATCGAGGAAGAATTAGACGAAGTCACGAACACGGAAGTTCTTCGTCTACGTGAGTTGGAGGAGCTCGCCAAATTTCAGGCAGTTTGGAGGTGTGAGGCGGCCTGTGGGACCCGCAAGGCAAAATCCTTTCTAGGCGATTTCCCGATGATCGGAGAAGCTTTAGGGGCGGCTCTTTCTGGTGGTGGTGCGTCTCGCCAAGACGAAGACATTGGCGGTGGTCCCGTGGCGTCAGGTGGCCCGAGGCAGCGGCAAAGTGCGGTCAAAGTTCGGCGGTGAACAGTGTTTTTCGGTCAATGGGCTGAGGGTATTTTCTATTTTATTTTTAAATTATTTAATTAATTTCCAGAACTTTAAAATTGCATAACTCACTCATACGAAGTCGAAAATCGACGATTTCAGGTGCGTTGGGATCGTGGCGACGAGATGGACGCGTGGACACTAATTTTGTCCAATTCTGAGACGGTGAAATTTTTAGGTATTTTCACGAATATTAATTAATTATTTAATTACCCGATCTTTAAAAATTCATAACTCTTTCATACGAGGTCCGTTTGACGAACCGTAAATTGCGTTGGAATCACAAAATTAAGAGCTTCGCGATGGCGCAGACCGCAGCTGAAAAGGAGACAGTAAAATTTTGGCCAAAAATTCAAGGTGAGAGTTCACTTCTATTTTAATTAATTTAATTTAATTCATACTATGCGATGTGAACCTGCTATGAACAAATGCGATGTGAATCAGCTATGACCAAACCTCTGTATGTATGCTAGATCTAATGTTGTGAGTATTCACTTTATTTAAATTAATTATAGATCTATTATTTGATGTATGAAGTATGATGTTTGAATTGTATGGTTGATGTTTTGAATGATTAGAAATAATAGATCTGAAATTTAGCATCGATGAATATATTTGCTGTTGTTATGTTTCATGGAAAAATAAGATTAGCGATGTGTGTATGACATGAAAACTTGAATCACTATAGAGGTAGGAAATTTAAGTTGGACGATGTTAATATGACATGAAACAAAAGTTAAAGATTTTATTGTTTTTATAAAAAGATTATATTTTTATTGATTATATAAAAAGTTATATATTTTGTTGTTATAAACAAAAGACCACATTTTTATTGCAAACATATAAAAGTATATGTTTTGTTGATTTAATAAGATGGATAGATTTTACATTTGAAATTTGTAAATATAGTTGCAATGAAAAACGGTGTTTAATTTTACATTAGAAATATGTAAATATGAAAATGCATTGATATGAAGAATAACATTTTTGTCATGTGATAAATATAAAATGCACTGTAAGGAAAATAACATTTTTGTTTAAATGTTAAAAATAGAAATTTCATCATATGAAATTATTCACCGTATGATGATTGACATTTTTTTTTTCAATGTTTATATAAGAAAATAAACACCGTATGATGATTGACATTTTTTGTCAATGTTTATATAAGAAAATAAACACCGTATGATGATTGACATTTTTTGTTAATGTTTATATAAGAAAATAAACACCGTATGTTGATTGACATTTTTGTCAATATTTTAAAATAGAATTTGTCGCCATTTGAGATAAGTATATTTTTGTTCATTTACAAAATAGAATTGGCCGCTATATGTAATGAACTAATATTTTTTTCATTATCAAAATAAGAAAACATCGTATGTAAGTGAATATATTTTGTTCATTATCAAAATAAAGAGCACCGTATGTTGAATGAACAAATTTGTGTTATTTTAAAATAAAGAGCACCGTATGTTGAAAGAACAAATTTGTGTTATTTTAAAATAAAGAGCACCGTATGTTGAATGAACAAATTTGTGTTATTTTAAAATAAAGAGCACCGTATGTTGAATGAACAAATTTGTGTTAAAATAGAAATTTGCATTGCATAAAATGGTATTTTGTCATGTTAGAAAAATAGAAATTTGCTTTGCATAAAATAGTATTTTGTCATGTTAGAATAAGTAAATAATGCATTGTATGTAAAATAATGCATTGTATGTATAGCATAGTATTTTGTCCAAGTTAGTAAATAATGCATTGTATGTAAAATAATGCATTGTATGTATAGCATAGTATTTTGTCCAAGTTAGAAAATAATGCATTGTATGTAAAATATGAAAATAATGCATTGTATGTGAATAGTATTTTTGTCATTTTTATTTAATGTTTAACATATAAGAATGCATTGTATGTGAATAGTATTTTTGCCATTTTTATTTAATGTTATAAAAATATAAGTTTGCATTGTATGTTAAATATCATTTTTGGTCATGTTATAAAAATATAAGTTTGCATTGTATGTTAAATAACATTTTTGGTCATGTTATAAAAATATAAGTTTGCATTGTATGTTAAATAACATTTTTGGTCACGTTATAAAAATATAAGTTTGCATTGTATGTTAAATAACATTTTTGGTCATGTTATAAAAATATAAGTTTGCATTGTATGTTAAATAACATTTTTGGTCATGTTATAAAAATATAAGTTTGCATTATATGTTAAATAACATTTTTGGTCATGTTATAAAAATATAAGTTTGCATTGTATGTTAAATAACATTTTTGGTCATGTTATAAAAATATAAGTTTGCATTGTATGTTAAATAACATTTTTGGGCATGTTATAAAAATATAAATTTGCATCGTATGATAAAATAGCATTTTGTAAAAAAATGAAAATATTTACCGTATGATTGATGGATACTTATTTTGTTAAATATGAAAATGTCACCGTATGATTCATTAACATTATTTTTAATGTTATGTACTAAGAAAATGAACCGTATGAGATTAACATTCATTTGTGTTAATATTAGAATTATAAAAAAAAATTCACCGTATGTTGAATGGAAAATTTTTTGTTAATGTTATATAGAAAATTTCACCATATGATAATTTAACATTTTTGTCTATATTAAAAATATAGAAAATGCATTGTATGATTCATTAACATTTATTTCTAATGTTAATGGAATGGAAAATAAAAGAGAAAAACTCACTATATGGTTCATTAACATTTATTGTATGTACATGTAACATTATTTTAAATGTTAATAAAAAGAGTATTTCTATCGTAGGAAGAGTACATTATTTTTAATGTTAAAAATAAGTAATTTACAATGCATGGGAAATCGACATTAGTTATAATGGTAATTTAAAGAGGATTAACTGTAGGAAAGAGAATACATTTTATTTATGCATTATATTATAAGAATAACACCATTGTATGATATTAACATTTTAATGTTAATGTTAAAAAGAAAAGAAACTATATGTAAGGTTTAACATTATTTATAATGTTAAATAAAAGAAAAGAAACTGTATGTAAGGTTTAACATTATTTATAATGTTAAATAAAAGAAAAGAAACTGTATGTAAGGTTTAACATTATTTATAATGTTAAATAAAAGAAAAGAAACTGTATGTAAGGTTTAACATTATTTATAATGTTAAATAAAAGAAAAGAAACTGTATGTAAGGTTTAACATTATTTATAATGTAAATAAAAGGAATGAAACGTATGCAAGAATAACATTATTTATAATGTTAAATGAAAGATAAGGAACTGTATTGGAACATTTACATTATTTATAATGTAGGTAAAAGGGAACTTACACCATAGGAAAATGTTCATTGTTCATAATGAAATTGGAAAAGATATATATAAAGAAATGAATGGGATGACACATTATAATTTACATTCTTAAATGAAAATTATAAAGTATAAAATAAATAATAATGAATTAAAAAAGGAAGAATTATCGTCTAATCCTAAACTACATTGTCAGGTAAGTAGAAAAGTGAAAGTTAAGAGAAACGTAAGCTGCACGTAGGGACGACAAACTAAACGAATTATATATATATATATATATATTTATATATATAATTAAAATAACGATATGAAATATGTTTTTCTCAAAATATATGAATGCGAGATTATTTGGAAAGTCCGGGTTAATCCCATTCCAAATGATCGTACGATTCCAAGAATTCAAGTATGAAGACGGCGCATGAAGACCGTAAATCTCCCCTCGAATGGACAACGATCAAGACTCTGAATTGGTTTGCTCCCAATTCAAGGGTCGGGGTAATTGCCCAAACGTACGTGTTGATTTCACGGGTTTGACCCTAGTTCAGACCTAGAGCATGGGTATAAATGGATAGTGTGTCTGACATCGTACCCCACAAAATATTATGTTGTTGATATTCAGTTAATATATAAACGATTGGTGGTAGAGAATTTATTCTCTACTTAACACCCGTTTATATAGTGACGGAAGATCAATAGTACGGTATGGAGTGACGGTGTGGCATACTAAGATGCAATGATCAGGGTTTCTTGTTGAAAAGCAGAACCTTGTGGTATGAAGAACATGACTTCACGAGCCTCACAAACCGGTAGAGTCTAAAAAGGGGGAAGGGAACGCAGGGAAAGTAGCACGTTTATTTCTAGTTAGTAGTCATTTTACTTTTGGAGGATGATGAAATGAGGCGCCTCGGATAGGTCCTATAGGACCGGGAAACGTGTACTTAGGAATAACTAATCCTCTAAGCTGTATGTGAGGACCGGCCCTGCCATTTCCAAGGGTTAACTGCGGGTAATCCTGAGGCATTAACTAGAGTGTCTCGAATCGGTAAGGAGTCCTCCCTAGCCTGGACTCATGATGGAAACCCAAATTTCCAATACGACCCCGACGGATTTGATTGTATTACTAGTACGGAGGCATAATATATGGTACCTATGCTTCCTAGGATTAATACATTGCTTTGAATTGTTTTAAAACATATACACTAATAATAGTATTAGTTACGTATTTGGCGTATTTAGCATGTTTAACCACCATAAGGTAAAACTCTATCCTCTTGGTGTGCGTTGCATTGTGTGATGGGACCTGAGTCTTATGGTGGTTCCATTTTTCAAAAGACATTGCGTTGTTGGCGACTTATTTAATCATTTATTATGACACTGTAGTTATGCACGGCAATCCATTGGTACAACCCGTTCCGCGCTAGCGGCGTGGTCTTTGGATTTGCCTTATTAGTACGAGTAAATCTATTTAAGAATTCTCCCACCAGTCCCCGACTGACCCATAGTTTGTTTCACCTTTTTGCAAACTTGGGTGCCCTCTCTTCTACATGGGCAGCCAAGTAGACAGGTTCATTCTTTGCTTGGAGCTTTTCTTTGTAGCTGCTTATTTTCTCTCTCTTGGATTCTGCTTGGGAGAAGAGGTGATGACTTGGAGCTTGAAGACTTTTTGTTTCTATTGGCATCTATTCTTTTCTTTTTAGACATCAAACTTATTTCTTTTCTGCAAACTTGTTGTAATAATCTTAGTTTTCTGTGACTGTGGAATTTCTGTGATTGATGACATTATATTTTTCCGCTGCTATAATGTTATTACTCTATGAATCTCCTTTGCTATATTGTATCTGTGTTCTGTTTTATTGTATTTATGTTGTATTCCAAAAATGATTTCTCCTGCTTTCACTTGTGGAAGTTTGGGGTCATCAAAGTTTGTATCAGAGCTTTGGTTTACAAAGCGGAGTACAACATATCTATAATAATTCGTTTACGTAGAATCACTATATTCTATGGCGAACAGTTCATGAGATACATAATAGCCAGTCACTTTATCGTCATCTTTTCATTCATCCTTCGATCTTTTCTATCTTTTAGAATCACCTTTTCTGTTGTTTTGACTCTTTCCTTGATCATACGTTCGAAGAAGACTAAGAGAAGTGGCGATGCTCAATTGGCACATTGTGTACGAAGGAGCGAAAGGACCAACTTCTTCGGTGGAAGGCCTGATGTTATAGACGGTACCATCTCTGTTAAAAACATTCTCTGTGTTTATTCTTCCTCTTTTCCTCTTCTATTTTTCTTTTTCCTTTTCGGGGACGAAAAGTTCTTAAGTGGGGGAGATTGTAACGACCCAGGATTTTAGGGCCAATTTAAAATTTTAATTTTAATGAATTTAAATTTATTTTAAATGATTAATTTATTTTAATCGAAGTTAAAACGAATAAGTTTAATTTATATATAAAAGGAATTGAAAACAAGCGCTGCAGTTTGAAATTTTGATTTGAAACTTTAACTGAATGTACAGGATGCAAAATTTAACGGATTTTAGTAAAACCAAAAATATTAGAATCTATTTAAAAATATCTTTCCAACGAATCCGAAAAATCGAAATTTCATAACGGGAATCAAAAGTTATGGCCAATTCAATATTTAGAAAGGTCGCTATGAAATTTATAAGGGCCAAAATGCTACATTTTGCAGAATAAGGAATTAAGACCCGAAACCATCTCCATTGGTTTTAGAATGTTGTTTACATATAAAAATGACTATAAGAACTTATATTTTTGAGTTTCGGAAAAATTCCACTATTTTTGGTATTTTTAAATATTAAAATATACACCTGAAAAATAGAATTTTTGCAAACGAACTCCGAATTCGACGAAACCAGTTTCTATGGATTCGGAATATTAAATTAAGGTTAAATTATGAAATTTATAATTTTTGGAATTATTTTGTGGCCTGTATAATTTTTACAGTGGAAATACAGCCTATTTTCAGACTTCGGAAATTTATAATAAATTCATACGGAATCGGAAAATTACGAAATCAGGTTCGTTGGGTTCGTAATGACCTGAAATAATTATGTTTAAAAATTTATTAATTTTGAAATTCGCATGTATTTATAAGAATTTCTGAATTGAAGAAAACAGTTGAAAATTGAGTAATTGGGCACGTAATGATATTTGGGCCCAAACCAAAATTAAACCCATGGTATATATTATTTTTTTTCTGAGATTTAGGGCTGAAATTCGAAATGTACAGCAGCCACTTCTATTTTCCATCGTTTTTCTCAATTTCCATGGCGGCTCTCTCTTCCTCTAAAATTTGTCGAAAATAAAATCTCTTCAAACCATAGCAAATTATATGTCCTATCGAAGGTCTCGACGATACGAAGCTAATGGTGTAGTCGGTTTTGTCAAACAGCGCTCGGATTCGCCGGAATCTCGTCTTAAAGCTCGCTGTTTTCGAAATTCAGAAGCTCAAAACGTAAATCAAGAAATTCCCGTGAATCGAGGAAGAATTAGACGAAGTCACGAACACGGAAGTTCTTCGTCTACGTGAGGTGGAGGTGCTCACCAAATTTCAGGCAGTTTGGAGGTGTGAGGCGGCCTGTGGGACCCGCGAGGCGAAATCCTTTCTAGGCGATTTCCCGATGATCGGAGAAGCTTTAGGGGCGGCTCTTTCTGGTGGTGGCGCGTCTCGCCAAGACGAAGACATTGGCGGTGGTCCCGTGGCGTCAGGTGGCCCGAGGCAGCGGCAAAGTGCGGTCAAAGTTCGGCGGTGAACAGTGTTTTTCGGTCAATGGGCTGAGGGTATTTTCTATTTTATTTTTAAATTATTTAATTAATTTCCAGAACTTTAAAATTGCATAACTCACTCATACGAAGTCGAAAATCGACGATTTCAGGTGCGTTGGGATCGTGGCGACGAGATGGACGCGTGGACACTAATTTTGTCCAATTCTGAGACGATGAAATTTTTAGGTATTTTCACGAATATTAATTAATTATTTAATTACCCGATTTTTAAAAATTCATAACTCTTTCATACGAGGTCCGTTTGACGAACCGTAAATTGCGTTGGAATCACAAAATTAAGAGCTTCGCGATGGCGTAGACCGCAGCTGAAAAGGAGACAGTAAAATTTTGGCCAAAAATTCAAGGTGAGAGTTCACTTCTATTTTAATTAATTTAATTTAATTCATACTATGCGATGTGAACCTGCTATGAACAAATGCGATGTGAATCAGCTATGACCAAACCTCTGTATGTATGCTAGATCTAATGTTGTGAGTATTCGCTTTATTTAAATTAATTATAGATCTATTATTTGATGTATGAAGTATGATGTTTGAATTGTATGGTTGATGTTTTGAATGATTAGAAATAATAGATCTGAAATTTAGCATCGATGAATATATTTGCTGTTGTTATGTTTCATGGAAAAATAAGATTAGCGATGTGTGTATGACATGAAAACTTGAATCACTATAGAGGTAGGAAATTTAAGTTGGACGATGTTAATATGACATGAAACCAAAGTTAAAGATTTTATTGTTTTTATAAAAAGATTATATTTTTATTGATTATATAAAAAGTTATATATTTTGTTGTTATAAACAAAAGACCACATTTTTATTGCAAACATATAAAAGTATATGTTTTGTTGATTTAATAAGATGGATAGATTTTACATTTGAAATTTGTAAATATAGTTGCAATGAAAAACGGTGTTTAATTTTACATTAGAAATATGTAAATATGAAAATGCATTGATATGAAGAATAACATTTTTGTCATGTGATAAATATAAAATGCACTGTAAGGAAAATAACATTTTTGTTTAAATGTTAAAAATAGAAATTTCATCATATGAAATTATTCACCGTATGATGATTGACATTTTTTTTTTCCAATGTTTATATAAGAAAATAAACACCGTATGATGATTGACATTTTTTGTCAATGTTTATATAAGAAAATAAACACCGTATGATGATTGACTTTTTTTGTCAATGTTTATATAAGAAAATAAACACCGTATGTTGATTGACATTTTTGTCAATATTTTAAAATAGAATTTGTCGCCATTTGAGATAAGTATATTTTTGTTCATTTACAAAATAGAATTGGCTGCTATATGTAATGAACTAATATTTTTTTCATTATCAAAATAAGAAAACATCGTATGTAAGTGAATATATTTTGTTCATTATCAAAATAAAGAGCACCGTATGTTGAATGAACAAATTTGTGTTATTTTAAAATAAAGAGCACCGTATGTTGAATGAACAAATTTGTGTTATTTTAAAATAAAGAGCACCGTATGTTGAATGAACAAATTTGTGTTATTTTAAAATAAAGAGCACCGTATGTTGAATGAACAAATTTGTGTTAAAATAGAAATTTGCATTGCATAAAATGATATTTTGTCATGTTAGAAAAATAGAAATTTGTTTTGCATAAAATAGTATTTTGTCATGTTAGAATAAGTAAATAATGCATTGTATGTAAAATAATGCATTGTATGTATAGCATAGTATTTTGTCCAAGTTAGTAAATAATGCATTGTATGTAAAATAATGCATTGTATGTATAGCATAGTATTTTGTCCAAGTTAGAAAATAATGCATTGTATGTAAAATATGAAAATAATGCATTGTATGTGAATAGTATTTTTGTCATTTTTATTTAATGTTTAACATATAAGAATGCATTGTATGTGAATAGTATTTTTGCCATTTTTATTTAATGTTATAAAAATATAAGTTTGCATTGTATGTTAAATAACATTTTTGGTCATGTTATAAAAATATAAGTTTGCATTGTATGTTAAATAACATTTTTGGTCATGTTATAAAAATATAAGTTTGCATTGTATGTTAAATAACATTTTTGGTCACGTTATAAAAATATAAGTTTGCATTGTATGTTAAATAACATTTTTGGTCATGTTATAAAAATATAAGTTTGCATTGTATGTTAAATAACATTTTTGGTCATGTTATAAAAATATAAGTTTGCATTATATGTTAAATAACATTTTTGGTCATGTTATAAAAATATAAGTTTGCATTGTATGTTAAATAACATTTTTGGTCATGTTATAAAAATATAAGTTTGCATTGTATGTTAAATAACATTTTTGGGCATGTTATAAAAATATAAATTTGCATCGTATGATAAAATAGCATTTTGTAAAAAAATGAAAATATTTACCGTATGATTGATGGATACTTATTTTGTTAATTATGAAAATATCACCGTATGATTCATTAACATTATTTTTAATGTTATGTACTAAGAAAATGAACCGTATGAGATTAACATTCATTTGTGTTAATATTAGAATTATAAAAAAAAATTCACCGTATGTTGAATGGAAAATTTTTTGTTAATGTTATATAGAAAATTTCACCATATGATAATTTAACATTTTTGTCTATATTAAAAATATAGAAAATGCATTGTATGATTCATTAACATTTATTTCTAATGTTAATGGAATGGAAAATAAAAGAGAAAAACTCACTATATGGTTCATTAACATTTATTGTATGTACATGTAACATTATTTTAAATGTTAATAAAAAGAGTATTTCTATCGTAGGAAGAGTACATTATTTTTAATGTTAAAAATAAGTAATTTACAATGCATGGGAAATCGACATTAGTTATAATGGTAATTTAAAGAGGATTAACTGTAGGAAAGAGAATACATTTTATTTATGCATTATATTATAAGAATAACACCATTGTATGATATTAACATTTTAATGTTAATGTTAAAAAGAAAAGAAACTATATGTAAGGTTTAACATTATTTATAATGTTAAATAAAAGAAAAGAAACTGTATGTAAGGTTTAACATTATTTATAATGTTAAATAAAAGAAAAGAAACTGTATGTAAGGTTTAACATTATTTATAATGTTAAATAAAAGAAAAGAAACTGTATGTAAGGTTTAACATTATTTATAATGTTAAATAAAAGAAAAGAAACTGTATGTAAGGTTTAACATTATTTATAATGTAAATAAAAGGAATGAAACGTATGCAAGAATAACATTATTTATAATGTTAAATGAAAGATAAGGAACTGTATTGGAACATTAACATTATTTATAATGTAGGTAAAAGGGAACTTACACCATAGGAAAATGTTCATTGTTCATAATGAAATTGGAAAAGATATATATAAAGAAATGAATGGGATGGCACATTATAATTTACATTCTTAAATGAAAATTATAAAGTATAAAATAAATAATAATGAATTAAAAAAGGAAGAATTATCGTCTAATCCTAAACTACATTGTCAGGTAAGTAGAAAAGTGAAAGTTAAGAGAAACGTAAGCTGCACGTAGGGACGACAAACTAAACGAATTATATATATATATATATATATATATTTATATATATAATTAAAATAACGATATGAAATATGTTTTTCTCAAAATATATGAATGCGAGATTATTTGGAAAGTCCGGGTTAATCCCATTCCAAATGATCGTACGATTCCAAGAATTCAAGTATGAAGACGGCGCATGAAGACCGTAAATCTCCCCTCGAATGGACAACGATCAAGACTCTGAATTGGTTTGCTCCCAATTCAAGGGTCGGGGTAATTGCCCAAACGTACGTGTTGATTTCACATGTTTGACCCTAGTTCAGACCTAGAGCATGGGTATAAATGGATAGTGTGTCTGACATCGTACCCCACAAAATATTATGTTGTTGATATTCAGTTAATATATAAACGATTGGTGGTAGAGAATTTATTCTCTACTTAACACCCGTTTATATAGTGACGGAAGATCAATAGTACGGTATGGAGTGACGGTGTGGCATACTAAGATGTAATGATCAGGGTTTCTTGTTGAAAAGCAGAACCTTGTGGTATGAAGAACATGACTTCACGAGCCTCACAAACCGGTAGAGTCTAAAAAGGGGGAAGGGAACGCAGGGAAAGTAGCACGTTTCTTTCTAGTTAGTAGTCATTTTACTTTTGGAGGATGATGAAATGAGGCGCCTCGGATAGGTCCTATAGGACCGGGGAACGTGTACTTAGGAATAACTAATCCTCTAAGCTGTATGTGAGGACCGGCCCTGCCATTTCCAAGGGTTAACTGCGGGTAATCCTGAGGCATTAACTAGAGTGTCTCGAATCGGTAAGGAGTCCTCCCTAGCTTGGACTCATGATGGAAACCCAAATTTCCAATACGACCCCGACGGATTTGATTGTATTACTAGTACGAAGGCATAATATATGGTACCTATGCTTCCTAGGATTAATACATTGCTTTGAATTGTTTTAAAACATATACACTAATAATAGTATTAGTTACGTATTTGGCGTATTTAGCATGTTTAACCACCATAAGGTAAAACTCTATCCTCTTGGTGTGCGTTGCATTGTGTGATGGGACCTGAGTCTTATGGTGGTTCCATTTTTCAAAAGACATTGCGTTGTTGGCGACTTATTTAATCATTTATTATGACACTGTAGTTATGCACGGCAATCCATTGGTACAACCCGTTCCGCGCTAGCGGCGTGGTCTTTGGATTTGCCTTATTAGTACGAGTAAATCTATTTAAGAATTCTCACACCAGTCCCACGACTGACCCATAGTTTGTTTCACCTTTTTGCAAACTTGGGTGCCCTCTCTTCTACACGGGCAGCCAAGTAGACAGGTTCATTCTTTGCTTGGAGCTTTTCTTTGTAGCTGCTTATTTTCTCTCTCTTGGATTCTGCTTGGGAGAAGAGGTGATGACTTGGAGCTTGAAGACTTTTTGTTTCTATTGGCATCTATTCTTTTCTTTTTAGACATCAAACTTATTTCTTTTCTGCAAACTTGTTGTAATAATCTTAGTTTTCTGTGACTGTGGAATTTCTGTGATTGATGACATTATATTTTTCCGCTGCTATAATGTTATTACTCTATGAATCTCCTTTGCTATATTGTATCTGTGTTCTGTTTTATTGTATTTATGTTGTATTCCAAAAATGATTTCTCCTGCTTTCACTTGTGGAAGTTTGGGGTCATCACAACGGTGGTTGAAGACCAACGATCTTCACATCGAATGGATGTGTTACTACAGAGACCCTGATGGGAGTAACTACCTTGAAGGGGCGTCAGTGGTGGCCGTCTGGACTATTGTTGATTGTTCGAATTTAGTTTTCGCTCAGACCCAGAGCATAAGCTAGTAAATGGACGCGTGTCCGACAGTGGACTTTGTTCCATGTGAATTAAATCGATTTCTGTTAATGTATGTTTGTTTGGTGGTGGAGGATTTATTCTCTAATTAACACCCTAGTATATATTAATAGTGATTGATCGCATGGCGTGAATTGTCAATGTGGCACACCAAGATGCAAATGATCAAGGCTTTTGTTGAAAAGCAGGGCCTTGTGGGATGATCAAAGCATAGCCTATTACGTCATAGCTTTGTGTATATCGTGACTTCGTGAGCCTCACACCCCGGTATGAGTCAAAAAAGGGATATGGACCGTAGGGAGTGCACATGTTTCTTTCTAGCTAGGGGTAGTGTCAGCGCTTTAACACGGCCTGGCATTTTACTTATGTGGATGATGGATTTTGAGGCGCCTCGGATTTTTATAGGCCGATAGTGGTCATATTATAGGTTCAAAGGAACAGGGAAACGTGTGTCCAGGAATTGCCAATCCACCACCGTTAGGTGGGGACCGACCAAACCGTTCCAAGGGTTGCCCTTAGGTGTGATCCTGAGGCATTTGCTAGAGTGTCTCGAATCGGAGAGGAGCTTGCCCCTAGCCTCGACTCATGATGGAAATCCAATTTCCAATACGACCTTGGGGTTTTGATTGTAGAACTAGTACGGCGACATAGTAGGATGGGGTACTATGTCGTCTATGATTAATACATTATGATTGAAATTGTTTCTGAAATATATATACCCATAGATGTAAACACTAATATTAAATCCGGTTTAGCGTATCAAGCATCTTTTGACCATTATAAGGTAAAACCCTATCCTCCGGTTTGCGTTGCATTGTGTGATGGGACTTGGGTCTTATAATGGTTTAATTTTTCTAAAAAGCATTGCGTTGTTTTGATGTTTTACTTTATTTTATGCATTGGCAATCCAATGGAGTAAACCCGTTCCGCGTTAGCGGCGTGGTCCTGTGATTAGCCATATTAATTAGATAAGATAAGTTAGATTTCTCATACCAGTCCCATGACTGACCTGTAGTTTGTTTCACTGGAAAACTCGGGTGCCCTTATTTTCCACACGGGCAGTCGAGTAGCTTTTAGCAGATATATTTACAGGATCCTGGCTTACAGCTGAAGCGGTATTCGGAAAGCTCTGTATCCGTGTATTCCTTTCAGTTGTATATTTGTAATATCTTTCCGTTGCTATTTCAATGTAATTTAAATCTCTGATATTATTGTATTTCTATTTCTGTAATAAGTATTCATACTCTGTTATATTCTTGTACTCTGATGTAATTGTTGTAATCAGCAATGAAAATGTTCTTCAGTTTGTGTTCTGATGTGTGTTGTTCTCAAAGCAATCCAGCCTTTCCTTTACCGGGAAATTTAGGTCGTTTCAAATTTGGTATATTTTGAAGTTATTTGAACAATAATAATTTCTTTAAATATAAATGAAGTTAATATTTTAAAACTGAATGGAAATATTGCTTGAAAATTTTAATTGGATTTAAATACAATTATTTGGTAGAATCTAGTTTATCTTTAGCTTGACTTGGAATTAAATCATAAGTGCGAATTTAAAAATTTATTGAGGTATATTGTTTGTCAAATATAAATTTTATTCTAAAATTTAAGCATGGGTTTAATTATTGTATCTTAATTGAATTTTGGTTCTAAAAATTTATTGAAATATTTTATTTTAAGAATCAGTAAATTCGATTTTGAAATTCAATTTTAGATTTATTTCAAATTTACATAGATTTAGATTTGTTGTAAGAATATTAATGGTTTGTGTATTGTTTTGAAAAAATATAAATACAATTTGTTTATATGCACTTGGCACAAAAGATGATATGTATATATTGGTGAAATATTTGTTTAGAAGTTTTCCATTTCATTAAACTGGAAAAAAGAGGAGAAAAGGAATGTTTAAAGCACAGGCTATACATGTTTGCTTACCTCTGAAAACTACACCGCGTGCCCTCGTTGTCCATCCACGTGTTCTTTTATTTCTGATCTCCATACTAGTCCCTTCTTCTTTTAATTCTTTTATCAGGCGTGCCCTTCCTTCATTTTTTCCTTCTGCTGAAAGAAATTCGTAAATCCTTGTTAATGGCCTTATTCCCCAAATCCAAACCGCGTTTGCCCAAATCAAAGAAATCGGTCCTTCCTCCTTACTGACACCGCTCCACCCTCCGTCACCGGCGTCCTCCCTCCTCTGGCGATGCTTCCTCCTCCGGTGACGCTCTCTGTTTTTCCTGTCAGTCAATTTGTCTCCATTAGATCTAAGCCAAATCCCTCCTTTTGCTCGTGCGCTGCCACCGTGCCACCGAGGCCAAACCGCCCCATCCCCTTCCAGTCGAATCTGCGACTCCTTCCCAATCGTCCTTCGACCGATGCTCAGCTCCATCGCTACATTGTGCTCGAACCCTACCTCACTTTCTTCGGGCTGTTTTCCGGTGCCAATTTATTGAGAGGTTGCTACCTCGGTTGCATTAACCAGTGAAGAAGCACCTCCGGAACGTCGGTCGTGGACCAGCAGTCTTCTCCGTCATTTATCCTCATTTATCACTACTACAGGTGAGTTATCAGCTCATGATAAATTTTCAGTTCAAGCAGTTTAAGTTCAATATAAACTGAGCATAACGGTATGTCATTGATTGTTATTTTATGTGTGAAATCTTCTGGGTTTCCTCTCAGTAGGGACCTTTTGCCTTGCATTTGCGCTCACTGTTACCTGAAAATGGGTAGGCAAGTTATATATATATATATATATATATATATATATATATATATATATTAGTATTTCCCTTTCAAATATGTTATGCTGCAAATTATGGCGTCATTTCCTACTTGATTTTGGTCATTTGGGTCCGCATTAGGCCACAGTATTGATATTTTCAAATATCAGTGATAAAGGAAATTTTAACGTGAATACTAGCAACGTTTATACAAATTTACTTAAAAGTGAATGTTCTATTTAACTTTATACACTGAGTATAGCATGCATCCTCTATTTGGTTGTGAATAGATATTGGATCTTTGTTGAAAAACCCTTTTCTTACTTATGTGCTACATCCTTCACATTTTCAATTGTACTGACTTTCACCTATAGTTTCACTTGCATGTTGCATACATTGTGGCTGCTACTTCTAAATGGAAATTTGTGCTTCAAAATTTAAACCCATCAGATTTAATGTTTGTGATGCTAAAGTTTTGTACATTTTTTTTATTTTTATTTATTTTATTCCAGTATGATCAATAAAATTTTAAGGGATATTATTATAATTGGTTTTCATGCATCTCGATTCTTCCTGGCACCTTGCTATGGCATTATTTATACTATGCACGCATGGTTTTTTGTTGTTCTTCCATACTTGTATTTTGCTAAAGTGCATACTATGAAATACACAAACCATATAATGCGCCCAGGCCATGTTGTCTATTTTTAATCACATATTGCACTATGTATGTTGACTGAAAATACTACACGAACGCATGTTACTTTGATCCTTGTGCCGATATATCCTGATTGTGAATACCTATAATCGAACACATTCGAAATTTAGAACTGCATATAAGTCAGGATTTACTACTATATTTCAGTTCTTGTTGAAATGACTTTACTTGAACTAATGATTAATCCTGACTCGAATGTTTTGTGTTTTGCATGAAACACTCGGGTCAGATACGTGTGTTGCAGATTTTAGAAGTTTTAGCTCGCAAATTGGAGTGGCATGGAAAGACGCGTATGCGCGCAAGCCGACTTAAAAAATGTAAACTTTTATTCTTTTAAAAATTCATGTATATATATTTATACCTTCCGTTGTATAATAAAATATTTTGTAAACTCTGATATTTATAAAATTTTATTCTGTTGCAAACATTGTGTAAAAAAATCTATTTGTGATTCTATGAGTTGTTCTTGTTAGTTTCCATAAGCAATAACGATTCGCCTTTTGTAGCGTCTTGAGTTGGTTTAAATTACCATTTCAAGACGTTAAAAACAGCGAAATGTTACATGTAGTATCAGAGCCAGGTTACACAAAGCTTAACTTATGGGTTTAATAAGAATTGTTACTAGAGTCTCTAAAGACAACGTACTCTGAAAATTTAAGTATTTTGAATATAAATTAATTTGAAATGATATATTTTGAATTGAAATTATGTAGTATCTTTGGAATGTAAAATATTTTGTAAATGTTAGTGGAATGAATAGTAAGGTATTTTGATTTTAAAGTAATTTGAATATAGTTTTATTTGAAAAATACTTTTGAAATTGAAAATAAAGAATTTTGAAGATAATTTGAAAAATATAAATTAATTTGGAAATGTTAAGTTCTTTTGGAATATAAATTATTTGAAACCAATATTTTATCAGAGTCGTACGCAAAAGCTTAAAAGCATGTAAAAGTAGTTGGAAACAAAAAGGATTTTGAATCAAAAATAAAAAGTATATAGAAATATAAAGTGTTTTTAAATATAAGTTTATTTTGGAAAATGGAGTAATATGAAATATAAATAAATTTGGAATTAGAGTGTTGTGAATAAAAATAAACTGAATTCAATGTGTGTTGAACTTGAACTATATAATAAGAAATAGTTTGAAAAAACTTGAGTAGTAAATTGACTGAAACCAAATAAATCTTTGGAAACAAATGAGACTTAAATAAATTTGGATATTATATAAATACCATTTGAATAGAGCAAGGATTTGGCTTGCATAAGTAAGATTATATTCGTAAATTGTTTGGAAATATAAACACATGTGTAATAATTGATTAAATACTTAAATTGAATCTAATATATATATATATGTAAATTGCTAAGTAATATAAGTATGTGTACCATTAATAAATTTGATTTTTAACTTGCAACGAGAGAATAAATTATTTTGAGCATAATTTAATTTGGAATTGAAAATCATTTTGAAGTCCACATTCTGCGAATCTGTATCTTTAATCGCCTCGATTCGATAGGGTTCTTCAGCCTCCGTTTTGAATCAGTTCTAGATGTAACAGAAAATATGGGAAGTTATGAATATGCGCACATCGGTTTTCATCTTCGAATATTGCTTACTTAAAATATATTAAGGAATGATAACTAATAGCTGATAGATAAATTGAAGACGTTAAACCACTGGAAGAATATGAAATGTATATCCACTAATATATTGATTTTGCTATGACTAAAGGAAACTATTTGACTAAAACGGGAGAATTTGATTCCGGAATTTTGAAATTGGTTTCAATGTTTTGAAATGAAATTGTTTCAAGCAATTAAATACGCTAGTAAACTATATAAGTATTTTCAAATGAAGATATTTTGAATAATTTTCAAAATGTTTTGAAAATACATATTTGAATGGAGAACCGACTTTGTCACTAAATAATAGTTTAGATGAAAATTTTATATAGTCGAGATTATTACCAAGTCACGATGTGGGGGTGACCCATGGTCTTATGAACTCGACTGCATAGAGAAATTCGTAGGGTTGTGATAGCTTACATTTACGGATGTTTCTTGGGGGACCCAAGCGAAACCATTGTGTAGCTGCGATCTATGGTTGATTTATGGCGTAATCCGCCTGGGTAATGATTATCCCGAGGTACAGATATCTCCTGGGTGATTCAGGCGTAACCATTGTGTATCTGCGGTCCACATGGCGTAATTCGAGAGGCGGTGATTGCTTAAGGTCTATGTGTGATAGCGATGTAACCACCAGTGTTACTATAAGTAGACTTCGATCATGAGTTAGGTTGGCATAGCGTAATTCATAGAGCAAGGATTGCTCAAAGGTGCAGATGTTTTCTGAGGGATCCAGACAAAACCATTGTGTATCTACGATCTATGGTTATGATTGTGTGTCATGGTGTAATTCATAGAGCATAGATTGCTCAAGGGTACGGATGTTATCTGGGGGAACCAGATGTAACCATTGTGTATCTGCAATCCATGGTTCGATTTGTTTGGATTGTAATTGCAATATCCACTGTAAAATACAAGGAAAATGTTTCAAGAGTTTCGCTGGAGTTGAAACAAGAATATTGCGTACTTAGAGACATTTTGTCATGCGTCAATACCATGCATGTTCAAAAATTTCGTGAGCAAAAAATAGACTTGTCAAACTACGAGTGTTATATGTATTCCCAAACTTGAAGTAACCAATCAATAATTTGAAATTAAATTTATACAACTTCAACATAATAAACTAAGAAATAATTTTTTTAATTGTTTAAAATAACCACAGTTTTGAATTTAAATACATGTTTATTTTAGAATCGTATCTTCAAATTTAAGTTTTGTTATAATAATTAAAGATTTAATGAATGAAATATAATTTGTTGCTGACTGTTAATCCATTAAAAAAATGGACATTTGTAACTACATCAGAAATAAACAAATTAGAAATGGAAACTATATGAACTATAATGGTATTCATGAGTTAAATTATTTTAGATATAAACTTGTCGAAGGAAGATGAAAAATGAGTAAAAAAATAAAAATGAATGAATTACCAGTAATGTAAGGATATTTAAAGCAAACCAATTTGAATTGACGAAATTGTATATGGATAAGTAAATTAAATGGATACATGAACTAAATGGAAGAGAATGGAATCGAAACAAAAGTGAATGACTTAAGAAAAATGAAGTATATGAAAGTGGGGAAAATGCAAATGAAATGAGATGTGTAAATAGAATGAACGTTAACAAGAATAAGCACATATAATGAATGTGCACGAATTGATATGAAGGTTTAAGTAAACTAAGTTTGTATAATGTGAACGACAAATAAAGAAAAGAACAACGGGGAAAATTTCATTTATTTGTACTTAGCATTTGATTGTGTAAATAGATTTGGCTTCATGTACGTGCTTGTTGTTGTATATAACATTGTTGTATACACAATTATATGATTTTTGTTTGATGATAACAAACAAATATATATATATATATATATTATTATAAATGTGTTTGTTATTGTATGGTTTCATATATACATCATAGACAAGAATATAATATTTATATTTAAACAGAATACGACTATACAGAAATTCAAATATTCACATAGTATTTTATTTAAATAGAATATTTTATTTCAAACATTCAAACAATACAATTCTTGTAACTCCTCTATTTGTACACTCCACTTATATATTTCATTTCAAACATATACAATTTTATATACACTTCAGTTCCTCACTACAACACTCTATCATTCATTTGTACAAACATTCAAATTCACTCATATATAGACACACTTATATACATTTCACTGTCTTCAATCTTCTAGCTTTACAAGCTCATAGTTAGTCCAGTCACCATCTGTTTACTTGTCACATGGAACAGAAACACACACAGTACACTGCAATAGAAATAAAACTGAAGTGCATACAATATAAATTTATTTTTAAATTTTATATGCCTTAGAATTTCGGTGTGTTTCTCACCATTTTTTCATGACTTGATCTGATTTTTATATCCATCCATTTGTGTCTAGACAGCTTGTGATATTCACAGTGATACACTATAAATACCACAAGGCAGATAGTATGTATATACATATTATAGTGCAGGGACAGGAAAACAATTTTGAATGGCTGCATATACAAACATGTATAAATATATACGTGTGCACTGCCTCGGCAATCAAAACACAGTGTGCAACTGAGGAGCATCCACGTGGACCAACTTGACTAAGTGTCAAGGTAAGAACACGATCAAGGCAATATACACAAAGGGAAGGCAACATCAAGTATAGATTCAGTAATGATCAACTCACAACAGCGAAGCAAGACAAGTCAGCAATGTTCATGGGTAGTAAAGCAGCTCAATGTCAATGGTACAATAGTGTACATATGACACAAGTGGTGTACATGACAAGAAGCACATGTGATAGTTCAGATCAAAATAGGGTTCTCAAAATACATGCAGTTGTTCAAGCAAGTAAACACACACATAAGCAATGGTGAATGATCATTTCAGCATGTATATGGACATCACAATGGATGTTCGTGAATGGTCACAATAGTAGTGATGTGCAAATAGGCCAAAAACGGTAGGAGATCACATGTTAAGCCAGTTAACAATGTATATGGAGAACAAGCTCATGCCAACAAGAATATGACAACTCAAAAAAGCCCAAATGCAGTAGTACATGGCAGTGCACATGCCCACAATGTTCTACAATGAAAAGGACGTAGAATGTGTCTAGAAATAAACAATTTGTGATAGCATATCATGACTTGTCAACATAAACAGCTCAGGAGGATGTATGGATCTATAACTAGCAAAATGACTCAAGCACGTATATGTCAACATCATGGTGCATGTGATTCGACAAAACAATGCAAGTATAATAATGGTGCAACTAAGTCACAAACTCATTCAGGTCATGGTGCAACTTCAAGTTCACATGGAGTACAACCCAAAATGAGTCAAACAAACTATATACATGCACAGTATTGAGTTTGACAAGCCATACAAGTTTTAGGGAGTAATTTCTGCAATTCAAATTTATTTGCAGATATACATCTGGTTTTTAATGGGTTTCGACCTGAACCGGAATGCCTCAAGCTACTTCGAGGGCAGAACCACGAGCCGGAACTATTTCAAGGACCACGACCGAATTGAAGTGCCACTCGAGCTCCACGAGCCGACCTGGAGTATGTACCACGAACCGACTCGAACTGGGTGGACACACCGAACCCGAACCGGTGGGGTAATCACAACCCGAACCTATATGATGATCATGAACCAACCAGGATGGAGCATCACGAACTGCACCAGATGGAGATCGAACCGCGATGATGACCAAAACCCGAGATGCAAAGGTAGGCCAAATAGGAAGTTGGAACTCAGGATCTAGATAGGAACTAACGAGTTAACTTCATGGGTTGGACTTTGCTGCAGGACGTATGCAAAGGGGTTGTCAATATTTATAGCTTTAGTTCACCACTGAGAGACAGATTAGTGGCTATGGATCAGCGTAATGGAACCGTTAAGACTCCCAAGGGCCAGTGATCGTAGCATGGCTATAAGCCAGTGCAGTGGAGTCATCATGACTCCATGGGGGCAAAGTGGACATAACAAAGGATTAGTGACTATGGACCAGCGCAATGGGGCCATCAAGACCCCAAGGGCAAAGTGGTCGTAGCAAAGGATTTGGTGATCAAAGTAGTGGATATCGTATACTTTACGCACTGAGTGAGAGATGTGAGATTGATTGCTATGTTTGATGTTTGCTATCACCATGACATATACACCCCCATTTTCAAACCATTTGTTAATGTCACCTTAGAGTATTGTACATCTTGTTGTGCTAACTCTTTGGTTACAGGTTCAGGTATGATTATTTATACCTGTTATTGTTCTGTTTCGCTGCCATCACTCATACCGGACTTTTGTCTGACCCAGAGTTTTATGTCTCTTATTATTACTTTGGGTGCTCCTAAACGAGCAGACTAGAAACATGTTAGGTGGTATGCACGAGTAGCTGTCCGGAGGCGAGCAGGAGGCTTCCACGTACTATTTACTTATATTCTCCTTGTGTTGTTGATGGTCACTACTTTGGGCATTAGTAGTGTACCTTTCTCTATTTTGCTTTAGAGACAGTATTTTGAAGTTGTAATAATAATGCTTTGTATCATAAGCTGTATTTTGGATTCCACTGCTATGATAATTTAGTTTTTAGCTTATACACTGTCTTGCCTATTTTATGTCATATTACGTTGTTATTATATATTATTCCATGTGCTGTGAGATATACTACAAGTTCTTTGGTGACTCATAGTTACAAACCCTTTTCCTTTGACGACCATCCCGTGCTAGTCAAGCATTAGCACAACACATTTTGGGGAAATGCTGGCTGGCCCGGAGCGGGCCATCACACTTGGTATCAGAGCCTAGGTTGCATAGTTAACCTAGGGGAAGACACCAGGGGGAGATAGTATACATATATGAGAGTGCTTATTTGTGATATTTTGGTTTACAAAAGCTATATATATACACTATTAGTATGTCTAAGGATGAAGTCGCACTGCACTGGCACCACTAAGGAGATGGTTAATTGTTTTCTCTTTACAGGTTGGACGATGAGCCGATATACAAGGGGCAAGGGTTCAGGGACCAATAATAGGAATGCTCCTGATATGAGGACGATGTTTACTACCTTCATGAGAGAGATGCTTAGGGATGTTTAGGGAGCAGTTCCTAATGCTGCTAACGGTGGTGGTGCAGCGGTGCAGGAGCCTAGAGCCGAGTTTGCCAAGCTTAACCAGGATTATACTAGCCTTGGTGGGAAGCCGTTCCATGGAACGAAGTCGGCTACGGAAGTTCAAGATTTTCTTGATAGTTGTGAACGTATCTTCAAGGAATTGGGAATCGATGATGCGATGAAGAGAAAGATAGCATCGCGTCAGCTTTAAGGACGGGCAATGAATTGGTGGAACGCCATTAAAGCAGCTACTCCTAAAGATCAAGTTACCTGGAATCAGTTTTAGACTCGCTTCAGTTATAAGTTTATCCCGACTGCTCAGAAATCAGAATTGGTTAGGAAATTCTTGGAGCTTAAGCAGAATCGTAGGGCAATCTCAGAATATATTACGGAGTTTGATACTTTATCGAAGTATGGATTATCTCTTATTGATACTGCCGAAAAGAAGAACGAGAAGTTCATAACTGGCTTAGATGAGCACTTAGGGGAATGACTGATAAACCATATAGATGAGACATTCAAATCAATTGTGGGAAAGGCATTGAGATCTGAGAGCCTTTACCCTAAGTCAAAGGCCGAGGTTGCTATTACATCTGCAGGGGAGCCAAAGCTGCAAGCAAGCGGTGGAGGCAAGAATAATTCGCAGAATAAGAGGAAATAGAACCAAGCTAAAGATGGTCAACAAATGAATAAGAAAGATGTTGAGTGCTATAGCTGTGGCAAGAAGGGCCATTATGCCAAAGAATGTTGAGCAAAGCCAGCGGACAGAAAGTGCTTCAATCGCGACCAAGTGGGACATCATAAGGATAAATGCTCACAACCCCTAAAGAGAAGCAAATTGTGAATTCATATGTTATCAACGCTGTTCCTTTTTTGTCGAATGCCCCAACTGCGACGGAGAAGGATAAGAATATCGTCATTTAAGGTATGCTTTTTGTTTATGATGTTCCTGTTCGAGTACTGTTTGATATTGGTGCTTCCCATTCCTTCATATCTAATGACCTGGTAGATTGGTTGGAATTGGAACCTGAGATAATTGATAGATCGTTAGTTGTGACGAACCCGATCGGTGGTTCAACTAGCCTTAGTATGATTTGTCGTAATTTGGTCTTATCGAGTCATGGATGCATGTTTGCTTGCGATTGCTTTGTTTTGGGCTTTACTAGGCTTGGCATTATTTTGGGAGTCGATTGGCTCTAAAGGTATGGGGTGGTGGTGGACTGTGAGGGGTCTTCGGTAATCGTTAGGGCGGATGATGGGCGGAGGGTACTGTTTGGTAGCCTACCTAGTGATGTGTGATGGCTAGTTTTCTAAATTCCCTCGACATCCCGCATGATGATTTATCATATGTGCCTATTGCTGGCGAGTACCTATACATATTCGAGGAAGTGACCAGACTTCCACCACATTGAGAGATTGAGTTTCGGATTGATTTAGAGAAAGATGCCAGACCTATAGTGATGCTTCTTCGTCGTATAGCGCCTAGAAAGCAGCGAGATCTCGGGGTGAAAGTAAGCGATCTTTTGAAGAAGGGATTTATCCGAAGAAGTGTTTCGGAGTGGGGAGCACCAGTTGTATTTGCCACTAAGGCCGATGGTTCCCTTCAATTGGGTGTAAACTACTGTGAGCTGAACAAGGTGACTAGGAAGAATAAGTATCCTCTTCCGCGGATAGATGATTTGTTTGATCAGTTGAATGGAGTGAGTGTTCTCCTAGTTAGATCTCGCGACAGGTTTTCATCAGCTCCGAGTAGCAGCTGAGAGTATTCCTAAAATGGCATGTCGGACGCCGTTCAGATTCTATGAGTGGTTGGTCATGCCATTCGGGTTGACCAATGCACCAGCATATTTTGTGGATCTTATGAATATGGTATTGTAACGACCCGGTTTTTAAACGACTTTGTTTAATAATAAACATTGATTATTATGAGTTAATTAAATTAAAATGGAATAAATTAGATAATTAGAATCAAATTTAATTAATAAACAACATAACTTGTGTGTAGCATATTTACGAGTATATAAGGATATATAAATATATGTATATGGTTATATGCATATATGTGGGGTTATGACTTAACATTTAACACTAAATACAAACTTGCAACTAAAATCCATACACTAGAATGAGACACAAACATTTATAACATAATACTTATGTTAATATTCATAATATGATCTTTAATTACTTAAGAGATGAAGTTGACCTCTGATTTAGAAGCCAACATATACAAGAAGCCTGTACAGCAAACATAAGTATCCATTAATGGTTACAAACAAAGTATATTGAGATGAGCACCATGTGTTTGTTAAAATGCCACTTAAAACAAAAACAAAATACTATATAACAACAAGCAATGTAAGAAAAAGCCAGTACCCTTAATTTGATTTAACCATGAATAGTGTGGTTGATATAGGCAAACCATTCCCTAAAAACTAGCAATACAAACTTTCATGTATAAAATATATTTTTAAAGTAAAATATCATTCATTAAAAATCTGTTTTATGTCAACAAAATCCAAGATCATTCGGCCACATTAATGAGGCATGGATGGACTATTTCTGGAAGCAAGAAAATGACAGGGAAAATGAAAATATCTAGCATAAAATATACTTGCTATATATGTAGGATTAAGGTAAGGTGAAGTCTAAGATACTGTAATGTTTTTAAATAGAGGACCTATAACCTTAAGATACAAGGAAAGTGAATTGTTTAATGATTTTACTCACCTATAAATAAGCACTTGAAACCCATTTACTTCTCACAAAAACAAATGGAACCAGTGAAGATCATAAATAAAGCAGTAAATTCTAAGAGCTACCGTAAAACAGAGGAAAGCAAACACAAGTGAGTAAACTCAACTTTTAAAGCTCTGGTTAAACCTTTACTTTATTTGTATGCTCATTAGCATTGGTGTTGTATATGTATCATCTAAGCACCCTGTACATTGATCTGCTAATCATGTAAACACTTAAATGCACCCCTGTATATATAAACCGAGGATATCTAACCCATGTGAGTAAACTCATTTCTATTTTGGTTTAAAAACTCTTTCTGAGATTATATTATATGTTCATGAGTAGGAATTTACTTTATGATTGGTATAAATAATGTTATATAAGGATCTGGTCATTTACAAAGTCCTGTATCCAATAAATAATGCTCTGTATATCTCCTAAATGAAAGCAAAGCCTTATAAAAAACTATAATTTGAATTCAAACAAGTTTCATGACTTGATTTATACACAAAAGATGTTCATCTAGGGTCCCGGTATACAACAAAAATATATTTAGGATTTATTAAGTTATATGGTCATAGATGTGCATATTTTCCCATGTCAACAAAAAAATGTAGAGTTTTCATGTAGAGAGAATTCAAGATCTGATTGTATGGACGTGATCGTAAGATGAAATGATGATTTTTTTGGGTTCATTTCATGATTTTCAATAATGAGGTTGTTGTGATATGCTGTGTTGATCGGAAAATGGATTCGGAGCAAGTTCAGGCAACCACGACAGTCGAGTAGCACAACATTGGGACAGAAGCAACGTGAGGGACCGGTGATCAAGGAAAAAATGCTCAATGATTTTTCCATGAAGCAATTTGTGTGAAAGAGGTGTATTTAGGGTATTAGGTACTAATTTGAATGGCTATGTTTAATCAGATCATGTGTGGCTTAGGGTGGTTCGAGTTTAACCAGATTCGATGGGGAGGAGGTCATGTGGAGGAAGAAGCTATCGACGGTGGTGGAAGCCCTCACAGTGGTCGAAGTTGATCGTCGTGGTGAGTTTTTAGGGTCAGACCGTAGTGACTAGGTTTTGAGTTTAATGGGTTTGAAGTGTCTTTTTGAGAAGGAGGAACAGGGAAGTTCTAGGGGTTGGTCAATGGTGATCGGAAGGTGCAGAGCAACTTCCTAGAGGTGGCGCAGTAGTCGTTGGAGGCCAGAAAGTCGGTGCATGTACACCAGTATAGGGGTATCAGTTTATTCTGGGTTGGAAAATTTGCTACCTAAAGCTTTTAAATGAGAGTAAATAATGGATACAGGAGAAAGGAATAGGTACAGGAAGTAATGCATGGTCATGGAATCATGGACTGGGCTTAGCCCACTTTAGAAATTAAATTAGGAAAAATATAGGGTGGGTCGAAGCCTTGGCTTTCAAAGGCTTCGTAAGTATTCAAACAAAATAGGAAATATAAAA
Source organism: Allium sativum (assembly GCA_030737875.1). Taxonomy (NCBI): domain Eukaryota; kingdom Viridiplantae; phylum Streptophyta; class Magnoliopsida; order Asparagales; family Amaryllidaceae; genus Allium; species Allium sativum. The sequence continues at coordinate 578,221,386 of CM060909.1, read as the reverse complement.
GAAAACGGAGTGGGCTACCTGGGCTTGTTGAAGAAATAAAATGAAAATGAGAAGAAATAAAAGAGATAATGTGGTGTAGTAATGGGCTTGAAATGGCCAGCAAAGGAAACAAAATGGAAAGTTATGAGAAGAAGGATGGGCCGAAGTTGTTGGGCCTCAAGGGCTTTAGCAAGTTTTAAAATAATTAGAGAAGGAAAATAAAATAAAAGGAAGAAGGGTATAGGTCGGAAAGATAAATTTAAAAATAGAAGAAATAAAAGGGATGGAGAGTGTATTTGGCTCGACAGTATGTGGGTCGAGATTTTTAGACAAGTTAAGTTTAAAATAGAAATGGAAAAGAAAATTGGTGATAAGAAAGAATAATAATAATATAAAATGGAGATTCTAGGTTTATTAAATATTTATATAAAATAAAAATTCACACATAATGAAATGAATAAATTGCTTAAATGCATATCTGAAATAAGGCAAATAATTCAATAAATATAGAATTGGCAAGTGACCTGTATTTAAACTCAGTAATTAAAGCTATTTGACTTGTTATTTAATTTAATCATTTAAAGTTAATAACTATGTCTCTTTGAAGGAAATTAGTTCAAATAAAATTAAAGATTTTATTTTAGATTAATATCTGACCTTAAAAGACGAACGTTGATCGTCTCAAAGAAACCAGAATTTATATTCTCTTTGATTTGATCTATACGTTGCGTGTCAGAAATTATTGAAGATAATTGAAGACGGATATATGCAAGGGCTATTTTGTTTATGAAATAGTGCCTTCGGTTTGTCCAGTCCTAGGACAACTTGTATAGACGAATGTCTAACAGAGTATTCCTAATAGATCACATAAGACGATTTTTTCAAGGTATTTCGTCTGGTGGCAGAGAAATTCGTTTCTCTTAGCTTTTATACCCGTAATATTCTTGGGAATATCAACTAGTGATTGACGGGTTTGACAATGTGGCGTTCAAAGTGAAGGGCGATCAGATGTTCTAGAAGATGAACGTAGCCTCAAAGCCTCACAACCAGGGAAACACAAAAATTGGGCAGGCAGCATGGCTAGGTGGGTCATTCCCAAGCAGGGTGTATTATCACCATCTAGAGAAATTCCTATTTGTTTCTTAATCTCTTTTTGCTACTGCAGCTTTTGGAATACGGTGGTTTGAGCCCAACCATTGGTGGTAATATATTCAATACACTCAATCTAAATGAGTGGGCGGTCATGTGTGGCCGTGTTGCAAGACGTTCTTGTTGAACCCCAGTGTATCCCCTCTAGAGTACACTGATCGGCAGGTGGTCCCATAGCTTGTCTAGTTGGAATCCAAACTCCAATAAGAGCCCGCGGTTTTTGATTTTATGTTGTATATGTGGAGCGTGAGATGCAAGCATTCTGCTAGATGGTTATTTATTTGATACAAACTATTATAATATCAGATGATTTTGATATCAAGATGTTTGGGTTATAGTAAGGTAAAAACCATCCATGTTTATATGTGGGCTGGTCTTACTATTATCTTTTCTTTCGAAAGATTTTCTAAAGTTAAATCAATCTGTTCTCATAAGGAGATAACCCGTTCTTATTTCTAATCTGTTTTAAATTGTTTACTCACGCCAGTCCCTTGACTGACTCAGAGTTTATTTTTCTGTGTTTTCCTAAACTGTTGGGTACTTATAACACTTGTCATGGGTAGACAAGAGATCCAGGTAATAAATGGAAACCTTTTGGAGTATTTTGGATAGGAAGTTCCGGAGTCAGCTTATCTATATCTAAGTACCAAGTTCATATGTTGTGTTGGGCCTGTAACCATGTAAGATGTATTATATGATGTAACAGAATCTGATATGTAATATATTATATGATATTATATTTTGTTACAATTCCGCTGTGAGATTCTGATGTTCTTGTTTAGTGTATTCTCTATCTATTTCTATTTCTTTATTAATGGCACGACTTCCGAGGTCATCGAAAGTCGCGCCATTACAAGTATTCAGGGAAAATTGAATAATTTTGTTCTTGTGATCATGGACGATATCTTGGTTTACTCGAGGACAGAGGAAGAACACAAGGAACATTTTAGGATAGTAATGGAGGTGTTGCAGAAACACCGATTGAAAGAAATTTTTCTAAATGTCACTTCTGGAGGAGGGAAGTGAGATTCTTGGGCCATGTTGTTTTAAAGAATGGTATTGCCGTGGATCCTGCGAAGATGGCTACAGTGCAAGTTTGGTCTATGCCCAAGAATTCAATGGACATGAGAAGTTTCTTGGGGTTAGCTGGATGATATCGTAAGTTTATCCAAGACTTCTCCCAGATAGCGGCACCGTTAACTCAGTTGACAAGAAAGAACCAAGCTTTTGTCTAGGACGAAAGGTGTGAAAATGCATTTAAGAGTCTAAAGGAAAAGTTGACATATGCACCTGTGTTAGTTATTCCTAAGGGGAACGAAGAGATGATGGTATACACGGACGCCTACGGTACCGAACTAGGTGATGTACTGATGCAAGGAGGTAGGTTTGTAGCTTATGCTAGTCGGCAACTGAAACCACACGAGAAAAGATATCCTACCCATGATTTGGAATTGGCAGCGATCGTGTTTGCGTTGAATATGTGGGGACATTATCTCTTGGGAGAAAGGTTCGAGTTGTTAACCGATCGTAAGTCATTAAAGTAACTTTTCTCTCAAAAGGATTTAAATCTCCATCAGCAAAGATGGTTTGAGTTCTTGGCTTCATATGATTTCAATATTGCATACACACCCGGAAAGGGCAATGCTGTAGCTGATGCATTAAGTAGGAGACAAGCTAGTTTGGGAGCTATGTTTCTGGAATGGAAGCAACTGGAGTATATTGCGGGATATGATTTCAGACCTAAGTGTGAGCAAGATTCAGAGATGTTAGTAAGCTTGGCGATCAGACCGACTTTGATTAAGCGGATTGGTTCCATGCAAAGGGACGATCCTAGCCTATTGGAAATCATCTCCAAGGTAGAGATGAGTAGCAGTAGTGTGGAAATTAACAAGTATGGTCTTGATCGAGAAGGATGGCTTAGAAAGAATGGGAGACTGCTTGTACCCAACGTTAATGGATTCAGAGAGGAAGTGCTTAAAAAGTGTTATCACTCGAAACTGACTATACATCCCGGTGGTAACAAGATGTATCGAGACATGAAGCAGACATACTACTGGGAAGGGATGAAGAGGGATGTTGGGAAGTTTATATCTAAGTGCAAGAACTGCCAGTTAGTTAAAGCTGAGCAAAAGAAGCCTAGTGGTTTGTTACAACCGCTAGAAATTCCCAAATGGAAATGGGAACAAGTCTCGATGGATTTCATTAATGGTTTACATAGGATTAGATCAGGTCATGATAGTATTTGGGTGATTGTGGATCGATTGACCAAAAATGCAAGGTTTATACTATTCAAATTGAATAAAACAGCAGCTAAGTTAGTAAAACTATATATGATATGGGTAGTGAGAATTCATGGAATACCTAAAGGTATTGTGACTGACCAAGATCCGTTATTTACTAGTGGGTTTCGGAAGAGCTTATAAGAGGCTTTAGGGTCAGAATTACATCTCAGTACCACGTACCATCCTCAAACTGATGGCCAAACAAAGAGGGTGAATCATGTATTAGAGGACCTCTTAAGGGCTTGTATATTGGATTTTGGTGGATCATGGGATAACCATTTGCATTTGGTTGAAATCGCAATAACAATAGTTATCAATATAGTATTAGTATGGCTCCATTTGAAGCTTTGTATGAAAGACCATTCAACTCACCATCATGTTGGTTGGAAACCAGTGAGAAGGTTGTGCTTAGGCCAGATGTAATAAGAGAAACATCAGATAAGATCAAGGTTATTCAACAGTGGATAAAGGTTGCCCAAGATAGGCAGAAGAGTTACGCTGATAAAAGGCGAAGAGATTTGAAATTCCCCGTTGGTGACTTGGTATTTGTCAGGATTTCTCCGTTAACGCATGTGATTCAATTTGGTAGGAGAGGTAAATTGGCACCAAGATTTGTTGGTCCATTTCCAGTTCTCGAACAAGTTGGGAATTTAGCATATAAAGAAGAATTGCTTGACAAGATGACGAGAGTTCGCAACGTATTTCATGTTTCCCAGTTAAGGAAGTTCATGCACGATTCTGATATGACTATTTCGCCAGATCATTGGATGATATCGAGGTGGAATCCGACGCAGTTGGGAGCCATAGGAAGATTCGTATTGTTGGGCACGATACGAAACAACTTCGAATGAAAACGGTGAAACTGGTTAAGGTTCAATGGGGCGATAATGAGAATGACTGTACTTGCGAAACAGAGGAGAACATAAGGAAGTCGCATCCAGAACTCTTTGCTTGGTAATATTTTAATAATAATATAATTATCCCCTTGTTAGTAAACCACATGCTACCTTTGTATGTTTTCTTGATTAAGGAATTTCGAGGGCGAAATTTCTTAAGTGGAGGAGAGTGTAACGACCTGCGTTCTACATATCGGAGGATCGTAGAATATTTATTTTATTCTCATATGAAGTATTATAGTCGTGTAATTTTGAGAGATGACTATTGGGGTCATTTCCCATGTTCACAATTTTTGCTAAATTTTAAATGACCATTTTGCCCTTGGCGAATCTTGTTTTGCCTATAACTTTTGATTGGTAAGAAGTTTTGACCTGAAACCATTTCCATTGGAATTGGATGAAGGTTTACCTTTCCGTAGAGTGGTCATATTTGTCAAACGGACTTACCATTTAGGGAATATGGCTTAAATAAGGCTTGTAAGGTGAAAAACAACTTAACCGGGATTAATGGGTAATTAGTGAATGGGCCCATAATCCATTTCGGGATTAGGGTTATGGGGAGGCAGAAATGAGTTAGGAAACAATCTCATTTCAGTTTTCTAGTCGCCATTTACAATTCTCTAACCATAGCAATGGCCTCCAACCCCCAAATCACCTTCTAACCACTTTCTAATCCAATATTAAGCTAATCAACATCAAATCAAGGCGGACTGGCATCAAATCAGAGTTAGGGCTACTGTGCTGCATAGGAATTCAACCTAAATCAGTGGAGTTTCAGATCTAAGAATTTATTTGTGGTTAAGGTGAGTGATTAGCACTTTTATTTACTAATTATGGCTAATTAGGGGGTGATTAGTGATAATTAGCGAAATTTTACATGTTAAAAATCTGAAAAAATATTTAGAAATTCTTAAATATTATTTTATGCCTCTATTAGAAATTTGGATTAATTTGGACATATTTTGCTAATCCTATAGTTAAATCATGGTTAAGGGGATTAAGGGGAAAACATGGGTTCTGGGTATGTTTGATCCATATTATAATTGTTGTTTTGGTGATTATGGTTGATTATACATGTTGATATTACTACTTGGTATGGTTTGTGTTTGCATAGGAAAGCTTGAATGGTCGAAAACACAGTCATGTGGCATAAACAGTTGCTGGAAATAAGTGCAGGAAATCGGATCGGGTCATGAATCCTGAAACGAACCGGTTCATGACCAAGGTGCATGATCCGACCAGGAAAAGGCCTCACTAGCCGACCTGCTCACCTAAAGAGCACCACAAACAAGGAGCTCGCGACCGGACTGAAGTACCCCGACCCGCTCGCGACCTATGTGTCTCGACCCGAACCGGAATGCATCAAGCCACTTCGAGGGGACCACCATGAGCCGGAATCATTTCAAGGACCACGACCGAACCGGAGTGCCACTCGAGCTTCACGAGCCAACCCGGAGTATGCACTACAAACCGAACCGACCTGGATGGACACACCAGACCCGAACCACTGGGGTAATCATGGCTCGATCCGGATGGAGTATCACGAACTAAACCAGATGGAGACCGAACCGCGATGATGACCAAAAACTGAGATGCAAAGGTAGACCAAATATGAAGTTGGAACTCAGGATCCAGATGGGAACTAATGAGTTAACTTCATGGATTGGACTTTGCTGCGAGACGTGTGCAATGGGGTTGTCGATATCTGTAGCTTTTGTTCACCACTGAGAGAAGAATTAGTGGCTATGGATCAGCGCAATGGGACCGTTAAGACTCCCAAGGGCAAGTGATCGTAGCAAGGCTATGAGCTAGTGAGTGGAGTAGTCGTGACTCCATGGGGCAAAGTGGACATAGCAAAGAATTAGTCGCTATGGACCAGCGCAACGAGGTCATCAAGACCCCAAAGGCAACATGGTCATAGCAAAGGATTTGGTGATCAAAGTGGTAGATATCGTATACTTTACGCACTAAGTGAGAGAAGTGAGGTTGATTACTATGTTTGATGTTTGCTATCACCATGACATGCACACCCCTATTTTCACACCATATGTTAGTGTCACCTTAGAGTATTTTACTTGTTGTGGTAACTCTTTGGTTGTAGGTCTAGGTTCAGGTATGATTATTTATACATGTTATTGTTCTGTTTTGCTACTATCGCTCGTACCAGACTTTTGTCTGACCTAGAGTTTTATGTCTCTTCTTATTACTCTGGGTGCTCCTAAACGAGCAGGCTAGAGACATGTTAGGTGGTATGCATGAGTAGCTGTCCGGAGACGAGCAGGAGGCTTCCATGTACTATTTACTTATATTCTCCCTGTGTTGTTGATGGTCACTGCTTTAGGCATTAGTAGTGTACCTTTTTCTATTTTTCTTTAGAGATAGTATTTTGAAGTTGTGATAATAATGGTTTGGATCATAAGCTGTATTTAGGATTCCGCTGCTATGATGATTTAGTTTCCAGCTTATGCACTGTCTCGCCTATTTTATGTCAAGTTACATTGTTATTATATTTTATTCCATGCGCTGTGAGATATACTACAAGTTCTTTGGTGACTCATAGCTACAAACCCTTTTCCGTTGACGACCATCCCGTGGTAGTCAGGCATTGGCACAGCGCATTTCGGGGAAATGCCGGCTGGCCTAGGGCAGGCCGTCACAAAAACAGAAATGGAATCCTATTTAAAATTTGTTAATATTAAATGTTGGGATGTTGTTATCAATGAGTTTGATAAGGTAGATATTGCTTTTAATACTAGTGATATGAATATCATATTTGATTACCTAAGTACTGAATAGTTTATTCATACATCTCATTGTCTAACTGCACAGGAAATCAGGGAAACTCTCGATACATTGCATGGAAGAAAAGATGACAACTGCTCAAAACCCCAAAATGTTAACTCAGATTTAGATCTATGCTTAAAAGGAGAAACAAATAGATCAAATAATGGAGAATCAACAGATGCTGAAACTGAAAATCTCACATATGAAGATTTAGTTTGTATGTGCATTGATTTAACTAAATCTGTTGATAAACTTCAGTTGAAAAACAAATCTCTAAAATCTAAGAATTCTGAGTTGACCAGCAAAATTAATGATTTGGAATCACAACTTGAATATTTTAAAAACTCTTCAAATTCAGATTGCAAAAATTGTTTGAAATTGGAAACCAATCTTGTTTATCTCAATAAAAATATTCAAAAGTTTGAAAATGAAATTCTGATCTTAAAAGAGAACAAGATTGAGTTATCAAGTTCGAATAATTTTCTACAAAAAGAATTTGAAAATTTTAAGACTGCTATAAATTCCAAACTTGAAATTGCTGAAAAAGAAAATTTGGTGAAGAGTGATTTGATTTTGAAAAAACTTGAAAATGAAATTGAAAATTTCAAGAAATTTGAATCTGAAAATCGAAAACTTTCTGAATTTGAAATTTCTGAGTCCCAAGCCAAAATTACATTGCTTGAAAATGAGAATTTGTTTTTAAAACAATTTGAAGAGAAAGATCACTAATAATCGTTGTTTAGGTCTAAAATTCCACGACTTGAATCAACTTTGAATAAATTTTATAGTGGAGAAAAATCGTTGAATATGTTATTACAAAACCGAGTTTCCATTGGAAATGAATATGGTATTGGCTTTGGGAAAATCAATGGTTTTGAAAAAGGGAATACAAATGATTTTAAAAATTCTTCAAACTTCTTGAAAAGAGTCAAATTGATAATTTGAACTCTGATAATTTCAAAGGATTTTTGAATCATGAATCAGATGTTAATTTATTGTGTAACAATCCATTTAAACATTTCTGGACCCCAAAAGTAAATAAAACAACTTTGACTAAATTTAAACAGATTTGTGTTCCTAAGGGTAGGAAAGTAAATGTGAAGACCCGCAACCTCCCCGTAAAGGAAAGCGTCGGATAGTTCGAGAACAAACCACAACAGAACGCATACAGAAGAACATTTCATTTGTATATTACAACAATGCATCAGATTACAAGAATATACAGAGTATGAATGAATATTACACAGAAATATCAGAGATTTAAATTACATTTAAATACATCGCAGCGGAAAATAATACATTACACAACTAGAAGAGATATACGGATACAAAGCTTTCCGGATATCGTTCCAGCTGTAAACCAGGATCCTGTGAATATAAATCTGCAAAACCAAAACTACTAGCTGCCCGTGTCAAAATAGGGGCACCCAGAGTTTTGGTTAAAACAATAAACTCCAGGTCAGTCATGTGACTGGTGTGAGAACTAAAACAATTATTAATCTTTATTTTCAAGTTAGGTAAATCAAGGGACCACGCCGTATAACACGGAACGGGTTTCCTCCCAAGAATACCAGTGCATAAAACAAACAGCGCAATGCTAAATAAAGAAAAATGAAGCTGTTATAAGACCCAGGTCCTATCACACAATGCAACGCAAGCCGGGGGATAGGGTTTTCCCTTATAACAGCCAAAGAATGCTTGATACATTTTAAAACAAATCATTTGATACTATTATAAGTGCATAGTGTATAAAACACTTCAAATCATAAGTATCAATCATAAGCGGCATGGGTACCATATATCATGTCGCCATATATAGGTTTACAATCAAAACCGCCAATGTCGTATTGGAAGTTGGGTTATCATTTATGGTATGAACCGAGGCTAGGGGCAAGATCCTCAACCGATTCGAGACGCTCTAGTCCGCCCCTCAGGATCAGAGCTCGAGTGACCCTTGGATCGTCAGGGCCGGTCCACCGATGTGGATTAAAATGCCTGAACATGCGTCTCCCCACCCTTTGGGGCGTAAGCCTGGCCCGTCAACCGACCAGAAGCATCGTCCGAAACCGATATCACGAGGCGCCTCGCTTTTCAGCAAGTAATAATAAGTAACATCCACATGAGTCAAACTCGTCAGCCAGTTCAAGCACTGACGCCACTCATAACTAGAAAGAAACGCATGCCCTCCCTGAGGTCCGTCTCCCGTTTTTGATTCATACCGGGTGTGATACCCGCGAATCAACGTTACACAAAGCTACGCCACAAAGGCCGTGCTTCGATCATCAACCACAAGACTTTGCTTTTCAACAGAAGCCTTGATCATTTGCCACTTAGGCATGCCACACAGGCAATTCACTCCATGCGATTGATATCCATCAATATATAACCCCTGAGCTCGTACGTCTCAGAGAAGGGCGTTAAGCAAGAGAATAAATTCTCCGCCGCCAAACAGATATATATTTAATAGAGATCAATCACACGGACTAAAATCCAATGTCAGACACACAGTCCATTTACAAGTCCGTTCTGGGTCTGAACGAAACCGGAGGCACCTAGTACCCCGCATATCCATCGATCTCCAAGTACGTCTGGACGATCACTAACTGTTTCCATCTTCTTGGGTGTACAGCCCAATCAAGATCATCAGTTATCACCCAAACGACGTGAAGACCTCCGGTCTTCGACCATCGTCTTCATCTTCGACTTATCGTCGTATCAGTTATTCAGAATGGGATAAACCCGGTCTTTCCGAATAACTCGCGTATATATTATAAAAGTGTTACACAAACACAACATACGCCTCATTCCAATTCATCAGTCACTAACCGTAAATTAATCAAGAGAATAATTTCCCAAATATTAACCCCGAAGGCCGAAACCAACATCAGATCAATATCCAGAAAATCATTCTACTTAGCTAACCGACAGTTAGTTTCTAATTTCACATTCATAGGGAAAGGTTCCCATTAATTTTATCAAAGATAAATTCTTGAATTTATTCTTTAATCAACTTTTGAATATCAATTCAAACTAGTCGGGATTAGCGAACCTTACCGAAGTAATCATTTGTTTTAATTTCCCAATCCCAACCTATTCATCCCATGAAGTAAAACTGTGAATACTTCATATCTAACACCACAGTGTTATCGGTAAATTCAATTACCATTTCACGTTCAAATCTAATTAAAGATTTAACTATCGCCTGGAGCAAAACTGGTGATACTCCATTTTCGATCATTTCAATCTAATTAAAGATTCATTAAAACTCCACTTAGTTTTAATCTTTGACTGGGTTAAAGAATCAGTGTCATTTAAAAAACACGGTTCACGATAAACCCAAAATCACATTCATTAATCATCGGGTTAAAGAACGAGTGTTATTTAAAAACACTGTCCACGATAAACCCAAAAATCATTCCATTAATTATCAGGTTAAAGAACAAGTGTTATTTAAAACACTGTTCACGATAAACCCAAAAATCATTCCATTAATTATCAGGTTAAAGAACAAGTGTTATTTAAAACACTGTTCACGATAAACCCAAAAATCAATCCATTAATTATCAGGTTAAAGAACAAGTGTTATTTAAAACACTGTTCACGATAAACCCAAAAATCAATACTAATTCAATTCCAATTAAATATCATTTTTAATTGGTACACTTCATTAAATCTAAATAAAAAGATTTAATCTTTTCTCAACTGGGTTCAAGAACAGTGTTAGTGAAGACACCATTCACGACAAACCCAAATCACATTTGATATTAAACACAAGGCTCTGAATAGAAAATATCCCGGCTTATATTCAATATCAAATTCTACGATTAACAAATGTCGTATTAGAAATAACGATATATAAATATCTTTCAAATTTCCATAACAACACCTGTATAATCCCGAAATTCGACATCGAAATGTTCCGAAGACAATTTCGATTCAAATCCATTCCAATGCAATTATTGGAAATTCTGGTTATTTTCAAAACCATTTCAATATTCAATTTATTTATTTAAAAATAAATAGAATTGTAATTCTAGTTCAAAACTAGTTCATTTCGATAAAAATCTATTTTTATCTTTTCTAATATGGAGTTTTTCATCCCAATTCTTTCTAAATCATTTCTTATGATTTTACATAAATTATTACTATTTTTAATAATTTTATCAAGGCCTGTACAGTCGATTTCCATCAACGGTCATCGAACTGCACTTACAGCGACCTTTTTCGAATTTGATTTGGACGTATCTCCAAATCCAACCATTAGATTTCAAATTTCTAACATTCATTAGAAAGCTCTTTTCGATACGAACCCAACGGTTCCGATTTTAGGAGAATCCGACGGTCGGATCTCCCGCAATGTCCGTTTGAAATAAATGGTCGAAATTCACGAACTGCCGCGGCGCGGCACGTTCTATTCAGGCCATTATATTATATATATAATATATATAATATATACTTCGTCGATTTCTATTTAAAACGAATTATATAAATAGTTTTAAATTCGTTTCAAAAGCAATTTCAACTTCCTTTTCAATTCAAATCAAAATTGAATTCTTCTTTATAAATTCGTTTCAAAATTCATTTTTATTCAATTCAAATTTCAATTCAATTTGAATTCATTTTCAATTCATTTCGAAATCGTTTTCAATTCAATTCATTTTGAAATCGTTTTCAATTCAATTCATTTCGAAATCGTTTTCAATTCAATTTGAATTCGTTTTCAATTCATTTCGAAATCGTTTTCAATTCAATTTGAATTCGTTTTCAATTCATTTCGAAATCGTTTTCAATTCAATTCATTTCGAAATCGTTTTCAATTCAATTCATTTCGAAATCGTTTTCAATTCAATTCATTTCGAAATCGTTTTCAATTCAATTCATTTCGAAATCGTTTTCAATTCAATTCATTATATTCGATTTCGAAATCACTTTTCAATATTCATTTTTAAGATGAATAAAATCGATATAAATATCGTTCACGTCAAAATGGCGTCAATCTAATCAACACGGCTTCATAAATTTCTATTTTCAAATATTCTATTTCAAATATTTCTTTTTCAAAATAGTTGTTATTATCAAAATATTTCGTTCAACACATGACCAATCTCAATGAATGAGTACTGTCAACACATGAACTTTTATTTTATATCGATAAAGATGTAAATTTTATTACTAAAATATTTCGTTCAACACATGACCAATCTCAATGAATGAGTACTGTCAACACATGAACTTTTATTTTATAATATTCTTTATTTTTCAAATTGAAATGAGGCCCAATCAATTACCATATAAAGTTAATTATATGGATTTTCATACAACACATGTATATAATTACATTGAAAAATAATCAACCATCAACCAAAGTGCACTACACTGTATAAGCATCAAATATAGATATTCAACGCTTATAACAGCCTGTCAATCAATCGATCGACACATTTAATCAATCAGGATGAGTGAACTTCAAGTTTCATCCCAACACCCGTGTGGGGTTTCAAACAATCAAACAAATATTTTATTCGTGCAGTTGGGCGATGTGTAAAATTTATCGTCCCAATCAATGTCCTTCAAATAGGTGTACATAAACAAACCGTCTGGTTTGTAAATGAATATTTATTTATTCACATTCACGTTAAAAATTATATTTTTAACGATAAAACATTTTATTCCAACATATGAGTTTCTATTAAGTTCATTCTTTAAATAAAATGATATTTTATTTTTCTAACACATTTTAGAAAATTTCGGCGGCATAACGGCACGATACTAGAAACGGGACAAGGCCTAGCCTTATCCCCGGTCTAGTGAAGGCCCACGCCATTCACACATCAATCAAATCACTTTTGTTATGCAAACCACAAAATTTGGAGTAAGGGTCTAACCTAGCCTTACTCCTTCGCCTTATAACGGCGCACGTCTAATCCTAACCCATTTATCGATTCGATTTTCCACACCACAAACCACATTCAAACCAATATCGCAGTCAATCACCAAACAACCAAACAAACAAGTCCATGGTCTGTGGACGATTGTGTCGGGTGCTACTAAACACCGTCTGCATCCTAGTATATATATATATAACTAGAAAAGAAATTGAAAGGTGAGAAATTCTCACCTAAAGCTATCCAAGCTCCACGGCACTTCATCGATAGAAATCTTCATCGCTATCGCATCTTCGTCATCTTCGTTGCTCGTAATCACTACATATATAAAAATCGAATTTTTACTTCGCTATTCAATATATAAAAATCGAATTTTTATTTCAAAGTTCAATATATAAAAATCGAATTTTTATTCCGCAGTTCAATATATAAAAATCATATTTTTTATTTCGAAGTTCAATATATAAAAATCATATTTTTATTTCTCTAGATTATATAAAAATCAAATTCTTATCTTCACTTCTATTCGTTTTCGAATGAATAAAAATCACATCTTTTTAACCCTAGGTTAATAAATGAATTTTTGAAAATAAAACAATGCTATTTTATATTTTTATAAACCAAGGTTATTTATATTTTCAAAACCACATCTATTTTTAAAACGATATCTATTTTTATAATCAACGGGAATTTTCTATTTGATGAACACATTTATGAACATCGCTATATATATATATATATATATATATATTTTAAAACATTGCTAATTTTATCTATTTAAAAAGAAATCCATGCCATTGGTATTTTAAAACCAAAGTTATTTTATTTTAAAACAACTCTATTTATATAACAAAATCATTACTCAATGATGTATTTATATGCTAGTTACACTATTTAATTAATTAACAAAGTACTTAACCAAAAATTAATCACCTTTATTAACAAAATAAGGGCTGCTCCCTTTTACTTCTTACTTTTTCTGAACTGCTCCAGGAATGAGAAACCCATTCTCGAACTTGGGCTCCCGGCTAGGGTTCAAATCGCCCGGAATTTGAAGGCCGCATCCACCGATCTGAAGCCACCCCACGAAAGCCCCATTCGCCGCCAAACTCCTCCAGTGCCAGCGTGGCACTCGCACCCCCCTTCGTCGGTAAAACCTCCTGCGAACGCTGCTCCATTGAGCGAGGAGTTCCAACCCAATACCCCATGAAAACTCATCTCATCCGTTGATTGCATATATATTGAGGCCCTCTTCGATTTTATATTTAAGAATTTTATTATCAGTGATCAGATCGAATTATAATTGAGGAAGAGGAATTGAAATCGTGGACCGTCCTTCTGAATATGACGGCGCTGGAAGAGTGAGAGGGTAGGTTAAGGTTTGCTTTTGGCCCTTTATAGAAAATATTAATATTATTTAATTTATTTAACTCCCAAAATTCTTGTTTATTAATACGAACACCAATCCGAACCCAACGACTGCCGTCCCTAGCTAAATACCCCCATTCCGAACACAATGAGATATGTTTCATAGGTCGATTTGACTGTTTGAATCAGTTTCCGCTAAATTTACATTTAAATCACTTTATTGAATTTTAAACGCACATTTCAAATTACAGGGGCCACATACTAACTAGAAAAATTCCCGAAAAATATTTTCTAGCTTCGTATTGACGATACAGTCCTAACAAAACTAGTTTCGTCGAATTCTGAGACCGTTGGAAAAATGGCCAATTTCCAGTCGATTAAAATCAACTGAAACTGGTCAAACGCGTTTTCCTTTGCCACGCTCACATATTGATTCGAAAAATTATGAAATTTGGAATCTAGCAATAGTTTGACATCCCGGACCCAACAAAAGTGGTTTCGTCGAATTCCGAGGTCATTTGCAAAATGTCCATTTTTAAGGGCCTTATATATATAAAAATATATATAAATTCCACAGCGACTATTTCTAATTTTAAACTGGACATATCTTATCATTTTTAAGATGAAATCTCAGTTTGTTAACTTCGTTACAAAGATATAGTTATACAGATTCAAATATTTCTTGTTTCGTTCAATTCTGACTTATATTGAATTCTGTATATTCATTTGAAATTAGAAATCGAATTTTCGAACTACCGCGCCATTTTCAATTCTATTTATAATTATATATAAATATTTATATTCTAACGACGACGTATATAATATATGCGATCGATTTATATTCAAAATAAATTTTCTCGTCGATATTATTTAAAATAATTCATTTTAAATAATCAAAATTCGCTAAAATGGCCAAAATAAAAATTTTAAACTGGCCCAGATTTTCGGGTTGTTACAATCTCCCCCACTTAAAACTTTTCGTCCCCGAAAAGGAACAAAGTCGAAAGTGGTTTGATTAATCAGCTCTACGTTCAATCTGGCTTGCATTCTCCAACTTTTCAGTTTCTGAGAATTTTCAAAAATTTGGCTAACACCCTAAATTTTTGAAAAATTTCGCCATAACCTCCCCTTCACCGGGAGCATCGGGGAATTTCAAATAGCTTCCCCGGTCCTTCAGATCTCAAAAAGAAAAAGAAAAAGCCAAGCGGCTAGCCAATAGGCTCATAAAATCATCATCACCCAAACAAAACAGGAAATTATGTTGTAAACATGTACCTATTTGTCGGGCAAACAAATTTTATTCTCTGGTTCTAGCCTCCTTGCTATGACCTGTTCAATGATATACATGTATATGCAAGCAAATTGCGACCAATTTTCAATACAATTCAATATTTGGTTCAATTAGGCATAATGGTTCAAAATTAGCGAACAAATAAACAAACAACACAAAACATCAATCAATTAGTGAATTAGATTATCAAATTCATAATTTTGATACATAGTCAAGAATCAGATTTTTGATGCCAAATCACAACAATAAGCCCTATCAAATTTTGGTTCTCACACCAGCCAATAGGAAATATATATAAATCTCACCTTCGTCACTCGAAAATAAATACTGGCGACAGTGCCCCATCACCAGAATTATCCCCGGGCAACTAGAGTATGATTCTATAACCATCCAGTATATTAAAACTTCGAATACACGTTTGCAAGACGCATATGCAAAATCTTCATATATCGGATTGTCCAAATCAATATAAATAAATAATCAAATACGAATAATTGATTTAAATTTTCAAAACAAAACTTGTTTTCATTTGAAAATGTACTCTTCACACTCGTTCTAGGATACTACTGATCCTATCTCTAACGAGTCATTCCCATTGGATATTACTAACCCAATATCTGATGAATTCTTTCGTAAGGTTCTAATGTGTCTTGTTCTCTAAGCTTTGTAAACCAAAGCTCTGATACCACGTGTGAAGACCCGCAACCTCCCCGTAAAGGAAAGCGTCGGATAGTTCGAGAACAAACCACAACAGAACGCATACAGAAGAACATTTCATTTGTATATTACAACAATGCATCAAATTACAAGAATATACAGAGTATGAATGAATATTACACAGAAATATCAGAGATTTAAATTACATTTAAATACATCGCAGCGGAAAATAATACATTACACAACTAGAAGAGATATACGGATACAAAGCTTTCCGGATATCGTTCCAGCTGTAAACCAGGATCCTGTGAATATAAATCTGCAAAACCAAAACTACTAGCTGCCCGTGTCAAAATAGGGGCACCCAGAGTTTAGGTTAAAACAATAAACTCCAGGTCAGTCATGTGACTGGTGTGAGAACTAAAACAGTTATTAATCTTTATTTTCAAGTTAGGTAAATCAAGGGACCACGCCGTATAACACGGAACGGGTTTCCTCCCAAGAATACCAGTGCATAAAACAAACAGCGCAATGCTAAATAAAGAAAAATGAAGCTGTTATAAGATCCAGATCCTATCACACAATGCAACGCAAGCCGGGGGATAGGGTTTTCCCTTATAACAGCCAAAGAATGCTTGATACGTTTTAAAACAAATCATTTGATACTATTATAAGTGCATAGTGTATAAAACACTTCAAATCATAAGTATCAATCATAGGCGGCATGGGTACCATATATCATGTCGCCATATATAGGTTTACAATCAAAACCGCCAATGTCGTATTGGAAGTTGGGTTATCATTTATGGTATGAACCGAGGCTAGGGGCAAGATCCTCAACCGATTCGAGACGCTCTAGTCCGCCCCTCAGGATCAGAGCTCGAGTGACCCTTGGATCGTCAGGGCCGGTCCACCGATGTGGATTAAAATGCCTGAACATGCGTCTCCCCACCCTTTGGGGCGTAAGCCTGGCCCGTCAGCCGACCAGAAGCATCGGCCGAAACCGATATCACGAGGCGCCTCGCTTTTCAGCAAGTAATAATAAGTAACATCCACATGAGTCAAACTCGTCAGCCAGTTCAAGCACTGACGCCACTCATAACTAGAAAGAAACGCATGCCCTCCCTGAGGTCCGTCTCCCGTTTTTGATTCATACCGGGTGTGATATTCGCGAATCAACGTTACACAAAGCTACGCCACAAAGGCCGTGCTTCGATCATCAACCACAAGACTTTGCTTTTCAACAGAAGCCTTGATCATTTGCCACTTAGGCATGCCACACAGGCAATTCACTCCATGCGATTGATATCCATCAATATATAACCCCTGAGCTCGTACGTCTCAGAGAAGGGCGTTAAGCAAGAGAATAAATTCTCCGCCGCCAAACAGATATATATTTAATAGAGATCAATCACACGGACTAAAATCCAATGTCAGACACACAGTCCATTTACAAGTCCGTTCTGGGTCTGAACGAAACCGGAGGCACCTAGTACCCCGCATATCCATCGATCTCCAAGTACGTCTGGACGATCACTAACTGTTTCCATCTTCTTGGGTGTACAGCCCAATCAAGATCATCAGTTATCACCCAAACGACGTGAAGACCTCCGGTCTTCGACCATCGTCTTCATCTTCGACTTATCGTCGTATCAGTTATTCAGAATGGGATAAACCCGGTCTTTCCGAATAACTCGCGTATATATTATAAAAGTGTTACACAAACACAACATACGCCTCATTCCAATTCATCAGTCACTAACCGTAAATTAATCAAGAGAATAATTTCCCAAATATTAACCCCGAAGGCCGAAACCAACATCAGATCAATATCCAGAAAATCATTCTACTTAGCTAACCGACAGTTAGTTTCTAATTTCACATTCATAGGGAAAGGTTCCCATTAATTTTATCAAAGATAAATTCTTGAATTTATTCTTTAATCAACTTTTGAATATCAATTCAAACTAGTCGGGATTAGCGAACCTTACCGAAGTAATCATTTGTTTTAATTTCCCAATCCCAACCTATTCATCCCATGAAGTAAAACTGTGAATACTTCATATCTAACACCACAGTGTTATCGGTAAATTCAATTACCATTTCACGTTCAAATCTAATTAAAGATTTAACTATCGCCTGGAGCAAAACTGGTGATACTCCATTTTCGATCATTTCAATCTAATTAAAGATTCATTAAAACTCCACTTAGTTTTAATCTTTGACTGGGTTAAAGAATCAGTGTCATTTAAAAAAACACGGTTCACGATAAACCCAAAATCACATTCATTAATCATCGGGTTAAAGAACGAGTGTTATTTAAAAACACTGTCCACGATAAACCCAAAAATCATTCCATTAATTATCAGGTTAAAGAACAAGTGTTATTTAAAACACTGTTCACGATAAACCCAAAAATCATTCCATTAATTATCAGGTTAAAGAACAAGTGTTATTTAAAACACTGTTCACGATAAACCCAAAAATCAATCCATTAATTATCAGGTTAAAGAACAAGTGTTATTTAAAACACTGTTCACGATAAACCCAAAAATCAATACTAATTCAATTCCAATTAAATATCATTTTTAATTGGTACACTTCATTAAATCTAAATAAAAAGATTTAATCTTTTCTCAACTGGGTTCAAGAACAGTGTTAGTGAAGACACCATTCACGACAAACCCAAATCACATTTGATATTAAACACAAGGCTCTGAATAGAAAATATCCCGGCTTATATTCAATATCAAATTCTACGATTAACAAATGTCGTATTAGAAATAACGATATATAAATATCTTTCAAATTTCCATAACAACACCTGTATAATCCCGAAATTCGACATCGAAATGTTCCGAAGACAATTTCGATTCAAATCCATTCCAATGCAATTATTGGAAATTCTGGTTATTTTCAAAACCATTTCAATATTCAATTTATTTATTTAAAAATAAATAGAATTGTAATTCTAGTTCAAAAATAGTTCATTTCGATAAAAATCTATTTTTATCTTTTCTAATATGGAGTTTTTCATCCCAATTCTTTCTAAATCATTTCTTATGATTTTACATAAATTATTACTATTTTTAATAATTTTATCAAGGCCTGTACAGTCGATTTCCATCAACGGTCATCGAACTGCACTTACAGCGACCTTTTTCGAATTTGATTTGGACGTATCTCCAAATCCAACCGTTAGATTTCAAATTTCTAACATTCATTAGAAAGCTCTTTTCGATACGAACCCAACGGTTCCGATTTTAGGAGAATCCGACGGTCGGATCTCCCGCAATGTCCGTTTGAAATAAATGGTCGAAATTCACGAACTGCCGCGGCGCGGCACGTTCTATTCAGGCCATTATATTATATATATAATATATATAATATATACTTCGTCGATTTCTATTTAAAACGAATTATATAAATAGTTTTAAATTCGTTTCAAAAGCAATTTCAACTTCCTTTTCAATTCAAATCAAAATTGAATTCTTCTTTATAAATTCGTTTCAAAATTCATTTTTATTCAATTCAAATTTCAATTCAATTTGAATTCATTTTCAATTCATTTCGAAATCGTTTTCAATTCAATTCATTTTGAAATCGTTTTCAATTCAATTCATTTCGAAATCGTTTTCAATTCAATTTGAATTCGTTTTCAATTCATTTCGAAATCGTTTTCAATTCAATTTGAATTCGTTTTCAATTCATTTCGAAATCGTTTTCAATTCAATTCATTTCGAAATCGTTTTCAATTCAATTCATTTCGAAATCGTTTTCAATTCAATTCATTTCGAAATCGTTTTCAATTCAATTCATTATATTCGATTTCGAAATCACTTTTCAATATTCATTTTTAAGATGAATAAAATCGATATAAATATCGTTCACGTCAAAATGGCGTCAATCTAATCAACACGGCTTCATAAATTTCTATTTTCAAATATTCTATTTCAAATATTTCTTTTTCAAAATAGTTGTTATTATCAAAATATTTCGTTCAACACATGACCAATCTCAATGAATGAGTACTGTCAACACATGAACTTTTATTTTATATCGATAAAGATGTAAATTTTATTACTAAAATATTTCGTTCAACACATGACCAATCTCAATGAATGAGTACTGTCAACACATGAACTTTTATTTTATAATATTCTTTATTTTTCAAATTGAAATGAGGCCCAATCAATTACCATATAAAGTTAATTATATGGATTTTCATACAACACATGTATATAATTACATTGAAAAATAATCAACCATCAACCAAAGTGCACTACACTGTATAAGCATCAAATATAGATATTCAACGCTTATAACAGCCTGTCAATCAATCGATCGACACATTTAATCAATCAGGATGAGTGAACTTCAAGTTTCATCCCAACACCCGTGTGGGGTTTCAAACAATCAAACAAATATTTTATTCGTGCAGTTGGGCGATGTGTAAAATTTATCGTCCCAATCAATGTCCTTCAAATAGGTGTACATAAACAAACCGTCTGGTTTGTAAATGAATATTTATTTATTCACATTCACGTTAAAAATTATATTTTTAACGATAAAACATTTTATTCCAACATATGAATTTCTATTAAGTTCATTCTTTAAATAAAATGATATTTTTATTTTTCTAACACATTTTAGAAAATTTCGGCGGCATAACGGCACGATACTAGAAACGGGACAAGGCCTAGCCTTATCCCCGGTCTAGTGAAGGCCCACGCCATTCACACATCAATCAAATCACTTTTGTTATGCAAACCACAAAATTTGGAGTAAGGGTCTAACCTAGCCTTACTCCTTCGCCTTATAACGGCGCACGTCTAATCCTAACCCATTTATCGATTCGATTTTCCACACCACAAACCACATTCAAACCAATATCGCAGTCAATCACCAAACAACCAAACAAACAAGTCCATGGTCTGTGGACGATTGTGTCGGGTGCTACTAAACACCGTCTGCATCCTAGTATATATATATAACTAGAAAAGAAATTGAAAGGTGAGAAATTCTCACCTAAAGCTATCCAAGCTCCACGGCACTTCATCGATAGAAATCTTCATCGCTATCGCATCTTCATCATCTTCGTTGCTCGTAATCACTACATATATAAAAATCGAATTTTTACTTCGCTATTCAATATATAAAAATCGAATTTTTATTTCAAAGTTCAATATATAAAAATCGAATTTTTATTCCGCATTTTAATATATAAAAATCATATTTTTTATTTCGAAGTTCAATATATAAAAATCATATTTTTATTTCTCTAGATTATATAAAAATCAAATTCTTATCTTCACTTCTATTCGTTTTCGAATGAATAAAAATCACATCTTTTTAACCCTAGGTTAATAAATGAATTTTTGAAAATAAAACAATGCTATTTTATATTTTTATAAACCAAGGTTATTTATATTTTCAAAACCACATCTATTTTTAAAACGATATCTATTTTTATAATCAACGGGAATTTTCTATTTGATGAACACATTTATGAACATCGCTATATATATATATATATATATATATATATATATATATTTTTAAAACATTGCTAATTTTATCTATTTAAAAAGAAATCCATGCCATTGGTATTTTAAAACCAAAGTTATTTTATTTTAAAACAACTCTATTTATATAACAAAATCATTACTCAATGATGTATTTATATGCTAGTTACACTATTTAATTAATTAACAAAGTACTTAACCAAAAATTAATCACCTTTATTAACAAAATAAGGGCTGCTCCCTTTTACTTCTTACTTTTTCTGAACTGCTCCAGGAATGAGAAACCCATTCTCGAACTTGCGCTCCCGGCTAGGGTTCAAATCGCCCGGAATTTGAAGGCCGCATCCACCGATCTGAAGCCACCCCACGAAAGCCCCATTCGCCGCCAAACTCCTCCAGTGCCAGCGTGGCACTCGCACCCCCCTTCGTCGGTAAAACCTTCTGCGAACGCTGCTCCATTGAGCGAGGAGTTCCAACCCAATACCCCATGAAAACTCATCTCATCCGTTGATTGCATATATATTGAGGCCCTCTTCGATTTTATATTTAAGAATTTTATTATCAGTGATCAGATCGAATTATAATTGAGGAAGAGGAATTGAAATCGTGGACCGTCCTTCTGAATATGACGGCGCTGGAAGAGTGAGAGGGTAGGTTAAGGTTTGCTTTTGGCCCTTTATAGAAAATATTAATATTATTTAATTTATTTAACTCCCAAAATTCTTGTTTATTAATACGAACACCAATCCGAACCCAACGACTGCCGTCCCTAGCTAAATACCCCCCATTCCGAACACAATGAGATATGTTTCGTAGGTCGATTTGACTGTTTGAATCAGTTTCCGCTAAATTTACATTTAAATCACTTTATTGAATTTTAAACGCACATTTCAAATTACAGGGGCCACATACTAACTAGAAAAATTCCCGAAAAATATTTTCTAGCTTCGTATTGACGATACGGTCCTAACAAAACTAGTTTCGTCGAATTCTGAGACCGTTGGAAAAATGGCCAATTTCCAGTCGATTAAAATCAACTGAAACTGGTCAAACGCGTTTTCCTTTGCCACGCTCACATATTGATTCGAAAAATTATGAAATTTGGAATCTAGCAATAGTTTGACATCCCGAACCCAACAAAAGTGGTTTCGTCGAATTCCGAGGTCATTTGCAAAATGTCCATTTTTAAGGGCCTTATATATATAAAAATATATATAAATTCCACAGCGACTATTTCTAATTTTAAACTGGACATATCTTATCATTTCTAAGATGAAATCTCAGTTTGTTAACTTCGTTACAAAGATATAGTTATACAGATTCAAATATTTCTTGTTTCGTTCAATTCTGACTTATATTGAATTCTGTATATTCATTTGAAATTAGAAATCGAATTTTCGAACTACCGCGCCATTTTCAATTCTATTTATAATTATATATAAATATTTATATTCTAACGACGACGTATATAATATATGCGATCGATTTATATTCAAAATAAATTTTCTCGTCGATATTATTTAAAATAATTCATTTTAAATAATCAAAATTCGCTAAAATGGCCAAAATAAAAATTTTAAACTGGCCCAGATTTTCGGGTTGTTACAGTAAATTTTGATGGATTGTTATATAAACAGATTTGGGTGCTTAAAGTTGTGAATAAAATTTTGAGTGGTATTACAAATTTTGCTAGACCACTCGATCCCCTGAACGTCTAGGTACCAGAGGAGGCTAAGGACCTGCTGTTTAGAAGGAGAGTAGAAATCAAGCTGGTCTATATTTCTGTATTATTCACAGATCCTTCGCCAAGTGTGTTGAGTTAGAGAATCAACATTGTCTTCTGTAAATCTGGTATGATCTCTGAACTCAACTGTGTTACTATTCTCTATTTTAATTTTTCCTGTGTTTATTCCTCCTTCTACCCCTTCTATCTCTTTCTTCTGATTTTTCTGTTTTTGATTTGTCACTGCTACGTTTTTTTCTTCTTGAGATTTAATAATTTCAAATTGCAGAATTCATGATTTCCTAAAAATTCGCTTTAATTGAATAAAATTATGATGTTTTGATCATTTCAAGGTCTTGAATTTAGACTTACAATTTTCTGCAATTATTTTGAAGTTTAGTTCTTTTATAGGTTTTGAATTCCAAACAGTGCTTAAGCATTCATATCATATCTTGAACACTGTTAATTTGAATTCTAAATTTTTGAAGACCTGAAAATTCAATGAAATTTCACACATCTCTGCTGTTTTGAGTCTCTTCTAATTCATTTTAGAAAAGCTTGAAATATTATACTCATTATAACACAATGTTATTTTTCAGTTGTGAATTCCACTGATTTTCAGATTGGCTTGGAATTTTTGGTTCGTATTGAATCATTGCTTACATTTTGAAATTCACATTTATTCATGATCATCTGGTTTAGATTTTTGTTTGTTTCAGATCATTTGAAATTTCTAATATTTTAATTCTCACACACCTCTTAGAACTGAAATTATTAATCTTGCGTAATTGATTCATTGTATCTCATGTTTTACATTTGTTTAAGTGATTTCGAATAAACCATTATTTTTGGATCATGAATTATTACTCAATCTTGATGTAATTATTCCGAAAAATTTCTTATGTTGTTATCAGAAAAATTTGTGAAAAAATCTTTGAAAAATCCTGATCTTTGAAACTTACTATCATTTCATGTTTATTTGATTTAAATATTTGTTTGTTTGAAATCATTTAAAATTATTGATTTTGTTGAATCTCACACACATCTCAAATCTAAAATTTATAATTTGATGTGATATATTCATTGAATCCTGATATTTTCATATTTCTTCGAGTGATTTAAAATAAACTATATTTTTAAATCTTGGATCATGAATCATCTTTTTGTGACCTTCTGGAATATCTGTGAAACATCTTCTTGTCAAGTTTGATTTGAAACTGTTTGTTTTGCTACCCTAATATTGAATTGGAAAATATTTGGTAACTGCTTGCTTTGATTAATTTTTGTCTACTTCTCAGATAAAAGGAACCACTTTTGAACATGATTTTTGAAACTGCTTATTTTGGTCAATACTGCTTATTGCTCTGATAAATGAAATTTGTGTTCTTAATTTGTCTGATTTGGTTTTGTGTTTAAAATTCTTTAGTCTGAGATATCGTTGGTAGGACACTGGGATGTGATTAAAATACTCGATAAAGGAGACTACAATTGGTATCAGCCCTTTATTCTTTTTCACCCATCTGTTTTTTTTGAATCTTCACCTTGTATAAAATTACCACACATTTTTAAAAAAATCCCTCTGTTATTCCTCTTGTAATTGATTTTCTTTTTAAATTATTTCTTGGTTATTCATTCAGAAATTGAAATCAATATCCAAATTGAATTGTATTTATAATTCATTAAAATAATTATCAGATTTTGAAATTGTGATGAGTTGTGACTACAGTATATCTCACAACAAGAGGAAATTTTATTTAGATTTTCATGATGGTTGAACAGTTATTATAATATCTTTGAATTGCCAATTATTTCACGACCATTTCCATTATCTACCATCATTCTGTCATCCATCGTGATTTTATATTAATGTGGAGAGTTTAATATTTTTTTATTCTTCTTGAATAAACAGTGGTAATATTTATGACGGGAATGTGACTGTATTATTTTTCAGAGTTAGTGATAATTGAAATTTTTCAATGATCCCGGTACAGTTGAGCATATTTCATAATATGTTTAATTTGGAAATTTATTTCACAACCATTTCCATACTTACCACATTTCTATCATCCATATGGGTTTTATATACTGAGGAGTTTTTCTATCTGAACTGAAAATGATAAATATAAATAAAATAATTTTGCAAGTGTTTCTCTAACCTCATTTAAAAATCCAAGCTCTGGTCATGCATGGCTAAGAGATTACTTATAATTTAAGCTGTGACTGACCTCATTTAAAAATCCAAGCTCTGGTTATGCGTGGTCAGTGTGCTCTTAAATAAAATGAAAAGAAATGAAATAATGTGCTATAAATAAAAAATTTATCTGAAATTCTCCTCCGTGTTTAAAAACCGTTATATCAATCCATTTTATAATCTGTGAAATGTATTAACATTTTATGAAGTATTATGATTTGTTGATTGATAGCTATTGGGATTTGAGGTTACTCTATTTCGTCACTTAAATTGAATTATTAATTATAGTCCAAATCCATCACTGTTTTTGTGCCTCATTTTTTAATTTTTTATAAAAACAATTGGAACTCATTTTTTTAACTCTCCTATTTTTATAAATTTCATCGTAAATCCATCATTATCTATAATGTGAAATTTGCTTTTAGTTCTTAGAATATTATGATTTTTGTCTGAATGACTGAGATTTATGACGACCGTTCTTCCTCTTAAGCTGAAATTATATTTTTAGTCATTTTTCATCTGTATTTTAATATCTGCATCCTTTTGATGATAACAAAAGGGGAGAATGTGTTGAGATTTTGATTTATGAGTGAATATTTTATAAATATTTTATTATTGAAAATTTATTCAATTCATTCTGTTCACTCATGTACATTTCTAGGGGGAGTTTGGTTATGGGGGGAGCATACGAATAGGGGAAGTTCAATATTCACTGTCAAACACATTTATTATGCTCATAATCTTTTATTTGTTTGTCATAATCAAGAGGGGGAGATTGTTGTATATAGCGTTGTTGTATACACAATTATATGATTTTTGTTTGATGATAACAACCAAAAATATATTATTATAAATGTGTTTGTTACTGTACATAAATTCAAATATTCACACAGTATTTTATTTAAATAAAATATTTTATTTCAAACATTCAAACAGTATAACTCTTGTAATTCTCTATTTGTACACTCAACCGATATACTTCATTTCATACATATACAATCTTATATACACTTTAGTTCCTCGCTACAACACTCTATCATTCATTTGTACAAACATTCAAATTCACTCATATGCAAATACACTTATATACATTTCACTGTCTTTAATCTTATGGCTTCACAAGCTCACAATCAGTCTAGTCACCATCTGCTTACCTATCACATGGAACAAAAACACACACACAATACAATGCAATAGAAATAAAACTGAAGTGCATACAATGTAAATTTATTTCCAAATTTTATATGCCTTAGAATTTCGGTGTGTTTCTCATCATTTTTTCATGACTTGATCTGATTTTTATATCCATCCGTTTGTGTCTAGACAGCTTGTGATATTCACAGTGATACACTGCGAATACTACAAGGCAGACAATATGTATATACATATTACAATGCAGGGACAGGAAAACAATTCTAAATGGCTGCATATACATAGGTGTATAAATATAAACGTGTGCACTGCCTCGCCAATCAAAGCACAATGTGCAACTGAGGAGAAACCACATGGACCAACTCGACTCAGTGAAAAGGTAAGAACGTGATCAAGGAAATATACACAAAAGGAAGGTAGCATCGAGTACAGATTCAGTAATGATAACCTCAACAACAATGAAGCAAGATAACTCAGTAATGTTCATGTGTAGCAAAGCAGCTCAATGTCAATGGTACAACAGTGTACATATGACACAAGTGGTGTACATGGCAAGAAACACAAGCACAAGTGATAGTTCAGATCAAAACAATGTTCTCAAAATACATGCAGCTATTCAGGCAAGTAAACACATACATAAGCAATGGTGAATGATCATTTCAACATGTATGCGGACATCACAGTGGATGTTCATGAACGGTCACAATAGTAGTGGTGCAAATAGGACAAAAACAGTGGGAGATCACATGTTGAACCGGTTAATAATGTATATGGAGAACAAGCTCATGCCAACAAGAATATGACAACTCAGCAAAGCCCAAATCCATTAGTACATGGCAGTGCACATGCCCACAATGTTCTACAACAAAGAGGACGTAGAATGTGTCCAGAAATAAACAATTTGTGATATCTTATCATGACTTGTCAACACAAACAGCTCAGGAGGATGCATGGATCTATAACTAGCAAAATGACTCAAGTATGTATATGCCAACATCATGGTGCATGTGATTCGATACAACAATGCAAGTATAATAATGGTGCAACAAAGTCACGAACTCATTCAAGTCATGGTGCAACTTCAAGTTCACATGGAGTACAGCCCAAAATGAGTCAAAACAAACTATATACATGCATAGTATCAAGTTTGACAAGCCATACAAATTTTAAGGAGAAATTTCTGCAATTCAAATTTATTTGCAATTCAAATTTATTTGCAGATATACATTAGGTTTTAATGGGTTTCAAAGACCAAATTTTTGGCAATAATTATTTGTAACAAATTAGCTTGTGCAATGCATGTCTATCCAGAAAATCATCTAGGTATGATCAGTGGAGCCCAACACGGAGTCGAGCCAATACAGCATTCACTTGAAGCAACAATATACATGACAACATGGTCACAATAGCAAATTAAGGCGACAAATAAATAGTGACAAACTGATTCAAAACAGATTAAGACAACATGCTTTCAGTGTATGGCACCATGTTAAATATGCAAGGAAATTTCCAGTTTTATCAAAACATATGTGGCAACTTTCATTTTAGAATTTCGTACATGGCATGGTTTCAATACTGGTAAATACACCAAGGATTTGTCTTCATAACTCAAGGTAAATCGAAGACATTTTTAGGGGCTAGGGTTTTCAATGTTATATAGGTAATATAATATATTTTATTATTATTTTAATTGGAAAATATCTCGTTTAATCCTCGAACTCCAAATCAAACACAACGACTATCATCCCTGACTAATTACCCCAATTCCGAACATAATGGGCTATGCCAATTCAACTGTTTCGATCAATTTTTCTTTAAATTAAAATATAAATCAAAATATATTGAATTTAAACGTACATTTTAATTTACCCGGGCCACATACTGACTCTAAAAATTCCAAAAAAATAAATCTAGCTATGTTTTAACGATACGATCCTAACAAAACTAATTTCATCAAATTTGGAGACCGTTTGAAAAATGGCAAATTTCTGATCGATCCAATTCAACTGAAATTGACAAAACAGGTTTTCTTTCGCCACACTCACATACTGATTTCAAAAATTATGAAATTTGAAACCTAGCAATAATTTGACATTGCGGATCCACCAAAAGTGGTTCCGTCGAAAACGGAGGTCGTTTGCAAAATGGCTAGTTTAAAGGCCATATTTCCATAGCGACTCTTTTAAATTTTGAACCGGACATAACTTTTGATTCCTGCTATGAAATTTGGATTTTTCATATTCGTTGGAAAGATATTTTCAAATAGATTAAATATTTTTGGTTTCACTAAAATCCGGTTTATTTTGAATCCTGTACATTCAACTAAAATTTGAAATTGAATTTTCAAACTACTACGCCATTTCGATTTCCTATTATAATTAAAATAAATATTTATATTCTAACTTTGATTTAAATAAATTTATACGTTCTAATTCTATTCAAAATGAATTTCTCGTCGTTATTATTTAAAATAAACCATTTTAAATATTCAAAATTCATTAAAATTGCTAAAATAAAAAATTTAAATTGGTTTTGATTTTCTGGGTTGTTACAATCTTCCCCACTTAAAATCTTTTCGTCCTCGAAAAGGAACGGAGCTGAAAGTTGTTTTACTAATCTACTCAACTTTCATTCTGGCTTTCATTTTTCAACTTTTCAGTTTCTAAAAACTTTTCAAATTCTTCAAAAATTTGGCTAACACCCTAAATTTTCGAAAAATTTCGTCATAACCTCCTTTGCACGGAGAGGGTTTGGAAATTTATTGGGCCATATTAGGCACCCAATAAATCCTAAAAACACATATTTATAGTGATATAACTTCGTGTCCACATGGGAGTGTGTATAGATCATGACTCTAGAGAATAAATTCTCATCACCCTATAAATAGTTTTTGTGCCTTAATCACAAGAGGGACGTGATTATTGTCATCTCCAGACCCATGTGGTTTTTTTTTATTAATCTGGCAATTTACCGTTACATTTTATATAGTCCATATCAGTCTTCGGCTGAACCTGAAATATAGTCATCGCAATACAAACCTCTCACTTGTATGGTAAATCTTCAATCTCGTCACACAAGCTCCAAGTGCTTTTGTGGTATATGATAGAGTATGCTATCTTCAAGTAGTATGCCATGTAGTGTAATTCAAAATTATTTGTTACTATCCTATGGCGACGTTTATAATCTCACATAGAAAAACCAGCACTCCGCATCCAATGGCATTCACAGTAGTTTGTATAATAAATAAAATTGCGCATCCAACTCATTAAGGTTTACCTATTTGTCGGACACGCAAATAAATTCTTTACTCAACAGCAAATTCGTTTACCTGTTCAACGTATATGCATGTATATATAGAATCTCTAATAAAACTTCAATCTAGTTCAATAAATGGTCGAGTTGGCTAAATTTACCTTTCATTCTCATATTGGTTTTATTATTCCAATGTCATTAGTTAGTTAAACTAATAATCAAACAACACAAGCAGTAATCAGTTTGTCAACTAAATTTCAAAAACATATAACTTTTGTATATATGTTCAAAAATCATATTTCTAGTGTCAGACTCCAAACAATAAATTCAAAATAAGGTTTTGGTTATCACACCAGTCGATCGGAAATATATAGATATTCACTTTCGAAACTCAAACATAAATGATGATGATGGTATACAGATCATCAGAATCATCTCCGGGCGACTAACTCTATATCTACCCAGTATATTTGAGGCTTTGAACACATGTCGACTAGTCAGAAGTATATTCAAAATCTCCATATACCCGATAGTCCAAATTCAATATAAAATAAATATTCACATATGTATTTTAAGATATAAATTTTCAAAATCTAGTTTGATTTTAAAAATAACACTCTTTCAACTCATTCTAGGATACTGCTGATCCCATCTCTAATGATTCATTCTCATTGGATATTACTAATCCAATCTCTGATGAATTCTTTCGTTCAGTTCTAATATGTCATGTTCTCGAGATCTGTAAACCAAAGCTCTGATACCAAATATGGCGACCCAAACTTCCCAGTGAAGGAAAGCCCGGATTGCTTCGAGAACGTGACAAATCAGAACAAAGACAGAAGAACATTTCATTGCTTATTACAACAATTCCATCAGAATACACGAATATAACAGAGTATGAATAATTATTATACATCAGAAAAATATCAGAGATTTAAATTACATTTTAATACATAGCAGCAGGAAAAGTAATACATAACACAACTGAAAGAAATACACAGATACAGAGCTTTCCGAATATATCTCCACCCGTAAACCAGGATCCTGTGAATATAATATCTATAAAACCAAAACTACTAGCTGCTCGTATGGAAAATAGGGGAACCTAGAGTTTAGGTTAAAACAATAAACTCCAGGTCAGTCATGTGATTGGTGTGAGAAATAAAATAGTTATTAAATTGCTTTTAAAGTTAGGTAAATCAAGGGACCACGTCGTACAACACGGAACGGGTTTTAACCCCAAGAATACCAGTGCATATAACAAACCACGCAATGCTAAATAAGGAACAATGAAGATATTATAAGACCCAGGTCCCATCACATAATGCAACGCAAGCCAGAGGATAGGGTTTTACCTTATAATAGCCAAATAATGTTTGATACGCGAAATTTAATACTTTATTATTACTATAAGTAAAGAAATCAACTTCAAATATAAATGTATCAATCATAGATGACATAGCTACCATATATCATGTCGCCATACTAATTCTACAATTAAAACCGCAAAATGTCGTATTGGAAATTTTGATTTCCATCATGGTGGCTCCTGATCCAAAAGATCGATCGTGTAGTGCAATCCACAACGGCTTATATCCCAGTGAGAGAAAACACTATAATGCACATCCACACTTTCGGGAAATCAAGTATCACTGCGGCTTACGTCCCGGTGAGAGAAAACACCGCTTACTTTATCCCTTAGGGAATCGGGGGATGTGCCCTATCCCTCTGAGCACTCAGCTCATCTCGATCGACCGAATCCATGACACCACGAAGGTATCTATCCTCGTAAAAGCATATTGATCTAACCATCAGTTTACTACCATACCGATGTGTGAGGCTCTCAAATTAACGCTACACAAATCCGAGCTATATTAAAGCTGTTCTTTGATCATCAACTACAAGACTCTGCTTTTCAATAGAAGCCTTGATCATTTGCCACTTAGGCATGTCACACAGGCAATTTACGCCATGCGACTGATGTCTATCGATATACAACTTCTGATCCCGTACGTCTCAAAGAAGGGTGAAGTAAGGGAATAAATTCCCCTTCACCAGGCAGATGAATATTTAATAGAGATCAATCAGCGCAGAATAAAATCCAATGTCAGATACACCATCCATTTACAAGTCCGTTCTGGGTCTGAACGAAACCGGAGGCACCTTATTCCTCGTCCCGTATGTCCAATACAAGAGAGAGGCCCTCACATATCCGTACAATCAACAAGTGCTTCCGAACAACTACCACTTTAGCCCTTTCAAGGTAGCTACTCCAATCATAAGCATCATTAGTAACCCATCCATTCGATGTGAAGATCATCGGCCTTGCACCATCTTCAATCTCTTGGACTTTTCGGCATATCAGTTATTCAGAATGGGTTAAACCCGGCCTTTCCGAATAACTCGTGTATCTTATAATCAAGTGTTATTACAACACATCATATGCCTCATTCCAATCCAGAATATTCTTTCATTCAAATATTATTTGGGAAAGGTTCCCATTAATTTTATCAAAGATAAATTCTTTCAATTTATTCTTTAATCTTCCTTTGGATAACAAACCATAATAAGGTTTTCCAAACTAGTCGGGATTAGCGAACTACACCAATGTAATCATTTATTTTATTTCCCAATCCCAACCTATTCATCCAATGGAGCAAAACGGGTAATACTCCGTATCTAACACAACAGTGTTATTGGTAAAACTAATTACCATTTCACGTTCAAATCTAATTAAATATTTAACTATCGCCTGGAGCAAAACTGGTGATACTCCATTCTCGATCATTTTCATAAATTGATAATTTTAATTATCACATTCACTTTTCTATCTAATCAAAGATTCATTAAAACTCCATTTAGTTTTAATCTTCCCAAAAATTAATATTAATGATTATTCAAAGCATAGAAATTAATCTTATCTTTAACTGGGTTAAAGAACCAATGTCATTTAAAACAAGGTTCACGATAAACCCAAAATCACATTCCATTCCATCAGTCTCCAATTGTAAATTAGTAAGAGAACAATTCCATAAGTATTAATCCCAAAGGCCGAAACCAACATCAGATCAATACCAAGGAAACCATTCAACTTAGCTAATCTCTAGTTAGTTTCTAATTTTCTTAACTCCATTGGTTTAAGAATAGTACTTTGGAAGATACAATTCATGACAAACCCAAAATCCCATTTTCATTGTTAATCGGGTTAAAGGACAAGTGTTATTTAAAACAACTTTCACGATAAACCCAAAAATCCAATTCTTTTATTCCATTCCAATTAAATATAAATTAATTGAAAATTTCCACTAAATCTTAATAAAAGATTTATTCTTTTCTCAACTGGGCTTAAGAACAGTGTTAATGAAGACACCGTTCACGACAAACCCAAAGTTCAATTTGATATCAAATATAAGGCTCTGAATAGAAAATATATCGGCTTATATTCAATATCAAGTTCTGAAATCAACAAATATCGTATTGGAATAACGATGTATATATCTTCCAAATTCCTCCACAATGTCCGTATAATCAAGGAATCCAATATCGAAATATTCCGAAGGTAATTTCGATTCAAATCCATTCCGATTCATATATTGGAAATTCCAGTTATTTTTAAAACCATTTCAAAACCAATTTATTTATTTAAAAATATTGGATCATAATTCTAGTCCATAACTAGTTCATTTCAATAAAAGTATATTTTTATCTTTTCAAATATGGAATTTTTCATCCCAGTTCCTTCCAAATCATTTATTATGATTTTACACAAATTATCGATATTTTTAATAATTTTATCAAGGTCCGTACAGTCGATTTCCATAAACGATCATCGAACTGCACTTACAACGACCTTTTCCAAATTTGATTTGGACATAATTCCAAATCCAACTGTTAGATTTCAAATCTCTTATATTCCTTGGAAAGATCTTTTTAATACGAACCCAACGGTTCCAGTTTTAGGAGAATCCGACGGTCGGATCTCCCGTAACATCAATTCGAAGTCAATGGTCGAAATTCGCGAACGGTCGCTGCGCGGCGCGTTCTATTCAGGCCATTATAATATATATAGTATATATATTACATATTTCATTGATTTCCATTTTGAAACGAATTTTATAAATCATTTTAAATTCGTTTTAAGAACGGTTTCCACTTCCATTTCAATTTTAAATCAAAATTGAATATTCTATTATAAATTCATTTCAAATCGATTTCAATTCAATTTCAATTCAATTTAAATTGTTTTCAAATTGATTTCAATTTAAATCGATTTCAATTCCATTTTAATTCAATTTAAATTCATTTTAAAATAATTTCAATTCTATTTTCAAATTCAAATCAAAATTGAATATTCTATATCATTTCAATATTAAAATGATAATATTTCCAAAACATCAGATTTTGAAATCACTTTTCGATATTCATTTTAAAATGAATAAAATCGAAAAAATTCCCGTTCGTGTTAAAATGGCGTTTAACTACTTAACACGGCTTCACATTTCAATATTCACTAAATATTATTTTAAAATATTCGTTAATTCTAAACTGGAATCATACTCAATCAATTACCATATAATTTTATTTATATGGATTTCAACATCACATGTATACCACAATAATGATAAACAAGCATTAAAAATTCATACAACATCCAGAGTGCATTCTACAATTGTATAAGCATTAAAATAAATAAATAACTCTTATACAGTCTGTCATCCCATCGATTGACATACCACTAATTATTGGGATCAGTGTATACCAGATATTATCCCAATACCCGTATTAGGTTTTCAAACATCTCTTACTGTTTATTATTTGTGCAGTTGGGCGATGTGTAAAATTTATCATCCCAATCAATGGCAGATAAATAAGTGTACATAAACAAACCATCCAGTTTGTAAATAAATGTTTATTTCAATACATGACTATTTCACACAGTTCATGTATACAATAAAAATGATATTTTTATTGTTCAAATATTTTATTCCATACATGAATATTTTATATAGTTCATTTCTAAAATAAAAATGATATTTTTATTACTCATATATTTTATACATTCCATTTCACATCACAATCAGTTTTCACAATACAATCAAAGAAACAAGTCGTTCATGGTTTGTGTGCGATGGGGAGCAGTTCAAATATGCAGTTATAAAATAAATAACTGTACATAAATTATTTTAGTGAGAAGTTCTCACATTGGTTTCCTCTCCGTCAGGTTTAATTCTGAACTGTTCGAATATGATTTTGCCTGAAATTCTGATTTGCTTTGTTTCAATTCCTGTCAGTTCCATGTTGAAATGCTCGTCGAGACGGTTCCAACACAATTCGGTCTACTGAATTCTGATTTCGATTGCAAAAGATATGCTTATTTAAAGATTCAATTACATTAATTAATTAAAATAATAATTAAAATTAATTAAGGCCATAATTAACCTTAATCCCCCCTCCATTGTTATGTAACCATCGAACATAGAAAACCCATACTCGACATCGTCCATGCTCTAGCGCATGCAAATCGAGGGCCGTTGACCATGATCTAGACCCTCCCTACGAACCACCGTAAAAAACCGCCCCTCCTCCCTCAAAACCGCCACATTCGGTGCATCCTCCAACCCAGGGTCCCGCTGCAGAGTCTTCCCCTCTGTGTACGAAAATCTCCTCCAATCCCCCACGTGTTTGATCGAACCCATATGAACGGAAAGAGCACAAAAATCTTGATAATCTTCGTGTATAAAATCAATCAAATTAATGTAGGAATCAAACGGGATTTGAGGGAGAAAACTAAGCAACATCGACCCTTCTTTTATTGTTGGCGGCATATTTATGAAAAGGGGCTAGGGTTTTCAACGTTTTATAGATAATATAATATATTTTATTATTATTTTAATTGGAAAATATCCCGTTTAATCCTCGAACTCCAAATCAAACACAATGACTGTCATTCCTAGCTAATTACCCTCATTCTAAACACAATGGGATATGTTTCGTAAGCCAATTCAACTATTTCAATTAGTTTTTCTTTAAATTAAAATATAAATCAATGTATATTGAATTTAAACGTACATTTTAATTTACGGGGGCCACATACTAACTCCAAAAATTCCAGAAAAATAAATCTAGCTATGTTTTGACGATACGGTCCTAACAAAACTAATTTCGTCGACTTTGGAAACCGTTTGAAAAATGGCCAATTTCTGGTCGATCCAATTCAACTGAAATTGACAAAACACGTTTTCTTTTGCCACTCTCACATATTGATTTCAAAAATAATGAAATTTGAAACCTAGCAATAATTTGACATTTTGGATCCAAAAAAAGTGGTTATGTTGAAAACGGAGGTCGTTTGCAAAATGGCTATTTTTAAGGGTCATATTTCCATAGCAATTATTTTAAATTTTAAACTGGACATAACTTTTGATTCCCGCTATGAAATTTGGATTTTTCAGATTCGTTGGAAAGATATTTTCAAATAGATTTAAATATTTCTAGTTTCACTAAAATCCGGTTTATTTTGAATCTTGTACATTCAACTGAAATTTGAAATCGAATTTTCAAACTACCGCGACATTTCCAATTCCTTTTATAATTAAAATAAATATTTATATTCTAACTTCAATTTAAATAAATTTATACATTCTAATTCTATTCAAAATAAATTTCTCGTCGTTCTTATTTAAAATAAATCATTTTAAATATTCAAAACTCATTAAAATTGCTAAAATGAAAATTTTAAATTGGTTCTGATTTTCTGGGTTGTTACACACTCCCTTCTAGGGTTAATCTGGGTCCAACACTTGTTACCATTGAACCTTGTTGCTTTAGTTATTTGTTGTAGATACCATATATTTGTCGCTTGTGTTATATAAGTTTGATGTTTATATATACTTGATTCTTACTTGTTTGATAAGTATTTAGTAGGTTGCAAAGGCGTGCGCTTCAATTTGAAGCTTGCTTTTGTGCTCGTTCACTTAAATATAAGAAAATGTTCTTAAAATGCTAATAAAAGGTACGTATTTTGGATTTAATATCGTAATTGGGTTTACATTTGTTGTTTCTCCTGATTTGGGAAAGATGAGGATGTATATTTTGTGTTTTTATTGTTTTTGCGCACGGGGAAATTTTCCCGGTCGAATCGTGCAGGGAAGATGATGCCAATTTTTTTGTAAATCCAGGGCTTAGAAAAAAATTTAAGTCCCAAAATTGTATAACTTATTTTTTGGTCTAATAAGTTGTAATATGGAAAAATTTGAAAATAATTTGAATTGAAACAGATATTTTGAAAATATAATATTATCCCTTCGCTCGTTGCTAGTTTTCCCTTGACCTGCTATCATCTTTCGCTTTTCATTCGATCTATTCGTGCCTCAATTTTAATTGTTTAGTTTTATTCATGAATCCCTTGCCTTGCTTTGATAAATCGGTGGACAACATGGATTTTTGGAAAGAAATTTCGATGACTTGAAATCCCATATTTTGGGGTATTTAGAAGATAATAATACAATTTGAAAGTATTTATAAGTTATTACTGTTACGGAATAAATTATAACTTCGGGATATGAATTGAAATGATTTGTTACTAAGATTCGAGTAACTTGTGACTGAAGAAAGGTATGATGTGGGTGTAAACCCTTGATGATGGTCTGCTATGGGGTCCAGAGGGACATCATTATTCGATATCGATGCGAGCATAAGCCATGCCTAGTGGCCTTGTCATTGGGGGAAACCTCTCGACTTGGGACATAAATGTTTATGTCGCTTATCATAAATTTTTTTGAAGCTTTTGAAATGATTTTTGATTTTAAAAATCCTAAAGCGAGTATAATTTGATATGAAAAGAAAATGATCATATTTCAAGTGATTTGAAAATAAAATTGGGATTTTGGTCAAAGAAATTATCCCTTGTTTTGATTTCAAATTTCAAACTCTATTGTTTATTTTAAATTAAATCTAGTATTGGTAGAAATGTTGTTTTGTATACTTATATGATTTTTTCAATCTCTCCTTTTTGAGGATGAAAAGCCTTAAGGGGGGAAGATTGTAATGAACCAGTTTTTCAACATTTAAATGTATGATATTTATTTGAATTCATACCTGGGAAATTTATATTTGGTTAACAATTGGAATCTAATTTATTTTATTTGGTTTTAAATTAATTTTGTAAGTATAAATTAAAATTTTCTTTTGTATTCAATTTAAATATTTTGTTAAATAAAATATTAGTGATATTTTAAACTAATTGATACATATAAATATATATATTATTTGTGAATTTATTTGAATAATTTGGCATATTTTGAAGTTATTTGAACAAGAATAGTTTCGTTAAATATAAACAACGTTAATGTTTTAAAACTGATTGGAAATATTGCTTGAAAAATTTAACTGGATTTAAATATAGTTATTTGGTAAAATCTAGTTTATCCTTAGCTCAACTTGGAATTAAATCATAAGAGTGAATTTAAAAATTTATTGAGGTATATTGTTTGTGAAATATAAATTTTGTTCTAAAATTAAGTATGTGTTTATTTATTGTATCTCAATTGAATTTTGGTTTTAAAAATTCATTAAAATATTTTATTTTGAGAATCAATTAATTCGATTTTGAAATTCAATTCGAGATTTATTTTAAATTTACAGAAAAAAGAAAGTTGAAACATAAATCATGGATCAACTAAACCCTCTCGAGGGCTTGCTTAAAAATAAGAAAGAGGAATCTTATGGAAATATCATGGAATAAGGTTTGATCCTATTAATAGGGATTGTGTAAATAAAATATCCAGAAAGTTTGTAACAATTGGGACTTTTTGGAGATTGGATGCAGTTACTAATTTTTGATTACTTGGCACTACATATGATATGTATATATTAGTGAAATATTTGTTTAGAAGTTTGCCATTTGTTTAAATTGAAAAAAGAGAGAAAAAAAATGTTTAAAACACTTAGGCTATACGTGTTTGCTTACCTATGAAAACTACACCACGTGCTCTTGTTGTCCTTCCACGCTTTCTTCTATTTTTGATCTCCAAACCAGTCCCTTCTTCTTTTAATTGTTTTATCAGGCGTGCCCTTCATTTATTTTTTTCCTTCTGCTGAAAGAAATTCATAAATCCTTGTTAATGGCTTTAATCCCCAAACCCAAATCGTGTTTGCCCAAATCGAATAAATCGGTCCTCCCTCCTTATCGACACCGCTCCGCCCTCCATCACCGGTGTCCTCCCTCCATTAGCGATGCTTTCTCCTCCGACGACGCTCTTTGTTTTTGTCGTCAATCACCTCATCTCCATTAGATCCAAGCTGAATCCCTCCTTATGCTCGTGCGCTGCCATCGTGCCACCAAAGCCAAACCGCTCCATCCCTTCCAGTCGAATCCATCGCTCTTTCCCAATCGTCCTTCGATTGATGCTCAGATCCATCGCTACATCATGCTCGATCCCTGCCTTACCTTCTTCAGGATGATTTTCGGTGTCAATTGCTTGGGAGGCTACTACCTTGGTTGTATTAACCAGCGAAGAAACACCTCTGGAACCTCGTCCATGGACCAACAATCTTCTCCGTTGTCTATCCACGTTTATCACTGCTGTAGGTGAGTTATCAGCTCCGATAAATTTTTAGTTCAAGTAGTTTAAGTTCAATATAAACTAAGCATAATAGTATGTCATTGGTTGTTATTTTGCATGCGAAATCTTCTGGGTTTCCTATCAGTTGGGACCTTTTTCCTTGCATTTGCGCTCACTGTTACTTGAACATAGGTAGGCAAGCAAGTTATGTATATTAGTATTTCCGTTTCAAATATGTTGTGCTGCAAATTATGGCGTTATTTCCTACTTGAATTTGGTCATTTGGGTCCACATTAGGCCACTATATTGATATTTGCAAATATCAGTAATAAAGGAAATTTTAACATGAATACTAACAATGTATATACAAATTTACTTAAAAGTGAATGTTATGTTTAACTCTATACATTGAGTATATCATGCGTCCTCTATTTGGTTGTGAATAGATATTTGATCTTTGCTGAAAAACCCTTTGCTTACTTATGTGGCACATCCTTCACATTTTCAACTGTACCGACTTTCACCTATAGTTTCACTTGCATGTTGCATACATTGTGGCTGCTACTTCTAAACGGAAATTTGTGCTTCAAACTTTAAATCGATCAGATTTAATGTTTGAGATGCTAAAGTTTTGTACATTTTTTTTCATTTTTATTTATTTTATTTCAGTATGACCCATAAAGTTTTAAGGGATATTATTGTTAGGGAATGCTGAATGGATTGTTAAGGGGCAAAAAAATACTAGAAAGGGGGTGAATAGTGTTTGTGAGAATTTAAACAAAATCTAAAACTTATGTAAACTACGTGATGAATCAAACACCATAAACACAATCACATACACAGATTCAAACACAACTACAAAATAAACAGAAATAAAGATGTAGAAATGGAAAGAACACACCGGATTTTATACTGGTTCGGAATGCTCCTACATCTAGTTCCACCCAACGCTGGATTGCACAGATTTTTATTACTATATCCAAATTCAATTACAGCCTCCTTGATTTCACGGCTACAAGGGATACCATCAATTAAAACCTCCTTGATTTAACGGCTACAAGGGATACCACCGATTCTATCCTCCTTAATTTAACGGCTACAAGGGATACACCGATTCTAACCTTTACTCAACCCAAACAATTACAAACAGCCCTAGAACTCTTTAATAGCACTTGATTCAGAGAGTTGAGAGTAGAGAGTGTAGAGAGAAGAAGTTTGATCAAAACGAAATTGAATTTGACAGAGTATAAATGTAGAAACCATAGAAAATGATTAAGAATAATAGTGTAGAGAAAGAGGATGAAATTAGAGAAGAAGAGATGATTAAAAATTCGAATTCAAGCCCTTTTTATAGTGTGTGAAAGGTTGCAACGTTTCTGAATCGTTTCGAATATAGAAAAGACACTTC
The DNA here is from genome assembly GCA_030737875.1 of Allium sativum. NCBI lineage: Eukaryota > Viridiplantae > Streptophyta > Magnoliopsida > Asparagales > Amaryllidaceae > Allium > Allium sativum. The sequence goes on along the minus strand of CM060909.1, from coordinate 578,180,281 downwards.
CTTTCAAAATTGAAAAAGTGGCAGTTATATGTCGACATGGTGTTTTTGTTATGTTGACATACCATAGTGTATTTTCAAATTTTAAAATATTTTTTCAAGTGTTTTGATATAAATATAATTCTGGAAATTCTTGAATCAAAATATAGTATTGTAAATTAATATTATAGTAGAAAATCAAATGAAAACATAAATTTAAACTTTATAAACATATTTATAAAATTAAAAGGTTTTAAACTATATAAATATAAAGTATAAGAATATAAATATATAAAATTTAAGTTTGAAAAATAAAGAAGAGTAGGAAAGGAAAAAATAGAAAAGATAGAAAGTAAAATAAAGGGAATTGGGGATAGAAAATAGAATTTGAAAATCAGAGTTTGAAAATCAGAATTTGAATATTGAACCTGAAGCGCTATTTAGAGTCTTACATAATCTAGACTCTATAACTATATTAATCTTGAGCTCTTGAAATCTTGAATACTCATGAGTCTTTAAAATTGTCTGAATTCTGAATCTCTATCATCGTTAAACTGTACAGTCTTCAGTAACATTTCCTATATATAATTCCTACATATATGTGTGTGAGTATATTATACAAAAAGTGTTACTATATATTTTATAATCAATGATAATTAAAATAAGGTTGTTGTCATCAAAACTCCATTCCCCAACAATTATATAACACTTCTAGTTGTTATAATTGGTTTTCATGCATCTTGATTCTTCCTGGCACCTTGCTGTGGCATTATTTATAGCATGCATAGGGTTTTGCTATTCTTCCATACTTGTATTTTGCTAAAGTGCATACTATGAATTACACAAACAATATAATGCGCTCATGGCATGTTGTCTAATTTTAATCACATATTATACTTTGTATGTTGACTGAAAATACTACACGAACACATGGTACTTTGATCCTTGTGCCGATATATATGCTGACTGTGAATAACCGAACGCATTCAAAATTTAGAACTACATATAAGTCAGGATTTACTATTATATTTCAGTTTTTAATGAAATTATTTTACTTGAACAAATGATTAATCCCGACTGGAGTGTTTTGCAAGAAACGATCGGGTCTGATACGAGTGTTGCAGATTCTAGAAGTTTCAGCTCGTAAATTGGAGAGGCACATGAAAATCATATGCGTGCAAGCCGTCTTAAAACTATAAACTTTTATTCTTTTAAAAATTTATGTATATAAATTCATACCTTCCGCAGTATAATAAAATGTTTTATAAACTCTGATATTTATACAATTTTATTCTATTGTAAATATTGTGTAAAAAAAAATTCTATGATTTGTTCTTGTTAATTTCCATAAGCAATAACAATTCGCCATTTGGAGCGTCTTGAGTTGGTTTAAATTACCAGTTCGAGACATTAAAAACAGCGGAATGTTACAAAATTAGATTCAGTCTCATCTGATTCAAAAGCTAGGCTTGAATCTCCTTCTTCTCATTTCTTTGGGTGTTTTTGGTCTTTTCCAGAATTTGAAAATTGCTCTAGCACTTTTGGGTAAGCAAACCTCGAATTTACGATTTGGATTGGTTTATGAGATTGAACCGTATATGCGCCATTTTGTCGAACTGGCTACGAATTTTGGAACTGCTTGTGGCCATGTTTCAACCATGCTTTCTTTTGTATAAAATGCGCTATGGATCCACATGTTAGCCCCGAGTCAATTCAATGATTTTGTAAAACGACTTGTATTCGGATTATTTCATGTTTTAATATGGCTGCAATTTATATCTAGTGTCTGTATATTTTTGTGAATCTTCAGCTACAAATCCATGTTAGTAGTTTTGCAATCCAATGTACATTCAGACATTAATCAGATCCATTCATTTACAGTGTGGTGATTTTCGTGTAGATTAATTGTTGGTGCAGATCTTAATCAAGATTTTTTTATGATTTAGAGAATTGCATAAGTCTTTGATTTTCTCTGCTCGACTGCTTGATCCATTTTGGCATGTGAGCTTGTACCACTTCAAAATTTGTGACACCAGCTATTTTGAATATTCGTTATTGGATGCCTTTAATTTGATGGTGATCTGCATCTCCATGCCGGTGCACGATCCAAGTTTTGAATTCGTCGTCGACCTGAAGCTTTGTGTCAGTGAAAGCATTGGGCCTTTGGGTCGTTTTAACGACCTGAGAATTCTGATCATTGGACGCACTGAACTTTCGAGTCGTTTTAACGACCTAGGGACATGGGTCGTCAGACGACCTGAGTCCTTGGGTCTTTTGAACAACTTGAGTTATTAAGCGTACTTACTTGACCCATTGACTCCGAGTGACCCAAGCTCTTGACTTAGTAGTTGAATTTATATGCTTCATGTCACCTATTCCATAATCAAAACAAGCATTTGCATATTTCAGACATATACTTCGTCACCTACCGTCTGTATCAATAACATATTAGTTAATCATTGAATATTTAACTATATTGAATTTTCAGACTTAAACTGAATGACATGCCTACACAGGATTAGTTCGTTCAACAGTTGAATTTATAACTTGTCAATGCCTGCATGGTTACGATGCTCTAGTTTGAATTCGCAACGACGCTCTAAATCAACCAATTGACACATACCGACTGTAGATTCCAAGTTTCGTATTTTAATGACTTGTATTATTTTGTACGACGGCTTATGTATTATGAAACGTGTACCTGTACTTTATTGAAAAATGAAGTTCCATGTGCAGAGTGAATACTGGACAGAAGATTAGTTATTGTTCTGGAAAGGAGATCATTTTTGCTTAAACTAGAGCTTCAATTTGAATTTTTGAGGCTAAAACGACTACACAACTACTGAATTACAAACGAATCAATCCTTAGCCATTCCCTGTCCCCCTAACAATAAACCAGAGAGATGTCGCTCTGTGTTAACTTAATATGCTATTAATCAAGCGCACATTCAGTTTGACATCCCGAGTTTGTCTCAAAATTGCCAGGGAAAGAGGAATTTGCTGATTGTTCATCTTTAAGACTGTTGCAGTAGCTTAGTTAGATTCAAAAAAACTGATTTTAAATTTTCCTTGACACCTTGGATCATCCGAGGCTATGTAAAACTTTGAATCTCAACCGTATAACGGCTTTCCCCAGTGCATGACCACTTCTCATATTGACACCATTTATGGATATTAGCTTCAACTCCTTAAGAAGCGTTTCTGCTCTATTGGATTCTAGCTATGCCATTTTCATAATGTTGCCTTTTAAGCATTGCTTGTCCTTAGGTTTGAAGCATAATAGCCTCAGGCTTTTTGAGTTATTTACAATTGGAGTTTTGCAGACAAGGAAGCCTTTACGTTGAGAGATTTTAGTTGAATTTCCCAGGATCGATCTTTATTGGTGTAGTGAGTTTTATCGACATATCGAGTGTATCAATTTGGTCAAAATTTTCAAATGGCCTCAACTTTTAAAGGCGAGATTATTTTTTGCCAAGTTTTTCCAAGGCGAGACCTCATGTTCATTGCACTCCATCTCACTTATTTTCAAGTGTATTGTCTTCTTTGTCGAGTGCTAATTAGTTTTTGGCTTATTACAATGTCGTGATGGACCCATGGTATGTTTTCCAAGACTTATGTGGTTGTTTTTCCCCCATACCCTAGGTTGTCACGAGCTGCAAAAGCTTAATGTGAACAGCTTATCGAGTTTCCCTTATTGTGGTTGACATGCTAGAAGCTTTAACTTTCTCGGCGAGAGATTTTTAAACTTGCTAACATGCGTGAAGCCTTTGAGCTCGTCAATATAATAGGAATCCCGAATTTACTAGCTGGATTGATGCTTCTACTATGGAGAAGTTTTATATCTTTGTTCCTCCACTCGGGGAGGACTTTGGTTCTTATGTCCCTACTTGGGAAGGGCTTTGAACTTCATGCCCCCGCTTGTGGAGGAGTTCTAATTTTGTGCTCCTGCTTGAGGAGGTCTTTCGATTTAATGCCCCCGCTTGGGGAGGTCTTTGAATTTTGTGCCCCTAATTGGGGAGGCTTTCTATTTAATGCCCTCGCTTGAGGAGGTCTTCGAATTTTGTGCCCCCGCTTGGGGAGGACTTTCGATTTAATTCTCCTGCTTGAGGAGGTCTTTAAATTTAGTGCCCCGCTTGGGGTAGTCTTTAAATTTTGTGCCCCCGCTTGGGGAGATCTTTAAATTTAGTGCCCTCACGTCGAGAGGTCATTAAATTTAGTGCCCCTGCTTGGGAAGGTCTTTATATTTTGCGCCCTCGCTTGGGGAGGTTTTTATATTTTGTGCCCCCGCTCTCGGAGGACTTTGAATTTAGTGCCCCCGCTCGGGAAGGTCTTTATATTTTGTCCCTCCGCTCGGGGAGGTCTTTATATTTTGTGCCCCCGCTTGGGGAGATCTTTGAATTTAGTTTCCCGCTTAGGGAGGAATTTGAATTTAGTGCCCCCGCTCGGGGAGGTCTTTATATTTTGTGTCTTCGCTTGGGGAGGTCTTTATATTTTATGCCCCCGCTCGGGGAGGACTTTATATCTTGGCCCTCGCTTGAGGAGGTGTTTATATTTTTTTTGCCCCGCACGGGGAGGAATTTTATCTTCTCTAAGGATGGCTGCCTTCGCTTGGGAAGGACCATTTGCTTCACTCGGGAAGCGTTTTCCTTACTTGGAAGGATTTTTTGTTGCATCATTTAATGGGGCATACATTAGTTCCTTCATCTAACGACTTGATAGGAAATCTCAGTTAAGGAACTAGGGTCTTAGTCCTCTCACTCGGGGGGAGGGGGGAAGGAGGGGGAGGGGTGCCCTTTTGGTGAAACTTACTATCTTTTGCGTTCATTTGTCGCGACGCTTGTTCGTTATTTGATGCTTCACAACTCTTTCCATTCACCTTTCAAGGCGGTGCTCTTTATTTTTGCTTTTGTGCATATTAATGTTTACAACACTTGGCACTTGAACTAGTGTTGTTAGGGTCACGATTTTTTGTCAGATTTTAAAGGAACAAGCGCTCATCAGATAGCCTGCAATATAAAATCATCTTTAAGAAAATTTTGAATTGACGAAAATTTTGCAAGTAAGAGATTTATTTAGGCAGATATACTTTTAGTCATAGAGCTAATGTTCAGTACAATGCTTGTAAAATATTACAGAATTTTTTATAAGAAGTTTTGAATATAGCATGAAGTAAATTAGTGGCTATAATGAATGTTTACTCCAAGCCATTGACGTTGGAGTGCCAATCAGCAGTTGTCAGTTAATCACCGGCCTTGTATTAACCCGTGATGGAGTTTCATTATTTGGACCAGTTTGATTAGTGGGTGAACTTTGCCCCTGAATAGCCGGAGTAGAGTTTGAAGTTGTGAATTCTTCACATACTGATGTAGCATGTTATTTCTGATCAACTCCTCGATTAGGTTCTTCAAGTGTCGGCATACATTAGTATCATGCCTGGCTTGATTGTGAAAGCGATAGAATTTTCCAAAATTTGTAGCTCCCTTTGAAATATTCATCGATGGTGGTTCCGGATAATGTCATTCATCTTTAGTGGAAAAAAATGTTCTCCGGGGTATCATTAAGAGGGGTGACCATTGAGTTAAAAAGGCCTGCTCAATTCATGACTTAACCATTTTCTCTTATAAGTCTACTGCATATATACATATATCCGGTAGACTCATAAGAGAATTAATGGAAAAATAAATTCTACTTACCTAGAAAAGGGATAAAAAAAATCTCGTTTTTTAATTTTCTAACTTAATGTGAGATAGTGATAGGCATATTTTATCTGAACAAGAAACGAAGCAATAGTTAAAATTGAAGAAAAAAACATTCAATTCAAATTCAAATCCTATAGAATCAGAATATAAAAAGACTGTTCGAATCAAGCCATACCATTAGATTATATTGACAATTCCAAAAAACTATTTAGCGGGTGTGAAGAAACGAGTCCTCTTGCCATATCGATTATCTTTCTCGTCATTTCCTCCCTTTTGACCCCCAGGATTCTTCTGATTGGCTTGAACACCATTACCATTCTTTTCCGTCACAACAATACTTTCGGTAAAATCAGGGTCATCCTCCACAATGATGAACTCTTCAGCTTTCGTACAGAATCTCTCTAGGGTATTTGGCTTCTTCATTTTTATCCATCTTCTGAATTGTGACTTCTTTTCTATTTCCCGGTTAAGTGCCATCAAAATTAACCAAGGTTCTGGATTTTCCACCTCTGCTGCAGTAGCATTAAATCCGATAAGAAAGGCCTTAACCGATTCTCCCGGTTTCTGCTCTATGTCATTCAGTGACATTACATCTTTGACCATTATGGTATGCAACCTGAACTACTCCCTGAACTTCCTAGCCAAGTTAGAAAAGTTGTTCACGGACTTTGGTTGGAGCTTGTTGAACCAAAGCGATGTTACTCCCTCCAAGTAGATAGGGAAGTATAAGAATTTAATCTCATATGTGGCTCGTGCGCTAGTCATGTGCTGATCTTAGTTGTATAAGAACAAATTAGGATCACCGATCCCACCATAACCTGAAATCGTTGGTGGAGTAAACTTCTTCGGAAACTTGGCTTTACAAATTCTTTCAATGAGTGAAGTCTTACTAGTAGCAAAGTCCCACTCTTTCTCATCGTCTTTTCTTTCCGTGTTCACTTTCATAATCTACTTTACCATATCCGAAAGACGGTCTTTTTCACCGTGTCGACTCATGGAGCGGGCGCCATCACCTTTTTCGGATGTTCGGTAAAACAAACAATCTCGGTTCAGGATCCAAGACCTTGGGCCTCCTTCTTGGGGATGTTCCCCTTTGGTGGGACTGTCCACGGTTTGAGATGTTCTTCTTACAGAATGGTACTTAGCAGGAGGTTTGTATTTTTCGTCATCAGCATTTTCTGAATCACCAACCTCTTGAATGGAACGATCATGACTGGGATTTTAGGAAGAGGAGTTGGCATTTTCCGTAAGGTTGACATTTACGTTCGACTTTACCATATTGATTTGAGTAGAGAAAAGAGCTTCCAATCTAGCCATCAAAGAATTGTTTGAGATTTCCATTTGTTGTGTCAAACCGGCAATGGCTCCATCAAAAGCTTTGTTTAGTTCATTCCTGATTACACCAGCTCCTGCTCCTGAGGATTGGCCAACTTCATGAAGATTAGTATGCAAAGTTGTAGGATTATCTGCAACATTCTCTAAGCTTGAAGCTCTTATAGACTTGCTAGTCGGCTTCTTCGGTGGCATTATCTCGGAGAAAACTCTTGAATTTTTGAAGAAAATATCTCGACTGGCATGGATTTAGATTTTGATAATCTATCGTAAAAAAAAGCCTTCAACTTCGAAATCTCGCCCAAAGAACTTGGTCTTTAGGATGGGCCCTACGGTGGGCACCAAAAATGTTAATGTGAAAAATGGCACTAACACACCAAGGTGTAATTAAACACTTTACAAACAATTTAGATCTAGAAAAGTGGTTGCCACAAGCATAAAAAACAGGAATTTATAGTGGTTCGGCCTAGATTTGGCCTACGTCCACTTCGAAGAGTGTTTTCGTTATCACTTTCAGTGTTACAAGGTACATGATTTCTCTAACTTTACTCATTTTCTCTTTTTACAATGAATTTCTCTATTTTCTTCTCTTTAATGTCTTGATTCTCTTGATTTCGCTATTGAAATGGCTTGATCTTTATGATTGCGATGATTGTTGGAATAGATCTTCAACAATTTGAGCACTTAGATTATCTATAGCGAATCTATAGTGATTGAGATGTTGAATAGAAGTTTAAGAGAGCTTTAATGGAGGTTTTAGGGATTTGGAATGGTAGAGAAATGAGTTGGGCAGCACTTCGTGGAGAGAAAAATTGGTCCTCCTTTATGTAAGAAGTGTGGGGTATTTATAGGCGGAGTTTGAGTAGAGTGATAAAGTTGTAATTTAGTGCCCTTTACCTTAGGTCGCAAATGACCTAAACTAGGTTGCACTAACGACCTAAATAAAATTCCACGACCTGACCCGATCCTTTATATAATATACCCACGTTCCATACTTTTTCCCACGTGAGTACAACTGGCGGCCCTTACTTTACAACTGGCACCACTATAACAAACGACCTGATACTTGGGCACGGAATAACCTACTGTAACCAAATGGATTCGAGCTTCCTCATATTTCATTATGAAGCTGAATGACTTGATTGTTATTTTGGCACATGGTCAATGGCCTACTCATATTTGGCATATTCAATGTGAATGACTTAGATATGTGACGGTCCATTATAATTCTAGCATGCCTTATTATGCAATGCGACCTGATGTGAGTATCATGAATGATCCAAGAGCTATAGCTTGCCAACGACCTGTCGTGATGTACTTACAACCTGGTTCAAACTTTGTACTTGAACGACCCATACTCAGGCCTGCATTATACCACATTGCTTCCATGTTGTACTTTATATCTTATGTAATATGTTCATGACCCTATATTCTTCTTACTCGCGATGTGCTATTCATATATTATGAAGCCGTTTCACGCAACTTGCTCCATCATGCTACAACTATATGCCACACGGCAACCTACTGTACAAGTTTGATAGTGAACAACCTACGGTTCATCACATAAATGAACCGACGGTCCATGCAAGCCATATATGAATGACCTGATACTACGTGCAGACCACCTAGTCTTGGTGTATGACCTGATTGTAATGCTATATTAATGACTTATATATTGGCAGCAACCTGACTTAGGCCGTTTACACGACCTGATCTTGATATGCACGATCCAGGTCTTCAGGCTTCAGACATTCTGTAGACGGATACTTCGCCATACTAACTTTAAGCTTGTGAGCCATATTTGCATAGTTGCTAACTGACATTTATGCCTTAACTCGCTGATCCAAGAAGACTGGAAGGCAACGTTACACACTTTCTGAATGTTTGTATTGTGTCATGCAAACTTCATGACTCTCATGACTGCATTTTATAATCGGGTTAACATTACTACCTCATCAAAAGATCAAGATAGGAAATCTGAATAAAGAAAAAAGAATATATTATGATATACTTATGTATGTTCCTCTTGATTTTATATTTTTCCCTTTATATTTGAATATATGTCATGATAATTCAGATTTGTTACAAATAATTAATCCATATACGTGTAACATAACATAGACAAACGTGAAGAAAATCAAAACTGAAACACTTTCATCATACTTTTTCTCTTTTAAATGTGAATCATTTATAAATAGTTGCATTTTGCATAATCAATTTTTTTCAAGATTGTTTGTTCCAAATATAAGTTGCATGTTTTTCATGTGCGAATTGGATGAAAAGCACATCTTATGCCTTCATTTTGTTGCTTCAAATTCGTTTTGTATAATTTAGCTGCATTTTATTTGATAGATATTAATAATATTTTTACGATAATGCTAGAAAGACGGAGGTAACGAATTCATCGTAAAGTATATAAAGATTTCACTACAACAATACCTAAATGTATGTCATAATATATAATCCTTGCTGTTATAACAAATAAAGATGTCGAAGGGAAGGCTATGAAGCATTAATAGTGTTGTCATACTTGTGGCATTCTAGAAGGATGTCCAACTTCTTTGATAAAAATGTCGAGCACCTGAGAAAAAGGTAGCAAACTTATAAGGATATAGAATTCCAAGTGATTAACAATCTTGAGTGTTATTGAATTTCTAAGAGAAGATATTCCAAATGAATATGATACCGAGATCCATAATACAATAAGATCAGAAAAATAAGAACTAAAAAAAAAAAATCAAATCTATAGTAGAATGAGATCAGAAATATAATGACAAAAAATAATAACATGTAAAATGGAATAAGATCTAAAAATTATATCTATAACAATACATGCTTTAGAAAAATAAGATTAATAAAATGGTATTAGAAAATTGGTTCATCATTTTGAAATTGTGTTGACAATGTGTTGTAAACTATACAATGATAAGAATCCATTAGAGAAAGAGAGAGCAGGCACTTCACTTATTTCAGATGTGAACATAAAATGAAACAGTGCTCTATTTATTGGCTTGAGATGGAAAACTATGATTTCAATAATGCATGTACAACATTTATGGTATTCACGCTTATAATTACATATATATTGTAAAAATATTTATAATAAATGTATTGTTATTGATATATTTTAGATCTATTCGTATTCTTCAACTATTTTGTCACACCCCGCCTCCGCTAGTGTCACTCACAAAGGGAATACACTAGGTTTGGAGGAGTATTATTGGTAAACATGCACGGAAATATTACAAGACAGAACATATATAAAATAGCGGAAGTAAAATCAAACTTTCATAACATGAATAAATAAGGTCTAAAGCCTTTTACATCAGAGTACATCAAAACCTGTCTTGCAATAATAAAGAAGCATAAAGACTTTTTCATAAATTATTCCCCAAATAAAAACAGTAAAGTAGCCATAGCCAGGAAAAGTCCAAGCCATCCATGATGACCTTCAAGCAGAAGAAGTCCGAACTAAACAGCAGTGTTTCCTCCCAGTAACCTGGGGGGGGGGGAACGGAAGAAAAGAGGCGAAACAAAACGGGTCAGTCAAAAAGACTGAGTAAGCCCTATCTACTATTAGTATAAAAACTAGTAAAGTTAACTGACATGAGAAACTGAGATGAACATAAGCATGATAACAAGATAGGTAAGCTAAATCAAAATAACAGGATGAACTACTGAACTCAGATAAACTAAGATGTCATGATAAATTACGATGTTAAGACAAAACAAGGTATCACATCGTCGGGTTCCTATCAAGTATAATATCCTAAGATATCTATCACGTATAACGTCCAATGGCATCTATCCTGTATATCTGCTCTGCACCTCTCGTACCAGTATCCCAACCCGCGTCATGTGTTAACCATGAATGTCCCTTGCCCAACGTCATGTAATGGTCCATGTCAACCTAATATATAGCATATGTATGTTTTCCCAACTCGTATGCTTCTTTCCATGTATAAGTTCAGTCCTTTGCCGTAGGCCATACGGGCTTCCCTTGTAAACGTTTTATCCTTGAAGTTGTTTTGGACTGCAACCCTTGATCTAGTTGTGTTTCCTTACCATGAACTATCGTGCGTCCACTTATGATTTATGCCACCTAGGGCCGCTAGGGATTATGCTACCTAATGAACGTTTCCGTGTCTCGGTTTGGGTTTTGGCCACCTAGGACCACTAGGGATTACGCCACCCGTCAACCGCGCCCTTGATCCCACGTATGTATCGTGAATCGTTTTCCATGTCTAGATGCACATGTTCCCCAATGTGCCATCCGAGTTCCGTGCCAGGGCAAATCAAGAAATACGGAACTCGGTCGGGAGCTTTAAATCGTCTGCCGATGCAGATATCAAGGTCTGTTTTTGTACTCGTGGCTATGGTCCCACGTGACCCCTCCCTCAACTACTGAAAGGCAATCCAAGAAAAATCATGTATAAGAACCACTCCACGGCCCCACTATAGCCCACTTTCCTACGGGCCAACCTCACCCATGACTCGATAGCAAGCACATGGTCTGTTGGGGGTTCCCTGCCTTTCCGCACGTACACGATTGACTAAAGATGGTAGGTAGTCGGCGATGCGCTATCCAGGGCAAAAACAAGAATCGTCGACTCCACGCTAATCCATCCCAGTCTTTAGGTTGCTCGCATAGCAACCAAGGCATACTCTTGGTCCTTCTAACGCAGACCTTAACCTCTCATGGGCCTAGTATAATTACCTGGCAGCCCACAGAGGGATCCCAAGAATATCCTCACGTCCCCCGAAGCTTCCACTTCAGCACCCAGTGCGCTGGAGCTTTTATCCAAGTCAGATAACTTGCTCCCCCTCGTATACTAAGCGATGACCTACCGTATCAGGTTACTCATCGTTTTGAGAATTAGTCCTATGTCCTTAGCTAAGAATTATTACTTAGTTACCCTTAACTAAGGTTTACCACTTAGCTTCCTTTCCCGTTATCCTTGATTAATCACGGTTTTCTACCTAGTTCTTCTAGCTAGGGTTTGTCTATTGGGTTAAGTGTTATCATTCAAGTCCATGACTTAACCCGCCCACGAATCACGTCAAAGATTGGCTAAGTATTTAAGTTCAAGACTTAGTCCCACAAGTTGGTTAAGTGTACCCAGAGGCTCATGACTTAACCTTATCAAGTCAAATTGGTCAAGTACTAGCTTACCTTAATCCTATCGGATTATCTTGCTAGATCGATTAAGCATAGATTATCTTAATCCCATCAAATTATCGAGTCGGATTGGTTAAGTATAGGTTGGCTTAACCCCATCCTCTAATCGTACTATAATGGTTAAGTATATTCTAAAAAGGTCTTGTGACTTAACCTTATCAGGTCCGCGTATTAGATTGGTTAAGTGTAAGTTACTTAACCCCATCAAATCATCATGTATAATTGGTTAAGTATAAGTTGCTTAACCCCATTAAATTATCACGTTAAGTAGGTTAAGTATTGGTTACTTAACCTCATTGAATTACCGAGTTTAAATTGGTTAAGTGTTTAACTTAACCCCATCGAATTACCGTGTTTAGATTAGTTAAGTGTGGATTACTTAACCCCATCTAATTACCGTGTCGGATTAGTTAAGTGTAAATTACTTAACCCCATCCCCTAATCATCTTGTATGATTAAGTGTCATTAAGAAAACTTAATTAACCTTGCCAAATTATCATGTTGGATTGATTAAGTGTTGGTTAACTTAATCCCCGTCCACTAGTCGTATAAAAATGGTTAAGCGTCATTAGGCAAATCAAATCACTTAACCTACCCAACCTTGTCATGTTTTGTTAAGTATCATTAGCCTAACCAATTTACTTAACCCATTTACCCATGTCATATTTGGTTAAGAGTCATTAATCAAATTAACTTAACCCTATCATGTGGCATTAATTACTTAATGCACCCCAACCTCTCACATTAGACTTTGTTGTGGTTACTAGTTAAGCCGGTCGGTTCCGGGTAGCTTTACACCACAACTTGGTCTAACCTCGGGTTCAAGCACAACATGACCAACTTCTCACATTGGGTCCTATTGTTTGCAACTACTAGTTAGGCCGGTCGGTTCCGGGTAGCTTTATGTTGCAAACTCAACCCAACCTCGAGTTGGCCACTTTCATGTTTAGTCTAGTGTCATGTTCATATTCAAGTTTTCAAGCAATTGGGTAGACCTAACTTAATAGGTAAATTCCCAATGGGTAGACCTAACTTAATAGGTAAATTCCCAAGCTTATGTTTTTATGCATACTTACATGTCACTTCCATGTTATATTTCAAGTCATGTTTTCAAGTATAAACACATGTCATATTTAACGTTACACGTTGTCATGTTTATACCCATTTACCCAAATCATGTTCATATCATTATGTTTTCCCATAATGTGACCCCAACGCTTTTTAAACTTGCATATACGTTCACAACAACGTAATGGATTAAAAGAAGAGACTTGGCAAAGGCATGACAAAAATGGATATTAAGCCACAAGTTAATCATGGTGGCAAATGAGGCACAAATGTGTTCATTAGCTTGCATGTTACATTCTTAAGCCTCAAAAACATGCATAAACCCAAACTTGGCACATAAGCGAATCATGGTGACAAAAGACATGGAATGATGACTAGAAACTCGCATATATCATCATATAAGGGTTATGACTTCATATGCAAGTTGACATAAAGATTATGAAGGTTCTCATGTTGCATAATGCAACATTTCAACATAAAGGTTGTAGCTTTTAGCTCATAAGATCAAGATAATGACTTCATAAGCTTGCATGACATGATAGCATGTATCATTCTCAATGATCAAACCCAAACTTGCAACATGAACATTTAACTTCATAGTTAATATCTAAGAGTAGGGAAAGGGCTTACATTGCTTTGAAGGCCTAAATCGATTAAACTAAAGCTTGTGAGGAAGCCTATGCATGCCATCACCCAAAAACCCAAAGATGGATGCCCTAAATCAACAAAAACACCATCTTTATGAACAAAGATCAAAGCTTTAGCCTTGAGATCAACTTGAGAAGCTCTCATACTAACATAGGGACTCTCTAATACTCTCATGATCATGAAACCTCTCATAGAAATGAAGTGGAGGCTAGGATAGTTGAGTGGAGGCCATGAGAGTAGCAATTTTGCCATAGTTTAGTTGCATGAATGAATAATGAGGATTTAGGATAGGTTAGGGTCTTATTTATAGATTAGGCAAGTGTTTTAGGCCATAGGATTAAACCTAGATTCAATCCAAGCCATCAAAGCATGTCTTGGGGAAGAAGTCAAGTGTAGGAACCATCTAGGGCCTTTAGATTAAAGATGAACCATGAGAACCATCCAAATGCAAAATCTGCATTTGAACGAATCGGCCCACGGGTTGACAGCCAAACACCCTGGATTAACCCCTAGTCGACCCAGCGAGCTCGGGTCGACCTCAAAAATCGGCCGGTTCGGTTATTCCCCTCTCCCAATTCGCTGTTTTGAACATTTTTGCATTTTTATTTATTTAATTTTCAATTATATATATATATATATCAATATATATATTTTTCTGCGCAACCCATTTCACTTAATTAAGTATACTTTAATTTGGGAATTTTTCGTGAAACTTCGCGAGGCCATATCTTGGTCATACGGACTCCGATTTTCGAAAACTCGGACTCTATTTCGCGTATTTTTCCGAGACGAACGCAATGGAATAGCCCGTTTCACTTGATTCAGAATTTAAAATTAAATTCTGCCTTGATTCTCGTCTTTAATCATGTTATCGAAATACGGGTTGTTACATTCTCCCCACCTTTTAGGATTTCGTCCCCGAAATCTCCAAGTTAGGAAGAACATATCCTACCATCCATCATCCATCTACTCAAAACATCATCCACGAGCAACCATTGTCCTTAGATGATTTCTAATGCTGTATGAATTTATGCAAGACGTGTGTGTACATGTTCCTTAGCTAATGCTAATGATCAGGCCTGAATAATCTTTCTAATGCAAAATATGTATAGTGCCATGAATCCAACATGTATGCAAATAGTCCTAGTCATATAGATACTATATGCGTGCACAATCATTCATTCATATGCAACAACCGCATGATAATACATTCGATTTCATCCATAAACAAGTATAAATACTCGTGCATATGCAATATGAAATGTGACCGAGTCGAGCTAGTATCTAATGTGTATTCGCGCATCCACGAGCAACCACTTGCAACCATATCAATCATAACATGTTTCAAATACATGTTTACATCCATAGGGTTCTACCTAGGATTCCCTGGAACAGGGTCGAGAAGAAAAACAAGACAAACTCCTTACGGGGTTTGTAACAGAAAATAGGACCGAGAGGATGTCCACAAAAGATAGCCTACAAGTAAGCTCTACAGAAAACAGAGATCAAGGATATACTCCCAAAAGAGATAACATGCGCGTATATAGTCTTTGACCATCAGAGTTGTATTTCCTCGAGCTTAATTCCATTGTGCCTTGACCGTCTTTTAACTTCGCGATTTCGTAGCTTCCTATTTCCTGTTTCCATAACATGAGCTGGAACTCATTTCTTCGTCGCCTCTCGTTCCACTTGCACACTTGGCGCAAACATGACTGCGTACTCATGATCTCATGCAAGCTTTCCAAAATTCACTAGTGAATCTCGGACCTCGTACCACAAGGTATTCCACGTAGAAGAACTTTCTCTTGAAAGTAAACAGATGCCAACCAGGTTATCAAGCGCACTTACTAGGGTGATTTCTATAACCCACGCATAAGTGAAGTAAACCATCCGTCTTATCGGCGAACACCACTCGATCGGGCTTCAAATTTCCAATAAAGGCATCAAGGGATTCTAAGTAACTAGTCATGACAGAACCTCAAAAAGGTTACCCGGTACTTCGAGGGCATTAGGCTAGTCAAAAGGTCTAACTAGCCTCCTATCAAAACCGAGAGTGGCACCCCCTACTGGATAACCACTTCATCCCTAGAATCCATCCATAGCTTATAAACATAAGCATTATTTCCAAACTCAACACTTGGCATAGACATTCCCAAATCCAAACAAGTCATGTATAAATGGACTGATTCTCCAATAGGACTTTGAGACAAAAATGGGATTCTCTATTACGCTAGTACTTAAGGTGCAGAGACTCAACTATCGAAGCAGACTTAAATGATATGAACAACGAAGTCCTAACGGGATGATAGAGAAGAAAAGCTAAACCTTTTACAAGATCATTACCCTCCTTCCGAGGTACTCTAGAAATGAGAGCATACTACTGCCCTCCCGATGATCTTGTCCTTGTCCAATAATACTTAACTATCCGCCCCGTTTTACCATGCCAAAGGTACTCTCTCGTCATGGGTTTCATTGTTCATCTTTCTCCTTCCTTTGAGGACTAAGCCATACCAACAAGTTGCTCATCCTTAAGCTCGTATCCTTTATCCTCTTTCTCACTATCCTTTCTTATAATGCGGCCACTGGTCTCTTGAAAACCACCTCCATCGCATGGAAAGCACTTTCGTAGATAGAAAAGACTAGTCGCAGTTAAAACCACTGTGACTACAGATGGAGGAAAGAAAGGAAAAGAGATTTAATTAAGGAAACAAGGATAATGCTAATGGCCTTTGGGGAATAGCCTTTTCTTTTTAAAAGAAAACTTTCTTGAAAAATGCTTCTTTATAAACGATTTTCAAATAGTTTTCAGAAGGTCTTTAAAAACTTTTGCCCAATCTGGTAACCTTCTGCTCTGATACCAAATGTCACACCCCGCCTCCGCTAGTGTCACTCACAAAGGGAATGCACTAGGTTTGGAGGAGTATTATTGGTAAACATGCACGGAAATATTACAAGACAGAACATATATAAAATAGCGGAAGTAAAATCAAACTTTCATAACATGAATAAATAAGGTCTAAAGCCTTTTACATCAGAGTACATCAAAACCTGTCTTGCAATAATAAAGAAGCATAAAGACTTTTTCATAAATTATTCCCCAAATAAAAACAGTAAAGTAGCCATAGCCAGGAAAAGTCCAAGCCATCCATGATGACCTTCAAGCAGAAGAAGTCCGAACTAAACAACAGTGTTTCCTCCCAGTAACCTGGGGGGAGGGGGGGGGGAAACGGAAGAAAAGAGGCGAAACAAAACGGGTCAGTCAAAAAGACTGAGTAAGCCCTATCTACTATTAGTATAAAAACTAGTAAAGTTAACTGACATGAGAAACTGAGATGAACATAAGCATGATAACAAGATAGGTAAGCTAAATCAAAATAACATGATGAACTACTGAACTCAGATAAACTAAGATGTCATGATAAATTACGATGTTAAGACAAAACAAGGTATCACATCGTCAGGTTCCTATCAAGTATAATATCCCAAGATATCTATCACGTATAACGTCCCATGGCATCTATCCTGTATATCTGCTCTGCACCTCTCGTACCAGTATCCCAACCCGCGTCATGTGTTAACCATGAATGTCCCTTGCCCAACGTCATGTAATGGTCCATGTCAACCTAATATATAGCATATGTATGTTTTCCCAACTCGTATGCTTCTTTCCATGTATAAGTTCAGTCCTTTGCCGTAGGCCATACGGGCTTCCCCTGTAAACGTTTTATCCTTGAAGTTGTTTTGGACTGCAACCCTTGATCTAGTTGTGTTTCCTTACCATGAACTATCGTGCGTCCACTTAGGATTTATGCCACCTAGGGCCGCTAGGGATTATGCTACCTAATGAACGTTTCCGTGTCTCGGTTTGGGTTTTGGCCACCTAGGACCACTAGGGATTACGCCACCCGTCAACCGCGCCCTTGATCCCACGTATGTATCGTGAATCGTTTTCCATGTCTAGATGCACATGTTCCCCAATGTGCCATCCGATTTCCGTGCCAGGGCAAATCAAGAAATACGGAACTCGGTCGGGAGCTTTAAATCGTCTGCCGATGCAGATATCAAGGTCTGTTTTTGTACCCGTGGCTATGGTCCCACGTGACCCCTCCCTCAACTACTGGAAGGCAATCCAAGAAAAATCATGTATAAGAACCACTCCATGGCCCCACTATAGCCCACTTTCCTACGGGCCAACCTCACCCATGACTCGATAGCAAGCACATGGTCTGTTGGGGGTTCCCTGCCTTTCCGCACGTACACGATTGACTAAAGATGGTAGGTAGTCGGCGATGCGCTATCCAGGGCAAAAACAAGAATCGTCGACTCCACGCTAATCCATCCCAGTCTTTAGGTTGCTCGCATAGCAACCAAGGCATACTCTTGGTCCTTCTAACGTAGACCTTAACCTCTCATGGGCCTAGTATAATTACCTGGCAGCCCACAGAAGGATCCCAAGAATATCCTCACGTCCCCCGAAGCTTCCACTTCGGCACCCAGTGCGCTGGAGCTTTTATCCAAGTCAGATAACTTGCTCCCCCTCGTATACTAAGCGATGACCTACCGTATCAGGTTACTCATCGTTTTGAGAATTAGTCTTATGTCCTTAGCTAAGAATTATTACTTAGTTACCCTTAACTAAGTTTTACCACTTAGCTTCCTTTCCCGTTATCCTTGATTAACCACGGTTTTCTACCTAGTTCTTCTAGCTAGGGTTTGTCTATTGGGTTAAGTGTTATCATTCAAGTCCATGACTTAACCCGCCCACGAATCACGTCAAAGATTGGCTAAGTATTTAAGTTCAAGACTTAGTCCCACAAGTTGGTTAAGTGTACCCAGAGGCTCATGACTTAACCTTATCAAGTCAAATTGGTCAAGTACTAGCTTACCTTAATCCTATCGGATTATCTTGCTAGATCGATTAAGCATAGATTATCTTAATCCCATCAAATTATCGAGTCGGATTGGTTAAGTATAGGTTGGCTTAACCCCATCCTCTAATCGTACTATAATGATTAAGTATATTCTAAAAAGGTCTTGTGACTTAACCTTATCAGGTCCGCGTATTAGATTGGTTAAGTGTAAGTTACTTAACCCCATCAAATCATCATGTATAATTGGTTAAGTATAAGTTGCTTAACCCCATTAAATTATCACGTTAAGTTGGTTAAGTATTGGTTACTTAACCTCATTGAATTACCGAGTTTAAATTGGTTAAGTGTTTAACTTAACCCCATCGAATTACCGTGTTTAGATTAGTTAAGTGTGGATTACTTAACCCCATCTAATTATCGTGTCGGATTAGTTAAGTGTAAATTACTTAACCCCATCCCCTAATCATCTTGTATGGTTAAGTGTCATTAAGAAAACTTACTTAACCTTGCCAAATTATCATGTTGGATTGATTAAGTGTTGGTTAACTTAATCCCCGTCCACTAGTCGTATAAAAATGGTTAAGCGTCATTAGGCAAATCAAATCACTTAACCTACCCAACCTTGTCATGTTTTGTTAAGTATCATTAGCCTAACCAATTTACTTAACCCATTTACCCATGTCATATTTGGTTAAGAGTCATTAATCAAATTAACTTAACCCTATCATGTGGCATTAATTACTTAATGCACCCCAACCTCTCACATTAGACTTTGTTGTGGTTACTAGTTAAGCCGGTCGGTTCCGGGTAGCTTTACACCACAACTTGGTCTAACCTCGGGTTCAAGCACAACATGACCAACTTCTCACATTGGGTCCTATTGTTTGCAACTACTAGTTAGGCCGGTCGGTTCCGGGTAGCTTTATGTTGCAAACTCAACCCAACCTCGAGTTGGCCACTTTCATGTTTAGTCTAGTGTCATGTTCATATTCAAGTTTTCAAGCAATTGGGTAGACCTAACTTAATAGGTAAATTCCCAATGGGTAGACCTAACTTAATAGGTAAATTCCCAAGCTTATGTTTTTATGCATACTTACATGTCACTTCCATGTTATATTTCAAGTCATGTTTTCAAGTATAAACACATGTCATATTTAACGTTACACGCTGTCATGTTTATACCCATTTACCCAAATCATGTTCATATCATTATGTTTTCCCATAATGTGACCCCAACGCTTTTTAAACTTGCATATACGTTCACAACAACGTAATGGATTAAAAGAAGAGACTTGGCAAAGGCATGACAAAAATGGATATTAAGCCACAAGTTAATCATGGTGGCAAATGAGGCACAAATGTGTTCATTAGCTTGCATGTTACATTCTTAAGCCTCAAAAACATGCATAAACCCAAACTTGGCACATAAGCGAATCATGGTGACAAAAGACATGGAATGCTGACTAGAAACTCGCATATATCATCATATAAGGGTTATGACTTCATATGCAAGTTGACATAAAGATTATGAAGGTTCTCATGTTGCATAATGCAACATTTCAACATAAAGGTTATAGCTTTTAGCTCATAAGATCAAGATAATGACTTCATAAGCTTGCATGACATGATAGCATGTATCATTCTCAATGATCAAACCCAAACTTGCAACATGAACATTTAACTTCATAGTTAATATCTAAGAGTAGGGAAAGGGCTTACATTGCTTTGAAGGCCTAAATCGATTAAACTAAAGCTTGTGAGGAAGCCTATGCATGCCATCACCCAAAAACCCAAAGATGGATGCCCCAAATCAACAAAAACACCATCTTTATGAACAAGGATCAAAGCTTTAGCCTTGAGATCAACTTGAGAAGCTCTCATACTAACATAGGGACTCTCTAATACTCTCATGATCATGAAACCTCTCATAGAAATGAAGTGGAGGCTAGGATAGTTGAGTGGAGGCCATGAGAGTAGAAATTTTGCCATAGTTTAGTTGCATGAATGAATAATGAGGATTTAGGATAGGTTAGGGTCTTATTTATAGATTAGGCAAGTGTTTTAGGCCATAGGATTAAACCTAGATTCAATCCAAGCCATCAAAGCATGTCTTGGGGAAGAAGTCAAGTGTAGGAACCATCTAGGGCCTTTAGATTAAAGATGAACCATGAGAACCATCCAAATGCAAAATCTGCATTTGAACGAATCGGCCCACGGGTTGACAGCCAAACACCCTGGATTAACCCCTAGTCGACCCAGCGGGCTCGGGTCGACCTCAAAAATCGGCTGGTTCGGTTATTCCCCTCTCCCAATTCGCTGTTTTGAACATTTTTGCATATTTATTTATTTAATTTTCAATTATATATATATATATATATATATATATATATCAATATATATATTTTTCTGCGCAACCCATTTCACTTAATTAAGTATACTTTAATTTGGGAATTTTTCGTGAAACTTCGCGAGGCCATATCTTGGTCATACGGACTCCGATTTTCGAAAACTCGGACTCTATTTCGCGTATTTTTCCGAGACGAACGCAATGGCATAGCCCGTTTCACTTGATTCAGAATTTAAAATTAAATTCTGCCTTGATTCTCGTCTTTAATCATGTTATCGAAATACGGGTTGTTACATATTCGCACTTTAAATATATAAATATCAAAATTTCAAGCATCATTTACTAAATAAACAAGGGAGAATGACTGAAACATAAGACACAATAAATGAAAATACAGGTAAAAATAAGTTGAATGAACGTATTCATGCATTTTTTGGAATCTTGCTAGTTATTTCCTATATAAGTATAAACATTTCTGAAAGATTAAAGTGGAAACATTTGTTATGTAACGACGGTCGGAACGAAACCCCTTCCTTGCATGCATATGAGCTGGCACACAACTCCCATATAACAAAACGAATCCCTTTTGTTACGTGCCTACCAGCCCATATTTGTACACAACTTCTTCAATTTATTCCGTGATGTGAGACTATTTATTCAAACCATCATTCCTCCTTAACAACATGCGAGGCAATCCTAACAGTCACCACCTTGACTTTCATCCTATGAGTATCTTTTGAGAGCACTGCCTTGCCTGCATGGTCCAGTCCGTAACCTTCAGCTCTGATACCACTGTTATGTAACGACGGTCGGAACAAAGTCCCTTTCCTTGCATGCATATGAGCTGGCACACAACTCCCATATAACAAAAGGAATCCCTTTTGTTACGTGCCTACCAACTCATATTTGTACACAACTTCTTCAATTTATTCTGTGATGTGGGACTATTTATTCAAACAACACGCGAGTCAATCCTAACAGCATTAACCCTCTCTATAATGACCTAGATTTTTGATGTCTAGGTATTCAATTTATTTAAAAGGAAAACGATTGTTTTAGAAATAGAATGACTCGGATTCATACATATGAGTTATTTAATATAGTTGAATCTGATTTAAATATTGAATTTACTTGATTAAATGAAATTTGAATTTAATGTGAAATTAAATTGATTTCCTAGATTATTTAAAATTTGCTTAAGTAAGAATAATTGTAACAAATTATTATCTTATAACTGAGGTGATTTAAAATCGATTAATAATAGTATGATTTAGCTAACATCGGAAATTATCATTTTGCAAACTATCTCGGATCTTTGCGAAACAGTGTCGTTGGATATGGAATGATGAATCATTGTAGGACATCAAATTTCATGACAATCAAACTTATTGTGCGATCGTGCAAGCTAGAAACGCAAAGCGTTCACCTATTGTAAACTTTAATAATACAATATGATTTTAAAAGCTAACTTCTGTTTATGATCGAATTGTGTCCTGAAATTAGTTCCATTAAGTCCAGAATAAGGCTAATTAGTGTAGAATGTCCGTCAGTGCGGTTCGATTGGAATATGTGAAATTTCGAGATGAATAGTGTCTGAGGTATTTTTCCTATAACAGGATATCAACACTTAATTATTTTCACAAACCCTATTTCATAAACCTAGAGACTATTTATTCTCCTTCATCCGACAATCCACATCGATCAGGGCATTAGATATTGAACTAGCTCTCAACGCTGATTAGGAAAATGTTCAATTAGGTGAGACAAGTGTTGTTGTAACATCCTCCACTATAAATCCCAAAAATAAGCTGTTACGACCGCCCATAACTCCTGCACTTAACAAGGGAAATAATGCGCTGAAAGAGATGCCAAGCAGCTATAGACGATCATCAAGGTAGGATAACACACACAGAACCTATCGTATAACTTATAGCACAGAGATAAAATATAATAGAATATATATAACAGGCACTAATAGTGAAGCACATTTGAGCAAAAACTTAAACTTTCTTATCAACTAGAAAGAACCATACAACCACTGGAATACATCATAAATATATGTACAAAATGCCTCACTACATGGTCACTCAGAGTAGCATACATCAAACATAAGTGGAAGCAACAACTATGTATAATAGGAAATAATACGCAAGTCTCCTGCTCGTACTCGCTTTGAAGCATCATCCTCACTAAGCCCTGCTACCTGTTACCTGCTACCCAGTCTTCCCATCCCAAAACAGGATGAACAACAAAAAGTAATAAGAGGAAACATAAAACCTTGAGTAAGACAACAGTCTTAATGAGCGATTAAACAAGTATCTAACATCAACAATAAAGTATATGTGAATAGGTAGATCAACCAACTAACCTACCAACACCAACAGAGAAGAAACCCAATTACGTCTTCTCCACATTTAACAGTGATATCCTTTACAAATAATTAGGAGTATACAAGCAGCAGTAATCATAGCAACCAATAATCAAGCATGGACTACCCTAATCAGGTTTGACATCTCCCAAGTACAAGCCCCAAAGGCCAAAACCAACATCAGACAAGCACCCGAGAAATATATCCTTTGATGTCGACTAATCCACACAAGATGATATAAGAAAACAATCAAACATCCATGACTCTGGCTATCGTCGCCTATCCTGCTGTGAAACCATCGTTAATCGTATAACCGGCTCAACATCATGTCGTTCATCAAGGGCTAATGATAACCCTAGTTCTAGCAAAACTCCATATGTCATCGTGACTCTTATCTCCAGGCCTATCGTGACTGTCCAGGGTACTCGACTAGCACTAGTACAAAACAGGTTTGTTGCTTCGCCTCAGTTGTTAATACAACTGAAGCAATTAGCAATTTAGCATTATATACTTCGGTTGTTTATACAAACGATGCAAATGCACTAAAGCAAATGGTGTGATTTGCAATTGCTTCAACGAATTTGCTTCGGTTGTACTCACAAATGAAGTAAAAGTATTATTTGCTTCAGTTGTGTTAACAACCGAAGCAAGTGCATCAAAGCAATTTGCACTATCTGCTTCAGCTCTTCTTACAACTAAAGAAAATAGTGTTACTTGCATCAGTTCCTTAGGAAACGAAGCAACTGTAGGGAAGCAAATTTTTATTTACATCGGTTTATTGGGAACCGAAGCAAATGCATTGAAGCAATTGTAAATGAATAAAAATGCACATATCAATAATTATAAACAATAGCTTACATATGTTAGTATTTAAAATTCATTATAATTAATGATTATCAATAAATAATTTACAACTACTAATTATTATAAATAATCAATAATTATTTTTTATATTTATTATTATATTATTGTTAGTTATTAATAATTAGTAAATTCCAGTTACAATTTAATAATTACATTTAACAATTAATTAATAAATCAATAATTAATATTAAATAATTATTAATTAATAATCAATATTAAATTAGCAATGTTTATCAGCAAATTTTTAATATTATTATAAATAATTTTTAATTACTCATTATTATAAATAATCTACAATTATTTTTAATATTTAATAACTTTCATAATTTATTATATAACTACTAAATTAAAGCTATCAATAATTAATTATAATTTACAATTTATTAATAAATTAATAATTAATACTAAATAAATATTAAATAATTAATATATTACTAATAATTACCATTAAATAATACTTAAATGTTAATAATTATTTCATAACTAAGAGTAATTAATAATAAATCTTAACACTTATGAAGTGATATCTAGTATAATAATTATATTAAAAATATTATTAATTAATAACGATTATTAGAATATTACTAATTAATAATTAATAACTAATAGTTAGTAAATATTAATAATAATTAATATACTAAAGGTAAGTAAATAATAAATAATAGCTAAAATACTAGAAGTAAATTAGTAGAACGTAGTTGCTAGACAATATACAATTACTAATTAATGATTAACAAATTATAATTATTGATTAATAGATAATATATAATTATAATTACTAAATAATAAATAATACTAATAATTAATAATAAATATATAATAAATAATATTTGTAATGACTAATTATCATAAATGATTAAACATAATATTTAATAATTAGTGTTTGCAAATTCTAATTAATATTTATTAATTACATTTAATAATTAATAAACAAGTTAACAACTAATAATCATATATTTAGTATGAAATGAATAGGTAATATTTAACTATATACGTGATATCTAATATTTAATGTTAATTTAAATAATTACTAATTACATTTATATAACTAATTATAAATTAATAATTCATAATTAATAAGAAAGAGTAATGGTTAAGAAGTAACATTTGGCTTTTATTATTTTGTGATTTTAATTTATAATTCTATGTAATACTTGAAAAAACTTAAAGTTTTAATTTAATTGCTTTGTATTCATTAATTATTTGTTTGTATGTTCCTTGAATGCCCAAAAGGGTTGTAAAAAATTGTTAATTATATTTATTGTTATAAATGAGTAATAATTATTAATAAATTTTTTAATAGTTAGCAAATATAATTAATGTGCTTGAAGCAAATCAGTAATAATCAGTAAATATATTTGATTGTTAATTTATAGTTAATAATCTATCATTATTAGTTATAATAATTAATATTCAATTATGACTGAGAAGTGATAATTAATAATAATTAGGATTTAATCAACTTAAAGTAAGTAAGTAATAATTATAAATGATAGTTGATAAAATACAAGTAAATTATAGTTAACTATAAAATAATAGTTAATAAACAAAAAATAAATAATATTTTATATATAATAATTTGTTACTCAATTATTAATATTTAGTGATTAGAATTGATATTTTATTAATTATATTTAATAACTAATCAATAAACTCTTAATATTTACCATTTTTAGCTAATAATATATACAAAATATAAAATATACAATATAAGATACATAATATAAGTAGTGTGACTAAATGTGTCGTCTTTAAGTTGAGTCCAAAATCTAGAATATAATAGATCTTTTTTAGGTAAAGTAATATTTATGTCCGATGGATTATATTCTTCTCCTTACTTTTGCATCAGATGTACACTACTCCACACCTTACTTTTGTTAAATGGCTCACAGTTGGAAAAATCCATGTTTACACAAAAATGGTATTCTAACTTCACTACGGCTAGGGTTCGGATGGCCCCACACCCAATTTTTTGCCATTTTTAATTTTTTTGAATCATATTTGAAAAATATATTTTGAAATTTTAGTACCCATTTTCTAATTTGGGATTCCGTTTCTGTGCAGGCTAAACGGTATATTAATTTAATTTTATATGGTGTAATTAGGGTTAAAACTGACCAACGATGGTTTTTGAAAACGTAATTAGGGGAAAATTTATTAATTAAAAGTAATATAACAATGCCTTACAATTTACTTTTATTGCTTATAAACATGCAGTTAATGTATAACATAATATTGTTAATTTAACAACGCTTACAACATGTTCATTTTCATTTTCTCTTCATGAATCAATTTAAGTATGCTTGTTATACTGACCCTGCGAATTAGCTTATAGTCCGAAACTTTACATTCCTAAATAATTCGAAAAGCATTTGACCCGTATAATACCTTTGGCCTATCTGATTTCATTTTAGAACCGCGCATCTTTATTCCTATCTTTGGTCATTGCAGCACAGCTTATAATACGTTAATTTTCCTTTTCCCTCCAACTTACTTTTCATTTGCCGCTTAATTTTTGTTTCCCTTATATCTCTTGTTCTCATCATCTCGTTATTCGAGTTCTGACAGCTGCGCTATTTTCTCTTAAGTTCTTGAAATCTACAATCTTCTCTCTTGAAAACATTCACTACTCCACTTAAAATAAATTAGCTTCATCGCAAAAATCACACCTCATGTTCCTTGATCCCAAACCTGTTAACATATTATAATACTGTTAATCCCAAACCTGGTGCTTCTTGCTGCTCGGGTGGTGAGGCTTAGGTGAACTGTGCGGATCTGGAGTGGGCCAGGAGGTCGGGTCGGAGGCGGTGTTGGGTTCCGGTGGTGGATAACGTGAATGAACTAGGAGTGGGCGGGATTTTTTGTCAGGTCGGAGTGATGGCTGATGCTGGCGAACTCGGGAGGTCGGGTCAGGTCTTGTGATGGAGAGCAGATGTGGGTTTCGGGTCGATGGGGTGCTGACCGGCTGGGGCGTGGTTCGGTGGTAGTGAAGCGGGTGGAGGCGGTGGTCGGAGCAGCATGTTTCGTCTCCTTTTTTTTATTATGCGGAAGTTTCGAGCTTCAAACTCATGAAAAGGATGAAATGTGGCGTTGATGAAAAGTAGCAGAATAAAAGGAGAGGGAGTAATCCCGTAATGCATCCTTCCCAGTGCTATCAAATTTGCGTAAACTATCCATCTGTCTCAGCTGGAACACCTCTTCCTGCATTATTAATCAACGTTAAATAAGTAAATTTGAATGGTCAAGCATATCATGCAAATAAGTTTGACAATAGTGAATTTGTTGCCATGGGAAATCTCAAGTAAATTGTATTAAATTAGAAAAACAATATTAAAATAACTCCGTGGAAGCTACACATTGCTGGTTCATAAGCAAGAATATGTGACATAAAACATTTACCTATATTTTGTAATGTTATATGACATTGTTTACTGTAACTCAGTATTGATTCAACATCAAATCAAATTACTAAGTTTAACACTTTTCAAGCTGTCCAAAAACAATAAATGTTGATCATTGAAAAAAGAAAAGAAAAGGGTAATAATTAAGAAACTGGCAATTCTTTTGTTCAGATTCAATACAATCGGTATTTATGTACGTGTAGTAAGCCGCCATGAGCACCTTGACATGAATAACTACTGATACAATCAAAATACCAAGTGAGTAAGTTACATTGGAGTTCTGTAACACCCCACATCCATTAATGTCACTCACAAAGGGAATGCATTAACTACTATGGAGCGTTTTAAGTAAGTATAGAACAGAAACTTAACAACAAGACAGATATAAATAGTACTCAAAGATTTAAAACTTTATTTCATTGTAGCGGAAAACACATATGCTTGCTTACATCATCAAAAACCAGAGTCAAAGTACATAATATCCATCTTGACTATCAAAAGTACATAAACTGAAAGACATAATCCCCAACATCAAAATAGCCATAAACAAAAGAGAAGCTGAACTTTACTCCAGCAATCCAAGTAATCTTCCAAAAGCAGTCCAAGACCAAGCTCCACTGGTGCTAGTTCCAAATTGAGCGCGCCTGAGGGGAGGGGGAAGGAAGGAAAGAGGAGGAAAACAAAGGGGGTCAGACATAAAGTCTGGCGAGTGCGATAATTTTAACAACATAATTAACAAACTAAATAGGCTAAGGCATAAGTTGAAAAATAAGGAAATGGCATGAACTATTGAATATGGCAGAGTAAATAAGGAAACAAGATGAACAACGATATCGTTAAAGTGCACCTAACCCACTGTAAGGTAATTACTAAACTACACCAACATTATAGGATAATTGCTATACTGCACGACCACTAGTATACTGCACCACCACTAGTCACCCTAAGGTTGATCCCGCCTACAGAACTTAATAATGATATTGATAGTTTCGTGCACCCCTAGCTGCCGTCATAGGTGTCGCCTGCCCCTATCTCCACTAGGTGTACCCACTACCCCCAAGCGATCGGCTCCCTAACTCGTAGATACCCGTGCTGGCCCAACAGTGGGGTGTATCACTCCCCAAAGTGGCAACCCGATACAACCAACAATGCACGGCTTATACCTACATGATGCAACAACGTCTTACCTACCAGCCCGGGTCCACACACGCATATGAACCCGTTGGACTTGCGTTGCCACCGCTAACCCATTTTGGCCTCTTACAATCAAGCCCAGTATGCGTGTCCTGTCCTCGACTTGGGTCGAGCCCACAATGATAAGTATGGGTTACTGGTTGAAATGGGCCCTCATCACTTGACACAAGCTATCCACCTAAGTTTGGTCCCCTCTAGTACATCCCACTTAACCACTTCTTATTCATGTTTCAATTACATGTTTCAATTTTGGTTAAGTGTTTCTAATCGTATTTCCAAATTCCACCCAAGGTACCCACTAGATTCCACATGCCACCCAAGGCACCCTCTTAACCCCCTCATGTCCACTACATGTTTATCTGGTTAAGTGTTTCTTAATTCATTAAGACCGTAACCTCATAAAGACCTCTCACATTAGACTGGCATTTATGGCAACTGGATTTGCCGAGCGGGTCCGAGCAGTCTTACGCCACAAAAGAGCCTAACCTCGTGTCTTTACAATTGTTGCGTATTTAATTTATGCCTAAGACCTCTCACATTAGACTGGCTTTTGTGGCAGCTGGATTTGCCGGGCGGGTCCTACACCACAAAAGAGCCTAACCTCGTGTCTTAGACGATTAATAACTCCTAATTAATCATTCCCCAATTTGAATTACTTTCCCTATTCAAATTGTCAATCAATTCCAAATTTAACAATGTCCATAATTGACTCAGTTATGTCCATCCATTTATGGTATGTAAAATCATACCAATTTTCACCACAACTTGTTTTTTGCCTTTTAAGGCATTTATACCAACTAAATCTTTTAATAT
This sequence comes from Allium sativum, assembly GCA_030737875.1. Lineage (NCBI taxonomy): Eukaryota > Viridiplantae > Streptophyta > Magnoliopsida > Asparagales > Amaryllidaceae > Allium > Allium sativum. The sequence continues at coordinate 578,150,521 of CM060909.1, read as the reverse complement.
TATCCCCTTTACCCCATGTTGTACATTTGTTCGTTTAACATAAAATATACGTTAGACTCGAATAGTCTAACTTATGGAACAAAGAGAAAACATCACAATATATACATAATGAAAACATAGATCTAAACATAGGGATGAACTTGCATATGTGAATGATGTTCTATATCTAAACTTGCATAGGCTAAAGCTACAACTTGCATAAACGTCATATGTCATGGATCCAAATCTAAAGGTGTGAACTTGCATAAATCATGTATGTCATAGATCTACATCTAAAGGTGTAAACTTGCATAAGCAATAACCCTAAACTTGCATAACATGATTCATATCCCAAACTCATATATTTATATAAACTTGCATATGTGATTTATGCATCATAATAATGGTGTAAACTTGCATTTAACATGTAAAATATCATGTAGAATTTAGCATATAACTCACCCATGTCATAGCCTAACTTTTAGTCAAATTTTCACATAAACTAGATGTCATAACCATGTAAGGTCACATATAATTTTACCCAACTTGTATATGAAAAATCTAAACTTGCATACATATGATTTATCATATGAATCAACATCACCAAACTAGCATATGAAACATGATGATTTGGTTATGTATAAAATTACAACATAGAAGATAAGAACATAACTTTACATCATAATTGATAGCATCACAACATAACGTCATAGAGACTTCAACACAATTCTACAATATAATTACAACATGTGATCAATAATTCACATCACATCCATACAATCTGCATCATAACTTAATCCAATTAAATTACTAATTATTTTATTAAAACTATCGAACTCACAACTCAAAAGCGGTCTTGAGTTCTGAATTCTAATTTCTGAAGTTGTATTAGCTCTCCTTTGAAGAAGATTCGTTGTTAGGGTTGAATAGAACTGATTTGATTTGCTGTTCTTCCTCTCTAACTGGTGGCGGCTGCTCTAGGGTTCAAGATTACAGCATGACGACCATAGTTTTAGTTTTAATTTTGATTTAGGGTTTGAGTCTATGGGTCTTTTTATAGAGTTTTGAATTTATTTACAGCCGTCAGATCACTCTAGAATCCATCAAGGCCTTAGAAACCAAGAAATGATGTCAACAGACCAACTAGAAATCGCCACCTAAGCCCTAAAACATAAAATTTCATCATAGACCATTTAGGGCCGACGGGACTAATTCCAAACCTCCCGAGTCGACCCTGGGGTCAACCTAGTGGGTCGACCCATAAAATAGGCCGGTTTGGTGTTTTGCCTTCCCGCTTCCGCTGTTTTGAATGTTTTCTTAAATTTTAGGTTGAATTTTATTAAATTTTTATAAATATATCTATATATATTTCTATCTTCCTAATTAACCATTTTCACACTAAACTACTTTTTGAACCGCATTCACACTAAGCCGCTTTTTAGCCATTCCCCTAAAAAAAAAATGGCGTTGGCGGGGATCGAACTATGTACCTCTTGTATGCAAGTCACATGTTCCAACCAAATGAGCCACTAAGTCTTTTGCTTACAAACCTTAGAACAATGCTAAACATTTATTCTTTAATTTAGTTACTTCGATTATTCAAAAATCTGGGGTGTTACATTCTCCCCTCCTTAAAAGATTTCGCCCCCGAAATCTCCAAGTTAAGAAGAATGCATATCCTAACATCCAAACAACCATCTACTCAACCATCAGACACATGCATCCATTGTCCTTATAGAATTTCTAATGCTGTATGAACATATGCAAAAAGTGCGTGTATATGTTCCTTATCTAATGCAAAATCAGGCGGTCTACTGATTCAGTTGACCTCCTTAATGCAAACCATGATAGTGCCATGCATCCATTATGTATGCGAAAGAACCCTATCGATACGTATTATTTCTACATGTGTGCACAACCATTCACCAAAATGCAACATCCATATGATAGCACAACCATTATACATCCATTAGCTTAGATATGCACACACATTTATATGCAATATGCAATATGCAATATGAAGTGACTGAGCCGATCTAGTGCCTAAAGTGTGTGTATATGAATCCTCGAGCAACCACTAGCAAACACTTGCATCCACATGCATCCATCATACATAACATGTCTCAAACACATGTTTCAATCATAGGACTACCCTATCTAAAGGTCAAAGGTACTAACGAGAGGACATACTAAAGACAAGATAAGTATAAGGTAAGCGTTAAAGGAAAAACTTAAAGACATACCCTCAAAAAGAAAAGGATATAATGAACGCATCTTCTCTTCTGTCTCCCAAGTAGAGTTGCTTTCATCATCTCCCCATTGCACTTTGACTAGCTTGACCTCTCGATTCCTCAACTTCTTAACCTCCGACCCAAGAATGCACGTAGGAGCTCGCTGAATCGTCGCATCACTCTCTATCTCCACCTTTCTAAACAAGCTCGGCTCTACCACTTCCGCGGTCTCGTGCAAGCACTTCCTCAAATGTGACACATGGAATACATCATGTACGCCACTAAGTCTCTCGGGCAACTCCACTCTATACGCCATCTGCCCAATCCTCTCCTTAATAAGAAACGGCCCTACGAACCTTGGTGCTAACTTCCCAACGGATCCAAAGCGAACGACGTTCCGTAGTGGAGACACCTTGACAAAGACCATGTCCCCAATATCAAACTCAAGATCTGTCCTCTTGTCCGCATAAGATTTCTGCCTATCTTGCGCCGTCTTCATCCTCCTTCGAATCAAATCAATCTTTTCCGAAGGCTCTCTAATCATATCGGGCCCAAGAAAGATGTTATCTGTAGACTCCCACCAACATGTAGGCGAAGGACACGGCCGTCCATAAAGAGCCTCGAACGGTGCCATGCCAATGCTAGACTGAAAGCTGTTATTATATGTGAACTCCACCAACGGAAGATGTTCCTCCCATGTACCTCCGAAATCTAAGACACAACCTCAATAGGTCCTCTAGAATATGATTCACCCTCTAGGTCTGGCCGTTCGTCTGAGGATGATATGCAGTGCTCAAACATAACTGAGTCCCTACCGCCTCTTGCAAGCTCTTCCCAAATTCACTAGTAAAGATAGGATCGCAGTCACTCACTATGCTAGAAGGAGCACCGTGCAAACGAACTATTTCTCGAATGTATACGGAGGCTAACCATGGAGCAGTCCTCTTACTCTTCACGGGAATGAAATGGGCGCTCTTAGTAAGTCTGTCTACCACGACCCAAATCCCCGTATTACCCTTCCTCGATCTTGGTAATCCGTCAACAGAGCCCATCGAAACACTTTCCCGCTTCCATTGTGGGACCTCCAATGGGTGAAGCAATCCACCGAGCTTCTTTTGCTCTTCTTTTACTTGTTGGAACACCAAGCATCTAGCAACAAACTCTGCCATGTCCTTCTTCATACCGTCCCAAAAGTAAACTCATCTCATGTCCATATACATCTTGTCCCCGCCGGGATGGATGGTCATCTTCGAACGATGTGCATCATCAAGAATGATCTTCCTTTGGTCCTTGTCTTTTGGTACACAAAGCCTACCGTCCCTACGTAACAAACCCTTATCATCTAGGGTATACCTACGGAGAGGGCTTGATGACTCCCCCCCTTTGAGCTTCTCTACTAACTCAACCAACTATAGGTCATCTCGCTGTGCCTCACCAATCCATCCCAAATACGTAGGTTTGACCTTTAAGGATGCTAGCAAACCAGGTACAAAGTCAACGGAAGGTTTAAAGTCAAACGTAGAGATGAACTCTAAGCTTCGCCGCTCAACAAACAACGGACTCAAGGACAACCTTTTTCTACTTAAGGCGTCTTCCACCACGTTACCCTTGCCAGGGTATATGCTATCTCGAAATCGTAGGATGCTAAGAATTCCATCCACCTTTGCTGCCGTAAGTTCAAGTCCTTCTGAGAGAATAAGTATTTTAGCGATTTGTGGTCAGTGAATAATTCGAATTTCTCACCAAGAAGATAATGACGCCAAGACTTAAGCGCAAAGACAATAGCGGCCAACTCTAGGTCATGTGTAGGGTAATTTCTCTCATGCACTCTCAACTGCCATCCACCATAGGCTATTACCCTTCCCTCTTGCACTAAGACTGCGCCTAGTCCTGTCCCACAAGCATCGGTATAAATGGTGAATGGCTTACTCCCATCTGGCAACACTAAGACTGGGGCTGTGGTCAAAGCTCTCTTTAGACGTTGGAACGCATCATCACAATCTACGTCCCATGTGAAAACTAAGTTCTTCTTTGTCAAGCGTGTTAATGGGGCTGATATCTTTGCGAAGTCTTTGATAAACTTCCTATAGTAGCCAGCCAACCCTAAGAAAATCCTCACCTCGGTAGCATTTTTAGGAACCTTCCAATCTTGGATGACCACTACCTTCACGGGATCCACAGCTATCCCTTCTTTGGAAACCACGTGCCCTAAGAATCACACTTCTTTCCTCCAAAAGTGACATTTTGAAAATTTAGCTTTAAGGCTATGCGCTCGAAGGGTCTCCAATACTTCCCTAAGATGTAGGGCATGCTCTTCCTTGCTTTTAGAAAAGACCAAGATGTCATCCACAAAGACCACCACGAATCTATTAAGGTACTCCCTAAACACCCTACTCATCAAGTCAACAAAGTATGCGGGGGCGTTTGTCAAGCTGAAGGGCATCACAAGCCACTCGAAGAAACTGTCTGGAGTCCTAAAGGTAGTCTTGTCTATGCTATCCTCAACCACTCTCAACTGATGGAAACCAGTGGCTAAGTCCAACTGCGAAAACACTGAGGCACCAACTAACTGATCGAAGAGATCGTCAATCCTCGGCAGTGGGTGTCTATTCTTCTTAGTAAGCATATTAAGTTCTCTATACTCCACACAAAGCCTAAGGGACCCATCCTCCTTCGTGTCAAATACTACTGGAGCACCCCACTCCGATATACTATGTCTGATGAACCTCTTCTCAAGCAATTCCTTCACTTTCTTACTGAGTTCTCTTCTCTCTCTTGGAGCCATGTGGCGCACCTGTAATGCAATTGGCTTTGCATTATCTACTAGATATATTTGAAAGTCTATCTCACATTTTGGGGGTAAACCCCTCACCTCATCGAAGACATCAACATATTCATGGAATATGTGAACAGAATGTAAATCATCATTAGATGCGTCAATGGATTCTAGGTAGCTAAGCATTATTGGACCTCTAGGGTCACAAGAAATATCAAGGGTCTTTCCAAAACGAGTCAACAATCTAACTACCCTTCTTTCACAATCTAGGATGGCCCCATATTTAGTTAGCCAATCCATACCTAGAATTAAACCGTAGCCCATGAAGCCAAGAACAAAAGCGTTGCACTCAAACTCAACGCCCAAGATAGACATTCTTAAATCCCGACAATTCATTGAAAGATGAGCCGAACCACCAATAGGATTTGAGACTACAATGGGATCCATAACTAGACTAGTACTTAGGTGCAGCGTTTCTACTAATGAAACAGATACAAAAGAGTGTGAAGCGCCAGAATCAAACAAAGTTTGAACAGGATGATAAAAAAGAAACTCAAATTTCAACCGAGATGTTTTCTACCTTTATCGGGTATGCCAGCCATGAGGGAACGCATCTACCCTCCAGAAGACCCTGTACTTTGCCCTTACCCTTGCCTCTTTGGACAACCCTAATAAGATGTCATGTCTCTTCGTAATGATAACAACTAGTCTCCATCTTCTTCCTAACGCCTTTCTTTAAGTAGTCAGGTATTTCACAAGTGTGGTCCTTCCTTTTCTCTTGGCCCCTTGTTATCCTTACCGCCTTTCTTTGGATCTACATCCTTATCGTGTGTCCTATCCATGTCTTTCCTGCACATTCTCCATTCGTGACCTTCCACCAGAACGAAGCTTCATCCTCCATTAACCAAGCAACTGGTTGAACCTTCTTCCCATCGTCTATCTTAAAGGTACCGAGAAGTCCTCCACTTCCTTGAGCCAACTTCTAGCCCCGACAACCGTCTAAGTCCCGTGAAGCGGCATTCCGCCAATCGTACGGAAGTCCTTATATATCTTAGAAAAAGCATCTATACGCGGAGGAAGAGATTCAAAAAGGGGAAGAGGAAGAGATACAAAATGGAGAATCGAAGGAAAGATATATGGCTCTTGGGGGTTATGTTATTAAAATAAACTTTTCTCTTGAAAGTACTCTCCTTAAAACATATTTTTGAAAGTATTTCTCTATGAAAATGCTTTTGAAAAACAGTTTTTCAAAATCTCTATCTGTTCTGGTAACCTTCAGCTCTGATACCACGTGTAACACTCCACATCCATTAATGTCACTCACAAAGGGAATGCATTAACTTCTATGGAGCGTTTTAAGTAAGTATAGAACAAAAACTTAACAACAAGACAGATATAAATAGTACTCAAAGATTTAAAACGTATTTCATTGCAGCGGAAAACACATATGTTTGCTTACATCATCAAAAACCAGAGTCAAAGTACATAATATCCATCTTGACTATCAAAAGTACATAAACTGAAAGACATAATCCCCAACATTAAAATAGCCATAAATAAAAGAAAAGCTGAACTTTACTCCAGCGATCCAAGCAATCTCCTAAAAGCAGTCCAAGATCAAGCTCCACCGGTGCTAGTTCCAACCTGAGCACCTGGGGAGGGGGGAGGAAGGAAAGAGGAGGAAACAAAGGGGGTCAGACATAAAGTCCAGCGAGTGAGATACTTTTAACAATATAATTAACAAAGTAACTAGGCTAAGGCATAAGTTGGAAAATAAGGAAATGACCATGAACCATTGAATATGGCAGAGTAAATAAGGAAACAAGATGAACAACGATATCGTTAAAGCGCACCTAACCCACTGTAAGATAATTACTAAACTACACCAACACTATAGGATAATTGCTATACTGCACCACCACTAGTATACTGCACCACTACTAGTCACCCTAAGGTTGATCCCGCCTACAGAACTTAATAATGATATTGGTAGTTTCGTGCACCCCTAGCTGCATTCATAGGTGCCGCCTGCCCCTATCTCCACTAGGTGTACCCACTACCCCCAAGCGATCGGCTCTCTAACTCATAGATACCTGTGCTGGCCCCACAGTGGGGTGTATCACTCCCCAAAGTGGCAACCCAATACAACCAACAATGCACGACTTATACCTACACGATGCAACAACGTCTTACCTACCAGCCCAGGTCCACACACGCATATGAACCCGTTGGACTTGCGTTGCCACCGCTAACCCGTTTTGGCCTCCTACAATCAAGCCTAGTATGCGTGTCCCGTCCTCGACTTGCGTCGAGCCCACAAAGATACGTATGGGTTACTGGATGAAATGGGCTCCCATCACTTGACACAAGCTATCCACCTAAGCTTGGTCCCCTCTAGTACATCCCACTTAACCACTTCTTATTTATGTTTCAATTTTGGTTAAAAGTTTCTAATCGTATTTCCAAATGCCACCCAAGGCACCCACTAGATTCCACATGCCACCCAAGGCACCCACTTAACCCCCTCATGTCCACTACATGTTTATCTGGTTAAGTGTTTCTTAATTCATTAAGACCGTAACCTCATAAAGACCTCTCACATTAGACTGGCATTTGTGGCAGCTGGATTTGCCGGGCGGGTCCGGGCAGTCTTACACCACAAAAGAGCCTAACCTCATGTCTTTACAATTGTTACATATTTAATTTATGCCTAAGACCTCTCACATTAGACTGGCTTTTGTGGCAGCTGGATTTGCCGGGCGGGTCCGGGCAGTCTTACACCACAAAAGAGCCTAAACTCGTGTCTTAGACGATTAATTACTCCTAATTAATCATTCCCCAATTTGAATTACTTTCCCTATTCAAATTATCAATCAATTCCAAATTCAACGATGTCCATAATTGACTCAATTATGTCCATCCATTTATGGTACGTAAAATCATACCAATTTTCACCACAACTTATTTTTTGCCTTTTAAGGCATTTATACCAATTAAATCTTTTAATATTATCCCCTTTACCCCACGTTGTACGTTTATTCGTTTAACATAAAATATACGTTAGACTCGAATAGTCTAACTTATGGAACAAAGAGAAAACATCACAATATACACATAATGAAAACATAGATCTAAACATAGGGATGAACTTGCATATGTGAATGATTTTCTATATCTAAAACTTGCATGGGCCAAAGTTACAACTTGCATAAAAAACATATGTCATGGATCCAAATCTAAAGGTGTGAACTTGCATAAATCATGTATATCATAGATCTACATCTAAAGGTGTAAACTTGCATAGGCAATAACCCTAAACTTGCATAACATGATTCATATCCCAAACTCATATATTTATATAAACTTGCATATGTGATTTATGCATCATAACAATGGTGTAAACTTGCATCTAACATGTAAAATATCATGTAGAATTTAGCATATAACTCACCATGTCATAGCCTAACTTTTAATCAAATTTTCACATAAACTAGATGTCATAACCATGTAAGGTCACATATAATTTTACCCAACTTGTATATGAAAAATCTAAACTTGCATACATATGATTTATCATATGAATCAACATCACCAAACTAGCATATGAAACATGATGATTTGGTTATATATAAAATTACAACATAGAAGATAGAAACATAAATTTACATCATAAATGATTGCATCACAACATAACGTCAAAGAGATTTCAACACAATTCTACAACATAATTACAACATGTGATCAATAATTCACATCACATCCATACAATCCGCATCATAATTTAATCCAATTAAGTTACTAATTATTTTATTAAAACTATTGAACTCACAACTCAAAAGCGGTCTTGAGTTCTGAATTCTGATTTCTGAAGTTGTATTAGCTCTCCATTGAAGAAGATTCGTTGTTAGGGTTGAATAGAACTGATTTGATTTGCTGTTCTTCCAATCTAATTGGTGGTGGATGCTCTAGGGTTCAAGACGACAGCATGACGACCATAGTTTTATTTTTAATTTTGATTTAGGGTTTGAGTCTATGCGTCTTTTTATAGAGTTTTGAATTTATTTACAGCCGTCGGATCACTCTAGAATCCATCTAGGCCTTAGAAACCAAGAAATGATGTCAACAGACTAACCAGAAATCGCCACCTAAGCCCTAAAACATAAAATTCCTTCATAGACCATTTAGGGCTGATGGGACCAATTCCAAATCTCCTGAGTCGACCCTGGGGTCGACCCAGCGGGACTTGGGTCGACCCAGCGGGAATCGGGTCGACCCATAAAATAGGTCGGTTTGGTGTTTTGTCTTCCCGCTTCTGCTGTTTTGAATTTTTTTCTTAAATTTTAGGTTGAATTTTATTTTATTTTTATAAATATATCTATATATATTTCTATCTTCCTAATTAACCATTTTCACACTAAACTACTTTTTGAACCGCATTCACAATAAGCCGCTTTTTAGCCATTCCCCTAAAACAAAAATATGGCGTTGGCGAGGATCGAACTCTGTACCTCTTGTATGCAAGTCACATGTTCCAACCAAATGAGCTACTAAGTCTTTTTCTTACAAACCTAAGAACAATGCTAAACATTTATTCTTTAATTTAGTTAATTCGATTATTCAAAAATCCGGGGTGTTACAAGTTCCATACCATTTTCGGGACAATTTGGTTGTAATTGGTTCACCCTTCGAAATAATTTACTATCAAACAAAGCTATATTATAACTTGGTTGTTACTTGTTTCATATTATAATACCAAGTAGATTATTTTATATACAACTTGGTTGTAACTTGGTTGCATATTATAATAGTACCTTGTATTGCAAGGTACTAATGACTATGGTCATGTTATTTATATTGTTTATCTTCTTTGCATGTTTTGTTGATGCATTATTCACTTTACTCTTTCCTTTCAGTTTAATGTATGGACTTTTTCTTTCTATATGAACTATTCAAAATTTTCTACATATTCAATGTGAAGTTTTAATTTTAAATTACTAATTTTAAGTGGATACGTATTATGTTTGACATTGTCTGCAATTGATAAGTAATGTATATGGGCTTGCTGCTAAAATTGCATAGTGGATCAACACTATTACTGTTAATTGTTCTGGGAACTTTAATGATGGTAGACAATCCAGTAAAAGGTTTAGAACCCATCATAATTTTTTTCTTATTAAGTCAAGTAAGTATTGGTCTTCCACTTGTATTCTTCCCACGACTTAAAAAAGGCTCCTGGAAAGCAATTATCATGAAGTCTAACTTTCTAAATTTGTGTGGTAGGTTTGATTTGCATTTCCACAAGAGCCCTTTCGGTGGCGAGTATACCATCTTCGCTTGTTTAGAAGAATGCATTAGGTTTATCGCCAATTTCGAATTTAAGGAGCAGGACATAATTTATTTACATTCTGTAATGCCTACGTGTGAGGTACTTTACATCTAAATTGAATATCGTCATTAACAATATAAGAATAACCAGATAACAATGGAAGACTTGGCAGATATGTGTTCTTTACATTTCAACTATTTCATAACTTTATATGGTCATAAATCTATCCCATTCTTAGACATCTAACTTTATCTATAGTATGTGAACTACATTTTTCTGTACGCCATAGTTATATCTTCTGCTGTACTTTCTTTTATCATTCTATACCTTCTGGTGGCGTATTTTAGTTAGTTACAGCCTACACTTATATTCTTGTATCTTTATGTAAAATATTTGTGCAATAATTCAGTTTTATCATGTTGAAAATAGACATCGCTGATTATCTCTATTACTTCATTTCATGTTTTTGTTTTGTATAGAAGTTGTCGCTTAGAAGGATGACATCTATGGATTACATTGGTTACTACCTAATTATATTGGTGTAGCCAACAATATGAACTATATTAAATCTTAGTGATTATACTTAAGATCTGAATCATATTACTATTTTGTATGGATTATGAAAATATTATACTTAAAATATATATGTTTTACCGTTACATATGTTCAATTTGTATGTCATTTAGTTGTATTTTAAATGATTATGCAATTACCAACTTGTCTACTAATATATATATATATATATATATATATATATATGTGTGTGTGTGTGTGTGTGTGTGTGTAGCAGTATTAATTGAGAATTTTGGTGATTTAGGTAGGGTAGAAGTTTTCTGCAGAAGATGAACATTTTGCATCTGTTATTACATTAGCCGATGCAAAAATTAAATATCAAAAATGATACTTTTTTTAGCATCGGCTATAAATAAAATTCGATGCAAAATAGTAGTTTTTTTGCATCGGTTTTTTAAACAACTGATGCAAAATTTAAGGCTTTACTAAGCAAAAAAAGTCATTTTTGCATCGTCTGTTACTGAAAACCGATGCAAAAAAGTCATATGTTGCATCGGCTACTTTTAAACAATCGATGCAAATAAAGGATTTTGCATCGGTTTTATAACTAATGCAACAAAAAAATTGCATATTCTGCAATTACATCGGTTGTTGAACCAATGCAATAGGGGGTAAACAACCGAAGCAATTGGTCTATTTTGTACTAGTGCAGATCCCCCCTAGTCGTTTAGGCGTCCTTATTGTACCCCTATTTCGAGCCTGCTAGAAACTACGACAACTATAATCTCTCAGCCTTCATTATCTCTAGTCGTCGTCACCGACGACTATCCATAGCTCATGCGCCTTCCCGAGAGGCCATTATCTACGAACTCAACACCCTTGAGTCGTCTACATATTCGTTGCATTACAACAATCAACGGACACTTCAAAACACTGCGAACGTTTCACGTTGAATTCACGTTGAAACCATTACCATCGTCGGCTCAGAAACATACATCGTTTATTCGATTTCAATCCACCAAATATACTTGCTTGATCCAATGTCCGGATCATGCCCGATCCATGGTGAAAAACATGCACGATCCATGGTGAAAAAAAGGCCTGATCCATGGTGAAAAACATGTCCGGTCTATCCAGAAAAACATGTCTGATCCATCCAAAAAACATGTCTGGTCCATCCAGTATACGTGTTCGGTCCATCCAGAAAAACATGTCCGGTCCATGCAGAAAACATGTCCTGTCCATCCAGAAAAACATGTTCGGTCCATACTTCGAAAACCTGCCCGATCCACTAGAGCATTTGTGCTCGATCCATACGAGAATTTGTTCCCGATCCATGCCAAAACTTGCCCGACCCATGCCAGAAATCTCCCGATCCATGCTAGTTCTTTGCCCGATCCATGCTTTAGAACTTGCTCGATCCATCGAAAAACGTCCGATCCATCACCATTTTAACGCCCGATCCACTCCATTTCTTAGGGAACAAGCCAGCTGTAACATGCCACGTCCATTAATGTCACTCTAAAAGGGAATGCATTAACTTTCATGGAGAATTATTGGTGTATAGAACAGAATATAACAAGACAGATACATGTATTAGTACTTGAAAAATTAAAACAACTTTTATTGCAGTGGAGAAATAGTTTGGTTACAACAACATAAAAAACCAACAATAAAACCAAGTACACTTAATATCCATCTTGAAAAATTATTTTCTGAGTACATAAAGTGAAAAGCATAACCCCAACATAAGTAGCCATAAAAGAGATAAGCTGAACTTTACTTTCAGCAATCCAAGCACTTCCAAAAGAGAGAGAAAGGGGTCCAAATCAAGCTCCACTAACACTAGTCCTACCTTGAGAACCTCAGGGGTGGGGGGAGGAAGAAAAGAGGCGAAAACAAAGGGGGTCAGACATAAAATCTGGCGAGTCCAACAACTTTAACAATATAATTATTAAAGTAAATAGGATAAGGCATAAACTGGTAAGGAATGACTGTGAAGCAAATGGCAAGACAAAACAAACAAGCAGAATATGATGGCGTTAATCGCGTTCCTAATCACTATAGGATAATTACTATATTGCACCATTACTAGTCGCCCTAAAAGTTGATCCCGCCTACTGAACATAATAATCATAATGGTAGTTTCGTGTACCCCTAGCTGTCTTCATAGGTGCCGCCTGCCCCTATCTCCACTAATTGTACCCACTACCTCCATGCGATCGGCTCCCTAACTGGTAGATACCTGTGCTGGTCTCACAGTAGGGTGTATCACTCCCCAAAGTGGCAACCCGATACCACTAAAGATGCACGACTTATATCTACATGATGCAACAACGTCTTACCTACCAGCCCGCTCCCACGCACGCACATGACCCCGTTGGACTTGTGTTGCCACCGCTAACCCGTTTTGACCTCTTACAATCAAACCCAATAAGCGTGTCCCGTCCTCGATCTAACTCGAGCTCACAAAGATACTTAATGCGTTACTGGTTTGAAAAAGGCCCTCATACTTGACACAAGCTTTCCACCTATGCTTGGTCCCCACTAAGATTTCCTACTTAACCCCTTCTTATTCATGTCTTCTTACATGTCTAAATTGGTTAAGTGTTTCTAATCGTATTTCACATGTCACCCATGTCACCCACTTAACCCCCATGTCCCACCACATGTTTATCTTGGTTAAGTGTTACTTAATTTATTATAACCGTAACCTTATAAGACCTCCCATATTAGACTACCGTTTGCAGTTGTTGGATGTGTCGGGCGGGTCCGAGTAGTCTTATACCGCAAACGAGCCTAACTTTGTGTCTTAACAATTGTTACGCATTTAATTTATGCCTTCAAACTCTCACATTAGACTACCGTTTGTGGTTACTGGATTTGTCGGGCGGGTCCGGGCAGTCTTATACCACAAACGAGTCTAGCCTCGTGTCTTAGGCGTTTATTATTACACAAAGTTATTTCACCCCAAATTTAATTAATTATCCCTATTCAAATTGTCAATAATTTCCAAATTAATCTATATCCATAATTGTCACCTAAATTATGTTCATACTTTTCAAGTATATAAATTATACCAATTAGTGTCTCAAATTAATTATATGCCTATAAAGACATTTTATTCCAATTCACAATATGTATTATTTAATATTTCCCATTGTCCCCAAGCCGTTCATACGTTTAATATGAAATATGTTAGACTTGCAAATAGTCTAACTCACAAAAAAAAGAATTTGCATAGCTAATAATTTGCATGGGCAATGGACATATAGAACATAAGTTTGCATAAACTATCATGGATCAAAATATAGATCTAAACATGAAATTGTGAACTTGCATATATGAATATGGGTTTCACCTAAACTTGCATATGTGAATATGGTTTTCACCTAAACTTGCATATGTGAATATAGTTTTCTCCTAAACTTACATATGGATTCCTACAAACTTGCATATGAATTTAAACATGTAAACTAATATCACATGTTTTACATATAAACTAGCATATGTATATACTTGATTCACATATAAACTTGTGTATAATTCACATACAGACTTGCATAAGATTCACATACAAACTAGCATATGATTTACATCCCAAACTTTCATATAAACCGATGTCATAAAATGAATCAAGTTAAACATATGTGATTGGACATATGAAATAGATCTATTAACGTAAGTTAACAAAACTGTCATATATTCACCAACAGACGAAAACAAAGTTAAGTTTCGTCACATGATTCAACAGACATGTTCTCATAATCCCAATTATAACTCATCATAATTAATTTATTAATTATTTTGTGAAAGAAATTGTACTCACAAAGATGGATTAGAGAAGAGAATAATTCGTTCGTCGTTTGTATTAGAATCCTGACTTGCAAATTCATAAGCTTTAGGAAGAAGAAGAACTATCCTAGCAGCATCATGGAGGCCAAGAGATTAATTTAGTTCAGGTTTAGAGTTTGAGTCTATGCGTGCTTATATAGAAGTTTAAATCAATATAAGCTGTTAGATTATCATAGGAGCAATCACAACAGTCCAGACTAGATAGAGTTATGTAGAATTGCCACCTATGCCCTAGTGACTCAGCAACAGGTCAGAAAGACTCAGCAACAAGTCAAAGTCGTCACAGTTCAGATCTGCCCGAGGGGTAGGTCGACCCCCAGGTCAATCCCCAGGTCGACCTGTATAGGGAGGTCAACCCCCTGATCGACCTGGCCTGGGGCGGGAAAAATCCCGCTCAGCCCGCTTCTTTGTTTTAATTCGAATTTTGAATTTAATTCTGAGATGTTTTAATTTATTTAAATTCCTGAAACTTCTAAGGGCCGTAACTTCCTCATACGAAGTCCGATTTAAGAAAACTTGGACTCTTTCCAAGCAGAATTTCGAGACGAACGCAACGGTGTGACCCATTTCCCTTAATTCTTATCCTAAAAATTAAGTGTTCTTATAAATTGTTAATTTTAATATATAAAATTATGGGGTGTTACATTCTCCCCTCCTTAAAGGATTTCGCCCCCGAAATCTCCAAGTTAAGGAGAATGTATATCCTAACATCCAATCATCAATCTACTCAACCATCAAACACAGGCATCCATTGTCCTTACAAAATTTCTAATGTCGTATGAACATATGCAAAAAGTGTGTGTATATGTTCCTTATCCAATACAAAATCTGGCGGTCTACTGATTTAGTTGACCTCCTTAATGCAAATCATGATAGTGCCATGCGTCCATTATGTATGCGAAAGAATCCTAACGATACATATTATTTCTACATGTATGCACAACCATTCATCAAAATGCAGCATCCATATGATAACACAACCATTATACATCCATTAATTTGAATATGCACACATATTTATATGCAATATGAAAGTGATTGAGCCGATCTAGTGCCTAATGTGTGTGTACTTGCATCCACGAGCAACCACTTGCAACCACTCGCAACCATCAATCATAACATGTTTCAAATACATGTCTACATCCGTTGGTATCTACCTAAGGATAAAGAATAGGACCGAGGAGATATACTTAAAAGATAGATATAAGCATAAATAAACTTATGGAAAAAGAGATCAAGGAGGTACCCTCAAAAAGAAAAGGGTAGGCTGCGCGTATTTTTCTTTCAGTTTCCCAAGTCGCGTCTTCCTCAGCGTTACTCCATTGAACTTTAACAAGCTTGGCTTCACGGTTCCGTAGCTTTTTGACTTCCGTACCCAAGATACGAGTTAGAACTCTTCTCATAGTCACTTCTCGTTCCACTTCTACTTCCTCTAGTATACTTGGCTCCACAACTTCCGCAGACTCATGTAAGCACTTTCGTAGTTGAGAAACATGAAAAACATTATGAACTCCAACCAGTCTTTCGGGTAGCTCTACTCTGTAAGCCATCGTCCCATTCCTTTCAATGATAGGAAATGGTCCTACAAATCTTGATGCTAGCTTTTCTACGGACCCAAAGCGAATGACTTTCCTTAAAGGAGATACTTTAAGGAACACCATATCTCCAACCTCAAACTCAATGTCGATCCTTCTTTTGTCTGCGTAGGACTTCTGTCTATCTTGTGCAGCCTTCATCCGTCTTCTTATCAAGTCCACCTTTTCTGAGGTTTCCTCGATCATGTCTGGCCCAAGTACGAGCGTGTCTGTAGACTCCCACCAAAAATTGGTGATCGGCATGGTCTTCCATATAAAGCTTCGAAGGGCACCATGCCTATGGTGGCTTGGTAGCTATTATTGTACGTGAATTCCACCAAAGGAAGATGATCCTCCCATGTCCCTCCAAAGTCAGGAATGCACAATCTCAAGAGGTCTTCCAATACTCTGTTCACCCTTTCCGTCTGACCATCGGTTTGGTGGTGATAGGCCGTGCTTAAGCATAATTGTGTGCCTACAGCCTCTTGTAGAATCTTCCAAAACTCGCTCGTAAAGATAGGATCTCGATCACTCACTATGCTGGAGGGTATCCCATGGAGTCGAACTATCTCTTTAAGATAAATGGATGCTAGGGACGAGGCAGTCCTTCTACTCTTAACAGGTATAAAGTGAGCGCTTTTAGTGAGCCTGTCTGTTATTACCCAAATAATAGTATTGCCCCTTCTTGACCTAGGCAACCCATCAACAAAGTCCATCGAAATGCTATCCCACTTCCACTGTAGGACTTTTGGAGGATGAAGCAGACCACCAGGCTTCTTCTGCTCCGCTTTGACTTGCGGGTATATCAAGCACTTAGCGACGAACTCAGCTACATCCCTCTTCATGCCATTCTAAAAGGAAACCCTTTTTATATCTTTATACATCTTGTCTCCGCCTGGGTGTATGGTCAGCTTAGAATGGTGTGCTTCTTCTAGAACCGTCTTCACTAAATCCCTTGCTTGTAGAACGCATAGCCTTCCATCCCGTCTCAACCAACCCTTATCATCGATGAAGTATCTATTGAGCTGACTAGAAGTCTTACCCCTAACTAGCTTATCCATCATATCAACTAGTTGAGGGCCTTCTCATTGCGCGGTTCCTACTGAGTCCAAAAGAGTAGGCCGCACCTCTAGCGATGCTAACAAACCAGGTACAATTTCAGAGGAGGGTCTAAAGTTAAAGTTTGCTATGGACTCCAAGCTTTTCCTTTCTACAAAGGGAGTACTCAAGGTCAGCTTCATTCTACTCAAGGCGTCTGCTACCATATTTCCCTTGCCAGGGGTATAGGAAATCTCAAAATCATATAAAGCCAGAAATTCCATCCACCTTTGTTGTCTTAAGTTAAGATCTTTCTGTGAGAAAAGGTACTTTAATGATTTATGGTCAGTAAACAATTCAAACCTTTCTCCTAATAGGTAATGACGCCATGACTTTAGAGCGAAAACAATGCCAGCAAGCTCCAAATCATGAGTTGGGTAGTTCTTCTAATGTACCTTCAATTGCCTTCCCCCATAACAAACTACCTTGCCTTCTTGCATCAAGACAGCGCCCAACCATGTACAACATGCGTTTGTGTATACGATAAACATTTTTCTCCCATCAGGCAATGTCAGCACTAGGGCTGTTTTTAGAGCCCTTTTCAAACATTGGAAAGCAATATAGCTATCCAAATCCCAAGGAAAGTTAGGTTCTTCTTTGTCAAATTGTGAGTGGGGCTGAGACTTTTGCAAAGTCTTCAATGAACTTACGGTAAAAGCCCGTTAGCCTGAGAAAGCTTCGGACTTCGGTTGCATTCCGTGGAATCTTCCAATTTTGCACCGTAACTACTTTTGCGAGGTCCACAGCTATCCCCTCTTTGGACACCACATGTCCAAGAAAGCTCACTTCTTCTATCCAAAAATGGCATTTGGAGAATTTGGCTTTCAGCTGATGTGTACGAAGAGTATCCATGACTTCCCTTAAATGCAAAGCATGCTCTTCTTCATTCTTCGAGAAAATCAAAATGTCGTCCACGAAGACCACCACAAACTTATTAAGGAACTCCCTGAGCACCCTGCTCATCAAGTCAATGAAGTAAGCGAGTGCGTTTGTCAAGCTGAAAGGCATGACAAGCCATTCGAAGAAACCATCCGGGGTTTTGAACGCGGTCTTATCAATGCTGTCTTCAGCCACTCTTAGCTGATGAAACCCGATAGCCAGATCTAGTTGGGAGAAAACCGATGCACCTACAAGTAGATTAAACAAGTCGTCTATTCTTGGAAGTGGGTGCCTATTCTTGTTGGTCAGCTTGTTTAGCTCCCTATAATCAACGCGTAGGAGAAGTGAACCATCCGCTTTGGTTGCGAATACTACTAGAGCACCCTATTCAGAATTACTCCACCTAATAAACCCTTTTTCGAGCAACTCTTTGACTTTCTTGTTGAGCTCTTTTCTCTCCCTTGGAGCCATGTGTCTAACGGGTAGAGCTATGGGTTTTGCGTTATCAACAAGGTATATGCGGAAGTCTATCTCCCACTTCATAGGTAAGCCCTTCACCTCTTCAAATACATCTGAGTATTCACGGACTACTCTAACAGACTGCAAGCTTTTAACAAACGCATCAAGAGATTCTAGGTAGCTAAGCATAACAGAATGTATGGGATTAGAAGAGATTTCGAGAGTGTTACCGAGGCGAGTCATAAGTCTATCCACTCTCTTTTCACAATCGAGGATGGCACCATTACTGGATAACCAATCCGTGCCTAGAATCAACCCATAGCCCGTGAAGCCAAGAACGAAGGCGTTGCATTCAAACCCAATGCCCAAGATAGACACTCTCAAATCCCGACAAATCATTGAAAGATGAGCCGAACCACCAATAGGATTTGAGACTACTATGAGATTCGTAACTAGACTAATATTTAGGTGTAGTGTTTCAACTAACGAAGCGGATACAAACGCGAGTGAAGCGCCAGAATCAAACAAAGTACAAACAGGGTGATCAAACAGAAAAACCAAACTTTCAACAGAAATCTTTCTACCTCTCTCCTGTCATGGTGCCTTGAGAGCATCAACCTGCCCTCTTGCCTGCCCTGGTGCCATGAGAGCCTGAACCTGCTCTCTAGAAGTAGACCCTGTCCTCTTCCCTTGCCCTTGTCTTGTCGGGTAGCCTTTAATAAGATGTCATGCCTTACCATAGTTGAAACTGGAAGTCTTCTTCTTCTTCCTACAGTCCTTGTTCAGATAGCCTGGTGTTCCACAATTAAAGCACCTTTTCTTTCCTTTGCTATTGTTATCCTTACCACTTTCTTAGGTTGCTACTGTAACTTCTTTTGATCCCCTTTCTTTTCTGGTGCCTTATTAGCATTAGCGCCTTTCTCCTCTTCATGCATAAGCGCCATGTCAACTAGTTTCTCAAAGGTATCCCCCATAGGAATGTGGGTCATAGCCAACCCATGTAGTGGCTCATTCAAACCTTTAACGAATCTCAGGGCCTTCTTTTCAGGTGTGTTCACTAAGTCTAAGCCAAATCTCGCCAATCGATTGAACTTGTTGACGTACTCCTTTACTGATAAATCCCCCTGCTTCAACGCCAATAACCTCACCATGTATAAATTCTCTTCTGCTCGTGAGAGAAATTTCATCTCGAACCTATGCCTAAAATCCATCCATGTCTCCACTGGACGCTCTCCATTCGTGACCTCCCACCAAAACGAGGCTTCGTCCTTCATTAACCAAGAAGCTAATTGGACCTTCCTTCCATCTTCTATCTCAAAGATACCAAACAAATCTTCCACCTCCTTAAGCCAATTTCGAGCTTCAACAACGTCTTTGACCCGTGAAAAGTTTTCCCGCCTACTACATGAAAGTCTTTGCATATCTTCGAAAAAGTATCAACGTAGGGAGGGGGAGGAGGAGGAGCGGCTGTAGGTGGGGGCGGAGGAACGTCTGTTGTGCCTGCGGCGGTGGCCCTAGCCTCCAGATGCCTTCTGAACCAGGTTGGTATCGGTATTCCCTCGGGTATCTCGTGTACCCCAGACATGATGAAAAGAAAAAGGAAGAGATTCAAAACGGAGAATCGAAGGGAAGATATATGGCTCTTGGGGGTTATGTTTTTTTAGAACAAACTTTTCTCTTGAAAATACTCTACTTAAAACCTATTTTTGAAAGTATTTCTTTATAAAATGCTTTTTAAAAAAAACCGCTTTTCAAAATCTCTTATCTGTTCTGTTAACCTTCAGCTCTGATACCACGTGTAACATGCCATGTCCATTAATGTCACTCTAAAAGGGAATGCATTAACTTTCATGGAGTATTTTTGGTGTATAGAACAGAATATAACAAGACACATACATATATTGGTACTTGAAAAATTAAAACAACTTTTATTGCAGAGGAAGAATAGTTTGGTTACAAAAACATCAAAACCAACAATAAAACCAAGTACACTTAATATCCATCTTGACAAATTATTTTCTGAGTACATAAAGTAAAAAGCATAACCGCAACATAAGTAGCCATAAAAGAGATAAGCTGAACTTTACTTTCAACAATCCAAGCACTTCCAAAAGAGAGAGAAAGGGGTCCAAATCAAGCTACACTAGCACTAGTCCCACCCTGAGAACTTGGGGGGGAGGGGAGGAAGAAAAGAGGAGAAAACAAAGGGGGTCAGACATAAAGTCTGGCGAGTCCAATAACTTTAACAATATAACTATTAAAGTAATTAGGATAAGGCATAAACTAGTAAAACAAGGAATGAATGTGAAGCAAATGGGCAAGACAAAACAAACAAGAGGAATATGCTGGCGTTAATCACGTTCCTAATCACTATAGGATAATTACTATACTGCACCATTATTGGTCACCCTAAAAGTTGATCCTGCCTACTGAACATAATAATCATAATGGTAGTTTCGTGTACCCCTAGCTGTCTTCATAGGTGTTGCCTGCTCCTATCTCCACTAGTTGTACCCACTACCCCCATGCGATCCGCTCCCTAACTCGTAGATACCCGTGCTGGTCCCACAGTGGGGTGTATCACTCCCCAAAGTGGCAATCCGATACCACTAAAGATGCACAGCTTATATCTACATGATACAACAACATCTTACCTTCCAGCCCGGGCCCATGCACGCATATGACCCGTTGGACTTGCGTTGCCACCGCTAACCCATTTTGACCTCTTAGAATCAAATCCAGTAAGCATGTCCCGTCCTCGATCTAATTCGAGCTCAAAAAGATACTTAATGGGTTACTGGTTTGAAAAGGGCCCCCATACTTGACACAAGCTTTCCACCTATGCTTGGTCCCCACTAAGATTTCCCACTTAACCCCTTGTTATTCATGTCTTCTTACATATTTCAATTTGGTTAAGTGTTTCTAATCGTATTTCACATGTCACCCACTTAACCCCCATGCCCCACCACATGTTTACCTTGGTTAAGTGTTACTTAATTTATTATAACTGTAACCTTGTAGGACCTCCGACATTAGACTACCATTTGCGGTTGCTGGATTTTTCGGGCGTGTCCGGGCAGTCTTATACCACAAACGAGCCTAACCTCATGTCTTTACAATTATTACGCATTTAATTTATGCCTTCGACCTCTCACATTACACTACCGTTTGTGGTTGCTGGATTTGTCGGGCGGGTTCGGGCAGTCTTATACCACAAACGAGTCTAACCTTGTGTCTTATGCATTTATTATTACACATAATTTTTCACCCCAGTATGAATTAATTATCCCTATTCAAATTGTCAATAATTTCCAAATTAATCTATGTCCATAATTGTCACCTAAATTATGTCCATACTTTTCAGGTATATAAATTATACCAATTAGTGTCTCAAATTAATTATATGCCTTTAAAGCCATTTTATGCCAATTCACAGCATGTATTATTTAATATTTTCCCATTGTCCCCACGTCGTTCGTACATTTAATATGAATATGTTAGACTCGCAAATAGTCTAACTCATAAAAAGAAAAGAAACATAACAACTTGCATAACACATAAAATAATCTAATTTGCAAATAAGAATTATAACATAAATTTGCATAGCCAATAACTTGCATAGGCAATGGACATATAGAACATAAGTTTGCATAAACTACCATGGATTTATATATAGATCAAAACATGAAATTGTGAACATGCATATATGAAAATGGGTTTCACCTAAACTTGCATATGTGAATATGGTTTTCACCTAAACTTGCATATGTGAATATAGTTTTCTCCTAAACTTGCATATGGATTCCTACAAACTTGCATATGAATTTAAACATGTAAACTAATATCACATGTTTTACATATAAACTAGCATATGTATATACTTGATTCACATATAAACTTGTGTATAATTCGCATACAGACTTGCATAAGATTCACATACAAACTAGCATATGATTTACATCCCAAACTTGCATATAAACCGATGTCATAAAATGAATCAAGTTAAACATATGTGATTGGACATATGAAATAGACCTATTAACATAAGTTAACAAAACTGTCATATATTCACTAACAGACGAAAACACAGTTAAGTAACGTCACATGATTCAACAGACATGTTCTCATAATCCCGATTATAACTCATCATAATTAATTTATTAATTATTTTGTGAAAGAAATTGTACTCACAAAGACGGATTAGAGAAGAGAAAATTTTGTTCGTCGTTTGTATTAGAATCCTGGCTTGCAAATTCCTAAGCTTTAGGAAGAAGAAGAACTATTCTAGCAGCAGCATGGACGCCAAGAGATTAATTTAGTTTAGGTTTAGAGTTTGAGTCTATGCACGCTTATATAGAAGTTTAAATCAATATAACCCGTTAAATTATCATAGGAGCAATCACAACTGTCCAGACTAGATAGTGTTATCCAAAATTGCCACTTATGCCCTAGTGACTCAGCAACAGGTCAGAAAAGACTCAGCAACAAGTCAGGATCATCACAGTTCTAATCTGCCCGAGGGGGTAGGTCGACCCCCAGGTCGACCTGCATGGGGGAGGTCGACTTGGCCTGGGGCGGGAAAAATCCCGCCCAGCCCGCTTCTTTGTTTGAACTCGAATTTTGAATTTAATTCTGAGCTGTTTTAATTTATTTAAATTCCTGAAACTTCTGAGGGCCATAACTTCCTCATATGAAGTCTGATTTACGAAAACTTGGACTCTATTCCAAGTAGAATTTCGAGATGAACGCAATGGTGTAACCTATTTCCCTTAATTCTTCTCCTAAAAATTATGTGTTCTTAAAAATTGTTATTTTTAATATTTAAAATTACGGGGTGTTACAGCCGATCCATGCTAAGAATCCCCGATCTAATCCATTACAAAAACTCGCGCAATCCAGCTTCAATTCGATCCAAAACTCATGCAAAATGTTCAATTTCACCAACTAATCAAACCATCAACAAGCATTAACACAACGATTATTCATCATTCAAACATAAGAAATTCACCAAATTAATGGTAAATAATAAATGAATTAAACAAATGGAACTAACTTGTGATAACACATGATTTAACCTAGAAATTTACCGATTTAAGTTTCTTGATTAGATCCTATGGTGATTCGAAAGAAAATATCTTACCATAAAGTAGATCTAGGTGAAAACAATTTGAAATGATGAAAATAATATCAAACAACACATATACTCGATTGAATCCGTGCGAGAGATGCTTATCACTGACCAAATCTTCAAAACAGCTCGAAAACCACTAATCTCTAATCCTGACAGTGAAGAACAATCGTCAAATCTCTCAATTTGATGCAGTCTACACTCTCTTGATGTTGATCTTCAATCTTTTAATGTACATTTAAGATTTTAATGGAGGAGAGATGTATTTGCTTGGAGTAGGGAGAATCTCAAACCTCAACCAAATGAGAAATGAAGAAAGTAACCCTCTCTCCTTGCCTCTACCCTTCAATACGTAAAATGTGGGTTGTTGCATAAGCGCTACTGATGCTGCAGTCATCAATATCATTCCCTAGTGATAGAATAAGATCCATTGTTAGCCAAAGTATAAAAGACACAAGGATATAAAGAATCATAAAACATTACATTAACTAACTTCACTCATTACATATTCTCTTAGTTTGGTCTACATTCAAAGTCCTATAATTATAACAAAAAACCTCAATAGTGACATATGAATATAGTCCAATGGTTGATTAAAGTACAAATACTAGGCAATAATATAGTTTTGCCTTTATTTAATGGCATGTAATTTTGCACATTTTTAAAGCGTAAATAAGATATATTATTTTCATATAAGGTCGATTAATTCTATAATTTGGGAAATGATTATAAGGGACATATGTCATATTTATAATTTTTGTCAAAATATTTGGTGACCATTTTTTCCTTGATGAAATCTTACTTCATCTAAACTTTTGGCTGGTAAGGAATTTAAACCTCAAACCGCTTCGATTGGATTAGGGTGATGGTTTCCCTTGGCTACATTTAAAAGGCGAGCTTACCATTTGAGAGTTATGGTTATTTTAAGTATTTCTGAATTTCAAACAGTCTAAATCTACAATTAAGGATTATAATGGTAAGGACCACTTTTAATTTAGGGATTAAGAGAGGATAAGGCTGAAATAGGATTGGAACCGTGTTTCTTTTATTTCCCTTCTTCCCAAAACATTCCTTATCTCCATAAAAAAAATCTTCATATTCTCATAAAACTACTACAAAATCTCAACTAAATTGATAAAATGAAAGAAGGTAATTCAGGTATACACCTAGAGAGGGAGATTTACTGCTCTAG
Source organism: Allium sativum (assembly GCA_030737875.1). Lineage (NCBI taxonomy): Eukaryota > Viridiplantae > Streptophyta > Magnoliopsida > Asparagales > Amaryllidaceae > Allium > Allium sativum. The sequence goes on along the minus strand of CM060909.1, from coordinate 578,125,511 downwards.
GAGGGAAGGAATGCGTTTTTTATATTGTTTCATCTTAGACCTAGAAGGGTTTCTCGGTTTCGAACTTATAGGCAAATATTAGTGATTTAATTTTTCAACTATTGATTACAATGTTTTTAAATCTTGTATCTCTTATAAAAAATTAAATTAAAACTTCTTAGAATTTTATTATTATTTTAGAATCACATGATTATACACTTTTGTAAATAAGTCCTAGATTCCAATCCTAGATCTATACATTTTAAACTTAAATAAATGGATTGATTGGATGGATGTATACACTTTTGCAAATAAATCCTAGGTTCTTATCTTAGATCTAAACATTATAAACATATGTAAATGGATTGATTGGGTATATACATTTTCCAGATTCATGACTTAGATCTGAACATTCTAAATTTATGAAAAAAAATTATTAATTGAATTTTTATTCTTTTATGTATGATTGTATGCATGATTTTTGTGACGATCGCCCATAACCCCTGCACTTAACAAGAGAAGGAATGCACTGAAAGACGTTCCAGGCAGCCATGGACAATCATCAAGGTATGATAACTCAAGCGGTACCTGTCGTGTAACTCACAGCGCAAGGATAAAATATAGTAGAACGTATACAAAGGCAATCATAGTGAAGAATATTCAAACAGAAAAACTCCAAACTTTCATAACAACCAGACAGTATTTCCAAACTCCAGGATTACAACATATATGTTTGTACAAATTTGTTTCACTACAACACTCAAAGTCAGCATCACACAGCTGGAAACAAAGATACTAGATAGTAGTAAAATAGAATATGCCAGCCTCCTGCTCGCGACCGCACAACAACATCGTCCTTACTAATCACCTGTTACCTACCACTTAGCCTTCCCATCCAAAACCGGATGAACAGCCGAAGGTAATAAGAGGGAAACATAAAACCTTGAGTTAGACAACAGTCTTAGTGAGCGATAAAATAACTATCTAACATCAACAATAAAGTATATGAGAATAGGTAGATAAACAAATTAATCTACCAACACCAGAGAAGGACTCAACCCCATCTTCCCCACTTTGGTCAGTGATAGCCTTTACAACAAGCATTTAAACCATACGTCCATGGTAGTCCAGACAACCGTTCACTCATAGCAACCAGAAGTAATCCATAACCACACTTATAACATCCAGATTATATATCTCATGTAAACGATCCTAATCAAATTCAATATCCTTCAAGCACAAGCGCTAAAGGCCTAAATTAGTATTAGACAAGCACCCAAGAAACATCTCATTTGATTTCAGACAACCTATGTAAGACGGTACAAGCAAACAATCAACATACATGACTGAATCTAGCTATCACCGCCAATCCTGCTTTGAAATCATCATTAATCTTATGACTGGCAACTTCACGCCATCAACTGTCAAGGGCAAATAGTAAACCCCAGTTCTAGCTATAACTCCATACGTCATACAACGAAACATATCTAGGCCCGTTCAAGCTACCCAAGTTACTCGACTATATGATGAAATCGTGCAACCTCTTATTTGAGTCCTCAAGAACCTACGACAACGATAATTCCTTGGCCTTCAGTATCTCTAGTCGTCATCGACAGCGACCATCCAACCATTATCAAAAAACTCAAAACACCATTGATTTGTCTTCACATTCGTTGTATTTCAACAAACAATGAACATGTCACATCACTTCGACATTCTCACTTAAATTCGCTTCGAAGTTCGTCTGACGTTCCAACCAGCCCAACCGATCCATCTATCCGACCGTTCCATCCAGTCCAACCAATCCATCCATCCGACCGATCCATCCAATTTGAACATTCCATCTAGTCCGACGGATCCATCCGGCCAGTCCATTCATCCGACAGATCCGTCTGACCGATCCATCCGTCCTATCGATCCATCCGACCAATCCATCCGTCCGACCGATCCATCCGTCCAACCGATCCATCCATCCGACCGATCCATCTCCAAATTTGACCAAGATTTCACCAAACGACAATATCGAAGAAACCAACTCATCCAATTCAACCGCAAAATGTTATGAAATCACAAACAACATGAAATGAAGATTATCATCAATATTATGTAGAATTCACCAAAATCATGATAAACGAATAAATGATCAAAACAATGGATCTAACTTGCATAACATATAAAATTATATGGAAGTTACCGGTTTTAAGTTGCTAAATTAGGTCCTATGGTGATTCTTATGAAATTAGACTTACCATGATGTAGACCTAGGAGAAAACACTTGAAAATGATGAAATTATACTCAAACAACTCATATCCTTGATTGGATTCGTGTGAGAGATGCATATAACTCGCCAAATCTCTCAAACAACTTAACATCACTTAGATCTAGATCCGGACAATGAAGAATTTGCTCTAAACTCTTCGATTCGATGAACTCTCTCTTGGAACAATGTAGATCTAGCTTCAAACGATGTAGATCTTCGATTCTCTAATGTAGATCTAAGCTCTAATGGTGGAAAGGTGTAGATGATGAAGAAATGGAGGACTACAAGCTCTTCCAAATGAGAGAATAGAGAAATTAAACTATTCTCCATGCCTCCTATTCCCTATTTATAGCCTTCTACCAACCCATTAATGGGTATCTCCAAATCAGCCCATTATGGCTTACAAAACATGAACAACTAACTGTAAAACCTTTAAAAAAGCGAGTCCTCCCAAACTGCTGAGCCAAAACTTTAATGTAACCACTCTACGAAATAAGAATCATCATTTCCTTTCCAGTGAGACCGATCTCAACGCCTAATTCGACTCAAGTCAAAAGTTATTCCCTGTACAAGACAGATAAGGGCAAAATGGTTACAAACAAATTGGTAAAAATTATGGGCATGTCTCACAACCCCATAAACAACATATTAAAATATGAGAATGATCCAACCCTCAGGGAATAAAATAAAAATATTTTACGATCTGCCGATACATAAAATGCGTGCTTTTACATTCTCTCCCCCCTCCCCCCTTCGAAATTTTCCCCCCGAAACCCTAAGGAAACATAAGCAAACTACTCCGCATGCCTAACATCCACAAGTAGCCAATTTTATCACCCAAACTAGCAGCCATCACGCGATGCATCCATAGCCTTATCCTAGCATGCGGGATTCTAATAACAAGAACCATAAAACAAGTTACAATGACATAATGATCACATGATATCAACGGGTCATACCGACGAAGAGTTCCGAATGGGTAGCCTTTATACTCTCTTCCGTCTCCCACGTACAACCATCGCTATCCTCACTCCATTGTACCTTGACTAGCTTAACCGTCTTCCTCCTAAACTGTATCGTGTCATTTCCAAAACACAAAGCGGCTTATGAGGTCTCGTAACTATAGTCTCTACTTCTAGGTCTTCATACTATTCTGGAGATGCTACCACTTCGAATCATGCACGACTTTTGTAGAGACAACACATGGAAAACATTATGCACACTTGACATCTTATCCGGTAACTCCAATCTATATGTGAGCTTTCCAATTCGCTAGACCATCGGAAACGGTCCGATGAACCTAGGACTCAACTTTCCTTTACTTCTGAACCGAACAACATGTTTCAACAATGAAATCTTCATGAAAACCATATCACCTATGTCGAATTCTAAATATTATTGATGCTTATCGGCATAACTCTTTTGATGATCATGGGCTTCCTTCATTCATTGCCGAATGATCTTGATACAATCCGATGTCTCTCTAATCATTTCTGGCCTAAGTACCAACTTATCTCTAGTTTTTAACCAACACGCCGGAGAATTACACGGTCTTCCATACGACACCTCATATGATGCCATCCCAATACTCGACTGGTAGGTATTATTATATGCAAACTAAACTAGATGTAGATGGTCTTCCAACAATCCCCTGAAGTCTAATACACAAGCTCGTATGAGATCTTCTAAAACTCGGTTAAACCTCTCGGTTTGACCGTCAGTTTGGGGATGATAAGCTGTACTCAAACAAAACTCAGTTCCCAAAGTCTCTTGCAAACTTTTCCAAAATCCACTTGTGAACATCGGATCTCGATCACTCACCATGCTCTTTGGGATACCATGGAATCGAAAGTATCCATTTTATATAAAGCTCAGCCAACTTCGACGCTATCCTAGTTGATTTGATAGGAATGAATCTTTCATTTTTGATCAAGCAATCCATGATGACCCAAATTCCTTCGTTTCTGCCCTAGTTCTAGGTAGTCCATCGATAAAATCCATTGATATTTGCTCCCACATCCAAGGAGGAACTTCCAACGGCTGATGCAACCTACTTGGCTTCTTCTGTTCTACTTTGACCAACTGACAATTCATACACTTAGAAATGAACTTTTTAATATCTCTTTTCATCCCCTCCGAGTAGTAGACTCTCTTCGTTTCCTGATACATCTTATTACAACTGGGATGAATCATCAATTTCAAGTGATGACATTCCCTAAGAACCTCATCTCTCAATCCATCGATATCAGGAACAATCAATCATCCTTGCTTTTGAAGCAACCCTTCTTGATCGACCTTAAACTCTTTATTCTATGGTTCCAACTTCTGGATAAACTCGACAAGCTTTCCATCTCGCTTTTGTCTCTCACCAATCCTTTTGATAAGAGTAGGTCTTACCGATATACTTTCAACCATTCCAGGTTCCAACTCACACCTTGGCCTGAAATCAAACCTTGCCAAATACTCAAGGCTCTTCCATTTTGAAAATATCACTCTAAAACTTACGTGTCTTCAACCTAACGCATCTGCAATTGTGTTACCTTTCCCTGGAGTATAGGCTATACCAAAATCATATGATGCCAGAAACTCTAGCCATCATTGCTGCCGAAGATTCAAATCCTTTTGGGAGAAAAGGTACTTTAAAGACTTGTGATTCATAAACAGTTCGAACCAGACTCCCAATAGGTAATGTCTCCACATCTTTAGAGCAAACACAATTGCTGCTCACTCCATATCATGAGTTGGGTAATTCCTTTCGTGTGGCTTTAGCTATCGACTTGCATATGCCACACCCTTATCTTTCTACATTAGCACAGCTCAAAGTCTAGTACCACATGCATATGTTACCACCACCTCTTCATTCCCACTAGGAATGGTCAAAACAGGAGCAATCGTCAATCTCTCTTTTAGGATTCTAAAAGCTTGCTCACATTTTACATACCATGTGAACACTTAATTCATCTTCGTCAATCCTGTCAACGGTGCAGTTGTCTTGGAGAAATCCTTGATAAACCATTGGTAATAACCAGCCAACCCAAGGAAACTTTTCACATCCGTCACATTCTCAGGTCTATCCTAGTTTTGGATCACTTTCACTTTAGCAGGGTCAACCACTATTCCATTTCTAGAAACAACATGGCCAAAGAACCTCACTTCACTGTTTCAGAAGTGACACTTCAAAAACTTAGCTCTCGGCTGATGCTTTCGCATGATTTCCAAAACAATTCGCAAGTGCGTCTTGTGTTCTTCCTTGTTCTAGGAGTAGACCAGAATATCATCCATGGACATAAGCACGAATTTTTCCAACTGATATTTGAAAACTCTATTCATAAGTTCTAAAAAATGCGTTGGTGCATTAGTCAAACCAAATGACATCACTAACCACTCGAAGAAACTGGATGGTGTCATAAAAGCTGTCTTTGGCACACTATCCTTTGCCTCTCTCAACTGGTGAAATATCATTGCCAAATCCATTTGAGGAAACACTTTGGCTACATGAAGCTAATCAGACAAGTCATCGATCCTTGGCAACAGATACTTCTTCCTCTTGATCACCTTGTTCAGCTCACAATAATCCATACACAACCTTAACGAGTCATCTGCCTTGGTTGCAAACACTACTGATGCACCCTATTAAGAAACAGTTCTCCGAATGAATCCCTTTCCTAGAAGGTTGCGAACTTTCACCTCTAATCCTCGTTGTTCCTTAGTCGCCATCCGCCTAAGAGGCATTACGATTGGTCTGGCACCCTCGACCAAATCGATCCTAAACTCGATCTCACGATGCGGCGGTAAACCTTTGACTTCCTCAAAGACATCCTCATACTCATTAGCGATCAACACATATGACAAGTCTTCTTGTGGAATCATAAGCAAATATAAATAGCTTACGAAGGCAACATCTTCGGGCTTACACCGAATCAACCACTTCATGAAAAACCACTATCAACCGCAATCAGAGACAGCATTTTGGGTGCAAAAGCTACAAAATTTTGGTACCCCTAAATTCTTTACTCATTGAAACGCTTCGGATGAATTCAACACTTGATGAAATGTTGATACAACATATGCGATAATAATCAACACGCATGACTAAAAGCCTAACACATCCTTGCTCCAGTTTCATTTCCCTAATTCCCTCTGCTAAAAAAATTTACTTTCGCTCTTCCTCCAGTTTAATTTCCCTCTTTTGATTTCATTTCCCTCTTTCGATTTCATTTCCCGTGTTTGTAACACCCTGTATTTCTGTTAACACTAATATTCACAAATTAAAGAATAACTAATCTTAGACGTGAGAATTAATGGAAACGGGTTGCGCCATTATGTTTGTCTTAGAATTCTGGTTGAGATAGAGTCCGAGTTTACGTGAATTGGACTTCGTATGAAGGAGTTATGGCCATCGGAAGTTTCAGAAAATTCAAAACAGATTTCAAAAAATTCAAATTTCGAAGTCAGACAGGCTAGGCGGGAAAATTCCCGCCAGGGCCAGGTCGACCATAGGGTCGACCTGGGGGCCGACCTTCCCTGACCAGGTCGACCATAGGGTCGACCTACCCCCCCGGGCAGATTTGAATTATGACCTGTTAATGACTACACACTGACTCATTAGGGTTTCTGATATGCTCTGGTTGGCTGGGATTAATTCTAGGTTGATCGGACGGCTTAAACTAATCCTAAACTCTGTAAAAACACCTTTAGACTCAAACCCTAAAATCAAATCAAAATTAGATTCATGGCCTCCATTCCGTCACTTAGCAACTCAGCATAGCCGCCACCAATTAGAGAGGAAGAAAGCTAGTCTAAATCAATTCTTTTCAACTTTAACAACGAATCTTCTTCAAGGGAAAGCTATTACAACTTCAGAACTCAGAATTCAGAACTCAAGACCTTCTTTGAGTTGTGAGTTCGATAATTTTAATAAAATAATTAGCAAATTAATTGGATTGGGTTATGATGTGGACTATTTGGATATGATGTGAATTATTGACCGCAAGTTATTATTCATGTAGTAAAATTGTGATGTTTATGTTGTAAATTCTATGATGCTATCTTGTAAAGTTGAGATCATCTATGTTGTAATTTTATGATTGTCTTATGTATTATCGAATCACCATGTTGTTCATATGCTAGTTTGGGTATGTTGATTCAAATGATAAATCATAAGTATGTGTGCAAGTTTAGATTTTTATCAAGACATGAATCATATGCAAGTTGGGGAAAATTATATGTATAACCTTATATGCTTCATGACATCTATTTTAGATCTAAAGTTAGGCTATAACTTGTGTGAGTTATATGCCAAATTCTACATGCTAGTTTACATGTTTAAATGTAAGTTTACGCCATTGTTATGTTGCATAAATCACATATGCAAGTTTATATGAAAATATGAGTTTGGAATATGAATCATGTTATGCAAGTTTGTGGTTATTGCCCATGCAAGTTTACACCTTTAGATGTAGATCTATGACATACATAATTTACGCAAGTTTGTGACCATTATCCCAACAAGTTCACACCTTTAGATTTGGGTCCATGACATATGTAGTTTTATGCAAGTTGTAACTTTGGCCTATGCAAGTTTTAGATGTAGAACATCATTCAAACATGCAAGTTCACCCCTTATGTTTAGATCTAGTTTTAATTATATGTATGTTGTGATGTTTTCTCTTTATTCAATGAGTTAGACTATTCGAGTCTAACGTATATTTTACGTTAAACGAACAAACGTACAACATGGGGTAAAAGGGGATAATATTAAAAGATTTAATTGGCATAGATGCCTTAAAAGGCATAAAATAAATTTGTGATGAAATTGGTATGATTTTACATACCATAAATAGATGGACATAATTGAGTCAATTATGGCCATAGTTAAATTTGGAATTAATTGATAATTTGAATAGGGAAAGTAATTCAAATTGGGGAATGATTAATTTGGAGTAATTAATCGTCTAAGACACGAGGTTTGGCTCTTTTGTGGTGTAAGACTACCCGGACCCGCCCGGCAAATCCAGCTGCCACAAATGCCAGTCTAATGTGGGAGGTCTTAGGCATAAATTAAATATGTAACAATTGTAAAGACGCGAGGTTAGGCTCTTTAGTGGTATAAGACTGTCCGGACACGCCCGACAAATCTAGCTGCCACAAATGTCAGTCTAATGTGAGAGGTCTTTATGAGGTTACGGTCTTAATGAATTAAGAAACACTTAACCAGATAAACATGTAGTGGGACATGTGGGGGTTAAGTGGGTGCCTTAGGTGGCATGTGGAATCTAGTGGGTGCCTTGGGTGGCATTTGAAATACGATTAGAAAACTTAACCAAAATTGAAACATGTAAGTGAACATGAATAAGAAGTGGGTTAAGTGGGATGTACTAGAGGGGACCAAGCTTAGGTGTATAGCTTGAGTCAAGTAATGGGGGCCCGTTTCAACCAGTAACCCATATGTATCTTTGTGGGCTCGACCCAAGTCGGGGACGGGACACGCATACTGGGCTTGACTGTAAGAGGCCAAACCAGGTTAGCGGCGGCAACGCAAGTCCAATGGGTTCATATGCGTGTGTGGACCCGGGCTGGTAGGTAAGACGTTGTTGCATTGTGTAGGTATAAGCCGTGCATTATTTGTGGTATCGGGTTGCCACTTTGGGGAGTGATACACCCTACTGTGGGGCCAGTACGGGTATCTACGAGTTACGGAGCCGATCGCTTGGGGGTAGTGGTTACACCTAGTGGAGATAGGGGCAGGCGGCACCTATGAAGGCAGCTAGAGGTGCACGAAACTACCAATATCATTATTAAATCTGTAGGCGGGATCAACCTTAGGGTGACTAGTGGTGGTGCAGTATAGTAATTATCTTATAGTTTTGGTGTAGTTTAGTAATTATCTTATAGTTATTTAGGTGCTCTTTAACGATATCGTTGTTCATCCTGTTTTCTTGTTTACTCTGGCATACTTAGTGGTTCATGGTCATTTCCTGATTTTCCAACTTATGCCTTAGCCTAGTTACTTTGGTGATTATATTGTTAAAGTTATCGCACTTGCCAAACTTTATGTCTGACACCCTTTGTTTCCTCCTCTTTTCTTCCTTCCCCCCTCCCTCCCAAGATGCTCAGGTTGGAACTAGCACCAGTGGAGATTGATTTTGGACAGCTGTGCTTCTTGCTTTTAGAAGATTGGTTGGATCGCTGAAGTAAAGTTCAGCCGCTCTTTTATTTATGGCTATTTTGTATTGGGGATTATGTCTTTTAATTTATGTACTTTGATTTAGTCAAGATGGATATTATGTACTTGGCTTTGTTTTTGATGATGTAATCAAACATATGTATTTTCCACTGCAATGAAATAAAGTTTTTAATTTTTCAAGTATTGTTTATATCTTTCTTGTTAAGTTTCTGTTCTATACTCACTTAAAATGCTCCATAAAAGTTAATGCATTCCCTTTGTGAGTGACATTAATGGACATGGGGTGTTACACGTGGTATCAGAGCTGAAGGTTACCAGAACAGATATGAATTTTTAAAAGTTGTTTTTCAAAACAATTTTTATAAAGAAATACCTTCAAAAGTATGTTTTAAGGAAAGTATTTTCTAGAGAAAAGCTTATTTTAGAAAGCGTAACCCCAATGGCCATATATCTTTCCTTTGGTTCTTTTGTATTGAATCTTTCCTTTTTCGTTTCAGAATGTCTAAAGCATATGAGATACCAGAGGGTGTTCATGTACCCGGTTGGTTTCGTCAATATCTCGAGGCTAGGGCCGCCACCGCAGGTCCAGCAAATGCTCCTCTTCCTCCTCCTCGCGTCGATACTTTTGCTAAGATATGTAAGGACTTTAGGGCAATGGGTGTAAAACCTTTTCACAGGACGGAGACATTTGTTGGGAGCTCGTAATTGGATAAAGGAGGTGGAAGAACTATTTGGAATCTTTGAAGTGGATGATGGAAGAAAGGTCCAGTTAGCTGTCTGGCTAATGAAGGATGAGGCCTCGTTTTGATGGGAGGTCACTAATTGAGGACGTCCAGTCGATACATGGCCAAATTTTAGGCGGAGGTTTGAGGCAAAGTTTCTCTCACGTGCTGAAGAGAATCTATACATGGAAAGGTTTCTGGCATTGAAGCAAGGGAATCTATCAGTGAAAGAGTATATCAACAAATTCAATCAGTTGGCAAGATTTGGCTTGGACTTGGTGAATACCCCTGAAAAGAAGGCCCTGAGATTTGTTAAGGGTTTGAACGAGCCGCTTCATGGGTTAGCTATGACCCACATCCCTATGGGAGCTACTTTTGAGAGGCTAGTTGACATGGCGTTTATGCATGAAGAGGAGAAGGGAACCAATGCTAATAAGGCACCCGAGAAGAAAGGGGATCAAAAGAAACTGCAACAGCAAGAACAGAACAAGAAAGGTGGAAAAGGCAACAAAGGTAAGGGAAAGAAGAGGTGCTTTAACTGTGGGACACCGGACCATCTAAGAAAAGATTGTAGGAAGAAAAAGAAGACTGGTTGTTTCCACTGTGGAGAGACGGGACATCTTATTAAGGACTTCCCAAGGAAAGGGCGGAGGGCAGGGTCTATCTTGGGAGGATAGGTGCAGGCTCTTATGGCACCAGGGCAGGAAAGGGGACAAGTTCAGGCTCTCGTGGTCCCACCGCTGCAAGAACGAGGTAGAGCAATTTCCATTGAAAGTTTAGATTTTCTGTTTGATCATCCTGTCTGTACTTTATTCGATTCTGGCGCATCACATTCGTTTATCTCTACATCATTAGTTGAAACACTGCACCTAGATACTAGTCTAGTTACAGATCCCTTAGTAGTCTCAAATCCTATTGGTGGTTCGGCTCATCTTTCTATGATTTGTCGGGATTTGAGAGTGTTTATCTTGGGAGCTCAGTTTGAAAGCAATGCCTTTGTTGTTGGCTTCATGGGCTACGGTTTAATTCTAGGTATGGATTGGCTAACTAGATATGGGGCTATCCTAGATTGTGAAAGAAGGGTAGTTAGATTGTTGACTCGTTTTGGAAAGACCCTTGATATTTCTTATGACCCTAGAGGTCCCGTAATGCTTAGTTATCCAGAATCCCTTAACACATCCGATGATGATTTACATTTTGTTCCCATAGTCCATGAATATGTGGATGTCTTTTGATGAGGTGAGGGGTTTACTCCCAAAACGTGAGATAGACTTTTGAATATATCTAGTAGATAATGCAAAGCCAGTTTCATTACCAGTGCGCCACATGGCTCCAAGAGAGAAAAGAGAACTCAGTAAGCAAGTGAAGGAACTGCTTGAGAAGGGGTTCATCAGACGTAATATATCGGAGTGGGGTGCTCCAGTAGTATTTGCCACGAAGGCAGATGGGTCCCTTAGATTTTGTGTGGAATATAGAGAACTTAATAAGCTTACTAAGAAGAATAGACACCCACTGCCAAGGATTTACGATCTCTTCGATCAGTTAGTTGGCGCCTCAGTGTTTTCGCAGTTGGACTTAGCCATGGGTTTCCATCAGTTGAGAGTGGCTGAGGATAACATAGACAAGACTGCCTTTAGGACTCCGGACGGCTTCTTCGAGTGGCTTGTGATGCCCTTCGGTTTGACAAACGCCCCCGCATACTTTGTTGACTTGACGAGTAGGGTGTTTAGGGAGTACCTTAATAAATTCATGGTAGTCTTTGTGGACGACATCTTGATCTTTTCTAAGAGCGAGGAAGAGCATGCCCTACATCTTAGGAAAGTGTTGGAGACTCTTTGAGCGCATAGCCTTAAAGCTAAATTTTCTAAATGTCACTTTTGGAGGAAGGAAGTGCGATTCTTGGGGCATGTGGTTTCCAAAGAAGGGAAAGCCGTGGATCGCGCAAAGGTAGTGGCCATCCAAGATTGGAAGGTCCCTAAAAATGCTACCGAGGTAAGGAGTTTCTTAGGGTTGGCTGGCTACTATAGGAAGTTTATCAAAGACTTCGCAAAAATATCAGTCCCATTAACACGCTTGACGAAGAAGAACCTAGTTTTCACATGGGACGTAGATTGTGATGATGCGTTCCAATGTCTAAAGAAATCTTTGACCACAGCCCCAGTCTTAGTGTTGCCAGATGGGAGTAGGCCATTTACCGTTTATACCGATGCTTGTGGGACAGGACTAGGCGCAGTTTTAATGCAAGAGGGAAGGGTAATAGCCTATGGTGGAAGGCAGTTGAGAGTGCATAAGAGAAATTACCCTACACATGACCTAGAGTTGGCCACTATTGTTTTCACGCTTAAGTCTTGGCACCATTATCTTCTTGGCGAAAAATTTGAATTATTCACTGACCCCAAATCGCTAAAATACTTATTCTCTCAGAAGGACTTAAACTTAAGGCAGCAAAGGTGGATGGAATTCTTAGCATCCTACGACTTCGAGATAGCATATACCCCTGGCAAGGGTAACGTGGTGGCAGACGCCTTAAGTAGGAAGAGGTTATCCTTGAGTCCGTTGTTTGTTGAGCGGCAAAGCTTAGAGTTCATCTCTACGTTTGACTTTAAACCTTCAATTGACTTTGTACCCGGTTTGCTAGCATCCTTAGAGGTCAGACCTACGCTTTTGGGACGGATTGGCGAGGCACAGCGAGATGACCCACAGTTGGTTGAGTTATTAGAGAAGCTCAAAAGGGGGAGTCATCGAGCCATCTCAGTAGGTATACTCTAGATGATAAGGGTTGGTTACGTAGGGACGATAGATGTTGTGTACCAAAAGACAAGGACCTAAGGAAGACCATTCTTGATGATGCACATCGTTCGAAGATGACCATCCATCCCGGCTGGGACAAGATGTACATGGACATGAGACGAGTTTACTTTTGGGCTGGTATGAAGAAGGACGTGGCCGAGTATGTCACTAAATGCTTGGTGTGCCAACAAGTAAAAGCAGAGCAAAAGAAGCCCGGAGGATTACTACACCCATTGGAGGTCCCACAATGGAAGTGGGAAAGCGTCTCGATGGATTTTGTTGATGGGTTACCGAGATCGAGGAAGGGTAATATGGGGATTTGGGTCGTGGCAGACAGACTTACCAAGAGCTCCCATTTCATTCCTGCGAAGAGTAGGAGGACTTCTCCATGGTTAGCCTCCGTATACATTGGAGAAATAGTACATTTGCAAGGTGTTCCTTCCAGCATAGTGAGCGACCGCGATCCTATCTTTACTAGCGAATATTGGAAGAGCTTGCAAGAGGCGGTAGGGACTCAGTTATTGTAACACCCCACGTCCATTAATGTCACTCACAAGGGGAATGCATTAACATCCATGGAGGTTTTAAGTGAATATAGAACAAAAAAATTACAACAAGACAGATAATAAGTAGTACTTGGAAATCTAAAACTTCATTTTATTGCAGCGGAATTTAAACATGTTTGTTACATCATAAAACCATAAATCAGAGTCAAGTACAATATCCATCTTGATAAACAAAATACATAATCCCATTACACAAATAGCCATTAAAGAAGATAACAAGCTGGACTTTACTTCAACGGTCCAAGCTTTCTAAAAGAGAGATGAAGCAATCCAATCAAATTCCACTAGAGCTGGGTCCAACCTGAGGACCTGGAGAGGGAAAAAGGATAGAAATGGAGGGGGTCAGACATAAAGTCTGGCGAGTATGATAATTCTAACAATACTATTATCAAAATAACTAGACTAAGGCATAAGCTGGAAGACAAGTAAATGTCTATGAACTATTAGGTATGGAAGAGAAGATAAAGATAACGTTAAAGGCATACCCAATTACTAACAAATAATTACTACACTGCACCGCACATTACTACACTGCACCGCACCCGTCACCCTAAAGGTTGATCCCACTTGCTTCACACAGAAACTACATAAATAGCCTTGCGTACCCCAGCTGACTACATAGGTGCCGTCTGCCCCTATCTCCACTAGGTGTACCCTACTACCCACTTTCGATCGGCTCCCTACTCGTAGATACCCGTGCTGGCCCCACAGTGGGGTGTATCACTCCCCTAAAGTGGCAACCCGATACAACCTGGGAATGCACGGCTTATACCTACACGATGCAACAACGTCTTACCTACCAGCCCGGGTCCACACACGCATATGAAACCCGTTGGACTTGCATTGTCATCGCTCCCCGTTTTGGCCTCTTATAGTTAAACCCAGCATGCGTGTCCCGTCCTCGACTTGGGTCGAGCCCACAAAGATACGTTTGGGATACTGGTTGAAATGGGCCCCCACAAGCTACCCACCTAAGCTTGTCACCACTAGTATATCCCACTTAACCCTCTTAGTCATGTTCATTTACATGTGTGTTTGGTTTAGTCTTACTAATCGTATTTCACATGCCACTAAGGGCACCCACTAGATTCCTCATGCCACCCAAGGCACCTACTTAACCCCCATGTCCCACCTTACATGTTTATCTGGTTAAGTATTTCTTAATTCATTCAGGCCATAACCTCATAAAGACCTCTCACATTAGACTGGCATTTATGGAAGCTAGATTTGCCGGGCGGGTCCGGGTAGTCTTACACCATAGAAGAGTCTAACCTCGTGTCTTTACAACTGTTATGCTTTAGTTTAGGCCTAGGACCTCTCACATTGGGCTGACATTTGTGACCACTGGATTTGCTGGGCGGGTCCGGGCAGGTTTACGTCACAAACGAGTCCAACCTCGTGTCCTAAGCATTGATTATCACTTATAATCTTTTACCCCAGTTTTAACAATTCCCTATTCAAATTATTAATTAAGTCCACTTTTAACGATGTCCATAATTGACTCAATTATGGCCATCCATTCATAGCATGCAAAATCATATCAATTGCACCCTAACTTCTTATGATTAAATCCTTAATATTACCCCTACCCCACGTTTATATGTTCGCTTATTCAACGCAGAATATACGTTAGACTCGAATAGTCTAACTCATAGCACAAAAATAAATTATCACAACATATAGAGAATTAAAATGAATCTAATCATAATAGGGGTGAAACTTGCATAAACTACACATGTTAAGGATCTAAATGTGTCAGCTTGTTAAATGTCACAATTTACATGATATGATCATAACCCAAATTTATGTATAAACTTGCATATGGGGTTTTAGGCAACATAATGATGGTGTGAACTAGCATAGAATTTCATATATGTCATAGCATAATTCTAGATGTCATAATAGATGTCATGGCATATGTTCATAACTTTTACTAATCAACCTAAACTTACATATGTGACTTGTCATATAGATCAACATAGCCCAAATAGTATCAATATTATGATTTGATTAACATGAACTAATTAGCATAGATAGTAACATCATGGCTTTTTAACATGTATGATTCATCACAACTTAGCATAGAAACTCTCAACATACATAACATCATCATAGCATGATTTACAACATATAGGATATCATCACCACATAGCATAGGATTTATAACATACATGATAGTATAAGGTTTACAACAACATATATGACAATTCACATCATCTACTCATAATCCATTCATAACTTAGCCTAAATAATTTAATAATAATCTTGTTAAGATCATCAAACTCACAATTAGAGAAGAAAAGAGAGTCTTGATTTGCTTTAGAGTTGAGTAGAATTAGAATTTGATTAGCTTTTCTTCCTTCTTAGTTGGCGGCGGCTAGACTGAGTTCCATGGCGGCGGTATGACGGTGGCTATTCTATTTTTAATGTGAATTAGAGTGAGAGACTACCTAGGTATTTATAGAGTTTAGGATTTATTTAGACCGTCAGATCAACTTAGAACTAATCTCAGCCAACCAGATTAGGTCAAAACCCTAATGGGTCATCACTCAGTCAAAAACGGGCTCATAAAAAAACTGCTCGGGGGGGTAGATCGACTGCCAGGTCGACCCCCAGGTCGACTCTGTAGTCGACCTAGGTGAGGCAGGTCGACTGCCCAGTCGACCCTAGGGTCAACCTGGGCCTGGTGGGAATTTTCCCGCCTGCCTGTTTTGACTCCGAATTTGAAATTTAATTTTTTCTGAAATCTATTTTGAATTTTCTGAAACTTCCGATGGCCATAACTTCTTCATACGAAGTCCAATTCACGCAAACTCGGACACTATTTCAACCAGAATTCTGAGACGAATGGCACAACCCGTTTCCTACAATTCTCACGTCTGAGATTAGTTATTCTTTAATTTGTGAATATTAATATTAATAGAATTACAGGGTGTTACAGTTATGTTTGAGCACCGCATATCATCCTCAGACGGACGGCCAGACCGAGAGGGTGAATCATATTCTAGAGGACCTATTGAGGTTGTGTATCTTATAATTCGGAGGTACATGGGAGGAACATCTTCCGTTGGTGGAATTTGCATATAATAACAGCTTTCAGTCTAGCATTGGCATGGCACCGTTCGAGGCTCTTTATGGACGGCCGTGTCGTTCGCCTACATGTTGGTGAGAGTCTACACATAATATCTTTGTAACAACCCGAAAATCTGGGCCAGTTTAAAATTTTTATTTTGGCAATTTTAGCGAATTTTGATTATTTAAAATAGATTATTTTAAATAATATCGACGAGAAAATTTATTTTGAATAGAATTCGAACGTATATATTATACGCGTCGTCGTTAGAATATAAATATTTATATATAATTATAAAAGGAATAGAAAATGGCGCGGTAGTTCGAAAATTCGATTTCTAATTTCAAATGAATATACAGAATTCAATATAAGTCAGAATTGAACGAAACAAGAAATATTTGAATCTGTATAACTATATCTTTGTAACGAAGTTAACAAACTGAGATTTCATCTTAGAAATGATAAGATATGTCCAGTTGAAAATTAGAAATAGTCGCTGTGGAATTTATATATATTTTTATATATATAAGGCCCTTAAAAATAGCAATTTTGCAAACGACCTCGGATTTCGACGAAACCAGTTTTGTTGGGTCCGGGATGTGAAGTTATTGCTAGGTTTCAAATTTCATAATTTTTAGAATCAATATGTGAGCGGGGCAAAGGAAAACGTGTTTGACCATTTTCAGTTGATTTTAATCGACTGGAAACTGGCCATTTTTCTAACAGTCTCAGAATTCGACGAAACTAGTTTTGTTAGGACCGTATCATCAATACGAAGCTAGAAAATATTTTTCTGGAATTTTTCTAGTTAGTATGTGACCCCGGTAATTTGAAATGTACGTTTAAAATTCAATATAGTGATTTAAATGTAAATTTAACGGAAACTGATTGTAACGATCGAATCAGCTTGCGATACATATCCCATTGTGTTCGGAATGGGGGTGAAACGCTATGGGCGACAGGCGGTGGGCCTCGTTTCGAGGTCGTGGGTAAAAGTCAACTTATTGCAATAAAATTGAATAAATAAATAAATAAATAAAATATTTTTAATTCCCTCTCCCCTACATCTGCTTGCCCCCCCCCACCCCCCCACGTTCAAAACAAAATTCAGAAAGAAAAAAAAAAGAAAAAACCCGAATCGCACCCGACGCCGCCTTAGGAGGAGCCGCCGCCCTCCACCTAGACGCCGCCGTCCCCTCTTCTTCTCCCCCCACCTCCTCCTTCTCCCCCGATTCCCTCTATCGTTCGAGCACCGCGCCCCCAGACGAAATCGACACCGCCCTCCCTGGCCCCGCCGCCTACCACTTCCACCTCCTCCTCCCATCGCCTTGCCCCCCCTTCTCCTCCGCCTGCGCTTCAATCCCCACCTCGCGATGGCGTGAAACCCCCCCCCCCCTTGCTGCTGTTCGGCGACGAAGAAACCCCCCCCCCCTCGCTGGTATGTTTTTTTTATTTTATTTTCTTATTTTATTTTATTTTTAATTTAATTAAAATACAGAGAAAAAAAACTGATTTCTTTTAATAAAGATAAAATCTGATTTTTTTTTAATAAAGGTAAAAACTGATTTTATAAAAGGAACAACTGATTTTAAAAAACATTTTAAATCTGATGTTTTTTTATATAAAGGCGAAAACCTTATTATAGAAAAATTTGATTTTTAAATATTGAACTTCGAAAGAAAATTTGATTTTTAAATATTGAACTTCGAAAGAAAATTTGATTTTTAAATATTGAACTTCGAAAGAAAATTTGATTTTTAAATATTGAACTTCGAAAGAAAAATTCGATTTTTATATATTGAACTTTGAACTAAAAATTCGATTTTTATATATTGAACTTTGAACTAAAAATTCGATTTTTATATATTGAACTTTGAAATAAAAATTCGATTTTTATATATTGAACTTTGAAATAAAAAAATTTGATTTTTAAATATTGAATAGCGAAGTAAAAATTCGGTTTTTACATATGTAGTGAAAGCGAGCAACGAAGGTGACAAAAAGGCGAAACGACGAAGACTTCTGCAAAAGAAGAGCCGTGGAGCTAGGACAGCTATAAGTGAGAATTTCTCACCTTTCAATTTCCTTTTTTTTCTAGTTATATATATATATATATATACTAGGATGCAGACGGTGCTTAGTAGCACCCGACACAATCGTCCACAGACCATGGACTTGTTTGTTTGGCTGTTTGGTGATTGATTGCGATATTGGTTTGAATGTGGTTTGTGGTGTGAAAAATCGAATCGATAAATTGGTTAGGATTAGACGTGCGCCGTTATAAGGCGAAGAAGTAAGGCTAGGTTAGACTCTTACTCCAAATTTTGTGGTTTGCATAACGAATTGATTTGATTGATGTGTGAATGGCGTGGGCCTTCACTAGACCGGGGATAAGGCTAGGCCTCGTCCCGTTTCTAGTATCGTGTCGTTATGCCGCCGAAATTTTCTAAAATATGTTAGAAAATAAAAATATCATTTTATTGTGTAAATGAATTGAATAGAAATTCATAGGTTGAAATAAAATGTTTTATCGTTAAAAATATAATTTTTAACGTGAATGTGAATAAATAAATATTCATTTACAAACCAGACGGTTTGTTTATGTACACCTATTTGAATGACGTTGATTGGGTCGATAAATTTTACACATCGCCTAACTGCACAAATAAAATATGTGTTTGATTGTTTGAAACCCCACACGGGTGTTAGGATGAAATTTGAAGTTCACTCATCCTGATTGATTAAATATGTCGATCGATTGATTGACAAGCTGCTATAAGCGTTAAATGTCTATATTTGATGCTTATACAGTGTAGTGCACTTTGGTTGATGGTTGATTATTCATCGTTGTTGATATATACATGTGTTGTAGAAAATCCATATAATTAACATTATATGGTAATTGATTGGGCCTCATTCCAGTTTCGAAAAAAAGAAATATTTGAAATAGAAATATTTGAAATAGAAATATTTGAAATAGAATATTTGAAAATAGAAATATGTGAAGCCGTGAGGATTAGATTGACGCCATTTTGACGTGAACGATATTTATATCGATTTTATTCATTTTAAAATGAATATTGAAAAACGATTTCGAAATGAATTGAATTGAAAATGATTTCGAAATGAATTGAATTGAAAACGATTTCGAAATGAATTGAATTGAAAACGATTTCGAAATGAATTGAATTGAAAACGATTTCGAAATGAATTGAATTGAAAACGATTTCGAAATGAATTGAATTGAAAACGATTTCGAAATGAATTGAATTGAAAACGATTTCGAAATGAATTGAATTGAAAACGAATTCGAAATGAATTGAAAGCGAAGTGAAATAAATTCAAATTGAATTGAAGTTTGAATTGAATAGAAATGGATTTTAAAACGAATTTATAAAGAAGAATTCAATTTTAATTTGAATTGAAATGGAAGTTGAAAATGTTTTTGAAACGAATTCAAAACTATTTATATAATTCGTTTTAAATAGAAATCGACGATATATATATTATATATATATTATATATAATATAATGGCCTGAATAGAACGCGCCGCGCCGCGGCAGTTCGCGAATTTCGACCATTTATTTCAAACGGGCATTACGGGAGATCCGACCGTCGGATTCTCCTAAAACCGGAACCGTTGGGTTCGTATCGAAAAGAGCTTTCTAACGAATGTTAGAAATTTGAAATCTAACGGTTGGATTTGGAGATACGTCCAAATCAAATTGGAAAAAGGTCGCTGTAAGTGCAGTTCGATGGCCATTGTTGGAAATCGACTGTACGGGCCTTGATAAAATTATTAAAAATAGTAATAATTTGTGTAAAATCATAAGAAATGATTTGGGAAGAATTGGGATGAAAAACTCCATATTTGAAAAGATAAAAATAGATTTTTATCGAATTGGACTAGTTTTGAACTAGAATTATAATTCTATTTATTTTTAAATAAATAAATTGAATTCGAAAAGGGTTTTAAAAATAACCAAAATTTCCAATGATTGCATTGGAATGGATTTGAATCGAAATTGTCTTCGGAATATTTCGATGTTGGGATTCGTGATTATACAGATGTTGATATGGAAATTTGAAAGATATATATTTATATCGTTATTTCCAATACGACATTTGTTAGTCGTAGAATTCGATATTGAATATAAGCCGATATATTTTCTATTCAGAGCCTTGTATTGAATATCGAATGTGATTTGGGTTTGTCGTGAATGGTGTCTTTACTAACACTGTTCTTGAACCCAGTTGAGAAAAGATTAAATCTTTTTATTTAGATTTAATGAAGTGTACCAATTAAATAATATTTAATTGGAATTGAATTGATATTGATTTTTGGGTTTATCGTGAACAGTGTTTTAAATAACACTTGTTCTTTAACCCGATAATTAATGAATGTGATTTGGGTTTGTCGTGAATGGTGTCTTCACTAACACTGTTCTTGAACCCAGTTGAGAAAAGATTAAATCTTTTGATTTAGATTTAATGAAGTGCACCAATTAAATAATATTTAATTGGAATTGAAATGATATTGATTTTTGGGTTTATCGTGAACAGTGTTTTAAATAACACTTGTTCTTTAACCCGATAATTAATGGGATGTGACTTTGGGTTTATCGTGAACCGTGTTTTAAATGACACTGATTCTTTAACCCAGTCACAGATTAAAACTAAGTGGAGTTTTAATGAATCTTTAATTAGATTGAAAAGATCGAGAATGGAGTATCACCAGTTTTGCTCCAGGCGATAGTTAAGTCTTTAATTAGATTTGAACGTGAAATTTAGAAACTAACTGTCGGTTAGCCAAGCAGAAGGGTTTTCTGGATATTGATCTGATGTTGGTTTCGGCCTTCGGGGTTAATATTTGGGGAATTATTCTCTTGATTAATTTACGGTTAGTGACTAATGAATTGGAATGAGGCGTATGTTGTGTTTGTGTAACACTTTTATAAAATATACGCGAGTTATTCGGGAAGTCCGGGTTTATCCCATTCTGAATAATCGATACGACGATAAGTCGAAGATGAAGACGATGGTCGAAGACCGGAGGTCTTCACGTCGTTTGGGTGATAACTGATGATCTTGATTGGGCTGTACACCCAAGAAGATGGAAACAGTTAGTGATCGTCCAGACGTACTTGGAGATCGATGGATATGCGGGGTACTAGGTGCCTCCGGTTTCGTTCAGACCCAGAACGGACTTGTAAATGGACTGTGTGTCTGACATCGGATTTCATTCTGTGTGACTGATATCGGTTGCATAGGATGGTTTGCCTGTGTGGCATGCTAAGATGCAAATGATCAAGGCTTCTGTTGAAAAGCAAAGTCTTGTGGTGAGGATCAAAGCACGGCCTTTGTGGCGTAGCTTTGTGTAACGTTTACTTCGCGAGTTTCACACCCGGTATGAACCAAAAACGGGAGAGGACGTCAGGGAGGGCATGCGTTTCTTTCTAGCTAGAAGTGGCGTCAGTGGTTTTACACGCCCTGACGAGTTTGACTTATGTGGTTGTTGCTGTTGCGAGGCGCCTCGGATTGATCGGTCGTTCTCGAACCGATGGAGTCATTCGTTGGCTCGTTTACGCCCCATAGGGCGGGGAAACGCATGTTCAGGCATTTTAATCCACTCCGTGTGGACCGGCCCTGAGGATCCAAAGGCTTGACAGAGTACTTGCCTGAGGCTCGGGCTAGACAGTCTCGAATCGGTTGAGGACTATCTTTTGCCTCGGTTCATAGAAGGAAATCCAATTTCCAAATACGTGACTTTGCGGTTTTATTTGTAAACCTATATATGGCGACATGATATATGGTACCCATGCCGCCTATGATTGATACTTATGATTTGAAGTTGTTTTATACACTTATAATAGTATCAAATGATTTGTTTTAAAACGTATCAAGCATTCTTTGGCTGTTATAAGGGAAAACCCTATCCTCGACTGCGTTACATTGTGTGATGGGACCTGGGTCTTATAACAGCTTCATTTTTCTTTATTTAGCATTGCGCTGTTTGTTTTATGCACTGGTATTCTTGGGAGGAAACCCGTTCCGTGTTATACGGCGTGGTCCCTTGATTTACCGAATGGTTTAAAATAAAGATTAATAACTGTTTTAGTTCTCACACCAGTCACATGACTGACCTGGAGTTTATTGTTTTAACCTAAACTCTGGGTGCCCTTATTTTGACACGGGCAGCTAGTAGTTTCGGTTTTGCAGATTTATATTCACAGGATCCTGGTTTACAGCTGGAACGATATCCGGAAAGCTTTGTATCCGTATATCTACTTCTAGTTGTGTATTGTATTATTTTCCGCTACTATGTATTTAAATGTAATTTAAAACTCTGATATTTCTGTGTAATATTTGTTTATACTCTGTATATTCTTGTAATCTGATGCATTGTTGTAATATACAATGAAATGTTCTTCCGTACGCGTTCTGCTGTGGTTTGTTCTCGAACTATCCGACACTTTCTTTACGGGGAAGTTGCGGGTCTTCACACGTGGTATCAGAGCTTTGGTTTACAAAGCTCAGAGAACAAGACACATTAGAACCCTACGAAAGAATTCATCAGATATTGGATTAGTAATATCCAATGGGAATGACTCGTTAGAGATAGGATCAGTAGTATCCTAGAACGAGTGTGAAGAGTATATTTTTCAAATGAAAACAAATTTTGTTTTAAAAATTTAAATCAATTATTCGTATTTGATTATTTGTTTATATTGATTTGGACAATCCGATATATAAAGATTTTGCATATGCGTCTTGCAAACGTGTATTCGCAGTTTTAATATACTGGATGGTTATAGAATCATACTCTAGTTGCCCGGGGATAATTCTGGTGATGGGGCACTGTCGCCAGTATTTATTTTCGAGTAACGAAAGTGAGATTTCTATATTTCCATTAGACTGGTGTGAGAACCAAAATTAGATAGGGCCTATTGTTGTGATTTGGCATCAAAAATCTGATTTTTGACTATGTATCAAAATTATGAATTTGAAACTCTAATTCACTAATTGATTGATGTTTGTGTTGTTTGTTTGTTTGTTTGCTAATTTTAAGCCATTATGTCTAATTAAACCAAATATTGGATTGTATTGAAAATTGGTCGCATTTGCTTGCATATACATGTATATCATTGAACAGGTCATAGCAAGGAGGCTAGAGCAGAGAATAAAGTTTGTTTGCCCGACAAATAGGTACATGTTTACTACATAATTTCCTGTTTTGTTTGGGTGATGATGATTTTGTGAGCCTATTGGCTAGCCGCTTGGCTTTTTCTTTTTCTTTTTGAGATCTGAAGGACCGGGGAAGCTATTTGAAATTCCCCGATGCTCCCATTGCAGGGGAGGTTATGGCGAAATTTTTCGAAAATTTAGGGTGTTAGCCAAATTTTTGAAATTTTGGAAATTCTCAGAAACTAAAGAGTTGGAGAATAGAAGCCAGATTGAGCGTAGAGCTGAATGATCAAACCACTATCGACTTTGTTCCTTTTCGGGGACGAAAAGTTTTAAGTGGGGGAGATTGTAACAACCCGAAAATCTGGGCCAGTTTAAAATTTTTATTTTGGCAATTTTAGCGAATTTTGATTATTTAAAATAGATTATTTTAAATAATATCGACGAGAAAATTTATTTTGAATAGAATTCGAACGTATATATTATACGCGTCGTCGTTAGAATATAAATATTTATATATAATTATAAAAGGAATAGAAAATGGCGCGGTAGTTCGAAAATTCGATTTCTAATTTCAAATGAATATACAGAATTCAATATAAGTCAGAATTGAACGAAACAAGAAATATTTGAATCTGTATAACTATATCTTTGTAACGAAGTTAACAAACTGAGATTTCATCTTAGAAATGATAAGATATGTCCAGTTGAAAATTAGAAATAGTCGCTGTGGAATTTATATATATTTTTATATATATAAGGCCCTTAAAAATAGCAATTTTGCAAACGACCTCGGATTTCGACGAAACCAGTTTTGTTGGGTCCGGGATGTGAAGTTATTGCTAGGTTTCAAATTTCATAATTTTTAGAATCAATATGTGAGCGGGGCAAAGGAAAACGTGTTTGACCATTTTCAGTTGATTTTAATCGACTGGAAACTGGCCATTTTTCTAACAGTCTCAGAATTCGACGAAACTAGTTTTGTTAGGACCGTATCATCAATACGAAGCTAGAAAATATTTTTCTGGAATTTTTCTAGTTAGTATGTGACCCCGGTAATTTGAAATGTACGTTTAAAATTCAATATAGTGATTTAAATGTAAATTTAACGGAAACTAATTGTAACGATCGAATCAGCTTGCGATACATATCCCATTGTGTTCGGAATGGGGGTGAAACGCTATGGGCGACAGGCGGTGGGCCTCGTTTCGAGGTCGTGGGTAAAAGTCAACTTATTGCAATAAAATTGAATAAATAAATAAATAAATAAAATATTTTTAATTCCCTCTCCCCTACATCTGCTTGCCCCCCCCACGTTCAAAACAAAATTCAGAAAGAAAAAAAAAAGAAAAAACCCGAATCGCACCCGACGCCGCCTTAGGAGGAGCCGCCGCCCTCCACCTAGACGCCGCCGTCCCCTCTTCTTCTCCCCCCACCTCCTCCTTCTCCCCCGATTCCCTCTATCGTTCGAGCACCGCGCCCCCAGACGAAATCGACACCGCCCTCCCTGGCCCCGCCGCCTACCACTTCCACCTCCTCCTCCCATCGCCTTGCCCCCCCTTCTCCTCCGCCTGCGCTTCAATCCCCACCTCGCGATGGCGTGAAACACCCCCCCCCCCCCTTGCTGCTGTTCGGCGACGAAGAAACCCCCCCCCCCCTCGCTGGTATGTTTTTTTTATTTTATTTTCTTATTTTATTTTATTTTTAATTTAATTAAAATACAGAGAAAAAAAAACTGATTTTTTTTAATAAAGATAAAAACTGATTTTTTTTTTAATAAAGGTAAAAACTGATTTTATAAAAGGAACAACTGATTTTAAAAAACATTTTAAATCTGATTTTTTTTTATATAAAGGCGAAAACCTTATTATAGAAAAATTTGATTTTTAAATATTGAACTTCGAAAGAAAATTTGATTTTTAAATATTGAACTTCGAAAGAAAATTTGATTTTTAAATATTGAACTTCGAAAGAAAATTTGATTTTTAAATATTGAACTTCGAAAGAAAAATTCGATTTTTATATATTGAACTTTGAACTAAAAATTCGATTTTTATATATTGAACTTTGAACTAAAAATTCGATTTTTATATATTGAACTTTGAAATAAAAATTCGATTTTTATATATTGAACTTTGAAATAAAAAAAATTTGATTTTTAAATATTGAATAGAGAAGTAAAAATTCGGTTTTTACATATGTAGTGAAAGCGAGCAACGAAGGTGACAAAAAGGCGAAACGACGAAGACTTCTGCAAAAGAAGAGCCGTGGAGCTAGGACAGCTATAAGTGAGAATTTCTCACCTTTCAATTTCCTTTTTTTTCTAGTTATATATATATATATACTAGGATGCAGACGGTGCTTAGTAGCACCCGACACAATCGTCCACAGACCATGGACTTGTTTGTTTGGCTGTTTGGTGATTGATTGCGATATTGGTTTGAATGTGGTTTGTGGTGTGAAAAATCGAATCGATAAATTGGTTAGGATTAGACGTGCGCCGTTATAAGGCGAAGGAGTAAGGCTAGGTTAGACTCTTACTCCAAATTTTGTGGTTTGCATAACGAATTGATTTGATTGATGTGTGAATGGCGTGGGCCTTCACTAGACCGGGGATAAGGCTAGGCCTCGTCCCGTTTCTAGTATCGTGTCGTTATGCCGCCGAAATTTTCTAAAATATGTTAGAAAATAAAAATATCATTTTATTGTGTAAATGAATTGAATAGAAATTCATAGGTTGAAATAAAATGTTTTATCGTTAAAAATATAATTTTTAACGTGAATGTGAATAAATAAATATTCATTTACAAACCAGACGGTTTGTTTATGTACACCTATTTGAATGACGTTGATTGGGTCGATAAATTTTACACATCGCCTAACTGCACAAATAAAATATGTGTTTGATTGTTTGAAACCCCACACGGGTGTTAGGATGAAATTTGAAGTTCACTCATCCTGATTGATTAAATATGTCGATCGATTGATTGACAAGCTGCTATAAGCGTTAAATGTCTATATTTGATGCTTATACAGTGTAGTGCACTTTGGTTGATGGTTGATTATTCATCGTTGTTGATATATACATGTGTTGTAGAAAATCCATATAATTAACATTATATGGTAATTGATTGGGCCTCATTCCAGTTTCGAAAAAAAGAAATATTTGAAATAGAAATATTTGAAATAGAAATATTTGAAATAGAATATTTGAAAATAGAAATATGTGAAGCCGTGAGGATTAGATTGACGCCATTTTGACGTGAACGATATTTATATCGATTTTATTCATTTTAAAATGAATATTGAAAAACGATTTCGAAATGAATTGAATTGAAAACGATTTCGAAATGAATTGAATTGAAAACGATTTCGAAATGAATTGAATTGAAAACGATTTCGAAATGAATTGAATTGAAAACGATTTCGAAATGAATTGAATTGAAAACGATTTCGAAATGAATTGAATTGAAAACGATTTCGAAATGAATTGAATTGAAAACGATTTCGAAATGAATTGAATTGAAAACGAATTCGAAATGAATTGAATTGAAAGCGAAATGAAATAAATTCAAATTGAATTGAAGTTTGAATTGAATAGAAATGGATTTTAAAACGAATTTATAAAGAAGAATTCAATTTTAATTTGAATTGAAATGGAAGTTGAAAATGTTTTTGAAACGAATTCAAAACTATTTATATAATTCGTTTTAAATAGAAATCGACGATATATATATTATATATATATTATATATAATATAATGGCCTGAATAGAACGCGCCGCGCCGCGGCAGTTCGCGAATTTCGACCATTTATTTCAAACGGGCATTACGGGAGATCCGACCGTCGGATTCTCCTAAAACCGGAACCGTTGGGTTCGTATCGAAAAGAGCTTTCTAACGAATGTTAGAAATTTGAAATCTAACGGTTGGATTTGGAGATACGTCCAAATCAAATTGGAAAAAGGTCGCTGTAAGTGCAGTTCGATGGCCATTGTTGGAAATCGACTGTACGGGCCTTGATAAAATTATTAAAAATAGTAATAATTTGTGTAAAATCATAAGAAATGATTTGGGAAGAATTGGGATGAAAAACTCCATATTTGAAAAGATAAAAATAGATTTTTATCGAATTGGACTAGTTTTGAACTAGAATTATAATTCTATTTATTTTTAAATAAATAAATTGAATTCGAAAAGGGTTTTAAAAATAACCAAAATTTCCAATGATTGCATTGGAATGGATTTGAATCGAAATTGTCTTCGGAATATTTCGATGTTGGGATTCGTGATTATACAGATGTTGATATGGAAATTTGAAAGATATATATTTATATCGTTATTTCCAATACGACATTTGTTAGTCGTAGAATTCGATATTGAATATAAGCCAATATATTTTCTATTCAGAGCCTTGTATTGAATATCGAATGTGATTTGGGTTTGTCGTGAATGGTGTCTTTACTAACACTGTTCTTGAACCCAGTTGAGAAAAGATTAAATCTTTTTATTTAGATTTAATGAAGTGTACCAATTAAATAATATTTAATTGGAATTGAATTGATATTGATTTTTGGGTTTATCGTGAACAGTGTTTTAAATAACACTTGTTCTTTAACCCGATAATTAATGAATGTGATTTGGGTTTGTCGTGAATGGTGTCTTCACTAACACTGTTCTTGAACCCAGTTGAGAAAAGATTAAATCTTTTGATTTAGATTTAATGAAGTGCACCAATTAAATAATATTTAATTGGAATTGAAATGATATTGATTTTTGGGTTTATCGTGAACAGTGTTTTAAATAACACTTGTTCTTTAACCCGATAATTAATGGGATGTGACTTTGGGTTTATCGTGAACCGTGTTTTAAATGACACTGATTCTTTAACCCAGTCACAGATTAAAACTAAGTGGAGTTTTAATGAATCTTTAATTAGATTGAAAAGATCGAGAATGGAGTATCACCAGTTTTGCTCCAGGCGATAGTTAAGTCTTTAATTAGATTTGAACGTGAAATTTAGAAACTAACTGTCGGTTAGCCAAGCAGAAGGGTTTTCTGGATATTGATCTGATGTTGGTTTCGGCCTTCGGGGTTAATATTTGGGGAATTATTCTCTTGATTAATTTACGGTTAGTGACTAATGAATTGGAATGAGGCGTATGTTGTGTTTGTGTAACACTTTTATAAAATATACGCGAGTTATTCGGGAAGTCCGGGTTTATCCCATTCTGAATAATCGATACGACGATAAGTCGAAGATGAAGACGATGGTCGAAGACCGGAGGTCTTCACGTCGTTTGGGTGATAACTGATGATCTTGATTGGGCTGTACACCCAAGAAGATGGAAACAGTTAGTGATCGTCCAGACGTACTTGGAGATCGATGGATATGCGGGGTACTAGGTGCCTCCGGTTTCGTTCAGACCCAGAACGGACTTGTAAATGGACTGTCTGACATCGGATTTCATTCTGTGTGACTGATATCGGTTGCATAGGATGGTTTGCCTGTGTGGCATGCTAAGATGCAAATGATCAAGGCTTCTGTTGAAAAGCAAAGTCTTGTGGTGAGGATCAAAGCACGGCCTTTGTGGCGTAGCTTTGTGTAACGTTTACTTCGCGAGTTTCACACCCGGTATGAACCAAAAACGGGAGAGGACGTCAGGGAGGGCATGCGTTTCTTTCTAGCTAGAAGTGGCGTCAGTGGTTTTACACGCCCTGACGAGTTTGACTTATGTGGTTGTTGCTGTTGCGAGGCGCCTCGGATTGATCGGTCGTTCTCGAACCGATGGAGTCATTCGTTGGCTCGTTTACGCCCCATAGGGCGGGGAAACGCATGTTCAGGCATTTTAATCCACTCCGTGTGGACCGGCCCTGAGGATCCAAAGGCTTGACAGAGTACTTGCCTGAGGCTCGGGCTAGACAGTCTCGAATCGGTTGAGGACTATCTTTTGCCTCGGTTCATAGAAGGAAATCCAATTTCCAAATACGTGACTTTGCGGTTTTATTTGTAAACCTATATATGGCGACATGATATATGGTACCCATGCCGCCTATGATTGATACTTATGATTTGAAGTTGTTTTATACACTTATAATAGTATCAAATGATTTGTTTTAAAACGTATCAAGCATTCTTTGGCTGTTATAAGGGAAAACCCTATCCTCGACTGCGTTACATTGTGTGATGGGACCTGGGTCTTATAACAGCTTCATTTTTCTTTATTTAGCATTGCGCTGTTTGTTTTATGCACTGGTATTCTTGGGAGGAAACCCGTTCCGTGTTATACGGCGTGGTCCCTTGATTTACCGAATGGTTTAAAATAAAGATTAATAACTGTTTTAGTTCTCACACCAGTCACATGACTGACCTGGAGTTTATTGTTTTAACCTAAACTCTGGGTGCCCTTATTTTGACACGGGCAGCTAGTAGTTTCGGTTTTGCAGATTTATATTCACAGGATCCTGGTTTACAGCTGGAACGATATCCGGAAAGCTTTGTATCCGTATATCTACTTCTAGTTGTGTATTGTATTATTTTCCGCTGCTATGTATTTAAATGTAATTTAAAACTCTGATATTTCTGTGTAATATTTGTTTATACTCTGTATATTCTTGTAATCTGATGCATTGTTGTAATATACAATGAAATGTTCTTCCGTATGCGTTCTGCTGTGGTTTGTTCTCGAACTATCCGACACTTTCCTTTACGGGGAAGTTGCGGGTCTTCACAATCTTGCTTGGACCCGATATGATTAGAGAGACTTTGGAAAATATCGATTTGATATGAAGGAGGATGAAGACGACGCAAGATAGGAAGAAATCTTATGCGGGCAAGAGGAGGACATATCTTGAGTTTGATATTGGGGATATGGTCTTTGTCAAGGTGTCTCCATTACGGAACGTCGTTCGCTTTGGGTCCGTTGGGAAGTTAGCACCAAGGTTCGTAGGGCCGTTTCCTATTAAAGAGAGGATTGGGCAGATGGCGTATGGAGTGGAGTTGCCCGAGAGACTTAGTGGCGTACACGACGTATTCCATGTATCACATTTGAGGAAGTGCCTGCACGAGACCGCGGAAGTAGTGGAGCCAAGCTTGCTTAGAGAGGTGGAGATAGAGCGTGATGCGACGATTCGACGAGCTCCTACGTGCATTCTTGGGTCGGAGGTTAAGAAGTTGAGAAATCGAGAGGTCAAGCTAGTCAAAGTGCAATGGGGAGATGACGAGAGCAACGCTACTTGGGAGATGGAAGAGAAGATGCGTTCATTGTACCTTTTTCTTTTCGAGGGTATGTCTTTTAATTTCTCCTTTATCGCTTAGCTTGTACTTATCTTATCTTTGTCATGTCCTGTCGCTAGTACCTTTGACCTTTAGATAGGGTAGTCGTATGGTTGAAACATGTGTTTGAGACATGTTATGTATGATGGATGCATGTGGATGCAAGTCTTTGCTAGTGGTTGCTCGTGGATGCATATACACACACTTTAGGCACTAGATCGGCTCAGTCACTTCATATTGCATATTGCATATAAATGTGTGTGCATATTTAAGCTAATGGATGTATAATGGTTGTGCTATCATATGGATGCGGCATTTTGGTGAATAGTTGTGCGCGCATGTAGAAATAATATGTATTGATAGGATTCTATCGCATACATAATGGACGCATGGCACTATCATGGTTTGCATTAAGGAGGTCAACTGAATCAGTAGACCGCCTGATTTTGCATTAGATAAGAAACATATACACACACTTCTTGCATATGTTCATACAGCATTAGGATTTTTTAAGGACAATGGATGCCTGTGTTTGATGGTTGAGTAGATGGTTATTTGGATGGTAGGATATGCATTCTCCTTAACTTGGAGATTTCGGGGGCGAAATCCTTTAAGGAGGGAAGAATGTAACACCCGTATTTATGTTATCACTAATATTCACAAATTAAAGAATAACTAATCTTAGATGTGAGAATTAAGGGAAACGGGTTGTGCCATTATGTTCGTCTCGGAATTCTGGTTGAGATAGAGTCCGAGTTGCATGAATTGGACTTCGTATGAAGGAGTTATGGCCATCGGAAGTTTCAGAAAATTCAAAACAGATTTCAGAAAATTCAAATTTCGGAGTCAGACAGGCTAGGTGGGAAAATTCCCGCCAGGGCCAGGCCGACCATAGGGTCGACCTGGGGGTCGACCTTCCCTGACCTAGGGTCGACCATAGGGTCGACCTGGGGGTCGATCTGCCCCCTCCCCCCCCCCCCCCACCCCCGGGGCAGATTTGAATTATGACCTATTAATGACTAGACGCTGACTCATTAGGGTTTCTGATATGCTCTGGTTGGATAGGATTAATTATGGGTTGATCGGACGGCTTAAACTAATCCTAAACTCTATAAAAACACCTCTAGACTCAAACCCTAAAATCAAAACAAAATTAGATTCATGGCCTCCATACCATCACCTAGCAACTCGGCATAGTCGCTACCAATTAGAGAGGAAGAAAGCTAGTCTAAATCAATTCTTTTCAACTTTAACAACGAATCTTCTTCAAGGGAAAGCTATTACAACTTCAGAACTCAGAATTTAGAACTCAAGACCTTCTTTGAGTTGTGAGTTCGATAATTTTAATAAATAATTAGCAAATTAATTGGATTGAGTTATGATGTAGACTATTTGGATATGATGTGAATTATTGACCACATGTTATTATTCATGTAGTAAAATTGTGATGTTTATGTTGTAAATTCTATGGTGCTATCTTGTAAAGTTGAGATCATCTATTCTGTAATTTTATGATTAGCTTATGTATTATCGAATCACCATATTGTTCATATGCTAGTTTGGGTATGTTGATTCATATGATACATCATAAGTATGTATGCAAGTTTAGATTTTTATCAAGACATGAATCATATGCAAGTTGGGGAAAATTATATGTATAACCTTATATGCTTCATGGAATCTATTTTAGATCTAAAGTTAGGCTATGACATGTGTGAGTTATATGCCAAATTCTACATGCTAGTTTACATGTTTAAATGTAAGTTTACACCGTTGTTATGTTGCATAAATCACATATGCAAGTTTATATGAAAATATGAGTTTGGAATATGAATCATGTTATGCAGGTTTGTGGTTATTGCCTATGAAAGTTTACACCTTTAGATGTAGATCTATGACATACACGATTTATGCAAGTTTGTGACCATTATCCCAACAAGTTCACACCTTTAGATTTGGGTCTATGATATATGTAGTTTTATGCAAGTTGTAACTTTGGCCTACGCAAGTTTTAGATGTAGAACATCATTCACACATGCAAGTTCACCCCTTATATTTAGATCTAGTTTTAATTATATGTATGTTGTAATGTTTTCTCTTTATTCCATGAGTTAGACTATTCGAGTCTAACATATATTTTACGTTAAACGAACAAATGTACAACGTAGGGTAAAAGGGGATAATATTAAAAGATTTAATTAGCATAGACGCCTTAAAAGGAATCAAATAAATTTGTGATGAAATTGGTATGATTTTACATACCATAAATTGATGGACATAATTGAGTCTGTTGTAATGTTTTCTCTTTATTCCATGAGTTAGACAATTCGAGTCTAACGTATATTTTACGTTAAACGAACAAACGTACAACGTGGGGTAAAAGGGGATAATATTAAAAGATTTAATTGGCATAGATGCCTTAAAAGGCATAAAATAAATTTGTGATGAAATTGGTATGTTTTTACGTACCATAAATAGATGGACATAATTGAGTCAATTATGGCCATAGTTAAATTTAGAATTAATTGATAATTCGAATAGGGAAAGTAATTCAAATTGGGGAATGACTAATTAGGAGTAATTAATCGTCTATGACACGAGGTTAGGCTCTTTTGTGGTGTAAGACTGCCCGGACCTGCCCGGCAAATCCAGGTGTCACAAATGCCAGTCTAATGTGGGAGGTCTCAGGCATAAATTAAATACGTAACAATTGTAAAGACACAAGGTTAGGCTCTTTTGTGGTGTAAGACTGCCCGGACCCGCCAGACAAATCCAGCTGCCACAAATGTCAATCTAATGTGAGAGGTCTTTATGAGGTTACGGTCTTAATGTATTAA
Source organism: Allium sativum (assembly GCA_030737875.1). NCBI lineage: Eukaryota > Viridiplantae > Streptophyta > Magnoliopsida > Asparagales > Amaryllidaceae > Allium > Allium sativum. The sequence goes on along the minus strand of CM060909.1, from coordinate 578,091,636 downwards.
GAAACACTTAACCAGATAAACATATAGTGGGACATGAGGGGGTTAAGTGGGTGCCTTAGGTGGCATGTGGAATCTAGTGGGTGCCTTGGGTGGCATTTGAAATACAATTAGAAATACTTAACCAAAATTGAAATATGTAAGTGAACATGAATAAGAAGTGGGTTAAGTGGGATGTACTAGAGGGGACCAAGCTTAGGTGGATAGCTTGAGTCAAGTATTGGGGGCCCGTTTCAACCAGTAACCCATACGTATCTTTGTGGGCTCGACCCAAGTCGAGGACGGGACATGCATACTGGGCTTGACTGTAAGAGGCCAAACCGGGTTAGCGGTGGCAACGCAAGTCCAACGGGTTCATATGCGTGTGTGGACCCGGGCTGGTAGGTAATACGTTGTTGCATCATGTAGGTATAAGCCGTGCATTATTTGTGGTATCGGATTGCCACTTTGGGGAGTGATACACCCCACTGTGGGGCCAGCACGGGTATCTACGAGTTAGGGAGCCGATCGCTTGGGGTAGTGGGTACACCTATTGGAGATAGGTGAAGGCGGCACCAATGAAGGCAGCTAGGGGTGCACAAAATTACTAATATCATTATTAAGTCTGTAGGCGGGATCAACCTTAGGGTGACTAGTGGTGGTGCAGTATAGCAATTATCTTATAGTTTTGGTGTAGTTTAGTAATTATCTTATAGTTGTTTAGGTGCGCTTTAACGATATCGTTGTTCATCCTGTTTTCTTGTTTACTCTGCCATACTCAGTGATTCATGGTCATTTCCTGATTTTCCAACTTATGCCTTAGCCTAGTTACTTTGGTGATTATATTGTTTAAGTTATCGCACTCGCCAGACTTTATGTCTGACCCCCTTTGTTTCCTCCTTTTTCTTCCATTCCCCCAGGTGCTCAGGTTGGAACTAGCACCAGTGGATCTTGATTTTGGACAGCTGTGCTTCTTGCTTTTAGAAGATTGCTTGGATCGCTGAAGTAAAGTTCAGCCTCTCTTTAATTTATGGCTATTTTGTATTGGGGATTATGTATTTCAATTTATGTACTTTGATTTAGTCAAGATGGATATTATGTACTTGGCTCTGGTTTTGATGATGTAATCAAACATATGTATTTTCAGCTGCAATGAAATAACGTTTTTAATTTTTTAGGTACTTTTTATATCTGTCTTGTTGTTAAGTTTCTGTTCTATACTCATTTAAAATGCTCCATAGAAGTTAATGCATTCCCTTTATGAGTGACATTAATGGACGTGGGGTGTTACAATGTTCGATTTCATCTTGCGGTAAAACCCAATTTTATCACTTCATCGTTCCTTATTTCCCTGATTCCAATTTCATGGTGCCCTAGTTCCTCCTGTTCGGGTACTTCTATCGATTTAATTATAATTTGTCTACTGTACATTTAGTTCGATCGATTTTGTTTTCGATTGATTTAATTACTTAGTTCTTGTGCATTTAATTCGACCGATTAACACTTATTAATGAAATGCTACAGTATTGCTATGCTAATACCATCGTAACAAAAATTTGCTTTGAGCTAGCATGATTATGATTTACGGATACATTTACGGTTTACATAATTTTTTTCCTCGATTTATTAATTAGAAAGTGAATCAAGTGGGTTTATTATGCCTGTAGATATAATTTTTTGGGTATTATCGTTTACGTGCAGTTTGGCTTAAGTTAGGGCACACGCAATATCATATCATCCATTTATAGTATATTTTCTCTAGTAGCGGCAGCATTTTCTAAATACCATATTTGATTTGTGTCCTATGTTTCCTTTAAGTTGTAAATGTTTTTCAAACTTATAAGTTGTAAGCTCATGAGTAACGCACTCCCATTATGCAAATCATCCGGAAACGAATATTTCTAAGGATAATTACCGTTATACAAATACATGTTTTATGATTGGTGGTAGGTAATATGTATCTCCAATATCAATAGTAGGGAAGTTAATTGATCATCTCTAATATTCAAGTAAAAGGTTATAAAGTTGACGATTATAACATGTTGTGATACTCTGTTAAATTACTGCATCTAACAGCAGGAACGGATCAGTTTGTGTTGTACCCTGGGCTATAGCCCGGGTCATTAATTTTAATATGTAACATGATTATATTAATAATAATCTGACCACTTCATTTAGAAGCATGTTTGTCTGTATTTTCAACCAACATAGAAACCCAGTTTAATTCTCTACCACTGCGTTATTTGTTTTGCCAAAGATAGATGATAATTTATTTTCTCTTTTAGAGTGCATGGATACGGGTATTGCATAATTTTCACAATATTTTGTACTAATGCTTGGCAAATTATTGGAAACTGTTAATCATATTGCATAGGAGTATATGTAGAATTTGAGAATCTATAAATGAGCATGCATAAAACATAACACACTACCCTTCCCTTCCATGTGATGACCCAGATCGATATACATTGATAATTTCAGGATGCAAACATATACATAAGCTACAACAATGCAAATATGTAGAAGTGCACGCAAAAAGGAAGCCTCATAATTCAATAATGAACATGTAAAATAACAACTGGCATTGTATATCAATCGTTAGTACACTATTTGATATGTAATTTTTTTGTTATGTTTCAGTATGCACTTAAATTGTAACGACCCGCTATCTACGTATTGGAGGATCGTATAATATTTATTTTATTTTCGTACGAGGTCGTAGAGTCGTGTAACTTTGGGGAACGACTATTGGGGCAATTTCCCATGTTCATGATTTTTGCCGAATTTATACGATCGTTTTGCCCCTAGCGAATCTTGTTTTGCCTGTAACTTTTTATTGGTAAAGAATTTTGTCCTGAAACTACTTCCATTAGATTCAGATGATGGTTTAACTTTCCATAGAGTGGTCATATTAATCAAACAGACTTACCGTTTGGAAGATATGGCTGAAATAAGGTTTGGAAGATGAAAAACAACTTAACCGGGCGTAATTAGATGATTAATTGTTAGGCCCATAACCCATTTCGGGATTAGGATTATAGGAGTGGTGAAAGGGTTTGAGAAAACATTTCATTTCAGTTTTCTAACCACCACAAACGTTCCTCTAACCCTAGTAATGACCTCCACCTTCTAAATTCATCCCTAATCTCTTCCTAATCACATATTAAGCAAATTTACATCAAATCAAGCGGATTAGCATCAAAATCGAGATAGAGCTACTGAAACACATAGGAATTCGACCCAAATCAGTGGAGTTTTCAGATCTATAATTTATTTGTGGCTAAGGTGAGTGATAAGCATGTTTTTACACTAATTATGGCTAATTATGGGTGATTAGTAATAATTAGCGAAATTTTGACTCAGGAAAATATGGTAAAATATGAATAAATTCTAAAATATTAGTTTATGTCTTTGATAAAAATTTGGGTTAATTTGGATTAAGTTTGCAATCCTATAGTTAAACATGGTTAAGGGGATTAAGGGGAAAATCATGCTTTTTGGGAATGGTTGATTCATATTAACATGTTACATTGTTATTTTGGTGTTTATGGTTAATTATACATGTTGCTACGAAGGTTTGGTATGATTTGTAATGGCATAGGAAAGTTAAAATGGTCGAAAACGCCATCGAGTGGCATAAATAACTCATTGGAAATGGCATAGGAATTCGGATCGGACCTGAGGTTGAGGGTCGGGTTGGATCGTCCCTCCGGTCGTGGGTACTAACCACGAACCGAGTCGCCTCCCCCAAACTGAACCGCCTTCCTGGAGTCCTCGAACACCACAATGAGCCCGAACCGATGCATCATGAGCCGCCTTTACTCGAGTTCTACGAACCGGATCCTATTGAAGGAAAGGAGGCCTGACCGAAGCTGGTTGCCATCTGAACTGAACCAGAACTCCGTGTCAAGAACCGAACTAATCCAGAAGCATGCATCACGAGCTGCCTCCTATGAACCGAGTCGAGTTGGAGTCACGAACCGGAGCATGCCCACGAACCGCGAGCCGAGGTGTCCCACAAACCGAACGAGGGGAAGAAGGCCGAACCGAATGGAAGCTTGTTTCCGAACCGATCCGGAGAAGACTGAAACCCGATATGCAAAAGAAGTCCAAATAGGAAGTTATTACTCAGGATCCAGATGGCAACCAACGAGTAAACTTCAAGGATTGGATTTTACTGCGGGACGTTTGCAAAGGGGTTATCGACATCTATATCTTTTATTCACTATTGATGGGAGGGGCATTGACTATGAACCAATGCGGTGGGGTCAAATTTGTATGGAGTCGAACTCCATCAAGACCCCCAAGGGCAAAGTGGTTGTAGTAAGGTTTGGGCAGAGCTGGGCTCCGTCATGGCCCCAGATGGTTCTGGTGATCAAAGTAGTGGATATCATATGCTTTACGCACCAAGTGAGAGATGTGAGGATGATTATTATGTTTTATGTTTGCTATCACCATGACATACACACTCCCATTTACAATTTATGTTAGTGTCACCTTAGAGTATGGTACATCCTATTGTGCTAACTCTTTGGTTGCGGGTCCAGGTTCAGATATGATTACTTATACCTGTTATTGCTTTATTTTGCTGCTATCGCTCATACATGATTTTTGTCTGACCCGGAGTTTTATGTCTCATCTTATTACTCTGGGTGCTCCTAAACAAGCAGACTAGAGACAGGTTAGGTGGTTATGCACGAGTAGCTGTCCAGAGACCAACAGGAGGCTTCTATGTACTATTTACATATATTCCCACTGTGTTGTTGCTAGTCACTATTTTGGGCATTAGTAGTGTACCTTTTTTATTTTGCTTTAGAGGCAATATTTTGAAGTTGTAATAACGGTTTGGATCATAAGTTGTCTTTTGGATTCCACTGCTATGATGGTTTGATTTTCAGCTTATGCACTGTCTCGCCTGTTTTATGTCAAGTTATGTTATTATTATATTTTATTTCATGCGTTGTGAGATATACTATAGGTTCTTGATGATTCATAGTTTCAAGTCCCTTTCTTTTGATGATCGTCCCATGCTAGTCGGGAATTGGTACAACGCATTTCTAGGGATATGTCGGCTAGTGTAGGGCAGGCCGTCACACTTGGTATCAGAGCCTAGGTTGGATAGTTTAACCTAGGGGAAGACATCAGGGAGAGATAGTATATGTATATGAGAGCGCATATTTGTGATATTTTGGTTTTCAAAAACTATATGTATATACTATTAGTGTATCTAAGGATGAAGTCGCTCTGCACTGGCACCACTAAGGAGATGGTTAATCGTTTTTCTCTTTACAGATTGAACGATGAGCCAATATATAAGGAGTACGAGTTCAGGGGCCAATAATGGGAATGTTCCTGATATGAGGACGATGTTTACTACCTTCATGAGGGAGATGCTTAGGGATGTTCAGGGAGCAGTTCCTAATGCTTCTAACGACGGTGGTGCAGTGGTGCAGGCGCCTAGAGCCGATTTCGCCAAGCTTAGCAAGGATTATATTAATCTTGGTGGAAAGCCGTTCCACAGAACGGAATAGGAAATGGATGTTCAAGATTGGCTTGATAGTTATGAGCTTATCTTCGAGAATTTAGGGATCGATGATGCAATGAAGAGAAAGTTGGCACCACGTCAACTTCAAGGACGGGCTATGAATTGGTGGAATGCTATTAAAGCAGCTACTCCTGAGGATCAAGTTACTTGGAATTTGTTTAAAACTCGCTTCAGTGATAAGTTTTTCCTAGCTGCTCAGAAATCAGAATTGTTTAGGAAATTTTTGGAGCTTAAGCAGAATGGTAGGGTAGTCCGGAATATATTGTTGAGGTCGATACTTTATCGAAATATGGATCATCCCTTATCGATACTACCAAGAAGAAGAACGAGAAGCTCATAACTGGCGTAGATGAGTATTTGGGGTAAAGGCCGATAAACCATATAGATAAGACATTCGAGTCTATTGTGGGAAAGGCATTGAGATCTGAGATCCTCTACCCTAAGTCGAAGACCGAGGTTGTTGTTATATCTGCAGAGGAGCCAAAGCCGCAGGCAAGCGGTGGAGGCAAGAATAATTCGAAGAATAAGAGAAAGCAGAACCAAACTAAGGATGGTCAGAAAAAGAGGGATAAGAAAGAAGTAAAGTGCTTTAGCTGTGGCAAGAAGGGCCACTATGCCAAAAAATGTCAAGCAAAGCCAACGGATAGGAAGTGCTTCAATTTCGGCCAAGTGGGATATCACAAGGATAAATGTCCGTAACCTCCTAAAAAGAAGCAGATTGTGAAAGCATATGCTATCAACTCCATTCCTTCTTCGTCGAATGCCCCAACTACGGTGGAGAAAGAAAAGGGTGTCGTCATTCAAAGTATGCTTTCCATTTTTGATGTTCATGTTCGAGTATTTTTTTTATACTGGGGCTTCCCATTTCTTCATATCTAGTGACCTAGTAGATAGGTTGGGATTGGATCCCGAGATTGTCGGTAGACCTTTAGTTGTGACGAGCCCAATCAGTGGTTTGACTAGCCTTTGTATGATTTGCCGTAATTTGGTCTTATCAAGTCATGGATGTATGTTTACTTGTGATAGCTTTGTTTTGGGCTTTATTGGGTTTGGCATTATTTTAGGAGTCGATTAGCTCTAAAGGTACGTGGTGGTGGTAGACTGTGAGGGGTCTTCGGTGACCATAGCGGATGATGGGCGTAGGGTACTGTTTGGTTGCCTACCTAGTGATGAGGTGATGGCTATTTTTCTAAATTCCCTCGATATCCCGCATGATGAGTTGTCAGATGTGCTTATTGCTGGCGAGTATCCGGACATCTTCGGAGAAGTGACCGGACTTCCACCACACCAAGAGACCGAGTTTCGGATTGATTTAGTGAAAGATGCTAGACCTATATTGATGCCTCTTCGATGTTTGGAGCCAAGGGAGAAGCGAGAGCTCGGGGTGCAAGTAAGCGACCTTTTAAAGAAGTGATTTATCTAAAGAAGTGTTTCTGAGTGGGGAGCAACAGTTGTATTTGCCACTAAGGCCGATGGTTCCGTTCGATTGTGCCTGGACTATCGCAAGTTGAATAAGGTGACGAGGAAGAATAAGTATCCTCTTCCATGAATATATGATTTGTTTGATCAGTTGATGGGAGCGAGTGTGTTCCCCCGATTGGATCTCGCGACAGGTTCTCATCAGCTCTAAGTAGCAGCTGAGAGTATACCTAAAACAACATTTAACACACTGTCTGGATTATATGAGTGATTGGTCATGCCATTCGGACTGACCAATGCACCCGCATGTTTTGCGAACCTTATGAATAGGGTATTTAGGGATCAATTGAATAAGTTTGTTCTTGTGTTTGTGGATGATATCTTAGTTTACTCGAGGACAGAGGAAGAACACAGGGAACATTTGAGGATATTAATGGAGGTGTTGAGGAAACACCAGTTGAAAGCGAAAATTTCTAAGTGTCACTTCTGGAGGAGGGAAGTGAGGTTCTTGGGCCATGTTGTTTCAGAAAATGGTATTGCCGTGGATCCTGCGAAGGTGGCTACGATACAAGATTGGTCTACGCCCAAGAATGCAACACACATGAGAAGTTTCTTGGGGTTGGCTGGATATTATCGTAAGTTTATCCGAGACTTCTCCAAGATAGCGACACCGTTAACTCAGTTGACTAAGAAGAATCAAGCTTTTGCTTGGGACGGAAGGTGCGTGGATGCATTTGAGAGTCTAAAGGAAAAGTTGATGTGGGCACCAGTATTAGTTATTCCTAAAGGGAATGAAGAGATGACGGTATACACGGATGCCTGTAGTACCGGACTAGGTGTTGTACTGATGCAAGGAGGTAGGGTTGTAGCTTATGCTTGTCGGCAACTGAAACCACATGAGAAAAGATATCCTGCCCATGATTTGGAATTGACATCGATTGTTTTTGCGTTAAAGATGTGGATACATTATCTCTTGGGAGAAAGACTCGAGTTATTTACCGATCATAAGTCGTTAAAGTATATTTTCTCTTAGATGGATTTAAATCCCCGTCAGTTGAGATAGCTAGAATTCTTGGCTTCATATGATTTCAATATCACATATACACCCGGGAAGGGTAATGTGGTAGCTGATGCATTGAGTAGGAGACATGCCAGTTTAGGGGATATGTTTTTGGAACGGAAGCAAGTGGAATATATCACAGGATATGATTTCAGACCTAAGTGCTAATTGGATCCAGAAAGGTTAGCAAGTTTGACGATCTGACCGACTTTTATTGAACGGATTGGTTCCAGTCAGAGGGACGATCCTAACCTGTTGGAAATCATCTCCAAGATAGAGGTGGGTATCAATAGTGAGGAAATTAACAAGTATGAACTTGATCGAGAAGGATGGCTTCGAAAGAATGGTAGACTAGTCGTACACAGTGTTAATGGATTGAGAGATGAAGTGCTTAGAGAATGTTATCACTCAAAACTGAGTATACATCCTAGTGGTAACAAAATGTATCGAGACATGAAGTAGACCTACTACTGGGAAGGGATGAAGAGAGGCGTTGGGAAGTTTACATCCAAATGCATGAATTGCCAACTAGTTAAAGCCGAGCAAAAGAAGCCTAGTGGTTTGTTACAACCATTTGGAATTCCCAAATGGAAATGGGAACAAGTCTCAATGGATTTCATTGATGGTTTAGCAAGGACAAGATCGGGTCATGATAGTATTTGGGTGGTTGTAATCGATTGACCAAAAGAGCAAGGTTCATACCCGTGAAGTCAAATAGAACAGAAGCTAAGTTAGCGGAACTATATATGAAGTGGGTAGTGAGATTTCATGGAGTACCTAAAGGTATTGTGAGTGACCGAGATCCATTATTTACTAGTGGGTTTTGGAAGAGCTTACAAGAGGCTTTAGGGTCAGAATTACATCTCGTACCGCATACCTTCCCCGAAACCGATGGCCAAACGGGGAGGGTAAATCATGTACTAGAGGATCTCTTGAGGGCTTGTACATTGGATTTTGGTAGGTCATGGGATGACTATTTGCATCTAGTTGAGTTCACATATAATAATAGTTATCAATCCAGTATTGCTATGGCTCCATTTGAAGCATTGTACGAAAGACCGTGCAACTCACCATCATGTTGGTTGGAAACTAGTGAGAAATTTTTGCTTGGACCAGATGTAATAAGAGAAAATTCAAATAAGATCAAAGTTATTCAATAGAGAATAAGGGCTGCCCAAGATAGGCAGAAGAGTTATGCTGATAAAAAATGAAGAGATTTGAAATTCTTTGTTGGCGACCTGGTATTCATAAGGATTTCTCCATTAAAGAGTGTGATTCAATTTGGTAAGAGGGGTAAGTTGGCACCAAGGCTTGTTGGTCCATTTCCAGTTCTTGAACAAGTAGGAAATTTAGCGTATAAAGTTGGATTACCAGACAAGATGGCGGGAGTGCACAACGTATTTCATGCTTCCCAGTTAAGGAAGTTCATGCACAATTCTAATATGACTATTTCACCAGATCAGTTGGATGATATCGAGGTGGAATCTGCGGCAGTTGGGAGCCACAAAACGATTCGTATTGTTGGACATGATACGATGCAACTTCAAAGGAAGACGGTGAAATTGGTTAAGGTCCAGTGGGGCGATAATGAGAATGATTGCACTTGGGAAACAGAGAAGAACATAAGGAAGTCGTATCCAGAACTCTTTGCATGGTAATAATTTTAGTCACGATATAGTTATTCTGCATGCTAAGATAGCTTTTTTGTGTTTGTCATGTATGTTTGATTGATTGTAAATGGTTGATAGGCATGCGGGTACCTTTGTTGTTTGCTTAGTTAAGCAATTTCGGGGGCGAAATTTCTTAAGGGGGGGAGGGGGGTTAGGGGAAGTGTAACGACCTGCATCCTACATATCGTAGGATCGTAGAATATTTATTTTATTTTCATACGAGGTCATAGGGTCGTATAACTTTAGGGAACGACTACTGGGGTCATTTCCCATGTTCATGATTTTTGACGAATTTTATATGACTGTTTCCCCGTGGCGAATCTTGTTTCGCCTATAACTTTTGATTAGTAAGGAGTTTTAAATTGAAACCATCTCCATTGATTTGGATGAAGCTTTACCTTTCCGTAGAGTGGTCACATTAATCAATCGGACTTAACGTTTGAGAGATATGGCTGAAATAAGATTTGAAGATGAAAAACAACTTGACCGGGCTTAATTAGGTGATTAATGGTTAGGCCCATAACCTATTTCGGGATTAGGGTTATGGGAGGGCTGAAAGGATTTTACAAAACAGTTCATTTCATTTTTCTAGCCACCACAAACATTCCTCTAACCCAAGTAATGACCTCCACCTTCTAAATTCATCCCTAATCACTTCCTAATCACATATTAAGCAAATCTACATCAAATCAAGGCGGATTAACATCAAAATCAAGACAGAGCTACTGACACATAGGAATTCGACCTAACTCAATGGAATTTTCAGATCTATAATTTATTTGTGGCTAAGGTGAGCGATTAGCATGTGTTTACACTAATTATGGCAAATTATGGGTGATTAGTGATAATTAACGAAATTATGACTCGGAAAAATGTGGCAAAATATGCATAAATTCTAAAATATTATTTTATGTCTCTGATAAAAAATTTGGGTTAATTTGGATTAAGTTTTCTAATCCTATAGTTAAACATGGTTAAGGGGATTAAGGGGAAAATCATGCTTTTGGGGAATGGTTGATCCATATTAACATGTTACATTGTTGTTTTGGTGTTTATGGTTGATCATATATGTTGCTATGACTGTTTAATATGATTTTCAATGGCATAGAAAATTTAGAATGGTCGAAAACGCCGTCGAGTGGCGTAAATAGCTCACTGGAAATGGCGTAGGAATTCAAATTAGACCGAAGGTTGAGGGTCGGATCAGATCGTCTATGGGGTCGTGGGTACTAACCACGAACCGAGTCGCCTCCCCCGAACCGAACCGCATGCCTGGAGTCCTCGAGCACCACCACGAGCCCGAACTAATGCATCACGAGCTACCTTTTCTCGAGTACCATGAACCCGATCCTATTGAAGGAATTGAGGCCTGACCGAAGCTAGTTGTCATCTAAACCGAACCAGAACTCCATGTCATGAACCTAATCGATCCAGAAGCATGCATCACGAGCCGCCTCCTACGAACCGAGCCAAGTTGGGGTCACGAACTAGAGCATGCCCATGAACCAGGAGCTAAGGTGTCCCACGAACTGAACGAGGGGAAGAAGGCCGAACCGAATGGAAGCTTGTTTCCGAACCGATCCAGAGAAGACTGAAACCCAAGATGCAAAGGAAGTCCAAATGGGAAGTTATTACTCAGGATCCAGATGGGAACCAATGAGTGAACTTCAAGGATTGGATTTTGCTGCGGGACACGTGCGAAGGGGTTATCGATATCTGTAGCTCTGATTCACTATTGATGGGAGAGGCATTGACTATGGACCAGTGCGGTGGAATCAAAGTTGTATGGAGTTGAACTCCATCATGATCCCTAAGGGCATAGTGGTCGTAGTAAGGTTTGGATGGAGCTGGGCACCGTCACGGCCCTAAATGTTCAAGTGATCAAAGCGGTGGATATCGTATGCTTTACACACTGAGTGAGAGATGTAAGGATTATGGTTATGTTTGATGTTTGCTATCACCATGACACGGACACTCCCATTTACACTCTATGTAACACCCCACCTCTGTTAAGGTCACTCACAAAGGGAATGCCTTAACTTCGGTGGAGCTGTTAGGGCAAAAGATGCAGATAAATTACAAGATGGACAAATTTAAACAGCGGAAAATAAAACTTTACTTCATTTATAAAACAGTTTGTACAACAATTGTTTTCCAATACCAGAGTATCTGTCTTACATAACAAAATAAATAAGCATCAAATAACATTTATATTCCCCAATGTAGCATGAGCCAGCCATAGTAATGGAAAAGAGAATCCAAGCAAAACTTCGACTAATCTTCAAGCTTGGAAGGAGATGTGGTCCAAACTAAGCCGAGCTATTCCCTCCCTGACTACCTTGGGGGGGGACGAAAGAAAAGAGGCGAAAACATACTAGGTCAAACATAAGTCTAGCAAGCTCAGTGATTCTTAGCATTTAAACGGGGAAAAGGGTCATGACATGAATAAACTAAATATAAGACTAAACCATAGTAACAAGATAACATGGGATAAATGTGAGATATGACAAGGCAAGATAAACTGAATGTACAGATAAATTGAATGTGCTTCTGCTCCTCTGCTTCGCGACTACCCTGTTATACTGATTTCTATATCTCTGCACCACCTAACTAGTGTCCCAACTAGTAATCTATAAAAAATGATCATATGATTACGTGATTCCAATCCCCCTAATTGCGTTCAGGTGTACATCTATTATGGGGATTCCATTTATTTACCTAGATCTAATCTAGGGTTTACTATCGAGCGCTTATTAGATTCAACCAGGGTTTACGCTACCCAGGGCCACTGGGGTTTAGACTACCTACTAAACGCTTCTCGGATTTAGGGTTTACGCAACCTAGGTCCAACTAGGGATTATGCTACCTACTTGTATTAATTTTCCATGTGTCTGTGTCAGTCGGCCCTCTCTTGCGTGTAGATACTCTGTGCTGGCCCCACCATAAGGTGTATCAAGCCATATGATAGTGACCCGACACGATTCAAGATGCACAGTGTAGAACTACTAGTACCCAGTGCCTGCTTTTTCCCACTCCGGAGTACGTGCACGCCCATAAACCGTCGGAACCTACACTGATGTACCCCCTGCCGTTATCTTTGACCGCTTTTAATCAGCCCAGCAATTGTGCCCTACCCTGCCTAGTTTCAGGGTACCATGATACATCTATGTGGGTTACTGCTGAAATGGATCCTCGTTACTAGGGTTTCCTGCTGGTTAAGTTAGTGGGCCTATGTATACAAATATTACCCACCTATACGAGATGTACTTAACCCTCCCACCGATTATAGCATGTTTTCTTTAACGGTTAAGTTTTATAGGCCTATATTTACTAATACTACACATCAACCGACATGCACTTAACCTTCCCACGGATTCAAGCATGTTTATTTAATGGTTAAGTTTTGTGGGCCTATATTTACTAATATTACCCACCTACCCGACCTGTACTTAACCTCCTACTCGTCAAGTCGTGTTGGTCAAGTGGTTCTTGTTTACTTAACCTTTCTTTCTTATCATGTTGGATTGGTTAAGTGTGATTTATTAACTTAACCCTGTTCATTCATCAGGTTATATTGGTGAAGTACTTCCCATTTAGCGTAACCTCATTCGCTCATCAAGTTATATTGGTCAAGTGTCATTAACCAACTCAAGTTGACTTAACCCATCCACCCATCACGTCATGTTGGTTAAGTGTTTCCTTCTGGTGTTGACTTGACCCTACCTCAATTCATGTTATATTGGTTAAGTGTTGTTCTCGAGTTAACTTAACCTTTCTCATACATCATGTTATATAATCGGTTAAGTGTTTTCCTCTTGTATTACTTAACCCCAACACATGTCATTATATATTTTGGTTAAGTGTAAATTTAGTTAACTTAACCCTATCATTTGCTTAATTAACATGTTACAACGGTTAAGTGTTCTAAATTTACTTAACCTCACCCACTTGTCTAATTAACATGTTATTATGGTTAAGTGTTTTCCTAATTACTTAACCTCACCATTTCTAGCTTGATTTATTCATGAGCCTTAATTAATTAATTAAAGCACCAACCACTCACATTAGATAGATATTGTTGTGGTTACTGGATCTGCCGGTCGGTTCCGGGCAGGTTTACAACACAACTCAGTCTAACCTTGGGTCTTTTTGGGCTTGATGCACTAACCACCCACATTAGACAGGTATTGTTGTGGTCACTGGATGTGCCAGTTGGTTCCGGGTAGTTTTACACCATAACTCGGTCTAACCTCGGGTTAGGCTTATTCATCTTTTACTAAATTTACATATTTACTATTTATGTGAATTTTCCGTAAATCAATTTAGCCTAGATCACATTCATTTGTCATGCAAATTTGCATATTTATATTCTATGCCCAAAACTTTATTTACCTATAAAATCAGCCCAACTTGCAGTTTATACCAATCTTAGATTTAATATTCCCCTTTTACAATTCATGCCCAATCTAGATTAATATTCCAATTTACGGTTCATGTCAAAACTAGATTTAATATTCTAGTTTACCGTTTATGTCCAAAACTTGGTTTACACGCCAATTACACACTTTGCGGCCAATTAAATTTATCAATTTATGCCCAAGTCTTATATGCATGTAAATCATTCACTATTATAGCGAATTTAGATTTATGCCAACATATTTATTATGCGAAATTAACTAAGTTAAGCTACGCTCAATCCCCGCATCATAATCGTACATATAACATGATTTCACAAGTTTTTCTATGTACTCATGAAATGATACTAATAGTATCAGAGCAAGGAATATGGGATATGCACGAGAATTGACATAAAAGAATAGCCACGCAAGAATGAACCAAATAAAAATAATAGTTCCAATGGGTTTGATGTACATAACAGCGAATAGGAATAAACTAGACAAGTTACACCCCAAAAATGAGGTCCAACATAATTAAGGGAATAGGCATAGGTGATTTGGTCCAACAAAATGCCAGTTCGAAGTACAACCTAATAGGTTAATGGGAATAGGCATAAGTTACTGACTACAATAGTTATAGGCAATTAACCACAATAGACATGGGCGACTAATCACAATAGTTGTTTAATCAATGTCATAGGCAATAGTCTCATAATCATGAATCTTGGTAATAGTCTCATAGTCATGAATCATATGCAATAGTCTCAAAATTATGAATCATGGTCATAGTCATAGGCAACAGTCTTATGGTCATGGTCATATGTAATTGTCTCTTTGTCATGAATCATAGTCATAGGTGATAGTTTCATGGGCAACAGTTTCATAGTCATAGTCTTAGGCAAAAGTCCCATAATCATAGTCATTGGCAATTAGCCGCAATAAGTTCTAGGCCACAATCGAGAATCAGATCCAAAGGCATAGATAATGTTAGATTTGACATAAGCATGAATCAAAGATAATTAACTCGCAAATAGGCACAGTTCTATATTTTAATTTATTACATTCACGAGTCCAATTACACGTTCATATCTAAGGATAATCGAATGTACAGTGATCGGTTTAGAAAAGGATAATAAGGTAGCATTATGGCGATTTTCTATGATTCGCGTGACGTTGCTTGAAGCAGAATGCCTATGGTCCAACTTGAAGCTTTAACTTGATTCTCTTTTAATTCTATTCAGTTTGGAAGAAGACGCTTTAATCTTAGTTTTGATTCCAGTAGAGTAGCGAAGCCATTTTATTTTTAATTAGAATAGAGGCAGAGTATAGGCAGAATGAAATTGTGTGGAGAGAAAACTAGGTTTGGGGTGTTTAAATAGGTTAGAGCTCATGAATCCAGTCAGAAGGGCGTCCAGGTGCAGAAAAATGGATCTGTCCACGGATCTGGGAATAGGGGGGAGGTCGACCCTAGTGTCGACCTGGGTCCTGGGCGGGAATTTTCCCGCCCAGCCCAGGTTTCTATTTTAAATTTCGAAATTCGAATTTTGAATTTTGTGCTGGTTTTTATTAAAACTTCTGAATGCCATATCTCCTTCATACGGAGTCCGATTTACGCAAACTTGGACTCTATTCCAAGCAAAATTTCGAGACAATCGCAATGGCGTAACCCGTTTTCCTTAATTCTCAAATTTAAAATTAATTATACTTCATTTTGTTACTCTTCTGTTTACTGAAAATACGGGGTGTTACATTCTCCCCTCCTTAAAGGATTTCGTCCCCGAAATCTTCAAGTTGGGAAGAATGTGTCCTACCATCCAATCATCCATATACTCAACCATTCAGTCACAAGCATCCATTGTCCTTAAAAAGATTTCTAATGCTTTCATGATCATATGCATAGTGTGTGTATATGTCCTTATTTAGTGCAAAATCAGGCGGTCTGCTGATTTAGTTGACTTCCTTAATGCGAATTATGTCAGTGCCATGAGTCCATCATGTATGCAACCCTAACGATACATATCATTTCTATATGAGTGCACAACCATTTACTCAAATGCAACGTCCATATGATAACATATCAAGTTTTAATCCATAAACCAATACATATATGCATATGCAATGTGGAAGTGACTGAGCCGATCTAATACCTAATGTGTGTGTATATGCATCCACTAGCAATCACTAGCAACCACTTGCAACCATAAATCATAACATTTTTCAATTACATGTTTACGTCCAAATGGGTTCCTACCTAAGGATAAAGGATAGGACCGAGAGGATATACTTAAAGCTAAAGACTAGCATGCAAATAGATTTTACAAAAAAAGAGGAATCAAGGATATACCCTTAAAAAGGCTAAGATGTGCGTATCTAGTCTTTAGTTTTCTAAGTCTCATCTTCTTCAGCTTCACTCCGTTGTACCTTAACTAATTTGACTTCACGATACCAAGTGTATATATACCTAAGATGATTAGAGGTCTCTCCTCATCCATCATGCTGCAAATTTGAGGGTCTAAAGCTAATGGTTACATTGTGCTTATTACCTCTATTAAGGTCAGTCTAACTTAGGGTGCCAGCCCCCAACCATTTATTTCTCATGCAAACCATCCTAGTCGAACTAGACATCCCTCAAGTACAACCCCAAAGGCCTAAACCAATATCAGACAAGCACCCAAGGGATACCTTCTTCTAATTTGGACGATCTATGTGAGATGATATTAACCAAATAATTGAGCACTTTACCGACTCTGGCTATCCTTGCCAATCTTGCTCCAGAATTATCGTTAATCGCATAACTGACTTTGCATTGTCATCTAGAAACATGAGGAAGTCTGTCTCGAATTTTAGGAGGAAAACCCTTACCCAAATCAAACATTTTGCGTACTCATGGACTACTCCAAAGGATTGAAAATCGTCAATAGATAAGTAAAGTGATTCTAGGTAGCTAAGACAAACTGATCCCTTAGGATCGTACGAATTCTCAAGGGTATTCCCGAGGCAAGTCGAAAATCTAACTACCCTTATTTCACAATTTCTAGCTAACCACTCAATGCTTAGAATCAACCCATAGCCCAAAAAACATAAGCACAAATATAGCTATTCTCAAATCCTCACAAGTAAATAGGTCGAACCAGCAATTGGATTCGAGACTATAATGGGATTCTCTAATACACAATATCTAGGTGCAGAGACTCAACTATGGAAGCAGATATATACAGATGTAAAGCGCTAAAATCGGAAGGAGTACTAACAGGATAATCAAAAAGGAAAAACTCTTTCAACCGAAATCTTATTGCCTCTCTCTCAGGTATGCTGGCGGTGAGAGCACGCACTCACCTTCCGGGAAATCCTGTCCCTTGTTCATGCCCTTGCCCTTAATTATACGGCCCGTTATACCAAAATAAAGATACCTCCTCTTGTTTTAGGTTTTACTATCTTTTTCCTCCCCTCCTTTGTGAACCAAGTCTATATCCATGAGTTCTTCATCCTTGTGTTGTGCTCCTTAGCTAAACTCCCTCATTCTCATCTTTGCCATCCTTGTGTAACTTGTTGACATGTCTCTCGAAAGCTGCCTCCATTGCACGGAGAATCCTACAAAGCTCGAAAGAAAATTACAGCTACAGATGGAAGTTGGGCACTTATTTTCCCTTTGACAAGTGTCGTAGTCTTATCAAGCTACGAAACCATGCCGCGATGAGGTTACCTCCCAGAAAGCCAGGAGCCCCGGAGACTCAAGAAAGAAGGAAACAAGGATTCAAATAGAGGATCAAAAGATAGTGCATATGGCTTTGGGGAACATGCCTTTAAAATAAAACATTTCTTTTGAAAATGCTTCTTTTAAAATAGTTTTGAAGATAATTTTTCAAATCTTTTATCTGATCCGGTAACCTACAGCTCTGATACCAAGTGTAACACACCACCTCCGTTAAGGTCACTCACAGAGGGAATGCCTTAACTTCGATGGAGCGCTTAGGGTAAAAGATGCAGATAAATTACAAGATAGACAAATTTAAACAGCGAAAAGTAAAACTTTACTTAATTTATAAAAGAGTTTGTATAACAATTGTTTTCCAATACAAGAGTATTTGTCTTACATAACAAAATAAATAAGCATAAAATAACATTTATATTACCAAATGTAGCATGAGACAGCCATAGCAATGGAAAAGAGAATCCAAGAAAAACTTCGACTAATCTTCAAGCTTGGAAGGAGATGTGGTCCAAACTAAGCTGAGCTATTCCCTCCCTGACTACCTTGGGGGGATGAAAGAAAAGAGGCGAAAGAAAACTAGGTCAGACATAAGTCTGGTAAGCTCAGTAATTCTTAGCATTTAAACGGGGAAAAGGGTCATGACATGAATAAACTAAATATAAGACTAAACAATAGTAACAACATAACATGGGATAAATGTGCGATATGAAAAGGCAAGATAAACTGAATGTACTGATAAATTGAATGCGCTTCTACTCCTTCTCTACTTCGCGACTACCGTTTTATACTGATTTCTATATCTTTGCACCACCTAACAAGTGTCCCAACTAGTAATCTATATAAAATGATCATATGATAACGTGATTCCAATCCCCGTGGTTGCGTTCAGGTGTACATCTATTAACGGGAATCCATTTATTTACCTAGATCTAATCTAGGGTTTACTATCGAGCGCTTACTAGATTCAACCAGGGTTTACGCTACCCAGGGCCACTTGGGTTTATGCTACCTATTGAATGCTTCTTGGATTCAGGGTTTACGCGACCTAGGTCCAACTAGGGATTATGCTACCTACTTGTATTAATTTTCCATGTGGCTGTGGTAGTCTGCCCTCTCTTGCATGTAGATACTCTGTGCTGGCCCACCATAAGGTGTATCAAGCCTTATGATAGCGACCCGACACGATTTAAGATGCACAGTGTATAACTACTGGTGCCCAGTGCCTGCTTTTTACTACTCCGGAGTACGTGCACGCCCGTAAACTGTCGAAACCTACACTAACGTACCCCTTGTCGTTATCTTTGACCGCTTATAATCAGCCCAGTAATCGTGCCCCACCCTGCCTAGTTTCAGGGTACCAAGATACATCTATGTGGGGTTACTGCTGAAATGGATCTTCATTACTAGGGTCTCCTGCTGGCTAAGTTTGTGGGCCTATATATACAAATATTACCCACCTATACAAGACGTACTTAACCCTCCCACTGATTCTAGCATGTTTTCTTTAACGGTTGTGGGCCTATATTTACTAATATTACCCACCAACCCGACGTGCACTTAACCTTCCCACATATTCAAGCATGTTTATTTAATGGTTAAGTTTTGTGGGCCTATATTTACTATTATTACCCACCTACCTGAAGTGTACTTAACCTCCTACTCGTCAAGTCGTGTTGGTCAAGTGGTTCTTATTAACTTAACCTTTGTTGCTTATCATGTTGGATTGGTTAAGTGCAATTTTTAACTTAACCCTGTTCCTTCATCAGATTATACTGGCTAAGTATTTTTCATTTAACTTAACCTCATTCGCTCATCAAGTTATATTGGTCAAGTGTCATTAACCAATTCTAGTTGACTTAACCCGTCCACCCATTACGTCATGTTGGTTAAGTGTTTCCTTCTGGTGTTGACTTGACCCTACCTCAATTCATGTTATATTGGTTAAGTGTTGTTCTCATGCTAACTTAACCCTTCTCATACATCATGTTATATAATCGGTTAAGTGTTTTCCTCTTGTATTACTTAACCCTACCACATGTCATTATATATATTGGTTAAGTGTAAATTTAGTTAACTTAACCCTATCATCTGCTTAATTAACATGTTACAACGGTGAAGTGTTCTAAATTCACTTAACCTCACCCACTTGTCTAATTAACATGTTATTACGGTTAAGCGTTTTCCCTAATTACTTAACCTCACCGTTTCTAGCTTGATTTATTCATGAGCCTTAATTAATTAATTAAAGCACTAACCACTCACATTAGACATATATTGTTGTGGTTACTAGATGTGCCGGTCGGTTCCAGGCAGGTTTACACCCCAACTCAGTCAAACTTCGGGTCTTTCTGGGCTTGATGCACTAAACACCCACATTAGATATGTATTTTTGTGGCCACTGGATGTGCCAGTCGGTTCCGGGCAGTTTTACACCACAACTCAGTCTAACCTCGAGTTAGGCATATTTGTCTTTTACTAAATTTACATATTTACTATTTATGTGAATTTTCCGTAAATCAATTTAGCCTAGATCATATTCATTTGTCATGCAAATTTGCATATTTATATTATATGCCCAAAACTTGATTTACCTATAAATCAGCCCAACTTGTAGTTTATACCAATTTTAGATTTAGTACTCCCCTTTTACAATTCATGCCATATCTAGATTAATATTCCAATTTACGGTTCATGTCAAAACTAGATTTAATATTCTAGTTTACCATTTATGTCCAAAACTTGGTTTACACGCCAATTACACACTTTGCGGCCAATTAAATTTATCAATTTATGCCCAAGTCTAATATGCATGTAAATCATTCACTATTATAGCGAATTTAGATTTATGCCAACATATTTATTATGCCAAATTAACATAGTTAAGCTGCGCCCAATCCTCGCATCATAATCATATGTATAACATGATTTCACAATTTTTTTTATGTACTCATGAAATGATACTAATAGTATCAGAGCAAGGAATAGGGGATAAGAACGAGAATTGACATAAAAGAATAGCCACGCAAGAATGTACAAAATAAAAATAGTAGTTCCAATGGGTTTGATGTACATAACAGTGAATAGAAATAAACTAGACAAGTTACACCCCAAAAATGAGGTCCAACATAATTAAGGGAATAGGCATAGGTGATTTGGTCCTACATAATGCCAGTTCGAAGTACAACCTAATAGGTTAATGGGAATAGGCATAAGTTACTGACTACAATAGTTATAAGCAATTAACCAAAATAGTCATGGGCGACTAATCACAATAGTTCCTTAATCAATGTCATAGGCAATAGTCTAATAATCATGAATCTTGGTAATAGTCTCATAGTCATGAATCATATGCAATAGTCTTAAAATTATGAATCATAGTCATAGTCATAGGCAACAGTCTTATGGTCATAGTCATATGTAATGGTCTCTTTGTCATGAATCATAGTCATAGGCGATAGTTTCATGGGCAATAGTTTCATAGTCATAGTCTTAGGCAAAAGTCCCATAATCATAGTCATTGGCAATTAGCCACAATAAGTTCTAGGCCACAATCGAGAATCAGATCCAAAGGCATAAATACCGTTAGATTTGACATAAGCATGAATCAAAGATAATTAACGCACAAATAGGCACAGTTCTATATTTTAATTTATTACATTCACGAATCCAATTACACATTCAAATCTAAGGATAATCGAACGTACAGTGATTGGTTTAGAAAAGGATAATTAGGTAGCGTTGTGGCGATTTGCTATGATTCGCGTGACGTGGCTTGAAGCAGAATGCCTACGGTCCAACCTGAAGCTTTAACTTGATTCTCTTTTAATTCTATTTAGTTTGGAAGAAGACACTTTAATCCTAGTTTTGATTCGAGCAGAGTAGCGACGCCATTTTTATTTTTAATTAGAATAGAGGTAGAGTTTAGGTAGAATGAAATTAT
Organism: Allium sativum; assembly: GCA_030737875.1. Classification (NCBI taxonomy): domain Eukaryota; kingdom Viridiplantae; phylum Streptophyta; class Magnoliopsida; order Asparagales; family Amaryllidaceae; genus Allium; species Allium sativum. The sequence continues at coordinate 578,069,917 of CM060909.1, read as the reverse complement.
GTGGAGAGAAAGCTAGGTTTGGGGGTGTTTAAATAGGTTAGAGCTCATAAATCCTGTCCGAAGGGCGTCCAGGTGCAGAAAAATGGATCTGTCCACGGATTTGGGAATATGGGGGAGGTCGACCCTAGGGCGACCCAAGTGTCGACCTGTTTAACCATGTCGACCCCCAGGTCGACCCTAGTGTCGAGCTGGGTCCTGGGCGGGAATTTTCCCGCCCAGCCCGGGTGTCTGTTTTGAATTTCGAAATTCAAAATTTGAATTTTGGGCTGGTTTTTATTGAAACTTCTAAAGGCCATATCTCCTTCATACGGAGTCCGATTTATGCAAACTTGGACTCTATTCCAAGCAGAATTTTGAGACGAACGCAATGGCGTAACCCATTTTCCTTAATTCTCAAATTTAAAATTAATTATACTTTATTTTGTTACTCATCTGTTTACCAAAAATACGGGGTGTTACACTTTATGTTAGTGTCATCTTAGAGTACTGTACATCCTATTGTGCTAACTCTTTGGTTGCAAGTCCAGGTTCATGTATGATTACTTATACATGTTATTGCTTTATTTTGCTGATATCGCTCATACCAGACTTTTGTCTGACCTAGAGTTTTATGTCTCTTCTTATTACTCTGGGTGCTCCTAAACGAGCAGACTAGAGACAGATTAGGTAGTTATGCACGAGTAGCTGTCCAGAGATGAACAGGAGGCTTCTATGTACTATTTACATATATTCTCCCTGTGTTGTTGCCGATCAATATTTTGGGCATTAGTAGTGTACCATTTCTATTTTTCTTTAGAGACGGTATTTTTAAGTTTAATAATGGTTTGGATCATAAGCTGTATTTTGGATTTCGCTGCTATGATGGTTTAGTTTTCAGCTTATGCAATGTCTCCCCTATTTTATGTTAAGTTATGTTATTATTATATTTTATTCCATGTGCTGTGAGATATATTACATATTCTTGATGATTCATAATTTCAAATCCCTTTCTTTTGACGACCGGCCCGTGCTAGTCGGGAATTGGTACAGTGCATTTCTAGGGAAATGTCGGCTGATGCGGGGCGGGCCATCTCATAAACTCAGGATTCTCCTCTATATAACTTTACTATGGTCGAACTGATTTAAAATATGTATTAGTTAATCTAACATCTACCTAGCCATTTTGAATTACATAACATATTTTCATATAGAACAAATCTTGTAACAGTGAATAGTATTATGATATTGTTCCATCAAAATCACGCTAATTACTTTTTACAATAGTACAATTTTCAATCAAATTGTTTTCTTACGGAGATGCATAGTAACTGACCCGTCCATATGTGAAGCATAGACCTTAAAGTAGTTCCTTTTAACTAAAATACAAGACTAAATGTGTTATATAATTATTGCTTGATGTTGAAAAAGGACAGATAAATATAATGTATTGACTGATGTGGTAAAAACTGAGCAACTGGATAAATTATAGCACAATATACAATCATTATTTTGTCCTCATTTTACAGTTTGTATGTCTTGCACTTGAAATTTAAATTGGGTAGTCATTCATAAATCCTATTGTATTATTTTCTTGTTTATGTTTTGTTTTTAGAATTTTCAGTCTTCGACTTATCTTTATGAAAATCAATGTGTTCTATCTTAGCAATTATTTTCTGTTTTTTTTTGTATATTACCAAACTATTAATATTACAATAGCCCGAGGTGTTGCCAAATCCCGCCGTCCATGTCTAGCTGTAACAAAGAATATGCACTAGTATAATGCAACAATTAAATTTATGGGAATTTATTTGAATATGCCAATTAATGTAGACAAAAATGTTTATAGGGTTGTTAGTTCAATAAACTACTGCAACTTGCAACTTGAGTGATACATTGTCATATTTTTCATTTACAATGATTGATAATAAAGTTCTCTATGTGGAAACCTATAAATTCATAATTCTGGCATGCTAGAATTCTGTTACGGCCTTGTTTACTTTTTCAATTGTTCCTCATTCATTATTTTTTGGTTTGGGTTCCTCTCCCCTATTTGTACTTGATTCATGTTACGCTTTTAAGTTAAAATAAAATAAAGTTAGGTAACTGTTTGAAGATTTTGATTTTGATAGTCATATATCTATGATTTTTGTTCTCTGCCAGTGTTTAATTCATGTTATTCTCCATCACTATTGTGTTCTTGTTTGTTAGGATCATTCTTTTTGTCAAACCATTTGTTTATTGTTTTTTCTAAGTTGACATTTAATACTTCCATGATTTAAGAAATGTTCTAAGTTATTAATATCTAGCTGTGGTTGATTACTTTATTAGGAATTTGTTATATGGTTTTGATAATAAAACATTCACTATGTTTGACAACAATGTTCACTTTACTCTTTTACTATTTAATTTTGTTATCACTGACATAGATTAAGAAACTGTGGATTCCTCGCAGTAGTATACGTCGAGCAACTTAAAGAAAATAAAAAATAGATACCTCAATATGTTTTTTTATGTGCTTTTTTTCACATATTTGAAGTAATAAACTTCCTGGTTGAAAATTGATGTGTACATATATAGCTAATTGAAAATTGCTATGACACATATACCTGCTTTTGTATGTATATAGTTGGTTGTGTACATAGGAGATGCCAAGGACAAGATGGTGGCATGGCCAGTGGATAAAGTTGTTATCGACATAAGAGAGAAGTCCGGAAAAGAAATTGAGGTACGATATTTAACTGATCTACCATAGCATTTATTTTTTCCACATTTAGTTTTTTTCATGAATGGTTATGAAGAGTAGTTTATTTGATTGCTTAATATTAAACCAATAGGAATAATATGCAACTATCGTATGTATTTCTTCAATCGACTGTATATGTTAAGATTCAATTTTATGTTGCGTTATGTACTTTCCACAGGCCAGTCAAATCATATTTACTTGATCCACCAAACTAAACAATTTATTTTGATAGAGTTAAGATTAGCAATTTATTTTGAATAGTTAAACCAGATAGAGTTTGTTTTGTTTCCTCCACACATGATCTGTTAGAATGCTGTAACGGTCCAGAATTTTAATCATCTTGTTTAAACATTTAATTTGGTTCTAAATGTTGATTTGGAAATATAAAGAATTTTTGTTTATTTATTTAACAAAGATCGAAAGTATAATTTATATTTAATTTAAAACGAACTCGCAATGATGCGGTAGTTCGTAATATTACATTTTGAACTTCAACTTAATATACAGAATTCGCTTTAAGTCGGAATTCTGTGAAGAAACGTTTGAATCTAATTGTAATAATTTTCATATGGAAGAGAAAAGTCGAGATTTCATGTTATAGATTGTTAGTTATGGCCAAATCAAATTTTAAAATAGCTGCTATGGAAATCGCTATTAAAGTATAATTTTTAAAAAGGGTTTTAATACAATTTTGATATGGTTTTAACTCGAAATTGATGATATTGAGTTGTATAATCTATAGTGGTTTATATTTGAAACCATATGATAATTTTTATTTGGGTATTTATGATAATAATAATTTATTATTATTTAATTTGATTATTTTGGTATTTAAATATATATATATATATATATATTATATATAGGCCTTTAAAATAGCGATTTTTGCAAGTAGGCTCAGTTTTCAATGGAATTACTTTCATTGGAACCGTAACGTTAAATTACTACACGGTGATAAAATTTCATGGCAAACCGATATCGTATGTGACTACAGCACCCGTAAACGCCCAGTCATCTTATACAGCGTGTAATTAAATTAATTTAATTTAATAGAGGGGTATTTGAGTGTAATTTGAGCAAATGATCAAATTAAGCCATGAAACTAATTCCGTTGAGTTTGTATCAACGTTTAGAGTCAAAAAAGGTAGGTAGTTTGTTATTTTTGGGTATCGAATATTTTGGCGTACAAAATAGCGGTATTTAGCGTATAAAAATAGCGTGCCGGGAAACAGTCTCGGGATTCGACGAAACTTATTACGTTGGATTCGTATTAATTAATTATTATTAGATTTCAATTTTCGTGTTAATCGGACTCACCATTTGATCATGGCAACGATAAAAGCTTATGTTTTATTTAATTAATTATATTATTTGATAGGGGTAACCTTAAAGGAATAAACAATTGGCCAAATGAACTACGATTTTGAAAAAACAAATTTCATTAGATCCGTAAGGAAAAGGTCTAGTAGAAATTTAAAGTTTCAAGTTGATTGAATTTACTCTGTGATCGTGGGAAATTTAAACACGAGATTTTTAGCCTATGATTAATAAAGGACTTTTCATAAACGACCTCAAAATTCGACGAAACCTGTCCCATCGGGTCTGGAATATTTTATTATGCTAGAATTAGGAGTTTTATCTCAATTGGAGGTCATATGAGGTGGTTTTTGTGTGAAGCTTCACGCGAAAGTTTCGTTATTAATAAAATAATATTAAAATTCAATTATTTGTACCCAATGTTTGCCCTAGTCAAGACCATCGCGTTGTCCATTTTATTTTCGATGCCACCAGATAGAAATAAATGGTTGCAAACTCGCCGTTTCCTTCCACAAAAATATTCACATCTAGTCATCGAATCCAAATATTTTCTTCTGCAAAGATATTTACTCAACATGATCTAAGATTTGAGCAGCTATGATTGGTTTTAAGGGCCAGAGTCGATCAGAATACTATCTCGAAGTGCGTACGGTCGTGGAGAAACTACAAGAGAACGGGGAGACCGAGTTGATCAGGAAGTCAGGCGTTGGTCAGAGTTAAAGCGGCACATCCTCCCATGGGTTTGGATCGAAGTTCGATCAACACTAGTGGAAGCAACAATCACGAATAAGAGCGGTGCAATGGATTCTGGAAGTGGGTATCACAAGAAGATTAGAATGAAGGAATTAGGAGCAAATCGTCCGATAATTTTGGGTTGATACTGACTTAAATAAAAACTAATTAAGTACGAATTAAGGGTTATTAATAAGATTAAATGGTTAGACTTATTTTATGTTGTAGGGGTCAAATCGAAAGAAATATTGTTCGTGTGTATGGGTTAATCAAGTGCTAACGCAAATATTACGGGAAGAAAGAAGAAGCAGGAAAGGGTAATACGTAATAGCCTATTAACCTTAAATGGGAATATTTAAACTTAATTAACTATAAAATTATAGAATTGATTGTTAAAATTTAATCGTGAACTAATAATATTCATAACTTCTTCATATGGTAACAGAATCAAAAAAAATATGGTGACATTGGGATCGCGATGGAAAATACTAAGATACAGAGCTCAGACAGAATGGTTTGGAAACTATTAGAATTTCATTTAATTTTAATCACCTTTTTAAAATTAAATGGAATAACGCTGAAAATGAATCAAAATAATGTGAGCTAATTCTCATGCTTTCTGAAATACTGTGATGCGATTAAATTCATATAATTATAACTTATCATTGTTAGTATAAAATTGTGTGTTTGGTTGCTCGGTTGATTACTGGTTGTTTATTGGTTGCCGACAATATTTATTTCGAATTAGATGATTTAGATTAAAGTATTTATTTCAGATATTATTATTAAATGTTGTTATGCAGGGAAGAATAGGTTGGAGGGATCCAATCGGATTCCTCAAATCCTATTTGGATGTAGGCGTTGAATTGAAGTTCAACGTTGTCGTATTTTTAATCAGTAGAAAATATTGATTGAGGGATTAGCAACAAATGGTCTAAAATCTACCTTTCTATTTAGTCGTTGATTTATAGTCATACGAATTGACATAATTAAGTTATAAAATTTATTTTTATAACTAAAGAAAGATTTCCTATTATATTTTATAAATGAAGTTTTAAGATAAATCAATATTATAAATTGGTTTTAATTTTATAAAATGGGTATATAATAAAAGTTTTATGTTTAAATAATTTTTATAAGTGAATCAAGCAATAATTAGCCTATGGGTTTGGAATAATTGTTTTTATAAACAATAAGGAAATGTTATTAGATTAATTATATTAATCTAGTAGGAAGAAGTAGTTGAAATCAATTAACTAAAGACTCGAAATTGACCAAATCAACTGTTTTATTTGAAATTTATTACTAGATTAATTGAATTTAAGTTAATCCAATGAAAATGCTTTAGTAAATAATTATTTTTAATTAATAATATTTCTTAAATATTAATCATCTTTTTATTTGGTGATGTTTTTAAATGATTATTAAATCAGCATAGTTAGTTATTAATAAGTAATTAACTAATCTATTTTAGTTAATGAAGAAGTAAACTGCTTCTACTTCAGAAATGGTAGAAATTAATTATCATTTAATTAGTTATAATTAAGTGATTATTTCTTAAATGGAATTCATTAAAGATAATAATCGAGTTGAAATGGAATTAAATTGGATATTCATAAAGATTTTTTAAAGAAGATTTTATTTTAAAAAACAATATTTGGTAAGGGTTTATAAAGTGAAATCAAAACTAAAGGATTAATTAAAAAAGAGACGTTTTACTGAATTAAGTAAAATGATTCGAATACAGAGAAATTGTCAGAGAAGATGAACTTTAAATCAAGAAGCATTAAATGGATTTTAATATTAAAATCCATGTTTCATAAAAGAAGTTATAAAAGAGATTTGAGCTAATGTAGGTTCAAAGTAAATATTTTTATTTAAATTAAGATAAAAGGAGGAATTTCAAGAACACAAAAGGGATTACTTATTAGGTTTTGGTAAAGAAGTTAAAAAGAGGATTTGAATTATAAAATGCAAAGATCTAGTTTTATAATATGATGTTTAATAGTTTTGAATGAAGTATTTAATCCATTATAAGTAGAATGGTAATAAAAGAATTCAAAGCTAAAGAAAACATTTTGGCAAGAATGACTTAATAACGAATTGAGTAGAAATGGTTATAATCGATCGAGGGTTTTTTTCAAAGTAAGAATATGGTTTATGAAACCAAATTATGAATAGTAAATAAGATTTTTGTTTTGGTTGATATTTTAAGTAATATGTATTTTTGAGTTACAGACTTTTATCTATTTCAAGATAAAAATGTTGTTGATCAAGGTCTGAGAGGTAATTAAAATACCCCAACTTGAACGACTTCACTATTATCGATGGATGGTATTAGTTGTAACGATAAAGCAAGTTGAAATTAGTTTATTATTCCCAAAATAAATGGAATACAAAGAAGATTTTGTGAATATGATATTATTGCCAAGTAAAGGAAATGGAAAGCATTTTTATGGAAATGTAACGATATTTCCAAAATAAATAAATGAAAGGAATTGGCGAATATGTAGTCACGTTTTCAAAGTAAAGAAAGTAAAGAGATAAATTGGTAAATACCGTTATTCTATATATATATATATATATATATATATATAGAGAGAGAGAGAGAGAGAGAGAAGGTATGATTATTATTTTCAAGTAGTGAAGACAAATGAGAGATGGAATAAGAACATATAATCGATTTTTAAATCGATGAATGGTTTCAAATGAACGATTTTAAATATAAAGACTGAGCTGCCAACTAACTTGACCATCCTATTTGAATCGATAGTTAAAACCCCCACTATCATTGAAATATCTTATTAGACCTTTTGATGTGTTGTTTCGAAGAGACCGGGATGGGAACTAGACCCAAAACCACTTCAATCCAACGTTGCGATCGAAGCTAACTTGCATCAAATAAAATGGAGCATTGAAGACCGTAGATCTTCATGAAACGGAATGACTACTTATAATCTCTGGGTAGCTCCCATAAATAAGATACACTGTGGTTCTGTCGTGATTGGAATCTATGGATTGCAAGGAATACTCTCTACTGATCCTTGGGGTAATTCCTATATAATGATGGGTTGGAGGGTGCCTTCGGTTCATCCTGTTTTTGGATGCCTTGTATGGACGAATGTCTAACAGAAAGTATTTCTTGAGACTCACGTTTTTATAGATTTTTACAAATATGCCAAGTTTTGTGGCGGAGAAATTCTCTTGATTAACACCCAGAGTGTGTTTGTGGACGTCAATTGGTTATTTGACGGATCTAACGATGTGGCATTCCAAGATATGGAGATGTTCTCTGGAATGGAAATCATGACCTCAAGCCTCATCAACTAGGAAATGACAAAAATCGGGCAGGCAACATGGCTAAGTGGGTCATTCCCAATTGGGGGATATTGTCACTGATCTGGAGAAAGTTATTATTTGTTCTTGTTTCGCTTCTGTATCTCCTGGGAAGTAATTATGTTGCTAGCAACCATTGGTGACAATACATTCGATACACTCAAGCTAAATGACTGGTCGGTCATGTGTGGCTATGTTACAAGATGTTCTTGTTGAACCCCAGTGTATCATCTCTAAAGTACACTAATCAGAAGGTGATCTCATACCTTTTCATAGTTGGAAATCCATTCTCCAATAAGTGTCCGGCGGTTTTTCTTAATTTTATATTATGTATGTGGAGCATGAGATGCAAGTGTTCCACTAGATGATTATTTATTTATGATTTGACAGACACTATCACAATATCACCAGATTTTGATATATCAAAAATGTTTTGGGTTACATTATGGTAAGAATTGTCTGTATTTATGTGTGGGTTGGTCTTACTATTATCCTTTTCTTTCAAAAAATGATTTTCAAAGTTAAACAACATGTTTGTGTTATGAATTTATCATTGATAGTATTCCAGACTGATCCGGGTGAATTTTACTTTGCTTCAAATGTGCTCGGGTCAGACCAAGTATATTTCCAGGTTGGGTTTCGTTTGAAGTTTTCAGAAGAGGAGCTGAAGTCGAGACATATTTATTGGTACTAATTATTCCGCTGTGTGTATTGAGGAATATGAATGTATGCTCTAAAGTTGTTATCATATATATATATATATATATATATATATATATATATTCAGTTTCCCTTTTAGTAACATATTGTTGATTATTATATTTTGTCCATTTCGCCGTGAGTTTCTGATCTTCTTATTCTTCTATTCTAATATTACTTTCTTCCCTCACCTTCTAATTTCTTTCTATTAACAATCCTCTTTTATGTACAATTTGAGTTGACATGAGTTATTAGATGTTGGATTAAATTGTACGGAAAATGTGGGTCGTTACAAATGCAGCGAAAATCATGTGATACTAAGATATATTGCTGCATATGGACTGATGTTGTCGGTAAGAAACATCGGAAAAAAAACTGAAACTGATCTCCTATTACAGTGGTACTAGTTGTTTGTGTGTGTATATGTGCTTGTGTAACACCCTGTATTTTAACAAACAATAAAAATGATAAATTAAAGAATAATTAATTTAATATTCAAAATAAAGTGAAATGGACTATGTCATTGCGTTCGTCTCGGAATTCTGGTCAAAATAGACACTTGGTTTGCATAAAATGGACACCGTATGAAGAAGTTATTAATGTTTGAAGTTTGCATACATGCAAGAAGAATATATATATATATATAATATTAAATCAAGAATTCAAAAATTAGTTCAAAATTCAAATTTGGGGAGGTGGCGAAAATCCCGCTCAGGGGTGCCGACGCCTCAAGGGGGTGTCGACCCCATAAGGGAGGGGGGATCGACCCCCCTGTGGCAGATCTGGAAGATTAGGGTTTTGTGTTCGGCTATAAATATGGCCTCATTTCTCATGTTTTTGCACACCAAAAATAAAAAGAGAACTAGATGCTGCCTCTTCCCAGATTAAATCAAGTCTTTCCTTCTTCTGCAATCAAGTTATTCAAGCTTAGAGATCTGTGATTCGATTCTTCTATTTTTCTAGATCCAAACACTGTGAGTCTTTGTTAATTCTAGATCTAAATAATTGAAAAGTTAATCTTGAGATGACTAAAACTTGGATCTATGCCTGTGACTACTTGAATCATATCAGATCTTTTATAACTTGTGTATCTATGATATTCTGACATGACTATGACTTAGATCTCAACCTCTATCATGTCAGACCTGCCATTTTTGTAGATCTAGTCTGTTGTTTAGATCACATTGTGCTTGTTACCAATATATTGTGGCTAAATCATATCTGTTATAGTTAGTTATCTAATTCATTAGATCTTATCATGCCTGTTATGACATCCCTATTACATTAGAATTAGTTCTATTGTCATATGTTCATCAGATTTGTTCCTATATGATTATCTTGTCATTATGCCACTATATGTTTATGCCATTACATGTCAACCTTGTTAGTATGATCATTTCTGTCATCTTCCCTTTGTCCTCTGCCTTTTGTTTTATATAGCCAGGCTACTTTCGAGCCTAGGCATGCCGCTAAAATATGTGAATGTGTTAAAATGGGAACGAGGGGGGAAAAAGATATAATTTGGGGCATAACTTGTAATTGGAAGTTTGGGCATAACTTGAATGAATATATGAGCATGAAGTTGGGGATATAAATTAACTTGTGATTAAAGACCTTAATTTGGGGCATATGGTTCATTATGAACATGACTTGGGAAAAGGGCATACAAACCTATAACAACATAGGACTAATTGGTTAATAATTGGAATGCCTAGGATTATAGTAATTAGAAACTGTAACCGCGCCTAGGCACGAGGTTAGATTACACTTATGGTGGAAGTCTGCCCGGAACTGCCCGACATGTCCAGCGACCGCAAGTGGTGAATCTAATGTGAGGGATCTAAGTGCATAAACATGAGACGTGCTAAGACAGGAGGTTAAGTCCGACTTATGGAAGAAGTCTGCCCCAAACCGACCGGCATATCCAGCATCCACAAGTGGTAGACTGAATGTGGGAGGTCTAGTACATTATAACCATAAATGAATATGGCTATGAAGTTGAATACTTAACCTAGTTGAATCCATAGGGATTGTATGAATATGATAAATTGAACAGGGGTTAAGTAAACTTGTTTGAAACAGTGGATGGGTTAAGTAAATCTTGGGTTGGTAGGTAATATTTATATACAGGCCCACAAACTTAACCTTTTGGGATTATGCAATTTTATGACACCGATAGGTAGGAATAATCTATGGAAAATGTAGTGGGGATGCAAGACAAAGGAGAGAGCTTGCATCATCTTGAGTGTGGGACTCATTTTAGTCAGTAACCCATATATAGGTATCAAATGAGTACTCCGAAATAGGTCGGAGTCGGGGCACGCTTACCGAGCTGATTGTAAGAGATTCAAAAGTGGGGGATGACGTGGGTGGCGCATATCGACCGGGTCATGTGCGTGCATGGTCCGGACAGAGAAAGATAAGTTGTTGTGGCACCTGTAGATATGGTTTTGCACATCCTTGAAACGAAGGGTTACCACTTTAGGGAGTGATACACCCTACTGTGGGGCCAACACAGTGTATCTACGAAGTAGGGAACCGATCAATTGCAGTAGTAATTAGGGTACACTTAGACTCCGGTATGTTTGGGAGCCCGTTAATACCCTTAGGGATAACACCTGTATGTTGGGCCATTTGTTGATTGTGTGGGGTGAAAACTTTTCATTGGAACTTCACATAAGTCTACCATCTTATATATGTTCCGAATCATCTCATTATGGTTATACTATCATCATGCAAAGAAATTGTTAGGGAAGCGCAATATACTCTGTCATGTTTTTCCTATTTACCTTGTTATACCTGCCTTTTTTTGATGTTACCTCTCTTATTCATTTTATATGCCTGTCATGATGCTTCTACTTATTTTTATGCTAAAAGTATTTGGACTCGCCAGACTTTATGTCTAACTCCTTTTGTTTCCTCTTCTTTCTCTTTCGTTCCTCTCAGGTTCTCAGGGTGGGAATATTCAAGCTTGATCAGGATTCTGCTTTCATCGTGCTTGGAGCTGCATAAATTTATTTCTCGAGTTCTTATCTCTTCCACTATGGCTATGTTTTGGGGATATGCTTCTTTATTGTACTCTGATGTTTTAAGTGCAAGACATAATTTTTATGATGAACTGGGTTTTATGTTTTAAGACATATGATGTAACCATGTTTTGGACTACGATGCTTTATGATTAATAAAAGTTTTTAATTCCGCTACTATTTTAATTTGTCTTGTAATGTTTCTATTTTTGTTTACCTATAACGCTTCACGAAACTTAATGCATTCTCTTAACGAGTGACATTAATGGACGTGGGGTGTCATAGTTTGTGTACAACACTGTGTCATTAGCTTACTTGCAAATGAGAGAAAATAAAGTAAACTTTTTCAGGTTGCAAAAGTCTCTTGAAAACACCCAATGAAGTTCAAAATTAAATATCTATACAATTTTCAGGAGTGCCCAATTAAATATCTACTATATATACTTGCAAATGGTTGTTAGTGCCCAATTATATTTGACTTTACCAATAAAATCATTAGACTTGATTGATTTAATTGGGCAGTCATCAATCAATATATGTCATTTTGATAGAGCATGAACAATAGCACAGAAAGAAAATGTGAGGTGTATGATTGGGGTGGAAGCAATGAATTGGTTGTCGAAGGATGAGTGCATTCGAGTGATTCAAACGTAATTATCAATGATATTCTTCTTGGACCAGAAGCCTCCATAGTCTGGTGGATAAAGTGATAAAAGAATATGCCTTTTTGCAGAGGCCCATAATAGGAACGATATGTATTGGAGAAGTCGTTGGTAGAAAAATAGCTTGGCCGGAGGAAAAATCGGTATTTGAAACATTTCAACATCTACCCCCGTGAGCAATGTTTGCAAATCTGTTATGGGTTTTGAAAATATTTCAACATCTAACCCTGTGAGCAATGTTCGCAAATCTGTTATTGGTTTTGAAAATAGTCCAACATCTACCCCTGTAAGCAATGCTTATAGTACTAGTTTCTTTTTCTAAGAATTCTTTATTATGTATCAAAAAATATTTGTTATATGATAGATTGCAAATTTCCCGGTGAATGCCTAATGCAAGTTGTTTGATGTGGTGAGCGTTGGAAAAATAGTAGCCGAAGGCACTGTGTCTTCAACTAATCCTATTACTTTGGTTCATTTTATCACTTTAGGACCAAATGCAATAAGAGTTTGGGTGGATATTGTAAAAGAACCGAATGCAGCTCTATGAAGGCGTAACTCATTCATGGAATGCCTATTAGGTGCTTTTGGTTCGACGGTAGCGTGGCTTGCTGCGAATGTTAAACTAGATTCAACTTTTACGTAAGTTTCACAACCTCTTGTGTGTATACAAACTCATCACTAACATTTATTTAATATTCTAGTTCTTACATCTATTTGTATATTTCATATACATGATCTGTTTGTGCAATCAATAAACATTTGAAGTAATATAACCTTCATCACTTACTATTTGGATTTTGGATGCATAAAAGCTGGAATTATATAAAATTAAATTCTTCACAGGAGTCAGTTCTTAATCAATCATAGAATTTTAACTTTATCAATAAATTAACACAATTTGGTCACTCAGGTTGGTTCTTGGTCATGCTTACTACATTTGACTTAAAATACACAGATCTACTTGGTTCAAAACATTCACTTGTGTTATAATGCTACAACAACAAGTAAACAAATCCAACAAGTCTTGTTAGTGGCTGCAAGTACTTCTAATATTTCTATATTCGAATTGTGGTATTTAGAAAAATGCTTTATTAATTTATATATACAGTATTAGAAATAGATAATATTCTGTTTTCATAAAACTTGTTTTCATATTGGAAATTATGGATTGAAGTGAGACCATTTACAATGGAGTTGAAGCCCCATAGTAACATGGCTACCGTCCACATTCTTACAAGAAAAAATACACTAATTTTAATAAAGGAATTATGTAAAAAGAAAGCTATTGCACAGGACGTATTATTTAAAAATAAAATGAAATATTAAGTTTTATATCGTTGCAAGCACATATCATTCATCTTTTAATCATAATTAATTTATTTCCTGTTGTACGGACTTCTTTCCCATCTTTTAATGATAGATATCGCGAATGACAAATACCGCGAATGACAGAATTATTGCATCCTTTTTTTATCCTATGTATCAGTCGGTTAGTCATTGACATTATAGAATATGTCTATATTTGACTACATTTTTTTTTTGTGATCAATTCAATAGCCACAAACATCATATCTCTTATTGGGTTATACTATCTTATTGAAATTTATCGAATTCATTTCTGATCAGATATTCTGGTATTTGCAAATATTCTGATGTATGTAAATGTTTCATTTACATTTCATTATTTGTGTGCAGGTTGTTAGAAAAGTCTTGAATTGAGGTTTTGTTATTTGTTTGAAGTTCGTTTGCATGTTCTTGAGCCAAAAGTAGATGTATGCGCGGCTTGCTGTTTCGGAATAGCAAGCTGCCTGCGCTTACTGTTTCAAAGCAGTAAACCATGGCTTGCAATTTAGAAGTAGCAAGTTCAGGCTTGTTGTTCTGGCAAGTCGTGTCTTGCTGTTTCGGAACATCAACCCACGAATACATCCACTCTTGATCACTATTGCGGATATAGCAAAAATAGATGTTGAGTTCATATTATTTTGTAGTAGGTATTATAAGTTAAATATGTTAATTTTAAATTTTTATTTGATCACTAACCGTTAAATTTCATACTTATAGGTAGGTGAAGAATAAAGTTGAGGTAAGGAATGCAGAAGATGTTTTCTTGAAGTTTATTTTGGTATCCATGTAGTAAGCACTATATGTAGGAAAGACTTTTGGTTGTATTTATTTCGTCTAATATTTAGGTATTGTGGCTTTGTGTACTATAGTTTAAGTATCGTCTTTATTTATAAACTTCGTTTATGGACTGTGTTCGATTTCACTAATAGAAACGGCTACTAGTTGTGTTTTTAAATAATTATTTTTCATTTGATTGCATACGAGAAGCGGTTTTACTATGATAATGATATAGTTTAGGGTAATGATATGTGTGCAAATGCAATGGCATGATATGGATGCTATAAATTTAGCACCAATAGACGACAGTATAAACAAATTACTCTGCAAATATTAGTGATGGCGTTTCATAATCACTGATAAAACCTAGTTAATCTTTTACAGCGCGTGACAAACACTGTTCAAAAATTAATGACAGCTTTTGATACATGCTGTAAATGTGAACTTTATGCATATTTCAACAACATAAATGGTATGTTGTGCAAATATTACTAACAGCGTTTCATAATTGCTGATAAAACAAAAGGGAACTTTATACAATGTGTATAAAACGATGGTATAATATTAGTAACAGTGTTTATATTTAGCTATTGAAGGTTAAGTGTGAATTTGTACATTTTTTAACAACAATTTTCAAACGTTGCCTAACTTTTAAAATAGCAACTAAAAAATGTTGTGTATGTCACATTAATAGCTAGATTAAAGCGCTGTAATTTCATGCAACAATATTTATTTTGCCGCTTTTGAAAAAAAGGGGCCTACGACAACATGTCGTATATAATGTTCATCAAAACACTGTAATATCCTACAACAACGTTTTTGAAACGCTGTTAGAAGCATTTTTTTGGTGTAGTGAACACTTTTCGCTCTTCCACATCCTCGACTCTCACCCCAAGCTTCTCACAATTCACTCTTGCTGCATACCTCTTCGGCCAATCTATGCCCAAGATGATCCCAAACCGAGCAAAATTAAGAATAAAGCAATCACACACAAAGGAGCAATCATGACTCAACAACAAAGACCACGACAAATCATACAAAGATTAGACGAACCCACAACTGGATTAGTCACAACGAAAGGTCTATCATAAATCTTGGGTTCTAAACCTAAGCGACACACTAGCTCATTACAAATGAATGAGTGCGATACTCCAGGTATCAAACAACACACGAACTGAAACACCTTAGACAGAAAGAGTACCTTGGAAGACGACACCCTTTCCCTTCTCCTCTAAAGTAGGAGCCCTTGAAGAAGATGGCACAACTTCCAAAGCATAATCCTTCACAACCTACTTACCCTAAGCTGCTTTTGGACATTCTTTCTTCTCATGTCCAGATTTCCCACACTTGAAACACTTCTTCTTAGCTTTTGGATTCTTACAATCCTTAAAATAATGGCCCATCTGCCAGCAATTAAAGCAAGTCACTTTGCCTTTCTGCTTCTTCTAAACGTCATTTCCCTTCTGCTATTGCTGCTTCCTCTTCTTATTATTATTACCACCCTACTGTGGTTTTAGAGCTTCCATTGCAGCAGCAACAGTTTCTTCTTTTGGAAACAAGCTTTCATGTCTCATAGATTTTTTCCACAATCTTCTCATAGGGATCATCGAGATGGTCCACCAACAGTCTTCCTATGTAAGTATCAAATCCTATAAAAAACTTCTCGTTTTTCTGATACTGAGAATCAATGTATGAACGAGCATAATTGGACAAGGCCACAAAATTAGAAACATAATCAAGCACTGGTCTCCCATTCCGTTTCAACTCCATAATTTTTTTGAACAAAACTGACTTCTGAGCAGTTGAGATAAACTTCTTATCGAATTCAACTTGGAATTGCCCCCAAGTTATTTCTTCCTTTGAAGCCTCAAGCATAACAGAATTCCACCATTCCATGGCCCTGCCTTGTAACTGCCTTGACGCAAGCTTTCTCTTGGTTGCACCTTCTATACCCAAGTCCCTAAATATATGAATATAGGCATCTAACCACCATTGAACTTCTTCAGTTGGCTCAGTCCCTTTGAATGGATTTCCTTATAGAGATGTGAAGTCTTTACACAGCTTTGCAAAATCCACAACCCTAGGCACCTAAACACCTACATCTACCATGTCTATCACTGGAGCAAGTAACCTTCTCATGAATGCTTCCATCATGGCCTCAACCATGGCTGAGTAATCTGGTGTACCATCACTTTACCCTCCAGGCACAGTCTCCTCCCTAGCATCATGTCTTGAAGTACATCGGCTCATTCTAAATCTACGATTAGAATGATTATCCACTTATAAGAAAAACTGCTAATACAGTTCAAAAGCTACTATACTAAATACATTATAAAGTATACACCCATCGAAAATCTACAAATATGTCTCTTATATATAATTACATCTTAGAACTTTAGCTAAAATCGATAACCAAAGCTCTGATACCAAATGTGACAACTGCCCATAACTCTTGCACTTAACAAGAGAAGTAATGTGCTGAAAGACGTGCTATGCAGCTATGGATGATAGTCAAGGTATGATAACACAAGCGGTACATGTCGTGTAACTCACAACGCAAGGATAAAATATAGTAGAACATATATGAAACACCCCGCCTCCATTAAGGTCACTCACAAAGAGAATGCCTTAACTTCGGTGGAGCAATATAGGTAAAAGATGCAGATAAATTACAAGACAGACAAATAAAGCAGCGGAAAATAAAGTCTTTTTATAAAACAACTTAATTCAGTCAAAAGCTTTTACAACAATTTTCTCAAACATACTTAAATGTAATACATAGAATTTCTATCTTGATTTAAAAACTTCCAAGAATAAAAGAAGCATAAAAATAACAATGGTATTCCCCAATAAAGCGTGAACCAGCCATAGCAGTGGAAGTGAGAGTCCAAAGCAATATATCGACTATCTTCGAGCTTGGAAAGAAAATTGAGCTAAGTGATAACATTTCCTCCCTGTGAACCTGGTGGGGAAACGGAAGAAAAGAGGCGAAAGAAAACTAGGTCAGACATAAGTCTGGTAAGTCTAGTGACTTTCAGCATATAAACAGATAAAAGCATCATGACATGAATAAACTGAATAATAAACAATACCATGAAAAACAAGGACAACATGATATCATAGGATAAGTATAAGGTGTGATAAGGCAAAATAAACTGAATGCGCTTCTACTCTTTCTCTGCTTCGCTACTACCTTGTTATTCTGATTTTTATATCTATCTCTGCACCACCTAACTAGTGTCCCAACTAGTGATCTATATAAAATGATAACGTGATCCCAATCCCCGTAATTGTGGTAGCCTTCAGATGTACATCTATCGCGAGGATTCCACCTCAATCAGCCTAATGGCCATGAACATGTTAGAAGTACCCTTACTACCCTATCGATTGGATCCCTACTTGTATTCATTTCTCTTGTGTCTGTGTAAATCGGCCCTCTCTTGCATGTACATACCCTGTGCTGGTCCCACCATAAGGTGTATCAATCCTTATGACAGCGACCTGACACGATTCAAGATGCACAGTATATAACTACTGGTACCCAGTGCCTGCTTTTTCCCACTCCGGAGTACGTGCACGCCCGTAAACCGTCGAAACTTACACTGACGTACCCCCTGCCGCTGCTTTGATCGCTTACAATCAGCCCAGTAATCGTGCCCCACCCTGCCTAGTTCAGGGTACCGTGATATATCTATGTGGGTTACTGCTGAAATGGGTCCCCTTACTAGGGTTTCCTATTGGTTAAGTTTGTGGGCCTATATTTACTAATATTACCCACCAACCTGATATGTACTTAAACCTCCCGCATTGATTCAAGAATGTTTATTTAGCGGTTAAGTTTGTGGGCCTATATGTACTAATATTTCCCACCTACATGAGATGTACTTAACCCTCCCATCGATTCAAGCGTGTTTATTAAACGGTTAAGTTTTGTGGGCCTATATTTACTAATATTACCCACCAACCCGATATGTACTTAGCCCTCCTGCACATTATGTCATATTGGTTGAGTTTTGTCCATTCATGTTACCTTAACCCACCTATTCATCGTGTCATGTTGGTTTAAGTGTTCCTTATTTTCTTAACCCCATCTGCTTATTAAGTTATATTGGTTAAGTGTTTCCTTGTTACTTAACCCCACATATTCGTCTTGTTGTGTTGGTTAAGTGTCATCAGTCAATTCAAGTTAACTTAACCCACCTACTATCATGTCATGTTACTTTGGTTAAGTGTCTCCTTCTTGTGTTAACTTAACCATACCACAAATCAAGTTATATTAGTTAAGTGTTAACTTAACCCTACCACAAATCAAGTTATATTGGTTAAGTGTTAACTTAACCCTTTCCATTTATCATGCTATACCGGTTAAGTGTTTCCTATTAACTTAACCTCATCCATGTTATATTGGTTAAGTGTTCTCAGTACTTAACCCTAGTCATTCATCTTGTTATATTAGTTAAGTGTACTCATTACTTAACCCTAGTCATTCGTGCTATATTGGTTAAGTGTTCTTATTGCTTAACCCTAGTCATTTCTTAGCATGTATGGTTCATTAGCATTAATTGATTTATTAATGCACCAACCTTTCACATTAGATATGTGTTGTTGCGGTTACTGGATGTGTCGGGTGGTTCCGGGAAGTTTTTCACCACAACTTAATCTAACCTCAGGTTTTTCTTGGGCATGATGCACTAACCTCTCACATTAGATAGGTGTTGTTGTGCTTACTGGATGTGCCAGGCGGTTCCGGGCAGTTTTACACCACAACTCAATCTAACCTCGGGTTAGGCATATTCATCTTTCACTAGTTCACATATTTATAGTTTATATGCAAATTATTCACAATTACCATATATACCCAATTTCAGATTTTTCATGCTAATTACCAAATTCACCAAAACTAGTCATGTTCCAATTCTCAAGTTATGCCCAACAAAGCTAATTGCAAGTTATGGCCCCCAAATTCAAGTTTCGAATTATAACTAAAATTAGGCTACATCTAATCTTCCCATGTTTGTACTAATAGTCACACCCCAATACCCCAATATACATTATTCTTTGGCGTCTCAACCAATGGTTATGCCCAATCTAGATTAATATTCCAATTTACAGTTTGCACCAAAATCTAGATTTAATATTTCAATTTACCCCAAGTTCGCAACAAAGACAATTATGCCCCAAATCATAAGTTACAAAATTATGTTCCATCATTACCAAATAGACTATTCCCTAACACCCCTGCATTCCAATCGCACGTAAAATAAGTTTCGGTCTAGATTCGAGGTTAATCTAAATTCATAAAATAAAGGGGACGAAAGAGGAACATAAATGAGAGTAGGCATAAAACAGGCATTAAAATGGTAGATCTATCAAATATAATATTTTGGACCTAAGAGGATTGCAGATCTGTTAGAGTCGGGGTATAACAAAGATAGATCTGATATAAATAACATCATGAACCTAAAAGGATTATATATCAAATGCCCAACAAAGACAGGCATGATTGAATAATAACTTCCTAGGCATGTAAATCACTGATTCAATAAAAAGATAGGAATTAACCTAAAAGATTTGTCTTATCATCAAGCATGGACTTAGATCCATTTCATTACATGCCAAAATCACTATTAGGTGTTTAAATCTGAAAATAACTTGAACTTACATGTTTACAGTTCAATTTATAGCCCAAATCCCAAGTTATATGTCAATATATTTTATGCCTCAAATCTCAAGTCATATGTCCAATATTTTATGCCTCAAATCCCAGGTCATATGTCCAATACTTTATGCCTCAAATCTCAAGTCATATGCCCAATACTTTATGTTTTGAATATACTCAATTATGCCCAATTTTATTTCCAACGTACGTTCATCTCTTATGAGATCTGACTCAGGCTCGCAGTAGCCTGGCTATGAAACAAAAAAAGGAAGAAGGAAAGAAGAGACAAAGAACGGACATAATATTATTAATGAGATAGATCCAAAGGATATAGAAAGACAGGCATAATCTCAGATCCAGATTTATTACAATGTCAAAATCACAATTAACTTTTATTTGTGAAAGTAATGTGAACTTACAAATTACAGAAGCATCTTGAATTCTGGGATCTGTATTTTGAAATTAAATAGCTCTCCCTTGAAGTAGACTATTTGGTCTTTAGATTTAGATTTGATTTGATTCTTAGAAATAGTTGTTGAAGTCGTTGAATTAGCCTTTGAATCTCTACTAGAGTTCTTACCTGATTTCTACGAAGGACTTGAGCAGCATAACCCCATCTTAGATTTATTTGATATGAATTAGGGTAGAGTATAGGCAAAATGAAGTTGTGTGGAGAGAAAGTGAGGTTTGGGAGTGTTTAAATAGCTTATGAGCAACGAATCTAGTCAGAACGGGCGTCTAAATACAGAAAAACGAATCTTTCCATAGATCTGGAAAAAGGGAGGCGGACGTCGACCCCCAGGTCGACCCTAGTGTCGACCTATATAGTGCAGGTCGACCCTAGTGACGACCTGGCCTTGGGCGGGAAAATTCCTGCCCGGCCCGCTTTGGTGTTTGAATTTCGAATTTCGAACTTTTAGTCTGAGCGGTTTTGATTTTAATTAATTCTTGAAACTTTTGAAGGTCATAACTTCTTCATACGGAGTCTGGTTTACGCAAACTCGAACTCTATCTCAAGCAGAATTTCAAGATAAACGCAATGGCATAGCCCGTTTCCCTAAATTCTTCTCTTAAAAATTAAGTATACTTTAATTTGTTACAGTAATGTTCACAGAAAATATGGGGTGTTACAATATACAACAGGAAATCATAGTGAAGCACATTCGAACACAAAAACTCCAAACTTTCATAGTAACTAGAAAGTATATCCAAACACCAGGATTATAACATATATTTCTGTAAAAATTTGTCTCACTACAATACTTAGAGTCAACATCACACAACGGGAAACAAAGATCCTAGATAGTAGTAAAATATAATACGCTAGCCATCTGCTAGCCACCGCACAGCAACATCATCCTCACTAATCACCTACCATCTAGTGTGCCCATCCAAAAGTGGATGAACAGCCCAAGGTAATAAGAGGGAAATATAAAACCTCAAGTCAGACAAAAGTCTTAGTGAGCGATAAATCAACTATCTAACATCAACAATAAAATATATGAGAATAGGTCGATAAACAAACTAATCTACCAAAACCAGAGAAGGATTCAACCCCATCTTCCCCACAACGGACAGTAACATCCTTTACAACAAGCATTTTAACATACATCCATGGTAGTCCAAATAACCACTCATTCATGGCAACTGGAAGTAATTCATAGCAACACTTATAAAATCCAGATTATATATCTCATGTAATTAATCCTAATCAAATTCAATATCCCTCAAGAACAAGTCCCGAAGGCCTAAACCAATATAAGATAAGCACCCAAGAAACATCTCCTTTGATGTCAGACAATCTCGTGAGATTGTACATGCAAACAATCAACATGCATAACTGACTCTAGCTATCACCTCCAATTCTGCTTTGAAACTATCGTTAATCGTATGACTGGCGACATCACGCCATCAATTGTTAAGGGCCAATGGTAAACCCCGGTACTTGCTAAAACTCCATACGCCATACAACGAAATGTATCTAGGCCCGTTCAAGCTGCCCAGGGTACTCGATCATACGACGAAATCGTGCAACCTCTGCTTTGAGTCCGCTAGAACCTATGGCAATGATAATTCTCGACCTCTGGTATCTCTAGTTGTCATCGACAATGACCATCCAACCATTATCAACAAACTTAAAATATCCTTGAGTTGTTTTCACATTCGTTGCATTTCGACAAGCAACAGACAAGTCACATAACTTTGACATTCTCACTTGAATTCACTTTAAAGTTCGTTCGACCGATCCATCCATCCGAACGTTCCGTCCAGCCAACCGATCCATCCGTCTAACCGTTCTATCCAGTTCGACCGATCCATCCGTCCGACCGATCCATCCGTTCAACCGATCCATCCAGTCCGACCGTTCCATCTAGTCTGACCGATCCATCCTTCCGACCGACCCATCTCCAAATTTGGCCAAGATTTCGCCAAATGACTATGTCGACGAAATCAACTCATCCAACATCCAATTCAACCACAAAATGTTATGAAATCACTAATAACATGAAATGACGATTATCATCAATACTTATGTAGAATTCACCAAAATCATGATAAAGAATAAATGATCAAAACGATGGATCTAACTCGCATAAACATATGAAATTATATGGAAATTAATGGTTTTAAGTTGCTCAATTAGATCCTATGGTGATTCTTATGAAAATAGCCTTACCATGATGTAGATCTAGGAGAAAACACTTGAAAATGATGAAATTATACTAAAGCAACTCATATACTTGATTGAATCCATGTGAGAAATGCATATCACTCACCAAATCCTCAAACAACTCAAAATCACTTAGATCTAAATCTGGACAGTGAGGAATTTGCTCTAAACTCTTAGATTCGATGAACTCTCTCTTGGAATGATGTAGATCTAGCATTAAAAGATGTAGATATAAGCTCTAATGTTGGAAATGTGTAGAAGATGGAGAAATGGAGGACCACAAGCTCTTCCAAGTGAAAGAATAGAGAAAGTAAAATATTCCCCATGCCTCCTGCCCCCTATTTATAGCCTTCCACCAATCGTTAAATGGGCCTCTCCAAATCATCCCTTTATGGCTTACAAAATATGAACAACCAATTGTAAAACCTTAAAACAATGATTCCTCCCAAACCACTGAGCCAAAACTTTAATGTGACCAATCTACGAAATGTAAATCATCATGTCCTTTCCAATGAGATCGATCTTAGCACCTGATTGAATCCGAGTCAAAAGTTATACCCTGTACAAGGCTGATAGGGGTAAAATGGTCATAAATAAAATTGGTAAAAAGTATGGACATGTCTCACGCCTCCACAAAAAATATATTAAAATATGTAATGATCCGACCCTCAGGGAATAAAATAAAAATATTTTACGATCCTCCGATATGTAAAATGTGGGCTGTTACAATTTCTCTTTGATTTGATATGTGAAAACGGCAACAAATGACGACTTAGATTTAGGATTAAACTAGGACTTCAGATAGTTATGCTCAAATCGTGACTTCAAATCAGTATATCATAGCAATATTCGGGATTGATATACCATAGCAAGGCTTTAAATCAGTATAAAAACATTGAACTCGGATAAGCATTAAGAGGATCGCCTTCAGGGAGAGGTACCACTTCGAAGAGGATGATAAGGCTATGTTTGGTACCAATCTCAAACCTTCTTCTTTAAAGTGGTATGTATGACAAAGGGATCGACCTTTGTGCCCGCAACTTCTAGGGGAGGTCAGTAAGGCTAAGAACATTTTGCTGTGAAAGTTTGGATCATAAACAATAACAATTAGACTTTTCAATAACTTTATTTGGCAGCCATTCTAAATTCGAAAGAATGACTATAATAATGATTAATCAAACTCTGAGCAGAGTAATGGGTCAGGATTGTGAGACTACCAATCGATATGGAAGCACTGTTAAGAGAGGTTGGGGGCAAGGTTTGATAATAGATGTTAGTTGTTTAGGTAGTTACCAACTAGGTGACTTCAGATAGGAGTTATGAAGATGGTTCCAGGATGAACTCTGTAGTGGAGATATATATGGTAAGTGTAACACCCCATATTTTAAATTATATAATAAAATAAAATTTGTAAAGTTTTCTAAATTTGATCACAGAGCTAGTTCAATTGCATCCACATGATTTTCTAATCAATTTTGACTTATGGTTTGTAGAAAACGGGCTTAAAAATGAAGTATATATCATTAAATGAAGTTTCAGAGCAAACATAGAAAAAATAATAGAAACACACATAAAACAATAGTTTTCAATGTTCTATTTTTTGTACAAAAATGTAGTGTGGTTTAGTAGTTGAACACTTGCCTCCCAACCTGTAAAAAGCGAGTTCGAATCCCAATAACGCCATGTTTCTTAATTTTAAGAGGGCTAATTTAAAAGATACATGTTCCAAGAGAAAAATATAAGTGTATGTACTTATATGAATAAAAGACTTTGAGATACAGATGTATATATAAGTAAATATTATATATATATATATATGTGTGTGTGTGTATGTATTTGCATGTATAAATATATAAACATGAAATTCAAAAATAAACACGCAATTAATCAAAACAAGTAAGAAATAAATTCCAAGATAATGATGTTTGAATTTTAAAATTTTATGGACTTGTTCGTAAATATATACACGTAGATTTAAAATTCAAAATTTGAACGTATACTAAAAAAAGAACAAAATAAAAGAGATTTAATGGGAATAACCTAAAAAATTAGAAGACTGACACATACGTAGATAAATCTAAAATAAAAATATGCAGATATAAGTTACATAAATAATATGCGTCAAAAATGGTATAAAACCAAGAAATAAAAGGGAGTTTGAATGACGCTAATTAAGAAACGATATATTTTAATGGCAAATTTTATTCTTACCACCATACCTATTAGTTAATCCACCCATATTTTAAGGATTACTACCTAATTTCATGGTGTCTATAATTATTTAAAATTGTTTAGTTCATCCACCCAATTTACGTTTTCTATTTACAGTTTTTCCTTTTTCTTGGGTACATATTTAAATTGGAGAAGTATATATTGTCTTTACCATGCTAAAAGTTGATTTGTTGGGATTACTAACACAATGCTCCACAACATCATTGTTGTGTGTTTTCGTTTTCTGCTATTCTTGCAATTAGCCACTCCTCGTCCGTCTTATTATTTATAATTTTTGAATACTCTAACCACAGTTCACTTTCATTTGTAATAAAAATGTTGATGTTCTCATTTATATTGGAAGAACTATTCTTTTCAGACGTATTCCTATTGAACCTAGATCAAATAACATATAAAATTAAAAAATACTTTTTTTATGATTAATTTTTCAGCAGCAAACATTGTAATTTCATTCATTTGTTTCACATTGGTTTCAATTGTCAATAAATCAATAGTTGATTTTACAAGATGATATCATTTTGAAAATCAACTAAATTTACAATCAAAACTCTATTGCATATCGAATCATCCTAAAAAATATACATTTTTTCCTTTTGAAAATGAGGTATCTTACATCGACCATCTACTTTACTGCTTCAAATCTGGATTTACTCTTCTTCACAGAGCATTGTAATGAGAAGAAAAAGAAAGTAGTTTTGGCAATCCTTTTTTATTTTTTGATCTATATGTATTTGAGATTTGATTATAAGAAGAATGAAGAAGGAGAAGCAGAGAAAGAGAAATGCGAGAACAAATAAAAATAGGAACGTGAAAACAAATAGAAAGTATATGTTGCATGGATAAACTAATCAATTTTTAAAATTCAAATAACCCATAAAATTAGGTAGTAATCCTAAAATTTGTGGTCGATTAACTAATAGGTATGGTGGATAAGAATAAAATTTTCCATTTTAAATTGGATATGTATATATTGATGGTACACATTTGAAATTAAAATAAATTGCACATTAAAAACGGTAGAAGATTTAATAAAAAGGGGAATAGAAACAAACATTAAAAATAATGTTAATAGAATTAAAGGAAATAAACACGTAAGAAATATACAGTTTGTGTCTAATTTAAGTTATGCACAAAATGAATAAAATTATGGTTATGCGCAAAATAAATAAAATTGAGGTTATACGCAAAATGAATAAAATTGTGGTTATGAGAAAAATAAATAAAATTGTGGTTATTTACAAAATAATTAAATTGTGATTAGGCCAAAAATTATTTGAATTATGGTTACGCACAAAGTAATCAAATTGTAGTTAGACATAAATTAAGTTAATTGTGGTTCTGCGCGAGTTAATCAGAATTGTAAAGAAAGGGAAAACCTGATAATTTGGGGCTAAATGAGCATATTATGCCAAAAGTATAATAAAAGGGAAATCTAAAAGTAGGCAGACTTGGTAAGACTTATTAAATTAATGTGACAAAGGTTAATATCGCATAAACAATTTTATATACAACAAATTTGTAGTAAAAAGGATAATTTTGAGAATTCTCATGTTATTCGTTAGAAATCACATTTTAGATTAAAAAGGGAAATAATGCAAAAATTATAGAGATTGAATGAAAAGGGGTATAAACTCGATTGTGTTCAATTTTACTGTAGTTATGCAAAACAAAAGGGGAAACAAGTTAGAGATTGGAACTAATGTATATCAATTAAATTAGGAAGTTAGTCGCAACCTAAATTGATTAGTTAGGAAAAAAGGGATATATTTCCATATATTTTTTAGCATAGCCGACCGATTTTTATAGTGATCCGTAACACCTTTTATTATGACTAATAATAAAAATACAATATATTTCCATATTCTGGTTTCTAAAAGATGTGGAAAACATAATTTCAAGTTTAAAAACAAATAAAAATGTGTATTAGTGCGAAATAAGGATTTTGTCGTATTGGTCACTGTTCAAAAGCCAAAAATAATTGATAGAAATGTTTTTCATTTATGGGTTTCCAATGCTATAATTATTGTAAGCTATGGAAATAGATTTTGTACAGTATTAATAACCAATCAATTAGGAACAAGTCTAATTTCCTAAAGAATTAACTGTAAAGTTGGAAATAAAAAGGGGTAACATAAGTGAAAGTTATTATGTAGAGAAAAAAGAGTAAGAAATCTGTGAAGTATGTTATAAATAGGGAATGTAATCTATTGTAACAAATATATAAAACCAAAATGTAATGTTATATGTAAACTTGTTACAGGGACATGTAAGAATATAACATGCAGGTTATAACTAAAAGATGAAATGGTAAGTAAGAGGCTTATTTTAAATAAACTTAGTCTACAGGGAACAAGTTTAATAAGCAAACTCATAATTATAGTTGTGGTAATAATAGACACAAGGTTATAATTAAATGGAAAAGAGTAAAGTAAACTTATTATTAATAATCTTATAATTGAGGAACTAAGTTTAATGAATATACTAATAAGTTGTGGTCTATTCCTGCAGTGAAAGTTGATTAGGGAAAATAAACAATCAACTAAAGCTAATAAACAAATAACTTGAATGCAGAATAAACGAGTGAATGTTTAGGTTAACTAGCGATGTGATAAGTAAAACAAGCGCGTAGTTAAAGATTAGACATGGGGTCTAATAATGTAATGATGAGATACACTTGAACTAGTCCGTACGTATTTGGGATGAAGAATTCAACAGGGAAGATAATCGCGGGTGTCTGGAACACGAGAGGAGCACGACTAGCTTATTATTTGAAGGAACTGAAAGGAAGTGAGGGACTTCTATAGGACGTGAGGACACTTAGAGATGACCATCTATGGTAGGCCTAATGAAGTTGCACCCGCAAAGGCATGGTCTGTACAGTTTATCAAGTGAGTATGCCTTGATTGCATCTTTGATGGTGGGTAGCATAAAGGCTGATTGGGAAAATCTTAGGATGATTCAGAGGCGCTACCTCAAGGGCCGAGGCTTCGTGGTCGGGACCTAACAAAGGATAGTAGGTTGTCGGAAATGTATCATCGTCGGTTGGAGCATGTGCAGGAAAGATTGAAGCTAAATCAAGAGGTTAATGACCTTTTACTACCGAGACATTGGATGAGGACCACATGTGTGACCCCCCACGTCCGTTAATGTCACTCATAAGAGAATGCATTAAGTTTCATGAAGCGCAATAGGTAAACAGTACAGAAATTAACAGGACAAATATAAAACAAGTAGCGGAAAATTTCAACTTCATTCTTTAAAAATAAAACGTAGTCTCAAAAAGGTTACATCATGACCAAGTATCTCAAATCTGTCTCACATAACATCTCATAAAAGAAAATATAAGAGTGCATAATACATATCCCTCATAGCATGCGATAGCAAGAAGAAAGCAAGTCAAAACGGTACATCTCAGAAAGTCCAGATCCAAGATGAAAGAGAAAATCCTAATCACTGAGGAGTGCTACCGCTTCGAGGACCCTGAGGAGTAAAGGAAGAAAGAAGCAAAAGAAAAAGAGTCAGACATAAAGTCTAACGAGTTCCAGTTTTCAAAAATGCATAAAATAGGAATACCAAGATAGGTAAATTAGACTGTATGAGAAATACAGTATCATAAAGGTAACTATAAAATAGATGAATAAAACAACAAGATAAACAAGAATAATCAATGATCGAGTAACGATTCACGTTTATGATATACACGTAAATGTGTAATTTTATCCGCTTATTTATCTTGTTTTATATTTAAAATATTTGATATTGTGCATTTATAGTTGTGTTTTCAGATTGTTTATAAAAAGCATGGTTTAGAGCATTTGATGGATAAAGTATGAACAATTTGCTTAAAAAGAGTGAAGTTTGAAATTACTAAAGCTAGAAGAGTGAAAATCTTGAAGAACAGTTGCAAATAGAGTTTAGTTAGGAGGATTTGGTTTAATGATTACTCACGCTGCGTTCACATTGGCTCATTTGCTAGGCCTCTTACTCATGCTGCATTCACATTAGCTCATTTGCAAGGCCACTCACTCTACAGCTGCGTTCAAACTAGCTTATGGTTATTTGGGCTAAATCTTTAGTCCCACATTGTGTAATTAGCCAATTAGTCTTTGTCATATTAGCTATAAATACACTTGTATCTCGTTCATTTAGAATTACACTAGGTTTTATTCTATAATCCTTCTATTGGAATAAAATCATTCTTCTCCCTTTCTCTTTACTTTTTATTGTATTTTATTTATGTCTGTTATTTTATTTTTCTCTTCTTCTTTAGCTATGTCTGGCTAATCTACTTTAATTAGGGGTGATGACGCTGGATTAGATTCAATATGAATCACATAGCCAAAGAGATTAGAACTTCATGTGTGTAGATCTAGATCTGAACCAAGGGTTGGATCTGAACCTTCATACTCTGTGTCGTTTAAGAGCTATGCTCCTTCATATGGTATATTCGAGTTCGATCTAACGTTTATCAGATTTAGATCTAAACATTTAGTGTTTTAGAAATAATAGTGAATCTGTCATGATAGCCTATGGTTGTTTAAGAGCTTAGCTCTTGCATAGGTTATACTTATCGTTATTCACGTATTTGTTTCTAAAATCCTAATAAGCGTTGATTCATGTTTGTGACAGAAACAGGAATTAGATCTGATTAATCTGTTTGGTTATTAATTCGTGTTAATTTAATCTATGTCATTACTCCTTAATTGCTTCCTTTTATTATTAAAAACTCTCTTTTTCTTTATTTTCATTTATTTTTAAACAATCAAAATTATGGGATAACTTGATTGGATATATTAGTAAAATAATTTTTGGTCCTAGAGTTCGACACCCTTTACAACAACCCTTGTTGTTTAGGAAAGCCGAACGAATTTTACAGTTGTTTACAATTGTTCAATTTGTTCGCAAACAAATTTTGGCGCCATAACCGGGGACCAGAATTTTTTTATTTTTAAATCCTTCAGGTTATATTTTTATTTAAGTTTTTTTTAAGTTTTTCATTATTATTTTTATTTCTTGCTTTTGTTGTTCTTTTTATATACACAACAAAAATTCTTGTTTAGACGATTTGGTATTAAATTATTGGTATTGCAATCTTCTAATTAAGAGGAAAAAAACAATTGCCTTTTGTTTCAATTTCCTTCCCTTTTTCAATACAAGTTTCTTTCCTTTCTTTCATTGATTTCTTTCCGTTTTTACAAGAATCTTATTAAAAAAAGCTTTTTGCAATTCTTTCCTTTTTCTTCCTCTTTAATTTTCTTATCTTTCTTTGCCCTATATTTCCTGACTGCCTTGCTTATATTTCCCTTCTCTGCCTTGCTTTGAACAGACTTCTTGAATTGCTCTTCTACCTTACCATACACTAAACTGTCCCTGACCACCACCCAATCATAAATTAAACCACCATTCGCAACCAACAAACCAACCTCCATAATCTCCAGTCATGCACAAACCCACACTCACCTCCATATCCCTCAACTTTCTACGCACAACTGCCCACAACCCTTTCTTAGCAAACATCACTACAAATCCTTCTTCACATAGATCACAACAACCGTCCATTCCAAAACCATTGCACTACCCAGTTCATCTTCCATAAGCCAGGAAATTGCCTCACGCACCCATAACCAGATCCGAAGATCCACTCAGCAAACCGCCACTTCGCACCCATCACAGGAAACTCTACACGAAGTCACTCACACCCACTACGCCTTCAATACTCACGAAGTTGGTCACCGATTTTTCAAGCCATGATTTCAACCAAATCAGACACCTGAAAGTCAATTTTAGAACCCTAATTCCAATTCGAAAACCCCAAATCGCAATTTTCCTTATCACCAAAATCACAACATCAGCCCTAATCCATTACCTAAACCTAATAATCGAACCTCCTTTTTCATCACTCGACATACCTATCCACGCTAGCAATTAAAAAAAATTGGATCTTGCGTTTCTGTTCTGATAAATGAAAAGGTCGGTGTGTTTAACTAATTGACCGTGCGAATTCTGGTTTAATTAAAGGACGGTGGATCAAGGCCAATTAGGCTATGTTAATTATTTGTTGCGCATATTAGAGTTATTGACTTGATTTTCGGTTTATATATATATATATATATATATATATATATAAGGGGTGTATTTTATTTTGCCTTCTTGTTTAGAGTATTTGCTTTAAATTTGGGTCTCATTTTGTTTCCATTGCTTGTTTGAAAAAAAAAATTATTTTTATTTTACTTTGATTTTCTTTTTATTTTCACTCATCTTGTTTTCATTTCATTTTATTTTTAGTTTCACTTTGTTTTTATTTTGATTTTCTATTTAAAAAAAGAGAAAAAAAATTCAAATCAAAGGCCAAGTGAAGGATAAAAGTTCGAACATCAAATTGGGAAATCAATAGTCAAGAAAAAATACAAAAGTTTAGCGGGCAGGAAATTTTCAAGTTTCGGAATTTGAACTGTTGGAGCAGTTGCACACCAAGTGGGGTGTGAACGCGCTAGTGCTACTTAGTTGCACTGGACGGACTGCCGATCTAGGTGAGAATTTTCTGAACTCTATAGGTGCTCTATTGCAAAGAAAAATATATAGAAATCTCTTGTAAAAATCTTCTGCAGGGGCTGCTGCTTTCTCATAAAATTTTATTTCTGTAATTTATTATTCTGTGACTGTTCCGCGACTGAATATTTTGCCTGTTGTTGTGTGGTTTAAAATTTTAAAACGAATGTGGGATTAATTGAAAATTTTGATTTTAAAATCGAATCGAGAATTCCCCAAAGCTCATAGGACAAAATATTCGTTAAATTGACAATTAGAATTGATACTCTCTGAGGTTTCTATGGAACGGTAGATTCTAGAACTCAAATAGGTTCTTAAACCTTCAGTTGTGTTTCTACGGTGATTCGTGGCACACAGTTAACTCTGTCGGAAGCTGGCCTGGGCTTGTATTCATATAATCCGAAGTTGTTAATTTTAACGTATTTTTTTAAGAGCTTCTTTTGAGCCACAAGTTTTGCAACTGATTTTTCGATGATAACTCTCTTCTTCTAGTACATGCACGCTTGCCCCATGTACAACCAAAATTGCAATTCTTTTCAAAATTTAAATGATTTTGGTTACAATTCAAATCAAAATGAATGTCAAACAGAAAACTTTTCGAATAATTTCCACAAATCTCATCAAACAGTTGCACCCCAATATGAAAAACACCATTCTACGATTGAAGAGAATTTGTCTGAGGTGCGTCAACTTTTAGCGCAAATGACTAAGCAAAGTGCTGAAAATCAAAACAATTTCAACATGGGTTTTAACAAAAATTTTGAAAACCAAAATGATTTTCATAATACGAGTGGATGTCAAATGTTGGTTATTGAATATGAAAAATGAGTTGCAAACAAGATAAATTTTTGGCGATGTTGGTTTTGAAAAATAAATGATGGACGACTTCTAAGAGATGAGGTGGATGAATTTTTAAGGTTAACCAGTGAGGAACACATAAAAACGATGAACCAAAAAAACAAAATTTTGAAGTCTAGTGCGTCTACCAATTTGATTGAAAAGAGCCTGAGTGAAATTGATCAATTAATGCATGACATTTGGAATTGTCACGAGGATATCAAGGAATGGGCGCGAACTTTAGATGAAAAACAAGCTTTTGAACATAAAGATATCGAAAACTTGTGTATCATTGAACAACTAGCTCAATACACTATTGAATTTTGGCTACATCTAGAAAAGTTATTACTTAAGGGAATTGATGATGTTGATGATTTTGAGGATTCCATGAAACTTGGCTTGACTTACATCGAAGAACTAGCTCAAAGAATAGACGATAGCAAACTAAATGTATCTCATACGATTGTTTATCAAATTTCTATTCTTCAAACTGAAGTTACGAGCTTGTTCAACAACTATAAATCCCAATCTAGTAACAAAAAAGTTTCTGTCAATGCTTCTTTTGAAACAAATAATCAGCCATTAACTTCGTCACAACATTACAAAACGATTATTGATGATTCTGATGATATGACCGTTGATGAAAATTTTGAAAAATCTTTGGTGCAAAACTCTGATTTATGTGAAACTGAAATTCGAACTCAAACTGATACTTCTTCTGAAAATTCAACTCTTACTGAAATCGAAAATTTTCAACTAACAACTTTTGAAATTGATCAAAATCTTAATGAAGTTATCTCTGTGGTTGATTTGAATTCAAATTCTCTTAAAAAAATGACGTCAATCTTCAATTTGATCTTTCTCTCTCAAATTCTAAAAATGAAAATTTAGAAACTTTAGATTGTCAACTTGAAAGAAATGATGAAGTTGGTAACAACTGTTTAGGTGAGGATGACTTTGATGAGCCAAAACTTCTTGAACTGATTGACGATAATGTTGTTGGGTCTGAAACTGTAAATGAAACATTTGAAAATTTTGAAATTCTTGAGGTTGGAAACAACAAGACTGCTGAATGTGATCTCAAACACAATAACGTTTTTTCTGAAACTATTGAAACTCCTTATGACTTGATCGTTTCAACTGAACCTCACTATGATCACTTGTGTTTCAATGATAAATTTCTACGGTATATGAACTCTTTTGGGATAACACTGTTTTTGAGAAAACTCATTTTCGAAATTTTCTAAAAATTCATTTGTTTGGTTTTGACTTTAGGGTTACGAATGAACCTTTAGTTAACAAAATATCAAATATCAAAGCAAAACCGAATAATATTTCTCAAAACAACTGTGGGGGTGAGAATGATGCACATGTCTCTTAATTTATACATCATCTGAACAAGTCAAACTTAGTTTTTGAAACTTTTGCTGAACCCCGGCTAGATGGCCTCTTTTTAGTTGCTACAGATATTCAATTTGATTTTAGGATCAATTGTAAGCTCAAAAATTTTAAATTAGCAAATCAAACTTTTGAAAAAACAAAATTTATTTTTCCAAATCTGAATTATAATATAAAATCCTTTATGATTTGGGTTTTTTGTGCTTCAGCTGCGTCTTATAATCTTAATGAGGCTGATCCATTAGTCCATTATGGACAGGTTCATCTATTCAATGACTGCGTATTTTCTGCACACGCATCTGGTAAGCAATGCTTACCCACTTATTTTTTGTCCCTTTCACTAAGATATATCTGATTATCGACTATGGGGACACAGTCACACTCAAGTGTGTGTGGGTGGGGGGATTTACATTACATCAGCAATCAAATTTTATGAACTAGGTAATTCATTGAACATCGATTAACTTATATTCAAAAATAACACCTTGGTTCTTGTATGATAAGTTGAATTTTTGGGTAATGGGAATGAACATTATTTATTCATTGAGTCGTAATGTGTCTTTTTAAGATGTTAGCTTGAGACTGTGCAGACGTTAGTCGTGTTCTGGAGTAAGCGTGTCAACCCTTGTTGTACATGTTAGAATGTGCAAGTAAACAGAACAAAAAAAAACAAATCAAATTAAAATGATTTTGCACCTACATATGCTGGATTTTCTGAGTTCGCTTTCAAGTATAATGTTTTTTTCTCACTCAAATTTTTCAAATTCGTAAGTTCTAAAAACCACTTGGCCTAACTAAGGAGAAATAACTCATTGTAGCATTCTTCTTTGGTACCCCACATTATTCACATCCAAGTTTTAGTCGAAATACATCCATGTTTCGGCAAGTTTTTCTTATATTGGTATACTTAATAACCTTGTACATATTTGTTTCCAAAAGGTTCAAAAACATCACTTTATACCAATATTACACTACCCACTCCGTACTTGATTTAAGGTAGGATAACCATATACCACATCTTATTTTATATGGGTTATCTATCTTACGAAACTTTGCTTATCTCTCCTTTCAGCTTTTTAATAACATCAATCTAGACTTGTGTGTTGAATTAGGGTAATAGAAGTAGAGTAACTAGGGCATAAAAATTTCCTTTCATGAAGTGTTGGTTATGATTCGCTTAGTAAAGGAGGAATCAAATGAAATAATATACGGTGTGGTTTCATTCCATTCCATCTCCACTCATGATTCATCATGCAAAAAGAAAAAAATGGAAAAAAAAGAAAAAAATGCAATGAAGAGAAAATCTCTCAGAATAAAATAGTCATCCATCATTCTTGACTATAAAGCATTCATTTCCATTCCATCCACATCTATAATACCGTATTTAGAAGCGAGGATTGTAGTTGAGGAGATGAAAAGAAACAAAAAAAAAATGTTCATATGTGCCTTAGCATTACTCTATCTTTTGTAGCTTGAAGTTCAACTAATACATTTTCCCTCTTATCAATAATATTTTAGAACTTACAAAACTCTTCTTCATCCATGCATAACTCACATCTAATATATTACAGTTACACTGGTGCAAAATTATTCAAAAAAAAGAGAGAATAGATGACTGGGTGCACATTGTCGACGTGTAGAACTTTGGTTGACACCACACTCTTAACCTTCAAGGCAATTACAATGTTATCGAGGAATTACGATTCAGCTTGAAATTTTTTATTCATTTTTGCACCAGTAATGGGATGGACAATTTAGGACTAAACCATTGTTAGTGAAATTAGGTGAAGTCCTTAGAATGTGAAAGACCTTAAATATATTGTTTGATTAATCCACGTACATAAGACACTTTGAATTTTGTGGGTAGTATCCGCTGAAAGCACTTATGAGACAACACTCGTCCTACTAGGGACACCTAAGGGTTTAATGGCTTGTTGCATACATTAAATGCAATCGTGTTTCCTACGAAAGTGTGACATATCTTAGTTTAGTTTATTCGAGAAAAAATAAAAAGATAAGTATGGGGTATTTGATATACACGTAAATGTGTATACTTTATCCGCTTATTTATCTTAATTTATATTTAAAATAATTGATATTGTGCATTTATAGCTATGTGTTCAGATTGTTTATAAAAAGCATGGTTTAGAGCATTTAATGGATAAAGTATGAAGAATTTGCTTAAAAAGAATGAAGTTCGAAATTACTAAAGCTTAAAAAGTGTAAAGCTTGAAGAACGATTGCAAATAGAGTTTAGTTAGGAAGATCTGGCTCAATGATTACTCATGCTGCGTTCACATTGGCTCATTTGCAAGGCCTTTTACTCATGCTGCGTTCACATTAGCTCATTTGCAAGGCCACTCACTCTACAGCTGCATTCATACTAGCTTACGTGTTATTTGGGCTAAATCTTTAGTCCCACATTGCGTAATTAGACAATTAGTCTTTGTCATATCAGCTATAAATACACTTGTATCTTGTTTATTTAGAATTACACTAGGTTTTATTATGTAATCCTTCTGTTGGAATAAAATCAATCTTCTTCCATAGTCTTTACTTTTAATTGTATTTTATTTATGTCCGTTATTTTATTTTTCTCCTCTTCTTTAGCTATGTCTAGCTAATCTACTTTAATTAGGGGGTGATGACGATGGATTAGATTCAATATGAATCACATAGCCAAAGAGATTTGAACTTCATGTATGTAGATCTAGATCTGAACCAAGTGTTAGATCTGAACCTCCATACTCTGTGTCGTTTAAGAGCTATGCTCCTTCACAGGGTGTATTCGAGATCTAACGTTTATTAGATTTAGATCTAACATTTAGTGTTTTTAGAAATAACAATGAATCTGTCCTGATAGCCTATGGTTTTTTAAGAGCTTCTCTCCTGCATAGGTTATACTTGTCGTTATTCATATATTTGTTTCTAAAAACCTGATAAGCATTGATTCATGTTTGTGATGGAAACATGAATTAGATCTAATTAATCTGTTTGGTTATTAGCTCATGTTAATTTAACCAATGTCATTGCTACCTAATTGCTTCCTTTTATTATTAAAAACTCTCTTTTTCTTTATTTTCTGTTATTTTTAAACAATCAAAATTTTGGAATAACTTGATTGGATTTATTAGTAAAATAATTTTTGGTCCTAGAGTTCGACACCCTTTACAACAACTCTTATTGTTTAGGAAAGCCGAACGAATTTTACAGTTGTTTATAATTGTTCAATTTGTTTGCAAACAATTTATATCCTAAAACTGGTTATGTTTGCACCAATACTAGTATAACAGGATTAGATATTTAACCTAGTTACATACAGTAGTATTTGCAGCAGGATTAGGCGTACCCTAATTACATAACAGGATTAAATGTTACCCTAATTACGTAACAAAAGGATTAGGCGTAACCTAATTACTACCCATGTGATCGGCTCCTTACTACGTAAATACACTATGTCAGCCCCTACAATAGGGTGTATCACTTAATAAGCCAACAACTTTTTTTTAACACAACCTATTTACTAGTGTTACAGCGACTTAGTTTCCCTAATTGGACTCATGCACGCACAAGACTCCTCCAGAACGTGCTCGTACCCACCTTCCCCATGTGGACCTCTTAATTTCTAGTTCATTAAAGTGTGCCCTAACCCCTACCTTGTGCAAGGCCCTCTAACAAAATAACGATAGGGATACTGACTGATATGGGTTCCAAACAGCAGATTGATACCAGCAAAACCCCCTAAGCTTGTGCCCCCAAGTAACTAGGATTTAAGAGTCCCCAAAACCCGATGCAACAATAGAACGAGGGACCTCTTAGCTTATTAATAATCATGTTTAAATTAGCAGGTTTAGGTTTACTAATAAGCATGGTTGTAATATTACATGTCATTACGTGTGTATAACCCTTCCCCAAAACACCTGCCCAGATGTACGTATAATTACTATAACAACTCAATTTATTAGTCTACATCTGGTTCTCACAAGATCCTAACATGTCATTTATTTAATGTCCGTATTAATTCGAATCTAACATGTTTATATATATGCATACTATTCATCAAATTATGTTCCCATATTACAATATGTACAGGTTTATGCATATTATCCATTTTTATCAATTTACATCAAGTATATGCACATTACCCCTTTTTATCAATTTACAACAAGTCTAAGCATGTGCTTATTATACCTTTCCCAAATTATAGTTAAACAGTCCCCAATTTAACAACATGCCTAAATTCCCCTTTTTATATCATTCCTTATTACCCCAATTATACGCAAACTCTAATCGGATATAGCCTAGGCTTCCAAAGGCCTAGGCTTAGCGTAAATAAAAAGGAAAAATAGAGGAAGGAGAATAAAATCAAATCACATAGGCATATAGACAAGACTGGAAATAAACTAAAACAAAGAAACATGGAAAAGGAAGATAAATACATATAACTTGTTAATTATCCAACAGTAATGGCATATGTTTTACTTATCACAACGACATTGGTGATTAACAATGAAAAACATGTATAACAATTATCTTATAAACACTATATATCCTAACTCGGTTTTATTTAACTGTCATTTTATTGTCCAAGAAATTAGATCTGAAAATGACAGGGAACTCACCATGGTCTTAGTGAAGAAGAGATTGAATCTCTTATATATAACTATATGCCATTGAAAAGCCCAATCCGTCCTTTTTGTCGTTGTAAGTAAATCCTGAATGTTGTCTATGTGATCTAGGCTTCAATATAATTCCCCCATTGCATATATATATATATATATATATATCTTATATTATAATGCAAAACTCGTGGTCAAACTGTCAAAGTGAAGCTTTTTAGGCTTTACCCAAAATACCCATATTTCATAATCGGTTTAATAATGACCTTAAGGGTACAACCATGATTACATGCCTCTTTCTCACATGCACGTTACCGTAAAGCACGTTCCGCATTTACCCCTCATTTTCTATCGTTTTCTTCTTCTTCTCAACTACTTTCTACTTTGTTCTCGTCCAGTTTTTCTTCCTCTTGCCAGTTGAAAAAACCCAAGCAATTCAGCATCATTCCAACTATGTATACCTCATCCACCTCTCCACCAATTTCTCTTACCCGTCTCCCTATCCCTACCAACTTCGCTTGGAAATCAACCAAAAGTAGCAAATGGATTCCGACGGAAAACAAAAAAATAAAGTGTGAAAATGATGTTTAACTACCAAACCTTCAGTTGAAAGGTTGGGTTCCAAGGTTTCAACGAGTTCGTTGTTTACAACTGATAGTGAGAAGGTTAAGCTTGGAAAAGAAGCTGAGATTTTGAGAAGAAGATTGAAGACTATTCATGTAACACCCCGTAATTCTATTAATATTAATATTCACAAATTAAAGAATAACTAATCTCAGACTTGAGAACTGTGGGAAACGGGTTGCGCCATTGTGTTCGTCTCGGAATTCTGGTTGAAATAGAGTCCGAGTTTGCGTGATTTGGACTTCGTATGAAGGAGATATGGCCATCGGAAGTTTCAGAAAATTCAAAATTCGAAGTCAATCAGGCTAGGCGGGAAATTTCCTGCCCAGCACCCAGGTCGACTGAGGAGTCGACTGGGCAGTCGACACCCCAGGGACCAGGTAGACTGCGCAATCGACCTGGGTGTCGACCTAGTCAAGTCGGCTAGGGTTTGACTGAGCCCAATCTTGAGCTGCTGATGTGTCTTTAGGGCTGAATTGGCAAACTAAATGGTTCAGGTTAGTTCTGAATTGATCTGACGGCCTAAATAAAACCTAAACTCTATATATACCTAGGTAGTCTCTCACTCTAATTCACATGAAAAATAGAATAGCCGCCGTCATGCCATCGCCATGGAACTCAGTGTAGCCGCCGCCAACTAAGAAGGAAGAAAGCTAATCAAAACCCTAATTCTACGCAACTCTAAAAGCAAATCAAGACTCTCTTTCTTCTCTAATTGTGAGTATGATGATCTTAACAAGATTATTATTAAACTAATTATATTAAGTTATGAATGGATTATAAGAAAATGATGTGAATTGTCATATATGTTGTTGTAAACCTTATGCTATCATGTATGTTGTAAATCCTATGTTATGTGATGATGATATATTATATGTTGTAAATCATGCTATGATGATATTGTACAGGTTGTAATTTTCTATGCTAAGTTGTGATAAATCATACATGTTATAAAGTTATGATGTTATTATCTATGCTAATTAGCTCATGTTAATCAAATCATAATGTTTGGGCTATGTTGATCTATATGACAAATCATGTATGCAAGTTAAGATTGATTAGTAAAGATTATGAACATATGCCATGACACCTATTTAGATCTAGAATTTTGCTATGACATGTGTGAGTTCTGGGTGTTAGATGCTAGTTCACACCATCATTATGTTGCCTAAACCATATATGCAAGTCCATACATGAATTTTTGTTATGATCATATTAGGTGAATTGTGACATTTTACCAAACAAGTTGACACCTTTAGATCCATGACATGTGTAGTTTCATGCAAGTTTCACCCCTATTATGATTAGGTCTATTTTACTTGTCTATATGTTGTGATAATTTATCTTTATGCTATAAGTTAGACTATTCGAGTCTAACGTATATTCTGCGTTGAATAAAAGAACGTATAATGTGGGGTAGGGGAAATATTAAGGATTTAATATTTAAGAAATTGGGATACAATTGATATGATTTTGCATACCGTAAGTGGATGGCCATAATTGAGTCAATTATGGACATCATTAAAATTGGAATTAATTAATGATTTGAATAGGGATATATTTAAAACTGGGGTAAAAGATTATAAGTGTTAATCAATGCTTAGGACACGAGGTTGGACTCGTTTGTGACGTAAACCTGCCCGGACCCGCCCGACAAATCCAGTAGTCACAATGTCAGCCCAATGTGAGAGGTCCTAGGCACAAATTAAAGCATAACAGTTGTAAAGACACGAGGTTAGACTCTTTTATGGTGTAAGACTGCCCGGACCCGCCCGACGAATCCGGCTACCATAAATGTCAGTCTAATGTGAGAGGTCTTTATGAGGTTATGGCCTGAATGAATTAAGAAATACTTAACCAGATAAACATGTAAGGTGGGACATGGGGGTTAAGTATGTGCCTTGGGTGGCACGGGGAATCTAGTGATTTCCTTTAGTGGCATTTGAAATACGATTAGTAAGACTTAACCAAACACACATGTAAATGAACATGACTAAGAAGAAGGTTAAGTGGGATATACTAGTGGTGACAAGCTTAGGTGGATAGCTTGTGGGGGCCCATTTCAACCAGTAACCAAACGTATCTTTGTGGGCTCGACCCAAGTCGAGGACGGGACACGCATACTGGGTTTGAATATAAGAGGCCAAACGGGGTAGCGGTGGCAACGCAAGTCCAACGGGTTTCATATGCGTGTGTGGACCCGGGCTGGTAGGTAAGACGTTGTTGCATCGTGTAGGTATAAGCCGTGCATTCTCAAGTTGTATCGGGTTGCCACTTTAGGGGAGTGATACACCCCACTATTGGGCCAGCACGGGTATCTACGAGTAGGGAGCCGATCGAAAGTGGGTAGTGGGGTACACCTAGTGGAGATAGGGGCAGGCAGCACCTATGTAGTCAGCTAGGGGTACGCAAGGCTATTTATACAATTTCTAAGTGAAGTAAGTGGGTTCAACCTTTAGGGTGACTGGTGTGGTGCGGTGTAGTAATTATTCGTTAGTAATTAGGTGTGCCTTTAACGTTATCTTTATCTGCTCTTCCATACCCAATAGTTCATAGACATTTCCTTGTTTTTCAGCTTATGCCTTAGTCTGGTTATTTTGATAATAATATTGTTAGAATTATCATACTCGCCAGACTTTATGTCTGACCCCCTCCATTTCTATCTTTTTCCCCCCACCAAGTCCTCGGGGTGGGCCAGCTCTAGCGGAGTTTGATTGGATTGTTTGTCTCTCTTTTGGGGAGCTTGGACCGTTGAAGTAAAGTCCAGCTTGTTATCTTCTTTAATGGCTATTTATGTAATGGGGTTATGTATTTTGTTTATCAAGATGGATATTGTACTTGACTCTGATTTATGGTTTTATGATGTAACAAACATGTTTAATTTCCGCTGCAATAAAATAAAGTTTTAGATTTCCAAGTACTACTTATTATCTGTCTTGTTGAAATTTTTCTGTTCTATATTCACTTAAAACCTCCATGGAAGTTAATGCATTCCCTTTGTGAGTGACATTAATGGACGTGGGGTGTTACACGTGGTATCAGAGCTTAAGGTTACCAGAACAGATAATTTTTTTAGAAAAACTATTTTTCTAAAGTATTTTTGGAAGAAGTGTTTTCAAAAACATGTCTTGATGAGTAATTTAAAGAGAAAAGTTTTTTTTATGAAAAACATAATCCCTAATAGCCATATATCTTTATCTTTCGAATTCTCCATTTTGAATCTTTCCTTTTTCGTTTTAGAATGGCTGAAGATCTTAACCTTCCAGATGGTGTAACGATACTAGGATGGTATAGGAGGTTATTAGAGGCTAGGGCCGCTGCGGGTCCAGCCAATGTTCCTCCACCACCAGTTGCACCCGCTCCTCCTCCTCCTTCTCGCGCTGATACTTTTGCAAAGACATGCAAGGAATTTAAGGCTATGGGTGGAAAACCTTTTCAAGGGTCAGAAACCTTTGTGTAAGCTAGAGATTGTCTTAAGGAGGTGGAAGAATTGCTAGAAATCTTTGAAGTAGAAGAAGGGAGGAAATTCAAATTAGCAGCTTGGTTAATGAAGGGAGAAGCCACGTTTTGGTGGGAGGTCACTAATGGGGAGCGTCCTGTTGATTCTTGGGCGGATTTCAGACGTAGGTTTGAGGCAAAGTTTCTCTCAAGGGAAGAAGAGAATCTATATATGGAAAGGTTCTTGACATCGAAGCAAGGAAGCTCATCAGTGAAAGAATATGTCAACAAATTTAATCAATTAGCAAGGTTTGGCTTGGACTTAGTGAACACACCGGAGAAGAAGGCTCTGAGGTTCATTAATGGCTTGAATGAGCTGTTGTAGGGGTTGGTTATGACCCACATCCCTACGGGGGCCACCTTTTAAAAGCTAGTAGACATGGCACTCATGCACGAGGAGAAAGACGCTAATGCTAATAAGGCACCCGAGAAGAAAGGGGATCAGAAGAAACCACAACAGCAAAACAAGAAGGGTGGTAAAGACAATAATGGAAAAGGAAAGAAAAGATGCTTTAACTATGGGACACCAGGCCATCTCAGCAAGGATTGCCGAAAGAAAAAGAAGACTAGCT
Source organism: Allium sativum (assembly GCA_030737875.1). Lineage (NCBI taxonomy): Eukaryota > Viridiplantae > Streptophyta > Magnoliopsida > Asparagales > Amaryllidaceae > Allium > Allium sativum. The sequence continues at coordinate 578,026,643 of CM060909.1, read as the reverse complement.
GTTTTCACTGTGGTGAAGCGGGACATTTAGTGAAGGACTGCCCAAAGAAGGGGCAGAGGGCAGGGTCTACCTCGGGAGGACAGGTGCAGGCTCTTATGGCACCAGGGCAGGCAAGGGGACAAGTTCAGACTCTCGCAGTCCCACCGCTGCAAGAACGAGGTAGAACTATTTCTTTTGAAAGCTTAGTTTTTCTGTTTGATCATCCTGTCCGTACCTTATTCGATTCAGGCGCATCGCATTCGTTTATCTCTACATCATTAGTTGAATCACTGCACTTAAACACCAGTTTAGTAGAGGATCCCTTAGTTGTTTCGAATCCAATTGGGGGCTCAGCTTATTTGTCCATGATGTGTTTGGATTTGAAAATTTCTATACTTAGCGTTGAGTCTAGATGTGATGCTTATGTTTTGGGCTTCACGGGCTATGGGCAAATTTTAGGAATGGATTGGTTATCCAGAAATGGGGCCGTTCTTGATTGTGAAAGGAGAGTAGTTAGGCTCGTGACTCGCCTTGGAAACACTCTCGAAATCTTTTGTAATCCCATAAATTCCGTTATGCTAAGTTATCTAGAATCGCTTGACGCGTCGGTGGAAAATCTACGATCTGTTAGAGTGGTCCGAGAATACTCGGATGTGTTTAAGGAGGTGAAGGGCTTGCCTCCGAAGTGGGAGATAGATTTTCGAATATATCTTATGGATAATGCAAAACCAGTATCATTGCCTGTACGCCACATGGCTCCATGTGAAAGGAGGGAACTCGATAAGCAAGTGAAGGAGTTGCTTGAGAAGGGGTTTATAAGACGAAGTACATCGGAGTGGGGTGCTCCAGTAGTATTTGCCACGAAGGCAGATGGGTCCCTTAGACTTTGTGTGGACTATAGAGAACTTAACAAGCTTACTAAGAAGAACAGACACCCACTGCCGAGGATTGACGATCTCTTCGATCAGTTAGTTGGCGCCTCGGTGTTTTCGCAGTTGAACTTAGCCACTGGTTTCCATCAGTTGAGAGTGGCTGAGGATAGCATAGACAAAACTGCCTTTAGGACTCCGGACGGTTTCTATGAATGGCTAGTGATGCCCTTCGGTTTGACAAACGCCCCCGCATACTTTGTTGATTTGATGAGTAGGGTGTTTAGGGAGTACCTTAATAAATTCGTGGTGGTTTTTGTAGACGACATCTTGATCTTTTCTAAGAATGAAGAAGAGCATGCCCTACATCTTAGGGAAGTGTTGGAGAACCTACGAGCGCATAACCTTAAAGCTAAATTTACTAAGTGTCACTTCTGGAGAGAGGAAGTACGATTCTTAGGGCACGTGGTTTCCAAAGAAGGGATAGATGTGATCCCGCGAAGGTGGTGGCCATCCAAGATTGGAAGGTCCCTAAAAATGCTACCGAAGTGAGAAGTTTCTTGGGGTTGGCTGGCTACTATAGGAAGTTTATCAAAGACTTCGCAAAGTTATCAGCTCCATTGACACGCCTGACGAAGAAGAACCTAGTCTTCGCGTGGGACATAGATTGTGATGATGCGTTCCAACGTTTGAAGAAAGCTTTGACTTCAGCCCCAGTCCTAGTATTGCCAGATGGGAGTAAGCCATTTACCGTTTATACTAATGCTTGTGGGATAGGACTAGGCGCGGTCCTAATGCAAGAGGGAAGGGTAATAGCCTATGGTGGAAGGCAGTTGAGAGCGCATGAGAAAAATTACCCTACGCATGACCTAGAGTTAGCCGCAATTGTTTTTGCGCTTAAGTCTTGGCGCCATTATCTTCTTGGCAAGAAATTCGAATTATTCATTGATCACAAATCTTTAAAATACTTGTTCTCTCAGAAGGACTTGAACTTAAGGTAGCAAAGGTGGATGGAATTCTTAGCATCCTACGATTTCGAAATAGCATATAACTCTGGCAAGGGTAATGTGGTGGTAGATGCCTTAAGTAGGAAAAGGCTGTCCTTGAGTCCGTTGTTTGTTGAGGGGCGAAGTTTAGAGTTCATTTCTACGTTTGACTTTACACATTCCATTGACTTCGTACCCGGTTTGCTAGCATCCTTAGAGGTTAGACCTACGCTTTTGGGACGGATTGGTGAGGCACAGTGAGATGACCCACAGTTGGTTGAGTTAGTAGAAAAGCTCAAAGGAGGGGAGTCATCAAGCCATCTCCGTACGTATACCCTAGATGATAAGGGTTGGTTACGTAGGGATAGTAGACTTTGTGTACCTCGAGACGAAGATTTGAGGAAGGCTATTCTTGACGAAGCACGTCATTCGAAGATGACCATTCATCCCGGTGGGGACAAGATGTACAAAGACATGAAGCGAGTTTTCTATTGGGCCGGTATGAAGAGGGATGTGGCCGAGTATGTCACTAGATGCTTGGTGTGCCAACAAGTAAAAGCGGAGCAAAAGAAACCCGGTGGGTTGCTTCACCCATTGGAGGTTCCACTATGGAAATGGGAAAGTGTCTCGATGGATTTTGTGGATGGATTACCAAGATCAAGGAAGGGTAATACGGGGATTTGGGTTATAGTAGATAGACTTACTAAGAGCGCCCATTTTATTCCCGTGAAGAGTAAGAGGACTGCTCCATGGTTAGCTTCTGTATACGTTCGAGAGATAGTTCGTTTGCATGGTGTTCCTTTTAGCATAGTAAGCGACCGTGATCCTATCTTCACTAGCGAATTTTGGAAGAGCTTGCAAGAGGCGGTAGGGACTTAGTTATGTTTGAGCACCGTGTACCATCCTCAGACGGACAGCCAGACTGAGAGGGTGAATTGCATTCTAGAGGATCTTTTGAGGCTATGTATCCTAGACTTTGGGGGTACATAGGAAGAGCATCTTCCATTGGTAGAGTTCGCATATAATAATAGCTTTCAGTCCAGCATTGGCATGGCATCTTTCGAAGCACTTTATGGACGACCTTGTCATTCACCTACATGTTGGTGGGAATCTACGGATAAGATCTTACTTGGGCCCGATATGATTAGAGAGACTTCGGAAAAGATCGACTTGATTCGAAGGAGGATGAAGACGGTGCAAGATAGGCAGAAATCTTATGCAGACAAAAGGAGGATAGATCTTGAGTTTGATGTTAGGGACATGGTCTTTATCAAGCTGTCTCCATTACGGAACGTTGTTCGCTTTGGGTCCATTGGGAAATTAGCACCAAGGTTCGTAGGGCCGTTTCCTATTAAGGAGAAGATTGGACAGATGGCGTATAAAGTGGAGTTGCCTAAGAGACTTAGAGGTGTACACGACGTATTCCATGTATCACATTTGAGGAAGTGCCTACACGAGACCGCGGAAGTGGTAGAGCCGAACTTGCTTAGAGAGGCGGAGATAGAGCGTGATGCGACGATTCGACGAGCTCCTACATGCATTCTTGGGTCGGAGATCAAGAAGTTGAGGAATCGAGAGGTCAGACTAGTCAAAGCGCAAGGGGGAGATGATGAGAGCAACGCTACTTGGGAAACAGAAGCGAAGATGCGTTCGTTGTACCCTTTTCTTTTTGAGGATATGTCCTTTAAATTTCTCCATTATCGCTTAGCTTGTACTTATCTTATCTTTAGTATGTCCTCTCGCTATTATCTTTGACCTTTAGTTAGGATAATCCTATGGTTGAAACATGTGTTTGAGACATGTTATGTATGATGGATGCAAAGTGGATGCAAGTGTTTGCTAGCGGCTGCTCGTGGACGCATACACACACACTATTAGGCACTAGATCGGCTCAGTCACTTCATACTGCATATTGCATATATATGGATGTATTTAGTAAAATGGATGTATGATGATTGTTTTATCATATGGATGCTGCATTCAGATGATGATTGTGCATGCATATAGAGATAATATGTAGCATTAAGGAACTTTTTCATACATAATGGACGCATGGCACTATTATGATTTGCATTAAGGAGGTCAACTGAATCAGTGGACCGCCTGATTTTGCATTAGATATGGACATATACACACACTGTGCATTTAAACATGAAATCACTAGAAGTCTATAAGGACTATGGATGCCTGTGTTTGATGGTTGAGTAGATGGATGATTGGATGTTAGGATATACATTCTTCTTGACTTGAAAATTTCGGGGTCGAAATCCTTTAAGGAGGGGAGAATGTAATACCCCGTAATTCTGTTAATATTAATATTCACAAATTAAAGAATAACTAATCTCAGGCGTGAGAATTGTGGGAAACGGGTTGCGCCATTGTGTTCGTCTCGGAATTCTGGTTGAAATAGAGTCCGAGTTTGTGTGATTTGGACTTCGTATGAAGGAGATATAGCCATCAGAAGTTTCAGAAAATTCAAAATTGAAGTCAATCAGGCTAGGTGGGAAATTTCCCGCCCAGCAACCAGGTCAACTGGGGAGTCGACTGGGCAGTCGACACCCCAGGGACCAGGTCGACTGCGCAGTCGACCCGGGTGTCGACCTGGTCAAGTCGGCTAGGGTTTGACTGAGCCCAATCTTGAGCTGCTGATGTGTCTTTAGGGCAGAGTTGGCAAACTAAACGGTTCAGGTTAGTTCTAAATTGATCTGATGGCCTAAATAAAACCTAAACTCTATATATACCTAGGTAGTCTCTCACTCTAATTCACATGAAAAATACAATAGTCGCCGTCATGCCATCGCCATGGAACTCAGTGTACCCGCCGCCAACTAAGAAGGAAGAAAGCTAATCAAAACCCTAATTCTACTCAACTCTAAAAGCAAATCAAGACTCTCTTTCTTCTCTAATTGTGAGTATGATGATCTTAACAAGATTATTATTAAACTAATTATATTAAGTTATGAATGGATTATAAGAAAATGATGTGAATTGTCATATATGTTGTTGTAAACCTTATGCTATCATGTATGTTGTAAATCCTATGTTATGTGATGATGATATATTATATGTTGTAAATCATGCTATGATGATATTGTACAGGTTGTAATTTTCTATGCTAAGTTGTGATAAATCATACATGTTATAAAGTTATGATGTTATTATCTATGCTAATTAGCTCATGTTAATCAAATCATAATGTTTGGGCTATGTTGATCTATATGACAAATCATGTATGCAAGTTAAGATTGATTAGTAAAGATTATGAACATATGCCATGACACCTATTTAGATCTAGAATTTTGCTATGACATGTGTGAGTTCTGGGTGTTAGATGCTAGTTCACACCATCATTATGTTGCCTAAACCATATATGCAAGTCCACATTACACCAAAACAGACGATTCCCAACGAGTATAACCGTCACAAACAATTTCAGCAACGCTTATTAGTGTTGCTATGGAGGGATGGCAAATTAGTACCAACGCTTATAAGCGTTGGTAGATTTTCTGTCCCAACGCTTATAAGCGTTGGTATATTTTCAGTCGCAACGCTTATAAGCGTTGGTAGATTTTCTTTAGCAACGCTTATAAGCGTTGGTAGATTTTCTTTACCAACGCTTATAATCGTTGTAAGATTTTTGTTTGCAACGCTTACACATGTTGCAATACATTTGTTTGTAACGCCTATACATGTTACAAAATTTTAATTCACAGCAAATATAAATTTTAATAATAACAGAAATATGTATAAACAACTCGCATATTCTAACATTAATATTCAGTTAATAACCAACATGATGATAATATAGACGATATTTAATATGAATCAAAAACTAATATTAAACTCAATGCATACTAATAGATAACATTCATAACATAACGACATAGAATATCAGTTAACAATAAACAAACACAATACATAATTAAGATGTCAAATTCAATAATACATAATTAGTTTGCTAAATTCAATACATAAATAAGATTCTACAAATAACGAATACGAAACTCTGGCCATATAACGAAGCCTCCATCTGAAAATTCACATAACTTGTACATTCCATTTTGAGGACCATCATAAATTGGTGCATCCGGTTCAAGAACTTCAACAACCCAAATTACTTTCTCTATATTCGATACCACTTTCCTAAAATGACAAACTGTTTGTGTTCCAAGATAACCTTTTGCTACCTCTTTCTCTAGCATTACGTATTTCTTTTCCATTGTAGATGAATGAAGATCATTAAGTGACACATTTGGAGTAACGGTTACATTATTACTTATAGGAGAATCCCTTAAATTAGAAGCACCTTCTGTACGAGGAGTGGAAGGACTTGCAACAAGTTTTTCTTGCAAATTAGGTATAAATTTCATAAAAGTTGAAGTAATTGAATTGATGGCGTTATTAACTTGAGTAGCTACTTGCCTTTCTATCTCCAATTTCCAAACGGACAAATCCACGGCTTGTTTTTTTATCAGCTACAGCTTTTACAGCTCGAGCCACCTTTACTTGTTTTATAGAAAAAGTAGAACTAATTGCTCGACAATAATTTTTCTTCATGTCGGAACCAAAAAATTCTGCAATTGGATCGTTATCAAGATCATCTACTGCGCCACTAGAACTACCATCCAATTTTCTCTTTTCTTCCGCTGCCTCTAGAAGTGCCTGCATTCATTGAATATCACATTAAATTGAAAATTTCAGTTTCTTGTTAAAAACAGAAAAACATCTCGCACAAAATACCGAATTCACAAAAGTCAAAACTCAGCAAATGCTGAGCCTTACGACTCGGCTCAGCATTAGGTAAGGCTCGGCTCAGCATTAGGTAATTTCTTGCAAATTAGGTAAGGCTCAGCTCAGTAGTTGCTGAGCCAAAAGGCTCAGCATTTGCTGAGTTTTGGCTCAGCAAATGCTGAGCCAAAACTTAGCAAATGCTGAGCCACAGCTGAGCAGCATTTACTGAGCCTGTGGCTCAGCAGCATTTGCTGAGCCTCAGGCTCAGCATTCAGCAAATGCTGAGCCTCAGGCTCAGCAAAAGCCGAGCCTCAGCATTTGCTGAGCCAAAACTCAGCAAATGCTGAGCGGTAAGGCTCAGCAGTTGCTGAGCCAAAACTCAGCAAATGTTGAGCCTCAGGCTCAGCATTTGCTGAGCCTGTGGCTCAGCAAAGCTTAGCGGTAAGGCTCAGCAGTTGTTGAGCCAAAGCTCAGCAAATGCTGAGCCACAGCTTAGCCTGTGGGTCAGCTTTGATGAGCCGTGGGCTCAGCATTTGCTGAGCCTTACGGCTCAGCTTTGCTGAGCCAAAACTCAGCAAATGCTGAGCCTGTGGCTCAGCAAAGCTGTATATGTTTTCGGTATTTGTAGAAACCCAACTTTATGTACTCAACATTGTTCAGGCAAAACATCATGAGTTCAGGCAAATAATGATCAATTAAAATAATTTACTGAGCTTAACAACATATATGCAAACCTACATATGTTTCTGCGGCACATGGTAGTACTTCTCCCGATTTTCTTTTATGTCCAACATTCCAAATCGTCGTTCGTGAAATATTTGCTTCTGGATTGGATAAGACCTACAAGAAATATCAAAGTTGACAACACATAATTAATATAACATTCTACAAACAACCATTTACAAAAGATAATTTTATTACCATTTCATGGTGCACTCTATGGTAAGGTTTCCTTCCTAGAGTATGAGTAATTTGGTTTTTCGCTTTGTTTTTTGCATTTTTTTTACATTGCTCCATCTTTTCATTCGTATACTCAATATCAAGGAACTTTTCCCACCACACTCTATCTATATCATCTGGACATCTGTCAATGGCAACACGTTTAGGAATCATAGTGCCATCAACTTTAAGAAGACTTTTTCTTAATGTTGACTTCATTGATCTATAGTACGGTGGGAAATGTTTCTCTAATAACGGTCGAGCTATGCTAGGGTCTACGTCCATGTCAAATTCTTCCTATCACGAGAAAAGAAAAAAAATAAACGAAATCATGAAACAATCAAATATATCATAATTTAAACTTGATGATGAAATTGATATGAGTGAAAATACCAAAAGCCCTTCCCATATTTTCAATCAACATGTTGATTTCGATTGAATACATTTCAATAATGGTTCTAAATTTGGTTGTTCTTTTAAAATAGATTGATATGTTGTTGGTACTTCATAATCATCTATGTTATCCATTATGCGTTTAGGAGAGCGTCGAACAATTGACCAGTCGGAATTGATATGTGTATTTATGATGTAAAATACTTGACTTGCTTCGGACGCAAGAATAGCAGGCTCATCATATTCTCCATCGGTATTCTTGAGCTTCTTTAAGTTTACCATTAACAAATTTGTATCCGGGCAAACTTTACAACCATTTGTCTTATCTGCAACATTCACCCAATCACAATAGAATACCACATGTTGAAAATCATAGTAATCAACTTCCATGATCTCTCTAATAACACCATACCAAGTAGTATCATCATCCGTAGGATTTAAATCTTCAGAATTTCTATATGGACTTTTAATCCACTCCCTTGAACTTGAGTTAGACATAAATCCACCCGTTGCTACAAAGAAAAAACTGCACTTGTTATATATATAAAAAAACTGCACTTATTATAATAAAAAAAACTGTACTTGTTATAAAAAAAAACTGCACTTGTTATTAAAAAAAAAAACTGCACTTGTTATAAAAAAAAAACTGCACTTGTTATAAAAAAAACTGCACATGTTATTAAAAAAAAAAACTGCACTTGTTATTAAAAAAAACTGCACTTGTTATAAAAAAAAATGCACTTGTTATAAAAAAATCCACTGATTTTAAAAAAAACTGCACTGAATATGTCTTAACGATGGTTTTGTACAGACCGTTATGGATTTGTATTGATCCATTGATCACATCGATCCATATTAATGAGCAAGGGTTGGATATCGGAAAGGCTGAAACTCTAATGAGCAAGGGTTGGATATCAAAAGGAAATGAAATAAAATGAAAGGACTAGATGGTCAGTTTTGGGAGCTGCACGAGCAAGTATTTCGTGACTTATGCCATACATTTCAAAACACAACATCAATTTATGATTACCTACGCATCTTTTGCTGGACCGGCGACCACTGAGCATAGGTTTAACTGATAGATTTGGAGCACCACGATGATGTAGTTTAAAGTTTAAACCACAACAGGATGTCAAAATAAGCATTCATCCACCACGATGATGTAGTTTAAAGTTTAACCATTCATCCACCACGCTTATAAGAAAGAGGAACTTAACACAGGAAGAACAAATTCAGATACTGATGGGACTAATAAACCTGAAAATTGTATCTAGAGTACTAAGAATGTACGATATTAGCATCAATCAACTACATTGGTGTGAGGAGAAAATCAGTTAAATCGCGCCAAACGGCTCAATATTACTGAGCCGGACGGCTCAGTTAAACTACGCCAAACAGCTCACTATTACTGAGCCTAAGGCGCAGTTAAACTGCGCCGAATAAAGCCAGTAATACTAAACCAGTAATTGTTTTTTTATCAAATAAATAAAGCCAAAATAGCAAGGGTGTTTATTGGCCATTTGTCAAATATTGAAATACAGAGCAAGTACACCTTATCTGACAACGAAAAAAGAAAATTAATGTCAAAATAAAACCATCAAAATGACATATCAGTAGTATTTCAGTTTAGTCTGATGATGCTAAAAAATAAAAAGTTGCATTTAGTTTGTTCAGGGATGTTGGTCAAAACGTTCAGATTTGAATTCTCCCAAAAGATAGCATTTTGATTTTTAAAGCGAATAAATTAGTCAAAAGAGATGACCCAAAGCCAATATTTCGTTGTCTGCCTTGCAAAATGAGGAAGAAATTTCATTTTATTATTCTACATCTTTTGTCATGTAAGTGAAACTCTATAATGGACAAATATGAAAACATTAGCTAACAGTACAGTTAAAAGGAAATTATAATGATAAAAACAACAATGTAAATTTCAATATTATTATAAATGCACATCAAACTTATAAAGGAATGACAAAACTATGGAAAAATGGGTCCAAGCTCTTTGTCAGCTTGCCAAAACACCTTAGGAATAGTGATATCGCTTGTGGCATGAATTTGTGAAACCACAAAATTAAGACCAGCTCTCTTTATGCAAAGCAACTGGTAATTCTGTATAGCGCCAAATTCTGGGTCTTAGGCTCAGTAATATGAATGCAGTAGTACTTAGCCATATATCACTACACCTAAATGCCATCGACACTTATGTAGTCAATACCTTCCTTCGGAAAAATGGCCTCGCAGACTACTTAAACCCAAACCGTGTAACCTTATCAAACTTTCACCATTTCTAAAAAGTACTGTCTAAACATTCATGGTGCTATTAAAAGTATCATAACCATTTCTCATTCCTTCAACATATACATGATAAGGAAATAAAAAGAGGCGCAACAAAAGCATGCAAAATAGAGCATCACAGCCAATCATGCAAGGTTAAGAAAAGAAGGCAAAATTCGATGCATTTAAAAGAACATGCAAATATTACAAGTCATCCAAAACATAGCAACACTGATATGGCTCTAGCAAAAACTAAATCCAACTCTAATAACAACTAAATCCTATCTGCAATTAAATTGCTGAATTTTTGCCATCTATCGGTAACAACCACATATTTCCCATGTTGCAAACATATACGGAGATTTCCATAAATAACATACATGGGAAACAAAAGAGAGGCAATTTTCTCATTCATATAATGGTTGAAGTTCAAATAAAAGTGCAAAACTTGCATGCTTACCATTAAAAGTATAAATACATTCAGAAAAAACGAAGGTTACAAAAACAGTAAATAAGCCATGTTGAGAGAAAAGAGCGAGGGAAAAGCTTAAAACGAGGAGAAATGTTCGTTTTTTACAGACTACTTCAAATATTTCACAAATACGTCAAGCTTAAAACGAGAAAACTATAGAAATATCTTTTATTGAAATAAAAAATCAGAATGTTATCTAAATTCCTTTGTGCTCTTGATTTAGGAATTATAAATTTGCTTGAAAATATAATATTGATGAAATTTAAATAAATAATAACGTGTAACTATAGCCAACCCCCAGTAACTCTTAGAAAGATGATATTGATTTCTGCATTTGCAAAACTGAGGTGCAAACTCAGTTTTCAAAACTGAGTTTGCAACTCAGTTGCAAAACTGAGTTTGCAACTCAATTGCAAAACTGAGTTGCAAACTGCAACTCAGTTTTGCAAAACCGAGTTGCAAACCGCAACTCAGTTTTGCAAAACTGAGTTGCCAACTCAAATTCTGTTTTGCAAAACTGAGTTGCAAAACTGAGTTTGCAAACTCAGTTTTGCAAAACTGATTTGCAAATTCAGTTTGCAAACTAAAATTCAGTTTTGCAACTGAGTTTGCAATTAGCATCTTGTTTCGAAAGTTACTGGTTAGTTGCTAGTTTGGCGATAATTTTGTAATAGGTTTCTTTTTTGCGTTCTCCAGTTTTGTTTTCTTTAGTTTTAGTCTTAGTTTTTGGCATATGTTCCTTGCTTTCATACAATTATGTATTTACCGTTTTCAGTTAGTCTCATTTCTTTATCTGAGTTAACTCATCTTTAGGGATGACCTCCATAGCAAGAATGAATGACCTTGTAACTTTAGGCATTTGTATTAAATAGTAATCAGTAAATTTATTGATTTTGGTTATTTTATTTTTTGACATCGAGGCTCATAAGACGACATAGAATCAGCAACGGATGCATATGAAAAAGAAACCTCAACATGTTCGAATAACTATGAAACTATTTTTTACATCTATTTTTGGATGATCTTCCCTTATTATTTTTTGCCACTAGCCGAACTCTAACAACGGCACAGTATCACAAAAATCGTTCTTCAAATCGATAATATATGTTTCTTCGATTTCCGCAAACTCTAACAACGGACAATGGTTCTCATTACAAGGAACATAACTAAATCGAACAAAATTTATACCTGAATGCGAGTTGAATGCAAGTGAATGCGAGCACAAATCAAACAAAATCCCTAAAATAGAATGTGAATGCGAGTTGTTCCCTGAACAAACTCAGAAAAATATATATTAACAATCCATTATTTCACATAGACAGTAACACAAATCTAACCAAATTTCGGATGAAATCAATAAAGACCATAATAAAATTTATACCTGAATGCGAGTTGAATGCGAGCACAAATCGAATGATATCACTTCATTTCAACTGCAATCTCATTCATTCTTTGAAGAAAACAGTTCAGTATATCAATTTATTTTAGCATATCCAAATATTTATATTCAACACAAATCAATAGAAAACTTGCATCTCTAAATCATACCCAAATATTTTTTGCTGAGCCTTATGGCTCAGAAAAACTGAGCCTTATGGCACAAAAAACTGAGCCACAGGCTCAGTTTTTACTGAGCCGTGGCTCAGTCTTGCTGAGCCTTAGGCTCAGCAAAAACTGAGTCGTAAGGCTCAGCAAAACTGAGCCTTATGGCTCAGATAAACTGAGCCACAGGCTCAGTTTTTTAGTACACATGAGGTAGTTTATGGAATATCGATATGGATATCTTCTTTTACTTTTTTCACATAAGCAAATAGAGCCATCGTATTGTTAAAAGGTGAAGCAAAACCACAATACGCATAATGATCTACAAAGAGCAGAGTCAATAATGAATACCTTCGGTCGTATCCTGACGGAATAGTTAATAAAAATTAGTTAAAACTAACAAAAAAAGAATGAACATGAGCACTCACAAAATTAGTTGTACATATAGCTACAACTATTGTTATCTTTGGAATTAAAGAAAATAAATAACAAAATTTGGCATTTGTACAACAGATATTAGTAAAAGTTCAATAACTACAAAATAAATGTCTACTAATCCTCGCAATCTTATGTTTAAATACTATAATCCCAAGATTCTACACTACTGTAATCCCAAGTTGAATATGAATTTTCCTAATAAGTACATGAAAATCGAAAATTTTACCTGAATCTGAGTTGAACGCGAGATCCCTAAAATTGAATTCGATTTGCGGATAGAGGAAACCGGATTTCGATTCGATTCGATTGGAGAAAGCGGATTTCGATTTGATTTTTTTTCTTTTTCCGTCAGTTCAATTTGAGAAGTGAAATAGGGTAAGTGGATTTTGCGGCCGTGATACAGCAAAGCGTTGGCCAAAACAAAAGAAAAGGAAAATAGGGTATAAGGATGCAAGTTTACTTTTTTACCCCAACAAATCAGCCTTGCCAACACAAATAAGCGTTGGCAATAAAAAAATTGAATTAATGTATTTTTGGTAACACTTCTTGAACATTGCAACGCTTATTTTGGTTATTACACGGCAACAGAAATAAGTGTTGACAATTGGAAAAAAAAGGGTTACCAAATGGCCATTATGGTGTAGTGATACATGAATTTGGGTTATGATCATATTAGGTGAATTGTGACATTTTACCAAACAAGTTGACACCTTTAGAGCCATGACATGTGTAGTTTCATGCAAGTTTCACCCCTATTATGATTAGGTCTATTTTACTTGTCTATATGTTGTGATAATTTATCTTTATGCTATGAGTTAGACTATTCGAGTCTAATGTATATTCTGCATTGAATAAACGAACGTATAACTTGGGGTAGGGGAAATATTAGGGAATTAATATTTAAGAAATTGGGATGTAATTGATATGATTTTGCATACCGTAAGTGGATGGCCATAATTGAGTCAATTATGGACATCATTAAAATTGGAATTAATTAATGATTTGAATAGGGATATATTTAAAACTGGGGTAAAAGATTATAAGTGTTAATCAATGCTTAGGACATGAGGTTGGACTCGTTTGTGACGTAAACCTGCTCGGACCCGCCCGGCAAATCCAGTAGTCACAATGTCAGCCCAATGTGAGAGGTCCTAGGCCCAAATTAAAGCATAACAGTTGTAAAGACACGAGGTTAGACTCTTTTATGGTGTAAGACTGCCCGGACCCGCCCGACGAATCCAGCTGCCATAAATGCCAGTCTAATGTGAGAGGTCTTTATGAGGTTATGGTCTGAATGAATTAAGAAATACTTAACCAGATAAACATGTAAGGTGGGACATGGGGGTTAAGTAGGTGCCTTGGGTGGCATGAGGAATCTAGTGGTTGCCTTTAGTGGCATTTGAAATACGTTTAGTAAGACTTAACCAAACACACATGTAAATGAACATGACTAAGAAGAAGGTTAAGTGGGATATACTAGTGGTGACAAGCTTAGGTGGATAGCTTGTGGGGGCCCATTTCAACCAGTAACCCAAACGTATCTTTGTGGGCTCGACCCAAGTCGAGGGCGGGACACGCATACTGGTTTTGACTATAAGAGGCCAAACGGGGTAGCGATGACAACGCAAGTCTAACGGGCTTCATATGCGTGTGTGGACCCGGGATGGTAGGTAAGACGTTGTTGCATCGTGTAGGTATAAGCCGTGCATTCTCAAGTTGTATCGGGTTGCCACTTTAGGGGTGTGATACACCCCACTGTGGGGCCAGCACGGGTATCTACGAGTAGGAAGCCGATCGAAAATGGGTAGTGGGGTACACCTAGTGGAGATAGGGGCTGGCGGCACTTATGTAGTCAGTTAGGGGTACGCAAGGCTATTTATATAATTTCTAAGTAAAGCAAGTGGGATCAACCTTTAGGGTGATTAGTGTGGTGCAGTGTAGTAATTATTCGTTAGTAATTAGGTGTGCCTTTAACGTTATCTTTATCTTCTCTTCCATACCCAATAGTTCATAGACATTTCCTTGTTTTCCTGCTTATGCCTTAGTCTGGTTATTTTGATAATAGTATTGTTAGAATTATCATACTCGCCAGACTTTATGTCTGACCCCCTCCATTTCTATCTTTTCCCCCCACCAGGTCCTCAGGGTGGGCCCAGCTCTTGCGGAGTTTGATTGGATTGCTTTATCTCTCTTTTGGGGAGATTGGACCGTTGAAGTAAAGTCCAGCTTGTTATCTTCTTTAATGGCTATTTATGTAATGGGGTTATGTATTTTGTTTATCAAGATGGATATCGTACTTCACTCTGAGTTATGGTTTTATGATGTAACAAACATGTTTAATTTCCGCTGCAATAAAATAAAGTTTTAGATTTCCAAGTACTACTTATTATCTGTCTTGTTGTAATTTTTCTGTTCTATATTCACTTAAAACCTCCATGGAAGTTAATGCATTCCCTTTGCGAGTGACATTAATGGACGTGGGGTGTTACAATTCAGAAAGGAAAAAGGACTTAGAGCACTGAAGCATGTGACTTGCAAATTTTAGATGAAATTTGAGAAATACTGAACTAGAGAAGAAAATTCGGCAGACTTCCTTACCATTGCTGAATCCCAATGTAACACCCCATATTTCTTGTGGATGTGAAAGTAACGAATTAAATAATACTTAATTTTAAAAGTAGGAATTAAGGGAAATGGGTTATGCTATTGCGTTCGTCTCGGAATTCTGCTTGGGATACAGTTCGAGTTTGCATAAATCGGACACCGCATGAAGAAGTTATAAGCCTTAGAAGTTTATTGTAACAACCCGTAAAATCTGGGCCAGTTTAAAATTTTTATTTTGGCGATTATAGCGAAATTTGAATATTTAAAATAGATTATTTTAAATATAATCGACGAGAAATTTATTTTGAATAGAATTCGAACGTATATATTATACGCGTCGTCGTTATAATATAAATAATTATATATAATTATAAAAGGAATTGAAAATGGCGTGGTAGTTCGAAAATTCGGTTTCTAATTTCAAATGAATATACAGAATTCAATATAAGTCAGAATTGAACGAAACAAGAAATATTTGAATCTGTATAACTATATCTTTGTAACGAAGTTAACAAACTGAGATTTCATCTTAGGAATGATAGGATATGTCCAGTTTAAAAGGAGAAATAGTCGCTGTGGAATTTATATATATTTCTATATATATAAGGCCCTTAAAAATGGACATTTTGCAAATGACCTCGGATTTCGACGAAACCACTTTTGTTGGGTCCGGGATGTCGAATTATTGCAAGGTTTCAAATTTCATAATTTTTCGAATCAATATGTGAGCGTGGCAAAGGAAAACGCGTTTGACCGGTTTCAGTTGATTTTAATCGACTGGAAATTGGCCATTTTTCCAACGGTCTCAGAATTCGACGAAACTAGTTTTGTTAGGACCGTATCGTCAATACGAAGCTAGAAAATATTTTTCGAGAATTTTTAGAGTTAGTATGAGACCCCGGTAATTTGAAATGTACGTTTAAAATTCAATATAGTGATTTAAATGTAAATTTAACGAAAATTGACCGAAACGATCGAATCGGCTTGCGATACATATCCCATTGTGTTCGGAATGGGGGTAAAACGCTATGGACGACAGGCGGTGGGCCTCGTTTCGAGGTCGTATGTAAAAGTCAACCTTTTTGCAAAAATAAATAATTAAATAATAAATAAATAAATAAAAAAATATAATACCTCCCCCCTTTATCTTCGTTCTGGCCCCCCCCCCCCATTCACTTTTATTTCAAAACGAGAAAAGAAAAAAAAAAAAAAAAACCCCTAAAGCCGATCGACAGACCGCCACCCCACGAGCGAGCGCCGCCCCCTCGAGACCCGACGCCGATGACCGCCGCCTAACCCTCTCGCCTCCCTCCTCTCTCCGGCTCCCATCCTCTCTCTCCCCGAACCCAGACATCCCCGAACCGAGCCACCGCCGAACCACGCAACCACCACCGCCTGCTGTCGACCGCCGCCTAACCCTTCCACCTCCTCCGACGCCTTCATTTCCCCCCTCTCTGTAAGTACTTCTTTCTATTTTATTATTTTATCTTTATTTTATAAAAACAGAGTTTAAAACTGATTTGTTTAAAGGTAAAAAAAACTGTTTTTTTTAGGTTTAAAAATTGATTTTAAACAGGTTTTAAAAACTAATTTTTAAAAGATGATGAAACTGATTTTGAAAAGGAATAAAAAAAAAAGAAGTAAAAACTGATTTTAATTTTAAGTCAAAAGAAAAGGGTTTGAACTTTAAAACTGATTTTAGTTAAGTTAAAAGCAAAAGGTTTAAACTTTAAGAAGATCAGATTTGTAGAAAAGTAAAAATCATATTTTTATATATCGAAAGTCGAAGTAAAAATCATATTTTTATATATCGAAAGTCGAAGTAAAAATCATATTTTTATATATCGAAAGTCGAAGTAAAAATCATATTTTTATATATCGAAAGTCGAAGTAAAAATCATATTTTTATATATCGAAAGTCGAAGTAAAAATCATATTTTTATATATCGAAAGTCGAAGTAAAAATCATATTTTTATATATCGAAAGTCGAAGTAAAAATCATATTTTTATATATCGAAATTCGAAGTAAAAATCATATTTTTATATATCGAAAGTCGAAGTAAAAATCATATTTTTATATATCGAAAGTCGAAGTAAAAATCATATTTTTATATATCGAAAGTCGAAGTAAAAATCATATTTTTATATATCGAAAGTCGAAGTAAAAATCATATTTTTATATATCGAAAGTCGAAGTAAAAATCATATTTTTATATATTGAATAACATCGTAAAAATTCGATTTTTACATATGTAGAGAATACGGGCGAAGGCGACAAAGGGCGAAGATTTCTCTAAAGGAAGAGCCGTGGAGCTAGGATAGCTTAATGTGAGAATTTCTCACCTTTCAATTTTATTTCTAGTTATATATATATATACTAGGATGCAGACGGTGCTTAGTAGCACCCGACACAATCGTCCACAGACCATGGACTTGTTTGTTTGACTGTTTGGTGATTGATTGCGATATTGGTTTGAATGTGGTTTGTGGTGTGAAAAATCGAATCGATAAATTGGTTAGGATTAGACGTGCGCCGTTATAAGGCGAAGGAGTAAGGCTAGGTTAGATCCTTACTCCAAATTTTGTGGTTTGCATAACGAAAGTGATTTGATTGATGTGTGAATGGCGTGGGCCTTCACTAGACCGGGGATAAGGCTAGGCCTCGTCCCGTTTCTAGTATCGTGCCGTTATGCCGCCGAAATTTTCTAAAATAAGTTAGAAAAATAAAAATATCATTTTATTTAAAGAATGAATTGAATAGAAATTCATAGGTTGAAATAAAAATGTTTTATCGTTAAAAATATTTTTTTTTACGTGAAGTGAATAAAATAGAATAATCATTTACAAACCAGAAGGTTTGTTTATGTACACCTATTTGAAGGACATTGATTGGGTCGATAAATTTTATACATCGCCCAATTGCACAAATAAAATATTTGTTTGATGGTTTGAAAACCCCACACGGGTGTTGGGATGAAATATGAATTTCACTCATCCTGATTGATTAAATATGTCGATCGATTGATTGACAGGCTGTTATAAGCGTTGAATATCTATATTTGATGCTTATACAGTGTAGTGCACTTTGGTTGATGGTTGATTATTTTTCAATGCTATGATATACATGTGTTGTATGAAAATCCATATAATTAACTTTATATGGTAATTGATTGGGCCTCATTCCAATTTGAAAAATAAAGAATATTATAAAATAAAAGTTCATGTGTTGACAGTACTCATTCATTGAGATTGGTCATGTGTTGAACGAAATATTTTAGTAATAAAATTTACACCTTTATCGATATAAAATAAAAGTTCATGTGTTGACAGTACTCATTCATTGAGATTGGTCATGTGTTGAACGAAATATTTTGATAATAACAACTATTTTGAAAAAAAGAAATATTTGAAATAGAATATTTGAAAATAGAAATATATGAAGCCGTGTTGATTAGATTGACGCCATTTTGACGTGAACGATATTTATATCGATTTTATTCATCTTAAAAATGAATATTGAAAAGTGATTTCGAAATCGAATATTTTGAATTGAATTGAAAACGATTTCGAAATGAATTGAATTGAAAACGATTTCGAAATAAATTGAATTGAAACGAATTCAAGTTGAATTGAAAGCGAATTGAAATGAATTCAAATTGAATTGAAATTTGAATTGAATAGAAATGAATTTTGAAACGAATTTATAAAGAAGAATTCAATTTTGCTTTGAATTGAAATGGAATTTGAAATAGGTTTTGAAACGATTTTAAAACTATTTATATAATTCGTTTTGAATAGAAATCGACGAAGTATATATTATATATATTATATATATAATATAATGGCCTGAATAGAACGCGCCGCGCCGCGGCAGTTCGTGAATTTCGACCATTTATTTCAAACGGACATTGCGGGAGATCCGACCGTCGGATTCTCCTAAAACCGGAACCGTTGGGTTCGTATCGAAAAGAGCTTTCTAATGAATGTTAGAAATTTGAAATCTAACGGTTGGATTTGGAGATACGTCCAAATCAAATTCGAAAAAGGTCGCTGTAAGTGCAGTTCGATGGCCGTTGATGGAAATCGACTGTACGGGCCTTGATAAAATTATTAAAAATAGTAATAATTTGTGTAAAATCATAAGAAATGATTTAGAAAGAATTGGGATGAAAAACTCCATATTTGAAAAGATAAAAATAGATTTTTATCGAAATGAACTAGTTTTGAACTAGAATTATAATTCTATTTATTTTTAAATAAATAAATTGAATTCGAAAAGAGTTTTAAAAATAACCAAAATTTCCAATGATTGCATTGGAGTGGATTTGAATCGAAATTGTCTTCGGAATATTTCGATGTTGGAATTCGGGATTATACAGGTGTTGTTATGGAAATTTGAAAGATATATATTTATATCGCTATTTCCAATACGACATTTGTTAGTCGTAGAATTCGATATTGAATATAAGCCGATATATTTTCTATTCAGAGCCTTGTATTGAATATCGAATGTGATTTGGGTTTGTCGTGAATGGTGTCTTCACTAACACTGTTCTTGAACCCAGTTGAGAAATGATTAAATCTTTTTATTTAGATTTAATGAAGTGTACCAATTAAATAATATTTAATTGGAATTGAATTGATATTGATTTTTGGGTTTATCGTGAACAGTGTTTTAAATAACACTTGTTCTTTAACCCGATAATTAATGAATGTGACTTTGGGTTTATCGTGAACCGTGTTTTAAAGGACACTGATTCTTTAACCCAGTCGAAGATTAAAACTAAGTGGAGTTTTAATGAATCTTTAATTAGATTGAAAAGATCGAAAATGGAGTATCACCAGTTTTGCTCCAGGCGATAGTTAAATCTTTAATTAGATTTGAACGTGAAATGGTAATTGAATTTACCGATAACACTGTGGTGTTAGATATGAAGTATTCACAGTTTTACTTCATGGGATGAATAGGTTGGGATTGGGAAATTATAACAAATGATTACTTCGGTAAGGTTCGCTAATCCCGACTAGTTTGAATTGATATTCAAAAGTTGATTAAAGAATAAATTCAAGAATTTATCTTTGATAAAATTAATGGGAACCTTTCCCTATGAATGTGAAATTAGAAACTAACTGTCGGTTAGCCAAGCAGAATGGTTTTCTGGATATTGATCTGATGTTGGTTTCGGCCTTCGGGGTTAATATTTGGGGAATTATTCTCTTGATTAATTTACGGTTAGTGACTGATGGATTGGAATGAGGCGTATGTTGTGTTTGTGTAACACTTATTTAAAATATACGCGAGTTATTCGGGAAGACCGGGTTTATCCCATTCTGAATAACTGATACGACGATAAGTCGAAGATGAAGACGATGGTCGAAGACCGGAGGTCTTCACGTCGTTTGGGTGATAACTGATGATCTTGATTGGGCTGTACACCCAAGAAGATGGAAACAGTTAGTGATCGTCCAGACGTACTTGGAGATCGATGGATATGCGGGGTACTAGGTGCTCCCGGTTTCGTTCAGACCCAGAACGGACTTGTAAATGGACTGTGTGTCTGACATCGGATTTCATTCTGTGTGACTGATATCGGTTGCATAGGATGGTTTGCCTGTGTGGCATGCTAAGATGCAAATGATCAAGGCTTCTGTTGAAAAGCAAAGTCTTGTGGTTGGTGATCAAAGCACGGCCTTTGTGGCGTAGCTTTGTGTAGCGTTTACTTCGCGAGTTTCACACCCGGTATGAACCAAAAACGGGAGAGGACATCAGGGAGGACTTGCGTTTCTTTCTAGTTAGAAGTGGCGTCAGTGGTTTTACACGCCCTGACGAGTTTGACTTATGTGGTTGTTGCTGTTGCGAGGCGCCTCGGTTATATCGGTTTCGGCCGATGCATTCTGGTCGGCTGACGGACCAGACTTACACCCCATAGGGTGGGGAAACGTAGTGTTCAGGCATTTTAATCCACATCGGTGGACCGGCCCTGACGATCCAAGGGCCCACCTGTGTCTGGGTCCTGAGACACGGACTAGAGCGTCTCGAATCGGTTGAGGACTATCTTTTGCCTCGGTTCATAGACGGAAATCCAATTTCCAAATACGTGACTTTGCGGTTTTATTTGTAAACCTATATATGGCGACATAGTGGCATGGGACGCTCATGTCGCCTATGATTGATACTTATGATTTGAAGTTGCTTTATGCACTATGCACTTATAATAGTATCAAATGATCTGTTTTAAACGTATCAAGCATTCTTTGGCTGTTATAAGGGAAAACCCTATCCCCCGGCTTGCGTTTGCATTGTGTGATAGGACCTGGGTCTTATAACAGCTTCATTTTTCTTTATTTAGCATTGCGCTGTTTGTTTTATGCACTGGTATTCTTGGGAGGAAACCCGTTCCGTGTTATACGGCGTGGTCCCTTGATTTACCTAGCTTTAAAAATAAAGATTAACTGTTTTAGTTCTCACACCAGTCACATGACTGACCTGGAGTTTATTGTTTTAACCTAAACTCTGGGTGCCCTTATTTTGACACGGGCAGCTAGTAGTTTTGGTTTTGCAGATTTATATTCACAGGATCCTGGTTCACAGCTGGAACGATATCCGGAAAGCTTTGTATCCGTATATCTCCTTCTAGTTGTGTATTGTATTATTTTCCGCTGCTATGTATTTAAATGTAATTTAAATCTCTGATATTTCTGTGTAATATTCATTTATACTCTGTATATTCTTGTAATCTGATGCAGTGTTGTAATAATAATGAAACGTTCTTTTATATGCGTTCTGTTGTGGCTTGTTCTCGAACTATCCGACGCTTTCCTTTACGGGGAAGTTGCGGGTCTTCATAGTTGGCATCAGAGCTTTGGTTTACAAAGCAGAGAACAAGACACATTAGAACCATACGAAAGAATTCATCAGATATTGGATTAGTAATATCCAATGAGGATGACTCGTTAGAGATGGGATCAGTAGTATCCTAGAACGAGTGTGAAGAGTATATTTTTAAAAATGAAAGCCAATTTTGTTTTGAAAATTTAAATCAATTATTCGTATTTGATTATCTATTTATATTGAGTTGGACAGTCCAGTATATAAAGATTTTGCATATACGCCTTGCAAACGTGTATTTGAAATTTTAATATATTGGATAGATATAGAATCACACTCTAGTCGCCCGGACCTGATTCTGATGATTGACGCGTCATCATTAGTAATTAGTTTCGTGTTTCGAAGGTGTGATCTTCTATATATTTCCTATTGACTGGTGTGAGAACCAAATTAGATAGGGCCTATTGTTGTGATTTGGCATCAAAAACATAATTTTTGTATATGTATCGAAATTATGAATTTGAAACTCTAATTCACTAATTGATTGATGTTTGGGTTGTTTGTTTATTTGTTTGATAATTTTGAACCATTATACCTAATCGAATCAAATATTGAATTGTATCGAAAATTGGTCGCATTTGCTTGCATATACATATATATCATTGAACAGGTCATAGCAAGGAGGCTAGAGCAGAGAATAAAATTTGTTTGCCCGACAAATAGGTACATGTTTACTACATAATTTCCTGTTTTGTTTGGGTGATGATGATTTTGTGAGCCTATTAGCTAGCCGCTTGGCTTTTTCTTTTTCTTTTTGAGATCTGAAGGACCGGGGAAGCTATTTGAAATTCCCGATGCTCCCGGTGCAGGGGAGGTTATGGCGAAATTTTTCAAAAATTTAGGGTGTTAGCCAAATTTTTGAAATTTTGAAAATTCTCAGAAACTAAAGAGTTGGAGAATGGAAGCCAGATCGAGCGTAGTGTTAAATAATCAAACCACTTTCGACTTCGTTCCTTTTCGAGGACGAAAAGTTTTAAGTGGGGGAGATTGTAACAACCCGTAAAATCTGGGCCAGTTTAAAATTTTTATTTTGGCGATTATAGCGAAATTTGAATATTTAAAATAGATTATTTTAAATATAATCGACGAGAAATTTATTTTGAATAGAATTCGAACGTATATATTATACGCGTCGTCGTTAGAATATAAATAATTATATATAATTATAAAAGGAATTGAAAATGGCGCGGTAGTTCGAAAATTCGGTTTCTAATTTCAAATGAATATACAGAATTCAATATAAGTCAGAATTGAACGAAACAAGAAATATTTGAATCTGTATAACTATATCTTTGTAACGAAGTTAACAAACTGAGATTTCATCTTAGGAATGATAGGATATGTCCAGTTTAAAAGGAGAAATAGTCGCTATGGAATTTATATATATTTCTATATATATAAGGCCCTTAAAAATGGACATTTTGCAAATGACCTCGGATTTCGACGAAACCACTTTTGTTGGGTCCGGGATGTCGAATTATTGCTAGGTTTCAAATTTCATAATTTTTCGAATAAATATGTGAGCGTGGCAAAGGAAAACGCGTTTGACCGGTTTCAGTTGATTTTAATCGACTGGAAATTGGCCATTTTTCCAACGGTCTCAGAATTCGACGAAACTAGTTTTGTTAGGACCGTATCGTCAATACGAAGCTAGAAAATATTTTTCGAGAATTTTTAGAGTTAGTATGAGACCCCGGTAATTTGAAATGTACGTTTAAAATTCAATATAGTGATTTAAATGTAAATTTAACGAAAATTGACCGAAACGATCGAATCGGCTTGCGATACATATCCCATTGTGTTCGGAATGGGGGTAAAACGCTATGGACGACAGGCGGTGGGCCTCGTTTCGAGGTCGTATGTAAAAGTCAACCTTTTTGCAAAAATAAATAATTAAATAATAAATAAATAAAAAAAAATATAATACCTCCCCCCTTTATCTTCGTTCTGCCCCCCCCCCCCCCCCGTTCACTTTTATTTCAAAACGAGAAAAGAAAAAAAAAACCCCTAAAGCCGATCGACAGACCGCCACCCCACGAGTGAGCGCCGCCCCCTCGAGACCCGACGCCGATGACCGCCGCCTAACCCTCTCGCCTCCCTCCTCTCTCCGGCTCCCATCCTCTCTCTCCCCGAACCCAGACATCCCCGAACCGAGCCACCGCCGAACCACGCAACCACCACCGCCTGCTGTCGACCGCCGCCTAACCCTTCCACCTCCTCCGACGCCTTCATTTCCCCCCTCTCTGTAAGTACTTCTTTCTATTTTATTATTTTATCTTTATTTTATAAAAACAGAGTTTAAAACTGATTTGTTTAAAGGTAAAAAAAAACTGTTTTTTTTAGGTTTAAAAATTGATTTTAAACAGGTTTTAAAAACTAATTTTTAAAAGATGATGAAACTGATTTTGAAAAGGAATAAAAAAAAAAAGTAAAAACTGATTTTAATTTTAAGTCAAAAGAAAAGGGTTTGAACTTTAAAACTGATTTTAGTTAAGTTAAAAGCAAAAGGTTTAAACTTTAAGAAGATCAGATTTGTAGAAAAGTAAAAATCATATTTTTATATATCGAAAGTCGAAGTAAAAATCATATTTTTATATATCGAAAGTCGAAGTAAAAATCATATTTTTATATATCGAAAGTCGAAGTAAAAATCATATTTTTATATATCGAAAGTCGAAGTAAAAATCATATTTTTATATATCGAAAGTCGAAGTAAAAATCATATTTTTATATATCGAAAGTCGAAGTAAAAATCATATTTTTATATATCGAAAGTCGAAGTAAAAATCATATTTTTATATATCGAAAGTCGAAGTAAAAATCATATTTTTATATATCGAAAGTCGAAGTAAAAATCATATTTTTATATATCGAAAGTCGAAGTAAAAATCATATTTTTATATATTGAATAACATCGTAAAAATTCGATTTTTACATATGTAGAGAATACGGGCGAAAGCGACAAAGGGCGAAGATTTCTCTAAAGGAAGAGCCGTGGAGCTAGGATAGCTTAATGTGAGAATTTCTCACCTTTCAATTTTATTTCTAGTTATATATATATATACTAGGATGCAGACGGTGCTTAGTAGCACCCGACACAATCGTCCACAGACCATGGACTTGTTTGTTTGACTGTTTGGTGATTGATTGCGATATTGGTTTGAATGTGGTTTGTGGTGTGAAAAATCGAATCGATAAATTGGTTAGGATTAGACGTGCGCCGTTATAAGGCGAAGGAGTAAGGCTAGGTTAGATCCTTACTCCAAATTTTGTGGTTTGCATAACGAAAGTGATTTGATTGATGTGTGAATGGCGTGGGCCTTCACTAGACCGGGGATAAGGCTAGGCCTCGTCCCGTTTCTAGTATCGTGCCGTTATGCCGCCGAAATTTTCTAAAATAAGTTAGAAAAATAAAAATATCATTTTATTTAAAGAATGAATTGAATAGAAATTCATAGGTTGAAATAAAAATGTTTTATCGTTAAAAATATTTTTTTTTACGTGAAGTGAATAAAATAGAATAATCATTTACAAACCAGAAGGTTTGTTTATGTACACCTATTTGAAGGACATTGATTGGGTCGATAAATTTTACACATCGCCCAATTGCACAAATAAAATATTTGTTTGATGGTTTGAAAACCCCACACGAGTGTTGGGATGAAATATGAATTTCACTCATCCTGATTGATTAAATATGTCGATCGATTGATTGACAGGCTGTTATAAGCGTTGAATATCTATATTTGATGCTTATACATTGTAGTGCACTTTGGTTGATGGTTGATTATTTTTCAATGCTATGATATACATGTGTTGTATGAAAATCCATATAATTAACTTTATATGGTAATTGATTGGGCCTCATTCCAATTTGAAAAATAAAGAATATTATAAAATAAAAGTTCATGTGTTGACAGTACTCATTCATTGAGATTGGTCATGTGTTGAACGAAATATTTTAGTAATAAAATTTACACCTTTATCGATATAAAATAAAAGTTCATGTGTTGACAGTACTCATTCATTGAGATTGGTCATGTGTTGAACGAAATATTTTGATAATAACAACTATTTTGAAAAAAAGAAATATTTGAAATAGAATATTTGAAAATAGAAATATATGAAGCCGTGTTGATTAGATTGACGCCATTTTGACGTGAACGATATTTATATCGATTTTATTCATCTTAAAAATGAATATTGAAAAGTGATTTCGAAATCGAATATTTTGAATTGAATTGAAAACGATTTCGAAATGAATTGAATTGAAAACGATTTCGAAATGAATTGAATTGAAAACGATTTCGAAACGAATTGAATTGAAACGAATTCAAGTTGAATTGAAAGCGAATTGAAATGAATTCAAATTGAATTGAAATTTGAATTGAATAGAAATGAATTTTGAAACGAATTTATAAAGAAGAATTCAATTTTGCTTTGAATTGAAATGGAATTTGAAATAGGTTTTGAAACGATTTTAAAACTATTTATATAATTCGTTTTGAATAGAAATCGACGAAGTATATATTATATATATTATATATATAATATAATGGCCTGAATAGAACGCGCCGCGCCGCGGCAGTTCGTGAATTTCGACCATTTATTTCAAACGGACATTGCGGGAGATCCGACCGTCGGATTCTCCTAAAACCGGAACCGTTGGGTTCGTATCGAAAAGAGCTTTCTAATGAATGTTAGAAATTTGAAATCTAACGGTTGGATTTGGAGATACGTCCAAATCAAATTCGAAAAAGGTCGCTGTAAGTGCAGTTCGATGGCCGTTGATGGAAATCGACTGTACGGGCCTTGATAAAATTATTAAAAATAGTAATAATTTGTGTAAAATCATAAGAAATGATTTAGAAAGAATTGGGATGAAAAACTCCATATTTGAAAAGATAAAAATAGATTTTTATCGAAATGAACTAGTTTTGAACTAGAATTATAATTCTATTTATTTTTAAATAAATAAATTGAATTCGAAAAGAGTTTTAAAAATAACCAAAATTTCCAATGATTGCATTGGAGTGGATTTGAATCGAAATTGTCTTCGGAATATTTCGATGTTGGAATTCGGGATTATACAGGTGTTGTTATGGAAATTTGAAAGATATATATTTATATCGCTATTTCCAATACGACATTTGTTAGTCGTAGAATTCGATATTGAATATAAGCCGATATATTTTCTATTCAGAGCCTTGTATTGAATATCGAATGTGATTTGGGTTTGTCGTGAATGGTGTCTTCACTAACACTGTTCTTGAACCCAGTTGAGAAATGATTAAATCTTTTTATTTAGATTTAATGAAGTGTACCAATTAAATAATATTTAATTGGAATTGAATTGATATTGATTTTTGGGTTTATCGTGAACAGTGTTTTAAATAACACTTGTTCTTTAACCCGATAATTAATGAATGTGACTTTGGGTTTATCGTGAACCGTGTTTTAAAGGACACTGATTCTTTAACCCAGTCGAAGATTAAAACTAAGTGGAGTTTTAATGAATCTTTAATTAGATTGAAAAGATCGAAAATGGAGTATCACCAGTTTTGCTCCAGGCGATAGTTAAATCTTTAATTAGATTTGAACGTGAAATGGTAATTGAATTTACCGATAACACTGTGGTGTTAGATATGAAGTATTCACAGTTTTACTTCATGGGATGAATAGGTTGGGATTGGGAAATTATAACAAATGATTACTTCGGTAAGGTTCGCTAATCCCGACTAGTTTGAATTGATATTCAAAAGTTGATTAAAGAATAAATTCAAGAATTTATCTTTGATAAAATTAATGGGAACCTTTCCCTATGAATGTGAAATTAGAAACTAACTGTCGGTTAGCCAAGCAGAATGGTTTTCTGGATATTGATCTGATGTTGGTTTCGGCCTTCGGGGTTAATATTTGGGGAATTATTCTCTTGATTAATTTACGGTTAGTGACTGATGGATTGGAATGAGGCGTATGTTGTGTTTGTGTAACACTTATTTAAAATATACGCGAGTTATTCGGGAAGACCGGGTTTATCCCATTCTGAATAACTGATACGACGATAAGTCGAAGATGAAGACGATGGTCGAAGACCGAAGGTCTTCACGTCGTTTGGGTGATAACTGATGATCTTGATTGGGCTGTACACCCAAGAAGATGGAAACAGTTAGTGATCGTCCAGACGTACTTGGAGATCGATGGATATGCGGGGTACTAGGTGCTCCCGGTTTCGTTCAGACCCAGAACGGACTTGTAAATGGACTGTGTGTCTGACATCGGATTTCATTCTGTGTGACTGATATCGGTTGCATAGGATGGTTTGCCTGTGTGGCATGCTAAGATGCAAATGATCAAGGCTTCTGTTGAAAAGCAAAGTCTTGTGGTTGGTGATCAAAGCACGGCCTTTGTGGCGTAGCTTTGTGTAGCGTTTACTTCGCGAGTTTCACACCCGGTATGAACCAAAAACGGGAGAGGACATCAGGGAGGACTTGCGTTTCTTTCTAGTTAGAAGTGGCGTCAGTGGTTTTACACGCCCTGACGAGTTTGACTTATGTGGTTGTTGCTGTTGCGAGGCGCCTCGGTTATATCGGTTTCGGCCGATGCATTCTGGTCGGCTGACGGACCAGACTTACACCCCATAGGGTGGGGAAACGTAGTGTTCAGGCATTTTAATCCACATCGGTGGACCGGCCCTGACGATCCAAGGGCCCACCTGTGTCTGGGTCCTGAGACACGGACTAGAGCGTCTCGAATCGGTTGAGGACTATCTTTTGCCTCGGTTCATAGACGGAAATCCAATTTCCAAATACGTGACTTTGCGGTTTTATTTGTAAACCTATATATGGCGACATAGTGGCATGGGACGCTCATGTCGCCTATGATTGATACTTATGATTTGAAGTTGCTTTATGCACTATGCACTTATAATAGTATCAAATGATCTGTTTTAAACGTATCAAGCATTCTTTGGCTGTTATAAGGGAAAACCCTATCCCCCGGCTTGCGTTTGCATTGTGTGATAGGACCTGGGTCTTATAACAGCTTCATTTTTCTTTATTTAGCATTGCGCTGTTTGTTTTATGCACTGGTATTCTTGGGAGGAAACCCGTTCCGTGTTATACGGCATGGTCCCTTGATTTACCTAGCTTTAAAAATAAAGATTAACTGTTTTAGTTCTCACACCAGTCACATGACTGACCTGGAGTTTATTGTTTTAACCTAAACTCTGGGTGCCCTTATTTTGACACGGGCAGCTAGTAGTTTTGGTTTTGCAGATTTATATTCACAGGATCCTGGTTCACAGCTGGAACGATATCCGGAAAGCTTTGTATCCGTATATCTCCTTCTAGTTGTGTATTGTATTATTTTCCGCTGCTATGTATTTAAATGTAATTTAAATCTCTGATATTTCTGTGTAATATTCATTTATACTCTGTATATTCTTGTAATCTGATGCAGTGTTGTAATAACAATGAAACGTTCTTTTATATGCGTTCTGTTGTGGCTTGTTCTCGAACTATCCGACGCTTTCCTTTACGGGGAAGTTGCGGGTCTTCACATTTGTATCTGCCTAAGGAAGTATATATATACATATAAATTAATTCCAGAAGTCAAAACAGGGTTCAAATCTCAAATTTGGGTCAAAGCAAGCTGAGCGGGAAATTTCCCGCTTAGGGGTGTCGACCCCCCCCCCCCCAAGG
Organism: Allium sativum; assembly: GCA_030737875.1. NCBI lineage: Eukaryota > Viridiplantae > Streptophyta > Magnoliopsida > Asparagales > Amaryllidaceae > Allium > Allium sativum. The sequence goes on along the minus strand of CM060909.1, from coordinate 577,996,823 downwards.
GGGAGTCGACATAGGTGTCAACCCCTTATAGGGGAGTCGACCCTTGTTGGCCCAGATCTGGCCGATGACGTGTTTTGCCACGTGTCGCTTTCTGATTCGCTGTGTGACGTGGTATTTTGCTCTGGACGATTCTGATGACTTCTAGGCTTATCTGAAGGCTCTAAATCTCCCTATACACCTATAAAAGGACCCCTAAACCTATTGTTTTCTACACACATATTCATAGGAATTTATATGCTACTAAAACCTGAAGTGACCTAGCCTCTACCTTAATCAATCAAATTAGAGTTTTCAATTTAACAATCAAAGTCTACATCAAAGGAATAGCTAATCAAATTCAGAAATTAGATCCCAGAATTCAAGACTGTTCTGTAATTTGTGAGTTTATGTTACTTTCAAAAATAAAATTTAATTGTGATTCTTACATTGTAATAAATCTGAATCTGAGATTATGCCAATTTCTATCTGTCTTTCTATATCCATTGGATCTATCTCATTGATATTATTATGTCCTTTCTTTGTCTCTTCTTTCCTTCTTTCCTTTTTGTTTTATAGCTAGGCTACTGCGAGCCTGAGCCAAATCTCATAAGAGAAGAACGTACATTGGGAAAAAATTGGGCATAATATATGATTTGGACATGGCCAGCGTTAAAATTAGGAAAAGTATTAAATTATGTAAAATTGGGCATAACTAATTTGTAACGGATATGAGGGCATAACACATGTTGTATTTAAAACATAAAGTGTATCGAACATATGACTTGAGATTTGAGGCATAAAGTATATTTGACATATGACTTGGGGTTTGGGGCATAAATTGAACTAATAACATGTAAGGCATAGTATATGTTGTGGTTTAAGACCTAAAATTGGGGCATATTATATGTGATAGTTTATGACTTGGAAGATGGAGATTATTGTGTATAGTGATATATGGCTTAGGCATGAAAACCTATAGTAAGATAGGGATAACTGTTAAATGTGAACACGCCTAAATTGGGATATTGGGTAATTGGCATGCACTATAATTAAAGGCTATAATTTGGCATAGTTTATACTGTGAATCATGATTGGAGGTTTTTGGAGAATATTTTGTACGGTGCAATACGACTAAACCTTAGGGCATGTGTTATATTGTGAATTATGACCATGATTTTGGGCATATAAGTTTATAGGCTTAATTTATGATTAGGCGAGATATGTTAATGGAACTTTAAGTGATGTTTAATTTGTTAAACTGACTAATATGCTGAAATATGTTGAAAGTGAATATTGTAATTGGAAAGCCTACGATGTTGATGAATAAATTGACATAACTAGCCTGAAGCTGGAATAATCTGTAAATGAACAAATTGGCTAAGATAAACATGCCGAAACATGAGGTTAGACTCCATTTGCGGTGGAAACTTGCCCGGAATCAACCGGCCTAACCAGTAGCCGCAAACGGTCAGTCTAATGTGAGAGGTCGTAGGCATAACTAAGAAATGCTTAAACACGAGGTTAGATCTGGCTTGTGTCAGAAGTCTTCCCGGAACCGCCCGGCAGATCCAGCGGCCGCAAGCTATCAACCTAATGTGAGAGGTCTGTGTATTAATAATTAATTGATGATGATCAAAGAAGAATATGGTAACTAAAACGTGTTAGGTGGGTAGGGTTAAGTTAATGAGGAACACTTAACCAATATAACATGATGAATGAACGAGGTTAAGTTAATAGGAAACACTTAACCAATCCAACATAACGAGTGAGAAGGGTAAATAAGAAACACTTAAGCAACATGACATGATGAGTGGGTGGGTTAAGTTAACATGAATGGACAATAGTTAACCATTAAATAAACATCGTTGAATCAGTGTGAGGGTTAAGTATATATCGGGTTGGTGGGTAATATTAGTATATATAGGCCTACAAACTTAACCGTTAAATAAACATGTTTGAATCAGTGGGAGGGTTAAGTACATCTCATGTAGGTGGGTACTATTTTGTATGTATAGGTCCACAAACTTAACCAGTAGGAAGCCCTACTAATGGGGGCCTATTTCAGCACACATAGATGTATCATGTTACCCTGAACTAGGCAGGGCGGGGCACAATTACTGGGCTGATTATAAGCGGTCAAAAATAGAGGCAAGGGGTACGTCAGTGTAGGTTCCGACGGATTACGGGCGTGCACGTACTCCGAAGTGGGAAAAAGTAGGCACTGGGTACCAGTAGTTATACAATGTGCACCTTGAATCGTGTCGGGTTGCCATCATAGGGACTGGTACACCTTATGGTGGGACCAGCACAGGGTATCTACACACAAGAGAGGGCCGATTGACACAGACACATGGAACACTAATACAAGTCGGGAGCCGATCGATAGGGTAGTAAGGGTACATCTAACATCTTCATGGCAATTAGGCTAATCTATACTATATTATAAAAGACGAGTATCAAATGCTGCAATCTCCTTCACTCTCGCCTTATTTGAAACTCAAGCGTCTCATTTGCTCCCGTATACAAGCCTTAGATTAAGCAGTCCGAACATCCGTTTTTTTACTTTCCCCCCACGGTTTTCCTTTTCCCCCATTGTTGTCCATATCTAAACTTTCTCCTGATCCTAGTTTGTTCCTTCTCCAAAAAATCGATTTATACCTCTCCAACATCTTCAAATCTATGCATCCATTCATGCCACTTCCTTCTTTTCCACTTTCCATGCCCTCACCAGTTCCGTGTTCTCAGCTTTATTCCTCCAATCCTTGGTTTTTTATTATCAATAACATACTCCGGTTATTACATAAGCAATTAATGGTTACCCTGCTCTTAGGATTGAAAACTATCTCACGCTCAATTACTGTAGTGTCTTCGATAAAATCCTATTTGATGATGGTAGGGGTTTTCTCTAAGGATTCTGATGACGTAGGTATGATTTTATTTTTAGTTTTATACATAGAATCCTACTTCTGTAATTTCTATTTACTGGCATGTTGGAAGTTTTTCCTTATTCCTTTCATGTTTTGTGGATGTAGCTAACCTATTTGTTGAATTTCCACTTAAGTGTTGCCCAACTTTTGATGAGACGTTGACCTAAACTTTTATGTGTAATGACATTTTTTTTGTTAGCAATAAGTGCTCAACAACTTTTGATGAACCATTTACTTGAATTTATATGCGAACTGGCTATTATTTTTTTTGTTAGTAAGAAGACTAGGCAATGCCTAAAACTTGAATCTTTACTCATATTAATGCACTCCAACTGTAATGGACTGATATAGCCAATTTATAAAGTGATGGTATAGTTAATTACACTTTCATATACACACAAAGTGCGCTATGTCTAATACTATATAAAATCAGTTGCTGTTATAGGTCAAAAATTACATTATGTTAGTTTCAATTTATTCTATTACAGATTCCTACTTGCCACTAATCATGTTTGCCTCGACTGCGGTGTTTCCTCTTCAGCGTCGTTGGGTGCTTCAATCTTTGTTTAAGGAAACACTCACGTCTTTTCAGGTATCATGCTTAACTCATGACATCGTAAATTACTTCTGATTTACATTTCAATATTATATATAGTTAGTTGCAAAATACTTTCTAGAACATTTATTTTACGTAAATTCAGTTTGTTAATTGAGATTTGAGCATCCCTTAAAATTACAATATTTGACTTAACAAATGAAAATTCACTTTTGCATGCTTTTATTTTTCTCTGCACTAATTGGCAAAATTTTTGATTGTGAGTTATCTTATCTTTTCCGTTTGCGGGTTTACTCAAACTACACTCTGAAGACATGGCTATGTTGAGGACTTACGTGCTAACCAAAATTTTTTGTGTTAAGTTTTCTCATGCTCAGTTGCATAAACACTTGATTTAGTTTATATATTTTCTTAACGTCAAAATGAATATATCACTGCATCATTATTCACAATGCAAAACTTTTTGTGCTTTAGCTGTTAATTTTTTTGTGGTTGAAAATTTACATGTATAACTACTCGGAGTTATATTTTTCACCATAGTTTTATATGATCATTTATTTATAACAATTTTAAGAAATATTTAGTTAAACATGCTATAAATAATGATTTAAGTACATGGTACTATGCAGTAAGAATGTTCAAATTCATTTTAATGATTGATTTATGTTCATAGAAATTTTATATTTTTTGGAATATAGTAAATACCACAAACAATCTAATCATGGATGGTAAGTTGGTGTTGTTTTGTTTCCTGGTCCAGTTGTAGTAGTATTATGATTTGGTCTGCCATATTCACATATCTTGCAGGTTTAGAAAACTTTCTGTTTGTAGCAATGTGATAGTGGTTTTCTCAGACATAACGTCCTTCTTTATTGTAAGTTTCCCCTGGTTATATAGATTAGCTTAAGATATAGATGCCACATTTTTAACATAATCAGTCTTAGGAAACCTACTTAGAAAGCCTAAGATAATAACTAGATTTTTTTTCCCCTTGATTTCTGCCTTTCGTTACTTCATTTGATCCTATTGAATTAGACCAAACAATGGTTGTTTAGGTGTTCAATTTTAAAACCATATCATATGGAGGAAATATATATCAAATTTGGAAGTTGATTGCGTAATATGTTACTGCTATGTAACTCATAAATAGACTGTTAACAGCATGTAACTGCTATCATTATTTTATTTCATGGTATCTTCTCTTATTTTTATTTGTTATACAGGTTTTGAAGAATGCAATAATGAGATCCAAACAAATCATTTCAGGCTATGCACAGTAAGACATTGATTTTATGGTCCACTTTATGTAAACAATTTGTTTTTAGATATGATATTTTGTACTTCCATAGAATGAATGATTGCTTAAACTATGAGTAATGAATTTTTAAATCCTTCTGTGGGCGTCATGTAACAAATGACATTTTTGCATTTTCGTATTGCATATTTTTTTAGTTAAAAGTTCATACGAGTTAACATATTGAAAACAAATTTCTTATTCCCCCCCTCTTTTTTGTTGTTTGTACGCATTTGACGTCTATGACAGTTGCAATGCATTATATGAATCATTTAAATAAATGTATGTGGGCACAACTATTACTTCGTGATGGCTAAACTCTGCTTGATCAGTTAAGAAATTGCAATCTAATGTTTATACTACTCCACGCTAAGCATGTAAACAATATCCTATTTTACCTTTTTAGATATATGTTTCATTAAACACAGAAAAATTAGTATGTTACTATCACTACATTGATATATATGTTGTTAAACATTAATTACATATTCTTTTGATCTAATCATTTGTGAATTGCTATATTTGTTTAATTTGTCACCTATTTTAGATAGACAACACTTATATATATATATATATATATATATATATATATATATATAACAAAAAACCTTGGTCGGTTATAGAAAGAAAGAGGGGCTCAGATTTATTCTAAGCGTTTATATCGACCGGCTCCAAATTACGCACACGTTCTCCACTTCTCCCCACGTTCGCACAATCTTCTTTCCTGCTGCTTTATTCCTATCATCTCACTTCTCCCGAAGAATAAATCGTCAGTTTATCAATCCACTTCCCCTGATTACTACTAAATCACATCCCTAGAAATTATGAAAAACTCCTAATTCGGATGCACCAGATCTGGAAATCACTTGGTCAAGTGGGAAGACAGGGCGCTGTATCTCTAATTCTCGACGTCATACGTAAGTAGATCTTCGATCCTCTTACTTGCATTTTGATCTTTTCTAATTATAATCCAGTTTTAAACTTCTGCTTTTGGATAATTATACTATTCTATATTATCGAAAATTTATGCAAAACCCCTAATTCGGATGCACCAGATTTGGAAATTACTTGGTCAAGTGGGAAGATAGGGCACTGTAACTCTGATTCTCGACGTCACACGTAAGTAGATCTTCGATCTTCTTACTTCCGTTTTGATCTTTTCCGATTATGATCTAGTTTTAAACTTCTGCTTTCGGATAATTATACTATTCTATATTATAATAAGGATATCATTTTGGGTCGTAGACTCTTATTTGATTTATATGTTTGTTTCCCTGCCATTATCTATGCAAAAGTTTGCTCATCTAAATGAGATGTGGCACGCTTATTTGTTATGTTTATATGTTTTTTCGCGCTGCCAACATCTATGCTACTGTATGTTCATCTATTTAACATATAACAGTTACCATATCTTACAAAGTGGGATTGAAGTACAATTTTAACATTTTTTTTTACTTTAATTCTCATCTTCATTTTTTTCCATGGATAAAGTAAAATTTGTAGTCGTTTTTTGCAGTTTGATATTTTCCAACTATAAATTATTTATATTTTCTATGTCCTTAAATTTGTAGCACTTGAATATCAAGAATGCGGCAGTTCCATTTTTTTACTTAATGTTGGTGCGTTAGATCTTAATTACATTTTTTTTATCAAATTTAATATTTGCATATTCAATCCTATTATGGGATTACCTTTGGCATCATAACTGTAGAGAAATATGAGATCTGCATTCAATTTGGTAATAAATGTACTTAAAGATTGGGCTAATATGGTATGAATGCATTGATTTTACAATTAGACCTTCTTTTTTTGAGTAGGCAATGCATTCCTGTAGTGGCTATATATATGTATACAGCCAAAAATGGTTACTTGCAAGTTGATAGAAGTTCAATAAGTGTATGAATGTCCGATATTTGCAGTTTTATATTTTCCATGTATAAATTATTTATATTTTCTATGTCCTCAAATTTGTAGCACCTGAATATCAAGAATGCGGCAGTTGCAATTTTTTTTTTTTTTTTTTTTTTTTATACTTAATGTTGGTGCATAAAATTTTAATTAAATTTCTTACATGCTTTGATATTTGAATATTCATTCCTATTATGGGATTACCTTTCAACTGACACATGATCTGCAGTACATCAAACGACTTTTTTCCTAATATTCTTAGAGATAAATCATGTATTTTTTATAACCAAAATGTTCTAAACTGAATCGTAGTGTGTATCACTCTTTGGCATCATAACTTTAGAGAAGCATGAGGTCTGTAATAAATTTGATAATAAATGTACTTAAAGATAGGCTAATATGGTATGAATGCATTGATTTTGCAATTATACCTTCTTTTTTTGGGTAGGCAATGCATTCCTGCAGTGGCTAGATATATGTATACGGCCAATAATGGCTACTTGCAAGTTGATAGAAGTGCAATAAATGTATGATTGTCCGATATTTGGAAGTTAAATTGTTTGGGATAATCACAAAGTATTTTAGATTTAATGCCCTTAAAAGGAATCTCTACAAAAGATGATTGGAGTGTAAATAACAATACATTTTAGCAAAATTACAAGCAGTTATGTCATCTGTGTTCAATGGATATGAGTAGGAGAGAAGAAAAAAAGCTCCAAATTCAATCAATGTTTCCTTTATAACTAAATTATTTTTAACTTAAAACATACCATTTCGGACTCCTAACATTTGCAATGACATGAAACATCCATAATAAATTTGATTAAAACTTCAATAAATTTGAAGTATATGAAGGAGATGAGTTTTCCCTCAGAAAAAATAAAATTAGGCACAATTCTTTTGTAGGCTTCTTCTACCCTATTGTGATAGATATTAATCACTCAACCCACTAACCTAATTATTTTAAAATCTAAAATTAGCAATTAAAAACCCTTCTTTGGTACCAAAATCCATGGGGAAACATTGACCTACAAATTTATTTTGCTTGCAATTTTACTTAAGTATACGACATTATGGTATGAATGCAATGATTCTGCAATTGCAGCACTATGAATTGTTAGCATACTCCTACTATGACCATGTCTATGTGAGGCAAATAATAACAACCTACATTTTGGTAAAAGTTGAATAAATTTCAAATATATGTACAGTGATCATGTCTTTTCCTAAAACAAATAAAATAAAAATAGACATTTGAAGAAATTTTTGTGTAGGCTTTTTTTAGCCTACTGTACTTAGATATGAATCACATATCTTAATTAATAACTGAATTGTTCTAAACTGAATCATGGTATTTAAGCCTCTTTTGCCCCATAACTATAGCGGAAGATAAGTCTATACTCAATTTGATAATAAGTTTACTTAAATATTGGAATGTTATTTGAATGCACTAATTTTGCAGTTATCTTTTTTCGTTTTGACTAGCTACTGTATTCTTATACTGGCTATATGTACGTATGTGGCTTAGAATTACTACATAATATGTTGATAAAGTGCAGTAAATATCAAATATTTGCGTTTGATCCACCATATTTAATCAACAACATATGCATTTTACCATGTTTGAAAAATAAATGACCATTAATGTCACCATGCAATGAACAATTAACATATTAAGTAATGCTCAGGCAGGTCATTGACTCACTAATATCGGGCTTACGGTCTGTACACTGATTTTGTCTAAACATAATAACGAAAAATTATTTCCTTGGATCTAATTTAGTTATTAATAATTTTTTACATCTGTTTTTCTTTTTTACCCAGGCTAACAAGCGGAGACATAAATAGAAAGCATGATGGTGGAATTAACCATTATAAATGGCTAGCTGCTGCACCTGGTATTCTGTTTATTACAGCGTTATACTTGGATTATATTACTCTTCGATTTATACCCACTTTTTGCAATGCAATTTTGTGAATAATGGCTTTTTTTCTTCATTCCATTAAAAACCCAGATTACGATGAATACACAATTGGATATCCCTTACTTTATTTAATCAACAACATATGCATTTTACCATGTTTGAAAAATAAATGACCATTAATGTCACCATGCAATGAACAATTAACATATTAAGTAATGCTCAGGCAGGTCATTGACTCATTATGAGAAATAACATGATATACTATGGTCTAATATGAATTCAATTTCCTTATATGCATTTTCATTGGTGCATCTTCCTCTGATCCTCATATAAGCACTTGAATTTAACCATGCAAATTTATGCTGTTAATAATTCTTTGTTGATACGTTGAAAAATCCAAAAACTTATGCTGTTAGTATAAGTTTCATTTGCAGTATTTCTTTACTGGATTATATTGTTAATAATCCTGAAGAATCCCATCTGTTTTCAAATGACTACCCACGCAACTATAACTAATAGAGGCTACATCTGAAAGTTGATTATAGTCATGATTCCATTATGGTACTTTTAGACTTTTTTTTTTGATTCACAGTATTTCATCGACTGCTAGGCTTTTGTAAATAATTTTTATACTCTGAACGTTTTCCATATGCAGGGAAAAAAAAGTGGTGCCTGTTCTTTATGCTTGGACTTGCAATGACAAGTTGATTGGTTAGTTTGATTGCATATTGCAGACTATAGAACTGAAGACTGAAATTCCAATGGCGTAGTGAATAAAGGAACAACAACTAAGATGGAACAATCTAATGAATGAACTGTCGACAAATGCAACTTTTGTTGGTGAAGAAACATAAAACATCACCACGTTCGAAATGTTGGAGAATTCGAAACAATATGATTTCGATACACTAAGGAATTTGTTCTGTCAACATATAATTTTTCATGGTATTTAGAAACTTTGATATTCTTTATATAAAGCTTGATGGCTTGGTGTTGATAGCACAAAACAAGCTACATGTTATGGTGTCCCCGTTCAGTATTTTTAACTACGCTGAATTTTAAACTACTTAATAGTTTTTCTAATCTATCTTATAAATGCTAATTTTTTCTGTTTATTGTTCATTTGCTTCAATCATTATGGATGTTAGTTACTATATATTGTGTTATGCTATGGTAACTTTAAAATTCTATGCAAGTACTTTTTTCTATTATGTACTCATTTATTCTACTCTCATTGTGTTCAACCGAAGCAGAATATCACATAATATGTTTGTTTAATTTATCATTTCATACATATATCATTTCATCAACTCAATACACATACACAAAATTTCACACTGTTTACTCTACGTGTAACGTGTACCTACTCGCTATACATGCATTATTTACTTCTTGCTGCAAAATTTAGTTTCTACAGTGGAATCCGGACACATGCATATATCACTTAGATTATATATCTAGCTATTATACAATATGTTCTCACTGCTTATTGATGAATGCAAACTAAAACAGTCAAAAGTCTATACTCCCGTGCATCGCACGGGTTTCCACTCGTATATAATAAATTTTCTTGGTAGGACAAACCAAGAGACAAAGAGTGGTTGTGATTTATTCCTAGCACAGATATCTAGCGGCTGCAAATTACACTCGGGTTTCCAGTTTTTCCGCACAATCTACCATGAACTCCTCATTTTTGCATTATGGATCCCCAACTGCTAATTGCACGATCCATGTTTCTATCCTATCTCATCTGTCTTCGAAAAAGAAAAAAATTACAAAATTGTTTCCTCCAATTACAACGGAATCACATACCATTACCAACGATCGATAATTTCTTTGAAGCCATGGAAATTTCTGCTGATAAAATCAAAAATCGTTTAAAACCCCTGATTTGGACGGTATCGTATTTGGAAATTACCTATGTGGGGTTTCCAGTTAGGGTTCAGTTGCTTTAACTTTCGCCGTCGTCGTAGGTAACCAGATCTCCAACCCTTTCATTTATGTTTTGATCTCCTTCTAATCTGATTTTGTTTTTATAGTTTTTCTTTTGAACACTTACACAACTGTTTTTTTTTTTTTTTTTTTTTTTTTTTTTTTTTTGTTAGGATATTACTTATAACAGGAGGATCTTATTTGATTTTCCTTTTCGTTTCTATTGAACTTGGGTTTCTTCTCACTGCCCGTTATATACCTTAAGATTTGTTCATCTACTTACTAGAATATATGGCACACTTATTTGAGTTTTATGTTTGTTACGTCTATAGGAAACTGACTCTGGGTTTTATTTCACTGCCAATACCTATGCAAATATCTGCTCATCTATGTAGTGCAAGCGGCTGGATATTCTAACCAATTTACTGACATCAAGGTATAATTTTATTCTGTTTTCACTTAAAATTCTATTTTTGCAATTTTTCCTTACAAATACACTATATGCTTTGCTGTTTTGTTATTGACAATTGGTGCATAAATTTTTAATTACATTCTGCTTAAAACATGCTTTACTGTTTCAATAATCATTTCTATTTTGGGATTACCTTCGAGTGACTCATGAATGCAATATTCCAGATATAAATGGCGAGCAAACACAATTGGTGATTATTTCCAAATAAATGGAGTTGATTACACTTGAAAACTATGCTAGCTCTGTTAATTTTCTACATTGTCAAAGAAACACGGTTGAGTAGAATTTGTACTACAGAAACAAATTTTACTAATAATTAGTTCTACTTTTTAGAATTGAACCTTTCATTTCTACACATTTTATCTTTTCAATAAAGTGATATCTCAATGATATATTATTGCAAACCCTTTTGATTTATTTTTATAAAAAAACAAGTTTGTATTGCTTTAATGTGTAATCTTGGTTACCAACCATTGAAATTATTATATAGAAATAAGAATTTTGAATGCCATTTTTTTATTGATATTTGTATAATCTGGATAAAAATAATGATATCCATAAATCATCATTTGCATGCAAGGTTTCAATGTTGATATAATAGATTCCTGTTTCAGTAATATATATTCGTATATAAAACGGAATTCTAATGGAATTTTAGTCTTACATTCTTAATACCATAAAACTGTTATTTAGAGCTATAGAAATGAGAAAACATGAAACAGTTGTAAGCTTATATGAATGATAAGCAGTCATCGTTTTATTGCAAAGTTGCATTTCATACAAATGAAAATAGCATGTTATATATCTTACCTTTATTTTATTTATGCATTTTCCATTTTCTTCTTTACGATCGATCTTTTTTTGTTACTCTTCTTACTAATCTACTTGATTCATATACTATGCCAATGTTAGATATTTTTGTCCTATGTTTTTTATTATATGAATCCGGTTTGATTTGAATTTTTGTGCCCTAATCAAGTAAATTTATTTTATCTGATATCTAATTGATTTAATTATAATTCCTACTCTGCTCTTTCTAATTACCTCTATAAAAATATCTATGTGAAATCTTGATTGAACATTAAGAATACAATACGGTTTAGTTTATCACATAACGTCTATTATATATAAGGTATGTTACACATGGTTATTTAAGGTATACATTTAAGGTTATAGAAGGTGTATTACCAGTTAGTTGAACAAAGTTCATTTACACAAGGTATGTTTTATGCATACTGATAGTTTATGTTGTAACTTGCTCTGACCATCAACTAAAGAAGCTAACAAATTCTGCTTTATTTATATCCTTTGTATATAATGCACATATTAGTATAATGTATGCATTAATATAATGCAAGAATATATGCTTCCAACAACTTATACAAATAAATCTCCAATAGTAAATCTTATTCATCTGAATGTTTACACTTCTTTTAGCATATAGGTGACCATGTGTCAAATTATTTTCGTCTTAGTTTATGTACTTTAGGCACATGAATTATTTGGTTAACTGAATCACAGTTAGTTGTTTGTTTCCTTTTTTGTTGAATACTGATATTGTCACATCATTTTCTTATTTCGTGCAAGAGAATGCAAAATAAAAAGGAAAGGAAAAGTGATGGATTTATAATCTAATTTTTTTTATCCTTATTAAATTTGTTTTATAGTTCAACTGATAATTCATTTTTTAAATGTTTTGCAGCCAAGAAGCATGGTTAAGAAGGAAATTATTAATGATCATAAATATTGAAGTTAAATGTAGCTGTGGTGGGGCCAAGAGGCCAACTTGAAGTAAGTTTTGTTCTCCCGTCAAATTATCTTTAGAACCTCACTACAATGGTTATCATGTCACAATTAACCTTAGCAGGCCACATCAAATAAAGTGAGGACCAATTGTTGTAGCATACAACAATAAAGTAATATACAAGTTACAACGATTGAAATAAAGTGACAACCAATTGTTCATATGTTTTTGAATTATCGTATTTGAATTGCAAATTGATCTAATTTGCAGTATTTTAGTTAATATTCATAAGATTGTACAGTGATATTTTTAAGGATTGTTTTCAACTTCGGTTATAGCGGGTGCAAGTTTTTAAATCTACAATTCAATAACTATTGATTCATATTTTGGATAACACGTCATTATATAGAACAGTGGTATTGCGATTTGTACTATTATTATTTTTGGTATATTTTTATTTTGTTGCTAATCAATTATAGAACAGTGGTGTCAATAGGAGCGCCAAGTTCAGAGTGAATGTGCAGACTGCCAATTCAATTTTGCTTGGATAATTAATGGATTGGGTTCCAACCCATAAATCTTGGTTGGGATCGTATTCTGTTTATTTTTAGTTTCATTATCAACCTACTTTGCTTTTGTATTTTTTATTGTTAGTTTTATTAATTTTTCATTTGCATATTCCTAAACCTGGTAACAGATAACGAAGATTACAATTAGTTTGATTGATATACGACATTTGGTTATTTGACTTATCAAAACCATCAACCCCTTAGATTTGGTGTTGCAAATTAAACATTGTATGCAACTTTGATGTTTATATCCTTAAGCTTTAGTTCAAGATATTTTGTATCTGTTTGCATGTTAATTTGCATTTCCGGAACAATTTTTTAGATTATAAATTTTGAAATCTTAGAAAGGTTCACTAAAGAAATGCTAATTGAGGTGTTCATCCCGAATGTTATTTAACATTAGCATTGATCCAATAACTGACATCATTTGATTTACCTTACAATAACATGCTATTAAGTCAAGAATCCAAATATTGTCTAAGAGTCCTCCATTAGATGATGATGATGGGAAGCCTAAGCGTATAAGAAAAGGCCGCGATTTCAGCGAATGCTATGCATTTGCACGGAAGTACCGGACACATTCTCCAGTTCGATCCCCAGTTAGATCCCAGTATAACAAAGGAAGAAACGACAGAGGAAATGATAATGATAGCTATCGACGACAGCTTGAGCGTTCACCTCCCAAAAATAGTCGTAGATCTCCTCCATGAAGCAGTAGTCCATACAGATTGGAGCAGAAAAAAATCGCAGCAACTCACGGAGCCCAACAAAACATCAGAGCCGGAGCAGAAGGGATTGCAGCCGCAGCCCAGTAAATGGTCATAGGCCAGCTCTTTCAGATAGGCTCAGAGGCCGTTTGGGCCCACCTATAAAGTGGGACAGGTTCAAAGACAGGAGGAGGTTTAGATCGCTGACGCAGGCAACAACGATAATGGATCGGTAAAATAGGCTAAAACAAAGGTAGCATCCCTTAGTAGAAGCCCAAGTCCTGGCAACAATGGTTTGGTTTCTTACTGAGAGAGAGACAGTTAATTCAATGTCATGCATTTTGAACTATATTTCGAGTTTTCTGCATGAAAACATCCAATGTTTCATATATTTTGATGTATGCGATTATTAAGCATTCTATTGTTATTGGACAAATATCATGTATTCCATTTCAGATTATTTTTATGTTATGATATATTGTAGTAAAAATATATATATATATATATATATATATATATATATATATATATAATCTGCATTTGAAGAAATTAAGGTATATCGGCTCACATTCAAATTTGAGTTTGCTTCCTTGAAATCTCAGTGGACGTTCCTTCTTTCATTGATTAGATAACTTATAATGCATGTTTCTCTATCTTGAGCACCATATTTCAGTCATGTTCTTTGAACAGATCATGTTACTATGTTAGAAATTGACTGCATATGTTTTCTCTGTTACTGTTAAGGCGCAGGGCATTTTAGGGCTGTAATTGTTTTGGAGAGAATTTGAAGGCAAGATTGCATCATCTATTAGTATTCCATGCAGACTGAGGAACCGGATGAACTTGGACTCGCAGCTTTGGAAAGTGGGCATCCATTCACATGGCAGTTGTACATGCACTAGAATGCAATTCAATGACATAATTTTGAGGTTGCTACATTTTAAATTTTATTTTTTTATTCGTGTTATCAGTAATGGATGGTTGTTATGTGTTGCAAACTTGCACCCTAACTTATTTAACTTTTTGTTACAATAATTCGTGAGTTATTTTTATTGCTAACTTTGATATTATTCTCCTTGCTTTTGAAGGATTAAAAAAAAAATTGTTTCTCATACCAATAATAACTAATAAACACACAATTTTTTTTAACTGATAATAATTTGCTTCGATCCAACATATAACATCATAATCTATGATTCTACAAATGAAATGAAATAAAGTTTTGACCCGTGCAATCGGCATGGGTAGCGTATTATTAAATTATAATATGTCGGGTTGTTATATCTTTATTAGTAATTGGGTATAAAACACATAGTTTTGTTGCGATAGTGCAAATTGAAATTTGTAAGTAAAATTATCTATTGTATCTGCAAAAGTAATGAGTGGAAAATAATTAATAATTTATTCTGTTTATTTCCATAGTATTGATTATTAAAGGTTACTTCCTAAATTCTTCGTTCCTCTTTTTTCATGTCAATCTTCGACATTTAGCATAAATGTAATTTGCTTCATCTAATTTCTTATTCATTGTTTTGTTGGTTAGATTCACACTTCGATGCTTTGTCTCCTTCAATCAATCAAAATTTTAACGTATTTTGCAGTTTGTAAAGTATTATTATTCTTTATTAGAAAATTTCAAGTTTGTTTTTCAATGATTTTAATTTTACATATTCTGGTATAAAGCGAGTTTTTCATTTGAAATTTGGCATTCTGGTAGCAATACATATTCAGTAAAACACTTTAGATAGTGTAATGTATGCTACATATCAATATGTATCTAACGGCTGAAATCACACTGTGCAAGTTTCGAACCTAAGATTGACATACCAAAGTTTGAGTGTCTAACCACTAATATAGTAGTGTTGGTCATGGTAACAAGTTGTTAGGACTTTAACTATTGTTGTCGTGAAAGAAAAATGGATTCAATGATTTTATTGAAATATAAGAATATTAGGTTATCGATTCATATTCTATCTATCCTTTATGATAATTGTGTTTAGGGAATAAGCCATGTCGAAACTTCTGGAATATCAACGCTTGAAGGGATTCATGGATTTAGAGAATGGAAGAGGTGCCAAAATCCCAAATTTAATAGGATACACACACACACACACATATCACATTCAAAAAAAAGCTCTTAACATTGCAACTCTTTTTTTTCAATGGTATAAAGAAGTTTATTAAAATTATTTATTTAAATGTATTTTTAGTTATTTATTCAATGGAAAATTATTAAACAACTTAACAACTTAATGTTCTCTATTCTTTGCAGTGTTATACCTGCACTCATTATCTTGAACATCTTCTGCCCAGACATTCAAAAATTCGACTCTAATTCTTTTGTGATCCGTGTGCGAAGCACGGGTTCGCACTTGTTGAGGTAAGATCCTCATACTAGATGTACACCTAAAGGCTACCATAATTGCAGGGATTGGGATCACGTTGTAATATTATCATTTTACACAGATTACTAGATGGGACACTAGTTAGGTGGTGCAGAGATATAAAAATCAGAATAACAAGGTAGTAGCAAAGCAGAGAAAGAGTAGAACCGCATTCAATTTACCTTGCCTTATCATATCATATGCTAATCTTATGTTATCTTGTTATCCTTCTTATCACAGTATTGTCTTATATTCAGTTTATTCATGTCATGAAGCTTTTGCCTATTTACATGCTGAAAGTCACAGGACTTACCAGACTTATGTCTAACCTAGTTTGTTTCGCCTCTTTTCTTCTGTCCCCCCAAGGTTCACAGGGAGGAAATGTTACCACTTAGCTCAGTTTTATTTCCAAGCTCGAAGATAGTCGATGTATTGCTTTGGACTCTCTCTCTCTCTTCCACTACTATGGCTGGTTCATGCTTTATTGGGGAATATCACTGTTATTTTTATGCTTTTTTTATACTTGGAAGTTTTTGAATCAAGATAGAAGTTCTATGTATTGCTTTTAAGTCTGATTGAGACAATTGTTGTAAAAGCTTGACTGAACCACATTGTTTATAAAATGACTTTATTTTTTGCTGCTTTATTTGTCTATCTTGTAATTTATCTGCATCTTTTACCTAAAACGCTCCACCAAAGTTAAGGCATTCCCTTCGTGAGTGACCTTAACGGAGGTGGGGAGTTACACCCAAGGTGAATTTCAAACTCTTAATTTCAAATGCACCGCTATTTGCACTACTAAATATTCAATTCAAATAAATTGAATCAAATTACTGTAGGTTTACACTTCTCAATACGTTTTCCTTTGGTTGTTTTGGGGGGTTTTGTACTACCTATTATGATGGGGTTTGATACTAATTTTTTTAATTATTAGCCTTCCCAGAATTTTTCAATGTTCAATACAAAATTCTGATTTGTTTATATACGAGACCTAGCTGAGAATCAATAGATAACACATGTCTTACTGTTACCTAAGACAATTTTATAGCAAAAACCATATGGAATGCAGGATTATGGTTAAATAGCGTAACACAATTTTAGGTATACGTTCTCATGCCTGAAGTAACAATATGGAATGTTGTCAACAGTTATGTAGTCATATAATAACAAACCCCATTTTTTTGCAACTACTGATTATTTACATGATTGATGATCATACGCTATAACATTTTCAGATCAATTTAACCTACTTTTATTACATATGTGCATGATGTTTACATATGCACACCACATTTCCAAAGTATGCACATGGTGCCAAAAATCTGTTAATAGACCCTACAATTTTTAATAGTTCAAGGATAAAAAGTTAGATTAGTTAATGAACCACCAAGGTGGTACTGCTAGATATAATACTCAGTATCATCAGTGTAACACCCTGTATTTTAACAACACTAAAAGATGATAAATTAAATAATAATTAATTTAATATTCAGAATTAAGGGAAACAGGTTGTGCCATTGCATTCGTCTCAGAATTCTAGTGAAAATAGACACATGGTTTGCGTAAAACGGACAACGTATGAAGAAGTTATTAAGGTTTGAAGATTGTATACACATAAGAAGAATATATATGAATAAAATATATCCAAAAAATTCAAAACAGTTAAAAATCTCAGAAATTGGGGGAGTAGGAAAATTCCCACCCATGGGTGTCGGCTTCATCAAGGGGGTGTCGACACATTAGTCGACCACATAAGGGTGGGTCGACCCCCCTACGGCAGAGCTGAGCAGATTAGGGTTTACCCTAATGGCTTTATGTATGGCCTCATTTTTCTTGTTTCTCCACACCAAAAATAATGGAGAGCTAGATGCTGCCTCTGCCCTGATTAAATTAAGTCTTTTCTTCTTCAGCAATCAGCTAGAGTTTAGAGATCTGTGATTCAACATCTGCAACCTTTCTTCTACTTTTCTTAGATCCAATCACAGTAAGTTTACGTTACTTTTAGATCTAAATGTTTAAAAGTAAATCTTGACATGACTATAATTTGGATCTATGCCTGTGACCATTTGAATCATATCAGATTTGCTATAACCTGTTTATCTAAGTTATTCTGACATGACTACTGAACTAGATCTGAACCTATACCTATTTATCATGTTAGATCTACCAATATTTGTAGGTCTAATTCACTGTTTCGATCACCTCATGCATGTTCCTATTATGTTTGTGGCTAAACCAGAACTGTTATTAGTTGGATATCTAATTCATTGGTTAGATCTCATCATGCCTATTTATGATGTCCCCATTATGTTAGAATCAGTTCTATTGTCACATGTTCATCAGATCTGTTCCTATATGACTATCTTGTCATTATTCCACTATATGCTTATGCCTATTTCTACAATTATATGTCGATCTTGTTAGTATGATCATTCTATCCTCTTCCCTTCATCTTTTCCCTTTTATTTTTATAGCCAGGCTACCTTCGAGCCTAGGCATGCCGCTAAAATATGCGAACACGTTAAATTGGGAACAAGGGGAAAACCGTTTAATTTGGAGCATAACTTGTATTGGTAAATTTGGGCATAACTTGAATGAAATATATGGGCATGAATTTGGGGCATAAATCAACTTGTGATTAAAGGCCTTAATTTGGGGTATATGGCTCATTATGAACATAACTTAGGAAAGGGGCATGAAAACCTATAACGACATAGGAACAATTGGTTAATAATGGAAATACCTCGAATTACAATAATTAGAAATTGTAATCGTGCTTAGACATAAGGTTAGATTACACTTGTGGTGGAAGTCTGCCCGGAACCAAGCGGCATATCCAGCGACCATAAGTGGTGAATATAATGTGAGGGGTTTAAGTGCATAAACACGAGACGTGCTAAGACACGAGGTTAAGTCTGACTTATGGAAGAAGTATGCCTGAAACCAATCGGCATATCCAGAATCCACAAGTGGTCAGCTTAATGTGGGAGATCTAGCACATTATAACCATAAATTAATGTGGTAATAAACTGAAATACTTGACTTGGTTGAATCCATAAGGATTGTATGAACATATAACTTGATTAGGGGTTAAGTAAACTTGTTTGAAACGGTGTGTGGGTTAAGTAAATCAAGGGTGTGTGGGTAATATATATATATATATATATATATATATATATATATATAGGCCCACAAACTTAACCTGTGGGGTTATGCAATCTTTTACTCTGGTATGGCATAACATGCGGAAATCCTAGTGGGGATGCAAGCATAGGGGGAAGCTTGCATTATCTTGTGCGTGGGACTCGTTTTAGTCAGTAACCCATATATAGGTATCAAACGAGTACTCGAACTAAGTTGGAGTTCAGGCACGCATACTAGGCTGATTACAAGAGATCCAAACGTGGGGGACGGTGTGGGCGACACATTCTGATGGGACCATGCCCGTGCATGGGTCTGGTAGAGGAGGTTTAGATGCCATGACACCTGTAGATATGGTTGTGCACATCCTGGAAACAAAGGGTTGCCACTTTAGGGAGTGATACACCCTACTGTGGGGCCAGCACAGGGTTTCTACGGAATAGGGAGCCGATCGATTAGGGTACTAATTAGGGTACATCTAGACTCTGGTATGTTTAGGAGCCCATTATTATCCTTAGGGGTAACTCCGGTGTGTTGGGCTTCTTGTTGATTGTATGGGGTGAAAACCTCACTTTGGAAGTACACCTAAGTCTACCATTTTATACTTGTTAGGGATCATCTTGTTAATAAGACACTAGTATTAGTTGTAACACCCCGTGTATTCTATAACAGTGAAATTCACAAATTAAAGTATAATTAATTTCAAATCAAAGAATTAAGGGAAACGGGATACACCATTGCGTTCGTCTTGGAATTCTGGTTGAGATAGAGTCCGAGTTTACATAAAATGGACTACGTATGAGGGAGATATGACCTCCGGAAGTTTCAGAATTCAGTTTAAAATTCAAACAGACAGAAACAGTTCAGAACGAGTTCAAAATTCAAAAAAATCGGACCCAGATTGGGCTGGGCGGGAATTTTCCCGCCCAAGGCACCCAGGTCGACTTGGTAGTCGACCTGGGGCACCTAGGTCGACTATGTAGTCGACCTGGGGGTCGACTGGGTAGTCGACCTGGCCCTTGAGCCAGGTCGAACCCAGCCCCTCCTGGCTGGCCTGGTCTGTGATTGGCCGAATTTCTGAGCTTTGTCTTGTCACTAGGGCTAGGTGTCAGCTCCTGATTGGTCTCTCTTTCAAATGAACGGCTAATATTAATCTAAGCTCCATCGACGATTCTAATCAATTCACAAACTCTATAAAAAGGACCAAAGACTCCACCTAATTCACACAAATAAAAATGAGAATGAGACCGTCATGCTGCTGAAGAAAGACTAGGAGTAGCCGTCAAAATTGAGAGACGATTAGGAGTCGATTCAAAAGCTTAAAGCAACGACAATTAAATCAAATCAACGTCTACAACAAAGGATAACATCTCCAAATTCAGAATTAAGTATCCTGAATTGAAGATTCGTCATACGTTGTAAGTAGAGTGCTATTCCGATGTGAATGAATAATTGAGTTTTGATTTGTGTAAAATGAGAAATGGAATTGTACTTAAATTGTGGTGATGATAATTCATAATTGTATGTTGCTATGATTCTAATTACGAATAGATTTGGGATGTTGTGGTATAATGATGTTAGACCTATTGGATATTTGCAAGTATATGACTCATGTTGAAAGTTAACGACTATATGTTTGTGGTAGTTTATTTCAACACCTATTAGATATTTGCAAGTATATGACTCATATTGAAAGTTAACGACTATATGTTTGTGGTAGTTTATTACAACACCTGTTGGATATTTGCAAGTATATGATTCATGTTGAAAGTTAACTGTGACGGCCTGGAATTCCGCTCGATCCGAATCAGTCGTTAAACCGATCTAGACCGTTCGAAACCCCTGATCGTTTTGAGAACAAGACAAATCAGAACCCAAACAGAAGAACATTTCATTGCTATTACAACAATTCCATCAGATACAAGAATATACAGAGTATAATTGAATAAATTACATTCGATAAATATCAGAGATTTAAATACAGTACTGCAGCGGAAAAATAATACAAAGCATAACTGAAGGTGATATACGGATACAGAGCTTTCCGGATATCATTCCAGCTGTAAACCAGGATCCTGTGAATATAAATCTGCAAAACCAAAACTACTAGCTGCCCGTGCGGAAAATAGAGGCACCCAGAGTTTAGGTTAAAACAATAAACTCCAGGTCAGTCATGTGACTGGTGTGAGAACTAAAACAGTTATTTAAAGCTTTATTTTAAAAGAGAGTAATTCAAGGGACCACGCCGTATAACACGTAACGGGTTTCCTCCCAAGAATACCAGTGCATATCAATAAACAACGCAATGCTTTTTCGAAAGATGAAGCTATTATAAGACCCAGGTCCCATCACACAATGCAACGCAAGCCGGAGGATAGGGTTTTCCCTTATAATAGCCAAACATGCTTGGTACGTTTAAAACAAATCATTTGATACTATAATAAGTGTATAGTGTCAAAACAATTTCAATCATAAATATCAATTATAGACGGCATAGCATCCCATGCTACTATGTCGCCATACTAGGCTCTATAAATAAAGCCGCAATACACGTATTGGAAATTGGATTTCCGTCATGAGTCGAGGCAAGGGGCAAGCTCCTCTCCGCTTCGAGACACTCTAGCAAATGCCTCGGGACTACACACTCTGGGTAACCCCTGGATGCTTCAGGGCCGGTTCTCACTTACGTTAGAGGATTATTTATTCCTGAACACACGTTTCCCGGTCCTTACAGACCTATAATCGAGGCGCCTCATCCAACAACCACAAAGGTGAAAAGTATATAAATGTCAGGGCTGGTAAGTCACTGACCCCATCAAAGCTAGAAAGAAACGTCGTGCTCTCCCTATAGTCCTTATCCCGTTTTTAACTCATACCGAGGTGTGAGGCTCGCGAATTCACGTTATACACAAAGCTACGCCACAAAGGCCGTGCTTTGATCATCAACCACAAGACTTTGCTTTTCAACAGAAGCCTTGATCTATGCAACTCAGTGTGCCACACAAGCAATTCATTCCATGCGATTGATATCTATCGATATATAACCTCTAAGCTCGTACGTCTCAGAGAAGGGCGTTAAGCAAGAGAATAAATTCTCCGCCTCCAAACAGATATATATTTAGCAGAAATCAATCAACATAGAATAAAATCCAATGTCAGGCACACAATCCATTTACAAGTTCGTTCTGGGTCTGAACGAAACCGGAGGCACTTTCCTCGCATATCCATCCATCTCCAAGTACTTCTGGACGACCACCAACTGATTCCCTCATCTTGGGTGTACAGCCCAATCAAGATCATCAGTAATCACCCAAACGATGTGAAGACTTCCGGTCTTCAACCACCGTCTTCATCTTCGACTTATCGTCGAATCGGTTATTCAGAATGGGTATAAACCCGGACTTTCCGAACAACCCGCGTATATTAAAAACAAATGTTACACAAACACAACATACGCCTCCTTCCAATCCATATTCTTAGGGAAAGGTTCCCATTAATTTTATCCAAGATAAATTCTTTAAAATTTATTCTTTAATCTTCCTTTGGATGTCATTTCAAATCAAATTATGGTTTTCCAAACTAATCGAGATTAGCGAACCACACCAAAGTAATTATTTATTTTATTTTATTTCCCAATCCCAACCTATTCATCCCATGAAGCAAAACTGGTAATACTCCATATTTAACACCACAGTGTTGTCGGTAAAATTAATTACCATTTCACGTTCAAATCTAATTAAAGATTTAACTATCGCTTTGGAGCAAAACTGGTAATACTCCATTCTCGCTCACTTTCTATATTTGATAATTTAAATTATCAATTCACATTTCAATCTAATTGCAGATTCAATAAAACTCCTTTTACTGGGTTAAAGAACTAATGTCATTTGAAACACAGTTCACGATAAACCCAAATCACATTCTATTTATTATTGGATTAAAGAACTAGTGTTATTTAAAACACAGTTCACGATAAACCCATGAATCAATTCTATTTAAACCCACTTCAAATCCAATTTATTTATTTAAAAATAAACGGGTTTAATTTTAGTTCAAAACTAGTTCATTTCGATAAAAATCTATTTTTATCTTTTCAAATGTGGAGTTTTTCATCCCAATTTTTCCACAATCATTTCTTATGATTTTTCACAAATTATTACTATTTTTAATAATTTTATCAAGGCCCGTACAGTCGGTTTCCATCAACGGCCATCGAACTGCACTTACAGCGACCTTTTTCAAATTTGATTTGGACGTATCTCCAAATCCAACCGTTAGATTTCAAATTTCAAATATTCGTTAGAAATCTCTTTTCGATACGAACCTAACGATTCCGGTTTTAGGAGAATCCGACGGTCGGATCTCCCGTAATGTCCGTTTGAAATAAATGGTCGAAATTCACGAACTGCCGCGGCGTAGCGCGTTCTATTCAGGCCATTATATTGTATATATAATATATATTTCGTCGATTTCTATTTAAAATGAATTTTATAAATCATTTTAAAATTCGTTTCAAAAACAATTTCAACCTTTATTTCAAATTCAAATCAAAATTGAATTTTCTATTATAAATCCTTTTTACTTTCATTTCTATTTGATTTCAATTCAAATCGATTTTAATTCGATTCGAATCCATTTCGTTTTCTATTCAATTTGAATTCATTTCGTTTTCTATTCAATTTGAATTCAATTCGTTTTCTATTCAATTTGAATTCAATTCGTTTTCTATTCGATTCAAATCAAATTCGTTGTATATTCAATTGAAATCAAATTCGTTATATATTCAATTGAAATCAAGTTCGTTTTCTATTCCATTCAAATCAAATTCGTTGTATATTCAATTGAAATCAAATTCGTTATATATTCAATTCGAATTCGTTTTCTATTCAATTTAATTCAAATTTCATTTCAAAATATTCGATTTCGAAATCACTTTTCAATATTCATTTTAAAATGAATAAAATCGATGTAAATATCGTTCACATCAAAATGGCGTCAATCTAATCAACACAGTTTCATATATTTCTATTTTCAAATATTCTATTTCAAATATTTCTTTTTCAAATATTTCCTTTTCAAATATTTCTATTTTAAAATATTTCGTTCAACACATGACTAATCTCAACGGATGAGTACCGTCAACACATGAACCTTTATTTTATATTGATAAAGAAGTAAATTTTATTATTAAACTATTTCGTTCAACATATGACTAATCTCAACGGATGAGTACGGTTAACACATGAACCTTTATTTTATAATATTCTTTATTTTCTAAATTGGAATGAGGCCCAATCAATCACCATATAATATTAATTATATGGATTTTCATACATCACACGTATATAATAGCATTGAAAAATAATCAACCATCAACCAAAGTGCACTACACTGTATAAGCATCAAATATAGATATCTAACGCTTATAACAGCCTGTCAATCAATCTGTAACAAACCGTATTTCGATAACATGATCAAGACGAGAATCAAGGCAGAATTTAATTTTAAATTCTGAATCAAGTGAAACGGGCTATGCCATTGCGTTCGTCTCGGAAAAATACGCAAAATAGAGTCCGAGTTTTCGAAAATCGGAGTCCGTATGACCAAGATATGGCCTCGCGAAATTTCACGAAAAATTCCCAAATTGAAGTATACTTAATTAAGTGAAATGGGTTGCGCAGAGAAATATATATATATTGATATATATATATATATATAATTGAAAATTTAATAAATAAATATGCAAAAATGTTCAAAACAGCGAATTAGGAGAGGGGAATAACCGAACCGGCCGATTTTTGAGGTCGACCCGAGCCCGCTGGGTCGACTAGGGGTTAATCCAGGGTGTTTGGCTGTCAACCCGTGGGCCGATTCGCTCAAATGCAGATTTTGCATTTGGATGGTTCTCATGGTCCATCTTTAATCTAAATGCCCTAGATGGTTCCTACACTTGACTTCTTCCCCAAGACATGCTTTGATGGCTTGTATTGAATCTATGTTTAATCCTATGGCCTAAAACACTTGCCTAATCTATAAATAAGACCCTAACCTATCCTAAATCCTCATTATTCATTCATGCAACTAAACTATGGAAAAATTGCTACTCTCATGGCCTCCACTCAACTATCCTAGCCTCCACTTCATTTCTATGAGAGGTTTCATGATCATGAGAGTATTAGAGAGTCCCTATGTTAGTATGAGAGCTTCTCAAGTTGATTTCAAGGCAAAAGCTTTGATCTTTGTTCATAAAGATGGTATTTTTGTTGATTTGGAGTGTTTATCTTTGGGTTTTTGGGTGATGGCATGCATAGGCTTCATCACAAGCTTTAGATTAATCGATTTAGGCCTTCATAGCAAAGTAAGCCCTTCCCTACTCTTAGATATTAACTATGAAGTTAAATGTTCATGTTGAAAGTTTGGGTTTGATCATTGAGAATGATGCATGCTATCATGTTATGCAAGTTTATGAAGTCATTATCTTGATCTTATGAGCTAAAAGCCACAACCTTTATGTTGAAATGTTGCATTATGCAACATGAAAACCTTCATAATCATTATGTCAACTTGCATATGAAGTCATAATCCTTATATGATGATATATGCGAGTTTCTAGTTATCATTCCATGTCTTTTGTCACCATGATTCGCTTATGTGCCAAGTTTGGGTTTATGCATGTTTTTGAGGCTTAAGAATGTAACATGCAAGCTAATGAACACATTTGTGCCTCCTTTGCCACCATGATTAACTTGTGGCCTAATATCCATTTTTGTCATGCCTTTTCCAAGTCTCTTCTTTTAATCCATTACGTTGTTGCAAACGTATATGCGAGTTTAAAAAGCCTTGGGGTCACATTATGGGGAAACATAATGACATGAATATGATTTGGGTAAATGGGTATAAACATGACAACATGTAACGTTAAATATGACATGTGTTTATACTTGAAAACATAACTTGAAATGTAACATGGAAGTTGACATGTAAGTATGCATAAAAACATAAGCTTGGGAATTTACCTATTAAGTTAGGTCTACCCATTGGGAATTTACCTATTAAGTTAGGTCTACCCAATTGCTTGAAAACTTGACTATGAACATGACACTAGACTAAACATGAAGGTGGCCAACTCGAGGTTGGGTTGAGTTTGCAACGTAAAACTACCCGGAACCGACCGGCCTAACTAGTAGTTGCAAACAATAGGACCCAATGTGAGAAGTTGGTCATGTTGTGCTTGAACCCGAGGTTAGACCAAGTTGTGGTGTAAATCTACCCGGACCCGCCCGTCTTAACTAGTAACCACAACAAAGTCTAATGTGAGAGGTTGGGGTGCATTAAATAATTAATGCCACATAATAGGGTTAAGTTAATTTGATTAATGAGGCTTAACCAAATATGACACGGACAAATGGGTTAAGTAATTTGATTAGGCTAATGATACTTAACAAAACATGACAAGGTTGGGTAGGTTAAGTAACTTGATTTGCCTAACGACACTTGACCATTTTTATACGACGAGGGGACGGGATTAAGTTAACCAACACTTAATCAATCCAACACGATAACTTGATAAGGTTAAGTAAATTTTCTTAGTAACACTTAACCGTTTAATACAGTTAATGGATGGGGTTAAGTCAACTCAGACCTAACTAATCTAAACATGGTAATTGGACGGGGTTAAGTTAATTCACACTTAACTAATCCAACTCGTTTGTTTGATGTGGTTAAGTGACATATACTTAACCAATCTAACGTGAAAACATGATAAGGCTAAGTCACGAATCACTTGAATACGCTTGACCGATTTGACTCGGTAATTTGACAAGGTCAAGTTAATTTATATAATTAACCAATCTAAAATGATAATTAGACGAGGTTAAGTTATGGATTGCTTAATATACTTAGCCAACTTGACACATGGTCTGTAGGGTTAAGTCTTGGACTTGGATACTTAGCCAATTTTGATATGGTTTGTAGAGGGGCTAAGTTATGGACTTAAGTGACACTTAACCCATTAGATAAACCCTAATTCGGAGGATTAGGTAAATAACCATAGTTAACAAGGATCATGGAAATAAGGCTAAGTGGTAAACCTTAGTTAAGGGAAACTAAGTAATAATTCTTAGTCAAGGAAATTTGGACCATTTAGATTAGTAACCCGATACGTTAGGTCAACGTTTAAGTATGCGTGTAGGAGCAGGCTATCTGATTTAGATAAAGGCTCCAACGAACTGGGTAACGAAGCAGCGGCTTCGGGGAACGTGAGGATATTCTTGGGATCCCTCTGTGAGCTGCCAGGTCATTATACTAGGCTCACGAGAGGTTGAGGTCCGCGGTAGAAGAACCAAGAATATGCCTTGGTTGCTATGCGAGCGACCTAAAGACTGGGGTGGATAGCAGTGAGTCGACGAATACATAAGGTGCCCGAGATAGCAAGTTCGTCGATCATCTACCATTTTGAGTCAAGCGTGTACGTACGGAAAGGCAGGGAACACCCAACAGACCATAATTGCTATCTAATTATGGGTGAGGTAGGCCGTAGGATGTGGGCTGGCCGGAGTGTAGTTCTCATGCAAGATTTTCTCTTGTGTTGCCTTTCACTAGTTGAGGGAGGGGTCTCGTGGGACCATAGCCACGTGTAGAAAAGCAGACCTTAGTATCTGCATCGGCAGATAAATCTAAAGCTCCCGACCGAGTCCTGTATTTCTTGTTTTGCCCTGTGACAGGACTCGGATGGCACGATGTGATACATGTGCATACAGTTATAGAAAAACGATTCACGATGAATGCGTGGGAAAAAGGGCGCGGTTGAGGGTTAGCGTAATCCCTAGTGGCCTAAGTGGTTTAACCCAAACCAAAATACGAAAGCGTGCAATAGGTAAGCGTAATCCCTAGTGGTGCTAGGTGGCGTAAGTCCTAGTAGTTCAAACGATGATTCATATGGAAGAGCCTAGCTAGAACAAGGGTGACAGTCCAAACGATTTCAAGGATAATACGACATGAGGAAGCCCGTACGAGGTACGGCAAAGGACTGAACTTATATACATGGAAAGAAACATATGATTTGAGTAACCTATATATGCGATATATTAGGTTGACATGGACCATTACATAACATTGGGCAAGGGACATTCATGGTTAACACATGACGCGGGTTGGGATACTAGTACGAGAGGTGCAGAGCAAAAATACATGTTAGAACCAGGAAGAATATACGAAACAGATACCGTGGGATGTTAGACGGGGTAGATACCTTGGGATAGTATACTTGATAGAAATCTGACGATGGGATACTTTGATTTATCATGATGCCGTAGTTTATCGCGATACCTTAGTTTATCTAAGTTCAATAGTTCACCCTGTTATTTTGATTTAGCTTATCTATCTTGTTGTCATGCTTATGTTCATCTCAGTTTCTCATGACAGTTAGCTTTACTAGTTTTTATACTAATAGTAGATAGGGCTTACTCAGTCTTTTTGACTGACCCGTTTTGTTTCGCCTCTTTTCTTCCGTTTCCCCCCCCCCAGGTTACAGGGAGGAAACAATGCTGTTTAGTTCGGACTTCTTCTGCTTGAAGGTCATCATGGATGGCTTGGACTTCTCTTGGCTATGGCTACTTTACTGTTTTTACTTGGGGAATAATTTATTAAAAAGTCTTTATGCTTCTTTACTATTGCAAGACAGGTTTTGATGTACTCTGATGTAAAAGGCTTTAAACCTTATGTATTCATGTTATGAAAGATTGATTTTACTTCCGCTATTTTATGTGTTCTGTCTTGTGATATTTCTGTGCATGTTTACCAATAATGCCCCTCTAAAGCTAGTGCATTCCCTTGCGAGTGACCCTAGCGGAGGCGGGGTGTTACATTTGGTATCAGAGCAGAAGGTTACTAGACTGGGCAAAAGTTTTTAAAGACCTTCTGAAAATTATTTGAAAAACCGTTTACAAAGAAGCATTTTTCAAAAAAAAAATTCTTTTGAAAAGAAAAAGGCTATTCCCCAAAGGCCATTAGCATTATCCTTGTTTCCTTGATCGAATCTCTTTTCCTTTCTTTCCTCCATCTGTAGTCACAGTGGTTTTGACTGCGACTAGTCTCTCTAGCTGCGTAAGTGTTTCCCGTACGATGGAGGTGGTTCTCGAGAGACCGTTGCAGAGTTATGCATGAAAGGATAGTAAGAACAAGGATAAAGGATACGAGCTCAGGGATAAGCAACATGTTGGTATGGCTGAGTCCTAAAAGGAGGGAGAAAGATGAACAATGAAACCCATGACGAGAGAGTACCTTTGGCATGGTGAAACGGGACGGATAGTTAAGTATCATGGAACAGGGACAAGATCATTCGGAGGGCAATAGTATGCTCTCATTTCTAGGGTACCTCAGAAGGAGGGTAACGATCTTGTTAAAGGTTTAGCTTTTCTTCTCTATCATCCTGTCGGGACTTTGTTTTGATCACCGCATCTTTTAAGTCCGCTTCGATAGTTGAGTCTCTGCACCTTAGTACTAGCGTAGTAGAGGATCCCGTTTTTGTCTCAAGTCCTATTGGAAGATCGGTCCATTTACTCATGGCTTGTTTGGATTTGAGAATGTCTATATCAAGTGTTGAGCTTGGAAATAATGCTTATGTTTATAAGTTATGGATGGATTCTAGGGATGAAGTGGTTATCCAGTAAGGGGTGCCACTCTCGGTTTTGATAGGAGGGTAGTTAGACTCTTGACTAGCCTTGGTAATACCCTCGAAGTCTCGTGGAACCTTTTGGGTTTGGTCATGATTAGTTACCTAGAATCCCTAGATACCTCTATTGGAAATTTGAAGCCCGATCGAGTGGTGTTCGCCGATAAGACGGATGGTTTATTTCACTTTTGCATGGGTTATAGAAATCACCCTAGTAAGTGCGCTTGATAACCTGGTTTGCATCTGTTTACTTCCAAGAGAAAGTTCTTCTACGTGGAATACCTTATGGTATGAGGTCCGAGATTCACTAGTGAATTTTGGAAAGCTTGCATGAGATCATGAGTACGCAGTCATGTTTGCGTCAAGTATTCTAGGAAAAGGATAAGTGCAAGTGGAACGAGAGGCGACGAAGAAATGAGTTCCAGCTCATGTTATGGAAACAGGAATAAGAAGCAACAAAATCGCGAAGTTAAAAGACGACTTTGATGGTCAAAGACTAGATACGTGCATGATATCTCTTTTGGGAATATATCCTCGATCCCTGTTTTTCTAGTGAGCTTGCTTGTAGGCTATCTTTTGTGGACATCCTCTCGGTCCTATTCTCCGTTACAAACCCTGTAAGGAGTTTGTCCTGTTTATCTTCTCGACCCTGTTTCAGGGAATCCTAGGTAGAACCCTCTGGATGTAAACATGTATTTGAAACATGTTATGATTGATATGGTTGCAAGTGGTTGCTCGTGGATGCGCGAATACACATTAGATACTAGCTCGACTCGGTCACACTTCATATTGCATATGCACGAGTATTTATACTTGTTTATGGATGAAATCGAATGTATTATCATGCGGTTGTGGCATATGGGTGAATGATTGTGCACGCATATAGTATCTATATGACTAGGACTATTTGCATACATGTTGGATTCATGGCACTATACATATTTTTGCATTAGAAAGATTATTCAGGCCTGATCATTAGCATTAGCTAAGGAACATGTACACACACGTTTTGCATATATTCATACAGCATTAGAAATCATCTAAGGACAATGGTTGCTTGTGGATGATGTTTTGAGTAGATGGATGATGGACGGTAGGATATGTTCTTCCTAACTTGGAGATTTCGGGGACGAAATCCTAAAAGGTGGGGAGAATGTAACAAACCGTATTTCGATAACATGATCAAGACGAGAATCAAGGCAGAATTTAATTTTAAATTCTGAATCAAGTGAAACGGGCTATGCCATTGCGTTCGTCTCGGAAAAATACGCAAAATAGAGTCCGAGTTTTCGAAAATCGGAGTCCGTATGACCAAGATATGGCCTCGCGAAATTTCACGAAAAATTCCCAAATTGAAGTATACTTAATTAAGTGAAATGGGTTGCGCAGAGAAATATATATATATTGATATATATATATATATATAATTGAAAATTTAATAAATAAATATGCAAAAATGTTCAAAACAGCGAATTAGGAGAGGGGAATAACCGAACCGGCCGATTTTTGAGGTCGACCCGAGCCCGCTGGGTCGACTAGGGGTTAATCCAGGGTGTTTGGCTGTCAACCCGTGGGCCGATTCGCTCAAATGCAGATTTTGCATTTGGATGGTTCTCATGGTCCATCTTTAATCTAAAGGCCCTAGATGGTTCCTACACTTGACTTCTTCCCCAAGACATGCTTTGATGGCTTGTATTGAATCTAGGTTTAATCCTATGGCCTAAAACACTTGCCTAATCTATAAATAAGACCCTAACCTATCCTAAATCCTCATTATTCATTCATGCAACTAAACTATGGAAAAATTGCTACTCTCATGGCCTCCACTCAACTATCCTAGCCTCCACTTCATTTCTATGAGAGGTTTCATGATCATGAGAGTATTAGAGAGTCCCTATGTTAGTATGAGAGCTTCTCAAGTTGATTTCAAGGCAAAAGCTTTGATCTTTGTTCATAAAGATGGTATTTTTGTTGATTTGGAGTGTTTATCTTTGGGTTTTTGGGTGATGGCATGCATAGGCTTCATCACAAGCTTTAGATTAATCGATTTAGGCCTTCATAGCAAAGTAAGCCCTTCCCTACTCTTAGATATTAACTATGAAGTTAAATGTTCATGTTGAAAGTTTGGGTTTGATCATTGAGAATGATGCATGCTATCATGTTATGCAAGTTTATGAAGTCATTATCTTGATCTTATGAGCTAAAAGCCACAACCTTTATGTTGAAATGTTGCATTATGCAACATGAAAACCTTCATAATCATTATGTCAACTTGCATATGAAGTCATAATCCTTATATGATGATATATGCGAGTTTCTAGTTATCATTCCATGTCTTTTGTCACCATGATTCGCTTATGTGCCAAGTTTGGGTTTATGCATGTTTTTGAGGCTTAAGAATGTAACATGCAAGCTAATGAACACATTTGTGCCTCCTTTGCCACCATGATTAACTTGTGGCCTAATATCCATTTTTGTCATGCCTTTTCCAAGTCTCTTCTTTTAATCCATTACGTTGTTGCAAACGTATATGCGAGTTTAAAAAGCCTTGGGGTCACATTATGGGGAAACATAATGACATGAATATGATTTGGGTAAATGGGTATAAACATGACAACATGTAACGTTAAATATGACATGTGTTTATACTTGAAAACATAACTTGAAATGTAACATGGAAGTTGACATGTAAGTATGCATAAAAACATAAGCTTGGGAATTTACCTATTAAGTTAGGTCTACCCATTGGGAATTTACCTATTAAGTTAGGTCTACCCAATTGCTTGAAAACTTGACTATGAACATGACACTAGACTAAACATGAAGGTGGCCAACTCGAGGTTGGGTTGAGTTTGCAACGTAAAACTACCCGGAACCGACCGGCCTAACTAGTAGTTGCAAACAATAGGACCCAATGTGAGAAGTTGGTCATGTTGTGCTTGAACCCGAGGTTAGACCAAGTTGTGGTGTAAATCTACCCGGACCCGCCCGTCTTAACTAGTAACCACAACAAAGTCTAATGTGAGAGGTTGGGGTGCATTAAATAATTAATGCCACATAATAGGGTTAAGTTAATTTGATTAATGAGGCTTAACCAAATATGACACGGACAAATGGGTTAAGTAATTTGATTAGGCTAATGATACTTAACAAAACATGACAAGGTTGGGTAGGTTAAGTAACTTGATTTGCCTAACGACACTTGACCATTTTTATACGACGAGGGGACGGGATTAAGTTAACCAACACTTAATCAATCCAACACGATAACTTGATAAGGTTAAGTAAATTTTCTTAGTAACACTTAACCGTTTAATACAGTTAATGGATGGGGTTAAGTCAACTCAGACCTAACTAATCTAAACATGGTAATTGGACGGGGTTAAGTTAATTCACACTTAACTAATCCAACTCGTTTGTTTGATGTGGTTAAGTGACATATACTTAACCAATCTAACGTGAAAACATGATAAGGCTAAGTCACGAATCACTTGAATACGCTTGACCGATTTGACTCGGTAATTTGACAAGGTCAAGTTAATTTATATAATTAACCAATCTAAAATGATAATTAGACGAGGTTAAGTTATGGATTGCTTAATATACTTAGCCAACTTGACACATGGTCTGTAGGGTTAAGTCTTGGACTTGGATACTTAGCCAATTTTGACATGGTTTGTAGAGGGGCTAAGTTATGGACTTAAGTGACACTTAACCCATTAGATAAACCCTAATTCGGAGGATTAGGTAAATAACCATAGTTAACAAGGATCATGGAAATAAGGCTAAGTGGTAAACCTTAGTTAAGGGAAACTAAGTAATAATTCTTAGTCAAGGAAATTTGGACCATTTAGATTAGTAACCCGATACGTTAGGTCAACGTTTAAGTATGCGTGTAGGAGCAGGCTATCTGATTTAGATAAAGGCTCCAACGAACTGGGTAACGAAGCAGCGGCTTCGGGGAACGTGAGGATATTCTTGGGATCCCTCTGTGAGCTGCCAGGTCATTATACTAGGCTCACGAGAGGTTGAGGTCTGCGGTAGAAGAACCAAGAATATGCCTTGGTTGCTATGCGAGCGACCTAAAGACTGGGGTGGATAGCAGTGAGTCGACGAATACATAAGGTGCCCGAGATAGCAAGTTCGTCGATCATCTACCATTTTGAGTCAAGCGTGTACGTACGGAAAGGCAGGGAACACCCAACAGACCATAATTGCTATCTAATTATGGGTGAGGTAGGCCGTAGGATGTGGGCTGGCCGGAGTGTAGTTCTCATGCAAGATTTTCTCTTGTGTTGCCTTTCACTAGTTGAGGGAGGGGTCTCGTGGGACCATAGCCACGTGTAGAAAAGCAGACCTTAGTATCTGCATCGGCAGATAAATCTAAAGCTCCCGACCGAGTCCTGTATTTCTTGTTTTGCCCTGTGACAGGACTCGGATGGCACGATGTGATACATGTGCATACAGTTATAGAAAAACGATTCACGATGAATGCGTGGGAAAAAGGGCGCGGTTGAGGGTTAGCGTAATCCCTAGTGGCCTAAGTGGTTTAACCCAAACCAAAATACGAAAGCGTGCAATAGGTAAGCGTAATCCCTAGTGGTGCTAGGTGGCGTAAGTCCTAGTAGTTCAAACGATGATTCATATGGAAGAGCCTAGCTAGAACAAGGGTGACAGTCCAAACGATTTCAAGGATAATACGACATGAGGAAGCCCGTACGAGGTACGGCAAAGGACTGAACTTATATACATGGAAAGAAACATATGATTTGAGTAACCTATATATGCGATATATTAGGTTGACATGGACCATTACATAACATTGGGCAAGGGACATTCATGGTTAACACATGACGCGGGTTGGGATACTAGTACGAGAGGTGCAGAGCAAAAATACATGTTAGAACCAGGAAGAATATACGAAACAGATACCGTGGGATGTTAGACGGGGTAGATACCTTGGGATAGTATACTTGATAGAAATCTGACGATGGGATACTTTGATTTATCATGATGCCGTAGTTTATCGCGATACCTTAGTTTATCTAAGTTCAATAGTTCACCCTGTTATTTTGATTTAGCTTATCTATCTTGTTGTCATGCTTATGTTCATCTCAGTTTCTCATGACAGTTAGCTTTACTAGTTTTTATACTAATAGTAGATAGGGCTTACTCAGTCTTTTTGACTGACCTGTTTTGTTTCGCCTCTTTTCTTCCGTTTCCCCCCCCCCAGGTTACAGGGAGGAAACAATGCTGTTTAGTTCGGACTTCTTCTGCTTGAAGGTCATCATGGATGGCTTGGACTTCTCTTGGCTATGGCTACTTTACTGTTTTTACTTGGGGAATAATTTATTAAAAAGTCTTTATGCTTCTTTACTATTGCAAGACAGGTTTTGATGTACTCTGATGTAAAAGGCTTTAAACCTTATGTATTCATGTTATGAAAGATTGATTTTACTTCCGCTATTTTATGTGTTCTGTCTTGTGATATTTCTGTGCATGTTTACCAATAATGCCCCTCTAAAGCTAGTGCATTCCCTTGCGAGTGACCCTAGCGGAGGCGGGGTGTTACACAATCGATCGACATATTTAATCAATCAGGATGAGTGAACTTTAAATTTCATCCCAACACCCGTGTGTGGTTTCAAACAATCGAACACATATTTTATTTGTGCAGTTGGGCGATGTGTAAAATTTATCGACCCAGTCGATATCAGTCAAATCAGTGTATATAAATAAATCGGTCGATTTGTTTATAAATATTTATTTATTCACACTCACGCTAAAAATTATATTTTTAACGATAAAATATTTTATTCAACCTATGAATATTCTATTCGGTTCATTTATCAAATAAAATGATATCTTTATTTTTCTAACTTATTTTAGAAAATTTCGGCGGCATAACGGCACGATAATAGAAACGGGACGAGGCCTAGCCTTATCCCCGGTCTAGTGAAGGCCTACGCCATTCACACATCAATCAAATCCATTTCATTTCACCAAACAATTCAATTCAAACCAAATAATCTAACCAACTACACAACCAAACAATTTAACAAACAAGCCATCCATGGTCTGTGGATGACGGGTGTCGGGTGCTACTAAACACCGTCTGCATCCTAGTATATATATATATATATAACTAGAAAAAGAAATTGAAGAGTGAGAAGTTCTCACCAATAGCTATCCAATACCACGACTCTTCATTAATAGAAATCTTCATCGTTCTCGCCTTTTTGTCATCTTCGTTGCCCGTATTCACTACATATGTAAAAATCGAATTTTTTACTTTGCTATTCCATATATAAAAATCGAATTTTTTACTTTGCTATGCCATATATAAAAATCGATTTTTTTTTCTTCCTATAATATAAAAATCGTATTTTTATTCATATGAATACCATAGAAAAATCAAACCCTTTTTATATTCGAAAACAATGCTTTTTCTATATTTAAAAATCAAAGCTTTTTCATAATAAAAATCATAGCTTTAAACGTAAACAAAAATCAGATTTTTAAAGAAAAAACAATACTTTGATGTATATATAAAAATTTAAATTTTGAAATCTCGCATTTCTTATACATAAGTAAATAAATATAATGAAATAATAAATAAATAAATAACTTACAGGGGGTGCAAAATTTGCTGGTTCAATTTCAAAGGGGGGGGGGGGGGAGGGGGAAGTCGCTGTTCCTCTCCGGAGGTGGTCAGCGGACGGCCGGAGACATCGCAGGTGGTGGCAGAGCCTCCAACGGCGGGTGGCAGAAGGTGGTAGCGGACCCGAGGTTTTGGCGATGGTGCGTGGATCGATTTCCGATGGGGGGGGGGGGTATCGCGGTGGTCGACGTGGAAAGGGGGGGGGTATCTGAGGCGGCAGCGCGATTAGAGGGGGGGCGCGCCTCTCCGGCGACGGCGCTCGAGATCGACAGGGCTAGGGCGCGATTTGATTTCTTTTTTTTATTTTATTTTGTTGAACGAATGAATAAAGGGGGGGGGGGCAGAGGTACAGGAGAGGAGATATATTTTTATTTTCACCAAAAAGCAACTTTTATTGTCGACCTCAAAACGAGGCCCACCGCCTGTCGTCCATAGCGTTTTACCCCCATTCCGAACACAATGGGATATGTATCATAGGCTGATTCGATCGTTTCGATCAGTTTCCGTAAAAATCAACATAAAACTCTATATATTGAATTTGAACGCGCATTTCAATTTTCCGGGGTAACATACTAACTCGAAAAATTCCTGTAAAATATTTTCTAGCTTCGTATTAACGATACGGTCCTAACAAAACTAGTTTCGTCGAATTCTGAGACCGTTGGAAAAATGGCCAATTTCCAGTCGTTTAAAATCAACTGAAAATGGTCAAACGCGTTTTCCTTTGCAACGCTCACATATTGATTCGAAAAATTATGAAATTTGAAACCTAGCAATAACTTGACATCACGGACCCAACAAAAGTGGTCTCGTTGAAATCCGAGGTCGTTTGCAAAATGTCAAATTTTAAGGGCCTAAATTCCATATCGACTATTCAGAATTTTCAACTAGACATATCTTTTGATTCCCGCTATGAAATTTCGATTTTTCGGATTCGTTGGAAAGATATTCACAATTAGATTCCATTTTTTTTGGTTTCACTAAAATTCGGATTGTTTTGCACCCGATACATTCAATTGAAGTTTGAAATCGAATTATCGAACTACCGCGTCATTTTCAATTCCTTTTTATAATTATATATAATTATTTATATTCTAACGACGACGTATATAATATATACGCTCGATTTATATTCAAAATATATTTTTCCGTCGATATTATTTAAAATAATCTAATTTAAATATTCAAAATTCATTAAAATTGCCAAAATAATTTTTTTAAACTGGCTCAGAATTTCCGGGTTATTACATTAATGACTATATGTTTGTGATAGTTTATTACAACAAAGTTGAGATTCATGCAAGTATATGATTCACTATTATGCCAACATGATGTATATTTTTATGATCATTTTTAGTGTAGTTGGATCCATTTGAGTATTATGATTCATATGAATTTATGTTGGAATTGGCATCATGATTCAAGTGTAAACCATACTTTTGTATTAGTGACAAAAGTAAGCACCTTTGTGAACTTGTGTTGACTTTATGAACATGGCTAGTTTATGTTTGACTTTATGCCCAAACAAAATATGTTTTAGGCCTATGTTGTTCTCAAAATCATATGATAATATATGCGACACATAATTAAGTTAGATTTACATTTTAAATGCAAGTTTACATAAATAGATTAAAAACCATGATTCATGTTTAGGTATGTTTTATGTCAAGATTTTATGCTATTACAATGCAAGTTCACAAGTGCCTAATTTATGTTAATTAGATCGCTATGTTGCAAGTTCATGCGTTTACACACCCCTTTTTGATGTTACTTAGAATACATATACATCATGGTCTAAGCCTCCCCTTTTTATGTGGCTAAGTTGGGCTAAAATGTTGAAGCCTAACATATGTTATATTATTACGTACAAACGGGGGAATACGTTGGGGTTAATTAAAATATATGTGTTGGCATGTTTGGCACATGCCAACGATTCATGACATTTTAAATGGTATAAATTATTATACCCAAGAATAATGAATTTGAATAATGGGCCGCAAATATTTACATATAAAAGAAAAAGAGAAAAAATATGAAAACTTAGAAAATACGACATGCTTAACCCGAGGTTGGATTGCATTGTGACATATACCTGCCCGGACCCGCCCGGCTGTCCAGTAGTCACAACAATACCTATCCAATGTGGGTGGTTAAGCATTGAGCCCAATAAAGACCCGAGGTTAGACTGAGTTGTGACGTAAGACTGCGCGGACCCAACCGGCAACAGGCAGTCACAACAATACCTGTCTACTGTGAGTGGTTGTGGCTTTAATAAGACAATTAATGCTAAGTCAGGATTGATAGGATTAAGTAAATTTAATTAATACTTAATCAAATATAACATGCTAAACTATACAGACTGATTGGGGGTTAGGTTTATACAGAACACTTAACCAACTTAGCATGTTGGCTAGAAATAGAAAACCTAGTAACGGGGGACCCTTTTCAGTAGTAACCCTACAAGGTGTATCAGGATACCTTGAACTAGGCAGGGTGGGGCACGATTACTGGGTTGGCTGTAAGAGGTCAAATCGATAACGGTGGTGCAGCAGTGTAGGTTCTAACGGGGTGCGGGCGTGCACACACTCCGGCACAGAAAAATTAGGCATTGGGCACTAGTAGTATACCTGTGCATTCTAGAATTGTGTCGGGCTGCCACCATGGGACTTGATACACCCCATGGTGAGACCAGCATAGGTAGCTACAACATCGGGGGCCGTAAGACACATGTAGCTATGCGAGTAGGAGCCGATCATTAGAGATGGATCACTTCACCCTGATTATGGGGTGCCTGTTGGGAACTAGTTTATAGGGGTGCAGAGATTAATATGGGGTACGATAGTATATTCGACTCTAGACAACTTACCTTAGTTCATGTTGCTTCCCCATTTCCAGTTTGTACTTATCATGCTCATTTCTTTATTCATAGACTGAATAGTCCTAGACTTACTCAGGCTTTATGTCTGACTCTACTTTTCTTTCGTCTTCTTTTCTTTAGTTCCCCCCTGAGGTCCATAGGGAGGGAATACCGCAGCTTGACCAGTTTTCACATCCAGCTTGAAGAGAAAGAATGTATTGCTTGGATCTCTCGTTTTGGACTATGGCTTTGGATAGCAATTATGGGGACTTATGCAGTTTACTTATGTTTTTATGCTTCTTTAAGTTATGAAATCAAGACAGTTATGAAAATGTAATGTTTTTGGAAGTATTGTAAGACAATTATGGTATGGTTTGTGTAACACGTATTTTGATGAAATAAAAGTTGCTGTTGTTTTCCGCTGTTCAAAAATATGTGTATTTATATCTGTCATGTGTATCTGTAACTTATACTTATAAACCTCCACCAAAATTAGGGCATTCCCTTTGAGAGTGACCCTAACGGAGGTGGGGTGTTTCACTTGGTATCTGAGCATAGGTTTACCAGATAAGATAAAAAGTTTTGAAAATTTATTTTCAAAAGAAAATTTAAGGAAGCATTTTTAAAGAAAAAAAATGTTATTTATTTTAAAAAGGCATAGTCCCCCAAAGCCATAGGTACTATCTTTTATCCTTCGTTTTGAATCTGTCCTTTTTGTTTCAGCATGTCCGAAGAACTTAATTTGCCAGAGGGTGTACCAATACCTGGTTGGTTCAGACGATTCTTAGAAGCAAGGGA
This sequence comes from Allium sativum, assembly GCA_030737875.1. Lineage (NCBI taxonomy): Eukaryota > Viridiplantae > Streptophyta > Magnoliopsida > Asparagales > Amaryllidaceae > Allium > Allium sativum. Next base: position 577,956,297 of record CM060909.1, on the reverse strand, counting down.
CAATCAGCCAGGTCCCACTATTCCTCCTCCTCCAGCTGCAGGAAATCATCCAGCTGTAGGAGATCATCTAGCTGCAGCAGCACCTCCTCCTCCACCTCCTCCGCGTGGTAATACTTTTGCTAAGATATGTAAAGATTTCAAAGCTATGGGAGGAAAGGACTTTCATGGAACCGAGTCCTTCGTGGCAGCCAGGAACTGGCTGAAGGAAACCGAGGACTTATTCGTCATCTTTGAGGTAGAAGATAGGCAGAAGGTGCAACTGGCAGTATGGCTACTTAAAGGTGAGGCTTCCTACTGGTGGGAAGTTACCAATGCAGAAAGACCAGTGGAAACATGGGAGGACTTTAGGGAAAGGTTTGAGGCTAAATTTCTCTCATAAGCTGAAAGGAGTCTTCAGTTGGAAAAATTCTTATTTCTTAAGCAAGGGAATATGACAGTCAAAGAGTACGTTAATCAGTTCGATCAGCTGGCTAGGTTCGGACTGGACCTCGTCAACACTCCGCACAAGAAGGCTCTCCGCTTTGTCAAAGGATTGAATGAGCCATTACACAGTTTGGCCATGACCCATATACCCATGGGAGCTACGTATGAAAGGTTGGTGCAGATGGCATTGCTGAACGAAGAGGATAAGGGCAAGAAGGAGATAAAGGCAGAAAGCTCTTAAGGGAAGAAAGAGGGTTTACAACCTAAGAAGACAGACTTTAAGAAGGGCGGGAAAGACAACAAGTCCCAAGAGAAGAGGAAGTGTAATTTCTGTGGCAAAGTGGGGCACTTAGTGAAAGATTGCCGGAAAAAGAAGGCCAAGTTGAATGGTGGGTGCTTTTCTTGCGGTGAGACAGGCCACATGGCTAAGGATTGCCCAAAGAAACGAGGACAGGGGAAGAGGGCTGGATCCACCTCAGGGGCACAGGTTCATGTGCTAGAAGCGCCACCTCTGCAACAGCGAGGTACAAATACTTCTATAGAAAGTGTAGTTTATCTTTATGATCACCCAGTTCACACTTTATTTGATTCTGGCGCATCACACTCCTTTATTTCATCTGCTTTAGTAGAATCTCTGCACCTATAAACTAGTATGGTAGAGGACCCCTTAATTGTTTCAAATCCAATCGGGGGCCCAGCTCATTTTTTTGTGATCTATGTGGGATTGAAAATTTCTATTCCAAGCGTAGAATTTAGATGTAGTGCCTTTGTTTTGGGCTTCTCGGGATATGGTTTGATTTTGGGCATGGATTGGCTATCCAGTAATGGTGCCATCCTTGATTTTGAGAAAAGGGTGGTTAGGCTTCTGACCAACTCGGTAACACTCTGGAAATTACTTGTAATCCCTCGTATGTGGTTATGCTTAGTTATCTTGAATCGCTAGATGCTTCTGTTGAGAGTTTGCAATCGGTTAAAGTGGTCCGTGAATATCCGGATGTCTTCGAAGAGGTGAAGGGCTTACCTCCGAAGCGGGAGATAGACTTCTGCATATATCTTGTAGATAATGCAAAGCCCGTTGCGTTGCCCGTTAGACACATGGCTCCACGGGAAAGGAAAGAGCTCTGTAAACAGGTTAAAGAGCTTCTAGAGAAGGGGTTCATTAGAAGGAGCATTTCAGAATGGGGCGCTCCAGTGGTGTTCGTCACAAAGGCGGATGGTTCAATCCGTCTATGTGTTGACTATAGGGAGCTCAACAAGCTGACGAAAAAGAATAGGCACCCTCTCCCTAGAATTGACGATCTGTTTGATCAACTTGTAGGAGCGTCTGTTTTCTCCCAACTTGATTTAGCAACCAGATTTCATCAGCTAAGGGTGGCTGAAGATAGCATCGATAAGACAACATTCAAAACCCCAGACAACTTCTTTGAATTGCTTGTCATGCCTTTCGGCTTGACAAACGCACCCGCTTACTTCGTGGACCTGATGAGTAAGGTGTTCAGAGAATTCCTCAACAAGTTCGTAGTGGTCTTCGTAGACGATATCTTGATCTTCTCAAAGAGTGAAGAAGAACATGCTCAGCACTTAAGGGCAATCATGGAAACTCTGCGAGTCCATCAGCTAAAAGCCAAATTCTCCAAGTGCCACTTTTGGAGAGAGGAAGTAAGGTTTCTTGGGCATATAGTATCCAAAGAAGGGTTTGCTGTGGACCCTGCTAAGGTAGTAGCGGTACAGGATTGGAAGACACCAAGGAATGCAACTGAGGTCCGAAGTTTTCTAGGACTAGCAGGTTTCTACCGAAAATTCATAAGGAATTTTGCGAAAATCTTAGCTCCACTCACAAGGCTGACAAAGAAGAATCTAGTGTTCAATTGGGACTTGGATTGCGAGTTTGCTTTCCAACGACTAAAAAGGGCTCTTACAACAGCCCCAGCTCTGACCTTGCCGGATGGAAGCAAAATGTTTACGGTTTACACGGATGCATGCGGGACAGGACTAGGCGCTGTCTTAATGCAAGAAGGAAGGGTAGTAGCTTATGGTGGAAGGCAATTGAAGGTGCACGAAAAGAACTACCCAACCCATGATCTTGAGTTAGCCGCCATCGTCTTTGTACTTAAGTCTTGGCGACACTATCTCCTAGGTGAGAAGTTCGAACTTTACACTGACCAGAAATCTTTGAAGTATCTCTTCTCGCAGAAGGACCTTAACTTGAGGCAACAGAGGTGGATGGAGTTTCTTGCCTCGTACGATTTCGAGATCTCCTACACTCCGTGCAAAGGCAACGTAGTGGCAGACGCGTTGAGCCAAAAGAAACTGACCCTAAGCCCGCTGTTTGTTGAAAGGCAAAGCCTAGAGTTTATAGCCAGCTTTGACTTTAGGCCCTCCTCTGATTTTGTACCGGGCTTGCTAGCATCTCTCAAAGTACGCCCGACTCTAGTGGACTCAATAGGGACAGCACAACGCGAAGTCCCTCAGCTTGTGGAGACGATTGATAGGCTAATTAAGGGTGAGACTTCAAGTCACCTCAATAGATACTCCATCGACGATAAGGGTTGGTTAAGGCGAGACAGAAGACTATGCATCCCACGGACAAGGGATTTAGTAAAGACGGTTCTCGAAGAAGCACATCACTCCAAGATGACGATACATCCAGGCGGAGATAAAATGTACAAGGACATTAAGAGAACTTTCTTTTGGGGCAGCATGAAGAAGGACGTGGCAGATTTCGTTTCTAAGTGTATGACTTGCCAACAGGTTAAGGCGGAGCAGAAGAAGCCTGGCGGTCTGCTCCATTCTCTAGAGGTCCCGTAGTGGAAGTGGGATAGCATTTCAATGGACTTCATTGATGGGCTGCCCAGATCTAGAAGAGGCAACACTAACATTTGGGTAATAGTGGATAGGCTTACTAAAAGCACCCACTTTTTACCTGTCAAGAGTAAAAGGACTGCCTCATCCCTAGCATCTCTTTATCTCAAGGAAATTGTTCGACTCCATGGAATACCCTCCAGCATTGTTAGTGATCGAGACCCTATCTTCACAAGTGAGTTTTGGCGGAGTCTGCAAGAAGCGGTAGGCACACAGTTATTCTTGAGTACAGCCTATCACCCTCAAACCGACGGCCAGACAGAAAGAGTGAACAGAGTTTTGGAGGAACTCTTAAGACTGTGCGTCCTTGACTTCGGAGGGATGTGGGAAGACCATCTTCCTTTGGTGGAATTTGCCTACAACAACAGCTACCAAGCCACCATCGGAATGGCGCCCTTCGAAGCTTTATATGGAAGACCGTGCCGATTGCCCACTTGTTGGTGGGAGTCTACTGACAAGCTCATACTTGGACCAGACATGATCCGAGAGATTTCGGAGAAAGTAGACTTGATACAAAGAAGGATGAAGACGGCCCAAGATAGACAGAAATCCTACGCCGACAAGAGAAGGACCGACCTTGAGTTTGAGGTTGGGGACAAAATTTTTCTTAAGGTATCTCCTCTAAGGAATGTTGTTCATTTTGGATCCACTGGAAAGCTGGCACCGAGATTTGTAGGACCATTTCCTATCATCGAGAAGGTTGGGAAGATGGCCTATAGATTAGAGCTACCTGAAAATCTAGCTGGAGTTCACAACGTCTTTCACGTTCCGCACCTCCGAAAATGTCTACATGAATCTGCTGAAGTGGTAGAGCCAAACATCCTAGAAGAAGCTGAAGAGGAATGTGAAGCAACCGTGAGGAAAGCTCCAACACGCATCTTAGGAACTGAAGTGAAAAAGCTACGCAACCGCGAAGTCAAGCTCGTCAAAGTTTAGTGGAGCGACGCCGAGGAAGACACAACTTGGGAAACTGAGGCTAGAATACGCGCAACCTACCCTTTTCTTTTTGAGGGTACATCTTTGATCTTCCTTTTTCCTTAAGTTGCGTTTTTATCTATCTTTTTTGGTATATCTCCTCGACCTTATCTTTTAGGTAGAAACCCTTTGGATGAAAACATGTAATTGAAACATGTTATGGATGATGGTTGCAAGTGGTTGCAAGTGATTGCTACTAGTTGCTCGTGGTTGCATATACACACACAATCTAGGTTTTAGATCGGCTCAGTCACTTCATATTGCATATGCATATATGTATTTATATTCGTATATGGTTGAAGTTTGATGTGTTGTCATATGGATGTTGCATTTATATATGAATGATCGTGCACTCATGTAGAATCATAAATAGGAAAATTTGCATGCAAAATGGATTCATGACACTTACATAATTCGCATTAAGGAGGTCAACTGAATCAGTAGACCGCCTGATTTTGCATTAGATAAGTACATGTACACACACTTTGCATATGATCATGAAGCATTAGAAGTCTTTTAAGGACAATGGATGCTCGTGTTTGATGGATGAGTAGATGGACGTTTGGATGTTAAGATATACATTCTTCCTAAACTTGAAGATTTCGGGGACGAAATCCTTTTAAGTGGGGGAGAATGTAACACCCCGTGTATTCTATAACAGTGAAATTCACAAATTAGAGTATAATTAATTTCAAATCGAAGAATTAAGGGAAACGGGATATGCCATTGCGTTCGTCTCGGAATTCTGCTTGAGATAGAGTCCGAGTTTGCGTAAAACGGACTCCGTATGAGGGAGATATGACCTCCGGAAGTTTTAGAATTCAGTTTAAAATTAAAACAGGCAGAAACAGTTCAGAACGAGTTCACAATTCAAAAAAATCGGACCCAGATTGGGATGGGCGGGAATTTTCCCGCCCAAGGCACCCAGGTCGATTGGGTAGTCGACCTGGGCCACCCAGGTTGACTGGGTAGTCGACTTGGGGCACCCAGGTCGACTATGTAGTCGACCTGGGGGTCGACTGGGTAGTCGACCTGGCCCCTGAGCCAGGTCGAACCCAGCCCCTCATGGCTAGCCTGGTTTGTGCTTGGCCGAATTTCTGAGCTTTGTCTTGTCACTAGGGCTAGGTGTCAGCTCCTGATGGGTCTCTCTTTCAAACGAACGGCTAATATTAATCTAAGCTCCATCGACGGTTCTAGTCAATTCACAAACTCTATAAAAAGGACCTAAGACTCCACCTAATTCACACAAATAAAAATGAGAATGAGACCGTCATGCTGCTGAAGAAAGACTAGGAGTAGCCGTCAAAATTTAGTGACAATTAGGAGTCGATTCAAAAGCTTAAAGCAACGGCAATTAAATCAAAACAACGCCTACAACAAAGGATAGCATCTCCAAATTCAGAATTCAGAATCCTGAATTGAAGATTCGTCATACGTTGTAAGTAGAGTGCTATTCCGATGTGAATGAATAATTGAGTTTTGATTTGTGTAAAATGAGAAATGGAATTGTACTTAAATTGTGGTGATGATAATTCATAATTGTATGTTGCTATGATTCTAATTACGAATAGATTTGGGATGTTGTGGTATAATGATGTTAGACCTACTGGATATTTGCAACTATATGACTCATGTTGAAAGTTAACGACTATATGTTTGTGGTAGTTTATTTCAACACCTATTGGATATTTGCAAGTATATGACTCATGTTGAAAGTTAACGACTATATGTTTGTGGTAGTTTATTACAACACCTATTGGATATTTGCAAGTATATGATTCATGTTGAAAGTTAACGACTATATGTTTGTGATAGTTTATTACAACAAAGTTGAGATTCATGCAAGTATATGATTCACTATTATGCCAACATGATGCATATTTTTATGATCATTTTTAGTGTAGTTGGATCCATTTGAGTATTATGATTCATATGAATTTATGTTGGAATTGGCATCATGATTCAAGTTTAAAACCATACTTTTGTATTAGTGATAAAAGTAAGCACCTTTGTGAACTTGTGTTGACTTTATGAACATGGCTAGTTTATGTTTGAATTTATGCCCAAACAAAATATGTTTTAGGCCTATGTTGTTATCAAAATCATATGATAATATATGCGACACATAATTAAGTTAGATTTACATTTTAAATGCAAGTTTACATGAATAGATTAAAAACCATGATTCATGTTTAGGTATGTTTTATGTCAAGATTTTATGCTATTACAATGCAAGTTCACAAGTGCCTAATTTATGTTAATTAGACCGCTATGTTGCTAGTTCATGCGTTTACACACCCCTTTTTGATGTTACTTAGAATATATATACATCATGTTCTAAACCTCCCCTTTTTATGTGGCTAGTTGGGCTAAAATGTTGAAGCCCAAAATATGTTATATTATTACGTACAAACGGGGGAATACGTTGGGGTTAATTAAAATATATGTGTTGGCATGTTTGGCACATGCCAACGATTCATGACATTTTAAATGGTATAAATTATTATACCTAAGAATAATGATTTTGAATAATGGGCCGCAAATATTTACATATAAAAGAAAAAGAGACAAAATATGAAAACTTAAAAAATACGACATGCTTTACCCGAGGTTGGATTGCGTTGTGACATAAACCTGCCCGGACCAGCCCGGCTATCCAGTAGTCACAACAATACCTATCCAATGTGGGTGGTTAAGCATTGAGCCCAATAAAGACCCGAGGTTAGACTGAGTTGTGATGTAAGACTGCCCGGACCCAACCGGCAACAGGCAGTCACAACAATACCTGTCTAATGTGAGTGGTTGTGGCTTAAATAAGACAATTAAGGCTAAGTCAGGATTGATAGGATTAAGTAAATTTAATTAATACTTAATCAAATATAACATGCTAAACCATACAGACTGATTGGGGGTTAGGTTTATACAGAACACTTAACCAACTTAGCATGTTGGCTAGAAATAGAAAACCTAGTAACGGGGGACCATTTTCAGCAGTAACCCTACAAGGTGTATCAGGATACCCTGAACTAGGCAGGGTGGGGCACGATTACTGGGCTAACTGTAAGAGGTCAAATCGACAGCGGTGGTGCAGCAGTGTAGGTTCTAACGGGGTGCGGGCGTGCACACACTCCGGCGCAGAAAAGTTTGGCACTGGGCACCAGTAGTATACCTGTGCATTCTAGAATTGTGTCAGGCCGCCACCATGGGACTTGATACACCCCATGGTGGGACCAGCATAGGTAGCTACAACATCGGGGGCCGTAAGACACATGTAGCTATGTGAGTAGGAGCCGATCATTAGAGATGGATCACTTCACCCTGATTATGGGATGCCTGTTGGGAACTAGTTTATAGGGGTGCAGAGATTAATATGGGGTACGATAGTATATTCGACTCTAGACAACTTAACTTAGTTCATGGTGCTTCCCCATTTCTAGTTTGTACTTATCATGCTCATTTCTTTATTCATAGACTGAATAGTCCTAGACTTAGTCAGGCTTTATGTCTGACTCTACTTTTCTATCGTTCCCCCCAAGGTCCATAGGGAGGGAATACCGCAGCTTGACCAGTTTTCACATCCAGCTTGAAGAGAAAGAATGTATTGCTTGGATCTCTTTCGTTTTGGACTATGGCTTTGGATAGCAATTATGGGGACTTATGCAGTTTACTTATGTTTTTATGCTTCTTTAAGTTATGAAATCAAGACAGTTATGAAAATGTAATGTTTTTGGAAGTATTGTAAGACAATTATGGTATGGTTTGTGTAACACGTATTTTGATGAAATAAAAGTTGTTGTTGTTTTCCGCTGTTCAAAAATATGTGTATTTATATCTGTCTTGTGTATCTATGACTTATACTTGTAAACCTCCACCAAAATTAGGGCATTCCCTTTGAGAGTGACCCTAACGGAGGTGGGGTGTTTCATTAGTGCAGAGAAATCATTATAGAAGCGCAATATACTTTATCATGTTATCCTGCTTACCTTGTCATACCTGCCTTTTATGATGTTATCTCTCTTATCCCATTTATATGCCTATCATGATACTTTTACTTATTTATATGCTAAAAGTAACTGGACTCGCCAGATTTTACGTCTGACCCATTTTGTTTCCTCTTTTTTCTCTTCCGTTTCCCCCCAGGTTCTCAGGGTTGGAATACTCAAGCTTGACCAGGATTCTGCTTTCATTCTACTTGGATCTGCTTAGATGTATTGCTCGAGATCTTATCCTTTCTACTATTTCTATGTTTTTTTTGAGGAATTATGCTTCTTTTATTACCGTACTCTGATGTTTTGAGTACAAGAAATAAATTTTAAGATGATGTACTGGGTTTTTTTATTTTTAGACTTATAATGTTTTGAACCAGGATGTTATGTTTTCTGCATTAATAAAATTTTAAATTCTGCTGCTATTTTATAACTGTCTTGTAATGTTTCTGTTTCTGTTTACTTATAATGCTTCGTGGAACTTAATGCATTCTCTTAATGAGTTACATTAACAGACGTGGGGTATCACACTTGGTATCAGAGCCAAAGGTTACCAGATCGGATAAAGTTTATGAAAATTATTTTCGAAAAGGTTTTAGAGGAAAGCATTTTCAAAAAGAAAAGTCTATTTTAAAAAACATATTCTCCAAAGCTATATGTAATATCTTTCGATCCTTTGTCAGCATCCCTTTCCTTTTCTTTTCAGCATATTTGTGAAACCTAATAATCCTGAGGGCGTTATGATACAAGGCTGGTTCCGTCGGTATCTAGAGGCCATGTCGCCTGCCGGTGGTCAAGCTTACGTTCCTCCCCAGTTGCACCTGTTGTTCCTCCTCCTCCGCATGTAGATAATTTCTCTAAGATCTGCAAAGATTTTTGTGCTATGGAGGAAAGCCATTCTGTGGAACCGAGATGTTCAAAGAGGCAAGGAATTTGCTTAAAGAGATGGAGGATTTGTTTGGAGTTTTCGAAGTGGGCGATTGTAGGAAGATTCAGTTAGCCACCTAGCTACTGAAAGATGAAGCTTCATTTTGGTGGGAAGTGACACAAGTAGGGCTTTTAGTGGAGATTTGGGATGATTTTCGGCAATGGTTTGAAATGAAGTTTCTTTCTCAAGTTGAGAAAAGCATGCAAATGGAAAGATTTCTAGCACTCAAGCAAGGGGGCATGACTGTAAAAGTGTATGTTAACAAATTCAACCAACTAGCAAGATTTTGGTTGGAGCTAGTGGATACTCCACATAAGAAAGCTTTGCGGTTTGTTAGAGGACTGAATGAACCTCTTCATGGGTTAGCTATGTCTCATATTCCAATGGGAGCAACTTTTGAATGGCTTGTTGATATGGCCTTGATGCATGAGGAAGACAAAGCTGAAAAGAAAGAAGTTAAGTTTGAGGAAACACAAAACAAGAAAGTATGGCCCAAGAAGGGACAACAACAACAACAGAAGAAATATGCCTTAATTGCAGACGCGAGGGTCATTTGATCAAGGACTGCAAAAGAAGGAAGACTGCTTGCGTCTGTTATGGAGAGGTCGGACACTTTTCTATGGAGTGCCCTAAGAAGCAAGGACAAGGTCAAAGGATAGGAGATTACGGAGGGCAAGTGCATGCTCTCGCCATCAGTGCTCCAGATCGAGGTGGGAAAGTTTCTGTGGAAGGTTTGATTTCTCTTTCCAATCATCCTATTAGAACTCTTTTTGATTCTAGCGCTTCTCGTTCATTTATATCTGATTCATGGTTGAGTTTCTGCACCTTGGTACTAGTATGGTAGTGGATCCCGTTGTTGTGTCAAACCCAAGTGGTGGTACAACTCATTTGTCCATGATTTGTTGGGGTTTGAGAATATCTGTGTTAGGCGTCGAGTTTGAGTGCGACGCATATGTGCTCGGTTTTATGGGCTATGGTTTGATTCTAGGTATGGATTGGCTAACCATGTATGGTGCCATTCTTGATTATGAGAGCAGGGTCGCTAGACTTTTGACTTGCCATGGGAGGACCCTCGATACTTCTTGTGACCCAGAAGGTTCTATCATGCTTAGTTTCCTAGAGTCACTTGACGCTTCTATCAATGATCTACGATCTGTACTAGTAGTCCCCGAGTATTCTGATGTTTTTGAGGAGGTTCAGGGCTTACCTCTGAGGCGCGAGATCGATTTTCGCATATACTTGGTAGATAATGCAAAGCCAGTTGCATTACCTGTGCACCATATGGCTCCAAGAGAAAGGAGGGAGCTTAGCAAGAAAGTAGGGGACCTACTTGAGAAAGGTTTTATTAGACGAAGCATATCTGAATGGGGTGATCCAGTGGTATTCGCAACTAAGGCGGATGGTTCGCTTCGCTTATGTGTGTATTATAGAGAGTTGAACAAACTAACAAAGAAGAATAGGCACCCAATCCCGAGGATAGATAAACTGTTTAACCAGCTTGTTGGTGCATCGGTATTCTCTCGGTTAGACTTAGCCATAGGGTTCCATCAGTTGAGGGTGGCTGAGGACAGTATAGACAAGACTGCTTTTAGGACTCCAGATGGTTTCTTTGAATGGCTCGTTATGCCTTTTGGGTTAATGAATGCACCCTCCTATTTTGTTGATCTGATGAGTAGGGTGTTCTTTGCTAATGACATCTTAATCTTCTAGAAGAGCGAGGAAGAGCATGCCTTATAAGGGAGGTTTTGAAAACTCTACGTGTGCATCAGCTTAAGGCGAAATTCTCCAAATGCCATTTTTGGAGAAAAGAGGTGAGATTTCTATTGCATGTGGTCTCCAAAGATGGGATAGCAGTAGATCCCGCCAAGGTAGTTGCCGTTCAAGATTGGCAAATTCCTAAGAATGCAACGGAAGTGAGAAGCTTTCTTGGATTGGCAGGCTATTATAGGAAGTTCATTAAGGACTTCGCAAAGATACCAGCCCCACTCACCAGGCTGACGAAGAAGAATATGACGTTTTCAAGGGATATGGATTGTGATATTGCTTTCCAATGATTGAAGAGGGCCATTACAACAGCCCCAGTCTTGACCTTGCCCGATGGAAATAAAGTGTTCACATTTTACATTGATGCATGTGGTACAGGGCTTGGTGCAGTTCTGATGCAAGAGGGAAGGGTAGTGTGTTATGGGGGCAGACAACTAAGGGTTCATGAGAAGAACTACCCTACCCATGACTTAAAGTTAGCTTCCATAATATTCTCACTTAAGACATGGCATCATTATTTGCTTGGAGAGAAGTTCGAGTTGTACACCGATCATAAATCACTCAAGTACTTGTTCTCACAGAAGGATATTAATTTTAAGGCAACAAAGGTGGATGGGGTTCCTAGCATCTTATGACTTCGAGATTGCTTATACCACCAGCTAGGGTAATGTGGTGGCTGACGCACTGAATAGGCAAGGGATGGCCTTAAGTCCTCTATTTGTGGAAAGGAAAAGCTTGGAGTTTAAATCGACTTTTGACTTTAGATCCTCCACTGAGTTTTTGCCTAGCATGTTTGCATCACTGGAGGTGCGACCTACTCTTATGGATCATATAGGAGCTTCGCAGCGATAGGATCCACAGATTTTAGAAATCTTGGATAGGCTTAGTAAAGGGGAGACTTCTAGTCAACTCAGTAGATATTCCATAGACGATAAAGGTTGGTTGCGACTAGATGAGTGGCCTTGTGTTCCCCAAATTGGGAGTCTTTTAAAGACAGTACTCGGGGAAGCCCATCATTCTAAGATGACTATTCATCCAGGTGGTGATAAGATGTATAGGGATATGAAGAGGGTTTTCTTTTGGTCCGGGATGAAGAAAGATGTAACGGAATTTGTTTCTCAATGTTTGGTTTGTTAGCAAGTCAAAGCCGGACAAAACCTGTACAAAAGATACCCGGTGGTTTACTTCATTCTTTGGAGGTCCCGTAGTGGAAGTGAGAGAGCATCTCTATGGACTTCATAGATGGTTTGCCGAGATTAAAGAAAGGAAATACTAGTATTGGGGTTGTAGTAGACAGACTTACTAAGAGTGCTCATTTCATTCTAGTTAAGAGTTAGAGGACTGCAGCATGGTTGGCAGCAGTTTACGTTCGTGAGATAGTCCGTACTCATGGAGAACCTTCCAGCATCGTAAGTGATTATGACCCCATTTTCACCTATGAATTTAGGAGAAGCTTGCAAGAAGAATTAGGTACACAGTTGTGTTTGAGCACCGCTTAACACCCTTAGACCGACGGACAGACGGAAAGGGTGAACAGAGTTCTCGAGGATCTTTTATGGTTGTGTATCCTAGACCCCGGAGGGACTTGGGAATCGCACCTTCCTTTAGTGGAGTTCGTCTACAACAACAGTTATCAATCTAGTATTAGCATGGCACCCTTCAAAGCACTTGTTGATGGGAATCTACAGAAAGACTTCTACTTGGACCGGATTTGGTTAGAGAGACGTCCGAAAAGGTTGATCTTATCCGCAGACGAATGAAGACAGCTTAGGATAGGTAGAAGTCCTATGCAGATAAGATAAGGACTGACATTGAGTTTGAGGTGGGAGATATGGTTTCATTAAAGTGTCATCTTTTAGGAATGTGGTTCTCTTTGGATCTGTAAGGAAATTGGCACCAAGATTCGTAAGACCATTTCCCATAACAGAAAGGATTGACCAAATGGCTTATAGAGTAAAGCTACCAGAGAGACTATCCGGTGTTCATGATGTTTTGCACGTTTCTCAATTATGGAAGTGCTTGCATGATACTACAGAAGTAGTTGATCCAAGTATATTGAAAGAAGTAGAGGTGGAATGGGTAGCGATAGTTAGACGAGTTCCTACCCGTATTCTAAGATCAGAAGTTAAGAAGCTACGCAACCGAGAAGTCAAGTTAATGAAGGTTCAGTGGTGAGATAACCCGAGGATGCAACGTGGGAGACCGAAGGCAAGATTCATGCTTCGTACCCTTTTCTTTTCGGGGGTATGTTCTTAACTTCCTTTCCAAAGCTTTTATTTATGCCTGTTTCTATCATTTGAGTATATCTTATCAATCTAATCTTCGACCTTTTGGAAACCCATGGATGTAAACATGTGCTTAAGACATGTTATGTTTGATGGAGACAAGTGGATGCAAGTGTTTACTAGTCGTTGCTTGTCGATGCATATACACACATTAGGCCCTAGATCGGCTCAATCACTCTCATACTGCATATGGACGTGTGTGCATTTTCTTCTTTTTATGGATGAAATGGATGTATCATCATATGGATATTGCATTTGGATGGATGATTGTGCACACATATAGAACTTACAAGTTATAATAGGATTATCTGCATACATGTTGGATTCATGGCACTAACATACATTGCGTTAAGGAGGTCGACTGAATCAGTAGACCGTCTGATCTTCACATTAGTATTGGGATATACACACACACCATTACATATATTCATTAGAAATCTTTTAAGGACAATTGATGCTTGTGATTGGTGGATGAGTAGATGGATGTGGATATTAGGATATTCATTCTTCTTAACTTGGAGATTTCGAGAACGAAATCCTTTGAGTAGGGGAAATGTAACACCTCGTATTTTAACAACACTAAAAATGATAAATTAAAGAATAATTAGATTAATATTCAGAATTAAGGGAAACGGACTACGCCATTGCGTTCATCCCGAAATTTTGGTCAAAGTAGACACCTGGTTTGCGTAAAACGGACATCGTATAAAGAAGTTATTAAGGTTTGAATATTGTATACGCATAAGAAGAATATATATGAATAAAATATATCCAGAAAATTCAAAACAGTTCAAAATCTCAGAAATTGGGGAAGCAGGAAAATTCCCACCCAGGGGTGTCGACCCCTGGGTCGACCTCATAAGGGGGGTCGACCCCCCTATGGCAGATCTGGGCAGATTAGGGTTTCCCCTGATGGCTATATATATGGCCTTATTTTTCTTGTTTCTCCACACCAAAAATAATGGAGAAATAGATGCTGCCTTTGCCCAGACTAAATCAAGTCTTTTCTTCTTCAGTAATCAACTAGAGTTTAGAGATCTATGATTCAACATCTGCAACCTTTCTTTTACTTTTCTTAGATCCAATCATAGTGAGTTTACGTTACTTTTAGATCTAAATGTTAAAAGTAAATCTTGACATGACTATAACTTGGATCATTGCCTGTGACCATTTGAATCATATCAGATCTGCTATAACATGTTTATCAAAGTTATTCTGACATGACTATTGAACCAGATATGAACCTGTACCTATTTATCATGTTAGATATGCCAATGTTTGTAGGTCTAATTCATTGTTTAGATCACCTCATGCTTGTTCCTATTATGTTTGTGGCTAAATCAAATGTGTTATTAGTTTGATATCTAATTCACTGGTTAGATCTCATCATGCCTATTTATGATGTCGCTATTATATTAGAATCAGTTCTATTGTCACATGTTCACCAGATCTGTTCCTATATGATTACCTTGTCATTATGCCACTATATGTTTATGCCTATTTCTACCATTATATGTCGATCTTGTTAGTACGATCAATTTTGTCCTCTTACTTTCATCTTTTCCCTATTATTTTTATAGCCAAGCTACCATCGAGCCTAGGCATGTCGCTGGAATATGCGAAAACATTAAATTGGAATGAGGTAAAAACCATTAAATTTGGGGCATAACTTATATTAGGAAATTTGGGCATAACTTGAATGAAATATATGAACATGAATTTGGGGCATAAATCAACTTGTGATTGAAGACCTTAATTTGGGGTATATGGTTCATTTTGAACATAACTTGGGAAAGGGGCATGAAAACCTATAACGACATAGGAACAATTGGTTAATAATGGAAATGTGTAGAGTTACAGTAATTAGAAGCTGTAACCGTACTTAGCCACGAGGTTAAATTACACTTGTGGTGGAAGCCTGCCCGAAACCGACTGGCATATCCAACGACCATAAGTGGTGAATCTAATGTGAGTGGTCTAAGTGCATAAACACGAAATGTGCTAGGACACGAGGTTAAGTCCGACTAGTGGAAGAAGTCTGCCCGGAACTGACCGGCATATCCAGCATCCACAAGTGGTAGGCTTAATGTGGGAGGTCTAGCGCATTATAACCATAAATGAATATGGTAATGAATTGAAATACTTAACATGGTTGAATCCATAGGGATTGTATGAACATATAACTTGAGTAGGGGTTAAGTAAACTTGTTTGAAATAGTGGGTAGGTTAAGTAAATCTTGGGTAGGCGGGTAATATTTATATATATAGGCCAACAAACTTAACCTGTGGGGCTATGCAATCTTTCACTCTAGTTTGGCATAACCTATGGAAAACTTAGTGGGTATGCATGTGTAGGAGGAAGCTTGTATCATCTTGTGTGTGGGACCCGTTTTAGTCAGTAACCCATATATAGGTATCAAACGAGTACTCCGAACTAGGTCGGAGTCGGGGCATGCTTACTGGGCTAATTATAAGAGATCCAAACATAGGGGACGGTGTGAACGACGCATTCTGACGGGGTCATGTGCATGCATGGGTCTAGAAGAGGAGGTTTAGACGTCGTGACACCTGTAGATATGGTTGTGCGTATCTTGAAAACGAAGGGTTGCCACTTTAGGGAGTGATACGCCTTACTGTGGGGCCAACACATGGTATCTACGGAATAGGGAGCCAATCAATTAGGGTAGCAGTTAGGGTAAATCTTGACTCTCGTATGTTTAGGAGCCTGTTATTATCCTTAGGGGTAACTCCGGTATGTTGGGTTGCCTGTTGATTGTATGGGGTGAAAACCTCTCACTGGAAGTACACCTAAGTCTACCATTTTATACTTGTTAGGGATCATCTTGTTAATAAGACACTAGTATTGGTGCAAAGAAATCATTAGAGAAGCGCTATATACTCTATCATGTTGTCCTGTTTACCTTGTCATACTTGCCTTTTATGATGTTATCTCTCTTATCCACTTTATATGCTAAATTTAACTGGACTCGCCGGACTTTTTGTCTGACCCATTTTGTTTCCTCTTCTTTCTTTTCTGTTTCCCACTCAGGTTCTCAGGGTGGGAATACTCAAGCTTGACCAGGATTCTACTTTCATTGTGGTTGGAGTTGCTTTGATGTATTGCTCGAGCTCTTATCCTTTCTACTATGGCTTGGTTTTTGTTTTTTAAGAATTATGCTTCTTTTATTACCATACTCTGATGATTTAAGTACAAGACAGAAATTCTAAGATGATGTACTGGGTTTATGTATTTTCAAAGTTATGATGTTTTGAACCACGATGTTATGTTTTTTGCATTAATAAAATTTTAAATTCCACTGCTATTTTATATCTGTCTTGTAATGTTTCTGTTTCAGTTTACCCATAATGCTTCATGGAACTGAATGCATTCTCTTAACGAGTGACATTAACGAACGTGGGGTGTGACAATCGGGCTACCTGAGAGCATATATAGCAACCAAGTATGATGAGCAGAAGTCAACAGCTCTTCTCAACATTTATTAAAAATCAATCGTCACATTTTTTAAAATTCTTTGTCTATTGCCTTCCCATTCCCATTCTATTGTGATTTCACTTTCTCCCAGTTTTTAATTCTCCCCTTTCTACCGAAAACCTAATGACTTCCACTCAAATATTACTTTAATAAAAAAAGGAATCAAGTTCATGAATTTGGTATGGTCCAGAGTCGTTCTAAGAGAATCTGAAGTTAACTGGAAGCGGATTGGAACTTCAATTTAGGAGTTTAGGTAATGCAACCATTGATTAGCAATCAAATAGCAAATGAGAATGGAAATCCAAGCCGCAGCATTTTGCATACACACCACCTGCCATGAGTTCCTAGACAGAGCCGATATAACTCGGTGGTCTTTTATTTTTTTAGTTGGTTATATATTTATTTTTATACTACCAACCTATTTTTGCAGTGCGATCTCTCGAAATTATATTGATTATGTAAAAAAGAGTAATAGTATAATACTATATATCTAAATCTCATGATGATTAAGGCAGCAGGCAGAACATGTGGATAAAATAATAATAGCTACTGCAAAGCATAATAACAAAAGTGAGCATTGATCAAACTCTTTGACTACATATCAAATGAGAGTTCTTGAACATTATAGGAAATAAGTTATGATGTCTCTATTTTTTTACGCATCAAATGGTTGAGTTAGCTAAATTAATGTGACTATTGTTTGTCATATTCATCATGATTGATGTATTCTTCATTTTAAGGTTGTCTTGAGAGGATGCAATGAACATTAATGAATAATTCCTAGGCCAGAAGATGGACATAACAAATATCAATGGTTCTCTAATAGATTAAAGAGAATGAGGGATTACCATGGCAATCCTAAAGATGAAGCCTTTCTGCCTCATGTATGTAAATGGAGGCACTCATGTATGTGAATGGAGGTACTTATGGATTCCAATGCCAGTTCTGCATGTAATTTCATTTAATTTTTTTGTTGTATTAATGTTGTGAATGACTATTTTTTCTATTATTGATACGATTTTATATACTTTAACTTTACAGCATTACCCAAATATTGGAGCCTAGCAATGTTCTATTTTGATGATGTTCACATAACTACTAAGGTACACAGTCTATGGTTATTCTCAGGAAGAAAGTATTTCAATGAGTTAAATAATACATAAATGATAATATGTTCTTATTCATGTTATGAAGAAATAAGCAAAGGTAGGACCTTATTGTCCAAGATATGAAGAATTTTCCTCAGATGCGACATTTGTACCTAAGAAAGGATTAACTAATGAAGAAGGGGATGGTTGGATTGTTTCATTTTCTCACAATGACGACTCAAAAATATCCCAAGTATGTTTTAAAATTCAGTCTTTGGTACTTGTTAACGTGGATTAGTATATATGTTAAAATCACTGCTTGAAATCTTTTGTCATTGTGAAAGTCATGTCACTTTCTTTCAACAATTGGTGTTTATAATTTGATTCAACATCTTTTAGAATATACTTACCATACAATGCTTGACAATGAACTGATGCAGATATAAAATATTTTTGATGGCTAATAGGAATATTATTTTCTAATTTAATCAGGTAGTTTTTTATAACCTATTTTAACCTACGATATCAATCCAGTTTTCAATATTTTCCTTCATATATTTATCTAAACCAAATTATAACTTGCTCCGAGCCAATCTTCTTCCGCTTTTCCTTTTATCAGTTGTCATTTTATACATATAATTGAAACAACTGTCAACATATGGTCAAATAGTGTGCAATATTGGTGTAACACCCCGTAATTTTAAAATATAACATAAGAGATAATTAAAGAGTACTTAATTTTTATAAGAAGAATTAAGGGAAACGGGCTACGCCATTTCGTTCATCTCAGAATTCTGCTTGGAGTAGAGTCCGAGTTTGCGTAAATCGTATATCATATAAAGAAGTTATGAATCTTAGAAAATTTCAGTTTAAAGCAAAATTTATTTAAATAATAATTAAATAACAAAAACTGTTTAAAAATCAAAATTTAGACAAAGCGGGTTGCATGGGAAATTTCCCGCTCATAGGTGTCGACCACCCAGGGGGTGTCGACATGGGTGTCAACCCCCCACATGGGGTGTCGACAGGGGTGTCGACACCCCTATAGGGGTGTCGACCCCATCGGTCCAGATCTGGCCTGGCATGTTCTGTGGTGGATCTGATGACGTGTTCTTCTAGGAATGGCGGGATGACGTGTTTTACTGGTCTGGATGGTTCATATGGATCCTAATCTAATCTAAGGGTCCTAATTCACCTAGAGCATCTATAAAATACCCCTAAACCTAACCCTAATCTCATTGTTTTCATCCATGGCGTCTCCATGCTGCTCTAATCTAAATCAAATCTAGTCTCTCTTCTCCACCAAAGCAAATCAGAATAGGAGTATTCAAATTAGAAGACCAGATCTACAAACAATCAAAATAGAGATTATTCAAGATCAGATTTACTACAATAGCGCCTAGTTCACTTCTAAGAATCCTATTGTTGTGAGTCTATGTTACTTTCACATATAATTAAATTGAAAAAAGTAATTGTGATAGGATTGTAAATTGGATCTAATATATATGCCTGTGACTGAAATGAATCTTATCAAGCTTGTAAATCAATATCTTTTAGATTCATACTTATAAATCTATCATATACCTTTCTGATCCATTTTATCGTTATATGTCTGTTTATATTTCATATGCTTGTCCTTATAGTTATGCCAGTTTTGATGTTTTAATTCTCTTCCCTTCTTTTTTTCCTTTTTCTTTATGAGATTAGGCTAACTTTGAGCCTAACATATTTCGTTGAGATTTACGTACGAATAACGTTGGAACAATTGGGAAAAAGTTTGTGAAATATGCAATGAAATTAATTTTGGCATAAATTGTTAATGAATATGGAAAATCGGTTTTGGCATAATTGAGTATGACTTGTATACATGAGATTTTGCATGAATTGTTAATAACTATGAAGATAGGTTTGGGCATAATTTGGCACATGAGAGTATAAACATAATTTAGATTGGAAATTATGGTTAAATTGGGACTCGAATCAAGAAGGTGATAACGAAAGCCTAAGACATGAGGTTAGATTCAGATTGTGGTATAAGCCTTCCCGGAACCGCCCGACATATCCAACAACTGCAATTTGGTAATCTAATGTGAGAGGTCAAAGGCAAAAATTAGATGCGTAATAATGCAAAGACACAAGGATAGATTTAGATTGCGGTATAAGCTTGCCTGCAACCGCCCGACAAATCCAACAACCGCAAAACGGCAATCTAATGTGGGAGGTCTTGCAAGATTACGGTTATAATCAATTAATGAACACTTAACCAAGATAAGACATGTGATTAGGCATGGGGATAATAAAGGGTTAAGTGGGTAACATGGGGAGCATGTGAAACATAGTAAAAGCACTTAACCATGATGAGATATGTGATTAGACATGGGGAGAAAGAGGGGCTAAGTGGGAATTCCTAGTGGGGACCAAGCTTAGAAGGGAAGCTTGTGTCAGGTGGGTGGACCCTTTTCAACCAGTAACCCATTTTAATATATATATATATATATATGAGCTCAAACTAGGTCGAGGATAGGGACACACTTACTGGGGTTGATTGTAAGAGGTCAATAAAGAGTTAGCAATGGCCGTACAAGTCCAACGGAGTCATGTGCATGCATGGATCCGGGCTAGTAGGTAAGACGCTGTTGCATTGTGTAGGTATAAGTTATGCATTTCTGTAGTATCGGGGTTGCCACCTTAGGGAGTGGTACACCCTATTATGGGACCAGCATAGGTATCTACGAGGTTAGGGAGCTGATCGAATAGGGAGGGTAGTGGGTACAACTAGTGGTGGTAGGAACAAGTGGGCACCTACGAGAGTAGCTAGGAGTACATGAAGTTACAATTATTATAATTAGTAGAGAGGGATCATCTTTTAGTATGTAACTAGTATGTGGTACGGTGCAAAGCATATCTTATAGTGGTTAGGAGTGCATCCAATGTTCTATCTTACTTACCTTGTTTATTTTATCATATCTGCGTTATGTTGCAGTCATCTCTTATATCCCTTTTATGTTCTTATCCTGTTACTTTACTGATTATATTGTTAAAGTCACTAGAATTGCCAGACTTATGTCTGACCCATTTTTTGTTTCGCCTCTTTTCTTTCTTCCCCCCAGGTCCTCAGGGTGGGATTAGTGAAGCTTGACTTGGATTCCTTTTTTCTTGAAGTGTTTGGAAGTGTTGAAAGTAATGCTCAGTGTTATCTCTTTTCCATTATGGCTATTTGGAGTGGGATTATGATTTTACTTTTATGTACTTTGATAATAATTTTGTACAAGATGGATATTTGTGTACTTGGCTTTAGTATATGGTTTTGATGTTGTAACCAGACGCGTTTTGCTTTTCCGCTGCAATGAATAAAATTTGAATTTTCTTAAGTACCATTTTATATATCTATCTTGTGATATTCTGTTCTATACTCTTATAATACTCCATGAAAGTTAATGCATTCCCTTAGTGAGTGACATTAATGGACGTGGGGTGTTACACTTGGTATTAGAGCTGAAGGTTAACAGAATAGATAAAAGATTTTGAAAACCGTTTTCAAAAGCATTTTTAGAAAGAAGTATTTTAAAAAACATGTTTTAAAGGGGGTATTTTCAAGAGAAAAGTTTATTATGAAAAACATAATCCCAAAAATTCATATATCTATCTTTCGATTCTCTGTTTTGAATCTCTTCCTTTTCCCTTTCAACATGTCTGGGGAACCCGTTATACCCGAGGGCGTACAAATATCAGGCTGGTTTAGAAGGTATCTAGAGGCTACTCCTACCCCAGCTGCAGCTGCTCCTCCTCCTCCCCTTTTAGACGTTTTTTCTAAGATATGCAAAGACTTCCGTGCGATGGGTGGAAAACCGTTTTATGGAATAGAGACGTTTGTTGAGGCTCGAAATTGGCTCAAAAAAGTGGAGTATTTGTTTGGTTTATTTGAAATAGACGAGGGAAGGAAGGTCCAGCTAACCGCTTGGTTAATGAAGGACGAATCTTCCTTTTGGTGGGATGTAACTAATGGAGGACATGCAGTGGAGACGTGGATGGATTTTAGGCAAAGGTTCAAGTTGAAATTTCTTTCATAAGCGGAGGAGAGTTTATACATGGAGAGGTTCTTGGCTTTGAAACAAGGGAGTTTGTTTGTGAAGGAGTACGTTAACAAGTTTAACCAGTTAGCAAGATTTGGTATGGAATTAGTT
Organism: Allium sativum; assembly: GCA_030737875.1. NCBI lineage: Eukaryota > Viridiplantae > Streptophyta > Magnoliopsida > Asparagales > Amaryllidaceae > Allium > Allium sativum. Next base: position 577,934,309 of record CM060909.1, on the reverse strand, counting down.
AATACACCGCACATGAAGGCCTTGAGATTTTCCAAGGGTTACACGGGTTAGTTATGTCCCACATTCCTATGGGGGCTACTTTCGAGAATCTTGTTGATATGGCGTTGATACATGAAGAGAATAAAGGTGCTAATGTAGATAAGGCAAGGATAAGAAAGGGGATCCAAAGAAGGCACAACAACAAAAGAAGGCAGCAAGGATAACAAGGTTTCAGAGAAAAGGAAGTGCCACAATTGTGGAATACCTGGACATTTGAAGAAGGACTGTAGGAAGAATAAGAAGGTGGGTTGCTTCCAATGTGGTGAGGCAGGACATATGATTAAAGACTGCCCAAGGAGGCAAGGACAAGGGCAAGGATAGAGGATAGGATCTACATCTAGAGGGAAGGTTCATGCTCTCATGGCACCTAGACAAGAGAGAGGTAGAAACATTTCTGTTTAAAGTTTGATTTTCCTTTTCTATCATCCTGTATGTACTTTATTTGATTATAGCGCTTCATATTCGTTTATATCTGCTTCTGTTGTTGAGTCTCTGCACTTAGATACTAGTATAGTAGTGGATCCCATTGTTATCTCAAATCCTATTGGGGGTACGGCTCATCTTTCTATGTTATGTCGGTATTTGAGAATATATGTGTGTGGCGTTAAGTTCAATTGCAACGCTTATGTGGTTGGCTTCACGGGCTATGGGTTTATTCTAGGAATGGATTGGTTAGCCAGGTATGGTGCCATTCTCGATTGTGAAAAGAGGTTAGTTAGACTGTTAACTAGTTTGGGTAATACTCTCGATATCTCATGCGATCCTAACGGTTCTGTTATGCTTAGCTACCTAGAATCTCTTAACACATCTATTGATGATTTTGCAATATGTTCGAGTAGTCCGTGAGTACGCGGATGTCTTTGAGGAGGTTAGGGGCTTACCACCAAAACGTGAGATAGATTTCCATATATATTTGGTGGACAATGCAAAGCCAGTTGCATTGCCTGTGCGGCACATGGCTCCAAGAGAAAGGGGGAGCTTAGTAAACAAGTGAAAGAGTTGCTTGAGAAAGGGTTCATAAGAAAAAGTATCTCGGAGTGGGGTGCTCCTATTGTTTTTTCTACAAAGGCTGATGGTTTGCTTAGATTGTGCATGGATTATAGGGAGCTGAATAAGCTCATAAAGAAAAATAGGCACCCATTGTCGAGGATAGATGATTTGTTCGATCAGTCGGTTGGTGCTTCGGTATTCTCGCAGGTGGACTTATCTACAGGACTTCGTCAGTTGAGGGTAGCCGAGGATAGTATAGATAAGACTGCTTTTAGGACTCCTGGCGGTTTCTTCGAATGGCTCGTCATGCCTTTTGGTTTGATGAATGCACTGACTTATTTCATAGACTTGATGAGTAGGGTGTTTTGGGAGTTTCTGAATAAGTTCGTGGTGGCCTTTGTGGATGATATCTTGATATTCTCTAGAAGCAAGGAAGAACATGCCCTACATCTTAGGGAAGTCTTAGAGACCCTTCGAGTACATAAATTCAAAGCTAAGTTCTCCAAATGTCATTTTTGTAGATAGGAAGTGAGGTTCTTAGGGCACATGGTCTCTGAGGAAGGGATAGTGTAACACCCCACCTCCGCCAGGGTAACTCTTGCAAGCACACTAGCTTTGGAGGGGCGTTAAACAAGGTAAACATGCATGCAGATATCACAAGACAGAACATATATATAAGTAAAACAGAGTAAATAAAGCAGCGGATCAAACTAACATTTCAAAACCATAGTCATGTTACAACAAAGTACTTGATCATTATTTTCCAACAAACAAAGTCCAGAGAAAAGCATAAACTGAAAAACTGAAATACATAAAGTACTATCCCCAAAGTGAAGTGATAAACCATAGCTAGCTCAATGTCCAAAACCGTACATGAGCAAATCCAGTAAGCAAGCTGTAAAGATCCAAGCTAAGCTCCAATGTTCCCACCCTGAGAACCTGGGGGGGGGGGACAGAAGAAAAGAGGCGAAAGAAAACAGGTCAGTCAAAAAGACTGGTAAGCCCTAACTACTATCTGTCTATGAACTAGTAAAGTTAACTGACATGAGAAGCTGAGATGAACATAAGGATAACAACATACTGGCATAGTGATTGATTAACAAGATAGATAAAGGTGTCATCGCATAATCAAGGTTAAGTTTTGCACCACGGGTGTACTAGCATTCTAACATGTCAGGTAAAAACAAGAATTGATCCCTTGGCCCAAGCTTGGCCCAATATCATGAGGTGCCCTAAATCAAGGTCCAACTACACGGTCTAGTTGATCGGCTCCCTATAAGCCTAACTCGTCAAGTGTCGGTGTCATACGGCCCAAACATGCAATGTAGTTAAACTGCGCTAGGTCCACCCTAGGGTGTATCAAGTCCTAGGGTGTCAACCTCGGACACCAATCAAGTATGCACAGTCTAGATCTACTGGTACCCGTGCCTGATTTTCCAACTCCGGACTATGTGCACGACCATAGTCCGCCTGGACCTACAACGGCGTACCTACTCAACCGTCGTTTTGGTCGCTTACATGTCAGCCCAGTAATCGTGCCCCACCCTAGCCTAGTCCTAGGGTCTTATGATACTATCAAGAGGGTTACTGCTGAAAAGGACCACGCAACTAGGGTTTCCCTAACGGGTTAAATGTGGTTAACCCGATCCAACGTGGATTAAATTGGTTAAGTGTACCCAAGATTCATGACTTAACCCCGATTAACCCATCCAGCCCAAATTGATTAAGTATTAAGTGGACCATGACTTAACCCTAATCAGGAGGCATTAATTAACTTAATGTGCTTTAATCTCTCACATTAGACCTTGTTGTGGTTACTAGTTAAGACGGGCAGGTCCGGGTAGCTTTACACCACAACTTGGTCTAACCTCGAGTTCGAGCACAACATGACCAACTTCTCACATTGGATCCTATTGTTTGTAGCCACTAGTTAAGCCGGGCGGGTCCGGGTAGATTTATGCTACAAACTCAGCCCAACCTCGAGTTGGCCATACTCATATTTTCTAAGTGTCATGTCCATTATGTTTCCAAAACATAATTACAAGTTAACATATCACGTTATGTTATAAAAACCATGTTTATGTCATAATGTTACCCAACCCCAACGTAATCCCATCGTTTACATATTCGCATCAACACATAAAGGATAAAATAGGGAACTTGGCATAATCATGACAAAAAGGTGTTGAAGCCACAAGTTTATCATGGTGGCATATGAGATGTACATATGTTCATATACTTACATATTGCATTATTGGGCTTCAAAAGCATGCATAAAACCAAACTTAGCATATGAGTGATACATGGTGATAAATGACATGTAGAAGTTGCTAGAAGTTCGCATTTAGCCTCACATGCAAGTTATCATAAGGGATATGATAACTTTCATGTTGCCAAAATGCAACCTTTAATATAAAGCTTGGAGCTTTATGCTCACAACATCAAGTTTAACTTGCATAACATGATATCATGTATATAATGATCAACCCAAACTTGCATAACATAGCAACATGTGTCATATATAATGATTAAACCAACTTGCATAGCATAATGATCAACCAAACTTGCATATCATAACGATCAACCAAACTTGCATATCATAATGATCAACCAAACTTGCATATCATAATGATCAACCCCAAACTTGCATCATTCATTTAACTTTAGAGTTCAATAAAAAGAAAGTAGAAAAGGGCTTACAATGCTATGAAGACACAAATGAATATTTATTATAAAGATTGAGACGAAGCCCTTATGCAAGCACCAAAATATGAAAGCCCCAATTGAAAAACCCTTGCGCCAAATCAATAAAAATCCTTGCTTTGAAATAGAAATGTTGCAACTTGACTTGAATGCAAACTAAGAACACTCATACAAGTTTGAAAGCACTTGTATGAACTCACAATCTCTCATAGAAATAAACTTAGGAATTTTAGCATGAGAGTGGAGGCCATGAGAGGAACAAATTTGACATAGTTTAGTTGTAGGATTGAATAATGGTGATTTAGGCTAGGTTTAGGGGTCTTTTTATAGAGGATTAGGATAGTATTAGCCATAGGATTAACCCTAGATTCAATCAGAGCCATCAAATCCCGTCACTAGCCAACAAAACAGGTCAAAATAGCCAAATAGGTGCACCAGGTTGCCTGGGCCCGACCAGGCAGGTCGACCCTGGGGTCGACTCCCCAGTCGACCTGGTCCCTCCCAGGTCGACTCCCGGGTCGACCCTCAGGTCGACCTGGTTCTGGCGGGATTTTTCCCGCCTAGCCTGATTTCTGAAAATTTGAAATCTGTTTTGAATTTGAATTTTTCGTGAAACTTCGCGAGGCCATATCTCGGTCATACGGACTCTGATTTTCGAAAACTCGGACTCTATTTCGCGTATTTTTCCGAGATGAACGCAATGGCAAAGTCCGTTTCCCTTGATTCCGATTTTACAGTTTAATTCTTCCTTGATTTATGTTATAACATGTTATTCAAAAATACGGGTTGTTACAGATAGCAGTGGATCCCGCGAAGGTGGTAGCAATCCAAGATTGGAAGATTCCTAGGAACGCACTGGAAGTAAGAAGTTTTCTTGGTTTAGCAGGCTATTACAGAAAGTTCATCAAAGACTTTGCAAAGATATCAGCCCCACTTACATAGTTGACGAAAAAGAATTTGACCTTTTCTTTGGATGTTGACTGTGACGATGCTTTCCAACGTTTAAAGTGGGCATTGACGACAACTCCAGTTTTAGTTTTGCCGGATGGGACTAAACCATTCACAGTGTATATCGATGCTTGCGGGAAAGGGCTTGGCACAATTTTGATGCAAGAGGGAAGGGTGATATGCTATGGTGGAAGGCATTTAAAGGTCCATGAGAAGAATTACCCTGCCCACGACTTAGAGTTAGCTGCCATTGTTTTTGCACTTAAGTCTTGGCGTCACTATTTGCTTGGAGAGAGGTTTGAGTTGTATACAGACCATAAGTCACTAAAATACTTGATCTCTCAAAAAGATTTAAACTTAAGGCAAAAGAGGCGGATGGAGTTATTAGAATCCTACGATTTTTAGATTGCATATACCCCTGGAAAGTTTAGCGTTGTAGCTGACGCCTTGAATAGAAAGAGGTTGACTTTGAGTCCTTTTGTAACACCCCACATTTTTAATATAATTAAAAATGTATATTTATGCATAGATAGGTTAATAATGGTGATGTACAATGAAAATTACTTAACATGAAAGAGAAGGAAAAATTAATTCAATGGCAGTGTACGTAACGGAGAAGATACTAAAATAAGGATACTTAATTTAAATATCAGGAATCAAGTAAAATTGCCATCACCATTGCGTTCGTCTTGGAATTCTACATGAAATAGAGTCCAATTTTCGAAAATCGGACTCCGTATGAAAGAGTTATGGTCTTCGGAAGATTCAAAACAGTTCGAAATTCGACCCAGGCAGCTGGGCGGGAAATTTCCCGCCCAGAACAGGGCAGGTCGGCCTGGGGGTCAGGTCGACCAGGGGGATGACCTAGGGGTTGATCTACCCCCTAGGAGTCAAAGTAATTGAAAGCAATTAGATTTCATAGAGTATTGGAACAAATTATTACATTTTAAAGTTCATACATTGTTGCTTTCCACAACTAAAAGCAAGCTTGCATCCTCGAAAGTTTGACAAATTTTCATATTTCATATGTTTTTGTAAACCAAACTGTAATAGGAATATGTAATGATTTCATATGCAATAATGAAACAAAAAATGAAGTATTATGTCTAAAGGTTTTGCTAATTTCAAAGTACATATGAAGAAGAAATGTAAATCACCAAGAATAGCCAGTTAGATGTTCTTCAGCTCTTTCTTTTATGCTTGATTATTCCATAGTGAGCTAGTTGAAGATGACTCAAAAGATGTTTCTAAGTTATATTATTACTATGACATAAAAGGCTGGAATCATAAATATCATGGGTAAAGCTATGATACTCATCCAAATTTACAATACGAGGCAGCAGCTTGCATTATGTAGTGAAATTTGCAGTAATACTTTTGGTAATAAATCTACACTTTACAATATCGCAATATGAAGCAATAATTTGTACGATATGAAGCAGCAGTTTATAAGTCACAATCTTGGTTAATAAGTCAAATGAAATAGTAGTTTATCATTTAACAAAACCATAATAAAAATATCAGCAGGAATAAAGGTGGATTTATTTATCAATAAAGATTAATTGAACGCTCAATATAGTTAATTCTTTATTTGAAACCATACAAAGGTCTACTTATTTTGAATATTTTTAAAGTAAGAGCTAATCATATGAATTATCCAGTGTAGACATAAAGGTTATAAAAAAAATACTTCAGTTGAGGGAGAAATGTGGAAAAAAATTGTAATTTTAGGGTCAGTATAAAATTTATGTCCATTAGAATATGGTATTGTATGACAGATTATGTAAATAACGATAATTTTAGGTCACCTTTTCACATAGGGAACTCTAATGGAACAACAACAGGTCCTCTGAAGGATGTTGTTAACGACGCTAATGAAGCCAAGCATAAATAATGGGCACCGAATAGTTTGCGTATTTTACGAAACAAAATGGCAGTGTCATTCATGATGGCATGAAAATATGAGCATACAACGTTGATCCATCAGCAGAGCAATGCATTTGGTCTTTTATGGATTTCACTTCAAACAAATTCATGTCATGCACGTGGTTTGAAATTACAAGAACAAATACGTACGTGCTTATAAAATTGTAAATAACCAATAAATTGAATGAAATTGTAAATGTGGATGCAAATGATACTTTGGTACAAGATTCAATTGACACAAACCAATGTAATATGAGGTTCAATGTTGTAACAGAATACAAAGAAAATGTCTATTTTCGTTAGTATAGAAAATCATAATTAACAAAATTTATGGAAAATTTTGAAGAACTATTTATTGCTAGTACAAATGTTTTTTTTTCGAATTTGTTCAGTAGGGAAATCGACCAGAGTCGTAAAACCCTCCCTGGTACACCTAGCCTGTTCTCCAGCACCACATAAGTGGCTGATCTTAGCATATGTACATGGTAAGCTCTTACCATGCCATTCTGGGTTTCAACCCACGCAACTATTACCATGGCACAAAGTCCTTAACCACTGGACTATTGCTGTGGACACTAGTACAAATGTATGTTAACGTCTTAATGTGAACATTCACATTATAGTTCAACATTTGTGATAAATTCAAACAAATAAAAAAGATCAAGACAAACATTCTAGCATTAAGAGAATCGAAAAATCAATAAAATATGAAATTGGATTTAATGCATATAGAAATAAAGTTCTCAACTATGTAATGATTCTATTTATACAAAGACTGGAATACTAATTAAAATAAAGGGTCATTTCAGTTGTTCCAAAAGACTGCAAAGCCTGGTGTAATTTTCATCTAACAACCTCAAATGTTGAAAACAAATAACGCCCTAAACTTATTGTTCTATCCAAAATTCTATGTAAGAACAACATAGTTGAAGGAGCCTATAAGCAGTAAGGTAAACAGACTTGCTTCAGAGCTGTAGCTCGATTTGAAAGGCAATTAACTTGGTTTGCAAGTATTAGACACTAGATAAAGCTATAACTAAATCTAAAACCAAAGTTATCAAAAAGCATATCTCCATTTGAATACCAATTCTGATCACCCTCAAATTGAAAGCTGATCCTAGCAGGAAGCATGGATGGTGGCGGTGGAGCGGACACAATTTTATCTTCATTTTGTTGTGTCTTTAAATGTATCATCATACAATTAACTCAGTGAATATTTATTATAATGAAATGGAATCCAGAAAGCATATAAAATAGTTAGACAATCATAGAATTTGTACCTAAATATCTATGTCGAAAGCAATTCAACTAATGGAAATTCTTTGAATTAGAGTGGTAAGAATTTATTTTTCATTTTGCTTGTGTTTATTGAAGTTTTCTATGTTATAGGACCGTAAATTGTTCTTATGAATTGCAGGTTCTAGATGTTGGACGAACTTACAAGTTGAAGAATGTGATTTTTCATGTAATCTTGTTTTGAAACGATGTCTAAACAATATGTACATTGACTTATTTTTATATTTACTAATAAAGTTATTAGGTATGACTTTGAAATTAAAATCAAATATGCTTTGGGTATTATTATTTTTCCTTTTGACAGTTTTAGTTTGTGAATTTACTGCTTAATTATCTGAACTGTGCACAAATTAAGTAAGAAATTTGCTACACAAAGATCATAGCTGAAATATGTGTTATATAAAAAAGTACTAATAGCGAAAAAATTACACTTATGGAAACCAAAGACGAAATGATATGTAAAATTTAAATATGTGAAAAACCTTTTCATATTATTGAATGTGTGCTACGAAAACACTGATAACGCTATATATACTACAAGTACTTACAGTGGAAAATTTCACCTATGGAAACAAGACGTGAAATGCTATATAAAATTTAAATGGTGTGGAGAACTTTTCATATCGTTGAATATGAGCTATGGAAACAGTGATAACGCTACAAGAAATAAGCGAATATTTAACATGGCAAAGTCATAATGCTATATATCAATGGGAAAGTTAATAACAGTGGAAGTTTTTTATTAAATCACAATGAAAAATATTTTTCGTATCAATGAATATGCGCTATGAAAATATTGATAATGCTATAAAAAAAATAAATTGAGATTTTAGTAAGCAAATAAAATGGCATGGTCTGAGCGCTATGTAAAAAAATTTATGCTCGTGAATGTACATTATAAAATGTTTGGTACAATAGCGTTTAGATTAGAGCTATGAGATATAACAGGGCTATTATAACACGTTGATATATAGCATCATGACTAATGCTGTGGTAATTTATTATATCATTTTTCACATGCTTTTAAAAGGTAAATCTATTGTAGTGTATGTATGGTTCCATCAATTGAGTATGCCTTGGCTGCATCTTTGATGATGGGTAGTCTAAAGACTGATTGGGATGATCTTAGGATTAGTCAGTGGCTTCCTCAAGGAAAAGCTTTGTGGTCGTGACTCAACAAAGAATAGTAGGTCATCAGATACCTATCATCATCAGTCAGAGAATGTAACAGAAAGACTGGAGCTAAACCAAGAGACCAATGACCTCTCACTATCGGCTCATTGGAGGAGGGACCACATGATTGTTTAGATCGGATGTTAGGGCTGTCATTAAGCTTTTTGAATATTCTTTCATTAGTGGAGGGTAGGCTGTGAGGGACCTTAGAGAGCTACCTAAAGAGATAGACATATCTTTGGAAATCCGTATTGTAGGCATAACGAGGTTGTCCTTTATAGATATGTAGAAAGCCCCCGATTGAATTCAATGGGTGAGCTCAGGGATTATGGTGCAGTGGTAGATGCTTATTCACTTTTGCAACGTAGCGTAGCACACTTTCGTGGCATAACATTGGAGGTCCAGCGTGTTTTCGTAGTTCGACGATGAGGACCACTCGAGGAGGGAACTATAGGGAGTACCTCGATACATTAGGCATATAGATACATACATATTATTTATTAGGTTAATCTACTAGGGAGTAGATGGGTACAATATGCAGAAAATTCGATAGTATATTGTGCGGTAATCCTAATTAACTTAATAAATATGAACTAGTGATAAAACTGTATATGTAGTGTTATTTGTAGAAAGCATAATTTTCCCATTCGTCAAAATTTTTGTTCTGACCCCCCCCCCCCCTCATAATAAACCCATAGGTTAGAAAGGTGGTTGAGATTCTGCGAATTAGAGACTCTTGCTAAATAGTGTCATTATATTGGTAAGTGTTTACCTACTATTATATTTTTATTCCCTTCCGCTTCGATATTTATATTATGAGCTATGATATATTTATCTTTGACTTTCTATAGGATACCGGGCAAACCAACTCGAGCTTCGAAATTTTTGGATTTTTGGAGAAAAAAATTGAATCTGTCGAACTTCGGGTTGTTACACTAAGGGATTGTTAGTACATAGGTTTGGATGATTACTTGTAAAGCATCGGCTTGAGTGTTTGTTGGGCCTTCAAACTGATATAGGTTGTTATTTAGATTAGTAGATTGTCCATCGGATATTCTACCAGATTGCAGGTTGTTATCCATTTTGAGACTCATGGTTTCAGTTTGCGCTCATTTTCGATCCGGTGTAGGTTGTCGGCCAGATGTAGACTATCTCAGTAGAGAGCTCTTTGAAGCAGGTACATAAGCGTTCTACAGATATTCAACACATAAGCGAGTGAATGTGAGAATGGCAGTGTATGATATGTTTTCTTAGTCATTTATCACTCTTAGGGATGTTACTAGATGTAGGTTGCATTGACGCAGATAATGATAACATTAATGTAGGTATTTAGATTCCTATGGTACTTTGATTTACGGTACACCAATGTTGTTGATGTTATGGAGCAGTATATAATTTTATATGCTAACTTTATGGATGTAGGAACATGTTAAGCATAGTTTTTATATTGCATGTTTTAGTTATTTTAGCATTTAATATTTCTATCACTTACACTAAACTTTTCCGGCCTAGAGTTTCGTGATTTGTTTCTCATTAATCGTTTTAAATGAGTTGATTATAGAAGGTTTGGTGAGCACATGGAGGTAATCAGATCATGAGCAGAAGCCTATTCTTGTATTACTATTTTCTATGCTTTTCTAATATTCAGCAATATGGGGATTATTAGTGCTTTAATAATTGAGAGACATGATTGTATGAGTTATTTTAGAGATGTATAACTCTATTACCCTACTATATACTATGTTGGATATATTGCTCTAATATTGGGATCAATTTCAGTTCTTCACTATCTTAATTATGTTTTATATCTGTAATTTTTTTATTGTATATTATCCCACGCTCTATGAGATATATAACATGTTCTGCGTTTTTTATCCTTTCCATCTTGATGACAATATCCAAGCACTGTAGTAGTGCACTCTTCGAGTACCTTGAGTGTCAGTAGTGTAGGGTGGTCGTCTCATTTAGTACCAGAGCTTAGGTTGCATTGCTTAACCTAAGAGTAGGATCGAGAGTTTTTATGTACACATTAGAGTGCGTACTTGTTATATACTTCCATTTTCAAAATTATATAAATTGCAATATAAGTCACGTTGTAGGATATGAATTAGCCCTAGGAGGGGGAGGGGGAGTCAATAGGGCTTATTGTAGTTTTACAGAATATAAAAATTATCAGAGCATATATTACAGCACAACAAATAAATGCAAAAAAATAAAAGACACATGATTTACTCAGCTTTGGTAAACCCCGGCATACTGCTGCTCCCCCAAGGTTTCTACCAGGTATTAAAAACAATATCATGCATACAACACCTGTACACTCGTGACCCCTCACTATTTTTCTAATGCTATGCTGAAAACCCTGCACTGATCTCAAACCCCGAGATAATATTTTCCCTAACTATAAACCTATAGCTAAAACCCTAGTTTAAAGGGAAACAAGAAAACTATAGAATGATTTACAAAAATAAAACAACTTAAAAAAATAAACATAAAATCCTTTAGCCTAATTAAGCATAAAAATGTCGACCCTCTTTTGTATTTTTTTTGTCAAATACGTCAGCTTCTTCCTTTTTCCTCAATGGTGACAGAATGAAAAAAAAATAGGTTTTTGCTCCTCCTTCCAAATCATGACTTCAACGTTGATTTGATTTTGTTTTCTGATGGATCTGATTATTTGGTGGTCCCTGGTCGTCTGACTCGGTGTCGTAATTTGATTGAAAAACCGAAGTATGTGAGTTTCTCTGATTTTCTTTTTTGATTGAATGCTTGTGGTTTTCTATGCATGCCTGTGTGCATTTATAGGGTATTAGAGCCATTTATTTTCTCTAAGTTCGTGCGTTGATTTGGTTGTGATATTTAGTGATATTTTCTTGTTTGTTTCTTCACACCTTTCCGGGGATTTCTCTAATTAGTGGAATTGCCTAAAATAACTTATTACTAATTATAACATGCTGAAGCTTTCCTATATTGTTCGATCCAATTTCTAGAAATGTTCTTGCCAAATATACATGATCTCATATATATTCATTTCAATGATTTTGAAAGACTTTTCTTGCAATTTGAATTTATCAATCTTGTTGAAAATAAAAATATTGTATTCCATGAATTCTGGAAAGTGTCAGTACATATTCCTTTCCGAAAATAAAAAAATGTTGAATTTGGTTATTTCTAGAATCTTTGAATTATCCTCTTGCCAAAGATGATTCAACACATGTTGAATTCTTCAAACCTGGAAACTACGAGCTCGCTGAAAATAAAAGATAGCATGTATCCTTTCTGCAAATTTGAAGTAATCTTTTTGCCAAAAATAGCAAATTGATTTTTTCCAAACATTTCTTAAAATTAGCTTCCTTATATTTTGCACTTTATTATTTTTCCTTTGAGTTGATTTTTTTTTGTCCTTGATGCATACACATGGTTCTGCACTTGATTATTTAAAAACATATTGTCCCTTGATCACTAATCCATTTTTTTGTATGTGACATCAACTTGTTTGAAAAGCTTTAGTCATGAACATTGGATGCTTGTGTTTATGTCCATGGAGAGCTTTATGTTAACTCTTATATCCATTCATATTGAATTTGTATATCTTTTACAAACTGTTACATACTCTCAAATTCTCATACATATATTAATATTAGCATACATGTATATATGGTTCTGCGCTTGATTATTTGTTCATTCATGTGTATATGGTCCTGTACCTTTCCATAATTGGAAATATGTATATGGGGCGTGAGATGAAAGTGTTTTACTAGATTGCTATTTATTTGATTTAGACACTATTGTAATATCATAACAGTATTGATTTAAAAGAATGTTTTGGGTTATCGTAAGGTAAAATCCATCTGTATTTATGTGTGGATCGATCTTACGATTATCCTTTCTTTTAAAAGGATTTTTAAAAGTTAAACCAAGTGGTTGGAGTTTACTCACACCAGTCCCTTGACAGACCTAGAGTTTATTTTGTTCTTTTTACCCTAAACTCTTGGGTACCCAAATTTGTTTGGATAGTCAAGTAGTTCAGGTGTGATATCCTTGGAAGAGCTTGGAGTAGGAAGCTTCAGTGTTAGATATTTACTATTTATTTTCCTTTTTGTTGTATTGTACTCTGATAATGGTATGTTTATACAGTTAAAATTTTGTACTCCAAAAGCAGTTATATATATATATATATTATATTTTATTCCACTGCGATGTAAGATTATGTGTTGTTGTTTCTATTTCTACTTCTATCTTTTTCTTCTTTATTCCATAATGATTTGTATTTCTATGCAATTTGGGTTGGACGTGCGTTGTATTTAGTTAACTCAAATAGTACGAAAATTCAGGCGATTACAGTAAATGGTGTGTATACAAATCAAGGTAATTCTGAAGTTTAAATAAGTGAATGTTAGGCTCAGGTCCTAAACCAAACTTAATGCATAAAATATCCGTCCCAAAAAAGTTTCTAAATTAGATCCTTGGAACATAGTTATTGAAAATTACACAAGATTATGCAATTATCCGGTGAATAATTGTTGATATATATGCAATTATATCAATAAATTGCATAATTTTTCAATATTTTTTTAATGAATTTCTGCAAAATTTTGAAAATATTTCGGAAATTTCCAAAACTTTTTATGGTGAAAATTTGTGGAATTTTCCGCAATTTTTCATTGAATAGTTGTGGAAATTTTCCATTTTTTGGTATACATTCATAAATATCTGCAACTATTCACTGAACAATTGCATACATTAAAAAAGCTTCTCCTTAAGCCCAACAAAATAGCGTCCTCCATGCCATTTACCTCGAGCCCTTCAACCCTGACAACGCTGCCGACCTCTTCCCTCCCTCAACCTCCACCAACACCCTACCACATCCATCGCCTCCACCGGCTGCAATACCACCTCCGCTGGTTCCTCCCAGACTAGATCCTCCACCGCCAAATGACCTACTTCCACATATTCCTCCCCTCTCTACCGTAAATGCCAAGAAAAATGGGATAAATCTAAGAGCTGAAAAACCTCGAAAAGCAGATGTCTTTAGTTCGTCGACCATCTCACTGCAATTCTCAAGAAAACCCTAGTGAATATGATGATATAATCAGTGCAGGTAACAAGCAATGGCAAGACTACCTCGTAAGCTACTTTCTAGATCATCCTCTAAGCTACTCTAATGTAATCTCACACCTACAACAACTTTGGAAGCCAACTAGGACAATCAAAGTCAGATCCACTGGAAAGGTATTCTTCTTTCTACTTTCTGATCCAGGTGATAAGGATAGGATAGTGTAACAACCAAATTTTTATAACATGTTAAAACAAGACATCAGGGCAGAATTAAATTTTAAAATAAGAATCAAGAGAAACGGGCTGCGCCGTTGCGTTCGTCTCAGGATTCTGGTTGGAAACGAATCCGAAATTTCGTAAATCGGAGTCCGTATGACCGAGATATGGCCTCTAGAAGTTTCATGAAAAATCATAAAACGAAAACAGATTTTCAAATTTTGAATTTAGCCCCAAACAGACTGGGCGGGAAAATTTCCCGCCCAGCCCCAGGTCGATTGGGGAGTCGACCCCCCAGGGACCAGGTCGACTGGGCAGTCGACCTGGGTGTCGACCTGGGGGTCGACCTGGGTGTCGACCTGGGGGTCGACCTCCCTGGTCGAGCCAGGTTGGCCTGGTGCACCTACTTGCTCCTTTGTGTCTGTTTTGTTGGCCTATGACGAGATTGGATGGTTCAGATCTAAACTAGGGTTAATCTAAGGGCCTAAACTAGTCCTAACTTCTATAAAAACACCCTAAGACCTAGCCTAATTCACTACAAACCATCCTAAAAACAAAGTGCTGCCCAAATGTCTCTTGATCATGGCCTCCATCTTCAACTTCAAAGGCTTAAGCATGCAAACTTGATTCAAGTCAAAGGAGCAAGCTTTCTACATCAAAACAAGGAAGTAGAGCATCATCTCAACACCGTTCTACGACAAATGCTTGCTCATAAATCTTTAGCCACGCTTTGCAAGTTCTAGCTACTTTTAGATCTAAATGGTAGTTCTAATGTTGACATGGAATAAAATGAGATGAAACCTAAGTATGTTAGTCTATGTGAATCTAGTCTTGCCCCTCTCTTGAACCTATGACTTTGGGCTATTTCTTAGTGATTAAATCATGCCACTCATGTTGTGTTTT
This sequence comes from Allium sativum, assembly GCA_030737875.1. Classification (NCBI taxonomy): domain Eukaryota; kingdom Viridiplantae; phylum Streptophyta; class Magnoliopsida; order Asparagales; family Amaryllidaceae; genus Allium; species Allium sativum. The sequence goes on along the minus strand of CM060909.1, from coordinate 577,919,057 downwards.
ACCTGGTTTATCATGCAAGATTGAATCTTGACTTGTGGAATATTGGCATGAACCCTTAGAACAATTTGAATTGTGGAACATTCATATGAACTTGACTTGGGGCTTATGCATGTAAAAGAACCTAAACCCCTCATGACCATTTACATGCCAATGATGATGAACCTAGTGTTATGTTATCATACATGTTTGAGGACAATCCCTTTATGCTATCATACATGTTTGAGGCCAATCCCTTTATGCTATCATACATGCTTGAGGCCAATATGTTGTCATATTATTCCTACTATGTTGACTCGCTTCCACTTGCGTTGGGAATACGCCTTGGGTAGTTTAGGCAAATTTGAGATGGGCTATGAAACTTAACATGAATTAAGTAATAGGACAATGGGCATAAGTGGAAAACGTGGACTTTGTCGTGACCTTAATTTGACATGAACATGACAAGTAGGAAAACATGAAAGTGGCCAACTCGAGGTTGGGCTGAGTTTGTAGCATAAATCTACCCGGAACCGCCTGGCAAATCCAGTAGCTATAGACAATAAGACCTAATGTGAGTATTTGGTCATATCGCGCTTAAAACCCGAGGTTAGACTAGGTTGTAGTGTAAAGCTGCCCGGACCCGCCCGACGTAACCAGTAACCACAACAAAGTCTAATGTGAGAGGTTGGGGTGCATTAATGTACTTAATGCCACATGATAAGGTTAAGTTAGTTTGACTAATGGCACTTAACCGATATGACATGAATGGGTAGGTTAAGTAAGACAGGACTTGATTACTTAAAGACACTTAACCATATAACACGATTAACAGATGGGTTAGTCAACCTAAATGGGTTGATAACACCCGACTGGAATAACGCGATGCGTGGTAGGGTTAAGTAAACCCACAAGAATGATACTTAACCATTATAAATACGACTAGTGGATGGGGTTAAGTTAACCTACACTTAACCAATCCGACTCGGTAATTTGATGGGGTTAAGATTAACTTACACTTAACCAATCTGACTTGATGATTTGATAGGGTTAAGTCACGAACCTCTTAAATATGCTTAACCAATCCGACTCGATAATTTAATGGGGTTAAGTTAATCTATACTTAACCAATCCGACTCGATAATTTAATGGGGGTTAAGTTAACCTATACTTAACCAATCCGACTCGATAATTTAATGGGGTTAAGTTAACCTACACTTAACCAATTTTACTCGATGATTTGATGAGGTTAAGACAACCTATACTTAACCAATCTGATGCGGTAGCTTGATGAGGTTAAGATAACCTATACTTAACCAATCTGACACGGTAATTTGATAGGGTTAAGTTAACCTACACTTAACCAATCTGACACGATAATCTAGGGTTAAGTCATGAACTTCTTGATATACTTAACCAACTTGATACATGGTTTGTAGGGCTAAGTCTTGAACTTGAATACTTAGCCAATTTTGACATGATTCGTAGGCGGGGTAAGTCATGAACTCGAATGACAACACTTAACCTATTAGACAAAACCCTAGTTTAGGGGACTAAGTGGAATATCGTAGTTAATAAGGATAACGGGAAGGGAAACTAAGTGATAAACCTTGGCTAAGGATAACTAAGTAATAATTCTTAGTCAAGAGAATTGGACCAGTTCACAAATAGATGAGTAACCTAATACGGTAGCTCATCGTTTAAACAAACACACGAGGAGGAGCGAATGTTTATCTGACTTAGATAAAGGCTCCAGCGAACTGGGTGACGAAGCGGTAGCTTTGGGGGACGTGAGGGTACTCTTGGTATCCCTCTGTGAGGTTGCAGATGATCCGCCTGGGCTCACAGAGGTTAAGGTCTGCGTAAGAAGAACCAAGGGTATGCCTTGGTTGCTGTGCGAGCAACCTAAAGACTGGGGTGGATTAGCGTGGAGTCGGCGATACTTAGTTTAGCCCTGTGATAGCACGTCGTCGACTACCTACCATCTTTAGTCAATCGTGTATGTATGCGAAAAGGAAGAGAACTCCCAACAGACCGTATACTTGCTATCTAGTTATGAGTGAGGTTGGCCAATAGGAAAGTGGGGCATGGATGGCCAGAGTATAGTTCTCATGCATGATTTTCTTGGATTGCCTTTCAGTAGTTGAGGGAGGGGTCACGTGGGACCATAACCACCAGTAGAAAAACAGACCTTGATATCTGCATCGATAGATAACCTAAAGCTCCCGACTGAGTCCTGTATTTCTAGATTAGCCCTGTCACGGGACTCGGATGGCACATTGAGATACATGTGCATCTAGACATGGAAAATGATTCACGATACATACGGGTGAAAAAGTGCGTGGATGACGGGTAGCGTAATCCCTAGCGGTCCTAGGTCGCTTAAACCCAAACCGAGTTACAAAAACGTTTAGTAGGTAGTGTAATCCCTAGTGGTCCTAGGTGGCATAAATCCTAGCCGAACATTTGAGAATTCATGGTAAGAAAATACAGCTAGATCAATGGTGACAGTCCAAACTATTTCAAGGATAATGGAACTACGTTGAAGTAGTATAGAACTACGTGAGGAAGCCCGTAGGATTTACGGCAAAGGACTAAACATATACATGGAAAGAAACATACGAGTTGGGAAAACCTACATTGGGTTGACATGGACCATTTCATTGGGCAAGGCACATTTTATAGCTAACACATGACAAAGGTTGGGAAACTAGTATGGAAGGTGCAGGGCAAATATACTTGATAGAACCTTTGGGTGTTATACTCGATAGAACCTTGGGATGTTATACCCGATAGAACCTTGGGATGTTATACTTGATTCATAGTGACCGTAGTTTATCTTGATATAGTAGTTCATCCTGTTACCTTGGTTTAGCTTGTCTATCTTGTCATCATCCATATGTTTACTTTCAGTTTATGCATGTCATGTTACATTTACCTGTTTTTATGCTGGAAGTAGATAGGACTTACCAGTCTTTATGACTGACCCCATTTTTTTCGCCTCTTTGTCTTCCGTCCCCCCCCCCCAGGTTTTCAGGGAGGAAATACTGTTATTTAGCTCGGACTTCTTCTGCTTCAAGGTCATCAAGTATGGCTTGGATTTTTCTTGGCTATGGCTGCTTTACCATTTTACTTGCGGAATATTTTATGACTGTGGTTTTATGCTTCTTTAACTATTGCAAGACAGGTTTCCAATGTAATGGCTTTTAAATGCATTTTGATGTAAAAGGCTTTAGACCTTATAATTTTATGAGGTAATGAAATTTGTTTTTTCTTCCGCTGTTTTATATGTTCTGTCTTGTAATATTTCTGTGCATGTTTACCTAGACAACGCCCCTCCAAAGCTAGTGCATTCTCTTGTGAGTGACCCTGGTGGAGGTGGGGTGTTACATTTGGTATCAGAGCAGAAGGTTACCGGACTGGGCAAAAGTTTTAAAACCTTCTGAAAACTATTTGAAAACCGTTTACAAAGAAGCATTTTTCAAGGAAAGTTTTATTTTTAAAAGGCTATTCCCCAAAGTCCATTAGCATTATCCTTTGTTTCCTTGATTGAATCTCTTTTCCTTTCTTTCCTCCACCTGTAGTAACAGTGGTTTGAACTGTGACTAATCCTTTTCTAACTACGTCAGTGTTTCCGGTATGATGGAGGTAGTTCTCGAGAGACCTGTTACCGCGTTATAAGAAAGGATAGTAAGAACAAGGATAAAGGATACAAGCTTAAGGACAAGCAACTTGTTGGTATGGCTTAATCCACAAAGGAGGAAAAGGGAGAATGATAAAACCCATGAAAGGAGAGAGTATCTCTAGTAGGGTAAAAAGGGAAAGATATTCAAGTATTATGAGACGAGGACAAGATCATCGAGAGGGCAATTGTATGATCTCACTGTTAGCGTACCTAAGAAGGATGGTAACGTTTCTGTGAAAGGTTTAGCTTCTCTTCTCTATCATCTCGTCAGGACTTTGCTTTGATCACCACATCATTTAAGTCTGCTTCGATGTTTGAGGCTCTGTACCTTCGTACTAGCATAGTAGAAGATCCCATTTTTGTCTCAAATCGTGTTGAGGAATTGGTCCATTTATTCATGACTTGTTTGGATTTGAGGACGCCTATGACTTTTGGGAATAATGCTTATGCTTTTAAGCTATGGGTTGAATTTTAGGAATGGAGTGGTTATCCAGTAAGGGTGTCATTCTCGGTTCTGAAAGGAGGGTAGTTAGGCTCTTGACCTGCCTCGGTAATACCCTCGAAGTCTCGTGTAACCTTTAGGGTTCTGTCCTGATTGGTTACCTAGAAGCTCTTGATGCAATTGTTGGTAATCCGTTCGAGTAGAGTTCGCCACTAAGGCGGATGGTTCATTTCGCTTGTGCATGAGTTATGGAAATCACTCTAGTAAGTACACTTGGTAACATGGTTGGCATCTGGTTGTTTTCAAGAGATAAGTTCTTCTACGTGGAATGCCGTAGAGCGAGTAAACGAGATCCATGATTCACTAGTGAATTTTGGAGAGCTTACATGAAACCATGAGTGCACGGATATGGTTGAGCCAAGTATACTAGAGGGAGAATAAGTAAAAGTGGAACGAGAGGCGACAATGAAGTGAGTTCCAGCTCATATTTGGAAATAGGAGTTAAGAGGCCACGAAATCATGAAGTTAAAGATGGTCAAAGCACAATGGAATTAAGCTCAAGGAAATGCGACTTAGAAGATTGAAGACAAGATACGTGCATCATATCTCTTTTTAAGAGTATATTCCTGATACCTGTTTTCCTGTAGAGTTTACCTGCATGCTATCCTTTATGCATATCCTCTCGGTCCTATTCTCGATCTTATTTCTGTTGCAAATTCCATAGGGGGTATGATTTATAGGTTAATAATACATGTCAGGGTTTGAAGGTGTCCGTTAGGTTGACTAAACCTTTTGGGCTTTATAGGATATGGGTTGGGTTTAGAAAGGGATTTCTTGTAATCCAAAAAGGAGTTTATCTTGTCGGTCCTATCTTAAGGACCTTAGGTAGAACCCTGTGAATGTAAACATGTATTTGAAAACATGTCATGATTGATATGGTTGCAAGTGGTTGCTCGTGGATGCGCGAATACACACAAGGCACTAGATCGGCTCAGTCACATTTCATATTTCATATGTATACGTGTTTATACTTGTTTATGGATGAATTTGAATGATCTATCATGTGAATATTGCATATGGATGAATGGTTGTGCACACATATAGTGTTTATGTGACTAGGACTATTTGCATACATATGGATTCATGGCACTAAAAATATTTTGCATTTAGAAGATCAATCAGGCCTGATCATTTGCATTAGATAAGGAACATATACACACACTTTCTGCATATGTTCATATGGTATTAGAAATCTTTTAAGGACAATGGTTGCTTGTGGATGATGTTTTGAGTAGATGGATAATGGATGGTATGATACGTTCTTCCTAATTTGGAGATTTCGGGGACGAAATCCTTTAAGGTGGGGAGAATGTAACAACCCGAATTTTTATAACATGTTAAAACAAGAAATCAGGGCAGAATTAAATTTTAATATAAGAATCAAGAGAAACGGGTTGCGCCATTGCGTTCGTCTCGAGATTCTAGTTGGAAACGAATCCGAAATTTCGTAAATCGGAGTCCGTATGACCGAGATATGGCCTCTAGAAGTTTCACGAAAAATCAGAAAACGAAAACAGATTTTCAAATTTCGAATTTAGCCCCAAATAGACTGGGCGGGAAAATTTCCCGCCCAGCCCCAGGTCGACTGGGGAGTCGACCACCAGGGACCAGGTCGACTGGGCAGTCGACCTGGGTGTCGACCTGGGGGTCGACCTCCCTGGTCGAGCCAGGTTGGCCTGGTGCACCTGCTTACTCCTTTAGGTCTGTTCTGTTGGCCTGTGACGAGATTGGATGGTTCAGATCTAAACTAGGGTTAATCTAAGGGCCTAAACTAGTCCTAACTTCTATAAAAACCCCCTATGACCTAGCCTAATTCACTACAAACCATCCTAACAACAAAGTGCTGCCCAAATGTCTCTTGATCATGGCCTCCATCTTCAACTTCAAAGGCTTAAGCATGCAAACTTGATTCAAGTCAAAGGAGCAAGCTTTCTACATCAAATCAAGGAAGTAGAGCATCATCTAAACATCGTTCTACGACAAATGCTTGCTTATAAATCTCTAGCCATGCTTTGTAAGTTCTAGCCACTTTTAGATCTAAACGGTAGTTCTAATGTTGACATAGAATAAAATGAGATGAAACCTAAGTATGTTAGTCTACGTGAATCTAGTCTTTCCCCTCTCTTGAACCTATGACTTTGGGCTATTTCTTAGTGATTAAATCATGCCACTCAAGTTGTGTTTTACCTAGTTTATCATGCAAGATTGAATCTTGACTTGTGGAATGTTGGCATGAATCCTTAGAACAATTTGACTTGTGGAACATTCATATGAACTTGACTTGGGGCTTATGCATGTAAAAGAACCTAAACCCCTCATGACCATTTACATGCCCATGATGATGAACCTAGTGTTATGCTATCATACATGTTTGTGGCCAATCCCTTTATGCTATCATACATGTTTGAGGCCAATCCCTTTATGCTATCATACATGCTTGAGGCCAATATGTTGTCATATTATTCCTACTATGTTGACTCGCTTCCACTTGCGTTGGGAATACGCCTTGGGTAGTTTAGGAAAAATTTGAGATGGGCTATGAAACTTAACATGAATTAAGTAATGGGACAATGGGCATAAGTGGAAAACGTGGACTTTGTCGTGACCTTAATTTGACATGAACATGACAAGTAGGAAAACATGAAAGTGGCCAACTCGAGGTTGGATTGAGTTTGTAGCATAAATCTGCCCGGAACCGCCCGGCAAATCCAGTAGCTACAGACAATAAGACCAATGTGAGTAGTTGGTCATATCGCGCTTAAAACCCGAGGTTAGACTAGGTTGTGGTGTAAAGCTGCCCGGACCCGCCCGGCGTAACCAATAACCATAACAAAGTCTAATGTGAGAGGTTGGGGTGCATTAATTTACTTAATGCCACATGATAAGGTTAAGTTAGTTTGACTAATGGCACTTAACCGATATGACATGAATGGGTAGGTTAAGTAAGACCGGACTTGATTACTTAAAGACACTTAACCATATAACACGATTAGCAGATGGGTTAGTTTAACCTAAATGGGTTGATAACACCCGACTGGGATAACGCGATGCGTGGCAAGGTTAAGTAAACCCACAAGAATGATACTTAACCATTATAAGTACGACTAGTGGATGGGGTTAAGTTAACCTACACTTAACCAATCCGACTCGGTAATATGATGGGGTTAAGATTAACTTACACTTAACCAATCTGACTTGATGATTTGATAGGGTTAAGTCACGAACCTCTTAAATATGCTTAACAAATCCGACTTGATAATTTAATGGGGTTAAGTTAACCTATACTTAACCAATCCGACTCGATAATTTAATGGGGTTAAGTTAACCTATACTTAACCAATCCGACTCGATAATTTAATGGGGTTAAGTTAACCTACACTTAACCAATTTTACTCGATGATTTGATGAGGTTAAGACAACCTATACTTAACCAATCTGACGCGGTAGCTTGATGAGGTTAAGATTACCTATACTTAACTAATCTGACGCGGTAATTTGATAGGGTTAAGTTAACCTACACTTAACCAATCTGACACAATAATCTAGGGTTAAGTCATGAACTTCTTGATATACTTAACCAAGTTGATACATGGTTTGTAGGGCTAAGTCTTGAACTTGAATACTTAGCCAATTTTGACATGATTCGTAGGCGGGGTAAGTCATGAACTCGAATGACAACACTTAACCCATTAGAAAAAACCCTAGTTCAGGGGACTAAGTGGAAAATCGTAGTTAATAAGGATAACGGGAAGGGAAACTAAGTGATAAACCTTAGTTAAGGATAACTAAGTAATAATTCTTAGTCAAGACAATTAGACCAGTTCACAAATAGATGAGTAACCTGATACGGTAGGTCATTGTTTAAACAAACACACGAGGAGGAGCGAATGTTTATCTGACTTAGATAAAGGCTCCAGCGAACTGGGTGACGAAGCGGTAGCTTCGGGGGACGTAAGGGTACTCTTGGTATCCCTCTGTGAGGTTGCAGATGATCCGCCTGGGCTCACAGAGGTTAAGGTCTGCGTTAGAAGAACCAAGGGTATGCCTTGGTTGCTGTGCGAGCAACCTAAAGACGGGGGTGGATTAGCGTGGAGTCGGCAATTCTTAGTTTAGCCCTGTGATAGCACATCGTCGACTACCTACCATCTTTAGTCTATCGTGTACGTATGCGGAAAGGCAGAGAACTCCCAACAGACCATATACTTGCTATCTAGTTATGGGTGAGGTTGGCCAATAGGAAAGTGGGGCATGGATGGTCGGAGTATAGTTCTCGTGCATGATTTTCTTGGATTGCCTTTCAGTAGTTGAGGGAGGGGTCACGTGGGACCATAACCACCGGTAGAAAAACAGACCTTGATATTTGCATCGGCAGATAACCTAAAGCTCCCGACCGTGTCCTGTATTTCTAGATTAGCCTTGTCACGGGACTCAGATGGCACATTGAGATACATGTTCATCTAGACATGGAAAACGATTCACGATACATACGGGGGAAAAAGGGCGTGGATGACGGGTAGCATAATCCCTAGCGGTCCTAGGTGGCTTAAACCCAAACCGAGTTACGAAAACATTTAGTAGGTAGCGTAATCCCTAGTGGTCCTAGGTGGCATAAATCCTAGCCGAACATTCGAGAATTCATGGTAAGAAAATACAGCTAGATCAAGGGTGACAGTCCAAACGATTTCAAGGATAATGGAACTACGTTGAAGTAGTGTAGAACTACGTGAGGAAGCCCGTAGGATTTACGGCAAAGGACTAAACATGTACATGGAAAGAAACATACGAGTTGGGAAAACCTACATTGGGTTGACATGGATCATTTCATTGGGCAAGGGACATTTTGTAGATAACACATGACACAGGTTGGGATACTAGTACAGAAGGTGCAGGGCAAATATACTTGATAGAACCTTGGGGTGTTATACTCGATAGAACCTTGGGATGTTATACTCGATAGAACCTTAGGATGTTATACTTGATTCATAGTGACCGTAGTTTATCTTGATACAGTAGTTCATCCTGTTACCTTGGTTTAGCTTGTCTATCTTGTCATCATCCTTATGTTTACTTTCAGTTTATGCATGTCATGTTACCTTTAACTGTTTTTATGCTGGAAGTAGACAGGACTTACCAGTCTTTATGACTGACCCCGTTTTCTTTCGCCTCTTTGTCTTCCGTTCCCCCCCCCCCAGGTTTTCAGGGAGGAAATACTGTTATTTAGCTCGGTCTTCTTCTGCTTCAAGGTCATCATGTATGGCTTGGATTTTTCTTGGCTATGGTTGCTTTACCATTTTACTTGGGGAATATTTTATGACTGTGGTTTTATGCTTCTTTAACTATTGCAAGACAGGTTTCCTATGTAATGTCTTTTAAAGGCATTTTGATGTAAAAGGCTTTAGACCTTATAATTTTATGAGGTAAAGAAATTTGGTTTTTCTTCCGCTGTTTTATATGTTCTGTCTTGTAATATTTCTGTGCATGTTTACCTAGACAACGCCCCTCCAAAGCTAGTGCATTCTCTTGTGAGTGACCCTGGCGGAGGTGGGGTGTTACAGATAGTACGTGTTGACCCGGTCATAATTAAGATATTTATTGTGAGGCCATGGAAAGTTGGTATTGGTGTTAATAGTACAAAAATGTACCAGCATGGATTAAGCTTACCAATATCCCCCTTTGTGCTTGGTCTAAGCTAGGTGTTAGTTGGCTAGCCTCTATTGTGTGAGATTCCTTTGTATGGATGCAACGACTTAAAAGTTGGATATGTTAGATTATGCAAAATGTTTGATTAAGGTTTTCTTTAGAAGAAATGTTGCTTGTGAGTTCCTGGTTAACTACTAGATGTCTCAGAGCCAACTGTCTACATTCATTATCCGTGGAAGCCAGAAATTTGCGAGAAATGCAAAACCTTTGGTCATACCTTATCTGATTGCAAGGAAAACAGTATCCGAAATACTATGTCTTCTAAACTTGCTCTGGTCAAAGAAACTATTATCTCTAACAATGTGAAACCTGTGTTTGTGACAGAAAGAGGGTGCTTTGGATTACAAACCAAGAAAAAGTGAGTTGGAGTAATGTGACACCCCACACCCCTTAATTTCACCCATATGTGGATGCATTAAGTTCTTGAAGCGAAATAGGTATAAAGAAATGATACTAAGGTTAATATTTTCAAGACAGAATATAAAATGCAATGGAAAACTTTCAAACTTTTTACTATTACTAAAACAACATTACATTTTCAAATACCATAAATTCATAAAATATATGTCTCGTGGAATCAAAGTACAAATACAAAGCCATAAAAATCATAATCCTCATGGGTCGTAACAATAATCATAGAACGGAAATTGAAATAATACCTAGAATAAGAAATAGTCCAAGTCCTAGCCAAATCAAATAGTCACGGTTACTGTTTCAGTCCACTACCTTGAGACCCTTAGGGAGTGAAAGGAATAGAGAGAAGCAAAAACAAAATAGGTCACACATAAAGTCTGGTGAGTTTCAGTAAATTTTAGCATGAGCATGGGATAAAGAAGTACCAAGACAGGTCAATAATATTGGATATGAAAATACAGTAAAATAGGAAACACGGAAAACAATGTAAGATAAGCTTCTTATTCATATCCCAAATTTTTTGCATCAATTATTATATCATAAAGATTAGTCTTTCCCTTATTTCTACGCAGTGATCGGCTTCTTAAATAGTATGTGAATAATCTGCGCCAACTATGGCATTCAGCGTTATCAATCCCGAACCCATCAACTAAGAAAGAGACAACCTTAATCACATGCATTACATAGTCTTATCTTCCACTGTCGGACTCATGTATGCTCATGACTCTGCCTAAACATGCCTATACCCACTCCTTGTTTTGAACTTTTACTACCTAGTTTGGTATAAACATGCCTTAACTCCTACCAAGTGCAAGACCCCGTTGATAACAATGGATATTGACTGATACAGATCCCACCCAAAATGCATGTAACACAAGCCTCCCCTATACTCTGTCCCCAAGCAAACTAGGTTTTTGTGACGAAAAGGAATTTTGCTCGATCCGAATCAGTCGCTAAACCGATCTAGACCGTTCAAAACGCCTGATTGTTTTGAGAACACGACAAAATAGAACGCAGACGGAAGAACATTTCATTGTATATTACAACAATTCACTAGAATACAAGAGTATACAGAGTACAAACAAATAATGTACATTCGATAAATATCAGAGATTACAATACATTACATAGCAGCGGAAAATAATACAATACACAACTGAAGGAGATATACGGATACAAAGCTTTCCGGATATCGTTCCAGCTGTAAACCAGGATCCTGTGAATATAAATCTGCAAAACCAAAACTACTAGCTGCCCGTGCCAAAATAAGGGCACCCAGAGTTTAGGTTAAAACAATAAACTCCAGGTCAGTCATGGGACTGGTGTGAGAACTAAAACAGTTATTAATCATTATTTTAAAATTAGGTAAATCAAGGGACCACGGCGCTAACGCGGAACGGGTTTCCTCCCAAGAACACCAGTGCATAAAACAACAACACAATGCTAAATAAAGAAAAATGAAGCTATTATAAGACACAGTTCCCATCACACAATGCAACGCAAGCCGGAGGATAGGGTTTTTACCTTATAATAGCCAAGAATGCTTGATACGTTTAAAACAAATCATTTGATACTATTATAAGTGCATATTGTATAAAACAACTTCAAATCATAAGTATCAATCATAAGCGGCATAAGCGCCCCATCCCACTATGTCGCCATATATAGGATTACAACTAAAATGGAACCGTCACGTATTGGAAATTGGATTTCCGTCATGAACCAAGAAAAAAGATAGTCCTTACCGAATTCGAGACTGCCTATCCCGAGTCTCAGGATCAGAACGCATCGACCCTTGGAGCGACAGGGTCGGTCCACCGATGTGGATTAAAATGCCTGAGCACTACGTTTGGCCGCCCTTTGGGGCATAAGCGAGCCAACAAGTGACTCCATCAGACCCGGATCGTTCGATCTAACCAAGTCGCCTCGCAACAGCAACAACCACATAAGTCAAACTCGTCAGGGCGTGTAAAACCACTGACGCCACTTCTAGCTAGGAGGAAACGTAGGCCCTCCCTGAGGTCCTTTCTTCCGTTTCTGGTTCATACCGGGGTGTGAGGCTCGCTAGTTCACGTTATACACAAAGCTACGCCACACAGGCGGTGCTTTGATCATCACCACAAGACTTTGCTTTTCAACAGAAGCCCTGATAACTGCATCTTAGCATGCCACATAGGCAATTCACACCATGCAACTGATAGCTATCAATCACACAGAATAAATTCCAATGTCAGACACACTGTCATCTGCAAGTCCGTTCTGGGTTTGAACGAAACCGGAGGCACTATATACCTCGCAAACCCATCGATCACCACGTACGTCTGGACGATCACCACTCATCATCCATATTTTGGGATGCCTCCCAATTAGGACCTCGGTTACCATCCAAACGAGGTGAAGATCTCCGGCCTTCGACCACCGTCTTCATCTTCGATTTCTTATCGTCGATTCAGTTATTCAGAATGGAATAAACCCGGTCTTTCTGAGCAACTCGTGTATATAATAAACAAGTGTTACACAAACACAACATACGCCTCATTCTAATTCATCAGTCACTAACCGTAAATTAACAAGAGAATAATTCCTCAAATATTAACCCCGAAGGCCGAAACCAACATCAGATCAATATCCAGAAAACCATTCTGCTTAGCTAACCGACAGTTAGTTTCTAAATTTCACATTCTTTGGGAAAGGTTCCCATAAATTTTATCAAAGATAAATTCCTTTAATTTATTCTTTAATCTTCTTTTGAATTTCGATTCAACTAGTCGGGATTAACGAACCATATCGAAGTAATCATTTGTTTTAATTTCCCAATCCCAACCTATTCATCCCATGAAGTAAAACTGGTAATACTTCATATCTAACACCACGGTGTTATCGGTAAATTCAATTACCATTTTCACGTTCAAATCTAATTAAAGATTTAACTACCGCCTGGAGTAAAACTGGTGATACTCCATTTTCGATCTTTTCAATCTAATTAAAGATTCATTAAAACTCCACTTAGTTTTAATCTTTGATAGGGTTAAAGAATCAGTGTCATTTAAAACACGGTTCACGATAAACCCCAAAATCACATCACAATTCAATCAGTCCCTAACCGTGAATTAGCAAGTGAGCAATTCCCTAAATATTAACCCCGAAGGCCGAAACCAACTTCAGATCAATACCCAAGAAACCGTTCAACTTAACTAATCTCCAGTTTGCTTCTGATTTTCTTAACTTCGTTGGGTCTAAGAACAGTATTATTGAAGATACCTTTCACGACGACCCAAAATCACATTCTATTAATTATCGGGTTAAAGAACGAGTGTTATTTAAAACACCGTTCATGATAAACCCAAGAATCAATTCGAATTGAATTCCAATTAAATATTATTTAATTGGTATACTTCATTAAATCTAAATAAAAGATTTAATCTTTTTCTCAACTGGGCTTAAGAACGGTGTTAATGAAGACACCATTCACGACAAACCCAAATCACATTTGATATTAAATACAAGGCTCTGAATAGAAATTATATCGTCTCATATTCAATATCTAACTCTACGACTAACAAATATCGTATTGGAAATAACGATATAAATATCTTTCAAATTTCCATAACAATATGTGTATAATCACGAAATCCAACATCAAAATAATCCGAAGAAAATTTCGATTCAAATCCATTCCAATTCAATTATTGGAAATTCGGGTTACTTTTAAAACTCTTTTCAAATCCCGTTTATTTATTTAAAAATAAATAGAATTATAATTCTAGTTCAAAACTAGTTCATTTCGATAAAAATCTACTTTTATCTTTTCAAATATGGAGATTTTCATCCCAAATCTTCACAAGTCATTTCTTATGATTGTACACAAATTATTACTATTTTTAATAATTTTATCAAGGCCCGTACAGTCGGTTTCCATCAACGGCCATCGAACTGCACTTACAGCGACCTTTTCCAAATTTGATTTGGACATAATTCCAAATCCAACCGTTAGATTTCAAATTTCTAATATTCGTTAGAAAGCTCTTTTCGATACGAACCCAACGGTTCCAGTTTTAGTAGAATCCGACGGTCGGATCTCCCGTAATATCCGTTCGAAGTCAATGGTCGAAATTCGCGAACTGCCGCGGCACGGCGCGTTCTATTCAGGCCATTATATAATATGTTTAATATATATAATATATACTTCGTCGATTTCAATTCAAAACGTGCTTCATAAATCGTTTTAAATTCATTTTCAAAACGGTTTCAACTTCATATTCAATTTCCATTCGAATTCATTTATATTCAATTTCAATTTGAATTCATTTATATTCAATTTCAGTTTGAATTCATTTCTATTCGAAATATCAGATTTTGAAATCACTTTCAATATTCATTATGAAATGAATAAAATCGATATAAATATCGTTCACGTCAAAGTGGCGTCAATCTAATCAACACGGCTTCATATATTTCTATTTTCAAATATTCTATTTCAAATATTTCTATTTCAAATATTTCTTTTTCAAATATTTCTATTTCAAATATTTCTATTTCAAATATTTCTATTTCGAATATTTCTTATTCAAATATTTCTATTTTGAATATTTCTTTTTCAAATATTTCTATTTCAAAACTTTCTTTTTCAAAACTGGAATGAGGCCCAATCAATTACCATATATTGTTAATTATATGGAGTTTTCTACAACATAGGTATACAATAACAACGATGAATAATCAACCATCATCCAAAGTGCATTCTACACTGTATAAGCATCAAATATAAATATTTAACGCTTATAACAGTCTGTCAATCAATCGATCGACATACAACTAACTATTGGGATCAGTGTATGTCATATATCACCCCAATACCCGTGTGGGGTTTTCAAACAATCAAACACAGATTTTATTTGTGTAGTTGGGCGATGTGTAAAATTTATCGTTCTAATCAATATCAGTCAAATGTGTGTATATAAACAAATCGTCCGATTTGTTTATTTTTATTTCATATATACGTTAAAATTCTATTTTTAACTATAAAATATTTTCTACTATATAAATATTCTATTTTCATTTCACATCACAACACACAATCAACTACACAGCAAAATCAAACAAACAAGCATACAAGCCGTCCATGGTCTGTGGACGACGGGTGTCGGGTGCTACTAAACACCGTCTGCATCCTAGTATATATTTCAACTAGAAAAATAAATTAAAGGTGAGAAATTCCCACATATTAGCTAATTCAATCCCATGACTCTTCTTTGTAGAAATCTTCACCGTTCTCGCCTCTTGTCACTTTCTTTGCCGTATTCTCTACATATATAAAAATCACATTTTTATACCGCTATTCAATATATAAAAGTCAAATTTTTACTTTGCTATTCAATATATAAAAGTCGAATTTTTACTTTGTTATTCAATATATAAAAATCGAATTTTTTACTTTGCTATTCAATATATAAAAATCGAATTTTTACTTTATTATTCAATATATAAAAATCGAATTTTTACTTTGCTATTCAATATATAAAAATCGAATTTTTACTTTGCTATTCAATATATAAAAATCGAATTTTTGCTTTGCTATTCAATATTTAAAAATCGAATTTTTGCTTTTAGAGATAAAAATATCATCTTTATAACGCTCGTATGTAAATAAAAATGGAATCATTACATTTGCTACTCCATAATAAAAATTTAATCTTTCCATTTATAAAAATGAAATCTTTAACTTTGCTATATTATACAAAAATCAAACCTTTTCTATTATATAAAAATATTGCCTTTTATATTTATAAAAATCTAAATTTTAATATGATAAAAATATAATCTTTTTAATTATAAAAATCATATAATAATTCAGTTTCTAAAATAATGTTAATTTTGGTTTTAATTGAATAAATAATTTTCAGTTTTAATAAATAAAGAAAGGAAAGGGAAGAGAGGAAACGTACTGTGTTGGATTGAAGGGGGGGAAATGGCGTTGCACGCTAAGGTGGTGGTGGTGCGGAGGCCTAAGGAAGTGCATGGTGGTCTCAGGCGAGGCGGTGTGCTTCTAGTGGTGTGGCGCCAGAGTTTCAGCGGGTAGGGACGTCGGGTTCTTTGAGGAAGAGGAGGGTGAGCGCGAGAGGATGGGAGGAGATAGGGGGAGGGTCGCGGGTGATGTTGGCCGGAGGCGCGCCGGCCAGGGAAGGGAGTGGCGGGCGTTCATGATGGCGGAGGGTTTCAGGAAGAGGAGCATCGCAATTTTTTTTTTATTTCTGAGGGGAGGCGGGTTTGGGAATTTAGGGTTTGGGGGGGGGGGGGGGGCTATTTATAAATATTTTATTTTAATTTATTTTAATTTATTCTCCAATTATTTGTTTACCGATCCGAGTTCGAAATCAGACCCAACGACTGTCGCCCCTAGCTAATTACCCCCATTCCGAACACAATGGGATATGCCACGTAGGCTGATTCAATTGTTTCGATCAGTTTTCGCCAAAACCAACATATAACTCTATATATTGAATTTGAACGCGCATTTCAATTTACCGGGGTCACATACTAACTCAAAAAATTCCCGAAAAATATTTTCTAGCTTCGTATTGACGATACGGTCCTAACAAAGCTAATTTCGTCGAATTCTGAGACCGTTTGAAAAATGGCCATTTTCCAGTCGATTAAAATCAACTGAAACTGGTCAAACACGTTTTCCTTTGCCATGCTCACATATTGATTCGAAAAATTATGAAATTTGGAATCTAGCAATAATTTGACATCGCGGATCTAACAAAAGTGGTTTCGTCGAAATCCGAGGTCCTTTGCAAAATGACTATTTTTAAGGGCCTGAATTTCATAGCGACTATTCAGAATTTTCAACTGGACATAACTTTTTATTCCTGCTATGAAATTTCAATTATTCTGATTCGTTGGAAAGATATTCTCAATTAGATTCCATTATTTTTGGTTTCACTAAAATCTGGTTTGTTTTGCACCCGGTACATTCATTTGAAGTTTGAAATCGAATTATCGAACTACCGCGCCATTTTCAATTCCTTTTGTAAATATAAATAATTATTTATATTCTAACGACGAACTATATAAATATATTTGTTCAACTTATATTAAAAATAAATTTCTCATCGTTTTTATTTAAAATAATTCATTTTAAATAATCAAAATTCGCTAAAATTGCCGAAATAAAAATTTTAAACTGGCCCAGATTTTCGGGTTGTTACAATCTCCCCCACTTAAAACTTTTTGTCCCCAAAAAGGTACGAAGCCGAAAGTTGTTTCACAAATCAACTCAACTTCCAAAATTTTGATTACGGCTTAAGTTCTTTAACTTTTCAGTTTCTAAGAACTTTTCAAATTTTTCAAAAATTTGGCTAACACCCTAAATTTTCGAAAAATTTCGCCATAACCTCCCCTGCACCGGGAGCAACGGGAAAATCCCGAAATTGCCATACAGGCCTTCTGATCTCAAAAAGAAAAAGAAAAAGGCAAGCGGCTAGCCAATAGGCTCCTAAAATCATCATCACCCAAACAAAACTGTAAATTATGGTAAATATGTACCTATTTGTCGGGCAAACAATTTTATTCTTCTGCTCTAGCCTCCTTGCTATGACCTGTTCAATGTAAGTACATGTATATGCAAGCAAATGCGACCAAATTTCAATACAATTCACTTTTTGATACCATTTGGCTAAAGGTTCAACATTTTAATTAGTTGATTAGCTTTTCAAACTCATAACTTTGATATATAGTCAAAAAAAAAAATCAGATTTTTGATGTCAAATCACAACAATAAACCCTATCTAGTTTCGGTTCTCACACCAGTCAAATGGAAATATATAGAAATCTCACTTTCGAAACTCAAAAATAAATACTAGCGATGGTGCCCCGTCACTAGAATTATCCCCGGGCACTAGAGTGCGATTCTATAACTACCCAATACATTAAAACTTCGAATACACGTTTGCAAGACATATATGCAAAATCTCTATATATTAGATTGTCCAAATTCATATAAATTAATAATCAAATACGAATAATTGATTTAAATTTTCAAAACAAAAATTGTTTTCATTTTAAAAAAATATACTCTTCACACTCGTTCTAGGATACTACTGATCCCATCTCTAACGAGTCATTCTAATTGGATATTACTAATCCAATTTCTGATGAATTCTTTTGTATGGTTCTAATGTGTCTTGTTCTCTGAGCTTTGTAAACCAAAGCTCTGATACCAACTGTGACGAAAAGGAATTTCGCTCGATCCGAATCAGTCGCTAAACCGATCTAGACCGTTCGAAACGCCTGATTGTTTTGAGAACACGACAAAATAGAACGCAGACGGAAGAACATTTCATTGTATATTACAACAATTCACTAGAATACAAGAATATACAGAGTACAAACAAATAATATACATTTGATAAATATCAGAGATTACAATACATTACATAGCAGCGGAAAATAATACAATACACAACTGAAGGAGATATACGGATACAAAGCTTTCCGGATATCGTTCTAGCTGTAAACCAAGATCCTATGAATATAAATCTGCAAAACCAAAACTACTAGCTGCCCATGTCAAAATAAGGGCACCCAGAGTTTAGGTTAAAACAATAAACTCCAGGTCAGTCATGGGACTGGTGTGAGAACTAAAGCAGTTATTAATCTTTATTTTAAAATTAGGTAAATCAAGGGACCACGCCGCTAACGCGGAATGGGTTTCCTCCCAAGAACACCAGTGCATAAAACAACAACGCAATGCTAAATAAAGAAAAATGAAGCTATTATAAGACCCAGTTCCCATCACATAATGCAACGCAAGCCGGAGGATAGGGTTTTTACCTTATAATAGCCAAGAATGCTTGATACGTTTAAAACAAATCATTTGATACTATTATAAGTGCATAGTGTATAAAACAACTTCAAATCATAAGTATCAATCGTAGGCGGCATAAGCGCCCCATCCCACTATGTCGCCATATGTAGGATTACAACTAAAATGGAACCGTCACGTATTGGAAATTGGATTTCCGTCATGAACCAAGGCAAAAGATAGTCCTTACCGATTTCGAGACTGCCTAGCCCGAATCTCAGGATCAGAACACATCGACCCTTCAAGCGACACGGCCGGTCCACCGATGTGGATTAAAATGCCTGAGCACTACGTTTTGCCGCCCTTTGGGGCGTAAGCGAGCCAACAAGTGACTCCATCAAACCCGGATCGTCCGATCTAACCGAGGCGCCTCGCAACAACAACAACCACATAAGTCAAACTCGTCAGGGCGTGTAAAACCACTGACGCCACTTCTAGCTAGGAGGAAACGTAGGCCCTCCCTGAGGTCCTTTCTCCCGTTTTTGGTTCATACAGGGGTGTGAGGCTCGCTAATTCACGTTATACACAGAGCTACGCTACACAGGCGGTGCTTTGATCATCACCACAAGACTTTGCTTTTCAATAGAAGCCCTGATAACTGCATCTTAGCATGCCACATAGGCAATTCACACCGTGCAACTGATAGCTATCAATCACACAGAATAAATTCCAATGTCGGGCACACTGTCATTTGCAAGTCCGTTCTGGGTCTGAACGAAACCGGAGGCACTATATACCTCGCAAACCCAATGATCATCACGTACGTCTGGACGATCACAACTCATCATCCATATTTCGGGATGCCTCCCAATCAGGACCTCGGTTACCATCCAAATGAGGTGAAGATCTCCGGCCTTCGACCACCGTCTTCATCTTCGATTTCTTATCGTCGATTCAGTTATTCAGAATGGGATAAACTCGGTCTTTCTGATCAACTCTTGTATATAATAAACAAGTGTTACACAAACACAACATACGCCTCATTCCAATTCATCATTCACTAACCGTAAATTAACAAGAGAATAATTCCCCAAATATTAACCCCGAAGGCCGAAACCAACATCAGATCAATATCCAGAAAACCATTCTGCTTAGCTAACCGACAGTTAGTTTCTAAATTTCACATTCATAGGGAAAGGTTTCCATAAATTTTATCAAAGATAAATTCCTTGAATTTGTTCTTTAATCTTCTTTTGAATTTCGATTCAACTAGTCGGGATTAACGAACCTTACCGAAGTAATCATTTGTTTTAATTTCCCAGTCCCAACCTTTTCATCCCATGAAGTAAAACTGGTAATACTTCATATCTAACACCACGGTGTTATCGGTAAATTCAATTACCATTTTCACGTTCAAATCTAATTAAAGATTTAACTACCGCCTGGAGTAAAACTGGTGATACTCCATTTTCGATCTTTTCAATCTAATTAAAGATTCATTAAAACTCCACTTAGTTTTAATCTTTGATAGGGTTAAAGAATCAGTGTTATTTAAAACACGGTTCATGATAAACCCTAAAATCACATCACAATTCAATCAATCCCTAGCCGTGAATTAGCAAGTGAGCAATTCCCTAAATATTAACCCCGAAGGCCGAAACCAACATCAGATCAATACCCAAGAAACCGTTCAACTTAACTAATCTCCAGTTTGTTTCTGATTTTCTTAACTTCGTTGGGTCTAAGAACAGTATTATTGAAGATACCGTTCACGACGACCCAAAATCACATTCTATTAATTATCGGGTTAAAGAACGAGTGTTATTTAAAACACCGTTCACGATAAACCCAAGAATCAATTCGAATTCAATTCCAATTAAATATTATTTAATTGGTATACTTCATTAAATCTAAATAAAAGATTTAATCTTTTTCACAACTGGGCTTAAGAATAGTGTTAATGAAGACACCATTCACGACAAACCCAAATCAAATTTGATATTAAATACAAGGCTCTGAATAGAAATTATATTGGCTTATATTCAATATCTAACTCTACGACCAACAAATATCGTATTGGAAATAACGATATAAATATCTTTCAAATTTCCATAACAATATCTGTATAATCACGAAATCCTACATCGAAATAATCCGAAGACAATTTCGATTCAAATCCATTCCAATTCAATTATTGGAAATTCGGGTTACTTTTAAAACTCTTTTCAAATCCCGTTTATTTATTTAAAAATAAATAGAATTATAATTCTAGTTCAAAACTAGTTCATTTCGATAAAAATCTATTTTTATCTTTTCAAATATGGAGATTTTCATCCCAAATCTTAACAAGTCATTTCTTATGATTTTACATAAATTATTACTATTTTTAATAATTTTATCAAGGCCCGTACAGTCGGTTTCCATCAACGGCCATCGAACTGCACTTACAGCGACCTTTTCCAAATTTGATTTGGACATAATTCCAAATCCAACCGTTAGATTTCAAATTTCTAATATTCGTTAGAAATCTCTTTTCGATACGAACCCAACGGTTCTGGGTTTAGGAGAATCCGACGGTCGGATCTCCCGTAATATCCGTTCGAAGTCAATGGTCGAAATTCGCGAACTGCCGCGACGCGGCGCGTTCTATTCAGGCCATTATATAATATATATAATATATACTTCGTCGATTTCAATTCAAAACGTGCTTTATAAATCGTTTTAAATTCATTTTCAAAACGGTTTCAACTTCATATTCAATTTCAATTCGAATTCATTTATATTCAATTTCAATTCGAATTCATTTATATTCAGTTTCAGTTTGAATTTATTTCTATTTGAAATATCAGATTTTGAAATCACTTTCGATATTCATTATGAAATGAATAAAATCGATATAAATATCGTTCACGTCAAAATGCCGTCAATCTAATCAACACGGCTTCATATATTTCTATTTTCAAATATTTTATTTCAAATATTTCTATTTCAAATATTTCTTTCTCAAATATTTCTATTTCAAATATTTCTATATCAAATATTTCTATTTCAAATATTTCTTTTTCAAATATTTCTATTTCGAATATTTCTTTTTCAAATATTTCTATTTCAAAACTTTCTTTTTCAAAACTGGAATGAGGCCCAATCAATTACCATATAATGTTAATTATATGGATTTTTCTACAACATAGGTATACATTAACAACGATGAATAATCAACCATCATCCAAAGTGCACTCTACACTGTATAAGCATCAAATATAAATATTTAACGCTTATAACAGTCTGTCAATCAATCGATCGACATACAACTAACTATTGGGATCAGTCTATGTCATATATCACCCCAATACCCGTGTGGGGTTTTCAAACAATCAAACACAGATTTTATTTGTGTAGTTGGGCGATGTGTAAAATTTATCGTCCCAATCAATATCAGTCAAATGTGTGTATATAAACAAATCGTCCGATTTGTTTATTTTTATTTCATTTCATATATACGTTAAAATTCTATTTTTAACTATAAAATATTTTCTACTATATAAATATTCTATTTTCATTTCACATCACAACACACAATCAACTACACAGCAAAATCAAACAAACAAGCATACAAGCCGTCCATGGTCTGTGGACGACGGGTGTCGGGTGCTACTAAACATCGTCTGCATCCTAGTATATATTTCAACTAGAAAAATAAATTAAAGGTGAGAAATTCTCACAGATTAGCTAATTCAATCCCACGACTCTTCTTTGTAGAAATCTTCGCCGTTCTCGCCTCTTGTCACTTTCTTTGCCCGTATTCTCTACATATATAAAAATCACATTTTTATACCGCTATTCAATATATAAAAGTCGAATTTTTACTTTGCTATTCAATATATAAAAGTCGAATTTTTTACTTTGCTATTCAATATATAAAAATCGAATTTTTACTTTGCTATTCAATATATAAAAATCGAATTTTTACTTTGCTATTCAATATATAAAAATCGAATTTTTACTTTGCTATTCAATATATAAAAATCGAATTTTTACTTTGCTATTCAATATATAAAAATCGAATTTTTACTTTGCTATTCAATATATAAAAATCGAATTTTTGCTTTGCTATTCAATATATAAAAATCGAATTTTTGCTTTTAGAGATAAAAATATCATCTTTATAACGCTCGTATGTAAATAAAAATGGAATCATTACATTTGCTACTCCATAATAAAAATTTAATCTTTACATTTATAAAAATGAAATCTTTAACTTTACTATATTATACAAAAACCAAACCTTTTCTATTATATAAAAATATAGACTTTTATATTTATAAAAATCTAAATTTTAATATGATAAAAATATAATCTTTTTAATTATAAAAATCATATAATAATTCAGTTTCTAAAGCAACGTTAATTTCGGTTTTAATTGAATAAACAATTTTTAGTTTTAATAAATAAAGAAAGGAAAGGGAAGAGAGGAAACGTACCTTGTTGGATTGAAGGGGGGAAATGGCGTTGCACGCTGAGGTGGTGGTGGTGCGGTGGCCTAAGGTGGTGCGTGGTGGTCTCAGGCGAGGCGGTGTGCTTCTGGTGGTGTAGCGCCAGAGTTTCAGCGAGTAGGGATGTCGGGTTCTTTGAGGAAGAGGAGGGTGAGCGCGAGAGGAGGGGAGGAGATAGGGGGAGGGTCGCGGGTGTTGTTGGCCAGAGGCGCGCCGGCCAGGGAAGGGGGTGGCGGGCGTTCACGATGGCGGAGGGTTTCAGGAAGAGGAGCATCACAATTTTTTTTAATTTCTGAGGGGAGGCGGGTTTGGGAATTTAGGGTTTGGGGGGCTATTTATAAATATTTTAATTTATTTTAATTTATTCTCCAATTATTTGTTTACCAATCCGAGTTCAAAATCAGACCCAACGACTGTCGCCCCTAGCTAATTACCCCCATTCCGAACACATTGGGATATGCCACGTAGGCTGATTCAATTGTTTCGATAAGTTTTCGCCAAAACCAACATATAACTCTATATATTGAATTTGAACGCGCATTTCAATTTACCGGGGTCACATACTAACTCGAAAAATTCCCGAAAAATATTTTCTAGCTTCGTATTGATGATACGGTCCTAACAAAGCTAATTTCGTCGAATTCTGAGACCGTTTGAAAAATGGCCATTTTCCAGTCGATTAAAATCAACTAAAACTGCTCAAACACGTTTTCCTTTGCCACGCTCACATATTGATTCGAAAAATTATGAAATTTGGAATCTAGCAATAATTTGACATCGTGGATCCAACAAAAGTGGTTTCGTCGAAATCCGAGGTCCTTTGCAAAATGACTATTTTTAAGGGCCTGAATTTCATAGCGACTATTCAGAATTTTCAACTGGACATAATTTTTTATTCCCGCTATGAAATTTCAATTTTTCTGATTCTTTGGAAAGATATTCTCAGTTAGATTCCATTATTTTTGGTTTCACTAAAATCCGGTTTGTTTTGCACTCGGTACATTCATTTGAAGTTTGAAATCGAATTATCGAACTACCGCGCCATTTTCAATTCCTTTTATAAATATAAATAATTATTTATATTCTAACGACGAACTATATAAATATATTCGTTCAACTTATATTCAAAATAAATTTCTCATCGTTTTTATTTAAAATAATTCATTTTAAATAATCAAAATTCGCTAAAATTGCTAAAATAAAAATTTTAAACTGGCCCAGATTTTCGGGTTGTTACAGTTTTCTATGGACCCCTTACATCTCAAGGAATGGACCCTCCTACTTATTAAACCAGTGTTTTAAATTAACCCATTTATGGTTTATTAATAAGCCCCCTGTCATAACATGTTTCCCCCTAGATTGTAATTAACGGAAGTAATCTACAACCCTTTTTCCTTGCTTATTAATCCAGTGTTATAACTTAACATGTTTTATTTCATTAATAAGCTTGTAACATGTTTACAAGTTACAATAACATATTTTTACTAATGTATAATTAAGTACATCTTACCTCAGTCCCCATGACATGTCCACTTAAGTCCAACCTATTCTGATTTACTCGTTTGCATGTTCTTCCTTTTTTATTACCCTAATTTTACAGTCCAAAGTCAATAAATTCTAATATTTCCCAAATCTCCTTTAT
Source organism: Allium sativum (assembly GCA_030737875.1). NCBI lineage: Eukaryota > Viridiplantae > Streptophyta > Magnoliopsida > Asparagales > Amaryllidaceae > Allium > Allium sativum. The sequence continues at coordinate 577,893,839 of CM060909.1, read as the reverse complement.
ATTATTAATTCAGATTATTCCAATTTATCCCAATTTCATGCAATTCCAGCGGAAAATGCCTAGGCTCTCGTTGGCCTATGCTCAATGCAAAATAAAAGAGAAAGGAGAATAGAACCAAACTTAGATATGAACAAACTAGTAAAATAGGCATGATAAGATTGTAAATAAAACAGTGATAGAAAGGGATAAGAAAGAAGAATATACATATAATCAAGTAATAACTGAACAAGGGATCAGTAATTGGCAGTGATTAGTAGAACAATAACAAATAAGAACAAAATTATAAACACTGATACTTTTTTAGATCCAATGCATTTACTGTCAAAAATTCTTTCTGAATTGCAAATCTAAAAATAACATGAAACTCATAGTGATTTGTAATAGATCCAGAAAAGGCCTTTAAAATCGAAGCAGAAGAAAAATTTTCTTTTCAATCTATATTTTGACAGTTCCCTAACCCTTTTCCTAATTGTATTTCAGAACATAACTTAGTGGAGGAAGAATATGAAGAAATGTTTGGTGTTGGGAAACAATGAGGGCTGCTAGTCTATATATAGATGTGCTAAGATATTTAGACTATATAATTTTAGGTTTAAATCCATACCATAGAAGACACATAATGATGAGCCAGCAAAAGAATCTTGCACACAAAACCATCCAGATGCAGGTGCCGGCAAGCTGCCTAGCCTCAGGTAGGTTGACTCACCTCTTACGTAGGTCGTCACTAGTGTCAACCCATAGGTCGACACATGCGCCGACACAGGGGTCAAACCATATAGGGTCTGGGTCGCCTTGTTTCCATTGTATTGTTTCCAAGGTATTTAATTTAATTCAAACTTCTTTTAATCATAACTTGCTCATTCTTAGTCTAATTTAAGCAGACCAAAAGTCTATCTGACTTAGAATTTCATAACGAACACAATGGTAAAGTCCACTTTATCTATTTTCGAATATTTTGTTAATAAATATTTGATTTGTTAATCTTATTTTATATAATTATGGTTTATTAAATTTTTGGGTGTTGCATTCTTCTCTCCTTAAAGTATTTCGACCCCGAAATTTTCAAGTTATTATTAGTGTTATCATACATTACCTACACCCATCTACCCATCTGTTAAAACCCAAATTATATCTCAACACCAAAGGTACAAAAATTGTACTTCACCAATACGGTAAGAAATTAAATGGAGCCATAATCGCAGATGCAAATAAAAAGACGATGATTTTTATAGTGGTTCGATCTTAAGATGAGATCTACATCCGCTTTGAGAGAAACTTCCATTATCACATGCACATTTACCAGGTTTAAGTATTCTCTCAGTACATAGATTTTCATCCTCACACATTCTTCTGTTGATTTAATCTAAAAAGCCAAAAGAAGTAGAGAAATCCTCTAAGTATAGCAACTTGAGAAGTAGTTCTTTGATTCCCCAAGCTTTTAGGTGTATTCTCACAATTTGATGGAGAATTCCATGTTTGATCTTTGATTAGAGGAGTTAGGAGAGGTAGAAATCACTTAGAATTGCTTAGGATATAGTTGGACAACCTTTCGGGGTCATAAAATTCGGTCTCCTTTAATGAAGGTTTCATTCCCTATTTATAAGAGTAGGGAGGAGCCAAAATATAGTATACAGGCCACCGGTCGATCTAGAACTTATTTTCGGGAAATGCCACTGGCTAGTTGTAAACAGCTATGAATAACTAGCAATAAGACCGATTGGTCTAAATCAGAACCAGCCGATCTGTGTTACTTTTCTTCTTTCCTATGAAACTAGTCAGCTGTTAACTCCATATCATGGTCGGTCGGTTGTCCATATATCTGACCGACTGGTATGGTAACATTTGAATAAGATACGTTGCTTTAGGGGCAACCGATTGGTGAATTTTCCTTTCCCGTGAAACTGATCGGTCTGCACCTTATGATATGACTTATCTGTAAGTCTTCCTGACCGATTGGTGTGGTAAGATTTTATCAAAGTGAGATGCTCTTGGCATGACTGATTGGTATTATGATATCATGTTATTGCTAGCCGATCGGTGTATTCTAACTTGCGCAATTATCAGCTCAAGGCCAACCGATCAGCCTATATTGTACTTCTCACGTGCTTGATCTATCAATGTGTGTACGGATTTTAAGGAGTAAACATTTTCCCCGCGAAGTTTATAATTTTCTGCTTGTGAAAATTGTAGACTCCGAAGTGAACGTTTTTATCATAAATTGATGGGTCATACACATTGTGATCTAGTATGGGTTGGTATGATTTCAATGGGCGAATAGTTTGGCTGATTTACTGTATGACCTGTTGGTTCAAATAAATCAAGTGAAGTGGAATTTTGTGGGTCGATCTTTCTGTCTACATTTACACGGGCTGTTTGAGTTGACTGGGAGTTTGAACGGGCCTGGATGCTTCTAAGCTTTATATAGACGTTGCATCTCAATTACTCCTTTACTCCCGTAGTACTTTAATGGGAGTAGCTATTTTTTGAAGAAATCCAACTCACTCTCATTCAATCAATTTCTTCTCAATTACAGCCGATCGTACCATAAGAACTCGAGCCCAACTTCAAACTCAGTCGACGTAGCAATCATAAATTAATTCTAGGTATCTTCTTTCAGAGTTTGAAATATCATAGGGCAATTTCCGTGTTATATTCGGTTCAACGCTAGATTGGACTAGAATAAACTTGTAATTGGGACAACCTCGAGATTATAGTGTAATTGAACCGATGGTTGATGTATAACTTGAGGTTGGAAACAATGATTGGGTTTTGAATTGCATTCTTCTGTATTGTAGTGATTTGAAATGGGATTGTGGTTGTCCAGAATGATTCAAATGGCATAGAACCCCTTAAAACTTCGATTTTGAGCAGATGCACATATGGTGTTTGTGAAATTGCTTAAGCATTTTTCTTTGCCATTTATGATCTTTTACATAATCAACTTCGCACACGCTTGCGTTTGAGCTACATGATCTTTGAACTTATAAATTTTGCGCTCATAACATATGTATGCATCCCTTCAATTATCTGACTTGTGCATAATCCTGTTTGTTGATGAATTGCAGTGACATTTGCATATGCGTTGTACTTTGTCTGTTCACATTGACTGTGCTAGGACTAGTTATGTTTGCATTTGGTCGTGATTTAAAAGATGTTGTGTGCTCTAGAAAATCGTCGATTGGTTAGAACTGATCTGGTACCGATTAGCTAGAACTAATGTGGTACTGATCAGTCTGAATTGATGTGGTACCGATCGGTCTGAACTGATTTGGTACCGATCGGTCTGAACTGATCTGGTATCGATCGGTTTGAACTGATCTGGTACTGATTGGTCTGACCTGATCAGGTTTAGTTTGACATAAACTCATCGGTCATTCCCTTTCAAGAATTCTCTCTAGTCATGAACCTTGAATGCAAACCACCACTTATTATTTCCTGTAACAAGACATTTGAATCTTCTGGGCCATTATACTCTGCCACTGACTGCCCATGTCAGCAACAAGTCAGTTAAATATTTTTAGACAATTTATACATAGCATTTTACTACCTATATTCGAATGATATGTTTGTGCTAAGTGATTCACAGATTTTTTAGTTTAATCACACACTTCTTACACAAATTTAATCATTCAACTATAAGTTAGCTAGAGATTGATCGATATGTTGCAGATTTCAAATCCCACTTTCATATTGCTATGTATAACACCTCTTATTTTAGGAAAAAGTACACTTATCTATGTAGAATGATAACCTAAAAACAGTCGTGCGAACAACCCGAGGGAGCATCTAGGCCTCCTCAAGTTGGAACTCCTGCCCATATTGCAATGGCCAATGCCCATGGATTTGAAATTATTCCAGAATTCCCTATGCCAAAACCTCTTACCATTGCGCCTAATGAAAGGAAATCGACGAAACTTTCCAAGTGGGTATATATGAGCTTATGTGCTCAGTTTAGGATTTCAGAGGATGATGCTAAACTTCCAGAGGAAATTGAATTTGCGAATTCCCTACCTCCAGGATTTGTTGCCGTTAATCGACAAATGTTAGCGATGGGATCTGTCACTCCTTTTAATCCCTTCTTAGAAATGGTTCTTAAATGCATAGTCTTGTCCCCATGCAATTACACCTGAATGGTTATGCCATTTTAATCGGTTTATATATGCTTTTTATGAGGGTTAAGCAATGTCCGCTCACTTTCCAAGAGATTTGTTTTCTGTATGCCTTCAAAAAGAGCTCAGGGGAAAACCATCAATTCTATTCATGGAAGCGAGGCATTCCAAGATTATCATAGACTTATTGGATAGCATCAATGGATTTAAAGAGAATTACTGCTTCGTTTAGTGCCCTGACTGATTCTATGGTAGATGGATGAAAGGAGGTGAAGATCTACTTGCTTGAAACTATTCCATTTCTTTTTATGTCAAAGTCTTAGACTTTACATTCTTTATCTATTATACAGAAATTCCATCTATCGACCCAGATGTTGCTATGGATAAGGATTTAACTAATACTCTAAGAGCTGTTGACGAGAAAGAAAGAAGGAGAAAATTCTTGGTCACAAAGGAGTTTCTCCATCAATACCACCTGCTTGATCCTTCTTGTAATCTTAAATTAGATTTGAGTCTTAGAGGAGAGGTTACCACGAAATCCCCTACTAAGAAAGCTTCTTTAAACAAATGCTCGGATATTGCGGGCAATAGCAAAACGCCACCTAAACAAAAACTGACCTCCATTAGAGTAGGGAAGACTGAACATCACAAAGATGAAAGTAAATAGGTTGAGAGAGATGATAGAGAGGGTAATGCACATGAAACTGAACATGTTGGGGAAGGTGAAATCCCACTAGAGATCGATCCAAATACCAAAACGATGACTGTGGACTTTCTTGTCCAAAATGTAACTGAAGAAGGTTCCATAGGTACCACTGATAATTTGGGTGATCTTTACTTGGCTAAGTATCTTAGCCAAGTCGATACTGTTTCCCAATTATTTAAGCGTTATACCATAGGAACTGAAATAATGGATGCTGCCACCACTCGGCCAGGAATATACCTCCATCTCTCGGCATCTCCCTAGAACCAACTAGAACTGGCTCGTCAATGGCAACACTTTAGAAAACATGTCTAATATGCATATATTTTAAAATTCCTTAACATCTTTTACAACTTGCCCTAGTACTTTGTAGTCTAAGTACTGAAAATCCTCTTTATCATGTTTCAGGTTTATACATGCATGGGAAACAATTGTCATATTTTAGAAAGAAAAGTAAAGCATACAATCCGAATTATTTGTTACAATCTGACCTTTCATGACCACCGTATCATTTTAAACAGCCTCACCCTCCCACTCTTCCTAAATCTTCTCACAAGCCTTCTCACGTATCAAAATCGAAATTAACTGATGAGCAAAGGTGTAAGATGCATGAGGAAGAAGATGAGGAAAGAAGAAGACGTGATTGGCTTAGGGATGACACTCCAGATGAAGAGGGTCGCGTGGAGAAATGAGGGAAAGATGATCTAGGGAAAGGTGGCTCACATAAAAGCCCTCAATTAGAGAAGCTTCCTATTAAACCTTGATCGGTTCCGTCCTCTGTTCCCCTTGTCCTTCTGCTGAAATCTACTCAATTGTTCATAAGCCTCGTTATGAACCTGAATCAGCAAGCGCTTCTCTCTCCGAACGATTCCCAGGTTGAAATTTGAAAGGGATTATGTTTGATCGTGGTGCAAACTCAACTGATGCTGACGACGTAGATGATGAAGTAGATGTTGTAATAAGGCAAACACATACCTAGCTCAACACTGCTAAGAGCCAACTCGACACAAAGTTAAGTATTGTTAGGGATAGTGCTAGGAAAAAGCTGTTCAAATGGAATAAATTTGGCGAGGATCTCAAAAAGAGTAATGATATTAATCTTGCTAAAATCGCATCTTTGGAGAGTGATAAGGCCATGTGGGGGAAATTCTTAAATTCCCGTGATGCTACCTTCGCCGCTCTTACTAAAAGAACTGCTGAACTAGAGGGAATGGATACCGAGAATAAGAAACTCAGAGAAGAACTTGAAGCTGCTGAACAAAAGGAAAAGGAAACTTTAACTGCCAAAAGCAATGCTGATGCAACATTGTCTATGGAAAACGATTTTTCTAAACAATATCGGGACGAAACTGCCCAGCCTAGAGAAACCATCAATTCTTTAAAAGCTTCCAATCATATGTTAACGGCTAAGATTGAATCTCTTGAGAAGGAAAAGAGGACTGCTGAGGAAACTCTTAAAAAGGCTATAGACGAGGCTGATGCCGGCATATTACGGTTTTATGTTTTTAGTGTCATGAGCCGTGGGAGTTTACACTAGTTAGGGGACACCTTTCCAACTACCTTGGCACTTGTTTGGAAATGAGTACTTGAAATTTATGGCGGCGATCGTAACGAAGACGATCTCATCAACAAACTTTTAGATGGCAAGTCCAAGATGGCTCTAGCTGAGGGAAAAGCCCAGTTGGCGAATGATAGGGCTGGTACTTCCAGAGAGAAGGTTCAAAGTCCAAATAACATTGCTCCTCCTGTCGATCCTGCGACTATCGAAGCTTCTAGTTCACAGATTCACGTGAATGCTCCTGTTACTTTAACAGAAAAAGATGTATGCACTAAAGAGCGCATTGTTACAAAGAATGTTAAAGAGGAACACGGCGGAGATGACAAAAGTGATGACAAAAACATAGACAACTGGAGAATTGAGCAGAGAGATGTCCGCGAAAACCTTCTAATGCAGGTAAAATCGAAATTGGCTATACCGTGTCAAACTTAGAGTCCATTTTTTATTCGCCTGGGTCTCTTGCCTCTTATGCTCATTGCTTCCATAATCTAGGTTTAATTTCACCCCTATCTTCTCCCCCTATAGGCAAGGCAACGACACTTGAAGCCACCGGTATAACTGACTCACCCCTGATGACTATTCCCCTTGCTTCTGTTATAACCCCCTACCCCTAGTGACACATCCTTTCTTGTCATTACTGTTCCCAGGTCACAGGATGCTAAAATTTGTGCGCTCTCCGACTTAGAGGATGCATATTACACTCTTAGTGATGATCCTGGAGCCACAAAAACAGATGAAAGCCCGAAAGATGCTGCAAAGGGTAAAGGAAAGAAACCTGCAAAGTCCTCATCATCTACGAAGCGCCAGAAGAAGAGGAAGCATGCTATTCAGAATACGGAAGCTATCATTCTGTCTCCTCAAGAGAATCCAAGTGATGTGGCAGAGACTCCTCCTCTCAACCAACTAACTCTAAGGTCAAGTGATAAGAAGTAGTAGTGCTCAAAACCAGTTTATTTTGCTTCTCGACTATTTTCCTTTACATATTGTATTCAGATCTGTTGTATGTGCGGGTGCCGGTCCCTGCATACTACTTTATGTTACTATATGTCTGAAGCTTCTGTATTAGATTCGTGACTTTGTGACTTATGATCTGACATTCGGTTCTGCGTTTCTGAAATGAAACTATGTTTTGCTTACAGTACTTTAGCTTTTACTTTTAGCTTTGTTGTACCTTCTTATTTTGTATTCCGCACTTGTTTTCTTTTCATGTTGACAACACAAATTTTTAATACAAGTCACTTGTTATTGCAATATTCGATATTAGAATGACCTCATTGTACATTTTATGAATAACCATTTTTAGTTGTAGCCACGGATCATTACTAGCTTATTTTCTTAACCAATTTTGTTAAATTTCCCGTGTCTAACTGTGGCAATACCTAAGACTTTCTTCCTATGACTAACCACTTTTTTGTTTATCACTGTGTCAAAGCTCTTAAGTTTCCTTATCCATTTCAAGGGAGTCAGCTTTATTGGTTAATGTAATCCTTGTAGATGCTAAACCTTTAATGTAGAATTATGACGAGTTTGTGGTATGCCAAAGCGAGCACTGTTAAATTTCGTTAATGTGGTAGTAATGCCCACATACCAAAATTTGTCACAAGCTTTAATGGTTTGGCATGACATTTTGTAATCAACTTCATTTGGAATCCTCTAGTCATGTGTTTTTTCCATTTTAAAATTCCTGGCACGATCATGGTCAAAGGTTTCCGATCCAGTCGATTCAGCTCATACCTTTTAGTAAAGAGGAATCTTTGTTACTATGCCCCTGCTTGAGAGGTCTTATATTTTTAGTATATTCAATCATGTTTCTCGCTAACCTAGAAATCTAGGCCCTTCGGAGATCAGATTTAACACATGCCTCCTAAGGGATCTTGGTTCCCAGGCCTTCATAGAGGTCTTTTGTAAACCCGTTATTCATTGTGGTTGAATGAATTAGCCACTTGTAGAATTTGTGGGGCGCCTTCGGAAAGCTCTTTAGGTCCGTCATTTACCGAATTTAGAAGACTCGGCTTATGGTCGGATGCCCCCCAGGGGGGTCTTTTGAACCCCAGAGTTTGTCAGAATTGGGCCATGTATTAATGGTACTGACGATCGACTGGGTGCCCCTTGGGGGGGTCTTTGGTTCAAAGGCCCAGTGTCTGTCGTAATCAGGCCATGTAATAATGGCACTGATGATTAACTGGGTGCCCCTCAGTGAGGTCTTTGGTTTAAAGGCCTAGTGTCTGTCGTAGTCAGGCCATGTAATAATGGCACTAATGATTAACTGGGTGCCCCTCGAGGAGGTCTTTGGTTTAGGGTTGCATCGTTTCACGGGATGGACACTAGTTCATTTATTGGGTTTTTCTGCGATTTGTTAGAACTAAGGCCATGGACCTTACATTTAAGAAGGTACCCCTTTGGTGAAACTCACAACTTCATTTGTGATTTGAACGCCATCATTTGACCATTCAATTCCTGGTATCACTTATTTTCAATATTATGCTCCGCATCTTTGTGTTTGTTGCAAATGATGTTTTGAGCATTGAGCAATGGGTGTTTGAGCTATCCCAATTGGGATGTGCTGTAATGGTCACCAGGTTTTATTAGGACATAGATGCATCAACGTTATTTTAGGTGCAATCAAAATCGAATTTAAACAACTTGTAAACAAGAATTTGCAAATCTACGGTTTAGGCAAGTAAAGCAATTTCTTTCATTAATATGTACAAAACTTAAGACAATGTTGCATAGTATTTACAATGCATGATGTTTACGATTTGCAAAATGAAAGAACTATTAAATGAAGTAATGACGAAGATGTATGCTATTCCAAGCTCTCGGATGTTGGATCCCATCCATCGTTTTCAACTCGAATGTGCCATCTGAGAATTTTTGGCTTACCAAATATGTCCCTTCCCAGTTGGGTCCAAGCACCCCAGTTCCTGTCATGATTCTCCTTAGAACAAGGTCCCCGACTTGGAAGGTTCTTCCTTTCACTTTAGCATTGAAATGATGAGCTATCCTTCTTTATTGTGCAATGATTCTGTGTTCTACTTCTTTTCTTTTCTCTTCAAGAAAATCAAGTCCTTTGAGCTGCAATTTCTCATTCTCCTCTTGGTTGAAGTGGATTCTTTGGTGAGTGGAAATTTACAGCTCCACCAGAATCATAGCCTCGGATCCAAATGAGAGTGAGAATGGAGTGTGCCCAGTTGCAATTTTATGAGTCGTACGATATGCCCATAGTGCAAGAGAAAGCTCATCTGCCTAACCACCTTTAGCTTTTTCAAGATGTTTCTTGATGGTTGACTTCAAAATTTTGTTGATCGCTTCGACTGTCCCGTTGGCCTACGGATGGGTAATGGCTGCAAATATCTTCTTAATCTTTTATTTACCATAGAAATCTAGGAATTCACTGCTTTTGAATTGAGTTCCGATATCGATGATTATTTTCTAAGGTACCCCAAATCGGCATATAATGTTCTTTAAAACAAAGTTGATCACCTTCTTTGAGGTAATTGTTACTAACGGTTCAACATCAGCCTATTTAATGAAGTAGTCCACTGCCACAATTGCGTATTTCATATTTGACTTAGCTGTAGGCAATGCTCCTATCAAATCTATCCCCCAGACGTCAAATGGCCACGGACTAATCATTTAAGTCAATTTTGTAGGAGGTGCTCTTGGAATCTTTACAAATCTTTGGAATCTATCACATTTCTTGGCATAGGTCATCGCGTCAAGGTTCACATCGGGACAAAAGTAGCCATATCGTAAAATTTTCTTGGCCAGTGTTTGACCACCTATGTGACCTCCGCACTCCCCTTCATGTAATTCTGCCAAGATTGCCCTGGATTCTTCCTTAGTTACACATCGCCGCAGTGGCATGGAGAACCCTTACCTATATAACCTCCCATCTTGGATAAGGTGTAATGGAGCTTTGCGCAATATCTTCCTTTGCTTTTTCGGTTCTACTGGAAGTGTCCTGTTGAGGATATACTCCTTGATTAAAGTCACCCAGGACACAAGTTCTTCAATAATCTCCATAATCCAGTCAACATCTGCTTCTTCAATAGTGGGAGTTGAAAGTACTTCAATTAGATTCAAACGTAGCAACTGTGCATCCGAGGAACTGGCATACTTGGCGAGAGAATCTGCCTTTGAATTTTCTTCCCTAGGGATATGAGATATGGTGTAGTAGTCAAGTTCATTGAGAAGTTCCAAAGCTTTGGTAAGATATGCAGGAAGATTTCCGAGTTTGGTCTGGAATTCCTTTAGGACTTGACATACAACCTGCTGCGAGTCACTAAGGATTTGAAAGGTTTTCAAATTCAGCTCTTGTGCCAGTTTTAGCCCTGCGATTAATGCTTCATAGTCGACCTCATTATTGGTCGATGGGAATTCCAATCTTAAGGCATAGCATAAGGAATGGCCATCTGGAGTTTCTAGGACAATTCCGGCCCCTGAACAATTATCATTTCTGGATCCATCGATGTATAGCTTCCAACTAGCCACCGTCATTGCTGCTTCCTCTATTTCCTCTCCCTTATCCATGAACTTGGTGATGAAATCAAAGGCTTCCCATTAATAGCTCTTCGAGGGTGATATGTGATGTCATATTGACTGAGCTTAATGTTCCACTTCAGTAACCTTCCCGAAGTTTCTGGGCGAAAGAGAACTTGTCTTAACGGTTGGTCAGTGAGAACTTTTATAAGATGGGATTGGAAATATGGTCTTAGCTTTTTTGAGTCTATAAGTATACAACACACAAGTTTTTCTAACTTTGGGTAGTTTAGTTCTGCCCTAGCGAGCCTTTTACTGACGTAATAAACTGGCCATTGAACTTTGGTATCTTCCTGAATAAGCGCGGCGCTTAAGGCATGTGATGAGACAGCCAAATACCGGAACAACTCCTCTCCATCTTTGGGTTTAGAGAGCATCAGTGGTGACTCCATGCGCTTGATCATCTCTTCGAAGACTGGTTGTAACACCCCACCTCCGTTAAGGTCACTCGCAAAGGGAATGCCTTAACTTTGGTGGAGCGTTTTTAGTAGACAGAACAGAAATTTACAAGACAGATAAAGTAGTACTTGAAAATTTTGTAACTTTATTACAACAGAAATAGAAATAATTTTGGTTACATCTTTCAAAATCACAATATCGGAATTTAAGTACATATATATCGGTCTTGTACAAAAGCCTTCATAATGCATAGTTTTTAAATCCATAATCCCCAATATAAACTGCCACGGAAAGATAGAGCCAAAGTCAAGCAATACTTCAAACACTTCAAGAAGAGAGAATCTGAATCAAGCTCCTATGTTTCCACCCTGAAAACCTTGGGAAGGGGAGAACGGAAAGACAAGAGGCGAAATAAACTAGGTCAGACATAAGTTTGGTGAGTCCATTGACTTTCAGCATATAAACAAATAATAGTATCATGACATGTAAATAAAATTGGATGAGAGATAACTGTCACAAGAATAGCAGGTTAACAGAAGAAACGGAATGATATAGGCTAAGCTAAGCTTTTCACTTCTCTGCACTAGTACCAGTATAACAACATTAGGTGTTACCCTATTGTCTAAACTGAAACAGAAACGGAAACAGAAAAATCTCTACAGAAACAGAATGCTAGTAATGGGCCTTTACCACCCAAACAGACAGAAGGTACAGAAGTAGAATACTAATAATGGGCCTTTACCACCCCAACAGACAGAAGGTACGGAAACAGATTCAGAAACAGAATCAAAGGAGGAAACAAAATAATACCCACAGAAACAGAATGTTAGAATTAGTTGTACACTAGTAATGGGCCTTTACCACCCCAACAGACGGTACCACGCAGAAACAGATAGGTATTACCACCCAATGGAAACAAATGGTACCAAAAGAAACAGACAGAATTAAGTGTACCCTAAGTCTTACCCCCAAGCGATCGGCTCCCTAATACATAAATACCCTATGTCGGCCCCACAGTAGGGTGTATCACTCCTTAAAGTGGCAACCTATTGGCACAGACCTATTTTCAGATGTCATGGTGTCTTACATCCTCGGAGCAGACCGGATCCATGCACGCACATGACCCGGTTGGAACGCGCCATCAACGCCCCTCGCCATTATCAGAATGAATCGCTTATAATTAGTTCAGTAAGCGTGCCCGGACCCCTACATAGTGTAGGGTCAAAGTTTTGATACCAGAAATGGTTAATGACTAATATGGGTCCTAAACATTAGATGACACAAGTATTTCCCCTCCTAACCTTGTGTCCCCAAACTAGCAGATTTCAGATTAACTAGTTTGCAAGTTTCAGACAGAGTTTAGATTACTAATTCACATATCAGACAACCAAGTTAACAAGTTTTCAGATTAACATATCAGATGTACGGATTTAACAGACTTACAAATTGTCTAACTTTGTATTGGGCCTACAGATTCATGAAACGGGTTTATTAGATTCATCAGTCCAGTTGGTTTAACCCTATCCACCTAACATGTTTTTAGACACCACATTTCTCTTAAATTTGCATTAATTAAATATTAATGCATAGACCTCTCACATTAGGACGGTAGCTTGTGGCCGCTGGATGTGCCGGGCGGTACTGGGCAGACTTCTGCCACAAGCCAGACCTAACCTCGTGTCTAAGTATATTTTAGTTATGCCTTTGACCTGTCACATTAGACTGACAATTTGCGGTTGCTGGTTAAGCCGGTTGGTTCCGGGTAGGCTTCTACCGCAAACAGAGTCTAACCTCGTGTCATTGCCAATTTATTCCAATACATATTATATAGATATCAGACTAATTATGTCCATTTAACAGATTAAACTTCTTTACAGGTTACATCAGATTAATCAAATTTCCATGTTTTACTCAATTTTAGATCGAGCCTACGGATTTTCATACCCAAATTACAATTATTTAGCTTTCAACAGACTAGGCAATTCAACAGATAACAGATCTAACAGATTAGGCGATTCAATAGATTAGCAGATCAGGCAATTCAACAGATTTAGCAGATTAGGCAATTCAACGGATTGGCAGAGTAGATAATAGATTTAGCAGATTTAAATTTCTTAAAATTCTATTTACATATCTTGCCTAATCATAAATTAAGCGTAAACTTACATGCCCAAATCATGGTCATAATTCATAATACAATATATGCCCCCAAATTTTCGTTAAACTTTGCACAGTATAGAATACTCTCTAAAAGCCCCAAATCATGATATAAAATATGAATTATGCCAAATTATAGCCTTTAATGACAATATCCAAAAGTCCATTTTTAGGTGCATTCACATTAATAATTTTCCTATTTTAATATAGGTCTTTACGCCTAAGTCACATATTCCTTTTTCAAGTCATGAATCGTTATATAAAAATATGCCCAAAAATCTATATCTTTAAATTATAACATCTCAAAATCAGATCTTAATTTTTAAACATGCGTTATGTCCGCCAAGTTTCAAGTCATATGTTATCATATAATGATTCCTCTTCTTTCAAATTACAGAGTATACACAGATCTTGATCTAATTTACAACATATGTGCATTTCTCAAATTAGTTAAAGATCAGTCATGTACATTTATGCATTATCCATTATTTGTCCCAAAATTTAGCGTTCATGCGTTAATCTCTTATGAGATTTGGCGCAGGCTCGTGGTAGCCTGTCTATAAACAAAAAGGAAGAAAAGAGGGAACAAATACAGAACTGTCACAATAATATTAACAAGATAGATCCACAGAAAAGTATGCATAACCTCAGATCCAGATTCATAAAAATGTCAAGATAATTATTAAATTTCATATCTGAAAATAACTATACTCACAAAAAGGGAGCGATTCGTGATTTCCGGGATCTGTATTCTGACACTGAATAGCGCTCCTTTGGTGTAGACTATCGATTAGATTAGAAAATAGTTGTTCTCTCTATTCAGATTGGAAGAAGATGCACTAGTTAGTTTTGATTCTAGTAGAGTAGCGATGACATTTTTATTTTTAATTAGAATAGAGGCAGAATGAAATTTTGTGGAGAGAAAACTAGGTTTGGGGGTGTTTAAATAGGTTAGAGCTCACAAATCCGGTCAGAAAGGCTCCCAGATGCAGAAAAATGGATCTGTTTGCAAATCTGGAAAGGAGGGGAGAGGGGGGAAGGTCGACCCTAGTGTCGACCTGTTTACCCAGGTCGACCCCCAGGTCGACCCTAGTGTCGACCAGGGTCCTAGGCGGTAATTTTCCCGCCTAGCTCGGGTGTCTGTTTTGAATTTTGAAATCTGAATTTTTGAATTTCGGACAGGTTTTTATTTAAACTTCCGAAGGCCATATCTTCTTCAGTCCGGTTTACGCAAACTTGGACTCTATTCCAAGCACAATTTCGAGAGGAATGCAATGGCGTAACCCGTTTCCCTTAATTATTTTGTTACAATTTAATTATTCTCTGATTTGTTACTCTTATGTTCACAGAAAATACGGGGTGTTACATTCTCCCCTCCTTAAAGGATTTCGTCCCCGAAATCTTCAAGTTAGGATGAATGTGCCCTACCATCCAATCACCCATCTACTCAACCATCATCCACAAGCATCCATTGTCCTTAGAAAACTTCTAATTTTGTATGAACATATGCAAAAGTGTGTGTATATGTTCCTTATCTAATGCAAAGATCAGGCGGTCCACTGATTCAGTTGACCTCTTTAATGCGAATTATGTCAGTGCCATGAGTCCAACATGTATGCAATTTTCCTATTTGATACATATCATTTATATATGAGTGCACAACCGTTCATTCATATGCAACATCCATGTGCTGAGTCAACCATTTCTCATCCATAAAAATAAAAATGCACACACATCCATATGCAGTATGAGAGTGTTTTTGAGCCGATCTAGTGCCTAGTGTGTGTATATGCATCCACGAGCAACCACTATCAACCACTTCCATCCACTTGCAACCATTAAACATAACATGTCTCAATCACATGTTTACACCCATTAGTTTCTACATAAAGGTCGAAGATTCGATCGATATGATACAACTGAGTGACAAAAGAAAGTATAATTAAAACAAAAGCTTTGTTCCTATTAGGTATCGATTTAAGAGAATAACCCCCTAAGTATCAACCCTGAAGACCGAAATCAACATCAGATTGACATTCAGAGAATCACTCCCATTAAATAAATGTCCAAATGGAAATCTTCTTCATGCTTTGAGTAAAAACCCCTATCCTTTTCAGAAATATTCAGATACTTTCAGACTACTAGTACAGACCAGATTACAAAATGATTCTTAGGAAACTAAGCATGATAAAAACCTAGAATGTATGCGTCATAGTCAACTTAACGCCCAATACAGATACCCTCAAACCCTAACTTATCACAAACAGATGAGTCATAACCCTTATGGGTTTGAGTCTACAGTGGGATCAGAAACAAGACTAGTATTAAAGTGCAGAGTTTCAATTACAGAATCAAAATGCAAGAATCAGAAAGAGTTTTAACTCCACAATCAGATAAGGAAATTAAACCTTCTACATAAATTTTCTTATTTCTTTCCTATCCACCAGCCTCGTGAGCATTCGTCTGCCCTCTAGAAGTAGGTTCTGCTCTCTGCCCTTGTCCTCGTTTCTTTGGGCAGTCCCTAGTGCAGTGCCCCATTTCTCCACAGTTGAAGCAAGCGCCCTTCCTCTTTTTGCAATCCTTGTTCAGATGGGTCGAGCTTCCACAATTAAAGCACTTCTTCTCCTTCTTATCTTCAGACTTCTCATCCTTCTTTTGTGTTTCCTTTTTGGGCCCCTCCTTCTTGTTCTGTGGTCCTTCAAGCTTTTCTTCTTTCTTCTCACTTTTGGTTTCCTCTTCATGCATCAATGCCACGTCAACTAATTTCTCGAAGGTAGCCCCCATAGGAATGTGGGACATTGCCAATCCGTGTAGCGGCTCGTTCAAACCTTTAGCAAACCTTGGTGCCTTCTTATGCGGTGTATTTACCAAATCTAAGCTGAATCTCGCCAACTGATTAAACTTGTTGACGTACTCTCTCACTGATAAATTCCCCTGCTTCAATGCCAAGAACCTCTCTACATATAGACTCTCTTCCGCTCATGAGAGAAATTTCATCTTGAACCTATGCCTGAAATCCATCCATGTATCTACCAGACGCTCTCCATTTGTGACCTCCCACCAAAAAGTAGCTTCTTCCTTAAGCAACCATACCGCCAACTGTATCTTCTTCCTATCGTCCACCTCGAAGATAACGAACAAATCCTCAGTTTCTTTGAGCCAGTTCCTTGCCTCCACGAAGGATCCAGTTCCATTAAAGTTCTTCCCACCCATGGCTCGAAAGTCTCTACATATCTTCGGGAAAGTATTCACACGCGAAGGAGGAAGAGGAACCGCCGCAGCTAGGGGAGGAGGGGCGTCTACTGGGCCCGCATCATTAGCCCTAGCTTCTTGGTACCTCCTGAACCAGCCAGGTATCGGTACGCCCTCTGGAAGGTTAAGATCCCCAGATATGATGAAACGAAAGAAAAGGAAAGATTCAAAACGAAGGATAGAAAGACAGGCATATGGCTTTGGGGATTATGTTTTTCAAAATAAACTCTACTTTTGAGAATACTTCCTTTTTAAAACCTTTTTGAAGATAGTTTTCAAAAACTTTTTATCGAATCTAGTAACCTTTAGCTTTGATACCAAGTGTAACACCCCACCTCCGTTAAGGTCACCCGCAAAGGGAATGCCTTAACTTTGGTAGAGCGTTTTTAGTAGAGATAACATAAATTTACAAGACAGATAAAGTAGTACTTGAAAATTTTATAACTTTATTACAACAGAAACAGAAATAAGTTTCGTTACATCTTTCAAAATCACAATATCAAAATTCAAGTACATAAATATCAGTCTTGTACAAAAGCCTTCAGAATGCATAGTTTTTAAAGCCATAATCCCCAATATAAACTGCCATGGAAAGATAGAGCCAAAGCCAAGAAATACTTCGAACACTTCAAGCAGAGAGAATCTGAATCAAGCTCCTATGTTTCCACCCTGAAAACCTGGGGGGAAGGAATGGAAAGAAAAGAGGCGAAACAAACTAGGTCAAACATAAGTCTGGTGAGTCCATTGACTTTCAGCATATAAACAGATAATAGTATCATGACATGTAAATAAAACTAGATAAGAGATAACCGTAACAGGAATAGCAGGTTAACAGAAGAAATGGAATGATATAGGCTAAGCTAAGCTTTTTACTTCTTTGCACTAATACTAGTATAACAGGATTATGTGTTACCCTATTGTCTAAACTGAAACAGAAACGGAAACAGAATATTCTCTACAGAAACAGAATGCTAGTAATGGGCCTTTATCACCCAAACAGACAGAAGGTACAGAAGCAGAATACTAATAATGGGCCTTTACCACCCAATTAATGGGCCTTTACCACCCCAGCAGACAGAAGGTACGGAAACAAAATCGAAAATGGAATCAGAGACGGAAATAGAATAATCCCTATGGAAATAGAATGTTAGAATTAGGTATACACTAGTAATGGGCCTTTACCACCCCAACAGACGGTACCACGCAGAAACAGACAGGTGTTACCACCCAACAGAATTAGACGGTACAAATAGAAACAAACATAACTAAGAGTACCCTAAGTCCTACCCCCAAGGGATCGGCTCCCTAATACATAAATACCCTATGTCGGTCCCATAGTAGGATGCATCACTTCCTAAAGTGGCAACCTATTGCCACAGACCTATTTACAGATGTCGTGGTGTCTTACATCCTCAGAGCAGACTAGATCCATGCACGCACATGACCCGGTTAGAAAGCGCCAACAACACCCCGCGCCATTATCAGAATGAACCGCTTATAATTAGTTCAGTAAGCGTGCCCATATCCCTACATAGTGTGGGGTAAAAGTTTTGATACCAGAAAGGGTTACTGACTAATATGGGTCCCAAACAACAGAAGACACAAGTATTTCCCCTCCTAACCTTGTGTCCTCAAACTAGCAGATTTTAGATTAACTTATTTACAAGTTTAAGACAGAGTTCAGATTACTAGTCCACAGATCATACAATCAAGTTAACAAGTTTTCAGATTAACAGATCAGATATATGGATTTAACAGACTTACAAATTGTCTAACTTTGTATTGGGCCTACAGATTCACGAAACGGGTTTATTGGATGCATCAGTCCGGTTGGTTTAACCCTATCCACCCAATACATTTTTATACACCACATTTCTCTTAAATTTGCATTAATTAAATATTAATGCATAAACCTCTCACATTAGGACGGCAGCTTGTGGCAGCTGGATGTGCCGGGCGGTACCAGGCAGACTTCTGCCACAAGCCAGACCTAACCTCGTGTCTAAGTATATTTTAGTTATGCCTATGACCTCTCACGTTAGACTAACAGTTTGCGGTTGCTGGTTAAGCTGGTTGGTTCCGGGCAGGCTTCTACCGAAAACAGAGTCTAACCTCGTGTCATAGCCAATTTATTCCAATACAGATTATACAGATACCAGACTAATTATGTCCATTTAACAGATTAAACTTTTTTACAGGTTACAATAGATTAATCAAATTTCCATGTTTTACTCAATCTTAGATCGAGCCTATGGATTTTTATACCCAAATTACAATTATTTATCTTTCAACTGATTAGGAAATTAAACAGATAATAGATCTAGAAGACTAGGCGATTCAAAAGATTAGCAGATTAGGCAATTCAACAGATTTAGTAGATTAGGCAATTCAACAGATTGGCAGAGCATATAACAGATTTAGCATATTTAAATTTCTTAAAATTCTATTTACATATCTTGCCTAATCATAAATTAAGCGTAAACTTACACGCCCAAATCATGGTCATAATTCATAATACAATATATGCCCCTTAATTTTCATTAAACTTTGCATAGTACAGAATACTCTCTAAAAGCCCCAAATCATGATATAAAATATGAATTATATCAAATTATAGCCTTTAATGCCAATATCCAAAAATCCATTTTTAGGTGCATTCACATTAGTAGTTATCCTATTTTAATACAGGTCGTTACGCCTATGTCACATATTCCTTTTTCAAGTCATGAATCGTTATATAAAAATATGCCCAAAAATCTAGGTCTTTAAATTATAACATCTCAAAATCAGATCTTAATTTTTAAACATGCGTTATGTCCCCCAAGTTTCAAGTCATAAGTTATCATACAATGATTCCTCTTCTTTCAAATTACAGAGTATACACAGATCTAGATCTAATTTACAACATATGTCCATTTCTCAAATCAGTCAAAGATCAGTCATGTCCAATTATGCATTATCCATTCTTTGTCCCAAAATTTAGTATTCGTGCACTAATATCTTATGAGATTTGGCGCAGGCTCGTGGTAGCCTGGCTATAAACAAAAAGGAAGAAAAGAGGGAACAGATACAGAATAGTCACAATAATATTAACAAGATAGATCCACAGAAAAGTATGCATAACCTCAGATCCAGATTCACAAAAATGTCAAGATAATTTTTAAATTTCATATCTGAAAATAACTATACTCACAAAAAGGGAACGATTCTTGATTTCCGGGATCTGTATTCTGACACTGAATAGCACTCCTTTGGCGTAGACTATCGATTAGTTTAGAAAATAGTTGTTCTCTCTATTCCGATTGGAAGAAGATGCACTAGTTATAGTTTTGATTCTAGCAGAGTAGCGACGCCATTTTTATTTTTAATTAGAATAGAGGCAGAGTATAGGCAGAATGAAATTATGTAGAGAGAAAGCTAGGTTTGGGGTGTTTAAATAGGTTAGAGCTCATGAATCCAGTCAGAAAGGTATCTAGGTGCAGAAAAATGGATCTGTCTCCAGATCTGGAAAAGGGGGGAGGTCGACCCTAAGGTCGACCCTAGTGTCGACGTGTTTACCCAGGTCGACCCCTAGGTCAACCCCCATGTTGACCCTAGTGTCGACCTAGGTCCTAGGCAGGAATTTTCCCGCCTAGCCCAGGTGTTTGTTTTGAATTTCGAAATCTGAATTTTTGAATTTCGGGCTGGTTTTTATTGAAACTTCCGAAGGCCATATCTTCTTTATATGGAGTCCGATTTACGCAAACTTGGACTCTATTCCGAGTAGAATTTCGAGATGAATGCAATGGCATAACCCGTTTCCCTTAATTATTTTGTTACAATTTAATTATTCTCTGATTTGTTACTCTTATGTTCATAGAAAATACGGGGTGTTACGTTGGTTGGCATTCAGGAGTCCATTGGAAATCTTTCTTTCCTTTCTTCAAAACGTCGAAGAGCGGAATACACCGATCCGTTGCCTTAGGAATAAATCGGTCAAGTGCACCTACTTTCCCATTTAGGCTTTGAAGCTCTTTCTTTGTCCTTGGAGCATGCATTTCCCGTAAGGCTGTGACTTGAGAAAGATTCGCTTCAATGCCTCCGGCGTTGACTATAAACCCGAGAAATTTTCCTGATGAGAATCCAAATGAGCATTTTAGTGGATTTAGCTTCATCACGTATATTCTGAGGATATGAAAAATTTTAGCTATATTTTCCAGATGATCATTGGCTTTCTTTCATTTTACCAGCATATCATCTACACAGACTTCTGTTGTGTTTCAGGTTTGGGAACTGAATATGGAATTCACGAGGCACTGGTATGTCGCTCTAGCATTTTTTAGTCCAAATGACATAACTTTATAGCAATACAATCCTCTATCTGTCATGAAACTCGTGTTCTCTTCGTCTGGTTTGTGCATCATGATTTGATTATACCCGGAGTATGCGTTCGTAAAGGATAATAGTTCGTGCCTCATCGTCGCATCAATAAGTTGGTCGATTCTAGGTAATGGGAAGCTGTCTTTGGGACATGCTTTTTTGAGGTCCAAATAGTCTATGCACACTCTCAACTTATCGTTAGACTTTTTAGCCGGAACCAAATTGGAAACCCAATCCGGATACGTAGATTCTCATATAAAGTTATTCTTGAATAACCTATCTTCTTTTAATGCTACAGATATTTCAAGTCCTTGAATTTTCCTTGTTTGTTTTACAGGAGTTAAACTGGGATTAATATTCAAATTATGCACAATTACACCAGGTGATATTCCGCACATATAGGAATGTGTCTAAGCAAAAGCACCTAAATTTTCTTTTAAAAACAAGATTAAATCTTTCTACAGCTTTAGGCCTAGTTGAGAACCTATTTTCAAGACTCAGTCGGGATCTTTATCATGCACAGGGATGGAGATTATGGATTCAACTGGTGCTTCTCTATCTACCTCCACACTAGCTTTTCTTGGATCGATATCTTTCTGAGCTCCGCCGTGCTCGCCAGTTTGAGGGCCCCGCCCTAATCGCTATAACGGAGTGTCATGAATGCGGAGCGGAGGCTCCACATCCTTCTTCACTTCTTTCTTTCTAGCTTCAACAAGATCCGCCAAATAACATTCCCTTGCTGCCTGTTGGCCGCGTTTAATTACGCCGACTCCATTCTCAGTAGGGAACTTCATAGTCAGGCACCATGGAGCCATTATTATTCTAAACGCTGCAAGGGTTGGTCTGCCAAGGAAGGCATTATATGCCGGAAGCTTATCGACTATGACAAAATCTTGCTTTATGGCAACCTTCTGTTTTCCTTCTCCGAGTTCTACGAGAAGGTTGATGATGCCAATTGGTTGAGTGGGTTGCCCTATGAACCCGTGGATCTTGTTCTTACAATCTTTCACATCATCCATGGAAAGGTTCATCATATTGAATGCATTAATGAAAAGGACATTAACGAATGACCCACTGTCAACCAAGACTCTCTTGACTTTGGTTGGACCCAAACCGATGGTAATCACCATTGGATCTACTGTTGGTGTTAACAGTCTGTCCGAGTCTCTCTCTTTGAACACAATATCATCCCATGGAGGCAATTGGAATTACCTTCTCCTCGCTCGAATCAAAACCTTTCTTTTCTACGAGGGAAATATCACTCCTAAATGCAGCTGTGATCTTATAGACGAGATAGTTCATCAAAATTGGAGATCGAATTTGGCAGGAGCCTATTGCTTTGAGGGTCGAAGGACCTACTGGTTGGTTCAGCCAAGAACCAGAAACCGAATGAAGGAAGCGTAGCTCCCAGCTCCGCCGAGCCAAAAGGAAAGAACCGGCGGACAATTCGCTTGAGTTGCTCAACCAATAGCTTGGTTTGCCCGGTGCTTCCTGCTTTCTTAGACTTCCGTGGTCGAATCTCTAGTAACGCTCCAGTCTCTTACATTTTCCCGAGCGTGATATCTCTAAATCATTGATAGGCCGATACGTCTCCAGCTTGTGTTTCAATGACGGTAGGGAGAAAGGTCACTGGGTTGGAACCATTCTTTGAGTCTAGCGAAAAGGAAAGAAAGTAGTTTTTCAATAAAAAATTTTTTTATTGAAAACTTGGATTTAGAGACCTTTTTATATAACTTATTTCACTTCATAAGTTTTCCTCATTCTTTCTCCTTTAAGCATAGTTCCATTTTACATCGTCACTAGAAATTATCGTTGTTTACTTATTAACTTAGTTCTTTAACTAAGGTCCACTAATAAGTTTCTCTTCCTATAAATATAACTTGTATTGTCCTCATCCGTAGATTTCAGATTCTTGTTCTTGTAAATAACTTAATTTACAATTAAGTACAACTTATCCCCTTACATAAGTTATTCTATTCCCTTTATCGTTTATTATAACCTGAGTTATAATTTCGGGCCAAGAGATCATGAGGCTGGAGAAAGACCGTGAGGCCGTTAGTGCCTCGGCTAACTGGAGTTGCACCTGAATAGATTCCCTTAGGCCATGGCGATTCATCATGTGCCCACCAATAAAATAAAGCGAGAGAGCAAATGTTAAGTCAAGAGAAAGAAGAACCATCTTGTCTTTGGCATCTTTGCTGGAAAGGCTTCGTGTATGATCATGAGTTCTTCTTTAGGAAGGTTCTTCATCTCGTTTGTGTACTTCACAATGTCCCACCAGCTTCTTCCGGCTGGGTGAGGCCACCTAAAATGGTATTGACGATCAGTCTTGGAACGACATCAATCGGAGCACTTTCATTCTATCTAGGCAGTCCCGCAGATGTCCCTTGTCCTTGAGAGATTTGAGTGTTATGCAGGTTCTTTGTATACTGTTGGAGTCCGTTCTTCCTTATCAATTCCTCAAAAAGTTTCTTCAGATGTCTGCACTCATTCATATTGTGGCCCAGTTGGTTATGAAACCGGCAGAACCTTCTCGTTTTATCGTAGCAACACTGACCTTTGCTTGCTTTGGTGTTGGATACTCCTCAGTATCTTTAGTTGCCATGATGATGTTTTCTATGGTGTCGTTCAAAGGAGTCAAATTTGAATTTTTAAAGAAGCGGAATTTCTTATTGGCTCGATTATATTTTCCATCATTGCCCCTTTTCTGACCACCTATGTGACACCCCACGTCCATTAATGTCACTCATAAAAGAAATGCATTAAGTTTCGTGAAGCGTTATAGGTAAACAAACAAAGAATTTTATAAGATAGACATAAATTAGATGGCAGCGGAAATTTAATTTTTTATGTCAAACACAAATCATACAGCGTGGTTCAAAATACTATGAGTCTCAAAAACTATTACAACAACATAACTTCTGTCTTTTAACATCAAAGTACATAAATTCTTAAAAGAAAACATAATTACCCAAATAAAAGAGAAAAAGCCATAATGGAGATAAAAACTTGAGCCATACTTCAGAAGCAGCTCCAACAAGATGATATCTGAGTCTTGACTAAGCCTGAGTGTTTCTCCCTGAGAACCTGGGAGGCGAGGCGGGGAAATGGAAGAAAGAAGAGGAAACAAAAGGGTCAGACATAAATTCTGGTGAGTCTAGTGATTTTTAGCAAGTAAATAAAAGTAGCATGACAGGCATATAAAGTGGATAAGAGAGATCACTACATAAATGGTAGGTGTGACAAGGCAGACAAGACAAGGTGTATATGCTTCTCTAACAATTACTCAGCACTATTACTAGTATAACTAGAATGAGATGATCCCTTCCACTATAAGGTGGTAGACTTAGGGCATACGTCCAAGTATACCCTAACTACTACCCTAATCAATCAACTCCCGCCTCCGTAGATACTCTGTGTCGGCCCCACGGTAGCATGTATCACTTTCTAATGTGGCAACCCCTAACAGATATGCACAACCCATATCTACATGTGTCATGGTCATCTTATCCCCTTCGGCCCGGCTCATGCACGCACATGGCCTAGTCGGTTTGCGCCGCCAACACTGCCTCCACGTTTGGATCTCTTACAATCAGTCTGTAAGCATGCCCCACCTCCGACCTAGCTTGGAGTTCTCTACTTGATACATACTCCGGGTTACTAACTAAAACGGGTCCCACATAATATGATACAAGCTCTCCCCTTTGTCTTGTATCCATCACTAGGTTTTCTACAGGTCATACTTACCCTAAGGTTGTCTTTAATTATATAACCTTGATCGTTCTACAAGTTATGCTTACCTTAAAGGTGTCTTTAATTACATCACCTTATTACTTCCTCCGGTTATATATACCACTATTACATAGCCTTTTCGGATTAAGTTTGTAGGCCTATATGTAAATATTACCCACCCCCTTTAGATTTTCTTAACCCATCCACTATCTAGCAAATTTTACTTAACCCTAACTTTAGTTCATCATCATACAATCCCTATGGATTAGATTTGGTTAAGTAGTCCAATTTATTACCATTCCATTTATGGTTTATAATGGGCTAGACCACCCACATTACACCTACAACTTGTGGATGTTGGATATGTCAGTCAGGTCCAGGAAATCTTATTCCGTAGTTGGGCCTAACCTCGTGTCTTAGCCCGATTCGTATTTGCGCACTTAGACCTCTCTCATTAGTTTCAACATTAGTGGCTGTTGGATACGCCGGTCGGGTCTAGGCAGACTTCCACCACTAATACAACCTGAAATGAATGTTATAAGTGCTATTACAATTCCTAATTGTAGTTACTAGACATTCCATTCTTATTCAATTTTTTTTAACCTATGTCTTTATGGGTGATTATGTCCCTTTTTCCCAATAACTTGATTTATATGCCCAATGATGTTTATATTCAAATTATGTCCGTATTAACCCTTTTTCCCTTGTTCCCCAACTAGCGCACTCATAAAATTGGTGGCATGCCTTGTCTAGATAATAGCCTAGTCAAAAACGATAAAAGGGGAAAGAATAGGAACATTACAAAAGAGATTGTTTCACATAACTTGGCATAAACATAAACTAGCATGGTGACAAGGTGGAGTACATATAAAGATAAAACTAATGAACTTGTGGCAATCAAATGATTCTAACATAATTATGATGTCACAATAAGCATAATAAGATCTAAATTAACAAATTTGATGTCCATATAATTTAGATCCAACGGGTTAAAAGTGGATCTACACAAATAAGGTTTAAGTTTCACATCATAGCATGTCATAGAAGTTACCATGGATCTAACAAGATAGAGATTTAGATCAGCAGTTAAAATAGATCTAGCACAAATCATAGAATGTCACAAAGGTTACAACAGATTTAACAAGACAGAGATTTAGATCCAAATCCTAACCAATTTAAAATGGCATATGTTCATGATTTACAATGGATCTGATATAACTTAGGCATATGAACAAATCTAAGTCATAGTTGTGTCATATTTACTTTTAAACATTCAAATCTAAAAGTAACTAGAAACTCACAGTGTTAGGATTAGAAAATAGAGAAAGAATGGATCGTGAATCTCTAGATTTGATTTGCAAAACTGATAGTTGAAGTGATAACGGTTTCATTTCAGACACCTGCAAAGTTTGGCCACCATGAATTTGTAATGAAGAAAATATGAGAAGTATCCACGTATATATAGCCGCAAAACCCTCTGAAACCGACTGCCACCTCATCCCTAGGGGTGTCGACACCCCCGTAGGTGTGTCGACCCATGGGTCGACACCCCTTTCGGTGGGTTAACCCCCTAGAGCAGGATATCTGCCACCATTATTCATTTTTCGAATTCAAACTTTTCTGGATAAAATTCTGACTCATCTCTAACTCATGTGTATATATATTCTTTCTGCACGTATACAAACTTAAAACTCTCATAAATTCCCCTGCACAGTGTTTGTTTTATGCAAACCAAATGTCTATCTTGACCAAAATTTCGATACAGACGCAATGGTGCAGTCCGTTTCTCTTAATTCCAAATATTAGATTAATTAATTAATTTATTCTCTTTTAGTGCTGTTAAAATTTCGGGGTGTTACATTCTCCTCTACTCAAAGGAATTCGTCCCCTAAATCTCTAAGTTGAGAAGAATGCATACCCTACCATCCATCATCCATCTACTCATCCAGCAATCACTGGCATCCATTTTCCTTAAAGACTTCTACTGCATATATAAATATATGCAAAGGTGTGTGTATATGATCCAATACTAATGTGAAAATCAGGCGGTTTACTGATTCAGTTTACCTCCTTAATGCAATGTATGTTAGTGCCATGAATCCAATATGTATGCAAATAATTCTATTATAACATGTAAGCTGTATTTGTGTGCACACTCATTCGTCCAGGTGCAACATCCATATGCTAACTTATCCATTTCCGTCCTTAAAAGAAAAGAAAATGCACACACATCCATATGCAGTATGAGAGTGATTGAGCCGATCTAGTGCCTAATGTGTGTGTATATGCATCCACAGGCAACCACTTGCAAACACTTGCATCCACTTGCGTCCATCAAACATAACATGTCTCAAACACATGTTTATATCCACATGATTCCTATCTAAAGGTCGAAAAATACTATGGATAAGATATACTCAAGTGATAGAAACATATACTGATAAACTTAGAGAAAGGAGTTAAGAACATACCCTCGAAAAGAAAAGGGTGCGAACAAGAATCTTGTCTTCGGTCTCCCAAGTCGCATCCTCTAGGTTACTTCCTCATTGAACCTTTAGCAACTTGATCTCTTTTTTGCGTAGCTTCTTAAATTCTAATGTAAGAATACAGGTAGGGACTTGCCTGACTGTCGCCTCCCGTTCCATCTCTTCTTCTTCCAACACACTCGGCTCAATAATTACTGCGGTGTCATGCAGACACTTCTGCAGATGAGAAGCATGGAAAACATCATGAACACTGGATAGATTTTTTGGGAGCTTTACTCTATAGGCCATCTGGCCAATCCTCTCGGTTATGGGAAATGGTCCCACAAACCTAGGTGCCAACTTCCCTACCGATGCGAAGCGAATCACATTCCTCAAAGGTGATACCTTGATAAAAACTAAGTCTCCCACTTCAAATTCGATGTCAACCCTTCTCTTGTCTACATAGGATTTCTGCATATCTTGAGCTGTCTTCATCCACCGTCGAATGAGGTCAATCTTTTCGGATGTTTTTTTAACCATATCTGGTCCAAGTAATAATCTTTCGATAGATTCTCACCAACAAGTTGGTGATCTACAGGGTCGTCTGTACAATGCTTTGAAGGGTGCCATGCGGATGCTTGACTGATAGATGTTGTTATAGGCAAAATCTACTAAAGGATGGTTCTCTTCCTAAGTCCCTCCGAAGTCTAAGATACACAGCCTCAAAAGATCTTCAAGAATCCTGTTCACCCTCTCCATTTGTCCATCGGTCTGAGGATGATAAGTGGTGCTCAAACGCAACTGCGTACCTAATGCTTATTGCAAGCTCCTCCAAAATTCACTAGTAAAGATGGGATCACGATTGTTTACGATGCAGGAAGCTACTCCACGAAGAAGAACTGTCTCACGAACATAAATTGCTACCAACCGTGATGCCATCCTCTTACTCTTAACTGGAATAAAGTGAGTGCTCATAGTGAGTCTATCTACCACAACCCAGATACCGGTGTTGCCTTCCTTCGACCTAGGCAAACCATCTATGAAATCCGTAGAGATGCTATCCCATTTCCACCGAGGAACCTCCAAAGGATGATGTAGACCACCGAGCTTCTTTTGCTCAGCTTTAACTTGCTGGCAAACTAAACATTGGGAAACAAATTCAGCCACATCTTTCTTCATCCCAACCCAAAAGAAAACCCTCTTCATGTCTCTGTACATCTTATCACCACCTAGATGAATGGTCATCTTAGAATGGTGGGCTTCTTCTAGGACTTCCCTTATCAAGCTTCCAGTTTGAGGAACACAAAGCCTTCCATCTCGTCGCAACCAGCCCTTTTCATCTATGGCATATCTACCGAGGTAACTAGAAGTCTCTCCTTATCCGATCTTTTCCATGATGTCCAAAATCTGTGGGTCACCTTGTTGCGAAGCTCCTATCTGTGTTGAGTCAAGGAATTTAAGGTGTTTTGATCAATGACAAGGAGAAATTCAAAATCGAAAAAAAGAAGATATTCGATGGTATAGGTTGATTATTTAGAGTATGAGTGTAGTTAAATATGTTAAAATCTATCCTCAAATAATCATATTCCTATATGGTTAGAATATATATATGTTTATACATGTATGCACATTCATTGTGCATACTAACAGAAACCGATCGACCGGTTCATATATAGGCGGTCGACCGTTTCTGTGCAGAATGCACAATGAACGTGCACACATATATATAACGTACATATATTCAAACACCAGTCTGCTGGTCATTTTTTACCAGTCGACTGGTCTACGAACTGAAGCCATCTTTTCGAATAGACACCTTATTTCATCAATGGTTATGATCCTTTCTCTTGGCCAAAAATCACTCTTTTCATGGTTTCTCTTTACAGATGATTACATCTCTCCATCCTCTATAAAAGCATCATGAAATCATCATTTTTAAAAACAACAATTCTTTTTATTCTTGCTATCTAAGTGCTGATTTCATTCTTACTCTTTGAAAAGCATTCAAAAGCTCACTATTCTCATATATCGTTATTTGAATCCTTGAATCCATATATTATTATTTAGATTCAAACAACGATATCATCTTCCAAATCTTCATAATATCAAAATCGTATTTGAGGATAAGATTATAGGAAGGTTGTACAAGAATTGACAAATTCGTGTTATTAAGAACACACATTGTCAAACTACAAGTTTATATCTTGTTTGAAGTCCTCGGTGTTGTAAGAGGCGAGTTGTTGAAGTCCTGTGTGTGATCAGGCAAGTGTTGAAGTCCTGTGTGTGATCAGGCAAGTATTGAAGTCCTCGTGTTGTTAGAGGCGTGAAATCCCGTTCGGCTGCTCGGGTGTTGTGAACCTGTTCCTCCGGGTGAAGCGAGGTTGTTGATTAGTGAAAATCCAGAGAGAGGTCTAGGATTGGACGTAGGATGGTGCTCCGAACCAGTATAAAAATCCATGGTGTGATTTTTCTATTACTGCATTTACTTATCTATGATATTGTTACTGTGAGATCTTTCTTAGTATATATTATATATTCCGCATATCCATATTACTGATCCTGCCTAAAGTCGTCTATCGACACTTTCACTTGGTATCAGAGCAAGGTTATCTCATAACCGTAACACAGTTATTTGATATATTCTAGTAATATGGCAAATAACGCAAGCACTAGTAACACCACTTACACAGAAGGTCAGTCAACACAAAGACCTCCTTTTTTTAATGGCCTAAACTATAGCTATTGGGCAACACGTATGGCTTTTTATATGCAGTCAACAAGTTATGATGCTTAGAATGCTACTCAGAAAGAAATAGTCAATCCAACAACTGAGTATGCAGAATGGATAGCTGCTGAGAAAACCGCAGCTACTGTAAATGTAAAAGCAACAAATATGTTGTTTTGTGCATTAGATCAAAACGAATATAACCGTGTTAGTATCTGTACCTCTGCATATCAAATTTGGCAAACGCTAAAAACCACTCATGAAGGTACTAACAAGGTTAAACAAGCAAAAATAGCTTTGTTGAAAAGTCAATTTCCAAATTTCAAAATGAAGCCGAATGAAACAATCAATTAGATGTATTCAAGGTTTCAAACCATTCATCATACTCTTATCGGTTTAGGACAAAAATATTCTGATTTTGATGTAGTTTCAACAGTCCTACATTCATTGACTAATGAATGGGAAGGAAAAGTATTAGCAATAGAGGAAGTTAATGATCTTTCCACCATGAAGCCAGATGAATTGATAGGAAATCTTATGTCCTATGAAGCTAACCTACAGGCTCGAAAAGAACAAAAAGAAGAAAAGAAAATTGTAGCTTTTCATGCTGAGAAAGATGAAGACGTCTCAGATTCCGAAGATGAGGATCTAGCATTCATTGCAAAAGGATTCAAAAAATTCTTAAAGCAACGAAAAGCTAGTCGATAAAACAGAAAGAAGTTCGGATCAAATAAGCCATCATCATCAAATGTAGAATGCTATAACTGTCATAAGAAGGGACACATGCAAATGGATTGTCCAGAACAAAAGAAGAAGACAGAAAATGACAAGTTCAGACACAGAAAGGACAATTCAAAGAAACGGGCATTCTCAGTGACATGGGATGATTCAGACTCATCTTCATATGATAGTGAAAGTGACTCAGACAATGAACAAGCTAATGTATGCTTTATGGCTAAAGAAGGTGAGGTACAAATTCCGACTTTTGAAGAAGTTCTAGATATAAGTGTTGAGTTAATGTATAAATTTAAAGATGTAAAACGACAATGCAAGCAATCTCAATATGATTTGAGTAGAGCAGAATTTGAACGAGATATGTTAAAAGATGAGAAGAAAATACTAGAGGAGGAACTTGAAAAAGCTCAAGAATCATCATCTAATATTGATTCTCAACTATCTCTTTTGAGTCAAGAAATTGAAAATCAAAAAGAGAAAAATGATGCTCTAACTACCGAAAATCATGAGCTTAAGGCAAAAGTCAAGATGTTAGAGCTTGAAAAAGCTAGTTTACAAACAAAGTTAGACGACATTACTCAAAATGTTTCAAACTTTAACAAAGGTCGAGAAAATTTGACAAAAATTATTGAAAGTTCACAAACTGCTGCAAATAAACAAGGTTTGGGATATAAGAAACAAGTTATCAAGAAACATCTTGGTAAAAAAATAAAAAATAAGGAAGTACAAGAAACTAAAGCTAAGAAAAATCTTAGTTTATTATATTCCAAACCAAAACCAATTGTGAAAATTCAAAAGAAGAATGTCAAATCTATAAAAATGTGGGTTCCTAAAACAAATAACAATCTGATTAGGAACAAGTACATTCAAATTTTTTTGAGTTCTGTGCATCATAATCCAAATTATATATATAAAGGGGATACCGGACCCGTATGGGTTTGGACTCCTAAGACCTAACCCTTAGGACCCTATAAAAAGGTGGGTACCATGGACTTAATTTAATTTTTTGCAGGTCCCACTTAAGGAAAGAGGAAAGTGGATATAGACAGTGGTTTCTCGAAGCATACGAATGTAGACAAGAGCTTATTAACAAATATCACTTATTCGGATGGTGGCTCAGTCACTTTTGGAGATAATTCAAAAGGCTATATCATCGGCAAAGGCGATGTGAGCAATCACGGTATATCAAACTTACCTCTTATTACTAATGTCATGCTAGTTAGGAATTTGAAACATAATTTACTAAGTATCAGTCAATTGTGCGACAAAGGTTTTATCATTTCTTTTTCGGACAATAAATGTAGTATTTTAGATAAAGATCGAAATATAGCTTTTGAAGGATATAGAGACAGAAACATCTATATTCTGAATATGAATACCAATCATAATTCAAATATGTGTCTTGTAGCAAATGATAATGATCCATGGCTATGGCACAAACGTTTCTGTCACATAAACTTCAGAACTATTGACACGCTAGTCAAGAATGATCTAGTTAAAGGACTACTCAAAGTAAACTTTAAGGTTGATAATCTTTGTGATGCATGTCAATTAGGAAAATTGACTAAATCATCTTTATAATCCAAGAAAGTCATATCAACGTTACAATCATTGGAGCTATTACATATGGATTTATTTGGACCAACACAGGTTCAGTCAATAAATCATAATCGATATGTGTTTGTAATTGTTGACGATTACTCTCGATATACATGGGTAATTTTCTTGAAAAAAAAAGTGACACTTTCAAACATTTCAAATCCTTCGTCAAAAGAATTCAAAAATCAAAAGGGCTTAAAGTTAAAAACATAAGAAGTGATCATGGCGGAGAATTCAAAAATAATGATTTTGAACATTTTTGCACAAAGAAAGGTATAAATCATAATTTTTCGTTTCCTAGAACTCCACAACAAAATGGAGTTGTAGAACGGAAAAATCGGACTTTACAAGAATGTGCAAGAACATTATTAAATGGATCCACTCTACCAAAACGTTTATGGGCAGAAGGTGTTGCAACTGCGTGTTATGTTTTGAATCGTGTATCTATTCGACCTCTGACCAAAAATACATCCTATGAGCTATTTAATCAAAGAAAACCAAATATCTCATATTTCAAAGTTTTCGGTTCTAAATGTTTTATTTTAAATATGAAAGACCATCTTGGAAAATTTGATTCCAAATCCGATGAAGGTATATTTGTCGGATACTTGGAACGAAGCAAGGCCTATCGTATATTTAACAAGAGAACTAAAACAATTGAAGAATCACTTCATGTTTCTTTTGATGAATTCTTTAAATCATCTCGTATCATATCAGAGGATGAAGAAACCATAGTCACTGATAATCCTGTCATCACAAATAACGACTCTGACTCAGAAATTGTTGACGATATCCCTTAACCTGCTGTGATACCTTCTCCACCAAGATTTAGATCTCCTCCGAGAATTCTAAGAGATCATCCAGTTCAAAATGTTATTGGAGAAGTAACATCACAAATTAGAACAAGAAGTCAACTAAATCAAATGGGTCATGTCGCATTCCTTTCAAATATCGAAACTAAGAATCCGAAAGAAGCTGCTACTGATGATTACTGGATCATTGCCATGCAAGAAGAACTAAATCAGTTCGAGCGCAATGATGTTTGGGAACTTGTTCAAAGACCGACTGATCAGTCAGTCATTGGTACGAAATGGGTCTATAAAAATAAGGCTGACGAACAAGGAAATATAACCAAAAATAAAGCAAGATTAGTAGCACAAGGATATAATCAGGAAGAAGGTATCAATTATGAAGAAACCTTTGCTCCCGTAGCTCGATTAGAAGCTATTCGAATTTTACTGTCCTTTGCTTGTCATCATGATTTTAAACTTTATCAAATGGATGTCAAAAGTGCATTTTTAAATGGATTTATCAAAGAGAATGTATATGTCGAACAACCTCCTTTGTTCGTACATGACAAATATCCTGATCACGTATATAAACTCAAGAAAGCTTTATATGGATTGAAACAAGCACCTCGTGCTTGGTATGAACGATTAAGAAGCTATCTTATCGATTCTGGATTTCAAATTGGTAAAGTTAATCAGACACTATTCATTAAACATTTCAAAAAGATATATTAGTTATCCAAATATATGTAGACGACATTATCTTTGGTTCAACAAACGACGAACTTTGCAAAGAGTTTGCAAATATTATGACCAAAGAATTTGAAATGTCTCATATGGGAGAACTATCATATTTCCTTGGTCTTCAAATCAAACAACTTTCTAATGGTATTTTTTTTAGTCAGGAGAAATACTGTTGAAACTTAGTCAAACGCTTCGGTTTAGAAAATACCTCTGGTAAACCAACTCCTATGAGTACGACCACACATCTTGAAAAAGATGAGCATGTTAAGAATGTTGACCAGAAGTTATATAGAAGCATGATTGGTTCTCTCCTGTAACTTACCGCAAGCCGTCCTGATATTATGATGAGTGTTTGTTTATGTGTAAGGTTTCAAGCTAATCCTAAAGAATCACATTTACGAGCTGTAAAACGAATAATACGATATCTTAATAACACCAAAGACTTTGGTCTTTTCTACCCGAAATATTGTCCATTTGAATTAGTATCGTATAGCGATGCTGATTTCGGTGGCTCTCGCACGGATAGAAAGAGTACAAGTGGTACGTGCCATTTTATTGGAAAATCACTTGTCTCTTGATTTAGTAAGAAACAAAATTGCGTTTCACTCTCAACATGTGAAGCTGAATACATATCAGCTGCTCTAGCTTGTACTCAAGTTTTATATATGCAACAAACACTTCGAGATTTCGATATTCATTTATCAAAGTCCATCATATATTGTGATAACACAAGCGCAATCAATTTATCAAAAAAACCCAGTCAATCATTCCCGAACAAAACACATTTATATTCGACATCATTTCTTAAGAGATAATATTGAAAAAGGAACAATATGTCTCGAATATGTCCAGACCGACAACCAATTAGCAGACATTTTTACCAAGCCTCTACTCGAATCTAGTTTTATCTCTTTACGTAGAGAGCTCGGCTTGATTTCTAGAAACGAACTTGGTGTATAATGTATATAAATATATATATACACTGTTAAGTTCTTCTCTAGCTGGTACATTCATTTGTTTTTAACTTAACTAATTAATAGTCTTTTACTATTATTAGCAATACATTTTGACCTTTACAAACTTTGAGTGGTTCATATTCTCTGAATGCTTTCCATCCATTACTTCCTACTTCGTAAAAGCTACAAATACATACTCCTTCTTATTGTTTTCTGCATCACTTTCTTAGTGTCTAGTTTTTAACATTCATACACAAGTCCATATACTCTTATGGCACACATATGTGGTGAATGTGCTCAACGGTTTCACGTCTCGGTCACTAGCTCTGAAATGGAGGAGTACTACTCTCCAGAAACACCGAAAAGCAGACCGGAATGTTCGCATATTCCTAGACATACACCCAAACCCAAACGATCTAAGAAAGCACTATTTTGTTCTCCGGGTACGAGAGAGAAGATCAGTGAATTTCATCACTACCAAACATTTCAGCTGGATCTCCAGCGTCAAATGCATTATGAACAAAAACTCACATCTGATCGTTTAACTCTCTTAGAACGAATTGCGTCATTTTTCTGTAGCACGGATAGACATGGGGTACACGAACCAATAACAATGCCACACCCTCCGTCTACATTTCGAAGTCCTAATCATCGGACAATAATTATGCGAGAAATGAAGGATCAAGAGAAAATTGGTTGCCATGGACGCCGAGAGTTTCGAATATTCATGAAATATCCGAAGACAAGTCATCTACCTTTCATTAAGTTATGTTGTTTTTGTTAGAGTTTATGCCCTGGAGGCAATCCAGTTGATGTGATTAATAATGTTATTGTTTTATTTAGAATAAAAATATTCTGTTATGTTATATTTACTGCGTAATATAAATAATGATCTAATAGAAGTCCTTAGAATAATAATATGGAATTATATAGTTCGAGTAAGACTGAACTTGAGATTATATAATGTGATAAGTATTATAATTCGTAAATGTCCCTAGTCGAGTTTTATTGTTTATATAGGACAACAATAAAGCGTTGAGACTAGTATATTGATTGACTGATGATCACATCTCATTGATCATTAATATACATGATATTAAAGTCAAGATATAAATACGTATTGGAGAATAGCGTATTGGGCTGACCCACCGTGAGATAACTACATGGAATATAATCAACAGTATCATAAGTTGTTCTCATAGTGACAGTGATGTAATGGTCCTCAGACTTGAAATTATTAGAATTTTATTCGAGGATATTTATGTTTTGATATCATCTAAAGTTATTTCGTAACAGAGTAATGATAACGGTGATTATTGGATATATCTCGAATCGAATGAAAATTATGAATGATCTAAATGGAATTTAACCCTACGATATATTCGTAGTGATATCCATGGGCCTCCTGATTGAGTAAGACTGTGAAATGCATGGCCGTGCTCAAATATTGATTTTGTTTAGACAGTCTACTCATCGATCAAGATAAACGGATTAAATAATAATGAGGACGATACGATCCATGCCTCTAGTTTAATCCTGGATATATTGGTTAAAAGGATTATATTGCGTTGATTCGCTGGTCACAGAAAGGTTGTATCGAATCGATGATCTTATTATGACTTGGGTAGCAGCGACGTATTGCTAGATGCCAATCACTGTTTATGATTTTAAATATAATTTAAAATCATTGCCAACGTTGTAATAACCTATAGGGTCACACACTTAGAACATTGTAAGGAGAATACTGGTTTTGTTTTTGGGATAGAATGAAATGTCAACCGTTGATGTTTTGTTTGAATAAGTATAAGAAATGGTTCCTTATTTAAGGGTACACGTGTATATGGTAAAAGGTGTCATATTTCTTTTATAAAAGAACACGGGTACATTTTTTTTAGATGGATCCCGATCCCTCTAAAACCCTAGAAAGTGAAATCAAAAATAAAATGGCGGCTAGCACCTCCAGATTCTCCTCCTATTCCATTCGTATGACGATGGAATAGCATGTTCGTGTGGATACCATAGAGGCTCAACGCCTTGTTGAGATTTTCGATTCATGCACCGATTGTCCTCTTCATCAAATTCGTGGATCTACAAACCAGAAAGGTATGAAACCTAAATTAAATTAATTTATTATTCTTTCTATTGATCCATGTTTTAATCTATTAAAATATTTATTTTGGATTTCAATTCGATCGAATTGTAATCCTTTCAATGGTATCAGAGCCTTGTTTTGCGAGAAATCATAAATTGAACTATGATTTAGATTTGTTTATGTTTAAATTCCTAATTGATCGACTGTTTCGCATGTACAAATTAGTGGATATGATTCAGAATTGATTAGGATGGTTAAATGAATTATTTCTGAAATAAAGATGCTTCATTTATGTATGGATTAATATCAGATATTAATTATGTATAAATGTTATTGGACCATCAACTATGAAATATTGAATGAATCGATTTGGAATGAAACACTGAATAGATCTGTTTATACGAATAAACAACATGAAAATTAAACATTCAAAATGTTTGATTGTCAAGTCTCATTAACCTGAATTAATCATATATTTTCTGATTAATACTGGTTTTACTTATTGATAAATCAGTAAGTTGAATTTCAATTAATTTTGAATTTTCTGTAATCAAATACATTAAGTTTGTTAAGACAAATTTTCAGATTTGATTTCATGCTTAGATACAATAGTTGTATATTCAAAATGTATGCTAGATAAAACCCTATGATTTAAACCCTTGATTTAAATATGCCTTGTGACATGGTTTTCAGATTACATTGATTTAATGAAATCATTGATATGAAAAATTTGTTGAGACAAAATTTTCGAGTTTGACCCTTTAATCTAGAAATAAATTCAAAATTTGTTTGTTTTATGAACATTGAAATGGTGACTACTATATATTTAATTTTGTGGTTTACTCTAGATATGAAAGGAATAATTTTGATTATTAATCATTTGATTGAATACTAGATTCATAGTTGAGTCTTTTACGATTTGCATAGTTGTGATATTGATCATGAATAAATAAGGAATTTCAGGTCATTATATATATATATATTATGACATATATATATATATACATATTTAGTCCTGAATTTACACTCCATGCAAATAAAAATCTCTATATGAATTTGATTCAGTAGTATTAGATTGGGACTGCAGTATAAATATATATTTTTTGTTTGGAATAAAAATTTGTTTCAATATTGGCACAAGTTTATATCATATGTTAATCCTGTTTAACTGTTTAATAATCCAACATAGTTAAATATAATCCGTGTTTAGATCTGACCTGCTAAACTGAAGATGTTCTGATTATACAGATATGAGAATTTACACGGCATTGATATAATTGGGACTATTAAATTGACTTGTTTATGAAATAAGTGGTATAATAAAACAGAGTATGAATCTGTTATATTTTGATTCAGATCAAAAACCGAATTTTATTATTGAATAAAATTAAGTCTTTCTTCATTGATCTGATTGCTTGAAACGGATTAAAATATGAATTTTGATATTTATTATTGATGCTCAAGTAAAATCTGAATGATTTTGAATCATTGCAGAGCAACATGTAATTAGTAGATTACGGTTATGAAACTAGCTTGACAAATTATAATGAATATCAAATTGTTATGGATATATAAACAATTATACCATTGATGATGTGTGTTAATATGCGTTTATACATATTCGAACCTGGATTTTGATTGTTTTAATATACAAGTATGTTGTTATTTGAAAACAATCAAAATTTCTAATTTTTTTTTGGTATTCATATTTTCAGATTAAAGTAAGAATTTGATTTGATATTTCAAATCCCCTTTTGATAGGCAAATATCTATGTACATATATGCTATCACATTTATGATATCTAGTTTGACTTTAATCTACACCTGTTATACTTGGTCATTTAAAAGATCGAAACTATTTTGACCAGACCATTTAATCCTCCACTAGTGTACTATACAATCAAATACTTGGATTAATGCTATGTATGCAACCTATTATATTTAATTTAATATTTATAAATGTTGGTCACATTTGCATTGATATTGAAATGATGTATAAAACTTTACAAATCTGAAGCAATTTTGACTTGCCTTCTACATTATACTATGTATATATATTTGTAAAGATATGAGTTTATTGGAAATATGACTTGCAAATAAACTCCCTTGTAACACATATTTTGATATAAAATTAATGGGTAAGTACAATGTTATATTTATGACATTGCATAGAACTTATTATTATAGAAACATGAACTGTTATGAACATTTCAGATATAAATGAGTGCCTGTTATTGTATGTGAATGGATAAGAGATCCTCACAGCTAATTTAAGTTGCACATGGCAGTATAAAAACATATACTATATACTTGACACAGCGATTTGATTTCCTAACTGGATTAAGACAAATTTATATTTTATTTGCCATTTGGATAGTTGAATAATATACATAATGGTATATTGTTGAACATTTTGATGCAGTAATGTGCATATGAATATACATTACATTTTGAATCTTTCTAGACATATATTGTATACTGCTGTATATACTATAGCTTAAATTTATAAGCAGATAGCCCCAAGCGTTGGGATTAATTTGCTTAACTTGATTTAAAATTAGGACAGAATTCTGTCCCATGTGATAACGTAAGTTGACTAATACAATTTTGTTGTCTTGAACATATGTTTATGTATATATATAATATGTCATTGGGCTCTGCTAATGTATGTGTGCAGTAAGTATATATATGTTTACTGAAATATATATATATATATATTTATATGTATGTATGTTGATACATAATTAAACCACATAGTGATTTAATTTTCCACTGATTTATATGTATTTAGATACATAGTTGAATGAGACAGTCATTTATTTTCCACTGTTTTATATGGATGTATGTTGATACATTGGTAGATTGCACAGTAATTGATTTGCATGTAATTTATATATGTGTATATTACAAAATATCAAGCACTGTTAAATTCCAATTCAATATTAAACATGCCATTATTTATCTTGGCATATTCTTGCAGGTTTGACAGTGGCAAATAAGAAAACGGGAAAGGGGCAGCAGTAGTAATAAGCCATTTGGTGAATGCTGAAAATTGTTTCAGCAAGAACAGCGGTTAAATGGCTCAAAAATTGGCAAAAGATACCACTGTGAATAAATTTTGAAAGATTAAACAAGTGTGACTTGTTCTTAATTTTCAAAATGTTTGTATACACAAATTTGTGTATTACTGCATAGGTTGTAAATAAGAACATTTTAAATATTTGTGTAATGATACATGGATATATGTGTGTTGAATCTTAAAATGGAATGTTGTTATTATAATGTATAACTGAATACATTAGACAATGATAATGTGTTATTATAGGGGCTGACCCTATGATTCATGAAAGTTGTTTTATGCATTTTATTGTAATATGAAATGTTCTGAAATGCCAAAATTTTGTATGGATGTAGATTTTCTTTTGTTGTTTTGGATGCTAATAGTGTTATGAGATAAAAAATTTATTCATGATCCTACAATATATATACACTGTTTTGGACAAAGTATCCAATAGTTTGGATGCTATGTATCATATGTAATTATAATGGTTTTATAATGGACTGAACATCTCATGTATATATTTCGAAATCGAATTGGATAAATTAAATTCATATGACTTTGAGTATAATCACTAATTCTAAGGTTATAGTAACCAATTGTTTTTGAGATAAGGAATATGTGTATAGACATGATTCATATATATATATATATATATATATATATAATTTAAATCTAGTTAATATTACGAATATAAAATGCATATATTTTGATATATGTAAGTAACTCTGATATTGTTTCGCACTACGAATTATAAATTCCCTTTAAAGAAAATTTTGATATATTAAGTCATGGTGACGTCTTCCAATAATATACTTATCACTGTCCAAGATCACTGGTTGTAACTAATGCCAAAGCGTTGTGCATCTTTTATTTTGGTTATATGCGATGGAGTAAAATGTGGTGCTCCAACCTATTATTGGGTCTGACTTAACTAGGCTGCATAATAGGATTATGGCCTTGGAGACAAAAGCATGAATTATTCTATATATTTTGACCAAATGAATAATACTGAACAAAATGTTCAACATGCGATCCAAGAGTTATATAGACGATATAATTGACATAAGATGTCTACCTAAAAGGTTGTGTTTTGAGTTTAGCCAAAGCTAGGTCAAGGCATGATTAGATATGGATCTTGGAACACCGTTATATATATATACTGATATGTATATATAAACAGAGGGATGTTAATTTGAGTGGGAGCATATTTTAGTTTAAATTACATATTTATATTAATATAAATTTTGATTGTCAAAATTTTGTGATTAAATAAATATTACAGAATCAGTTATTATTTTATCTAATGTAGATATTAAATAATAAAAAACTCGATAATTTAAATTAATCCTTAAGAAGGATATAAATTGAATTAAATCAAATTTCTTGACTAATATTGAAATTTGAGGATTGTCCTCAAACAAATCAATCGTTTGTTATATTAACATAGAGGATCTAAAATGAAAGGTTGAGGTGTGACTTCAACCGAATAATATATAAATGTTATAACAATCTACTTATATGTTTCTAGTATTAGATACTAGATATAAATCACATAAATGTATGTTAATTTACAGAAATTGCAAAATAAGTAGAGATTTGATAGAATGACTAGTGGACTTACGAATGGAAATGAAACAAAAGTTGCTGGATTATCCATAGAAAGTTAATTCTTGTTGTGTATACTGGCTTAATAAAATTAATAAAATAATTGTTATTATGAAATTCCATTTAAAATAAATGTTATTATAAATCTTGTTCAGACAAGTTTAAATTTCATTTGTAATAAAAGAACAACCGTTATTCATTTTATTTAAATGAGATATCTTATGGAATTTCACAAATAGTTAATGATCTTTATAAATTGTTAACTATTATATACTTGACATAAACACTGGGTGGATTAAATTTAATAATTTAAATCCAACACATCTGTAGCATTGTCAGTTAGCCAATAAAAAAAAGGAAACACATATCAAAACTCCATAATGATGGAATTTTGAGGTCATTTGATTTCGAATCATATAAAGAATGTAAATCTTCTTTATAGGGCAAATAACTGAATCACCTTTCACTTGACACAGTGAATGGACTATTAAGTATTGGGTTTCATACATAATGATGTATATGGAGCAATGAATACGTATGCTAGATGTAAGTTTTATTACTTCACTGTTGATATCAGTAGATATAGATATGTATACATATCAGAGTCCTTTGAAAAGTTCAAAGAATTCAAAGTGAAGTTAGAAACCAATTTTATTAGAATACAAATACTTTTCGAACAATTCGAAAGAGAATATTTAAGCCAATAAATTTAATGACTATCCAGATGAGTTTGAAATTGTTTCACGACTCACACCACTTAGAACACCATGTTGAAATGGTGTGCCTGAAAGGAGTAATCACACCTTATAAGATATGGTACAACCAAGATAAGTCATATAGATCTTCCAATAAATTAAATTGAGAACAATTAAATTAATCCTACTATAACAAGTCTTAAGACGCCATATAAGATATGGATTAGGAGATGTCCTAGTATGTCTAAATGCACAGATTTGGGATGTATGGCGCTTGTTAAACGTCATTCCTCCGATAAGATCAGACCCAAATCAAATAAATATTTTGTGGAAATCCAAAAGAAGAAAATGGATACTAATTCTATAAATCCTCTGAGAATAAAATGTTTATTACTCGAATTGGTATCCTTATAAAAGAGAGTCAATCTCTAACATACCGATGAGAATAAAATAGAATATGAAATGTCTCGGAGACCACAAAATACCATTGAATCTTGTATAGACAAGAAATTGACTGGGAGTGACACAATAATTACAATGTTATATATTGATAACACATTAATTGTAACGACCCGTATTCCACGCATCATAGGACAGTAGAATATTTATTTCTTTCACATATGAAGTCGTATGGACATGTAACTTTAGGAGACAACTATTGGGGTCATTTCTCTTGTTCACGATTTTTCCCGATTTTTAAATGACCATTTTACCCCTAGTTGGTACTGTTTTGGCCATAACTTTTGACTGGAAAGGAATTTTGATCTGAAACCACTTCCATTTACTCCGGATGATGGTTTACAATTCCGTAGAGTGGTCACATTAGCCAAACGGACTCACCGTTTGGGAGATATGGCAGAAACAAGTTTCAGATGGTGAAAAACAGCTTAATTGGGCTTAACCGGGTGATTAACAGCTAGGCCCAATGGGGGACTTCGGGATTAGGGTAAGGAGGAGGCTGAAATCAGTTAGAGAACGATCTTTTCCTCATTTTCCAGCCGCCACTTTCTTTCTTGCAACCCTAGCAATGGCCTCCAACACCCAGATCACCTTCTAATCACTTTCTAATCAAGTTTTGGCTTAATCTACATCAAATTAAGGAGAGGAAACACGAAAGCAAGGCTAGAGCTGCTGTTAGACATCAGTATTCGCCCAAATCAGTAAGGTTTCAGTTCTGAGAATTTCGTTTGTGGCCACGGTGAGTGATTAGCATTGTTTTGACACTAATTACAGTTAATTAAGGGTAATTAGTGAAGATTAGCGAATTTATACACTGATAAATTCTGGAAAAATATCTATAAATTCGAAAATAATATTTTATGCCTCTGGTAGAAATTTGGTTTAATTTGGTTAAGTTTTGTTAACACTATGATTAGTTTTACTTAAACATGCTTAAGGGAAAATAAGGGGTTTTGGGTATATTTGATCCATTTTGACATGTAAATTCATTGTTTTGGTGTTTGTGGTTAGTTTGCTATGTTGCTATGACTGTTTGACATGATTTGTGATTGATTAGTATAGTTAGATTTGTCGAAAACGTCGTCGAATGGCGTAAACAAGTTGCTGGAAAAAGTTGCAGAAAGTTGTGCAGGGTTTCGGATCGGATCGGATATGGGCTCGGATCGGATAGGAGACCTGGGCAAGGAACCCAACCCGAACTGGAGTCTGGCACAGAAGAGGCTTGGCAAAAAGGAAGGCCATGTTGGTTAAGCTGGGGATCAGATCGACTTAGGGACGAAGGGCTCGGATCGGAACTTGACACTTGGGAGAACTGGCAAGAAGGAAGGCCACGCTAATTGAACTGGGATCGGATCGAAGGAAGAAGGAGGGATCGGATCGGAGCACGTGAAGAATGAGGGAGCGGAAGAACGAACTAGAAGAGAGATGGCACCCGACCCGACCCGGAGGAGGACACCCGACTCGAACCGATACAATGCTGGAAACCCGAACCGAACCGCTACAGGGGAGGACAACACACTGACCCGACTCAGAATGGACACCCGACCCGAACCGATGGCTAGGAAGGAAACCCGACCCGACCCAGTATTGACCAATAACCCGAGATGCAAAGGTAGTCCAATATGGGAAGTTAGAGCTCAGGATCCAGTTGGGAACCGATGAGTTCACTTCATGATTGGGCTTTGCTGCGGGACGTGTGCCAAGGGGCAGTCGATGTTTATGACTTTGGATCACTATGTATGGGAAGTATGTGAACAGATTCAGGGCTGCAGTGGCCTAGGTACGACTAAAGGGCTATAAACCAATGAAGTGGGGTCATTTGTAAAGATTTGGTCATGACTCCATGTGGTAAGCTTGGTAGTAGCTGTAGTTGTACAAGTTGAACTTCGTCACTACTTCGATGGGTCTAGTGATTGACAGTGGTGGACATCGTACGCTTTACGCACTGAGTGAGATATGTGAGGATGGTGGCTATGGTTGATTTGTTTGCTATCATTATGACATGCACACCCCACCCCCGTATTCTTTACACTATTTATTATGGCACCTTAGAGTACTGTACGGTATGTGGCACTAAATCTTTGGTTGCAGGTCCAGGTTCAGGTATGGTTTAGTATACCTGTTATTGTTCTGTTTAGATGCTTATCGCTCATACCA
Organism: Allium sativum; assembly: GCA_030737875.1. Taxonomy (NCBI): domain Eukaryota; kingdom Viridiplantae; phylum Streptophyta; class Magnoliopsida; order Asparagales; family Amaryllidaceae; genus Allium; species Allium sativum. Next base: position 577,848,947 of record CM060909.1, on the reverse strand, counting down.
GGCTTTATGTCTGACCCAGAGTTTTATGTCTCCTCTTATTACTCTGGGTGCTCACACGAGCAGACTAGAGGCAGGTTAGCTGGTGATGCACAGGTAGATGATCCGGAGATGAGCAGGAGGCTTCCACGTAATATATATAGTATTCTCCCTGTGTTGTTGAAGATCACTGCTTGGGCATTAGTGGTGCATCTTCTACTTTAGCTTTCTTTTGTTTAGAGACGGTAAATTTGGAAAGTTGTAATAAGCTGTATTTGGATTTCCGCTGCTCTGATGTTGATGTTGATTTTAGTTATCAGCTTATGCACTGTCTCACCTGTTTTATGTCAAGTATGTTATTATTATTATATTTTACTCCATGTGCTATGATACATTCTACAGGTTCTTGATCAGTTCGTTCCCTTCTTTCCTTTCTCCTGACGACCGTCCCGTGCTAATCGGGCATGTGTACAGCGCACTTTCGGAAGAAATGCAGGCTGGTGCGGGGCGGGCCGTCACACTTGGTATTAGAGCTCTAGGTTGCGCAGTTAACCTAGGGAAGTTATCAGGGAGATATAATATACGTATATGAGAGAGCGTATTTGTGATTATTTTGGTTTTCAAAAGCTATATATATATACTATTAATAGTATAAGAATGAAGTCGTACTGCACTAGCACCACTAGGGGGTCGTTAATCGTTTCCTTTTTCAGATTGACGATGAGCCGATATGTTAGAGGTACAGGTAGAGGGGCCAATAATGGGAATGCTGCTGACATGAGGACGATGTTTACTGACCTCATGAGAGAGATTCTTAGGGACGTGCCGAGGGCAGCTCCCAATGGTGGAAACGGTGGTGGTCCAATAGTGCAGGCACCGAGGGTCGACTTTGCCAAGCTGAACAAGGATTATACTAGTCTTGGTGGGAAGCCGTTTCACGGAACGGAGTCGGCCACGGATGTTCAGGATTGTTTGGATAGGTGCAAACGTATCTTCGAGGATTTGGGTATCGAGGATGCGATAAAGAGAAAGCTAGCGTCCCGTCAGCTGCAAGGGAGGGCAATGAATTGGTGGAATGCTATAAAGGCAGCTACTCCCGAAGATCAGATTACTTGGGAGCAGTTTAAGGCTCACTTTAGCGAGAAGTTCATTCCAGCTGCTCAGAAGTCAGTGCTGTTTAAGAAATTCTTGGAGCTCAAGCAGAATGGCAGAGCTGTCTCGGAGTATATTGCTGAATTCGACACTTTGTCAAAATATGGGTTATCTCTTATTGATACTGCCGAGAAGAAGAATGAGAAATTCATAACTGGTTTGGATCAGTACTTGGGGGAAAGGCTTATTAACCACATCGATGAGACGTTTGAATCAATTGTGGGGAAAGCATTGAGATCAGAAAATCTCTACCCTATGCCGAAGACTGAGGTTGCATCTTCAGAAGAGCCAAAGCCACAAGCAAGTGGTGGAGGCAAGGGTGGTTCCCAGAATAAGAGAAAGCAAAATCAGACTAAGGATGGCCAGAAGAAAAAGAATAAACAAGATGTTGAGTACTTGAGTTGTGGTAAGAAGGGTCATTATGCTAGTAATTGTCGGGCCAAGCCAGCGGATAGGAAGTGCTTCAACTGTGGCCAAATGGGACATCACAAGGACAAGTGTCCGCAACCCCCCAAAGAAAAGCAAATGGTGAAAGCCTACGCCCTTAATGCTATTCCTTCTTCGTCGAATGCCCCAACAGCGGCGGAGAAGGGAAAGAATGTCGTCATTCAAGGTATGCTTTCTGTTTATGATGTTCCTGTTAGAGTTTTGTTTGATACCGAAGCTTCCAGTTCTTTCATATCTAGTGACCTGGTAGATAGATTAGGATTGGAGCCCGAGATTGTCGATAGACCTTTAGTAGTGACGAACCCGATTGGTGGTTCGACTAGCCTTAGCATGATTTGTCGTAATGTGGTCTTATCGAGTCATGGATGCATGTTTGTTTGTGATTGCTTTGTTTTGGGCTTTACTGGGTTTGGCATTATTTTGAGAGTAGATTGGCTCCGAAGATACGGGGTGGTGGTAGACTGTGAGGGCTTTTTGGTGACAGCTAGAGCGGATGATGGGCGGAGGATAGTGTTTTGTGGTCTACCCAGTGAGGGGGTATTGGCTAGTTTTCTAAACTCCCTCGACATTCCGCATAGTGAGTTGTCAGGTTTGCCCATGGTTGGCCAGTATCTGGATGTTTTCGAAGAAGTGACCGGGCTTCCACCACACCAAGAGATTGAGTTCCGTATTGATTTGGTAAAATATGCCAGACCTATAGTGATGCCACTTTGTCGTATGGCACCAAGGGAGCAGCGAGAGCTCAAGGTGCAAGTTAGCGATCTTTTGAAGAAGGGATTTATCAGAAGAAGTGTTTGTGAATGGGGAGCACCAGTTGTGTTTGCTACCAAGGCAGATGGTTCCCTTCGTTTGTGTGTAGACTACCGCGAGTTGAATAAAGTGACGAGGAAGAACAAGTATCCTCTACCGCGGATAGATGATTTGTTCGATCAGTTGAGTGGCGCGAGAGTATTTTCTCAGTTGGATCTCGCGACAGGTTTTCATCAACTTAGAGTGGAAGCTGAGAGTATAGCTAAAACGGCATTTCGAACGCCGTCTGGATTTTATGAGTGGTTGGTCATGCCATTTGGGCTGACCAATGCCCCAGCATATTTTGTGGATCTTATGAATAGGGTATTCAGAGATCAGTTGAATAAGTTGGTCCTTGTGTTCGTTGATGATATTTTGGTCTATTCGAGGACAAAGGAAGAACACGAAGAACATTTAAGAATAGTGATGGAGGTGTTGAAAAAACACCAATTGAAAGCAAAGTTTTCTAAGTGTCACTTCTAGAGGAGGGAAGTGAGGTTCTTGGGCCATGTTGTATCATAGAATGGTATTGCCGTGGACACGGCAAAGGTGGCTATGGTACAGGATTGGCCTACGCCCAAGAATGCAAAAGATTTAAGAAGTTTCTTGGGGTTAGCTGGATATTATCGTAAGTTTATCCAAGGTTTCTCCAAGATAGCAGCACCATTGACCCAGTTGACCAAGAAGAATCATGCTTTTGTCTGGGATGAAAGGTGCGAGAATGCATTCAAGAGTCTAAATGACAAGTTGACATGCGCACCAGTGTTAGTCATTCCTAAGGGGAATGAAGAGATGACGGTATACACGGATGCCTATGGTACCGGACTGGGTGCTGTATTGATGCAAGGCCGTAGGGTTGTAGCTTATGCAAGTCGGCAATTGAAACCGCACGAGAGAAAATACCCTACCCATGATTTGGAGTTGGCAGCGATTGTGTTCGCGTTAAAGATGTGGAGATATTATCTCTTGGGAGAAAGATTTGAGCTGTTTACAGATCATAAGTCGTTGAAGTATCTCTTCTCCCAGAAGGATTTAAATCTCCGGCAACAAAGGTGGTTAGAATTCTTGGCTTCCTATGATTTTGACATCGCATATACACCGGGAAAGGGCAATGCGGTGGCTGATGCATTGAGTAGGAGACATGCAAGCTTAGGGGCTATGTTTCTAGAATGGAAGCAACTGGAGTACATCGCTGGGTATGATTTCAGACCAAAGTGTGAATTGAATCCAGGAATGTTAGCAAGTTTGACGGTCAGAACCACTTTGATTGAGCGGATCGGCTCTAGTCAGAGGGACGATCCTAACCTATTGGAAATCATCTCCAAGTTAGAGATGGGTATCGATGAGGAGATGAACAAGTATGGGCTTGATCGAGAAGGATGGCTTAGAAAGAATGGAAAGCTTGTTGTACACAATGTCAATGGATTGAGGGATGAAGTGCTTAGAGAGTGTCATCACTCAAAACTGACTATACATCCTGGTGGTAATAAGATGTATCGAGACATGAAGCAGACCTACTACTAGGAAGGGATGAAAATAGACATTGGGAGGTTTATATCCAAATGCATGAATTGCCAGCTAGTTAAAGCCGAGCAAAAGAAGCCTAGTGGGTTGTTGCAACCATTAGAAATTCCCGAATGGAAATGGGAGCAAGTCTCGATGGATTTCATCGATGGTTTACCAAGGACTAGATCGGGACATGATAGCATTTGGGTGATTGTGGACCGATTGACTAAAAGTGCAAGATTTATACCAGTCAAATCGACCAGAACGGCAGCCAAGTTGGCAGAATTGTATATGAAGTGGGTAGTGAGATTTCATGAAGTACCTAAAAGCATTGTGAGTGACCGAGACCCGTTGTTCACTAGTGGGTTTTGGAAGAGCTTACAAGAGGCTCTAGGGTCAGAGTTACATCTCATTACCGCATATCATCCTCAGACCGACGGTCAGACGGAGAGGGTGAATCGTATTTTGGAAGATCTCTTGAGAGCATGTAAATTGGATTTTGGTGGATTATGGGATGACCATTTGCATCTAGTAGAGTTTGCATATAATAATAGCTACCAATCCAGTATCGGTATGGCTCCGTTTGAAGCTTTGTACGGAAGACCGTGCAACTCACTATCATGTTGGATAGAGACTGGCGAGAAGTTTATGCTTGGACCAGATGTGGTGAGGGAAACTTCAGATAAGATCAAGGTCATTCAACAACGAATGAAGGCTGCCCAAGATAGGCAGAAGAGTTATGATGATAAGAGGAGAAGAGGCTTAAGATTCTCCATTGGTGACTTGGTGTTTATCAAGATTTCTCCATTGAAGAGCGTAATACGATTTGGTAGGAGAGGCAAGTTGGCACCAAGGTTTATTGGCCCATTCCCTGTTCTTGAACTAGTTGGGAATTTGGCATATAGAGTTGACTTACCAGAGAAGATGGCGGGAGTTCACATTGTATTTCATGTTTCCCAACTAAGGAAGTTCGTTCACGACCCAGATATGACTATTTCACCTGATCAGTTAGAGGACTTCGAAGTAGAACCCGAGGCGGTTGGGAACCGCAAGCCGGCCCGTATTATCGAGCACGACATGAAGCAACTTCGAAGGAAGGCGGTGAAGCTAGTCAAGGTTCAGTGGAGCGAGGACCAAAATGATTGCACTTGGGAGACAGAGGAGAACATTAGGAAGACATACCCAGAACTCTTTGCCTGGTAAGATTTTAACTTCGATTTAGTTTTCCGCAGGCTAGGATAGGCTTGTTTGCTTGTTTTGCATGTTTTATTGTTGTATGTGGCTGTTAGGCATGCGGGATCTTTTGTATGTTTTAGGTTAAGGAATTTCGGGGACGAAATTTCTTAAGGGGGGGAGAGTGTAACGACCCGTATTCTACGCATCATAGGACCGTAGAATATTTATTTCTTTCACATATGAAGTCGTATGGACATGTAACTTTGGGAGACGACTATTGGGGTCATTTCCCATGTTCATGATTTTTCCTGATTTTTAAATGACCATTTTACCCCTAGTTGTTACTATTTTGAACATAACTTTTGACTGGAAAGGAATTTTGACCTGAAACCACTTTCGTTGGCTCCGGATGATGGATTACAATTCCGTAGAGTGGCCACATTAGCCAAACGGACTCATCGTTTGGGAGATATGGCTGAAACAAGTTTCAGATGGTGAAAAACAGCTTAATTGGGCTTAACCGGGTGATTAACAGCTAAGCCCAATGGGGGATTTCGAGATTCGGGTAAGGAGAAGGCCGAAATCAGTTAGAGAACGATCTTATCCTCATTTCCCACCTGCCACTTTCTTTCTTGCAACCCTAGCAATGGCCTCCAACACCCAAATCACCTTCTAATCACTTTCTAATCAAGTTTTGGCTTAATTTACATCATATTAAGGAGAGGAAACACGAAAGCAAGGCTAGAGCTGCTGTTAGACATCAGTATTCGCCCAAATCAGCAAGGTTTCAGTTCTGAGAATTTCGTTTGTGGTCAAGGTGAGTGATTAGCATTGTTTTGACACTAATTACAGTTAATTAAGGGTAATTAGTGAAGATTAGCGAATTTATACACTGATAAATTCTGGAAAAATATCTATAAATTCGAAAATAATATTTTACGCCTCTGGTAGAAATTTGGTTTAATTTGGTTAAGTTCTGTTAACCCTATGATTAGTTTTACTTAAACATGCTTAAGGGAAAATAAGGGGTTTTGGTATATTTGATCCATTTTGACATGTATATTCATTGTTTTGGTGTTCGTGGTTAGTTTGCTATGACTGTTTGACATGATTTGTGATTGATTAGTATAGTTAGATTTGTCGAAAGCGTCGTCGAATGGCGTAAACAAGTTGCTGGAAAAAGTTGCAGAAAGTTGTGCAGGGTTTCGGATCGGATCGGATATGGGCTCGGATCGGATTGGAGACCTGGGCAAGGAACCCGACCCGAACTGGAGTCTGGCACAGAAGAGGCTTGGCAAAAAGGAAGGCCATGTTGGTTAAGTTGGGGATCAGATCGACTTAGGGACAAAGGGCTCGGATCGGAACTTGACACTTAGGAGAACTGGCAAGAAGGAAGGCCACACTAATTGAACTGGGATCGGATCGGAGAAAGAAGGAGGGATCAGATCGGAGCACGTGAAGAACGAGGGAGCGGATCGGAGCGGAAGCACGAACTGGAAGAGAGATGGCACCCGACCCGACCTGGAGGAGGACACCCGACTCGAACCGATACAATGCTGGAAACCCGAACCGAACCGCTACAGGGGAGGACAACACACTGACCCGACTCAGAATGGACACCCAACCCGAATCGATGGCTAGGAGGGAAACCCGACCCGACCCAGTATTGAACAATAACCTGAGATGCAAAGGTAGTCCAATATGGGAAGTTAGAGCTCAGGATCCAGTTGGGAACCGATGAGTTCACTTCATGATTGGGCTTTGCTGCGGGACGTGTGCCAAGGGGCAGTCGATGTTTATGACTTTGGATCACTATGTATGGAAAGTATGTGAACAGATTCAGGGCTGCAGTGGCCTAGGTACGACTAAAGGGCTATAAACCAATGAAGTGGGGTCATTTGTAAAGATTTGGTCATGACTCCATGTGGTAAGCTTGGTAGTAGCTGTAGTTGTACAAGTTGAACCCCGTCACTACTTCGATGGGTCTAGTGATTGACAGTGGTGGACATCGTACGCTTTACGCACTGAGTGAGATATGTGAGGATGGTGGCTATGGTTGATTTGTTTGCTATCATTATGACATGCACACCCCACCCCCGTATTCTTTACACTATTTATTATGGCAGCTTAGAGTACTGTACGGTATGTGGCACTAACTCTTTGGTTGCAGGTCCAGGTTCAGGTATGGTTTAGTATACCTGTTATTGTTCTGTTTAGATGCTTATCGCTCATACCAGGCTTTATGTCTGACCCAGAGTTTTATGTCTCCTCTTATTACTCTGGGTGCTCACACGAGCAGACTAGAGACAGGTTAGCTGGTGATGCACGGGTAGATGATCCGGAGATGAGCAGGAGGCTTCCACGTAATATATATAGTATTCTCCCTGTGTTGTTGAAGATCACTGCTTGGGCATTAGTGGTGCATCTTCTACTTTAGCTTTCTTTTGTTTAGAGACGGTAAATTTGGAAAGTTGTAATAAGCTGTATTTGGATTTCCGCTGCTCTGATGTTGATGTTGATTTTAGTTATCAGCTTATGCACTGTCTCACCTGTTTTATGTCAAGTATGTTATTATTATTATATTTTACTCCATGTGCTATGATACATTCTACAGGTTCTTGATCAGTTCGTTCCCTTCTTTCCTTTCTCCTGACGACCGCCCCGTGCTAGTCGGGCATGTGTACAACGCACTTTCGGAGGAAATGCAGGCTGGTGCGGGGCGGGCCGTCACACTTGGTATTAGAGCTCTAGGTTGCGCAGTTAACCTAGGGAAGTTATCAGGGAGATATAATATACGTATACGAGAGAGCGTATTTGTGATTATTTTGGTTTTCAAAAGCTATATATATATATATATATATATATATATATATATATACTATTAGTAGTATAAGAATGAAGTCGTACTGCACTAGCACCACTATGGGGTCATTAACAGTTTCTTTTTTCAGATTAACGATGAGCCGATATGTTAGAGGTACAGGTAGAGGGCCAATAATGGGAATTCTGCTGACGTGAGGACGATGTTTACTGACCTCATGAGAGAGATTCTTAGGGACGTGCCGAGGGTAGCTCCCAATGGTGGAAATGGTGGTGGTCCAATAGTGCAGGCACCGAGGGTCAACTTTGCCAAGCTGAACAAGGATTATACTAGTCTTGGTGGGAAGCCATTTCACGGAACGGAGTCGGCCACGGATGTTCAGGATTGGTTGGATAGTTGCAAACGTATCTTCGAGGATTTGGGTATCGAGGTTGCGATGAAGAGAAAGCTAGCGTTCCGTCAGCTGCAAGGGCGGGCAATGAATTGGTGGAATGCTATAAAGGCAGCTACTCCCGAAGATCAGATTACTTGGGAGCAGTTTAAGGCTCACTTTAGCGAGAAGTTCATTCCAGCTGCTCAGAAGTCAGTGCTGTTTAAGAAATTCTTGGAGCTCAAGCAGAATGGCAGAGCTGTCTCGGAGTATATTGCTGAATTCGACACTTTGTCAAAATATGGGTTATCTCTTATTGATACTGCCGAGAAGAAGAATGAGAAATTCATAACTGGTTTGGATCAGTACTTGGGGGAAAGGCTTATTAACCACATCGATGAGACGTTTGAATCAATTATGGGGAAAGCATTGAGATCAAAAAGTCTCTACCCTAAGCCGAAGACTGAGGTTGCATCTTCAGAAGAGACAAAGCCACAAGCAAGTGGTGGAGGCAAGGGTGGTTCCCAGAATAAGAGAAAGCAGAATTAGACTAAGGATGGCCAGAAGAAAAAGAATAAGCAAGATGTTGAGTACTTTAGCTGTGGTAAGAAGGGTCGTTATGCTAGTAATTGTCGGGCCAAGCCAGCGGATAGGAAGTGCTTCAACTGTGGCCAAATGGGACATCACAAGGACAAGTGTCCGCAACCCCCCAAAGAAAAGCAAATGGTGAAAGCCTACGCCCTTAATGCTATTCCTTCTTCGTCGAATTCCCCAACAGCGGCGGAGAAGGGGAAGAATGTCGTCATTCAAGGTATGCTTTCTGTTTATGATGTTCCTGTTAGAGTTTTGTTTGATACCGAAGCTTCCAGTTCTTTCATATCTAGTGACCTGGTAGATAGATTGGGATTGGAGCCCGAGATTGTCGATAGACCTTTAGTAGTGATGAACCCGATTGGTGGTTCGACTAGCCTTAGCATGATTTGTCGTAATGTGGTCTTATCGAGTCATGGATGCATGTTTGTTTGTGATTGCTTTGTTTTGGGCTTTACTGGGTTTGGCATTATTTTGAGAGTAGATTGGCTCCGAAAATACGGGGTGATGGTAGACTGTGAGGGCTTTTTGGTGACAGCTAGAGCGGATGATGGGCGGAGGATAGTGTTTGGTGGTCTACCCAGTGAGGGGGTATTGGCTAGTTTTCTAAACTCCCTCGACATTCCGCATAGTGAGTTGTCAGGTTTGCCCGTGGTTGGCCAGTATCCGGATGTTTTCGAAGAAGTGACCGGGCTTCCACCACACCAAGAGATTGAGTTCCGTATTGATTTGGTAAAAGATGCCAGACCTATAGTGATGCCACTTCGTCGTATGGCACCAAGGGAGCAGCGAGAGCTCGAGGTGCAAGTCAGCGATCTTTTGAAGAAGGGATTTATCAGAAGGAGTGTTTCTGAATGGGGAGCACCAGTTGTGTTTGCTACCAAGGCGGATGGTTCCCTTCGTTTGTGTGTATACTACCGCGAGTTGAATAAAGTGACGAGGAAGAACAAGTATCCTCTACCGCGGATAGATGATTTGTTCGATCAGTTGAGCGGCGCGAGAGTATTTTCTCAGTTGGTTCTCGCGACAGGTTTTCATCAACTTAGAGTGGAAGCTGAGAGTATCGCTAAAACGGCATTTCGAACGCCGTCTGGATTTTATGAGTGGTTGGTCATGCCATTTGGGCTGACCAATGCCCTAGCATATTTTGTGGATCTTATGAATAGGGTATTCAGAGATCAGTTGAATAAGTTTGTCCTTGTGTTCATTGATGATATTTTGGTCTATTCGAGGACAAAGGAAGAACACAAAGAACATTTAAGAATAGTGATGGAGGTGTTGAGAAAACACCAATTGAAAGCAAAGTTTTCTAAGTGTCACTTCTGGAGGAGGGAAGTGAGGTTCTTGGGCCATGTTGTATCAGAGAATGGTATTGCCGTGGACCCGACGAAGGTGGCTACGGTACATGATTGGCCTACGCCCAAGAATGCAACAGATGTAAGAAGTTTCTTGGGGTTAGCTGGATATTATCGTAAGTTTATCCAAGGTTTCTCCAAGATAGCAGCACCATTGACCCAGTTGACCAAGAAGAATCATGCTTTTGTCTGGGATGAAAGGTGCGAGAATGCATTCAAGAGTCTAAAGGACAAGTTGACATGCGCACCAGTGTTAGTCATTCCTAAGGGGAATGAAGAGATGACGGTATACACGGATGCCTATGGTACCGACTGGGTGCTGTATTGATGCAAGGCGGTAGGGTTGTAGCTTACGCAAGTCGGCAATTGAAACCGCACGAGAGAAAATACCCTACCCATGATTTGGAATTGGCAGCGATTGTGTTCGCGTTAAAGATGTGGAGACATTATCTCTTGGGAGAAAGATTTGAGCTGTTTACAGATCATAAGTCGTTGAAGTATCTCTTCTCCCAGAAGGATTTAAATCTCCGGCAACAAAGGTGGTTAGAATTCTTGGCTTCCTATGATTTTGACATCGCATATACACCGGGAAAGGGCAATGCGGTGGCTGATGCATTGAGTAGGAGACATGCCAGCTTAGGGGCTATGTTTCTAGAATGGAAGCAACTGGAGTACATCGATGGGTATGATTTCAGACCAAAGTGTGAATTGAATCCAGGAATGTTAGCAAGTTTGACGGTCAGATCCACTTTGATTGAGCGGATCGGTTCTAGTCAGAGGGACGATCCTAACCTATTGGAAATCATCTCCAAGTTAGAGATGGGTATCGATGAGGAGATGAACAAGTATGGGCTTGATCGAGAAGGATCGCTTAGAAAGAATGGAAAGCTTGTTGTACCCAATGTCAATGGATTGAGGGATGAAGTGCTTAGAGAGTGTCATCACTCAAAACTGACTATACACCCTGGTGGTAATAAGATGTATCGAGACATGAAGGAGACCTACTACTGGGAAGGGATGAAAATAGACATTGGGAGGTTTATATCCAAATGCATGAATTGCCGGCTAGTTAAAGCCGACCAAAAGAAGCCTAGTGGGTTGTTGCAACCATTAGAAATTCCCGAACGGAAATGGGAGCAAGTCTCGATGGATTTCATCGAAGGTTTACCAAGGACTAGATCGGGACATGATAGCATTTGGGTGATTGTGGACCGATTGACTAAAAGTGCAAGATTTATACCAGTCAAATCGACCAGAACGACAGCCAAGTTGGCAGAATTGTATATGAAGTGGATAGTGAGATTTCATGGAGTACCTAAAAGCATTTTGAGTGACCGAGACCCGTTGTTCACTAGTGGGTTTTGGAAGAGCTTACAAGAGGCTCTAGAGTCATAGTTACATCTCAGTACCGCTTATCATCCTCAGACCGACGGTCAGACGGAGAGGGTGAATCGTATTTTGGAAGATCTCTTGAGAGCATGTATATTGGATTTTGGTGGATCATGGGATGACCATTTGCATCTAGTAGAGTTTGCACATAATAATAGCTACCAATCCAGTATCGGTATGGCTCCGTTTGAAGCTTTGTACGGAAGACCGTGCAACTCACCATCATGTTGGATAGAGACTGGCGAGAAGTTTATGCTTGGAACAGATGTGGTGAGGGAAACTTCAGATAAGATCAAGGTCATTCAACAACGAATGAAGGCTGCCCAAGATAGCAGAAGAGTTATGATGATAAGAGGAGAAGAGACTTAAGATTCTCCGTTGGTGACTTGGTGTTTATCAAGATTTCTCCGTTGAAGAGCGTAATACGATTTGGTAGGAGAGGCAAGTTGGCACCAAGGTTTATTGGCCCATTCCCTGTTCTTGAACTAGTCGGGAATTTGGCATATAGAGTTGACTTACCAGAGAAGATGGCAGGAGTTCACAATGTATTTCATGTTTCCCAACTAAGGAAGTTCGTTCACGACCCAGATATGACTATTTCACCTGATCAGTTAGAGGACTTCGAAGTAGAACCCGAGGCGGTTGGGAACCGCAAGCCGGCCCGTATTGTCGAGCACGACATGAAGCAACTTCGAAGGAAGGCGGTGAAGCTAGTCAAGGTTCAGTGGAGCGAGGACCAGAATGATTGCACTTGGGAGACGGAGGAGAACATTAGGAAGACATACCCAGAACTCTTTGCCTGGTAAGATTTTAACTTCGATTTAGTTTTCCGCATGCTAGGATAGGCTTGTTTGCTTGTTTTGCATGTTTGATTGTTGTATGTGGCTGTTAGGCATGCGGGATCTTTTGTATGTTTTAGGTTAAGGAATTTCGGAGACGAAATTTCTTAAGGGGGGAGAGTGTAACGACCCGTATTCTACGCATCATAGGACCGTAGAATATTTATTTCTTTCACATATGATGTCGTATGGACATGTAACTTTGGGAGACGACTATTGGGGTCATTTCCCATGTTCATGATTTTTCCTGATTTTTAAATGACCATTTTACTCCTAGTTGGTACTGTTTTGGCCATAACTTTTGACTGGAAAGGAATTTTGACCTGAAACCACTTTCATTGGCTCCGGATAATGGTTTACAATTCCGTAGAGTGGCCACATTAGCCAAACGGACTCATCGTTTGGGAGATATGGCTGAAACCAGTTTCAGATGGTGAAAAAAGCTTAATTGGGCTTAACCGGGTGATTAACAGCTAGGCCCAATGGGGGATTTCGGGATTAGGGTAAGGAGAAGGCTGAAATTAGTTAGAGAACGATCTTATCCTCATTTCCCAGCCGCCACTTTCTTTCTTGCAACCCTAGCAATGGCCTCCAACACCCAAATCACCTTCTAATCAGGTTTTGGCTTAATTTACATCAAATTAAGGAGAGGAAACACGAAAGCAAGGCTAGAGCTGCTGTTAGACATCAGTATTCGCCCAAATCAGCAAGGTTTCAGTTCTGAGAATTTCGTTTGTGGTCAAGTGTAAGTGATTAGCATTGTTTTGACACTAATTACAGTTAATTAAGGGTAATTAGTGAAGATTAGCGGATTTATACACTGATAAATTCTGAAAAAATATCTATAAATTCGAAAATAATATTTTATGCCTCTGGTAGAAATTTGGTTTAATTTGGTTAAGTTCTGTTAACCCTATGATTAGTTTTACTTAAACATGCTTAAGGGAAAATAAGGGGTTTTGGGTATATTTGATCCATTTTGGCATGTATATTCATTGTTTTAGTGTTTGTGGTTAGTTTGCTAAGTTGCTATGACTGTTTGACATGATTTGTGATTGATTAGTATAGTTTGATTTGTCGAAAACGTCGTCGAATGGCGTAAACAAGTTGCTGGAAAAAGTTGCAGAAAGTTGTGCAGGGTTTCGGATCGGATCGGATATGGGCTCGGATCGGATTGGAGGCCTGGGCAAGGAACCCGACCCGAACTGGAGTCTGCCACAGAAGAGGCTTGGCAAAAAGGAAGGCCACGTTGGTTAAGCTGGGGATCGGATCGACTTAGGGACGAAGGCCTCGGATCGGAACTTGACACTTGGGAGAACTGGCAAGAAGGAAGGCTACGCTAATTGAACTGGGATCGGATCGGAGAAAGAAGGAGGGATCAGATCGGAGCACGTGAAGAACGAGGGAGCGGATCGGAGCGGAAGCACGAACTGGAAGAGAGATGGCATCCGACCCGACCTGGAGGAGGACACCCGACTCGAACCGATACAATGCTGGAAACCCGAACCGAACCGCTACAGGGGAGGACAACACACTGACTCGACTCAGAATGGACACCCGACCCGAATCGATGGCTAGGAGGGAAACCCGACCCGACACAGTATTGAACAATAACCCGAGATGCAAAGGTAGTCCAATATGGGAAGTTAGAGCTCTGGATCCAGTTGGGAACCGATGAGTTCACTTAATGATTGGGCTTTGCTGCGGGACATGTGCCAAGGGGCAGTCGATGTTTATGACTTTGGATCACTATGCATGGGAAGTATGTGAACAGATTCAGGGCTGCAGTGGCCTAGGTACGACTAAAGGGCTATAAACCAATGAAGTGGGGGTAATTTGTAAAGATTTGGTCATGACTCCATGTGGTAAGCTTTGTATTAGATGTAGTTGTACAAGTTGAACTCCGTCACTACTTCGATGGGTCTAGTGATTGACAGTGGTGGACATCTTACGCTTTACGCACTGAGTGAGAGATGTGAGGATTGTTGCTATGGTTGATTTATTTGCTATCATTATGACATGCATATCCCACCCCCGTATTCTTTACACTATTTGTTATGGCACCTTAGAGTTCTTTACGGTATGTGGCACTAACTCTTTGGTTGCAGGTCCAGGTTCAGGTATGGTTTAGTATACCTGTTATTGTTCTGTTTAGATGCTTATCGCTCATACCAGGCTTTATGTCTGACCCAGAGTTTTATGTCTCTTCTTATTACTCTGGGTGCTCACACGAGCAGACTAGAGACAGGATAGCTGGTGATACACTGGTAGATGATCCAGAGACGAGCAGGAGGCTTCCACGTAATATATATATAGTATTCTCCCTGTGTTGTTGAAGATCACTGCTTGGGCATTAGTGGTGCATCTTCTACTTTAGCTTTCTTTTGTTTAGAGACAGTAAATTTGGAAAGTTGTAATAAGCTGTATTTGGATTTCCGCTGCTCTGATGTTGATGTTGATTTTAGTTATCAGCTTATGCACTGTCTCACCTGTTTTATGTCAAGTATGTTATTATTATTATATTTTACTCCATGCGCTATGAGACATTCTACAGGTTCTTGATCAGTTCGTTCCCTTCTTTCCTTTCTCCTAACGACCGTCCCGTGCTAGTCGGGCATGTGTACAGCGCACTTTCGGAGGAAATACAGGCTGGTGCGGGGCGGGCCGTCACATTAATTATTGTGTATAATGTTAGTTTTAAAACAAGAAATAGATACTGATTCTAAGAAAGAAAATGTTTGGATTAAGAAGTTCATAATTGAACTTAATTCATTGTTGATCCAATGATTTACATTGCGATAACAATGTGGCTATTGCTCAGGCCTAAAACGTTAAACTCATAATCGATCCAAACATATATTTAAGAAATATAACTCTTATGTGAAATTGTTCACAGAGGATATGAACATATCTGCAAAGTTGCAAAAGCTGTAATGTTGCAGACCTACCGAATTAAACACTGTCACAGCAGAAGTTTAATAGTCACACTAGTTTCATGAGTATATGATACATGAATGATTGACTCCAGTGCAAGTGGGAGATTGTTAGAGTTTATGCCCTAGAGGCAATCCATTTGATGTGATTAATAACGTTATTGTTTTATTTAGAATAAAAATATTCTGTTATGTTATATTTACTGCGTAATATAAATAATGATCTAGTAGAAGTCCTTAGAATAATAATACGGAATTATATATTTCGAGTAAGACTGAACTTGAGATTATATAATGTGATAAGTATTATAATTCTTAAATGTCCCTAGTCGAGTTTTATTGTTTATATAGGACAACAATAAAGCGTTGAGACTAGTATATTGATTGACTGATGATCGCATCTCATTGATCATTAATATACATGATATTAAAGTCAAGATATTAATATGTATTGGAGAATAGCGTATTGGGCTGACCCACCGTGAGATAACTACATGGAATATAATCAACAGTATCATAAGTCGTTCTCATAGTGACAGTGATGTAATGGTCCTCAAACCTGAAATTATTATAATTTTATTCGAGGATATTTATGTTTTGATATCATCTAAAGTTATTTCGTAACAGAGTAATGATAACGGTGATTATTGGATATATCTCGAATCGAATGAAAATTATGAATGATCTAAATGGAATTAAAACCTATGATAAATTCGTAGTGATATCCATGTGCCTCCTGATTGAGTAAGACTGTGAAATGCATGGCCGTGCTCAAATATTGATTTGTTTTAGACAGTCTACTCATCGATCAAGATAAACGGATTAAATAATAATGAGGATGATACGATCCATGCCTCTAGTTTAATCCTGGATATATTGGTTAAAAGGATTATATTGCATTGATACACTGGTCACAGAAAGGTTGTATCGAATCGATGATCTTATTATGACTTGGGTAGCGGCGACGTATTGCTAGATGCCAATCCCTGTTTATGATTTTAAATATAATTTAAAATCATTGCCAACGTTGTAATAACCTGTAGGGTCACACACTTAGAACATTGTAAGGAGAATACTGGTTTTGTTTTTGGGATAGAATGAAATGTCAACCGTTGATGTTTTATTTGAATAAGTATAAGAAATGGTTCCTTATTTAAGGGTACACGTGTATATGGTAAAAGGTATCATATTTCTTTTATAAAAGAACACGGGTACATTTTTTTTAGATGGATCCCGATCCTTCTAAAACCCTAGAAAATGAAATCAAAAATAAAATGGCGGCTAGCACATCCAGATTCTCCTCCCATTCCATTCGTATGACGATGGAATAGCATGTTCGTGTGGATACCATAGAGGCTCAACGCCTTGTTGAGCTTTTCGATTCATGCATCGATTGTCCTCTTCATCAAATTCGTGGATCTACAAACCGGAAAGGTATGAAACCTAAATTAAATTAATTTAATTTGTTATTCTTGCTATCGATCCATGTTTTAATCTGTTAAAATATTTATTTTGGATTTCAATTCGATCGAATTGTAATCCTTTCAGTTTTCGTATTGCAAAATAATTTTTATTGTTGTATTTGTTTTCACGTTCTTCATTCGAATTCATTTTGAGTTAGAATAAATTTCAAGTTATATGACGGTATATAATCTTTTCAAGCCAGAAAAACAATTTTCAAGCAGAATGGTCGATCGTATTTTTGGACCAGTCGACTGTTTTTATCTCTGGAAATGATCATATACTTGAAACGGTCGACCGTCTAAAAAATACCAATCGACTGTTCAACTCTCTGGAAATTTTTCATCTCAAATGCTTACCAATCGACCGTTTTATTTCCACCGGTCGACCTGTAAAGTCCTTTGGAATTAATTTCCTCCAGGAACCAGTCGACAGTTTAATATCTACCGGTCGATCGGCAAACTTCTCTGGAACATATTTACCCAGTAACCAGTCGACTGGTCCATAAAAATCGGTCGACCGATCACGCATTTTCCAGAATTTTTGCCCCCAATCGATACGTCGATTCATCTCCTATACATCCCTTCACTTTGTTTTTATACTTCCCTCTTCTCAAACTCTTAGAAATCCAAAAATTCCTTTTTAATTTCTGTAACACCCCACCTCCGTTAAGGT
The DNA here is from genome assembly GCA_030737875.1 of Allium sativum. NCBI lineage: Eukaryota > Viridiplantae > Streptophyta > Magnoliopsida > Asparagales > Amaryllidaceae > Allium > Allium sativum. Next base: position 577,831,467 of record CM060909.1, on the reverse strand, counting down.
CACTCACAAAGGGAATGCCTTAACTTTGGTGGAGCATTTTAGTAAACAGAACAGAAACTTACAAGACAGATAAAACAGTACTTGAAAAATTTTAACTTTATTACAGCGGAAACAGAAAATTAATATGGTTACATCCTTTTAATTTCAGAATTCAAGTACAAAATATCAGTCTTGTACAAAAGCCTTCAAAATGCATAGTTTAAAATCATAATCCCCATGGAACGGAAGCCATACAGAGCCAAGCCATACTTTAAGCACTTCAAGCAAAGAGAAATCCGGATCAAGCTAAAGTATTTCCCTCCTTGGATAACCTGGGGGGGGGGGGAAACGGAAGAAAGGAGGTAAAACAACAAGGGTCAGACAAAAAGTCTGGCAAGTCCAGTGACTTTCAGCATATGAACAGATAATAATAATATGATATGAACATAAAACTGGATGTGAGATAACTATAACAGGTGTAGCAGATATAACAGAAAAACAGAATGATATAAACTATTGTTTTACACTTCTTTGCACTAATACTAGTATAGCAGAATTAGGTGTCACCCTAATGTCTAAATTGAAGCAGGAACGGGTACAGAATACTTTAACAGAAATAGAATGCTAATAATGGGCCTTTACGACCCGATCAGAAACAGACAGAAGAAGAAACGGATTTATCCCTATGGAGACAGAATGTGGAATTAGGTGTACACTAGTAATGGGCCTTTACCACCCGAATAGACGGTACCACACAGAAACAGACAGGTGTTACCACCCAACAGAAACAGACGGTACCAACAGAAACAGACAGAACTAAGCGTACCCTAAAACCCTACCCCAAGCGATCGGCTCCCTAATACATAAATATCCTGTGTCGGCCCCATAGTAGGGTGTATCACTCCCTAAAGTGACAACCAATTGGCACAGACCTATTTACAGATGTCACGGCGTCTTACATCCTCAGAGGCAGACCGGGATCCATGCACGCACATGACCCGGTTGGAACGCACCATCAACACCCCTCGCCATTATCAGAATGAACCACTTATAATTAGTTCAGTAAGCGTGCCCGGACCCTACCTACTGTTGGGTCAAAGTTTTGATACCTGAAAGGGTTACTGACTAATATGGGTCCCAAACAACAGATGACACAAGTAATTTCCCTCCTAACCTTGTGTCCCCAGACTAACAGATTTCAGATTAACTTGTTTACAAGTTCAGACATACAGAATTCAGGTTTACTAATTCACAAATTAAGTTAACAAGATTTCAGACTAACAGGTCAGATGTACAGATTTTTCAGATTTGTCTAACTTTGTATTGGGCCTACAGATTCATGGACGGGTTTTACTACATCTATTAATCCCTTTGGTTTAACCCTATTTTCCCCAATACGTTTTAGACGTCATTCTTATCTTAGATTTTGCATTAATTAATTATTAATGCACAGACCTCTCACATTAGGTCGGTAGCTTGTGGCCGCTGGATATGCCGGGCGGTTCCGGGCAGACTTCTGCCACAAGCCAGACCTAACCTCGTGTCTTACGCATGTTATGACTAACTTCTCACATTAGAACCTATTGTTTGCGGCCACTGGATGTGCCGGGCGGTTCCGGGCAGATTTACGCCGCAAACTCATTCTAACCTCGAGTTAGCCATGTTTATCTTTGCGGTCAATTAATTAATAATTTACCGTTTATGCGCACGCCCAATAAATATGCCAATTCAGATTATATCAATAACAGGATGACTATATCAACATAGCAGATAACAGATTTTATATGACTTAACGGATTTAACAGATTTAGTAACTTAGCAGATTTTGGCATATAACAGGTTAGGCATTTCAACCGACAAATTTAACAGATTAGGCATTTCAATCTAATTAGCAGTCTAGGCAATATAACAAAACTAGCAGTTTAGGCAACTTGGCAAATTAGCAGATTTAGCAAATTTAATATTTCTAAAGGTTCTATTTACATGCCTTGCCTAAACATAAATTAGGCCTAAGTTCATATGCCTAAATAATGTCATGATTCACAATATGATCATATACTTCCATGTTTGCATACATTTACATAGCGCAGAATATGGACATAATTTACCCTATAACATATGTTCCAATTTTTGTTAAACTAGCATTTTACAGCAGATTCACATATAAATTATACCAAATATAACCATTAATTCCAATGCATGCCATATATCCAAAAATCCCTATTTAGGTGTAATTACAATACTAGATATCCTAATTAATGTAAATCTTAAGTTTCCATATCTTCCTTCTTTTCATGTCATGAATTATTATGCAAACTATCCCCAATAATATAAATCTTTAAACCATATCTTCTAAAAATCAGATCTTGCCTTTTTATATGCATTTTGTCCAAAGTCTCAAATCATATGCAAATCTTTACAGTGGTTCCTCTTCTTCTTTTATCACAAAATATGCATAGGTCTAAAGCTAGTTTATAACATATGCTATTTTTTTCTAATTAATTACAGGTCTAAATTACAACATAACTATGCATACAACATGCATAAATTATATGTTCATAGTCAAATTTATGCATCCAATCCCAAGTCATATGTCCAATATATTTTATGCCTCAGACCTAAAGTCATACATTCAATTTGGTTTTGTCAAATTTCTCATCATTCATCCCAAAACTTGCGTTCATACGTTCATCTCTTATGAGATTAGGCACAGGCTCGTGGTAGCCTGGCTATAGAAACAGAAAAGAAGAAAGGAATATAGAACAGTCACAGAAAACAGATCTAACAGAAGAGAATACAACCTCAAACTCAGATTTAAATGCATATCAAAATTATAATTAACGTTTATAGCGGAGAATAACTGTACTTGCCTTGATTGGATTAAAGAAAGAACTTGTTGTAGAATCTTTGCAGAAACTTTAATCTCTAGTTTGAATTGAGTTGCTTAGGCTGATGTTGATTATCTTCTAGTTTTAATTCCAGCAGAGCAGAGACGCCATTTTTATTTTTATTTTTATTAGAAGAAGAGAGCAATGGAGGCTAGAGAATTGTGTAGGAAACCTAGGTAGAGTCCAGGGTCATTTTTATAGGGGTTATGAACTGATTAGGACCATTGATGTCGCTTGGATTGATCGTAGCCATTCATCCTAAGGAGAGACCAATTAGAGCTTGCCACCTAGCCCTAATGACAAAGCAGACCACAGAAAATCGACCAACAGAGAATAGGCCAGCCGGGTTAGACTGGGTTCGACCTGGTCTGGACCAGGTCGACACCCCTGTCGACAGGCCTGTCGACCTGGTTAGACCAGGTCGATAGCCCAGTCGACCTGGGTGCGTGAGGCGGGTGTTCTTCCGCCCTGGCCCATTGGGCCCCACTTTTAATTTTTTAAACTGTTTTATTCTGTTTGAAATTTAAATTTAATTCAGAAACTTCCGAAGGCCATATCTTCTTCATACGGCTCCGTTTTTCGAAAACTCGGACTCTATTTCGCGTATTTTTCCGAGACGAACGCAATGGTGTATCCCGTTTCCCTTAGTTCTTTGATTTGAAATTAATTATACTTTAATTTGTTAATTTCACAGTTATAGAATTTGCGGGGTGTTACATTCTCCCCCACTTAAAAGGATTTCGTCCCCGAAATCTTCAAGTTAAGAAGAATGTGTCCTACCATCCAATCATCCATCTACTCAATCATCAACCACAGGCATCCATTGTCCTTATAGACTTCTAATGCTTTCATGTTTAAATGCACAGTGTGTGTTCATGTCCGTATCTAATGCAAAATCAGGCGGCCCACTAATTCAGTCGACCTCCTTAATGCGAATCATGTTAGTGCCATGAGTCCAATATGTATGCAAATTTTCCTACTTGAGACATATCATTTCTATATGAGTGCCCAACTGCTCATTCATATGCAACATCCATATGCTGATTCAACCATTTTTCATCCATAAAAATTTAAAAATGCTCACACATCCATATGCAGTATGAGAGTGCTTTCGAGCCGATCTAGTGCCTAGTGTGTGTATATGCATCCACGAGCAACCACTAGCAACCACTTGCATCCACTTGCAACCATCAAACATAACATGTCTCAAACACATGTTTACACCCATTAGTTTCTACCTAAAGTTCAAATATTCGATCGATAGGATACAGTCGAATGATGGAAGCGAGTACGGATAGAACGAAAATTTGGTTCCCATTAGACATGGGTCCTAAGTATCGGCCCCAAAGACCGAAACCAACATCAAATTGACACCCAGAGGAAATGTCAAGACTGGAAATCCTATAAAAAGTATTTAGATATTTACAGACTACTGGTACAGATCAGGTTCCCTAATGATTCTTAGGAAGCCAAGCATGATAAAATCATACCCCACGAAAACTCAGAATGTATGCGTCATACTTGACGCCTAACACAGATATCCCTCAAAACCCCAATCTCAAATAGATGATCCATAACCCTTATGGGTCTGAGTCTATAGCAGAATTCAGAAATAATACTAGTATTAAAGTGCAGAGTATCGATTACAAAATCAAAATACCAGAATCAGAAAAAGTCTTAACTCCATAATCAGATAAAGAAATTAAACCTACTATAGAAACTTTCCTATTTCTATCCTAGCCACTAGCCTCAAGAGTGTTCGCCTGCCCTCCTTGTCCTCGTCTCTTCGGGCAGTCCCTAGTGAAGTGTCCCATCTCCACACAGTTGAAGCAAGCGCCCTTCCTTTTTCTGCAATCCTTGTTCAGATGAGTTGAGCTCCCACAAGTAAAGCACTTTTTCCCCTTCTTATCTTCAGACTTCTCATCCTTCTTTTGTGTTTCCTTTTTGGGCCCCTCCTTCTTATTCTGTGTTTCTTCCTTCTTTGTCTCTTTCGGGCCCTTGTCTTCCTCGTGCAGTAGTGCCATATCCACCAATTTCTCGTAAGTTGCTCCCATGGGTACATGGGTCATGGCTAGGCTGTGCAGTGGCTCATTCAATCCTTTAACAAAGCGGAGAGCCTTTTTATGCTGAGTGTTGACTAAATCCAATCCGAATCTTGCTAGTTGGTTGAACTGGTTGACGTATTCCTTGACCGTCATACTTCCTTGCTTAAGAGACAAGAACTTTTCCAATTGTAAACTTCGTTCAGCTTGCGAGGGAAATTTTGTCTCAAACCTTGTTCTGAAATCCATACAAGTCTCAATTGGTCTCTCGGCGTTAGTGACTTCCCACCAGTAGGAAGCTTCGTCTTTGAGCAGCCATACTGCCAACTGTACCTTCTGCCTATCGTCCACCTCGAAGATAACGAACAGATCCTCAGTTTCTTTGAGCCAATTCCTTGCTTCTACGAATGATTCAGTTCCTTTGAAATCCTTCCCACCCATGGCCCTAAAATCTCTACAGATTTTTGAGAAAGCAATAGCACGAGGAGGGGGTGGAGGAGGGGAATCATTTGCTGGACCTGCAGCGGCGGTCCTAGCCTCAAGATATTGACGAAACCAAACGGGTACATGAACACCCTCTGGTATCTCAGATGCTTCAGACATGCTGGAACGAAAAAGGAAAGGTTCAATACAAAAAGGACTGAAAGAAAGATATATGGCTCTTGGGGATCATGTTTTTCAAAATAAGCTTTATTTTTGAAAATACTTCCTTTCAAAACCTTTTTTTTTTTTGAAAATAATTTTCAAAACTTTTTATAAAATCTGGTAACCTTCAGCTCTGATACCAAGTGTAACACCCCACCTCCGTTAAGGTCACTCACAAAGGGAATGCCTTAACTTTGGTGGAGCATTTTAGTAAACAGAACAGAAACTTACAAGACAGATAAAACAATACTTGAAATTTTTTAACTTTATTACAGCGGAAACAGAAAATTAATATGGTTACATCCTTTCAATTTCAGAATTCAAGTACAAAATATCAGTCTTGTACAAAAGCCTTCAAAATGCATAGTTTAAAATCATAATCCCCATGGAACGGAAGCCATACAGAGCCAAGCCATACTTTAAGCACTTCAAGCAAAGAGAAGTCCGGATCAAGCTAAAGTATTTCCCTCCTTGGATTACCTTGGGGGGGGGGGAAACGGAAGAAAGGAGGCGAAACAACAAGGGTCAGACAAAAAGTCTGGCAAGTCCAGTGACTTTCAGCATATGAACAGATAATAATAATATGATATGAACATAAAACTGATGTGAGATAACTATAACAGGTGTAGCAGATATAACAGAAAAACAGAATGATATAAACTATTGTTTTACACTTCTCTGCACTAATACTAGTATAGCAGAATTAGGTGTCACCCTAATGTCTAAATTGAAGCAGGAACGGGTACAGAATACTTTAACAGAAATAGAATGCTAATAATGGGCCTTTACTACCCGATCAGAAACAGACAGAAGAAGAAACGGATTTATCCCTATGGAGACAGAATGTGGAATTAGGTGTACACTAGTAATGGGCCTTTACCACCCGAACAGACGGTACCACACATAAACAGACAGGTGTTACCACCCAACAGAAACAGACGGTACCAACAGAAACAGACAGAACTAAGCGTACCCTAAAACCCTACCCCAAGCGATCGGCTCCCTAATACATAAATATCCTGTGTCGGCCCCACAGTAGGGTGTATCACTCCCTAAAGTGACAACCAATTGGCACAGACCTATTTACAGATGTCACGGCGTCTTACATCCTCAGAGGCAGACCGGGATCCATGCACGCACATGACCCGGTTGGAACGCACCATCAACACCCCTCGCCATTATCAGAATGAACCACTTATAATTAGTTCAGTAAGCGTGCCCGGACCCTACCTACTGTTGGGTCAAAGTTTTGATACCAGAAAGGGTTACTGACTAATATGGGTCCCAAACAACAGATGACACAAGTAATTTCCCTCCTAACCTTGTGTCCCCAGACTAACAGATTTCAGATTAACTTGTTTACAAGTTCAGACATACAGAATTCAGGTTTACTAATTCACAAATTAAGTTAACAAGTTTTCAGACTAACAGGTCAGATGTACAGATTTTTCAGATTTGTCTAACTTTGTATTGGGCCTACAGATTCATGGACGGGTTTTACTACATCTATTAATCCCTTTGGTTTAACCCTATTTTCCCCAATACGTTTTAGACGTCATTCTTATCTTAGATTTTGCATTAATTAATTATTAATGCACAGACCTCTCACATTAGGTCGGTAGCTTGTGGCCGCTGGATATGCCGGGCGGTTACGGGCAGACTTCTGCCACAAGCCAGACCTAACCTCGTGTCTTACGCATGTTATGACTAACTTCTCACATTAGAACCTATTGTTTGCGGCCACTGGATGTGCCGGGCGGTTCCGGGCAGATTTACGCCGCAAACTCATTCTAACCTCGAGTTAGCCATGTTTATCTTTGCGGTCAATTAATTAATAATTTACCGTTTATGCGCACGCCCAATAAATATGCCAATTCAGATTATATCAATAACAGGATGATTATATCAACATAGCAGATAACAGATTTTATATGACTTAACGGATTTAACAGATTTAGTAACTTAGCAGATTTTGGCATATAACAGGTTAGGCATTTCAACCGACAAATTTAACAGATTAGGCATTTCAATCTAATTAGCAGTCTAGGCAATATAACAAAACTAGCAGTTTAGGCAACTTGGCAAATTAGCAGATTTAGCAAATTTAATATTTCTAAAGGTTCTATTTACATGCCTTGCCTAAACATAAATTAGGCCTAAGTTCATATGCCTAAATAATGTCATGATTCACAATATGATCATATACTTCCATGTTTGCATACATTTACATAGCGCAGAATATGGACATAATTTACCCTATAACATATGCTCCAATTTTTGTTAAACTAGCATTTTACAGCAGATTCACATATAAATTATACCAAATATAACCATTAATTCCAATGCATGCCATATATCCATAAATCCCTATTTAGGTGTAATTACAATACTAGATATCCTAATTAATGTAAATCTTAAGTTTCCATATCTTCCTTCTTTTCATGTCATGAATTATTATGCAAACTATCCCCAATAATATAAATCTTTAAACCATATCTTCTAAAAATCTGATCTTGCCTTTTTATATGCATTTTGTCCAAAGTCTCAAATCATATGCAAATCTTTACAGTGGTTCCTCTTCTTCTTTTATCACAAAATATGCATAGGTCTAAAACTAGTTTATAACATATGCTATTTTTTTCTAATTAATTACAGGTCTAAATTACAACATAACTATGCATACAACATGCATAAATTATATGTTCATAGTCAAATTTATGCATCCAATCCCAAGTCATATGTCCAATATATTTTATGCCTCAGACCTAAAGTCATACATTCAATTTGGTTTTGTCAAATTTCTCATCATTCATCCCAAAACTTGCGTTCATACGTTCATCTCTTATGAGATTAGGCACAGGCTCGTGGTAGCCTGGCTATAGAAACAGAAAAGAAGAAAGGAATATAGAACAGTCACAGAAAACAGATCTAACAGAAGAGAATACAACCTCAAACTCAGATTTAAATGCATATCAAAATTATAATTAACGTTTATAGCGGAGAATAACTGTACTTGCCTTGATTGGATTAAAGAAAGAACTTGTTGTAGAATCTTTGCAGAAACTTTAATCTCTAGTTTGAATTGAGTTGCTTAGGCTGATGTTGATTATCTTCTAGTTTTAATTCCAGTAGAGCAGAGACGCCATTTTTATTTTTATTTTTATTAGAAGAAGAGAGCAATGGAGGCTAGAGAATTGTGTAGGAAACCTAGGTAGAGTCCAGGGTCATTTTTATAGGGGTTATGAACTGATTAGGACCATTGATGTCGCTTGGATTGATCGTAGCCATTCATCCTAAGGAGAGACCAATTAGAGCTTGCCACCTAGCCCTAATGACAAAGCAGACCACAGAAAATCGACCAACAGAGAATAGGCCAGCCGGGTTAGACTGGGTTCGACCTGGTCTGGACCAGGTCGACACCCCTGTCGACAGCCCTGTCGACAGGCCTGTCGACCTGGTTAGACCAGGTCGACAGCCCAGTCGACCTGGGTGCGTGAGGCGGGTGTTCTTCCGCCCTGGCCCATTGGGCCCCGCTTTTAATTTTTTAAACTGTTTTATTCTGTTTGAAATTTAAATTTAATTCAGAAACTTCCGAAGGCCATATCTTCTTCATACGGACTCCGTTTTTCGAAAACTCGGACTCTATTTCGCGTATTTTTCCGAGACGAACGCAATGGCGTATCCCGTTTCCCTTAGTTCTTTGATTTGAAATTAATTATACTTTAATTTGTTAATTTCACAGTTATAGAATTTGCGGGGTGTTACAATTTCTTCGAATTCAATGGCACCTCCTTAGAAGAAACAAAAGAAATCATCCTCCACTTCTCTCCAACCAATAGATTCCAACATAAAACAATGGCTCATGGATCCTATTGCTGTGAGACGATGGAATGCCATGAAGGATTCACAATCCATGAGGGTTCTTTCATAAATCTCAATGCTTTTATCCTATATGATGTTGAAGAACAATTGGTTAAGGATCGTATAAAATCTCTACTTACTTTTGATGAGAACAATGTAGAAATTAATCATATAATGATTAAATTGTTCTATGCCAACCTTAACCTACAAAAATTCAAGCCAGAAAATGCAGCGAATTGCCTTTGGTCCGTAGTTTGTGGTCATCATATTTTCATTTCCAAGGAACGAATGGCTATGGTACTCGGTTCACCAAATAGCGGAAGAGAATTTTCTTCTGACTTTTGCACCGTTCATACTCGTGATAGAATTAGTCATCAGTTCATCGAGGATCATAAAATTAGTACCAAGGCGATTAACTTGCGTCCTACGGCTCGTGTTATTCATCATACCCTCATCCATTCTTTATTGCCAAGGGTTGGAAACTTTGATGCCGTTTACAAAGAAAATTAAGGCTTTGTATGCGATTTATGGAGGTATTGAAATAAATTGGATAAACATGATCTTCGACGAGATTTTCCTTGTTAATGATTGCAAAAGGCCACATATATTTTACAATGAATATGTAATGCGGCTTTTAATCAATTGTGGAGTCCCGTCTTGTGATTCTAAAATCTCCAAGCCAAAGTGCATCGACAAAGCAACCCGAAAAAGGATGAAGCTCCCTGACCCTTGTATTAATATCATTCCGTTTGATCAATACCAACAACAAGGTCCTTCAGAAACCGCTCCTCCTACTACTCCCAAGCCTAAACCAGAGGAAGTTAAACTCCTTGAACCCTCTTTGTCAACTAAGGACTCACTTGCACAAATTGCACGAAACAAATTTCTTTTAGAAGCTAGACTTAAACGAACCGACACCAAACTCGACCGTTTAGACACAAAGCTCGATAAACGGTTCTCCAAGCTTAAGTCTTTCTTCGGTACTATTTGGGAGGCAATTTCATGTGTATCGACCTCTTCTTCCACTCAAATACAAGATCGGGGAAAACGACCCATGCCTCCAACATTTACATGGTCATCATCTGAGGAAGGCGCAAGTTCAGGAACTAATATTGGACGTGGTCGTGGATCTCACGAGACCGAGGAGGAAGAAGATGACGACGACAACGAAGAAGACGTTCAAGATGAAGGAGACAACAAAAGAGGTGAAAGGATAGTGATTCATTATGAATCTACGGAATCCGATTCTCCATCGCACTAGTTTGTTATCATTCATATATGCTTTATGTTTTATTTTGCAAAAACTTAAATGGCACTTGTATGTAAATAGTATCTTATTTATTTTGGGTGTGTACGTCTTAAAACATTTGGTACTTGACTTGCTTTTGGTATGCTTGGGTTGTATAATATGCTACTATGTTAAATGCTTATCGTGTTGTTTATAACTTGTGTAATCTCTACTCCTTTTTGTCGATGACAAAGGGGGAGAAAATGTTACTAACATAGTGTTTTGCAGATATTTCTTAAGTATGTATTTCAGGGGGAGTATACACTCAGGGGGAGTAATAAATTCTTTCAGATCTATATTGTCATCAATCAAAAAGGGGGAGAATGTTGAGTCAAGGAATTCAAGGTGTTTTGATCAATGACAAGGAGAAATTCAAGATCGACAAAAAGAAGATATTCGATGGTATAGGTTGATTATTTAGAGTATGAGTGTAGTTAAATATGTTAAAATCTATCCTCAAATAATCATATTCCTATATGGTTTGAATATATATATGTTTATACATGTATGCACATTCATTGTGCATACTAACAGAAACCAGTCGACCGGTTCATATATAGGCGGTCGACCGTTTCTGTGCAGAATGCACAATGAATGTGCACACATATATATAACGTACATATATTCAAACACTAGTCTACTGGTCATTTTTTACCAGTCGACTGGTCTACGAACTGAAGCCATCTTTTCGAATAGACACCCTATTTCATCAATGGTTATGATCCTTTCTCTTGGCCAAAAATCATCTCTTTTCATGGTTTCTCTTCACCAATGATTACATCTCTCCATCCTCTATAAAAGCATCATGAAATCATCATTTTTAAAAACAACAATTCTTTCTATTCTTGCTATCTAAGCGCTGATTTCATTCTTACTCTTTGAAAAGCATTCAATAGCTCACTATTCTCATATATCGTTATTTGAATCCTTGAATCTATATATTATTATTTAGATTCAAACAACGATATCATCTTCCAAATCTTCATAATATCAAAATCGTATTTGAGGATAAGATTATAGGAAGGTTGTACAAGAATTGACAAATTCGTGTTATTAAGAACACACATTGTCAAACTACAAGTTTATATCTTGTTTGAAGTCCTCGGTGTTGTAAGAGGTGAGTTGTTGAAGTCCTGTGTGTGATCAGGAAAGTGTTGAAGTCCTGTGTGTGATCAGGAAAGTGTTGAAGTCCTCGTGTTGTTAGAGGCGTGAAATCCCGTTCGGCTGCTCGGGTGTTGTGATTATGTTCCTCCAGGTGAAGCGAGGTTGTTGATTTGTGAAAATCCAGAGAGAGGTCTAGGACTGGACGTAGGACGGTGCTCCGAACCAGTATAAAAATCCCTGGTGTGATTTTTCTATTACTGCATTTACTTATCTGTGATATTGCTACTATGAGATCTTTCTTAGTATATATTATATATTTCGCATATCCATATTACTGATCCTGCCTAAAGTCGTCTATCGACACTTTCAATCTGGTCCATAAGAGTTGGTCGTATCTCTAAGGATGCAAACAAATCAGGCAAAATCTCGATGGAGGGTCTAAAATCAAAAGCTGATATGAACTCCAAGCTCTTTCTCTCCACAAACAGAGGACTCAGGGCCATCCTCTGTCTACTTAGTGCGTCTGTCACCATATTACCCTTTCCAGGGGTGTAAGAAATCTCAAAATCATAAGAAGCTAGAAACTCCATCCACTGTTGTTGCCTTAAATTGAGGTCTTTCTACGAGAACAGATACTCGAGAGATTTATGATCGGTGTATAACTCGAACTTCTCTCCAAGTAAATAATGATGCCACGTCTTTAATGCGAATACTGTGGTAGCTAGCTCTAGATTATGGGTGGGGTAGTTCTTTTCATGAATCCTCAAATATCTGCCCCCGTAACACACCACTTTCCCTTCTTGCATTAGAACCACACCAAGCCCTGTACCACACGCATCAGTGTAAACAGTAAACACTTTACTCCCGTCAGGCAAGGTCAAGGCTAGGGCTGTTGTCAGAGCCCTCTTCAGTCGTTGGAAAGCAACATCGTAATCTATATCCCATGAAAATGCCAAGTTCTTCTTCGTCAGCCTGGTGAGTGGGGCTGATATCTTTGCGAAGTCCTTAATGAACTTCCTATAGTTACCTGCCAACTGAAGAAAGCTTCTTACCTCTATTGCATTTTTAGGAATCTGTCAATCTTGCACCGCAATTATTTTCGTGGAATCCACAGCTATCCTTTCTTTGGAGACCACATGCTCTAAAAAACTCACCTCTTTTCTCCAAAAATGGCATTTGGAGAACTTCGCCTTAAGCTGATGGTAATAGAGAGTTTTCAAAACTTCTCTCAAATGTTGGGCATGCTCTTCTTCGATTTTTGAGAAGATCAAAATATCATTAACAAAGATTACAACAAATTTATTTAGGAACTCTCGAAACATCCTACTCATCAGATCGACAAAATAGGCGGGTGCATTCGTCAGCCCAAAAGGCATAACTACCCATTCAAAGAAACCATCTGGAGTCCTAAAAGGAGTCTTATCTATACTTCCTCAGCCACCCTCAACTGATGGAACCCCATGGCCAAGTCTAACTGAGAAAATACTGAGGCACCAACAAGCTGATCAAATAAATCCTCAATCCTCGGAAGTGGATGCCTATTCTTCTTAGTGAGTTTATTCAGCTCTTTATAGTCAACACACAAATGAAGTGAACCATCCACCTTAGTCGTAAATACTACTGGGGCACCCCATTCAGATATGCTTCATCTGATAAACCTTTTTCAAGTAGCTCCCCTAGTTGCTTACTCAGCTCCCTCCTTTCCCTCGAGCCATGTGGCGCATTGGCAATGCAACTGGCTTTGTATTGTCCACCAAATATATACGAAAGTCGATCTCGCGCGTCAGAGATAAGACCTGAACCTCATCAAAAACCTCATAATAATCTTGGACTATTGGAACAGATTACAAGTCATCGATAGATGCATCAAGAGACTCTAGGAAACTAAGCATAACCGACCCTTATGGGTCACAAGAAATCTTGAGGGTCCTCCCATGACAAGTCAGAAGGCTAACGACCCTCTTCTCATAATCTAAAATGGCACCATACGTGGTAAGAAAATCCATTGCTAGAATCAACCCGTAGCCCATAAACCCGAGCACATACACATCGCATTCAAACTTGACGCCTAACACAGATATTTTCAAACCCCGACAAATCATAGATAAATGAGCCGGACCACCAATGGGGTTTGAAACAACTAATGTATCCACTAGCATACTAGTAATTAAGTGCAAAGATTCAACTACATAACTTGATATAAATGAACGCGAGTCACCAAAATCAAAAAGTTTTTAATAGGTTAGCTAGAAAGAGAAATTAAACCTTCCACGGAAATTTTCTACCTCTAACAGGAGTACTGATCGCGAGAGCATGCACCTTCCCTCCAGAAGTCCCTGTCCTTTGACCATGTCCCTATGATCCCTCTTTCTTTGGGCACTCCCTATAAAAATGTCCTACCTCTCTACAATGGTAGCAAGAGTTCTACCTTCTCTTTTTATCAAGTGACCTTCCTTCCCACAATTGTGACATTTTCTCTTATCCTTGCCTTTATCATTCTACCCTACTTTCTTCTGCTGTTATTGCTGCCCCGTCTTGGGCCATGCCTTCCTATTTTGCGATGTCTCCTCAGCCTTCTTTTCTTCCTTGTCTTCCTCATGCATTAGGGCCATATCGACAAGCTTTTCAAAAGTGGTCCCCATAGGAATATGGGATATGGCTAACCCATGCTGAGAGTCATTCAGCCCTTTAGCAAACCGCAAAGCCCTTTTTTGCGGCGTATCCACCAACTCCAACCCGAACCTTGTTAGCTGGTGGAATTTATTCACATATTCTTTCACCGTCAAGTTTCCTTGTTTGAGTGCTAAGAATCTCTCGATCTACATGCTTCTCTCAGCTTGGGAGAGAAATTTCATTTCGAATCTCTGTCTAAAATCCTCCAAGTTTCCATCGGACTTCCAGCCTGGGTGACTTCCAACCAAAATGAGGCTTCGTCCTTTAGTAGCCAGGCGGCTAGCTGAACCTTCCTTCTATCATCTACTTCAAAGATTACGAACAAGTCCTCGGTCTCCTTGAGACAATTATGCGCTTCTACGAATGTCTTGTTCCCATGGAATGGCTTCCCTCCCATAGCATGACAGTCTTTGCAGATCTTGCGAAGTTATCTGATCTTGGAGGATGAGGAGGAATGACTAGTGCAGTTGGGGGAGGAACATTTCCTTGGCCTTCGGCAGGTGCTGTTGCCTCCAAATACCTATTGAACCATCCGGGTATTGTAAAACTCTCTGGGATATTAGGAAAGTTTTGTTCCCTTGACATGCTGAAAAAAGGAAAAGAAACAGATTTAGACAAAGGACCGAAGGATATTACATATGGCTTTTTAGGGAATGTTTTTCAAAACAGACCTTTTTTTAAATGCTTTCTTTTAAAATCTTTCTGAAAATAATTTTCAAAAACTTTTGTCTAATCTGGTAACCTTTAGCTCTGATACCAAGTGTGACACCCCACGTCCATGTATGTCACTCATAAAGGGAATGAATTAAGTTTCATGAAGCGTTACAGGTAAATGAACACAGAATTTTACAAGACAGACATAATAAGATAACAGCGAAAATTTAAATTTTTATTTCAAACACAAATCATACAGCGTGGTTCAAAATACCGTGAGTCTCAAAAACCATTACAACAACATAACTTCTGTCTTTTAACAATAGAGTACATAAATACTTAAAAGAAAACATAATTCCCCAAATAAAAGAGACAAAGCCATAGTGGAGATAAAAAATTGATCCATACTTCGGAAGTAGCTCTAGCAAGATGATACCTGAGTCCTGACTAAGCCTGAGTGTTTCCTCCCTGAGAACCTGGGGGAAGGAAGGGGGGAGAAACGAAAGAAAGGAGAGGAAACAAGAGGGTAAGACATAAAGTCTGGTGAGTCTAGTGACTTTTAGCAAGTAAATAAATAAAAGTAGCATGACAGACATATAAAATGGATAAGAGAGATCACTACATAAATCGCAGGTGTGACAAGGTAGGCAGGATAAGGTGTATATACTTCTCTAACGATTACTCCGCACGATTACTAGTATAAACAGAATGAGATGATCCCTTCAACTATAAGGTGGTAGACTTAAGGCGTACGTCTAAATATACCCTAACTACTACCATAATCGATCAGCTCCCTACTCTGAAGATACTCTATGCTGGCCCCACGGTTGGATGTATCACGTCCTAAAGTGGCAACCCCTCACTGATATGCATAGCCCCATATCTATAGGTGTCACGGTCGTCTTATCTCCTTCGGCCCGACTCATGCACGCACATGGCCCGGTCGGTTTCGCCCCTAACACCGCCTCCAAATTTGGATCTCTTACAACCATTCAGTAAGCGTGCCCCACCTCCGACCTAGCTCGGAGTTCTCTACTCGATACATACTTCGGGTTACTGACTAAAACGGGTCCCACACAATATGATACAAGCTCTCCCCTTTGTCTTGTATCCCCCACTATGTTTTCCATAGGTTATACTTACCTTAAGGGTGTCTTTAATTATATTACCCCAATCTTTCTACTAATTATGCTTACCTTAAAGGTGTCTTTAATTACATAATTTTATTGCTTCCTTCAGTTATGTATACCACTAGGTGTCTTTAATTACATAACCTTATCGGGTTAAGTGTGTGGGCTTATATGTAAATATTACCCACCCCTCCAGTTCTTAACCCATCAACTATCCAACAAATTTTACTTAACCCTAACTTTAGTTCATAATCATACAATCCCTATGGATTAGATTTGGTTAAGTGGTCCAATTTATTACCATGTCCATTTATGGTTTATAATGGGTTAGACTTCCCACATTAAGCCTACAACTTGTGGATGCTGGATATGCCGGTCTGGTCCAGGCAGTCTTATTCCACAGTTGGGCCTAACCTCGTGTCTTAGCCCGATTCGTATTTGCGCACTTAGACTTCTCAAATTAGGTTCTACATAAGTGGCTGCTGGATATGCCGGTCGGGTCCGGGCAGACTTCCACCACTAATGCAACCTAACCTCGTGTCGTAAGTGCAATTACAATTCCTACTTATTCAATTTTTTTACCTATGTCTTTATAAGTGGTTATGTCCCTTTTTCCCAATAACTTGATTTATATGCCCAACGATTTTTATATTCTAATTATGTCTATATTAACCCATTATCCCCCATTCCCTAACTAGCGCACTCATAAAATTGGCGGCATGCCTAGGCTAGATAATAGCACAGTCAAAAACGATAAAAGGGAAAAGAATAGTAATATGACAAAAGTGATTATTTAACATAACTTGGCATAAACATAAACTAGCATGGTGAAAAGATAGACATATAAACATAAAACTGATGAACTTGTGGCAGTCAAATAATTCTAACTTAACTATGATGTCACAATAATCATAATAAGATCTAAGTTAACAAATTAGATGTCCAACTAGTTTAGATCTAATATGATAAGCACAAGGTGATAAAATAGATCTGATTAACAATTTAAATGTCCACATAATTTAGATCCAACGGGTTAAAAGTGGATCTATGCAAATAAGGTTTAAGGTTCACATCATAGCATATTATAGAAGTTACCATGGATCTAACAAGATAGAAATTTAGATCAACAGTTAAAATAGATCTAGCACAAATCATAGAATACCACAAAGGTTACAATAGATCCAACAAGATAGAGATTTGGATCCAAATCCTAACCAATTCAGAATATCATATGTTCAAGATTTACAATGGATAAGATATAACTTAGGCATATGAACAAATCCAAGTCATAATCGTGTCATATTTACTTTTAAATATTCAAATCTGAAAGTAAATAGAAATTCACAGCGTTGGGATTAGAAAATATAGAAAGAATGGATCTTGAATCTCTAGATTTGATTTGCAAAACTGATAGTTGAAGAAGATAATGGGTTCAGTTCAGACACCGTTAGAGTTTTGCCACCATGAATTCGTAATGAAGAAAAGATGAGAAATTTCCACATATATAGGCGCAAAATCCACTGAAACCGACTACCACCACATCCTAAGTGGTGTCCACATCCCCGTAGGTGGGTCGACCTATGGGTCGACACCCCTTTGGCTGGGTCGACCCCTAGGTCGACACCCCTCTAGGGGGTCGACCCCATAAAGCGGGAAATCTGCCGCCATTATTCATTTTTCGAATTCAAACAGTTCTAGATAAAATTCTGACTCATGTGTATATATATATATTCTTTCTGTGCATGTACAAACTTAAAACTTTCATAACTTCCCCATATGTTGCCTGTTTTATGCAAACCAAATGTCTATCTTATCCAGAATGTCGATACGGGCGCAATGGTGCAGTCCTTTCTCTTAATTCTAAATATTAAACTAATTATAATTTAATTTTCTTTTAGTGTTGTTAAAAATTCAGGGTGTTACAACTTGGATTCTTCTGGCTGCCTTCTACATTATTATTTTTCTTTTTGGGTTGTGTGCTGCTTTCAGGAACATCCCGAGCATAGGCCGGATCTTTATCCATACCTATATATTACTCAGCCTTGTCGAACAGTTCTTCAAGCGTACTTGTCTTCTTCTTCTTAATCCATCATCCAAGCTTGGTCCTTTTGTTTATGGCTCCCTTCAAAGCCATTAAAGCCAAATGAGGCTCATAATTCCCAACCTCGGTTATAGCAGTATTGAAGCGGGTGAGAAAAGCCTTGATGGGTTCTCCTGGCCTCTGCTCAAGTTCGTTCAACTCCATGATATCTCGCACCTTCTTAGCTGGAGTCTGAACTACTCTAAGAATAGCTTGGCCAAAGTAGCAAAATAATCCAATAATTTGGGTGGTAGCTTTGTGAATCAAAGTGAAACCACCCTTTCAAGGTAAGTTGGGAAGTGCAAGCATTTCATCTTGTCTATGGCACGTGCTCCGTCCATATGTTAATCATATTTGAATAAGAACACGTTGGGATCACTAGTCCCATTGTTGGCTTGCATCGTCGGGGTTTTTAACTTATTTGGGTATGGAGCCATCTTGATCCTCTCCGTGAGTGGGGTTTTGGTAAGAGCGAATCCCCACTCCTTCTCATCGTCTTGCTTTCTCAAGCTCTTTTCCGTGATTTTGCGGACCATTTCCGATATGCTCTCCTCTTCGTTGAGCTGGCCCACAGGACGGACGCCATCATTATTCCCGGATGTTTGCCTAAACAAACGGCCAAGGGTCAGATTTCGGGCCCCGGGCCTCCCTTTTGGGGAGGTGCCTCTTTGGTGGTTCCAAGCGCTTGTCGAGAGGTTGCTTTATCAGAGCGTTAGTGGTTTAGCTTCTTTGTGTTGAGGATCGTTAGGATCTGCAGCCTTTTGCACAGAATTCCCTCGATTTGGACTCGAAGAGGATGAACCAGCATTTTTTTGTATGATCTATCTGAGCAGATTTAGCACGAGCGGTATTCATGGTAACTTTTGTCATAGCAGCTTGCATTGCAATCATAGACTCAAGCTTCTTCAGTATGGGACTGTTTGCGATATCCATTTGACTTGTTAAGCCAGCAAAAACTTCATCCAACTCTCTTCTCGTTACAGCCGTCCCAGCCTTAGAAGTTTCTCCAACTTCAAATTGGTTAGTGAGAGGGGTATTTTCGTTGTTAGCGACGTTGTCAATCTCTTCGACAGTTTTACTAGTAGTCTTCCTCGATAGTTTACCCATGATTTGAGACAAGGACTTGAATTTGAAAGAAAGTTTCGTCGATTGGCTTAGATCGTAGATTTTTAGGATCTATGGTTGAATTAGGCTTAGAACTTCAATGGAAGGCCTTCAATCTTGTGAGAGTGAGTGAGAGAAAGGAGTATGAATGCGGCCCCACGGTGGGTGCCAAATGTTAAAACCCAAATTAGATCTCAACACCAAAGGTACAAAAGTTGTACTTCACTAATATGGTAAGAAATTAAAAGGAGCCACAATCGTAGATGCAATAAAAAGACGGCGATTTGTATAGTGGTTCGATCTCAAGAGAGATCTACATCCACTTTGAGGGAAACTTTCATTATCACATGCACATTTACAAGTTTGAGTATTCTCTCATTACATAGATTTTCATCCTCATACGCTCTTCTCTTGATATAATCCAAAAAGCCAAAAGAAGTAGAGAAATCCTCTAAGTATAGAAATTGAGAAGTAGATCTTTGATTCACTAAGCTTTTAGGTGGATTTCAATGATTTGATGGAGAATTCCATGTTTGATCTTTGATTGGAGGAGTTAGGAGAGGTAGAAATCAGTTAGAATTGCTTAGGAAATCGTTGGACAGCCCTTCGGGGTCATAAAACTTGTTCCCCATTAATGTGGGGCTCATCCCCTATTTATAGGAGTGAGGAGGAGCCAAAATATAGTATACATGCCACCGGTCGTTCGAGAACTTATTTACGGGAAGTGCCACTAGCCAGCTGTACATATGTGTGAATAACTGGCAACAGGATCGATCGGAACCGACCAATCGGTGTTACTTTTCTTCTTTTCTATGAAACTGGTCAGCTGTGGACTCCATATTATAACTGGTCAATTGTACATCATTCTGACCGACCGGTATGGTAACATTTGAATAAGATACGTTGCTTTAAGGGCGACCGATTGGTGTATTTTTTTCCATGAAATAATCGGCCTGGACCTTATGATATGACTGGTCGGCCGTAAGTCTTCCTAACCAATCAATGTGGTGAGATTTTATCAAACTGAGCTTCTCTTGGCATGACCGATTGGTACGATGATATCATGTTATTGCTAGCCGATCGGTGTATCTCTAACTTGCTCAATTATTAGCTCTGGGCCGACCGATTGGTCTATATTATCCAAATTAGTCTTATTCTCACGTGCTTGATCTATCAATGGGTGTACGGATTTTAAGGAGTAAATACCATCCACCATCCATGGGCATCCATTGTCCTTAAAATTTCTAATGACTTGTATGAACATATGCAAAGGTGTTGTGTATATGTCCCTAAACTAATACGAAATTTTGGCGGTCTACCGATTTAGTTGACCTCCTTAATATAATTCATGTCTGTGCCATGAATCCATTTTGTAAGCAAAGAATCCTAATAGTATATAAAAATTCAATATGTGTGCAACAACTATTCAGCAAAATGCAACTTCCAGGTGATGATTCAACCACTTCCATCCATAAAATTTAAAATGCACACACATCCATATGCAATATGTAAGTGCTTTTGTTAAGTCGATCCTTAATCTAGTGCCTAGTTTGTGTAGTGACCCAAAAGTCCCCGCCCTCTAAATCAAACCAAGGCCTGATCCAAAAGTTAGAATTTGTCGATTGGCTAACTCTGGGCATACAACACATCAGAACAAATAACATAAGACTTTTATAAACATCATAATAATGTTAAACCAGAGTACAGAATATCAGAGTACATCAAAAATAATAATACAGCAGAAGATTTATTTACAATAAATGTAATACAATGCACAACGGAAAATAAATAAAATAACACAGCGGAAGACTATCAATGCCTTGACACAGCATAAAGCTTCAATCCAGAATCATGCTCAATAAATAAATATCTGCAAATCAAACCACTCAACTGCCTGTGTGGACAAGAGGGGCACCCGAGTTTGCAAGGGAAAAGAAAACTACAGGCCAGTCAGGACTGGTATGAGAAACTCTGTAGTTAAAAATTAACTTATTTAATCATATCGCAGGACCACGCCGCTAATGCGGAACGGGTTTACCCCCATGAATGCCAGTGTATAAACAACAACCAGTAATAGAGATATGGATCTACTATGCATCAATCAACATGCAATATCCCAATCTACCAATTTAGATTAATCACCACACTTAGATTTTCCAAATCCATGTCAGTTTATAGAAATTATTCCTTTGGACTTTATTTCCCGATTTCCTATTTCAAATCATTTGAAATACATATCTAGCTTTTATATCAAAGTAGATTTCACTTTGGGTTCTCAAACTAAATCGTTTGGAAATATGAATTCCAAAACATAACAATGCATACAAACAAGTATGCAACCAAATATCGGGAATCTTCCCTCAGACAAGGCAGCAAGCGCCTCTCCAACTCAATATATATACGTGCACCTCCCACGCATGGAGCAGGCTACACTGCTGACCACTCACCCTAAGGCATTGGATCCATCCCATACTTTTAGTCTCTTCCGGGTCACCCTATCCTTAGCCACATACTTGCTAAATCATTTTATATCTCGAAGTGGGGAAAATCATTTCACAACATAACAATCACAAGTACTTTCCAAAATATAGAACTTTACATTAGCAATTCACACATATGATCAGTCATTATTAATCACATAACCTTTGAGCTCGTACGTCTCAAAGAAGGGTGTTAGGAAAAAGAATAAATTCTCTTCCACTACACAGATACATCATCAATAGCAACTAATCGGTTACACGATGAACCGCAATGTCAAACACATAATATATTTCCAAATCATTTCGAAATCACCAGTTTTTAGCCCTTGAAATCATTTTCGTTTTATAAAACATTTTTATAAAACATTCCCTATCCAAAATCGGGAATACATTTCTTTTCACTTAAGAAAATCACATTTCACAATCATTCATTAAATTTGAAATGAATAGAACATCGCTAACACCTCATAGTCAAATCGTGATGTGTTTCACAAGGCGATAGCATAGAAGTATTTCTACCAACCAAATGCAAAACGTAAAAGCGTATATTTGCTCATAAACTGGTCGAGCACAATCCATTCAATCAATCAACAATAACATATCAACAACCAAGTATATTTGGTGTTTTGGTAAATTTAATTACCATATATCAATTTCAATATCTAATTAAAGATTTATTAAAACTCTTCTTAGTTTTAATCTTCATATACAAAATCCAATTTGATATTAAACACAAGGCTATGAATAGAAGTAGTATCGACTTATGCTCAATATCAAATTCTAAAACCAAAAGATATCATATCGGGAATAACGATATCGATATCTTCTAAATTCCATAATAATATCTATATAATCGCGGAATCCAATATCGAAATATTCCGAAGATTATTTCCATTCAAATCCAATCCAGTTTATATATATTGGAAAATTCTGGTTATAATAAAACCATTTCAATTAATTTCATTTCACTACTTAAGTTGCAAAACAACTTATTCTGATAAAAATATCTTTTATCTTCATAACTTAAAATTTTTCATCCAAAACCATTTCAAATCACTTATTATGATTTTACGTAAACTTTTCCTATTTTTAATGTGACGACCCCAAATCCCATACTGACGGCGGCAAGGGTAATCTTTGGAATATAACGCATAAATAGAAAATAGCAGAACAGAAATAAATAAATACACCAGATAATGCACAATAGAATATACTGGATAAACGAAATCATCAGTGTTACACAGTATACAGGATCATACTTAGTACAAATACAGTTCAGATATACATAAATGTCTACAGTGGAAAACAAGAAAAATATGTACAATAGCAGCTGAACAGCATAAAATAGATAAATGATAGAATCCATCTTCAGCTCCAGCTATCCGGATAAAGCCAGCTAAAACCTGAATACAAGGCTGTCCGTGTAGAAAAAGGGGCATCTGAGTTTGAAAGTGAAACAAACTACGAGTCATTCATGGGACTGGTATGAGGAATCTACTCAACACATTTAAAATATGGCTAATCACAGGACCACGCCACTTTCGTGGAACGGGTTTACTCCATTGGATCGCCAGTTCTTTAAAACAAATAATTCTTTTAAATATCGCAATGCTTTTTATAAAAATGAAGCCATTATAAGACTAAGTTCCCATCACATAATGCAACGCAAACCGGAGGATAGAGTTTTACCTTATAATGGCCAAAATATGATTGATACGAATAAAACAAAAAGCATTTGATATTATTACTAGTGTTTATATGTTTCAAAAGCAATTTCCATCATAACTATCAATCATAGACGGCATGGGTACCATATATCATGTCGCCATATATATATACAATCAAAACCGCACAGTCACGTATTTGGAAATTGGATTTCCGTCATGAACCAAGGCAAAAGATAGTCCTTACCAACTTCAAGACAATCTAGCCCATGTCTCAGGGTCAGAGCGCATTGACCCTTGGATCGTCAAGGCCGGTCCATCGATGTGGATTAAAATGCCTGAACAATGCGTTTCCCTGGCCTTTGGGGCGTAAATGAGCCAACGAATGACTCCATCGGTCCTGGATCGACCGATATAACCGAGGCGCCTCGCAACAACAACAACCACATAAGTCAAACTTGTCAGGGCGTGTAAAACCACTAACGCCATTTCTAACTAGAAGGAAACGCATGCCCTCCCTGATGTCCTCTCCCGTTTCTGGTTCATACCGGAGTGTGAGGTTCACGAATTCACGTTAATCACAAAGCTACGCCACACAGGCGAGGCTTTGATCATCACCACAAGACTTTGCTTTTCAACAGAAGCCCTGATCACTGCATCTTAGCATGCCACATAGGCAATTCACACCATGCAACTGATGGCTATCAATCACACAGAATAAATTCCAATATCAGACACACTATCCATTTGCAAGTCCGTTCTGGGTCTGAACGAAACCGGAGGCACTATATACCTCGCAAACCCATCGATCACCACGTACGTACGGACGATCACCACTCATTATCCATATTTCGGGATGCCTACCAATCAGGACCTCGGTTACCATCCAAACGAGGTGAAGATCTCCGGTCTTCGACCACCGTCTTCATCTTCGATTTCTTATCGTCGATTCAGTTATTCAGAATGGGATAAACCCATTCTTTCTGAGCAACTCGCGTATATAATAAACAAGTGTCACACAAACACTAGTACGCATCATTTTAATTCATTAGTCACTAACCGTGAATCAGTAAGAGAACGATTTCCCAAATATTAACCCCGAAGGCCGAAACCAACATCAGATCAATACCCAAGAAACCATTCGACTTAGCCAACCTTCAGTTAGTTTCTAAATTTCACATCCATATCGTTATAATATTTTATAATGATTTATCGCTATTTTTATTTATTTTAAAATAGCCAATTTATTCAAAACGACGCTTCGGGCCATAATGCGGCCGTGGCACTGTTTTTCTTCAGATTTGATTTACATATATCTGAAAATCTAACCGTTGGATCTTCACACAATTTACATCATTAGAAAGATCTTTTCAAAACAAATCCAACGGTTCCAGTTTCGGGAAAATCCGACGGTCGAATCTCCCGGTATAATCATTTGAATTTTCGATTTCAAAATACGAACTGCAGCGTCGTTATTCGATTTAATATAATTATATTTATATATATATATATATAATCGATTCTAGCGCTGTTTTTCTTGATATTTGAATTAAACATTTAAGACAATCCAACCATTGGATCTTTACAAAGTTGGTGCCGTTGGAAAGATATTTCCAAAGCGAACCCAACGGTTGTGGTTTCGGGAAAATCCGATGGTCGGATCTCCCGCACTAATCGTTTGAAATCACAGTTTCAAAATACGAACTGCAGCTTCGTTATTCGATATATTTTAATTCTATTTATATATATATACATATATATATATATATATATATATCGATTCTTCGATTTCAAAGCTATATTCTTTTCATACATTTGATAAAATTATATTTTTATCTAACTGTCTTCTATTTCAACACTTCACTATTTTTAACAATCCATGTATATAATAAAAATGTGATTTTTAATGTAAAACATTTTATTTCAAAACTCGACTATTTTATATAGTTAATATAGGTGATAGAAATAGGATTTTTATTATAAAACAATTTATTTCAAAACAAGATTATTTTATATTGTTCATATCGATGATAAAAGTTGGATTTTTATTATAAAACACTTTCTTTCAAAATATGAATACCATTCAACACATGAATTTCAATTCAACGAATGAATTTCGATTCAACACATGAAGGTTTTCTATAGTTTATATATATCGATAAAAAAGGTGATTTTTATATTTAAAACACGAATACCATTCAACACATGAATTTCAATTCAACGAATGAATATCGATTCAACACATGAAGGTTTTCTATAGTTTATATATATAGAGTAAAAATGTGATTTTTATATTTAAAACACGAATACCATTCAACATATGAATTTCTGTCCAACGAATGAATATCGATTCAACACATGAAGGTTTTCTATAGTTTATATATATAGAGTAAAAATGTGATTTTTATATTTTAAAACACGAATACCATTCAACACATGAATTTCTATCCAACGAATGAATATCGATTCAACACATGAAGGTTTTCTATACTACGAATAAATATAGTTTCAACATGTGAAAATAATTCTAACACATGAATATTATTCAAAATTTCGGCATCATAACGGTAGGGTAGTTAAAACCGGGACCGTCCCTAGTACGGCTCCTCGCTCTACCTTAAAGCCTCGTAGCTCTTGACAATGGGGAATCATGCATCTAGTTCGCACGCAGGCGGCATGTATATTTTTTCCATTTCCACAAACTAATCCTATGTGGTTTCAACCACAATCAATCAATATCAACCACAAACAATTCCAATCAACCATTCGCTATCAATCAATTTTCACAACAATCACAACCAATAAATATCGTCCATGGTTTGTGGACGAGGGGCATATATATATTTATATATAGCATTTCACTTCTATTTCAACACATATAATTTTTACAACGCATATACAACTTATATATCGAACGTACAACTTATACAACGCTTATACAAGAGGTGTACAACGCTTATATAACTCATACATCGACCATATAATTTATACATCGTCGTTTTCCATATCGTTTATAAATTAGAAATCTCACTTTGGGTTCCACTCCACCAAAAATAGCAGAAGGCTCAGAAAAATATGCGGTCTCTTCTAAAATGTAGAAGACGTCCACACGGTCACGATGTTTCCTGTTTCATCGAATTTCGTCAAGAAACGAAAAAGATATGATTTTTCAAAGTTTGCAACGGTTTAAAGGTGTTAAAATCAGTTCGAAGAAAATCAGCCGTACCTTTCAGAGGAGGTTCAAAACTAGGTTTTGATTTTTCGTGAAATCCGTTGCTCGATACGACGATCGGCCACTGCCACGTGGAAGGGCTTGGAGAGGCGCACGTGCGCCATGGAGGGGGTTGAACTCGACGGCTCCAGGTGATGGCGGTGGCGGCTTGAAGACGTCGACTTCCTGGCATCGATTCGCACTCCACAGGCCACGAAAAATTCCGAACTATATATGGATTTGAAGATCTCGAGGAGCTTTACAAAATCTTCAACTGGAGGAGGGGCTAATTTTTCGTGGATTGATCGGAAAATGAGGGGGAAAGTTTGAACGGGTTTCCGCCGTCATTCGCGTTTAATCGGGGAGAGAGAAAAAGGGTTTTTCCTTTTTTTTATAAAAAATCTGATTGGCCGGTGGGTTTTAAAAGGGGTTTTCTGACACGACCTCTAATCCAAACCCAACGACTGTCGTCCCTAGCGTTTTACCCCCATTCCGAACACAATGGGATATGTTTCGAAGGCCCATTCGACTGTTTCAGTCAGTTTCCCTTAAAATTAAAATATAAAACATTCAATATTTAATTTGAACGTACATTTCAATTTGCGAGGGCTACAAACTAATTCGAAAAATTACAGAAAAATAAATCTAGCTATATTTTGACGATACGGTCCCAACAAAACTAGTTTCGTCGAATGTTGAGACCGTTTGCATAAAGGCCCATTTCTGGTCGATCCAATTTAACTGTAATTGACCAAAACACGTTTTCCTTTGCCACGCTCACATACTAGCATCAAAAATTATGAAATTTGAAGCCTTGCAATAACTTCACATTCCGGATCCAACAAAAGTGGTTTTGTCAAATTCCGAGGTCGTATGCAAAATGGCCATTTTCACGTGCTATATAAATTCCATACCGACCTTTCTGAAAATTCATTTGGCCATAACTTTTGCATCCCGCTATGAAACTTCGATTTTTCAGATTCGTTAGAAAGGTATTCGCTAACAGATTTAAATATTTTTGGTTCCGCTCAAGTCCGCTTTGTTTTGCACCCGGTACAGTTAGTCGAAGTTTGAATTCAAATTTTTGAAACTACCGCGCTATTTCAAGGCCTTGTTTATAATTACAATTAATTATATTCGTTTTCAAACGTCGATTCAAACTCACTTTTCATTGCTATTATTTAAAATATTTATTTTAAATATTTAAAATCCACTATTTTAGCCAATTTAAAATTTTTAAATTGGTTCATATTTTCCGGGTCGTTACATTTAATCATCTAAAGAAAGGCCTGTTCAACTAAATGATGTTTCAGGTCA
Source organism: Allium sativum (assembly GCA_030737875.1). Classification (NCBI taxonomy): domain Eukaryota; kingdom Viridiplantae; phylum Streptophyta; class Magnoliopsida; order Asparagales; family Amaryllidaceae; genus Allium; species Allium sativum. The sequence continues at coordinate 577,803,347 of CM060909.1, read as the reverse complement.
TTTAACTGCACTGGCGCTGTTTTTATTCAAGTTTAAATTTCACATTTCTAAAAATCCAACTGTTAGATTTTAAATCTCTCATTACTATTCGAAAGCTCTTTTCAATACGAACCCATAGGTCCCGGTTTCAGAAGAATCCGACGGTCGGATCTTCTGTTACGTCCATTCAAAGGCAATGGTTGAAATTCGTGAATGGTCGCGGCGCGACGCGTTCTATTCAAGCCACTTATATATGTAATATATATAGCGTTGATTTCCTTTATAAAACGTATTTTATAAGGCGTTGCAAATTCATTTGAAAACGATTTCAGTTTCTATTTTGGCTCAAGTTCTTCAACCTTTCAGTTTCTAATAACTTTTTTAATTTTTTTCAGATATTTGGCTAACACCCTAAATTTTCGAAAAATTTCGCTATAACCTCCTTTGTACGGGGAGCATCGGGAAAATCCCCAAACTGCCACACGAGGCCTCTCATCTCAAAAAGAAAAAGAAAAAGCCAAGCGGCTAGCCAATTTGCTCATAAAATCATCAAAACCCGAACAAAATAGTAAATAGATACCTATTTGTCGGGCATGTAATTTTATTCCTCTTCTCTAGCCTCCTTGCTATGACCTGTGTAACACCCCACACCCGCTATAGTCACTCACTAAGGGAATGCCATAGCATCGGTGGAGTATTTTTAGTGAGTATAGAACAGTAAAATTACAACAAGACAGATATAATGTAATACTTGAAAATTTAAAACATCATCTCATAGCAGCGGAAAGTAAAACATGTTTGGTCACATCATAAAACCATAACAAGAGTCAAGTACAAAATATCCATCCTGAATAAAATAAGTACATAATCCCACTACTCATAACAAATAGCCATAACAGAAAAGATAAGATAAGCTGAGCTCTACATCTACGGTCCAAGCTCCAAGAGATAGATAAAGCAAACTGATCAAAGCCCACTAGCACTAGGCCCAACCTGAGGACCTGAAGGAAAAAGATAAAAACAACGGGGGTCAGACATAAGCCTGAGTGAACCCTATCTCCTTAATAATACAATTATTAAAGTAATTAGGGTATGATATGAACTCGGTATGGTATCTTTGGGGATAATGACTACACTAAGTTGCCCACGAACACAGGATGAACTAAGATAACCGTAAAGACGCATCTACCCACCCAAGGATAATTACTAACTGCACCACACCAGTCACTCCTACTCAAAGGTTGATCCCACCCAAGGATATCAAAGATAGATATAACCAGTAGTTTCCTGTACCCTAGTTGACTACATAGGTGCCGTCTGCCCCTATCTCTACTAGGTGTACCCCACTACCCCAAGCGATCGGCTCCCTAACGTAGGTATCCGTGCTGGGCCCACAGTGGGGTGTATCATTCCCCAAAGTGGCAACCCAAAAGCAACACCGGTGCACGGGTTATACCTACACGATGCAACAACGTCTTACCTCCCAGTCCCGGGCCCACACACGCATATGAAACCCGATGGGCCTGTGTTGCCACCGCTAACCCCGTTTTGGCCACTTATAGACAAGCCCAGTATGCGTGCCCCGTCCTCGGCTTGGGCCGAGCTACAAAGATACATATGGGATACTGGTTGTAATGGGCCCTCCACAAGCTACCCACCAGAGCTTGTTATTAATCTAGTGTTCCCCACTTAACCCTTTAATCATGTTTAATTACATGTTTCACTTGGTTAAGTATTCTAATCGTATTTTCTATTGCCACCCAAGGCAACCCACTAGATTCCTCATGCCACCCAAGGCACCCACTTAACCCCTCATGTCCCACTACATGCTAATATGGTTAAGTGTTTCTTAATTAATTAAGACCGTGATTCCCCATAAAGACCTCCCACATTAGACTGGCTGTTATGACCACCTGGTTAAGCCGGTAGGGTCCGGGCAGTCTTACGTCATAACAGAGTCTAACCTCGTGTCTTTACTTTAATCACGTATTTAATTTGTGCCTAAGACCTCTCACATTAGACTGGCTGTTATGACCGCCTGGTTAAGCCGGTAGGGTCCGGGCAGTCTTACGTCATAACAGAGCCTAACCTCGTGTCTTAGTCGATTAATTACACCTAATTAATCACCCCCATATTAATTATCCCTAATTAATATCAATTTATTCATAACATGGGTAGACCTAACTCAATAGGTAAATTCCCATGGGGTAGACCTAACTCAATAGGTAAATTCCCACTTATGTTAATTAATTTTTTTATGGTATGCTTAATCATACCCATTTCAACATACTTTTAATTAACATATTAATTAACCCCATCGTTCCCCACGTAAATCGTCATTATGACATAACATAATAAAGGGAAGATTTACCACACATAACATGGGTTTAGCATATAACTTTATCATGGGTTAAGAGGATGTCAACTTGCATATATGAGCATGTATTAACCCAACTATATTCAACCCAAACTTGCATATTATCAAACATGTGTCTTACATAACATGTTGCATATGAACTTACATATCATCAAGCATGTGATTTGCATAACATGTTGCATATGAACTTACATATCATCATACATGTGATTTGCATAACATGTAGAACTTGCATATATGACTTGCATCTTAAAGGAGGGTAAACATGCATAGCATATAAGGGTGTCATCTTGCATATGTATGCATCACATTTAAAAGGGTAAACTTACATGTCATGATTTATGCATAATACCAAACACTTAGCATGCATAAAACCACATACTTAGCATGCATAGAATCAATTACTTATTATGCATAAACAAACCACTTAACTTGCATAAACCCAAACACTTAGCATGCATACAATCAAATACTTAGCATGCATAAAATCAAATACTTAGCATGCATAAAATCACATGCATAACTTGTATGACATGTTGAACTTGCATTTCAACATATACATAACTTGCATAAACATTCACATACTTGCATAGGCTTGCATATTATGTTAAACTTGCATTTCAACATATACATAACTTGCATAAACATTCACATACTTGCATAGGCTTGCATATTATGTTAAACTTGCATTTCAACATATAAATAACTTGCATAAACATTCACATACTTGCATAGGCTTGCATATTATGTTAAACTTGCATTTCAACATATACATAACTTGCATAAACATTCACATACTTGCATAGGCTTGCATATTATGTTAAACTTGCATTTCAACATATACATAACTTGCATAAACATTCACATACTTGCATAGGCTTGCATATTATGTTAAACTTGCATTTCAACATATACATAACTTGCATAAACATTCACATACTTGCATAGGCTTGCATATTATGTTAAACTTGCATTTCAACATATACATAACTTGCATAAACATTCACATACTTGCATAGGCTTGCATATTATGTTAAACTTGCATTTCAACATATACATAACTTGCATAAAAATATCATGATTACATATTATGAAACTTGCATGACATAAGGCATATAACTTGCAAAACACATAATATTCACTACATCAAGCTTGCATAAATATATGGATCCACAAACATAGCCATACTTTATCACATCTTATCATAATCAATTCAATAATTGATTATTAAGGGGATAGAAGCTCACCAAAACAAGATTAGCAAGTTAAATGAAGCAAATCCCAATGATTAAGTAGAAGAAGATGTAGATTAGCTTGCAAACCCTCTTAGGATTTTTAGTGGAGGCTCTCCAATTTTCTAAGTGGTGGCATAATGGCCTTAGATCTATTTTTGGTAAGGATAAGGGGGGTATTAGGGTGTATATATAGATTAGTTAGATGTTTTAGGACCATAGGATATACCCTAGAACCAATCCTAGCCTTTAAAGCATGTCTTGGGGAAGAAGTCAAGTGTAGGAACCATTTAGGGCCCAAAAAAAACAGCCCAAAACTCATCCCGGGCCTCAAAACATGAGCAGTTTTCGTTTTTGATTTTTCGTGAAACTTTGACGGGCCATAACTTGGTCATACGAACTCCGATTTACGAAAACTCGGACTCTATTTTGCGTATTTTTCCGAGACGAACGCAATGGCACAGCCCGTTTCCCCTGATTCAGAATATTAAATTTAATTCTGCTCTGATTTATGTTATAACAAGTTATTTAGCATACGGGGTGTTACATTCTCCCCTACTTAAAGGATTTCGTCCCCGAAATCTCTAAGTCAAGAAGAACGTATCCTACCAACCAAACAACCATCTACTCAACCATCAAACACTGGCATCCATTGTCCTTAAAGTTTCTAATGTTGTATGAACATATGCAAAAAGTGTGTGTATATGTTCCCTATCTAATGCAAAATCAGGCGGTCTACTGATTCAGTTGACCTCCTTAATGCAAACCATGATAGTGCCATGCATCCAATATGTATGCGAAAGAACCCTATCGACACATACTATTTCTACATGCGTGCACAATCATTCACCGAATAAATGCATCATCCATATGATAGCACAACCATCATACATCCATTAATATAGCTACCTACACACATTTATATGCAATATGCAATATGAAGTGATTGAGCCGATCTAGTGCCTAAAGTGTGTGTATATGCATCCACGAGCAACCACTAGCAAACACTTGCATCCACTTGCATCCATCAATCATAACATGTCTCAAACACATGTTTCAACCATAGGTTTACCCTATCTAAAAGGTCAAAGGTGCTAACGAGAGAACATACTAAGGACAAGATAAGTACAAGATAGGCAATAAAGGAGAAGTTAAAGAACATACTCTCGAAAAGAAAAGGGTACAAAGAACGCATCTTCGCTTCCGTCTCCCAAGTAGCATTGCTCTCGTCATCTCCCCATTGCACTTTGACTAGCTGAACCTCTCTGTTTCTCAACTTCTTAATCTCTGACCCAAGGATGCGAGTAGGAGCTCGTCGAATCGTCGCATCACGCTCTACTTCCACTTCTCTAAGCAAGCTTGGCTCTACCACCTCTGCGGTCTCATGTAGGCACTTCCTCAAATGTGACACATGGAAAACATCATGTATACCACTAAGTCTGTCTGGCAACTCCACCCTATATGCCATCCGTCCAATTCTTTCCTTGACAGGAAACGGTCCTACAAACCTCGGTGCTAACTTCCCAGCGGATCCAAAGCGAACAACATTCCGTAATGGAGACACTTTGACAAAAACCATGTCCCCAACTTCAAACTTAAGATCAGTCCTCCTCTTATCTGCATAAGATTTCTGTCTGTCTTGCGCTGCTTTCATCCTTCTTCGAATCAAATCAACCTTCTCTGAAGTCTCTCTAACCATATCGGGCCCTAGCAAGATCTTATCCGTAGATTCCCACCAACATGTAGGTGATCGACAAGGCCTTCCATAAAGAGCTTCAAAAGGTGCCATGCCAATACTAGACTGGAAACTGTTGTTATATGCAAACTCCACCAAAGGAAGATGCTCTTCCCATGTACCTCCAAAATCCAAGATACAAAGCCTCAAAAGGTCTTCCAAAACACGGTTCACCCTCTCGGTCTGGCCGTCTGTCTGAGGATGATATGCGGTGCTCAAACACAACTGAGTCCCCACCGCCTCCTGTAAACTCTTCCAAAACTCACTAGTGAAGATAGGATCTCGATCACTCACTATGCTGGAAGGTACCCCATGCAATCGAACTATCTCTCGAACATAGACTGAAGCAAGCCATGGAGCAGTCCTCTTACTCTTCACAGGTATGAAATGGGCGCTCTTAGTAAGCCTGTCTACCACCACCCAAATTCCTGTATTACTCTTTCTCGATCTGGGTAACCCGTCAATAAAATCCATCGAGACGCTATCCCACTTCCATTGCGGAACCTCCAATGGGTAAGGCAACCCACCTGGTTTCCTTTGCTCCGCCTTCACTTGCTGGCACACCAAACATTGAGCGACATACTCGGCCACGTCTTTCTTCATACTGGCCCAAAAGAAAACCCTCTTCATGTCTTGATACATCTTGTCCCCACCGGAATGAATGGTCATCCTAGAACGGTGTGCATCATCAAGAATAACCTTCCTCAAACCCTCGTCTTGCGGTACACAAAGTCTACCGTCTCTACGCAAGCACCCCCTATCGCCTAGGGTGTACCTACTCAAATGGCTGGACGACTCTCCCCTTATGAGCTTCTCTACCAACTCAACCAACTGTGGGTCGTCCCTCTGTGCTTCTCCAATCCGCCCCAAAAGAGTAGGTCTAACTTCCAAGGAAACTAGCAAACCGGGTACATAATCAACGGAAGGTCTGAAATCAAATATCGAGATAAATTCCAAGCTTCGTTGTTCCACGGACAACAGACTCAAGGACAACCTCTTTCTGTTCAAGGCGTCCGCCACCACGTTACCCTTGCCAGGTGTATACGCTATCTCAACCTCATAGGATGCTAAGAATCCCATCCACTTTTATTGTCCTAAGATTATGAAGAGTCTCCAACACTTCCCTAAGATGTAGGGCATGCTCTTCTCCACCAGGATATCATCCAAAATCATCACAACTGTCTCTCACGCAGACCACCCTAGTCGAACTCGGCATCCCCCAAATGCAAGCCCCAAAGGCCTAAACCAATATCAGACAAACACCCAAGGGATACCTCCTTCGAATTCAGACGACCTACGTGAGATGATACTAGTAAAAATGGCTAAATAATTAAGCCCTTGTCCAATTCTGGATGTCCTCGCCAGTCTCGCTCCAAAACCGTCGTTTATCCCATACTGGCTTTGCTCAGCCTATTGAGCACATACGAATACTTATTTTGCTCCTAGAAAAGACCAAGATGTCAACCACAAGGACCATCACAACTTATTTAGGTACTCCCTGAACACCCTTCTCATCAAATCAACAAAGTATGCGGGGGCGTTCGTCAAACCAAATGGCATCACCAGCCACTCATAAAAAAAATTATCCGGAGTCCTAAAGGCAGTCTTCTCTATACTATCCTCAGCCATTCTCAACTGATGAAGTCCCGTGGCTAAGTCCTACTACAAAGATACTGAGGCGCCAGCCAACTGATCAAAGAGATCATCTATCCTTGGCAATGGGTGTCTATTCTTCTTTGTGAGTTTCTTTAGTTCTCTTTAGCCTACACAAAGTCTGAGGGACCCATCCGCCTTCATAACAAAAACTACTGGAGCGCCCCACTCCGATATACTTCGTCTTATGAACCCTTTCTCAAGCAAATCGCCTACTTACTTATGGAGTTCCCTCCTCTCACGAGGAGCCATGTGGCACACTGGCCAAGATACTGGTTTAGCATTATCCACCAGATATATTCGGAAGTCAATCTCCCGCTTCGGAGGTAAGCCCTTCACCTCTTCACACACATCCGGGTATTCCCAGACCGCTCTATCAGATCGCAAACTCTAGACCGACGTGTCAAGCGATTCTAGATAACTTAGCATAACAGATTCTATGGGATTACAAGAGATCTCGAGAGTGTTACCCAGGTGGCCCATAAGCCTAACAACTCTCCCTTCAAAATCAAGAACGGCACCCCTACTGGATAACCAGTCCATGCCCAAAACTAACCCATAGCCCGTGAAGCCCAAAAAGCATCACATCTAAACTCAACGCTAAGTATAGAAACTTTCAAACCCAAACACATCATGGAGCCCCAATTGGGTTTGAAACAACTAAGGGATCATCTACCAAACTGGTGTCTAAGTGCAGTGACTCAACTAACAATGGTGAGATAAACGAACTCGATATATCAGAATCAAATAAAGTTTGAATCGGATAATAAAGAAATCCAAATTCCAACCTAGACGGTCTTATCCCCATCTGGTACCCTAGTCGTGAGGGAATACAACTACCCTCCAGAAGATTCCATACCTTGCCCTTGCTTCTTTGGACAATCCTAATAACGTGTCCTATTCCTCCCAAAAGGATAACTACTAGCCTTCTTCTTCCCTATTCTCCACTCATAACCTCCCACCAATGAGGTTTCATCCTTCATTAACTAAACAACTATTTGAGCCTTCCTCTCATCGTCTATCCTATAGGTACCTACCAGTCCTCCTCCTTCTTGAACCAACTTCTAATCTGATTAACGTCTAAGTCCCTTGAAGTGGTTTTCCATCCTTATCTATCTTAGAAAGATCATCTATATGCGGAGGGGAAACTCAAAATGAGAGAAAGGAAGAGATTCAAAATGGAGAATTCGAAAGATATAGATATGGCTATTGGGGATTATGCTTTTCTTTCAAAAACTTTTCTCTTAAAAGACATGTTTTTGAAAATACTTTCTTCTAAAATATTCTTAGAAAATAGTTTTTCTTAAAAAATTTATCTGTTCTGGTAACCTTAAGCTCTGATACCACGTGTAACACCCCACACCCGCTATAGTCACTCACTAAGGGAATGCCATAGCATCGGTGGAGTATTTTTAGTGAGTATAGAACAGTAAAATTACAACAAGACAGATATAATGTAATACTTGAAAATTTAAAACATCATCTCATAGCAGCGGAAAGTAAAACATGTTTGGTCACATCATAAAACCATAACAAGAGTCAAGTACAAAATATCCATCCTGAATAAAATAAGTACATAATCCCACCACTCATAACAAATAGCCATAACAGAAAAGATAAGATAAGCTGAGCTCTACATCTACGGTCCAAGCTCCAAGAGATAGATAAAGCAAACTGATCAAAGCCCACTAGCACTAGGCCCAACCTGAGGACCTGAAGGAAAAAGATAAAAACAACGGGGGTCAGACATAAGCCTGAGTGAACCCTATCTCCTTAATAATACAATTATTAAAGTAATTAGGGTATGATATGAACTCGGTATGGTATCTTTGGGGATAATGACTACACTAAGTTGCCCACGAACACATGACGAACTAAGATAACCGTAAAGACGCATCTACCCACCCAAGGATAATTACTAACTGCACCACACCAGTCACTCCTACTCAAAGGTTGATCCCACCCAAGGATATCAAAGATAGATATAACCAGTAGTTTCCTGTACCCTAGTTGACTACATAGGTGCCGTCTGCCCCTATCTCTACTAGGTGTACCCCACTACCCCAAGCGATCGGCTCCCTAACGTAGGTATCCGTGCTGGGCCCACAGTGGGGTGTATCATTCCCCAAAGTGGCAACCCAAAAGCAATACCGGTGCACGGGTTATACCTACACGATGCAACAACGTCTTACCTCCCAGTCCCGGGCCCACACACGCATATGAAACCCGATGGGCCTGCGTTGCCACCGCTAACCCCGTTTTGGCCACTTATAGACAAGCCCAGTATGCGTGCCCCGTCCTCGGCTTGGGCCGAGCTACAAAGATACATATGGGATACTGGTTGTAATGGGCCCTCCACAAGCTATCCACCAGAGCTTGTTATTAATCTAGTGTTCCCCACTTAACCCTTTAATCATGTTTAATTACATGTTTCACTTGGTTAAGTATTCTAATCGTATTTTCTATTGCCACCCAAGGCAACCCACTAGATTCCTCATGCCACCCAAGGCACCCACTTAACCCCTCATGTCCCACTACATGCTAATATGGTTAAGTGTTTCTTAATTAATTAAGACCGTGATTCCCCATAAAGACCTCCCACATTAGACTGGCTGTTATGACCGCCTGGTTAAGCCGGTAGGGTCCGGGCAGTCTTACGTCATAACAGAGTCTAACCTCGTGTCTTTACTTTAATCACGTATTTAATTTGTGCCTAAGACCTCTCACATTAGACTGGCTGTTATGACCGCCTGGTTAAGCCGGTAGGGTCCGGGCAGTCTTACGTCATAACAGAGCCTAACCTCGTGTCTTAGTCGATTAATTACACCTAATTAATCACCCCCATATTAATTATCCCTAATTAATATCAATTTATTCATAACATGGGTAGACCTAACTCAATAGGTAAATTCCCATTGGGTAGACCTAACTCAATAGGTAAATTCCCACTTATGTTAATTAATTTTTTTATGGTATGCTTAATCATACCCATTTCAACATACTTTTAATTAACATATTAATTAACCCCATCGTTCCCCACGTAAATCGTCATTATGACATAACATAATAAAGGGAAGATTTACCACACATAACATGGGTTTAGCATATAACTTTATCATGGGTTAAGAGGATGTCAACTTGCATATATGAGCATGTATTAACCCAACTATATTCAACCCAAACTTGCATATTATCAAACATGTGTCTTACATAACATGTTGCATATGAACTTACATATCATCAAGCATGTGATTTGCATAACATGTTGCATATGAACTTACATATCATCATACATGTGATTTGCATAACATGTAGAACTTGCATATATGACTTGCTTCTTAAAGGAGGGTAAACATGCATAGCATATAAGGGTGTCATCTTGCATATGTATGCATCACATTTAAAAGGGTAAACTTACATGTCATGATTTATGCATAATACCAAACACTTAGCATGCATAAAACCACATACTTAGCATGCATAGAATCAATTACTTATTATGCATAAACACACCACTTAACTTGCATAAACCCAAACACTTAGCATGCATACAATCAAATACTTAGCATGCATAAAATCAAATACTTAGCATGCATAAAATCACATGCATAACTTGTATGACATGTTGAACTTGCATTTCAACATATACATAACTTGCATAAACATTCACATACTTGCATAGGCTTGCATATTATGTTAAACTTGCATTTCAACATATACATAACTTGCATAAACATTCACATACTTGCATAGGCTTGCATATTATGTTAAACTTTCATTTCAACATATACATAACTTGCATAAACATTCACATACTTGCATAGGCTTGCATATTATGTTAAACTTGCATTTCAACATATACATAACTTGCATAAACATTCACATGCATAGGCTTGCATATTATGTTAAACTTGCATTTCAACATATACATAACTTGCATAAACATTCACATACTTGCATAGGCTTGCATATTATGTTAAACTTGCATTTCAACATATACATAACTTGCATAAACATTCACATACTTGCATAGGCTTGCATATTATGTTAAACTTGCATTTCAACATATACATAACTTGCATAAACATTCACATACTTGCATAGGCTTGCATATTATGTTAAACTTGCATTTCAACATATACATAACTTGCATAAACATTCACATACTTGCATAGGCTTGCATATTATGTTAAACTTGCATTTCAACATATACATAACTTGCATAAAAATATCATGATTACATATTATGAAACTTGCATGACATAAGGCATATAACTTGCAAAACACATAATATTCACTACATCAAGCTTGCATAAATATATGGATCCACAAACATAGCCATACTTTATCACATCTTATCATAATCAATTCAATAATTGATTATTAAGGGGATAGAAGCTCACCAAAACAAGATTAGCAAGTTAAATGAAGCAAATCCCAATGATTAAGTAGAAGAAGATGTAGATTAGCTTGCAAACCCTCTTAGGATTTTTAGTGGAGGCTCTCCAATTTTCTAAGTGGTGGCATAATGGCCTTAGATCTATTTTTGGTAAGGATAAGGGGGGTATTAGGGTGTATATATAGATTAGTTAGATGTTTTAGGACCATAGGATATACCCTAGAACCAATCCTAGCCTTTAAAGCATGTCTTGGGGAAGAAGTCAAGTGTAGGAACCATTTAGGGCCCAAAAAAAACAGCCCAAAACTTATCCCGGGCCTCAAAACATGAGCAGTTTTCGTTTTTGATTTTTTGTGAAACTTTGACGGGCCATAACTTGGTCATACGGACTCCGATTTACGAAAACTCGGACTCTATTTCGCGTATTTTTCCGAGACGAACGCAATGGCACAGCCCATTTCCCCTGATTCAGAATATTAAATTTAATTCTGCTCTGATTTATGTTATAACAAGTTATTTAACATACGGGGTGTTACAACCTGTTCACTATACATATATGTGCATGTATGCAAATGCAATCGATTTTCAATTCAGTTCCATATTTGATTCGATTTGGCTTACTTTACTTTTCATTCGAATGCGTCCTAGTTTGCGTATCACTTTCCTTATTTTCGTAGCATACTTTAGTTAAAAATAACATTTTTAACTAACTAATAATTATTTCATTGCATGTAAATATTATATGTCGCATACATAAGTTAAAAACCATATTTCTAACTGACTAATGAATATTTCATTCAAAGCCTATATATAATTCCATACAATGTGTTATATATATATATATATATATATATATATATATATATATATATAAAATTTCATAGATCGCTTATATATTTTTTTTTTCATACAACGTTTATATTTATTTCCCACAACGCTTATATATATTTCATGTAACGTTTATATATATATATATATTTCCTACAACGCTTATATATATTTTATATAACGTTTATATATTTCCTACGATGCTTATATATATTACATATAACGTTTATATAATTTATACAATGCCTATACATTTTATACAACACCTACATACGTTAAAAATCATATTTTAAACGAACCAAAAATTATTTCATAGCATGACTATTTTATATGACTCATATACATGTTAAAAATAATTTTTTTAACACATTAGCATTTATTTCAACATATGATTAATTTTATTGGTCCACATATACAACAAAATTGATATTTTTTTGTTCAAATATTTTATTCAACACATGAATATTTTTAATGGTTCATACATACAATAAAAATGATATTTTTATTGCTCAGACATTTTATTCGACACATGAATATTTTTAATGGTTCATACATACAATAAAAATCATATTTTTATTATTCAAACATTTATTTGATACACGAATGTTTTTAATGGTTCATACATATAATAAAAATGATATTTTTATTGTTCGAACATTTATCCGATACATGAATATTTTTAATATCGCACATATAGTCTAAAAATCACATTTTTATCCAACTAATGAATATCTCATTTCATGATAATTTATTTCAAAGCATCACTATTTTTATTAATAACATACCTATGATAAAATCTATTTTTATCGAACAACAAATTATCTCATAGTCTGCCTAAATTTTATTTACCATTTTCCTTGTTTTCAATTCAAGACAATAAATCAAATTTCATTCAAAGCCATGATTTTCAAAATCAAAAGGGGAAAGCATCGCAACAAATCAGTCAAGCATAGAAGGAAAAAAAATCATAGAAGCTCACAGTTAATTGTGGAGGAACATGGAAGGTGACACGCTGACTACAGACGGAGGTGGTGACGCTCAGTTCCGATGCAGCAGCTCCAGGCGCTGTAATGTTGATGGATTAACTGGAGGCAGAGCTTCATTGGCGCTGTAACCCCTTTCTTACCCAACATGAATCCTCTAGGAAAACTCGAACATGTAGCTCACCGCTTAGGGTCACTGACCCCGATCCAAACCCATCGCCTTGCAGCCCCGAAATCCGCCCCTACCCCTGGCCATGGAGGTGAACTCGAGCACCCCTACAGCTCTGAATTTGAGGTGCCAATGACGCCTATTCTTGAGTGATGAGTTAGAGCGATGGAGGGAGCTTCATTGGAGAGGGAGTCAACTTCGACGAGGAAGGGCGCCGAGAAAGTGGAGGTGGCGAATGGAGCGGCAGATTGCGATCTGGGAACTGCCATTTTTTTCTTTTTTTTCCATCGTGAATCAGATTTCGAATTAGGGGAAAACGATTAGGTTATAAACAGAAAATTCCGATTAGTTATAAATATATTTTATTATTTATTTTCGAAAAATAGGGCTTTTCTCCCGAACTCCAAATCAAACCCAACGACTGTCGCCCCTATCTAAATACCACCATTCCGAACACAATAGGATATGTTCCGTAACCTATTCGTCTGTTACGATCAGTTTTTCTTTAAATTTAATTATAAATCAATTTATATTTAATTTAAACGCAAATTTTAATTTACCGGGGCCACATACTGACTCCAAAAATTCTTGAAAAGTAAATCTGGCTATGTTTGGACGATACGGTCCAAACAAAACTAATTTCATCGAATTTGGGGACCGTTTAAAAAACGGTCATTTTATAGTCGATTAAATTCAAATTGAAATTACTAAGCACGTTTAAATCTGCTACCCTCACATATTAATTCCAAAAAATATGAAAATTGGAATCTAGCAATAATTTAACATTCCGGATCCAAAAAAGTGGTCTTGTCGAAAACGAAGCTCATTTGAAAAATTGCTATTTTTAAGGGCTATATTTCCATAGCGACTATTCTGAATTTTCAATGGGACATAACTTTTTATTCCCGTTATGAAATTTGGATTTTTCAGATTCATTGGAACGGTATTCTCAAATAGATTCAAATATTTTTGGTTTCGCTAAAATCTAGTTTATTTTGAATCCTGTACAATCATTTGAAATTTGAAATCGAATTTTCAAACTACTGCGCCATCTCAGGCTCTTTATATAACTAAAATAAATATTTATATTCTAATTGCGATTTAAATAAATTTATACATTCTAATTCTATTCAAAATAAATTTCTAGTCGTTATTATTTAAAATAAATCATTTTAAATATACAAAATTCACTAAAATTGCTAAAATAAAAAAATTTAAATTGGTTTTGATTTTCCGGGTTGTTACAACATGCATGCACTACCAATCACTTGCATCCACTTGCAATCATTATGCATAACATGTCTCAAACACTTGTTTTAAAACATTACTATCATTCATGGGCTTCTACCTAAGAAATTCAATTGATCATAAAAACAATGTCGAATTCTAAAGCATAGAAGGAAATTAAGAACGTACTCTCAATGAGAAAAGGGTATGAAGCCCAAATCTTGTTTCCAGATTCCCATGTCGAATCGTCATAATCTACTCCTCATTGTTTCACCTACTTGATCTCCATGTTATGTAGCTTCTTAACTTCTAAGAACACCGGTAGAAACTTTTCTAACTTTTGTCTTCTTCTCTATCTTTACATCCCCAACGGTACTTAGCTTTACTACCTCCGCGGAATCATTTAGACACTACGTCAAGTAGGAAACATGGAGCATATTGAGAACTCCGTTTAGTCTCTCTGGATACCAAAATGTAACGCCCCACCTCCATACCCATATCATCCAAGAGTATTACTAAGTAATGCCGTCAGATAATATGGAGAATGAGGCTTTAGGGCACACAAGTGCAAATTCTCTTGGACTAACACTGGAACGTATTGAAATTTCTGAAATATCACTTACTTTTGCGTACTCAATGTTAGTACAAAACAATTACACGTGTGCCTCCAGGACAAAACAATACATAATATACAGAAATACAGAGATCACAGAGTTAGTAGAAGTGATAAAATATAATAAATATATTATTTAACATTTCATATACATTAACTTATTACACACCATAATATTCACAACATTTTATTCAATACATGACAATCAATAATTCACTAGATTACTGTACTCCTCTAAACCCAGTAAATTACTAATTGGTCTCTGTGTCCCTGCACCTGTAATGTCTTGATCTGACCCGAGTATTATATAAATAATAAATGGATCAGTCTATGTTTAAATCCATTATAGTTAATATATAATGTTAGGGTACTCCAAACAAGAATTATAACATAAAGAGGTACAATATTATTTAATACACAATGATCTTTCAAAAGAAAGGAGGCATCAACGATTCATGCTTCACGGCCAAATATTATGGAAGCATCACCATATATGAATATATGCAAATGACAACATAATCTTATTCAAATGAATCTCATTCAAGAGTTATAACGCATTATAAAATCGCCAAAATCTCACAATCACATGATAGCATAATTGTAATAACCCGGAAAATCTGGGCCAGTTTAAAATTTTTATTTTGGCAATTATAGCGAATTTTCTATATTTAAAATGAATTATTTTAAATAGAATCGACGAGAAATTTATTTTGAATATATTTAGAACGTATATATTATATACGTCGTCCTTAGAATATATAATATTTATATATAATTATAAATAGAATTGAAAATGGCGCGGTAGTTCGATAATTCGATTTCAAACTTCAATTGAATGTACCGGGTGCAAAACAATCCGGATTTTAGTGAAACCAAAAACATTAGGATCTAATTGATAATATCTTTCCAACGAATCCTACAAATCGAAATTTCATAGCGGGAATCAAAAGATATGTCCAGTTGAAAATTCTGAATAGTCGCTATGGAATTCAGGCCCTTAAAAATGGGAATTTTGCAAACGACCTCGGATTTCGACGAAACCAGTTTTGTTGGGTCCGTGATGTAAAATTGTTGCTAGGTTTCAAATTTCATAATTTTTCGAATCAATATGTGAGCGTGGCAAAGGAAAACGCGTTTGACCAGTTTCAGTTGATTTTAATCGACTGGAAAATGGCCATTTTTCTAACGGTCTCAGAATTTGACAAAACTAGTTTTGTTAGGACCGTATCGTCAATACGAAGCTAGAAATATTTTTAGGGAATTTTTCGTGTCAGTATGTGGCCCCGGTAATTTAAAACGTACGTTCAAATTGAATATATACTGATTTATATTTAAATTTAACGAAAACTGACCTTAACGATCGAATTGGCCTTCGTGACATATCCCATTGCGTTCGGATTGGGGGTATTACGCTAGGGACGACAGTCGGCGGGTTCGATTTCGACCATCGGGGAAAGATAAAGGAAAAGGGGGCGTTGACCCATTTATATATATTTAATAATTAAATATATATAAATGGGTTAACGCCCCCTTTTCCTTTATCTTTCCCCGATGGTTTTCTTCAGGAAGAAAAAAAAAACCCCAATCGAAGGCGACGCCTCCCAGCCACCACCGCCCATCGCCCCATCCCCCACCGTCGGTCGGCCACCAGAGCGCTCCCCCTTCGCCTCTCCCTCTTCCCCCTCGACCTCATGAATCCCCAACCCGAACCCTAACCCCTAATTGAGCCCCCCCAGTAAGCCCCACCAAGACCGGCGCCACCCCCCCCCCCCAGCGCGTCAGACCTCCGACCGCACCACTGCCACCTCCCCGACGCGCCGCTCCCCTCAGCACCCTACCCGATTCCACTCCCTCAGCCGATAATTGAAATTTGGTGAGTTTTTATTTTATTTTATATTTACTTCTTTAATGTAATTAGTTAAATAAAATAAACCAGTTTTCTTTCTTTTTTTTTAGAATAACATAGAAGAAAAAAGAACCAATTTTCATATATTTTATTTTAAAAATGAGAAAAGTTTGATTTTTAAAGGCAAGATTTGATTTTTATTTGGTAAAAGGTATGATCTTTATATTTTTAAAGTAATAAAAATATGATTTTTATATTTTTAAAGTATTAAAAATATAGTCTTTACTATATAGATGATATAAAAATATGATTTTTGTTTAGGTAGAGAATTAAAAATATAATTTTTACATGATAGAAATATTAGAAATATCATCTTTATATGTATAGCAAAATAAAAATGTGATTTTTATAATGATAAAGTTGAAAGGCGAAATCTTTATATGGAAAATAGCGTGATAAAAATATAATTTTCATATATATATCATCGAAGTAAAAATGCGATTTTTATATATTGAATAGAGAAGTAAAAATGCGATTTTTATACATGTAGTGAATACGAGCAACGAAAGCGACAAAAAGGCAAGAATGACGAAGACTTCTACATTTGAAGTATCGTGAAGTTGGACAGCTATCGGTGAGAATTTCTCACCTTTCAATTTCTTTTCTAGTTATATATATATATACTAGGATGCAGACGGTGCTTAGTAGCACCCGACACAATCGTCCACAGACCATGGACTTGTTTGTTTGGTTGCATAAATTAATTTGATGATTTGATTTGAATTTGGTTGTTTGGTGAATTTGATTGATGTGTGAATGGCGTGGGCCTTCACTAGACCGGGGATAAGGCTAGGCCTCGTCCCGTTTCTAGTATCGTGCCGTTATGCCGCCGAAATTTTCTAAAATATGTTAGAAAAATAAAAATATCATTTTTATTGCGGAAATGAACTGAATAGAAATTCATATGTTAAAATAAAATGTTTTATCGTTAAAAATATAATTTTTAACGTGAATGTGAATAAATAAAATATTCATTTACAAACCGGACGGTTTGTTTATGTACACCTATTTGAAGGACATTGATTGGGACGATAAATTTTACACATCGCCCAACTGCACAAATAAAATCTGTATTTGTTGATTTGAAATCCCACACGGGTGTGGGATGAAATTTGAAGTTTACTCATCCTGATTGATTAAATATGTCGATCGATTGATTGAAGGCTGTTATAAGCGTTAGATATCTATATTTGATGCTTATACAGTGTAGTGCACTTTGGTTGATGGTTGATTATTTTTCAATGCTATTATATACGTGTGATGTATGAAAAATCCATATAATTAATTTTATATGGTGATTGATTGGGCCTCATTCCAATTTAGAAGATAAAGAATAATATAATATAAAGGTTCATGTGTTGACTGTACTCATCCGTTGAGATTAGTCATGTGTTGAACGAAATATTTTAACAATAAAATTTACATCTTTATCAATATAATATAAAGGTTCATGTGTTGACTGTACTCATCCGTTGAGATTAGTCATGTGTTGAACGAATATTTTAACAATAAAATTTACATCTTTATCAATATAATATAAATGTTCATGTGTTGACTGTACTCATCCGTTGAGATTAGTCATGTGTTGAACGAATATTTTTATAATAAAATTTATATCTTTATCAATATAAAATAAAGGTTCATGTGTTGACTGTACTCATCCGTTGAGATTAGTCATGTGTTGAACGAAATATTTTTATAATAAAATTTGCATCTTTATCAATATAAAATAAAGGTTCATGTGTTGACTGTACTCATCCGTTGAGATTAGTCATGTGTTGAACGAAATAATTTAACAAAAATAGTCACACGTGGACGGTACTCATTCATTGAGATTAGTCGTGTGTTGACAAAAAGAAATATTTGAAAAGAAATATTTGAAATAGAATATTTGAAATTAGGAATATATGAAGCCGTGTTGATTAGATTGACGCCATGTTGACGTGAACGATATTTATATCGATTTTAAAACGATTTCGAAATGAATTGAATTGTAAACGATTTCGAAATGAATTGAATTGAAAACGATTTCGAAATGAATTGAATTGAATTGAAAACGATTTCGAAATGAATTGAATTGAAAACGATTTCGAAATGAATTGAATTGAAAACGATTTCGAAATGAATTGAATTGAAAACGATTTCGAAATGAATTGAATTGAAAACGATTTCGAAATGAACTGAATTGAAAACGATTTCGAAATGAACTGAATTGAAAACGATTTCGAAATGAATTGAATTGAAAACGATTTCGAAATGAATTGAATAGAAAACGAATTCGAATTGAAAGCAAATTGAAATGAATTCAAATTGAATTAAAATTTGAATTGAATAGAAATGAATTTTAAAATGAATTTATAAGGAAAAATTCAATTTTGATTTGAATTGAAATGGAAGTTGAAATGTTTTTGAAACGAATTCAAAACTATTTACAGAATTCGTTTAAAAATAGAATCGACGAAATATATATTATATATATTAAATATATATAATGTAATGGCCTGAATAGAACGCGCCGCGCCGCGGCAGTTCGTAAATTTCGACCATTTATTTCAAACGAACATTACGGGAGATCCGACCATCGGATTCTCCTAAAACCGGAACCGTTGGGTTCGTATCGAAAAGAGCTTTCTAACGAATATTAGAAATTTGAAATCTAACGGTTGGATTTGGGGATACGTCCAAATCAAATTCGAAAAAGGTCGCTGTAAGTGCAGTTCGATGGCCGTTATTGGAAATCGACTGTACGGGCCTTGATAAAATTATTAAAAATATCAATAATTTGTGTAAAATCATAAGAAATGATTTGGGAAAATTTGGGATGAAAAAATCCATATTGAAAAAGATAAAAATGGATTTTTATCGAAATGAACTAGTTTTGAACTAAATTTAAAACCCAATTATTTTTAAATAAATAAATTAGATTTAAAAAGGGGTTTTAAATAATCAGACTTTTTAATATATTTAAATGGATTTGAAATGGGTTTATCGTGAATGGTGTTTTAAATAGCACTAGTTCTTTAACCCGATAATAAATAGAATGTGATTTGGGTTTGTCGTGAACTGTGTTTTAAATAACACCTAGTTCTTTAACCCAGTAAAAGGGGTTTTAATGAATCTGCAATTAGATTGAAATGTGAATTGATAATCTAAATTATCAAATTTAGAAATTGAGCGAGAATGGAGTATCACCAGTTTTGCTCCAAAGCGATAGTTAAATCTTTAAATAGATTTGAACGTGAAATGGTAATTAATTTTACCGATAACACTGTGGTGTTAGATATGGAGTATTACCATTTTTGCTTCATGGGATGAATAGGTTGGGATTGGGAAATAAAATAAATAATTACTTCGGTGTGGTTCGCTAACCTCGACTTGTTGGAAAAACCATAATTTGGTTTGAAACGACATCCAAAGGAGGATTACAGGATAAATTTTAAAGAATTTATCTTGGATAAAATTAATGGGAACCTTTCCCTAAGAATTGAAATTTAGAAACTAGCTGTAGGCTAGTTAAGAAGAATGGTTTCCTGGATATTGATCTGATGTTGGTTTCGGCCTTCGGGGTTAATATTTGGGGAATTGTTCTCTTGCTAATTTACGGTTAGTGACTGATGAATTGGAATGAGGCGTATGTTGTGTTTGTGTAACATTTGTTTTCAATATACGCGGGTTGTTCGGAAAGACCGGGTTTACACCCATTCTGAATAACCGATTCGACGATATGTCGAAGATGAAGACGGTGGTTGAAGACCGGAAGTCTTCACATCGTTTGGACAATTACTGACGATCCTGATTGGGCTGTACACCCAAGAGGATGGAAATAGTTGGTGGTCGTCCAGACGTACTTGGAGATGGATGGATATGCGAGGAAAGTGCCTCCGGTTTCGTTCAGACCCAGAACGGACTTGTAAATGGATTGTGTGTCTGACATTGGATTTTATTCTATGTTGATTGATTTCTATTAAATATACATCTGTTTGGCGGCGGAGAATTTATTCTTTTGCTTAACGCCCTTCTCTGAGACGTACGAGCTCAGAGGTTGTATATCGATGGACATCAGTCGCATGGCATGAATTGCCTGTGTGGCACGCTAAGATGCAATGATCAAGGCTTCTGTTGAAAAGCAAAGTCTTGTGGTTGATGATCAAAGCCCGCCTACGTGGCAGCTTTGTGTATAACGTGAATTCGCGAGCCTCACACCTCGGTATGAGTTAAAAACGGGATACGGACCGCTGGGAGAGCACGACGTTTCTTTCTAGCTTTGGTGGTGTCAGTGACTTACCAGCCCTGACATTTATATACTTTTCACCTTTGTTGTTGTTGGAATGAGGCGCCTCGATTATAGGTCTGTAAGGACCGGGAAACGTGTGTTCAGGAATAATTAATCCTCTAACGTAAGTGAGGATCGGCCCAGCCGAATCCAGGGTTGCCCAGAGTGCGTAGCGCTGAGGCATTTGCTAGAGTGTCTCGAGCGTGGAGAGGATCTTGCCCCTTGCCTCGACTCATGACGGAAATCCAATTTCCAATACGTGTAATTCGATTTTAATTGTAGAACTAGTATGGCGACATAGTAGATGGTAGCTATGCCGCCTATGATTTATATTTATGATTGAAATGTTTTGACACTATACACTTATTATAGTATCAAATGATTTGTTTTAAACGTATCAAGCATGCTTTGGCTGTTATAAGGGAAAACCCTATCCCCCGGCTTGCGTTGCATTGTGTGATAGGACCTGGGTCTTATAACAGCTTCATTTTCTTTATTTAGCATTGCGCTGTTGTTTTATGCACTGGTATTCTTGGGAGGAAACCTGTTCCGTGTTATACGGCGTGGTCCCTTGAATTACTCTCTTTTAAAGTAAAGCTTTAAATAACTGTTTTAGTTCTCACACCAGTCACATGACTGACCTGGAGTTTATTGTTTTAACCTAAACTCTGGGTGCCCCTATTTTCCGCACGGGCAGCTAGTAGTTTTGGTTTTGCAGATTTATATTCACAGGATCCTGGTTTACAGCTGGAATGATATCCGGAAAGCTCTGTATCCGTATATCACCTTCAGTTGTGCTTTATATTATTTTTCCGCTGCTATGTAATTTATTGTAATCTCTGATATTTATCGAATGTGATTTATTCATTTATACTCTGTATATTCTTGTATCTGATGGAATTGTTGTAATAACAATGAAATGTTCTTCTGTCTGCGTTCTATTTTGTCCTGTTCTCAACGATCAGGGGTTTCGAACGGTCTAGATCGGTTTAACGACTGATTCAGATCGAGCGAAATTTTCCGGCCGTCACATTTGGTATCAGAGCTTTGGTTTACAGAGCTCGAGAACAAGACACATTAGAACCATATGAAAGAATTCATCAGATATTGGATTAGTATTATCCAATTAGAATGACCCGTTAGAGATAGGATCGGTAGTATCCTAGAACGGGTGTGAAGAGTATATTTTTCAAATGAAAACAATTTTGTTTTGAAAATTTAAACCATTTTATACGTATTTGATTATTTATTTATTTTAAATATGGACAATCGAGTATATAAAGATTTTTCATATACGCGTCATGAACGTATATTCGAAGTTTTAATATACTGGATAGATATAGAATCATACTCTAGTGGCCCGAAGATGATTCTAATGATTGACTAGTTGTCATTAGTTTTCATGTTCGAGTTACGAAGGTGTGATATCGATATATTTCCATTAGACTGGTGTGAGAACCAAAACTTATATAGTTAGAACACATTGTTGTGAATTGGCATCAAAAACATGATTTTTTGTATATGTATCAAAATTATGGATTTGAAACGTTAATTCACTAATTGATTGATGTTTGTGTTGTTTGTTTATTTGTTTGATAATTTTGAAACATTTATGCCTAATTGAATCAAACATTGACTTATATTGAAAATTGGTCGCATTTGCTTGCATATACATATACTTACATTGAACAGGTCATAGCAAGGAGGCTAGAGCCGAAGAATAAAATTTGTTTGCCCGACAAATAGGTACATGTTTACTACATAATTTACTGTTTTGTTTGGGTGATGATGATTTTATGAGCCTATGGGCTAGCCGCTTGGCTTTTTCTTTTTCTTTTTTGAGATTGGAAGGACCGGGGAAGCTATTTGAAATTCCCCGATGCTCCCGGTGCAGGGGAGGTTATGGCGAAATTTTTCGAAAATTTAGGGTGTTAGCCAAATTTTTGAAAATTTGAAAATTCTCAGAAACTGAAAAGTTGGAGAATGGAAGCTAGATCGAACGTAGAGTTGATTAATCAAACCACTTTCGACTTTGTTCCTTTTCGGGGACGAAAAGTTTTAAGTGGGGGAGATTGTAATAACCCGGAAAATCTGGGCCAGTTTAAATTTTTTATTTTGGCAATTATAGCGAATTTTCTATATTTAAAATGAATTATTTTAAATAGAATCGACGAGAAATTTATTTTGAATATATTTAGAACGTATATATTATATATGTCGTCGTTAGAATATATAATATTTATATATAATTATAAATAGAATTGAAAATGGCGCGGTAGTTCGATAATTCGATTTCAAACTTCAATTGAATGTATCGGGTGCAAAACAATCCGGATTTTAGTGAAACCAAAAACATTAGGATCTAATTGATAATATCTTTCCAACGAATCCGACAAATTGAAATTTCATAGCGGGAATCAAAAGATATGTCCAGTTGAAAATTCTGAATAGTCGCTATGGAATTTAGGCCCTTAAAAATGGGAATTTTGCAAACGACCTCGGATTTCGACGAAACCAGTTTTGTTGGGTCCGTGATGTCAAATTATTGCTAGGTTTCAAATTTCATAATTTTTCGAATCAATATGTGAGCGTGGCAAAGGAAAATGCGTTTGACCAGTTTAAGTTGATTTTAATCGACTGGAAAATGGCCATTTTTTTAACAGTCTCAGAATTTGATGAAACTAGTTTTGTTAGGACCGTATCGTCAATACGAAGCTAGAAAATAATTTTAGGGAATTTTTCGTGTCAGTATGTGGCCCCGGTAATTTAAAACGTATGTTCAAATTGAATATATACTAATTTATATTTAAATTTAACGAAAACTGACCTTAACGATCGAATTGGCCTTCGTGACATATCCCATTGTGTTCGGATTGGGGGTATTACGCTAGGGACGACAGTCGGCGGGTTCGATTTCGAGTTCGAAAATAAAAGTTGCTTTTTGTGAATTTAGAATAAAAATAATAATTAAATATATATAAATGGGTCAACGCCCCCTTTTCCTTTATCTTTCCCCGATGGTTTTCTTCAGGAAGAAAAAAAAAACCCCAATCGAAGGCGACGCCTCCCAGCCACCACCGCCCATCGCCCCATCCCCCACCGTCGGTCGGCCACCAGAGCGCTCCCCCTTCGCCTCTCCCTCTTCCCCCTCGACCTCATGAATCCCCAACCCGAACCCTAACCCCTAATTGAGCCGCCGCAACCCAAGTAAGCCCCACCAAGACCGGCGCCACCCCCCCCCCCCCCAGCGCGTCAGACCTCCGACCGCACCACTGCCACCTCCCCGACGCGCCGCTCCCCTCAGCACCCTACCCGATTCCACTCCCTCAGCCGATAATTGAAATTTGGTAAGTTTTTATTTTATTTTATATTTACTTCTTTAATGTAATTAGTTAAATAAAATAAACCAGTTTTCTTTCTTTTTTTTTAGAATAACATAGAAGAAAAAAGAACCAATTTTCATATATTTTATTTTAAAAATGAGAAAAGTTTGATTTTTAAAGGCAAGATTTGATTTTTATTTGGTAAAAGGTATGATCTTTATATTTTTAAAGTAATAAAAATATGATTTTTATATTTTTAAAGTATTAAAAATATAGTCTTTACTATATAGATGATATAAAAATATGATTTTTGTTTAGGTAGAGAATTAAAAATATAATTTTTACATGATAGAAATATTAGAAATATCATCTTTATATGTATAGCAAAATAAAAATGTGATTTTTATAATGATAAAGTTGAAAGGCGAAATCTTTATATGGAAAATAGCGTGATAAAAATATAATTTTCATCTATATATCATCGAAGTAAAAATGCGATTTTTATATATTGAATAGAGAAGTAAAAATGCGATTTTTATACATGTAGTGAATACGAGCAACGAAAGCGACAAAAAGGCAAGAATGACGAAGACTTCTACATTTGAAGTATCGTGAAGTTGGACAGCTATCGGTGAGAATTTCTCACCTTTCAATTTCTTTTCTAGTTATATATATATATACTAGGATGCAGACGGTGCTTAGTAGCACCCGACACAATCGTCCACAGACCATGGACTTGTTTGTTTGGTTGCATAAATTAATTTGATGATTTGATTTGAATTTGGTTGTTTGGTGAATTTGATTGATGTGTGAATGGCGTGGGCCTTCACTAGACCGGGGATAAGGCTAGGCCTCGTCCCGTTTCTAGTATCGTGCCGTTATGCCGCCGAAATTTTCTAAAATATGTTAGAAAAATAAAAATATCATTTTTATTGCGGAAATGAACTGAATAGAAATTGATATGTTAAAATAAAATGTTTTATCGTTAAAAATATAATTTTTAACGTGAATGTGAATAAATAAAATATTCATTTACAAACCGGACGGTTTGTTTATGTACACCTATTTGAAGGACATTGATTGGGACGATAAATTTTACACATCGCCCAACTGCACAAATAAAATCTGTATTTGTTGATTTGAAATCCCACACGGGTGTGGGATGAAATTTTAAGTTTACTCATCCTGATTGATTAAATATGTCGATCGATTGATTGACAGGCTGTTATAAGCGTTAGATATCTATATTTGATGCTTATACAGTGTAGTGCACTTTGGTTGATGGTTGATTATTTTTCAATGCTATTATATACGTGTGATGTATGAAAAATCCATATAATTAATTTTATATGGTGATTGATTGGGCCTCATTCCAATTTAGAAGATAAAGAATAATATAATATAAAGGTTCATGTGTTGACTGTACTCATCCGTTGAGATTAGTCATGTGTTGAACGAAATATTTTAACAATAAAATTTACATCTTTATCAATATAATATAAAGGTTCATGTGTTGACTGTACTCATCCGTTGAGATTAGTCATGTGTTGAACGAATATTTTAACAATAAAATTTACATCTTTATCAATATAATATAAATGTTCATGTGTTGACTGTACTCATCCATTGAGATTAGTCGTGTGTTGAACGAATATTTTTATAATAAAATTTATATCTTTATCAATATAAAGTAAAGGTTCATGTGTTGACTGTACTCATCCGTTGAGATTAGTCATGTGTTGAACGAAATATTTTTATAATAAAATTTGCATCTTTATCAATATAAAATAAAGGTTCATGTGTTGACTGTACTCATCCGTTGAGATTAGTCATGTGTTGAACGAAATAATTTAACAAAAATAGTCACACGTGGACGATACTCATTCATTGAGATTAGTCGTGTGTTGACAAAAAGAAATATTTGAAAAGAAATATTTGAAAAGAAATATTTGAAATAGAATATTTGAAATTAGGAATATATGAAGCCGTGTTGATTAGATTGACGCCATGTTGACGTGAACGATATTTATATCGATTTTAAAACGATTTCGAAATGAATTGAATTGAAAACGATTTCGAAATGAATTGAATTGAAAACGATTTCGAAATGAATTGAATTGAAAACGATTTCGAAATGAATTGAATTGAAAACGATTTCGAAATGAATTGAATTGAAAACGATTTCGAAATGAATTGAACTGAAAACGATTTCGAAATGAATTGAACTGAAAACAATTTCGAAATGAATTGAATTAAAAACGATTTCGAATTGAATTGAATTGAAAACGATTTCGAAATGAATTGAATTGAAAACGATTTCGAAATGAATTGAATTGAAAACGATTTCGAAATGAACTGAATTGAAAACGATTTCGAAATGAACTGAATTGAAAACGATTTCGAAATGAATTGAATTGAAAACGATTTTGAAATGAATTGAATATAAAACGAATTCGAATTGAATTGAAAGCGAATTGAAATGAATTCAAATTGAATTAAAATTTGAATTGAATAGAAATGAATTTTAAAACGAATTTATAAGGAAAAATTCAATTTTGATTTGAATTGAAATGGAAGTTGAAATGTTTTTGAAACGAATTCAAAACTATTTATAGAATTCGTTTAAAAATAGAATCGACGAAATATATATTATATATATTAAATATATATAATGTAATGGCCTGAATAGAACGCGCCGCGCCGCGGCAGTTCGTAAATTTCGACCATTTATTTCAAACGAACATTACGGGAGATCCGACCGTCGGATTCTCCTAAAACCGGAACCGTTGGGTTCATATCGAAAAGAGCTTTCTAACGAATATTAGAAATTTGAAATCTAACGGTTGGATTTGGAGATACGTCCAAATCAAATTCAAAAAAGGTCGCTGTAAGTGCAGTTCGATGGCCGTTATTGGAAATCGACTGTACGGGCCTTGATAAAATTATTAAAAATATCAATAATTTGTGTAAAATCATAAGAAATG
This sequence comes from Allium sativum, assembly GCA_030737875.1. Classification (NCBI taxonomy): domain Eukaryota; kingdom Viridiplantae; phylum Streptophyta; class Magnoliopsida; order Asparagales; family Amaryllidaceae; genus Allium; species Allium sativum. The sequence continues at coordinate 577,775,666 of CM060909.1, read as the reverse complement.
ATTTGGGAAAATTTGGGATGAAAAAATCCATATTGAAAAAGATAAAAATGGATTTTTATCGAAATGAACTAGTTTTGAACTAAATTTAAAACCCAATTATTTTTAAATAAATAAATTAGATTTAAAAAGGGGTTTTAAATAATCAGACTTTTTAATATATTTAAATGGATTTGAAATGGGTTTATCGTGAATGGTGTTTTAAATAGCACTAGTTCTTTAACCCGATAATAAATAGAATGTGATTTGGGTTTGTCGTGAACTGTGTTTTAAATAACACCTAGTTCTTTAACCCAGTAAAAGGAGTTTTAATGAATCTGCAATTAGATTGAAATGTGAATTGATAATCTAAATTATCAAATTTAGAAATTGAGCGAGAATGGAGTATCACCAGTTTTGCTCCAAAGCGATAGTTAAATCTTTAATTAGATTTGAACGTGAAATGGTAATTAATTTTACCGATAACACCGTGGTGTTAGATATGGAGTATTACCAGTTTTGCTTCATGGGATGAATTGGTTGGGATTGGGAAATAAAATAAATAATTACTTCGGTGTGGTTCGCTAACCTCGACTAGTTGGAAAAACCATAATTTGGTTTGAAACGACATCCAAAGGAGGATTACAGGATAAATTTTAAAGAATTTATCTTGGATAAAATTAATGGGAACCTTTCCCTAAGAATTGAAATTTAGAAACTAGCTGTAGGCTAGTTAAGAAGATTGGTTTCCTGGATATTGATCTGATGTTGGTTTCAGCCTTCGGGGTTAATATTTGGGGAATTGTTCTCTTGCTAATTTACGGTTAGTGACTGATGAATTGGAATGAGGCGTATGTTGTGTTTGTGTAACATTTATTTTCAATATACGCGGGTTGTTCGGAAAGACCGGGTTTACACCCATTCTGAATAACCGATTCAACGATATGTCGAAGATAAAGACGGTGGTTGAAGAACGGAAGTCTTCACATCGTTTGGATAATTACTGACGATCCTGATTGGGCTGTACACCCAAGAGGATGGAAATAGTTGGTGGTCGTCCAGACGTACTTGGAGATGGATGGATATGCGAGGAAAGTGCCTCCGGTTTCGTTCAGACCCAGAACGGACTTGTAAATGGATTGTGTGTCTGACATTGGATTTTATTCTGTGTTGATTGATTTCTATTAAATATACATCTGTTTGGCGGCGGAGAATTTATTCTTTTGCTTAACGCCCTTCTCTGAGACGTACGAGCTCAGAGGTTGTATATCGATGGACATCAGTCGCATGGCATGAATTGCCTGTGTGGCACGCTAAGATGCAATGATCAAGGCTTCTGTTGAAAAGCAAAGTCTTGTGGTTGATGATCAAAGCCCGCCTACGTGGCAGCTTTGTGTATAACGTGAATTCGCGAGCCTCACACCTCGGTATGAGTTAAAAACGGGATACGGACCGCTGGGAGAGCACGACGTTTCTTTCTAGCTTTGGTGGTGTCAGTGACTTACCAGCCCTGACATTTATATACTTTTCACCTTTGTTGTTGTTGGAATGAGGCGCCTCGATTATAGGTCTGTAAGGACTGGGAAACGTGTGTTCAGGCATAATTAATCCTCTAACGTAAGTGAGGACCGGCCCAGCCGAATCCAGGGTTGTCCAGAGTGCGTAGCCCTGAGGCATTTGCTTGAGTGTCTCGAGCGCGGAGAGGATCTTGCCCCTTGCCTCGACTCATGACGGAAATCCAATTTCCAATACGTGTAATTCGATTTTAATTGTAGAACTAGTATGGCGACATAGTAGATGGTAGCTATGCCGCCTATGATTTATATTTATGATTGAAATGTTTTGACACTATACACTTATTATAGTATCAAATGATTTGTTTTAAACGTATCAAGCATGCTTTGGCTGTTATAAGGGAAAACCCTATCCCCCGGCTTGCGTTGCATTGTGTGATAGGACCTGGGTCTTATAACAGCTTCATTTTTCTTTATTTAGCATTGCGCTGTTGTTTTATGCACTGGTATTCTTGGGAGGAAACCTGTTCCGTGTTATACGGCGTGGTCCTTTGAATTACTCTCTTTTAAAGTAAAGCTTTAAATAACTGTTTTAGTTCTCACACCAGTCACATGACTGACCTGGAGTTTATTGTTTTAACCTAAACTCTGGGTGCCCCTATTTTCCGCACGGGCAGCTAGTAGTTTTGGTTTTGCAGATTTATATTCACATGATCCTGGTTTACAGCTGGAATGATATCCGGAAAGCTCTATATCCGTATATCACCTTCAGTTGTGCTTTATATTATTTTTCCGCTGCTATGTAATTTATTGTAATCTCTGATATTTATCGAATGTGATTTATTCATTTATACTCTGTATATTCTTGTATCTGATGGAATTGTTGTAATAACAATGAAATGTTCTTCCGTCTGCGTTCTATTTTGTCCTGTTCTCAACGATCAGGGGTTTCGAACGGTCTAGATCGGTTTAACGACTGATTCAGATCGAGCGAAATTTTCCGGCCGTCACAATAATGAAGCACAAAATTATAAATGTCAAGATAACATTATAGCTCTAAGGCTATATATAAATCAACGCCAACAAATAAGCTAAAAATATTTGAACTTCAACATCCGTAGGAAACAAATAATGAAACCCAAAAAGATCATCATAAATTGGGTCCAAGGAATTGAATGATAACAAAAGCCACAAATTCAGCAATGGCATCATTAAATGGATCCAAAACAACAAGCTTATCAAAGTGATAATTCGAATCCGAAACAACATAGTTTTGCACGTGTAATATATAGGAAATCTGACCTATCCTCTGAACTATGGGAATGTCCCTACAAAACTTGGCGCTAACTTCCCTACATTGCCAAAGTCAACAACGTTTCTCAAAGGAGACACCTTGATAAAGACCATATCTCCTACCTTGAAATCTAAGTGAGTCCTCCTCTGATATGCGTATGACTTCTTCCTGTCATGTGTTGCTTTCATCCGCCTATGAATCAGGTTCATTTTCTAAGAAATTTTTATAACCATCTCAGGCCCAACTAGAAGTCCGTCCGTAGACTCCCATCATCATGTATGTGATCTGCAGGATTATCCATAAAATTCCTCGAAGGGAGACATACCAATACTCTCCTGATAATTATTATTGTATGAAAAATCTACTAATGAGAGATGCTCCTCCCAAGTCACTTCGGAGTCTAGGATACATAGTCTCAATTAATCCTCAAGAACTGTATTAACCCTCTCTGTTGTCTATCTGTCTGAGCAGGATATTCAGTGCTAAGTCATAACCGCGTCCCTGGTTCCTCCTGTAAGCTCCTCCAAAACTCACTCGTAAAGATTGGGTGATGATCACTAACAATATTGGAGCGTACCCCATGAAGTCATACAATATCTCTATGTTAAACCGTTGCTAACCAAGTTGTCATCCTCTTACTCTTGACTGGGATAAAGTCAGTGCTATTAGTCAATTTGTCAACTATAACCCATATACTGATGTTTCCCCTCCTCGATCTAGGTAGACCATCTATAAAATCCATATAAACGCTCTCCCACTTCCACTATGGTATGTCTAGAGGCTGAAGAAATCCTCCAGGTTTCCACTATTCAGCCTGCTGGCAAGTCAAACATCGGGCTACATACTCTGCCATATCCTTCTTCATACCAGTCCAATGAAAAAATCTCTTCATATCTTGGTACATTTTGTCACCACCTGAATGGATATTCATCCAAGAGTGATGAGCCTCCTCTGAAACAGATCTCATCAAATCGCCAACTCTAGCAGCACACAACCTTCCATCTCGATGTAGCCACCCCTTCTCATCTATAGAATATCTAGCAAGGTGGCTAGAGGTGTCCCCTTTACTGAGTTGATCCGAGATGCCAACTAATTGTTGACCATCGTGCTGGGTGGATTCGGTATGCTCCAAAATAGTAGGTCACACTTACAATGTAATGACCAATATTTTTAATCACTCCAAAATATGGATTTTATATGTATTCAATAGGATTTTGGATAAATTGATATTGAATCTGGATTTGAGAATAATTGGAAATAAATTCCAACTTTGTTTTATATTTTACTGGGATAAAAACAAGGTTAATAAACTTTTAAAATCAATTTAAAAGTAAATATTGAAAACTTGATAATTTAATATTATTTTAATAACCTAAAAATAGACCATTTTTGAGCTAGTCTCATAATTCGACGAAATTATGTTCATTGGATCCATATAAGTAAAATACAGTAGGATTTCAAATTTTGTATTGATTGGACTTACGGTTTGATCATAAAGTTGAAAAATAGTAGAATCATTTTATTGAAATTTGATTGAAATTAAGCAGTTTTGAATAATGTTGAAAAATTGACAATATTAATAAAATAGAATTGAAATGGTTTAAAGTAAATATAGAAAATAATGAAATCATTTATAAATTTTCCAGTTATATTTTACCATAAAAATCATTAGTTTATTTACACTAGTTTTCAATCAAAAATTAAAATCATTTAGAGATTTATATTTGTAAAAGGATATTTGGAAACCCTTTAATTAAATTTTATACGGTTAATAACAACCTTAATTACCTATTAACATGTACTAATGATTTTATAGAGTTTAAATTAATTTATATAGAGATAACACCTTCCTTATATAAACCGTAAGTATTAATTTAAATTTAAATTAAAGAAATCATTTCCCTTTAGCACAAAATCCTACACTCTTCTGAAATTAGACAACACAATTCCAAGCCCAGTTCCCCTTCGTACTTGTCATCCTCTTCCATATCACCGCTTTTCCGTTTACTTAGGCATGCGAGAGAGAGAATGTCTCATTTGTTTTCATTCCGTTTAGTTCCATTTCCTTTTTACTTCCATTTCCATTTTTCTTCTCCTCCCTCTTCACCTGAACTCCCCACCTCCCGTACCACCACTGACCACCACCAACCTCCCCTAGCAATCGTACCCCCTTGGTCGCCTCCTCCCCTAACACGTGGCCCCCATATTGCCAAAACCCCTTCCGTTCCCTTAAAACTCCTCTTTACTTCATACTCCATCTACCCAAGCACCTAGCACCCCATATATCCCCATCATATCCTCCTCCTACCCCTCAAAAGGTCACACACCCACCCCTATCCCCACACAGCCTATGTGTGACCACCTATCGCTTAGACCTAGTTTCATTTACAAAAAATTCACTTTTCCTACTTATAAGTATTAAATAAAATATATACATATATATGTGTTTTAGTTTGAAGTGAATTGGGTTGAAGAAATTTCAATTTTGGATATGTGGAGTAGTTGTGAAGTAGTAGTGAAGCTAGAGATTGCTATATAAAATATTGGAGGAGTGCATAACTATGGCAAAAACTCTACACTCTCTTTTAGTTAGCTAGTTCAGTTAAAATAGTTAATGAATGTGTTAGTGATAAATTGCTATGTGATTGAAATATTGACGATAAATGGTATGATCTACAAGTTTAAATGGTTAATTGTTGAGTTAGCAAGAGGTTGAAAATAATGATTTAAGTGGTAGTTGAGTTAGTTACTTAGTAACAAGAAAAGTTGATTTGAAATGTCCACTTAGTAAGTAAAGAAAATATTGGTTAAAATGTGACATTGGATAAATATGTGACATTGTGGATATTGGTTTGACATTGGTTGGCATTGATTTGATATTGATGACCATTTGAATGTGATGTGCGTTAATGTGAATTTGTTTTGCCAATTATGGAAATAAATTGTTAACGAGGTCTAATACCATAATTAAAAAAAGGTTTGACTTGGTATTAAGTGATAATGACCTTAATACTTATGTCAATGATGCCACTATGTGGATTGGATGTTAACAGTTGTTCATGACTACTACTAGATGCTACTAATGTGTTAAACACATATAGATTATATTATATGGTGAATAATTGAAAATTATTCCAATTTGGAATTTAATGGAATATTTTGTTAATAAAATATTCAATGAAAAATAAAAGTTTGAATTTTAAATTCGAAATAGTTTGGAAAGATATCTTAATTAATTATGAATAGTTTTTGTAAGAATAAGAATTTGACTTGAATTAATTTTAAGTTAATAAAGGCATATTTTCAAGTTTAAATTGAAAATGAATAGTAACTTTAAAAGTGAAGTTTGATTTGGTTATCTAGGAAATGTTTTACTAAGATTTATTATCCAAACTCTCTTATTTATTTTTATAATGAACTTCAAAAAAATTGGGATTCAAATAATAAGTTTAAAATAATAATATTATTTTAACTATTTAAATAATATTAAAATGGTTAAATAATTGGATATTTGATTTTAAAGAAAAATAATTGAAATACAGTTTTCGAAAGTAATTATATATGTTTTATATAATTAATAAAATATTTTGGAAGTAATTCGATTTAATTTTGATTATAAATTGAAGTTTGTTCTTAATAGGACTAGTTGCGCACAGTAGTTCATGTATTTCAACAATTGACTTTAAATTGACGTACCAGGAGATCTGACTGTCAGATTTTCCTGAAACGAAAAACATTTGGTTCAAAATGAAAAGAGATTTCAAATGAATCCAAGAATTTTAAAATCCAATGGACAAATATTAAAATAAGCTCAAATCTATTTTTAAAAGGTCGCTATAGATGTGATTCGGTGACTGTAATTGGAGACAAATTGAAATTGCTTTATAAAAATTATTAAAAAACGGAAAGACTACTATAAATCATATTTAATGATTTTAAAGGGTTTTAAGCAAGAACTATGATGTTTTGAACTATGATCCGAATTTTTTGGACTTTTGACCCGACTTACTTAACATAGTAAATCAATATTTTGAAATATCGTTTAAATTTAAACTAAAAGTTTTTAAACTTAAGTTCATTGGATTTGAATTGAAATAATCTTCGGATATTTCGATATTGAGTTCCATAGTTACACGGATAATGTTTTGAGGAATTTGAAAGATACTAATATCGTTATTCTCTGTATGGTAATTATTGATTTCAAAATTTGATGTTAAATATAGGTCGATATGATTTCTATTTAAAACCTTATATTTGATATCAATTTGGATTTTGGGTTTGTCGTGAATGATTTATTGAATAGTATATATTCTTTAACTGAGCTAAAGACAGGAGTTGGCTCCCAAAGTTAAGTAATCATTGAATGATGATTTTGAAGATTTAAAACTAAGATAGAGTTTTAAATAAATCTTTAGATAAATATTTGAATGAAGAAATGGAAGGGATTAAATTAAGGAAACTAGGACTTACCAAAATAAATGCCAATATGGATTTAGGGTAAGGATCCAGTCACATTCTAGTATAGGCAAAAATTTCCTTAGACCGATGGAGTGGGAATGGTATCTTCCTCTGTGTTCCGTTAAGTGGATGGGAATGGGATTTTGATTTAAGTAATAATCTTTATGTTAATTTTTAATTGTAATCAAAGAATAATCCAAAACAGAATGAAACTTATGATATATCCGTGTATCTTTCACACGTTTTAAAGAATCGCTAGTTATTTGTGAAGACTGGGTTTCAACCCATTCCTAATAACTGCATGACAATTTATTTGAAGATGTCAAAGACAATAATTGAAGAATGGAGAGCTTCACATCGGAAGGACTGTTTGTTGATGACTTTGGTTGTGTAAGGGCCTCTCTCTTTTGTTGGACGAGGAATAAGGTGCTTCGGTTTCGTTCTGACCCAAACAGACTTGTGAATAGATGTGTGTCCGACGTTGTAATTTATAATATAACTTGTAATAAAAGAACTTGTGAGTTATGTAAAAGAATATACAGCAGACGCCATTATTTATTCATTTTCTAATATTTCATTAGGGTTAAAAAAGCGAGGAGGGAATACATTTAAATGCTACTGGGCTTAACCCGTCTGATTGGGCCTGCACATGTGATTAAGTAATTTAACATGATTCACTACATAATGAAGCCCAGATACTCTAGCCATATACACTGAATAACTTATACCTCTCTCATAACAATCCCCCACAAGTTGTGGAATAGATATTGATCATTCCCAACTTGTTACATAAATAGTTCACCCGTACTCAATTTAATGCCTTTGTAAATAAATCTGCAATTTGTTCTCCTGTCCGCACAAACCGTGTCTCAACCATCCCTTCTTGAATTTTATCTCTATTAAAATGACAATCCACCTCTATGTGTTTAGTTCATTCATGAAATACATGATTCGATGCAATATATATTGCGGCTTGATTATCACAATATAACTTTGCAGATTTCTCAGAATACATACCAAACTCTTTCATTAGACTAATAATCCACATGACTTCACATATAATGTTAGCCATAGCATGATACTCTAATTCAGCACTCGAACGAGATACCACTGGTTGCTTCTTGCTTTTCCATGACACAAGATTACCCCCTACAAATATACAGAACCCAGATGTCGATCGTCTGTCATTTTTTGATCCAGCCCAGTCAGCATTGCTAAAACATTCAATATCGAGATGTTCATTATTCATAAACATGAGTCCTTTTCCCATAGTTCCCTTTAAATAACATAAGATATGATTTAAAGCATCCCTATGTTGAGTAGTAGGATTTGCCATGAACTGACTTATCACACTAACCGGGTATGCAATGTCTGGACTCGTCACACATAAATAGTTTAACTTTCCTACAAGTTGTCTAAACCTATCAGGATTCTTTAAATACTCACCTTCCTTACATAGATCCTGATTAGGGATCATTGGAGAGCTACATGGTTTCGCTGCTAGTTTTCTAGTAATACTCAACAAGTCAATGTATACTTTCGTTGTGACAATACCATTCTTGTTTCTCGAAATCTCAATGCCCAAAAAATATTTAAGTTCACCCATGTCTTTAGTCTGAAACATAGAGTGTATAAAATTCTTTAACCTGCGAATACCATCTTCATCACTCCCAATAATGACAATGTCATCTACGTACACTACCACAAGATGATACCAACAACAGTTCTCATAAAAAATACTGAATGATCAATTTTACTCCTCACTACACCAAACTTTTCTAACGCCACACTAAACTTTCCAAACCAAGCTCTCGTACTCTGCTTAAGTCAATATAGTGATTTTTTTAATTTACACACTACATTCTTCTCCCACACCCCCCTGATCAACAAATCCCAGCGGTTGCTCCATATAAACTTCTTCATTTAAATCACCTTGTAAAATTAACTGATGAAGTTTCCAATCATTCCTCCTGCCATTGAGATAAATAGTCTGATTGACGACATTTTTGTCACTAGCGAGAACGTTTCTGAATAATCAATTCTGTATGTCTGAGCATACCCTTTGTCAACTAATCGAGCCTTGTATCTGGCTATACTCCCATCAGCACTCATTTTAACTAAGAAGATCCACTTACATCCAATGATTTTCTTATCTGGTGGTACCTCAACCAGATCCCAAGTTTATTCTGTTCTAGTGCCTCCATTTCTTCTACCATCCCTTCTTTCCAATTCTATGAGCTGATTGCATCGCCTACTGTCTTTGGAATAACAATATAATCCAAAGATGGAATAAATATGTGAGATGCATATGACAGCCTATCATAAGTTACTTGTACATTGTCCCTTCCCTTTTCTCAATGCAATGGGAACATTTAAATCATCATCACTATCATGTTGCTCTTCTGCATGTACAGATTGCTCCTCTCTAGTTGCAGTTTCAGTGCTGTCCTTCTTCAACGGTTCATTTGGTATCGTTGAGTATATTGGAACCTCTTCATTTTCTTCATGTATTTGTGGTGTGCATGGTAGGTACAAAGGAGCATCTTCCATAAATGTTACATCATTCGAAGCAATATACTTCTGCAAACTAGGACAATAACATCTATAGCCTTTCTGTACACTTGAGTATCCAACGAATACACACTTCAGGGCTTTATAATCGAGTTTGCTCAACTGTTGATTAACGTCTCTCACAAAGAAAGTGGACCTAAACACCTTCGGCTTGACAGGAAACATTGCATTATTTGGTAGTAGAACTTGATGGGGAATTGCATCATTAAGCATTGTATACGACATTCGGTTAATGAGAAAACACGAAGTAGCCACTACATTAGCCCAGAAGGATTTTGGTACATTCATTTGAAAGAGAAGTGCCTTTGTTGTCTCCAACAAATATCGATTTTTCCTCTCCGCCACTCCATTTTGTGATGGAGTATCCGCACATGAAGTTTCATGTCTAATACCATTTTGCGCCAAATAGTCATTAAACACAGTAGATACATATTCTCTAGCATTAACACTGCAGAGTTTTAATACATGAATTAAATTGTGTTTTAATTTCACTGTTGAATTTTTAGAAGATAGGAAATAACTCAGTTCGAGATTTCATCAAAAATAACCATGTGAGCCGAGTATGGTCATCAACAATAGTAACAAAATACTTATAACCTGATTTTGATACAGTAGAAGATTGTCCTTAAATGTATGAATGAATTAAAGTAAAAGGTTCACTTACATGTTTAATGAAATACTTTTATGGTATTTAGCATACTGGCAAGCTTCACAGTTGAGTGTAGACAGACCATTAAACCATGGGCACAATATCTTGAACAGTGTAAGGGAAGGATGACCTAGCTAAAGTGAAGTCTAAATGCAAAATTCATTGATGTACATGCAATTTATTTAGAGGGTATATCCAGTATGTACAGTCCGCCAATTTCACTCCCGTTACCAATATTCTGCCTCATCACAAGTTCCTGCATCACGCAATGATAAGGAAATAATGTAACACTACAATTCAACTTACGTGTAATTTGGCCGACTGAAAAAAGATTGAAGGCTGATGACGGTAGATACAAAATTAAGTTAAAGCGTAGTAATGATTGTGGACTGATTTCTCCAGTTCCCATAACACAAGCTTGTGACCCATTAGCAACAGTGACTGTATGAAACCCCTTAATTGCTGTTAAATTTGTAAACAAAGATTCATTACCAGTCATGTGGTCCGAAGCACCAGAATCCATAATCCTTTTTGACGAAGTAGCACCATCACTTATGTTTGCAGCAGATGGTGCGGTTGCCTCTGGATTACCACTCGCAGATGTAGTTTGCACTGAGTTCTGGTATTTAGTGTACTTATCATACTCATCTGCCATCATCAAAACTGTTTTGACATTGGATACGTCTGAATTCCTTTGATTCCACTGAAGATCTACACTTAGAAATAACATGGCCAGTGCATTTGCAATAATTGCAGAATTTGGTTTGGTTCAGTGGTGATCTCCAAAGTGGTCTCTAATTTCTACCTCCTTGCCATGGTGATGGTCTCCATCCTTGATTATTCAGCGGCCTTGATGATCTCCATGGCTGAGAAGGTTGATTTGAGTTCGTGCTCACCATATCTGATTGATTTCCAAACTGGAAACTCCCCCTATTTCCAACAAGTGCACCACTCGCTGCATTCATATTAATGCTTCCATTATTTGATCCTTTAGATCTAAGCAAACGACTATAAACTTCATGTAGGCTAGTTATATCAGGAGTTGCAAGGATTTGAGCTCTTACACCATCAAATTCATGTGACAATCCGACCAAAAAAAATCATTATGGCCATCTGTTCTCGCTGCCTCTGCTGAATCTTGATATCAGTACTCATTGGTAGTAACATATTAAATTCCTCATAAGTTTGCTTAAATTTCATGAAATAGTTCATCAAACTTAACTCCTTCATTTCTGCTCGATAAAATTCCTGAAACACATTGTACCTACGAGTCAAATTTCCCTTTCCTGAATACGAAAACTCTAAATACTCCATCAATTCCTTCACAGTCTTACAGTGATTGATCAACGCAATCACATCATTTTCAATCGAACTTCGAATTTGCAGAAACAACGTCGCATCCTCTCGAAGCCAGTTTTGATCGTCCTTCACCTTTGAATCTAACGCTGGAGGCTCACTGATTAGATGATCGGCTTTATCAACACTCCTGATGTACAAACGAATCTTTTTTACTCCAATCGTAATAATTTATGCCATTCAATTTCCTATCCGTAATTTTTGGCATCACTGACAACACATCGTTCCCTTTCTGATCTGCCATTCTTCACAAATCAATTTTGAAGATTAGGACTCCTTGTAGATTGACCACTGTAATTGAGATTCAACGAGAATTTGATTGGTGCTCCGATACCATGTAATCAGAGAACTTGCGAATTATGTAAAAGAATTTGATCGGGCATCTCTCTTTTGTTGGACAAGGAATAAGGTATTTGGTTTCTTTCTGACCCAAACGGACTTGTGAATAGATGTGTGTCTGATGTAGTAATTTATAATATAACTAATTGGTTTCTCTTGTTGTTATATTAGTTGGTAGCTGAGAATTTATTCTCTTAGCTTAACACCCTCCTCTAAAAATTATGTACTCAGAGAGTCATATACTAATAAACACCGATTATATGTTAAGGATTGATAATGTGGCATGCTAAGTAATTGTAATGACCCGCATTTTCAGCGATATAATAATTTATTTATTTAATTATTTAAAAGGTGATTAAAGGAATTTAATGGTCATTGAATTAGATAATGGTGAATATTTAATTAAAATAATAAATTAAATAATATATTTAATTCTGAAATAATCAGAATTGGATGAAATGGCGATATGATGTGAACTGGATCATCTGTGATATTTAATTCAGTTTAGAATTGAATTAGAATAACGAATATATTATTTGAACGACAGTTTGAATGTATAATTATATTATAATTAAAATCTAGCTTGAAATGGTGCGATAGTTCGTTAATTGGCTATTCGAACTTCAACTGAATATACAGGATTTGTTTGAAGCCGGATTTCTGTGAAACAAGAAACGTTCGGAGCTGGTGAAGTATATCTTTCTGATGGAAGAGAAAAATCGGGATTTCGTCGCACAGATTTTGATTTATGTTCAAATCAAATTATAGAAAAGTCGCTGTGGAATTCCTTTATAGCTTATAAAGGAATTATTTATATTTTAAAAAGGAATTTCAATATAAATCGAATATCGGGTTGACCCAGATTGAATATCGAGTTAGAAATTCATACAGGATTTTTCTGAGCTGTATGGTATTCCACTGTGAATATATACGATAATATAAATTCATTTATATTTAATTTAATTACATTTAAATATATTTATATATTTAAATGGGTCATTCAGAGCTTTAAAAATAGCCAGTTTTGCAAACGACCTCGGTTTTTGACAAAACCAATTTTTGTTGGATCCGCAATATTAAATTATTGTTAGATGTTGAGTTTCATGATTTTTAGAGTCAATATGTGGCCGTACGGGATTTTAATGTGAAGAACAGTCAGTATTTTGATGGTTGAAAATACGTTGTGTGAGCAAACAGAGTCGGAATTCGACAAAACCAGATTCATTGGGACCGTAATGTCGAACTCTAGCTACATGTCCAGTTTCGTGATTTTTGGGTATTGTGTGTGATCGCACGAATTTTTAGAAAAGCAAAAATAAATAAAAACTAAAATATAAGTATTGGTGACCACAATCAAACCGCCTACTTATTGTTTCAGCCACACACACAAATTCCCATCCCAATATAAATCACTCTCATTTGAGCCGCCACCATATTTTCAGCAGAAACTTTTTCGTGATGTTTGAAATTCAAAATCAAATCAAATAAGGATAAAAAAAATCCAAAGTGTATATGTTTCGAATCCTCATAGCATTCTCTTCAAACTGGTAGTAGTATTGGACAGTGCGACGCATCTTTCTGAGGTTCGAAAGTTTACAACGAAGAGTAGGGTTAAATCGTTAGGGGTTATGAGGCTTTAATCCACGAAACTATGGTGGTAATTGGGTTTAGGAGGTTGATTGGGGTTTGTAGTCAAATTTTTGGGGTTTTCTGATTCTGAAAGGGTCGATGCATTGACCTTGGTTGGGGGAGAACTACTATCGAACGGAAATTGCCAGGAGAGTTCGAATTGATGTTGAGTGGTATGATGTTGATGAGAATTTGATGATGGAAATATTGGAGATGTTTGTTTGAATGTATATGGAGAAAAGAAGTAGGATTGGAGGAGGTTTATGCGGCCACTTGTGTTGGAGCAAAATACTAGAGGATGCGGTTTGTAGTGTTTGGGGAAGAGAGGTCATACGGGTTGGTTTTGGGTGGTAATGGGCCGGAAGGGAAAGCAAAGGTAGAGGCCCAAAATAAAAGTAGGAATTTAGTTTTGTTTAAAATTTAAATTAATGTGTTGTCTTGTATAAGTCATAACTTCTCCATACGGTATCGAAATTCAGCGAAACAAGATCCGTTGGGATCGTATGGACGGACACTACACGGTGGAACTAACGTGGAGTCAATCAAAGCTCGTTACAATTTATGGTGAAATAAATTGTTTGATTCAAATCAAACAATAGTTTATCGTTCTTTAACGATGAACTGCCAATGTGAGTAAAACTCACCAACTCTTAACAGTTATATTTTTCTAACATATATTTAGAACTGATAATTACCTATTGATTGATGTGTGTTAACTGTTTGGTTGAATTGCGTATGTATTGGTTGAAATCATAGATAACGATATATATATATATAAATCATTAATCAAATATTGATTCTGTTTAGCAGAATATTTCATATCGAAATGAAAACAATGTTATTATATTGTTTAACATCTACGGATGCAGGGAAACGGCTGGAGGAATCCGACTGGATTCCTCAACATTTATTTTACTGTTTTTCATATATTTTGATATATGATGTGTTATATAATCTGTTATGGATTATGTGTGTTAGAATGATATTGATCCTTGTTATTCGATATTTTAAGTATCATAAAAAGACCCTGGGATGTAAAAAGAATTATTTCAATGTATATTGAAATGAAGGGATTTTATAAAATCAACAGATTTTATAAAAAGGAAATATTTCGAAAGTAAATAAAAGGAAAATGTTTTATAAAACGAATAGAGTTTAATAAAAGGGAAAAATGTTGATAAAACGAATAGAATAAAGGAATATTTATTTAGTAAATAAATAGAATTATAAAGGAATATTTAGTTTATATTTAGTTGGAAACTAAATAGAATTATAAAAGGAAATTGACGAGATAAAAAGGAGTTAAGTGAAAAGAGAAATCAAATAGAGTTAATCAATTAGAGTTACTCGAAATGGAGTTAAATTGAAATTGGAAACTGACTAGAGATTAATAAGTTGAATGGTTTCCTGAGTATCGATCTGATGTTGGTTTCGGCCTTCGGGGTTTATACTTAAGAAGTTGTTCTCTTGTTAGTTTATAGTTAGAGTCTGATAGATATGGAAGAATAGTGATACGTAATTAAGCTACGGAAATGTTTCCAATGTTAATAACGTATATTTTCTAAATGTAGAAAATAAGGAAATACAAATATATATATATATATATATATATATATATATGGTTGATGATTGATCGATGTAATTTCCATTTGGAAATAATATCGTTGTTTGCACACATGTTTTTCTTTGATAGTTAACTCGTTGACTATCGAAGTTTTCGACCATTTTAACGTTGTTAATATGGAGAGACCGGTTTGGATTATAATCCAAAGAACCACTCTATATTGGCATAAGTGTTGCGAATCATATATGCCAAAGATAATCGAAGACGGAGTAAAGTGCAAGGGCTATTGTATAAGTCTTAGATAACAGTGCCTAAGATGGATGTACTGAATAGTGCCTTCGGTTCATCCTGTTCCTGGATGACTTGTATGGATGAATGTCTGATAGAGTATTTCCACAAAGGTCACGTACATTGATTTCTTCAACCGTACCAAGAGTGGAAGCGGAGAAGGAAACTTCTTTTAGCTGACACGTAATGTATGGTTGTAGATGTCAAATTAGTGATTTTTGATGGATCTGACAATGTGGCATTCGAAGTGAATATGATGTGATGATAAAGCGTAACCTCAAGCCTCACATCCGGTAAAGGACAAAAATCGGCAGGCAGCATGGCTATGTAGGTCGCACCTATTAGGGCGTATAATCTCCTGATCTAGAGTTTCATTTACTTCTAAAAATCTATTGTTGATGCTATCCCATTCGGGAAAGGTTGCTGATCCCAACCGTTGGTGATATAAATTTGATACACTCAAGGGAAATGAGTGGTCGGTCATATGTGCCCGGGTTGCAAGATGTTCTTGTTGAACCCAGTGTATTCCTTTCTAGAGGTACACTAGCGTAAGGTGGTTCCATACCTTGTCATATTTGGAAATCCCTTACCCAATACGTGCTTGCGGTTTTGATTGTATACTAAATATGTAGAATGTAAGATGAAAGCATTTCTGCTAGATGATTATTATAGTTGTGGTTGATAGACACTATTATAATATCAAAAGGTTTTTGATATAAAGATATTTTGGATTCTCATAAGGGAAAAACCCGTTCCGTTATACGGCGTGATCTTATGAGATATCGTTTACTTGTTTAAACTGTTTTACTCATACAAGTCCCGTGATTGACCCGGAGTTTATTTTGTTTTGTTTTCCCTAACTCTTGTGTGCCCAATTTTGTACGGGCAATCAAGTAGTCGGGATTTATAGATACTTGAAGAACTGGAGAAGGAGGCTTCAGGATCATATAGCTATAGTGTATTTCCGCTATGTTGTAAGTGCTGTACTTTGAAATGATATGTATATTCAAATACAGATTTATATTTCAAAGATATGTTATCTATTATATGCTATTCGTTTCGCTGTGAGATTCGTGTTACTATGATGTTGTGTTCTTCTTCTTCTTTTGTTCTAAGTTCTATCATATCTTTTCTTACCCTCTAATTTCTTTTATTAACTATTCGGTTATTTTAGATCCTTGGATGTTCGATATGTGTCGTATATCGGATAACCAAGATCGCAAATTTTCGGGTTGTTACAGTAATGAGCTATTGATGATCAATGAATGGCTTGTTTAAATGTAGCTTTGTGTAATAAGACTTTGACAATCCTTACATCCCGAAAATGATGGGAACATGAAAAGATGTGGCAAGGTTATAGGACTCGCGACCCTTAAGGGATGACCATTTTCTTTTAGATTTTTGATGCAACACTATGGAATGGAGCCGTCTTGTTGCCTATGGGTCTATTATGAGGTAATGCCATGGTATAGAGCCCTGACATTTTACTATTGTGGCTTAGTTGGAAATTGTAGCGCCCGTAGGGAAAAGTCGGTAATGCCCTGGAAATGGCATACTTTACAGCATGGCTTGGATAGCATCTTGTGTTGGTAGAGAAAGGTTTACTTCTCAGAACATTTTCTAGAAGCGTGCCATTCGGTTAGGAAGTTCCTTAGCCTTGGTCATTTATTGGAAATCCAAACTTACCAGTAACGTGCTCATACGATTTTCTATTGTAGATCCTGCGTGAAACGCGTAGGAGGTCAGCATAATATTATGGAACATATGCTGGCTATGATTAATACATTATTTACGAAAGTGATTTTCACACTAGGCACTAATAATAATATAAGAGGAGTTTTTTCACGTATCAAGCATATTTTGGCTATCATAAGGGATCCTCGCTGAAGTGTGCGTTTGCATTGCGTATGTGGTGCGAGATCTTACGGTAGCTTCATTTCCTAAAAAGCATTGCAAGTTTTTTTTGGCACTGGTATTCATATAGGGAAAACTTGTTCCATACTATATGCCATGGTCCTATTATTTACCTTACTTTCAAAAAGTAATTTAAAAACTGTTTTAATTCTCACAACAGTCCGATGACTGACTCAGAGTTTATTGTTCTTTCCCTAAACTCTGGGTGCCTATATTTTCCACACGGGCAGCTAGTAGTTAAGATTTTGCAGTTATTCTCAGAGCATTGCATATTTGGAGCTTAGACAGAGTTTATGGCATTTCAGTTTTCTGCTGAGCGTTTTTAGTTTTTCTGCTATGTTTATTTTTCCATTGTGTACGAGTTATCTTTACTCTGATATATTTTTGTACTCTAATGTAAAATTGTGTAATGATAATGAGATGTTCCTTTTGTTGCTCTAATGTGTAATTACTCCTGACAATCCGCCTTTGAGGACGGTTTTGGTCGATTCAATTACCATGTTGAACCGGACCTAAAAGCGGGATGTTATTGAATTTGTATCAGAGCACTGGTTTACAAAGCTTTGGGGTACAATTCACTAGAGCAAAATGAAAAGACTCATCAGAGGTAGGATTACTAACATCCTGTAAAAGAAAACTCATTCGAGATAGGGTTAGAAATACCTTACAATTAGTTGAGATTGTCATACAAAGGGCGAATGTACTTTTGAGTTTTACAATGCATATAATTTTGGTTTTGAAAAAGTATTTTGGAATATACATATACATATACATATATATATATATATATATAAAGTATATTTTGTATCTAAAAGGAGTTTATTTTGATAACACCTAAAAATTTAAAAGAAAAGATAAGCAATGAGTTGATTTCTGTTTCGGTGTGATAATTAGTACATCTAACTAAGGGAAAATATAAATGTATACTTGGATAAGTCTAGCCAGGTGGTATAAGAAAATTTAAATTTAAACATAAAGATATGGTTAAGCACTTAAATCAAGTTAGTTGCTTTGAAAATGAAACTTCCAAGTCCCTTTAACTAAAAAGTTTTAGAAAACATATAGGTTTAAAGCATTTAGTTTGAACTTATATCCTAATTCAGAACTCTTTATTTTAAAATTATAGAGGAAGGCTCACACCCGACGGGGTTGGTTACGAGTGGGGTGGAGTTGACCTTGAGGAGCCTGAGTATATATCACTTTCTGGACCTTCCGACCAAGACTCAAGAGAGGATTAGGGAGTCGGTTATTACTTAGTTTGTATATGTTGTATATATAGTCGGACCTTATTTTGGTGTGGTTTAGGCACTAAGTATGTGTGTGTGTGTGTGTATATATTGGGGCATGATAGCATTTTGACATTTTTATAGACCACCTCAAGTGCGTAGTTGTACTTAGATTGGTATGGTTAGGTGCATATACATAGCTTATACCTTAAGTGGCATTTTACACTAGGGTATAGGTTATGTATATGATTATAGTTGATATTCAGCTTGTGGCATTCTGCTATATGATTCAATATTTTTCTTTTTTCTCTAGATATATTAGTATTGTTTTAGTATTGCTTTAGTATTCTTTTCTTTGCTTCGATCCTATTTCAAGGATGAAATTGTTTTAAGTAGGGGAGATTGTAATGACCCGTATTTTTAATCATACTAAAATATGAATTTTATATGTATTCAATAGGATTTTTGATAAATTGATATTGAACCTAGACTTGAGAAAAATTGAAAATAAATTCCAACTTTATTTTATATTTTACAAGGATTAAAGCAAGGTTAACAAACTTTTAAAATCAATTTAAAAGTAAATATTGAAAAGTCGATAATTTAATATTATTTTAATAACATGAAAATAGACCATTTTGAGGCATTCTCAGAATTGAATGGAACCAGGTTCATGGGATCCGTATTACTGAAATAGAGTAGGATTTCAAATTTTGTATTGAGTGGACTTACGATTTGATCAAACGAGTTGAAAACCCATAGAATCGTTTTATTGAAATTCGATTGAAATTAAGCAGTTTTGGATAATATTGAAAAATTGACAAAATTGATAAAATTAACTTAAAATGGTTCAAAAATAAATATAAATGATAATGAAATCATTTATAAATTTTCTAGTTAAATCTTATCCATGAAAATCATTAATTTATTTATACTTGTTTTTAATTGGAAATTTAAATCGTTTAGGGATTTATATTTGTAAAAGGCTATTTGGAAACCCTTTGATTTTATTTTAAATGGTTAGCGATAACTTTAATGATCTATTAACATGTACGAATGGTTTTATAAGAGTATTAATTTAAATGGAGATAACAGGTTCCTTATATAAACCTTAATTATAAATTTTAATTTTAATTAAAGAAATCATTTCTCTTTAGCATAAAATTCTACACTCTTCTAAAATTAGAAAACACATCCCCAAGCCCACTTCACCTTCACACTTGTCATCCTCTTCCATTCCACCCCTTTTCCTATGTACTTGGGCATGTGAGAGAGAGAAGGCCTCATTTGTTTTCATTGCATTTACTTCCATTTCCTTTTTTTACTTCCATTTCCAATTTTCTTCTCCTCACTCTCCACCTTACCTCCCCATGCCACCTCCCCAACCACCACCGTCCACCACCAGCCTCCCCTAGTAGCTATATCCCCTTGGCTTCCTCATCCCCCTACTTGTGGCCCCTAACTTTCCAAAACCCATTTCTTTCCCATAAAAACTTCTCTTTTACTTCATACTACACCTACCCAAGCACCTAACACCCCTTATACCACTGCCATACCCTCTTCCTACCCTCCCCCCCCCCAGAAAATCTTACCAACCTAACCTCCTCCTCCACATAGCCCATTTGTGACCACCTACCCCCTAGACCTAGTTTTATTTGCAAAAATTCCACATTTCCAACTTATCAGTACTAAATAATATATATACATACACACACACGCAGATATATATATATATATATATATATATTTGTGTAATGTCCCATATTTTCCGTATATTTAATTTTCAATTTAAAATAAATAAAATGGAATAATATTGGGAAGAAAATCAAAGTTTGTTGATTATATTGATGATGATTGTGTAAATTGAGTATAAATAGATTTTCAAATTTAGTTATTTAGAAAGTGTTGTAATATGGAATTTAATATTTTAATAAATAACTAAATTTAAGTTATGTAAGTTAAAAAGAAATTCAAATTTTGATTTATCAAATGGTGGAATTCAATTTGTTTAAGTTAAATTTGAAATACAAATTTAAATTTGTAAATAATCAAGTGTGGGAACTTAAAATTCATGAAATAAATTCATAGAATTTGTTTAAGTTATATTTTAATTTAAATTTGAATTTAATGAGTATTTAAATTGAATAAAACATTTAAATTGTATAATTGGATATTTTATCGATTAATTAACTACAGAATTTAACAATTTTTGAGACTATCTCAGAATTCGATGAAACCTGTTCCATCGGATCCGGAATGGTGAATATTTATAGAGTTCCAAATTTCATCGAAAACGGACTTGTTGTTTGATCGTACTGGAGAAAACGCGAATAGAATCAATATAATGGATAATTGGTTTTTTCTTATAGTGGACCTTATATATACATATATAAACAAACTCCATTTTACTCCATCAACCATTTTCATTACACGTACGTTTTCTCCATCAAAATTTTATCTCAAATGGCTGGAGAAAATTCAAAATCCTAGCTAAATAAAAAAAATTCAACTTCAAAATTAAACCTATCCAATCCCTAGCAAATTTTATATCAAATCGAAGTTCTCGACGATATGAAGCAGCTATGTGATATGTTTCGACATTCAGTGCTCTAATTGGCTGTAATTCGCAGTCAAAGGTGCTGAAATCGAACCCATGAAATCAATTTTGGGGCTTATTGATTCAGGCTTAATTGAATAATCGAGAATATGGGTTTTGAAGCGGAAAAGAGTACGAGTGCGATGATGGTGTTTGTTTGAGTTATAAGCAAAGGGACAACTGAGGATTGATGTTTTAGGGTTCGAATACCCTTCGGTTCACCTCGTTGTCGGCAGATCAGTAGGCCACCGGAGGTGACGGGCGCGATGCTGGTAGATGCATACTTCCATGAGCTTCCAGTTGGCGGTGGTCACGGGTGCTGAAGTGGCCGGAATCATTGGTAATCGGTGGTCAAAATTTTGGTCTTCGAGGTGATTTACCATGTGGGTCCCTGTAGCAGAGAGAGACATGAGCGGGAGGACGAAGAGGAGCCTGCTGACCTGCCATTTCCTGAGTGGTGAGGAGCTAAATTTTATTAATTTTATATATTTAAATTCCAAGTGATTAAACGCTTATAACTTTTACGTATGAACTCGGATTTGGACGTGGTTGGGATCATGACGGAATTGCGGACATTTTGGCACTAACCTGGCTGCGTTTGGAGATTGTCAAATTTTGGGCTTTGGTTGGACGTTCATCTGATTTAAAGACCCAAAGGTGAGTGAATTCTCGCTCACGAATAACTGAATTATTCCCATATTTATTGAAATAAATTATGAAATAATTTGGTTGCATGGTTGTGATTTGATTGATGATTGTTGCTTAAAAAGTGATATGCAAGTATGTTAATCTGCAAACTTAGGTTGATAACTTGTAATGGTAGTTAATTAAATTCTAGTTAAAGCCTGATACTAGTTAACCAGTGATAAGATGTAATACTGATCATTTTGAGTGAAATGGTTGCGATGGATGCTTAGTTGAAATTTGTTACTGTATTGATATTGTAAATGTTCATTTTTTAGTACATGGACTCGGTATGTTTACTATGACGAGTAATCCCATTTTCACCCTTGATGTTACGGGCATCCAATAAACCCGGGATTAATCGATAAGATTAAATTAAGAACACCGAGTGAAATGATAAATCTCTGTGACCCTGATTTGATTGAAATGATAGATCCATCCTTGGAATATCGAGAAATTAAATTTAAATCACTTGGCCATTGGATAGACAATTATATACAGACATCGATTGGTTAAATGATTTTAAATATTCAAAATTCTGTTTGATGGAAACTTCATTTAAAGGAAATGTGTCAGTTTCAATAAATTTCATTCTTCCTTTAAGATCTGAATCCTGGACGTTATTTGAAATGATTAAGGTAATTTTTCCCAAAACGGATTAGGAGTTTTGAATTGGAATTTAAATAGGATTTGGGATTTATCATAATAATTGGGGAAACTTGAAATAAATAAATTCTTATTGAATTTCATTTTGGAATAAAGATAGTCGAGGTTGGAATAAAGATAATCGAGGTTGTTCAAACGTAATACAAATATGGTTTAGAAATCTTTTAAATGGAAAGATGGGTTGAAATGGGGTTGGAAACAAGACATTGAACTATGTTAACTCCACTTAGACTGGAGTATAGATTCAAGTGCTTGAAGTTCGGAAGAAAGGAACAAATATATTAAAGGATTTTATTATATATGTTTTACACTGCTTGATTTCAAATAACTATTTCTTTCTTAAAATTTATTCATTTAACTTTTTACCTATAAAACTATTTTGTTATAACTAAATTTTTTCTTATATTTTACTTCTTAAACTAATTAGTAAAACTTTTAAATTATGTATATACATAGTGTTTTGAAATTATCTTATTTTTTTCCTAACCACTATGTTCTATCTATATATATATTTGTATAAAGATTCTTTATAAGTACCTATTTTCTTAATCATACTTTACAAATTGTAAATTTCTTCCGAATGGAAAGTGTTTGGATCTAAAACCATTGGTTCAAATGGAGTTGAGACAAAGTATATTATATCTGAATATGAATCGATTTAAATCTATTTTTATATGGAAGTATGAATTATATTCTTCTCGAATATAAATTTATCTCCTGAGGTGTAATAACCCGGAAATCCGAGCCAATTTAAAATTTTTATTTTGACAATTTTAGTGAATTTGGATTATTTAAAATGAATTATTTTAAATAATATCGACGAGAAATTTATTTTGAATAGAATTCGAACATATATATTATATAGATCATCATTAGAATATAAATATTTATATTAAATTATAAAAGGAATTGAAAATGGCGCGGCAGTTCGATATTTCAATTTCAAACTTCAATTGAATATACCGGGTGCAAAATAAACCGGATTTTAACGAAACCGAAAATATTACAATCTATTTGTGAATATCTTTCAAACGAATCCGAAAGTTTGGAATTTCATAGTGGGAATCAAGAGATATGTCCAGTTGAAATTTCAGAATAGTCGCTATGGAATTTCGGCCCTTAAAAATGGGAATTTTGCAAATGACCTCGGTTTTCGACGAAACCACTTTTGTTTGATCCAGGATGTCTAGTTATTGCTAGATTCCAAATTTCATAATTTTTCAAATCAATATGTGAGCGTGGCAAAGGAAAACGCGTTTGACCAGTTTCAGTTGATTTTAATCGACTGGAAAATGGCCATTTTTCAAACGGTCTCAGAATTCGACGAAACTAATTTTGTTAGGACCGTATCGTCGGGGCTCTAATCCTCTGAGCTACAGGCCCCACCCCGTCTCTACTGGATCTGTTCCCGGGAGTACCCTCAAAAATGAACCTCTCCTCAGCTATTTCGTTTCGGGTTAAGAAGATGTGAAAGTGCGTTTCTCTCTATAAGAACAGTGCGTTCTGAGGTGTGAAGGGGGGGGAGAAGAGATATCATAATTGAGGTTTGGTTTTGTTGGTCTTTTATTTTATGTTATTTTATTAGTATACTCTTTGTTTTGTTGGATTGGAACATATACATCAAAAATTCAATGTAAAATTGGAATGAGAACGAAATAAATTGTTTCAAATCGGTGCTAAAAAAACTTAGATTGAAGTTAGAAAAAAAAATTCTGGAATTTTAAGAGTTCGTATGTGGCCCCGGTAAATTGAAATGCGCGTTCAAATTCAATATATAGAGTTATATTTTGATTTTGACGAAAACTGATCGTAATGGTCGAATTGGCATGCGATACATATCCCATTGTGTTTGCAATGGGGGTAATTAGCTATGGATGACAGGCGGTGGGTCTCGTTTTGAGTTCGAATGAAAAAGTTACTTTTTAAAATTAAAATAAAATAAAATATAAACTTTTCACTTAACCCCCTATACATTCTCTCTCCACCCACTTTCTTTTTTGACTGATTCAGATTAAATAAAAAATAGAGAAAACCCCTCGTCAGTCGCGCCTCCGCCCAGCCCTGGCGACGCCGCGCGACGCCCCACCTCCGCACTCCGCCCAGGCGATCCCTCCCCCATCTCGCCATCACCCCCCTCGAGTTTCCCCCCATTCGAATGCTGAAACCCCAGCGCGAGCCCCCTTTTCCCCTAAAATGAGACGCCCTGAGCACACCCACCCGCCGCCCTGATGGCCAACCGCCACCTGCAGGTCCGGTGCCACCGTTTCAGCGCTATCCTCCGGCAATGGCCCATCCTCCATCAACAAAATTTGACTTTTACATGAGAAGGTGAGTTTTTATTCATATTTTTTTTCTATGCTATTAATTTAAAACAAATTCTGATTTTGTTTACAAAAAGGTGGGATTTTTTATTTATAAAAATATGATTTTTAATTTGAAAAAGATGGGATTTTTATTCATAGAAATAATTTTTAATTTAAATTAAAAAGGATAAAAATATGTGTGTTTTACCGTAAGAAAGATTGGATTGTTATCTATAGGAAGTTGTGATTTTTATCGTATGAAAGGCGAGATAAAAATATGGTATTCTATTTGAATCAGTGGTATAAAAATGCGATTTTTACATATAATGTTTTGAATAAAAAATTCGATTTTTATATATTGAATAGCGAAGTAAAAATTCGATTTTTATATATTGAATAGCGATGTAAAAATATAACTTTTATCTATATAGTAGCGGTGTAAAAATAGAATTTTATAAATATAGTAGCAGCATAAAAATATGATTTTTATATGATAAAGAATATAAAAATGTGATTTTTATATATGTAGTGAATACTGACGACGAAAGTGAGAAAAGAAGAAACGGCGAAGTTGTTCTACATATGAAGAGTCGCGGTGAATTGGTTTAGCTAGTAGGTGAAAACTTCTCACTTTTGATTTTATTTTCTAGTTATATAAATATGTACTAGGATGCAGACGGTGTTTAGTAGCAGCCGACACCCGTCGTCCACAGACCATGGACGGCTTGTATGCTTATTTGTTTGATTTTGATGTGTAGTTGATTGTGTGATGTGAAATGAAATAAAATATTTATATAGTTAAAAATATTTTTTAGTCGATAATATAATTTTTAACGTGAATTTGAATAAATGGATATAAACAAATCGGACGATTTGTTTATATACACACCTTTGACTGATATTGATTGGGACGATAAATTTTACACATCGCCCAACTGCACAAATAAAATCTGTGCTTGATTGATTGAGACCCCACACGGGTATTGGGATGATATATGACATACACTAATCCCAATAATTAGTTGTATGTCGGTCGATTGATTGACAGACTGTTATGAGCGTTGAATATTTACATTTGATGCTTATACAGTGTAGAATGCACTTTGGATGATGGTTGATTATTTGTCATTGTTGATATATACATGCGTTGTATGAAAATCCATAGAAATAAAATCTATGGTAATTGATTGGGCCTCATTCCAGTTTCAAAATAGAAATATTTGAAAAAGAAATGTTTGAAATAGAATATTTGAAAAAGGAATATTTGAAAAAGAAATATTTGAAATAGAATATTTGAGAAAGAAATATTTGAAATAGAAATATATGAAGCCGTGTTGATTAGATTGACGCCATTTTGACGCAAAGGATATTTATATCGATTATATTCGTTTTTTATAATGAATATTGAAAAGTGATTTCAAAATCGAATATTTTGAAAATGAATTCGAATCGAATTGAAATTGAATAGAATTGGATTCAAATTGAAAATGAATTCGAATTGAAATTAAATAGAAATGAATTCGAATTGAAATTGAATAGAAATGAAATCGAATTGAAATTGAATAGAATTGGATTCGAATTGGAAATGAATTCGAATTGAAAATGAATTCGAATTGAAATTAAATAGAAATGAATTCGAATTGAAATTGAATAGAAATGAATTCGAGTTGAAATTGAACTGAATTGAAAACGAACTGAAATTGAATTAAAAATCGATTTGAATTGAAATCAATTTGAAATGAATTTAAAACGAATTTATAAGGAAAAATTCAATTTTGATTTGAATTTGAAAAGAAGTTGAAATCATTTTGAAAACGAATTCTAAAACGATTTATATAATATGTTTTGAAAGGAAATCAACGAAGTATATATTATATATATAATATAATGGCCTGAATAGGATGCGCCGCGCTGCGGTAGTTCATGAATTTCGACCATTGACTTCGAATGGATATTGCGGGAGATCCGACCGTAAGATTCTCCTAAAACCGGAACTGTTGGGTTCGTATCGAAAAGAGCTTTCTAATGAATATCAGAAATTAGAAATCTAATGGTTGGATTTGGAATTATGTCCAAATCAAATTTGGAAAAGGTCGCTATAAGTGCAGTTCGATGGCCGTTGATGGAAATCGACTGTACGGGCCTTGATAATATTATTAAAAATAGTAATAATTTGTGTAAAATCATAAGAAATGATTTGGGAAGAATTGGGATGAAAATTTCCATACTTGAAAAGGTAAAAATAGATCTTTATCGAAATGAACTAGTTTTGAACTAGAATAATAATTTATTTATTTTTAAAATAAATAAATTGGATTTGAAATGGGTTTTAAAAATAACCAGAATTTCCAAT
Source organism: Allium sativum (assembly GCA_030737875.1). NCBI lineage: Eukaryota > Viridiplantae > Streptophyta > Magnoliopsida > Asparagales > Amaryllidaceae > Allium > Allium sativum. The sequence continues at coordinate 577,748,286 of CM060909.1, read as the reverse complement.
AATTGAATTGGAATGGATTTGAATCGAAATTGTCTTCGGAATATTTCGATATTGGATTTTGTGATGAAACAGATATTGTTATGGGAATTTGAAAGATATATTTATATCGTTATTTCCAATACGATATTTGTTAGTCGTAGAATTTGATATTGAATATAAGCCAATATATTTTCTATTCAGAGCCTTGTATTTAATATCAAATGTGATTTGGGTTTGTCGTGAATGGTGTCTTCACTAACACTGTTCTTAAGCCCAGTTGAGGAAAAGATTAAATCTTTCTAATTAGATTTAATGAAGTGTACCAATTAAATGGTATTTAATTGGAATTGAATTGGTATTGATTTTTGGGTTTATCGTGAACAGTGTTTTAAATAACACTTGTTCTTTAACCCGATAATTAATGGAATGTGATTTTGGGTTGTCGTGAACGGTATCTTCAATATTACAGTTCTTAGACCCAATGAAGTTAAGAAAATTAGAAACTAACTGGAGATTAGTTAAGTTGAATAGTTTCTGGGGTATTGATCTGATGTTGGTTTCGGCCTTCGGGGTTAATACTTAGGGAATTTCTCTCTTACTAATTTACGGTTAGGGACTGATTAAAATGTGATGTGATTTTGGGGTTTATCGTGAACTGTGTTTTAAATGACATTGATTCTTTAACCCAGTCAAAGATTAAAACTAAGTTGAGTTTTAATGAATCTTTAATTAGATTGAAAAGATCGAGAATGGAGTATCACCAGTTTTGCTCCAGGCGATAGTTAAATCTTTAATTAGATTTGAACATGAAATGGTAATTGAATTTACCGATAAAACCGTGGTGTTAGATAGGAAGTATTACCAGTTTTACTTCATGGGATGAATAGGTTGGGATTGGGAAATTAAAACAAATGATTACTTCGGTAAGGTTCGTTAATCCCGGCTAGTTTGGATTAACTATAATTTGGTTTGAATTGATATTCAAAAGGAGATTAAAGAATAAATCTAAAGAATTTATCTTTGATAAAATTAATGGGAACCTTTCCCTAAGAATGTGATATTTAGAAACTAACTGTAGGTTAGTTAAGAAGAATGGTTTCCTGTGTATTGATCTGATGTTGGTTTCGGCCTTCGTGGTTAACATTTGGGGAATTGTTCTCTTACTAATTTACGGTTAGCGACTGATGAATTGGAATGAGGCGTATATTGTGTTTGTGTAACACTTGTTTATTATATACGCGAGTTGTTCGGAAAGACCGGGTTTATCCCATTCTGAATAATTGATACGACGATAAGTCGAAGATGAAGACGGTGGTTTAAGACCGGAGGTCTTCACGTCGTTTGGATAATTACTAATGATCCTGATTGGCTCGTACACCCAAGAGGAGGGAATCAGTTGGTGGTCGTCCAGACATATTTGGAGATCGATGGGTATGCGGGGTTTTAGGTGCCTCCGGTTTCGTTCAGACCCAGAATGGACTTGTAAATGGACTGTGTGTCTGACATTGGATTTCATTCTGTGTGACTGATATCGGTTGCATAGAGTGGTTTGCCTGTATGGCATGCTAAGACGCAAATGATCAAGGCTTCTGTTGAAAAGCAGAGTCTTGTGGTTGATGATCAAAGCACGGCCTTTGTGGCATCGCTTTGTGTAGTGTTGATTCGCGAACCTCACACCCCGGTGTGAACCAAAAAAGGGAGATGGACCTCAGGGAGGATACGCGTTTTCTTCTAGCTAGAAGTGGCATCAGTGGTTTTACATGCCCTGACAAGTTTGACTTATGTGGTTGTTGCTGTTGCGAGGCGCCTCGGATATATCGGTGACTTTGTGAAACCGATGGAGTCATTCGTTGGCTCATTGACACCCCAAAGGATGGGGAAACGCAGTGCTCAGGAATTTTAATCCACATCGGTGGACCGGCCCTGTCGCTCCAAAGGTCACTCGAGCTCTGACCTGAGACACGGGTTAGAGCGTCTCGAATCGGTTGAGGACTATCTTTTGCCTCGGTTCACAGATGGAAATCCAATTTCCAAATATGTGATTTTGTGGTTTTAATTGTAGAACTAGTATAGCGACATGATATATAGTACCCATGCCGTCTATGATTGATACTTATGATTTGAAATTGTTTTATACACTATGCACTTGTAATAGTATCAAATGATTTGTTTTAAACGTACTAAGCATGTTTGGCTATTATAAGGGAAAACCCTATCTCCCGGCTTGCATTGCATTGTGTGATAGGACCTGGGTCTTATAACAGCTTCATTTTTCCAAAAAGCATTGCGTTGTTTTGTTATATGCGCTGGTATTCTTGGGAGGAAACCCGTTCCGTGTTATACGGCGTGGTCCCTTGATATATCTTATTTAAAGTAAAGTTTTAAATAACTGTTTTAGTTCTCACACCAGTCACATGACTGACCTGGAGTTTATTGTTTTAACCTAAACTCTGGGTGCCCTTATTTTTGACACGGGCAGCTAGTAGTTTTGGTTTTGCAGATTTATATTCACAGGATCCTGATTTATAGCTGGAATGATATTCGGAAAGCTTTATATCTGTGTATTACTTCTAGTTGTGTTTTGTATTATTTTCCGCTGCGATGTATTTAAATGTAATTTAAATCTCTGATATTTTCTGTGTAATATTTATTCATACTCTGTATATTCTTGTATTCTGATGTAATTGTTGTAATTAACAATGAAATGTTCTTCTGTCTGCGTTCTTTTGTGTGTTGTTCTCGAAGTATCCGCTCTTTCCTTCACGGGGAAGTTACGGGTCTTTACATTTGGTATCAGAGCTTTGGTTTACAAAGCTCAGAGAACAAGACACATTAGAACCATACGAAAGAATTCATCAGAGATTGGATTAGTAATGTCTAATAGGAATGACTCGTTAGAGATGGGATCAGTAGTATCCTAGAACAAGTGTGAAGGGTATATTTTTAAAGTGAAATCAAATTTGTTTTGAAATTTAAATCAATTATTCGTATTTGACTATTTATTTATATTGATTTGGACAATGCAGTATATAAAGATTTTTCGTATACGTCTGATCCACGTGTATTTGAAATTTTAATATACTGGATAGATATAGAATTACACTCTAATCGCCCGAAGATGATTTTGATGATGGAGCTCCATCATTAGAATTTATGTTCGATTGACGAAAGCGAGGTTTCTATATATTTCCAATTGACTGATGTGAGAACCAAAATTAGATAGGGCCTATTGTTGTGGTTTGGCATCAAAAATCTGATTTTTTGACTATATATCAAAATTATGAGTTTGAAATGATAATCAACTAATTGATTGCTGATTGTGTTGTTTGATTATTGGTTGAGTAATTAAATTTGAATAGCTAATTTGAGCCAAATGGCGAGTTGTATTGGAAATTTGTCTCATTTGCATGCATATACATGTACTTACACTGAACATGTCATAGCAAGGAGGATAGAGCAGAAGAATAAAATTGTTTGCCCGACAAATAGATACATGTTTACCATAATTTACAGTTTTGTTTGGGTGATGATGATTTTATGAGCCGATTGGCTAGCCGCTTGGCTAGCCGCTTGGCTTTTTCTTTTTCTTTTAGAGATCAAAGGGCCTGTATGGCAATTTCAGGAGTTTCCCGGTGCTCCCGGTGCTCCTGGTGCAGGGGAGGTTATGGCAAAAAATTTCGAAAATTTAGGGTGTTAGCCAAATTTTTGAAAATTTTGAAAAGCTCATAGAAACTGAAAAGTTGAAGAACTTAAGCCGTAGTGAAAATACTAGAAGTTGAGTTGGTTTGTAAAACAAATTTCGGCTTCGTTCCTTTTCGGGGACGAAAAGTTTTAAGTGGGGGAGATTGTAATAACCCGGAAATCCGAGCCAATTTAAAAGTTTTATTTTGGCAATTTTAGTGAATTTGGATTATTTAAAATGAATTATTTTAAATAATATCGACAAGAAATTTATTTTGAATAGAATTCGAACATATATATTATATAGATCGTCTTTAGAATATAAATATTTATATTAAATTATAAAAGGAATTGAAAATGGGCGGTAGTTCGATAATTCAATTTCAAACTTCAATTGAATATACCGGGTGCAAAATAAACTGGATTTTAACGAAACCGAAAATATTAGAATCTATTTGTGAATATCTTTCCAACGAAACCGAAAGACTGGAATTTCATAGCGGGAATCAAAAGATATGTCCAGTTGAAATTTCAGAATAGTCGCTATGGAATTTCGGCCCTTAAAAATTGGAATTTTGCAAACGACCTCGGTTTTCGACGAAACCACTTTTGTTGGATCCGGGATGTCTAGTTATTGCTAGATTCCAAATTTCATAATTTTTTGAATCAATATGTGTGCGTGGCAAAGGAAAACGCATTTGATCAGTTTTATTTGATTTTAATCGACTGGAAAATGGCCATTTTTCAAACGGTCTCAGAATTCGATGAAATTAGTTTTGTTAGGACCGTATCGTCAATATGAAGCTAGGAAATATTTTTTCTGGAATTTTTAATGTTCGTATGTGGCCCCGGTATATTGAAATGCGCGTTCAAATTCAATATATAGAGTTATATTTTGATTTTGACGAAAACTGATTGAAATGGTCGAATTGGCTTGCGATACATATCCCATTGTGTTCGGAATGGGGGTAATTAGCTATGGACGACAGGCGGTGGGTCTCGTTTTGAGTTCGAATGAAAAAGTTACTTTTTAAAATTAAAATAAAATAAAATATAAACTTTTCACTTAACCCCCCTATACATTCTCTCTCCACCCTCTTTCTTCTTTGACCGATTCGGATTAAATATAAAAAAAGGAGAAAACACCTCGACAGTCGCGCCTCCGCCCAGCCCTGGAGACGCCGCGCGACGCCCCACCTCCGCACTCCGCTCAGGCGATCCCTCCCCCATCTCGCCATCACCCCCCTCGAGTTTCCCCCCATTCGAACGCTGAAACCCCAGCGCGAGCCCCTTTTTCCCCTGAAGACCCAACGCCCTGAGCATACCCACCCGCCGCCCTGATGGCCAACCGCCACCTGCAGGTCCGGTGCCACCGTTTCAGCGCTATCCTCCGGCAATGGCCCATCCTCCGTCAACAAAATTTGATTTTTACATGAGAAAGTGAGTTTTTATTCATATTTTTTTTCTATGCTATTAATTTAAAACAAATTCTGATTTTTTTTACAAAAAGTTGGGACTTGAGAAGTAAGAGAAAGTTTGAATTTATTAAGTGGAGTATTCGATGGAACTTGAATTAAACGTGACTTAATTTAGGTTAATCAACAAAGATGAGAGGAGTGGAAACTTAGAGAAAATTATGTGGAGCTGATTTAAAATGTAATATAAAAGAATGTAATGAAGTGCAAATGAACTTGATTTGAACCCCCACTAATAACATGATGATTTAGTAAATGGGTATGAATGGGTTTGCGAAGGAAATAAGAAATAAGTTATATTTATTTGAGTCAAGTGAATTAAATCAATAAGAGTTAAGTTAGAAAACCCTATAAGATCAATGGAGAATTTAGCACTTAGGGGAAGAATAAGTCATGAAATTTGGAAATTTAGGTACTAAGGTTACTCGATTTATTAGAATTTTGGTTGTGAAACAAGTAAATTAGATTAAGTATTAAGAGAAGAGAAATGGTCAATAAAATGCTTAAGCATGAGCAATAATAGAGTTTAAGCGAATTCCAAGTTTAGTTGTTATTAGTGTTCGGTACAGTTGAAATTAACCAAGAGATGAAATCCCACTAAAGTATAATAAATTGGAATGTTTTGTCAGGCAAATAAATTTGGCATAGCTTATGACTTGGCTAATTAACAAGGATATTAAGTTAGTCGAGTTAAATAAAGTTTAAATTAGGAAATCGAATAAAAGTGGTTTGAGAACTAGGTGTAAAACTTGAATTATAAATGATCCTTAATCAAATTCCTGATTGGTGAGTCAAAAAAAAAAATTTAGTTGAAGGAATAAGATTTATTTTAAAATGGAAAGAATTTGAGAAAACCTATATCACTCGAAACTTTAAGTTTTGAAATAAGGGAATGGAGATTGGTCCAAGTGAAATATGTGTATAGGAAAACCTTGGGAAATGAAAGGTAGAAGGTAACTTGGAAAGGGGAAACGGAATGAGTCTTATACCAACAATAAATTGGCAACAGTTAATGGTGAATCATGTTTGTTTTGGCAAGATATTTGGTTTGGAGAACTTCCTCTTTCCTCCTCCTTGCCCAACCTTGGATCTAGTAACATTTCTAACCCACAGACAGTTGCTGAAGCCTTTAATTTGGGCCCATTGGGCTTGTTTCCTAGCTCAATATTTGGGCTGTCCAGTTTACAAGAGTTGGCTAAGATAGAGATACTCATTGATTCTTTTCAACTCTCGCATGGGCCTGACTCTTTTTATTGGGCTTTGGGCTCTTCTCGAAAATTCTCAGTCAAGTCTTGTTATGATTATTTGATCCATCCTGGACGATGTTATTCTTTCTCCAGAGTCTGGAACTGTCATCTCCCCCACGCAACATTTTCTTTCAATGGCTCTTAATCCACAATCACATCAACTCAAAAGACAGATTCTACCGCTTTGGGATCGATGTCAACCCTATTTGCGTTCTTTGCAACCTGAGTATTGAATCCCTCACCCATCTTTTCTTTGATTGTGACTTTTCTTTTGCGGTTTGGGCCGCTGTTAGCTCATTCATTCTCGGTTTCGTCCCTTCTTTTCGCTCTTTCTTCGATTACTGGTAGCACAACCCCCCTGACCCCTCGTCTGACTCTCGGGTAGCGATCTTCTCCTAGTGTATCTGGTTAGAACGAAATGCATATGTATTCGGAAAACCCAAAAAGTCATTCTGGGGAACTTGTTTTCATATTCTGCATCTCTTCGAATTATGGACAGGCTCGGTCAGGCACGCTCGCTTCTGACTTTCCCTCCCCCAGCCTCGCTCACCTGGATCTCAAGAAAGCACCTCGTTATTTCCTCTGTGATCAAGTATAAGTATGTAATTCTATTTTGGTAGTGTATTTATCACTCAGCTGTGTTGTGGTTGATATATGTACATCTTATTAGTACTCTTTAGACTGTAATATATATGACCATCTTGGTCTGTTCTTAGTCTGCTACTGGTTGGGCATGTCAACCAGATATTATTACTAGCTCTTTTTCATCTACGCGTAACCGGCTGTGTAGTGCCCGCTACACACCCGTTTTCCTCAAAAAACAGTTTGGTTTGCAATAATTAATAAGTGGATTAAACTAGTTCGAGAAGAAGTTGAACTGAAATTTAGGTTAGTTAGTAAATGTGAGTGGTCGAGGAAAAAAAATCTAATGGGGTAAATCTCATTAGTACAATGTATCGAATGTAAATCTGAATATAAACAATGAAACGAGTGAGGATGAACTTAATTAATTAGAATAAATAAGGTCGAATTTAATCCAAATGGAAAGATATTCAATGTAAATTGGATGAAGTAAATAGATAAGAATGGAATTTGGAAATTTGATCCATGTTAATGAATGCAAGATCTAATGAAATTAAGTTCGTTGGAGATTTTTTTTAAATGAATTCAAGTTTTGTTTGGAATTTAACTCTTGGAATGAAATGGGTAAAGTAAGATGGACAATAAAGGAACATAAATAAATGCAATGAAATTCATTTGATATAGGTGAAACGAACATGGATATATTTAAGCATTAAAAGAATGAATCATATTATGTGTATAATGGATCAATAACCCATTTTACATGGTTAAGCTGTGTTTAAATCTTTGGAATCCGGAAGTTGAAACTCCTAATAAAATAAATCTATGTTTATGTGAAACCTAAAATATTAGATGAGCTGAAGAAAAACGACCATCACTTTTGATGGGCTGATCGGAATTCGATGATTCCGGACAATTTGGAAACCTTGGAACCTGAAATAAAACTTTTGCTAATAGGGCCTTGTCTAATTTTCATGTTTATTTGAAATCCGAGAACTAGTCGTAGTTGTATGCGCAGAAAATAAAAATCTGAACTGAATACCAATGTTGTTTTGATCATAACTTCCTAACGGAGCGTCGGATTTTGATGTGCGAGTACAATTCGGAAAGCCCAGAAGGTAGACTAAAACTTTTTTAACATGATGGGTAAAAATTGATGTTTAAAGTGGTAAAAACTGGGTTGAACAACTCAGACCTGCATTTCTCAGTGTATGGGCTGAGGTGTTCGCGTTCACTAAAATAGTCATAGCTTTTAAACGAATCATCCAAATTCGACGAATCCGGACAACTCGGAAAGTCTAAAAAAATGCTACAACTTTTGCCTGCTATGGTCAAATTCCATCATTTAAGGGGTGATAAACCTTGATTTGTTCGCTGGCTTGTCACGAGTATAGTGGTTTTGTAGTTGAAATGATTAATATATGTTGCGTAAGTTGTATACATTTGCTATATATTGTATATATGTTTGATTATTATGTATGTTTGAGTATATAGCAGGTGTAAGGAAGTTGTGCTACGCTTTGGAGCTCACTTACGATAAATATTAAAGTGCTAAGAAAAATAAAATCTGCAAACAACGCTAAAAGGTACGTCTTTATGTTATATGGTCGTGGGGTTATATATACGTGTTGTTTTCCCCAATTTGGGATGCCTCATCGGTTAATGAGATGTATATTTGGATTTATATATGTATTGCAATTTTTCATACCTCTCAGTACAAAGGAGATGCTGCCAAAATTTTCCGTGATTTTGGAAGTCAGAAAATTTTGAGATTTTTCAACTTTATGACTTATTTTATAAATACTATTTTATAAGTATGGATTTGAAAGTATGACTTGTTTAATACCTTATCTCATTCTCTTTTCGAGGATGAAAAGATTTTTAAGTGGGGGAGAATGTATCATTCCATATTTTCTGTATATTTAATTTTCAATGTAAAATAAATAAAATGGAATAATATGGGGAAGAAAATCAAAGTTTGTTGATTATAGTGATGATGATTGTGTAAATTGAGTATAAATAGATTTTCAAATTTAGTTATTTAGAAAGTGTTGTAATATGGAATTTAATATTTTAATGAATAACTAAATTTAAGTTATGTAAGTTAAAAAGAAATTCAAATTTTGATTTGTTAAACGGTGGAATTTAAGTTGTTTAAGTTAAATTTGAAATTCAAATTCAAATTTGTAAATAATCAAGTGTGGGAACTTAAAATTCATGAAATAAATTTATAGAATTTGTTTAAGTTATAATTTGATTTAAATTTGAATTTAATGAGTATTTAAATTGAATAAAACATTTAAATTGAATAATTGGATATTTTATCGATTAATCAACTTCAGAATTTAACGATTTTGGCGACTGTCTCAGAATTCGACGAAACCGATTCCATCGGATTCGGAATGGTGAATATTTATAAGGTTTCAAATTTTGTCGAAAACGGACTTGTCATTTGACCGTACTGGAGAAAACGCGAATAGAATCAATATAAGTGGATAATTGGTTGTTTCTTATAATGGACCTTATATGTACATATATAAACAAACTCCATTCTACTCCATCAGCCATTTTCATTACACATACATTTTCTCCATCAAAACTTTATCTCCAATGGCTGGAGAAATTCAAAACCCTAGCTAAATAAAAAAATTCAACTTCAAAATTAAACCTCTCCAAACCCTAGCAAATTTTATATCAAATCGAATCTCTCGACAATACAAAGCTGCTGGTGTGATCTATTTCGAATGCAGTGCTCGGATTCGCCGGAATTCATAGTCAAAGATGCTGAAATCAATTTTGGGGATTATTGATTCAGGGCTTAATTGAAGAATAAGGAATATGCATTTTGAAGAGTAGAAGCATACGAGTGCGATGGTGGTGCTCGTTTGAGTCATAAGCAAAGGGGTAGCCGAGGATTGGTGTTTTAGGGTTCGAATACCCTTCGTTTCACCTTGTCGTCGGCGGATCAGTAGGCCACCGGAGGTAACGGGCGCGATACTGGTAGATGCATACTTCCATGAGCTTCTAGTTGGCGGTGGTCACGTGTGCTGAAGTGGCCGGAATCATTGGTAATCGATGCTCAAATTTTCGGTCTTCGAGGTGGTTTACCATTTGGGTTCCTGTAGCAGAGTGAAAAAGAGAGACATGAGCAGGAGGACGAAGAGGAGCCTGTTGACGTGTCATTTACTGAGCGGTGAGGAGTTAAATTTTATTAATTTTATATATTTAAAATCCAAGTGATTAAACGCTAATAACTTTTGCGTATGAACTCGGATTTGGACGCGGTTGGGTGCGTTGGGATCGTGACGGAATTGCAGACTTTTTGGCACTAACTTGGCTGCGTTTGGAGATTATCAAATTTTGGGCTTTGTTGGATGTTCATTTGATTTAAAGACCCAAAGGTGAGTGAATTCTCACTTATAAATAACTGAATTATTCCCATATTTATTGAAATAAATTATGAAATAATTTGGTTGCATGGTTGTGATTTGATTGATGATTGTTGCTTAGAAACTGGTATGCAAGTATGTTAATCTGCAAACTTAGGTTGATAACTAGTTATGGTAGTTAATTAAATTCTAGTTAAAGCCTAATACTTGTTAACCAGTGACATGATGTAATACTGATCATTTTGAGTGAAATGTTTGCGTTGGATGCTTAGTTGAAATTTATTACTGTATTGATATTGTTAATGTTCATTTTTCAATACATGGACATGGTATGTTTACTATGACGAGTAATGCCATTTTCACCCTTGATGCTACGGGCATCCAATAAACCCGGGATTAATCGATAAAAATAAATTAAGAACAAAGAGTGAAATGATAAATCACTGCAACCCTGATTTGATTGAAATGATAGATCCATCCCTGGAATATCGAGAAATTAAATTTAAATCACTTGGCCATTGGATAGACAATTATATCCAGACATCGGTTGGTTAAATGATTTTAAATATTTGAAATTATGTTTGATGGAAATTTCATTTTATGGAAATGTGTCGGTTTCGATAAATTTCATTCTTCATTTAAGATCTAAATCCTGGACGTTATTTGAAATGGTTAAGGTAATTTTTCCCAAAACGGATTAGGAGTTTTGAATTGGAATTTAAATAGGATTTGAGATTTATCCTAATAATTGGGGAAACTCAAATTAAATAAATTCTTATTGAATTTTATTTTGGAATAAAGATAATCGAGGTTGGAATAAAGATAATCGAGGTTGTTCAAACGTAATACGAATGTGGTTTTGAAATCCTTTAAATGGAAAGATGGGTTGAAATAGTGTTGGAAACAAGATATTGAACTATGTTAACTCCATTTAGACTGGAGTATAGATTCAAGTGTTTGAAGTTCAGAAGAAAGGAACAATTATAGTTAAAGGATTTTATTATATATATTTTACACTGCTTGATTTCAAATAACTATTTCTTTCTTAAAATTTATTCATTCAACTTTTTACCTATAAAACTATTTAGTTATAACTTAATTTTTCCTTATATTTTACTTCTTAAACTAATTAGTGAAACTTTTAAATTATGTATATACATAGTGTTTTGAAATTATCTTATTTTTTTCCTAACCATTATGTTCTATCTATATATATATATTTGTATAAAGATTCTTTATAAGTACCTATTTTTCTTAAGCATGCTTTATAAATTGTACACTTCTTCCAAATGGAAAGTGTTTGGATCTAAAATCGTTGGTTCAAATGGAGTTGAGTTAAAGAATATTCTATTTGAATATGAATCGATTTAAATCGATTTTTATATGGAAATATGAATTATATTCTTCTCGAATATAAATTTATCTTCCGAGGGATTGAAATGAGTTGTTATGAAACATATATTCTATTGGAATATAAATGGATTTCGAACATAAATCAATTTGGAATAACTAAAAGCCTTGATATGAAATATATTCTACTTGAATATATAAATTGATTGTTTGAAATATTATATGATTTTAATATATGGATATGGAAATATATTCTAGTTTAGAAAATAATCGGTTTGGGAATGATTATGACATGTTGGTAGGAATTTATATTCTTTTGAGTATAAACTTGGTTCGAAACAAAATATGATATTCTGATATGAAAAGAACCTTTAGGAAAAGTAAAAGAACCAACCGATGTGGAAAATGTAAGTGTTGGTTGTTAAAGAGACCGGAGTCGACAAGTGGCATACTCTCTGTCAGTGTTGATACCACTTTAACAATTGTGAACATTTGACGTATCCAGAATGGAAGATGATGACTTGGAGGAGATTATTGAATCGAAGAAGATGAACGATGACGAAATAGCCCTGACCTTTGGGACAGAATTGAAACGACTAAAACGTAAGCTATACCGTGAGTAATTGAGGTAGCACTTAAAATCAGACACACTTCTTCGATACTATTTCTATGACTATGATGATGATGATGAATTGGGCCCTTTTGGTTTAGGAGTGTGATCCGAGGTGGGCGGTAGTTGCTGTTATGCGTAACCACAGGTCTGGGAGTGCAATTGGAAGAATCCTACCATGGGCATTGCCTCAAGCGCCTTGTCATATTTATCCATATCGAGCCCCCATACGATTTTGATTTAGCATTGCCTTCTATGGAGTGCCATCTGATAACACCAATACGGTGAATTTACGGTACTGTATAGATTGTTGATGCCTGTAAATGGCATAAGGGTAATATGGTAATCCCGCTTACATATTTTTATGATATTTACTTTATTGGATAGACACTATCATAATAGCGTATTATACTATGTATGTATTAGTTTAACAGATCCTCGAGAGATGGAAAAATCCTGTAACATCTCTTTAGTTATTGTACTCATGACACTCAAGTTATTTCATGTTTTAATTTGACTAATATGAGAATGATTTAGTGCTGATCCGAGTGGTTGTTGTGTTTTTCTTCTTATGCAATGTGCTCGGGTCAGCAGACGTTGCAGTTACCGAAGATGACTATGCCTTGGAGATCAAAGACGAAGACCTGGTATACATCTATTATATATATATATATGTATGTATGTATGTATTTCCATTGCACTGTGTTTCCGTTGCTAGTTATGTATATATGCGTATGTGTAACTCTGATAATCAATTGTACGTTATAGCCAAATGTATATGTTTTAAATGCTTTGAACCATTATTTGTTTATTATATGTTGTCCTTCCGTTATGAGATTCTGAGATTTGTTTTTCTCTTCTTTATTCTTATTCTTCTTCTCCCAATAACTACCTGTGTTGGTGATTTTTTTGGGTCAACATGTGTGGTTTATTATCGATTTGAATGGTAAAAAATGTGGGTCGTTAAAATTAGTGTATGTGTTTTCGTTTGAAGTGAATTAGGTTGAAAAAGTTGCTATTTTGGATTTGTGGAGTGATAGCGAAGCAATAGTCAAGCTAGAGATTCCTACATAAAATATTGGAGGAGTAGGTAGCTATGATGAGAACTTTGCACTCAATTTTAGTTAACTAGTTCAGTTAATATAGTTAAGGAATGTGTTGGTGATAAATTGCTATGTGATTAACATATTAATGTTAAATGGTATTATATGCATGTTTAAATGGTTAATTGTTGAGTTAGCAAGAGTTGATAAGGTTGATTTAAGTGGTAGTTAAGTTAATTACTTAGTAACAAGAAAGTTTGATTCGAAGTGTCCGCTTACTAAGTAAAGAAAAATATTGGTAGAAATGTAACATTAGATAAATATGTGACATTGTGAATATTAGTTTGACATTTGTTGGTATTGATGTGATGTGGATGACCATTTGAATTTGATGTATGTTAATGTGGATTTGTTTTGACAATTATGGAAATAAAGTGTTAATGAGGTTTAATGCCTTGATTAAAAACAGTTTGATTTTGAATAATTGTTAATGACCTTAACATTTATGTCAATGATGCCACTTTGTGATAATAGGATGTTAATAGTTGTTCATGACTATTATTGGATACTAATAATGTGTTAAACCCATATAAATTATATTATATGGTGAATAATTGATTATTATTCCAATTTGGAATTTAATGGAATATTTTATTAATGAATTATTCAGCGAAAAATAAAAGTTTGAATTTTAATTTTGAAATAATTTGGAAAGATAGTTTAAGTAATTACGAATAGTTTTCGTAAAAATAAGAATTTGATCTGAATTAATTTTAAATTAATAAAGGCATGTTTTCAAATTTAAATTGAAAATGAATCGTAATTTTAAAAAGTGAATTTTGATTTGGGTATCCTAGATATGTTTCAATAAGATTTTATTTTCCAAACTATCATATTTATTTATATAACGGACTTCAGGAAAACCTGGGCTTCAAATAATAAGTTTTGAAAAATAATATTATTTGAATGATTTAAATAATATTAATATTGTTAAATAATTGAATATTTGATTTTAAAAAGAAATAATTGAAATTTAGTTTTCGAAAGTAATTATATATGTTTTATATAATTAATAAATTATTTTGGAAGAAATTCGATTTAATTTTGATCATAAATCGAATTTTGGCCTGAATAGGACTAGTCGTGCATCTATAGTATGTCAATTTCAACCATTGACTTCAAATTGACGTACCGAGAGATCCGACAGTTGGATTTTCACGAAATAAAAAACATTTGGTTCAAAATGAAAAGAGATTTCAAATGAATCTAAGAATTTTAAAATCCAACGATTAGATTTTAAAATAAGTTCAAATCTATTTTTGAAAAGGTCGTTATAGATGAAGTTTAGTAACCATCACTACAACAAAAACACCATATTACAACTTTAATTTTACAACTGTGCAAAAAGTACAGTTGTAATAAATGCTTTTTTACAACTGTGCAAAACGCACTGTTGTAATAAATGTTTTTTACAACTGTGCAAAACACACTATTGTAATAAACATATATGTCACAACTTCTCTTTTTTGTCTGTTGTAATAACTAATATATACTAATTAATTTTTGATAATTAATAGTAAAATTAGAAAGTTGTTTAAACTCACAGTTGTAATAAATGTTTTTTACAACTGTCAATTCCCTAAAGTTGTAATAAACATATTTTTAACAACTTTTCATTTTGTTACTTGTAATAGATGCCTATTACAAACTTCATGTTTATAATATCTGTATTTAATAACTAATTATATTAATATTTAATAATAATTAATAATAAACTTGGGAATCGATAATATTTATTAATTATTATTACATAATTAATAGTTAATAAGTAGTAACTGCTTATTAATTAATAATTAGTAACATATACATTATAAGCTTTTAATAATTATTACTTGATTATAACTAAGTAGAAATAAGTAAAAGTTAAATAATAACTATTATTAATAAGTAATATTTGATTTAGTAGTAAGTATTTCAGTAGTTTATTTAATACAACAGTCGACTTAAACGGCTGGATGTCCCGGACGGCGGTCGACCTAGCCGGTTAGGTCGCGGGGGTCCAGGGGGCAGCGCCCCCGGCGGGGTGCGGGGCAGCGCCCCGTCACGGTATATCTTATTTAACAATTTATAATATTTTAATACAATTTTTCAAAAAAAAATAAAGAAAAGGAAAATCATAAAATTAATGAGCAGTTTTTGTATATCATAATAATTAACACTAGTAAATAATAATAAAATTTAATAACTAAGAAGTGACATTTAGCATTTTATATTTTATAATCATAATAAAAAGGTATATTTATTATTTATTTTTATTTTTAAATGAAAATTTTGAAATTTTACAAAGTAAGTCAAAACATATTTAGTAACAATTTTTTTATTATAATTAGTTATTGACAACTAAATCATAGTCCATAAATTTGAACAATAATGTACAAAAAAAACATATATAAATAATAATATATACTTAATATTTAATAATCGTCAGTTAACTTTTCTTTAGTACAATTTCAGTTTCAAATTTCCTTTGTGTCACAGCCAATGGCAAAAATAAATTTTGTTTTGATGCTTAGACATTTCGATGCGCGCCTAACATTTCGTTTCCCTCCCAGTCCCTTTGCTCTTTCACAAAACCCTAATAATCCTTTCAGCCGCCTCAAATTCCAGAAGGAAAAAACAACTCTCGTACGATTAAGTTTTAATGGCAGCTGCCTTCCCTACGATTCATTTTTCAACCTCCGCCGTCTTTGTTTCCATCCCCAGCCCCTAACGTCGCTAACGATTCCCCTCCCCTTCCCCTCCTCTTCGCTCTTGTCTCGTAACAACTAAGCCTCAAAATCCGCATCTGGATCTACCATCGTTTCCAGCTGAGAAGCCTGGCATAGTAGATGTCACCAAAGGTCCTTACGTCTATTGTTCAGAATCATCTATGATTGGTGAGTTTTGTTTTTCGATTGGAAACCTAATTCGTTAATATGAAGGGTAATTGGTTTACTGTAGTTTAGTTGCAAAATTTTGAGTTCCAGTAGTGGATTTGTTGTTGATTAGGTTACTGCTTGTTTCCCGGGTATTCAGGTTTCGTTGTGGTTGATTTGTGCTGATAACATAAGTTAACTACAGTTTTTTTAGGTAAGAACGACTAAGAAATTAAACTTATTAAATATACATGTACAGAAACGTTATAATTGTCACAGGTTTCGTTGTGTCTACATTCTCTTTGGAACACGTTGTCTTCTTGGAGTTGGGATAAACTTATGCAAGATGGTGCTATTTAATTAAGAAATTCTCTATTCTTTACTTGTTCTGCTGTAATTGAAACATAAGCGTACGATTTAGATGACCACTGACTGAAGCAACCATATAAATATAAACTACATGAGTCTCTGTCCTATGGAGTTGGGATAAATTACACTTGTTGATGTCACGTCCCATATTTAAATAACCGTGAGCAGAATATGTATTAATATGATATAAATATGCATCCTGGTTTTGATTGATTTAGTTGTGCGTCATATTGTGTAGATTAATATTTCCAAATATAGAATAATTTTCTGCTTGGATAGCCGTGAGCAGAATATGTATTAATTCGAACCATTCTTTAAGGTTACATCACCTGAATCACTAAGAGGTTGTGGTTGAATTTTTATTTCAGCATGTGTATCATTGAACAATAATCATATTCACATCACTGTAAATTCATTTTAAGAAATTTTGAGGAATCAAGTTACAAGGTCTACAGTAAGACTTAGAATTGGGAAATTTAGCAACCTCTAGTTTCTACAAAGCATATCTACATATATATATATATATATATATATATATATATATATATGTTGAAATGATATTATATGGGATCCAAATACGAAGAAATAGTTGATACTGTAAAGTTTAAAACCTGAGTGAAGTAGAGAACTGGAGTATGACTATTTTTATATGTGATTCGATACCGTGTCTTATATTTAGAATGTTAAACATTTCAATCATCAAACTATTATTATGTTCTGATCGCTTAAACTAACAGGGAAGCGAAGCGTGAGTCCATGGAAGATAGAACAATCCATATTATTGATGTAAGAGACATGGTCGATGCATTGATTCTTTTATATGAGAGGCCCGAAGATTCTGGGCAGTATATTAGTGCATCTCATGCAATCAAAAGCCGTGATTTGGTAGACATGTTGAAAGACATGTATCCTAACTATAAATATCCAACCAAGTAAGTGTCTTATCAGTTATCACCCTCTATGTTTATGTATATGCATGTTTTGTGATTGTGCAGGTGGTGTGTCTTGTGGTGGTGGGGATGTTGAGGAAGTGCAAAGATGAAGCAGGCTGATAGTTGAAGCAGAGTTTTTGATGGTATCGATTTGTAATCATTATTTGTAATGAAGAATTGATATATTGCTGTGATGATGTATGATTCATTTTTTGTATTTTGAATATAAAGTTGTAATGCTTTTTGTATCAATGGATCCGGTTCTTTGAATTTATATCAATTTGTTTTCTGTTTATTCATCTTTTGTTGCATTTGCAGATTTTTTTTTTTAAAACCCAATGTCAATCACAACGGTGCATAACAGTTGTAGTAGATTTTATTACAACGGTGCATAATTGTTGTAATAAAGTTTATTACAACGGTGGAAAAAAGTTGTAAAATATACATATTACAACGGTGTTGCAACAGTGCAAAAAAGTTGTAAAAGATATTAGTCTATAACAACTTCTTAATACACGACGGTTTTCCCACCGTTGTAAAATGTATATTACAACGGTGTTCCACCGTTGTAATAGGGTCATTTTGTTGTAGTGCATAGCTGGAAACTGATCGAAATGGCCTTATAAAATTATTAAAAATAGGGAAAAATTATGATAAATCATAATTAATGATTTTAATGGACTTTGAGCAAGAACTGTGAAGTTTCAAACTATGATCTAAATTTTTTGGATGTTTGGCCTGACTTATTTAACATAGTAAATCAATATTTTGAAATATAGTTTAAATTTAATCTAAAAGATTTCAATCTTAAGTTCATTGGATTTGAATGGAAATAATCTTCAGATATTTTGATATTGGATTCCGTATTTATACGGAAACTATTTTGAGGAATTTAAAGATATTGATATCATTATTCCCCATACGATATTTGTTGATTTCAGAATTGGATGTTAAATATAAGTCGATATGGTTACTATTTAAAACCTTATATTTGATATCAATTTGGATTTTGGTTATGTCATGAATGATGTCTTGAATAACATCTATTCTTTAACATAACCAAAGATAGGATTTGGCTTCCAAAGTTAAGTAATCTTTGAATAATGATTTTGAAGATTTAAAACTAAGATAGAGTATTAAATAAATCATTAGATAAAGAATTGAATGAAGAAATGAAAAATGGAATAAATGAAGGTAATTAGCACTTACCAAAATAAATGTAAATATGGATTAAGGCTAAGGAGCCAGTCACATTCTATTGTAGGTAGAAATTTCCCTAGGTTGATAGAGTGGAGAGTGGTATCTTCCTCTATATTCCATTAAGTGTATGGGAATGGGATTTTTATTTAAGTAATAACCTTTGTTTTAAGGTTTAATTGAAATCAAAGAATAATCCAAAATAGAATGAAACTTATGATATCCATGTGTATCTTCCACACATTTTAAAGATGCGCTAATTATTCAAAAAGACCGGGTTCCAACCAATTCTGAATAACTACATGACGATTTATTTGAAGATGTCGAAGATGATGGTTGAAGACCGTAGATCTTTACATCGGAATTAATGCTTGTTGATGCCTCCGGTCGTACACCCATTATGAGGTGATGTTGTGACAGTAGTCCAAACGTACTTGCTGATTTTTTGGGTATGCAAAGGTCTCTCTCCTTTATTGGACAAGGAATAAGGTGCCTGTAATGACCCGCATTTTCAGTTGTATAATAATTAATTTATTTAATTATTTGAAAAGCAATTAAAAGTATTTCATGGTCGTTGAATTAAATAATGGTGAATATTTAATTAAAATAATAAATAAAATAATATATTTAATTCTGAAATAATCAGAATTGACTGAAATGGCAATATGGTGTGAACTGAATCATCTATGATATTTAATTCAGTTTAGAATTGAATTAGAATAACAAATATATTATTTGAACGACAGTTTGAACATATAATTATATTATAATTAAAATCGAGCTCGAAATGGCGTTGCAGTTCGTTATTTGGCTATTCGAACTTCAATTGAATGTACAAGATTCGTTTTAAGCCGGAAATCTGTGAAACAAGAAACGTTAGGAGCTGGTGGAGTATATCTTTCTAGTGGAAGAGAAAAATCGGGATTTCGTCGTGCAGATTTTGATTTATGTCCAAATCAAATTTTAGAAAAGTCGCTGTGGAGTTCCTTTATAATTTATAAAGGAATTATTTATATTTTTAAAAAGGAATTTCAATATAAATCGAATATCTATTTAATCAGGATTTAAATATCGAGCTATAAATCCACGTAGGAATATTCTAGAGCCGTACTATATTCTGTGTGAATATATACATTAATATTAATATTTAAATATTAAATTTAATTATATTTAAATATATTTTAATATTTAAAAGGGTTATTTAGGACATTAAAAATAGCCAGTTTTGCAAACGACCTCGGTTTTCGGCGAAACTAATTTTTTTGGATTCGCAACATCAAATTATTGTTAGATTCCAAGTTCCGTGATTTTTAGAGTCACTGTGTGGCCGTAGAGATTTTTAAAGTGAAAAACAGTCGATAAATTGACGGTTAAAAATACGCTGTGTGAGAAAACGGAGTCGGAATTCGACGAAACCAGTTTCGTTGGGTCCGCAATGTCAAACTCTAGTGGCATGTCAATTTTCGTGATTTTTGGGTATTAAATGTGATCACAGGAATTTTAAAGGATAAATACATACATCGCTTGATTTTAAATGAATAATTAAATCGAATATAAAAATATTATAAAAATCCTATAAATAACCCTAACTAATTCTAAAACTAATTTTCTCATGCAGTAGTCAACTACGTTTCACGCCTCCACCAAAGGCGTGAACAATGAGAAATAAATCGTTGAAAAATAAAGTAAAATCCTATACTTCCTTGAATAATCCTATGTTTATACAATTGCATTTCTGGGTCTTTGCTCTTCATTTTGAATTGGGTTTTGTTGAGTTCGATCTTCATTTTCGCGGCTGAGTTTTTCAGCAATAAATAGCTAGGGGTGCAGTTTGCTTATGATTAAACAACCGATTCGCAAAGTAACGTGGATATTTTGATTCGGATTGGAAAAGAAATTTTGCACAGGAAGTTTTGGGGTATACGACGAGGATTGTTGTCGTGAGCTTTGGTCCTGACGTGGAGAACTGAGGTCGACGCAATGGAAAAGGAGCCACCAAGTTCTGGAAGTTGGGGTCCAGGAGATTGAGTAAAGGAAGGGGAGTTTGGTGGTATGACTTGTCTTAGTTTTAATGAAGTGGTGTTGATATAATTTCAGGATGGAAATAAATGAAATGGTGTGGGTTTTTGTGTGCTTACTGGAGCGAGATCATTCGGGGAAGAAGGAGGAAGTAGTGGGGCGGGTTTTCGAGTAGGTAATGGGCCAAAGGAAAGGGGTAAAGCCCATTATTTTAAATCCTAAGTTTTTATTTAATTTAAAGTGTATGTTAACTTCATAATATCGTATCTTATTCATGCGTTATCGAAATTCAGCGAAACAAGATCCGTTGGGACCGTATGGACGGGCACTACCCAATGGAACTGACTGGAAGTGGATTGGGGCTCGTATGAATTTATGGCGAATTAAATTGTTTGATTCAAATCAAACAAACAGTTTATCGTTCTTTAACGATGAACTGCCGATGTGAGTAAATCTCACTAACTCTGAACAGTTTATAATTTCATGTTGTATTTTTAGAACTGTTAAATATTGGCTGATTGACTGTGTGTTGAATGTTTGATTTTACTGCTAGTCAGTTAGTGAATTTCTATATTGATTCTGTTTAAACGAATTTATCATATGGAACTGAGAGTGATGTTGATTTTATTGTGTAACATCTGTGGATGCAGGGAAACAGGTTGGAGGAATCCGACTGGATTCCTCAACAGCTATTTTATTATTTTCATATATTGTGATATATGACGTGGTTTATAATCTGTTGTTGATTTTATGTGTATGGACGATATTTGACATCATGACTTGATATGTTAAACACCATAACATACCGAAAATGTAAAAATGGGGAATTTTCAAATGGTATTTGAAAACAAATAATTATAAAAATCAAAAGGGTTTTATAAATGAAATGTTTATAAATGAAAAATTTATAAATGAAATGTTTATAAATAGAAATCTTTATAGGTGAAATTATATAGAATGGGGAAATCTTTATAAATGAAATATTTATAAAGAAAAGGGTATATTTGATTTTATAAACGAGAAATTTATTGGTTAAATAAATAGGAGATGTTAAACGAGATACTTATTTGTTATGTAAATAAGTTATAAAAGAGATATTGACTTAGGAAACAGAATAAGTTATTAAAAGGGTTGTTAAATAAATAGAATAAGAAAAGGAGATATTTATTTGTAAATAAATAAGATATTAATAAAGGAAACACTTAGGATAAACAAATAAGGTTAATAAAGGGAATATTTGCAAATAGAATTTGAAAAGGAAATATTTGTAAACCATTTACAAATAAGATTAAAAAGGAAGTATTGGTAAAGGCATTTAGAAATAAAATAGATTATAAAGGAAATATTTATCTTGGATATATATATATATATATAAGTCTGGACTTATAAATGGAGAAAACAGATAAAAGGAGCTGATTGATTTATAAATGATATTTATAAATTAAGTTAAATATTTACCATTTGGATAAATAGAATATATAAGTCAGGACTTATATAAAGAAGTAAAAATCGATTTCAACATCGATGGTTGAAACTGAATAAGGACAAAGAGTTAATCAGTTAGGGTTAACCAGTTAGAGTAAAACGATAAAGGTAAATTAGTTAGACTTAATTGATAGAGTTAAATCGAACTAGAGTTATTGAATAGAGTTAAATCGAACTAGAATTATTCAAATGGAGTTAATCGAATTTAGTTTATTCGAATAGAGTTGAAGTGAGATAATCTAATAGTAGATATTCGAAGTGAGATAGTCGAATAGTAGATATTCGAAGTGAGATAATCGAATCAGAAATATTCGAAGTGAGTTGATCAAATCTAGTTATTTGACAAGAGATAATCGAATAAGATTTATTCGAAGAAAGAGATTATCGAATATAAGTATTTAAATGTAAGCAAATCGAACATAATTTATTCGGATGTAAGTTATTTGAATAAAAGTTAATCCAGCAAGAATTAAATAGAGTTAAAGTTAATAGAATAAGAGTTATTAGATTGGAGTTATTCGAATAAGAGTTATAGAATAAGAGTTAACCAAATAGGAGTTGATAAATTAGTTGTTCGTTATTTATTCGAGTTAGGAAATAAGAGTTAGATTATAGTTATTATATTTTAGAAGCAGGAGATTATAACACCACTGTTATAATCAAATGATTCTGTAAGGGAGTTGGACTCGTAAATAGAATCCGAGGGTTCGTAAGGAAGTGTTAAAGGGCTAGAAGATGAACTTACCCTATTTCGAAATTTGAAATGTTGTTCAGTTAAGGTCTGAGAGGTAGTTATACCCCAACTTGATTGACTTCGTTTTTAATTTAGAAATGGTTAAGGTTCAAGAGTGAAAGTCGTTAAGTGATTTTAGTAAATAAGTATAGTGGTTTGAGTTGTTGGCGCGATGTTGATTAAACATCTGTTTAAATCCAAGTAAAGAAGATTTGGAAATATTTTCCAAATAGAATCAGAAAAGTAATCAAATATTGAAATTGGAAATATGAATTAGAAAAGGGAATTGTTCTTATACTAGTTTACAATCAGAGACTGATAGTTGTAGAAGAATAGTGATACGTAAATAAGTTATGGAAATATTTTCCAATGTTAACGTATACTTTCTAAACATAGAAAATAAGGATATATATAATATATATGATTGATGATTGATTGACAAAATTTCCATTAGGAAATAATATCGTTGTTTGCACACATGTTTTTCTTTGATAGTTAAATCATAGACTATTAAAGTTTTGACCATTTTAACGTTGTTAATATGGAGAGACCGGTTGGATTATTATCCAAAGAACCACTCTGTATTGGCATAAGCATTGCGAATCATATATGCCAAAGATAATTCAAGACGGAGTAAAGTGCAAGGGCTATTGCATAAGTTTTAGATAACAGTGCCTAAGATGGATGTACTGAATAGTGCCTTCGGTTCATCCTGTTCCTGGATGACTTGTATGGATGAATGTCTAACAGAGTATTTCCAGAAAGGTCACGTACATTGATTTCTTCAACCGTACCAAGAGTGGAAGCGGAGAAGGAAAAATTCTTTAGCTAACACTTAATGTACTATTGTAGACGTCAATTATTGATTTTTGATGGATCTTACAATGTGGCGTTCGAAGTGAATTAGATGTGATGATAAGGCGTAACCTCAAGTCTCATCAACCGGTAAATGACAGATATCGGGTAGGTAGCATGGCTATGTAGGTCGCACCTATTAGGGTGTATAATCACCTGATCTAGAGTTTCATTTACTTCAAAAAAAATCTATTGTTGATGCTGTCCCGTTCGGGAAACGGTTGCTGATCCCAACCGTTGGTGATATACATTCTATACACTCAAGCGAAATGAGTGGTCGGTCATGTGTGGCCGGGTTGTAAGATGTTCTTGTTGACCCAGTGTATTCCTCTCTAGAGGTACACTAGCGAAAGGTGGTTCCATACCTTGTCATAGTTGGAAATCCATTACCCAACACGTGCTTGCAGTTTTGATTGTACACTATATATGTAGAACGTGAGATGAAAGCGTTTCTGCTAGATGATTATTATATTGTGGTTGATAGGCATTATTATAATATCAAAAGGTTTTTGATATAAAGATATTTTGGCTTCTCATAAGGGAAAAAAACCCGTTCCGTTATACGGCGTGATCTTATGAGATATCGGTTACATGTTCGAACTGATTTAAACTGTTTTACTCACACCAGTCCCATGAATGACCCGGAGTTTATTTCGTTTTGTCTTCCCTAAACTCTTGGGTTCCCAATTTTGTACGGGCAGTCAAGTAGTCGGGATTTACAGATACTTGAAGAGCTGGAGCAGCAGGCTTCAGGATTATATAGCTATTATTATTCCGCCGTGTTGTAAGTGTTGTACTTTGACAATGATGTATATTCAAGTACAGATGTATATTTCAAAGTTATGTTATATATATTATACATTATTTATTCCGCTATGAGATTCGTGTTACTCTGATGTTGTGTTCTTCTTCTTCTCCTATTCTAAGTTTCTATCTTATCTTTCCTCACCCTCTAATTTCTTTCATTAACCATTCGGTATTTTTTACTCTTGATGTTCGATATGTGTTGTATATCGGATAACCAAGATCGCATTTTTCTGGGCCGTTACAGTTGGTATCAGAGCTTAAGGTTAAGTGAATTACCTTGGCTCTGTGGCGTGACTCGGTAGAGATAGGGTTAGTAATACCCTAGATTGAGTTGAGTGTATATATACGAGTGAGCGTATTTGTTATTGATATAAAAATTGTTTTATATTGTGGTGATTTATTGGCTGAGTTGTTTATGAGTTTTGGTCGATCAGTTTAATCCACGGCATCGGTAGGAGTTACTAAACACTCGAATACGATGCATCGACACGATATGTTTTGAAATGAGGGTAAATTAAAATAAGTTTACCCAAGGTATATCTTGATATAGAGAAGATATATATATATATATATATATCAAAATTATAATATAGTGGATATATTGGTTGTTATTATAATCGAGTAAGATTATAAATTAAATGGTTATGTAAATAACCAATCAGAATTCATATAAGTGAAATACGTGGAATCAGATGAGTTAAATTTAAAACTTAAACCAGGAATTGAATTAAAATTCTGGAAAAATTGGATAAGTGTTTGTAAATGGATTTGGATTAAAAATAAGGAAAATTTAAGATCCTGGGAGATTTTAAATTGTTTTATAAACCGTGTGAATTATATTTTGAAATGAATTTCAAAGTGGAAATGTTTAGAAATGGTTTTATAGTATTGAACTCACTTCGATCACTGGAAAATAGATTCTGATGATGACAGCTGCATCGTCGGTATTCATTTTCGAGTTGTAAGTGACGAATTACTACCAGAGATACTGTTTTGAATCTGTTTTGGGAAAGACAAGTTATGTTGAATTTCAAAAAGGAAAAATTGATTTTTGAAAAGAGTAAACTGTTTTAAAAACTCCCAGGGAAAGACTGTTTGAATTAAAAACAAATTTAACAGAAATTTTTGAAAGCAAATTTGAATTAAAGCCAGTAAAGTGGTAACTGTGATTGAATTAGAATGATATCAAGACAAATTGGATCGCGAGATTCAAATTTGAAGTGTAATGTGATAATCAAGTTAAGAGTTGGGAATCGAGAAGAAAATTGAGTTGAAATGATAATTGGCTCGGATATAAGCGAATGGTTGTGTTGTGGATAAAAGCATATTGGAATTTGATTGGGATGACCCTTGTATCCGCTGAATTGGTAACAGGTGGAAAGGATAAAATGATATGTCGACAAAAAGGTACAAGTTTATATTTGGTATAAGCATGAGATTTATGAGCCGAATTAGCAAGCCGCTCGGCTGTTTGATTTTCTTTTGGGTTGGAGCTGGCCTAGAGAGGCGAGGGGTGGTTTGACGTATTGACCAGTACAAAGGAGGTGCTGGCGAAATTTTTCAAAAAAATTAAGGTGTTAGAAAATTTTCAAGATTTTTGAAAATTTTCGTTGATAAGAATTAATTAAATATTTAATTGAAATTAAATTGGTTCAGTTGAAACTGAAGTTAAGAAGTGAACAAATAAGTTCGAACCAGTCGATAGGGTTTGTTTTCTACCATAGCAATTTCGAGGACGAAATTATTTTAAGTGGGGAAGAATGTAATGACCCGCATTTTCATGGGTATAATAATTAATTTATTTAATTATTTGAAAGGTGATTAAAAGGATTTCATCTTCGTTAAGTTAAATAATGGTGAATATTTAATTAAAATAATAAATTAAATAATATATTTAATTCTGAAATAATCAGAATTGGCTGAAATGGCGATATGATGTGAACTGAATAATTTGTGATATTTAATTCAGTTTAGAATTGAATTATAATAACAAATATATTATTTGAACGACAGTTTGAACATATAATTATATTATAATTAAAATCGAGCTCGAGATGGCGCTGCAGTTCGTTATTTGGCGATTCGAACTTCAATTAAATGTACAGGATTCGTTTTAAGCCGGATTTTTATGAAACAAGAAACGTTAGGTGCTGGTGGAGTATATCTATCTAGTGGAAGAGAAAAATCGGGATTTCATCGTGCAGATTTTGATTTACGTCCAAATCAAATTTTAGAAAAGTCGCTGTGGAATTCCTTTATAATTTATAAAGGAATTATTTATATTTTAAAAAGGAATTTCAATATAAATCGAATATCGATTTAATCAGGATTTAAGTATCGAGCTAGAAATCCATGTAGGAATATTCTAGAGCCGTATTATATTCTATGTGAATGTATACGATAATATTTATTTTTAAATATTAAATTTAAATATATTTATATATTTAAAAGGGTTATTTAGGACTTTAAAAATAGCCAGTTTTGCAAACGACCTCGGTTTTCGACGAAACTAAATTTGTTGGATCCGCAACATCAATTATTGTTAGATTCCAAGTTCCGTGATTTTTAGAGCCACTATGTGGCCGTATAGAATTTTAAATTGAAAAACAGACGATAAATTGACATTTAAAAATACACTGTGTGAGCAAAAGGAGTCGGAATTGAACGAAACCAGTTTCGTTTGCTCCGCAATGTCAAACTCTAGTGGCATGTCAATTTTCTTTATTTTTGCGTATTATATGTGATCACAGGAATTTTAAAGGATAAATACATACAGTGCTTGATTTTAAATGAATATTTAATCGAATATAAAAATATTATAAAATTCCTATAAATAACCCTAACTAATTATAAACCTAATTTTCTCACTCAGTAGTCAACTACGTTTCATGCCTCCACCAAAGGAGTGAACGATGAGAAATAAATCGTTGAAAAATGAAATAAAATCCTATACTTCCTTGAATAATCCTATGTTTATACAATTGCATTTATGGGTCCTTGCTCTTCATTTTGAATTGGGTTTTGTTGAGTTCGATCTTCATTTTCACGGCTGAGTTTTTCAGCAACGATCAGCTACGGTTGCGGTTTGCTTATGATTAAGCAACCGATTCGCAAAGTAAAGTAGATATTCGGATTCGGATTGGAAAATAGCTTTTGCGCAAGAAGTTTTGGGGTATACGACGAGGATTGTTGTCGTGAGCTTTGGTCCTGACATGGAGAACTGAGGTCAACGCAATGGAAAAGGAGCCACCGAGTTCTAGAAGTTGGGTCCAGGAGATCGAGTAAGGGAAGGGGAGTTTGATGGTATGACTTGTCTTTGTTTTAATGAAGTGGTGTTGATATAATTTGAGGATGGAAACAAATGAAATGGTGCGAGTTTTTTTTGTGTTTACTGGGGCGAGATCATTCGGGGAAGAAGGAGGAAGTAGTAGGGTGGGTTTTTGAATGGGTAATGGGCCGAAGGAAAGGGGTAAAGCCATTTATTTTAAATCCTAAGTTTTTATTTAATTTAAAGTGTATGTTAACTTCATAATATCATATCTTATTCATGCGTTATCGAAACTCAGCGAAACAAGATCCGTTGGGACCGTATGGACGGGCACTACCTAATGGAACTGATTGGAAGTGGATTGGGGCTCGTATGAATTTATGGCAAATTAAATTGTTTGATTCAAATCAAACAAACAGTTTATCGTTCTTTAACGATGAACTACCAATGTGAGTAAATCTCACTAACTCTGAACAGTTTATAATTTCATGTTGTATTTTTAGAACTATTAAATATTGGCTGATTGACTATGTGTTGACTGTTTGATTTAACTGCTAGTCAGTTAGTGAATTTCTATATTGATTCTGTTTAACAGAATATATCATATGGAACTGAAAGTGATGTTGATTTTATTGTCTAACATCTGTGGATGCAGGGAAACAGGTTGGAGGAATTCGACTGGATTCCTCAACATCTATTTTATTATTTTCATATATTGTGATATATGACGTGGTTTATAATCTTTTGTTGATTTTATGTGTATGGACGATATTTGACATCATGACTTGATATGTTAAACACCATAACATACCGGAATGTGAAAAAGGGGAATTTCAAATGGTATTTGAAAACAAATATTTATAAAAATCAAAAGGGTTTTATAAATGAAATGTTTATGAATGAAATATTTATAAATAGAAATCTTTATAGATGAAATTATATAGAAAGGGGAAATCTTTATAAATGAAATATTTATAAAGAAAAAGGAATATTTATAAAATCATAAGATTTTATAAATGAGATATTTATTGGTTAAATAAATATGAGATGTTAAACGAGATACTTGTTTGTTAAGGAAATAAGTTATAAAAGAGAAATTGACTTAGGGAGCAAAATAAGTTATTAAAAGGGTTATTTATTTGTTAAATAAATAGAATAAGAAAAGGAGATATTTATTTGTTAAATAAATAAGATATTAATAAAGGAAATACTTAGGATAAACAAATAAGGTTAATAAAGGAAATATTTGCAAATAGAATTTGAAAAGGAAATATTTGTAAACCATTTACAAATAGGATTAAAAAGGAAATATTGGTAAAGGCATTTAGAAATAAAATATATTATAAAGGAAATATTTATCTAGGATAAATAGATATATATATATATATATATAAGTCAGGACTTATATATGGAGAAAACAGATAAAAGGAGCAGATTGATTTATAAATGATATTTATAAATTAAGTTAAATATTTACCATTTGGATAAATAGAATATATAAGTCAGGACTTATATAAAGAAGTAAAAATCGATTTCAACATCGATGGTTGAAACTGAATAAGGACAAAGAGTTAATCAATTAGGGTTAACCAGTTAGAGTAAAACCATTAGGGTAAATCAGTTAGAGTTAATCGATAGAGTTAAATCGAACTAGAGTTATTGAATAGAGTTAAACCGAACTAGAGTTATTCAAATGGAGTTAATCGAATTTAGTTTATTCGAATAGAGTTGAAGCGAGATAATCGAATAGTAGATATTCGAAGTGAGATAATCGAATAGTAGATATTCGAAGTGAGACAATCGAATCAGAATTATTCGAAGTGGGTTGATCGAATCTAGTTATTCGACAAGAGATAATCGAATAAGATTTATTTGAAGAAAGAGATTATCGAATATAAGTATTCGAAAGTAAGCAAATCGAATATAAGTTATTCAGATGTAAGTTATTCAAATAATAGTTAATCCAGTAAGAATTAAATAGAGTTAAAGTTAATCGACTAAGAGTAGTTAGATTGGAGTTATTCGAATAAGAGTTATAGAATAAGAGCTAACCAAATAGGAGTTGATAAATTAGTTGTTCGTTATTTATTCGAGTTAGGAAATAAGAGTTAGATTATAGTTATTATACTTCAGAAGCAGGAGATTATAACACCACTGTTATAATCAAATGATTCTGTAAGGGAGTTGGACTCATAAATAGAATCCGAGGGTTCGTAAGGAAGTGTTAATGAGTTAGAAGATGAACTTACCCTATTTCGATATTTGAAATGTTGTTCAGTTAAGGTCTGAGAGGTAGTTATACCCCAACTTGATTGACTTCGTTTCTAATTTAGAAATGGTTAAGGTTTGAGAGTGAAAGTGGATAAGTGATTTTAGTAAATAAATATAGTGGTTTGAGTTGTCAACACGATGTTGATTTAAACATCTGTTTAAATCCAAGTAAAGAAGAATTGGAAATGTTTTCCAAATAGAATCAGAAACGTAAACAAATATTGAAATTGGAAATATGAATTAGAAAAGGGAATTGTTGTTATACTAGTTTACAATCAGAGACTGATAGTTGTAGAAGAATACCGATACATAAATAAGTTATGGAAATATTTTCCAGCGTTAACGTATATTTTCTAAACATAGAAAGTAAGGAAATATACATATATAGATATATATGATTGATGATTGATTGATAGAATTTCCATTTGGAAATAATATTGTTGTTTGCACACGTGTTTTTCTTTGATAGTTAAATCACAGACTATCAAAGTTTTAACCATTTTAACGTTGTTAATATGGAGAGACCGGTTGGATTATTATCCAAAGGACCACTCTGTATTGGCATAAGCGTTGCGAATCATATATGCCAAAGATAATTGAAGACGGAGTGAAGTGCAAGGGCTATTGTATAATTCTTATATAACAGTGCCTAAGATGGATGTACTGAATAGTGCCTTCGGTTAATCTTGTTCCTGGATTACTCGTATGGACGAATGTCTGACAGAGTATTTCCAGAAAGGTCACGTACATTGATTTCTTCAACTATACCAAGAGTTGAAGCGGAGAGGGAAAACTTCTTTAGCTAACACGTAATGTACTGTTGTAGACGTCAATTTGTGATTTTCGATGGATCTGACAATGTGGCATTCGAAGTGAATTTGATGTGATGATAAGGCATAACCTCAAGCCTCATCAACCGGTAAATGACAGAAATCAGGCAGGTAGCATGGCTATGTAAGTCGCCCCTATTAGGGTGTATAATCACCTGATCTAGAGTTTCATTTACTTCAAAAAAAATCTATTGTTGATGCTGTCCCATTCGAGAAACGGTTGCTGATCCCAACCGTTGGTGATATACATTCGATACACTCAAGCTAAATGAGTGGTCGGTCATGTGTGGCTGGGTTGCAAGATGTTCTTGTTGAACCCAGTGTATTCCTCTCTAGAGGTACACTAGCGAAAGGTGGTTCCATACCTTGTCATAGTTGGAAATCCATTACCCAATACGTGCTTGCGGTTTTGATTGTATACTATATATGTAGAACGTGAGATGAAAGCGTTTCTGCTAGATGATTATTATATTATGGTTGACAGACATTATTATAATATCAAAAGGTTTTTGACATAAAGATATTTTGGCTTCTCATAAGGGGAAAAAACCCGTTCCGTTATACGGCGTGGTCTTATGAGATATCGTTTAGTTGTTCGAACTGTTTTAAACTGTTTTACTCACACCAGTCCCATGACTGACCCGGAGTTTATTTTGTTTTGTTTTCCCTAAACTCTTGGGTGCCCAATTTTGTACGGGCAGTCAAGTAGTCGGGATTTACAGATACTTGAATAGCTGGAGCAGGAGGTTTTAGGATTATATAGCTTTTATTATTCCGCTATGTTGTAAATGCTATACTTTGACAATGATGTATATTCAAGTACAGATGTATATTTCAAAGTTATGTTGTATGTTATATGTTATTCGTTTTGCTGTGATATTCGTGTTACTCTGATGTTGTGTTCTTCTTCTTCTCATATTCTAAGTTTCTATCTTATCTTTCCTCACCCTCTAATTTCTTTCATTAACCATTCGGTATTTTCGACTGTTGATGTTCGATATGTGTTGTATATCGGATAACCAAGATCGCATTTTTCCAGGTCGTTATAGTGCCTTTGGTTTAGTTCAGACCCAGAACGGATTTTGAATAGATGTGTGTCTGACATTGTATTTTACAATATAACTAATTGATTTCTATTGATGTTATATAAGCAGGTGGCAGAGAATTTATTCTCTTTGCTTAATACCCTCCTCTGAGACTTATGCACTCAGAGGGTCATATAATAATTGACACTGATTATATGTTGTGAATTGACAATATGGCATGCTAAGTGATGAGCAACTGACGATCTAAGCATGACTTGGTTAAACATAGTTTTGTGTAATCGGCAAGCCTCACATCTTGGAAATGACCGAAAAAGGAAAAGATATGGAAAGGCTATAAGGCTTACGACCCTTAGGGGATGACCATTTTCTTCTAAATTTTTGGAGCAACACTATGGTATGGAGCCCAGGTGTTTGTAATGTGACTATTATGAGGTAGTGCTACGGTATGGATCCCTGGCATTTTACTATTGTGATTTCGTTGGAAATTTGCACGCCCGTAGAGAAAGGTCGATAAGGACCGGGAAGTGGAATACTCATGCGGCATGGCTTGGATAGCACCGACGGCCTTGTGCTGGCAGAGAATTACTTCTAGGGACATTTTTTAGAGGTATGCCCATTCGTTAAGGAATTTCCTTATCCTTGGTCATTTGTTAGAAGCCCAAACTTATCAGCTACACGTCTAAATGATTTTCTATTGTAAATCCTGCGTAAAAGGCGGAAGAGGTCTGTGACAACCTGAATTCTGATAGACTAGATTTTTTTTAAATTCCATTCCCTTGAAACTCAAGTTGTTATGCTCTGGTATTCTGCAGAATAGACAGAGACATAAAATATGTCAGAGCTTAGAAAATATCTCACAGTGGAATGGATAAAATATAATATAATCAAAATATAGCCTTACCGTGTTAATAATACTGCCTAATCAGTATCCAAGGATATCATGTCCCTGCTACAAATCTAGCCTGCGAGTATGTTATGAGGAGGGGGTCATAGCACAAATTCTGGTGACTGGATTTAAACTATACGCTTTGGATAATCCAATATATATCGTTCAATCATATTTTCTTACTTATTAGGCTACTTGGGTTAACAGCACTCAAGGCTTATACACACATCACACCCATTTCCTTCCTTTTGGATTAACCTAATACAATATATATGAAGTTACCCCCAATATCGAGGTACACTCCATGGTACCCGACTCACGTGGTGTAACACCCCGTATTTTCTATAAACATTAAACTTACAGATTAAAGAATAATTAACTACAAATGTAAGAATTAAGGGAAATGGGTTACGCCACTACGTTCATCTCGGAATTCTGCTTAAGATAGAGTTCGAGTTTGCGTAAATCGGAATCCGTATGAAGGAGTTATGACCTTCAGAAGATTCAGAATTTAAAATAAATAGCTTAGAATAAAGTATAGAAATTTCAAAATTCAAAATCAGAAGCAAAAGCGGGCTAGGCGGGAAATTTCCCGCCCAAGGCCAGGTCGACCAGAAGGTCGACCAAGGGGTCGACCTCCCCCCATACAGGTTGACCTGGGGGTCGACCTCCGCCTCGGGTCAGATCTAAAATCTGACGTGTTTTCTCCTGTGACGAATTATTGTGTCATTAGGGCTTGAGTGGCATGTTCTAGTTGGTTCTCTTAAGTTTGAATGGCTTTGATTTGCTCTAGGTTAATCTGACGGCTCCTATTAAATCAAACTTCTATATAAGCAACCTAAATCTAAACCCTAAAGCTACACAGAAATAATTCCTAAGACCGTCATGCTATCAGTGCTTGGCCTAGAGTAGCCACCATTCTCATTCAACTAGAAAGTAAGTAGGAATCAAAAATCAAATCTAATTCAACTAAGAGAATTCAACGTCTACAACAAAGGAAAGATATTCAAATTCAGAATACAGATCCCAGAACTCAAGACTAGACTCCTTTTTGTAAGTCCAGTTATCATTTAGACCTAAACGATATTAGAATTGTGACTAAATAACTGGATATAGAACATCACCTAATGTAAATCTATGCCTATCCTTTTTGTTAAAACTGAATTGATTGAGATTATGATTCTTATCATGCTAAGTTGTGATCTTGTTGTATGTAATTTGATGACAATAGTTAAATGCTTTGGATCCATATGTTATATATTTTGGCGATGACATAAATTGGCGATGACATATTATAATTTGGCGATGGCATATCATATTGTGTAATTTGATGATGACATACCATATTGTATAATTTGGCGATGGATATCATATTATGTAATTTGGCGATGATATTCAACATTGTAAAATTTGGAGATGGATATCATATTGTGTAAATTGGCGATGACATACTATGTTGCATAATTAGACGATGACATTTTATGCCGTATTATTTGGTAATGACACCTATATGTTTTATGATAAATTTGGGAATTTTGCTATGTTTATGCAAGTTCAACCATGTTCACATATATGGCAAAAACTACATGCTAATATGATTAGATTCATGTTAGATTAGATCCAACAATTTTGCGAAGTTCACAATTACATGCCTAATGTTAAGTTTATGTAGTTCTATGTAAAACCCCTATTTCATGATTCATGTTAGATCTAAATTTGCAAGTTCATAATTAAATGTATATTATTCATTGCCAAGTTCATATGATGCATGTATAGTTAGATCCATATTTTGTGATGTTGGAATTATTACATGTTCCTCTTTTTCCCTTTTGTATATATGTTAGGCTATGTATCGAGCCTAACATTTTATGTGATTCATGCGAACGTTTAACGGGGGTAACGTTGGGAGAAAATATGAAATTTCGTGTAATTGGCATATTTGGCTCATGAACATGTAAATGTTTTATGCATAAAGTGGTATAAATTTTTATACCTAAAATTATGGACTTGATTTAAAAAGGAAAGTGGGGCTTGACTTGAATGACAATAATTTACATATAAATATAAAAAAAAGTAAATATGTTAATTTAGAAAAGATGAATATGCCTAACCCGAGGTTAGATTGAGTTGCGGTGTAAAACTGAGCGGACCTGACCGGCACATCCAGTAACCGCAACAATACTTATCTAATGTGGGAGGTTAGTGCATCAAGCCCAAGGGAACCCAAGGTTAGACTGAGTTGTGGTGTAAAACTACCCGGGCCCGACCGGCACATCCAGTAACCGCAACAATACCTGTCTAATGTGAGTGGTTGGTGCTTTAATAACTGAATTAAAGCTAAGTCAGGAATGGTAGGGTTAAGTTAATTAAGGCAACACTTAACTAATGCAACATGTTAACTAAACTGATGGGTGGGGTTAGGTTAACTTGGAAACTTAACCAATTTAACATGTTGACTAGGAAACCCTAGTAACGGGGACCCATTTCAGCAGTAGCCTACATATATGTATCGTGGTACCTGAACTAGGCAGGGTAGGGCACGATTACTAGGCTGATTATAAGCGGTCAAAACGACGACGGTTGGTGTGTCAGTATTGGTTCCGACGGAGTACGGGCGTGCATGTACTCCATAGTGGAAAAAGCAGGCACTAGGCATCAATAGTTATACACTATGCATCTTGAATCATGTCGGGTCACCACTATAGGATTTGATACACCCCATGGTGGGACCAGCACAAGTATCTACAAACGAGCGGGGCCATATGACACAAGTGGTAAATGCGTGCGAGTTGGAGCCGATCAATGAAAAGGTATCACTGGTTTTGAACTCACGATAATGGTTAAAATATCTAGTAGGTGCAGAGAATATGGACATTAATGCGATAGTATAATTAGTTTATCTTGCCTTGTTTATCTTGCCCTGTTTAGCTTACCTTATTTCCTTATTATTGTCCTGTGTCCAGCTTATTCAAGTCATGGTTCTTTTATCAGTTTACATGATTAATAATCACTAGACTCACCATACTTATGTCTAAACCATTTTCTTTCGCTCTCTTTTCTTCCGTTTCCCCCCTCAGGTACCCACGGAGGGAATAACTCAGCATAATTTGGACCGTTCATCTTTCCAAGATTGAAGACTCTGTGATGTATAGCTTGGAACTTCTTATCTGTGGCTATGGCTTTGGATACACTACTACTTGGGGATTTATGCAGTTTTATTTTGTTTTTATGCTTCTTTATGTAGTAATCAAGACAGAGATTATGATGTAATGATTTGGAAGTTGGTTTGAAACAGTTTGCTGAAATGTTTTGTTATGAACCACATTTGAAATAAAGTTAGTTTCTTTTCCGCTACTTATATATATCTGTTTTGTAAATCATCTGTGTCTTTTACCTATAACGCTCCACCAAAGTTAAGGCATTCCCTGTGTGAGTGACCTTAACGGAGGTGAGGTGTTTCACTTGGTATCAGAGCGATGGTTTACCAGATCAGATAAAATTTTTGAAAAACTATTTTTCAAAAAGAAGTTTAAAGAAGCAATTTTCAAGAAAAAGTGTTTTATTTTAAAAAGGCATAATCCCCCAAAGCCATATGCACTATCTTTCTATCCTTTGTTTTGAATCTTTCCTTATTCGTTTCAGCATGTTTGGGGATCTTAACCTTCTAGAGGGCGTGCCTGTACCTGGCTGTTCAGAAGGTACCTAGCGGGGAAGGACCACAGAGCAAGAAGACAGATTCCAAGAAAGTCGGGAAGAACAACAAAACCCGTAACAAGAGAAAGTGAAATTTCTGTGGATTCTTGGACATCTGGTTAAGGACTGTTGGAAAAAGAAAAGAAAGATGGGTGGCTGTTTCCATTGTGGCGAGGTAAGACACATGGCTAAGGACAACCCAAGAAAGTAAGGGCAAGGGCAGAGAGCTGGATCTACTTTGGGAGGGCAGGTTCACGCTCTCATGGCACCTCCTTAAGAAAGAGGTATAAATGTTTCCGTTGAGAGTTTAGTTTATCTTTTTGATCATCCTGTTCGTACACACTTTGATTCTGGCGCATCGCATTATTTTATATTTACTGCTTTAGTTGAATCTTTGCACCTAGACACCAGTTTAGTAGAGGATCCCTTGGTTGTTTCAAATCCAATTGGGGGCTCAACTTATTTGTCAATGATTTGTTTGGATTTGGAAATTTCCATATTAAGTGTGGGGTTTAGATGCAATGCCTATGTTTTGGGCTTTATGGGCTATAGGTTGATTCTAGGCAAGGATTGGCTATCCAGTAATGGTGCCATTATCGATTGTGAAAGGAGAGTGGTTAGACTCATGACTCGCCTCGGTAACACTCTCGAAATTTCTTGTAATCCTATGAACTCTATTATGCTTAGCTATCTAGAATCTCTTGATGTGTCTATTGAGAACTAGCAGTCTGTTAGAGTAGTCCGTGAATACTCAAATGTCTTTGAAGAGGTTAAAGGGTTACCTTCGAAGCGGGAGATAGACTTCTGCATATACCTCGTTGATAATGCAAAACCCATTGCCTTACCCGTTTGACACATGGCTCCAAGGGAGAGGAAAGAACTCAGCAAGCAAGTTAAAGAGTTGCTTGAGAAGGGGTTTATAATGCGGAGTATTTCTGAATGAGGTGCTCCAGTAGTGTTCGCAACTAAAGTGGAGGGTTCGCTTTGCCTATGTGTTGACAACAGGGAGCTAAAAGGCTGACCAAGAATAATAGGCACCCTCTTCCAAGAATAGACGACTTGTTCGGTCAGCTTGTAGGCGCATCGGTTTTCTCCCAAATAGATTTGGCTACCGGGTTTCATCAGCTAAGAGTGGCTGAAGACAGTATTGATAAGACCGCGTTCAGAACTCCAGATGGTTTCTTCAATTGGCTTGTCATGCCTTTTGGCTTGACAAACGCACCCGCTTATTTCGTTGACTTGATGAGAAGGGTGTTCAAGGAGCTCCTCAATAAGTTTGTGGTGGTCTTCGTAGATGACATTTTGATTTTCTCAAAGAGTGAGGAAGAGCATGCTCAGCATTTAAAAGAAGTCATGGATACTCTTCGAGCACATCAGTTGAAAGCCAAATTCTCCAAATGCCACTTCTAGAGAAAGAAAGTAAGATTTCTTGGACATGTGTTATCCAAGGAAGGGTTAGCCGTGGACCCCGCAAAAGTAGTTGCAGTGCAAGATTGGAAGGTTCCACGGAATGCAATCAAGGTCCGGAGCTTCCTCGGGCTAGCTGGCTTTTACCGAAAGTTCATCAAAGACTTTGCGAAAATCTCAGCTCTGCTTACAAAGTTGATGAAGAAGAACCTAACTTTCAATTCGGATTTGGATTGCAACATTGCTTTCTAATGATTAAAGAGAGCTCTAACAACGGCCTCAGTTCTGACATTGCCGGGTGCATATGGTACAGGACTAGGTGCTGTCTTGATGCAAGAAGGGAAGGTAGTAGCTTATGGAGGTAGGCAGTTGAAAGTACACGAGAAAAACTACCCAACCCACGATCTAGAGTAGGCTGCCATCGTCTTTGCACTTAAGTCTTGGCGCCACTATCTCCTAGGTGAGAAGTTTGAATTGTATACTGACCACAAATTGTCGAAGTACCTTTTCTCATAGAAAGATCTTAACTTGAGGCAACAAAGGTGGATGGAATTCTTGGCATCCTACAATTTCGAGATTTCCTATACCCCTGGCAAGGGTAATGTAGTAGCAGACGCCTTGAGTAGAAATAAGCTGACCTTAAGCCCTCTCTTTGTGCAAAGGCAGAGCTTGGAGTACATAGCCAATTTTGACTTTAGGCCCTCCATCGATAATGTGACTGGTTTGTTAGCATCACTAGAAGTGCGGCCTACTCTTTTGGACTCAATAGGAACCGCGCAACGTGAAGACCCTCAGCTAGTTGATGTGATGGACAAACTAATTAGGAGTGAGACTTCTAATGACCTCAAAAGATTCTCCATCGATGATAAGTGATGGTTGAGGCGGGATGGAAGGCTATGCGTCCCGCAAGCAAGGGATTTGGTGAAGAAGGTTCTCGAAGAGGCACACCATTCCAAATTGACCATACACCCCGGTGGAGACAAGATGTATAAAGACGTAAAAAGGGTTTTCCTTTGGGATGGCATAAAGAGGGATGTAGCTGAATTCATCTCGAAGTGCTTAGTATTCCAGCAAGTCAAGGCAGAGCAAAAGAAGCCTGGTGGTTTGCTTCATCCTCTAGATGTCCCACAGTGGAAATGGGATAGCATTTCAATGGACTTTATTGATGGGCTGCCTAGGTCAAGAAGGGGCAATACCAGTATTTGGGTAATAGTGGACAGGCTTACAAAAAGCGCTCACTTTATACCCGTTAAGAGTAGAAGGACTGCCTCATCTTTTGCATCCATTTACCTTAAAGAGATAGTTCGACTCTATGGGATACCCTCCAGCAT
This sequence comes from Allium sativum, assembly GCA_030737875.1. Classification (NCBI taxonomy): domain Eukaryota; kingdom Viridiplantae; phylum Streptophyta; class Magnoliopsida; order Asparagales; family Amaryllidaceae; genus Allium; species Allium sativum. The sequence goes on along the minus strand of CM060909.1, from coordinate 577,708,886 downwards.
TGTGACTGACCGAGATCCTATCTTTACGAGCGAGTTTTGGAAGAGCTTGCAAGAGGCTGTAGGCACACGGATATGCTTAAGCACGGCCTATCACCCGCAAACCGATAGTCAGACGGAAAGGGTGAACTGAGTATTGGAAGAGCTCTTGAGATTATGCATTCTTGACTTCGGAGGAACATGGGGGGATCATCTTCCTTTGGTGGAGTTTGCCTACAACAATAACTACCAAGCCACCATAGGCATGGCACCCTTTGAAGCTTTATATGGAAGACCGTGCCGATCTCCAACTTGTTGGTGGGAGTCTACAGACAAGCTCATACTTGGACCTGATATGATTAGAGAAACTTCAGAGAAAGTGGACTAGATACGAAGAAGAATAAAGACTGCCCAAGATAGACATAAGTCATACGCAGATAAAAGAAGGACCGACCTTGAGTTTGAGGTTGGGGACAGGGTTTTCCTTAAAGTATCTCCTTTGAGGAACGTCGCTCGCTTCGGATCCGCAAGGAAGTTGGCAGCAAGATTTGTGGAGCCGTTTCCTATCATTAAGAAGATTGGGAAGATAGCTTACAGAGTAGAGCTTCCCGAAAGATTGGCTGGAGTTCATAATGTCCTTCATGTTTCTCACCTATGAAAGAGCCTACACGAGTCTGCGGAAGTGGTGGAACCAAGCATATTAGAGGACGTAGAAGTAGAACGAGAGGCACTGTGAGAAGAGTTCCAACTCATATCTTGAGTACAGAAGTCAAAAAGCTACACAATCGCGAAGTCAAACTTTTTAAAGTTCAATGGAGTGACGCTGAGGAAGACGTGACTTGGGAGACTGAGGCCAAGATACACGCAGCCTACCCTTTTCTTTTTGAGGGTACATCTTTGATCTCTTCTTCCTTAAATTCGTTCATGCTCGTATCTATCTTTTTAGTATTTTTCCTTGGTGCTATTCTCGATACTTAGTTAGAAACCAATGGATGTAAACAAATATTTGAAACATGTTATGATTGGTGGTTGCAAGTGGTTGCTAGTGGTTGCTCATGGATGCATACACACACATTAGATATTAGATCGTTTCAGTCACTTTCATATTGCATATGCATAAATGTACTTGTATATGATTGAAGCTTGATGTGTTATCATGTGGATGTTGCATTTGTATGAATGATTGTGCACTCTTGTAGAATTATGATTAGGGAAGATTGCATACATAATGGACGCATGATACTGACATAATTTGCATTAAGGAGGTCAACTGAATCAGTGGACCGCCTGATTTTGCGTTAGATAAGATCACGTACACACACTATGCATATGATCATGAAGCATTAGAAGTATTTTAAGGACAATGGATGGTTGTGTTTGATGGATGAGTAGATGGACGATTGGATGGTAGGATATACGTTCCTCTTGACTTGAAGAATTCGGGGACGAAATCCTTTAAGGATGGGAGAATGTAACACCCCGTATTTTTTGTAAACATTAAAGTTACGGATTAAAGAATAATTACCTACAAATTTAAGAATTAAGGAAAACGGGTTACGCCATTGCGTTCGTCTCGGAATTCTGCTCAAGATGGAGACAGAGTTTACGTAAATCAGAATTCGTATGAAGGAGTTATGACCTTCAGAAGATTAAGAATTTAAAATAAACCGCTTAGAATAAAGTATACAAAATTCAAAATTCAAAATCAGAAGCAGAAGCGGGCTTGGCGGGAAATTTCCCGCCCAAGGCCAGGTCGACCAGGAGGTCGACCAGGGGGTCGACCTCCCCCCATACAGGTCGACCTGGGGGTCGACCTCCCCTTCGGGTCAGTTCTAAAATCTGACGTGTTTTCTCCTATGACGAATTGTTGTGTCATTAGGGCTTGCATGGCACATTCTGGTTAGTTATCTTAGGTTTGAATGGCTTTGATTTGCTCTAGGTTAATCTGACGGCTCCTATTAAATCAAACTTCTATATAAGCAACCTAAATCTAAACCCTAAAGCCACACAAAATTAATTCCTAAGACCATCATGATGTCAGTGCTTGGCCTAGAGTAGCCACCATTCTCATTCAACTAGAAAGCAAGTAGGAATCACAAATCAAATCTAATTCAAGTAAGAGAATTCAACTTCTACAACAAAGGAGAGCTATTCAATTTCAGAATATAGATCCCAGAACTCAAGATTGGCCTCCTTTTTGTAAGTCCAGTTATCATTTAGACCTAAACGATATTAGAATTGTTGCTAAATAACTGGATAAAGAACATCACCTAATATAAATCTATGCCTATCCATTTTGTTAAAACTGAATTGATTGAGACTATGATTCTCATCATGCTAAGTTGTGATCTTGTTGTATTTAATTTGATGATAATAGTTAAATGCTTTGGATACATATGTTGTATATTTTGGTGATGACATAAATTGGCGATGGCATATCATATTGTGTAATTTGGGGATGACATACCATATTGTATAATTTGGCGATGGATATCATATTGTGTAAATCGGTGATGACATACTATGTTGCATAATTAGACGATGACATTTTATGCCGTATGATTTGGTAATGACACCTATATGTTTTATGGTAAATTTGGGAATTTTGCTATGTTTATGCAAATTCAACCATGTTCACATATATGGCAAAAAATACATGCTAATATGATTAGGTTCATGTTAGATTTGATCCAACCAATTTGCAAAGTTCACAATTACATACCTAATGTTAAGTTTATGTAGTTCTATGTAAAACCCCTATTTCATGATTCATGTTAAGTAGATCTAAATTTGCAAGTTCATAATTGAATGTATATTGTTCTGTTGCCAAGTTCGTATGATACATGTATAGTTAGATCCATATTTTGTGATGTTGGAATTATTACATGTTCCTCTTTTTCCCTTTTGTGTATAAGTTAGTCTATGTATCGAGCCTAACATTTTATGTGATTTATGCGAACGTTTAACGGGGGTAGCGTTGGGGAAAAAATATGAAATTATATATAATTGGCATATTTGGCTCATGAACATGCAAATGATTTATGGCATAAAGTGTATAAATTTTTATACCTAAAATTATGAACTTGATTTAAAAAGGAAAGTGGGGCTTGACTTGAATGACAATAATTTACATATAAATATAAAAAAGTAAATATGTAAATTTAGAAAAGACGAATATGCCTAACCCGAGATTAGATTGAGTTGCGTTGTAAAACTGCCCGGACCTGACCGACACATCCAGTAACTGCAACAATATCTATCTAATGTGAGAGGTTAGTGCATCAAGCCCAAAGGAACCCGAGGTTTGACTGAATTGCAGTGTAAAAATGCTCGGACCCGACCGACACATCCAGTAACCGCAGCAATACCTATCTAATGTGAGTGGTTGGTGCTTTAATAAATTTATTAAAGCTAAGTCAGGAATGGTATGGTTAAGTTAACTAAGGCAATACTTAACCAATGCAACATGTTAATTAAACTGATAGGTCGGGTTAGGATAACTTGGACACTTAACCAATTTAACATGTTGACTAGGAAACCCTAGTAACGGGGACCCATTTCAGCAGCAACCCACATAGATGTATCATGGTACCCTGAACAAGGCAGGTTGGGGCACGATTACTAGGTTGATTATAAGCGGTCAAAATTACGGCGGTTGGTGCATCAGTGTAGGTTCCGACGGAGTACGGGCGTGCACGTACTGCAGAGTGGAAAAAGTAGGCACTGGGCATCAATAGTTATACACTGTGCATCTTGAATCGTGTCGGGTCGCCACCATAGGATTTGATACACCCCATATTGGGACCAGCACAGATATCTACAAACGAGCGGAGCCGTATGACACAAGTGGTAAATGCGAGCGAGTAGGAGCCAATCAATGAAAAGGGATCACTGGTTTTGAACTCACGATAATGGTTAAAATATCTAGTAGGTGCGGAGAATAAGGACATCAGTGCGATAGTATAATTAGTTTATCTTGCCTTGTTTATCTTGCCCTGTTTAGCTTACCTTATCCTATGTTACCTTATTTCCTTATTATTGTCATGTGTCCAGCTTATTCAAGTCATGGTTCTTTTATCAGTTTACATGCTGAATAATCACTGGACTTGCCATACTTATGTCTGACCCATTTTCTTTCACTCTCTTTTCTTCCGTTTCCCCCCTAGGTACCCAGGGAGGGAATAGCTCAGCATAATTTGGATTGTTCATCTTTCCAAGCTTAAAGACTCTGTGATGTATAGCTTCGAACTTCTTATCTGTGGCTATGGCTTTGGATACACTACTACTTGGGATTTATGCAGTTTTATTTTGTTTTTATGCTTCTTTATGTAGTAGTCAAGACAGAGATCATGATGTAATGATATGGAAGTTGGTTTGAAACAGTTTGCTGAAATGTTTTGTTATGAACCATGTTTGAAATAAAGTTAGTTTGTTTTCCACTGCTTATATATATCTGTCTTGTAAATTATCTTGTCTTTTACTTATAACGCTCCACGAAAGTTAAGGCATTCCCTTTGTGAGTGACCTTAATGGAGGTGAGGTGTTTCACATGGTCTCCACCGTAATGCTACCTGAATGCTCGCAGTCCCTCATCCTATGCCGGAGTGACGTACGGATCTTTATGTAACAATGTTACGATCATCATATATCTGCCATCACTATGCTAGGTAAGCGTACGGACTGCCACCCTCGATTGAATCAGATCTTATACCGGAGTAATGCCCTCAAGTCTATGATACACCATACAGAGTAGATATGCATGTATCTAGACTGTCCCTCGCACATAATGTTAATTGTAGCTCAATGCCTCAATCTCACTTCCTCTAATGTGCACCGAGTTCCATGGCAGGGCGATACAAGAAACACGGAACTCCGTCTGGAGCTTTTCCATATCTGTACAAGTTTGTCTTTAAAGAGACTCTATATACAGATATACCTAGAGTCTGTTTTCACGATGGCTACGGCCACACCTCGGCTCCTCCCTCACTTGGTAAAGACTACAAGAGCTAAGCGACTGGCCCTACGCGAATAATCTAAACATCCATGTGGCGTCTCCCTTCAACCCCTTACCCCGATAGTGAAGGGTGAAAGGTATCTTGTGTTTAGCTCTAGTTTTTTCGCATCCTACTAGCTGTCGATGGCCGGTATCCGACGATCTACTATCCTTGTTGGTTGTGACCCTTCGCCTTCCCGTGAGGAAACCACCGAATCACCCTGGTGTCACAGCATCATAGCATTCTGACTGCATAGCTACATTTACTGTCAAGGCCCACACACCTAGAACATACGCGCAGACCCAACCTCTGCGAGCACAGCCTAGAACATCTGTCACCACACAGAGGAATACTAGGAGCACCTTACGACCATCAAGAAGCTGCATGCTTCCCCTTCCAGTCCTTTGGAGCTGTCAGAACAATCATATGAATGTGCGCTCCTCTCGTGCCTTATAACACCTTGATGATCTACCCCGTTTTGTTATTCACCCTCAACCATACGGACTGGTCTAAGCGCTTTACTTTAGCATATTGTTAGACACTATGTCTAAACATTCTTTTACGCGGTTGTCTCACCTCATCAAATTTCCAGTTAACTTGGTTATTCCAATTCATATTGAATTCTTATTCAAATTACCAAGTTTCTCTTGCATATAAATTTCAGTCATACAACTTAATCCATTTAAGTTTATTAATAAGCCCACAACATGTTATTCTCTAGATTGTGGCCCAAGGTCTGTAATCCATAACCCCTTTTTATCTTCTTTTTGATTTCATCATTACAATAACATGTTTTACTTAATATGTAATTAAGTATATCCAATTTACACGTTTTCTAATTAACATGTCACTTACCATTTATGATTAAATATAACTTACATCATTTCATAAGTTCTCCTCATTCTTTCTCATTTAATCATAATTCCGTTTTACATTGTCAATACAACTTACCGCTATTTACTTGTTAAATTAGCTTTATTAACTAAGGCCCATTAATAAGTTTCTCTACCCGTTTATTATAACCTATGTTATAATTTTCTCTTGTCCCTAGGACAAGCCTAAACATTCTTATCAACGGGTTTCTTACTTCCAAGCTTACAGATTACTTAATTTATAATTAAGTACAAATTCTTGTATTTCATATATTTCCCCCCTTTTCTCAATTGATCTCGGATTTTCCCCTTTACTGATTACTTAATTTACAATTAAGTATTTCTTAACTCAATTCACGAGTTATCCCATTCCCTTACTAGTTTATTATAACCAGAGTTATAATATTCACTTGTCCCTAGGACAAGTCTACCTATTATGCAACATTTTCATTAATGTATTTATTTATAATACGTGATTATCATTTCAACAAGTTATGCTTACCCTAAAAGGTGTCTTTAATTACATAACTTTATTTTTTTTCTATCGGTTATGTATACCACTAGGTGTCTTTAATTACATAACCTTATCGGGCTAAGTTTGCGGGCCTCTATGTAGATATTACCCACCCCCCAGATTTTCTTAGCCCACCCACTGTCCAATCAATTTTACTTAACCCTAACTTTAGTTCATATTCATACAATCCCTATGGATTAGATTAGGTTAAGTAGTCTAATTCATTAACCTGCCCATTTATGGTTTATAATGGGCTAGACCTCCCACATTAGTCCTACAACTTGTGGATGCTGGATATGCCGATCGGGTCCAGGAAGATATCTTTCACAAGTTTGGCCTAACCTCGTGTCATAGCCCATCGCGTATTCGCACTTATACCTCTCACATTAGGTTCAACATTAGTGGTTGCTGGATATGCCGGTCGGGTCCGAAAAACTTCCACTATAATGCAACCTAACCTCGTGTGATAAGTGAAATTAAATATCTAATTGTAATCCTAGGCATTCATTAATAATAAATTATTTAAGCCTATGCCTTTATAGGTGTTAATGCCCATTTACCCAATTATATTCATGCTGGATTATATGTCTAAATTCGTATTATTCAAATTATGGCAATTCATATTTTACATATGATCTCATTTGGGCCCAAATCATTTTTTCTACATTTATGATCCAGTTTAAGATCTTTAAATATAATTTGGTCAATGCCCCAAACCCATATTTATATATTCAATTCTATGTTAACATGAATCCATATAATCATATACTTACTCCAATTATTCCCTGTATATAATTGGGACAAATTTACATGTAAACCTTAGCATTCCAACAAATTCAATATATGAATTTTTCCCACATGTTCAAATTAATGTTATAACATGTAAATATTTCAACATTTCAACTGACTCAATATATGAATTATTCATATTAACAATTCGACTTTATATCATGCTAATCAATCCCATATGTCATCTACACTACTTTAATCATTATTAGCCTATGTTTAGGCATCTTAACATGTCATATTTCGATTCATCATAATGGGGAATGCTAAGCGGTAATATACCATTATCTAAAATAATATGGCTAAAATCCACTCACCTTTCGTGCTTTCCCCAAATTTTGGATCTGATCCATTCTATCATCTATGGTTTTCCTTTCCCTTTTAATTTGATTTGAAACCTAGCGACCATGGATTTATTATTTTCATGAAAAGAGAAGGGAAAGAGAAATAATTTAAATAGATTGGTCTTACAAGTTTACCTTGCTTTCATGATTCAATAATCTTTTTTTAACGTTGATTATCTCTTCCAGATCTGGATTCATAATTTTCCTAGGCTAGCATTTTAATTTTTAGAATATAGATTTGAGAAGAGAGAGAGAAAGAGAGAGAAAGTAATGGCAGAGCTCCAGCGTAGCCACCAAATTATGAGGGTTAGGTCTATGGTCTTATTTATAGGAGTGTGGAGCAAGCAGGACACCTAGGATTGCCCAAAAGCCATCTGAGTCGTCAAAATATCACAAAGCCCTAATTTGCCAAAATCTGCCGTAGGTGGGTACCCCTTTGAGGGGGTAGACCACAATGCCGACCCACCCATGAGGGTGTCGACCATGGTGTCGACCAACCTTTGAGGGGGTTGACTCACCTTGGTGCGAAAATCTGCCGCCTTCTAAAATTTTGAATTTTGACTCGATTTTCGAATTTCTGGGCCCATTTTTGAATTTTTGAACCTGATATATATATATATTCCTTCTGTGCGTATACAAACTTCAAACCTTAATAACTTCTTCATACAGTGTCCGATTTACGCAAACCAGGTGTCTATCTTGACCAGAATTTTGAGACGGACACAATGGCATAGTCAGTTTTACTTAATTCTGAATATTTAATTAAGCTATTCTTATTTTATTATCTTACACTAAAATACGGGGTGTTACATTCTCCTACCCTTAGGAAATTTCGTCCTCGAAATTTGATAAGGGTAAAATAAATTAACCCCTCGCGTAATATACATCCATCATGTGTAATTTTTGCAGACATTGTGCACTTATACAAAGTGAAGTACAACATAATAATGCATGCATGCCTAAGAGGTACCTCCTATGTGTATGCAATTCTTTCAAAAATCCTTTTAAAATGTGATGCTCACATCCTAAATATACCGACAGTTCTACATGAATGCAATATTTTGAAAATCAGAAAGTTTTTTCATCCAAATCTTGCTACACTCTTACTGAGTAAGAGTGTAGTTCATCCAACTGTTGCATCCATAATCCTACCAACCAACTTTATTTTTTCGAATTTTAGAAAAATCTAATTTTCTAAACTCGATTTCTTATGTTACAAAAAGGTGGAAAACGGAAAACTCCTCATCTCCCACTTTTCTGGTGGAAAACGGAAAATTCCGCATCTCCCACTTTTCTTTTTCAACTTTTTTCTAACCGTACTTGGATTTTTATGTAACTATTTATTAAGATTCCCTATTTTCCTATCTAAGCACAACCCACATAAGAATATTTTCTTTTGTTACTGACTTTCTTTTTCATCTTATCTTGGAAATTTTTATCTTTATCCATCTTTTCTCATAATTTATCATGTTTTTTTGCTTTACTGAATTTGCTGTTTCACTATTAGTTGTATATTTTCCTTTTCTTAGCTTATTTAATCATCTGATCTTAGTTTTAAATTTAAATAAGCTTCTAGTTTTTCAACTAAAACAGGAGAACAAACACCCTACACAACTACTACTAAGGGTCAAGAATCTCGGGACTATGTCCCGCTCTATTAGAAAAGTACAAACAATGGGATCCATGACAAGTTCAAGTGTTACCCTATCTTCCCAACAAGAACAATATAATGGAACGATCCCAACCGAAATGCAGTAACGAGTTTTACCCCTAACCTGAAAATTAGCAACGGGGTCTAAACACTTACTTGCCCCTTTTCTATCCAGTGGTCTCCACTAGTCCTAGCTGTGTATCAACAATTATTTCAAGCAACATCTTAGGCTTTCCAATGCTTATGCATTCTATAGGAACTCACTATTATTCCAAGATAATTCTCGCTATTTACTTTATAGTCCCAAAACTTTTCTCATCTTTCCTAAGCACTAATCCTTACATACTCCATACTATTTTTTTCAAAACATGGTTTGGCTCTTTTTCATTTAAATTTCCTTCCAAAAATTAAAAGTGCCAAAACTTTATTTTCCACATGAAATCTTTCTTTTGCTAAACCATAAAAACATGTCATCTTAAAAGAAAATGTAAATCATCATTTAAATGGATAACTATTTCTCAATCGGGTTTATGACTTGTTCTTACATATAAGGTCGGTTCAGTCTCTTACTACAAGGTGCCAACATCCACTCTATTCTTATTTTCTACAACTTATTTTGTCCATCCACAAAATTATCTTAAAATAATTTATCAAAAGGGTTATCATAAAAATAGGGATTTCAAATCTTTCTTTATTAAAAATTCTTGCATGAAATATAACAAGAAAACTAGCAAGCTATACATGCCCTATAATATGCACCTTTTTACTGAGAGAATTTTACTTTAGTCAAAAATTTTGCAAGAAATCACTATTTGCTAAATATACCCCATTTTTCTTCAAAACCCAATATGTATACTTTACATATTTAAAACTATAACTTACAAGATAGAAACTTGAAAACACCATAAACTATTTTCCCTAATGTTTTATAATTTCAAGTTCTTAAAAGTTAATAATGGGGTTAGACTCTAAACGGGTTTCCGGTTCTTCTAGGCTTTCCTAGACACTCTCGAAGGTCAATTCTCTCAACTATATATATTCCTAATCCATTTTTCTCTTCTCAACCTTTTCCAATTTATAAGGTTTTCAAGCCCACTAACCAAAATACTAATCATATGAGATTCACTTTCTTTCCATGCAAAGTACATTGTACACTGTCCACCCCAAATTACCTAAGGGTCTCATATATCCATCTTCATTCCCTTAGCGCACAAAATAAACATTCCATCTCTTACCATATTACGCTCTTTCTATTTAGTGGGTCTCTCTATTGATCTAGGTATATACATATATAATATTTATATTTTTAAAAATACAAATACGTTCACTCACTATTTATATAGGAATCCTAAACCTAAGCTCCGAAACCAGATGTGACAACCCGAATTCCAATAGGCTGGATTTTTTTTCAAAATTCCAATCCATAGAAACTCATGTTGTTGTGCTCTTGTATCCTGCAGAAAAGACAGAAACATAAAATATGCCAGGGCTCAGAAAATATCTCATAGCGGAATGGATAAAATATAATGTAATCAAAATATAGACTTACTGTGTTAATAATATTGCCTAATCAGTATCCAAGGCTATCATGTCCCTACCACAAATCTAACATGCGAGTATGTTATGAGGAGGGGGTCAGAACATAAGTTCTACTGACTGGATTTAAACTACACACTTTGGATAGCCCTACATATACCGTTCAATCATATTTTCCTATTTATTAGGTTAATTGTGTTAACAACACTGAAGGCTTAACACACGTTGCACCTATTTACTTCCCAGCGGATTAAGTTAATACAGTATATATGTAGTTACCTCCAATATCGAGGTACACCCCATGGTACCCCACTTGCACAGTCTCCACTATAATGCCACCGAAATGCCCGCAGTCCCTCATCCTACGCTGGAGTGACATACGGATCTCTATATAACAATGTTATGTTAGCATATATCTGCCATCACAACACTATGTAAAGCATACAGACTGCCAACCTCGATCGAATCAGATCTCATACCGCATTAATGCCCTCAAGTCTACGATACACCTGCTAGAGAAGATATGCATGTATTAAGATTGTCCCTCGTACATACTGTTAATTGTAGCTCAATTCCTCAATCGCACATCCTCTAATGTGCACCGAGTTCCATGGCAGGGCAATACAAGAAACACAGAACTCAGTCGGGAGCTTTTCCATATCTGTACAGGCCTATCTTTAAAGAGCCTCTATATACAGATATATGTAGGGTTTGTTTCCATGGTGGCTATCGCTCTACCTCGTCCCCTTCCTCAACTTGTAAAGACTACAAGAGCTAAGCGACTGCCCCTATGCAAACAATCTAAACATCCATGTGGCGTCTCCCCTCAACCCCTTACCCTGATAGTGAAGGGTAAAATTGTATCTTGGGTTTAGCTCTAGTCTTTTTGCATCCCACTAGCTGTCGATGACGGGTATCCGACGATCTACTATCCTTTTTTGTCGTGACCCTTCACTTCCCTGTGAGGCAACCGCCGAATCACCTTGGTGTCACTGCGTCACAACATTCTGACTGCATAGCTACATCTGCAGTCAAGGCCTACCCACCTAGTAGTTACGCGTAGACCCAACCTCTGCGAGCACAACCTAAAACATCTATCACCACACAGAGGACTACTAGAAGCACCTTACGTCCCTCAGGAAGCCGCGTGCTTCCCCTTCCAGTCCTTTGGAGCTTTCAGAACAATCAGATGAATGTGCGCTCCCCTCGTGCCTTATAACACCTCGATGATCTACCCTGTTGGGTTATTCACCCTCAACCTTATGAACTGGTCTAAGTGCCTTAATTTAGCATGTTGTTAGACCCTATATCTAAACATTCTTTTACGCGCTTGTCTCACCTCATCAGGTTTCAAGTTAACTTGATTATTCCAATTCGTATTGAATTCTTATTCAAATTACCAAGTTTCTCTTGCTTATTAAGTTCAGTCATACAACTTAATCCATTTAAGTTTATTAATAAGCCCACAACATGTTATTCTCGAGATTGTGGCCCAAGGTCTGTAATCCACAACCCCCTTTTTATCTTCTTGTTGATTTCATCATTACTATAACATGTTTTACTTAATATGTAATTAAGTATATCCAATTCAAATGTTTTCTAATTAACATGTCACTTACCGTTTATGGTTAAATATAACTTATTTCATTTCATAAGCTTTCCTCATCCTTTCTCGTTTAAACATAATTCCATTTTACATTGTCAATACAACTTATCACTGTTTACTTATTAGCTTAGTTCTATTAACTAAGGCCCATTAATAAGTTTCTCTACCCGTTTATTATAACCTATATTATAATATCCTCTTGTCCCTAGGACAAGCCTAAACATTTTTATCAATGGGTTTCAGACTTCCAAGCTTACAGATTACTTAATTTATATAATTAAGTAAAACTTCTTGTATTTCATATATTTTCCCCCTTTTCTCAGCTGATCTCGGATTTTTCCCTTTACTGATTACTTAATTTACAATTAAGTGTCCCTTGACTCAATTCACTAGTTATCCCATTCCTTTACTGGTTTATTATATCCTAAGTTATAATATTCACTTGTCCCTAGGACAAGTCTACCTATTATACAACATTTTCACTAATGTTATTTATTTATAATAGGTGATTATCATTTCTACAAGTTATGCTTACCCTAAAAGGTGTCTTTAATCACATAACTTTATTTTTTTTTTCTACTGGTTATGTATACCACTAGGTGTCCTTAATTACATAACCTTATCGGGCTAAGTTTGCGGGCCTATATTGTAAATATTACCCACCCCCAGATTTGCTTAGCCCACCCACTGTCCAACCGATTTTACTTAACCCTAACTTTAGTTCATATTCGTACAATCCCTTTAAATTAGATTAGGTTAAGTAGTCTAATTCATTACCATGTCCGTTTATTGTCTATAATGGACTAGACCTCCCACATTAGGCCTATAACATGTGGATGCTGGATATGCCGGTCAGGTCCGGGTAGACTTCTTCCACAAGTTGGGCCTAACCTCGTGTCATAGCCCATCTCGTATTTGCGCACTTAGACATCTCACATTAGTGGTTGTTGGATATGCTGGTCGGGTCCGGGAAGACTTCCACCACTAATGCAACCTACCTCGTGTCATAAGTGCAATTAAAATATCTAATTGTAATCCTAGGCATTCATTATTAACCAATTATTTAAGCCTATGCCTTTATAGGTGTTAATGCCCATTTACCCAATTATATTCATGATGGATTAAATGTCTAAATTCGTATTATTCAAATTATGCCAATTCATATTTTACATATGATCCCATTTGGGCCCAAATCATTTTTTTCCCATACTTATGATCCAATTTAAGATCTTTAAACATAATTTGGTCGATGCCCCAAACCCATATTTATATATTCAATTCAATGTTAACATGAATCCATATAATCATATACTTACTCCAATTATTCCCTATATATAATTGGGACAAATTTACATGTAAACTTTTTAGCATTCCAACAAATCCAATATATGAATTTTTCCCACATGTTCAAATTAATATTATAACATGTAAACATGTAAACATTTCAACATTTCAACTGACTCAATATATGAATTATTCATATTAACAATTCGACATTATATCATGCTAATTATTCCCATATGTCATCTACACCACTTTAATCATTATTAGCCTATGTTTACACATCTTAACATGTCATATTCCAATTCATTATAACGGGGAATGCTAAACGGTAATATATCATTATCTAGAATAATATGGCTTAAATCCATTCACCTTTCGTGCTTCCCCCAAATTTTGGATCTGATCTGTTCTATCATCCATGGTTTTCCTTTCCCTTTTATTTTGATTTTAAACCTAACAACCATGGATTTATTATTTTCATGAAAAGAGAAGGGAAAAAGAAATAATTTAAATAGATTGGTCTTAGAAGTTTACCTTGCTTTCATGATTCAATAATCTTTTTATTAACATTGATTCTCTCCTCCAGATCTGGATTCATAATTTTCCTAGGCTTATATTTTAATATTTAGAATTGATTTGAGAAGAGAGAGAGAGAGAGAAAGAGAGAGAGAGTGAGAGAAAGTAATGGCAGAGCTCCAATGTAGCCGCCAAATTATGAGGGTTAGGTCTAGGGTCTTATTTATAGGAGTACGAAGCAACCAGGACCCTTAGATTTGCCAAAAAGCCATCCGCATCGTCAAAGTATCACAAAACCCTAATCTGCCAAAATCAGCCACTGGTGGGTAGACACCCCTTTGAGGGGGTCGACTCACCTTTGTGGGTGTCGACCATGGTGTCGACCCACCTTTCAGGGGTTGACCCACCTTGGCGGGAAATCTGCCGCCCTCTAAAATTTTGAATTTTGAATTTTGAATTTTGAACCGATTTTCAAATTTTTGGATCCATTTTTGAATTTCTGAACCTAATATATATATATATATGTGTGTGTGTGTGTGTGTGTGTATGTGTGTGTGTGTGTGTATTCTTCCTGCATGTATACAAACTTCAAACTTTAATAACTTCTTCATACGGTGTCCGATTTACGCAAACCAGGTGTCTATCTTGACCAGAATTTCGAGACGGATGCAACGGCGTAGTCCATTTTACTTAATACTAAATATTGAATTAAGTTATTTTTATTTATTATCTTACACTAAAAATACAGGGTGTTACAAGGTCAGTACAATATTATGGTTCCTATATGGCTAGGTTTGATACATATATTTGCAAAAATAATTTTCACACTATGCACTAATTATAATATAAGAGGTTTTTTTATTTATCGAGCATATTTTGGCCGTCACAAGGGAAACCTCGCCTAAGAGTGCATTTGCATTGTGTGTATGGTGCGAGACCATATAGTAGCTTCGTTTTCTAAAGTGCATTGTGAGTTTTTTTGCACTGGTATTCATATGGGGGGAACCTGTTCCGTGCTATACGACCTTGTCCTATTATTTACCTTACTTTAAAAAAATGATTTAAAAACTGTTTTAGTTCTCGCACTAGTCCCATGACTAACTCGGAGTTTATTGTTCTTTCCCTAAACTCTGGGTGCCTATATTTTCCACAGGGGTAGATAGTAGTTAAAATTTTGCAGTTATACTCGAAGCATTTCATGTTTGGAGCTTGGATAGAGTATATGGCATTTCAGACTTCCGTTGAGAATTTTTGGTTTTTCCACTAAGTTTATTTTTTTGCTATGAATGAGTTATCTATACTCTGATATATTCTTGTACTCTGATGTAAAATTGTTGTAATGATAATAAGTTCTTTTTGTTGTTCCAATGTGTAAGTTCCCCTAACTATCCGCTTTTAAGAACATTTTAGGTCAGTTTAATTGCAGTGTTGAACCAAGCCCAAAAGTGGGATGTTATATCCAACGATGCCAACAAATCAGGCATAAAATCCGTAGATGGTCTAAAATCAAAAGACGAGATAAACTCAATGCTCTGCCACTCTACGAATAAAGGATTCAAGGTCATCCTTTGCCTACTCAACGAGTCTACCACAACATTTCCTTTCTTTGGTGTATATGCTGTTGTCATAAATTGAGATCTTTCTACGAGAACAAGTACCCGAGTGACTTATGATCTGTGTAAAGCTCGAATCTATCACCGAGTAAATAGTACCTCCATTATTTGAGTGCATACACTATTGCCGCCAACTCTAAATCATAGATAGGTTAGTTCATCTCATGTACCCTCAACTGTTTACTGCCGTAATAGACTACCCTACATTCCTGCAACAACACTGCACCTAAACCCATGCCACAAGCATCCGTATAAACGGTAAACATCTTAGTTGTAACAACCCGCATTTTACGTACAAAGGATCGCAGAATATTCATTTCTCCTACTTACGAAGTCATATGGTCGTGTAACTTTATGAGACGACTACTGAGGTCATTCCCAAGTTCACGATTTTTGCCAATTTTTAAATGAACATTTGCCCCTAGCGAATCTTATTTTCCCTATAACTTTTAATTGGTAAGGAGTTTTGACCTGAAACCACTTCCATTGGATCCAGATGATGGTTTAGCTTTACGTAGAGGGGTCACATTAGCCAAATGGACTTACCGTTTGGGAGATATGGATGAAATAAGGTTTAGAAGGCGAAAAACAGCTTAATTGGGCTTAACCGGGTAATTAGCAGCTAGGCCCATTGGAGGATTTCGGGATTAGAGCTATATGAGGGCTGAATAGGTTAGAGAAACCTTTTCTTTGTCATTTCCCAGTCGCCGCTTACCTCTCCTCAACCCCAACAATGGCCTCCACTTTCTAAATTCATCCCAAGTCATCGTTTAATCGCGTATTAGCTTAATCTACACCAAATCAAGGAAGTCTAGCGGCAAATCAAAGTTGGGGCTGCTGCTAAGCATTGGAATTCGACCTGTAACAGTAGCGAAGTTCAGATCTAAGATTAATTTGTGGCCAAGGTGAGTGATTTGCATTGTTTTTCACTAATTACGGCTAATTAGGGGTGATTAGTGCTAATTAACAAAATTATACATTATTAAATTCTGGAAAAATATTTAGAAATTCTTAAATATTATTTTAAGCCTCTATTAGAAATTTGGGTTAATTTGGATATGTTTTTCTAATCCTATCATTAGTTATGGTTAGGCATGATTAAGGGGAAAATATGGGTTTTGGGTATGTTTGATCCATTTTGACTTGGTTATTTATCATTTTGGTGTTTATGGTTGATGTTATATGTTACTATGACTGTTTGGTATGATTTATGATTGCTTAGAACAGTTAGAATGGTTGAAAATACCGTCATGTGGCGTAAACAGTTGCTGGAAAAGTTGCAGGAAAGAGTGCAGAACTTTGGACACTAACCGGATCAGATCGGTAGGGACGAACCAACCCGCTCGTGGAGCATCCCACGACCCCGAACCACTCGCGTCAGAGTACCCGAATCAAAGCTTCTCGAACCACTTGTGATCTAGGAACCCATCTTCGACCTGAACCGCTCGTGACTAAGACAACACGAACCGATGCTTGGATCTACGAGATATGAACCGACCCGATGCCATGAAGGAAGGAGCCACGAATCGGATTGCTATGAGCTGTCTTGGATTTTCGACCCGAACCGGTGAATGTCACGAATGGGCGAATACCAGAGCACCACGAGCCGACTAGAAGCAAGGACTATGAACTGGAGTATGTACTACAACCCAATTTGGAAGGTGCACAACTGAACCGAACCGAAGAGAAGGACCGAACCGATCCGGAGAAGACCAATAACCCGAGACTCAAAGGTAGTCTAAATAGGAAGTAGAACCCAGGATCCAGTTGGGAACCAACGAGTTGACTTCATGATTGGACTTTGCTGCGGGACTTATGCAAAGGGGTTATCGATGTCTATAACTTTGATCCACCATTGAGAGATGGATATTGGCTACGGATCAGTGCAATGAAGTCATCACGGCTTCATGGGGTAGAGTGATCGTAGCAAGGCTATGAGCTAGTGCAGTGGAGTTATTATGACTCTATGGGGCAGAGTGGACATAGCAAATGATTAGTGGCTATGGATCAGTGCAGTGGAGTCACTGTGACTCCATGGGGGCAGAGTGTTCATAAAAAAGGATTTGGGTGGTCAAAGCGGTGGATATCGTATGCTTTATGCACTGAGTGAGAGATGTGAGGATGGTTGCTATGCTTGATTGTTTGACATCACTATGACATGCACACCCCTCCCCCGTATCTTTAGACCATATGTTAGTGTCACCTTAGAGTATTGTACATCTAGTTGTGCTAACTCTTTGGTTGCAGGTCCACGTTCAGGTGTGGTTATGTATAGCTGTTGTTGTTCAGTTTTGTTGCTTATCGCTCATACTAGACTTTTGTCTGACTCAGAGTTTTATGTCTCTTATTATTACTCTGGATGCTCTTAAACGGGCAGACTAGAGATAGGTCAGGTGATTATGCACAACTAGCTTTATCGGAGACGAGCAAAAGGCTTCCACGTATGATATATATAATCTGCCTATGTTGTTGCTGGTCACTACTTTGGGCATTAGTAGTGCACCTTTCCTTTCTTTTTCTTTAGAGACAGTATTTTAAAAGTTGTAATAATGATGTTTGAATCATAAGTTGTATTTGAGTTTTCCGCTGCTATGATGGTTCAGTTTTCACCTTATGCACTGTCTCGCCTGTTTTATGTCAAAGTTATGTTATTATTATATTTTATCCGATGTTTTGTGGGGCTTTCTATAGGTTCCTTATTAGTTCGAATTCCTTTCTTTGGCGACCGTCCCGTGCTGGTTGGATATATGTACAACACATTTCAGGGAAATGTCGGCTGGTGCAGGGTGGTCCATCACACTTGGTATTAGAGCTCTAGGTTGCGTAGTTAACCTAGGGAAGGACACCAAGGAAAGATAGTACGTATATGAGAGCGCATATTTATGATATTTTGGTTTTCAAAAGCTATATATATATATATACTATTAGTATATCCAGGGATGAAGTCGCACTGTAGTGGAAGATAATGGGAATGCTCCTTATATGAGGACGATGTTCACTGACTTCATGAGAGAGATGCTTAGGGATGTTCAGAGGGAGGCTCCTAACGCTGCAAATGGTGGTGGTGCAGCGATGCAGGCGCCTAGGGCCGATTTCGCCAAGCTTTGCAAGGATTACACTAGTCTTGGTGGGAAGCCGTTCCACGGAACGGAATCAACTACAGAAGTTCAGGATTGGCCCTATAGTTGTGAGCGCATCTTCAAGGACTTTGGGATCGAGGATGCGATGAAGAGGAAGCTAGCATCTCGTCAGCTGCAAGGACGGGCTATGAATTGGTGAAATGCTATTAAGGTAGCTACTTCCGAGGATCAAGTTACATGGAACCAATTTAAAGCTCATTTTAGTGACAAGTTTATCCCAGCTGCTCAAAAGTCAGAGTTGTTTAGGAAGTTCTTGGAACTTAAACAGAATGGTAGGGCAGTCTCGGAATATATTGCTAAGTTCGATACTTTGTCGAAGTATGGATTATCCTTTATTGACAATCCCGAGAAGAAGGATGAGAAGTTCATAGCCGGCTTAGATAAGTACTTGGGGGAAAGGCTTATCAACCATATTAATGAGACTTTTGAATCGATTGTTGGAAAAGCATTGAGATCAGAGAGAGCCTTTATCCGAAGCCCAAGGATGAAGTCGCTGTTGCATCTGCAGAAGGGCCAAAGCCGCATGCAAGCTGTGGAGGCAAGAATAATTCTCAGAACAAAAGGAAACAAAATCAGACTAAGGATGGTCAGAAGAAGAGTATGAAAGATGTTGAGTGCTTTAGCTATGGTAAGAAGGGCCATTATGCTAAAGAATGTTGAGCAAAGCCAGCAGACAGGAAGTTCTTCAACTGCAACCAAGCGGGACATCACAAGGATAAATGTCCGCAACCCCCTAAAGAGAAGCAGATTGTGAAAGCATATGATATTAATGTTGTTCCTTCTTCGTCGAATGCCCCAACCGCGGCGGAGAAAGGGAAGAATGTTGTCATTCAAGGTATGCTTTCTGTTTATGATGTTCATATTCGAGTATTGTTTGATACCAGGGCTTCCCGTTCCTTCATATCTAGTGACCTGGTAGATAGTTTAGGATTGGAACCCGAGATAGTCGATAGGGCTTTAGTTGTGACGAACCCGATTGGTGGTTCAACTAGCCTTAGTATGATTTGTCGAAATTTGGTCTTATCGAGTCATGGATGTACGTTTGCTTGTGATTGCTTTGTTTTGGGCTTTACTGGGTTTGGCATTATTTTGGGAGTCGATTGGCTCCAACAATTTGGGGTGGTGGTAGACTGTGAGGGATTTTCGGTGACTATTAGGGAGGATGATGGGTGGAGGGTAGTGTTTGGTTGCCTACCTAGTGATAAGGTGATGGCTAGTTTTCTAAATTACCTCGACATCTCGTATGACGAGTTAGCAGGAATTCCCATTGTTGGCCAGTATTCAGATATCTTCGAGGAAGTGAACGGACTTCCACCACAACAAGAGATCGAGTTCCGTATTGATTTAGTGAAAGATGCCAGACCTATAGTGATGCCACTTCGTCATATGGAACCAAGGGAGCAGCGAGAGCTCGGGGTGCAAGTAAGCGATCTTTTGAAGAAGGGATTTATCAGAAGAAGTATCTCTGAGTGGGGAGCACCAGTTGTATTTGCTACCAAGGCAGATGGTTCCCTTCGTTTATGTGTGGACTATCGCGAGTTGAATAAAGTGACTAGGAAGAACAAGTATCCTCTCCCACAGATAGATGATTTGTTTGATCAACTGGAAGGAGCATGAGTGTTCTCCCAGTTTGACCTCGCGACAAGATTTTATCAGCTCCAAGTAGCAGCCGAGAGTATTCCTAAAACGGCCTTTCGAACGCCATTTGGATTCTATGAGTGGTTGGTCATGCCATTCGGGTTGACTAATGCACCAACATATTTTGTGGATTTTATGAATAGGGTATTTAGGGATCATTTGAATAAGTTTGTTCTTGTATTCATAGACGATATTTTCGTTTATTCGAGGACAGAGGAAGAACACAAGGAACATTTGAGAGTAGTGATGGAGGTGTTAAGAAAATGCCAATTGACAGCAAAGTTTTCTAAGTGTCACTTCCGGAGGAGGGAAGTGAGATTCTTGGGCCATGTTTTTTAAGAGAATGGTATTGCCATGGATCCTGCGAAGGTGGCTACGATACAAGATCGGTCTACACCCAAGAATGAAACATACGTAAGAAGTTTCTTGGGATTACTGGATATTATCATAAGTTTATCCAAGACTTCTCCAAGATAGTGGCACCGTCAACTCAGTTGACCAAGAAGAATCAAGCTTTCGTTTGGGACGAAAGGTGTGAAAATGCATTCAAGAGCCTAAAGGAAAAGTTGACGCTTGTGCCAGTGTTAGTCATTCCTGAAGGGAATGAAGAGATGACAGTATACACGGATGCCTGTAGTACCGGACTAGATGTTGTATTGATGCAAAGAGGTAGGGTTGTAGCTTATGCTAGTCGACAGAAGAAACCGCATGAGAAAAGATATCTTACCCATGATTTGGAATTGGCAGCGATCGTGTTCGCGTTGAAGATGTGGAGACATTATCTCTTAGGAGAAAGATTCGAGTTGTTTACCGATCATAAATTGTAAAATTATCTCTTCTCTCAAAAGGATCAAAATCTTTGACAACAAAGACGGTTAGAATTGTTGGCTTCCTATGATTTTGAAATAGCATATACACCAGGAAAGGGCAATGTGACAGCCGTTGCTTTGAGTAGGAGACATGCCAGTTTAGGAGCTATGTTTATAGAATGGAAGCAATTAGAATATATCGCAATATATGATTTCAGACCTAAGTGCGAATTAGACCCATAAATGTTAGCAAGTTTGACGATCAGACCCACTTTGATTGAGAAGATTGGTCCCAGTCAGAGGGACGATCCTAACCTATTGGAAATCATCTCCAAGTTAGAGATGGTTATCGACAAGGAGATGAACAAGTATGGGCTTGATCGAGATGGATGGCTTAGAAATAATGGGAGAATAGTTATACCCAATGTCAATTGATCGAGATGTGAAGTGCATAGAAAATGTCATCACCCAAAACTGACTATACATCTCGGTGGTAATAAAATGTATCGAGACATGAAGCGTACCTACTACTGGGAAGGGATGAAAAGAAACGTTGGGAAGTTTATATCTAAACGCATGAACTTCCGGCTAGTTAAAGCTGAGCAAAAGAAACCTAGTGGTTCGTTGCAACCATTAGAAATTCCAGAATGGAAATGGGAACAAGTCTCAATGGATTTCATTGGCGGGTTACCAAGGACTAGATCGGGCCATGATAGCATTTGGGTGATTATGGACTGATTGACCAAGTGTGTAAGGTTTATACCGGTTAAGTAGAATAGACAGCAGCTAAGTTAGCAGAACTGTATATAAAATGGGTAGTGAGATTTCATGGAGTACCTAAAGGCATTGTAAGTGACCGAGATCCATTGTTCACTAGTGGATTTCGGAACAACATACAAGAGGCTTTAGGACCAGAATTACATCTCAGTATCGCATATCATCCTCAGACCGACGGCCAGACGAAGAGGGTGAATCGTATATTAGAAGATCTCTTGAGGGCTTGTATATTGGATTTTGGTGGATCATGGGTTGACCATTTGCATCTAGTTGAGTTTTCATATAACAATAATTATCAGTCCAGTATTGGTATGGATCTTTTTGTAGCTTTGTACGGAATACCGTGCAACTCACCATCATGTTGGTTAGAAACTGGTGAAAAGTCTGTGCTTGGGCCACATGTGATAAGGGAAATTTCAGACAAGATTAAGGTTATCCAACAGCGAATGAAGGCTGCTCAGGATAGGCAGAAGGGTTATGCTTATAAGAGGAGAAGGGATTTAAAATTCTCCATTGGCGACTTGGTGTTTATCAAAATTTCTCCGTTAAAGAGCGTAATTCGATTTGGTAGGAAAGGCAAGTTAGCACCAGGATTTGTTGGTCCATTCCCAGTTCTCGAGCAAGTTGGGAATTTGGCATATAAAGTTGAGTTGCCAAACAAGATGGCGGGAGTTCATAACGTGTTTCATGTTTCCCAGTTAAGGAAGTTCGTGCACGACCCCGAGATGACTATTTCACCGGATCAGTTGGATGACATCAAAGTAGAACCCGAGGCGGTTGGGATCCGCAAGCCGGTCCGTATTGTCGAGAAAGATACAAAGCAACTTTGAAGGAATCCGGTGAAACTGGTCAAGGTTTAGTGGGGTGAGAATAAGAGTGACTGTACTTGGGAAACAGAGGAGAGTATAAGGGAATCACATCCAGAACTCTTTGGCTGGTAAGAATTTAAACTGCGATTTAGTTATTCCGCATGCTAGGATAGATTATGTATTTGTAATGTATGATGATTGTTTGTAAATGACTGTAAGGCATGCGGGACCCGTTATATGCTTTAATTAGGGAATTTCGGAGACAAAATTTCTTAAGGGGGAAGAGTATAACGACCTGCATTCTACGTACTAAAGGATCGCAGAATATTTATTTTTCCCACATACGAAGTCGTATGGTCGTGTAACTTTGGGAGACGACTACTGGGGTCATTTCCCATGTTCACGATTTTTGCCAATTTTTAAATGACCATTTTGCCCCTGGCGTATCTTATTTTGCCTATAACTTTTGATTAGTAAGGAACCACTTCCATTGGATCCAAATGATGGTTTACCTTTCCGTAGAGTGGTCACATTAGCCAAACGGACTTACCGTTTGGGAGATATGGCTAAAACAAGGTTTAGAAGGCGAAAACAACTTAATTGGGCTTAACGGGGTGATTAGCAGCTAGGCCCATTGGTGGATTTAAGGAATAGAGCTATATGTGAGCTGATTAGGGTTAGAGGATCCTTTTCTTTGTCATTTTCTAGTCGCCACTTACCTCTCTTCAACCCTAATAATGGCCTCCACTTTCTAAATTCATCCCAAATCACCGTTTAATCGCGTACTAGCTTAATCTACACCAAATCAAGGAAGTCCAATGGCAAATCAGAGTTGGGGCTGCTACTAAGCATTGGAACTCGACCTATAATAGTTGCAAAGTTCGGATCTAAGATTAATTTGTGGCCAAGGTGTGCGATTTGCATTGTTTTTCACTAATTACGGCTAATTAGAGGTGATTAGTGCTAATTAACGAAATTATACATTATTAAATTCTAGAAAAATGTTTAGAAATTCTTAAATATAATTTTAAGCACCTGTTAGAAATTTGGGTTAATTTGGATATTTTTTACTAATCCTATCATTAGTTATGGTTAGGCATGATTAAGGGGAAAATATGAGTTTTGGGTATGTTTGATCCATTTTGACAAGGTTATTTACCATTTTGGTGTTTGTGGTTGATGTTATATGTTACTATGACTGTTTGTATTATGTATGATTGCTTAGAACAGTTAGAATGGTCGAAAACGCCATCGTGTGAAGTAAACAGTTACTGGAAAAGTTGCAGGAAACAATGCAGGACTTTGGACCCGAACCGGATTGGATCGGCAGGGGACGAACCGACCCGCTCATGGAGCATCCCACGACCCCGAACCACTCGCATCAGAGTACCCAATCCGAACCTCCACGAACCGCTTGTGATCCAGAAATCCATCTCCTACCTGAACCGCTCGGGACTAAGACAACACGAACCGATGCTTGGATCTACGAGATATGAACCGACCCGATGCCATGAAGGAAGGAGCCACGGACCGGATTGCTACGAGCCGTCGCTGGATTTCCGACCCGAACCGGTGGGTGTCACGAACGGCCGAGCACCAGAGTACCACGAGCCGACTAGAAGCAAGGACCACGAACCAGAGTACGTACCACGAGCCGATCTGGAAGGTGCACAACCGAACCGAACCGAAGACGAAGAGAAGGACCGAACCAATCCGGAGAAGACCAATTATCCGAGACGCAAAGGTAGTCCAAATAGGAAATAGAACTCAGGATCCAGTTGGGAAATACCGAGTTGATTTCATGATCGGACTTTGCTGCGGGACGTGTGCAAAGGGGTTATCGACGTCTATAACTTTGATCCACCACTGAGAGATGGATATTGGCTACGGATCAGTGCAGTGAAGTCATCATGGCTTCATGGGCCAGAGTGATCGTAGCAAGGCTATGAGCCAGTGCAATGAAGTTGTTATGACTCTATGGGGGTAGAGTGGGCATAACAAAGGATTAGTGGCTATGGATCTGTGCAGTGGAGTCAATTTGACTTCATGGGGCAAAGTGATCATAGCCAAGGATTTGGGTGGTCAAAGAGGTGGATATCATATGCTTTACGAACTGGGTGAGAGATGTGAGGATGGTTGCTATGCTTGATTGTTTAACATCACTATGACATGCACATCCCCTCCTCTGTATCTTCACACCATATGTTAGTGTCACCTTAGAGTATTGTACATCTTGTTGTGCTAACTCTTTAGTTGTAGGTCCAGGTTTAGGTATGGTTATGTATACCTATTATTGTTCAGTTTTGTTGCTTATACCAGACTTTTGTCTGACCCAGAGTTTTGTCTCTTCTTATTACTCTGGGTGCTCTTAAACGGGCAGAGTAGAGATAGGTCAGGTGATTATGCACGAGTAGCTATACCGGAGACGAGCATGAGGCTTCCACATATGATATATATATATATAATCTCCCTATGTTGTTGCTGGTCACTACTTTGGGCACTAGTAGTGTACCTTTCCTTTCCTTTGCTTTAGAGACAGTTTTTTAAAAGTTGTAATAATGATGTTTGGATCATAACCTGTATTTGAATTTTCCACTGCTATGATGGTTTAGTTTTCAGCTCATGCATTATCTTGCCTGTTTTATGTCAAAGTTATGTTATTATTATATTTTTCCCATGCGCCGTGAGACATTCTACAGGTTCCTTGTTAGTTCGAATTCCATTCTTTTCCTTTCTTTGGCGACCGTCCCGTGCTGGTTGGACATCTGTACAGCACATTACAGGGAAATGTCTACTGGTGCGGGGCGGGCTGTTACACTAGTACCATCAGGAAGAGTCAAAATTGAAGTTGGTATAAGGGCCTTCTTTAATCTTAGGAATGCTTCCTCGTAATCTAGGAAACTGAGCATAAATGTCCCCTGTGGGTTATAAGAAATCTCGAGAGTTCTACCATGGCATTTCAAAAGCCTAACAACTCTTCTCTCGCAATAAAAAATGGAACCATACATGTCTAGCAAATACATTCCTAGAATAAGCTCGTAACACATACATCTAAGAACATATGCGTTACACTCAAACTCGACGCACATAACATAAATTCTCAAACCCTTACATATCATAGACAGGTGAGCCATACCTCCTATGGGGTTTGAGACTACCGTCGGATCAGAAACTATACAAGTATCTAGGTGCAGATTATCAACAACAGAATTGGATATGAATGAATGAGAAGCACTAGAATCGAACAAAGTCCTAACAGGAGAGTCAAAAAGAAAATCAAACCTTCCATGATGACTTTACTACCTTGGTCTTGGCTACCAGCCTCAAGCGCATGAACTTGTGATCTAGATGATCATGCCCCTACCCCTGTTTCTGAGGGCATTGCTTGCTAAAATGTCCTTCTTGTCTGCAATTGAAACAATCATTCTTAGTCTTCATACAGTCTCTGACAAAGTGTCCTGTCTTTCCACAGCCATGACACTTAACCTCTGTTTTGATATGTGCTTTCTCAGGTTTTCTTCCCTTCTTTTCCGCACCCTTCTTGAGCTACCACTTCTTCTTTTCAGTCTTGGGCTGTGCCGCTTCGGTCTTAATTTCTCGCTTATCCTCATTCCCATTCTCATGCATCAAAGCCATATCCACTAGCCTCTCAAATGTAGCTCCCATTAGGATATGTGTCATTGTCAAACTTGTAGAGGTTGATTCAACTCATCTGTGAATCTCAAACCTTCTTATGAAGAGTGTTTACCAAATCCAAGCCAAATCTTGCTAATTGATTAAATTTATTGACATATTCCTTTACTGTCATACTTTCTTGCTTTGGACTTAAGGACTACTCCCATTGCATTCCTTCATCAACTTGCGATTAGAACTTCATCTCAAAATTATTCTTAAACTCATACCAAGTGGCCACCATCTTTCCTTCCTGAGTCACTTCATGTTGACCAGCCTTTTGGCAAGGCCTTCAACCCATGGACCAATCACAGGAAGCCAGACTCAAGGCTTCTTGGCTCGAGGCTTCCAGGCTCGAAGATTCTTGGATCGGAGCATTTCAGCTTGAAGGACCTGAGCTCGGTGGTCTTGAGCTAAGCTTACATTACAGAATGACCCGGCCACGAGACTTATTTCATAGCCTACGTACTTGGTCCAGTTACCTATTGTAAAGCCTATAAACTCAGATCGAGCTATACTTATGCTGCCACATATTGGAGTGGACCTCTCCACATAATCAAGACTCAGCTCCATCATTTGCTATTCACATGGATCAACTAACACATGGTACCTCGAATTGTTAAGGCCTACTACCTATAAATACACCAAACTACATAACAAAGGGGAGACTTTTGGCTGAGATCTGAGCCTGACTTTATAGCTCATGCATTCCTCCACAACTCAATCATGGCTTCCAACCACTTCCATCTCGAAATACTTTCTATATTCATCAAAACGACTATGCAATAGAGATCTTGACGATCTCATGTATTGTATCTCCAATCTTATGACATTATCGTGAGATTATAAAGTGGATGTAGGCTCATTAACGTCGAACCACTATAAAAATGTTGTTGTCTCGCGTTTTCTTGCTTTTTCAGTTATTTCTTTATATATCATGCTCTAAACCCGACTTTTGGGTGTTGGTGCCCACTTTTAGCATCAATACCTCCCACCAATATAATGCTTCTTCTTTCAGCTGCCAAGCGGCTAGCTGAATCTTCCTACTATCGTATAGCTCCAACAATCCAAACATATTCTCCATCTCCCTAAGCCAATTGGAGCCTCGATGTAACTCCTCGTTCCCATAAATGGCTTACCACCCATCGAACAGAAATTCTTACAAAGCTTAGAGAAGTTAACTACTGGATAAGGCGGACTACTGCGACTGCAGCTGGGGGGTGGGGGGGTGGGGAGGGTGGGGACATTTCCTTGTACTTCGCTAGGTGTCGTACCTTTACGTATGTACGGAACCATGTCTGAATTAGAATGCCCTCAGGTAAATTAGAAGGCTCTGACATGCTGAAAAGAGAAGAAACAATGATTCAAAAAGAGATCGAAGGAATATTGTAATTGAATTGAGGCGGTATTTAAAAAAATAGATTTTACTTGAAATTATTTTGATTTGAAAAACAATTTTCAAAAACTTTTTCTCTGATCCTGCAACCTTAGTCTCTGATACCAAATGTGACACCCCACATCCCTTAATGTGACATATATGAGGATGCATTAAGTTCTATAAAGCGCAATATGTATAAAGAAATAATACAGAGCTAAAATTTACAATACTTAATATAAAATGCAATGGAAAACTTTCAAAATTTTTGTTATTATTAAAACAACATTAGAGTATTACAATTTCAAATACTATAAAGTCATAAAATATTTGTCTTATGGAATCATAGTTCAAATACAAAACCATAAAAATCATATCCCTCATGTGTCATAACAATAATCATAGAACATAAATCAAAATAATCCATGGAATAAGAAATAGTCCAAGTCCAAGCTGAATCAAAGGGTCACGGTCAAGGTTGCAATCCACTAATCTCAGATCCTGAGGAGGGGAAAAGAAGAGACAGAACGAAAAACAAAATAGGTCAGACATAAAGACTTGCAAGGTTATTTGAATTTTAGCATAAGCATGGGATAAAGAAGTATCAAGATAGGTCGATAGTATTAGATATGACAATATAGTAAAATAGGAAACACGGAAAACAAAGTAAGATAAGCTTCTCATTCATATCCCAGAAATTCTGCACTAATTATTATATCGTAAAAATTAGGGTTTCCCTAATTTCTACCCAATAATCAGCTTCTTAAATAGGATGTAAATAATTTGTGCCGGCTATGACATTAAGGGTTATCACTCCTGAACCCATCAACTAAGAAAGACAGAGCCTTAATCACAAACGTTAAAGCGTCTTATCTTCCACTTTAGGACTCATGCATGCTCATTACTGTAACACCCCACGTCCATTAATGTCACTCTCAAAGGGAATGCATTAATTTTCATGGAGTATTATTGGTGAATAGAACAGAATATAACAAGACAGATACATATATTGGTACTTGAAAAACTTCAAAACAACATTTATTGCAGCGGAGAAATATTCTGATTACAACAACATCATAAACTATCAGAAAAACCAAGTACACTTAGTAACCATCTTGACAAATTGTTTTCTGAGTACATAAAATAAAAAGCATAAACCCAACATAAGTAGCCATAAAAGAGATGAGCTGAACTTTACTTTCAGCAATCCAAGCACTTCCAAAAGAGAGAGAGAGAGAGAGAAAGATCCTGATCAAACTCCACTAGTATTAGTCCCACCCTGAGAACCTGGGGGGAAAGGAAGAAAAGAGGCGAAAACAAAGGGGGTTAGACATAAAGTCTGGCGAGTACCATAACTTTAACAATACAATTATGTAAGTAATTAGGATAAGGCATAAACTGGTAAAATAAGGAATGACTGTGAAATGAGTGGGCAAGACAAAACAAACAGGAGGAATATTCTGGCGTTAATCTCGCTCCTAATCCCTATAGGATAATTACTATACTTCACCACTACTAGTTACCCTAAGAGTTGATCCCGCCTACATAAAAATTATAATGGTAGTTTCATGTACCCCTAGCTGCCTTCATAAGTGTCGCCTGCCCCTATCTCTACTAGTTGTACCCACTACCCCCATGCGATCGGCTCCCTAACTCGTAGATACCCATGTTGGTCCCACAGTGGGGTGTACCACTCCCCAAAGTGGCAACTCGATACCACTAAAGAAGCACGGCTTATATCTACATGATGCAACAACGTCTTATCTACCAGCCCGGGCCCACGCACGCACATGACCTCGTTGGGCTTGCGTTGCCACCGTTAACCCGTTTTGACCTCTTACGATCAAACCCAGTAAGCGTGTCCCGTGCTCGATCTAACTCGTGCTCACAAAGATACTTAATGGGTTACTGGTTTGAAATGGGTCCCCCATGCTTGACACAAGCTTTCCACCTATGCTTGGTCCCTACTAGAATTTTCCATTTAACCCCCTCTTATTCATGTCTTCTTTTCATGTTTCAATATGGTTTGGTGTTTCTAATCGTATTTCACATGCCACCCATGTCACGCACTTAACCCCCATGTCCCACCACATGTTTATCTTGGTTAAGTGTTACTTAATTCATTATAACCGTAACCTTTGTAAGACCTCCACATTAGACTCCCTTTTGCGGTTGCTGGATTTTCCGGGCGGGTCCGGGCAGTCTTATACCGAAAACGTGTCTAGCATCGTGTCATTACAATTGTCACACATTTAATTTATGCTTTCAACCTCTCACATTAGACTAACATTTGTGGTTGCTGGGTTTGTCGGGCGGGTCCGGACAGTCTTACACGACAAACGAGTCTAACCACGTGTCTTAAGGCGTTTATTATTACAAATTATTTCACCCCAATATGAATTAATTTTTCCTATTCAAATTTCCAATAATTTCCAAATTATGTCCATAATTGTCACCTAAATTATGTCCATACATTTTAGGTATAAAAATTAGACCACTTAATATCTCAAATTAATTTATATGCCTTTAAAGCCATTTTATGCCAATTCACAATTTACATATTTAATATTTTCCCATTATTCCCACATCGTTCGTACGTTTTAACATGAAATATGTTAGACTCACAAATAGTCTAACTAATAAAAAGAATAGCAATATCACAACTTGCATAACACATAAAATAGATCTAAGAATTATAGCATAAGTTTGCATAGCCAAGAACTTGCATAGGAAATGAACATACATAATTTTACATAAACTATCATGGATCTGAATATAGATCTAAACATAAAAATGTGAACTTGCATATAAATATGGTTTTTCACCTAAACTTACAAAAATTGTGAACTGGCGTATAGATTCCTATAAACTTGCATATGGATCTAAACATGTAAATTGGTGTCACATGTTTTGAATATAAACTAGCATATGTACATACTTGATTCATATATGAACTTGTGTACAATTCACACATAGACTTGCATAAGATTCATTATTCAAACTAACACACGATTTAACATTCCAAACTTGCATAAGATCCGCATATGAATTAGCATATGATTTAACATCCAAACTTGCATAAGATTTACATATGAATTAACATATGATTTAACAACCTAAACTTGCATAAGATTCACATATGAATTAACATATGATTTAACAACCCAAACTTGCATGAGATTCACATATGAATTAACATGTGGTTTAACACCCCCAACTTACATAAAATGAATCAAGTTAAATATGTAATAGATCTACAAAGTTAAACAACATCATGTGATTCAACAGACATGTTCTCATAATCCAATTACAACCCATCATAATTAATTTAATAATTATATTGTGAAAGAGATAGTACTCACAACCAAAAGAACAATCTTGTTTTTCTGGGATCTGTATTCTGAAACTGAATTGCTCGCCTTTATTGTAGACTAATTGTTATTCTAATTTAGATTTGATTTGATTTTGCTTCTATCTTGCTTTTGAGTTGAAAGAGAATGGCGGCTACTTTAGGTTCACCATTGACGGCATGATGACTCTTGGTATGAATTAGTATGATTTTAGGTTGAGGCTTAGGTTGCTTATATAGAATTTTAATTAATTGAGAGCCGTCAGATTAACCTAGAAGAAATCAAGACCATCCAGACGAGATAGAATAACCACCTCAGCCCTAATGACTCAGCAGTGAGTTAAAACATCGTCACATTTCAGATCTGCCCGGGGGGTAGGTCGACCCCTAGGTCGACCTCTTGGTTGACCTATATGGGTAGGTAGACCCCAAGTCGACCTGGCCCTTGGGCGGGAGAATTCCCGCCTAGCCTGCTCCCCTGATTAAATTTTGAATTTCAAACTTTCTGAACCTAAGCTGGTTTAAATTTATTTGAATTTTGAAACTTCGGAAGGCCATAACTTCTTCATATGGAGTCCAATTAACGCAAATTCGGACTCTATCTCAAGCAGAATTCCAAGATGAACGCAATGGAATAACCCATTTCCCTTAATTCTTAATTTAGTAATTAAGTATTCTTAAATTTGTAAATTTTAATATTCATAGAAAATTCAGGGTGTTACATTCTCCCCTCCTTAAAGGATTTCGCCCCCGAAATCTCCAAGTTAAGGAGAATGTATATCCTAACATCCAATCATCCATCTACTCAACCATAAAACATAGGAATCCATTGTCCTTAGAAGATTTCTAATGCCGTATGAACATATGCAAAAAGTGTGTGTATATGTTCCTTATCTAATGCAAAATCAGGACGTCTACTGATTCAGTTGACCTCTTTAATGCAAATCATGATAGTGCCATGCATCCATTATGTATGCGAAAGAATCCTAACGATACATATTAATTCTACATGTGTGCACAACCAATCATCAAAATGCAGCATCCATATGATAACACAACCATTATACATCCATTAATTTAAGTATGCACACACATTTATATGCAATATGAAAGTGATTGAGCCGATCTAGTGCCTAAAGTGTGTGTACATGCATCCACCAGCAACCACTAGCAACCACTTGCAACCACTCGCAACCATCAATCATAACATGTTTCAAATACATGTTTACATCCATCGTTTCTACCTAAGGCTATAGAATAGGACTGATGAGATATACTTGAAAGATAGATTTAAGCATGAATAAACTTATGGAAAAAGAGATCAAGGAGGTACTCTCAAAGAGAAAAGGGTAGGCTGCGCGTATTTTCCTCTCAGTTTCCCAATTCGCGTCTTCCTCGGCATCACTCCATTGAACTTTAACAAGATCGACTTCACAGTTGCGTAGCTTTTTGACTTCCATACCCAAGATATGAGTTGGAACTCTTCTCACAGTCGCTTCTCGTTCCACTTCTACTTCCTCAAGTATACTTGGCTCCACCACTTCCGTAGATTCATATAAGCAATTTCGTAGTTGAGAAACATGAAATACATTATGAACTCCAGCCAGTCTCTCGAGTAGCTCTACTATGTAAGCCATCGTCCCAATCCTTTCGATGATAGGAAATGGACCTACAAATCTTGGTGCTAGCTTTCCTACGGTCCCAAAGTGAATGACATTCCTCAAAGGAGACACTTTAAGGAACACCCTCTCTCCAACCTTAAACTCAAGGTCGGTCTTTCTTTTGTCTGCTTAGGACTTCTGTCTATCTTGTGCAGCCTTCATCCGTCTTCTTATCAAGTCCACCTTTTCTGAGGCCTCTCTAATCATGTCTGGCCCAAGTACGAGCTTGTCTGTAGACTCCCACCAACAAGTTGGTGATCGGCACGGTCTTCCATATAAAGCTTCCAATGGTGCCATGGCTATGGTGGCTTGATAGCTATTGTTGTTGGCGAATTTCACCAAAGGAAGATGATCCTCCCATGTCCCTCCAAAGTCAAGAATGCACAATCTCAAGAGGACTTCTAATATTCTTTTCACCCTTTCCGTCTGACCATCGGTTTGGGGGTGATAGGCTGTGCTTAAGCATAGTTGTGTGCCTACTGGCTCTCGTAAACTCTTCCAAAACTCACTCGTAAAGATAGGATTTCGATCGCTCACTATGGTGGAGGATATCCCATGGAGTTAAACTATTTCTTTTAGATAAATGGATGCTTGGGACGAGGCAGTCCATCTACTTTTAATAGGTATAAAGTGAGCGCTTTTAGTGAGCCTATCCATTATTACCCAAATACTAGTATTGCCCCTTCTTGACCTAGGCAACCCATCAACAAAATCCATCGAAATGCTATCCCACTTCCACTGTGGGACCTCGAGAGGATGAAGTAGGCCACCGGGCTTCTTCTGCTTTGCTTTGACTTGCTGGCATATCAAACACTTAGCGACGAACTTAGCTACATCACTCTTCATGCCATTCCAAAAGAAAATCCTTTTTATATCTTTATACATCTTGTCTCCGCCTGGGTGTATGGTCAGTTTAGAATGGTGCGCCTCTTCGAGAACTATCTTCACTAAATCCCTTACTTGTGGGATGCATAGCCTTCCATCTTGTCTCGACCAACCCCTATCATCGATGGAGTATCTATTGAGGTGACTAGAAGTCTCACACCTAACTAGCTTTTCGATCACATCAACTAGCTGAGGGTCTTCTCGTTGTGCGATTCCTATTAAGTCCAAAAGAGTAGGCTGCACATCTAGTGATGCTAACGGACCAGGCACAATTTCAGAGGAGGGTCTAAAATTAAAGTTTGCTATATATTCCAAGCTTTGCCTTTCTACAAAGAGAAGACTCAAGGTCAGCTTCTTCCTACTTAAGGCATCTACTACCACATTACCCTTGCCTGGGGTATAGGAAATCTCAAAATCATATGAGGCCAGAAATTTCATCCACCTTTGCTGTCTTAAGTTAAGATCTTTCTGCGAGAAAAGGTGTTTCAACGATTTATGATCAGTATATAATTCAAACTTCTGACATAGGAGATAATGGCGCCAAGATTTAAGCGCAAAGAGATGGCAACCAACTCTAGATCGTGGATTGGGTAGTTTTTCTCATGTACTTTCAACTGTTTGCCTCCATAACCTACTACCTTCCCTTCTTGCATCAAGTCAGCACCTACTCCCGTACCACATGCATCCGTGTATGCGGTAAACAAATTGCTCCCATTCGGCAATGTCAGAACTGGGGCTGTTGTTAGAGCCCTTTTCAAATGTCGAAAGCAATATCGCAATCCAAATCCCAAGCGAAAGTTAGGTTCTTCTTCATTAATCTTGTGAGTGGGGCTGAGATTTTAGCAAAGTCTTTAATGAATTTTCGGTAAAAGCCCGCTAGCCCAAGAAAGCTTCGGACTTCGATTGCGTTCCGTGGAACCTTCCAATCTTGCACCACAACTACTTTTGCAGGGTCCACGGCTAACCCCTCTCTGGACAACACATATCCAAGAAACCTCACTTCTTCTCTCCAGAAATGGCATTTGGAGAATTTGGCCTTCAACTGATGTGTACAAAGAGTATCCATGACTTCCCTTAAATGCAATGCATGCTCTTCTTCATTCTTCAAGAAGATCAAAATGTCGTCTACGAATACCACCACAAACTTATTAAGGAATTCTCTAAACACCCTACTCATCAAGTCAACAAAGTAAGTGGGTGCATTTGTCAAGCCGAAAGGCATGACAAGCCATTCGAAGAAACCATCTGGGGTTCTGAACGCGGTCTTATCAATGTTGTCTTCAGCCACTCTTAGCTGATGGAACCCGGTAGCCAAATCTAGTTGGGAGAAAACAGACGCACCTACAAGCTGATCAAACAAGTCATCTATTCTAGGAAGTGGGTGCCTATTCTTCTTGGTTAGCTTGTTTAGCTCCCTATAATCAACGCATAGGCGAAGTGAACCATCCGCATTGGTTGCGAATACTACTGGAGCGCCCCATTCAGAAATACTCTGCCTTATAAAACCCTTTTCGAGCAGCTTTTTGACTTGCTTGCTGAGCTCTTTTCTCTCCCTAGGAGCCATGTGTCTAACGGGTAGAGCTACGGGTTTTACATTATCAACAAGGTATATGCGGAAGTCTATCTCCCGCTTTGGAGGTAAGCCCTTCACCTCTTTAAATACATCTGAGTATTCACGGACTACTCTAACAGGCTGCAAGTTTTCAATAGACGCATTAAGAGATTCTAGGTAACTAAGTATAACAGAATGTATAGGGTTACAAGATATTTTGAGAGTGTTGCCAAGGCGAGTCATAAGTCTAACCACTCTCTTTTCACAATCGAGGATGGCACCCTTAGTAGATAACCAATCCATGCCTAGAATCAATCCATAGCCTGTGAAGCCAAGAACGAAGGCGTTGCATTCAAACTCAACGCTCAAGATAGATACTCTCAAATCCCGATAAATTATTGAAAGATGGGACGAA
The DNA here is from genome assembly GCA_030737875.1 of Allium sativum. NCBI lineage: Eukaryota > Viridiplantae > Streptophyta > Magnoliopsida > Asparagales > Amaryllidaceae > Allium > Allium sativum. The sequence continues at coordinate 577,673,112 of CM060909.1, read as the reverse complement.
CCACCGATAGGATTTGAGACTACTATGGGATCCGTAACTAGACTAGTATTACGGTGCAGTGTTTCAACTAACGAAGCAGACACAAAAGAGTGTGAAGTGCCAAAATCAAATAATGTACGAACAGGATGATCAAACAGAAAAATCAAACTTTCAACAGAAATGTTTCTACCTCTTTCCTGTCCTGGTGCCATGAGAGCGTGAACCTTCCCTCTTGCCTGCCCTGGTGCCATGAGAGCCTGAATCTGTTCTCCAGAGGTAGACCCAGTTCTTTGCCCTTTTCCTTGTTTCTTCTGACAGTCTTTAATAAGATGTCATGCCTCTCCACAGTGGAAACAGCCAGTCTTCTTCTTCTTCCTACAGTCCTTGCTCAGATGGTCTGGTGTTCCACAATTAAAGCATCTTTTCTTTCCTTTGCTATTGTTGTCCTTACCACCTTTCTTAGGTTGCTGCTGTGACTTCTTTTGATCCCCTTTTTTTGTGCCTTATTAGCATTAGCGCCTTTCTCCTCTTTATGCATAAGCGCCATGTCAACTAGTTTCTCAAAGGTAGCCCCCATAGGAATGTGGGTCATAGCTAACCCATGTAGGGGCTCATTCAAAACTTTAACGAACCTCAGGGCCTTCTTTTCAGGTGTGTTCACCAAGTCTAAGCCAAACCTCGCCAACTGATTGAACTTGTTGACGTACTCCTTTACTGATAAATTCCCCTGCTTCAATGCCAAGAATCTTTCCATGTATAAATTCTCTTCTGCTCATGAGAGAAATTTCATCTCGAACCTATGTATGAAATCCATCCGCCTCTCTACTGGATGCTCTCCATTCGTGACCTCCCACCAAAATGAGGCTTCGTCCTTCATTAACCAAGCGGCGAATTGGACCTTCCTTCCATCTTCTACCTCAAAGATACCAAACAAGTCTTCTACCTTCTTAAGCTAATTTCGAGCTTCAATAAACATCTCTGATCCATGAAAAGGTTTTCCGCCCATTGCCCGAAAGTCTTTGCATATCTTTGAAAAAGTATCAATACGGGAGGGGGAGAGGAGAAGCGGCTGCAGCTGGGGGAGGAGGGATGTCTACTCGGCCTGCGGCGGTGGCCCTAGCCTCCAGATACCTTCTGAACCAAGTTAGTATCGGTATTCCCTTGGGTATCTCAGGTAACCCAGACATGCTAAAAAGAAAATGATGAGATTCAAAACGGAGAATTCAAAAGAAAGATATATGGCTCTTGGGGGTTATGTTTTAAAACAAACTTTTCTCTTGAAAGTACTCTCCTTAAAACATACTTTTGAAAGTATTTCTTTATAAAATGCTTTTGAAAAACAGTTTTTCAAAATCTCTTATCTATTCTGTTAACCTTAGCACTGATACCACATGTAACACCCCACGTCCATTAATGTCACTCTTAAAGGGAATGCATTAACTTTCATGGAGTATTATTGGTCAATAGAACAGAATATAACAAGACAGATACATATATTGGTACTTGAATACTTCAAAACAACATTTATTGCAGCAGAGAAATAGTTTGATTACAACAACATTATAAACCAACATAAAAACCAAGTACACTTAGTAACCATCTTGGCAAATTGTTTTCTGAGTACATAAAATAAAAAGCATAACCCCAACATAAGTAGCCATAAAAGATATGAGTTGAACTTTACTTTCAGCAATCCAAGCACTTCCAAAAGAGAGAGAAAGATCCTTATCAAGCTCCACTAGTACTAGTACCACCCTGAGAACCTGGGGGGAGGAAGAAAAGAGGAGAAAACAAAGGGGGTCAGACATAAAGTCTGGCGAGTACCATAACTTTAACAATACAATTATGAAAGTAATTGGAATAAGGCATAAATTGGTAAAATAAGGAATGACTGTGAAATGTGTGGGCAAGAAAAAACAAACAGGAGGAATATTCTGGCGATAATCTCGCTCCTAATCACTATAGGATAATTACTATACTGCACCACTGCAAGTCACCCTTAGAGTTGATCCCGCCTACATAAAAATTATAATGGTAGTTTCGTGTACCCCTAGCTGCCTTCATAGGTGCCGCCTAGCCCTATCTCCACTATTTGTACCCACTACCCCCATGTGATCGGCTCCCTAACTCGTAGATACCCGTGCTGGTCCCACAGTGGGGTGTATCACTCCCCAAAGTGGCAACCCGATACCACTAAAGATGCACGGCTTATATCTACACGATGCAACAACATCTTACCTACCAGCCCAAGCCCACGCATGCACATGACCCTATTGGACTTGCATTGCCACCGTTAACCCGTTTTCACCTCTTACAATCAAACCCAGTAAGCGTGTCCCGTCCTCGATCTAACTCGAGCTCACAAAGATACTTAATGGGTTACTGGTTTGAAATGGGTCCCTCCACCTATGCTTGGTCCCCACTAGAATTTTCCACTTAACCACCTCTTATTCATGTCTTCTTTTCATGTTTCAATATGGTTAAGTGTTTCTGATCATATTTCACATGCCACCCATGTCACCCACTTAACCCCCATGTCCTAACACATGTTTATCTTGGTTAAGTGTTACTTAATTCAATATAACCGTAACCTTGTAAGACCTCCCACATTATACTACCATTTGTGGTTGCTGGATTTGTCGGGCAGGTCAGGGTAATCTTATACTGCAAACGTGTCTAACCTTGTGTCATTACAACTATTACGCATTTGATTTATGCCTTCGACCTCCCACATTAGACTACCGTTTGTGGTTGCTGGATATGTCGGGCGGGTCCGAGCAGTCTTACACCACAAACAAGTCTAACCTCGTGTCTTGGGCATTTATTATTACAAATTATTTCACCCCAATATGAATTGATTTCCCTATTCGAATTTCCAATAATTTCCAAATTATGTCCGTAATTGTTACCTAAATTATGTCCATACTCTTTAGGTATAAAAATTAGACCAATTAATGTCTCAAATTAATTTATATGCCTTTAAAGACATTTTATGCCAATTCACAATTTACATAATTAATATTTTCCCATTATCCCCACGTCGTTCGTACGTTTTAACATGAAATATGTTGGACTCGCAAATAATCTTACTTATAAAAAGAAAAGCAACATCACAACTTGCATAACACATAAAATAAATCTAAGAATTATAGCATAAGTTTGCGTAGCCAAGAACTTGCATAGGCAATGAACATACATAATTTTACATAAACTATCATGGATCTAAATATTGATCTAAACATAAAAATGTTAACTTGCACATAAATATGGTTTTTCACCTAAACTTACATAAATTGTGAACTTGCATATAGATTCCTATAAACTTGCATATGGATCTAAATATGTAAATTAGTGTCACGTGTTTTGCATATAAACTAGCATATGTATATACTTGATTCGTATGTGAACTTGTGTACAATTCACACATAGACTTGCATAAGATTCATTATTCAAACTAACATACGATTTAACATTCCAAACTTTCATAAGATTCACATATGAATTAGCATATGATTTAACATCCAAACTTGCATACGATTCACATATGAATTAACATATGATTTAACAACCCAAACTTGCATAAGATTCACATATGAATTAACATATGATTTAACAATCCAAACTTGCATAAGATTCACGTATGAATTAACATATCGTTTAACATCCCAAACTTGCATAAAATGAATCAAGTTAAATATGAAATAGATCTACAAAGTTAAACAACATCATGTGATTCAACAGACATGTTCTCATAATCCAATTACAACCCATCATAATTAATTTAATAATTATATTATGAAAGAAATAGTACTCACAACCAAAAGAACAATCTTGTTTTTTTGGGATATGTATTCTGAAACTGAATTGCTCGCCTTTGATGTAGACTAATTGTTATTCTAATTTAGATTAGATTGGATTTTGCTTCTATCTTGCTTTTGAGTTGAAAGAGAATGGCGGCTACTCTAGGTTCACCATTAACGACATGATGGCTCTTGGTATGAATTAGTATGATTTTAGGTTGAGGGTTAGGTTGCTTATATAGAATTTTAATTAATTGAGAGCCGTCAGATTAACCTAGAAGATATCCAGACCATCCAGACAAGATAGAATAACCACCTCAGCCCTAATGACTCAATAGTGAGTCAAAACATCATCACATCTTAGATCTACCCGGGCGGTAGGTCGACCCCCAGGTCGACCTGTATGGGTAGATCGACCCCCAGGTAGACCTGGCCCTTGGGCTGAAGAATTCCCGCCCAGCCTGCTACCCTGTTTGAATTTTGAATTTCAAATTTTCTGAACCTGAGATGTTTTTAATTTATTTGAATTCTGAAACTTTGGAAGGCCATAACTTCTTCATACGGAGTCCAATTCATGCAAACTTGGACTCTGTCTCAAGCAGAATTCCGAGACGAACGCAATGGCATAACCCATTTCCCATAATTCTCAATTTAATAATACAATATTCTTAAATTTGTAAATTTAAATATTCACAGAAAATTCTGGGTGTTACAATTACCCTGCTAGAACGCACCCTTATCTACCTCTCGTTTGGAGCTCTTACTACCCAGTTTAGTTTAGGCATGTCTTTGCCCCTATCTAGTACGAGGCATGACTAATTACCAAGGAATACCTAATGATATGTATCCTACACAAAATGAATATGGCACAAGCCTTCCCCCGAGAATTGGTCCCCAACTTAACTAGGTTTTTTACGAGCCCCTTACTGTAGGATCTAAATTAACCCTAGAGGGGGACGTGATGAATAAGGTTTATTGCAATTAAATAAATCTAAATCTAAAATAAAATAACTCAGAATATTAGAATAGCTTGTAGTAAGAAAATCACACACAGAAGATAACCAGCTTCGGCAAAACTCTGCCTACTGCTGCATTTAAGGTTTCTACTAGAAGTTATAATCAATCTTTTCGCTTACAGACCCTTGTAAACTCGCAACTCTTGCTCTCGATTGTTTAAACTCCACGCTCAAGACCTTAGCACAACTCGTACTCCTAAGCTGTGATTTTTCTAACTACAGAACCTAGTAGTTATTGACTCCTTAAAAAAACTTGAATTTTAAAGCAAATAAAAACATAAAAATAAAACCCTAGATATGAAGTAAGGACTTAGCCCCTTTTAGACTTCGGCCGGTCACCCTCTTTTATTATTCCTATTGCTTTCTTTCTATTTCTATGGTGGCGGCGGCTTCCTCCTACGGTTATTCTGAGATCGATCTTCCTCCCTAGGTCAAATTGCAATTGATAAATTTGGATCTGAAATTCTTTTGTAAGTCGAATGCCTTAATGCTCCTGATCTTCAATCTATTTGCCTTGAGACAATGATCGCAATCCTCTGCAAGTTTTTTGATTTGAAATTGACTGCGCTTGAATTTTTTTTGTTCAATGAATTTGATATTACGATTGCCAGTAATGATGGTATGATTTATAGGATTAAAAATCCGTAAATATCTCTGATTTCTTGAATGATGACTTGGTCTAATTTTACTTGTTTCCTCTTTTGCTTGTTGCCGTGATTTTCAAGATGAACCAAGTCTACAAAATTGTGTGAGGGTTCTGGACTTCGATTGTGTCTTCCTTGAAATATATTGCGTGAACTTTTGGTTCATAGAATCCTTGACCTTTTATTTAACAGATTTGAAATCTTCAAACATTCTGAAAACTTGCTTGATATTTGTGGCCCAGTTTGTTGCGTGAACTCTCTCTTTGTTTCCCTAAATAAATTGATTTCTTTTGGATAATAAAAACTCACGGCTTTGATTAATAATGGTAAATGTGGAAAGTGATTTTCAATTTGTTGCCGAGTTTGATTCTGCCTCGTCAGCATGCCATATATAATTGAATCAAATATTTATTTTCCATGTATTATTGAAGAATTCTGGAGAAAAGGGAATTCGAACTTTAAGCCATTAAACTCTTTCCAGAAATCTATTTGTCACATTTTTCACAGTATGATCACAATTTCACCACTCCCTTTATTTGTTTTACTGGAAAATTGAATTTGTTGCTTGGACTTCTTGCTGTGTTAACATGTTCCCTGTCTTGTTGTTGATCTTGTTGCATCACTTTTCCTTTATGTAACGCTGAACCACATTTGGAAAATTGCTGAGCATTGTATAACACTAATACTTGCACATGTCCCATTTGTTTGTTATTGATCTCTACTGCATATTTGCTTTGCTCACATGAACACATGCTACTGCCTCTTGCATGTTGTGTTTACCCGATATATGTTGCATATTTCACTCATATTTCCTGCATAAAAAAAAATTACACTTGTGCATAGCCTTGTGCAGTATACATCCATGCTGTAGCTAGCATCAATCCTTGTTGTTTGTGAGGCTTGATCCATGTACACCAGTGCACTGTCTTGACAAATTGCACATTTTTGATGCTTAGCTACTTGAACTATTTCACAATATGCTTAGATGCTTTGTGCTTATATTTAGACCATGCTATTGAACTTGATATTGCTGTTCCATATTGTTGCCATCATGTGACTGGACTGCCTTGTCTTCACTTGTCTGCACATTGTTTGTTTGCTTTACAAGCTGGCTTGACACCTTTTCATGTTCACCTGAAATGCTTCGACCATGTTGCACTATCCATGTTGTCTCTCCATACTTGTACACGTGAAACCAATTGATGTTGCTCCACCATGAACATATTTGTTCTCTTCAGTGTGCTTGATATATGCTGAAACATGTATTCTTCCTTGACATTGCACTTCTTTGATCACTTGCATTATTGTATGCATCACCTAGTCGATCACTTGAGTCTTAGTTTTTCGGCCATATATGCTTTTTTATGCTCACTTTGATGCTGCTGTGTGAAAGTTGTCTTGACTGTTTTGCTGTAGCTTGAAACTTGTGTTGGTCCTTTGTATATGAGCATCCATGCTCGACTACATTTACCTGTACATTTATATATGTGTATATACACACAACTATACATATATCGCACACGTATGAATTATTTATCAACAGACTGCTGCACTGTGTTGTGGCTTTTCAGAATCTACTGGCTTTGATCAGCAAACCAGTGTAGTATGTTTAGGCTGATCAATGTGTATATACACATAAGATCAAGTCATGAAAAATGATGAGAAACACACCAAAAATTTTAGGCAAATAAATTTTTAAAACAAATTAATATTTGCTAGAATATGAAATTATTTCTGTTCAAGATTACTGTGTGTGTTTCTGTATATGATAGGTATGAAGACTGGACTGACTGAAGGATGCTGTGAAGACAGAAGGCAAAGAACTTAAGACTCTGTCAGTAAATATGTCAAAGTTTCTGTATAACAGTGAAGTTGTGTATGAAATGTAATCATGTATCTGTTGTGTATGTATAACTAAGTGACAATGAATTTACTGAGTGATGAGTGATGTAATTAGGAGCTGTGTGTTTATATGAATTGTACTGATGTTTGTAATAAACAAATTTGATTGAGATAAAATATTATTTTATTATTGTCAAACAAACTTTTCTATTTTATTTAGTTTATTTATAAGTACAAATTCATATGAAGTATTTAAATAGTGGGGATATAAATAGTTGTACTGTTTGAATGTTTGAAATATAGTATTCAATTTAAATAAAATACTGTATGAATATATGAATGACTGTACAGTCGTATTCTATTTGAATATAAATAATATATTCCTGTATGTGATGTATATATATAGAACAATACAGTAACAAACACATTTAAAATAATATATATTTGGTTGTTATCATCAAACAAAAATCATATACTTATGTATACAACACCATTATATACAACAATCTCCCCCTTTTGATAATGACAAACAAATATTAAGATTTTGAATCCAATAAATGTGTTTGACAGTGAAGAACTGAACTCCCCCTATTTGAAAGCTCCCATACAACAGAAAACTCCCCCTATAACTGAGCTCTCCTTATATTGATGTATAGATTTTAGAATTTAGAGATTTATTAATCATAACACCAATTTCAAAAAATATTCTATAAATGTTTATTCGTCCATCAAGATCTTGACCATTTCCCCCTTTTGTTATCATCTAAAGAATAAAAGAAATTGAAGCAGTGATGAATACAAACTAGAAATATAAATTCAAATCAAGAGGGAAAATATATCGTAAATCTCATTTAATTAAACGAAAATTATAATGTTCTTTAAATTAGAAGCAAATTTCACTTATTAGATTGATGGATTTACGTTTGATTTTATTAAAATAAAGAGTGTTCAATAAAATTGAATATTTGAATTTTAATTTTAAAAGATTTAAATAGGCTCAAAAAGTGTTAAGCACTTGCTAACCATGTATAGCCCAAACGGCTTTTAAATGGGGTTAATAATAATTTAACTTTATCCTCTCAATGAGTTCTATCCATGCACAACCCAAAGGTCTTTTAAGTGAGAATAGAAGCACATAGAGATTAAGGTAATTCACCCATGCATAACCACGAGGACTTTTAAATGGGAGTGAATACCAAGGATAAATTATTATTATTACTATTATATATATATATATTTTAAGGTTTTCTTTTATTCTGAAAAAAATTAAACTCCCCACATTACAAAAAATCATGATGAATGTTAGAAGGATGGTAGAAATAGAAAATGATCGTGAAATATGCACCAATTTTAAAGATATTATAAAATTTGTTCAATCGTCCTGAGAATTTAATAATATTTCCTCTTGTTATGAAAAAATATTATAGTCGCTACTCATCCCAATTTCAAAATCTAACATAATTTTGATGAGTTCCAAAATAGTTCAAATGGTCAATTACTTAACTTTTGAATAACTATTTAAGAATATATTTTTATTAAAATGGATAATGATCAATCAATTTCTATGATTCCCAAATCTAAGCGTAATCGTGAAAATCTATCTTCAGGAAGAGGTTTTGTAAAAATATCAGCAAGTTGACAATCGGTTGAAATAAACTCAATACAAATATATTCTCGTGAAATGTGATCTCTAATAGAATGATGTCTCACATCTATGTGTTTAGTGCGTGATTGGTGAACAGGATTATTAGACAAATCTATAGAACTTTAACTGTCACATTTTAGTGGTACTTTTTTTATAAATTAGACCAAAATCTGAAAGAGTTTGCATCATCCATATTATTTGTGCACAATAAATTCCTAAAGCAATGTATTCATCTTCAGTTGTGGATAAAGCAACACAATTTTGTTTTCAACTTGACCATGAAACTAATGAGTGTCCTAGCATAAAACAAGTTCCACTAGTGTTTTTTCCATCCACAAGGGCTCTAGCATAATCAACATCAGAATATCCAATTAATTTAAAATTATTTCATGAAGGATACCATAAACCAAATTTGAGTGTGTGCAAAAGATATCTTAATATTCTTTTCGTGGCTTTTAAGTGAGATTCTTTTGGATTAGACTGAAAACGTGCACATAAACAAACAACAAACATAATATCAGGCCTAGATGCGGTGAGATAAAGAAGTGAACCAATTATTCCACGATATTTTTTCTGATCAACTACAACTCCTTTCTCGTCTTTGTCAAGTTTGGTTGAAGGACTCATTGGTGTTTTGAGTGGTTTTGTGTTTTCTTGTCCAAATCTTTTCAGAAATTCAACGATGTATTTTGTTTGTGATATGAAAATCCCCTTAGTGCTTTGTTTGATTTGAAATCCAAGGAAGTACTTTAATTCACCTACTAAGCTCATTTCGAATTTATCCTACATGACTTTTTCTAATTTCTCACAAAGACGATCATTAGTAGCACCATATATAATATCATCAACATAAATTTGGACTATCAAGAAATCATCACATTCATGTAATAGAAACAATGTCGTGTCAGCACTGCCCTTTTTAAAACCATTTTCTAGAAGATATGCACTTAAACAATCGTACCAAGATCTAGGAGCTTTTTTAAGACCATATAATGCTTTTTAAGTTTATACACATGATTTGGAAATTCGCGATTTTCAAAACCAGGGGTTGTTCCACAAAAACTTCTTTTAATTCTCTGTCTAAAAATGCACTTTTTATGTCCATTTGTTTAAATTTTAAACCTTTATAGCATGCAAAGCTAAGCAAAATTCTTATGGCTTCTAACCTAGCTACTAGTGCATATGTCTCATCAAAATCAATGCCTTCAATTTGATTATATCCTTTTGCGACCAACCTAGCTTCGTTTCTAACTACATTTCCAAATTCATCAAGTTTATTTTTGAACACCCATTTAGTTCCTACTACTGGATAGTCATTTGGTCTAGGAACTAATTTCCAAACTTTATTCCTTTCAATATTGATTAAGTTCTTCTTGCATCGCTAAAATCCAACTTTCATCACTAAGTTTAATTTCAAAAAATTTAGGTTCAGTTTCAGAGATAAAACAACTGTGAATACAAAAAGCATAGATATCTTTATTAAATGATGAACGAGTTCGTTACCTGCCGTTGGATTTCTTATCACCAATTTTGAAGGATGATTAGCCTTGAGTTTTAAGTTCTCGACTTCAAATGTTGGTTTTGCAGGATTATCACTGCAAATCTAGTCTTTATTATTTTCTTTTTCACCCTCATATGTAGTTCCATCATTATTTTTGTCTCCATCCATTGTATCCAAGTCTAACTCATCAAATTTCACGTTTATTATTTCAATAATAGTTTTTGATTGTTTGTTGAAGATTCGATAAGCCTTGCTTATTGAAGAGTAACCCATAAAAATTCCCTCATCGGCCTTTGATTTAAACTTACCAAGATGATCACCAGTATTAAGAAGATAACAAGAGAATCCAAAAAATATAAAATATGAAATGTTAGGCTTTCTGTCAAACCACATTTCATAGGACATGTAACACCCCACTCCCACTAAGGTCACTCACAAAGGGAGTGCCTTAGCTTCGGTGGAGTATTTAAGTGAATATAGAACTGAAAAATTACAACAAGACAGATATAAGTAATACTTGAAATTTAAAACATCATTTCAATGCAGCAGAAGGTAAACATGTTTGGTTACATCTCAAAAACCAACAAGAGTCAAGTACAAAATATCCATCTCGTTAAAACATAAGTACATAATCCCACTACATACTAATAGCCATAATAGAAAAGATAACCGAGCTTTTCTTCAAGAGTCCAAGCTCCAAAAGATAGATAAAGCAATCTAATCAAAGCGCACTAGTGCTAGGCCCACTCTGAGAACCTGAGGGTTGGGGAAAAAGATAAAAACAACGGGGTCAGACATAAGTCTGAGTGAGCCCTATAACCTTAACAATACAATCATTAAAGTAATTAGGGTATGATATAAACCTGGTACGGTACGACTGGGGATAAATGACTACACTAAGTAGCCAACTAGACTTAGGATAAACTAAGATAACGGTAAAGACGCGCCTATCCACCCAAGGATAAATACTATTCTGCACCACACCAGATCTACTCACCCAAGGATAATTCCTACACTGCACCACACCAGTTCCACCTACCCAAGTGTAATTCCTACTTAAAGGTTGATCCCCACTAAGTGTACTTAGTAATTTTTAATAGTAGTTTCGTATACCCCTAGCTGACTATATAGGTGCCGTCTGCCCCTATCTCCACTAGGTGTACCTGCTACTCCCCAAGCGACCGGCTCCCTACCGTAGATACCCGTGCTGGCCCCACAGTGGGGTGTATCACTCCCCAAAGTGGCAACCCGAAAATGGTGCACGGCTTATATCTACACGATGCAACAACGTCTTACCTACCAGCCCGGGTCCACACACGCATATGAAACCCGTTGGACTCGCGTTGCCACCGCTACCCCGTTTTGGCCTCTTATAGTCAAGCCCAGTACGCGTGTCCCATCCTCGACATGGGTCGAGCCCAATAAGATACATATGGGTTACTGGTTGAAATGGGCCCCCACAAGCTACTACTTAAGCTTGTCATTTTATCTAGTGCATCCCACTTAACCCCTTTTTATAATCATGCCCACTTACATGTTAAGGTTTGGTTAAGTCATCTAATCATATTTCAATTGCCACTCAAGGCCCCCACAAGCTACTACTTAAGCTTGTCATTTAATCATATTTCAATTGCCACTCAAGGCCCCCACAAGCTACTACTTAAGCTTGTCATTTAATCATATTTCAATTTCCACTTAAGGCCCCCACAAGCTACTACTTAAGCTTGTCATTTAATCATATTTCAATTGCCACTTAAGGCCCCCACAAGCTACTACTTAAGCTTGTCATTTAATCTAGTGCATCCCACTTAACCCCTTTTCATAATCATGCCCACTTACATGTTAAGGTTTGGTCAAGTCATTTAATCATATTTCAATTGCCACTCAAGGCACCCACTAGATTCCTACATGCCACCCAATGCACCCACTTAACCCTTTAATCATGTTTAGTTACATGTCCCACTTTGGTTAAGTATTCCAATCTTATCTTTTATTGCCACCCAAGGCTACCACTAGATTTTCCCATGCCACCCAAGGCACTTACTTAACCCTTTAATCATGTTTAATTACATGTTCCACTTCGGTTAAGTATTCTAATCGTATTTTCTATTGCCACCCAAGGCAACTACTAGATTTTTCACATGCCACCCAAGGCACTACTTGATTTCCACATGCCACCCAAGGCACCCACTTAACCCCTCATGCCCACTACATGCTTATCTGGTTAAGTGTTTCTTAATTGATTAAGAACGTGACCGTTGTAAAGACCTCCCACATTAGACTATCATTTGTAGCCGTTGGATTTGCCGGTCGGTTCCGGGCAGTCTTACGCTACAAAAGGGTCCAACCTCGTGTCTTAGTCGATTAATTACACCTAATTAATCACCCCCGAATTAATTTTCCCTAATTAATTCCAATTTTAACGATGTACGTAATTGACTCAATTATGTCCATCACTTTATGGTATGCATAACCATACCAACTTCACATCATTTCATTAACATGTTTATTAACTCCATCGTTCCCCACGTAATTCGCTAACATGACATAAAAGGGAAGTTTCATCATAAATGTAATGGGTTCAACTTGCATAACATTAACATCAACATGGGTTTAAAGGTGTCAACATGCATATAGCATCAAACCCAACTAGCATAGATAATCAACCCAAACTTGATTGAATCACATATGTCATAAGGAGGGTAACTTGCATAAGTTTCTTATGTCATACAAAGGGGTAAACTTGCATATGTATGTATGACATGTAAAGGGGTTAACTTGCATATGTATGCATATCATACTAAGGTGTAAACTTGCACATGTCTCTTGCATATAATCAAACATCATACTTGCATAACATGTCATTTGTGAACTTGCATATTATCATACACCAAACTTGCATACATATCATACATGAACTTGCATATCATCATACACCCAACTTGCATAATCATGGTGTCATAGTGGATCAATGTTTATCATAGCAACTAGCATCATGAACACTTTCATAACTTGCATAACATCATGATCATATAGCATATAGCTTGCATAACTTGCATAACATCATGAACATGTAACTTGTGACTTGCATAACTTGCATAACATCATGAACATGTAACATATGGCTTGCATAACTTGCATAGCATCTCAAACATGTAGCATATTACTTGCATAACTTGCATAATATCACAAACATATAGCATATAACTTGCATGACATGCATAACATCATTAACACATAGCACATAACTTGCATAACATGCATAACATCATTAACACATAGCATACAACTTGCATAACTTGGATTGATCCACATTCATAGCCATAACCTCATTATATCCTATCATAATCATTTCAATAATTGGTCATTAAGGCTATAGAAAACTCACGACTTGTTGATTAGCCTTCTTATGAATATATTAAAAGATTGAGATGAAGCCACTAAGCTATCAACTCAAAAACTCCAAATAAGAATGCTCCAAATGAAAACCCTTGAGCCAAATCAATAATAAAGATCCTAGCTTTGATGAAGAAAAGCCTTGAATCAAACTTAGAAACACTTATGCAAGCTTAGGAACTCTTATACTTCTTTAGAAACTCTCTCATATGATTAGAGATGGAGATTATGACAAGAGGATGAGGGTGGAGGCCATGAGAGAACATTTTGGCATAGTTTAGCTATAGGATTGAATAATGAGCATTTAGGTTTAGGTTAGGGGTCTTTTTATAGAAGACTAGGATAGTTTTAGCCATAGGATTAACCTTAGTTTAGATCCTAGCCATCAAAGCATGTCTTGGGGAAGAAGTCAAGTGTAGGAACCATCTAGGGCCTATAGATTAAAGCTGAACCATGAGAACCATTCAAATGCAAAATCTGCATTTGAGCGAATCGGCCCACGGGTTGACAGCCAAACACCCTGGATTAACCCCTAGTCGACCCAGCGAGTTCCGGTCGACCTCAAAAATCGGCCGGTTCAGTTATTCCCCTCTCCCAATTTGCTGTTTTGAACATTTTTGCATATTTATTTATTTAATTTTCAATTATATATATATATATCAATATATATATTTCTCTGCGTAACCCATTTCACTTAATTAAGTATACTTTAATTTGTGAATTTTTATGTTCAAATTACGGGGTGTTACATTCTCCCCTCCTTAAAGGATTTCGTCCCCGAAATCTCTAAGTCAAGAAGAACGTATCCTACCAACCAAACAACCATCTACTAAACCATCAAACACTGGCATCCATTGTCCTTAAAATTTCTAATGACGTATGAATATATGCAAAAAGTGTGTGTATATGTTCCCTTTCTAATGCAAAATTAGGCAGTCCACTTATTTAGTTGACCTCCTTAATGCGAACCATGACAGTGCCATGCATCCAATATGTATGCGAAAAATCCCTATCGACACATACTATCTCTACATGTGTGCACAACCATACACCAAAATGCATCATCCATATGATAACGCAACCATTATACATCCATTAATATAGCTACCTACACACAATTTTATGCAGTATGCAATATGAAGTGATTGAGCCGATCTAGTGCCTAGAGTGTGTGTATATGCATCCACGAGCAACCACTAGCAACCACTTGCATCCACACGCATCCATCAAACATAACATGTCTCAAACACATGTTTCAACCATAGGTTTTATCCTATCTAAAGGTCAAAGGTACTAATGAGAGGACATACTAAAGATAAGATAAGTACTAGACAAACGATAAAGGAGAAGTTAAAAGACATACCCTCAAAATAAATGGGTACAATGAACGCATCTTCACTTCTGTCTCCCAAGTAGCCTTACTCTCACCTTCTCCCCTTTTCACTTTGACTATTTGAACCTCTCTGTTTCTCAACTTCCTAATCTCTGACCCAAGGATGCGGGTAGGAGCTCGTTGAATAGTCGCATCACGCTCTACCTCCACTTCTTTAAGCAAGCTCGGCTCTACCGCCTCTGCGGTCTCATGTAGGCACTTCCTCAAATGTGACACATGGAATACGTCTTGTTCCCTATGCAACCGAACTATCTCTCGAATATAAACTGAAGCTAGACATGGAACAGTCCTCTTGCTCTTCACGGGTATGAAATGGGCACTCTTAGTAAGTCTATCTACCACAACCCAAATTCCCGTATTACCCTTCCTCGATCATGGTAACCCATCAATAAAATCCATCGAGACGCTATCCCACTTCCATTGCAGAACTTCCAATGAGTGAGGCAACCCACCCGGTTTCTTTTGCTTCGCTTCCACCTGTTGGCACACCAAGCATCTAGCGACATACTCGGCCACATCTTTCTTCATACCGGCCCAAAAGAAAACTCGCTTCATGTCTTGGTACATCTTGTCCCCACCGGGATGAATAGTCATCCTAAAACGATGCGCCTTATCAAGAATAGCCTTCCTCAAACCCTCGTCTTACGGTACGCAAAGTCTACTGTCTCTACGCAAGCACCCCCTATCGTCTAGGGTGTACCTACTCAAATGGCTGGACGACTCCCCCCTTTTGAGCCTCTATACCAACTCAACCAACTGTGGGTCGTCCCTCTGTGCCTCGCCAATCCGTCTCAAAAGGGTAGGTCTGACCTCAAATCGGGTATAAAGTCAACGGAAGGTCTGAAATCAAACATCGAGATAAATTCCAAGCTTCGTCGTTCCACGAACAATGGACTCAAGGACAACCTTTTTTCGCTCAAGGCGTCCGCCACCACGCTATCTCGAAATCATAGGATGCTAAGAACTCCATCCACCTTTGCTGTCTCAAGACTATGCGCTCGAAGAGCCTCCAACACTTCCCTAAGATGTAGGGCATGCTTTTCTCCACTTCTGGAGAAAACCAGGATATTCTCTCATACAAAATCGTCACAACTATCCATCTCTCACGCAGACCATCCTAGTCGAACTCGACATCCCCCAAATGCAAGCCCCAAAGGCCTAAACCAATATCAGACAAACACCCAAGGGACACCTCCTTCGAATTCAGACGACCTACGTGAGATGATACTAGTAAAAACGGCTGAATAATTAAGCCTTTGTCCAACTCTGGATGTCCTTGCCAGTCTCACTCCAGAACCACCGTAGATCAAAAAACTGGCTTCGCTTAACCTGTTCAGCACACACGAAAACTAATTTCGCTTTTAGAAAAGACCAAGATGTCCTCCACAAAGACCACTACGAAGTTGTTTAGGTACTCCCTGAACACCCTACTCATCAAATCAACAAAATATGCGGGGGCGTTCGTCAAACCAAATGGCATCACCAGCCACTCATAGAAACCATCCGGAGTCCTAAAGGCGGTCTTCTCTATACTATCCTCAGTCACTCCCAACTGATGAAACTTTGTGGCCAAGTCCCACTGCGAAACACTGAGGCGCCAACCAACCGATCAAAAAGATCATCAACACTTGGCAATGGGTGTCTATTCTTCTTTATGAGCTTGTTGAGTTCTCTATAGTCTACACAAAGTCTGAGGGACCCATCCGCCTTCGTGGCTAAAACTACTGGAGCACCCTACTCCGATATACTTCGTCTTATGAACCCCTTCTCAAGCAACTCCCCTACTTGCTTATGGAGTTCCCTCCTCTCACGAGGAGCCATGTGGCGCACTGACACAGATACTGGTCTAGCATCGTCTACCAGATATATTCGGAGGTCTATCTCCTGCTTCGGAGGTAAGCCCTTCACCTCCCCAAACACATCCGACTATTCCCGGACCACTCTAACAGATCGCAAACTCTCGACCGAAGCGTCAAGCGATTCAAGATAACTTAGCATAACAGAATCTATGGGATTTCAAAAGATCTCGAGAGTGTTACCCAAGCGGGTCATAAGCCTAACAACTCTCCTTTCACAATCAAGAATGGAACCATTACTGGACAACCAATCCATGCCCAAAATCAACCCATAGCCCGTGAAGCCCAAACAAAAGCATCACCTCTAAACTCAACGCGAAGTATGGAAATCTTCAAACCCAAACATATCATGGACAAATAAGTGGAGCCCTCCCAATTGGGTTTGAAACAACCACGGGATCATCTACCAAACTGGTGTCTAGGTGCAGTAACTCAACTAATATTGATGAGATAAACGAATGTGGTGCGCCAGAGTCGAATAAAGTTCGAACAGGATGATCGAGAGAACCAAATTTCAACTTAGACGGTCCTACCCCTATCAGGTATACCCGTCGTGAGGGAATACATCTACCCTCCCGAAGATCCTGTACTTCGTCTTTACCTCTTTGGACAACCCTAATAAGGTGTCCTATTTCTCCAAAACAACTAGCCTTCCCATTCTCCTTTTGTGGCCTTCTTACCATGATAAGGTTTCGTCCTTTATTTACCTAATAGCTATTTGAACCTTCCTCTCTCGTCCATCTTAAAGGTACCCATAAGCCCTCCACCTCCTTGGACTAACTTCTTGGCCTGGAAAACGTCTTAGTCCCTTGAAGTGGTTCTTCCGACCTTCATACGGAAGTCCTTATTTATCTTAAAAAGACATCTACACGCGGAGGGGAAATTCAAAAAGAGAAAGAGGAAGAGATTCAAAACGGAGAATCCGAAGGATAAAGATATGGCTATTGGGGATTATGCTTTTCTTTCAAAAACTTTTCTCTCATAAGACATGTTTTTGAAAATACTTCTTCCAAAAATGTTTTTAGAAAAATAGTTTTCTAAAAAAATTATCTGTTCCGGTAACCTTAAGATCTGATACCACGTGTAACACCCCACTCCCACTAAGGTCACTCACAAAGGGAGTGCCTTAGCTTCGGTGGAGTATTTAAGTGAATATAGAAATGAAAATTTACAACAAGACAGATATAAGTAATACTTGAAATTTAAAACATCATTTCAATGCAGCAGAAGGTAAACATGTTTGGTTACATCTCAAAAACCAACAAGAGTCAAGTACAAAATATCCATCTCGTTAAAACATAAATACATAATCCCACTACATACTAATAGCCATAATAGAAAAGATAACCGAGCTTTTCTTCAAGAGTCCAAGCTCCAAAAGATAGATAAAGCAATCTGATCAAAGCCCACTAGTGCTAGGCCCACTCTGAGAACCTGAGGGTTGGGGAAAAAGATAAAAACAACGGGGTCAGACATAAGTCTGAGTGAGCCCTATAAACTTAACAATACAATCATTAAAGTAATTTGGGTATGATATAAACCTGGTACGGTACGACTGGGGATAAATGACTACACTAAGTAGCCAACTAGACTTAGGATAAACTAAGATAACGGTAAAGACGCGCCTATCCACCCAAGGATAAATACTATTCTGCACCACACCAGATCTACTCACCCAAGGATAATTCCTACACTGCACCACACCAGTTCCACCTACCCAAGTGTAATTCCTACTTAAAGGTTGATCCCCACTAAGTGTACTTAGTAATTTTTAATAGTAGTTTCGTTTACCCCTAGCTGACTACATAGGTGACGTCTGCCCCTATCTCCACTAGGTGTACCTGCTACTCCCCAAGTGATCAGCTCCCTACCGTAGATACCCGTGCTGGCCCCACAGTGGGGTGTATCACTCCCCAAAGTGGCAACCCGAAAATGGTGCACGGCTTATATCTACACGATGCAACAACGTCTTACCTACCAGCCCGGGTCCACACACGCATATGAAACCCGTTGGACTCGCGTTGCCACCGCTACCCCGTTTGGCCTCTTATAATCATGCCCAGTACGCGTGTCCCGTCCTCGACATGGGTCGAGCCCAATAAGATACATATGGGTTACTGGTTGAAATGGACCGCCACAAGCTACTACTTAAGCTTGTCATTTTATCTAGTGCATCCCACTTAACCCCTTTTTATAATCATGCCCACTTACATGTTAAGGTTTGGTTAAGTCATCTAATCATATTTCAATTGCCACTCAAGGCCCCCACAAGCTACTACTTAAGCTTGTCATTTAATCATATTTCAATTGCCACTCAAGGCCCCCACAAGCTACTACTTAAGCTTGTCATTTAATCATATTTCAATTGCCACTTAAGGCCCACACAAGCTACTACTTAAGCTTGTCATTTAATCATATTTCAATTGCCACTTAAGGCCCCCACAAGCTACAACTTAAGCTTGTCATTTAATCTAGTTCATCACACTTAACCCCTTTTCATAATCATGCCCACTTACATGTTAAGGTTTGGTCAAGTCATCTAATCATATTTCAATTGCCACTCAAGGCACCCACTAGATTCCTACATGCCACCCAAGGCACCCACTTAACCCTTTAATCATGTTTAGTTACATGTCCCACTTTGGTTAAGTATTCAAATCTTATCTTTTATTGCCACCCAAGGCTACCACTAGATTTTCCCATGCCACCCAAGGCACTTACTTAACCCTTTAATCATGTTTAATTACATGTTCCACTTCGGTTAAGTATTCTAATCGTATTTTCTATTGCCACCCAAGGCAAATACTAGATTTTTCACATGCCACCCAAGGCACTACTTGATTTCCACATGCCACCCAAGGCACCCACTTAACCCCTCATGCCCACTACATGCTTATCTGGTTAAGTGTTTCTTAATTGATTAAGAATGTGACCGTTGTAAAGACCTCTCACATTAGACTATCTTTTATGGCAGCTGGATTTGCCGGTTGGGTCCGGGCAGCCTTACGCCATAACCGAGTCTAACCTCGTGTCTATACACTTGTCACGTATTTGGTTTATGCCTAAGACCTCTCACATTGGGCCAATCATTTGTAGCCGCTGGATTTGCCGGTCGGTTCCGGGCAGTCTTACGCTACAAAAGGGTCCAACCTCATGTCTTAGTCGATTAATTACACCTAATTAATCACCCCCGAATTAATTTTCCCTAATTAATTCCAATTTTAACGATGTACGTAATTGACTCAATTATGTCCATCACTTTATGGTATGCATAACCATACCAACTTCACATCATTTCATTAACATGTTTATTAACTCCATCGTTCCCCACGTAATTCGCTAACATGACATAAAAGGGAAGTTTCATCATAAATGTAATGGGTTCAACTTGCATAACATTAGCATCAACATGGGTTTAAAGGTGTCAACATGCATATAGCATCAAACCCAACTAGCATAGATAATCAACCCAAACTTGATTGAATCACATATGTCATAAGGAGGGTAACTTGCATAAGTTTCTTATGTCATACAAAGGGGTAAACTTGCATATGTATGTATGACATGTAAAGGGGTTAACTTGCATATGTATGCATATCATACTAAGGTGTAAACTTGCACATGTCTCTTGCATATAATCAAACATCATACTTGCATAACATGTCATTTGTGAACTTGCATATTATCATACACCAAACTTGCATACATATCATACATGAACTTGCATATCATCATACACCCAACTTGAATAATCATGGTGTCATAGTGGATCAATGTTTATCATAGCAACTAGCATCATGAACACTTTCATAACTTGCATAACATCATGATCATATAGCATATAGCTTGCATAACTTGCATAACATCATGAACATGTAACTTGTGACTTGCATAACTTGCATAACATTATGAACATGTAACATATGGCTTGCATAACTTGCATAGCATCTCAAACATGTAGCATATTACTTGCATAACTTGCATAATATCACAAACATATAGCATATAACTTGCATGACATGCATAACATCATTAACACATAGCACATAACTTGCATAACATGCATAACATCATTAACACATAGCATACAACTTGCATAACTTGGATTGATCCACATTCATAGCCATAACCTCATTATATCCTATCATAATCATTTCAATAATTGGTCATTAAAGCTATAGAAAACTCACGACTTGTTGATTAGCCTTCTTATGAATATATTAAAAGATTGAGATGAAGCCACTAAGCTATCAACTCAAAAACTCCAAATAAGAATGCTCCAAATGAAAACCCTTGAGCCAAATCAATAATAAAGATCCTAGCTTTGATGAAGAAAAGCCTTGAATCAAACTTAGAAACACTTAAGCAAGCTTAGGAACTCTTATACTTCTTTAGAAACTCTCTCATATGATTAGAGATGGAGATTATGACAAGAGGATGAGGGTGGAGGCCATGAGAGAACATTTTGGCATAGTTTAGCTATAGGATTGAATAATGAGCATTTAGGTTTAGGTAAGGGGTCTTTTTATAGAAGACTAGGATAGTTTTAGCCATAGGATTAACCTTAGTTTAGATCCTAGCCATCAAAGCATGTCTTGGGGAAGAAGTCAAGTGTAGGAACCATCTAGGGCCTATAGATTAAAGCTGAACCATGAGAACCATTCAAATGCAAAATCTGCATTTGAGCGAATCGGTCCACGGGTTGAAAGCCAAACACGCTGGATTAACCCCTAGTCGACCCATTTGAGCGAACCTCAAAAATCGGTCGGTTCGGTTATTCCCCTCTCCCAATTCGCTGTTTTGAACATTTTTGCATATTTATTTATTTAATTTTCAATTATATATATATATATATCAATATATATATTTCTCTGCGCAACCCATTTCACTTAATTAAGTATACTTTAATTTGTGAATTTTTATGTTCAAATTACGGGGTGTTACAGGACATTTTGTTAAGTATTGGTCTAATCATTACTCTGTTCATTACATGGCAGGATTTATTAACTGCCTCTGTCCAAAAAGTCAAAGGCAATTTATATTCACTTAACATAGATCTAGCCAATTCTTGTAATGTACGATTTTTCCTTTCCACTACCCTATTTTGTTGAGGTGTTCGAGGGACAAATAATTCGTGTTTAAAACCATTTTCTTGACAATTTTTTTTTTCAAAATCCAAATTTTCAAATTCACCACCATGATCACTTCTTAAAGTTTTTATTGAAACACCTTTTTCATTTTTAACAAGTTTTGCAAACTTTGAAAATTAATCAAAAGTTTTGGACTTTTTGGCTAGAAAATAAACCCATGTAAATCTAGAATAATCATCAACTAACACATAACAATAACATTTTCCATTCAAACTAGCAATTTCATTTGGTACAAACAAATCCATATGAGTTAATTCAAGTACCCTATTAGTACTAATGACATTTTTGGGGCGAAATAATGATCAACTGGATTTTCCCACAGTACATGGTTTGCACACTTTATTACTTCTATATTACTGATGTGGTAATCCCCTTACCAATTCTTTTGTTTCAAGTTTTTCTAAGAGACTCATACTAGCGTGTCCCAATCTCCTATGCAATAAGAAAATTTCTTCATCTGTTGCTACTAAATAATGTGAGAGAGTTAAATCATCAAATGAAAGCATATAAACATTTCCTTTTCTTTTTCCTATGAACACAATATTGCTAGTCGATTTTTCAATAATTTTGCAAGATTCACTATCAAATATCACACTCATTCCTTTCTCACATAGTTGGCTTATGGAAATGAGATTGAGATGCAAGTTTTCAACATATAAAACATCAGTTAAGGAGAAAGTACTATTACCTACTTTACCTTTACCGATAGTTTAACATTTACTGTTATTGCCCAGTTTCACACTTCCACCTTTATGTTTTTCGAGGCTAAGGAACTTTGATTTATATCCTGCCATATGTTTAGAACAATCTGAATCCAAGTACCATTCTGGTTACTCCTTAGCCCGCCACCATACCTACACACGAGAAAAAGAGATTGACCTAGAGAAATTCATAGGTCTAATAATATTAGTAACTGAAAATTTTGATTTTGAATAATAGATCATTTTGGAACCCAAATTTGTTAATTCTTACCAAGTCCAAGTCTATAAAAGTTACTTGTCGACCCTTTTGGAGCCCAAATTTGTATAAATTTTTCGTTTTTGTTCCTACTTTCACACTTTTCATAGTTATGTCCAATTTTTCCACATTTTACGCATTTAGGAAAAGCACTTCCTCCTTTAGCATTATTATTCGTATTAATATGTGTTTTCACAAATCATAATCCTTTTCTATTATTAGCATATAATTGACTTCCAAGCAGCATCCTAAAGGACTTTTCTCCTCTTGAAGACTTACTCAATGTTATTTCAAGATTTTTTTACTTTGGTTTTAAGTGTTGCATTTTCATTCATTCACAAGTGAGGTGCATCTGTTAATGAAGTTCTTTCTTTTTATGTCATCACTTTCCTTTAAAGCCAAGTGTTCTTTTTTCAATTTTCAAAATTTTCTTTAAATTCCATTTGCTCTTGTATTAAAAGCTTGCAGTTTTCTCAATCAAGGTTTTAAATATTTGTAACTTTTCAAGCTCAGTTTCTAGCCTGTTGTTTTCGTGAACTAATTTTAACCTATCAGATTTTAATTTCTTAACTTTTAGTTCAAGGGAATCAACAGTTTTGGTAAGATCATGACACATTAAAATTAAATCTTTGTAAGTGTAGTTTAGTACCTTACTGGAGTCTTCTTCGCTACTTTCTGAATCTGACTGTGCCATAAGACACAAATTGGCTTCCTCTTTATCATTGTCAGAGTTTTCTTCTTCTCCTTCTTCATCGTCCCATGCAACTGCAAAAGCTTTCTTTTTCATCTTCTTCTTTCTTTCTTTCTGAATTAGTGGACAATTAGGTTTGATATGGCCTGGTTTATTGTAGTTGTAGCATATGACTTCATCGTCTGAGTCATCTGAATTCTAGGATTTGTTGGATTTTGAATTCTTCTTTCGTGATTTGTATTTCTTGTTAGACCATCTTTTAAGAACCATGGCCACTTCTTCAATAGGATTCTCGTATTCATCATTACTTTCAACAGTGTTGTTTAGAGCAAATGTCTTTTTCTTTGATTCTGAATCATCGTGTTCTTCTTTTGCTTTTAACTCCATTTCATAAGTGATCAAGTTTCCAATCAACTCTTCTATTCTCAACTTACTTAGAGATTTCGATTCTTGAATAGCTGTTACTTTGGCCTCAAAGTTCATTTGTAGCACTCTTAGTATTTTGGGCATAAATTCCGCTTCAGTGTAGACTTTACCAAGAGCCCTTGCATTATAAATCAGTGTGGAGAATTGACCATACATCTCTTTTATATCTTTGTCTTTACGCATCGTGAAATTTTCATATTCGTTGCAGAGTAGTGCGAGACGAGATTTCTTGACTTGAATGTCCCTTCATGTGTAACTTCGAAAGTATGCCAAATTTCATGTGTAGTTAACAATGAGATATACGGTTAAACTCGGTTTTATCAGAGCACAAATTAAAGCGTTCATTGCTTTGGCATCAGTTGAGAATATTTTTTTATCATTAGCATCCTACATATCTTTTGGTTTAGAATTTCAATATCATTAATAATCGTAATGGGAGGTTTGTAGCCTGTTTCAAAAATATCCCATACACCATAATCAACTGAACTCAAATAAACTTTCATCCTAGCTTTCCAACAGGCACAGTCAGTTCCATTAAACATTGTTGGCCTAGCTGTGGACTGACCTACAGAAAAGCATTGGTAGACAAATTCAGGACTCTAAAGTTAAAAATACCCTCTCTAGTATCACTTGTAGGATCTAAATTAACCCTAGAGGGGGGGATAAATAGGGTATATTGCAATTAAATAAATTTAAATCTAAATATAATAACACGGAATATTAGAATAACTTACAGTAAGAAAATCATACACAAAAGATACCCAGCTTCGGCAAAACTCTGCATACTGCTGCATTTAAGGTTTCTACTAGAAGTTATAAACAATCTTTTTGCTTACAGACCCTTGTAAACTCGCAACTCATGCTCCTGATTGTTTAAACTCTATGCTCAAGAACTTAACACAACTCGTACTCCTAAGCTGTGATTTTTCTAACTACAGAACCAGGTAGTTATTGACTCCTTTAAAAAAGCTTTAATTTTAAAGCAAATAAAAACATAAAAAATAAAACCCTAGATATGAAACAAGGACTTATCCCCTTTTAGACTTTGGTCGGTCACCCTCTTTTATAATACCCATTGCTTTCTTTCTATTTCTATGGTGGCGGCTGCTTCCTCCTAGGGTTATTCTGAGATCGATCTTCCTTCCCAAGTCAAATTGCAATTGATAAATTTGGATCTGAAATTCTTCTATAACTCGAATGCCTTGATGCTCCTTATCTTCAAACGATTTTCTTTGAGATAGGGATCACAATCCTCTGTAAGTTTTTCTGATTTGAAATTGACTGCGATTGAATTTTTTTGTTAAATGAATTCGATACTACGATTACTAGTGATGATTGTGTGATTTATAGGATTAAAAATCCGCGAATATCTCTGATTTCTTGAATGATGACTTGGTCTAATTCGTACTCGTTTCCTCCTTTGCTTGTTGCTGTGATTTTCGAGATGAATCTAGTCTAAAAAATTGCGTGAGGTTTCTGGACTTTGATTGTGTCTTCCTTAAAATATATTGTGTGAACTTTGGGTTTATAAAATCCTTTACCTTTTATTTAACAGATTTGAAATCTTCAAACATTCTGAAAACTTGCTTGATATTTGTGGCCTAGTTTGTTGCGTGAACTCTCTCTTTGTTTCCCTGAATAAATTGATTTCTTTTGGAAAATAAAAACTCATGGCTTTGATTAATAATGGTAAATGTGGAAAGTGATTTTCAATTTGTTGCCGAGTTCGATTCTGCCTTATCATCATGCCATATATGATGGAATCAAATCTGTATTTTCCTTGTAAGATTGAAGAATTCTAGAGAAAAGGAAATTCGAATTTTAAGCCATTAAACTCTTTCCAGAAATCTATCTATCACATTTTTCACACTATGATCACAATTTCACCACTCCCTTTATTTGTGTTACTAGAAAACTGATTTTGTTGCTTGAACTTCTTGTTGTGTTGACATGTTTCCAGTCTTGTAGTTGATCTTGTTGCATCACAGTGCCTTTGAGTAATGCTGAGCCACACTTGAAAAATTGCTGAGCCACACTTGAAAAATTGCTGAGCATTGTATAACACTAATACTTGCACATGTCCCATTTGTTTGATATTGACCTCAACTGCATATTTGCTTTGCTCACATGAACACATGCTACTGCCTCTTTGTAACAACCCGCAAAAATCAGGACCAATTTAAAAAAAATTATTTTAGAAAATTTTAATGAATTTTGACAATATAAAATAATTTATTTAAATAATAATGATCACATATTTGATTTAAATCGAAGTTAGAATGAATGATTTAATTTTAATTAACAAAAGAGTTAGAAATAGCGCGGTAGTTTGAAAAGTCAAACTTGAACTTTGACTGACCGTACAGGATGCAAAATTTAACGGATTTTAATGAAACCAAAAATATTAGAATCTATTTAAAAATATCTTTCCAACGAATCTGAAAAATTGAAATTTCATAGCGGAAATCAAAAGTTATGGCCAATTCAATATTTAGAAAGGTCGCTATGAAATTTATAAAGGTCAAAATGCTACTTTTTGCATACGAAGGAATTTGAACTCGAGACCACTTCCATTGAGTTCAGAATGATGTTTCTACATTGAAAAACAGTAAACACTTATATATTTTGAGTTTCGGGATTTATTTGTTTAAAAATATATTTTTAATATTAAATATATTGGCCTTAAAAATAGTCATTTTTCAAACGACCTCGGTTTTCGACGAAATCACTTTTGTTGGAACCGGAATGTCAAATTATTGCTAGGTTTCAATTTTCAGAATTTTTCGAATTAATATGTGAGTGTGGCGAAATAAAATGTGTTTTGACTATTTATAGTTAAATTTAAACGCCTTAAAAATAGTCATTTTTCAAACAGTCTCAGAATTCGACGAAAATAATTTTGTTGGATTCGTATCATCATAAGAAAGCTAAAAATATTTTTTTAAGAATTTTCTGAGGTCGTATGTGGCCCCGGCATATTTAAATGTACGGTAGAAATTAAATAATTAATTTAATATTGTATTTTCAATTAAAACCGAAAATAAAACGTGTAGACATCAAAATTGGACCTTGGGACATAGCCCATCGCGTTCAGAAGGCCTCAAAACGTTAAGATCGACAGTAAGCAGGCCCAAATCCGAGAAAGTCCAAAAATCCACTTTATTTCACGAAATTCGGAATTAAATAATAAAATATTATTAAATCCGAAAACCCTAACCCTAATTCTCTAATGGCCAGCCGCCGCCCAGAAATTGATGGCCAGAATTGTCCGATTTTCAAACCTCAATAACTTTTGATCCGTTCGACGAAAATTAACGTATGACCTACCAAATCGAAGAGAATTCAGAGACCTTTCAATCTATACGGTTAAGATCGGCTTTTGGTGCACGGATTTCGCGAATTTCGTCCGAGAAGGGGCTGCGGTTTTTATTGGTTTGCGGACCCTAGGAGAGGCCGAGTTCGACGGGGTTGATGGTGTAGGTTGCTCTCGACATGGCGGTCGCGGTGGTGGTGTTGGATCGGATGCTGGATGGCTAGAAGTGGGTGCGGCCAGAAATTGGAGAGGGCTTCATGGGTTCGGCCGTGAGAACGACTGAGGAAGAAAGGGTGCGTTTTCTTTTTTTTTATATTATTTAATTATTTAATTACCCGATCTTTAAAAATTCATAACTCTTTCATACGAGGTCCGTTTGACGAACCGTAAATTGCGTTGGAATCACAAAATTAAGAGCTTCGCGATGGCGCAGACTGCAGCTGAAAAGGAGACAGTTGAATTTCAGCCAAAATTCAATGTGAGAATTCAAAATTCTATTATTTAATTAATTATTAAATTATTTTCTCGCTTTAAAAATAATTGCATGATAATGTTTATTCAATTCTGAAATGTCTGGTGTTGTATGAATCATTGGTTGTGATTGCGATATGTTTTGTTGTGTACGATGTGTTAGATCGGTATTAAAATTGCAGATAATATTGAATTTTATTTACGATTAGAAATGAGATCTAAAATTTGATCTAAAATATATTATATTCAGAATTACATCATATTTATTCAGATTTAGTTATTATAATTTATTTCAGGTTATTAAATATTATTTCTATTATTCTGTAATGAATAATAGAACTTGATCGACAAATAAAAACTCATTTTTATTTGTTAATATTATAATAAGAACTTGAACGACAATGAAAGCTTATTTTTATTTGTTGAATTCACAAAAGAAATTGAGCGATAAATCCATTCTTATTTTGATTTGTCTACATTAAAAAGAATGAATAAAAAGAATATATTTTAATATGAGGTTCTATCATTAAAAAGAATGAAAACAAAAGATTTCATTTTTTATTATGTAAAAATAGTCTTCAATCAAAAGTCATAATTTATTTGTCAATTTGATGTTCAATAAAAGTTGCAACATAAAAATCTCATTTTTAATGAAATAGTGTTTTCATAAAAAGAAGCAACATAAAAATTTCATTTTTAATGAAATAGTGTTTTCATAAAAAGAAGCAACATTAAAAATTTCATTTTTAATGAAATAGTGTTTTCATAAAAAGAAGCAATGTAAAAGGTTTTATTTTTATGTGTTCATTGTTTTCAATAGAAAGATTTTACATTAAGAAATCACATTTTTAATGTGATTTGGGTTTCATCGTAAAGATTAGTATAAAAGAGATTATATCTTTATTTTCATTTTGTTGAAATGAAGAGTTTATAAAATAAGATTGCATTTTTGTTGAAATTTTGTCCATTGAAATATAATTTGTTCTTTTATTTGTATTCACATATACAAATAAAACATTGAAAAATAATCTGTTCTTTTTATTTGTATTCACAAATACAAGTGAACATAGAAAATAAAGTTTGTCCCTTTTATTTGTACTTACATATACAAATAAACCATTAAAATGAAATATGTCATTTTATTTGTATCCTCAAATACAAATAAAACATTGAAACAAAAGTTCATTTTTTTTTCTTTTTCATTTGTATTCACAAATACAAATATGCACTGAAAATAAATTTGCTCTTTTAATTGCACTCACAAATGCAATTATGCATTAAAACAAAATTTGTTCTTTATTTTGCATTCACTAATGCAAAGCTAACATAGGAAATAAGTTAACTTTTTATTATGTTCTTCAATGTGAATGTAACATGAAATAAATAAAATTGGCCTTTTTGTTTGCATTCACAATGCGAACAAAATTTAAAAAAAAAAAGATTTATATTTTGTTCGCATTCACAATGCGAACGAAACATTAAAAATAAGATTTACATTTTTGTCCGCATTCACAATGTGAGCAAACCATTAAAAAATACATTTTTGTTTACATTCCACAATGTAAACAATACATGAAAATAAAAATTATATTTTTGTTTGCATTCTACAATGCAAACGAAACGTAAAAAAATAGAAAATACATTTTTGCATCCTACAAAGCAAATAAAAGAAGAAAGAAGAAAAAATTACATTTTTGTTTACAACTTTTGTTGCAAGCAAATAAGAAAATAAAATTTGCATTTTTGGTTTGCAAATTTAGATGCAAACAAATTTATTAAAAACAAAAGATACATTTTTGTTGCATGTTTTAAATGCGAACAAAACATTAAAATAAAGGTTATAATTTTTATTTATTTACTTCACTTGATGTAAATAAACATAAAATAAGAAGTAGTTATTTTATTTACATTTCTTGATGTAGATAAAACTAGAAAACAAATATTACATTTTATTTGCATTACTCAACGCAAATAAAAACATGAGAATAAAGGATACATTTTCATTTGAAATCCTTAATGCAAATAAATTATGAATTGAAAAAGTTACAATTTTTTTTTATTTACATTCCTCTATGTAAATAAACATCAAATAAAAAGGTTGAATCTTTATTTGCATTCTCTATTGCAAATAAAGCATGAAATGAATAGTTATATTTTGTGTTATTATTTATACCCCCTATTACGAATGGAATTAAAAGATTACATTTTTCTTTTCAGTTATTTACAATGAAAGAAATTGAAATAAAGATTATATTTTTATCATCATTTTTGATGCGATAAAAGAATAGAAATAAAGATTCCATTTTTATTGACATTTTACATGCGATAAAAAGAACAGGAATAAAAGAGATATTTTTATCATCGTGTTATATATTGTTTATTACACTGCCATAGGCAAGTTACCTGACTTGTTTATGTGATTGGGTCGATAATTTTCACACATCGCCCAAGTGCACAAATAATTTATTATTTGTTTGTTGGTTGAAACCCCACACGGGTGTTGGGATGAAAATTAACATACACTAATCCCAATATTTAGTTGTATGTTGATTGGTAGATCGACAGGCTGTGATGAGCGTTATTATTTAATTTTAACGCTTACACAGTTGGAATTTACACTTTGGATGAAATGGATGATTTGATGATGATATAGTTATTGTCATATATATGATGTGTGTGAAATCCATATAATCCAAATTATATGGTAAATGGTTGAGTTGCATTTCGATTCAGATGTTCTTTTAAATAAGAATATTTTTACATTAGAAATTCTTTTTATTTAAATATATATATATATATATATTTTAATTAAGTATATGTTAAACAAAGAATATTTGTAAAAGGTAAAATCTTTTATATAAAGAATATTTTTAATGATTATCTCTAAAATACGTTTTTCTTATAATAATAAATATTTAAAGAGAAATCTTTTATTTAAGATTATTAGAATTTGCAAATCTTATTTTATGATATGAAATAAATTGAGATGTGAAGTGGATTTATCGTGGACGGTGTTTTTAAATGACATTTCTCCTTTAATCCAATTTACATTGAAATTATTATTTGGAATTTATAAATCTATTTTATAGATTTAAAAAGAGCATTTCCTAAAAATCTAGTTTTCCAATTTAATAAAATTAAATTGGAATTAAGTGGAAAATTCGATTGGTAATAATCGAGATGGGCTTCTGTAATAGAAGGCCGATATTATATATGGAATTTAAGAGGCTTTGCCGTTATTCCATGTATATTGTTAGTCCGATACAGAAATTCACATCGATTATGTATTGATTGATTTCTGTGGAATTCCATATTTTGGAAATTGATTTATGGGTTTATTGTGAACTGTGTTTTAAATGACACGAGTTCTTTAACCCGTTTAAAAGAAGATTTATTCTTTAAAATAAATAATCTTGTGAAAATGATTTTTGATATTAAATCAAATTTAGAATTTTTAATAAATCTTTTAAGGAAGATTTATGATTAAATTTATTAATTTATCTTTGATAAAATTAATGAGAATATTTTAATATGAATATCTTATTAAAAGAATATTCTGAGTGGGAAATGTGGCGTAATGTGTGATTTTCCAATATTTGATTTTTAATCACAAAATACGCGAGTTATTCAGAAAGACCGGGTTTAACCCATTCTGAATAATCATCACGACGATCAAGAGTCGAAGATGAAGATGGCAATTGAAGACCCAAGGTTTTCACATCGCTGGGATGATGATGACTGGTATCTTGAATTGGGACTAGACACCCCAAGGCAAGGTATTTAGTAATGATCGTCCAAACGCATTTGGAGATCGACGGACACATTGTTTCGCTCAGACCCAGAGCGGACTTGTAAATGGATTGCGTGTCTGACATTGTATTCTTTTCTACTGTATTTGTTGAATGCTACTGATTATATATTTCTGTTTGGTGGTGGAGAATTTATTCTTCACTTAACCCCCTTCTCTAAGACGTATGAGCTTAGAGGTTATATATATATTGGTAGATGATCAATGATATGGTAGAGTCTGACAATGTGGCATGCTAAGATGCAATTGATCAAGGCTTTGTTGAAAAGCAGGCCTTGTGGTTGATGATCAAAGCACAGTCTATTTAGGCATAGCTTTGTGTATATTGTGACTTCGCGAGCCTCACAGCCCGGTAGAGTCTAAAACGGGAGAAGGGAACGCAGGGAGTGCACACGTTTCTTTCTAGCTAGAGTGGTGCCAGGGACCTACCAGCGCTGGCATTTATTCATTGTGGTTGTAGGATTGTTCGAGGCCTCGGTTTATGCGGTCGCCACTGGCCGTAGTATAGGTCCAAAAGGACTGGGAAGCGTGTGTTCAGGCATAACTAATCCACAAAAGTAAGTGTGGACCGGCCCTGCAGGATCCAAGGGTTGGACAGAGTACCAATCCTGGGGCATTTGCTAGAGTGTCTCGAATCGGTAAGGATCTCCTCCCTAGCCTTGACTCAGATGTTAACCCAAATTTCCAATACGACATCACGCGGTTTTGATTGTATACCTATATATGGCAACATAGTGGGATGGGGCACTCATGCCGTCTAGGATTAATACATTTACTTTGATGTATTTCAAATTGGTTGCACACTATTATTATATAATACCGTTTTTATCGTATCAAGCATCTTTTGATCATTATAAGGTAAAACCCTATCCTCCGGTTTGCGTTGCATTGTGTGATGGGACTTGGGTCTTATAATGGTTTCATTTTTCAGAAAAAGCATTGCGTTATTTTGACGATTTACTTTAGTCTTGCACTGGCAATCCATAGGAGAAAACCCGTTCCGCGAAAGTGGCGTGGTCCTGTGATTAGCCTTATTATATTATATAGTTTAAGAAGAATTCTCACACCAGTCCCACGACTGACCTGTAGTTTGTTTCACTTTGCAAACTCGGGTGCCCTCTTTCCACACGGGCAGTCGAGTAGCTTATTTGACAGATATATAAAACAAGATCCTGGATTGAAGACTGAAGCTGTGGCCATAATGTTGATAGCCTTCCACTGAGATTAGTTCCGCTGCAATGTATTCGTTTATTGTAATTTATTCTTCCGCTGTAATTTTATTCCCATGTACTCTGATATGTATATTCTGTACTCTGATGTAACATTTATTATAGTGTTATAAAAGTCTTCTGTTATCTGTTGTAATGTGTTGTATGCCCAAAGTTAAAGTATTCATAGGTTTCCACTTTTTGGGTCAGACCTGTGTGGTTTATGGTCAATCCAAAGGGCGGGGATTTGCGGGTCTTTACTGTTGGTATCAGAGCTCTGGTTAGCTCAAATCTTTGGGGTACAACTTGTTAGAACTGAACAAAAGACTCATCAGAGATTGGATTAGTAATATCCAATAAGAATACTCATTAGAGATAGGATCAGCAGTATCCTTGAATGAGTAAACTCGTTAGAGATGGGGTTAGTAATGCCCTAGAACGAGTTAAGAGTTACGAATTTATAATGAACGTATTTTTGATATTTATAGTCTATTCTTTGAAATATGATTTTTATATATATTTTGAAAAGATAATTAACCATTAAAATTTAAAATTAAGATAGTTAATTTTACAATTTTTAGCTACGTTCCTTTTCGAGGACGAAAAGTTTTTAAGTGGGGGCGATTGTAACAACCCGCAAAAATCAGGACCAATTTAAAAAATTTTATTTTAGAAAATTTTAATGAATTTTGACAATATAAAATAATTTATTTAAATAATAATGATCACATATTTGATTTAAATCGAAGTTAGAATGAATGATTTAATTTTAATTAACAAAAGAGTTAGAAATAGCGCGGTAGTTTGAAAAGTCAAACTTGAACTTTGACTGACCGTACAGGATGCAAAATTTAACGGATTTTAGTGAAACCAAAAATATTAGAATCTATTTAAAAATATCTTTCCAACGAATCTGAAAAATTGAAATTTCATAGCGGAAATCAAAAGTTATGGCCAATTCAATATTTAGAAAGGTCGCTATGAAATTTATAAAGGTCAAAATGCTACTTTTTGCATACGAAGGAATTTGAACTCGAGACCACTTCCATTGAGTTCAGAATGATGTTTCTACATTGAAAAACAGTAAACACTTAAATATTTTGAGTTTCGGGATTTATTTGTTTAAAAATATATTTTTAATATTAAATATATTGGCCTTAAAAATAGTCATTTTTCAAACGACCTCGGTTTTCGACGAAATCACTTTTGTTGGAACCGGAATGTCAAATTATTGCTAGGTTTCAATTTTCAGAATTTTTCGAATTAATATATGAGTGTGGCGAAATAAAATGTGTTTTGACTATTTATAGTTAAATTTAAGGGTGCGTTTTTTACAGGTCCCTACTAACTTTCAAAATAAATAAAAAACCCGCGCATACTTTTCCATACGTTTCCGGTCCCTAAAATTAGATGCCGCCCAAAATTTTTGATCCCTTCGCCTGCTCCTCATGTCCCCTTCGCCTTTTTCAAATTCTGGCCAAAAAAAATGCGCTCATGCATAAAAAAAAAAAGAAAAAATTTCTAAAATCTGGAAATAATCCCAGGAGCCCACGCAAATCGAAAAAAAAAAGTTGCATACATGTATGCAACTATTGCTGATAGTTGCATACATGTATGCAACTTTTTAAATACACATGTAAATAAAATCTGCAAGCCTGCTGAATAACTGCATACAAGTATGCTGTTATTCAGAATAGTTGCATACTCGTATGCAGTAATGCGTTGAAGGCCGAAGGCATGACAATATGTGCATACTTGAATGCATATTTTCTGCATAACTGCATGCTCGTATGCACATATACAAGCATGCGTGCTTTTCATGCAGAAATCGAATACATGCATGAAATCATGCATGTATTTCAGAAAATCTGCATACATGTATGCATATATGCTGCTGTATGATGCGGAATTGAAATAGATGCATACATGTATGCAACTATTTGAAATATGTGCATGTTTTCATGTATTTTACTGCATTTTTCGCTGTTTTGTGTATTTTTTGATTTTGACGTGTTTGTTGATTGATTTTCCACCTGATTTTTTTGGCGTGAACATGTTTTATTTAATTATGAATTTACGTGATTTTTTTATATTTTTTTATATGTTTTTTTATATGTTTTTGAAAAATAGGGACCTAATTTACAATAAGTTTAGGACCGGATGTGAGCCTAATTAAGTTTGCTTTTAGGGACCTGAGCCTTATTTTCACTAAATTTAAACGCCTTAAAAATAGCCATTTTTCAAACAGTCTCAGAATTCGACGAAAATAATTTTGTTGGATTCGTATCATCATAAGAAAGCTAAAAATATTTTTTTTAGAATTTTCTGAGGTCGTATGTGGCCCCGGCATATTTAAATGTACGGTAGAAATTAAATAATTAATTTAATATTGTATTTTCAATTAAAACCGAAAATAAAACGTGTAGACATCAAAATTGGACCTTGGGACATAGCCCATCGCGTTCAGAAGGCCTCAAAACGTTAAGATCGACAGTAAGGAGGCCCAAATCCGAGAAAGTCCAAAAATCCACTTTATTTCACGAAATTCGGAATTAAATATTAAAATATTATTAAATCCGAAAACCCTAACCCTAATTCTCTAATGGCCAGCCGCCGCCCAGAAATTGATGGCCAGAATTGTCCGATTTTCAAACCTCAATAACTTTTGATCCGTTTGACGAAAATTGACGTATGACCTACCAAATCGAAGAGAATTCAGAGACCTTTCAATCTATACGGTTAAGATCGGGTTTTGGTGCACGGATTTCGCGAATTTCGTCCGAGAAGGGGCTGCGGTTTTTATTGGTTTGCGGGCCCTAGGAGAGGCCGAGTTCGACGGGGTTGATGGTGTAGGTGGCTCTCGACATGGCGGTCGCGGTGGTGGTGTTGGATCGGATGCTGGATGGCTAGAAGGGGGTGCGGCCAGAAATTGGAGAGGGCTTCATGGGTTCGGCCGTGAGAACGACGTGAGGAAGAAAGGGTGCGTTTTCTTTTTTTTATATTATTTTATTATTTAATTATTTAATTACCCGATCTTTAAAAATTCATAACTCTTTCATACGAGGTCCGTTTGACGAACCGTAAATTGCGTTGGAATCACAAAATTAAGAGCTTCGCGATGGCGTAGACCGCAGCTGAAAAGGAGACAGTTGAATTTCAGCCAAAATTCAATGTGAGAATTCAAAATTCTATTATTTAATTAATTATTAAATTATTTTCTCGCTTTAAAAATAATTGCATGATAATGTTTATTCAATTCTGAAATGTCTGGTGTTGTATGAATCATTGGTTGTGATTGCGATATGTTTTGTTGTGTACGATGTGTTAGATCGGTATTAAAATTGCAGATAATATTGAATTTTATTTACGATTAGAAATGAGATCTAAAATTTGATCTAAAATATATTATATTCAGAATTACATCATATTTATTTAGATTTAGTTATTATAATTTATTTCAGGTTATTAAATATTATTTCTATTATTCTGTAATGAATAATAGAACTTGATCGACAAATAAAAACTCATTTTTATTTGTTAATATTATAATAAGAACTTGAACGACAATGAAAGCTTATTTGTATTTGTTGAATTTACAAAAGAAATTGAGCGATAAATCCATTCTTATTTTGATTTGTCTACATTAAAAAGAATGAATAAAAAGAATATATTTTAATATGAGGTTCTATCATTAAAAAGAATGAAAACAAAAGATTTCATTTTTTATTATGTAAAAATAGTTTTCAATCAAAAGTCATAATTTATTTGTGAATTTGATGTTCAACAAAAGTTGCAACATAAAAATCTCATTTTTAATGAAATAGTGTTTTCATAAAAAGAAGCAACATAAAATTTCATTTTTAATGAAATAGTGTTTTCATAAAAAGAAGCAACATTAAAAAAATTCATTTTTAATGAAATAGTGTTTTCATAAAAAGAAGCAATGTAAAAGGTTTTATTTTTATGTGTTCATTGTTTTCAATAGAAAGATTTTACATTAAGAAATTACATTTTTAATGTGATTTGGGTTTCATCGTAAAGATTAGTATAAAAGAGATTATATCTTTATTTTCATTTTGTTGAAATGAAGAGTTTATAAAATAAGATTGCATTTTTGTTGAAATTTTGTCCATTGAAATATAATTTGTTCTTTTATTTGTATTCACATATACAAATAAAACATTGAAAAATAATCTGTTCTTTTTATTTGTATTCACAAATACAAGTGAACATAGAAAATAAAGTTTGTCCCTTTTATTTGTACTTACATATACAAATAAACCATTAAAATGAAATATGTCATTTTATTTGTATCCTCAAATACAAATAAAACATTGAAACAAAAGTTCATTTTTTTTTCTTTTTCATTTGTATTCACAAATACAAATATGCACTGAAAATAAATTTGCTCTTTTAATTGCACTCACAAATGCAATTATGCATTAAAACAAAATTTGTTCTTTATTTTGCATTCACTAATGCAAATCTAACATAGGAAATAAGTTAATGTAATAACCCGCAAAATCTGGGCCAGTTTAAAATTTTTATTTAGGCAATTTTAGCGAGTCTTAATTATTTAAAATGAATTATTTTAAATAATATCGATGAAAAATTTATTTTGAATATAATTCGAACGTATATATTATACGCGTTGTCGATAGAATATAAAATATTTATATATAATTATAAATAGAATTGAAAATGGCGCGGTAATTCGATAATTTGATTTCAAACTTCAATTGAATGTACCGGGTGCAAAACAATCCGGATTTTAGCGAAACCAAAAACATTAGGATCTGATTGATAATATCTTTCTAACGGATGTAAGAAACTGAGATTTCACTTTAAAAATTGAGAGATATGTCCAGTTGAAAATTCTGAATAGTCGCTATGGAATTCAGGCCCTTAAAATGGACATTTTGCAAATGACCTCGGATTTCGACGAAACCACTTTTGTTGGGTCCGTGATGTCGAGTTATTGCTAGGTTTCAAATTTCATAATTTTTCAAATCAATATGTGAGCGTGGCAAAAGAAAATGCGTTTGACCATTTTCAGTGGATTTTAATCGACTGGAAATTGGCCATTTCTCAAACGGTCTCAGAATTCGACGAAACTAGTTTTGTTAGGACCGTATCGTCAATATGAAGCTAGAAAATATTTTTCTGGAATTTTTCTAGTTAGTATGTGGCCCCGGTAATTTGAAATGTACGTTTAAAATTCAGTATAGTGATTTAGGTGTAAATTCAACGGAAACTGATTCAAACGATCAAATCAAACTACGATACATATCCCATTGTGTTCGGAATGGGGGTAATACGCTATGGACGACGGGCGGTGGGCCTCGTTTAGGGGTCGTATGTGAAAGTCAACTTTTTGAAAAAATAAAATAATTAAAATAATAATAATTAAAAAAAAAACAATTCTCTCCCTTTAACCCGCTGCCCCCCCCCCCCCCGATCAAATTGATTTTTCAGAAATAAAAAAAAAAAAAAGAAAGAAAGAAGAAGGGGGAGCGCAGCAGCGCCGCCGCGCCCAGGGAGCCGCCGTCGCCCAACCGGAGCGCCGCCCCACCTCCCCGAGCTCCGCCTCTCTCTCCCCTTCCTCTCCCATCGAAACCGCCCCGAACCCCCAACGCCCCATACCCCAAATCGAACCCTCGCCCTAACCCTAGAACTGCCCGACGCGAGCTCCTCCGACCAGGCGAGCTCCTCCGACCAGCCCCCTCGACATGGACAACGAACCCCCCCCCCCCCTCGGTAAGTTCACTGTTGATTTTTTTTTATTTACTTTAACACTGTTGATATTTTTTATTTACTTTAAAACTGTTGATTTTTTTATTTTATTTTATTTATTTACTTTAAAACTGTTTTTTTATTTATTTACTTTAAAACTATTTCCTTTTATTTATTTACTTTAAAACTGTTTTTTTATAAATTTAGAATAAGAAAAGATTTAAACTTCAAAAGGTAAAAACGGATTTTTTTAAAAAGAAGTTGAAACTGGTTTTGTTTTAGAATAAAAATATGATTTTTATCTATTGAACTTCGAATAAAAATATGATTTTTATCTATTGAACTTCAAATAAAAATATGATTTTTATCTATAGAACTTCGAATAAAAATATGATTTTTATCTATTGAACTTCAAATAAAAATATGATTTTTATCTATTGAACTTCAAATAAAAATATGATTTTTATCTATAGAACTTCGAATAAAAATATGATTTTTATCTATTGAACTTCGAATAAAAATATGATTTTTATCTATTGAACTTCGAATAAAAATATGATTTTTATCTATAGAACTTCGAATAAAAATATGATTTTTATCTATTGGACTTCGAATAAAAATATGATTTTTATCTATTGGACTTCGAATGAAAATATGATTTTTATATATTGAACTTTGAAAGAAAAATTCGATTTTTATATATTGAGCTTTGAAATAAAAATTCGATTTTTATATATTGAACTTTGAAAGAAAAATTCGATTTTTATATATTGAACTTTGAAAGAAAAATTCGATTTTTATATATTGAACTTTGAAATAAAAATTCGATTTTTATATTGAATAGCGAAATAAAAATTCGATTTTTACATATGTAGTGAAAGCGGACAACGAAGGTGACAAAAAGGGCGAAACGACGAAGACTTCTGCAAATGAAGTGCCGTGGAGCTAGGATAGCTATATGTGAGAATTTCTCACCTTTCCATTTCATTTCTATTTATATATATATACTAGGATGCAGACGGTGCTTAGTAGCACCCGACACAATCGTCCACAGACCATGGACTTGTTTGTTTGGTTGCATAGATTAGTTATATGATTTGATTTGAATTTGGTTGTTTGGTGATTTTGATTGATGTGTGAATGGCGTGGGCCTTCACTAGACCGGGGATAAGGCTAGGCCTCGTCCCGTTTCTAGTATCGTGCCGTTATGCCGCCGAAATTTTCTTAAATATGTTAGAAAATAAAAAAGATCATTTTATTGTGTAAATGAATAATAGAAATTCATAGGTTGAATAAAATGTTATATCGTTAAAAATATAATTTTTAACGTGAAGTGAATAAATATTCATTTACAAACCAGACGGTTTGTTTATGTACACCTATTTGAAGGATATTGATTGGGTCGATAAATTTTACACATCGCCCAACTGCACAAATAAAATCTGTGTTTGATTGTTTGAAACCCCACACGGGTGTTGGGATGAAATTTGAAGTTCACTCATCCTGATTGATTGAATATGTCGATCGGTTGATTGACAGGCTGTTTTAAGCGTTGGATATCTATATTTGATGCTTATACAGTGTAGTGCACTTTGGTTGATGGTTGATTATTTTTCCATGCTATTATATACATGTGTTGCATGAAAAATCCGTATAATTAACTTTATATGGTAATTGATTGGGCCTCATTCCAATTTGAAAAATAAAGAATATTATAAAATAAAAGTTCATGTGTTGACAGTACTCATTCATTGAGATTGGTCATGTGTTGAACGAAATATTTTAGTAATAAAATTTACATCTTTATCGATATAAAATAAAAGTTCATGTGTTGACAGTACTCATTCATTGAGATTGGTCATGTGTTGAACGAAATATTTTGATAATAACAACTATTTTGAAAAAGAAATATTTGAAATAGAATATTTGAAAATAGAAATTTATGAAGCCGTGTTGATTAGATAGACGCCATTTTGACGTAATTGAAAACGATTTCAAAATGAATTGAATTGAAAACGAATTCAAAATGAATTGAAAACGATTTCGAAATGAATTGAATTGAAAACGAATTCAAAATGAATTGAAAACGATTTCGAAATGAATTGAATTGAAACGAATTCAAAATGAATTGAATTGAAAACGATTTCGAAATGAATTGAATTGAAAACGATTTCGAAATGAATTGAATTGAAAACGAATTCAAATGGAATTGAAAGCGAATTGAAATGAATTCAAATTAAATTGAAATTCGAATTGATTAGAAATGAATTTTGAAACGAATTTATAAAGAAGAATTCTATTTTGCTTTGAATTGAAATGGAAGTTGAAATAGGTTTTGAAACGATTTTAAAACTATTTATATAATTCGTTTTAAATAGAAATCGATGAAATATATATTATATATATAATATAATGGCCTGAATAGAATGCGCCGCGCCGCGGTAGTTCGCGAATTTCGACCATTTATTTCAAACGGACATTGCGGGAGATCCGACCGTCAGATTCTCCTAAAACCGGAACCGTTGGGTTCGTATCGAAAAGAGCTTTCTAATGAATATTAGAAATTTGAAATCTAACGGTTGGATTTGGAATTATGTCCAAATCAAATTTGAAAAAGGTCGCTATATGTGCAGTTCGATGGCCGTTGATGGAAATCGACTGTACGGGCCTTGATAAAATTATTAAAAATAGCAATAATTTGTGTAAAATCATAAGAAATGATTTAGAAAGAATTGGGATGAAAAACTCCCTATTTGAAAGATAAAAATAGATTTTTATCGAAATGAACTAGTTTTGAACTAGAATTATAATTCTATTTATTTTTAAATAAATAAATTGAATTTGAAAAGGGTTTTGAAAATAACCAAAATTTCCAATGATTGCATTGGAGTGGATTTGAATCGAAATTGTCTTCGGAATATTTCGATGTTGGAATTCGGGATTATACAGATGTTGTTATGGAAATTTGAAAAATATATATATTTATATCGTTATTTCCAATACGACATTTGTTAGTCGTAGAATTCGATATTGAATATAAGCCGATATATTTTCTATTCAGAGCCTTGTATTGAATATCGAATGTGATTTGGGTTTGTCGTGAATGGTGTCTTCACTAACACTATTCTTGAACCCAGTTGAGAAAAGATTAAATCTTTTTATTTAGATTTAATGAAGTGTACCAATTAAATGATATTTAATTGGAATTGAATTGGTATTGATTTTTGGGTTTATCGTGAACAGTGTTTTAAATAACACTTGTTCTTTAACCCGATAATTAATGGAATGTGATTTTGGGTTTATCGTGAATCGTGTTTTAAATGACACTGATTCTTTAACCCAGATAATGATTAAAACTAAGTGGAGTTTTAA
Source organism: Allium sativum (assembly GCA_030737875.1). Taxonomy (NCBI): domain Eukaryota; kingdom Viridiplantae; phylum Streptophyta; class Magnoliopsida; order Asparagales; family Amaryllidaceae; genus Allium; species Allium sativum. The sequence goes on along the minus strand of CM060909.1, from coordinate 577,630,911 downwards.
TGAATCTTTAATTAGATTGAAAAGATCGAGAATGGAGTGGATTTGAATCGAAATTGTCTTCGGAATATTTCGATGTTGGAATTCGTGATATTACAGGTGTTGTTATGGAAATTTGAAAGATATATATTTGTATCGTTATTTCCAATACGACATTTGTTAGTCGTAGAATTCGATATTGAATATAAGCCGATATATTTTCTATTCAGAGCCTTGTATTGAATATCGAATGTGATTTGGGTTTGTCGTGAATGGTGTCTTCACTAACACTGTTCTTGAACCCAGTTGAGAAAAGATTAAATCTTTTTATTTAGATTTAATGAAGTGTACCAATTAAATGATATTTAATTGGAATTGAATTGGTATTGATTTTTGGGTTTATCGTGAACAGTGTTTTAAATAACACTTGTTCTTTAACCCGATAATTAATGGAATGTGATTTTGGGTTTATCGTGAATCGTGTTTTAAATGACACTGATTCTTTAACCCAGATAATGATTAAAACTAAGTGGAGTTTTAATGAATCTTTAATTAGATTGAAAAGATCGAGAATGGAGTATCACCAGTTTTGCTCCAGGCGATAGTTAAATCTTTAATTAGATTTGAACGTGAAATTTAGAAACTAACTGTCGGTTAGCCAAGCAGAATGGTTTTCTGGATATTGATCTGATGTTGGTTTTGGCCTTCGGGGTTAATATTTGGGGAATTATTCTCTTGATTAATTTACGGTTAGTGACTAATGAATTGGAATGAGGCGTATGTTGTGTTTGTGTAACACTTATTTAAAATATACGCGAGTTATTCGGAAAGACCAGGTTTATCCCATTCTGAATAACTGATACGACGATAAGTCGAAGATGAAGACGATGGTCGAAGACCGGAGGTCTTCACGTCGTTTGGGTGATAGCTGATGATCTTGATTGGGCTGTACACCCAAGAAGATGGAAACAGTTGGTGATCGTCCAGACGTACTTGGAGATCGATGGATATGCGGGGTACTAGGTGCCTCCGGTTTCGTTCAGACCCAGAACGGACTTGTAAATGGACTGTGTGTCTGACATCGGATTTCATTCTGTGTGACTGATATCGGTTGCATAGGATGGTTTGCCTATGTGGCATGCTAAGATGCAAATGATCAAGGCTTCTGTTGAAAAGCAAAGTCTTGTGGTTGATGATCAAAGCACGGCCTTTGTGGCGTAGCTTTGTGTAACGTTTACCTCGCGTGTTTCACACCAGGTATGGACCAAAAACGGGAGACGGACCTCAGGGAGGGCCTGCGTTTCCTCCTAGCTAGAAGTGGCGTCAGTGGTTTTACACGCCCTGACGAGTTTGACTTATGTGGTTGTTGCTGTTGCGAGGCGCCTCGGATTGATCGGTCGTTCTCGAACCGATGGAGTCATTTAGTTGGGTCGCTTACGCCCCAAAGGGCGGCGAAACGTAGTGCTCAGGCATTTTTAATCCACTCCGTGTGGACCGGCCCTGTCGCTCCAAGGGTCGATGCGTTCTGATCCTGAGACTCGGGCTAGGCAGTCTCGAATCGGTTGAGGACTATCTTTTGCCTCGGTTCATAGACGGAAATCCAATTTCCAAATACGTGACATTTGCGGTTTTATTTGTAAACCTATATATGGCGACATGATATATGGTACCCATGCCGCCTATGATTGATACTTATGATTTGAAGTGTTTTATACACTATGCACTTATAATAGTATCAAATGATTTGTTTTAAACGTATCAAGCATTCTTTGGCTGTTATAAGGGAAAACCCTATCCCCCGGCTTGCGTTGCATTGTGTGATAGGACCTGGGTCTTATAACAGCTTCATTTTTCTTTGTTTAGCATTGCGCTGTTTGTTTTATGCACTGGTATTCTTGGGAGGAAACCCGTTCCGTGTTATACGGCGTGGTCCCTTGATTTACCTAGCTTTAAAAATAAAGATTAACTGTTTTTAGTTCTCACACCAGTCCCATGACTAACCTAGAGTTTATTGTTTTAACCTAAACTCTGGGTGCCCTTATTTTGACACGGGCAGCTAGTAGTTTTGGTTTTGCAGATTTATATTCACAGGATCCTGGTTTACAGCTGGAACGATATCCGGAAAGCTTTGTATCCGCATATCTTGTTCTAGTTGTGTATTATATTATTTTCCGCTGCTATGTATTTAAATGTAATTTAAATCTCTGATATTTCTGTGTAATATTCATTTTTACTCTGTATATTCTTGTAATCTGATGCATTGTTGTAATATACAATGAAATGTTCTTCTGTATGCGTTCTGTTGTGGTTTGTTCTCGAACTATCCGACGCTTTCCTGTACGGGGAAGTTGCGGGTCTTTACAGTTGGTATCAGAGCTTTGGTTTACAAAGCTTAGAGAACAAGACACATTAGAACCATACGAAAGAATTCATCAGATATTGGATTAGTAATATCCAATTAGAATGACTCGTTAGAGATAGGATCAGTAGTATCCTAGAACGAGTGTGAAGAGTATATTTTTCAAATGAAAACAAATTTTGTTTTGAAAATTTAATTCAATTATTCGTAGTTGATTATTTATTTATATTGATTTGGACAATTCAGTATATAAAGAATTTGCATATACGCCTTGCAAACGTATATTCAAAGTTTTAATATATTGAATAGATATAGAATCACACTCTAGTCGCCCGGAGATGATGTTGATAATGACCATGGCATCATCGATATTTATGTTCGTGCTCCGAAGTTGTGATTTCTATATATTTCCTATTGACTGGTGTGAGAACCAAAGCTATATAAGATTTATTGTTGTGATTTGGCATCAAGAATCTGATTTTTGTATATGTATCAAAATTACGAATTTGAAACTCTAATTCACTAATTGATTGATGTTTGGGTTGTTTGTTTATTTGTTTGCTAATTTTTAGCCATTTAGCCTAATAGAACCGAATATTGAATTGTATTGAAATTTGGTCGCATTTGTTTGCATATACATATATATCATTGAACAGGTCATAGCAAGGAGGCTAGAGCCAGAGAATAAAATTTGTTTGCCCGACAAATAGGTACATGTTTACTACATAATTTCCTGTTTTGTTTGGGTGATGATGATTTTGTGAGCCTATTGGCTAGCCGCTTGGCTTTTTCTTTTTCTTTTTGAGATCTGAAGGACCGGGGAAGCTATTTGAAATTCCCCGATGCTCCCGGTGCAGGGGAGGTTATGGCGAAATTTTTCGAAAATTTAGGGAGTTAGCCAAATTTTTGAAATTTTGAAAATTCTCAGAAACTAAAGAGTTGGAGAATGGAAGCCAGATCGAACGTAGGGCTTATTAATCAAACCACTTTCGACTTTGTTCCTTTTCGGGGACGAAAAGTTTTAAGTGGGGGAGATTGTAATAACCCGCAAAATCTGGGCCAGTTTAAAATTTTTATTTAGGCAATTTTAGCGAGTTTTAATTATTTAAAATGAATTATTTTAAATAATATCGACGAAAAATTTATTTTGAATATAATTCGAACGTATATATTATACGCGTCGTCGATAGAATATAAAATATTTATATATAATTATAAATTGAATTGAAAATGGCGTGGTAGTTCGATAATTTGATTTCAAACTTCAATTGAATGTACCGGGTGCAAAACAATCCGGATTTTACTGAAACCAAAAACATTAGGATCTGATTGATAATATCTTTCTAACGGATGTAAGAAACTGAGATTTCACTTTAAAAATTGAGAGATATGTCCAGTTGAAAATTCTGAATAGTCGCTATGGAATTCAGGCCCTTAAAAATGGACATTTTGCAAATGACCTCGGATTTCGACGAAACCACTTTTGTTGGGTCCGTGATGTCGAGTTATTGCTAGGTTTCAAATTTCATAATTTTTCAAATCAATATGTGAGCGTGGCAAAAGAAAATGCGTTTGACCATTTTCAGTGGATTTTAATCGACTGGAAATTGGCCATTTCTCAAACGGTCTCAGAATTCGACGAAACTAGTTTTGTTAGGACCGTATCGTCAATATGAAGCTAGAAAATATTTTTCTGGAATTTTTCTAGTTAGTATGTGGCCCCGGTAATTTGAAATGTACGTTTAAAATTCAGTATAGTGATTTAGGTGTAAATTCAACGGAAACTGATTCAAACGATCAAATCAAACTACGATACATATCCCATTGTGTTCGGAATGGGGGTAATACGCTATGGACGACGGGCGGTGGGCCTCGTTTAGGGGTCGTATGTGAAAGTCGACTTTTTGAAAAAATAAAATAATTAAAATAATAATAATAAAAAAAAAAACAATTCTCTCCCTTTAACCCGCTGCCCCCCCCCCCCCCGATCAAATTGATTTTTCAGAAATAAAAAAAAAAAAAAAAAAAGAAGAAGGGGGAGCGCAGCAGCGCCGCCGCGCCCAGGGAGCCGCCGTCGCCCAACCGGAGCGCCGCCCCACCTCCCCGAGCTCCGCCTCTCTCTCCCCTTCCTCTCCCATCGAAACCGCCCCGAACCCCCAACGCCCCATACCCCAAATCGAACCCTCGCCCTAACCCTAGAACCGCCCGACGCGAGCTCCTCCGACCAGGCGAGCTCCTCCGACCAGCCCCCTCGACATGGACAACGAACCCCCCCCCCCCGGTAAGTTCACTGTTGATTTTTTTTTATTTACTTTAACACTGTTGATTTTTTTTATTTACTTTAAAACTGTTGATATTTTTTTATTTTATTTATTTACTTTAAAACTGTTTTTTTTATTTATTTACTTTAAAACTGTTTCCTTTTATTTATTTACTTTAAAACTGTTTTTTTATAAATTTAGAATAAGAAAAGATTTAAACTTCAAAAGGTAAAAACGGATTTTTTTAAAAAGAAGTTGAAACTGGTTTTGTTTTAGAATAAAAATATGATTTTTATCTATTGAACTTCGAATAAAAATATGATTTTTATCTATTGAACTTCAAATAAAAATATGATTTTTATCTATAGAACTTCGAATAAAAATATGATTTTTATCTATTGAACTTCAAATAAAAATATGATTTTTTATCTATTGAACTTCAAATAAAAATATGATTTTTATCTATAGAACTTCGAATAAAAATATGATTTTTATCTATTGAACTTCGAATAAAAATATGATTTTTATCTATTGAACTTCGAATAAAAATATGATTTTTATCTATAGAACTTCGAATAAAAATATGATTTTTATCTATTGGACTTCGAATAAAAATATGATTTTTATCTATTGGACTTCGAATGAAAATATGATTTTTATATATTGAACTTTGAAAGAAAAATTCGATTTTTATATATTGAGCTTTGAAATAAAAATTCGATTTTTATATATTGAACTTTGAAAGAAAAATTCGATTTTTATATATTGAACTTTGAAAGAAAAATTCGATTTTTATATATTGAACTTTGAAATAAAAATTCGATTTTTATATTGAATAGCGAAATAAAAATTCGATTTTTACATATGTAGTGAAAGCAGACAACGAAGGTGACAAAAAGGGCGAAACGACGAAGACTTCTGCAAATGAAGTGCCGTGGAGCTAGGATAGCTATATGTGAGAATTTCTCACCTTTCCATTTCATTTCTATTTATATATATATACTAGGATGCAGACGGTGCTTAGTAGCACCCGACACAATCGTCCACAGACCATGGACTTGTTTGTTTGGTTGCATAGATTAGTTATATGATTTGATTTGAATTTGGTTGTTTGGTGATTTTGATTGATGTGTGAATGGCGTGGGCCTTCACTAGACCGGGGATAAGGCTAGGCCTCGTCCCGTTTCTAGTATCGTGCCGTTATGCCGCCGAAATTTTCTTAAATATGTTAGAAAATAAAAAAGATCATTTTATTGTGTAAATGAATAATAGAAATTCATAGGTTGAATAAAATGTTATATCGTTAAAAATATAATTTTTAACGTGAAGTGAATAAATATTCATTTACAAACCAGACGGTTTGTTTATGTACACCTATTTGAAGGATATTGATTGGGTCGATAAATTTTACACATCGCCCAACTGCACAAATAAAATCTGTGTTTGATTGTTTGAAACCCCACACGGGTGTTGGGATGAAATTTGAAGTTCACTCATCCTGATTGATTGAATATGTCGATCGGTTGATTGACAGGCTGTTTTAAGCGTTGGATATCTATATTTGATGCTTATACAGTGTAGTGCACTTTGGTTGATGGTTGATTATTTTTCCATGCTATTATATACATGTGTTGTATGAAAAATCCGTATAATTAACTTTATATGGTAATTGATTGGGCCTCATTCCAATTTGAAAAATAAAGAATATTATAAAATAAAAGTTCATGTGTTGACAGTACTCATTCATTGAGATTGGTCATGTGTTGAACGAAATATTTTAGTAATAAAATTTACATCTTTATCGATATAAAATAAAAGTTCATGTGTTGACAGTACTCATTCATTGAGATTGGTCATGTGTTGAACGAAATATTTTGATAATAACAACTATTTTGAAAAAGAAATATTTGAAATAGAATATTTGAAAATAGAAATTTATGAAGCCGTGTTGATTAGATAGACGCCATTTTGACGTAATTGAAAACGATTTCAAAATGAATTGAATTGAAAACGAATTCAAAATGAATTGAAAACGATTTCGAAATGAATTGAATTGAAAACGAATTCAAAATGAATTGAAAACGATTTCGAAATGAATTGAATTGAAACGAATTCAAAATGAATTGAATTGAAAACGATTTCGAAATGAATTGAATTGAAAACGATTTCGAAATGAATTGAATTGAAAACGAATTCAAATGGAATTGAAAGCGAATTGAAATGAATTCAAATTAAATTGAAATTCGAATTGATTAGAAATGAATTTTGAAACGAATTTATAAAGAAGAATTCTATTTTGCTTTGAATTGAAATGGAAGTTGAAATAGGTTTTGAAACGATTTTAAAACTATTTATATAATTCGTTTTAAATAGAAATCGACGAAATATATATTATATATATAATATAATGGCCTGAATAGAACGCGCCGCGGTAGTTCGCGAATTTCGACCATTTATTTCAAACGGACATTGCGGGAGATCCGACCGTCAGATTCTCCTAAAACCGGAACCGTTGGGTTCGTATCGAAAAGAGCTTTCTAATGAATATTAGAAATTTGAAATCTAACGGTTGGATTTGGAATTATGTCCAAATCAAATTTGAAAAAGGTCGCTATATGTGCAGTTCGATGGCCGTTGATGGAAATCGACTGTACGGGCCTTGATAAAATTATTAAAAATAGCAATAATTTGTGTAAAATCATAAGAAATGATTTAGAAAGAATTGGGATGAAAAACTCCCTATTTGAAAGATAAAAATAGATTTTTATCGAAATGAACTAGTTTTGAACTAGAATTATAATTCTATTTATTTTTAAATAAATAAATTGAATTTGAAAAGGGTTTTGAAAATAACCAAAATTTCCAATGATTGCATTGGAGTGGATTTGAATCGAAATTGTCTTCGGAATATTTCGATGTTGGAATTCGGGATTATACAGATGTTGTTATGGAAATTTGAAAGATATATATATTTATATCGTTATTTCCAATACGACATTTGTTAGTCGTAGAATTCGATATTGAATATAAGCCGATATATTTTCTATTCAGAGCCTTGTATTGAATATCGAATGTGATTTGGGTTTGTCGTGAATGGTGTCTTCACTAACACTATTCTTGAACCCAGTTGAGAAAAGATTAAATCTTTTTATTTAGATTTAATGAAGTGTACCAATTAAATGATATTTAATTGGAATTGAATTGGTATTGATTTTTGGGTTTATCGTGAACAGTGTTTTAAATAACACTTGTTCTTTAACCCGATAATTAATGGAATGTGATTTTGGGTTTATCGTGAATCGTGTTTTAAATGACACTGATTCTTTAACCCAGATAATGATTAAAACTAAGTGGAGTTTTAATGAATCTTTAATTAGATTGAAAAGATCGAGAATGGAGTGGATTTGAATCGAAATTGTCTTCGGAATATTTCGATGTTGGAATTCGTGATATTACAGGTGTTGTTATGGAAATTTGAAAGATATATATTTGTATCGTTATTTCCAATACGACATTTGTTAGTCGTAGAATTCGATATTGAATATAAGCCGATATATTTTCTATTCAGAGCCTTGTATTGAATATCGAATGTGATTTGGGTTTGTCGTGAATGGTGTCTTCACTAACACTGTTCTTGAACCCAGTTGAGAAAAGATTAAATCTTTTTATTTAGATTTAATGAAGTGTACCAATTAAATGATATTTAATTGGAATTGAATTGGTATTGATTTTTGGGTTTATCGTGAACAGTGTTTTAAATAACACTTGTTCTTTAACCCGATAATTAATGGAATGTGATTTTGGGTTTATCGTGAATCGTGTTTTAAATGACACTGATTCTTTAACCCAGATAATGATTAAAACTAAGTGGAGTTTTAATGAATCTTTAATTAGATTGAAAAGATCGAGAATGGAGTATCACCAGTTTTGCTCCAGGCGATAGTTAAATCTTTAATTAGATTTGAACGTGAAATTTAGAAACTAACTGTCGGTTAGCCAAGCAGAATGGTTTTCTGGATATTGATCTGATGTTGGTTTCGGCCTTCGGGGTTAATATTTGGGGAATTATTCTCTTGATTAATTTACGGTTAGTGACTAATGAATTGGAATGAGGCGTATGTTGTGTTTGTGTAACACTTATTTAAAATATACGCGAGTTATTCGGAAAGACCGGGTTTATCCCATTCTGAATAACTGATACGACGATAAGTCGAAGATGAAGACGATGGTCGAAGACCGGAGGTCTTCACGTCGTTTGGGTGATAGCTGATGATCTTGATTGGGCTGTACACCCAAGAAGATGGAAACAGTTGGTGATCGTCCAGACGTACTTGGAGATCGATGGATATGCGGGGTACTAGGTGCCTCCGGTTTCGTTCAGACCCAGAACGGACTTGTAAATGGACTGTGTGTCTGACATCGGATTTCATCCTGTGTGACTGATATCGGTTGCATAGGATGGTTTGCCTGTGTGGCATGCTAAGATGCAAATGATCAAGGCTTCTGTTGAAAAGCAAAGTCTTGTGGTTGATGATCAAAGCACGGCCTTTGTGGCGTAGCTTTGTGTAACGTTTACCTCGCGTGTTTCACACCAGGTATGGACCAAAAACGGGAGACGGACCTCAGGGAGGGCCTGCGTTTCCTCCTAGCTAGAAGTGGCGTCAGTGGTTTTACACGCCCTGACGAGTTTGACTTATGTGGTTGTTGCTGTTGCGAGGCGCCTCGGATTGATCGGTCGTTCTCGAACCGATGGAGTCATTTAGTTGGCTCGCTTACGCCCCAAAGGGCGGCGAAACGTAGTGCTCAGGCATTTTTAATCCACTCCGTGTGGACCGGCCCTGTCGCTCCAAGGGTCGATGCGTTCTGATCCTGAGACTTGGGCTAGGCAGTCTTGAATCGGTTGAGGACTATCTTTTGCCTCGGTTCATAGACGGAAATCCAATTTCCAAATACGTGACATTTGCGGTTTTATTTGTAAACCTATATATGGCGACATGATATATGGTACCCATGCCGCCTATGATTGATACTTATGATTTGAAGTGTTTTATACACTATGCACTTATAATAGTATCAAATGATTTGTTTTAAACGTATCAAGCATTCTTTGGCTGTTATAAGGGAAAACCCTATCCCCCGGCTTGCGTTGCATTGTGTGATAGGACCTGGGTCTTATAACAGCTTCATTTTTCTTTGTTTAGCATTGCGCTGTTTGTTTTATGCACTGGTATTCTTGGGAGGAAACCCGTTCCGTGTTATACGGCGTGGTCCCTTGATTTACCTAGCTTTAAAAATAAAGATTAACTGTTTTTAGTTCTCACACCAGTCCCATGACTGACCTGGAGTTTATTGTTTTAACCTAAACTCTGGGTGCCCTTATTTTGACACGGGCAGCTAGTAGTTTTGGTTTTGCAGATTTATATTCACAGGATCCTGGTTTACAGCTGGAACGATATCCGGAAAGCTTTGTATCCGCATATCTTCTTCTAGTTGTGTATTATATTATTTTCCGCTGCTATGTATTTAAATGTAATTTAAATCTCTGATATTTCTGTGTAATATTCATTTTTACTCTGTATATTCTTGTAATCTGATGCATTGTTGTAATATACAATGAAATGTTCTTCTGTATGCGTTCTGTTGTGGTTTGTTCTCGAACTATCCGACGCTTTCCTGTACGGGGAAGTTGCGGGTCTTTACAGTTAAATTTTTATTATGTTCTTCAATGTGAATGTAACATGAAATAAATAAAATTGGCCTTTTTGTTTGCATTCACAATGCGAACAAAACTTAAAAAAAAAAAAAAGATTTATATTTCGTTCGCATTCACAATGCGAACGAAACATTAAAAATAAGATTTACATTTTTGTCCGCATTCACAATGTGAGCAAACCATTAAAAAAATACATTTTTGTTTACATTCCACAATGTAAACAATACATGAAAATAAAAATTATATTTTTGTTTGCATTCTACAATGCAAGCGAAACGTAAAAAAATAGAAAATACATTTTTGCATCCTACAAAGCAAATAAAAGAAGAAAGAAGAAAAAATTACATTTTTGTTTACAACTTTTGTTGCAAGCAAATAAGAAAATAAAATTTGCATTTTTGGTTTGCAAATTTAGATGCAAACAAATTTATTAAAAACAAAAGATACATTTTTGTTGCATGTTTTAAATGCGAACAAAACATTAAAATAAAGGTTATAATTTTTATTTATTTACTTCACTTGATGTAAATAAACATAAAATAAGAAGTAGTTATTTTATTTACATTTCTTGATGTAGATAAAACTAGAAAATAAATATTTCATTTTATTTGCATTACTCAACGCAAATAAAAACATGAGAATAAAGGATACATTTTCATTTGAAATCCTTAATGCAAATAAATTATGAATTGAAAAAGTTACAATTTTTTTTATTTACATTCCTCTATGTAAATAAACATCAAATAAAAAGGTTGAATCTTTATTTGCATTCTCTATTGCAAATAAAGCATGAAATGAATAGTTATATTTTGTGTTATTATTTATACCCCCTATTACGAATGGAATTAAAAGATTACATTTTTCTTTTCAGTTATTTACAATGAAAGAAATTGAAATAAAGATTATATTTTTATCATCATTTTTGATGCGATAAAAGAATAGAAATAAAGATTACATTTTTATTGACATTTTACATGCGATAAAAAGAACAGGAATAAAAGAGATATTTTTATCATCGTGTTATATATTGTTTATTACACTGCCATAGGCAAGTTACCTGACTTGTTTATGTGATTGGGTCGATAATTTTCACACATCGCCCAAGTGCACAAATAATTTATTATTTGTTTGTTGGTTGAAACCCCACACGGGTGTTGGGATGAAAATTAACATACACTAATCCCAATATTTAGTTGTATGTTGATTGGTAGATCGACAGGCTGTGATGAGCGTTATTATTTAATTTTAACGCTTACACAGTTGGAATTTATACTTTGGATGAAATGGATGATTTGATGATGATATTGTTATTGTCATATATATGATGTGTGTGAAATCCATATAATCCAAATTATATGGTAAATGGTTGAGTTGCATTTCGATTCAGATGTTCTTTTAAATAAGAATATTTTTACATTAGAAATTCTTTTTATTTAAATATATATATATATATTTTAATTAAGTATATGTTAAACAAAGAATATTTGTAAAAGGTAAAATCTTTTATATAAAGAATATTTTTAATGATTATCTCTAAAATACGTTTTTCTTATAATAATAAATATTTAAAGAGAAATCTTTTATTTAAGAATATTAGAATTTGCAAATCTTATTTTATGATATGAAATAAATTGAGATGTGAAGTGGATTTATTGTGGACGGTGTTTTTAAATGACATTTCTCCTTTAATCCAATTTACATTGAAATTATTATTTGGAATTTATAAATCTATTTTATAGATTTAAAAAGAGCATTTCCTAAAAATCTAGTTTTCCAATTTAATAAAATTAAATTGGAATTAAGTGGAAAATTCGATTGGTAATAATCGAGATGGGCTTCTGTAATAGAAGGCCGATATTATATATGGAATTTAAGAGGCTTTGCCGTTATTCCATGTATATTGTTAGTCCGATACAGAAATTCACATCGATTATGTATTGATTGATTTCTGTGGAATTCCATATTTTGGAAATTGATTTATGGGTTTATCGTGAACTGTGTTTTAAATGACACGAGTTCTTTAACCCGTTTAAAAGAAGATTTATTCTTTAAAATAAATAATCTTGTGAAAATGATTTTTGATATTAAATCAAATTTAGAATTTTTAATAAATCTTTTAAGGAAGATTTATGATTAAATTTATTAATTTATCTTTGATAAAATTAATGAGAATCTTTTAATATGAATATCTTATTAAAAGAATATTCTGAGTGGGAAATGTGGCGTAATGTGTGATTTTCCAATATTTGATTTTTAATCAGAAAATACGCGAGTTATTTAGAAAGATCGGGTTTAACCCATTCTGAATAATCATCACGACGATCAAGAGTCGAAGATGAAGATGGCAATTGAAGACCCAAGGTTTTCACATCGTTGGGATGATGATGACTGGTATCTTGAATTGGGACTGGACACCCCAAGGCAAGGTATTTAGTAATGATCGTCCAAACGCATTTGGAGATCGACGGACACGTTGTTTTGCTCAGACCCAGAGCGGACTTGTAAATGGATTGCGTGTCTGACATTGTATTCTTTTCTACTGTATTTGTTGAATGCTACTGATTATATATTTCTGTTTGGTGGTGGAGAATTTATTCTTCACTTAACCCCCTTCTCTAAGACGTATGAGCTTAGAGGTTATATATATATTGGTAGATGATCAATGATATGGTAGAGTCTGACAATGTGGCATGCTAAGATGCAATTGATCAAGGCTTTGTTGAAAAGCAGGCCCTGTGGTTGATGATCAAAGCACAGTCTATTTAGGCATAGCTTTGTGTATATCGTGACTTCGCGAGCCTCACAGCCCGGTAGAGTCTAAAACGGGATAAGGGAACGCAGGGAGTGCACATGTTTCTTTCTAGCTAGAGTGGTGCCAGGAACCTACCAGCGCTGGCATTTATTCATTGTGGTTGTTGGATTGTTCGAGGCCTCGGTTTATGCGGCCGCCACTGGCCGTAGTATAGGTCCAAAAGGATCGGGAAGCGTGTGTTCAGGCATAACTAATCCACAAAAGTAAGTGTGGACCGGCCCTGCAGGATCCAAGGGTTGGACAGAGTACCAATCCTGGGGCATTTGCTAGAGTGTCTCGAATCGGTAAGGATCTCCTCCCTAGCCTTGACTCAGATGGCAACCCAAATTTCCAATACGACATCACGCGGTTTTGATTGTATACCTATATATGGCGACATAGTGGGATGGGGCACTCATGCCGTCTAGGATTAATACATTTACTTTGATGTATTTCAAATTGGTTGCACACTATTATTATATAATACCGTTTTTATCGTATCAAGCATCTTTTTATCATTATAAGGTAAAACCCTATCCTCCGGTTTGCGTTGCATTGTGTGATGGGACTTGGGTCTTATAATGGTTTCATTTTTCAGAAAAAGCATTGCGTTATTTTGACGATTTACTTTAGTCTTGCACTGGCAATCCATAGGAGAAAACCCGTTCCGTGAAAGTGGCGTGGTCCTGTGATTAGCCTTATTATATTATATAGGTTAAGAAGAATTCTCACACCAGTCCCACGACTGACCTGTAGTTTGTTTCACTTTGCAAACTCGGGTGCCCTCTTTCCACACGGGCAGTCGAGTAGCTTATTTGACAGATATATAAAACAAGATCCTGGATTGAAGACTGAAGCTGTGGCCATAATGTTGATAGCCTTCCACTGAGATTAGTTCCGCTGCAATGTATTCGTTTATTGTAATTTATTCTTCCACTGTAATTTTATTCCCATGTACTCTGATATGTATATTCTGTACTCTGATGTAACATTTATTATAGTGTTATAAAAGTCTTCTGTTATCTGTTGTAATGTGTTGTATGCCCAAAGTTAAAGTATTCGTAGGTTTCCACTTTTTGGGTCAGACCTGTGTGGTTTATGGTCAATCCAAAGGGTGGGGATTTGTGGGTCTTTACACTCTTGCATGTTGTGTTCACCCCATATCTGTTGCACTGTTTCACTCGTATTTCATGCATAAAAAAATTACACTTGTGCATAGCCTTGTGCAGTATACATCCATGATGTAGCTAGCATCAATCCTTTTTGTTTGTGAGGCTTAACCCATGTACACCAGTGCACTGTCTTGACAAATTGCTCATTGTTGATGCTTAGCTACTTGAAATATTTCACAATACGCTTAGCTGCTTTATACTTATATTTAGCCCATGCTGTTGAGCTTGATATTGCTTTTCCATATTGTTGCCATCATGTGATTGTACTACCATGTCTTCACTTGTCTACACATTGTTTGTTTGCTTTGCAAGCTAGCATGACGCCTTTTCATGTTCACCTGAAATGCTTCGACCATGTTGCACTGTCCATGTTGTCTCTCCATACTTGTACATGTGAAACCAATTGCTGTTGCTCCACCATGAACATATTTGTTGTCTTGAGTATGCTTGAAATATGATGAAACATGTATTCTGCCTTGACATTGCACTTCTTTGATCTTTTGCATTTTTGTATGCATCACCTAGTCGATCACTTGAGTCTTAGTTTGTTGACCATATATGCTTTTCTATGCTCACTTTGTTGCTGCTGTGTGAATGTTGTCTTGACTGTTTTGCTGTAGCTTGAAACTTGTGCTGGTCCTTTGTATATGAGCATCCATGCTCGACTATATTTACCTGTACATTTATATATGTGTATATACACACAACAGTGTGTGTATACATATATTGTGCACATGTGAATTATTTATCAGCAGACTGCTGCACTGTGTTGTGGCTGTTCAGAATCTACTGGTTCTGATCAGCAAACCAGTGTAGTATGTTGAGGATGATCAGTGCGTATATACATATCAGATCAAGTCATGAAAAATAATGGGAAACACACCAAAATTCTGAGGTAAATAAATTTTAAAAATCAAATAATGTTTGCTAGAGTATGAAATTATTTCTGTTCAAGATAATTGTGTGTGTTTCCTTATATGACAGGTATGAAGACTAGACAAACTGAAGGATGTTGTGAAGACAAAAAGCAAAGAACTTAAGACTGTGTCAGTAAATATGTCAAAGTGTATGTATAACAGTGAAATTGTATATGAAATGTAACTGTGTATCTGTTGTGTATGTATAACTGAGTGACAATGAATTTACCGAGTGATGAGTGATGTAGTGAGGAGCTGTGTATTTATATGAATTATAATGATGTTTGTAATAAACAAATTTGATTGAGATAAAATATTATTTTACTGATGTCGAACAAACTTGTCTATTTTATTTAGTTTATTTATAAGTACAAATTCGCATGAAGTGTTTAAATAGTGGGGATATAAATAGTTGTACCGTTTGAAATATAATATTCAATTTAAATAAAATACTGTATGAATATATGAATGTCTGTACAGTCATATTCCATTAAAATATAAATATTATATTCCTGTCTGTGATGTATATATATATATAACAGTGTAGTAACAAACACATTTAAAATAATATATATTTGGTTGTTATCCTCGGATAAAAATCATATTATTGTGTATGCAACACTGTTATATACAACACTTACATCTCAAAGGAGTGGACCCCTCCCTCTTATTAATGTAGCGCTTTAACTTAACCCGTTTTGAGTTTATTATTAATCCCAATGTCATAACATGTTTTCCCCTGGATTGTAATTAACAAAAATAATCTATAACCCCTTTTCCTTGCTTATTAATCCAGTGTTTTTATTTAACATGTTTAAGTTCATTAATAATCCCATATTATTTTTACAATTTACAATAATACGCTTTTACTTAATGTGTAATTAAGTACATCTTACCTTAGTCTCCATGACCTATCCACCTAAGTCCAACCTATTCTAATTTACTCGTTTATGTATTCTTACTTTTTGTTTACCCCAATTTCACAATACCATAAATTCCAATATGCCCAAATCTCCTTTTTATTGTTAATTCAGATTATTCTAACTTATCCCAATTTTACGCAATTCTAACGGAAAAGGCCTAGGCTCTCATTGACCTAGGCTCAACGCAAAATAAAAGAAAAAGGAGAAATAGAACCGAACTCAGATGTGAACAAACTGATAAAATAGGCATAATAAGACTATAAATAAAATAGTGATAGAAAGGGGATAAGGAAGAAGAATGTACATAAAAACAAGTAATAACTGAACAAGGGATATGTAATTGACAGTGATTAAAAGAGCAATCACATATAAAAATAAACTTATAAACACTAGTACTTTTAAGATCCAACACATTTAACATCAAAAACCCTTTTAAATTGCAAATCTAAAAATATCATGAAACTCACAGTCATTTGTAATAAATCCAGAAAAGGTCTTTAGAATTGAAGTAGAGGAAGAGTTGTCTTTTCAATCTATATTTTGACAGCACCCTAACCCTTTTCCTAATTGTATTTCAGATCATAACTTAGTGGAGGAAGAAGATGAAGAAATGTTTGGTGTAGGAAAATAGTGAGGGCTGCTAGTCCATATATAGGTGTGCTAAGACAATTTGGACCATAGTATTTGTTTTTTCAATCCGTACCATAGAAGACACATCATGTTGAGTCAGCAAAAGAATCTTACATACAAAACAATCAAGATTTATGTGTAGGCATGTTACGTGGCTTCAGGTGGGTCAACCCACCTGCTACGTGGGTCGACACGTAGGTCGACACAGGGTCGACTCACGTAGGGTCTGGGTCACACTATTACTATCGTAATATTTCCAAGTAATTTAACTAAATTATTTAACTTAATTCAAACTTCTTTTAATCATAACTTGCTCATACGTAGTCCGATTTATGCAAACCAAAAGTATATTTGATAAAGAATTTCATAATGAACGCAATGGTAAAGTCTGTTTTTTCCAGTTTTGAATATTTTATTAATCAATATTCAATTTTTTAATCTAATTTTATATAACTATGGTTTATTCAATTTTGGGGTGTTAAGATTAAAGTAATAAACAGGAAGAAAAGTATCGGTTTTGGTTTGGAAAATAAAGTGGAAAAGGATAACCATATGAAAAAAAATTAGTGGAAATATGATCAATGATGTTAGGAACAGATTCGAGCTACTTGTTAATTGCGGTGATGATAGGATTGACCTAGATAATATCCAGAACTTTGAGGATTATGAAATTATTTGTATAAACATTTTGCTCTCTTAGACTTTTTGCATAAATTCCGAAACAAGAAAATTGAATAAGGGAAAAAATATTTGTTGAATGTGAAGACACTGGTAAAAGTAGTAATAGTATGACCCATGAACACATTAAAATTTGGTCTGTTGTGGGTTCTGGGGACATAGTGCTTCAAGAGCCTGTTGCCGACAAGACAATTTTATCCCCAAATCTGGTTAATGCCTTTTCTCAAGCTAAGAAATCCTTATCGCCAAATTCTTTCCATTTAAATCAGGATTTCTGAACACTCAAGCCTATCCTATAAAAAGGAGCAATGTTACTACCCCTTTCTACATAAATAGTGGTGATAGTGTGCACGGAAGTACAATGAATGAAGTTGAATGTTCCCTCCCTAACAATTCATCCAAGAAAAAGTCCAAAGACAAGCTAAATCTGTATGCACACTTGGTTCCTCCAGCAGCATACAAGCCTCCACCTCCCAATCTCTCTAAAGCCGGGTTGTTTCCCCTCAGTCTGCAACATTGCTAGTTTATATAATATGGAGCAAGAAGCATGTACTGTCCCTGGGCAAACTCTTTTGACAATGATTAAGTTCTCTTTATATGGTTGTTGCTGCTATTTCACGTTGGAAAAAAGGTATCAAGTAGGTGAGGTTTTATAGAAGTGTGGTAAGTTTGCTAATGTTTAGCCTAACTGACTATGTAATTTCTGTTATGTAACTTTTGTAAGTTATGTTGTTCTCTTCCATACAAGGAAGTGTGTTGTACTTTATAGCTGATATACATGTTGTCTATCACTTGAACTCCTTGCAATATTATTTTTGATAATAATATAATGTTACAAACCACTTTAAAAACCGATCGGCCTTGCAAGAAAAAAAATTGCATTAACTTATACAATTATTAGTTAACTTAATTTTAGGTACCTAATTCACATACCTTTTTTGACAAGGATGTTTTGGTTATTTTGAAACTTAATAGGGACATTAGCAAAACTTCCCCTTTAAATAAACTATTTTCCTATATGTTAAAGTAGTATAATAAAGTAAGAATATAAATTAAAAATGTATATTTATAATCTATAAAAAGAATATCAAAACTGATATAAAACTGTAAATAATGAATTTAAAACTTAATTTATAAAACAATATATATGAATATAAGGAAATACTAATATTAAAAATCAAGTAAACATATATAATTAATAATAAAATATAAATAAGAAAATCCAAAATATTTAAATCAAGAATTAGATTAAAATTCAAGAAAAATATTTAAATATTAAGAGACAAATATTTTAAACTAGAAATAATTTTAGAATCAATTTTAAAAACAAAAGCTACGTGCATTTTAAAATATTATAAGACAAAAATGGTGAGCAAATTGGAATAAGGTTTTTGGCGTTATTACGGAGTTCTAACAAAAATTCTAGACTCTATTACTTATCCTGATTTCCTGAATTCTTGAACTAGTATTACTCATGAGTCTTTAATCTCGAATTGTTCTTCTTTGTAATCTTGATTCTTTGAACTGTACGGTCTTAAAATCAATACCTGCATAAGATACTTGCATATACATTTTGCATATATATATATATGTATATATATATATATAATAGTGTATTATATATTTATAATAATAATAATAATAATAACAAGGTTATTGTCTTCAAAACCATCTTCACCATCACCTCATTCCCTAACATTCTCCCCTTTTTGATGATGTCATCCTTTGTTATGATATGCACTTACCTGATACCTTGATTCTTTAGTTACTCCCCCTAACTCTAGAAACTCCTTTTGAAGCTACTAACTCCCCCTTAATCTAAGCCCTATTTTATTATTCTCCCCCTTTAACATTAATAAAAACTGTGTACTTATCTATAATCTACAAAACTCCCACTTAAACTAATATAAGACTTATCCTAGACTTGAAAATAACTTTAATACTGCCCCTTAAACTATGATACTACTTATGTTATCATTAATACTACTTATGTTACCAATAAAAAAGAAATATATATATATATGCAATATCAAGATTAAATTAAAATCAAACTAGAATGTTATTAAAAATTAATCAATCAATCAATCAATTCAAACCAATTGTACAGTAGATTTTAACCATGTTATTTCACCCAACAATTCAAATTAAACTCAAATCAAATCATATTATACATACCAATCACAACGAATTCAAACATAAATTTAAATGTTTCTTGGCAATTCTACCCATGCTTCTTCCCTAAAGACAGAATCAACCTTTAAAGCATCATATTCTTTATTTTCATTGGTAAGAGTTTCTTTCGGAATGAAATAATGTAATGGCTTGCTAGGTCTTGGAAATGGCGACAGGTGAATCCCCTCTTTCATTCCTTTTTTGATCTTTCCTTCCAATTCCTTTTCCAGTCTCTTTCTTTATGTTTCTTCACTCCGCTCCTACTCCTAGATCACTTACTTTCGCCATGCCTGATGCCTAGCTGTCGTACGCCTCTCATATCCTTTCCTCAAATAATCTAGAGCTTCGACTCTATCCGCTTACTCCTGATTTAGATTTTAATGAACCCTATACTTCGGTTATTGTGTGGTGTCCCTTCACCAATGGCTTCTTCTTGGCTGACTGTTTCTCTCGTGATTCACACATGAGACTCTCTAGCTGATGCTATGGGATTTGAGCTTTTCTAGTATTTGGATAAGTTATTACTTTGGTTCTACTTTGAGTTCCTTTGTTGTAGGTGTCTGCGTCTTTTTGATTTTTAAAGTTTGGTGGCTATGGTTGTTTTTCCAGTTTCTTTTGGTATGAGAGGTGTTGTGTAATGTCCAATATTTCTGGTGGTCAAATACTTGATTCATTGTATTGTTTTAAATATTTAATTTAAATGTTAAATGGATTTTAATATTTTATTCGTTTATTTAAAACGAGCTTTGAACATTAAATTTATATATAATATAAATTGAGCTTGAAATGGCGTGGTAGTTCATAATATTAAATTTTGAACTTCAATTGAATATATAGGATCCGTTTTAAGTCGGATTTCTGTGAAACAAGAAACGTTGGAATCTAGTTGATTATAATTTTCATATGGATGAGAAAAATCCGGATCTCGCATTACAAATTATAGTTAAGGCTAAATCAAATTTTAAAATAATCGCTATGGAAATAGTTTATAAAATATATCGTTTATTTAATTCATTTAAAAGGAATTTCTATATATGTTGATATCGTTTAACTCAAAAATATTTATATCGAGTTGTAATCCTATATTTGTTTAATTTGAAGTGAGATATTATTTTATTTAGATATATTTGTTGATAATAAATTATTATTATTTAACTAAATTGTTTTGGATTTAATTTATAATATTATATCGATATTATATAAGCGTTATAAATAATTATTTTCCAAACAACCTCCGTTTTCGACGTAACGAATTTTATTAGAATATGTATGGTCAATTATTACTAGTTTTCCAGTTTGGGGCCAATCGGAGTTATTTTGTCAGTAGATGAGATTTTAACGTGAATTGATACTTATATTTAAATTGAAATAACGACACTGTGCAAACGGTGTCCAATTTCAATGAAATTAATTTCATCGGGACCAGATTGTCGGGACATAGTGTATTTATTTTTATTTCGTTTGGACCTAGTGTTTGGCGGTGCACGTATATTTTAAGGTAGCATGAATCAGCGGTAACAAATTTAAGACTTATACCCTAAGCAAAGGAATATATTAAATAAATACATAGCTTCATACCTATGTCTCCAGGAACATGCCTAAGAGATAGAACTGCCAACCCTAATGACACACATCCCAACTACCCTATTTTAAAAAGTCACATATACACATGCACAACTATGTTTTGTACAACCATCCGTTCAACCAGAAAATCCATGCTAGCTGCTTCGAAATGAAAAGAAGAAACATATATATCTTTTGCCTACCTCCAGCAAAGCCTAACCTACATTTCCACCGCAACACGTGCAAGCCAACTACTTAAATTTGTACAGATCACCACATTTCGAAATGAAAGGAGAAAATATATGCAAATCCTTTTGCTAGTCCTTAGCGCAGAGTGCAGACCTACTCTATTGTTGTATAGCAATCCTATTATTTTGATGCCATGCTCACCAAAAAACTGAGAACCGTGACGGGCAAGTTTTCAAATACCGTGATTTCCAAGGCTTCTAACATTATAAATACTGTAGCTTTTCCATTTTCCATTCCTTTGCTTATAGTAAACCAAAATGTCGACTAACTAAATAAAAAATATATTTCAATGCGAATACACAACCTTAAATCGGAATATATACTGCAACGAGCTTTTTAAGCAAATCCCTACCATCCATCATCTCCTTTTCTCAATCAACGACAGTCAACATTAAAGATTACGACTTAGGGATCGGGTTATCTCGAGATTCAAGAAGTGTTACACGGTTTTGCATGTACAGTTGAGATCAGTGGTTTAAGGTGGTCTCGTAGCATTTTTTGGGAAAATCTAAAGTAAAAAGTGTCATGCCTTGGTTCAGAAATTTCATTGCGGATCACGGAGGAGGGTGTTGGAGGAGAAATGAGTGATGTCAGCGTGTTGGGCATTCGGAAAGGAGTAAGGTTGTGTAGTTGGAATTTGGTTTTTACTTTTATTCAATGGAATCATATTTTTCCATGCACGAAGTTAAATGCTTCAGGAGGAAAGAAGAAGAAAAATGTACATTATACAATGCGTTTTTTGGTTTGGTGCATGGGGCGTGGTTTAGCCCATGGGAAGGAGTGTGGAAGCAAACAACAGTCTTATGTGAAGAACCTGGAAAGGAGAATTTGTGGCTCCTCTTCATTTCGGTGGACCGCCTTCTAATAAAAAAAGGGTGAACAAACGAAAATAGAAAGGGGACGTGGGTTAAACAGCATGCAGCATGGGAGAGGCAGTCACTATAGTCCATGAGTGGTGGAGTTCGGTGCTTTGGGAAGACGTCTGGCGATGGTTTAAACAAAGTGCAGACTTCAAGTTTTTGAGAAGTAGGAGGAGATAGCCTAATTTTGTTTTCCTGGAAATAGATGAAGCCGGTTTTGGAGGAACTGGGCAGATCGAAATAAGTAAGGCCTAATTAAAAAAAGAAAAAGAAGATGGAGAATTGAAATGGGCATTGGGAAAGCTTCTTGTGGTAATGTTGTTCATCGTGGAAAGGCGGTATGGAACGTAGGTTGGTGAGTTCATAATGTGACTAAGCGTGCATTTAAATACCTTAATTAAATTTTAATTGGCCTAATCTGTTTCATAGAAACATGATCATTTACTTAAACTGATTATCATGTCTAATGTTAAATATAACATGGCCAAATATTTCATTATATTATGGTTCAAACTTGCATAATCTTATTATAATTATATAAGGGTGTAATAAATATGACCATTTAAATAAATATATAATTAGTTTATTAATTACAGATTTAGTTAGGATTTAATTGTTTAAATTTAATCCAATACATATAAAGTTCTGTAACATGCTTCTTTGCTATCAGATTTCGACCAAACCAGGAGCGTTGAAACCGCTTCAGTGAGCACGACATTTTAATGTCGGTTTGAATGAAGATGACGGTAGTTGACATTTTTAATTAAATTAAATGCATGTTTAATTTAATTAAAACGAGCCGTCTCAACAACAGAATTAAACCAAGGTGAGTTAAACTCACTCAGTGTAACACCCCGAATTTCGGTTAATGCTAAAATTCACTAATTACAGAATGTATAATCTCAGATGTGAGAATTGGGGGAAACGGGCTGCGTCATTGCGTTCGTCTCGGAAAAATACGCGAAATAGAGTCCGAGTTTTCGAAAATCGGAGTCCGTATGGCCCAGTTATGGCCCGATGAAGTTTGCAGAAAATTCAAAACTAAAACAGAATTAAGAATTTAAAATTCAGATTTTAAATTGGACAGGTGGGGCCAGGCGGGAAGATTCCCGCCCAACCCATGTCGACAGGGCTGTCGACAGGCCTGTCGACAGGGGTGTCGACATGCCTGTCGACTTGCCTGTCGACAGGGTGCGACGCCCAGAGAAACTGGGTGCACCAGTTTGTGTTCTTGGGCTGGCTTGGTGGGCTAGTTCTGGAAGCTTCTTGGATCTGATGGATCTGATGGTCCTAAATTAATCTAGGGTTAATCTAAGGGTCTAAAATGCAACCTAATCCTATAAATAACACCCTAACCCTACCCTAATTCATTCATAATTAAACCTAGTAACTAAACTATGGCAAAATGAAACTTGGTCATGGCCTCCACAAATCAATGAAGAGGAAAGCAAGCTCTAATCAATCTCTAATCCATTCTAAGTATCTTAATCTTCTTCATTAGCTTGCTAATTGTGTTTTGGTGAGTTTCTATCACTTTGATGATCAATTGTTAAGATAAGTAGATTAGGTGTAATGAGACATATGGTCTTGAATGCGGATTTGTGTGTTTGAATCATTTATAATGATATGCTAATCTATGTATAATATGAATTTTATGTTGAATATGTAAGTTTATGTTGAATATGTAAGTTTATGTTGAATATGAGAGTTTATGCAAGTTGGATATGTGGGTTTATGCATAATAAGTAATTGATTTTATGCAAGTTAAGTATGTGGTTTTATGCTTGATGAGTATGTGATTCTATGCATGCTAAGTAGGTGATATTATGCATGATGAGTATGTGATTCTATGCATGCTAAGTTTATGATATTATGCAAGTTTAGTATGTGATTCTATGCATGCTAAGTATGAGATAATATGCATGATTAATAAGTTGTTTTATGCATATTTAACAAGTGGGTTTATGCATGTTAAACAAGTCCATATGCAAGTTACATGTATGATAATATATGCTATGCAAGTTACATGTATGATAATATATGCTATGCAAGTTACATGTATGTTAATATGCAAGATATGCTATGCAAGTTACATGTTTGTTAATATGCAAGTTACATGTATGTTAATATGCAAGATATGCTATGCAAGTTACATGTTTGTTAATATGCAAGTTACATGTATGTTAATATGCAAGTTACATGTATGTTAATATGCAAGATATGCTATGCAAGTTGCATGTTTGTTAATATGCAAGTTACATGTACGTTAATATACAAGATATGCTATGCAAGTTACATGTTGGTTAATATGCAAGTATGTGAATGTTATGCAAGATGTGAGAATACTTATATGCAAGTCCAACATGTTATGCAAGTTATGGGTGTTTATGCAAGTTCAACATGTTATGCAAGATATGTGTATGATAATATGCAAGTTCATATGCAATAAGTTATGCAAGTCATGTGCGATAATATGCAAGTTTGGGTTAAATGTAGTTGGGTTAATATATGCTCATATATGCAAGTTGACATCCTCTTAACCCAGGACAAAGTTATATGCTAAGATTTGGTTAAAACCCATGATATTTGTGATGGATCTTCCCTTTTTATTATGTCGTGAAATGAGAACGATTTACGTGGGGAACGATGGGGTTAATAAATATGTTAATTAAAGTATGGTTGGGTATGATTAAGCATACCATAAAAATAGATTAACATAAGTGGGAATTTACCTATTGAGTTAGGTCTACCCCATGGGAATTTACCTATTGAGTTAGGTCTACCCATGTTATGAAAAACTTGATATTAATTAGGGATAATTAATATAAATTATGAGG
The DNA here is from genome assembly GCA_030737875.1 of Allium sativum. Taxonomy (NCBI): domain Eukaryota; kingdom Viridiplantae; phylum Streptophyta; class Magnoliopsida; order Asparagales; family Amaryllidaceae; genus Allium; species Allium sativum. Next base: position 577,605,810 of record CM060909.1, on the reverse strand, counting down.
GTGATTAATTAGGTGTAATTAATCGACTAAGACACGAGGTTGGACTCAGTTGTAGCGTAAAACTGCCCGGACCCAACCGGCTTAACCAGTTGCTACAAATGTTAGCCCAATGTGAGAGGTCTTAGGCACAAACTAAATACGTGATTAATGTAAAGACACGAGGTTAGACTTGATTATGACATAAGGCTGCCCGGACCCAACCGGCTTAACCAGCGGTCATAAAAGATAGTCTAATGTGAGAGGTCTTTATGAGGATCACGGTCTTAATTAATTAAGAAACACTTAACCATATAAGCATGTAGTGGGGCTTGAGGGTTAAGTGGGTGCCTTGGGTGGCATGAGAAAACTAGTAGGTTGCCTTGGGTGGCAATAGAAAACACGATTAGAATACTTAACCAAAGTGGAACATGTAATTAAACATGATTAAGGGGTTAAGTAAGTGCCTCGGGTGGCATGAGGGAATTAAGTAAAGGACTTGGGGGTCATGTGGAAATCTAGTGGGTGCCTTGAAAGGTAATTAAAATATGATTAATGACTTAACCAAAGTATTTATAACATGTAAGGGAACATGGTTAAAGGGGTTAAGTGGGATACACTAGATAAAATAACAAGCTTAAGTGGTAGCTTGTGGGGGGCCCATTTCAACCAATATCCCAAACGTATCTTTGTGGGCTCGACCCAAGTCGAGTGACGGGACACGCATATTGGGCTTGACTATAAGAGGCCAAAAACGAGTTAGCGGTGGCAACGTGGGACCAACGGGTTTCATATGCGTGTGTGGACCCGGGCTGGTTAGTAAATCGTTGTTACATCGTGTAGATATAAAGCCGTGCACCGTTGATATTATCAGGTTGCCACTTTGGGGAAATGATACACCCCATTGTGGGACCAGCACGGGTATCTACGTTAGGGAGCCGATCGCTTGGGAGTAGTGGGTACACCTAGTAACGATAGGGGCAGACGGCACCTATGTAGGGGTACTAGAAACTACTGGGTAAAAATTACTAAGTACATTTAGTGGGATCAACCTTTAAGTAGGAACTAATCTTGGGTAGGTAGAACTGGTGTGGTGCAGTGTAGGAATTATCTTTGAGTAGGTCTGGGACGGTGTAATTTAGTAATTATCCTTGGGTGGGTAAATGCGTCTTTACGGTTATCTTAGTTTATCCTAAGTTTGCCAAGCTGCTTGGTGTAGCCACGCATCCCCAGGCGTTACCGTATATCGACTTATGTCTTCTCTGGTTATTTTAATGATTGTATTGTTAGGGTTATAGGACTCACTCAGACTTATGTCTGACCTCGTTGTTTTATCTTTTTCCCCCAACCCCAGGTTATTAGAGTGGGCCTGGTGCTAGTGGGCTTTGATCTGATTGCAGTATCTATCCTGTGGAGCTTGGACCTCTGAAGTGAAGCCGAGCTTATCTTTCCTTTTATGGCTATTAGTTATGTAGTGGGATTATGTACTTCTATTTTATCAAGATGGATATTATGTACTTGACTCTGGTTTACGGTTTTGTGATGTAACCAAACATGTATTACTTTCCGTTGCAATGAAATGATGATTTAAATTTTCAAGTATTACTTATATCTGTCTTGCTGTAATTTTACTGTTCTATATTCACTTAAAATACTTCACCGAAACTAAGGCATTCCCCTGGTATGAGTGATCTTAGCGGACGTGGGGTGTTACACGTGGTATCAGAGCTTAAGGTTACCAGAACAGATAAAATTTTTAGAAAAACTATTTTTCTAAGAAAATTTTTGAAGGAGTATTTTCAAAAACATGTCTTTTAATAGAAAAGTTTTTGAGAGAAAAGCATAATCCCCGATAGCCATATCTTTATCTTTCGAATTCTCGGTTTGAATCTCTTTCTCTCTCGGTTTGAGTTTCCCCTCCGTGTGTAGATGATCTTTCTAAGATAGATAAGAATGGAAAACCGCTTCAAGGGACTTAGACGTAAATCAGATTAGAAGTTGGTTCAAGAAGGAGGAGGACTGGTAGGTACATATAGGATAGACGAGGAGAGGAAGGCTCAAATAGTTGTTTGGTTAATAAAGGATGAAACCTCATTTGTGGGAGGTTACGAATGGAAAATGGGAAGAAGAAGAAAGTTAGTAGTTATCCTTTGGGGGGGGGAATAGGACACCTTATTAGGATTGAACAAAGAAGCAAGGGCAAGGTATGGAATCTTCTGGAGAATAGTTATATTTCCTCACGGCTAGGATGCCGGATGGGGATAAGACCGTCTAGGTTGGAATTTGGATTTCTTTGTTATCTGATCCACACTTTATTTGATTCTGATGTATCGAGTTCGTTTATCTCATCATTGTTAGTTGAATCACTGCACTTAGACACCAGTTTGGTAGGTGATCCCTTAGTTGTTTCAAACCCAATTGGGCTCCATGATGTGTTTGGGTTTGGAAGTTGCTATACTTAGCGTTGAGTTTAGATGTGATGCTTGTTGGGCTTCACGGGCTATGGGTTAGTTGTGAGCATGGACTGGTTATCCAGTAGGGGTGCCGTTCTTGATTCTGAAGGGAGAGTTGTTAGGCTTATGACCCGCTTGGGTAACACTCTCGAGATCTCTTGTAATCCCATAGAATCTGTTATGCTAAGATATCTAGAATCGCTTGACACGTCGGTCGAGAGTTTGTGGTCTGTTAGAAGTGGTCCGGGAAAACTCGGATGTGTTTGAGAAGGGGAAGGGCTTACCTCCGGAACGGGAGATTTACTTCCGAATATATCTGGTAAACAATGCCAAACCAGTGACTTGGCCAGTGTGCCACAAGGCTCCTCGTGAGAGGAGGGAACTCCATAAGTAAGTAGGCGATTGCTTGAGAAGGGGTTCATAAGAAGAAGTATATCGGAGTGGGGCGCTCCAGTAGTTTTTGCCACGAAGGCGGATGGGTCCCTCAGACTTTGTGTAGGCTAAAGAGAACTAAATAAACCCACAAAGAAGAATAGACACCCATTACCGAAGATTGATGATCTCTTTGATCAGTTGGTTGGCGCCTCATTATTTTCGTTGTTGGACTAAGCCAATGGTTTCGTCAGTTGAGAGTGGCTGACGATAGTATAGAGAAGATTGCCTTTAGGACTCCGGATGGTTTTATGAGTGGCTGGTGATGCTATTTGGTTTGACGAATGCCCCCGCATACTTTGTTGATTGGAAGAGAAGGGTGTTCAGGGAGTACCTAAATAAGTTTGTGATGGCCTTTGTAGATGACATCTTGGTCTTTTCTAGGAGCGAAATAAGTTTTCATATGTGCTCAATAGGTTGAGCAAAGCCAGTTATGGGATAAAACGGTGGTTTTGGAGCGAGACTGGCAAGGACATCCAAAGTTGGTCAAAGGCTTAATTGTTTAGCCACTATTATTATTATTATTATTATTTTTAGTATCATCTCACGTAGGTTGCCTGAACTCGAAGGAGATATCCCTTGGGTGTTTGTCTGATATTGGTTTCGGCCTTTGGGGCTTGCATTTGGGGGATGTCGAATTCGACTAGGGTGGTCTGCGTGAGAGATGGACAGTTGTGACGATTTTGGATAGGATTCTTAGCATCTTATGAGTTAAGATAGCGTATACCCCTAACAAGGGAAGCATGGTAGCAGACGCCTTAAGAAGAAAAAGGTTGTCCTTGAGTTCATTGATCGATTAAACGACGGAGCTTAGGGTTTGTTTCTATGTTTGACTTTAGACCTTCCGTTGACTTTGTACCCGGTTTGCTAGCCTCCTTGGAGGTTAGGCCTACTCTTTTGGGACGGGGTGGCGAGGCACAGCGAGACGACCCACAGTTGGTTGAGCTATGAGAGAAGCTCATAAGGGGGAGGAGTCGTCCAGCCATTTGAGTAGGTACACCCTAGATAGTAAGGGGTGGTTGTGTAGAGACGGTAGACTTTGTGTACCGCAAGATGAGAGTTTGAGGAAGGCTATACTTGATGATACACATCGGTCGAAGATAACCATTCATCCCGGTAGGGACAAGATGTACCAAGACATAAAGCGAATTTTCTTTTTGGCCAATCTGAAGAAAGACGTGGCCAAGTATGTCGCTAGATGCTTGGTGTGCTAACAAGTGGAAGCGGAGCAGAAGAAACCCGGAGGGTTGCTTCATCCGTTAGAAGTTCCGTAATGGGAAGTGGGATAGTGTCTCATTGGATTACCGAAATCAAGGAAGGGTAATACGGGGATTGGGCTTATGGTAGATAGACTTACTAAGTGTGCCCATTTCATACCCGTGAAGAGCAAGAGGACTGTTACATGTCTAGCTTCAGTTTACCTTCGAGAGATTATTAGATTGCATGGTGTACCTTCCAGTATAGTGAGCGATCAAGATCCTATCTTCACTAGTGAGTTTTGGAAGAGTTTGCAAGAGGCGGTAGGGACTCAGTTGGGTTTGAGCACCGCATATCATCCTCAGACGGACGGACAGACCAAGAGGGTGAACCGTATCTAGAAGATCTTTTGAGGTTATGTATTTTGGATTTTGGAGGTACATGGGAAGAGCATCTTCCATTGGTGGAGTTCGCATATAATAGCAGCTTTCAGTCCAGTATTGGTATGGCTCCTTTCGAAGCTCTTTATGGAAGGCCTTGTTGATCACCTACAGATTGGTGGGAATCTACGGGGAAGATCTTGGTTAGGCCGATGAGATTAGAGAGTCTTCAGAGAGGATTGGTTTGATACGAAGAAGGATGAAAGCGGCGGGATCTTATGTGGACAAAAGGAGAACAGAGCTTGAGTTTGATATTAGGACATGCTTTTTATCAAGATATCTCCGTTGCGGAATGTGGCTCGCTTTGGATCTGTTGGGAAGTTAGCACCAAGGTTTGTAGGGCCATTTCCCATTAAGGAAAGAATTGGACGGATGGCATATAGAGTGGAGTTGCCTGACAGACTTAGTGGTGTACCGGATGTATTTCATGTGTCCCATTTGAGGAAGTGCTTACATGAGACCACTGAGGTGGTAGAGCCGAGTTTGCTTAAAGAAGTAGAGTTAGAGCACGATGAGATGATTCGACGAGCTCCTACTCGCATCATTGGGCCAGAGACTAGGAAGTTGAGGAACAGAGAAGTTCAGCTAGTTAGAATGCTACTTGGGAGACGGAAGCGAGGATGCGTTCTTTGTATCGATTTCTTTTTGGAGAGTATGTCTTTTAACTTCTCCTTGATCGCTTGCCTAGTACTTACCTTATCTTTAGTATGTCCTCCCGATTAGTGTTGTTGACCTTTAGATAGGGAAAACCTATGGTTGAAACATGTGTTTGAGACATGTTATGGTTGATGGATGCATGTGGATGCAAGTGTTTGCTAGTGGTTGCTCGTGGATGCATATATACACACTCTAGGCACTAGATCGGCTCAATCACTTCATATTGCATATTGCATAAAATTGTATGTAGTTAGCTATATTTATGGATGTATAATGATTGTGTTATCATATGGATGATGCATTTTGGTGAATGATTGTGCACTCATATAGATACTGTATGTGTCGATAGGGTTATCTCGCATACATATTGGATACATGGCACTATCATGGTTTGCATATGTTCGTACCTTAGATAGGGAACATATACACACACTTTACGCATATGCTCATACATCATTAGAAATTGTTTTAAGGACAATGGATGCCCGTGGTTGATGGTTTGAGTAGATGGTTGTTTGGATGGTAGGATATGCATTCTCCTTAGCTTAGAGATTTCGGGGACGAAATCCTTTAAGGAGGGGAGAATGTAACACCCCGAATTTCGGTTAATGCTAAAATTCACTAATTACAGAATGTATAATCTCAGATGTGAGAATTGGGGGAAACGGGCTGCGTCATTGCGTTCGTCTCGGAAAAATACGCGAAATAGAGTCCGAGTTTTCGAAAATCGGAGTCCGTATGGCCCAGTTATGGCCCGATGAAGTTTGCAGAAAATTCAAAACTAAAACAGAATTAAGAATTTAAAATTCAGATTTTAAATTGGACAGGCGGGGCCAGGCGGGAAGATTCCCGCCCAACCCATGTCGACAGGGCTGTCGACAGGCCTGTCGACAGGGGTGTCGACATGCCTGTCGACTTGCCTGTCGACAGGGTGCGACGCCCAGAGAAACTGGGTGCACCAGTTTGTGTTCTTGGGCTGGCTTGGTGGGCTAGTTCTGGAAGCTTCTTGGATCTGATGGATCTGATGGTCCTAAATTAATCTAGGGTTAATCTAAGGGTCTAAAATGCAACCTAATCCTATAAATAACACCCTAACCCTACCCTAATTCATTCATAATTAAACCTAGTAACTAAACTATGGCAAAATGAAACTTGGTCATGGCCTCCACAAATCAATGAAGAGGAAAGCAAGCTCTAATCAATCTCTAATCCATTCTAAGTATCTTAATCTTCTTCATTAGCTTGCTAATTGTGTTTTGGTGAGTTTCTATCACTTTGATGATCAATTGTTAAGATAAGTAGATTAGGTGTAATGAGACATATGGTCTTGAATGCGGATTTGTGTGTTTGAATCATTTATAATGATATGCTAATCTATGTATAATATGAATTTTATGTTGAATATGTAAGTTTATGTTGAATATGTAAGTTTATGTTGAATATGAGAGTTTATGCAAGTTGGATATGTGGGTTTATGCATAATAAGTAATTGATTTTATGCAAGTTAAGTATGTGGTTTTATGCTTGATGAGTATGTGATTCTATGCATGCTAAGTAGGTGATATTATGCATGATGAGTATGTGATTCTATGCATGCTAAGTTTATGATATTATGCAAGTTTAGTATGTGATTCTATGCATGCTAAGTATGAGATAATATGCATGATTAATAAGTTGTTTTATGCATATTTAACAAGTGGGTTTATGCATGTTAAACAAGTCCATATGCAAGTTACATGTATGATAATATATGCTATGCAAGTTACATGTATGATAATATATGCTATGCAAGTTACATGTATGTTAATATGCAAGATATGCTATGCAAGTTACATGTTTGTTAATATGCAAGTTACATGTATGTTAATATGCAAGATATGCTATGCAAGTTACATGTTTGTTAATATGCAAGTTACATGTATGTTAATATGCAAGTTACATGTATGTTAATATGCAAGATATGCTATGCAAGTTGCATGTTTGTTAATATGCAAGTTACATGTACGTTAATATACAAGATATGCTATGCAAGTTACATGTTGGTTAATATGCAAGTATGTGAATGTTATGCAAGTTGTGAGAATACTTATATGCAAGTCCAACATGTTATGCAAGTTATGGGTGTTTATGCAAGTTCAACATGTTATGCAAGATATGTGTATGATAATATGCAAGTTCATATGCAATAAGTTATGCAAGTCATGTGCGATAATATGCAAGTTTGGGTTAAATGTAGTTGGGTTAATATATGCTCATATATGCAAGTTGACATCCTCTTAACCCAGGACAAAGTTATATGCTAAGATTTGGTTAAAACCCATGATATTTGTGATGGATCTTCCCTTTTTATTATGTCGTGAAATGAGAACGATTTACGTGGGGAACGATGGGGTTAATAAATATGTTAATTAAAGTATGGTTGGGTATGATTAAGCATACCATAAAAATAGATTAACATAAGTGGGAATTTACCTATTGAGTTAGGTCTACCCCATGGGAATTTACCTATTGAGTTAGGTCTACCCATGTTATGAAAAACTTGATATTAATTAGGGATAATTAATATAAATTATGAGGGTGATTAATTAGGTGTAATTAATCGACTAAGACACGAGGTTGGACTCAGTTGTAGCGTAAAACTGCCCGGACCCAACCGGCTTAACCAGTTGCTACAAATGTTAGCCTAATGTGAGAGGTCTTAGGCACAAACTAAATACGTGATTAATGTAAAGACACGAGGTTAGACTTGATTATGACATAAGGCTGCCCGGACCCAACCGGCTTAACCAGCGGTCATAAAAGATAGTCTAATGTGAGAGGTCTTTATGAGGATCACGGTCTTAATTAATTAAGAAACACTTAACCATATAAGCATGTAGTGGGGCTTGAGGGTTAAGTGGGTGCCTTGGGTGGCATGAGAAAACTAGTAGGTTGCCTTGGGTGGCAATAGAAAACACGATTAGAATACTTAACCAAAGTGGAACATGTAATTAAACATGATTAAGGGGTTAAGTAAGTGCCTCGGGTGGCATGAGGGAATTAAGTAAAGGACTTGGGGGTCATGTGGAAATCTAGTGGGTGCCTTGAAAGGTAATTAAAATATGATTAATGACTTAACCAAAGTATTTATAACATGTAAGGGAACATGGTTAAAGGGGTTAAGTGGGATACACTAGATAAAATAACAAGCTTAAGTGGTAGCTTGTGGGGGGGCCCATTTCAACCAATATCCCAAACGTATCTTTGTGGGCTCGACCCAAGTCGAGTGACGGGACACGCATATTGGGCTTGACTATAAGAGGCCAAAAACGAGTTAGCGGTGGCAACGTGGGACCAACGGGTTTCATATGCGTGTGTGGACCCGGGCTGGTTAGTAAATCGTTGTTACATCGTGTAGATATAAAGCCGTGCACCGTTGATATTATCAGGTTGCCACTTTGGGGAAATGATACACCCCATTGTGGGACCAGCACGGGTATCTACGTTAGGGAGCCGATCGCTTGGGAGTAGTGGGTACACCTAGTAATGATAGGGGCAGACGGCACCTATGTAGGGGTACTAGAAACTACTGGGTAAAAATTACTAAGTACATTTAGTGGGATCAACCTTTAAGTAGGAACTAATCTTGGGTAGGTAGAACTGGTGTGGTGCAGTGTAGGAATTATCTTTGAGTAGGTCTGGGACGGTGTAATTTAGTAATTATCCTTGGGTGGGTAAATGCGTCTTTACGGTTATCTTAGTTTATCCTAAGTTTGCCAAGCTGCTTGGTGTAGCCACGCATCCCCAGGCGTTACCGTATATCGACTTATGTCTTCTCTGGTTATTTTAATGATTGTATTGTTAGGGTTATAGGACTCACTCAGACTTATGTCTGACCCCGTTGTTTTATCTTTTTCCCCCAACCCCAGGTTATTAGAGTGGGCCTGGTGCTAGTGGGCTTTGATCTGATTGCAGTATCTATCCTGTGGAGCTTGGACCTCTGAAGTGAAGCCGAGCTTATCTTTCCTTTTATGGCTATTAGTTATGTAGTGGGATTATGTACTTCTATTTTATCAAGATGGATATTATGTACTTGACTCTGGTTTACGGTTTTGTGATGTAACCAAACATGTATTACTTTCCGTTGCAATGAAATGATGATTTAAATTTTCAAGTATTACTTATATCTGTCTTGCTGTAATTTTACTGTTCTATATTCACTTAAAATACTTCACCGAAACTAAGGCATTCCCCTGGTATGAGTGATCTTAGCGGACGTGGGGTGTTACACTCAGTTATCCCATTTTTATTTATATAAGTTGGGTTTTATTGTTTGTGTGCTATGATTGCTAATTATTGAATGGTTGATGACTGTTTGGTTATTTTTTTGATTTTTTTTAAATTAAATGGTTGTTTAATTTAAATGAAATAAAATCTTATTTTTAATGATTAATTCCAATAAAGGTAACTTACCTTGTGGGTTACGTTTATAATAATAAAAACGTTTAAAATTGAAGTGGACGCTTGAATGGTTGTTAGTTAACCATTACCAATGAATTAATTATTCGTGTTTATTATAAATTTTTTGTATTGGATACAGGGAAGAACAAGTTGGAGGGATCCAACCAGATTCCTCAAAAGTTATTGTTTATTTTCATGTTATATCACATGTATTGTTTAATAACCTGATTTGATGATGGATTGATTATTGATTACTGTTGAACCCTTGATATTAACCAATGAGAAATATTGGTTGAGAAATTGACAACAGAAGGCCTAAATTATAATTGTTTTATAAAGGTTGATTTACCGTTAGGTGAACCGTTAGAAATGAAGTTATACAATTTATGTTATAATTGAATACAGAATTTTAAACATATTATTTAGAATGAAGTTTATAAAAAGAAAATTATACCGTGTGCGAAGCACATGCATATATTGATTGTTTAAACCATAAATCACCATTTTTATACCAAAAATATACCATGTGCGACGCACGTGCCTCATCGTAATTGTTAAATGATTTATAAAACTAATTCTTATATTAAAAAGACGGATAAGAAGGGAAGCAAGTATAAATGTAATGATTAATAATTATGATTAATTGTTTTTAAGTAATAATTAAAATGGGATTTTATTAATCGATTATTATCTATTTAATAATAAATAAAGTAAATGGATAATTTAAATTAATTATATTATTAATTAATTTAAATGAAAAGAAGAATTAAAGTTGATCAAGGAGTTAATCATGTTTTAAAGTTGACCAATCCAACTTAATGGAAATTGGTTATTAAATTATATTAGTTTATGCTGATTAAGCTAATGGATAATTTAATGAATAGTCGTTTAACTTAATAAGATTTTTAAAAGCGAAATTTAACATTTATTCGAGTTAACGATAAAGTAAATTATAATATATTAAGGAGTTAATTCTTAAATGAAGTTCATTTAAGTAATCGAAGTGATAAGAAAATATAATTGAATTTCTATGGAAGCCTATGAACGGTTTATATTTAAACCGAATTTGGTGAATGAACTTATAAAGTGATTTTAAGCAAATGCGATAAGCTTTAAAAAAATGTTTGAATTATGAAAAGGAAATCAAGACGAAAAGGGTTTATATTAAACTAGAGTTATGTAAACGAGCTTATAAAGAGATATGTGAATTTAAAGCGTTAATTTTAAATTAACGTTACCAAATGATGGCGTTAAGTCAAATGGATGGAATTTGAAACAAGATCTTTTCCAAATGATAAATAATTAATAATTGTTTTATCAATATTTTGAAACGATAGTTGAAGGAAAATTTAATATGATTTTAAAATATTTTCCGAAGTATTAAAATAAAGGATTTGAGAATATTAATATATTAAAACTAATATATTATTTTTGGTATTACAATAATATATTATCTTTAAAGGCCAAGTGGCATTGTCTACTAAACCAATGGATTCATTTGGTTTTAATTTTAATTATTTATTTTGATAGTCGGCTATCGAAATCCGACCCAATAGGTGTTGGTACGGAAAGACCGGGATCTAATTTATATTTGCAAACCATTCCGATCAATAAATATGAATATGTGGAAGGTTGAGACGACCTGGAACTTCCCCAGTAAGGAAAGCCCGGATTGAAGTGAGCACAAGCCACATCGGGACGCAAACAAAAGAACATTTCATTGTTTATGCAACAATTCCATCAGAACACAAGAATATACAAAGCATAAATCAATATTACACAGAAAATATTAGAGATTACAATAAATTACGCAGCAGTGGAAAAATAATGCAATACACAACTGAAAGGGATATACGGATACAGAGCTTTCCGGATATCATTCCAGTTGTAAACCAGGATCCTATGAATATAAATCTGCAAAACCAAAACTACCAGCTGCCCATGCGGAAAATAGGGGCACCCACTGTTTAGGTTAAAACAATAAACTCCAGGTCAGTCATGTGACTGTTGTGAGAACTAAAACAGTTATTAAACTTTATTTTAAAGTTAGGTAAATCAAGGGACCACGCCGTATAACACAGAACGGGTTTCCTCCCAAGAATACCAGTGGATAAAACAAACAACGCAATGCTAAATAAGGAAAAATGAACCTATTATAAGACCCAGGTCCCATCACACAATGCGACACAAGCCGGAGGATAGGGTTTTCCCTTATAATAGCCAAACATGCTTGGTACGTTAAAAATAAATCACTTGATACGATTACTGTAAGTGTATAGTGTCAAAACAATTTCAATCATAAATATCAATCATAGACGGCATGGGTACCATATATCATGTCGCCATACTAGGCTCTATAATCAAAACCGCAAAGTCACGTATTGGAAGTTGGATTTCCATCTGTGAACCAAGGCAAAAGATAGTCTTCTACCGAATTCGAGACGCTCTAGCCCATGTCCCAGGCAAGTACGCAGTCAAGCCTTTGGATCGTCAGGGTCGGACCACCGATGCGGATTAAAATGCCTGAACACTGCGTTTCCCCACCCTATGGGGTGTCAATGAGTCCAATGACTCCAACGGCTCCACATAGTCACCGATATATCAGAGGCACCTCGCAACAGCAACAATCACATAAGTCAAACTTGTCAGGGCGTGTAAAACCACTGACGCCACTTCTAGCTAGAAAGAAATGCATGTCCTCCCTGATGTCCTCTCCCGTTTCTGGTTCACAACCAAGGTGTGAGGCTCGCAAATCAACGCTACACAAAGCTATGCCACACAGGTCGTGCTTTGATCATCAACCACAAGACTCTGCTTTTCAACAGAAGCCTTGATCATATTGCCACTTAGGCATGCCACATAGGCAATTCACTCCATGCATTTGATATCCATCAGTATATAACCTCTGAGCTCGTACGTCTCAGAGACGGGCGTTAAGCAAGAGAATAAATTCTCCGCTGCCAAACAGATATATATTTAATAGAAATCAATCACACAGAATAAAATCCAATGTTGGACACACTGTCCATTTACAATTCTGTTCTGGGTCTGAACGAAACCGGAGGCACCTTGTACCTCGCATATCCATCGATCTCCAAGTACGTCTGGACAATCACCAACCGATTCCCTCCTTTCGGGTGTACAGCCCAATCAAGATCATCAGTAATCACTCAAACAATGTGAAGACCTCAGATCTTCAACCACCGTCTTCATCCTCGACACCACGTCGAATCAGTTATTCAGAATGGGATAAACCCGTTCTTTCTGAATAACTCGCGTATATAATAGACAAGTGTTACACAAACACAACATACGCCTCATTCCAATTCAGAACATTCTTTTATTCAAATATTCTTATACTTTGGGAAAGGTTCCCATTAATTCTATCAAAGATAAATTCCTTGAATTTATTCTTTAATCTTCTTTTGAATATCAATTCAAATTATTCGGGATTAGCGACCCACATCAAAGTAATCATTTATTTTATTTCCCAATCCCAACACATTTTATCCCATGAAGTAAATCTGGTCATACTTCATATCTAACACCACGGTGCTATCGGTAAATTCAATTACCATTTTGCATTCAAATCTAATTAAAGATTTAACTATCGCCTAGAGCAAAACTGGTGATACTCCATTCTCGATTATTTGAATCTAATTAAAGATTCATTAAAAATCCACTTGGTTTTAATCTTCCCAAAAATCAATATTAATGATTATTTAACTTGGGAAATCACATCCTGTCTTTAACTGGGTTAAAGAACTAATGTTATTTAAAACACGGTTCACTATAAACCCAAAATCACATTCTAATTCAATTCCAATTAAATATCATTTAATTGGTATTCTTCATTAAATCTAAATAAAAAGATTTAATCTTTTTCTCAACTGGGTTTAAGAATAGTGTTAATGAAGACACCATTCACGAGAAACCCAAATCCTATTTGATATTAAATACAAGGCTCTGAATAGAAAATATATCGGCTTATACTCAATATCAAATCCTACGACCAAAAAATATCGTGTAACACCCCATGTCCATTAATGTCACTCACAAAGGGAATGCATTAACTTCTATGGAGCGTTTTAAGTGTGTATAGAACAGAAACTTAACAACAAGACAGATATAAACAGTACTTGAAACTTTAAACTTCATTTCATTGCAGCGGTAAATACATAAGTTTGATTACATCATCAAAAACCAAAGTCAAAGTACATAATGTCCATCTTGAATAAATCCGAGTACATAAATTGAAAGACATAACCCTAGTACAAAATAGCCATAAATAAGAGAGGCTGAACTTTACTTCAGCGATCCAAGCAACTTCTAAAAGCAAGAGATACAACTGTCCAAAATCAAGCTCCACTGGTGCTAGTTCCAACCTGAGCACCGGGGGAGGGGGTTGGGGGGAAGGAAGAAAAGAGGAGGAAACAAAGGGGTCAGACATAAAGTTTGGCGAGTGCGAGAGCTTTAACAATATAATTACCAAAATAACTAGGCTAAGGCATAAGTTGGAAAATAAGAAAATAACTGTGAACAATTGAGTATGACAGAGTAAACAAGGAAACAAGATGAAAAAAGATAACGTTAAAGGCGCACCTAAACCACTATAAGATAATTACTATACTACACCACCACTAGTCACCCTAAGGTTGATCCCGCCTACAAGACTTAATAATGATAATGGTAGTTTCGTGTACCCCTAGTTGCCTTCATAGGTGTCGCCTGCCCCTATCTCCACTAGGTGTACCCATTACCCCTATGAGATCGGCTCCCTAACTCGTAGATACCCATGCTGGCCCCACAGTGGGGTGTATCACTCCTCAAAGTGGCAACACAGTATCACCAATAATGCACGGCTTATACCTACACGATGCAACAACGTCTTACCTACCAGCCCGGGCCCACACACGCATATGAACCCGTTGGACTTGCGTTGCCACCGCTAACCCGTTTTGGCCTCTTACAGTCAAGCCCAGTATGCGTGTCCCATCCTTGACTTGGGTCAAGCCCACAAAGATACGTATGGGTTACTGGTTGAAACGACCCCCCATTACTTGACACAAGCTATCCACCTAAGCTTGGTCCCCTCTAGTACATCCTACTTAACCCTCTTCTTATTCATGTTCACTTACATGTTTCAAATTTTGGTTAAGTGTTTCTAATCGTATTTCTAATGCCACCCAAGGCACACACTTAATTCCACACGCCATCCAAGGCACCCACTTAACCCCCTCATGTCCCACTACATATTTATCTGGTTAAGTGTTTCATTATTCATTAAGACCGTAACCTCATAAAGACCTCCCACATTAGACTGGCATTTGTGGCACCTGGATTTGCCGAGCGGGTCAGGGCAGTCTTACACAACAAAAGAGCCTAACCTCGTGTCTTTACAACTGTTACGCATTTAATTTATGCCTAAGACCTCCCACATTAGACTGGCATTTGTGGCAGCTGGATTTGCCGGGCGGGTCCGGGCAGTCTTACACCACAAAAGAGCCTAACCTCGTGTCTTAGACGATTAATTACTCATAATTGATCAATCCCCAATTTGAATTAATTTCCCTATTCAAATTATCAATCAATTCCAAATTTAACTATGGCCATAATTGACTCAATTATGTCCATCTATTTATGGTATGTAAAACCATACCAATTTTCATCACAAATTTATTTTATGCCTTTTAAGGCATATATGCCAATTCTCAATATTAAATCTTTTAATATTATCCCATTACCCCACGTTGTACATTCATTCGTTTAACGTAAAGTATACGTTAGACTCGAATAGTCTAACTTATAAAATAAAGAGAAAACATCACAACATGCATATAGATAAACTAGATCTAAACATAAGGGGTGAACTTGCATGTGTGAATGAGGTACTACATCCAAAACTTGCATAGGCCAAAGTCACAACTTGCATAAAACTACATACGTCATAAATCCAAATCTAAAGGTGTGAACTTGCCTAGGTAATAGTCACAAAACTTGCATAAATCATGTATGTCATAGATCTACATCTAAAGGTGTAAAATTGCGTAGGCAATAACCACAAACTTACATAACATGATTCATACTCCAAACACATATATTTGTGTAAACTTGCATATGTGATTTACGCAACATAATGATGGTGTAAACTTACATCTAAACATATAAACTAGCATGTAAAATTTAGTATATAACTCACACATGTCATAGCCTAACTTTAGATCTAAAATTAATGTCATGAAACATGTAAGGTTATACATAACCTTTACTAACTTGCATATGATCCACATCTAAATCAACACCTAAACTTGCATACATACATATGATTTATCATATGAATCAACATAACCAAACTAGCATATGAAACATCATCATGAATTATAGAATTACAACATAGATGATAGCATCACAACTTTACAACATAGATGATAACATCATAGAATTTACAACATAAATGATAACATCACAATTTTACAACATAGATGATAACATGCGGTCCATAATTCACAACATAGCCATATAATCTGCATCATAACTCAATCCAATTGAATTGCTAATTATTTTATTAAAGAAATCGAACTCACAACTCAAAGAAGGTCTTGAGTTCTGAATTCTGAGTTCTGAATTTGTATTAGCTTTCCTTTGAAGTAGATTCATTGTTAAAGTTGAATTGAATTGAATTTGATTAGCTTTCTTCCTCTCTAATTAGTGGCGGCTATTCTAAGTTGCAAGGTGATGGCACAGAGGCCATGAATCTAATTTTAATTTGATATTACGGTTTGAGTATTCATGTCTTTTTATAGAGTTTAGGATTAGTTTGGGCCGTCCGATCAACCCAGAATTAATCCCTGCCAACCAGAGCAGATCAAAAACCCTAATGAGTCAGCACACAGTCATTAACAGGTCACTAATCAAATCTTCCCGGGGTCGACCTGGTCTGGGCAGGTCAACCCCCAGGTCGACCCTATGGTCGACCTGGCCCTGGCGGGAATTTTCCCGCCTAGACCATCTGACTCTGAAATTTTTAATTTTGAAATCTGTTTTAAATTTTCTGAAATTTCCGATGGCCATAACTTCTTCATACGAAGTCCAATTCACGCAAACTAGGACTCTATCTCAACCAGAATTCCGAGACGAACACAATAGCGCAACCTGTTTCCCTTAATTCTCACATATGAGATTAGTTATTATTTAATTTGTGAACATTAATATTAACAGAAATTCGGGTGTTACACTCTCCTTTCCTTAAAGGATTTCGCCCCCGAAATCTACAAGTTAAGGAGAATGCATATCCTAACATCCAAACAACCATCTACTCAACCATCAAACACAGGCATCCATTGTCCTTATAAAATTCCTAATGCTGTATGAACATATGCAAGAAGTGTGTGTATATGTTCTTTATCTAATGCAAAATCAGGCGGTCTACTGATTCAGTTGACCTCCTTAATGCAAACCATGATAGCGCCATGCGTCCATTATGTATGCGAAAGAATCCTATCGATACATATTATTTCTATATGTGTGCACACCCATTCACCAAAATGCAGCATCCATATGATACTACAACCAATATACATCCATTAACTTAAATATGCACACACATTTATATGCAATATGAAGTGACTGAGCCGATCTAGTGCCTAAAGTGTGTGTATATTCATCCACGAGCAGCCACTAGCAACCACTTGCATCCACATGCATCCATCATATATAACATGCCTCAAACCCATGTTTCAACCATAGGACTACCCTATCTAAAGGTCAAAAATACTAGCGAGAGGACATAATAAAGATAAAACAAGTACAAGCTAAGCGATAAAGTAGAAATTAAAAGACATACCCTCAAAAAGAAAAGGTTACAATGAACGCATCTTCGCTTCCGTCTCCCAAGTAGCGTTGCTCTCATCATCTCCCCATTGCACTTTGACTAGCTTGACCTCTCGATTCCTCAACTTCTTAATCTCGGACCTAAGAATGCATGTAGGAGCTCGTCGATTCGTCGCATCACTCTCTATCTCCACCTCTCTAAGCAAGCTCGGCTCTACCACTTCCGCGGTCTCGTGCAAGCACTTCCTTAAATGTGATACATGGAATACGTCGTGTATACCACTAAGTCTCTCAGGCAACTCCACTCTATACGCCATCTATCCAATCCTCTCCTTAATAGGAAATGGCCCTACGAACCTTGGTGCTAACTTCCTAACGGACCCAAAGCGTACCACATTCCGTAATGGAGACACCTTAACAAAGATCATGTCCCCAATATCAAACTCAAGATCTGTCCTCCTCTTGTCCGCATAAGATTTCTGCCTATCTTGCGCCGTCTTCATCCTCCTTTGAATCATGTCGATATTTTCCGAAGTCTCTCTAATCATATCGGGCCCAAGCAAGATCTTATCTGTAGACTCCCACCAACATGTAGGCAAATGACACGGCCATCCATAAAGAGCCTCGAACGGTGCTATGCCAATGCTAGACTGAAAGCTATTATTATATGCGAACTCCACCAACGGAAGATGTTCCTCCCATGTACCTCTGAAGTCTAAGACACACAACCTCAATAGGTCCTCCAGAATACGATTTACCCTCTCGGTCTGGCCATCTGTCTGAGGATGATATGCGGTGCTCAAACATAACTGAGTCCCTACCGCCTCTTGCAAGCTCTTCCAAAACTTGTTAGTGAAGATAGGATCGCGGTCGCTCACTATGCTAGAAGGAACACCGTGCAAACGAACTATTTCTCGAATGTATACGGAGGCTAACCATGGAGCAGTCCTCTTACTCTTCACGGGAATGATATGGGCGCTCTTAGTAAGTCTATCTACCATGACCGAAATCCTTGTATTACCGTTCCTTGATCTCGGTAACCCATCAACAAAATCCATCGAGACATTTTGCCACTTCCACTGTGGGACCTCCAATGGGTGAAGCAACCCATCGGGCTTCTTTTGCTCTGCTTTTACTTATTGACACACCAAGCATCTAGCGACAAACTCGGCCACATCCCTCTTCATGCCGGCCCAAAAGTAAACTCGTCTCATGTCCATGTACATCTTGTCCCCGCCGGGATGGTGTTGTATATAACGCAGTTGTATACACAATTATATGATTTTTGTTTGATGATAACAAACAAATATATATATTATTATAAATGTGTTTGTTATTGTAATGTTTTATATATACAACACAGATAGGAATATAATATTTGAATTGAATATTATATTTCTAACATTCAAACAGTACAACTCTGTATAACTCCACTATTTAAACATTCACTGTATATTGTACTTGTATATAAACAGAATATAATAGACAAGTTCGTTTGACAATAATAAAATGATATTTTATTTCAATCAAATTTGTTTATTACATATATCTGTACAATTCTCTCACAGCTCCTCAGTACAGTTCATTCATTGTCACTCAGTCATACATACACACAACATATATACAGCTACATTTCATATATATCCATTTTCACTTGTATATACAGACTCATACATTCATTGACAACACACACTGTTTTCTTATCTTCAGCTTTCAGTCCAGTCATCACAGTCAGTCCAGTCATTCCTGCCTACCTGTCACATGTGAAACACACACACAGTACACTGCAATAGAAATAAAACAGAATATATGCAAATATAAATTTTATTTTTAAGATTTTATTTGCCTCAGTTTTCTGGTGTGTTTTCTCATCATTTTTCATGACTTGATCTGAATTATAAAACCATCAATCTGTGTCTAGACAGCTTGTGATATTCAGAGTGATACACTGTAAATACCACAAGACAGACAGTATGTATATACAGTGCAGGGACAGGAAAATTTTGTCTGATGGCTGCATATACACACGTGTATAAATACACGTGTGCACTGCCTCGCCAATCAGTGCGCAACTGAGGAGTAGCCACATGGACCTGCTCGACTCAGTGCAATAAACAAAGTCAAAACAGCCCAATCAAGCGTCGAGCCATGTCAAAGTCAAACCATGGTCAAACAAGACATCACATCAATGAAGAAATGGGTCAACAACAAAGAAAACTCAGCATAATCAATGGTCGAGGCAGTGCAAAATCATAATGGAGTGTGCACAGCATTTTCAGAATGGTTCAAAGGTACAACTACACAAATGAGTCGAGGCAGACCATTTATTACAGCATCTACAAACAGTGAAACAAGGTTAAGCAAGCTCAAGACAGTTAAATGGATAGTGAAAAACATGAGCAACTTTGCACAGTCAAAACAGTGGAGCAGCAGTGACTATGATGAACAATGTGAATCCTGGTACTATGTGTACTATGGTACAGCAAACAACTAGGTCGAGTTCAAGTGTTCAAGTCAACATGTTCATTAAAGCAACATGAATGTACAACCTAAGTTCATGGTGATCAAGTTCTTAATCATTGCTGTGATGGTGGAGCAGCATGACAACTAATGGTGCAAATCATAGCATCAAGCATGAATACACATAAATGTACACATGCAAGAATCAATGTACACAGCAGATAAGCAGATGGTCCAGCAAAGCAAACAATCTCAGCTTAAATTCAAGAATTTCAAAGTAGCAGTTTTTACAAAGGTGATAGTTCAAAATGTTCAAGAATGTGTACACAACAACGAAGTAGTACATGATAAAGCAACAAGACAGCCTAGTTTCAAAGGCATTAACATAACATGGTAGAGCAGCAGCAAAAACAGACAAGGGGACAACACAAACAAGAATGAAGACACAACAAAGTTAACACATGATGATGACACAGTGGAGCATATACACAAAGCAGCAATGCTCAAAACAGAACAATGAAATTTGGGTCATGATTCAGCAAAGTGGTGCAACACAGTGCATGTGTGTGTACACAAGTTAATGACTCAAGCTCAAGCCAACGGAAAATTATCAAGGCAAAATGATCAATATCAGTTTTCAAGTGGTCGAGCTCAACAGTGAAAGTCAGCATGAACCAGCATGATCAAGTATGGTCAAGCAATAGCATGGATATAGTGGGATAAACAAGTGGTGCAACATGCAAAGCAGTTAAGACAAGAAATCAGGAAGCTTCAGATTAAAGATTCATGTGTATAATGTGAATGCACATGTGCATATGAAATATGCAGTTTTTAAATGGGATTGCATAGGAATTTACAGAGGATTTTTTTTTTAATTTAAGACAACATCTCAAAACAAATTTAAATCCAGAAAATCATATTAACTGTTTCCTGTTTTTGATTCAATCAGAAAAACCATTCAAGGCAGCTAAATATATGGAAGGAGATTAACTGGAAAGCTAAAATCGAGCAAGGCAACAGAAAGGGATTTTCTTTAATGCCAAGAAATCCATTTCCAAACCGAGACAGTCACAAAAGGAAATCACAAATGTTTTGTTTTGATCAAACAAATCTCGCAATCACTTCTTTTTGGCAAGAATAATTCAAATCAAATTCCAGAAATTATTCAAGGCAGTCCAGAAAGTCATCAAGTAAAATTTCAATCGAAGGAACCAAAAGAGGCAACGCAACAAATCAGCCATGTCATATATTGAAATCAGAGTGATTTAGGGTTTCTCTATTTTTTACCCTATTTAGTCACACCAAATTCATCATCGGCAAATATAGAAGATCGAATCCCACAAAATCAGATCGAATCAACGTTTTTGAAATCAGAGCGCAATTAAAGGATTTCAAAATCCTATATTTACATCAATTACATCATCGGCTAAGAGAGAGGAAATCAAAAACCCACAAAATCAAAGCAAACAATAAAATCCGAATTACTCACAATTTTTAGGGTTTCGTTCAAGTGAGAACTCCAGCAAATCGACATCAGCACGCAAGCTACAAAGACAAGAGCCATCAGAGATCAAATTTCCAGAAGCATCAATTTCGATTTGGGAATCGATTTCAGAAACCCTAGAATCGCCGCCGCCATTTTTTTCCAGAGCAAAAACAAAAGTGATCGGGCAAATGAACAAATGGGCCGGCCAAGATAAAAAGGGTTTTGGTTTTGTTTAAAGGGGATGACCCCTTTAATATAAAACTTGTTTTTTTTGGGAATTAGGTTTTACATTTTTTTTTATTCTGTTGTCGTTTAAATTGTGCTGTAAAATCATTTCTGAACAGTTCTAGGTCTGTAAAATCTAGGGGGATTTAGTCAAGGAGTTGACTGTCAGTTTCAGAGTCGGTAAATCTGAGTTACGAGTTACAGGGTTTGTAATTCAGGAAATCTGATCTAGGGGTTTAGATCAGTCTAGGGATTTGAGCGTAGGGTTAGAATAGGAGCAGGGGTTTGCGAGTGTACATGGTCTTGTATGCGGGAACTGTTCTGTCACCTAGTAGAAACCTTAGAAATGCAGCAGTAGGCAGGGTTTTGCCGAAGCTGGGTATATCTGTGTGTGATTTATTTTCTGCATTTCAGTTTCTGCTATTTTCTGTGATCAGTTTATTATTATATATCTCGTTAAGTTTTTAATTCAGTTAAAAACTGTGAAAAACCCTATTCACCCCCCCCTCTAGGGTTATTCTAGATCCAACAAGTGGTATCAGAGCAGGTATTCTTTAACTCTAGAGAAATGGTGAATCCTTGTTGTCAGTCGATAGAGAGTCAGTCCAGTTCATCTCCAACTATTTTCACTAGAACAGATTTTTTAAACTGGAAATCCAGAATGGAATTTTATTTAAAATTTGTTAATATTAAATGTTGGGATGTTGTTATCAATGGGTACGATATGGTAGATAAAGTTTTTAATTCTCGTGCTACACATATTCTTTATTCTCATCTTGATGATAATCAATACAGTCTGATTTCCCATTGTTTAACTGCGCAGGAAATTTGGACAGCTCTTAATACGAAGTATGGTCAAATTGACAACTCCAGCTCAAAACCCCAGATTGTCAATTCAGACTCAGAATTCTGTTTAACAGGATTTACAAATGAGAATTCAGATGGATCAGATGATGGAGAATCAACGGTTACTGAAATTGAAAATTTCTCATACGAAGATTTGGTTTATATGTGTGTTGATTTAACTAAATCTATTGATAAACTCAAATCTAAAAACAATACTCTAAAATCTAGGAATTCTGAGTTGAACAGCAAAATTGATGATTTGGAATCACGGCTTGAATATTTTAAAAACCTTTCAGATTCAGATTGTAAAAATTGTTTGAAATCGAAAACCAATCTTGTTCATCTCAATAAAAATATTCAAAAGTTTGAAGATGAAATTTTGGTCTTAAAAGCAAACAAGATTGAGTTATCAAATTTGAACAATCATCTGCAAAAGGAATTTGAAATTTTTAAAACTAATATTCATTCCAAACTTGAAATTGCAGAAAAGGAAAATCTGTTGAAATCGAATTCGATTTTGAAAGAACTTGAAAACGAGATTGAAAATTTCAAGAAATTTGAGTCTGAAAGTCGAAAACATTTTGAGGCTGAGATTGTTGAATCCCAAACCAAAATAAAGTTACTCAAAGATGAAAATTTGGTTTTGAAATCTGATTTTAAAAGATGTGAGATCACTAAAAATCGTTGTTCAGATTTATTGAAAGAAAATGGTAATCTTAAAACTGAAATTCAACAACTTGAAATAATCTTGTCTAATTTTTCAAACGGTGAAAAATCTTTGAATATGTTGTTGAAAAACCAATTTTCTGTTCAAAATAAACATGGACTTGGGTTTGAGAAAAATAATGTTTTTGAAAGACGAATTACAAATGATTTGAAAAATTCTTCAAACAATCTTGAAAAGAATCAATTTGAAAATTTGAACTCTTATAATTTCAAAGGTTTTTTGAGTCAAAATCAAAATGAGAAATTGTTTTATAATAATCCTTCTAAACAATCCTGGATCCCAAAAGGAAATAAACCAAACTTCGTGAAATTCAAACAGATTTGGGTTGCTAAGGTTACAAAGGTTTATTCTGATGGTTTGTTATATAAACAGGTTTGGGTACCAAAACGAACAAATACAACTGTGAGTGGTTTTACTGCCTTTGTTAGACCACTCAATCCTCTAAACAGTTAGCTACCAAAGGAGGCTGAGGAACAACTGTGCTGAAAAGAGAAACTGATTCAAACTACTTCACATCATTGAATCATCTACTGTTCCTTAGCAAAGTCTGACGAGTTAGAGATCCACAACGTTTTCTGTGAATCAGGTATGATCTCTGACCTCAACCTTGTAAATATTTTTTTTCTACTTCTTCTACCCCTTTCTATTTTATTTTCTTCTATTTGTCTTTATTTGATTTGTCACTGCCATATCTTTGTTTATTCTGTGCTCCATTAACTTCCAATTGCAAAACTCATATTTATCTGGAAATTCTTCTTATTTGTAGAAAACTCTCGTGTTTGTAATTATTTCCAGATCTTGAATTTATTTGTGTAAATATCTGCAATTGTTTTGAAGTTTTTTTTTCTGATTTATGAATTCATAACAGTGTTGATGTATTCTTGTCAAATCTTGAACACTGTTAATTAGAATTCTAAATTTTGAAGATCTGAAAATTTGATGAAGTTTCACACACCACTGCTGTTTTGAGTTTCTTCTAATTCATTTTAGAAAAGCTTGAAATATTACAGCACACCAATATTTATCAGTTGTGATAATTTCATTATTTTTCAGATTGGCTTGGATATTTTGAATTGTATTGAATCTGTGATACATCTTGGAATTCATCTTATATTCATGATCATTTTACTTGGAATTTGTTTGTTTGAAATCAACTGAAATTCATGATATTTTGAATTTCACACACTTCTTAAAATTAAAATTGTCAATCTTGTGTGACTGATTCATTATATCCCGAAACTTTACATTGATTCATGTGATTTCAAATAAATTATCCCGATCATGAATGTTTTCAAATTTGATGTAAATGACCTGAAATTTCTCTTGGGCTTGTCAGAAATAGTTTTGAGAAATTCTTGAAAATGCTTTCTTAAAAATGGTCTTTGAAAATCATTGTTATTTCATGATTATTTGATTTGAATATATGTTTGTTTAAAATCATTTGAAATTATTGATTTATTGGATCTCACACATATCTTGAATTTGAAATATAACCTGGTGTGATTGATTCATTAAATCCTAATACTTTTACATCTCTTCAAATGATTTAAAATAGAGTATATTTGCAAATCTTGGATCATGAACCACGTTATGTGACCAACATCTTGACAAGTCTGTTGTGATACTGATTTCTCTGTGCTGCTCTGATACTGTTTTTGAAAAATGTTTGTTTTTTGGAATCATGCTGCTCTGATTATAAGAAATTGATTTGTAAATATATTTTTTAGGACTGCTTGATTTGGTATCAAAGGTTTATCGTGCTTTGATAAATAAAATTTGTGTGCATGTGTTGCTTGCTTTGTAATTAAGTATTTTCTGTTGACTGACGTACCATTGTTTGTCACCGGGGTGTCATTAAAATCCTTGAGAAGGTGAGAACATTTGGTATCAGAAGCCCCTTATATTTGTCACATCCATCTGTTCTGATTTTTCACTTTGTAGAGACACCATGTGGTATCAGTTTAAAGGTGCTGCATATTTTTTGCTGTATATATGTATTTTTTTCCTCTTGTCATGCATAGATCAGCATATTACTCTTGTAATTGATTTTCAATTTTAAAATTATTTATTGATTATTCATTCAGAAATTGAAATCAATATCCAAATTGAACTGCATTTAGAATTCATCAAAATTATTATCAGATTTTGAAATTGTGATGAATTGTGACTGCAATATATTTCACAACAAGAGGAAATTTTATTTGGATTTTCATGATGGTTGAATATTTATTATAATATCTTTGAACTGGGAATCATTTCACGACCATCCTCATTATCTATCATCATTGTGCCATCCATGATAATTTTTTAATGTGGAGAGTTTAATTTAAAAAAAAAATCATATTGAATAAACAGTGAGAATAAGTGTGATGGAATTGTGGTTATGCTATTTTTCAGAATTAGTGTCAAATGAAAATTTTCAATAATCCCGGTACAGTTCATGCATATCTCATAATATAATTAATTTAGAAACTTATTTCACAGTCCATCTCTGTACCTACCACATTTCTATCATACATATTAGTTTTGTATACTGAGGAGTTTTTCATTTTGAAACTAATAATAATATAATATTTAGAAGTATTTCTCTAACCTCATTTAAAAATCCAAGCTCTGGTTATGCATGGTTATGAGATTACTTATATTTAAGCTGCAACTGATCTCATTTAAAAATCCAAGATCTGGTTATGTGTGGTCAGTGTGCTCTTAAATTAAAAGAAAAAGAAAAGAAAATAATTTGCTAATTAAATTTGTATATGAATTTCTCCTTGGTATATAAAAACCTGCCTATCAATCCATCTCTCTAATCTGTGAAATGTGTTAATACCTTATGAAGTATTATGTTTTGTTGATTGATAGCTACTGGGATTTGAGATGATTTGATTTTGTCACTTAAATTGAATTATTAACTATAGTCGGAATTCATCATTGTTCTTGTGCTTTAATTTGATAAGAATCCTTGGAAATAATTGAATTTTTTTTAAACTCTCTCCATTATATAAATCTCATCGTAAATCCATCATTATCTACAATGTGAAATATGCCACCTGTTCTCAGAATATTATGATTTTTGTTTGACTGATTGAGATTTGTGATGATCATTCTTTCTCTTAAACTGAAATTATATTTTTAGTCAATTTTCATCTGTATTTTAAAATCTGTACTCTTTTGATGATAACAAAAGGGGGAGAATGGGTTGAGATTTTGATTTATGAGTGAATATTCTATAAATATTATTAATTTTGAAAATTTCATAATGTTTCATATCATACAGTTCACTCATGCACAGTTATAGGGGGAGTTTCTGTTGTAGGGGGAGCTAATAAATAGGGGGAGTTCAGAATTCACTGTCAAACACATTTATTGTAATCAAAATCTTTTATTTGTTTGTCATCATCAAAAGGGGGAGATTGTTGTATATAACGCAGTTGTATACACAATTATATGATTTTTGTTTGATGATAACAAACAAATATATATTATTATAAATGTGTTTGTTATTGTAATGTTTTATATATACAACATAGATAGGAATATAATATTTGAATTGAATATTATATTTCTAACATTCAAACAGTACAACTCTGTATAACTCCACTATTTAAACATTCACTGTATATTGTACTTGTATATAAACAGAATATAATAGACAAGTTCGTTTGACAATAATAAAATAATATTTTATTTCAATCAAATTTGTTTATTACATATATCTGTACAATTCTCTCACAGCTCCTCAGTACAGTTCATTCATTGTCACTCAGTCATACATACACACAACATATATACAGCTACATTTCATATATATCCATTTTCACTTGTATATACAGACTCATACATTCATTGACAACACACACTGTTTTCTTATCTTCAGCTTTCAGTCCAGTCATCACAGTCAGTCCAGTCATTCCTGCCTACCTGTCACATGTGAAACACACACACAGTACACTGCAATAGAAATAAAACAGAATATATGCAAATATAAATTTTATTTTTAAGATTTTATTTGCCTCAGTTTTCTGGTGTGTTTTCTCATCATTTTTCATGACTTGATCTGAATTATAAAACCATCAATCTGTGTCTAGACAGCTTGTGATATTCAGAGTGATACACTGTAAATACCACAAGACAGACAGTATGTATATACAGTGCAGGGACAGGAAAATTTTGTCTGATGGCTGCATATACACACGTGTATAAATACACGTGTGCACTGCCTCGCCAATCAGTGCGCAACTGAGGAGTAGCCACATGGACCTGCTCGACTCAGTGCAATAAACAAAGTCAAAACAGCCCAATCAAGCGTCGAGCCATGTCAAAGTCAAACCATGGTCAAACAAGACATCACATCAATGAAGAAATGGATCAACAACAAAGAAAACTCAGCATAATCAATGGTCGAGGCAGTGCAAAATCATAATGGAGTGTGCACAGCATTTTCAGAATGGTTCAAAGGTACAACTACACAAATGAGTCGAGGCAGACCATTTATTACAGCATCTACAAACAGTGAAACAAGGTTAAGCAAGCTCAAGACAGTTAAATGGATAGTGAAAAACATGAGCAACTTTGCACAGTCAAAACAGTGGAGCAGCAGTGACTATGATGAACAATGTGAATCCTGGTACTATGTGTACTATGGTACAGCAAACAACTAGGTCGAGTTCAAGTGTTCAAGTCAACATGTTCATTAAAGCAACATGAATGTACAACCTAAGTTCATGGTGATCAAGTTCTTAATCATTGCTGTGATGGTGGAGCAGCATGACAACTAATGGTGCAAATCATAGCATCAAGCATGAATACACATAAATGTACACAGGCAAGAATCAATGTACACAGCAGATAAGCAGATGGTCCAGCAAAGCAAACAATCTCAGCTTAAATTCAAGAATTTCAAAGTAGCAGTTTTTACAAAGGTGATAGTTCAAAATGTTCAAGAATGTGTACACAACAACGAAGTAGTACATGATAAAGCAACAAGACAACCTAGTTTCAAAGGCATTAACATAACATGGTAGAGCAGCAGCAAAAACAGACAAGGGGACAACACAAACAAGAATGAAGACACAACAAAGTTAACACATGATGATGACACAGTGGAGCATATACACAAAGCAGCAATGCTCAAAACAGAACAATGAAATTTGGGTCATGATTCAGCAAAGTGGTGCAACACAGTGCATGTGTGTGTATACAAGTGAATGACTCAAGCTCAAGCCAACGGAAAATTATCAAGGCAAAATGATCAATATCAGTTTTCAAGTGGTCGAGCTCAACAGTGAAAGTCAGCATGAACCAGCATGATCAAGTATGGTCAAGCAATTGCATGGATATAGTGGGATAAACAAGTGGTGCAACATGCAAAGCAGTCAAGACAAGAAATCAGGAAGCTTCAGATTAAAGATTCATGTGTATAATGTGAATGCACATGTGCATATGAAATATGCAGTTTTTAAATGGGATTGCATAGGAATTTACAGAGGATTTTTTTTTAATTTAAGACAACATCTCAAAACAAATTTAAATCCAGAAAATCATATTAACTGTTTCCTGTTTTTGATTCAATCAGAAAAACCATTCAAGGCAGCTAAATATATGGAAGGAGATTAACTGGAAAGCTAAAATCGAGCAAGGCAACAGAAAGGGATTTTCTTTAATGCCAAGAAATCCATTTCCAAACCGAGACAGTCACAAAAGGAAATCACAAATGTTTTGTTTTGATCAAACAAATCTCGCAATCACTTCTTTTTGGCAAGAATAATTCAAATCAAATTCCAGAAATTATTCAAGGCAGTCCAGAAAGTCATCAAGTAAAATTTCAATCGAAGGAACCAAAAGAGGCAACGCAACAAATCAGCCATGTCATATATTGAAATCAGAGTGATTTAGGTTTCTCTATTTTTTATCCTATTTAGTCACACCAAATTCATCATCGGCAAATATAGAAGATCGAATCCCACAAAATCAGATCGAATCAACGTTTTTGAAATCAGAGCGCAATTAAAGGATTTCAAAATCCTATATTTACATCAATTACATCATCGGCTAAGAGAGAGGAAATCGAAAACCCACAAAATCAAAGCAAACAATAAAATCCGAATTACTCACAATTTTTAGGGTTTCGTTCAAGTGAGAACTCTAGCAAATCGACATCAGCACGCAAGCTACAAAGACAAGAGCCATCAGAGATCAAATTTCCAGAAGCATCAATTTCGATTTGGGAATCGATTTCAGAAACCATAGAATCGCCGCCGCCATTTTTTTCCAGAGCAAAAACAAAAGTGATCGGGCAAATGAACAAATGGGCCGGCCAAGATAAAAAGGGTTTTGGTTTTGTTTAAAGGGGATGACCCCTTTAATATAAAACTTGTTTTTTTTGGGAATTAGGTTTTACATTTTTTTTATTCTGTTGTCGTTTAAATTGTGCTGTAAAATCATTTCTGAACAGTTCTAGGTCTGTAAAATCTAGGGGGATTTAGTCAAGGAGTTGACTGTCAGTTTCAGAGTCTGTAAATCTGAGTTACGAGTTACAGGGTTTGTAATTCAGGAAATCTGATCTAGGGGTTTAGATCAGTCTAGGGATTTGAGCGTAGGGTTAGAATAGGAGCAGGGGTTTGCGAGTGTACATGGTCTTGTATGCGGGAACTGTTCTATCACCTAGTAGAAACCTTAGAAATGCAGCAGTAGGCAGGGTTTTGCCGAAGCTGGGTATATCTGTGTGTGATTTATTTTCTGCATTTCAGTTTCTGCTATTTTCTGTGATCAGTTTATTATTATATATCTCGTTAAGTTTTTAATTCAGTTAAAAACTGTGAAAAACCCTATTCACCCCCCTCTAGGGTTATTCTAGATCCAACAGATGGATGGTCATCTTCGAACGATGTGCATCATCAAGAATGGTCTTCCTCAAATTCTCGTCCCGTGGTACACAAAGTCTACCGTCCCTACGTAACCAACCTTTATCATCTAGGGTATACCTACTGAGATGGCTCGATGACTCCCCCTTTTGATCTTCTCTACTAACTCAACCAACTATGGGTCATCTCGCTGTGCCTCACCGATACGTCCCAAAAGCGTAGGTCTGACCTCTAAGGTTGCTAGCAAACCGGATACAAAGTCAATGAAATGTCTAAATTCAAACGTAGAGATGAACTCTAAGCTTCACCGCTTAACAAACAACGGACTCAAGGATAATCTTTTCCTACTTAAGGTGCCTGCCACCACGTTACCCTTGCCAGGGTTATATGCTATCTCTAAATCGTAGGACGCTAAGAGTTTCATCCACCTTTGCTGCCTTAAGTTCAAGTCCTTTTGAGAGAACAAGTATTTTAGCGATTTGTGGTCAGTGAACAATTCGAATTTTTTGCCAAGAAGATAATGGCGCCAAGACTTGAGCGCGAAAACAATAGCGGCCAACTCTAGGTCATGCGTAGGGTAATTTTCCTCATGCACTCTCAACTGCCTTCCACCATAGGCTATTACCCTTCCCTCTTGCATTAAGACTGCGCCTAGCCCTGTCCCACAAGCATCAGTATAAACGGTAAATGGCTTACTCCCATCTGGCAACACTAAGACTGGGGCTATGGTCAAAGCTCTCTTTAAACATTGGAACGCATCATCACAATCTACGTCTCACGTGAAAACTAAGTTCTTCTTCGTCAAGCGTGTTAATGGGGATGATATTTTTGCGAAGTCTTTGATATACTTCCTATATTAGCCAGCCAACCCTAAGAAACTCCTCACCTCGGTAGCATTTTTAGGGACTCTAACACCCCGTAATTTGAACATAAAAATTCACAAATTAAAATATACTTAATTAAGTGAAATGGGTTGTGCAGAGAAATATATATATATTGATATATATATATATATAATTGAAAATTAAATAAATAAATATGCAAAAATGTTCAAAACAGCGAATTGGGAGAGGGGAATAACCGAACCGGCCGATTTTTTGAGGTCGACCCGAGCCTGCTGGGTCGACTAGGGGTTAATCCAGGGTGTTTGGCTGTCAACCCGTGGGCCGATTCGCTCAAATGCAGATTTTGCATTTGAATGGTTCTCATGGTTCAGCTTTAATCTAAAGGCCCTAGATGGTTCCTACACTTGACTTCTTCCCCAAGACATGCTTTGATGGCTTGGATTGAATCTAGGGTTAATCCTATGGCTAATACTATCCTAATCCTCTATAAAAAGACCCCTAAACCTAGCCTAAATCACCATTATTCAATCCTACAACTAAACTATGTCAAATTTGTTCCTCTCATGGCCTCCACTCTCATGCTAAAATTCCTAAGCCTATTTCTATGAGAGATTGTGAGTTCATACAAGTGCTTTCAAACTTGTATGAGTGTTCTTAGTTTGCATTCAAGTCAAGTTGTAACATTTTTATTTCAAAGCAAGGATTTTTATTGATTTGGCGCAAGGATTTTTCAATTGGGGCTTTCATATTTTGGTGCTTGCATAAGGGCTTCGTCTCAATCTTTATAATAAATATTCATTTGTGTCTTCATAACGTAGTAAGCCCTTTCCTACTTTCTTTTTATTCAACTCTAAAGTTAAATGAATGATGCAAGTTTGGGGTTGATCATTATGATATGTAAGTTTGGTTGATCATTATGATATGCAAGTTTGGTTGATTATTATGATATGCAAGTTTGGTTAATCATTATGCTATGCAAGTTGGTTTAATCATTATGTATGACACATATTGCTATGTTATGCAAGTTAAACTTGATGTTGTGAGCATAAAGCTCCAAGCTTTATATCAAAGGTTGCATTTTGGCAACATGAAAGTTATCATATCCCTTATGATAACTTGCATGTGAGGCTAAATGCGAACTTCTAGCAACTTCTACATGTCATTTATCACCATGTATCACTCATATGCTAAGTTTGGTTTTATGCATGCTTTTGAAGCCTAACAATGCAATATGCAGGTATATGAACATATGTACATCTCATATGCCACCATGATAAACTTGTGGCTTCAACACCTTTTTGTCATGATTATGCCAAGTTCCCTATTTTACCCTTTATGCGTTGTTGCGATTATGTAAACGATGGGATTATGTTGGGGTTGGGTAAAATTATGACATGAACATGATTTTTGTAACATAACGTGATATGTTAACTTGTAATTATGTTTTGGAAACATAATGGACATGACACTTAGAAAATATGAGTGTGGCCAACTCGAGGTTGGGTTGAGTTTGTAGCATAAATCTACCCGGACCCGCCCGGCTTAACTAGTGGCTACAAACAATAGGACCCAATGTGAGAAGTTGGTCATGTTGTGCTCGAACCCGAGGTTAGACCAAGTTGTGGTGTAAAGCTACCCGGACCCGCCCGGCTTAACTAGTAACCATAACAAAGTCTAATGTGAGAGGTTAAAGCACATTAAGTTAATTAATGCCTCCTGATTAGGGTTAAGTCATGATCCACTTAATACTTAATCAATTTGGCCTGGATCGGTTAATCGGGATTAAGTCACGAACCTTGGGTATACTTAACCAATTTAATCCACGTTTGGATCGGGTTAACCACATTTAACCTGTTAAGGAAACCCTAGTTGCGTGGTCCTTTTTAGCAGTAACCCTCTTGATAGTATCATAAGACCCTAGGACTAGGCTAGGGTGGGGCACGATTACTGGGCTGACATGTAAGCGACCAAAAGGACAGCTGAGTAGGTACGCCGGTGTAGGTCCAGGCGGACTATGGTCGTGCACATAGTCCGGAGTTGGAGAATCAGGCACGGGTACCAGTAGATCTATACTGCGCATACTTGATTCGTGTCTGAGGTTGACACCCTAAGACTTGATACACCCTAGGTGTACCTAGCGCAGTTTAACTACATTGCATGTTTGGGCCGTATGACACCGACACTTGACGAGTTAGGCTTATAGGGAGCCGATCGACTAGACCGTGTAGTTGGACCTTAATTTAGGTCACCTCATGATGATGGGCCAAGCTTGGGCCAAGGGATCAATTCTTGTTTTTACTTGACATGTTAGAATGCTAGTACACCCGTGGTGCAAAACTTAACCTTAATTATGCGATGACACCTTTATCTATCTTGTTAGTTAATCATCATGCCAGTATGTTGTGATCCTTATGTTCATCTCAGCTTCTCATGCCAGTTAACTTTACTAGTTCATAGACAGATAGTAGTAGGGCTTACCAGTCTTTTTGACTGACCTGTTTTCTTTCGCCTCTTTTCTTCCGTTCCCCCCCCCTCAGGTTCTCAGGGTGGGAACATTGGAGCTTAGCTTGGATCTTTACAGCTTGCTTACTGGATTTGCTCATGTATGGTTTTGGACATTGAGCTAGCTATGGTTTATCACTTCATTTTGGGGATAGTACTTTATGTATTTCAGTTTTTCAGTTTATGCTTTTATCTAGACTTTGTTGTTGGAAAATAATGACCAAGTACTTCGTTGTAACATGACTATGGTTTTGAAATGCTAAGTTTTATCCGTTGCTTTACTACTCTGTTTTACTTATATGTTCTATCTTGTAATATCTGCATGCATGTTTACCTTGTTTGTAACACCCCACACCGGCTATGGTCACTCGCTAAGGGAATGCCATAACATCGGTGGAGTATTTTAAGTGAATACAGAACAGAAAAATTACAACAAGACAGATATAAGTAATACTTGAAAATCTTAAAACATCATTTCATTGCAGCGGAAAGTAAAACATGTTTGGTTACATCACAAAACCATAATAAGAGTCAAGTACAAAATATCCATCCTGATAAATAAAAGTACATAATCCCAATACATGAACTGATAGCCATAAAAGAAAGGGTAAGCTGAGCTCTACATCTATGGTCCAAGCTCCAAAAGAGAATAAAGCAGCCTGATCTAAGCCCACTCGTATCGGGCCCACTCTGATAACCTGAGGGTTGGGAAAAAGATAAAAACAACGGGGTCAGACATAAGTCTGAGTGAGTCCTATAACCCTAACAATACAACCATTAAAGTAATTAGGGTATGACATAAACAAGGTACGATACCTCTGGGGATAATGACTACACTAAGTAGCCAACTAAACACAGGATGTACTAAGATAACCGAAAAGACGCATTTATCCACCCAAGGATAATTACTAGATTACACCACCCCAGATCTACCCACCCAAGGGTAATTCCTACACTGCACCACAGCATTCATTCCTAACTTAAAGGTTGATCCCACCCCTGGATTTATAAAATTAACTTAATAGTTCTCGCGTACCCCTAGGTGACTAAGTAGACGCCACGGGGCCCTACAATCCACTAGGTGTACACACTACTCCCCATTCGATCGGCTCCCTAACGTAGATACCCGTGCTGGTCCCACGATGGGGTGTATCATTCCCCAAAGTGGCAACCTGATAATATCAACGGTGCACGGCTTTATACCTACACGATGCAACAACGACTTACCAACCAGCCCGGGCACACACACGCATATGAAACCCGTTGGTCCTGCGTTGCCACCGCTAACCCGTTTTGGCCTCTTATAGTCAAGCCCAATATGCGTGTCCCGTCACTCGACTAGAGTCGAGCCACTAAGATACGTTTGGGATATTGGTTGAAATAGGCCCCCACAAGCTACCACCTAAGCTTGTTATTTTATCTAGTGTATCCCACTTAACCCCTGTTATAATCATGCCCACCTACATGTTAAGGTTTGGTTAAGTCTTCTAATCATATATCAATTGCCACTTAAGGCACCCACTAGATTTCCACATGCCACCCAAAGCACTTACTTAACCCTTTACCCATGTTTAATTACATGTTCCTCTTTGGTTAAGTATTCTAATCGTATTTTCTATTGCCACCCAAGGCAACCCACTAGATTTCCATATGCCACCCAAGGCACCCACTTAACCCCTCATGTCCCTCTACATGCTAATATGGTTAAGTGTTTCTTAATTAATTAATTAAGATCATGACCTCATAAAGACCTCTCACATTAGACCGTCTTTTATGACTGCTGGATATGCCGGTTGGGTCCGGGCAGCCTTACGTCATAAAAAGGGTCTAACCTCGTGTCTTTACTTTAATCACGTATTTAATTTGTGCCTAAGACCTCTCACATTGGGCTAACATTTGTAGCAACTGGTTAAGCCGGTTGGGTCCGAGCAGTTTTACGCTACAACTGAGTCCAACCTCGTGTCTTAGTCGATTAATTACACCTAATTAATCACCCTCCTAATTTATATTAATTATCCCTAATTAATTAGTCATGTTTTCCTTAATATGGGTAGACCTAACTCAATAGGTAAATTCCCAACTCCGTAGTATGGGTAGACCTAACTCAATAGGTAAATTCCCAACTCCATAATATGGGTAGACCTAACTCAATAGGTAGATTCCCAATTATGTCCATTTAATTTATGTTACTCTTAAGCAAATCTATTCCACATCATTTTATTAACGTGCATATTAACCCCATCGTTCCCCACGTAATTCGTTCTCGTAACGTGACATAATAAAAGGGAAGATTCATCACAAATGTCATGGGTTTAGCCAACATAGCATGTAACTTTATCATGGGTTCAAAAGGTGTAAACTTGCATATATGAACATACATTAAACCCGACTAGTATTTAACCCAAACTAGCATTATGCATATCATAAAAGAGACAAACTTGCATATGAACTTATATCATAACTTGCATATGAACTTATATCATAACTTGCATATGAACTTATATCATAACTTGCATCATAACTTGCATATGAACTTATATCATAACTTGCATATGAACTTATATCATAACTTGCATATGAACTTATATCATAACTTGCATATGAACTTGCATCATAACTTGCATATGAACATATATCATAACTTGCATATGAACTTGCATCATAACTTGCATATGAACTTGCATCATAACTTGCATATGAACTTGCATAACATGCCATACAAAGAGACAACTTGCATATATTATGCATATCATAAAAAGAGACAAACTTGCATAAAACCAAACACTTAGCATGCATAAAACCAAATACTTAGTATGCATACAATCAAATACTTAGCATGCATAAAATCAAATACTTAGCATGCATAACACCAAAACATAACTTGCATAACATCAAATACTTAGCATGCATAAAACCAAACACTTAGCATGCATAAAACCACATGCATAACTTGCATATCATGTTACATATAACTTGCATATACTCTCACATATAGTTTGCATAACATGTTACATATGCATAAATGTTCAACATAATGTTTTGCATCATAAAACATGGCATTAAACTTGCATATAGCATAAAACTTGCAAATCACATATCATACAAACTTGCATAAACACATTTATCCACAAACATAGCCATGTCTTATCACATCCTACCATAATCAATTTAACAATTGATTATTAAAGCTATAGGAACTCACCAAAACCAAGATTAGCAAACTTATGTAGTAGAACTAGTTGCTATATAAGAGGAAGATGATGATTAGAGGTTGATTAGCTTGCAACTTTCTTCATAAACTAGTGGAGGCTCCTCTCAAGTTTGATTTTGGCGGCATGGTGGCATCATTTCTATTTTTAGTATGAATTAGGGTAGTATTAGGGTGTATTTATAGGATTAGGGTGTGTTTTAGACCATAGGATTAACCCTAGGTTAGTTTAGGTCCGTCAGATCTTGGAAGCCTCTAGAACTCAGCCCAAACCAGCCAGAAAAACCAGACCTGGTGCACCCAGGCCAACTGGCTCGACACCCCGTGTCGACAGGCAAGTCGACAGGGCAGTCGACTCCCCTGTCGACAGCCCTGTCGACATGGCTAGGGCGGGAATTTTCCCGCCTGGCCCCCGCTGGCTCCAATTTCGAAATCTGATTTTAAGTTTTTAATTCTGTTTTTATCTTAAATTTTCTGCCAACTTCATTGGGCCATAACTGGGCCATACGGACTCCGATTCTCGAAAACTCGGACTCTATTTCGCGTATTTTTCCGAGACGAACGCAATGACGCAGCCCGTTTGCCCCAATTCTCACATCTGAGATTATTTATTCTATAATTAGTGAATTTTAGCATTAACCGAAATTCGGGGTGTTACATTCTCCCCTCCTTAAAGGATTTCGTGCCCGAAATCTCTAAGCTAAGGAGAATGCGTATCCTACCATCCAAACAACCATCTACTCAATCCATCAAACACGGGCATCCATTGTCCTTAAAACAATTTCTAATGATGTATGAGCATATGCGAAAAGTGTGTGTATATGTTCCCTATCTAATGTACGAACATATGCAAACCATGATAGTGCCATGCATCCAATATGTATGCGAGATAACCCTATCGACACATACAGTATCTATATGAGTGCACAATCATTCACCAAAATGCATCATCCATATGATAACACAATCATTATACATCCATAAATATAGCTACCTACACACAATTATATGCAATATGAAGTGACTGAGCCGATCTAGTGCCTAGAGTGTGTGTATATGCATCCACGAGCAACCACTAGCAACCACTTGCATCCACATGCATCCATCAATCATAACATGTCTCAAACACATGTTTCAACCATAGGTTTACCCTATCTAAAGGTCAAAGGTACTAATGAGAGGACATACTACAGATAAGATAAGTACTAGTCAAACGATAAAGGAGAAATTAAAAGACATATCCTAAAAAGGAATGGGTATAATGAACGCATCTTCTCTTCCGTCTCTAAGGTAGCGTTGCTCTCATCTTCTCCCCATTGCACTTTGACTAGTTGAACCTCTCGATTCCTCAACTTCCTAGCCTCTGACCCAAGGATGCGAGTAGGAGCTCGTCGAATCGTCTCATCACGCTCTATCTCTACTTCTTTAAGCAAGCTCGGCTCTACCACCTCAGCGGTCTCATGTAGAAACTTCCTCAATGTGACATATGGAATATATCATGTACACCACTAAGCCTGTTGGGCAACCCCACTCTATATGCCATCTGTCCAATCCTTTCCTTAATAGGAAACGACCCAACAAACCTCGGTGCTAACTTCCCAACGGACCCAAAGCGAACAACATTTCTCAACGGAGATACTTTGACAAAAACCATGTCCCCAACCTCAAACTCAAGATCCGTCCTTCTCCGATCCGCATAAGATTTCTGTCTATCTTGCGCTGCCTTCATCCTTCTTCGAATCAAATCAATCTTCTCTGAAGTCTCTCTAACCATATCTGGCCCAAGCAAGATCTTATCCGTAGATTCCCACCAACATGTAGGAGATCGACAAGGCCTTCCATAAAGAGCTTCGAAAGGTGCCATGCCAATACTAGACTGAAAGCTGTTATTGTATGCGAACTCCACCAAAGGAAGATGTTCTTCCCATGTACCTCCAAAATCCAAGATACAAAGCCTCAAGAGATCTTCTAAGATACGGTTCACCCTCTCGGTCTGACCGTCCGTTTGAGGATGATATGCGGTGCTCAAACACAACTGAGTCCCTACCGCCTCTTGCAAACTTCTCCAAAACTCACTAGTGAAGATAGGATCTCGATCACTCACAATGCTGGATGGTACGCCATGCAATCTAACAATCTCTCTAACATAGACTAAAGCAAGCCATGGAGCGGTCCTCTTACTCTTCACGGGTATAAAATGGGCACTCTTGGTAAGTCTGTCTACCACAACCCAAATTCCCGTATTGCCCTTCCTCGATCTCGGTAATCCATCGAGACACTATCCCACTTCCATAGCGGAACTTCCAAATGGGTGAAGCAACCCATCGGGTTTCTTCTGCTCTGCTTTCATTTGCTAGCCCACCAAGCATCTAGCGACATACTCGGCCACATCTTTCTCCATACCGGCCCAGAAGAAAACTCTCTTCATGTCTTGGTACATCTTGTCCCTACCAGGACGAATGGTCATCTTCGACCGATGTGCATCATCAAGTATAGCCTTCCTCAGACCCTTGTCTTGCGGTACACAAAGTCTACCGTCTCTACGCAACCACCCCTTACCATCTAGGGTGTACCTACTCAAATGGCTGGACGACTCCCCCCCTTATGAGCTTCTCTACTAACTCAACCAACTGTGGGTCGTCTCGCTGTGCCTCGCCAATCCGCCCCAAAAGAGTAGGCCTAACCTCCAAGGAGGCTAGCAAACCGGGTACAAAATCAATGGAGGGTCTAAAGTTTAACATAGAATTAAACTCCAAGCTTCGTCATTTCACGAACAATGGACTCAAAGACAGCCTTTTTCTGCTTAAGGCGTCTACCACCTCGTTACCCTTGCCAGGGGTATACGCTATCTCAAACCCATAGGATGCTAAGAATTCAATCCACCTTTGTTGTCTTAAGACAATGCGCTCAAAGAGTCTCCAACGCTTCCCTAAGATGTAGGGCATGCTTTTCTCCACTTCTAGAGAAAATCAGGATATTCTCCCATGCAAAATCGTCACAACTATCCATCTCTCACGCAGACCACCCTAGTCGAACTCGACATCCCCCAAATGCAAGCCCAAAAGGCCTAAACCAATATCAGACAAACACCTAAGGGATACCTCATTCGAATTCAGACGACCTACGTGAGTTGATACTAGTAAAAACAGCTAAATAATTAAGTCCTTGTCCAACTCTGAATGTCCTTGCCAGTCTCGCTCCAAAACCATCGTTTATCCCATAACTGGCTTTGCTCAACCTATTGAGCACATACGGAAACTTATTTCGCTCCTAGGAAAGACCAAGATGTCATTTACAAAGACCATCACGAACTTATTTAGGTACTCCCTGAACATCCTTCTCATCAAATCAACAAAGTATGTGGAGGCGTTCTTCTAACCAAATGGCATCACCAGCCACTCATAAAACCATCCGGAGTCCTAAAGGCAATCTTCTCTATACTATCCTCAGCCACTCTCAACTGACAAAACCCGCGTGGCTAAGTCCAACTTGCGAAAATACTGAGGCCCCAACCAACTGATCAAAGAGATCATCAATCCTCGGCAATGGGTGTCTATTCTTCTTTATGAGTTTATTTAGTTCTCTTTAGCCTACACAAAGTCTGAGGGACCCATCCGCCTTCATAGCAAAAACTACTGGAGCACCCCACTCCGATCTACTTTGTCTTATGGACCCCTTCTCAAGCAACTCCCCTACTTGCTTATGGAGTTCCCTCCTCTCGCGAGGAGCCATGTGGCGCACTGGCCAAGATACTGGTTTGGCATTGTCTACCAGATATATTCGGAAGTTAATCGCCTGCTCCGGAGGTAAGCCCTTCACCTCCTCAAACACATCCGAGTATTCCCGGACCACTCTAACAGATCGCAAACTATCGACCGACGTGTCAAGCGATTCTAGATAACTTAGCATAACAGATTCCATGGGGTTACAAGAGATCTCGAGAGTG
Organism: Allium sativum; assembly: GCA_030737875.1. NCBI lineage: Eukaryota > Viridiplantae > Streptophyta > Magnoliopsida > Asparagales > Amaryllidaceae > Allium > Allium sativum. Next base: position 577,565,280 of record CM060909.1, on the reverse strand, counting down.
TTACCCAAGCGGGTCATAAACCTAACAACTCTCCCTTCAAAATCAAGAACGACACCCCTACTGGATAACCAGTCCATGCCCAAACTAACCCATAGCTCGTGAAGCCCAAAAAGCATCACATCTACTCTCAACGCTAAGTATAGCAACTTTCAAACCCAAACACTTCATGGAGCCCCAATTGGGTTTGAAACAACTAAGGGATCATCTACTAACTGGTGTCTAAGTGCAGTGACTCAACTAACAATGATGAGATAAACGAACTCGATGCGTCAGAATTAAATAAAGTTCGACCGTAAAATAAAGGAATCCTAATTCCAACCTAGACGGTCCTATCCCCATCTGGTACACTAGCCGCGAGGGAATACAACTACCCTCCAGGAGATTCCATACCTTGCCCATGCCCCTTTGGACAATCCTAATACGGTGTCCCATTCCTCCAAAAGGATAACTACTCGCCTTCTTCATCCCATTCTCCACTCGTAACCTCCCACCAATGAGGTTTCATCCTTCATTAAACAAACAACTATTTGAGCCTTCCTCCCTTCGTCTATCCAATAGATACCTACCAGTCCTCCTCCTTCTTGAACCAACTTCTAATCTGACTAACGTCTAAGTCCCTTAAAGTGGTTTTCCGTTCTTATCTATCTTAGAAAGGTCATCTATACGCGGAGGGGAAACTCAAAACGAGAGAGGAAGAGATTCAAAATGGAGAAGTCGAAAGATATAGATATGGCTATTGGGGATTATGCTTTTCTTTCAAAAACTTTTCTCTTAAAAGACATGTTTTGGAAAATACTCCTTTCAAAAATATTCTTAGAAAATAGTTTTTCTAAAAATTTTATCTGTTCTGGTAACCTTAAGCTCTGATACCACGTGTAACACCCCACACCCGCTATGGTCACTCGCTAAGGGAATGCCATAACATCGGTGGAGTATTTTAAGTGAATACAGAACAGAAAAATTACAACAAGACAGATATAAGTAATACTTGAAAATCTTAAAACATCATTTCATTGCAGCGGAAAGTAAAACATGTTTGGTTACATCACAAAACCATAATAAGAGTCAAGTACAAAATATCCATCCTGATAAATAAAAGTACATAATCCCAATACATGAACTGATAGCCATAAAAGAAAGGGTAAGCTGAGCTCTACATCTATGGTCCAAGCTCCAAAAGAGAATAAAGCAGCCTGATCTAAGCCCACTCGTATCGGGCCCACTCTGATAACCTGAGGGTTGGGAAAAAGATAAAAACAACGGGGTCAGACATAAGTCTGAGTGAGTCCTATAACCGTAACAATACAACCATTAAAGTAATTAGGGTATGACATAAACAAGGTACGGTACCTCTGGGGATAATGACTACACTAAGTAGCCAACTAAACACAGGATGTACTAAGATAACCGAAAAGACGCATTTATCCACCCAAGGATAATTACTAGATTACACCACCCCAGATCTACCCACCCAAGGGTAATTCCTACACTGCACCACACCAGTCATTCCTAACTTAAAGGTTGATCCCACCCCTGGATTTATAAAATTAACTTAATAGTTCTCGCGTACCCCTAGGTGACTAAGTAGACGCCACGGGGCCCTACAATCCACTAGGTGTACACACTACTCCCCATTCGATCGGCTCCCTAACGTAGATACCCGTGCTGGTCCCACGATGGGGTGTATCATTCCCCAAAGTGGCAACCTGATAATATCAACGGTGCACGGCTTTATACCTACACGATGCAACAACGACTTACCAACCAGCCCGGGCACACACACGCATATGAAACCCGTTGGTCCTGCGTTGCCACCGCTAACCCGTTTTGGCCTCTTATAGTCAAGCCCAATATGCGTGTCCCATCACTCGACTAGAGTCGAGCCCACTAAGATACGTTTGGGATATTGGTTGAAATGGTCCCCCACAAGCTACCACCTAAGCTTGTTATTTTATCTAGTGTATCCCACTTAACCCCTGTTATAATCATGCCCACCTACATGTTAAGGTTTGGTTAAGTCTTCTAATCATATATCAATTGCCACTTAAGGCACCCACTAGATTTCCACATGCCACCCAAAGCACTTACTTAACCCTTTACCCATGTTTAATTACATGTTCCTCTTTGGTTAAGTATTCTAATCGTATTTTCTATTGCCACCCAAGGCAACCCACTAGATTTCCATATGCCACCCAAGGCACCCACTTAACCCCTCATGTCCCTCTACATGCTAATATGGTTAAGTGTTTCTTAATTAATTAATTAAGATCATGACCTCATAAAGACCTCTCACATTAGACCGTCTTTTATGACTGCTAGATATGCCGGTTGGGTCCGGGCAGCCTTACGTCATAAAAAAGGTCTAACCTCGTGTCTTTACTTTAATCACGTATTTAATTTGTGCCTAAGACCTCTCACATTGGGCTAACATTTGTAGCAACTGGTTAAGCCGGTTGGGTCCGGGCAGTTTTACGCTACAACTGAGTCCAACCTCGTGTCTTAGTCGATTAATTACACCTAATTAATCACCCTCCTAATTTATATTAATTATCCCTAATTAATTAGTCATGTTTTCCGGAATATGGGTAGACCTAACTCAATAGGTAAATTCCCAACTCCGTAGTATGGGCAGACCTAACTCAATAGGTAAATTCCCAACTCCATAATATGGGTAGACCTAACTCAATAGGTAAATTCCCAATTATGTCCATTTAATTTATGTTACTCTTAAGCAAATCTATTCCACATCATTTTATTAACGTGCATATTAACCCCATCGTTCCCCACGTAATTCGTTCTCGTAACGTGACATAATAAAAGGGAAGATTCATCACAAATGTCATGGGTTTAGCCAACATAGCATGTAACTTTATCATGGGTTCAAAAGGTGTAAACTTGCATATATGAACATACATTAAACCCGACTAGTATTTAACCCAAACTTGCATTATGCATATCATAAAAGAGACAAACTTGCATATGAACTTATATCATAACTTGCATATGAACTTATATCATAACTTGCATCATAACTTGCATATAAACATTTATCATAACTTGCATATGAACTTATATCATAACTTGCATATGAACTTATATCATAACTTGCATATGAACTTATATCATAACTTGCATATGAACTTGCATCATAACTTGCATATGAACATATATCATAACTTGCATATGAACTTGCATCATAACTTGCATATGAACTTGCATCATAACTTGCATATGAACTTGCATAACATGCCATACAAAGAGACAACTTGCATATATTATGCATATCATAAAAAGAGACAAACTTGCATAAAACCAAACACTTAGCATGCATAAAACCAAATACTTAGTATGCATACAATCAAATACTTAGCATGCATAAAATCAAATACTTAGCATGCATAACACCAAATACATAACTTGCATAACATCAAATACTTAGCATGCATAAAACCAAACACTTAGCATGCATAAAACCACATGCATAACTTGCATATCATGTTACATATAACTTGCATATACTCTCACATATAGTTTGCATAACATGTTACATATGCATAAATGTTCAACATAATGTTTTGCATCATAAAACATGGCATTAAACTTGCATATAGCATAAAACTTGCAAATCACATATCATACAAACTTGCATAAACACATTTATCCACAAACATAGCCATGTCTTATCACATCCTACCATAATCAATTTAACAATTGATTATTAAAGCTATAGGAACTCACCAAAACCAAGATTAGCAAACTTATGTAGTAGAACTAGTTGCTATATAAGAGGAAGATGATGATTAGAGGTTGATTAGCTTGCAACTTTCTTCATAAACTAGTGGAGGCTCCTCTCAAGTTTGATTTTGGCGGCATGGTGGCATCATTTCTATTTTTAGTATGAATTAGGGTAGTATTAGGGTGTATTTATAGGATTAGGGTGTGTTTTAGACCATAGGATTAACCCTAGGTTAGTTTAGGTCCGTCAGATCTTGGAAGCCTCTAGAACTCAGCCCAAACCAGCCAGAAAAACCAGACCTGGTGCACCCAGGCCAACTGGCTCGACACCCCGTGTCGACAGGCAAGTCGACAGGGCAGTCGACTCCCCTGTCGACAGCCCTGTCGACAGCCCTGTCGACAGCCCTGTCGACATGGCTAGGGCGGGAATTTTCCCACCTGGCCCCCGCTGGCTCCAATTTCGAAATCTGATTTTAAGTTTTTAATTCTGTTTTTATCTTAAATTTTCTACCAACTTCATTGGGCCATAACTGGGCCATACGGACTCCGATTCTCGAAAACTCGGACTCTATTTCGCGTATTTTTCCGAGACGAACGCAATGACGCAGCCCGTTTCCCCCAATTCTCACATCTGAGATTATTTATTCTGTAATTAGTGAATTTTAGCATTAACCGAAATTCGGGGTGTTACATTGTTTAACGCCCCTCCAAAGCTAATTCCCTTGCAAGAGTGGCATTGGCGGAGGCGGGGTGTTACATTTGGTATCAGAGCTTAAGGTTTACAAGATTTGAGCAAAAGTGTTTTTGAAACTTACCTTTTGAAAAACTATTTTCAAAACCAATTAAGTATTTTCCAAGAAAAGTCTAGTTATTTTAAAAAGGCTATTCCCCAAAAGCCATAGCACTATCCTTCGTTTCTTCGTTCTGAATCTATCTTTTTCCTTTTTCAGTATGGTCGATCTTAACCTTCCCGAGGGAATGACCATTCCCGGATGGTTCCGGAGATACTTGGAAGCTAGGGCCAACGATGTGGGCCCAGCAAATACCCCGAATATAACTGAGGTTCCTCCTCCTCCTCCTCCGAACCCGCAAGCATATTTCACTAAGATTTGCAAAGACTTTAAGGCGATGGGTGGCAAGAACTTTATTGGGACGGAGACTTTTGTGGAGGCAAGAAATTGGTTGAAAGAAACTAAAGATCTCTTCGCCATCTTTGATGTGCAAGATCATAGAAGGGTTCTATTGGCAGCATGGTTATTGAAAGAAGAAGCTGCTTATTGGTGGGAGGTCACCAATGCTACGAGGCCTATAGAGACTTGGGCCGACTTTAGGACAAGATTTGGGCTTAAGTTTCTATCATCAGCTGAGGCGAATTTGCAATTGGAGAAGTTTATATCTTTGAAGCAAGGAGACATGACAGTGAGGGAGTACATGAATGAGTTTAACAAGCTCGCCCGATTTGGTTTGGACATGATTAATACTCCCCAGAAGAAGGCTTTGCGCTTTGCACGAGGGTTGAATGAGCCACAACAAGTAGCCCTATCTCATATACCTATGGGGGCCACTTTCGAAGGTCTAGTAGACATGGCATTGCTTCAAGGAGACGATAAGAATGGCAAGAAGGAAGTGAAGGCTAATGATACCCAAGCCAAGAAGACAGACTCCAAGTGGGGAGGAAATCAGAGCAATCAGAACAACAAAAACAACAAGGGCAACAAGGCCAAGGCAAAGGACCCAAGAAAATGCCACTACTGTGGGAATGTAGGGCACATAGCTAAAGACTGTAAGAAAAGGAAGAGGAAGTCGGGCGAGTGCTTTCATTGTGGAGAGACCGGACATTTTAGCAAGGATTGCCCCAAGAAGCAAGGGCAAAATCAGCATGCAGGACCTTCTGGAGGGCAAGTGCATGCTCTCAACGCCGCTCCAGTTCAGGATCGAGGTAGCATTTCTGTAGAAAGTCTTGTTTATATTTCTGATTATCCTGTTCGCACCTTATTTGATTCTGGCGCATCGCATAGTTTTATTTCTTCTGACATTGTTGAAAGTTTGCACCTAAGTACTAGCTTAGTTGAGGATCCCGTTTGTGTTTCAAATCCAATTGGGGGTTCCGCCCATCTATCTATGATTTGTGTGGATTTGAAGATTTCTATCTTGACTGTAGAATTCGCGTGTAATGCTTATGTTCTCGGATTCACGGGATATGGGTTAATCTTGGGCATGGATTGATTGTCCAGTTATGGAGCCATTCTCGATTGTGAACATAGGGTGGTGAGGCTCATGACCCGCCTCGGTAACACCATAGAAATTTCTTGTAACCCTAGAGGTCCCGTCATGTTATGCTATCTTGAATCTCTCGACTCGTCCATCGATGATCTGCAATCTGTAAGGGTGGTCCGAGACTATCCTGATGTCTTTGAAGAAGTTAAGGGGTTACCCCCTAAACGAGAGATAGATTTCCGCATTTATCTAGTCGATAATGCCAAGCCAGTATCATTGCCCGTTAGGCACATGGCCCCTCGTGAGAGAAGGGAGCTCAGTAAGCAAATCAAGGAGCTGCTTGAGAAGGGTTTTATTAGACGAAGCATTTGCGAATGGGGTGCTCCGGTGGTATTCGCTACTAAGGCGGATGGTTCGCTTCGTCTATGTGTTGATTATCGAGAGTTGAACAAGCTGACAAAGAAGAATAGGCACCCGTTACCGAGGATTGATGATCTCTTTGACCAGCTTGTAGGTGCTTCTGTTTTCTCTCAGCTCGATCTAGCCACCGGATTCCATCAGCTTAGAGTAGCTGAGGATAGCATTGATAAAACTGCGTTTAGGACTCCAGATGGATTCTTTGAATGGCTTATCATGCCATTCGGATTGACTAATGCACCCGCCTACTTCGTAGACTTGATGAGTAGGGTGTTCAGGGAGTTCCTCAACAAGTTTGTTGTTGTCTTCATGGATGATATTCTGATCTTCTCAAAGGACGAGGAAGAACATGCCAGACATCGCAAGGAAGTGATGGATACGCTTAGAGCGCATCAGTTGAAAGCCAAGTTCTCCAAATGTCATTTCTGGAGAAGGGAAGTTCAGTTTCTTGGACATATAGTTTCTAAGCAAGGCATAGCGGTGGATCCCGCGAAAGTGGTTGTGGTTCAAGATTGGAAGACTCCTAGGAATGCGACCGAAGTAAGAAGCTTTCTCGGTTTGGCGGGCTACTATAGGAAGTTCATCAGAGACTTCGCTAAGATTTCGGCCCCTCTCACTAAGTTGACGAAGAAGAACTTAGTATTTGCATGGGACTTGGAGTGTGAGCTTGCTTTTCAAAAGCTCAAAAGAGCCCTTACCTCAGCTCCAGTTTTGGCATTACCCGATAGTGGTAAGATGTTTACCGTGTACACAGATGCATGTGGCATGGGGTTAGGAGCTGTTCTGATGCAAGAGGGAAGAGTGATATGTTATGGGGGTAGGCAACTTAAAGTTCATGAGAAGAACTATCCCACTCATGATTTGGAGTTAGCGGCGATCGTCTTTGCACTCAAATCCTGGCACCACTATCTTCTAGGCGAAAGGTTTGAGTTGTATACTGATCACAAGTCACTCAAATACCTCTTCTCGCAAAAAGATCTGAATCTAAGATAGCAAAGGTGGATGGAATTTTTGGCATCTTATGACTTCGAGATAGCTTATACCCCTGGTAAGTGTAATGTTGTGGCGGATGCACTAAGCAGAAGGAGATTGACTTTAAGCCCCTTGTTCATTGAGATGAAGAACTTGGAATTCTTGGCAACCTTTGATTTCACGACGGCTGTTGAGTTGATGACGGGTTCATTAGCATCCCTTGAGCTTAGACCCACACTTCTTGATCAAGTTGGGGCTTCGCAGAGGGAAGATCCACAGATAGTCAAAGTTATGGACAAGTTGATTCGGGGTGAGACGTCTAGTCACCTTGCCAGATATACTATTGATGATAAAGGATGGCTAAGGCGTGATGGGAGATTATGTGTTCCTCGGGTGGGAGATTTGGTCCATAGAGTTCTTGAAGAAACGCATCACTCGAAGATGACTATACATCCGGGAGGAGATAAGATGTATAGAGATATGAAGCGCAGTTTCTTTTGGGATGGAATGAAGAAAGATGTGGCAGAGTATGTTTCAAGGTGCATGGTGTGCCAACAAGTGAAGGCCGAGTCAAAGAAACTAGGTGGACTATTACATCCATTGGAGGTCCCACAATGGAAGTGGGAGAGTATTTCTATGGATTTTGTGGATGGATTGCCTAGGTCAAGGAGAGGGAACACAAGCATATGAGTCATAGTTGACAGACTTACGAAGAGTGCTCACTTCATCCCAGTAAAGAGCAAGACGACCGCATCAGGGCTGACGTCTATTTATCTCCGAGAAATAGTGCGGTTGCATGGAGTTCCTTCTAGCATACTTAGCGATCGTGACCCGATTTTCACTAGCCAGTTCTGGAACAGTTTGCAAGAAGCGATGGGTACGCGATTGAATTTGAGTACAGCCTATCACCCCCAGACGGATGGCCAAACCGAAAGGGTGAATAGAGTGCTAGAAGATCCCTTGAGGCTTTGTGTTCTCGACTTTGGTGGTACTTGGGAAGACCACCTTCCTCTTGTAGAATTTGCTTATAATAATAGCTATCAAGCCAGCATAGGGATGGCACCATTTGAAGCTTTATATGGGAGGCCGTGTAGGTCACCATCTTGTTGGTGGGAGACAACAGATAGACATATACTTGGGCCCGATATGATACGAGACACATCCGAGAAAGTTGAATTAGTAAGAAGAAGGATGAAAGCGGCCCAAGATAGACAGAAATCCTATGCTGACAAGCGAAGGGCAGATTTGGAATTCGAAGTGGGAGACATGGTTTTCGTGAAGGTTTCTCCTTTGCGAAATGCGGTACGTTTTGGAGCAGCGGGGAAGCTGGCACCAAGGTTCGTAGGACCCTTCCCTATCATAGAGAGAATTGGAAAGATGGCCTACAAGGTAGGATTGCCCGAGAAGCTAGCCGGAGTGCATAATGTCTTTCATGTCTCGCATCTCCGAAAGTGCCTATATGAGTCCGCTGAGGTGGTTGAACCAAGCATTCTTGAAGACATTGAGGTAGAGAAAGAAGAAACCTTGAAAAGAGCTCCGATTCGTATCTTGGGAACAGAGATCAAGAAGCTAAGGAATCGAGAGGTCACGTTGGTGAAAGTTCAGTGGGGTGAAGCCGACGAAGATGCAACTTGGGAAACCGAGGAGAAGATGCGTGGGCTTTATCCATTTCTTTTTTAGGGTACATTCTCGATCTCTTTTCCTAATTAGCATATCTTTCTTTTTATCCGCGTTAATCTAGTTTATCTTGTTTCGTAGATCTTGTCATGAGAACCTTAGGTAGAAACCCTTGGTTGAAACATGTATTTGAAACATGTTATGCTTGATGGTTGCAAGTGGTTGCAAGTGTTTGCACGTGGATACTCGTGGATGCATGATACACATTAGGCACTAAGATCGGCTCACACACTTTCATGTTGCATATGCATGAGTGCTTATACTTATTCATGGATGAAACTTGTTGAGCTATCACGTGGATGTTGCATATGGATGAATATTATGTGCACTCATGTAGAGATTATAAATTATATTAGGAATTTGCATACATATGGACTCATTTCACTAACATATTTTGCATTAAGGAGGTTTACTGTATCAGTAACCGCCTGATTTTTGCATTAGATAAGTACATATACACACACCTTTGCATATGATCATACAACATTTAGAATCCTTTAAGGACAATGACTGCACGTGGATGATGTTTTGAGTAGATGGATGATGGATAGTAGGATACGTTCTTCCTAACTTGGAGATTTCGGGGACGAAATCCTTTAAGGAGGGGAGAATGTAACACCCCGTAATTTGAACATAAAAATTCACAAATTAAAGTATACTTAATTAAGTGAAATGGGTTGCGCAGAGAAATATATATATATATATTGATATATATATATAATTGAAAATTAAATAAATAAATATGCAAAAATGTTCAAAACAGCGAATTGGGAGAGGGGAATAACCGAACCGGCCGATTTTTGAGGTCGACCCAAGCCCGCTGGGTCGACTAGGGGTTAATCCAGGGTGTTTGGCTGTCAACCCGTGGGCCGATTCGCTCAAATGCAGATTTTGCATTTGAATGGTTCTCATGGTTCAGCTTTAATCTAAAGGCCCTAGATGGTTCCTACACTTGACTTCTTCCCCAAGACATGCTTTGATGGCTTGGATTGAATCTAGGGTTAATCCTATGGCTAATACTATCCTAATCCTCTATAAAACGACCCCTAAACCTAGCCTAAATCACCATTATTCAATCCTACAACTAAACTATGTCAAATTTGTTCCTCTCATGGCCTCCACTCTCATGCTAAAATTCCTAAGCCTATTTCTATGAGAGATTGTGAGTTCATACAAGTGCTTTCAAACTTGTATGAGTGTTCTTAGTTTGCATTCAAGTCAAGTTGCAACATTTCTGTTTCAAAGCAAGGATTTTTATTGATTTGGCGCAAGGGTTTTTCAATTGGGGCTTTCATATTTTGGTGCTTGCATAAGGGCTTCGTCTCAATCTTTATAATAAATATTCATTTGTGTCTTCATAGCGTAGTAAGCCCTTTTCTACTTTCTTTTTATTGAACTCTAAAGTTAAATGAATGATGCAAGTTTGGGGTTGATCATTATGATATGTAAGTTTGGTTGATCATTATGATATGCAAGTTTGGTTGATTATTATGATATGCAAGTTTGGTTAATCATTATGCTATGCAAGTTGGTTTAATCATTATGTATGACACATATTGCTATGTTATGCAAGTTAAACTTGATGTTGTGAGCATAAAGCTCCAAGCTTTATATCAAAGGTTGCATTTTGGCAACATGAAAGTTATCATATCCCTTATGATAACTTGCATGTGAGGCTAAATGCGAACTTCTAGCAACTTCTACATGTCATTTATCACCATGTATCACTCATATGCTAAGTTTGGTTTTATGCATGCTTTTGAAGCCTAACAATGCAATATGCAAGTATATGAACATATGTACATCTCATATGCCACCATGATAAACTTGTGGCTTCAACACCTTTTTGTCATGATTATGCCAAGTTCCCTATTTTACCCTTTATGCGTTGTTGCGATTATGTAAACGATGGGATTACATTGGGGTTGGGTAAAATTATGACATGAACATGATTTTTACAACATAACGTGATATGTTAACTTGTAATTATGTTTTGGAAACATAATGGACATGACACTTAGAAAATATGAGTGTGGCCAACTCGAGGTTGGGTTGAGTTTGTAGCATAAATCTACCCGGACCTGCCCGGCTTAACTAGCGGCTACAAACAATAGGACCCAATGTGAGAAGTTGGTCATGTTGTGCTCGAACCCGAGGTTAGACCAAGTTGTGGTGTAAAGCTACCCGGACCCGCCCGGCTTAACTAGTAACCACAACAAAGTCTAATGTGAGAGGTTAAAGTACATTAAGTTAATTAATGCCTCCTGATTAGGGTTAAGTCATGGTCCACTTAATACTTAATCAATTTGGGCTAGATGGGTTATTCGGGGTTGTCACGAACCTTGGGTATACTTAACCAATTTAATCCACGTTTGGATCGGGTTAACCACATTTAACCCGTTAAGGAAACCCTAGTTGCGTGGTCCTTTTCAGCAGTAACCCTCTTGATAGTATCATAAGACCCTAGGACTAGGCTAGGGTGGGGCACGATTACTGGGCTGACATGTAAGCGACCAAAACGACGGCTGAGTAGGTACGCCGGTGTAGGTCCAGGCGGACTATGGTCGTGCACATAGTCCGGAGTTGGAGAATCAGGCATGGGTACCAGTAGATCTAGACTTCGCATACTTGATTCGTGTCTGAGGTTGACACCCTAGGACTTGATACATCCTAGGGTGTACCTAGCGCAGTTTAACTACATTGCATGTTTGGGCCGTATGACACCGACACTTGACGAGTTAGGCTTATAGGGAGCCGATCGACTAGACCGTGTAGTTGGACCTTAATTTAGGTCACCTCATGATGATGGGCCAAGCTTGGGCCAAGGGATCTACTCTTGTTTTTACTTGACATGTTAAAATGCTAGTACACCCGTGGTGCAAAACTTAACCTTAATTATGCGATAACACCTTTATCTATCTTGTTAGTTAATCATCATGCCAGTATGTTGTGATCCTTATGTTCATCTCAGCTTCTCATGCCAGTTAACTTTACTAGTTCATAGACAGATAGTAGTAGGGCTTACCAGTCTTTTTGACTAACCTGTTTCTTTCGCCTCTTTTCTTCCGTTCCCCCCTCCCCAGGTTCTCAGGGTGGGAACATTGGAGCTTAGCTTGGATCTTTACAGCTTGCTTACTGGATTTGCTCATGTACGGTTTTGGACATTGAGCTAGCTATGGTTTATCACTTCATTTTGGGGATAGTACTTTATGTATTTCAGTTTTTCAGTTTATGCTTTTATCTAGACTTTGTTGTTGGAAAATAATGACCAAGTACTTTGTTGTAACATGACTATGGTTTTGAAATGCTAAGTTTTATCTGCTGCTTTACTACTCTGTTTTACTTATATGTTCTGTCTTGTGATATCTGCATGCATGTTTACCTTGTTTAACGCCCCTCCAAAGCTAATGCCCTTGCAGGAGTGGCATTGGCGGAGGTGGGGTGTTACAGGGACCTTCCAATCTTGGATGGCCACTACATCCGCGGGATCCACAACTATCCCTTCTTTGGAAACCACGTGCCCTAAGAATCGCACTTCCGTCCTCCAAAAGTGACATATAGAAAATTTAGCTTTAAGGCTATGCTCTCGAAGAGTCTCCAACACTTCCTTAAGATGTAGGGCATGCTCTTCCTCGCTCTTAGAAAAGATCAAGCTGTCGTCCACAAATACTACCACGAATTTGTTAAGGTACTCCCTAAACACCCTACTTATCTATTCAACAAAGTATGCGGGGGCGTTTGTCAAACCGAAGGGCATCACAAGCCACTCTAAGAAAACATCTGGAGTCCTAAAGGCAGTCTTGTCTATGCTATCCTCAGCCACTCTCAACTGATGGAAACCAGTGGCTAAGTCCAACTGCGAAAACACTGAGGCGCCAATTGACTGATCGAAGAGATCGTCAATCCTCGGCAGTGGGTGCCTATTCTTCTTAGTAAGCTTATTAAATTCTCTATAGTCCTCACAAAGTCTAAGGGACCCATATGCCTTCGTCGCAAATACTACTGGAGCACCCCACTCCGATATACTACGTCTGATGAACCCCTTCTCAAGCAATTCTTTCACTTGCTTACTGAGTTCTCGTCTCTCTCTTAGAGCCATGTGGCGCACTGGCAATTCAACTGGCTTTGCATTATCTACTAGATATATTCGAAAGTCTATCTTATGTTTTGGGGGTAAACCCCTCACCTCATCAAAGAAATCAACATATTCATGGACTATACGAACAAAATGTAAATCATCATCAGATGCGTCAAGGGATTCCAGGTAGCTAAGCATTACTGGACCTCTAGGGTCACAAGAAATATCAAGGGTCTTTCCACAACGAGTCAACAATCTAACTACCCTTCTTTCACAATCTAGGATGGCCCGTATCTAGTTAGCAAATCCATACCTAGAATCAAGCCGTAGCCCATGAAGCCAAGAACAAAGGCGTTGCATTCAAACCCAACACCCAAAATAGGCACTCTCAAATCCCGACAAATCATAGAAAGATGAGCCAAACCACCAGTAGGATTTGAGACTACTAAGGGATCTATAACTAAACTAATACCTAGGTGCAGTATTTCAACTAATGATGTAGAAATAAACGAATGTGATGCGCCAGTATCGAATAAAGTATGGATAGAATGATCAAACTGAAAAACTAAACTTTCAACGGAAATTGCTCTACCTCGTTCCTGTAGTGGTGGGACCACGAGAGCCTGAACTTGCCCTCTTGCCTGCCCTGGTGCCATAAGAGCCTGTCCTCCCGAGGTAGACCCTGCCCTCTGCCCTTTCCTTGGGCAGTCCTTAATCAGATGTCCTGCTTCGCCACAGTGGAAACAACCAGTCTTCTTTTTCTTCCTACAATCTTTGCTTAGATGGCCTGGTGTCCCACAGTTAAAGCATCTCTTCTTTCCCTTACCATTGTTGCCTTTACCACCTTTCTTGTTCTGTTGTTGCTGTTGCGGCTTCTTTTGATCCTTTTTCTTCTCGGGTGCCATATTAGCGTTGGCGCCCTTCTCTTCTTCATGCATAAGCGCCATGTCGACTAGTCTCTTAAAGGTAGCCCCCATGGGGAAGTGGGTCATAGCTAACCCATGAAGCGGCTCGTTCAAACCCTTAACAAATCTCAGGGGCTTCTTTTCTAGTATATTCACCAAGTCTAAGCCAAATCTCACCAACTGATTGAACTTGTTGACGTATGCTTTCACCGATAGATTCCGTTCCTTCAACACCAAAAATCTTTCCATATATAAGTTCTCTTCAGCCCGTGAGAGAAACTTTGCTTCAAACCTCCGCCTGAAATCTGTCCATGTATCGACTGGACACTCTCCATTAGTGACCTCCCACCAAAACGAGGCCTCATCCTTCATTAGCCAGACAGCTAACTGGACCTTTCTCCCATCTTCCACTTCAAAGATCCCAAACAATTCTTCCACCTCCTTTAGCCAATTTGAAGCTTCAACAAATGTATCCGTCCCGTGAAAAGGTTTTCCACCCATTACTCGAAATTCCTTACATATCTTTGCAAAAGTATCGACACGAGGAGGAGGAGGAGGATTTACTGGACCTGGGGTGGCGGCCCTAGTCTCCAAATACCTCCTAAACCATCCTGGTATCGGTATTCCCTTGGGTATTTTGGAAATTCTAGACATGCTGAAACGGAAAAGGAAAGATTCAATACAAAAGAACCGAAGGAAAGATAAATGGCTTTTGGGGTTATGCTTTCTAAAATAAGCTTTTCTCTTGAAAATACATTCCTTAAAACATACTTTTGAAGGTACTTCTTTATAAAAGTGTTTTTGAAAACAGTTTTTCAAAATTCATATCTGTTCTAGTAACCTTCATCTCTGATACCACGTCTAACAACCCACGTCCATTAATGTAACTCACAAAGGAAATGCATTAACTTCTATGGAGCGTTTTAAGAGTGTATAGAACAGAAACTTAACAACAAGACAGATATAAACAGTACTTGAAAATTTAAAACTTCATTTCATTGCAGCGGTAAATACATAAGTTTGATTATATCAACAAAAACTAGAGTCAAAGTACATAATATCCATCTTGAATAAATCCGAGTACATAAATTGAAAGACACAAATCCAGTACAAAATAGCCACACATAAGAGAGGCTGAACTTTACTTCATCGATCCAAGCAACTTCTAAAAGCAAGAGATACAGCTGTCTAAAATCAAGCTCCACTAGTGCTAGTTCCAACCTGAGCACCTTGGGGTTGGGGGGGGGGGGAGGAAGAAAAGAGGAGGAAACAAAGGGGGTCAGACATAAATTCTGGTGAGCGCGATAACTTTAACAGTATAATTACCAAAATAACTAGGCAAAGGCATAAGTTGGAAAATACGGAAATGACTGTGAACAATTGAGTATGGCAGAGTAAACAAGGAAACAAGATGAACAAAGATAACATTAAAGGCGCACCTAAACCACTATAAGATAATTACTATACTGCACCACCACTAGTCACCCTAAGGTTGAGCCCGCCTACAAGACTTAATAATGATAATGGTAGTTTTGTGCAACCCTAGTTGCCTTCATAGGTGCTGCATGCCCCTATCTCCACTAGGTGTACCCACTACGCCCATGTGATCGGCTCCCTAACTCGTAGATACCCGTGCTGGCCCCATAGTGGGGTGTATCACTCCCCAAGGTGGCGACCCGATATCACGAATAATGCACAGCTTATACCTACACGATGCAATAACATCTTACCTACCATCCCGGGCCCACACACGCATATGAACCCGTTGGACTTGCACCGTTGGACTTGCGTTGCCACTGCTAACTCATTTTGGCCTCTTACAGTCAAGCCCAGTATGCGTGTCCCGTCCTCGACTTGGTTCGAGCCCACAAAGATACGCATGGGTTACTGGTTGAAACGGGCCCCCATTACTTGACACAAGCTATCCACCTAAGCTTGGTCCCCTCTAGTACATCCCACTTAACCCTCTTCTTATTCATGTTCACTTACATGTTTCAAATTTTGGTTAAGTTTTTCTAATCGCATTTCAAATGCCACCCAAGGCACCCACTTAATTCCACATGCCACCTAAGGCACCCACTTAACCCCTTCATGTCCCATTACATGTTTATCTGGTTAAGTGTTTCTTAATTCATTAAGACCGTAACCTCATAAAGACCTCCCACATTAGACTGACATTTGTGGCACCTGGATTTGCCAGGCGGGTCCGGGCAGTCTTACTCCACAAAAGAGCCTAACCTCGTGTCTTTACAACTATTACGCATTTAATTTGTTCCTAACACCTCCCACATTAGACTGGCATTGTGGCAGCTTGATTTGCCGGGTGGGTTCGGGCAGTCTTACACCACAAAAGAGCCTAACCTCGTGTCTTAGAAGATTAATTACTCCTAATTGATCATTCCCCAATTTGAATTAATTTCCCTATTCAAATTATCAATCAATTCCAAATTTAACTATGGCCATAATTGACTCAATTATGTCCATCTATTTATGGTATGTAAAATCATACCAATTTTCATCACAAATTTATTTTATGCCTTTCAAGGCATTTATGCCAATTCTCAATATTAAATCTTTTAATATTATCCCATTACCCTATGTTGTACGTTCGTTCGTTTAACGTAAAATATGCGTTATACTCGAATAGTCTAACTTATAAAATAAAGAGAAAACATCACAACATACATATAGATAAACTAGATCTAAACATAAGGGGTGAACTTGCATGTGTGAATGAGGTTCTACATCCAAAACTTGCATAGGCCAAAGTCACAACTTGCATAAAACTACATATGTCATAAATCCAAATCTAAAGGTGTGAACTTGCCTAGGTAATAGTCACATACTTGCATAAATCATGTATGTCATAGATATACATCTAAAGGTGTAAACTTGCATTGGAAATAACCACAAACTTACATAACATGATTCATACTCCAAATAGATATATTTGTGTAAACTTGCATATGTGATTTATGCAACATAACGACTGTGTAAACTTACATCTAAACATAAAAACTAGCATGTAAAATTTAGCATATAACTCACACATGTCATAGCCTAACTTTAGATCTAAAATAGATGTCGCGAAACATGTAAGGTTATACATAACCTTTACTAACTTGCATATGATCCACATCTAAATCAACACCTAAACTTGCATACATACATACGATTTATCATATGAATCAACATAACCAAACTAGCATATGAAACATTATCATGAATTATAGAATTACAACATAGATGATTGCATCACAACTTTACAACATAGATGATAACATCATAGAATTTACAACATAAATGATAGCATCACAATTTTACAACATAGATGATAACATGCGGTCAATAATTCACAACATAGTCATATAATCCGCATCATAACTCAATCCAATTAAATTGCTAATTATTTTATTAAAGAAATCGAACTCACAACTCAAAGAAGGTCTTGAGTTCTGAATTCTGCGTTTTGAAGTTGTATTAGCTTTCCTTTGAAGTAGATTCGTTGTTAGACTTGAATTGAATTGAATTTAATTAGCTTTCTTCCTCTTTAATTCGCGGCGGCTTTTCTGAGTTGCAAGATGACGGCATGGAGGCCATGAATCTAATTTTAATTTGATTTCAGGGTTTGTGTCTTCTTGTCTTTTTATAGAGTTTAGGATTAGCTTAGGCCGTCCGATCAACCCAGAATTAATCCCAGCAAATCAGAGCAGATCAGAAACCCTAATGAATCAGCACACAGTCATTAACAGGTCACCAATCAAATCTGGCCGGGGGGGGGGGGGGGGGGGGAGGTCGACCCTATGGTCGACCTGGTCAGGGTAGGCCGACCCTATGGTCGACCTGGCCCTGGCGGGAATTTTCCCGCCCAGCCCATCTGGCTCTGAAATTTTGAATTTCGAAATCTGTTTTAAATTTTCTGAAACTTCCGATGGCCATAACTTCTTCATACGATGTCCAATTCGTGCAAACTCAGACTCTATCTCAACCAGAGTTCCGAGACGAACACAATGGCGCAACACCCTATCCCTTAATTCTCACATATGAGATTAGTTATTATTTAATTTGTGAACATTAAAATTAACAGAAATATGGGGTTTTACATATCGTATTGGAAATAACAATATATATATCTTTCAAATTTCAATAACAGTATCTGTATAATCACGAAATTCAACATCGAAATATTCCAAAGACAATTTCGATTCAAATCCATTCCAATTCAATTATTGGAAATTCTGGTTATTTTGAAAACCATTTCGAATCCAATTTATTTATTTTAAAAATAAATGGAATTATAATTCTAGTTCAAAACTAGTTCATTTTGATAAAAATCTATTTTTATCTTTTCAAATATGGAAATTTTAATCCCAATTCTTCACAAATAATTTCTTATGATCTTACACAAATTATTACTATTTTTAGTAATTTTATCAAGGCCCATACAGTCGATTTCCATCAACGGCCATCGAACTGCACTTACAGCGACCTTTTCCAAATTTGATTTTGACATAATTCCAAATCCAACCGTTAGATTTCAATTCTATAATATTCTTAGAAAGCTCTTTTCGATACGAACACACAGGTTCCGATTTTAGAAGAATCCGACGGTCGGATCTCCCATAATGTCCATTCGAAGTCAATGGTCAAAATTCGCGAACGGCCGCAGCGTGGTGCATTCTATTCAGGCCATTATATAATATATATAATATATATATTACATACTTCATTGATTTCTTTTTAAAACATATTTTATAAATCGTTTTAAATTCGTTTTCAAAACGATTTCAAATTCATATTCAATTTCTAGTCAAAATTGAATATTCCACATCATCGATATACAAATGATAATATTTTCAAAACGTTATATTTTGAAATCGCTTTACTTTTCTATATTCATTTTAAAAACGAATATAATCGATATAAATATCATTCGTGTGAAAATGGCGCATATCTAACCAATACGGCTTTATATATTTCAATAACTTCTTTATTCTATTCAACAAATGAATATTTTCTTCAACACATGAATACATATTTTTATTCAACACTTGAATATTTATTTCTTTTCAACACATGAATTTATTTTTCTATTCAACACATGAATTTATACTTTTATTCAACACATGAATATTTATTCTATTCGACACATGAATTTTTGTTTTTCTATTCAACACATGAATATATATTTCTATTCAACACATGAATATATATATATATTTCTATTCAACACATGAATTTTTGTTTTTCTATTTTCCAAACAAGAACGAGGCACAATCAATTACCATATAACGTTAATTATATGGATTCCCTATAACACATATATATAACAGCAACGATAAATCATCAACCATCATCCAGAACTGCATAAGCATTAAATATAAATAATTAATGCTTACACGGTCTGTCAACCCATCGATTGACATACAACTAAACAATCGAGATTAGTGTACGCCAAATAACATCCCAATACCCGTGTGGGGTTTCAAATCAACAAACACAGATTTTTATTTGTGCAGTTGGGTGATGTGTAAAATTTATCATCCCAATCAATATCAGCCAAATCAGTGTATATAAACAAATCGTTCGTTTTGTTTATTACTATTTATTTTATATACGCATTAAAAATCATATTTTTAACTATAAAATATTTTCCACTATTAAATATTTTATTTCATTCCACATCACCCAATACATTTTCACAACACATCAATCTAACAAACAAGTCATCCATGGTCTGTGGACGATGGGTGTCGGGTGCTACTAAGCACCGTATGCATCCTAGTATATATTTCAACTAGAAAACAAATTAAAAGTGAGGAGTTCTCACCGATTGGTAAACCAAACGCCATGACTCTTCTTACGTAGAAATCTTCGTCGTGCTCGCCTCTTGTCAATTTCATCGTCTGTATTCACTACATATGTAAAAATCACATTTTTGTATTCTCGCTATGTATATAAAAATCACATTTTTATAACTACGCTATATGGATAAAAATTCTATTTTTATAACGCTATGTAGATAAAAATTCTATTTTTATAACGATGTTCATATAAATAAAACCATATTCTTATTCACTGAAAATCTACTCTTTTCCGCTACATTTCATAGGTAAAAATCATTTTTTTATTACCACTTCATATATATAAAAATCGTATTTTTATTATTCGGTTTCACCTATAAAGATCATATTTTTATTTAACCTACTTCATGATAAGAATCATAGCTTTATATTTAAAAAAATTATATTTTCCTTAAACAAAATCTTAATTTCATATCAAAGAAAAAATACTTTCTATAAACCATGAAATTATATTGTTAATAACGTAAAAATCCTATATATAAAAACACATAATGCCATTTGCTATATAAATAAAATAAAGTAAAACAAAAATGTATAAACTTACAATGTTTTTTTCAGCGAAGGGGGGGGGGAGGGAAGGGGTTCACGGTTGGCGGAGCTAGGCGGCACGGGGAGGGCGCAGGCCATCGGGGTTGGAGTTGGTAGTCGGAGGGGCGGTCTTGCATCGTGGTCTTCGATTGAGGGGGGACGAGCGTCATTGCGTTGGAGAAGAGGAGGGAGGGCGGAGTCGATAAGGGACCGGCGAAGGATGCGGAGATGGCTCTGTGGCCCACCCAAGCGGCGGCGGCTGCTATCGCGACCTCCTCCCATTTCTTTTGTTTTTTATTTCTGACTTAATTCGAGTTCTAATGGGGAGAGAGAACATATGGGGGGTTTTTATAAAATTTCATATTATTTAATTTATTTCCAAAATGCAACTTTTTATTTTGAACTCGAAATCAAACCCACCAACTGTTGTCCCCAACTAATTACCCCCATTCCGAACACTATGAGATATGTCCCGTAAGCCAGTTTGGCCGTTTCGATCAGTTTTCATCAAAATAAAAATATAACTCTATATATTGAATTTGAACGCATATTTCAATTTACCGGGGCCTCAAACGGACTCTAAAAATTCCAGAAAAATTATTTCTAGCTTCGTATTGGTGATACGGTCCTAACAAAACTAATTTCGTCGAATTCTGAGACCGATTGAAAAATGGCCATTTTTTGTTCGATCAAAATTCACTAAAACCATAAAACACGTTTAGCTTCGGCACGCTCACATATTGATTCAGAAAATTATGAATTTTGGAACCTAGCGATAACTTGATATCTCGGATCCAACAAAAGTGGTTTAATCGAAAACCGAGGTCGTTTGCAAAATTTCCATTTTTAAGGGCTAGAATTCCATAACGACTATTCTGAAATTTCAACTGGGCATAATTTCTTATCCCCGCTATTAAATTTCGATTTTTCGGATTCGTTGGAAAGATATTCACAAATAAATTCTAATATTTTTGGTTTCGCTAAAATCCGGTTTATTTTGAATCCTGTACATTGATTTGAACTTTGAAATCGAATTTTCAAACTACAGCGCCATTTTCAATTCCTTTTATAATTTAAAATAAATATTTATATTCAAACGATGATCTATATAAATATATACGTTCTATTTCTATTCATTTTAAATTTCTCGTCGTTATTATTTAAAATAATCCATTTTAAATATTCAAAATTCACTAAAATCGGCAAAATAATGTTTTTAAATTGGCTCAGATTTCCGGGTTCTCACAATCTCCCCCACTTAAAACATTTCTTCCCCGAAAAGGAACGAAGCTGAAAGTTGTTTTACAAATCAACTCATCTTTCATTATTTTCATTATGACTTAAGTTCTTCAACTTTTCAGTTTCTAAGAACTTTTCAAAAATTTCAAAAATTTGGCTAACACCCTAAATTTTCGAAAAACTTCGCCATAGCCTCCCCTGCAACGGGAGCTTCGGGATATTTCAAATAGTCTCCCATGGCCCTTACCAATCCAAAAAAAAAAAGAAACAGCCAAGCGGCTAGCCATTCAACTCATAAAATCAACAAAAACCCAAGAAATACAATAAACATGTACCTATTTGTCGGGCAAACAATTTTATTCCTCTTCTCTAGCCTCCTTGCTATGACCAGTTCAATGTAAGTACATGTACATGCATGCAAATGCGACAAATTTTCAATTTAATCCACTATTTGGTTCAATTTGGCTAAAAGTTCAACATTTTAATTAATCAACCAATAATCGAACAACACAACCAGCAATCAATTAGTTGATTAACATTTCAAATTCATAACTTTGATATATAGTCAAAAAATCACATTTTTGATGCCAAATCACAACAATAAGCCCTATCTAGTTTTGGTTCTCACAACAGTCTATGGAAATATATAAATATCACACTTTTGGCATTCGTACCCAAACGACTGATGCTGTACAGTCATCAATAGTTTCATCTCCGGGCGACTAGAGTGTGATTCTATATCTACCAAATATATTAAAACTTCGAATACCCGTGGATCAGACGTATATGCAAAATCTTTATATACTGGATTGCCCAAACTCAATATAAGTAAATATTCAAATACGAATAATTGAATTAAATTTTCAAAACAAAACTTGTTTTCCATTTTATTTTTCAAAACAACACTCTTTACACTTGTTCTAGGATACTACTGATCCTATCTCTAACGAATCATTCTCATTGGATATTACTAATCCAATCTCTGATGAATTCTTTCGTTTGGTTCTAACTTGTCTTGTTCTCCGAGCTCTGTAAATCAAAGCTCAGATACCAACTGAGACGACCCGGAACTTCCCGGTAAGGAAAGCCCGGATTGAAGTGAGCACAAGCCACATCGGGACGCAAACAGAAGAACATTTCATTGTTTATACAACAATTCCATCAGAATACAAGAATATACAGAGTATAAATCAATATTACACAGAAAATATCAGAGATTACAATACATTACATAGCAGCGGAAAAACAATGCAATACACAACCGAAAGAGATATACGGATATAGAGTTTTCCGGATATTGTTCCAACTGTAAACCAGGATCCTGTGAATATAAATCTGCAAAACCAAAACTACCAGCTGCCCGTGCGAAAAATAGGGACACCCAGAGTTTAGGTTAAAACAATAAACTCCAGGTCAGTCGTGTGAGTGGTGTGAGAACTAAAACAGTTATTAATCTTTATTTTAAAGTTAGGTAAATCAAGGGACCACGCCGTATAACATGGAACGGGTTTCCTCCCAAGAATACCAGTGCATAAAACAAGCAGCGCAATGCTAAACAAGAAAAAATTAAGCTATTATAAGACCCATGTCCCATCACACAATGCAACCCAAGCCGAAGGATAGGGTTTTCCCTTATAATAGCCAAACATGCTTGGTACGTTAAAAATAAATCAATTGATACTATTACTATAAGTGTATAGTGTCAAAATAATTTCAATCATAAATATCAATCACATACGGCATGGGTACCATATATTATGTCGCCATACTAGGCTCTACAATCAAAACCGCAAAGTCACGTATTACAAGTTGGATTTCCATCTGTGAACCAAGGCAAAAGATAGTCCTTTACCGATTTCGAGACGCTCTAGCCCGTGTCCCAGGCAAGTACTCAGTCAAGCCTTTGGATCGTCTAGGCCGGTCCACCGATGTGGATTAAAATGCCTGAACACTGTGTTTCCCCACCCTATAGGGTGTCAATGAGTCCAATAACTCCATCGGCTCCACATAGTCACCGATATATCCAAGGCGCCTCGCAACAACAACAACCACATAAGTCAAACTCGTTAGGGCATGCAAAACCACTGACGCCACTTCTAGCTAGAAAGAAACGCATGTTCTCCCTGATGTCCTCTCCCATTTCTGGTTCACAAACGGGGTGTGAGGCTCGCAAATCAATGCTACACAAAGCTATGCTACATAGGCCGTGCTTTGATCATCAACCAGAAGAATCTGCTTTTCAACAGAAGCCTTGATCATACTTCCACTTAGGCATGCCTCACAGGCAATTCACTCTGTGCGTTTGATATCCATCAATATATAACCTCTGAGCTCGTATGTCTCAGAGAAGGGCGTTAAGCAAGAGAATAAATTCTCTGCTGCCAAATAGATATATATTTAATAGAAATCAATCACAAGGAATAAAATCTAATGTTAGACACACAGTCCATTTACAAGTCCATTCTGGTCTGAACGAAACCGGCGGCACCTTGTACCTCGCATATCCATCGATCTCCAAGTACGTCTGGACGATCACCAACTGATTCCCTCCCCTTGGGTGTACAACCCAATCAAGATCATTAGTAATCACCAAATGATGTGAAGACCTCCAGTCTTCAACCATTGTCTTCATCCTCGACACCACGTCGAATCAGTTATTTAGAATGGGATAAACCGGTCTTTTTGAATAACTCGCGTATATAATAAACAAGTGTTACACAAACACAACATATGCCTCATTCCAATTCAGAACATTCTTTTATTCAAATATTCTTATACTTTAGGAAAGGTTCCCATTAATTTTATCAAAGATAAATTCTTTGAATTTATTCTTTAATCTTCTTTTGAATATCAATTCAAATTATTCGGGATTAGCGAACCACAACGAAGTAATCATTTATTTTATTTTCCAATCCCAACCTATTCATCCCATGAAGTAAAACTGGTCATACTTCATACCTAACACAACGGTGCTATCGGTAAATTCAATTACCATTTCGCGTTCAAATCTAATTAAAGATTTAACTATCGCCTGGAGCAAAACTGGTGATATTCCGTTCTCGATTATTTCAATCTAATTAAAGATTCATTAAAACTCCACTTGGTTTTAATCTTCCCAAAAATCAACATTAATGATTATTTAACTTGGGAAATCACATCCGTCGTTAACTGGGTTAAAGAACCAATGTTATTTAAAACACGGTTCACTATAAACCCAAAATCACATTCTAATTCAATTCCAATTAAATATCATTTAGTTGGTATTCTTCATTAAATCTAAATAAAAAGATTTAATCTTTTTCTCAACTGGGTTTAAGAACGGTGTTAATGAAGACACCATTCATGACAAACCCAAATCCCATTTGATATTAAATACAAGGCTCTGAATAGAAAATATATCGGCTTATACTCAATATAAAATCCTACGACCAACAAATATCGTATTGGAAATAATGATATAAATATATCATTCAAATTTCTATAACAATATCTGTATAATCACGAAACCCTACATCGAAATATTCCAAAGACAATTTCGATTCAAATCCATTCCAATTCAGTTATTGGAAATTCTGGTTATTTTTAAAACCATTTCAAATCCAATTTATTTATTTTTAAAATAAATGGAATTATAATTCTAGTTCAAAACTAGTTCATTTCAATAAAAATATATTTTTATCTTTTCAAATATGGAAATTTTCATCCCAATTCTTCACAAATCATTTCTAATGATTTTACACAAATTATTACTATTTTTAATAATTTTATCAAGGCCCATACAGTCGATTTCCATCAACGGCCATTGAACTGCACTTACAGCGACCTTTTCCAAATTTGATCTGGACATAATTCCAAATCCAACCGTTAGATTTAAAATCTCTAATATTCGTTAGAAAGCTCTTTTCGATACGAACTCACCAGTTCCAGTTTTAGGAGAATCCGACGGTCGGATCTCCCGTAATATCCATTCGAAGTCAATGGTCGAAATTCGCGAACTGCCGCAGCGCGGCGCGTTCTATTCAGGCCATTATATAATATATACTTCGTCAATTTCCTTTTAAATCGTATTTTATTAATCGTTTTAAATTCGTTTTCAAAATGATTTCAACTTTATATTCAATTTCTAGTTAAAATTGAATATTCCACATCATCGATATACAAATGATAATATTTTCAAAACGTTATATTTTGAAATCACTTTCCTTTTCTATATTCATTTTAAAAATGAATATAATCGATATAAATATCGTTCGCATCAAAATGGCGCATATCTTACCAAGACGGCTTTATATATTTCAATAACTTCATTATTCTATTCAGCAAATTAATATTTTCTTCAACACATGAATATATATTTTTATTCAACACATGAATATTTATTTCTATTCAACACATGAATTTATTTTTATATTCAACACGTGAATTTATACTTATATTCAACACATAAATATTTATTTTATTCAACACATGAATTTTTGTTTTTCTATTCAACACATGAATATATATTTCTATTCAACACATGAATATATATTTCTATTCAACACATGAATTTTTGTTTTTCTATTTTCCAAATTGGAATGAGGCACAATCAATTACCATATAACGTTAATTATATGGATTCCCTACAACACATGTATATAACAGCAACGATAAATCATCAACCATCATCCAGAGTGCACCACACAACTGCATAAGCATTAAATATAAATAATTAGTGCTTACACAGTCTGTCAACCCATCGATTGACATACAACTAAACAATCGGGATTAGTGTACGTCAAATATCATCCCAATATCCGTGTGGGGTTTCAAATCAACAAACACAGATTTTTATTTGTGCAGTTGGGCGATGTGTAAAATTTATCATCCCAATTAATATTAGTCAAATCAGTGTATATAAACAAATCATCTGATTTGTTTATTACTATTTATTTTATATACACGTTAAAAATCATATTTTTAACTGTAAAATATTTTCCACTATAAAATATTTTATTTCATACCACATCACACAATCAATTTTCACAACACATCAATCAAACAAACAAGTCATCGATGGTCTATGGACGACGGGTGTCGGGTGCTACTAAGCACCGTCTGCATCCTAGTATATATTTCAACTAGAAAACATATTAAAAGTGAGGAATTCTCACCGATTGCTAAACCAAATGCCATGACTCTTCTTGCATAGAAATCTTCGTCGTGCTCGCCTCTTGTCAATTTTGTCGTCTGTATTCACTACACATATAAAAATCACATTTTTATATTCTCGCTATGTATATAAAAATCACATTTTTATAACTACGCTATATGGATAATAATTCTATTTTTATAACGCTATTATGTAGATAAAAATTCTATTTTTATAATGGCGTTCATATAAATAAAACCATATTCTTATTCACTGAAAATCTACTCTTTTCCGCTACATTTCATAGGTAAAAATCATATTTTTATGACCACTACATATATATATAAATCGTATTTTTATAATTCGATTTCACCTATAAAGATCATATTTTTATTTAACCTACTTCATGATAAGAATCATAGCTTTATATTTAAAATTTTTTTTTTCCTTAAACAAAATCTTAATTTCATATCAAAGAAAATATACTTTCTATAAACCATGAAATCGTATTGTTAATAACTTAAAAATCCTATATATAAAAACACATAATGCCATTAGCTATATATATAAAATAAAGTAAAACAAAAACGTATATACTTACAACGTTTTTTTTCAGCGAAGGGGGAGAAGGAGTTCATGGTTGGTGGAGCTAGGCGGCAGGGGAAGGCGCATGCCATCGGTGTCAGAGTTGGTGGTCGGAGGGGCAGTCTTGCGTCGTGGTCTTTGATTGATGGGGGGGGGCAGCGAGCGTCTCTACGCTGGAGAAGAGGGGGGAGGCAGAGTCAATGAGGGGCTGGCGAATGGGGAGGAGGTGGCGCGGTAGCCCACCCAGGCGGCGGCGGCGGCGGCGGCTGCTATCGCGACCTCCTCCCTTTTTTAATTTCTGACCAAATTCGAGTTCTAACGGGGAGAGAGAAAATATGGGGGGTTTTATAAAATTTCATATTACTTAACCTATTTATTTCCAAAAAGCAACTTTTTATTTCGAACTCGAAATCAAACCCACCAACTGTCATCCCCAGCTAATTACCCTCATTGCGAACACTATGGGATACGTCCCATAAGCCAGTTTGGCGGTTTTGATCAGTTTTCATCAAAATCAAAATATAACTCTATATATTGAATTTGAACACACATTTCAATTTACCGGGGCCACAAACGGACTCTAAAAATTCCAGAAAAATTATTTCTAGCTTCATATTGACGATATGGTCCTAACAAAACTTATTTCGTCGAATTCTGAGACCGTTTGAAAAATGGCCATTTTCTGTTCGATCAAAATTCACTTAAACTGTAAAACATGTTTAGCTTCACCACGCTCACATATTGATTCAGAAAATTATGAATTTTGGAACCTAGCGATAACTTGATATACCGGATCCAACAAATGTGGTTTCGTCGAAAACCGAGGTCATTTGCAAAATTTCCATTTTTAAGTGCTAGATTTCCATAGCGATTATTCTGAAATTTCAATTGGGCATAATTTCTTATTCCCGCTATGAAATTTTGATTTTTCGAATTCGTTGGAAAGATATTCACAAATAGATTCTAATATTTTTGGTTTTGCAAAAATCCAGTTTATTTTGAATCCTGTACATACATTTGAACTTTGAAATCGAATTTTCAAACTACCGCGCCATTTTCAGTTCCTTTTATAATTTAAAATAAATATTTATATTCAAATGACGATCTATATAAATATATACGTTCTATTTCTATTCATTTTAAATTTCTCGTCATTATTATTTAAAATAATTTCATTTTAAATGTAACAACCGGTAAAATTTGAACCAATTTAAAAATTTTAAATTGGCGATTTTAATGGATTTTAAATATACATGTTATATAATATTGACGAGAAGTGTGTTTGAATCGATGTTTGAAAATAAATATAATTAATTTTAATTATAAACAAGGCCTGAAATGGCGCGGTAGTTTCAAAATTTGAATTCAAACTTTAACTGACTGTATCGGGTGCAAAATAAATCAGATTTTAGTGAAACCAAAAATATTTAAATCTGTTAGTGAATATCTTTCTAACGAATCTAAAAAATCAAAGTTTCATAGCGGGAAGCAAAAGTTATGGCCAAACAAATTTTCAGATAGGTCGCTATAGAGTTTATATAGCCCGTGAAAATGACCATTTTGCAAACGACCTCAGAATTCGATGAAACCACTTTTGTTGGATCCGGGATGTTAAATTATTGCTGGGTTTCAAATTTCATAATTTTTGAAGCAAGTATGTGAGATGGCAAATGAAAATGTGTTTGGTCAATTTCTATTAAATTGGATCGACCAGAAAAGGGCCATTTTTCAAACGGTCTCAGAATTCGATGAAACAAGTTTTGTTGGGACCGTATCATCAAAACATAGCTAGATTTATTTTTCAGGAATTTTTAGAATCAGTACGTGGCCCCGGCAAACTGAAATGTACGTTCAAATTAAATATTGAATGTTTTATATTTTAATTTGAAGAAAAACTGACTAAAACAGTCGAATGGGCCTACGAAACATATCCCATTGTGTTTGGAATGGGGGTATTTAGCTACGGACGATAGTAGTTGGGTTTGTACTGGAGGTTCCTGCTAGAAAACCCTCTTTTAAAAGCTCCCAGCCAATCAGAATTTTATAAAAAAAAAATCTCTCTCTTCTCCATCGCGATTAACGATGGACGCCACCTCCCAACTTCCCGATCAAATTCCGACCGCTCCGTCCATCTTCAGACCTCCCTCCACTTGAGCGTTTTCTAGTCCTCTCCTCCCTCTTCAAATCCGACCAAGCCTCACCCTCCGCCGTGCACTGTGCGACGAGTTCAACCAGCTCGAAGTTCGGAGCTTCGAGGAGCCGCCGCCGTCAACTGGCACAGTCGAACTGGACCCCCTTCCTGGCGCACGTGCGCCTCTCCGAGCTCTCTCACGTGGCGTCGGCCGATCGACACGAAGCTACATGGATTGGAAGAAAAATCCAAACCTAGTTTTGAAGATTTCAGAGAGGTATACGGCTGTAAATTATTAAACTATTTAATTGCTGTTTAAAGCGCTACGGTTTTTGATTTCACTGTAAAAATCATATCGTTTTTGTTTCTTGACGAAATTCAGTGAAACAACAGACATTGGACTCGTGTGGAAGTCTTCTACATTCTAGAAGAGACCGGATATTTTTCTGAGCCTTCTGCTATTTTTGGTGGAGTGGTACCCAATGTGAGATTTCTGAATTATAAACGATATGGAAAACGATGATGTTTAAATTATATAGTCGGTGTATGAGTTATATAGGCGTTGTACACCTCATGTATAAGCGTTGTATAAGTCGTACGTTCGATGTATAAGTTATATATGCGTTGTAAAAAATTATATGTGTGTTGAATGGAAGTGAAATATACTAATATATATATATATATATATATATACGCCCCTCGTCCACAAACCATGGACGATATTTATTGGTTGTGATTGGTATGAAAATTGGTTGATAGCGAATGGTTTATTAGAATTGTTTGTGGTTGAAACTGATTGATTGTGGTTGAAAAATACCCGTTTGTGGTTGAGAATTATTTGGTTGAAACCACATAGGATTAGTTTGTGGAAAAAAAGGGAAAAATATACATGCCGCCTGCGTGCGAACTAGATGCATGAAATCCCCATTGTCAAAAGCTGCGAGGCTTTAAGGTAGAGCGAGGAGCCGTACTAGGGATGGCCCCTGTTTTAACTATCCTGCCATTATGCTGCCGAAATTTTCTGAAATATTCATGTGTTAGAATTATTTTCATTTGTTTAAAATATTTTCATACGTTGAAACCTCATTTATGTGTTGAATAGAAATTCATTCGTTGAATAGAAATTCATGTGTTGAATGGTATTCGTGTTTTAAATAAATTGCTTTAACAATAAAAATCACATTTTTATTATATATACGAACTATAGAAAACATTCATGTATTGAATAGAAATTCATTCGTTGAATAGAAATTCATGTGTTGAATGGTATTCGTGTTTTAAATAAATTGTTTTAACAATAAAAATCACATTTTTATTTTATGTATAGGAACTATATAAAACATTCATGTGTTGAATAGAAATTCATTCGTTGAATAGAAATTCATGTGTTGAATGGTATTCGTGTTTTAAATAAAATGTTTTAACAATAAAAATCACATTTTTATTGTGTATATATACGAACTATAGAAAACATTTATGTGTTGAATAGAAATTCATGTGTTGAATGGTATTCGTGTTTGAAATAAATTGTTTTATAATAAAAATCATATTTTTATCATCTATATAAACTATATAAAATAATCGTGTTTTGAAATAAATTGTTTTACATTAAAAATCACATTTTTATTATTATATACATAAATTGTTAAAAATAGTGAAGTGTCGAAATAAATGTCGGTTGGATAAAAATATCATTTTTATCAAATGTATGAAAAGAAAATAGTTTTGGAATTGAAGAATCGATTATATATATATATAATTGAAATATATCGAATAACGAAGCTGTAGTTCGTGTTTTGAAACCGTGATTTCAAATGATTAGTGCGGGATATCCGATCATCGGATTTTCCCGAAACCGAAATCGTTGGGTTCGCCTTGGAAATTTCTTTCCAACGACACCCACTTTGTGAAGATCCAATGGTTGGATTGTCTGGAATGTTTAATTCAAATCTGAAGACAAACAGTGCCAGAATCGATTATATTTATATATATATAGTTAAACTAAATTGAATAATGATGCTGCAGTTCGTATTTTGAAATCGAAACTTCAAACAAGTGTACCGGGAGATCCGACCGTCGGATTTTCCCAAAACTAAAACCGTTGGATTCATTTTGAAAAGATCTTTCTAATGATATAAAATTTGTGAAGATCCAACAGTTAAATTTTCAGATATGTGTAAATCAAATCTGAAGAAAAACACCGCCACGACCGCGTTATGGCCTAAAGCGCCGTTTGAATAAATTGGCTATTTTTAAATAAATAAAAATAGCGATAAATCATTATAAAATATTATAAACGATATGGAATGTGAAATTTAGAAACTAACTAAAGGTTAGCTAAGTCGAATGGTTTCCTGGGTTTTGATCTGATGTTGGTTTCGGCCTTCGAGGTTAAGATTTGGGAAATCGTACTCTTACTAATTTACGTTTAGTGAACGATGAGTTGGAATAAGGCATATGTTTGTTTGTGTGGCACTTGTTTATTATATACGCGAGTTGCTCGGAAAGACCGGGTTTTTCCCATTCTGAATAATTGAATC
This sequence comes from Allium sativum, assembly GCA_030737875.1. Lineage (NCBI taxonomy): Eukaryota > Viridiplantae > Streptophyta > Magnoliopsida > Asparagales > Amaryllidaceae > Allium > Allium sativum. The sequence continues at coordinate 577,533,261 of CM060909.1, read as the reverse complement.
GACGATAAGAAGTCGAAGATGAAGACGGTGGTTGAAGACCGAAGATCTTCACCTCGGTTGGATGGTAACTGATGTCCTGATTGGAAGGCATCTCGAAATATTGATAATGAGTGGTGATCGTCCAGACATACGTGGAGATCGATGGGTATGCGAGGTATATAGTGCCTCCGGTTTCGTTCAGACCCAAAACGGACTTGTAAATGGACTGTGTGCCTGACATTGGAATTCATTTTGTGTGATTGATAGCCATCAGTTGCATGGTGCGAATTTCCTGTGTGGCATGCTAAGATGCAATGATCAAGACTTCTGTTGAAAAGCAAAGTCTTGTGGTTGATGATCAAAACACGGCCTGTGTGGCGTAGTTTTGTGTATAACGTGAATTCGCGAGCCTCACACCCTGGTATGGACCAGAAACGGGAGAGGACCTCAGGGAGGGCATGCGTTTCCTTCTAGATAGAGGTGGTGTCAGTGCTTAAAACTGGTTGACATTTATACTATTTTTCACCTATATGGTTGTTTCTATTGCGAGGCGCCTCGGTTATATATGTCGATCCGGGACCGATGGAGTCATTCGTTGGCTCATTTATGCCCTAAAGGGCAGGGAAACGTAGTGTTCAGGCATTTTAATCCACATCGGTGGACTAGCCCTGTCGCTCCTAGGGTCACTCGAGCTCTGATCCTGAGACTCTGGCTGGACCGTCTCGAAGTCGGTAAGGACTATCTTTTGCCTTGGTTCATGACGGAAATCCAATTTCCAAATACTACATCGTGCGGTTTTGATTGTGAACCTATATCTGGCGACATAGTGGCATGAGACGCTCATGTCGTCTATGATTGATATTTATGATTGTTGTATAAAATTAGAAACTAACTGGAAACGAGTTAAGACGGATGGTTTCCTGGGTATTGGTCTGATGTTGGTTTCGGCCTTCGGGGTTAATACCTAAGGAATCGTTCTCTTACTATTTTACAGTTGGAGTCTGATTAAGAATTCTTTTGTTTTATTCGTATCAAGCATATTTTGGCCATTATAAGGTAAAACTCTATCCTCCGGTTTGCGTTGCATTGTGTGATGGGAAATGAGTCTTATAATGGCTTCATTTTTATAAAAAGCATTGCGATGTTTAAAAGATTTACTTGTTTCAAAGCACTGGTAATCCAATGGAGTAAACCCGCTCCACAAAAGTGGCGTGGTTCTGTGATTAGCCATATTATAAAATGTGTTAAGTAGATTTCTCATACCAGTCCCATGACTGACTCTTAGTTTGTTGCACTTGCAAACTCGGGTGCCCCTTTTTCTACACGGGTAGCCTTGTGTTCAGGTTTTCGCAGGCTCTTTCTGGATAGCAGGAACTGAAGATGGATTCTATCATTTATCTCTTTTTATGTTGTTCATCTCCTATTGTACATATTATGTTTGTTTTCCGCTGTAGACATTTATGTATAGCTGAACTGTATTTGTACTAAGTATGATCCTGTATACTGTGTAACTCTGATGATTACGTTTATCCAGTGTATTATTTGTACATTATCTGGTGTATTTATTTAATTCTGGTCTACTACTATCTCTTTATGTGTTATATTCCAAAGATTACCCTTGCCACCGTCAGTACGGGGTTTGGGGTCGTCAAAACGTGGTATCAGAGCTTTGGTTAAGCTTAACTCTGGTATATAGCACATTAATGAACTCGTCAAAGATAGAACCAGTAGTGTTCTAGGATGAATAACTCATTACAGATAGGATCAGCAATATCCCAGTACGAGTATAGCAGAATCAGGATAACTCGTTAGAGATGGGGTCAGAAATGCCCCAGAACGAGTTGAGAGTTATATGTTTATAAATAACGTATTTGTGATTATATATATAGTATGATTTTGGAAATATGATTTTTGAATATATAAAAGATATATATTTGGAAATTAAAAGAGTATATGAATCGATTAGTATATTTTTGAAAAGTTAAAAATAAAATTGATTGTTGTTTGTGTGTGTGATAGTGGATATGGTTAATTAAATTACTAGAACATTAGTCAATTTAATCAATAAGAGAATGGATGGTAGAATTTATTCGATTAAATCACACATTGAACCGAGTTAAAAATAGATAGAAATATATACATGTGCACATATATGTTTGAACAGGTAAATGGATAGCAGTTAAGTAAAGAATTTATTTGCGTGCCTGACAAATAGGTAAACCTTAATGAGTTGGTTGCGCGATTTTATTATTATATCAACTCCTGTGAATGCCATTGGATGCAGAGTGCTGGTTTTTCTGTGTGTAATAATAAACGTCGCCATAGGCTAGTAACAATTAATTTTGAACTACACTACGTGGCATACTTCTTGAAGATAGGCATACTTCATCATATACCACATAAGCATTTAGAGCTTGTGTAACGAGGTTGAAGATTTACCATACGAGCGAGAGGCTTGTATGGCGATGACTATATATTACAGGTTGAACTGATGATTGATATGGACTATGTAAAATGTAACGGTAAATTGCCAGATTAATAAAATCCCCACACGGGTCTGGAGATGACAATAAACACGTCTCTCTGGTCATTAAGGCACAAAAACCATTTATAGGGTGACGAGAATTTATTCTCTGGAGTTATGATCTATATACACTCCCCTGTGGACACCGGAATATATCACTATAAATATATGCATGCTTATTATGATTCATTGGGTACCTAATACGGCCCAGTAAATTTCCAAACCCCTCCTCGTACAAAGGAGGTTATGGCGAAATTTTTCGAAAATTTAGGGTGTTAACCAAATTTTTGAGGAATTTGAAAATTGTTAGAAACTGAAAAGTTGAAGAATGGAAGCCAGATTGAAAGTAGAGTTGGTTAATCAAACCACTTTCGACATTGTTCCTTTTCGGGGACAAAAAGTTTTAAGTGGGGGAGATTGTAACAACCCATAAAATCTAAACCAATTTAAAAATTTTAAATTGGTGATTTTAGTGGATTTTAAATATTTAAAATAAATATTTTAAATAATAGTGACGAGAAGTGTGTTTGAAACAATGTTTGAAAATAAATATAATTAATTTTAATTATAAACAAGGCCTGAAATGGCGCGGTAGTTTCAAAATTTGAATTCAAACTTTGACTGACTGTACCAGATGCAAAATAAATCAAATTTTAGTGAAATCAAAAATATTTAAATCTGTTAGTGAATATCTTTCTAACGAATCTGAAAAATCGAAGTTTCATAGCAGGAAGCAAAAGCTATGGCCAAACGAATTTTCAGAAAGGTCGCTATAGAGTTTATATAGCCCGTGAAAATGGCCATTTTGCAAATGACCTCAGAATTCGACGAAATCACTTTTGTTGGATCCGGGATGTTAAATTATTGCTAGGTTACAAATTTCAAAATTTTTGAAGCTAGTATGTGAGCGTGGCAAAGGAAAATGTGTTTGGTCGATTTCTATTAAATTGGATCGACCAAAAAAGGGCCATTTTTCAAACGGTCTCAGAATTCGACGAAACTAGTTTTGTTGGGATTGTATCGTCAAAACATAGCTAGATTTATTTTTCGAGAATTTTTAGAATTAGTATATGGCCCCGGCAAATTGAAATGTACGTTCAAATTAAATATTGAATATTTTATATTTTAATTTGAAGAAAAACTGACTGAAACAGTCGAATGGGCCTACAAAACATATCCCATTGTGTTCGGAATGGGGGTATTTAGTTGGGGACAATAGTCGTTGGGTTTGGATTGGAGGTCGTGTTAGAAAACCCTCTTTTAAAAGCTCCCGGCCAATCAGAATTTTATAAAATAAAAATCTCTCTCTTCTCCATTGCGATTAACGACGGACGCCGCCTCCCAACTTCCCGATCAAATTCCGACTGCTCCATCCATCTTCAGACCTCCCTCCAGTTGAGCTTTTGTAGTCCTCTCCTTCCTCTTCAAATCCGACCAAGCCTCACCCTCCACCGTGCACTGTGCGACGAGTTCCACCAGCTCGAAGTTCGGAGCTTCGAGGAGTCGCCGCCGTCGACTAGCACAGTCGTACTGGATCCCCTCCCTGGCGCATGTGCGCCTCTCCGAGCTCTCTCACGTGGCATCGGCTGATCGACGCGAAGCTACACGGAATGGAAGAAAAATCAAAACCTAGTTTTGAAGATTTTAGAGAGGTATACGGCTGTAAATTATTAAATTATTTAATAGCAGTTTAAAGCGCTACAGTTTTTGATTTCACTGTAAAAATCATATCTTTTTTGTTTCTTGACGAAATTCAGTGAAACAAGAGACAGTAGACACGTGTGGACGTCTTCTACATTCTAGAAGAGACAGGATATTTTTTTGAGCCTTCTGCTATTTTTGGTGGAGTGGAACCCAATGTGAGATTTCTGAATTATAAACGATATGGAAAACGATGATGTATAAATTATATAGTAGATATATGAGTTATATAGGCGTTGTACACCTCATGTATAAGTGTTGTATAAGTTGTACGTTCGATGTATAAGTTATATATGCGTTGTAAAAAATTATATATGTGTTGAATGGAAGTGAAATATACTTATATAAATGTATATATATATACGCCCCTCGTCCACAAACCATGGACGATATTTATTGGTTGTGATTGGTGTGAAAATTGGTTGATAGCGAATTGTTGATTAGAATTGTTTGTGGTTGAAATTGATTGATTGTGGTCGAAAAATACCCGTTTGTGGTTGAGAATTATTTAGTTGAAACCACATAGGATTAGTTTGTAGAAAAAAAAGGGAAAAATATACATGCCGCCTGCGTGCGAACTAGATGCATGAAATCCCCATTATCAAAAGCTGTGAGGCTTTAAGGTAGAGCGAGGAGTCGTACTAGGGATGACCCTGGTTTTAACTACCCTGCCGTTATGCTGCCGAAAATTTCTGAAATATTCATGTGTTAGAATTATTTTCATTTGTTGAAATTATTTTCATATGTTGAAACCGCATTCATGTGTTGAATAGAAATTCATTCGTTGAATAGAAATTCATGTGTTGAATGGTATTCGTGTTTTAAATAAATTGCTTTAACAATAAAAATCACATTTTTATTATATATACAAACTGTAGAAAACATTCATGTATTGAATAGAAATTCATTCGTTGAATAGAAATTCATGTGTTGAATGGTATTCGGGTTTTAAATAAATTGTTTTAACAATAAAAATCATATTTTTATTTTATATATACGAACTATAGAAAACATTCATGTGTTGAATAGTAATTCATTCTTTGAATAGAAATTCATGTGTTGAATGGTATTTGTGTTTTAAATAAATTGTTTTAACAATAAAAATCACATTTTTATTGTATATATACGAACTATAGAAAACATTCATGTGTTGAATAGAAATTCATTCGTTGAATAGAAATTCATGTGTTGAATGGTATTCATGTTTGAAATAAATTGTTTTATAATAAAAATCATATTTTTATCATATATATAAACTATATAAAATAGTCATGTTTTGAAATAAATTGTTTTACATTAAAAATCACATTTTTATTATTATATACATGAATTGTTAACAATAGTGAAGTGTCGAAATAAATGTCGGTTGGACAAAAATATCATTTTTATTAAATGTATGAAAAGAAAATTGTTTTGGAATCGAAGAATCGATTATATTTATATATATATATATATAATTGAAATATATCGAATAACGAAGATTCAGTTCGTGTTTTGAAACTGTGATTTCAAACGATTAGTGCAGGAGATCCGACCATCAGATTTTCCCGAAACCGAAACCGTTGGGTTCGCCTTGGAAATATCTTTCCAACGACACCCACTTTGTGAAGATCCAACGGTTTGATTGTCTGGAATGTTTAATTCAAATCTAAAGAAAAAAAGCGCTAGAATCGATTATATTTAAATATATATATATATATATATATATATGTAATTAAATTAAATCGAATAACGACGCTGCAATTCGTATTTTGAAATCGAAACTTCAAACGAGTGTACCGGGAGATCCGACCGTTGGATTTTCCCGAAACTGTAACCGTTGGATTTGTTTTGAAAAGATATTTCTATTGATATAAAATTTGTGAAGATCCAACGGTTAGATTTTCAGATATGTGTAAATCAAATCTAAAGAAAAACAGCGCCACGGCCGCGTTATGGCCTGAAGCATCGTTTCAATAAATTGGCTATTTTTAAGTAAATTAAAATAGCGATAAATCGTTATAAAATATTATAAACGATATGGAATGTGAAATTTAGAAACTAACTGAAAGTTAGCTAGGTAGAATGGTTTCCTAGTTTTTGATTTGATGTTGGTTTCGGCCTTCGTGGTTAAGATTTGGGAAATCGTTCTCTTAATGATTTACGGTTTGTGACTGATGAGTTGGAATAAGGCGTATGTTGTGTTTATGTGGGACTTGTTTATTATATACGTGAGTTGCTTAGAAAGACCGGGTTTATCCCATTCTGAATAACTGAATCGACGATAAGAAGTCGAAGATGAAGACGATGGTTGAAGGCCGGAGATCTTCACCTCGGTTGGATGGTAACTGATGTCCTGATTGGGAGGCATCCCGAAATATGGATAATGAGTGGTGATCGTCCAGATGTACGTGGAGATCGATGGGTATGCGAGGTATATAGTGCCTCCGATTTCGTTCAGACCTAGAACGGACTTATAAACGGACTGTGTGCCTGACATTGGAATTCGTTCTGTGTGATTGATAGCCATCAGTTGCATGGTGCGAATTGCCTATGTGGCATGCTAAGATGCAATGATCAAGGCTACTGTTGAAAAGCAAAGTCTTGTGGTGTACTCTGAAAATTGTAAGTTTTATTTCTCAATAAAGGTTTATTTCTATATTATATTTTTTTCCACTGCGATGTGAGACTCTGTGTTGTGTTGATTCTTCTTCTTTTATTCTAATATTTCTTTCTTTTTTTATCTCACCCTCTAATTTCTTTCTAATAACTATCTACTTTTCTATACAATTTGGACTAGACATAAGTTGTGATTGTCAACTCAAAGGGTACAGGAAAGTCAGAATGTTATAGTGGTATCAAAGCTATTGGTTTATTAATAACCTTGGCTCTGTGGTGTAACTCGATAGAGGTAGGGTTTGTAGTACCCTAGATCGAGTTGAGTGTATATATGTGAGAGCGTATTTGTAATTTTTATATACAAATGTTTTGTATTGTGTTGGTTGATCGGTTCAAGTGTTGGAAAGCATTGAACTGGTAATGAATACAACATTGTTTTGTAAAGAGGGTAGATAAAATAATTTTACCCAAACTATATTTTGTATGGAAAATAAACAACTAAATTATTATGATATTATGTATTTGAATTACATTGAATGGAATTCAGATTGGGATTTAAAATTTGAATTGAAACCGTAACGGCCCGAAAATCCATACCAATTAGAGCTGACTAATATCCTACACATTCAACTCAAAGTGCACGAAAATTCATATCATTAATAGAAAGAAATTAGAGGATGAGATAGAAAAGATAGAACTAATAGAATAGAAGAAGAAGAAGAATTCAACTGAACAGAATCAGAGTAAACACGAATATCACAGCGGACTGAACAAAATATATTATATAACATAATCTTGAAATACAAATCTAAATTTGTATATACATACCATATCAGAGTACAACACATGATATATCAAAGTGGAAATAACTCTACATAACTAACGGTGAAGCCTCCTACTTTGAGCTCCTCCAAGTGTATCTGTAAAAGCCTGAAAAACTTGACTGCCCGTACAAATTTGGGCATCCAAGATTTTAGGGAGAACAAAACAGAATAAACTCTAGGTCAGTCATGGCACTGGTGTGAGTAAATTCCAACCATTTCGTTTAACTTTGAAAATCCTTTTTGAAACAAAAAGATAAGAGTAAGACCAGCCCACCCATAAACATGGACGGCTTTTACCTTACTATAACCAAAACATTTTTGATATCAAAATCCAATGATATTATAATAATGTCTAATCAAAAAATAACCAAACAGTAGAAAGCTTGCATCTCACGCTGTACATATATAGTATAAAATCAAAAACCGCAGGGCGCTTATTGGAGATTGGATTCCAACTATGATAAGGTATGGGACCACCTCCCGATCAGTGTACTCTAGAGGGGATACACCGGGGTTCAACAAGAACATCTTGCAACCCGGCCTACACATGACCGACCACTCATTTCTTTTGAGTGTATCGAATATATTGCCACCTATGGTTGGGCCCATATAACCGTTATCCGAAAATACAGAAATGAAAGAAGAACAAATACAAATTTTCTCAAGATGGTGACAATACACCCTAATGGGAATGACTCACATAGCCATGTTGCCTGCCCGATTTTTTTTCATTTCCTGGTTGTGAGGCTAGAGGCTTCGTCTATCTTCAGAACATCTGATCACCATTCACTTCGAATTCCACAACGTCAAACCCATCAATTCACCAATCGATTTCTAAAAATATCACGGGTATAAAAAGCTAAGAGGAACGAATTCCTCCGCCACATTATACGTGATTTGTTAGGATACTCTGCCAGACACTCGTCCATACAAATTGTCCTGGGACTGGACAAACAGAAAGCACCATTCTAGGACAGAACGACCCTTGCATTTCACTCCGTCTTCAATTATCTTCAGCATAATTTAATTCGCAGCGCCTATGCCTATACAGAGTGGTTTTCAAATAATATATCCAACCGGTCTCTCCGTATTGACAACGGTGGTCAAAACACTTCGATAGTCGATTATTTAATCATCGAAGTAAAAACAAACATTCATTCAAATGTACAACCAAACATCACACAAACACTGGCCCTTTTATTTAATACTTACTTTCTAGTTTCCCATATTATTATAAACTCTTCTTTATTTCCCTTCCTCGAAAGTATTATATCATAAAAACTCCTTTAGCCTTCCTTTACTTCGGAAATAACCATATATATATATTATTTGTTCAATATTCAATTACCATTTCTTATATGATCCATAACAATGTCGAATGACATGTTTTATAAACTCAAATGTTTTGATCACATTCCCATATTTTAAAGAGTTCCCTTCAGTACGAGTAATATATATCAAATCTCAATTATTTACTTACTTTCAACTTGGTATAATTCATTTACACTTCTTCGGGGAAAAACATAATTATTCTCTTATCACTTGGGATAAGTGAATTCCAAACCTTTCTAGGGGATAGTGTTATATAAAATAATCATGCTTAAGCTTGGTTAACAACGTTAATTTATCGTTATAGTTTTAAAAACTTGCAATACGCTGTAATATCCCTCTTTTTATAACTAATGCAATATGTTGTAATATTCCCCCTCTTATAACTAATGCAATACGCTGTAATATTCCACCTTTTATAACTAAAGCAATACGGTGTAATATTTTCCCTTATAACTAATGCAAATTGTTTTCTCCTAAATTATTATTCACTTTTAAGATATGGATACTATTCTTCTGTAAAAGTCTAGACTCGTTAATCCAATAAATCTTGAGTTCATTTGTACACACAATTACAAGTTACAATTCCATTAATCGAGTTATTTCAAAAATCCATAAGTTCCAATTTCAAGTAAACTTCCTATTCAATAAATACCAAGTTTATACCAAATCTCGATTTCACATTCTATTATAGTATATTGGTTTTAAACCAAAATATTACTAATTTATCAAATCCCATGTTATACATATATAATATCTAATTTGTAAAAATCACAGATCCTTACGGGTTTACTTAGTTCTATTCACATTCGAATATCGAAATAATTCCATCAAGTTCTACTTAAATGATTCTCCCATTTCTTGTTGGTAAATTCATTCTTATATTTTTCCAATTTATTTAGTCATAACTATTCCATTTTTATCTCTAAATATTGTTTACAATCAAACTATTCGTTTAATATAACTAACATGGGTTATTGTATTTTAGCTCAATCAAAATTAAATTTCTATTATTTAAATATAATAAATAATAGATCCTTTTTAAACTTGAATCCCTTGCCAATGTATTTATGGTAATTAAAGAACCGTTATTTCAGAGCCAGTGTAATCCCACATTCCCAACAAACAACAATAAACAACAGATCATCTCATATTAGATAATGCAATGTATTAAATCAACAAATATAATTATTTCAACAAATTCATCAGCAATTCATTCAAACAACCATCACATATCATTTATTCACTATTTATCAATATTAAGTAACGATTAAACTATTATAAAAAGGATCAGAGTTAGTCAGTTTACTCACCTTGGCGCATTAACCGTTAAATAACAATTTGCGTCAGTCGATTAAACCGGATGTTCAATTTTGCCATAATTCATAATGAGCTCCAAATTGCTCCATACCAGTTCCACTGCGTAGCCGGCGATTTTATGATCCCAACAGATCAAACCGTTCGTGATTCCTTTTCTTTTTTTCCCTTTTTTTTCAATTTTCCGGCCCTTTTCTTTAATTTATTATTTGGGCTTTAATCCAATTCAGCCCACTCTAAAGCACCACTGCACCCGTTCCAATACAAACAATGCTTCTCCTCCCCAACAAAATACGCAACCAGCTCGTCACAATAATCTCCATTTCCGCCCCTTGCTTTGCCTCAAATCTCCTCGTTCCATTACCGATACCAACTTCTACCATTTCAATAATACAACCATTTATTCTCATCACTTCCTTTCTCTTCTTATCCCCAAAATCACTTAACTGGTCACTCCGGTTTTAACGCCGCTGTGTTGGAGACTGCGTTATTCTCCAAGCCCCCTGCCAGTCTCTCACACCGAAGTACCCAAAACTTTGCAATCCCCTCAACTTCGCAAGGCCTTCACCAATACTCCATCGTCCCCTTATTCCTCACTCAAGCCTCAGGCTTTCATACCACCCGCATGCTTTTACCATATAACTCCATCCATCGCAACCCTGTCACCACTCACAAGGCCTCACAACTTCCTCCACTTGACACACAACCCATTTTGGCACTACAGCAGCTCAACGAGCTTTAGGAAACACTCAAGGTTTGAAGAGAAATAACATCAACATACTTACTTTTGATTTTTAAATTTTATTTATTTAATGCCATTAGAAGCTCGAGTTTTCTTCCTATGCTTTGAACTGGTGGGAGCAGTGCCAATTTATAGATGTATATCCTTGCGTCTCAAGGAGTAGATGGTAGAGTAGGGGTATGAGTTTTCACATCGGTACGTAGCTGTTCTTCTCTTAAGCGTGACAATACATATGGGTAGCTGCGGGATGAGGTCTGCATGAATTTGTCCTTGGCCTAGGTAGCTTAAACTTCCATTGTCTAGGTTGCTATTGGTCTTATATACACATTCTTAGGCACATGGAGTTGTTCAGGGTGGAAACTTAAATATGATGAAATTTGGGTTTATTTTATATATACTTTTATATAGGGTACAATCACTACTATAGGGTAATGTTTCCATCATTATTAATACTACTTTCACTCACCGACCAATTGTATATGCCCTATTAGTAAAGCATACAAGAGTTACAATTAAAGTATTGCTGCTAAGAAATATTAAAGCAAATATGGGTTAATGAGTAATGATAATTTTATATATGTTGTTTCTTTCTTTTATTATAGCAGTAGATCCATTAAATTTTAATTTTATGTTTCAATAGACCACCATAGACACAAATAAAAATACCGCTGTGATCAGCAATGTGCTATGATCACAGAAGTATAATAATATCGGTAGGTTAACTTATATTTTGAAACCCCAAAATGCTGACACCGGGTGTAAAATACTCCAAATAAAAAGTTGCGTATTTAATTATTTGAAAATTACAATAAAATTTTAAAAATTAAATTATCACTATGTCTCAAAAGAATCTTGTCCAAATTCATATCTGATATCTAGTTATTTCAAATAAACCGTTATGGCCATAAATGAATATGCCGCTGCTTTTCTGAATATTTGATTTGGACATAACTTTCCATTTATAATATGAAATCTTGGTTTTTCACTTCCATTAGAAAATTATAGCTCAACAGATTCGAACGTTTCATGTTTCGAGGAAATCCGACTTGTAACGGATCCTGTACGCTCAGTTGAAGTTCAAAATGTCAAATTACGAACTGTCACGATATTACGGCTCGATTATATTTAATATATATTTTTATACGTTCAACTCCATTTAGACTAATATATAAATCCACTTATTCAATATTTAAACTGATTTAAATATTCAAATATAAACCGATAAAAATGCGGGATGTTACAGAAACCTAATTGGGTTAAGTGGAATTAAGAAATGATTTTGAAATTAAATAGATTAATTTTGGAATCTAGAAAATTAATGAATAATAATTAAATAGAAATCAATCGAATATCAATTTATTGATATTCAAATATGTTAATCCAAATTAAATATTTTCATTGAATGAAAATTCAATTGATTTGGTTGATTTGATTGTGTATTGGTTATTGATTGTGGATTGTTTGTTATTGGATAATAGATTGTTTGAATTGATTACGTAACAATTTTGTGGAAATGAATGAGATATAAATTAAAGAAATGAATTACAGTATAAACAATTGGAAAGGAACCACAAATAAATTAAAACTGGATGATTTAACCCGGTATGTGCCAATGGATGATGTTTCAGTTTATTTCTTGAATATGGATACTTATACCTGTTAAATAATGAAATGTTATTTGAAATTTCATTGTCACTTATATGTTGAATTGAGTAAGAATAGGTTCTTGATGGCTTGAGGATTGATTTTGTAGAGTCGATCATGATAAATTGAGCAAGTACGCTCATAGCGCTCACATAAGGCACACCCACGCGAAAATATAAATTTTTTGGGTTTTTGGTTTTTGTTTTCCGATCGGATGGGTTGATGTATATATATTATTTGTTCCTTCGATATCGCAGACGTCACTCCATGCAGGGGAGACTCTGCCGAATTTTTCCCGGAATTGAAGGTGTTAGAATTTTTTTCGATATTTTATAAAATATATATTAGCAATATTAAATGGGTTTATGATTTATTATAAACTGAATTTTGGAAATTAGTGTGTTTGTAACATCTTTCTTACCTTGATAATTTCGGGGACGAAATTCATTTAAGGGGGGAGTTTGTAATGTCCCGTATTACTGGTGGTCAAATATTTAATTCGTTATATTGTTTTTAATATTTAATTTAAATTTTAACTGGATTTTAATATTTTATTCGTTTATTTAAAACGAACTTTGAATGTTAAATTTATATATAATATAAATTGAGGTTGAAATGGCACGGTAGTTCGTAATATTGAGTTTTGAACTTCAACTGAATATACAGGATCCGTTTTAAGTCGGATTTATGTGAAACAATAAACGTCGGAACCTTGTTGATTATAATTTTCATATGAAAAAGAAAAATCTGGGTTTCACGTTATAAATTGTTAGTTATAGCCAAATCAAATTTTAAAATAGTCGTTGTGGAAATCGTTTATAAATTATATCGTTTATTTAATTTATTTAAAAGGAATTTCTATATATATTGATATCGTTTAACTCAGAAATATTTATATCGAATTGTAATCCTATGTTTGTTTAATTTGAAGTTAGATATTATTTTATTTAGATATATTTGTTAATAATAAGTTATTATTATTTAATTTAATTGTTTTGGATTTAATTTATAATATAGTATCGATATTATATAAGCATTATAAATAATAATTTTCCAAACAACCTCCTTTTTTGATGAATTTTTTTTTATTGGAATACGTATGGTCAATTATTACTAATTTTCCAGTTTGGGGCCAATCAAAGTTGTTTTGTCGGTACCTCCAACAAAGCCTAACCTACACTTGCACCGTAACACGTGCAAGCCAACCACTTAAATTTGTACAGACCATCGCTTTTGAAATGAAAGGAGAAAATATATACAAATCCTTTTGCCAGTCCTTTGCGCAGAGTGCAGAATTACTCTATTGTTGTATAGCTATCCTATTATTTTGATGTCATGCTCACCAAACAACTGAGAATCGTGATGGCCAAGTTTTCAAATACCGTGATTACCAAGGCTTCTAACATTATAAATACTGCAGCTTTTCCATTTTCCCTTCCTTTTCTTACAATAAACCAAAAATTTTGACTAACTAAAGATAAAAATATATTTCAATGTGAATACACAACCTTAAATTGGAATATATACTGCAATGAGCTTTCCTAGCAAGTCCCTACCACTCTGTCATCTCCATTTCACAATCAACGACAGTCGACATTAAAGGTTGCAACTTAGGGATCAGGTTATCTCGAGATTCAGGAAGCGTAACACGGTTTTGCATGCACAGTTGAGATATGTGGTTTAAGGCAGTCTCGCAGCAATTTTTTGGGAAAATATGAAGCAAATAGTGTCATGCTTGGGTTCGGAAATTTCACGTCGGATCACGGAGGAGGCTGTTGGAGGCGAAGTGTGTGATGTCGGTGTGTCAGGCGTTCGGAAAGGAGTAAGGTTGTGTAATTGGATTTTGGTTTTTACTTGTATTCAGTGGAATCATATTTTTCCATGCACAAGGTTAAATGCTTCAGGAGGAAAGAAGAAGAAAACTGTACAGTGTACAGTGCGGTTTTTTGGTTTGGTGCATGGGGCGTGATTTAGCGCATGGGAAGGAGACGTGGAAGCAAACAACAGTTTAGTGTGAAGAACCTGGAAAGGAGAATTTACGGCTCCTCTTCATTTCGGTGGACCGCCTTCTGATAATAAAAGGGTGAACAAACGAAACTAGAAAGGGCCTTGGGTTCGACAACATGCAGCATAGGGGAGGCGGTCACTGCAGTCCATGATTGGAGGAGTCCGGTGCCTTGGGAAGATGTCAACGATAGTTTAAACGAAGTGCGGACTTCGTGTTTTTGAGAAACAGGAGGAGATCACGTAATTTTTGTTTGCTTGGAAGTAGATGAAGTGGATTTTAGTGGAACTGAGCAGATCGAAATAAGTAAGGCCCAAATAAAAAAAGGAAAAAAAAAAGAAAAAGAAGAAGGAGAATTGAAATGGGCGTCGGGAAAGCTTCTAGTGGTAGTGTTGTTCATCGTGGAAAGGGGGTATGGAACGTGCGTTGGCGAGTTCACAATGTGGCTAAACATGCATTTAAATACCCTAATTAAATTTTAATAGGCCTAATCTATTTCATAGAAACATTACCATTTACTCAAAGTGATTATCATGTCTAATATAAAATATAACATGGCTAAATATTTCATTATATTATGGTTCAAACTTGCATAATATTATTATAATTATATAAGGGTGCAATAAACATGACATTTAAGTTAACATATAATTAGTTAATTATTTACAGATTTAGTTAGGATTTAATTATTTAAATTTAAGCAAATACATATAAAGTTCTCTAACATGCTTCTATGCTATAGGATTTCGACCAAACCAGGAGCTTTGAAACAGCATTAGTGAGCATGCCATTTTTAAGGCAGTTTGAATGAAGATGAAAGCAGTTGACATTTTTTATTAAATTAAACGCATGTTTAATTTAATTAAAACGAGCCGTCTCAACAACAGAATTAAACCAAGGTGAGTTAAACTCACTCAGTTATCCTACTTATATTTATATAAGTTGGGTTTTATTGTTTATGTGCTATGATTGCTAATTATTGAATAGTTGATGACCGTTTGGTTATTTGTTTGATATTTTTTTAATTTAAATGGTTGCTTAATTTAAATGAAATAAAATCGTTATTTTTAACGATTAATTCCAATAGAGGTAACTTACCTTGTGGGTTACGTTTATAATAATAAAAACGTTCAAAATTGAATTGGATGCTTGAATGGTTGTTAGTTGACCGTTACCAGTTTAATTAATTATTCATGTTTATTATAAAATTTTCGTATTGGATACAGGGAAGAACAATTTGGAGGGATCCAACCAGATTCCTCAAAATTTGTTATTTGTTTTCATGTTATATCACATGTACTGTTTAATAACCTGATTGGATGATGGATTGATTATTGGTTACTGTTGAACCCTTCATATTAACTAATGAGAAATATTGGTTGATAATTTGACAGAAGATGGCCTAAATTGTAATTGTTTTATAAAGGTTGATTTACCGTTAAATGAATCGTTAGAAATGAAGTTATAAAATTTATGTTATAACTGAATATAGAATTTTAAATATATTATTTAAAATGAAGTTTATTAAAAGAAAATTATACCGTGTGCGAAGCACGTGCATATATTGATTGTTTGAACCATAAATAACCATTTTTATACCAAAAATACGCCGTGTGCGAAGCACGTACCTCATCGTAATTGTTAACAGATTTATAAAACTAACTCTTATATTAATAAGATGGATAAGCAGGGAAGCAAGGTTAATGTAACGATTAATAATTAGGATTAATTGGTTTTAAGTAAAAATGAAAATGGGATTTCGTTAATCGATTATTATCTATTTAATAATAATCGAAGTAAATGGATAATTTAAATTAATTATATTATTAATTAATATAAATGAAAAGAAGAATTAGAGTATATCAACGAGTTAATCATGTTTTAAAGTTGACCAACCCAACTTAATGGAAATTGATCATTAAATTATGTTAGTTTATGCTGATTAATCTAATGGAATAATTTAACAAATAGTCGTTTAACTTAATAAGATTTTTAAAAGAGAAATTTAACATTTATTCCAGTTAACGATAAAGTAAATTATAATAAATTGAGGAGTTATTTCTTAAATGAAGTTCATTTAAGTAATTGAAGTGGTAAGGAAATATAATTGAATTTCTAAGGAAGCCTATGAACGTTTTGTATTTTAACCGAATTTGGTGAATGAACTTATTAATTGATTTTAAGTGAATGCGATAAGCTTAAAAAAATGATTGAATTAAGAAAAGGAAATCGAGACGAAAAGGGTTTATATTGAACCAGAGTTGTGTAAACGAACTTATATAGAGAGATGTGAAATTAAAGCAATAATTTTAAATTAATTTTACCAAATGATGGCGTTAAGTGAAATGGATGGAATTTGAACAAGATCTTTTCCAAACGATAAATAATTAATAATGTTTTTAGCAATATTTTGAAACGATAGTTGAAGGAAAATTTAATATTATTTTAAAATATTTTTCGAAGTATTAAAATAAAGGATTTTAGAATATTAATATATTAAAACTTATATAATACTTTTGGTATTACAACCAATATATTATCTTTAAAGGCCAAGTGACACTGTGTACTAAACCAATGGATCCATTTGGTTTTATTTTTAATTATTTATTTTGATAACCGACTACCAAAATCAGACACAATGTGTGTTGATACGGAAAGACCGGGATCAAATTTATATTCGAAAACCATTCCGACCAATAAATATTAATATGTGGAAGGTGCTAGTCGAGATGAAGCAATTGAAGACCGTAATCTTCACGAGCGGAGGAACTATGGTTGAATTTCTCTGGCTGATCCCTGGAGTTATATATTTGGCAATGATTCTGTCGTAATTGGAATCTATGGATTGTAAGGACTTCTCGCTAGTGATCTATGAGGTGATTCATGTATTGGATGCAGTAGGAGAGTGCCTTCGGTTCATTCTGTTCCTGGATGACTTGTATGGACGGATGTCTGATAGAGTATTTCCAACGGGGTCACGTACATTGATTGCTTCAAATGTACTACAGTTGGTTAGCTCCTAACTAGGGTATTTTTACGGACGTCAATTAGTGATTATCTGAAGGATATGACAATGTGGCATTCAAAGTGAATGGTGACCAGATGTTCTAAAAGGATTATGACCTCTAGCCTCATCAACCGGGAATGGAATAAATTCGGGTAGGTTGCATGGCTATGCGGGTCGCACCCATCAAAAGGGCATATCATTTCCTGATCTAGAGAAATCAAATGCCTTCAGGTGTCCCTTTTTATTTATGTATGTATGTTATTGGTTCGGTTGACTGGCCCCCAACCGTGGTAATGATATATTCGGTACTCTCAAGAGAAAGTGAGGTGTCGGTCATGTTTAGCCTAGGTTGCAAGATGTTCTTGTTAAACCCCAATTTATTCATCTCCCGAGGTACATTATCGGGAAGGTGGTCCCATACCTTTCCAGAAATTCCATTCTCTAATAAGCACCCGCGATTTTGATTGTATACTATATATGTGGAGCGTGAGATGTAAGCGTTCCGCTAGATTCTATTTATTTGTATTTAGACACTATCACAATATCAGAATAATATTGTTTTTCAAAAGTGTTTTGGGTTATCGTAAGGTAAAAACCATCCGTATTTATGTGTGGATTTGGACCTATGATTATCCTTTTCTTTCAAAAGGATTTTTAATGTTAAAATCTGTTACGAACTGGAATTTTCGACTCCGAAAATCAGCATAAAACCCATGTTAATTATTCAGGTATCGAACATTCCAAATCATTAATAGAAAGAAGTTAGAGGGTGATAATAGATAAGATAGAAAACTAGAATAGAAGAAGAAGAAGAACACAGTCAGAATAAACACGAATCTCACAACGGAACGAATAAAATATATTATAACATAACTTTGAAATAAAACAGTATATGTATACAACAACATTACCAGAGTACAACACTTATACACAGCAGAAATAACAATAGCTATATAGTTCTGAAGCCTCCTGCTTCAAGCTCCTCCAAGTATATCTGTAAAGACCTGAACTACTTGACTGCCCGTACAAATTTGGGCACCCAAAAGTTTAGGGAAAAACAAAACAAAATAAACTCTAGGTCAGTCATGGGACTGGTGTGAGTAAATTCAAATCATTTGGTTTAACTTTTCAAATTCCTTTTCAAAAGAAAAGATAATCGTAATACCAATCCACACATAAACACGGACGGTTTTTACCTTATGATAACCCAAAGCAGTTTTTGGAAATCAATACTTCTCTGATATTATAATAATGTCTAATCATAAATAATTATCAATTTAGCAGAACGCTTGCATCTCAGGTTCCACATATATAGTATACAAACAAAACCGCGGGCGCCTATTGGAGATTGGATTCCAACTATGACAAGGTATGGGACAACCTGCCGATAGTGTATCTCTAGAGATGAATACACTGGGTTCAACAAGAACGTCTTGCAACCCGACCCACACATGACCGACCACTCATTTCGCTTGAGTGTATCGAATGTATATCACCAACAGTTGGGAGCTACCCTACTGTTTCCCAAAAAGGGACAACATCGAACATAGATAAAGAATGAAATGGATTTTCTCTAGAAAGGTAATATACACCCTAATCGGTGCGACCCACTTAGCCATGCTGCCTGCCCAATTTCTATCATTTCCCGGTTGATGAGGCTTGAGGTCGTTACGTATCTTTTAGAACACCTGACCACTATTCACTTTGAATGCCACATCGTCATACCCGCCAAACCACAAATTGATTTCCTCGAAGATACCACCGGTATAAAGCTAAGAGAAACGAATTTCTCCGCCACCAAATATAAGTACGTTTGAAGAGATCAACTTACGCTATCTGTTAGATATAATCTGTCAGACATTCGTCCATTCACGTTTGCCCTGGGATTGGACAAACCGAAGGCACTATTCTGTAAACAGGATAGCCCTTTCATAACTCCATCTTTGTTATTTGATCGCAACGCTAACGTCCATACTTAGTGGTTTTCAGACAATGAATCTGATCCCGGTCTCTCAGTATTGACGACGGAAAAATGGTCAAAAACTTCGGTAGCCGTATCAAAGAAAAACAGGTGTACAACCAACGATATTATTTCCAGATGGAAATTCTATCGACCAATCATCATACAAAGGTTTATTTCTTTTAAATTAAATTATCGTTAATTTATCCATTTTCCCTTCCTATATATTCGTAAATTCTTAATTTCTAAATTTGGAAAAACATACTTTATAAATCATTTGGAAAACATCACCATATTTACTTCCATCTCTTATTTCCTATATTGGAAAACATTTTTGATCCTTATTTGGAAAACGTTCCCAAACTTCTTCATTTTATTTAGACCGATGTTTAAATAAAATATCACTAAGCCAATTCAAACCATTTCACTCATTGGCTTAATTCACTTGACCAATCTTCACTACCGAACTTTACCCATCCCTTAGTTAAAACGAAGCCAATCAAGTTGGGGTATAATTACCTCTTAGACCTTAACTGAACAACATTTCTAATTTCAAAATAGACAAAGTTCACCTTTTAAATCTTTAACAACTTCCTTACGTAACTCAGACTCTATTTACGAATCCATTTCTTATTTGAGAACATTTATTTTAACTATAGCGTTATAATCACTAATTTTGAAATATCTAACTTCAAAGTATAACTTTTATTCCTTAATTTAACTAAATAACTAAACCACTAATTTATTAATAAATAAGTAAACCTTGATTAAATACGGCAAGTAAATATTACTTTCCCGAATTTCGATATAATCGAATTAAATGTATAATTCTCTTTTCGAATAATCTCTATTCGATAACTCCTTTTCGAATAAACTACATTCGATAACTCTTTCTTCGAATATCTATATTCGATAATCTCTCTCTGAATAACTATATTCGATTAACTCTCTTCGATTGATTTACATTCGATTAACTCTCTTCTAATGTTTTGCATTCGATTAACTCCCTTCGAATAAACTATATTCGATTAACTCCTTTGAATTAACTCATTTTGACTAACTCAACTCGATTAACTCAACTTGATTAATCTTACTTGATTAACTCAATTTTTTTAACTCACTTATCTAATAACTAATATTCAATTAATTTATATTCGAATAACTATGCCTGTTTTAACTTTATTTCGAATGGCTAATATTCTATTTAACTCTATTCGCTTGACCCTAGATCACAACGATCACAATGGTTATGCCTGATTCCCTCAGAAAACATCCGACTGCTGTAGGCTATCTACAGCCATACGAAATGCGCTAGTAGTCGTACGAAATGGCAACACATCCTAAATAACTATGTTTGCCTAACTCTATCTCAAATAACTATGTTTGATCAACTCTAATTGAATAACCAATATTCAATTAATTCTAATTCGATTACCAATGTTCAGTTAATTTTAATTCGATTAATTTTAACTCTAATCGATTAACTCTAACTGATTAACTCTAATTGATTAACTCCTTTGATTAACTCTACGTCCCTAGTCAATTTCAATTATCGATGTTGAAATCGATTCTTACATCTCTATATAATTCTCGACTTATATATTCTATTTATCCAATGATAAATATCTTATTTAATTTGTAAAAAATTATTTATAAATTTATCTTCTCAATCTATCTGTTAGAATAGATTCTATTTAAGATCTTTGCTTTAAATCCATATCATGTTATACACGTGTGCGAAGCACGGGTCTAAACCTTTCAAATGTAAAATTCTCCTTTTATATAATTCTAGTCACTTTTCAAGTATTTCCTTTTATAAACTATTTATTTACAAACTAAACCCATTTTTATAATTCTATTTATTTTATAAAATATTTTCTTTTTATAAAATCTATTGATTTTATAAGTAATCCCTTTTACAATCTAACTATTCCCTTTACACATATTACCCCCTTTCTATTCTATTCACTTTCAAATAAATATCCCTTTTCAATTCTATTTGTAAATAGTTTACAAATATTTCTTTTTCAATTCTATCTATTTGATGTACAATTAAATATTCCTTTTTAATCTATTTATTTTCTAAATAAATATTTTTTTTTTATAAAATCTTTGATTTTATAGATATTTCTTTTTTAATATAACATTGAAAATTTCCTTTTTAAAATTCCAGTACTCCTTATGGTATCTAATGTACCATATAACAATGATCAGTATCATGCAACCATTCAAAGTCAACAACAGATTTCATATCACATCATATAACACAATATATGGAAAAAACAGTAAAATAAATGTTGAGGAACCCAGTTGGGTCCCTCTGACCTGTTTCCCCTGCATCCACATATGTTAAACAAAAAAAATTAACATCAATTTCATTTTACTATGAAATATTCTGCTAAATAGAATCTATATTTGATTAACGATTTATATCTATATCGTTATCTATATTATTAATCAACTGACTAGCAGTTCAACCAAACAGCCAACACATAGCAAACAACCATTATTTATAAATTCTAAAAATACTTTATAAAAATATAAATTTAGTAGAGTTAGCGAGATTTACTCACATTGGTCGGTTTATCGTTAAATAACGATTATCGATCTGATTCAGGCGTTTAATTTCACCATAAATCCAAACAAGCTCCACTTCACTCCCGGTCAGTTCCATGTTGTAGTGTATGTCCCTACGATCCCAACGGATCTTGTTTCGCTCAATTCAGATAATGTATGACGGAGTTATAAATTTTACAAGTTAACGCATATTAAATTAAACTAAAAACTAAATCTATAAATCCAGTTGGGCTTTAACTAAATGAGCCAGCCACTTACTTTCTCAAAACCCGTACCTGCCCTTCCTCCCAAAACCATTCCGCCCTATCCTCCTCTTTCAGGCATCAGGAAAGCCATTGCGGCATCCTTGAAACACCGTGCTACTTACGAACTCAACAAAAATAAGAACCAAACTCACCAACCTTCCTTGTCTTCACCATCTCCTTAACCTCAACTATAGGGAACCCGGCATCCACCCAAACCATGAAATCGCGATATCAGTCCGTATACCCACTGTACTATAGTAGTTCGATGTCCCCCTTCAACGCGGATTCTCCTCGAATAATTAAAACCGAAGCTAAACACTGCTCCAAATTCGAATACGATTTTGAATCCATCATCGAGGCAACTAATTCGAGCATCGCGACTTCAGAAAAACTATGCCCCCGATTTGTCTGTCACGACACTTTCAAACACTGTATCCCACAAAGAAACCACAAACGAATCCCCTCCATACCACAAACATCGCTCTACCCTTTGAATCGCTCCTAAATGCCTATATCTCTCGAATTATTTAGCCCTAGAAGGCGCCGCCTATTTCCAGGGTTTCTAGAAGTGCATCGCACCCAACAAAATGGGTATGGATGAGTATCTTGTGTCAAGAGGAGCTGAAGGATTTCAGTTTTGCAATTTATAGAAATACTTATGACTTTATTTTGATTTTTGAAAGAGTGTTTTTCACTGTATGAATTTGTTTCGGTGGTGGCGGCGCATGTTTTTAGCTGAGCGAAAATTGGGTTAGGGTTTAGGAAAGGTAAGGTATTTTATAGGATGGTTTTATTATTTTTTTATTCGATTTTTATATTTATTTTAGTCAATCGTTGTTTGTAGACGCTGTTTAAAAATCACCATGAGCACATACAATACCCAAAAATCACAAAATGGGCATAAAGCTACAGTTTGACATTGTGGACCCAACGAAACTGGTTTCGTCAAATTCCGACTTCGTTTGCTCACACAGCTTATTTTTAACCGTCGAAATACTGATTGTTTTCATATTAAAAATCCGTACGGCCACATACTGACTTCAAAAATCACGAAAATTGAAATCTAGCAATAATTTGGTATTGCAGATTCAACAAAATTAGTTTTGTCGAATTCTGAGGTCGTTTGAAAAACTGGCTATTTTTAAAGCTCTAAATAACCCTTTTAAATATATAAATATATTTAAAAACATTTAAATTTAATATTTAAATATAAATATTATCGTATATATTCACAACAAAATATCATACTGTTACACTGGGATTTATAACTTGACATTTCAAATCCAATGTTACATTGATATTCGATTTATATTTAAAAATCCATTTTAAAATATAAATAAATCGATATAAATTATAAAGGAATTCCATAGCGAATTTTCTGAAATTTGATTTGGACATATATCAAAATCTACATGACGAAATCCTGATTTTTCTCTTCCACTAGAAAAATATACTTCACCAGTTCCTAACATTTCTTGTTTCACAGAAATCCGATTTAAAATGGAACCTGTACATTCAGTTGAAGTTCAAATCGCCAAATAGCGAACTGCCGCGCCATTTCGAGCTCGATTATAATTATATTATAATTATACGTTCAAACTGCTGTTCAAATAAAAATATATTCGTTATTCTAATTCAATTCTAAACTGAGTTAAATATCACCGATGATCCAATTCACAACATTTTGTGAATTCCCCTATTTCTGACTATTTCAAAAATTAAATATATTATTATATTATTTATTTTAATTAAATATTCACTATTATTTAATTCTGGTCATTTTAATTGACCAAACCATTATTCAAATAATTAAATAAATTATTTATATGCCGTAAAAGTAAGGGTCGTTACAAAATCAAATTGTGTGATGCCTTAAAACTTATATGTTTTTCTCACTCTGGTTACCAGACTGACCCGGTGTTTGTAATGCTCGAGTTAGACCGATCTTTACAGGTTCAGGTTATCGGTGCTTGTGAAGAGACGAGATGGAAGAGTCCAGACGTATGATATACCATTCCGATGTGTGTTGTATATGAGGACAGGTTATTATAACTGTCCAGATGTGTGATGTATGTTGGATCTAGATTAACCCTAGAGGGGAGCGAATATGGTTTATATAATTTATCGCTGAGTTCAAAACTTACAAGATATTAAAATAATAAACAGATCACAGAATGCAGCAGAAATAAAGGTGCAGGAAATAAAGCACACAAAGATATACCCAGCTTCGGAAAAACTCTGCCTACTGCTGCATTTCTAAGGTTTCTACTGGGTAAAAGAACATATCTTGCACACAAGACCATGTACACTCGCCAACCCATCGCTCCTATTCTAATCCTACGCTCAAAACCCTAGACTGATCTAATCCCCTAGATCAGATTTCCCCTTATTACGACCCCATAACCAGTAACCCTAGTTTTTACAGACTCTAGTAAATTGCCAGTCAACACCCTGACTGGATCTCCTAGTATTTTACAGACACTAGAAACTGTTTGATCGAAACAAAAGAAACTAGAAAAATACATTAAAATTAAACAAAGAATAGAAACTAATTTAATTTTCCCGTTTTATAAGCTTGGCTTAACCAAATCAGAAATAGGCCGGCCCCTTTTGTAATTCATTTGCCCGATCTCACTAGAAAACAAAATATGGCGGCGGTTCTCGAGGGTTTCAATGAAATTGTCCCCAAATCGATTGCAATTGATGATGTATTCCGGAAGATGATCTCTGTTTCTTGATGGTGTTGTTGCTCCTGTTCTTCTATCTATTTGAGGACGGGCTTCTGATCGGAATTCGTGAGTATTCTGAAATTTCTAGCTTTGAAAAACTTGACTTGATTTTTGTGGGTTTCGACACTGAATTGCCTGTGATGAAATTGGATTAAATAGGATAATCAAATCCTATTAATTTCTCTGATTTCCACATATGACTGGTCTGATTGATTGTGCAATTTCCTCTTTTGTTTCTTTGATTGAGTTTGTCCTTGATTGAATGTATTTATGATTGATATGTTCGAATGAATCTGGACACCTTAATTTCTGGAAACCATGAATTCACTTCATGGTAAAAAAAACTGGAAACGTGATTTTTGTCATTCCTGGAAATCTGATTTTCAAAATATAATTTGTGAAATCAAGAAATAAAAACTTTAGCCCACTTGATATTATGCCATGAAATCATTTCTGAAAGTAAATCTTGACAGTTTTTCTTGTTGCTAAAGCCAAATTGAATTTGAAAATGCCTTGAATAATGCTCGTGAATTTCTTGACCAAAATGTATTGATCTACAAAGCTTATTTGCCAAAACTTGCACACTTGAGAAAACTGGAAACACTTGCCACAAAAATGAAATTTTCTAGAAATGCCTTAAAAGGTTTTCATGCCAAAATCTGGAACTAATTTGAAGACTTAAAAAAAAACAGATTTCCTAGAAATATTGAAAAACTTGCCACTTTTATGTGTGGACACCTGAGCTTGAACTTTCCATGTATCATTGGACATGCTGTGTATCCTATATGCTCTTGCCCAAAAAAAAATTGTTTCTCTTGCATGGTTAATTATCACTTGCCATATTCAACCACATATGGATTATAACAAAAACTAGGGACTTCCTTGCACATTAGTCTTGGATTTAATCACCTGTACTATGCACTTATGCTGACCTATTGCAAGTGAGTGTGTGACCAGTTTGAAATGTCTTGACCCTGATCATGTATTTACCACACCATTGTTTGTGTATGTTTATCATGCTGTTTGACTTGTTAGCTTTATGCCGAGTAGAAAACTGCTGATGTACATATGCTTTGATCTGTCATGTTTGTCATTTGTTCTTGCTTCATCTGCCATGTAGATCACTTCTTTTTGAGTGATCTTGCCATGTTTGTGCTGCTGTGTTATCTGATCTGCCACCTTTGCTGAAACTTGTTTGTGCACTTTGACTTTTTCATTTGCTGCTATGATCAATTGATTGTGCACACATGCACCGCACCCATTCATTATACTGTCTTGTACACATGCTGAAAGACCTTGTTACCCTTTCTGCTTTGTGCACATCTTTAGTATACCACCATTTGCACCTTGCTGTTTTCTCTCATTCATGTTGTTGCACAATTCATATATGTTTAACTTGTGTATATGCTGCTGCATGTATACACTTCATACTTTCACCATATTACTTGTACATGCGGTAACTCGATTGTTGGCTCACTTGAAATGCTTGGCTTGTGCATGTGAAATGAAATAGATTATCTGAGACTAGAAACTAGCTTGATCATTGTACTGTCATGAACCTGCTATGTATTCATGACATACTTTCACTTGTCTTGTGCTCAATCACTTCGGCGCATGTTAAACTGTCACTGTTTGGGCTTGAAACATTGTGAAATACCATATACTTGAGTTTTGAAGTTGCTTTTGCAGTTTTGTACACATATTTTACTTATGCATAAGCACATGAACTTGTAGCTTGACATCACCAAATGCTAGACCACTTTGAGTTGTTTTCATGTGCTTTGTTCATGTTGAATGTCTTCACTGTATATATGCATTTCTGTTGCACTGTTCATTTGAGTGTGCACTGAGTCGAGTTGGTCCACGTGGTTGCTCCTCAGTTGCGACATTGTATGCTGATTGGCGAGGTAGAGCACATGTGTATATCTATACATGTGTGTATATGCAGCCATCAGACAAGATTTCCTGTCCCTGTACTATACATATACAAACTGACTAAACACAGATGAATCAGATCAAGTCATGAAAGATGATGAGAAACACACCAGAAATCTAAGGCAAATAAAATTTATATTCGCATGTATTCAATTTTATTTCTATGGCAGTGTACTGCGTGTGTGTTTCTGTATATAACAGGTAAGCAGATGATGACTGGATTGACAGTTAATATGCTGTAAAGACAGAAGATAGTGTAGTGTCAGTGGATGTAAATGTAACAGTAAATGTATGTATAGATGAAAAATGTACAACTGAGTGTTGAGTGTTGTAGTGAGGAGTTATGTACTGAAAGGTATTGAAATGAAAATTATCAGTGTAGTGTACAAATAGTGGAGTTTATATTTTTGTACTGTTTAAATATTGAAATAAAATATTCTATTTAAATAAACTACTGTTGAATATTTGAATTCGTGTATATCGTATTCTATTTAAATAGAAATATTATATTCCTATCTGAGATGTGATATAATAGTACAATAACAAACACATTTCAAATAATAAATATTTGGTTGTTATCATCAAAAAAAATCATATAATTGTGTATACAACACCGTTATATACAACAGTGTACTCTAAAAATTGTAAGTTTTATTTCAAGCTCTCAATAAAGATTTGTTTCTATATTATATTTTGTTCCACTGCGATGTGAGACTCTGTGTTGTTTTGATTCTTCTTCTTCTATTCTATTATTTCTTTCTTTCTTATCTCACCCTCTAATTTGTTTCTAATGACTATCTTCTTTTCTGCGCAATTTGGACTGGACATGAGTTGTGATTATCAACTCAAAAGGTACAGAAAAGCAAGTATGTTACATGTGGTTTGGAAATGGTTAGTTTGTTTTAATATTAAGCAACATCTGAACTCACGAATTACAGATCTGCTGATTTTCAGTGGTGTTTCCCTTCTTTTGCTTCTACTATTTCCTCGCATGTCACTATGTGTTAGTTTAGGTACTTGTCAAAATACATGTAAAGCTTGATGTTATGAGGATATGTCAATGTTCATGTTAATACTTGCAATTCTTGGGCGTTGTTCAAGTGATGCAATGGTAGTTGTTTGGTCACATCAATTGTGATGTCTCCTGCGGTTTTAAGCATCAGTTGTATGCAATAGTTAGTTTCTAGGCTACAATGTTGTTGTGTCCTTTAAGTAAGTCATTTCCTGTTTAGTGTACTTTTGTTTCATTATACTGTGCATGTTGTGCGACTCCCTGCGTGGTGAAATGTGGTGTAGTCTAGTACATAAAGCTAGCTCCTATGCTGTAATCTAGAATAGATGCAGTGAACGAACCACTATAAAATCCATATGTAGTAGACGATCCGCTTTAAAACCCGAACTAGCAGTCTGACAATCTGCCAAACTCCTGTACTTAATATAATTATTATTTGTTATAATAATAAATGTTATGGAACACTATGAAAACTGGTTGGCTTTGCCAAAAAAGAGTTTCTTTTGGATCATTATCATCTTCTTCTTTGTTGAGTGCAGAGATCATCCAATGAATATCATTGAAATGCTTTTTTGGTTTTTAATCATCTGTATTTGACTCAATTCTAAGTGTTGTTGATTACGGGGAATAGCAGAGAAGATATTTTTGAAAGAGTTGAGTGTTTCTTCAAGATTTTCACTCAAATTGTGAATTGGAAAAGCCATTTAATTTATGTAATTATTAGATAATGAAGACTTATGAGGAATGAAAAATAAGTTTTCTTGAAGAAATATGTATTTACAGGCTTTGGAGTTCGTTTAAAAGTAAATGGACACAAGTTTGTTAATACGACTTTTGAATATAAACAAATTTGAAAATTCGACAGTTATATGTCGACACGAGGGATAGCACATGTCGACATGTGTACTTCAAATTTTTTTTAATTTTGAAACTTTTGGTTGTGTTATGCTTTTTCTTATATATACTTAGTTTTAAAATAATAATGATTATTTTAGAGATGTTTTAGATATAATAAACAAAAATATAAGAACTTCATTTATAATTTTAATAATGATACATAGAGATGATACATAACATGGAATTGAAATATAATAGAATTAGAAACTACTAAAACATGAAAAAAACTAGAATTCTGCAGAGGATTATGAAGATGAAGATAATCTAAGCTTGTGATTTGCTTTTCCAAAGAACATTTTAATATTTTTTGACATCTTTTCCATTTTCTAACTAAACGATCTCTTTAAAATCTTTTGATTTTCCGCTATAATCTTTTGATTATTAAGAAGGTTTTATTAGATGGATTGGAGGTACTAGAGGGATATCTATGCTTTCTAAGGAAGTATTCTAGTCTTCTTCCTCTTCTTTGATTTCCATTTCCTCTTCTTTTGCTTCCCGATCTAGCCTTTCTTCTTTTCGTGTAAGCATATCATATGGTTGAAATACTAGCGGGATCTTCATAAGAGATATGTTTTTGGAATTAAAGACCTTTCTAGAAACATATTTTTCTCTTTTGAAATCCTCTCCAAAAAAATAGTAAATGTGAGGTAGATACCATGATAAATCGTATTACCCATAAAAAAAATTTGGTTTGAAATTCATCAAAAATAACTTAAGCCCAATTAATGTTATAATTTCTATAATATCGAAAAAGCTTTGCAAACTTTCATTGTTGGGTTATTAAAATTTCCCGAATGAGGTGTAACGGTGTGTCAGAGAAGTAGATTTACAATTCTGGCCTTTGGTCTAGATTATTTAAATTCAAAATTGTCCACCCCTTCAAAAATGTGGTGAAAGGTTTCCTAATTTTGTTCATTAATTTTGAAATCTGAGAGATCCATTCCCATACTCTTACAACCCAAAATATTTCCTAAAATTTCACAATGCAAAACAATTTATGTGACTTTTACAGTACTCCAAATTTCAATTTCATCTCCTTTATAAAATCCTTGATACAAATTAGCACAAAACATATTTGCGAGATTTGGATAAAAAATATAATCATTTGTTGGAGAACGGAGTTTTTATGGCAACAACCTTACTTCAATATTAATTGATTATAAAATATATACTAACACTTTTGGCTAGAATATATATATACACACACACATATGCAGGATTTATATACATGAATTATTGCTAAAGACTATAGTTTGAAGATGTTAGAGATTCGGAATTCAGAGATTATTCAAGACTCATGAGTATTAAGATTTCAAGAGTTTAAGACAAACATAGTTATGGAGTCTAGATTATGTATGACTCCGAATAGTACTTTCTATTTTAATTTGACTTTAAACATAAGTTCTATAAGTTTATACTTTAGAAGTGTTATATATTTATATAGTTTTAAACTCTATAATTTTATAAACATGTTTAAATAAATTATATTTATGCTTTCATACGATTTTCTATTTTATAATATTTATTTATAACATTATATTTCAATTCAAGAATTTCCAAATTTATATTCATATCAAAACACTTATGTTCAAATTTCAAATTTATACAAGTATATGTCGACATATATATATATATATATATTTACATGTCGACATTTAACTGTCATTTTTTCAAATTTGAAAGGAAGTGTCTTTTCACTATTTGTGACGGTTCAAAAACATTGCAACCTTTCAAATGTTATAAATAGGGGCTTATTTTGATTTTTTTTATTAATTCTTCTTCTCCATCTTCTTCTCCTTTCATTACACCATTATTCTTTATCATTTTTATGATTTCTACATTTTTAGTTTTCATTAAACTTCTTCTCTCTACACTCTTTACTCGTTACTATCTGAATCTAGTGTTATTGAAGAGTTATAGGGTTGTTTGTAATTGTTTTGGTTGTGCAAGTAATCGTTGCTATCCCTTGTAACTGTGAAATCAAGGATGGATAATCGGTGGTATCCCTTGTAGCTTGAAGTCAAGAATGTTGGAATCGGTGATATCCTTTGTAGCCATGAAATCAAGGAGGTTGTAATTGGATATTGATATAGTTATAAAACTCTGCATAATCCAGTGTTGTGCGGGACTAGACATAGGAGAGATTCCGAACTAGTATATAATCCGGTGTGCTCTTTCCTTTTCTTCACTTTAATGTTTTAATCTTTGAATTTGTGTTTGATTCTATGTTTGTGATTGTTTCTGTAGTGTTTGATTCATATAGTAGTTCATATAAGTTTAAATTTTTGTTTAAATTTGTCAAAAACACTATTCACTCCCTCTCTAGTGTTTGTTCTGCCTTAACGATCCGTTCCGCAATCCCTAACAATCTGTATTAGAGAAAGGTCTTTTAAAATGTTCATAATCTGGTTTTTGAAAAATAGTGATAATGGCAACCAACACTAGTAGCAATAATAGTTCTTTTGTAGAGGGTCATTCCTTTGTTAGACCACTATTGTTTAATGGTAGTAATTACTCATATTGGGCATGTAGAATGA
Organism: Allium sativum; assembly: GCA_030737875.1. Lineage (NCBI taxonomy): Eukaryota > Viridiplantae > Streptophyta > Magnoliopsida > Asparagales > Amaryllidaceae > Allium > Allium sativum. The sequence continues at coordinate 577,501,699 of CM060909.1, read as the reverse complement.
AAATTTATTTACAATAAATACATGGAATAGTACACAAAATGAATTTGTTGAACCCACAACTTCTTTTGCACAATGGACAAATGAACAAAAGATTGCTGCACAAAGCAATTCTAAACCTATGAATATGTTATTCTATTCATTAGATAGGAATGAGTTTAATAGAGTGTCAGTATGTAAAACTACTTTTGAAATTTGGAGAACTTTAAAAGTTACTCATAAAGGAACTAGTAAAGTTAAACAAACTAAAATAGCAATGATGAATCAGTTTGCATTATTCAAAATGAACAAGAATGAGTCTATTTCCGATATGTATTGCAGATTTCAAGAAATAGTGCATTCATTAACAACACTTGGAAAAACCTATTCTGGAGTAGATCAAGTCAGAAAAATATTGAGCTCATTAACTCTAGAATGGAATCAGAAAACTTTGGCAATTGAAGAAGCCAATGATGTCAACGAAATGAAGATTGAGGAGTTATTCAGAAATATGATGTCTTATGAAGTTCAACTATAAAAGAGAAATGAAATTAGGTCGACTGAGAAGAAATCTATTGCATTAAAAGCAACAGCAAATGATTCTTACTCGAGTAGTGAAGATGATGAAGAAACAGCTCTTATGACTAATCATTTTAGAAAATTTCTAAGATATAGAAGGAAAAATTACAACCAAGGAAGTTCAAAAAGTAATGATGGTCGATGTTATAACTGCAACAAACTAGGACATATAAAGAAAATGTGTCCATATCTAGAAAAATCGACTCAACAAACAGACAACAACAATTCATTAAGAAAGAGAAAAAAGCATACGCAGCAATGTTAGATGATTCAGATTCATCATCAAGTGATGAAGAGCCAGAAACTAGAAATTCGAATATGTGCTTTATGACAATTCGGAATTCAGAAACTTTCGAAGAAAAGGATCTAAAAACTGGCACGCACTAATTAATTTTTAGTTTTATCTGGTTGAATGATTGCTTTGTTTGATTGCTTTGTTTTGAATTTAAAACTTTAAAATTTAATCTTGAAATTTGAAATTCAAATTTGAAATTTGAAAATTCAAAATAATAATATAATAATAAATAATAAATAACAAATAAAATATATTTTTTATGATTGATAGGGTTAGAATTATTTCAGGAAATTGTTAAACCTGAAATATTAATCAATAATATAAATTTTAATTCACAAAAATTTAATTTTCTTTGAAAACAGGCACATATGTCGACATATCATACTAGTAATTTGAATTTTGAATTTTGAATTTCAAAGGTTTAAACTTTCAAACTTCCCTCTAACTTTTCACCAACTCCCAAGGTCTGAAAAGGTATCATTTGAGTCTAAAAAGTTGTGCCTATTTAATTCATATCCATTCAATTTCTATATATACAGATATTTTCTTTATCTTTCATTCACAACTCAAAACAATATTCTTTATATCTATTCTCTTCAAAACTATCAATTCAATGGATACCTCAATTTCATCTCAGAAATTGAAAATAACCAAAATCATCAAAGGTTATCTTCATAATGACAAAGAGGCTATCAAAACCAAAGCTATCTATTAAGAAAATGCTAAAGTTAACACCGGTGCTTTCACCATCTTTAGCGATTTTCCCACTTATGATCTTACCTCTCTCTTTCAACACAACGAAGTCTTGAGTTTAATTGACTCTCCTGATAACGATGATGTGTATTATCCAAACTCGTCAAGATGTTCTATGCAAATCTCAATCGTGAATTTTACGAAGGCAACAGAAACCAAATTTGGAGTAGTGTCAAAGGCACGCAAATTGTTTTCGATGCCGAACTCTTCAGCACTATTCTAAATTGTAGAAGCATGGGCTCGGATTTTTCAGATTTCAAAATAGATGAAACCTATTTAGAGATATATCATGATATATTCGAAGACGATGTTCAAGTGGATTTCAAAATTTGCTTCTTCTGTCTAAGAACAAGAATCGTAAACCTTCTCCTTTAACATACCATCAATCCCCTTTCTGAAAATTTCAACAATCAAAATCTCAAAGTCCAAAAGGTTCTCTTTGCTATTATTATTGGGCCGACATGATTTTAAATGAAATCAAGCCCATAAAATTGTCCTTAAGAGAAAACACTCTCTAGTATGGTGTTTATCTCACTCGCATTTTCAAGTACTTTGGAGTTGATCTTCATGGAGAAGAGTTTGTGTCTAGAAAAGTGTTTGACTCATCAAACATTCATCTCATGCAAATTCCTCTCACTTTTCAACCATATGAGACATTCAAAGCCAAATAAGCTCGAATGCAACAAGAACAAGTGTCAGTGGAAGTTGAAGAAGAAGAAGAAACTTCTTTAGAATGTGTTGAGTGCGCAACCAACACTAGACACATTTCCAAAGTGACGATTGTTCAAAATCAAGTCAAAATTGCCGAGAATCAAAAGAAGCTTAAAAAGAATCTTTCCATAATGTCCAAGTTCATGGTCAAGATAGGAAGAAAACTTGGAATTTCATCTTCCTCATCATCATCCACTAAGAACTAGCCTATCTAGTTTTATTTGTCTTTATGTATTCACTTATATTTTCTTGTATTTTCTTTCGAATCTCGTATTTAGTGTGTCTTAATTAGTTGGATGTATTTGCATTTTATGAAGTAATTAATGGAGTTTTATTTCTGTTTAAAATTGTTTTTAAGTTACTGTAAAAACTTTAGAATTAATTATAGTTTCAAATAAGTTCAAAAAATTCAAAATTTGAAAATTTTCAAAATTATCAATAGCATATGTCGACATACATTTATGTATATGTCGACATATAACTGCCAGATTTTCAAATCTTTTCAAATTTTAAAATTAAGATAACTACTTATGTCCATTCAAAATCCATTGAAATCCAGACCCCATTTAAGTCTATTTCTTTCAGAAAAATTCATTATTCCATTTCTCTTTCTCTATTATTCATTTCTTATCAAATCCATGGCAAATCCAATTCATAATCTTAGTTAAAATTTTGAAGAAACCTTAAATTCTTTCAAGAATATCCTCTCTATAATTCTATGAAACCAGCATCATCTGGAGTTAAGCCAAATAAAGATGTTTGAATAGCAAGAGAAGCATTTTTATGCAATGCGATGGCTAATCTCCTCTCTTTTCAGAGATGAAGATAACAATCTCGCAAAGGTTCCACCAACCAAAGAATATGATGGTTGGGAAGTCATAAAGAAGGTTCCTATCTTTGGAGAAGACAGTTGGGTTGAAGTCCCAAGAAACGTTTAAATAAATTGTACGATTGATTTGTTTGAATTTAATTTTATAAAACTTGTATATATTAATACATATGGTATGGTGTTCTTTGATTTGATTTAGTTTGTATAATTGATATCAAAAAAATGTAAATATAATACTTGGATTGGTTTGTATTTGATAATCATAATGGTAGGAATTTCTATTATAGGATTGTATAGATTTAGGGGGAGTACTCTAATTTGTTTTAGAAATTACTTAGTTACTTATAGGTTTTATTTAGTGAGTTACATGATATAGGGGAAGTAGTTTTAGAATTTCTTTTTGATAATGCAAAGGGGGAGAAATTATAAAATATAGACATAGTTTATAGAAATCATATAGACAGGGGGAGTATTAGAAGGATCATCATCAACACATATATACAGTTATGATATTTATAAACTATGGTTGTCATCATCAAAAATGGGGGGATTGTTGGAGAATGGAGTTTTGATGACAACAAATTTATTTCAATATTAATTGATTATAAAATATATACTAACTCTTTTGTCTAGAATATATATACACACACATGTAGGATTTATATATAGGAATTATTACTGAAGATAATACAGTTTAAAGATGATAAAGATTCATAATTCAGAGATGATTCAAAACTCATGAGTATTAAAGATTTCAAGAGTTTATAGTTATAGAGTCTAGATTATGTAGGACTCTGAATAACACTCTAGGTTCAAATTTCAAATTTATACATTTATATGGCGACATACATACATACATACATACATACATACATACATACATATATATACACATACATTTCGACATATAACTGTCATTTTTTAAATTTGAAAGGAAGTGTCTTTTCATAATTTGTGATGGTTTAGAAACATTGCAACCTTTCAAATGTTATAAATAGGGGCTGATATTTCGATTTTTTAAATTAATTCTTCTTCTCCATCTTCTTCTCCTTTCATTACACCATTATTCTTTATCATTTTTATGATTTCTACAATTATACTCTGCGAAATCAATTATATTTTCATTAAACTTCTTCTCTCTACACTCTCTACTCATTACTCTCTGAATCAAGTGCTATTGAAGAGTTATAGGGTTGTTTGTAATTGTTTGGGTTATGTTACATCCCACATTTTTAATGCAATTAAAAATGTGAAAATTTGTATATATATTCTATATAAGACTTCCCCAAACCCCATACTAATGGCGGCAAGGGTAATCTTTGGAATATAACACATAAACAGATAACAGCAGAACATAATTAAATAAATACACTAGATAATGAACAAATAATACACTGGATAAACAAAATCATCAGAGTTACACAGTATACAGGAACTTACTTAGTACAAATACAGTTCAGTTATACATAAATGTCTACAGCGGAAAACAAACTTAATGTACAATACGACTGAACAGCATAAAAAGGGATAAATGATAGAATCCATCTTCAGCTCCAGCTATCCAGAGAAAGCCAGCTAAAACCTGAATACAAGGCTGCCCATGTAGAAAAAGGGGCACCCGAGTTTGAAAGTGAAACAAACTACGAGTCAGTCATGGGACTGGTATGAGAAATCTACTCAACACATTTAAAATTTGACTAATCACAGGACCACGCCACTTTCATGGAACGGGTTTACTCCATTGGATTGCCAGTGTGTTAAAACAAGTAAATCTTTAAACATCGCAATGCTTTTTATAAAAATGAAGCCATTATAAGACTCAGTTCCCATCACACAATGCAACGCAAACCGGAGGATAGAGTTTTTACCTTATAATGGCCAAAATATGCTTGATACGAATAAAACAAAAGCATTTGATATTACTACTAGTGCTTATATGTTTCAAAAGCAATTTCAAATCATAAGTATCAATCATAGACAACATTAATGCCCCCTGCCACTGTGTCGCCATATATAGGTATACAATCAAAACCGCACAGTCACGTATTTGGAAATTGGATTTCCGTCATGAACCAAGGCAAAAGAGAGTCCTTACCGAATTTGAGACAATCTAGCCCATGTCTCAGGCACAGCCGCAACCGTACCTTGGATCGTCAGGGCCGGTCCACACGGAGTGGATTATAATGTCTGAACAATGCGTTTCTCCGCCCTTTGGGGGCGTAAATGAGCTAATGAATGACTCCATCGGTCCCGGATCGACCGATATAACCGAAGCGCCTCGCAACAGTAACAACCACATAAGTCAAACTCGTGAGGCGTGTAAAACCACTGACGCCACTTCTAGCTAGAAAGAAAACGCACGTCCCCCCTAAGGTCCTCTCCTGTTTCTGGTTCATACCGGGGTGTGAGGCTCGCGAATTCACGTTATACACAAAGCTATGCCACACAGGCGGTGGTTTGATCATCACCACAAGACTTTGCTTTTCAACAGAAGCCTTGATCACTGCGTCTTAGCATGCCACACATGCAATTCACACCATGCAACTGATGGCTATCAATCACATAGAATAAATTCCAATGTCGGACACACCGTTCATTTGCAAGTCCGTTCTGGGTCTGAACGAAACCGGAGGCACTATATACCTCGCAAACCTTTCGATCTCCACGTACGCCTGGACGATCACCACTCATTATCCATATTTTGGGATGCCTCACAATCAGGACATCAGTTACCATCCAAATGAGGTGAAAATCTCCGGTCTTCGACCAACGTCGATTTCTTATCGTCGATTCAGTTATTCAGAATGGGATAAACCCGGTCTTTCTGAGCAACTCACGTATATAATAAACAAGTGCAACAAAAACACACATACGCATCATTTCCATTCATTAGTCGCTAACCGTAAATCAGTAAGAGAATGATTTCCCAAATATTAACCCCGAAGGCCGAAACCAACATCAGATCAACACCCAAGAAACCATTCGACTTAGCCAACCTTCAGTTAGTTTCTAAATTTCACATCCATATCGTTTATAATATCTTATAATGATTTATCGCATTTTTTTTATTTTTTTTTAAATAGCCAATTTATTCAAATGACGCTTCAGGCCATAACACGGCCGTGGCGCTGTTTTTCTTCAGATTTGATTTACATATATCTGAAAATCTAACCGTTGGATTTTCACAAAATTTACATCATTAGAAAGATATTTTCAAAACGAATCCAACGGTTCCAGTTTAGGGAAAATCCGACGGTCGGATCTCCCGGTATAATCGTTTGAAGTTTTGATTTCAAAATACGAACTGCAGCGTCGTTATTCGATTTAATATAATTATATTTATATATATATAAATATAATCAATTTTGGCGCTGTTCAGATTTGAATTAAACATTCCAAACAATCCAACCGTTGGATTTTTACAAACTTGGTGCCATTGGAAAGATATTTCCAAAGCGAACCCAATGGTTGCGGTTTCGGGAAAATCCGATGGTCGGATCTCCCGCACTAATCGTTTGAAATCACGGTTTCAAAATACGAACTGCCGCTTCGTTATTCGATATATTTCAATTCTATTTATATATATATCGATTCTTCGATTTCAAAACTATATGATTTTCATACTTTTGATAAAAATGATATTTTTATCTAACTGTCTTCTATTTCAACACTTCACTATTTTTAACAATTCATGTATATAATAAAAATGTGATTTTTAATGTAAAACAATTTATTTCAAAACATGACTATTTTATATAGTTCATATAGATGATAAAAATATGATTTTTATTATAAAACAATTTCTTTCAAAACACAACTATTTTATATAGTTCATATAGATGATAAAAATATGATTTTTATTATAAAACAATTTCTTTCAAAATATGAATACCATTCAACACATGAATTTCAATTCAACGAATGAATTTCGATTCAACACATGAAGGTTTTTTATAGTTTATATATATATATATATATATATAGATAAAAAGGTGATTTTTATTGTTAAAACAATTTATTCAAAACACGAATACCATTCAACACATGAATTTTTATTCAACGAACGAATTTCAATTCAACACATAAAGGTTTTCTATAGTTTATATATATTGATAAAAAGGTGATTTTTATATTTAAAACATGAATACCATTCAACACATGAATTTCTATTCAACGAATGAATTTCAATTCAACACATGAAGGTTTTCTATAGTTTGTATATATATAGTAAAAATGTGATTTTTATTGCAAAACAATTTATTTAAAAACACGAATACCATTCAACACATAAATTCTATTCAACGAATGAATTTCTATTCAACACATGAAGGTTTTCTATTCAACACACGAATATAGTTTCAACACAGGAAAATAATTCTAACACATTAATATTATTCAAAATTTCGGCAGCATAACGGCAGGGTAGTTAAAACCGGGACCGTCCCTAGTACGGCTCCTCGCTCTACCTTAAAGCCTCACAGCTTTTGACAATGGGGAATCATGCATCTAGTTCGCACGCAGGCGACATGTATATTTTTTTTCATTTCCACAAACTAATCCTATGTGGTTTCAACCAAATATTTCTCAACCACAAACGGGTATTTTTCAACCACAATCAATCAATTTCAACCACAAACAATTCTTATCAACCATTCGTAATCAACTAATTTTCACATCAATCACAACCAATAAATATCGTCCATGGTTTGTGGACGAGGTGCGTATATATATATATATCGAACGTACAACTTATACAACGCTTATACAAGAAGTGTACAACGCTTATATAACTCATACATCGACTATATAATTTATACATCGTCGTTTTCCATATCGTTTACAAATTAGAAATCTCACATTGGGTTCCACTCCACCAAAAAATAGCAGAAGGCTCAGAAAAATATGCGGTCTCTTCTAGAATGTAGAAGACGTCGTCACGAGTCCACTTCTCTTGTTTCACTGAATTTCGTCAAGAAATGAAAAAGATATAATTTTTACAGTGAAATCAAAATCCGTAGCGCTTTAAAATGCTATAATATAGTTTAAAATAAATTAAACCGTATACCTTCTAATTTTGTTCAAACCTTGGTCGCCAATTTTCGCACGGATCTTGAAGCTGGAAGGCGATCAAAGAAGTCCACGTCGTAGAGCTCCGAATCCCGCACCTGACGCTAGTGGTCTGGTCGAGTCCGAACTTAGATCGTGGGGGCGGCGAGCTCTCGAATGTCGAAACTTTGGAGCTCGAGATCTCAGGCGATACTCGACGATAGGGGATGATCCTGGTCTAGATGTGGAGAGGGGAGGAAGCTCGACAGAAAGTTGAACTGGAGCTAGGGCTATCGACGCGTGTGGCGGTCAGAAATGGACTGGGAAGTTTCGAACGGTGACCGTCGTTCGATTTGGGGTTTCCAGGAAAAGCGGGGAGAGAGAATGCGTTTGGACCAATGAATTTTTTTAATTAATTTATATATTTTTAAATCTCTAAAATACCCTCTTTCACACACGAACCCCAATCCAAACCCAACGACTGTCGTCCCTAGCGTTTTACCCCCATTCCGAACACAATGTGATATGTTTCGTAGGCCCATTCGACTTTTCAGTCAGTTTTCATTCAGATTAAAATATAAAACATTCAATATTTGATCTGAACGTACATTTCAATTTGCCAGGTCCACAAACTAGTTCGAAAAATTCCAGAAAAATAAATCTAGCTATGTTTTGACGATACGGTCCCAACAAAACTAGTTTCGTCAAATTCCGAGACCGTTTGTAAAATGGCCCTTTTCTGGTCGATCCAGTTTAACTTTAATTGACAAAAACACATTTTCCTTTGCCACGCTTACATACTAGCTTCAAAAATTATGAAATTTGAAACCTAGCAATAACTTCACATCCTGGATCCAACAAAAGTGGTTTCGTCGAATTCTGAGGTCGTTTGCAAAACGGCCATTTTCACGGGCTATATAATTCCATAGCGACCTTTCAGAAAATTCATTTGGCCATAACTTTTTCTTCCCGCTATGAAACTTCGATTTTTCAGATTCGTTAGAAAGGTATTCACTAACAGATTTAAATATTTTTGGTTTCACTCAAATCCGTTTTGTTTTGCACACGGTACAGTCAGTCGAAGTTTGAATTCAAATTTTGAAACTACCGCGCCATTTCAAGCCTTGTTTATAATTCAAAGTAATTATATTTATTTTCAACTTCGATTCCAACTTACTTTTCATCATTATTATTTAAAATATTTATTTTAAATATTCAAAATCCACTAAAATAGCTAATTTAAAATTTTAAAATTGGTTCAGATTTTCCGGGTCGTTACACTATACATAGATATATTTAAGAGAAAAATTAAATAATATTAATATAATTGCATGTAAGAAGTTTATGCAGTGGAATAAAGAAAAAGATTAATAATGAAATTACATGCAATATATGAAATATGAAGAAATACGGTGAAATGCGAAGAAAAACATGCGAACATTCAAAAAGAAATAAAAAGGTGAATTTGAAGAGACACCAGAATTTGGTTACGAAATTAGCATCATTGCGTTCGTGATGATTTTTTGGTCAATTTAGACCTATAGTTAGGAGAGAACTCATTTAAAACAGAGAAGTTATCTTTAAATTAAATATTGCAACAAAACATGAAAAGGAGAAATGAGAAAAGAATAATATGTAGCATTGTCCTAAGTCTTGTTAACAAAAGACTTATTAGATCATTTGGTTAATACATGAGACTTGTACACACGAGGTTGTGAGTTCAATCCCCACCAATGCCATATATTTATGTTTTAAGGAGTGGCTATAAAGCGGCTTAGCAAAATGGTTCAGTGCGAAAAGGTACAAGTTAATTGGAGGTTTAATTGGAAGAATGGAAATAAACCAATTAATTGATTAAGGAAGATAACTTCCAAACAAAACGGATAATTGTTCGCATATAAAAATTAGTATACACATAAGTGATGGATGCGTATGAACATAATACATATTTGAAGTTGCGCGCGAACAAAGAGACAAACAAAAGAGAATATTTGAAATATGATTATATAGATAAATCAAATTTAAATAAAGAAAAGAAAAAAAAGAGAGAAAAATACATATATATAGGAATACATACATATATATATATATATATATATAGAAATACATGTTTACAAGAGATATAAGTCAAATAACGGTGCAACACCATTTGAATTTTGAAAACAAAACAAAAATTATGCGTATATATACATGTAAAATGGTCATTATAAAAATTGTATACGCATAAGAAGATTACATATGAATATTAAAGTTAAATAAATTCAAACATTCAAAAATCAAACCCGTGTGCGGTGCACAAGTCATATGGGTGCAGCGCACCCTAGGCTTGATTCTAGAGACATCTTTTAGGGTGAGGTGGCATGTTTTGGTTGGTGGACGCTGCAAAGTACCCCTTTTCTATTGGTCGTGTGATGTGGTTAGCACGGATGGAGTTTTAAATTAAATCTAAGGGATTAAATTAGTTTAGCACACCTATAAATTGGAGGATTAGGTTTACTTCATCCTCACAATTTCTTAGGCAACGCCAAAGCTTTGCCTCCATTCTTCTTCTTCTTCTCCCTCAAGTAATTCTCTTCCTCTCCAAATCTCTTCTTAAAATTAAAAGTTTAGAATCAAGACAACCTCCAAATTAAAGAGAGAAAGGGATTCAGATCCGCAACTTGCAAAGTTAAATCAAATCCATGAATTGGAGCATAAAATCAATCAAAGATAAGCCTAATCCATGAATTGAAGATGACAAGCAAGGTTCTTCAACAACAATTCACGTTCTGCGTCAATAATCAAATAAGAAGCCTAAACCAACTTTCTAACTCAACCACCAATTGTTTATTTCTCCAATCCAGTCAAGGTGAGTGGTTCAAAATACAGTTGTTGTATATTTGTACTTCTATCGTTTGCCATTCCTCATAATGAATATGATGATAATTTAATAAGATCAGTTATTTTATTTATGCTTACGATTGAGTACTCTTTTTTTTTATTCTTTCCCCTTTTTATTATTATAGATAGGTTATCTAGAGCCTACATCTATCATGGGTTTATGCGTTGTAAACAAGAATGAGAAATGAAAAGGGGACGTTTGGGCATAATATGGATTGGTGGGATTCGTGTATAATTTGAAATAGAACTATAAACATGATTATACTGTAACTGTAATATTGAATTTATTTAAGTGTGGCATAATTATAATTGAATATTGAATTGGTATAATTTAGTGTGAACAACATGTAAATTGGATAATATGGATTGGTGGAATTAATTGGTGACTTGGAAAATAAGCCTAAAATGTGAATTGGATTACATGTATGAACGTGGGAACGTTGGGGAATATATTGAGAAAATATTGATTATATGAAATTGGATATTTGATCATATGTGAAATTGGTATGTTTGGATATGAATAACATGGAATTGGTAAATTTTCCTATAATTTGATAATTTCAATAATATGTGATTTGGCAAATTAATATGTAATTGGTATAATTAATGACATGTTGAAATAGGTATAAAAGTGAACATGATTATATGTTGAATTTGGAACACATGACATGATTTTGGGTTTTGGGTTTTGGGTGAAATACGAATGTTAATGAACCTTTTGACACGAGGTTAGACGCGTTTGTGGTGTAAGACTGCCCGGAACCGCCCAACAAATCCAGCTACCACTAAACGGACGTCTAATGTGAGAGGTCAAAGGCATGAATTTTAGGAGTAACGATTTACGACACGAGGTTAGATTCGGTTTGTGGTGTAAGCCTGCCCGGAACCGCCCGGCATATCCAGCAGCCACAAAGTTTCAGTCTAATGTGGGAGGTCATGCATCGTTCGTCATAATGAATGAATTAAGAAACACTTAAGCATAATAAGACACATGGGTGTGGTTAGAGGGTTAAGTGGGTAATATGAATGACGTGTAAAAGATGATTAAGGTAGACTTAACCGTAGTAAGACATGGAAACAATAATAAAGGGGTTAAGTGGGACATGGGTGACATGTGAAACGAAAATTTGGATATGCTTAACCAAATGGGACCCGTAATGGTATCACTAATCAATCAAATTAGGTAAAGTTTAAGTATCGGGCTAAATAAATGGAAGGGTTAAGTAAATCTAAATTAATGACAGAATATGGGGAATGTTAATAACCTATTATGAATGATTTTGAGTAAGAAAAAGAAGGATAATAGGTTAGACTTGTCCTAGGGACAAGTGGAAAGTATAACTTATGGGATAAGACAAGTTAATTATAAGAAACGATAAAGGAAAATGAGATAACTTATATGAAAGAAGTAATTAATTGTAAATTAAGTGGCCTGGGAAGAAAGAAGAAATGTGTTATTAAAGATGATATAAGTCATACGAATGGAAAAGATGTAAATCAGAATCATATATGTTGGTTGGGTTGAGTAATTCTCTAGGTGTCAGTCTGATGTTGATTTCGGTTTTCGGGGCTGGTGTTTAGGGGGTTATTCTCTTAATCAGTATATATGTGGGATAAGGCATACTTAAATATGAATTAACTATAACATGTTGTTGTAACCACAAAAATGGAATAATTTAAGAATTATGAAACAACATGTTGTAGGCTTATTAATGGACTTAAATGGGTTAAGTATAAATTGAATTTATAAGTTAGGGTAACTTGGTAAATGTGAATAAAGAATAACCAAGTTAAATGTAGAAATTGACGAAGAGACACAAGCGCGTAAGAAGATGATTAGACGTAGGGTCTAATGACATATAAAACTAAGGCGCTTGGGGGAGTCCGTACGTTGTAGGATGAATAACCCAATGAGGTAGATCATCACGGTGTCATAAGGCACGAGGGGAACGCACGTTCGTTATTTTGGCGGCTCCATCGGACTGAAAAGGCGAAGCACATGGCTTCCTGAGACGTAAAAGGTGCTCCTAGTAGTCCTTTGTGTGGTGGCAGATGTTTTAGGCTGTACCCGCAAAGGTTGGTTCTGCGTGTAACTACTAGGTGGGTGGGCCTTGACTGCAAGAATAGTTGGGCAGTTAGAATGTTGTTCGCGGTGACGGAAAAGGTGATCTGACGACTGCCTCAACTGAGGTGGAGGGTCAGGACCAACAAGGATAGTAGGTCGTCAAGTGCCTGTCACCACAGCCAGTAGGATGCGGAAAGACTAGAGCTAGACCCAATATACCATTAACCATTCACTATCGTGGGACGGTGGTTGAGGGGAGACGCCACATGGATGTTTAGATTGGTTGCTTAGGGGCTTGTCGCTTAGCTCTCATAGTCTTTATTAGTTATGGGAGGGGCCGAAGTGGGGCCATAGCCACCATAGAAAACAGACCCTAGTTATATCTGTGTGGGAGGCTCTTAAAGGCGGGCCTTGCACAAATATAAGGAAAGCTCCCGACCGAGTTCCGTGTTTCTTGTGTAGCCCTGCCACGGAACTCGGGCACACACACACGATGGGTGTGCGGGTTAGATATCGAATACGATAAAGAATACATACGTGCAAGAGTCTAGATATAACCATGTCTGCTCTAGGTGGTGTATCGTAGATTGGTGGGCATTATTCGATAACGGCAGTCAAATTAGAGTGATCCTATGTGGGCATAGTGTTGTATTATATATATAAGAGGAATGTACATTACTATGACATAGGACGGAGGACTGCGTATATCACTACGAGGTTACGGTGGGGACCATGCAAGTGGGGTACCACGGGGTGTACCTCAGTTTGAGGGAAGCTACATATACATTGTATTAGGTTAATCTACAAAGGGTAGATGGGTGCAACGTGTGAGTATACCTTGAGTGCTAATAAAACGAATTACCTAATAAAAACAAAAATATAATTGAACGGTATATGTAGGATTATTCAAGAAGGGTATTTTATATTCATTCACACAGAACTTATGTTCTGACCCCCTCCTCATAACATTTGCAAGTTAAAATCATGATAGAGACTTATAGCTTTGGGGATACTGGTTTAGCAGTATTGTAATTAAGGTAAAGCTATGTTTTAAATATATATTATATTTTATTTCTTCCGCTGTGAGGTGTTTTCCGAACTCTGATATATTTCTTGTCTCTATCTTTTTCTGCAGGATACTAGAGCAACCAACTCGGGTTTCGTTGGATTGGATTTTTGAAAAAAATCAGTCCATCGGAATTCGGTTTGTTACATTTGGTATCAGAGCATAGGTTTACGATTCCTATATGGATAATGAAAGAGCGTATTTGTATTTTCAAAAAATATAAATATATTATATATAAATCTAAATCCATATGGGAGCCCACTAGATGGAAAGAGTAAAATGTGGGAAAAAATAGGATATATGTTTTGTACACTAAAGGAATGAACATAGAAATTTTGAGACCCTTAGGTGGTTTGGGTGGAAAGTGTACAGTATGTTTTAGAGAAAGACAAATCCCATATAATAGAAACTGGAATGTTAGTATTTCAGATTAGTGGGTTTAGAAGTGAAACCTTATAAATTAGGAAAAGGTTAAAAAGTGGAAAATGGATTTGGAATATATATGGTTGAGATAATTGACTTTGGGAAAGTGTCTAGGAAGGCCTAGTTGAGTTGGAGACCCACTTTGAGTCTAACCCAATGATTAGCTTTTGAGAACTTGAAATTATAAAAGTTTTGGCAAAAGAGTTTGTGGTGTTTTCAAGTTGTAATCTTAAATGTATTTATAATATGTATATTGGGTTTTAAAGTAAAGTGTGGTATACTTTGTAAAGTAATGATTTCTTGTTTTGAAAGAATTCTCTCATGAAAAAGTGTACTTATAGAGCATGTATAGCTCATTAGTTTTCATATTATAATATATGAAATGATTAGAAAGTTTTGAAATCTCTACTCAGTTGATTATAAATTTTGATTATTGATCTGAAAAGAGTTTTGTTGGGTGGACAAAATAAGTTGTAGAGAGTAAGAATAGAGTTGATTTTTACACTTTGCAGAAAGTAGACAAAATTCAACATTGTAGGTAGAAACAGTGTAACCCGATAGTTGTCCTTGTCTACTCCAGTTTTGTGATTTGAAAAAAAAAATGTTTTGCATTTTATTTTGTGACATGTTTTATGGTCTAGTAAAAGCAAGTTTTGGAAAAGAAAATAAAGTTTTAACACTTTTAGTTTTTGAAAGGAAAATGTAATGAAAAGAAATGAGGAAAAACCATGTTTTGAAAAAGATGGTGTATGTAAGGATTAGTGTCCAGAAAGAACGAGAGAAATTTAGGCTATGAAGTAAATATCAACGACTCTCTTGGAATAATAAAAACAAATTCAGTAAAGCAACAAACATGACGGGAAAAGAAAATGAAAATCGTAAGAAAAGATGGATAAAAATGAAATTCTTCAAGATAAGTTGAAAAAGAAAAACAGAAGATGTGAATTTTTCCATTTAATGCCTTTTTGTAACATAAGGAATCGAATTTAGAAAATTAGATTTTTCTAAATTTCGGAATTTAATGATGGTTAGTAGGATTTTAGATGCAACAATTGGATGAACTACACTCTTACTCTGTAAGAGTGTGGGAAAATTTGGGTGAAAAATGTTTTGATTTTCAAAAATATTGCATTCATATAGAACTTCAAGTGTATTTAGGATGTGAGCATCATGTTTTTCAAATGAGTTTTTGAAATTTTGCATAATATAGGTGGTACCAATTAGGCATACATGCATTACTATGATGTATTTCAATTTGGACCTGAGCACAATGTTTTCAAAAATTGGATGCACACTTGGATGTTATGATACATTCTTCTTAACTTGGAGATTTCAGGGGCGAAATCCTTTAAGGAGGGGAGAATGTAACACCCCACATTTTTAATGCAATTAAAAATGTGAAAATATGTATATATATTCTATACATAGATATATTTAAGAGAAAAATTAAATAATATTAATATAATTGCATGTAAGAAGTTTATGCAGTAGAATAAAGAAAAAGATTAACAAAGAAATTACATGCAAAATATAAAATATGAAGAAATACAGTGAAATGCGAAGAAAAACATGTGAACATTTAAAAAGAAATAAAAAGGAGAATTTGAAGAGACACCAGAATTTGGTCACGAAATTAGCGTCATTGCGTTCGTGACGATTTTATGGTTGATTTAGACCAATATTTTGTGGAAAACTGATTTAAAACGAAGAAGTTATCTTTAAATTAAATATTGCAACAAAACATGAAAAGGAGAAATGAGAAAAGAATAATACGTAGCATTGTCCTAAGTCTTGTTAATAAAAGACTTAGTAGCTCATTTGGTTAATACATGAGACTTATACACAAGAGGTTGTGAGTTCAATGCCCACCAATGCCATATATTTTTGTTTTAAGGAGTGGCTAAAAAGCGGCTTAGCAAAATGGTTCAACGCGAAAAGGGGCAAGTTAATTGGAGGTTTAATTGGAAGAATGGAAATAAACCAATTAATTGATTAAGGAAGATAACTTCCAAACAAAACGGATAATTGTTCGCATATAAAAATTAGTATACCCATAAGTGATGGATGCGTATGAACATAATAGATATTTGAAGTTGCGCGCGAGCAAAGAGACAAACAAAAGAGAATATTTGAAATTTGATTATATAGATAAATCAAATTTTAAATAAAGAAAAGGAAAAAAAGAGAGAAATATATATATATATAGGAATATATATATGTAGAAATATATGTGTACAGGAGATATAAGTCAAATAATGGTGCAATACCATTTGAATTTTGAAAACAAAACAAAAATTATGCGTGTATATATACACGTAAAATCATCGTTATAAAAATTGTACACGCATAAGAAGATTACACATGAATATTAAAGTTAAATAAATTCAAACATTCAAAAATAAAACCCCTGTGCGGTACACAAGTCATATGGGTGCAGCGCACCCTAGGCTTGATTCTAGAGACATCTTTTAGGGTGAGGTGGCATGTTTTGATGGGTGGACGCTGCAACGTACCCCTTTTCTATTGGTCGGGTGATGTGGTTAGCACGGCTGGAGTTTTAAATTAAATCTAAGGGATTAAATTAGTTTAGCACACCTATAAATTGAAGTATTAGGTTTACTTCATCCTCACAATTTCTTAGGCAACGCCAAAGCTCTACCTCCATTCTTCTTCTTCTTCTTCTCCCTCAAGTAATTCTCTTCCTCTCCAAATCTCTTCTTAAAATTAAAAGTTTAGAATCAAGACAACCTCCAAATTAAAGAGAGAAAGGGATTCAGATCCGCAACTTACAAAGTTAAATCAAATCCATGAATTGGAGCATAAAATCAATCAAAGATAAGCCTAATCCATGAACTGAAGATGAAAAGCAAGGTTCTTCAATAACAATCCACGTTCTGCGTTAATAATCAAATAAGAAGCCTAAACCACCATTCTAACTCAACAACCAATTGTTTATTTCTCCAATCCACTCAAGGTGAGTGGTTTAAAATACAGTTGTTGTATAATTGTACTTCTATCATTTGCCATTCCCCATAATGAATATGATGATAATTAAATAAGATCAGTTATTTTGTTTATGCTTACGATTGAGTTCTCTTTTTTTTATTCTTTCCCCCTTTTTTTTATAGCTAGGCTATATAGAGCCTACGTCTATCATGGGTTTATGCGTTGTAAACGAGAATGAGAAATAAAAAGGGAAAAGGGGACGTTTGGGAATAATATGGATTGGAGGGATTTGTGTACAATTTGAAATAGAATTTTGAACATGATTATACTGTAATATTGAATTTATATAAGTGTGGCATAATCATAATTGAATATGGAATTGGTATAATTTAGTGTGAACAACATGTAAACTGGATAATATGGATTAATGTAATTTATTTGTGACTTGGAAAATAAGCCTAAAAGGCGAATTGGATTACATGTATGAACGTGGGAACGTTGGGGAATATATTGGGAAAATATTGATTATATGAAATTGGATATTTGATCATATGTGAAATTGGCATGTTTGGATATGAATAACATGGAATTGTTAAATTTGCCTATAATTGGATAATTTGAATAATATGTGATTTGGCTAATTTGTATGTAATTGGTATAATTAATGACAAGTTGAAATAGGTATAAAAGTGAACATGATTATATGCTGAATTTGGAACACATGACATGAATTTGGGTTTTGGGTGAAATACGAATGGTAATGAACCTTTTGATACGTGGGTAGACGCGTTTGTGGTGTAAGACTGCCCGGAACCGCCCGACAAATCCAGCTACCACTAAACGGACATCTAATGTGAGAGGTCAAAGGCATGAATTTTAGGCGTAACGATTTATGACACGAGGTTAGACTCGGCTTGTGGTGTAAGCCTGCCTGGAACCGCCCAGCATATCCAGCAGCCACAAAGTGTCAGTCTAATGTGAGAGGTCATGCATCATTCGTTATAGTGAATGAATTAAGAAACACTTAAGCATAATAAGACACATGGGTGTGGTTAGATGGTTAAGTGGGTGATATGAATGACATGTAAAAGACGACTAAGGTAGACTTAACCGTAGTAAGACATGTGTAGGACATGGAAACAATAATAAAGGGGTTAAGTGGGACACGGGTGACATGTGAAACGAAAATTTAGATATGCTTAACCAAATGGGACCCGTAATGGTATCACAAATCAATTAAATTGGGTAAAGTTTAAGTAACGGGCTAAATGAATGGAAGGGTTAAGTAAATCTAAATTAATGACAGAATATGGGGAATGTATATAACCTATTATGAATGATTTTGAATAAGAAAAAGAAGGATAATAGGTTAGACTTGTCCTAGGGACAAGTGGAAAGTATAACTTACGGGATAAGATAAGTTATATGAAACGATAAAGGAATATGAGATAACTTATATGAAAGAAGTACTTAATTGTAAATTAAGTGGCTTGGGAAGAAAGAAGAAATGTGTAATTAAAGATGATATAAGTCGTATGAATGGAAAAGAAGTAAATCAGGATCATATATGTTGGTTGGGTTGAGTAATTCTCCGGGTGCCAGTCTGATGTTGATTTCGGTCTTCGGGGTTGGTGTTTAGGGGGTTATTCTCTTAATCAGTATATATGTGGGATAAGGCATACTTAAATATGAATTAAGTATAACATGTTTTTGTAACCACAAAAAGGGAATAATTTAAGAATTACGAAACAACATGTTGTAGGCTTATTAATGGACTTAAATGGGTTAAGTATAAATTGAATTAATAAATTAGGGTAACTTGGTAAATGTCAATAAAGAATAACCAAGTTAAATGTAGAAACTGACGAAGAGACACAAGCACGTAAGAAGATGATTAGACATAGGGTCTAATGACATATAAAATTAAGGCGCATGGGGCAGTCCGTATGTTGTAGGACGAATAACCCAACGGGTTAGATCATCACGGTGTCAAAAGCCACGAGGGGAACACACGTTCGTTATTTTGGCGGCTCCAACGGACTGAAAAGGGGAAGCACGCGGCTTCCTGAGACGTAAAAGGTGCTCTTAGTAGTCCTTTGTGTGGTGGCCGATGTTTCAGGCCGTACCCGCAAAGGTTGGGTCTGCGTGTAACTACTAGGTGGGGGGGCCTTGACTACAAGAATAGCTGGGCAGTCAGAATGCTGTTCGCGGTGACGGAAAAGGTGATTCGACGGCTACCTCAACGGAGGTGGAGGGTCAGGACCAATAAAGATAGTAGGTCGTCGAGTGCCTGTCACCATAGCCAGTAGGGTGCGGAAAGACTAGAGCTAGACCCAATATACCATTAACCATTCACTATCGTGGGACGGTGGTTGAGGGGAGACACCACATGGATGTTTTGATTGGTTGCTTAGGGGCTTGTCGCTTAGCTCTCGTAGTCTTTATTAGTTATGGGAGGGGCCGAGGTGGGGCCATAGACACCATCGAAAACAGACCCTAGGGATATCTGTGTGGGAGGCTCTTAAAGGCGGGCCTTGCACAAATATAAGGAAAGCTCCTGACCGAGTTCCGTGTTTCTTGTGTATCCTTGCCACGGAACTCGGGCACACACACACGATGGGTGTGCGGGTTAGATATCTAATACGATAGAGAATACGTACGTGCAAGAGTCTAGATATAACCAAGTCTGCTCTATGTCGTGTATCGTAGACTGGTGGGCATTATTCGATAATGGCAGTCGAATTAGAGTGATCCTATGTGGGGTAGTGTTGTATTATATATATAAGATGAATGTACATTACTATGACATAGGACGGAGGACTGCGCATATCACTGCGAGGATACGGTGGGACCGTGCGAGTGGGATATCACGGTATGTACCTCAGTTTGGGGTTAGCTACATATACATTGTATTAGGTTAATCTACAAGGGGTAGATGGGTGCGACGTGTTAGTAAGCCTTGAGTGCTAATAACACGAATAACCTAATAAAAACAAAAATGTAATTGAACGGTATATGTAGGATTATTCAAGAAGGGTATTTTAAATTCATTCACACAGAACTTATGTTCTGACCCCCTACTCATAACATTTGCAGGTTGGAATAATGACAGAGACTTATAGCTTTGGGGATGCTGGTTTAGCAGTGTTGTAATTAAGGTAAAGCTATTTTTAAATATATATTATATTTTATTCCTTCCGCTGTGAGGTGTTTTCCGAACTCTGACATATTTCTTGTCTCTGTATTTTTCTACAGGATACCAGAGCAACCAACTCGGGTTTCGATGGATTGGATTTTTGAAAAACATTCAGTCCGTCAGAATTCGGGTTGTTACAGGTTATGTAAGTAATCGGTGGTATCCCTTGTAACTGTGAAATCAAGGATAGGTAATCGATGGTATCCTTTGCAGCCGTAAAATCAAAGAGGTAGGAATCGTTGGTATCCCTTGTAGCCATGAAATCAAGGAGCTTGTAATTGGATGTTGATATAGTAATAAAACTCCACACAATCCAGCGTTATGCGGGACTAGACGTAGGAGAAATTCTGAATCAGCATAAAATCCATTGTGTTCTTTCCTTTTCTGCACTTTATTTTCATTTATCTTTGCATTTGTGTTTGATTCTATGTCCATGATTGTTTATGTAGTGTTTGATCTGTATAGTAGTTCATACAAGTTTAGATTTTGTTTAAATTCTCAAAAACACTATTCTCCCTCCCTTTTGTGTTTGTTCAGCTTTAACTATCCATTTTGCAATCCCTAACATCATTTTCTTGAGAGTCAATCAAACTTGGAACACAATTTTGGTCAAAGGGAGTTCAAAGTTTATAAAGTAGAAAATCATTTAAAATAGCAAATTTTCCCGTTTCGACTTTACCAAAGTTTACATAGATGTAATCTTTGATAGCTTCCGGTTTATTAAAAAGAAAGCCTTCGGTGGCCTTAGACAGCCTCATAGTGCTTGGAGTGCTTGAGAAGGCCATTGTTGAAATTTTGTTAAGAGTACAGATAACGAAGGTAAGTTTGAATTTTGAAATAAATGTGGAAAATGATGATAAGAATAGATAGATAAGAATATATAGTCACGTTCTACGATCAATAGAAAACTTCTTAATACATTGTAATTGGTGAAAATATAGAGGGAAATTCAAAAGTTTGACTTCAAAATTTGAATTTAAAATTTAAATGAGGCACGTCGAAAGGGGGTATTACATGTCGACATGTGCCATATTTTTCAAATAACATGTGTATTTCTATTTTGAATTGTTTTTATATATATCATATATTCTTATCTATATAATTTCTAAGATAATATTTAATATAATAAAATTTTTATATTATTATTTTGTTAAAACAATATTATTTAAATTTGAATTTTGAATTATGAATTTAAAACTTAAGAAATTTCAAACTAAGCTCAAAAACCATTCAGTTAAGCAATTTCAACCAAATTAATGTAAATGCATACCTTATTTTAAATCCAATTACCAGTATCTTACAAATCATGATAGCCATTAAGAACATATTGGAATTGTTCGTCTCTAGTTCTTCATCACTGGAGGACGAACCAGAATCATCTAGTGTGGTAGTACAAGCTCTTTTTCTTTTTCTTGAAGTATTGTTATTTGGCGGTTGATTCTATCTACTGGATAGACACAATCTGCTTTCAAGTAATCTGGTTCATCACAGTTGTAACATATGATGTAGTTTGGATTTTCATTATTTTTCACAGAATTCTTATGCTTAATCCTTTTGAAGTTATTCATATTCCTATATTTTAGAGATTTTGAAAAATTCCTTATCATTAATGTAACGACCTGGGGAATTTGCGGTCCTTAAAATCGACACAAATACCAATGTCGATTATTCAGACATCGGAAATACTGGATAGTTAATAGAAAGAAGTTAGAGGGTGAGAATAGATAAGGTAGGACTACTAGAATATAAGAAGAAGAAGAAGAACATAACAACATCAGAGTAACACGAATCTCATAGCGGAACGAATAAAATATAGTATACAAAATAACATTGAAACAAAAATTTGTATGTGTATATTAGAGTACAACACTTACATCATAGTGGAAATAAACAAAAGCTATAAAATGATGCTGAAGCCTCCTGCTCCAAGCTCCACCTAGTGTATCCGTAAATCCCGACTACTTGACTGCCCATGCAAATTTGGGCACCAAAGAATTTAGGGAAACAAATAAAAACTCTGGGTCAGTCATAGGACTGGTGTGAGTAAACTCCAGACATTTGTTTAACCTTTCAAAATACTTTTCAAAAGAAAAGATAATCGTAAGACCGATCCACACATCAGTACGGATGGTTTTTACCTTACGATAACCCAAAACGTTTTTGAAATTCAATAACATTCTAATATTATAATAATGTCTAATCACAAATAATTTACAATCTAGCAAAACGCTTGCATCTCACGCTCCACATATAGTATACAATCAAAACCGAAGGCGCTTATTGGAGACTGGATTACGACTATAACAAGGTATGGAACCACATACCAATAGTGATCTCTAGAGAGGAATACACTGGGTTCAACAAGAACGTCTTGCAACCCAGCCCACACATGACCGACCACTCATTTCTCTTAAGTGTATCAAATACATTGTCACCTACGGTTGTTAGCAACATAACCGTTGTCGGGAGATACAGAAGCAAAAAGAATAACAAATATGAATATTCTCTAGATGGTGACAATACACCCTAATGGGGGCGACTCATATAGCCATGTTGCCTGCCCGATTTTTGTCATTTCCTGGTTGATAAGGCTTGAGGTCATAACGTATCTTTTGACAGATCACACCTTCATTTACTTTGAATATCACATCGTCAAACCCGCCAAATCACAAATTGATTTTCACAAAAATACCATAGGTATAAAACTAGGAGAAACGAATTCCTCCGCCACCAAACGTGGATATGTTTGAAGCGATCAACTTACACGATCCATTAGATATACTCTGTCAGACATTCATCCATACACGTTGTCCTGGGTCTAGACAATCCGAAGGCACTATTCTGTAAATCAATCTTGGGCAATTTCTACCTAGGATCGTCAGTATAGCCCTTGATAAACTCCGTCTTATCTTCATCATATTTGATTTGCAACACTAATGTCTATAGTAGTGGTTTTCAAATAATGAATCTGATCCCGGTCTCTACGTATTGACAATGGAAATGGTCAAAAACTTTGATAGTCGGTGATTTAATTATCAAAGGAAAACATGTGTGCAAACAACGGTCGTATTTCCAAATGGAAATCTTACCAAGCAAATCATCAATCAATATTGATCCCCTTTTTTAAATTAATTTAGCATTTATTTATTCATTTCCTGATTTCCCATTTCCATATATTCGTAAATCTTTTTTTCTAAATTTAGAAAATATATGTCATTAATCATTGGAAAACATTTCCATATTTACTCATATTTCTTATTTTCTACATGTAACAACCCACACTACCCCTAATCGATCGGCTCCCTAACTCACATGTATTTATTACTTGTGTCATTCGGCCCCGCTTATTTGTAGATACCTATGCTGCTCCTACCATGTGGTGTATCAATCCCTATGATGGAACCGACACAATTCAAGATGCACAGTGTATAACTACTGATGCCCAGTGCCTGATTTTTCAACTCCACAACACGTGCACACCCTTACTCTGTCGGAACCTACACTGACGCACCACCCGCCGCTATTTTGACCGCTTATAATCAGCGAAGTAACCGTGCCGCACCCTTCCTAGTTCAGGGTACCATGATACATCTATGTGGGTTACTGCTGAAATGGGTCCCCGTTACTAGGGTTTCCTAATCAACATGTTACAACAGTTAAGTGTTCTCAATTTAACCTAACACCACCCATTTATTTAATTAACATGTTGTATTGGTTAAGTGTCGCCTATTCATATGTTACTTAACCTCACCATTCTCAGCATGTCTGTTCATTGGCATTAATTGATATATTAATGCACCAACCTCTCACATTAGAACTGTTGTTTGCGGTTGCTGGATGTGTCAGGCGGTTCCGGGCAGACTTCTACCACAAACTCATTCTAACCTTGGGTTTTGGGCTTGATGTGCTAACTTCTCAAATTAGACCTGTTGTTGCGGTTGCTTGATGTGTCGGCGGTTCCGGGCAGTCTTACACCGCAACTCAATCTAACCTTGGGTTAGGCATGTTCATTATCTCATTTTATTATTCAACCCCAATTTGAATTTATATCCCTATTTCAAATTGTCCATAATTTCCAATTCAAGCTATGTTCATAATTATCCTCCAAATTATGCCCATAATTTCCATGTATATAAACTATACCAATTTATGTCTTAAGTTAATTACATGGTTACTAACCAATTTATGCCAATTACATAATATCCAATACCTAATATTTCCCAAACTATTCCCAAACGTTCCCATGTCGTTCATATGTAAAATTCACATAATATGTTGGGCTCGCAATTAGCCTAGCTCATTAAAAATAATCATTCAAACTCGCATAACATATAAAATGGATCTAACTAGCATATGAAAATAAACTAGCATAAATCATAAACTTGCATAGGTCTAAATGACCATAACTTGCATAGATCTAATTATAAACTTGGATACATCCAAATGAACATAACTTGCATAGATCTAAATGAACATAACTTGCATAAATTATGAACTTGCATAGATTTAAATGAACATAACTTGCATAGATCTAATTATAAACTTGCATAGATCTAAATAAACATAACTTGCATAGATCTAATTATAAACTTGCATAGATCTAAATGAACATAACTTGCATAGTTCTAATTATAAACTTGCATAGATCTAAATGAACATAACTTGCATAGATCTAATTATAAACTTGCATAGATCTAATTATAAACTTGCATAGATCTAAATGAACATAACTTGTATAGATCTAATTATAAACTTGCATAGATCTAAATGAACATAACTTGCATAGATCTAATTAAAGCATATGTAATTAAACATATGAACTGCATCACAAAATAGATCTAATTACATATGATAACAGAACTGGCATATATCAACAAAACAGAACTAATAGCGTATGATAACAGACATATTCATACAGTCCAGTTCTCAAACTTATCATAATTATTTTAATTAATTATCTTGTGAAAGCAACCGTACTCACAGAGAAGAAAATTAGGCATTTGTAGAATCGTTCTCATTTTTACAATTCTTAGGCTTTGATCTTTATCTTTCATCTTGAATTTGATTAGTTATGGTGGAGGCTAGGTTAGTTTAGGATGCAGCAGCATGGCGTCTTATGAATGAATTTAGTTTAGATTAATGTAACACCCCGCAAATTCTATAACTGTGAAATTAACAAATTAAAGCATAATTAATTTGAAATCAAAGAACTAAGGGAAACGGGATACGCCATTGCGTTCGTCTCGGAAAAATACGCGAAATAGAGTCCGAGTTTTCGAAAAACGGAGTCCGTATGAAGAAGATATGGCCTTCGGAAGTTTCTGAATTAAGTTTAAAATTCAAGTAGAATAAAACAGTTTAAAATTCCAAAATGGGGCCCAATGGGCCAGGGTGGAAAAACACCCGCCTAACGCACCCAGGTCGACTGGGCTGTCGACCTGGTCTAACCAGGTCGACAGGGCTGTCGACAGGGCTGTCGACAGGCATGTCGACCTGGTCCAGAGCCAGGTCGAACCCAGTCCAACCTGGCTGGCCTATTCTATGTTGGCCGATTTTTTGTGGTCTACTTTGTCATTAGGGCTAGGTGGCAGGCTCTAATTGGTCTCTCTATCGAATGAATGGCTACGATCAATCCAAGCAACATCAATGGTCCTAATCAGTTCATAACCTCTATAAAAACAACCCTAGACTAACCCTAATCTATTCATTCAAAAATAAGAACAAAGCCGCCATGTTGCTGAGGAACGACTAGGGGTAGCCACCAATTGGAGAGAGGATTAGGAGGCAAAATTCTAAGGCATAAAGCAACTCAATCAAATCAAACCGCATCTTCAAATCCCTAAATTAGAGAATTCGCCACACCATTGTAAGTAGAGTATTATTTTGGTATGAACAAATAATTGTGTTGGTTTGTATACTTGATTTGTGGTGATAAAGTAATTCATATTTGTGCGTTACTATGATTCTTATCGATTTGGGATATTGTATACGTTTGGATATTCTCGAATTATGTTATTCATTATAAAGAACTACATGCGGTAGTTCTATGCAAGTATACGTTTGGAATATTCGCAAAATTATGTAATCCATGTTGAAGCTACATGTATGTAGTTGATTAATTGAAATTCATGCAAGTTTGGGTTATTATAATCCATATGAAATTATGTTGAAAATTTGGCATCATGTATTAAGCCATGCTTTTGTACTAGAAAACCTATTTGCAAACTTATGGATATGACTAGGCTATGATTGATATTTTGCATAATTGAAATCCATATTGTTAACAAGAATTTTATGATGACATATGTGGTACATAGCTAGGTTAGATTCAAAAATCCCTTTTGCAAGTTTGCATGACTAAAGTAAAAAAAAAAAAAAATCGTGATTTCATGTTAGAAATATTTATGCCATAGTTATGAGAATAGATTAAGATGAACTATACTTTTGTGTTAATAACAAAAGTAGGTACCTTTGTAAACATGTAGTAGTTTTATGAACATGATTTGCTTATGTTTGACATTATGCCTAAATAAAAATATAGGTTTATGTTAAGCCTATGTGTCGATAGTGATATTCTTAACTTAACTACAAGTTTACATGCTTTGATTCATGTCACTTATGCTTTATGACCAAAGTATATGTCACTACTATGCAAGTACACCAGTTTCTATTTTGTATTTCGAATGTCATATTGCAAGTTCATGCGCTCACATTCCCCTTTTCGTGTATGTAATCACGCTTTAAGCCTCCCCTTTTCGCATGGCTAAGTTGGGATTTAAAAGGCTAAGCCCAACATATATATATAATAAACGGACGTGTTAAACGGGGGAAAATAACGTTGGGTTAAAATTACTAATGAATGAAAATATAAAATAGAAGGGCCCAAATTCAAGTATGGGTTGGGCCCATGATTGGTGTAACCTTTACACCATTAACTTAATAATGGGCCGCAAATATTTACATATAAGAAAATAAAGAAGAAAGACAAAATATGTAAATGTAGAACATACGATGTGTTTAACCCGAGGTTGGATTGAGTTGTGATGTAAACCTGCCCGGAACCGCCCGGCTGTCCAGTAGTCACAACAATACCTATCCAATGTGGTAGGTTAAACATGGAGCCCAATAAGGACCCGAGGTTAGACTGAGTTGTGGCGTAAGACTGCCCGGAACCAACCGGAAACAGGCAGCCACAACAATACCTGTCTAATGTGAGAGGTCAAGGCTTTAATAAGACAATTAAGGCTGAGTCAGGGTTGTTAGGATTAAGTGAACTAAAGACTTAATCAAAATGGAACATGCTAAACTAAACGGACTGGTGGGGGTTAGGTTAGGAAACACTTAACCAACTTAGCGTGTTGGCTAGAGATAGAAAACCTAGTAACGGGGGACCCTTTTCAGCAGTAACCCTAGAAGGTGTATCAGGATACCCTAAAACTAGGCAGGGTGGGGCATGATTACTGGGCTGATTGTAAGAGGTCAAATCGACGGCGGTGGTTTAGCAGTGTAGGTTCTAACGGGGTGCGGGCGTGCACACACTCCGGCGAAGAAAAATAAGGCACTGGACACCGGTAGCATACCTGTGCACTCTAGGATTGTGTCGGGCCGCCACCATAGGACTTGATACACCCCATGGTGGGACCAGCATAGGTAACTACAACATCGGGGGCCGTAAGACACATGTAACTATGCGAGTAGGAGCCGATCATCATTGAATGGATCACATCACCCTGATTATGGGGTGCCAGTTGGAAACTAGTTTATATGGGTTCAGAGATTAACATGGGGTACGATAGCATATTCGACCCTAGACAACTTAACCAAGTTTATAGTGCTTTCCCACTTCTTGTTTATACTTATCATACCCAGTTCTTTATTCATAGACAGAATAGTACTAGACTTACTCAGGCTTTATGTCTGACTCTACTTTTCTTTCGTCTTCTTTTCTTCCGTTCCCCCTCCCCCCCTGGTCCACAGGGAGGGAACACAGCAGCTTGACCAGCCTTAACATCCAGCTTGAAGAAGAGAAATGTATTGCTTGGACCTTTTCGTTTTGAACTATGGCTTTGGACAAACTCTATGGGGCTTTTGCAGTTTACCTATGTTTTATTTATGCTTCTTTAAAAGATGTAATCAAGACAGATTATGAAAGTGTTATGTTATGTTTTTGGGAAAAGATGTAAGAAAATTATGGTGATATTGTTGTAGCACGTATTTGCTTTTATGAAATAAAAGTTTGTTGTTTTTCCGCTGTTTACAAATATGTGTTCTTATATCTGTCTTGTATATCTGTGACTTATACTTATAAACCTCCACCAAAATTAGGGCATTCCCTTTGAGAGTGACCCTAACGGAGGTGGGGTGTTTCACTTGGTATCAGAGCATAGGTTTACCAGATAAGATAAAAAGTTTTGAAAAATTATTTTCAAAAAGGAAATTTAAAGAAGCATTTTTAAAGGAAAAATATTATTTTATTTTAAAAAGGCAAAGTCCACTCCCCAAAGCCATATGTACTATCTCTTATCCTTCGTTTTGAATCTATCCTTTTTGTTTCAGCATGTCCGAAGAACTTAACTTGCCGGAAGGGGTACCAATACCTGGTTGGTTTAGACGGTTCTTAGAAGCAAGAGCCACTCAGCCAGGTCCTACCATTCCTCCTCCCCCAGCTGCCGGAAATCATCCAGCTGCAGCGGCACCTTTTCCTCCACCTCCTCCACGGGGAAACACGTTTGCTAAGATATGTAAAGATTTTAAAGCTATGGGAGGAAGGGATTTCCATGGAACTGAGTCCTTCGTGGCAGCTAGAAATTGGCTGAAAGAAACGGAGGACCTATTTATCATCTTTGAGGTAGAGGATAGACAAAAAGTACAATTGGCAGTGTGGCTATTGAAGGGCGAGGCTTCCTACTGGTGGGAAGTCACTAATGCTGAAAGACCAGTGGAGACATGGGAGGACTTTAGGGCAAGGTTTGAGACTAAATTTCCCTCAGATGCGGAAAGAAGTTTGCAGTTGGAAAAATTCTTATTTCTTAAACAAGGGGACAAGACAGTCAGAGAGTATGTGAATCAGTTTGATGAGCTGGCTAGGTTTGGGCTTGACCTAGTCAATACCCCGCACAAGAAGGCTCTCCGTTTCTTCAAAGGGTTGAATGAGCCATTACATAGTTTGGCCATGACCCATATACCCATGGGAGCCACGTATGAAAGATTGGTGCAAATGGCATTGCTGAATGAAGAGGATAAGGGCAAGAAGGAGTCAAAGGCAGAAAGCTCTCAAGGGAAGAAAGAGGGTTTGCAACCTAAAAAGACAGACTTTAAGAAAGGCGGGAAAGGCAACAAAGAGAAGAGGAAGTGTAATTTCTGTGGCAAAGTGGGGCACTTAGTTAAGGACTGCCGGAAAAAGAAGGCCAAGGAGAATGGTGGGTGCTTTTCTTGCGGTGAGACGGGCCACAGGGCTAAGGACTGCCCAAAGAAACGAGGACAGGGGCAGAGGGCTGGATCCACCCCAGGGGCACAGGTTCATGTGCTGGAAGCGCCACCTCTGCAACAGAGAGGTATAAATACTTCTGTAGAAAGCGTAGTTTATCTTTATGATCACCCCGTTCGCACTTTATTTGATTCTGGCGCATCACACTCCTTTATCTCGTCTGCTTTAGTAGAATCTCTGCACCTAAAAACTAGTATGGTAGAGGACCCCTTAATTGTTTCAAACCCAATTGGGGGCCCAGCTCATTTGTCTATGATCTGTTTGGGATTGAAAATTTCTATTCTAAGTGTAGAATTTCAATGTAGTGCCTTTGTTTTGGGCTTTTCGGGTTATGGTTTGATTTTGGGTATGGATTGGCTATCCAGTAATGGGGCCATCCTTGATTGTGAGAAAAGGGTTGTTAGGCTCCTAACCCAGCTCGGTAATACTTTGGAAATTTCTTGTAATCCCTCGTATGCGGTTATGCTTAGTTATCTTGAATCGCTAGATGCCTCTGTTGAAAATTTGCAATCAGTTAGAGTGGTCCGGGAATATCCGGATGTCTTCGAAGAGGTGAAGGGCTTGCCTCCGAAGCGGGAAATAGACTTCCGCATATATCTTGTAGATAATGCAAAGCCCGTTGCGTTACCCGTTAGACACATGGCTCCACAGGAAAGGAAAGAGCTCAGTAAACAGATTAAAGAGCTTCTAGAAAAGGGGTTCATTAGGAGGAGCATTTCAGAATGGGGCGCTCCAGTGGTGTTCGCTACAAAGGCGGATGGTTCACTCCGTCTATGTGTTGACTATAGGGAGCTCAACAAGCTAACTAAAAAGAATAGGCACCCTCTCCCTAGAATTGACGATTTGTTTGACCAGCTTGTAGGAGCGTCTGTTTTCTCCCAACTCGATTTAGCAACCGGTTTTCATCAGCTAAGGGTGGCTGAAGATAGCATCGATAAAACGGCGTTCAGAACCCCAGACGGCTTCTTTGAATGGCTTGTCATGGCTTTCGGCTTGACAAATGCACCTGCTTACTTCGTGAACCTAATGAGTAGGGTATTTAGAGATTTCCTCAACAAATTCGTAGTGGTCTTCGTAGATGATATCCTTATCTTCTCAAAGAGTGAAGAGGAACATGCTCAGCACTTAAGGGCAATCATGGAAACTTTGCGAGTCCATCAACTAAAAGCCAAATTCTCCAAATGCCACTTTTGGAGAGAAGAGGTGAGGTTCCTTGGGCACATAGTATCCAAACAAGGGTTAGCAGTGGACCCTGCTAAGGTAGTGGCGGTACAAGATTGGAAGACACCAAGGAATGCAACTGAGGTCCGAAGCTTTCTAGGACTAGCAGGTTTCTATCGAAAGTTCATAAGGGATTTTGCGAAAATCTCAGCTCCGCTTACGAAATTGACTAAGAAGAATCTAGTGTTCAATTGGGACTTGGATTGCGAGTTTGCTTTCCAACGACTGAAAAGGGCTCTCACAACAGCCCCAGTTTTGACGCTGCCAGATGGGAGCAAGATGTTCACTGTTTATACGGATGCATGTGGGACAGGGCTAGGCGCCGTCTTAATGCAAGAAGGAAGGGTAGTAGCTTATGGCGGGAGGCAGTTGAAGGTGCCCGAAAAGAACTACCCAACCCACGATCTTGAGTTAGCCGCCATCGTCTTTGCACTCAAGTCTTGGCGACACTATCTCCTAGGTGAGAAGTTCGAACTTTACACTGACCATAAATCGTTGAAATATCTTTTCTCACAGAAGGATCTTAACTTGAGGCAACAAAGATGGATGGAGTTTCTTGCCTCGTACGATTTCGAAATCTCCTACACTCCGGGCAAAGGCAACGTAGTGGCAGACGCGTTGAGCCAAAAGAAATTGACCCTAAGCCCGTTGTTTGTTGAAAGACAAAGCCTAGAGTTTATAGCCAGCTTCGACTTTAGGCCTTCCTCTGATTTCGTAGCAGGCTTGCTAGCATCTCTCGAAGTGCGCCCAACTTTAGTGGATTCAGTAGGGACAGCACAACGCGAAGACCCTCAACTTGTGGACATAATTGATAGGCTAATTAGGGGTGAGACTTCAAGTCACCTCAACAGATACTCCATCGACGATAAGGGTTTGCTAAGGCGAGATGGAAGACTATGCGTCCCACAGACAAAAGATTTGATAAAGAAGGTTCTCGAGGAAGCACATCACTCCAAGATGACGATACACCCAGGCGGAGATAAAATGTACAAAGATATAAAAAGGACTTTCTTCTGGAACGGCATGAAAAAGGACGTGGTAGAATTCGTTTCTAAGTGCATGGTGTGCCAACGGGTTAAGGCGGAACAGAAAAAGCCTGGCGGACTGCTACATCCTTTGGAAGTCCCACAGTGGAAGTGGGATTGCATCTCAATGGACTTCATCGATGGGCTGCCTAGGTCTAGGAGAGGCAATACTAGCATTTGGGTAATAGTGGATAGGCTTACTAAAAGCGCCCACTTTTTACCTGTCAAAAGTAAGAGAACTGCCTCATCCCTAGCATCACTTTACCTCAAAGAAATCGTTCGACTCCATGGAATACCATCTAGCATTGTTAGTGACCGAGACCCCATCTTCACCAGTGAGTTTTGGCGGAGTCTGCAAGAAGCAGTAGGAACGCAGTTATGCTTGAGCACAGCCTATCATCCCCAAACCGACGGCCAAACAGAGAGAGTGAACAGAGTTTTGGAAGACCTTTTAAGGCTATGCGTCCTTGACTTCGGAGGGACTTGGGAAGACCACCTTCCTTTGGTGGAATTTGCCTATAACAACAGTTATCAAGCAACCATCGGAATGGCGCCCTTCGAAGCTTTATATGGAAGACCGTGTCGATCGCCTACTTGTTGGTGGGAGTCTACTGATAAGCTCATACTTGGACCAGATATGATCCGAGAGACTTCAGAGAAAGTAGACTTAATACGAAGAAGGATGAAGACGGCCCAAGACAGACAAAAGTCCTATGCCGACAAGAGAAGGACCGACCTTGAATTTGAGGTTGGAGACAGAGTTTTTCTCAAGGTATCACCGCTAAGAAACGTTTTTCGTTTTGGAACCACAGGAAAACTGGCACCAAGGTTCGTAGGGCCATTCCCTATCATCGAGAAAATTGGGAAAATGGCCTATAGATTAGAGCTACCCGAGAAGTTGGCTGGAGTCCACAACGTTTTCCACGTTTCACATCTCCGAAAATGTCTACATGAGTCTGCTGAAGTGGTAGATCCAAATATCCTCGAAGAGGCCGAAGTGGAACGCGAAGCAACCATAAGAAAAGTTCCAACCCGCATCTTAGGAACGGAAGTGAAGAAGCTACGCAACCGTGAAGTCAAGCTCGTCAAAGTTCAGTGGAGCGACGCCGAGGGAGACGCGACTTGGGAAACTGAAGCTAGAATCCGTACAGCCTACCCTTTTCCGTTCGAGGGTACATCCTTGATCTTTCCTTTTCCTTAAGTTGCGCTTTTATCTATCTTTTTAGATATATTTCCTCGACCTTATCTTTTAGGTAGAAACCCCTTTGGATGGAAACATGTAATTGAAACATGTTATGGATGATGGTTGCAAGTGGTTGCAAGTGATTGCTAGTGGTTGCTCGTGGTTGCATATACACACACAATCTAGGTTTTAGATCGGCTCAGTCACTTCATATTGCATATGCATATATGTTTGCATTCATATGTGGTTGAACTTTAATGTGTTGACATGTGGATGCTGCATTTGTATTGAATGATTGTGCACTCATGTAGAATCAAAATAGGAAAATTTGCATACATAATGGATTCATGGCACCTACATAATTCGCATTAAGGAGGTCAACTGAATCAGTATACCGCCTGATTTTGCATTAGATAAGTACATGTACACACACTTCGCATATGATCAGGAAGCATTAGAAGTCTTTTAAGGACAATGGATGCTCGTGTTTGATGGATGAGTAGATGGATGATTGGATGTTAGGATATACATTCCTCCTAACTTGAAGATTTCGGGGATGAAATCCTTTTAAGTGGGGGAGAATGTAACACCCCGCAAATTCTATAACTATGAAATTAACAAATTAAAGTATAATTAATTTGAAATCAAAGAACTAAGGGAAACGGGATACGCCATTGCGTTCGTCTCGGAAAAATACGCGAAATAGAGTCTGAGTTTTCGAAAAACGGAGTCCGTATGAAGAAGATATGGCCTTCGGAAGTTTCTGAATTAAGTTTAAAATTCAAACAGAATAAAACAGTTTAAAATTTCAAAATGGGGCCCAATGGGCCAGGGCGGAAAAACACCCGCCTAACGCACCCAGGTCGACTGGCCTGTCGACCTGGTCTAACCAGGTCGACAGGGCCGTCGACAGGGCTGTCGACAGGCATGTCGACCTGGTCCAGAGCCAGGTCGAACCCAGTCCAACCTGGCTGGCCTATTCTATGTTGGCCGATTTTCTGTGGCCTACTTTGTCATTAGGGCTAGGTGGCAGGCTCTAATTGGTCTCTCTATCGAATGAATGGCTACGATCAATCCAAGCAACATCAATGGTCCTAATCAGTTCATAACCTCTATAAAAATAACCCTAGACTAACCCTAATCTATTCATTCAAAAATAAGAACAAAGCCGCCATGTTGCTGAGGAACGACTAGGGGTAGCCACCAATTGGAGAGAGGATTAGGAGGCAAAATTCTAAGGCATAAAGCAACTCAATCAAATCAAACCGCATCTTCAAATCCCTAAATTAGAGAATTCGCCACACCATTGTAAGTAGAGTATTATTTTGGTATGAACAAATAATTGTGTTGGTTTGTATACTTGATTTGTGGTGATAAAGTAATTCATATTTGTGCGTTACTATGATTCTTATCGATTTGGGATATTGTATACGTTTGGATATTCTCGAATTATGTTATTCATTATAAAGAACTACATGCGGTAGTTCTATGCAAGTATACGTTTGGAATATTCGCAAAATTATGTAATCCATGTTGAAGCTACATGTATGTAGTTGATTAATTGAAATTCATGCAAGTTTGGGTTATTATAATCCATATGAAATTATGTTGAAAATTTGGCATCATGTATTAAGCCATGCCTTTGTACTAGAAAACCTATTTGCAAACTTATGGATATGACTAGGCTATGATTGATATTTTGCATAATTGAAATCCATATTGTTAACAAGAATTTTGTGATGACATATGCGGTACATAGCTAGGTTAGATTCAAAAATCCCTTTTGCAAGTTTGCATGACTAAAGTAAAAAAAAAAAAAAAAAAAAATCGTGATTTCATGTTAGAAATATTTATGCCATAGTTATGAGAATAGATTAAGATGAACTATACTTTTGTGTTAATAACAAAAGTAGGTACCTTTGTAAACATGTAGTAGTTTTATGAACATGATTTGCTTATGTTTGACATTATGCCTAAATAAAAATATAGGTTTATGTTAAGCCTATGTGTCGATAGTGATATTCTTAACTTAACTACAAGTTTACATGCTTTGATTCATGTCACTTATGCTTTATGACCAAAGTATATGTCACTACTATGCAAGTACACCAGTTTCTATTTTGTATTTCCAACGTCATATTGCAAGTTCATGCGCTCACATTCCCCTTTTCGTGTATGTAATCACGCTTTAAGCCTCCCCTTTTCGCATGGCTAAGTTGGGCTTTAAAAGGCTAAGCCCAACATATATATATAATAAACGGACGTGTTAAACGGGGGAAAATAACGTTGGGTTAAAATTACTAATGAATGAAAATATAAAATAGAAGGGCCCAAATTCAAGTATGGGTTGGGCCCATGATTGGTGTAACCTTTACACCATTAACTTAATAATGGGCCGCAAATATTTACATATAAGAAAATAAAGAAGAAAGACAAAATATGTAAATGTAGAACATACGATGTGTTTAACCCGAGGTTGGATTGAGTTGTGATGTAAACCTGCCCGGAACCGCCCGGCTGTCCAGTAGTCACAACGATACCTATCCAATGTTGGAGGTTAAACATGGAGCCCAATAAGGACCCGAGGTTAGACTCAGTTGTGGCGTAAGACTGCCCGGAACCAACCGGCAACAGGTAGCCACAACAATACCTGTCTAATGTGAGAGGTCAAGGCTTTAATAAGACAATTAAGGCTGAGTCAGGGTTGTTAGGATTAAGTGAACTAAAGACTTAATCAAAATGGAACATGCTAAACTAAACGGACTGGTGGGGGTTAGGTTAGGAAACACTTAACCAACTTAGCGTGTTGGCTAGAGATAGAAAACCTAGTAACGGGGGACCCTTTTCAGCAGTAACCCTAGAAGGTGTATCAGGATACCCTGAAACTAGGCAGGGTGGGGCACGATTACTGGGCTGATTGTAAGAGGTCAAATCGACGGCGGTGGTGTAGCAGTGTAGGTTCTAACGGGGTGCGGGCGTGTACACACTCCGGCGAAGAAAAATAAGGCACTGGACACCAGTAGCATACCTGTGCACTCTAGGATTGTGTCGGGCCGCCACCATAGGACTTGATACACCCCATGGTGGGACCAGCATAGGTAACTACAACATCGGGGGCCGTAAGACACATGTAACTATGCGAGTAGGAGCCGATCATCATTGAATGGATCACATCACCCTGATTATGGGGTGCCAGTTGGAAACTAGTTTATATGGGTTCAGAGATTAACATGGGGTACGATAGCATATTCGACCCTAGACAACTTAACCAAGTTTATAGTGCTTTCCCACTTCTTGTTTATACTTATCATACCCAGTTCTTTATTCATAGACAGAATAGTACTAGACTTACTCAGGCTTTATGTCTGACTCTACTTTTCTTTCGTCTTCTTTTCTTCCGTTCCCCCCCCCCCAGGTCCACAGGGAGGGAACACAGCAGCTTGACCAGCCTTAACATCCAACTTGAAGAAGAGAAATGTATTGCTTGGACCTTTTCGTTTTGAACTATGGCTTTGGACAAACTCTATGGGGCTTTTGCAGTTTACCTATGTTTTATTTATGCTTCTTTAAAAGATGTAATCAAGACAGATTATGAAAGTGTTATGTTATGTTTTTGGGAAAAGATGTAAGACAATTATGGTGATATTGTTGTAGCACGTATTTGCTTTTATGAAATAAAAGTTTGTTGTTTTTCCGCTGTTTACAAATATGTGTTCTTATATCTGTCTTGTATATCTGTGACTTATACTTATAAACCTCCACCAAAATTAGGGCATTCCCTTTGAGAGTGACCCTAACGGAGGTGGGGTGTTTCAATTAGGGTTTAGGCTTATGTGTGTGCTTATATAGATGTGTAGCATTAATTAGAACCCTTATATTTGACTAGGATTCATCTAAGCCCTTCAAACCAAAAAAACATCATCAGGCCAATCAAAGGATGCCACATATGCCCTAATCCATCAAAAATCGTCATTGACCAACAAAAATGTGCCATGTGTGCAACATGATTCGCAGCAACAGGGGTGTTGACACCCACATGTCATATATATAATTATCTTTCCAATTAACCCTTTTCTTCTTTGCATTTCATGTGTTGCATGTAGTTTCTTTTATTAATCTTTTTCTTCATTTCAGTACATTAACTTATTACATGTATAACGACCTAGAATTTTGGGGCCAATTTAAAATTTTTATTTTAGAAAATTTAAGGGAATTTTAATATTTAAAATAATTTATTTTAAATAATAACGACTAAAAATTTAGTTCAAAACGAATAAATTTAATTTAACTATTTATAGGAGTTTAAAACAACGCTGTAGTTTGAAAATTTGAATTTGAACTTTGACTGAATGTATAGGATTCATTTTAAATCAGAATTGAGCGAAATAAGAAATATATAAATCTATTTAATCATACCTTTCTAATGAATCTAAAAAACTTAAATTTCACTTTATAAATCAAAAGTTATGGCCAGTTCAAAATTTAGAAAAGTCGCTGTAGAATTTATATATATTTTAATGTAATATATTGGCCTTAAAAATAGCCATTTTGCAAACGACCTCGGTTTTCGATGAAACCACTTTTGTTGGACCCGGAATGCCAAATTATTGCTAGGTTTCAATTTTCAAAAAAATTCGAATTAATATGTGAGCGTGGCAGAGGAAAACGTGTTTTGTCAGTTTAAGTCAAATTTAATCGACTTGAAAATGGCCATTTTTCAAACAGTCTTAGAATTCGATGAAATTAGTCTCGTTAGGACCGTATCATCAAAACATAACCAGAAATAATTTTTCTGTAATTTTTAGAGGTACTATGTGGCCTCGGTAATTTAAAATATACGTTTGAATTTAATAAATAAATGTTTTATATTTTAATTTAAAGAAAAATATATCGTAACAGCCGAGTTGGGTTACGAAACATATTCCATTGTGTCCGGAACAGGAGTATTTGGCTAGGTGCGACACTCGTTGGGTCTCGTTTGGAGTTCGGATGGTTTAAAGGGTATTTTCTTTAATTAATCAATTAATATACACTATATATACCTTTGAAATACACTGTATATCGTATAATCCCCAAACCCTTATCTCTCTTCAGTACAGCGCCGACCCTAATAAAGTTAATGGTGGAAAACGAACGAAATCAATTCGTTAATCTCTTCAACTATGATTCGAATTAGAGCATGATAATATAATGAAAATCAAAGATCTTTCTTCTAGCTTCCAATCCATCCGGTCATGATCGATTTTCAATTGAAGAATCGCTCTATTTTTGCTCCCAAAGGAGGCGTGTTTGAAGCAGTTTTAGAGGCCAGTGGGCCCACCGAGTATGACGGTCCTTGGAGCGATGGACGACGGTAGGGAGCTCGTCAGCGTGGCGGTTTCTGATGTGGTGGCGACGATGCATAGGAGGTGCGGTGGTGGCTTTTTGATTTGAAAGAAATGGGTTCTTTTTTGTGGCTATTATACGAGAACGACGAACCGTGAGGAAAGATTAAAAACAGTAGCGATTTTTCCTGAAGTGTTACAAAGGTTAAACATATTATTAATCAACTAATTATCCATTTAAATTAACAAAGGTTTAAATTTTCATAACTCTTTTAAACAGCGATGAAATCAGACGATTTCAGAAGCGTT
Organism: Allium sativum; assembly: GCA_030737875.1. Taxonomy (NCBI): domain Eukaryota; kingdom Viridiplantae; phylum Streptophyta; class Magnoliopsida; order Asparagales; family Amaryllidaceae; genus Allium; species Allium sativum. The sequence continues at coordinate 577,462,385 of CM060909.1, read as the reverse complement.
AGATTTGTAGCGAGGAGATCTTCGTGATGGAATAGACCAGATCTGAAACGGAGCACTTTGAAAATTCAGAAAAATCGATGTGAGATTTCTATTTTTTTATAATTAATTAAAATTTGATTATTTCTTTGTTATTGGAAATCGATGTATGAATGTGATAAATTCAGAACTGTGTTTCTCTATTTGTTGTTGTGATGAATTGTAGTGATCATGTTTTGTTAAGGTAGATTAAAAATACCACCTTGGTTAGAAATGATGATTAGAGCAGGATTAACATTCCTTATTAATTAGATCATGTTGTACAGAATTAACATTTCTTGTTAATTAGATTATGGTTAAATAAAAATCTCATTCTTGTCAAAAATGTAATTATAGAAATAAAAACAACCTATTTATTTGAAATATGTTTTGCAAATCAAAATATCATTTTTGAATAGAAATTGATTATAGAAATAAAAACAACCTTTTTATATGAAATATGCTTTGCAAATCAAAATATCATTTTTGATTAGAAATTGGTTATGAAAATAACATCTTTGCCCATTATAATAAAAAGATTATTATAAGAAGGTTATAAATAAAAATGTTCATATATGTTAAAATAAATAGAATGAAGCAAAATGTTCAATTTTGTCATATTTAGAAGAATGAAATAAAATATCATTTTTGTTAAAAACATGTTAGTGAAATGAAATATCGTTTTTGTATTAAGCATGTTAGTGAGATTAAATGAACATTTTTATACATTAAAAACAATAGTTTTTGTTAAACATCCTTTTTCAATAAAGAGAAATTATGTTTTTATTTTCATATTGTTTACAATATGGAGTTGTTGAATTAGAAATAAAGATCACATTTTTGTGAAAGAATGACTATAGAAATAAAAATTCATAATTTGTTTACATTAAAAAGATTAAACAAAATTGACATTTTTGTTTACATCAAAAGGATTGGACAAAATTTATATTTTGTTTATTCACATTTTGTTTACAGTAAAAGAAAATGAATTATGGAAATAAAAGACATATTTTTGTCCAAATATGTTTATAGTGAATAAATCAACATTTTTGTCAAAAGAAAGATTAGCGAACAAAATTAACATTTCTGGTCAAAAGAAAGATTAGCGAAGATAATAACATTTTTGTCCAAACTTGATTTATGAAAAAGAATAACATTTTTTTCAAAATTTGATTAGTGAAAAGAAACACAATTTTTCCCAAAATTTGATTAGTGAAAAGGGACAAAATTAACATTTTGGTTAATTAGATTATAAAGAACAGAATTAACATTTTTGGTTTAAAAATGTTAAATATGATAAAAGGACACTTTTGTCACTTTGACATGAATGAAATAAAAAGGATATTTTTGTACATTTGAGTTGAATGAAATGAAAATTTATATTTTTATATATTAAAAAGTATGATTAGAAAAGGTATATTTTTATATATTACAAAGTATAAATTAAAAAGGTATATTTTTATGAAATGCTCATTTTTAGCAAATGAAAAGGAATGAAAGAAAAATCTACATTTTTATCAAATGTAAAAGAATGAGAAAAATAGACATTTTTATCAAATGTAAAAGAATGATAAAATTATGCATTTTTGGTCAAATGTAAAGAATGAAATAAAAATATTCTTTTTATCATTTAAAAAGAGTGAAGTAAAAATACCCATTTTGTTTACATTGAAATAAATTAGACGAAACTGGCATTTTGTTTATATTGAAATGAATCAGAATAAAATATACATTTTTGTTAGAAAATGTGAATCAGAATAAAATATGCATTTTTGTTAGAAAATGTGAATCAGAATAAAAAGTACATTTCTGTTAGAAAATGTGAATCAAAATAAAAAGGGACATTCTTGCCATTTAAAAAGAATGAATTAAAAATAGGCATTTTTGGTCAAGGATAACACAAAAGATTAGAAATAAAAGTTAATATTTTTATTGTCGATAGGTTAACAATAAAAAGGAATGAAAACAAAAGGTTAGATTTTTATTGTTATTTGTTCGCAATAAAAAGAATTGAAATTATAGATTTTTTTTTGGCATTTGTTAACTATAAAAAGAGTGGGAATGAAAGGCTAGATATTTATTGTCATTCGTTCACAATAAAAAGGATTGAAATGTTTGTCTGTGATGTTGAAATGTTTGATGTGTTAAATATTATGTTAGTATATGCATACTAAATACTACACTTCCATTTACAGGTCATCCGACTTGTTTATGTGATTGGGACGATAATTTTTACACATCGCCCAAGTACAAAAATAATTTATTATTTGTTTGTTGGATGAAACCCCACACGGGTGTTGGGATGATTTTTGATCTACACTAGTCCCAATATTTAGCGTAGAATCCACTTTGGCTGTTATTTGGATGTTTGATAATTATTTATCATGATTGTTGATTTCATGCAATATATGGATGTTGATTGAGTCACATTCCAATAAAGAATATTCTAGAAAAAGGATATTTTCAGAAAATATTTTAGAAAAAGGAATATATTTTAGAAAATACATTTTTATTTAAATGGACTAGTTATTAACTAGAATTAATCATTAAATTTAGATTTAATGAAGTTTTCCAATTTGTTGATATTTAATTAAAATTAAATTAAATAAATTGGATTTGGGTTGTCGTGAATGGTTTCTTAAGTAACACTGTTCTTAAACCCAATTGAGAAAAGAATAAATCTTTTAATTAAGATTATTACAGTTTTCAATTATATTTAGTAATTGAAATAAAAAGAATTGTGAATTGGGTTTATCGTGAACGGTGTTTTTAACGACATTTGTTCTTTAACTCAATTTACAGTGAGAATAAAATTTGGAATTTATAAGTCTTTTATTAAGATTTAATAGAAAATTTTCCAAAGTAAAGTTTTCCAATTTAATATATTAAATTGGAATTGAATGGAATTTGAATTAACATTAACCGAGATAAACTTCTGTAAAAGAAGACCGATACTACATATGGAATTTAAAAGATTCCATTTATATTGTTGGTCGGATACAGAAATTTATAACGATTATATATTGATTTGATTTCTGTGAAGATTCCCTATTTTATGGAAGATGATTTTGGGTTTACCGTGAACAATGTTTTAAATGACGTTAGTTCTTTAACCCAGTTAAAGATAAGATTAATTTCTTAAATTTAATTAATCATTGGATAATGATTTGTGATATTTAAAACCAAATTGGGTTCTTAATAAATATTTAAAAGTAAGATTTAAGAATAATTTAAAGAGTTTATCTTTGATAAAATAATTCGAGTATTTTATTAGAAGAATATTCTGAATTGGAATGAGGCGTTGGATGTGTTTTTATAGTACTTGATTTTTAATTATAAATACATGAGTTATTCGGGAAGACCGGGTTTAACCCATTCCGAATAATTATTACGACGATGAAGAGTCGAAGATGAAGACGGTGGTTGAGGACCGACGATCTTCACATCAATTGGATGCGTTGCTACAAAGACCCTTGATGGGAGTAGCTACCTTGAAGGGGCTTCAGTGGTGGCCGTCCGGACTATTGTTGATTGTTCGGATTTGGTTTTCGCTCAGACCTAGAGCATAAGCTAATCAATGGATGCGTGTCTGACATTGGATTTCGTTCCATGTGAATTAAATCGATTTCTGTTAATGTATGTCTATTTGGTGGTGGAGGATTTATTCTTTACTTAACACCCTGGTATATATTAATAGTGATTGATCGCATGGCGTGAATTGTCAATGTGACATGCCAAGATGCAATTGATCAAGGCTTTTGTTGAAAAGCAGGGCCTTGTGAGATGATCAAAATATAGCCTATTATGGCATAACTTTATGTATATCGTGACTTCGTGAGCCTCACACCCCGGTATGAGTCAAAAACGGGATATAGACCGTAAGGAGTGCACACGTTTCTTTCTAGCTAGTGGTAGTGTCAGTGCTTAAACTGGCTGGCATTTTACTTATGTGGATGATAGATTTTGAGGCGCCTCGGATTTTTATAGGCCGTTAGTGGTCATACTATAGGTTCATAGGAATCGGGAAACGTGTGTTCAGCCATAACTAATCCACTGCCGATAGGCGGGGACCGACCCTACCGCTCCAAGGGTTCACTGCGGGGGATCCTGAGGCACTTGCTAGAGTGTCTCAAATCGGAGAGGAGCTTGCCCCTAGCCTCGACTCATGATGGAAATCCAATTTCCAATATGACCTTGCAGTTTTGATTGTAGAACTAGTATGGCGACATAGTAGGATGGGGTACTATGCCGTCTATGATTAATACATTATGATTGAAATTGTTTTTGAAATATATATATACCCATAGATATACACACTAATACTAAATCCGTTTTATCGTATCAAGCATCTTTTGACCATTATAAGGTAAAACCCTATCCTCCGGTTTGCATTGCGTTGTGTGATGGGACTTGGGTCTTATAATGGTTTCAATTTTCTAAAAAGCATTGCGTTGTTTAACATCTTACTTTACTGTATGCACTGGCAATCCAATGGAGTAAACCCGTTCATGTTAGCGGCGTGGTCCGGTGATTAGTCTTATTATTAGTTAGTTAAGTTAAGGTTTCTCATACCACTCCCATGACTGACCTGTAGTTTGTTTTACTGGCAAACACAGGTGCCCTTATTTTCCACATGGGCAGTCGAGTAGCTTTTTGCAGATATATTTACAGGATCCTAGTTTACAGCTGAAGCGGTATTCTGAAAGCTCTGTATCCGTATATTCCTTTCAGTTGTGTATTTGTATTATGTTCCGCTGCTATTTAAATGTAATTTAAAACTTTGATATTATTGTATTCCTATTATGTAATAAGTATTCATACTCTGTTACATTCTTGTACTCTGATGTAATTGTGTAATCAACAATAAAATGTTCTTCAGTTTGTGTTCAAATGTGTGTTGCTCTCAAAGCAATCCAGCCTTTCCTCTACAGGGATGTTTGGATCGTTTCAACATGCAATTTTATCGTCATTACTTAATTTCTCTCTAAAATATATTTATTCTTACAATATATATATACACATATTTCCATTTTTAATTTCATTAAAAATGCGGGGTGTCACATTCTCCCCTCCTTAAAGGATTTCGTCCCCGAAATCTTCAAATTAAGAAGAATGTACCCTACCATTCATCATCCATCTACTCATCCGTCATCCACAAGCATCCATTGTCCTTAAAAGACTTCTAATGCTATATGAACATATGCAAAAGTGTGTGTATATTTCCCTTAACTAATGCAAAGATCAGGTCGTCTACTGATTCAGTTGACCTCCTTAATGCAAATCTTGATAGTGACATGCATCCACTATGTATGCAAAAGAATCCTAATGATACATATAATTTTTACATGCGTGCACAATCTTTCATTTAAATGCAGCATCCATATGATAACACAATCAATATACACCCATTTATTTAAGTATGCACACTTATCAATAAGGAATATGAAAGTGATTGAGCCGATCTAGTGCCTAATGTGTGTGCAAATGCATCCACGAGCAACCACTAGCAAACGTTTGCATCCACCAAACATAACATGTCTCAAACACATGTTTACAACTGTAGGATTTCCTATCTAAAGATCGAAAAATGCTATGGATAAGATGTACTCAAATGATAGAAACAAGTACGAATAAAAAGTTTTGGAAAAAGAAGTTAAGAACATAGTCCTAGAGGAAAGGGTATGAAGCGTGATCTTTATTTTCAGTCTCCCAAGTCGCATTCTCACCGTCTTCTCTACTTTTACTTCCTTCCACAAGTTTGGCCCCACTTCCTCGAACTCTATACATTTTATTGCCACTTGGATGAATAGTCATCTTAGATTAATGGGCTTCCTTAAGGACTGTCTTTAATAGGTTTTCCATCCTGATATGATTCACCTATCAAACCTCTTCCCAAGTAGCTCCCCCACTTGCCTATCAAGTTCCCTCTTCTCTCTCGGAGCCATGTGGCGCAATTGTAATGCAATTGGTCTTGCATTATCTACTAAGTTTAGACGGAGGTCTATCTCGCGCCTCGGGGTTAAACCCCGAACCTCATCAACGACGTCGCCATACCCGCGGACTACATGAACAAATTCTAAATCATCGATGGATGCGTCAAGAGATTTTATGTAGCTAAGCATCACCGGACCTCTAGGGTCACAAGAAATATCAAGGGTTCTTCCACAACGAGTCAATAATCTAACTACCCTCCTTTCACAGTCTAGGATGGCACCATACTTGGCTAGTCAATCCATCCCTATTATCAAGCCGTAGCCTATGAAACCAAGAACGTAGGCGTTGCATTCAAACCAAATGCCCAAGAAAGACACTCTCAAATCCTGACAAAGCATACATAAATGAGTCGAACCACCAATTGGACTTGAGACTACAATGGGATCCGTAACTAGACTAGTATTTTAGGTGCAGTGTTTCAAACAACGAAGCCGATATAAACAAATGCGAAGCGCAAGAGTCGAAAAGAGTCCTAGGAAAAAGAAATAAAATATTCAAATGAAACTTCCTATCTCTTTCCAATATACTGACCACGAGAACACAACCTGCCCTCCAGAAGATTCTGCCCTCTGTCCTTGCCCTTGCCCTTGCCTCCTCGGGCAATCTTAAATCATATGTCCTGCCTCACTGCAATGGTAACAACCAGTCTTCTTCTTCTTTCTAACGTCTTTCTTTAAGTGGCTAGGTATTTCACAATTGTGGTACTTCCTTTTCTCTTGGCCCTTTTTATCCTTTCCGTCTTTCTTTTGTTGTTGTTGTGCCTTGTTTGGATCCACTTTCTTCTCCTATGTCCTATCCATGCCTCCACTGCACATTATCCATTCGTGACCTCCCACCAAGATGGAGCTTCATCCTTCATTAACCAAGAAGCTAGTCGAACCTGCCTTCCATCATCTAACTCAAAGATACCAAACAATTCCTCCACTTCCTGGAGCCAATTTCTAGCCTCGACAAGCGTCTTAGCCCCGTGAAGCGGTTTTCCACACATCGCATGGAATTCCTTACATATCATAGGAAAAGCATCTAAACGCGGAGGAAGAGATTCAGAAAGGAAAAAGGAAGAGATTCAAAATAGAGAATCGGAAGAAAGATATATGGCTCTTGGGGATTATGTTTTTCATAATAATCTTTTCTCTTGAAAACACTTCTTTAAGACATGTTTTTGAAAATACTTCTTAAAAAAATGCTTTTGAAAACGACTTTCAAAATCTTTTATCTCTTCTAGTAACTTTCAACTCTGATACCACATGTAACACCCCACACTACCCCTAATCGATCGGCTCCCTAACTCGCATGTATTTATTGCTTGTGTCATTCGACACCGCTTGTTTGTAGATACCTGTGCTGGTCCCACCATGGGGTGCATCAATCCCTATGATGGCAACCCGACACTGTTCAAGATGCATAGTATATAACTGCTGATGCCTAGTGCTTGATTTTTCCACTCTGGAGCACGTGCATGCATATACTCCATCGAAACCTACAATGATGCACCACCCGCTGCTATTTTGACCTCTTATAATCAGCCCAGTAATCATGCCCCACCCTGCCTAGTTCAGGGTACCATGATACATCTGTATGGGTTACTGCTGAAATGTGTCCCCGTAACTAGGATTTCCTAATCAACATGTTATAACGGTTAAGTGTTCTCAATTTAACCTAACCCCACCCATTTGTTTAATTAACATGTTGTATTGGTTAAGTGTCGCCTATTCATATGTTACTTAACCTCACCATTCTTAGCATGTCTGTTCATTAGCATTAATTGATTTATTAATGCACCAACCTCTCACATTAGAATTGTTGTTTGCGGTTGATGGATGTGCCGGGCGGTTCAGGGCAGACTTCTACCACAAACTCATTCTAACCATGGGTTTTGGGCTTGATGCGCTAACCTCTCACATTAGACCTGTCGTGGCGGTTGCTGGATGTGTCAGGCGATTCTGGGCGGTCTTACACCGCAACTCAATCTAACCTCGGGTTAGGCATGTAAATTATCTCATTTTATTATTCAAACCCAATTTGAATTAATATCCCTATTTCAAATTGTCCATAATTTCCAATGCAAGCTATGTTCATAATTATCCTCCAAAGTATGTCCATAATTTCCATGTATATAAACTATACCAACTTATGTATCAAGTTAATTACATAGTTACTAACCAATTTATGCCAATTACATAATATCCAGTATTTAATATTTCCCAAACTATTCCCCAAGGTCCACACGTCTTTCATACGTATAATTCACTTAATACGTTAGGCTCGCAATTAGCCTAACTCATAAAAAAAAAGAAAAAGCTTCCAAACTCGCATAACATATAAAATGGATCTAGCTAGCATATGAAAATAAACTAGCATAAATCATAAACTTGCATAGGTCTAAATGACCATAACTTGCATATATCTAATTATAACTTGCATAGATCTAATTATAAACTTGCATGGATCTAATTATAAACTTGCAAAGATCTAAATGAACATAACTTGCATAGATCTAATTATAAATTTGAAACGACCTGAAATCCCCCGTACGGGAAATCATGGATTGAATTGAGGACAAGACGAATCAGAACACAAACAGAAGAACATTTCATTGCATATTACAACAATTCATCACAATACAAGAATATACAGAGTATAACAAATAGTACACATTCACTAAATATCAGAGATTACATTACATTACTACAGCGGAAAAATAATATAATACACAACTGAAAGAGATATACGGATACAAAGCTTTCCGGATATCATTCCAGCTGTAAACCAGATTCCTATGAATATAAATCTGCAAAACCAAAAATACTAGCTGCCCGTGCAGAAAATAGGGGCACCCATAGTTTAGGTAAAAAAATAAACTCCAGGTCAGTCATGTGACTGGTGTGAGAACTAAAACAGTTACTTAAAACTTTACTTTAAATCAGATACATCAAGGGACCACGCCGTATAACACGGAACGGGTTTCCTCCCAAGAATACCAGTGCATGTAACAGAACAGCGCAATGCTTTTTTTTTTTTGAAAAATGAAGCTATTATAAGACCCAGGCCCCATCACACAATGCAGTGCAAGCCGGAGGATAGGGTTTTCCCTTATAATAGCCAAACATGCTTGGTACGTTAAAAACAAATCATTTGATACTATTATAAGTGCATAGTGTATAAAAACAACTTCAAATATAAATGTATCAATCCTAGACGGCATGAATACCATATATCGTGTCGCCGTACAAGGCTCTACAATCAAAACCGCAAAGTCACGTATTTGGAAATTGGATTTCCATCTATGAACCGAGGCAAGGGATCGTCCTTACCGGCTTCGAAACTCCCTAGCCTGAGCCTCAGGGTCAGAGCTCATCGACCCTTGGATCGTTAGGGCCGGTCCACCGATGTGGATTAAAATGCCTGAACAATTCGTTTCCCCTCCCTTTGGGGGCGTAAATGAGTTCAATGACTCCATCGCTCCACATAGTCACTGATATATTCAAGGCGACTCGCAACAACAACAACCACACAGGTGAAAATAATATAAATGTCAGGACTGGTAGTTCACTGACACCACCCTAGCTAGAAGGAAATGCATGCCCTCCCTAAGCTCCTCTCCCGTTTCTGGTTCACAATCGGGGTGTGAGGCTCGCGAATTCACGTTACATAAAGCTATGCAACACAGGTAGTGCTTTGATCATCAACCACAAGACTATACTTTTCAACAAAAGCCTTGATCATTTGCCACTTAGGAATGCCACACAGGCAATTCACTTCATGTGATTGATATCCATCAATATATAACCTCTGAGATCGTACGTCTCAGAGAAGGGCGTTAAGCAAGAGAATAAATTCTCCGCCGCCAAACAGATATATATTTAATAGAAATCAATCACACAGAATAAAATCCAATGTCAGACACACTGTCCATTTACAAGTTCGCTCTGGGTCTGAACAAAACCGGAGGCACCTTGTACCTCGCATATCCATCGATCTCCAAGTACGTCTGGAAGATCACCAACTGATTCCCTCCTCTTGGGTGTACATCCCAATCAAGATCATCAGTAATCACCCAAACGATGTGAAGACCTCTGGTCTTCGGCCACCATCTTCATCCTCGACACATCGTCGAATCAGTTATTCAGAATGGGATAAACCCGGTCTTCCTAAATAACTCGCGTATATAATAAACAAGTGTTACACAAACACAACATGCGCCTCATTCCAATTCAGAATATTCTTTTATTCAAATATTCTTATACTTTGGGAAATGTTCCCATTAATTTTATCAAAGATAAATTCTTTAAATTTATTCTTTAATCTTCCTTTGAATATCAATTCAAATTAGTCGTGATTAGCGAACCACACCGAAGTAATCATTTATTTTATTTCCCAATCCCAACCTATTTATCCCATAAAGTAAAATTGGTCATGCTTCATATCAAACAACACGGTGTTATCGGTAAATTCAGTTACAATTTCACGTTCAAATCTAATTAAAGATTTAACTATCACCTGGAGCAAAACTGGTGATACTCCATTCTCGATTATTTCAATCTAATTAAAGATTCATTAAAACTCCACTTGCTTTTAATCTTCCCAATAATCACTATCAATGATTATTTAACTTGGGAAATCATATCTTGTCTTTAACTGGGTTAAAGAACCAACGTCATTTAAAACACGGTTCACTATAAACCCAAAATCACATTCCATTAATTACCAGGTTAAAGAACAAGTGTTATTTAAAATACTGTTCATGATAAACCCAAAAATCAATTCAAATTCAATTCCAATTAAATACCATTTAATTGGTATACTTCATTAAATCTAAATAAAAAGATTTAATATTTTTCTCAACTGGGTTTAAGAACAGTATTAATGAAGACACCATTCACGACAAACCCAAATCTCCTTTGATATTGAATACAAGGCTCTGAATAGAAAATATATCGGCTTATATTCAATATCAAATTCTACGACCAACAAATATCGTATTGGAAATAACGATATAAATATATCTTTCAAATTTCCATAACAATATCTGTATAATCACAAAATCCAACATCGAAATATTCCAAATACAATTTCGATTCAAATCCATTCCAATTCAATTATTGGAATTTCTGATTACCTTTAAAACCCTTTCAAATCCAATTTATTTATTTCAAAAATAAATGGTTTATAATTCTCGTTCAAAACTAGTTCATTTCGATAAAAATCTATTTTTATTATTTCAAATATGGAATTTTTCATCCTCATTCTTCACCAATCATTTCTTATGATTTTACACAAATTATTACTATTTTTAATAATTTTATCAAGGCCCGTATAGTCGATTTCCACAAACGGCCATCGAACTGCACTTACAGCGACCTTTTCCAAATTTGATTTGGACATAATTCCAAATCCAATTGTTAGATTTCAAATCTCTAATATTTGTTAGAAAGCTCTTCTCGGTACGAACTCAATGTTTCCAGTTTTAGGAGAAACCGACGGTCGGATCTCCCGTAATATCTATTCGAAGTCAATTGTTGAAATTCGCGAACTGCCGCAGCGCGTTCTATTCAGGCCATTATATATAATATATATATTATATATTTCGTTGATTTCCTTTTAAAACGTATTTTCAAAATGATTTCAACTTCCTATTCAATTTCTAATCAAAATTGAATATTCCATATCATCGATATATATATATATATATATATATATGATAATATTTTCAAAATGTTATATTTTGAAATCACTTCCTTTTCTATATTCATTATAAAAACGAATATAATCGATATAATATCGTTCGCGTCAAAATGGCGCATATCTAACTAACACGGCTTTATATATTTCAATAACTTCGTTATTCTATTCAACAAATGAATATTTTCTTCAACACATGAATATATATTTTTATTCAACACATGAATATTTATTTTTATTCAACACATGAATATTTATTCTATTCAACACATGAATTTTTATTCTATTCAACACATGAATTTTCTTACTATTCAACACATGAATTTCTATTCTGTTCAACACATGAATTTTCTTTTATAATATTCATTATTTTCCCAATTGGAATGAGGCCCAATCAATTACCATATAATGTTAATTATATGGATTTTCTACAACACATGTATATAATAGCAACGATAAATAATCAACCATCATCCAAAGTGCACCACACAACTGCTTAAGCATTAAATATAAATAATTAATGCTTACACAGTCTGTCAACTCATCGATTGACATACAACTAAACAATCGGGATTAGTGTACGTCAAATATCATCCCAATACCCGTATGGGGTTTCAAATCAACAAACATAGAGTTTTATTTGTGCAGTTGGGCGATGTGTAAAATTTATCGTCCCAATCAATATCAGTCAAATCAGTGTATATAAACAAATCGTCCAATTTGTTTATTACTATTTATTTTATATACACGTTAAAAATTATATTTTTAACTATAAAATATTTTCCACCATAAAATATTTTATTCCAATCCACATCACATAGTAAAATTTCACAACACAGCAATCAAACAAACAAGTCATCCATGGTCTGTGGACGACGGGTGTCGGGTGCTACTAAGCACCGTCTGCATCCTAGTATATATTTCAAACTAGAAAATAAAATAAAAGTGAGGAGATCTCACTTTGGTTTTCCATTCCATCGGTTTTATTTCTGAACGGTTTGGATTTGTCTACCATTCCAACGCAATCTCTTCACGCTGTTAATATTAAAAATCACATTTTTAATTCGCTACACATATAAAAATCATATTTTTATTCTCTACATTATATAAAAATCATATTTTTATAATCTCTACTGTGTAAAAATCTTATTTTTACTTCGCTACATATATAAAAATTACTTTTTCCTTTGCTAATGTCATATATAAAAATCCCTTCTTTGTTTGTTAATGTCATATATAAAAATCACTTCTTTGTTTGTTAATGTCATATATAAAAATCACTTCTTTTTTATTCATATATATAATAAAAAAAATCATTTCTTTCTTTGTTTGTTAATGTCATGTATAAAAATCACTTCTTCGTTTGTTAATGTCATATATAAAAATCACTTCTTTGTTATTCATATATAATAAAAAAAATCATTTCTTTCTTTGTTATTTATATATAATAAAACTGATTTAAATAAACATTAACTACATTAAATAAAAATAAATAATAAAGACTTACTAACGATAGAAGGGGGCGAGAATGGCGGCTCCGGAGCACGCAGGTGGCGGGGATGACGGGCGTGGTGGTCAATGGGGTAAAGGGGTGGTGGCAGCGGGTTTTTAAATCGATTTGGGGGTTTTTTTTCAGAGAGAGAGGAGAGATCGAAGGGGGTTGTGGCGGCTCAAGGGAGGCGCGGCGGAGGTTGGCCGGTTGGAGGTGGTGGCTCCGCGGCTTGGAAGAGGATGGCGACGGTGGTTCTTCGATCCGTTTCATTTTTTTTATTTCCTCCGTCGTGTTCTGAAAGGAGAGGAGAAAGGGAGAGAGGTTTTAAGGGAAAATAGTTTATTATATATTATTATATTATTATTTAATTCTCTAAAAAGGTAACTTTTATATAGGAATTCCTATCGTGACCCAACGACTGTCGCCCCTAGTTAATTACCCTCATTCCGAACCCAATGGGATATGTCATGTAAGCCAATTCCTTCGTTTCGATGAGTTTCCATTTAAATTAACATTTAAATCCTTATATTGAAATTTAAACGTACATTTCAATTTACTAGGGTCACATAGGGATCCTAAAAATTCCAGAAAAATTATTTCTAGCTTCGTATTGATGATACGATCCTAACAAAACTAATTTCATCAAATTCTGAGACCGTTTGAAAGATGGTCTTTTCTGGTCGATCAAAATTGACTGAACCATTAAACACGTTTTCTTTTGCCACGCTCACATATTGATTTAGAAAATTATGAATTTTGGAATCTACCAATAACTTGACATCATGGATCCAACAAAAGTGGTTTCGTCGAAAACCGAGGTCGTTTGCAAAATTTCCATTTTTAAGGGCTAGAATTCCATAGCGATTATTCTGAATTTTCAACTGGACGTAACTTTTTATTCCTGCTATGAAATTTCAATTTTTTGGATTTGTTGGAAAGATATTCTCAAATAGATTCAAATATTTTTGGTTTCTCTAAAATCCGGTTTATTTTGAATCATGTACATTCATTTGAAATTTGAAATCGAATTTTCGAACTACCGCGCCATTTTCAAGTCCTTTTATAATTAAAATAAAATATTTATATTCTAACGACGATTCAAATAAATATATTCATTCTAATTCTATTCAAAATAAATTTCTCGTCGTTATTATTTAAACTAATTCATTTTAAATACTCAAAATTCGCTAAAATTGCCGAAATAAATTTTTTAAATTGGCTTGGATTTTCGGGTTAGTACAATCTCCCCCACTTAAAACTTTTCGTCCCCAAAAAGTAACGAAGCCGAAAGTTGTTTCACAAATCAACTCAACTTTCTTTATTTTCATTATGGATTAAGTTCTTCAACTTTTCAGTTTCTAAGAACTTTTCAAAATTTTCAAAAATTTGGCTAACACCCTAAATTTTTAAAAAAATTCGCCATAACCTCCCCTGCACCGGGAGCTTCGGGATATTTCAAATAGCATCCCATAGCCCTCAACAATCCAAAAAGAAAAAGAAACAGCCAAGCGGCTAGCCGATCGGCTCATAAAATCATCAAAAACCCAAGAAATACAATAAACATGTACCTATTTGTCGGGCAAACAATTTTATTCCTCTTCTCTAGCCTCCTTGCTATGACCTGTTCCATGTAAGTACATGTATATGCATGCGAATGCGACTAATTTTTCAATACAATTCACTTTTTGGTACAATTTAGCAAAAGGGTTCAAATTTTAATTAACCAACCAATAATTAAACAACACAATCAGCAATCAAATAGTTGATTAACGTTTCAAATTCATAATTTTGATATATAGTCAAAAATCACATTTTTGATGGCAAATCACAACAATATATTCTAACTATATTTTGGTTCTCACACCAGTCAATTGGAATCATATAGAAATCCCACTTTCGAAACACGAACATAAATCTGGTAATGTGATCACAATTATCGGTATCATCCCCGGGCGACTAGAGTGTGATTATATATCTATCCAGTATAGGGCGACTAGAGTGTGATTATATATCTATCCAGTATATTAAAACTTCAAATACACGCGGATCATACGTACATGCAAAATCTTTATATACTGGACTGTCCAAATTAGTACAAATAAATATTCAAATACATTGAATAAGGTTTAAATTTTCAAAACAAAATTGTTTTCATTTTAAAAATATACTCTTCACACTCGTTCTAGGATACTCCTGATCCCATCTCTAACGAGTCATTTTCATTGGATATTACTATTCCAATCTAATCCTTTCGTTTGATTCTAACGTGTCTTGTTCTCCGAGCTTTGTAAAACAAAGCTCTGATACCACGATGAAATGACCCGAAATCCCCCTTACGGGAAATCACTGATTGAATTGAGGACAAGACGAATCAAAACACAAACATAAGAACATTTCATTGCATATTACAACAATTCATTAGAATACAAGAATATACAGAGTATTAACAAGTAGTACACATTCACTAAATATCAGAGATTACATTACATTATTGCAGCGAAAAAATAATATAATACACAAATGAAAGAGATATACGGATACAGAGCTTTCCATATATCATTCCAGCTGTAAACCAGGTTCCTGTGAATATAAATCTACAAAACCAAAACTACTAGCTGCCCGGGCAGAAAATAAGGGCACCCAGAGTTTAGGTTAAAACAATAAACTCCAGGTCAGTCATGTGACTGGTGTGAGAACTAAAACAGTTACTTGAAACTTTACTTTAAATCAAATACATCAAGGGACCACGCCGTATAACACGGAACGGGTTTTCTCCCAAGATTACCAGTGCATATAACAAAATAGCGCAATGTTTTTTTTTGAAGAATGAAGCTATTATAAGACCCAGGTCCCATCACATAATGCAACGCAAGCCGGAGGATAGGGTTTTCCCTTATAATATCCAAACATGCTTGGTACGTTAAAAACAAATCATTTGATACTAGTATAATTGCATAGTGTATAAAAACAACTTCAAATATAAATGTATCAATACTAGACGGCATGGGTACCATATATCATGTTGCCATACTAGGCTCTACAATCAAAACCGCAAAGTTACGTATTTGGAAATTGGATTTCCATCTATGAACAGAGGCAAGGGATCGTCCTCACCGGCTTTGAGACTCTCTAGCCTGAGACTCAGGGTCAGAGCGCATCGACCCTTGGATCGTCAGGGTCGGTCCACCGATGTGGATTAAAATGCCTGAACACTTCATTTCCCCGCCCTTTGGGGCGCAAATGAGCCAAATGACTCCATCGGCTCCACATAGTCACCGACATATCCGAGGCGCCTTGCAACAGCAACAACCACACATGTGAAAATAATATAAATGTCAGGGCTGGTAGGTCACTGACACCAACCTAGCTAGAAGGAAACGCATGCCCTCCCTGAGGTCCTCTCCCGTTTCTGGTTCACAACCGGGGTGTGAGGCTCGTGAATTCACATTACACAAAGCTATGCCACACAGGCGGTGCTTTGATCATCAATCACAAGACTATGCTTTCCAACAAAAGCCTTGATCATTTGCCACTTAGGCATGCCATATAGGCAATTCACTCCATGCGACTGATATCCATCAATATATAACCTCTGAGCTCGTACGTCTCAGAGAAGGGCGTTAAGCAAGAGAATAAATTCTCCGCCGCCAAACAGATATATATCTAATAGAAATCAATCACACAGAATAAAATCCAATGTCAGACACACAGTCCATTTACAAGTTCGCTCTGGGTCTGAACGAAACCGGAGGCATCTTGTACCACAAATATCCATTGATCTCCAAGTACGTCTGGACGATCACCAACTGATTCCCTATTCTTGGGTGTACAACCCAATCAAGATCATTAGTAATCACCCAAACGATGTGAAGACCTCTGGTCTTCGACCACCGTCTTCATCCTCGACACATCGTTGAATCAGTTATTCAGAATGGGATAAACCCGGTCTTTCTGAATAACTCGCGTATATAATAAACAAGTGTTACACAAACACAACATGCGCCTCATTCCAATTCAGAATATTCTTTTATTCAAATATTCTTATACTTTGGGAAATGTTCCCATTAATTTTATCAAAGATAAATTCTTTAAATTTATTCTTTAATCTTCCTTTGAATATCAATTCAAATTAGTCGTGATTAGCGAACCACACCGAAGTAATCATTTATTTTATTTCCCAATCCCAACCTATTTATCCCATAAAGTAAAATTGGTCATGCTTCATATCAAACAACACGGTGTTATCGGTAAATTCAATTACCATTTCACGTTCAAATCTAATTAAAGATTTAACTATCGCCTGGAGCAAAACTGGTGATACTCCATTCTCGATTATTTCAATCTAATTAAAGATTCATTAAAACTCCAATTGGTTTTAATCTTCCCAATAATCACTATCAATGATTATTTAACTTGAGAAATCATATCTTTTCTTTGACTGGGTTAAAGAACCAATGTCATTTAAAACACGGTTCACTATAAACCCAAAATCACATTCCATTAATTATCGGGTTAAAGAACAAGTGTTATTTAAAACACCATTCACGATAAAGCCAAAAATCAATTCAAAATCAATTCCAGTTAAATACCATTTAATTGGTATACCTCATTAAATCTAAATAAAAAGATTTAATCTTTTTCTCAACTGGGTTTAAGAACAATGTTAATGGAGACACCATTCACGACAAACCCAAATCTCATTTGATATTAAATACAAGGCTCAGAATAGAAAATATTTCGGCTTAATTCAATATCAAATTCTATGACCAATAAATATCGTATTGGAAATAACAATATAAATATATCTTTCAAATTTCCATAACAATATCTGTATAATCACGAAATCCAACATTGAAATATTCCAAAGACAATTTCGATTCAAATCCATTCCAATTCAATTATTGGAATTTTTGGTTACATTTAAAACCCTTTCAAATCCAATTTATTTATTTCAAAAATAAATGGTTTATAATTCTAGTTCAAAACTAGTTCATTTCGATAAAAATCTATTTTTATCTTTTCAAATATGGAATTTTTCGTCCTAATTCTTCACAAATCATTTCTTATGATTTTACAAAAATTATTACTATTTTTAATAATTTTATCAAGGCCCTTACAGTCGATTTCCACAAACGGCCATCGAACTGCACTTACAGCGACCTTTCCCAAATTTGATTTGGACATAGTTCCAAATCCAACCATTAGATTTCAAATCTCCAACAATCGTTAGAAAGCTCTTTTCGATACGAACCCAATGGTTCTGGTTTTAGGAGAATCTGATGGTCGGATCTCCTGTGTTATCTATTCGAAGTCAATGGTCGAAATTCGCTAACTGCCGCAGCGCGGCGCATTCTATTTAGGCCATTATATATTAACATATTTCGTCAGTTTCCTTCTAAAACGTATTTTCAAAATGATTTCAACTTCCTATTCAATTTTTAATCAAAATTGAATATTCCATATCATCTGTATATATATAAATGATAATATTTTCAAAATGTTATATTTTGAAATCACTTCCTTTTCTATATTCATTATAAAAACGAATATAATCGATATAATATCGTTCGCATCAAAATGGCGCTTATCTAACTAACACGGCTTTACATATTTCAATAACTTCGTTATTCTATTCAATAAATGAATATTTTCTTCAACACATGAATATATATTTTTATTCAACACATGAATATTTATTTTTATTCAACACATGAATATTTATTCTATTCAACACATGAATTTTTATTCTATTCAACACATGAATTTTCTTACTATTCAACACATGAATTTTTATTCTATTCAACACATGAACTTTCTTTTATAATATTCCTTATTTTCCCAATTGGAATGAGGCCCAATCAATTACCATATAATGATAATTTTATGGATTTTCTACAACACGTGTATATAGTAGCAACGATAAATAATCAACCATCATCCAAAGTGCACCACACAACTGCATAAGCATTAAATATAAATAATTAACGCTTACACAGTCTGTCAACTCATCGATTGACATACAACTAAACAATCGGGATTAGTGTACGTCAAATATCATCCCATTACCCGTGTGGGATTTCAAATCAACAAACATAGATTTTTATTTGTGCAGTTGGGCGATGTGTAAGATTTATCGTTCCAATCAATATCAGTCAAATCAGTGTATATAAACAAATCGTCCGATTTGTTTATTACTATTTATTTTATATACACGTTAAAAATTATATTTTTAACTATAAAATATTTTACACTATAAAATATTTTATTCCATTCCACATCGCACAATAAAATTTCACAACACAGCAAATAAACAAACAAGTCATCCATGGTTCGTGGACGACGGGTGTTACTAAGCATCGTCTGCGTCCTAGTATATGTTTCAGAATAGAAATTAAAATAAAAGTGATGAGTTCTCACTTTGGTTTTCCAGTCCATCGGTTTAATTTCTGAACGGTTTGGATTTGTCCACTATTCCAACGCAATCTCTTCATGCTGTTAATATTAAAAATCAAATTTTTAATTCGCTACACATATTAAAATCATATTTTTATTCTCTACATTATATAAAAATCATATTTTTATAATCTCTATTGTGTAAAAATCATATTTTTTACTTCGCTACATATATAAAAATCACTTCTTTCTTTGCTAACGTCATATATAAAAATCACTTCTTTGTTTGTTAATGTCATATATAAAAATCACTTCTTTGTTTGTTAATGTCATATATAAAATTCACTTCTTTTTTATTCATATATAATAAAAAAATCATTTCTTTCTTTATTTGTTAATGTCATATATAAAAATCACTTCTTTGTTTGTTAATGTCATATATAATATCACTTCTTTGTTATTCATATATAATAAAAATATCATTTCTTACTTTGTTATTCATATATAATAAAACTGAATTAAAAAAACATTAACTATATTAAATAAAAATAAATAATAAAGACTTACTGACGATAGAAGAGGTGTGAGAATGGTGGCTCCATTGCACGCAGGTGGCGGGGATGATGGGCGCGGTGGCCAATGGGGTAAAGTGGTTGTGGCGGTGGGTTTTTAAATCGATTTGGGGGGTTTTTTTTGGAGAGAGAGGAGAGATCGAAGGGGGTTGTGGCGGCTCAAGGGAGGCACAACGAAGGTTGGCCGGTCGGAGGTGGTGGGTCCGCGGCCTAGAAGAGGATGGCGACGGTGGTTCTTCGATCTGTTTCTTTTTTTCATTTCATTCATCGTGTTCTTAAAGGAGAGGAGAGAGGGAGAGGGGTTTTTAAGTGAAAATAGTTTTATATATTGTAACACCCCGTATGTTGAATAACTTGCTATAATATAAATCAGGGCAGAATTAAATTTTAAAATCTGAATCAGGGGAAAGGGGCTATGCCATTGCGTTCGTCTCGGAAAAATACGCGAAATAGAGTCCGAGTTTTCGAAAATCGGAGTCCGTATGACCCAGTTAAGGCCCGAAGAAGTTTTCAGAAAATTCAAAACAGATTTAAATATAAAAAACTTCACATTTCAGAAGAGGCGGGAAAATTCTCGCCAGGCAGAGGGTGTCGACCCTAGGGTCGACATGGGTGTCGACCCCTCCCTAGGGGTCGACCCAGGGGTCGACCCAGGGGTCGACCCCGCTTGTCGGTCTGTGTGACCTGGGTGCACCATTTTGGCTTTTGGGCTGTGCTTGGTGGCTTGTGACGAGATCTGACGGCTCTAACCTAATCTAGGGTTAATCTAAGGGCCTAAATTACATCCAAATTCTATAAATACACCCTAAGACTACCCTAATTCATACTAAAAATAGATACAACATCGTTATGCCGTCAAAATGCAACTTGAAGGAGCCTCCATCAAATTGTAGAAGAAGATAGCTTCTCAAATCAACTTCTAATCAACTCTAGCAACTTAATCTTCTTCATAGGAGTGCTAATCAACAAGTTGTGAGTTTCTATAGCCTTAATGACCAATTGTTGAAATGATTATGATAGGATATAATGAGGTTATGGCTATGAATGTGGATCAATGCAAGTTATGTTATCATATGCTATGTGTTTATGTTATGCAAGTTATGCAAGTTATATGCTACATGATCATGATGTTATGCAAGTTATGCATGTCATATGCTATGTGATCATGATGTTATGCAAGTTATGCAAGTTATATGCTACATGATCATGATGTTATGCAAGTTATGCAAGTCATATGCTATGTGATCATGATGTTATGCAAGTTATGCAAGTCATGTGCTATGTGATCATGATGTTATGCAAGTCATATGCTATGTGTTCATGATGTTATGCAAGTTATGAAAGTCGTATGCTATATGTTCATGATGTTATGCAAGTTATGCAAGTTATATGCTACATGATCATGATGTTATGCAAGTTATGCAAGTTTTAGGCTATGTGTTCATGATGCTAGTTATGCAAATCGCTATGATAAACATTGATCCATTATGACACCATGTTAAGCAAGTTTGGTGTTTGATTATATGCAAGTTCATATATGACATGTTATGCAAGTTTGGTGTTTGATTATATGCAAGTAACATGTTCAAGTTAACCTCTTTGTATGTCATACATACATATGCAAGTTTACCCCTTTGTATGACATAAGTAGCTTATGCAAGTTACCCTCTTTATGACATATGTGATTCATGCAAGTTTGGGTTGGTTATTTATGCTAGTTGGGTTTGATGCTATATGCATGTTGACCCCTTTAAAACCCATGTTGATGCTAATGTTATGCAAGTTGAACCCATTGTATGTTAATGAAATGGTGTGAAGTTGGTATTCATGTTAGCGAATGTTATGTTATGCAAGTTGAATCTTCCCTTTAAAACCCTTTAAAACCCTTTAAAACCCATGTTGATGCTAATGTTATGCAAGTTGAATCTTCCCTTTTAAATATGTCATGTTAGCGAATTACGTGGGGAACGATGGGGTTAATATTCATGTTAATGAAATGGTGTGAAGTTGGTATGATTATGCATACCATAAAGTGGATGGACATAATTGTGTCAATTATGTACATCGTTAAATTTGTAATTAATTAGGGATAATTAATACAAATTATGGGGGTGATTAATTAGGTGTAATTAATCGACTAAGACACGAGGTTGGACCCTTTTGTAGCATAAGACTGCCCGGAACCGACCGGCAAATCCAGTGGCTACAAATGATTGGCCCAATGTGAGAGGTGTTTGGCATAAACAAAATACGTGACAAGTGTAAAGACACGAGGTTAGACTCGGTTATGGCGTAAGGATGCCCGGACCCGACCGGCAAATCCAGCTGCCATAAAAGATAGTCTAATGTGAGAGGTCTTTACAACGGTTACGTTCTTAATCAATTAAGAAACACTTAACCAGATAAGCATGTAGTGGGGCATGAGGGGTTAAGTGGGTGCCTTGGGTGGCATGTGGAAATCAAGTAAGTGCCTTGGGTGGCATGTGGAAAACTAGTGGGTTGCCTTGGGTGGCAATACAAAATACGATTAGAATACTTAACCAAGTGGAAACATGTAATTAAACATGATTAAAGGGTTAAGTGGGATGCACTAGAAAAAGGGACAAGCTTAGGTGGGTAGCTTGTGGGGGCACATTTCAACCAGTAACCCATATGTATCTTATTGGGCTCGACCCATGTCGAGGACGGGACACGCGTACTGGGCTTGACTATAAGAGGCCAAAACGGGTTAGCGGTGGCAACGCAAGTCCAACGGGTTTCATATGCGTGTGTGGACCCGGGCTGGTAGGTAAGGCGTTGTTGCATCGTGTAGGTATAAGCCGTGCACCGTTGATTGTATCGGGTTGCCACTTTGGGGAGTGATACACCCCACTGTGGGGCCAGCACGGGTATCTACGGTAGGGAGTCGATCGCTTGGGGAGTAGTGGGTACACCTAGTGGAGATAGGGGCAAACGACACCTATGTAGTCAGCTAGGGGGTACACGAAACTACTAGTTAAATTTTCTAAGTCCTTGGGAGGGATCAACCTTTAAGTAGGAATGACTGGTGTGGTGCAGTTAGTAATTACCCTTGGGTGGGTAGATGCGTCTTTATCATTATCTTAGTTCATCCTATGTCTAGTTGGCTGCTTTGTGTAGTCATTTATCCCCAGTCATCACCGTACCAATTTTATATCATACCCTAATTACTTTAATGATTGTATTGTTAAAGTTATAGGGCTCACTTAGACTTATGTCTGACCCCGTTGTTTTTATCTTTTTCCCCTCTCAGGTCCTCAGGTTGGGCCTAGCACTAGTGGGCTTTGATCAGATTTCTTTATCTATCTTTTGGAGCTTGGACGTTGATGTAAAGCCCAGCTTATATTTTCTATTATGGCTATTGTTTATGTAGTGGGATTATGTACTTATGTTTTTATCAGGATGGATATTTAGTACTTGACTCTTTTATGGTGTTGTAACTAAACATGTTTACCTTCTGCTGCAATGAAATGATGTTTTAGATTTTCAAGTATTATTTATATCTGCTTGTTGTAATTTTTCTGTTCTATATTCACTTAAAATACTCCACCGAAGTTAAGGCATTCCCTTAGTGAGTGACCTTAGCGGGTGTGGGGTGTTACATGTGGTATCAGAGCTAAAGGTTACCGGAACAGATAAAATTTTTAGAAAACTATTTTTCTAAAAACATTTTTGGAAGAAGTATTCTCAAAAACATGTCTTTTAAGAGAAAAGTTTTTGAAAGAAAAGCATAATCCCCAATAGCCATATCTTTATCTTTCGAATTCTCCGTTGTGAATCTTTCCTTTTACATTTCAACATGGCTGAAGATCTTAACTTTCCGGAGGGTGTGACGATACCAGTATGGTATAGGAGGTTGATGGAGGTTAGGGCCGCCACTGCGGGTCCAGCAAATGTTCCTCCACCAATAGTAGCACCCGATCTTCCTCATCCCCCTCCTCCTCCTCGCACGGATACTTTTGCTAAGACTTGCAGGGAATTTAAGGCTATGGGAGGGAAACCTTTTCAAGGATCAGAAACTTTTGTGGAAGCTAGAGATTGGCTTAAGGAGGTGGAAGAGTTGATAGACATCTTTGAGATGGAAGAAGGAAAGAAAGTCAAGTTAGCTGCTTGGTTAATGAAGGGAGAGGCCTCATTCTGGTGGGAGGTCACTAATGGAGAGCGCCCTATTGACTCTTGGGCGGATTTCAGGCAAAGGTTTATGGCAAAGTTTCTCTCAAGGGCAGAGGAAAACTTTTATATGGAAAGGTTCTTGACTCTAAAGCAATGAAACCTATCAGTGAAGGAATATGTCAACAAGTTTAATCAATTGGCAAGGTTTAGCATAGACATGGTGAATACACCGGAGAAGAAGGCTTTGAGGTTCGTTAAAGGCTTGAATGAACCGATGCATGGATTGGCTATGACTCACATCCCTATGGGGG
The DNA here is from genome assembly GCA_030737875.1 of Allium sativum. Taxonomy (NCBI): domain Eukaryota; kingdom Viridiplantae; phylum Streptophyta; class Magnoliopsida; order Asparagales; family Amaryllidaceae; genus Allium; species Allium sativum. Next base: position 577,437,795 of record CM060909.1, on the reverse strand, counting down.
CCACCTTTGAGAAGCTAGTAGACATGGCACTCATGCATGAGGAAGAGAAGGGTCCCAATGCTAATAAGGCACCCAAGAAGAAAGGAGATCAGAAGAGACCTCAACTACAACAGCAAAACAAGGGTGGGAAAGGCAATGGTGGCAAGGGAAAGAAGAAGTGTTTCAATTGCGGGACACCAGGCCACCTAAGCAAAGATTGTCGGAAGAAGAAGAAGACTGACTGCTTCCGCTGTGGCGAAGCAGGGCATCTAGTGAAGGACTGCCCTAAGAAGGGGCAAAGGACGGGATCTACCTCATAGGACAGGTGCAAGCTCTTATGGCACCAGGTCAGGCAAGGGAGCAAGTTCAGGCTCTCGCAGTTCCACCGATTCAGGAAAGAGGTAGAACTATTTCCGTTGAAAGTATAGTTTTTCTGTTTGATCATCCTGTCCGTACTTTGTTTGACTCTGGCGCATCACATTCGTTTATCTCATCATCATTAGTTGTGTCACTGCACTTAGACACCAATCTAGTAGATGATCCCTTGGTTGTTTCAAACCCAATTGGGGGCTCCACTTATTTGTCCATGATATGTTTGGGTTTGAAGATTTCTATACTTAGCGTTGAGTTTAGATGTGATGCTTTTGTTTTGGGCTTCACGGGCTATGGGTTGATTTTGGGCATGGACTGGTTATCCAGTAATGGTGCCGTTCTTGATTGCGAAAGGAGAGTTGTTAGGCTCATGACCCGCTTGGGTAACACTCTCGAGATCTCTTGTAATCCCATGGATTCTGTTATGCTAAGTTATCTTGAATCGCTTGATGCTTCGGTCGAGAGTTTGCGATCTGTTAGAGTGGTCCGGGAATACTCGGATGTGTTTGAGGAGGTGAAGGGCTTACCTCCGAAGTGGGAGATAGACTTCCGAATATATCTGGTGGACAATGCTAAACCAGTATCTTTGCCAGTGCGCCACATGGCTCCTCGTGAGAGGAGGGAACTCTATAAGCAAGTAGGGGAGTTGCTTGAGAAGGGGTTCATAAGACAAAGTATATCGGAGTGGGGTGCTCCAGTAGTTTTTGCCACGAAGGCGGATGGGTCCCTCAGACTTTGTGTAGACTATAGAGAACTCAACAAGCTCACAAAGAAGAATAGACACCCATTGCCGAGGATTGATGATCTCTTTGATCAGTTGGTTGGCGCCTCAGTGTTTTCGCAGTTGGACTTGGCCACGGGGTTTCATCAGTTGAGAGTGGCTGAGGATAGCATAGACAAGACTGCCTTTAGGACTCCGGATGGTTTCTATGAGTGGCTTGTGATGCCATTTGGTTTGACGAACGCCCCCGCATACTTTGTTGATTTGATGAGTAGGGTGTTCAGGGAGTACCTTAATAAGTTCGTGGTGGTCTTTGTGGATGATATCTTAGTATTTTCTAAGAGTGAAGAAGAGCATGCCCTACATCTTAGGGAAGTGTTGGAGACTCTTCGAGCGCATAGCCTTAAGGCTAAATTCCCTAAATGTCACTTCTGGAGGAAGGAAGTGCGGTTCTTAGGGCACGCGGTCTCTAAGGAAGGGATAGCTGTGGATCCCGCGAAGGTAGTATCCATCCAAGATTGGAAGGTTCCGAAGAATGCTACCGAGGTGAGGAGTTTCTTGGGGTTGGCTGGCTACTATAGGAAGTTTATCAAGGACTTCGCGAAGATATCAGCCCCATTAACTCGCTTGACAAAGAAGAATCTGGTCTTCGCATGGGACGTAGATTGTGATGATGCGTTCCGACGGTTAAAGAGAGCTTTGACCACAGCTCCAGTCTTAGTGTTGCCAGATGGGAGTAAGCCATTTGTTGTTTATACCGATGCTTGTGGGACAGGACTGGGCGCAGTCTTAATGCAAGAGGGATGGGTAATAGCCTATGGTGGAAGGCAGTTGAGAGCGCATGAGAAAAATTACCCTACCCATGATTTAGAGTTGGCCGCTATTGTTTTTCCGCTTAAGACTTGGCGCCATTATATTCTTAGAGAGGGGCTCGAATTGTTCACTGACCACAAATCATTGAAGTACTTGTTTTCTCAGAAGGATTTGAACTTGAGACAGTAAAGGTGGATGGAGTTCTTAGCATCCTATGATTTCGAGATTGCGTATACCCCTGGCAAGGATAACGTGGTGGCGGACGCCTTGAGCAGAAAAAGGTTGTCTTTGAGTCCATTGTTCGTGGAACGACGAAGCTTGGAATTTATCTCGATTTTTGATTTCAGATCTCCCGTTGACTTTATACCTGGTTTGCTAGCATCCTTAGAGGTCAGACCTACTCTTTTGGGACGGATTGGCGAGGCACAGCGGGACGACCCACAGTTGGTTGAGTTGGTAGAGAGGCTCATAAGGGGGAGTCGTCCAGCCATTTGAGTAGGTACACCCTAGATGATAGGGGGTGCTTGCGTAGAGACGGTAGACTTTGTGTACCGCAAGACGAGGGTTTAAGGAAGGCTATACTTGATGATGCGCATCGTTCGAAGATGATCATTCATCCCGGTGGGGACAAGATGTACCAAGACATGAAGCGGGTTTTCTTTTGGGCCGGTATGAAGAAAGATGTGGCCGAGTATGTCATTAGATGCTTGGTGTGCCAACAAGTGAAAGCGGAGCAAAAGAAATCTGGTGGGTTGCTTCACCCATTGGAAGTTCCGCAATGGAAGTGGGATAGCGTCTCGATGGATTTTATTGATGGGTTACCAAGATCAAGGAAGGGTAATACGGGAATTTGGGTTGTGGTAGACAGACTTACTAAGAGCGCCCATTTCATACCCGTGAAGAGCAAGAGGACTGCTCCATGGCTAGCTTCAGTTTATCTTTGAGAGATAGTTCGGTTGCATGGGGTACCTTCTAGCATAGTGAGCGATCGAGATCCTATCTTCACTAGCGAGTTTTGGAAGAGTTTGCAAGAAGCAGTGGGGACTCAGTTGTGTTTGAGCACCGCATATCATCCTCAGACGGACGGCCAGACCGAGAGGGTGAATCGTGTTCTGGAAGACCTTTTGAGGCTTTGTATCTTAGATTTTGGAGGTACATGGGAAGAGCATCTTCCATTGGTGGAGTTCGCATATAATAACAGCTTTCAGTCCAGTATTGGTATGGCTCCTTACGAAGCTCTTTATGGAAGGCCTTGTCGATCACCTACATGTTGGTGGGAATCTACGGATAAGATCTTGCTTGGGCCTGATATGGTTAGAGAGACTTCGGAAAAGATTGATTTGATTCGAAGAAGGATGAAAGCAGCGCAAGATAGGCAGAAATCTTACGCGGATAAGAGGAGGACGGATCTGGAGTTTGATGTTGGGGACATGGTCTTTGTTAAAGTATCTCCGTTACGAAATGTTGTTCGCTTTGGGTCCGTTGGGAAGTTAGCACCAAGATTTGTAGGACCGTTTCCTATTAAGGAAAGGATTGGACGGATGGCATATAGAGTGGATTTTCCCGAGAGACTTAGTGGGGTACATGACGTATTCCATGTGTCACATTTGAGGAAGTGCCTACATGAGACCGCAGAGGTGGTAGAGCCGAGCTTACTTAGAGAAGTGGAGGTAGAGCGTGATGCAACTATTCGACGAGCTCCTACCTGCATCCTTGGGTCAGAGATTAGGAAGTTGAGGAACAGAGAGGTGCGACTAGTCAAAGTGCAATGGGGAGAGGATGAGAGCAATGCTTCTTGGGAGACAGAAGCGAAGATTCGTTCACTGTACCCATTCCTTTTTGAGGGTATGTCTTTTAACTTCTCCTTTATCGTTTGTCTAGTACTTATCTTATCTTTAGTATGGCCTCTCATTAGTACCTTTGACCTTTAGATAGGGTAAACCTATGGTTGAAACATGTGTTTGAGACATGTTATGATTGATGGATGTGTGTGGATGCAAGTGTTTGCTAGTGGTTGCTCGTGGATGCATATACACACACTTTAGACACTAGATCAGCTCAGTCACTTCATATTCCATATTGCATATAACCTTGTGTAGGTAGCTATATTAATGGATGTATAATGGTTGTGTTATCATATGGATGATGAATTTTGGTGTATGGGTGTGCACACATGTAGAAATAGTATGTGTCGATAGGGTTCTTTCGCATACATATTGGATGCATGGCACTATCATGGTTTGCATTAAGGAGGTCAACTGAATCAGTAGACCGCCTGATTTTGCATTAGACAGGGAACATATACACACACTCTTTGCATATGTTCATATTCATACCGCATTAGAAACTTTAAGGACAGTGGATGCCAGTGTTTGATGGCTTGAGTAGATGGTTGCTTGGTTGGTAGGATACGTTCTTCTAGACTTAGAGATTTCGGGGACGAAATCCTTTAAGTAGGGGAGAATGTAACACCCCGTATGTTGAATAACTTGCTATAATATAAATCAGGGCAGAATTAAATTTTAAAATCTGAATCAGGGGAAAAGGGTTATGCCATTGCATTCGTCTCGGAAAAATAAGCGAAATAGAGTCCGAGTTTTCGAAAATCGGAGTCCGTATGACCCAGTTAAGGCCCGAAGAAGTTTTCAGAAAATTCAAAACAGATTTAAATATAAAAAACTTCACATTTCAGAAGAGGCGGGAAAATTCCCGCCAGGCAGAGGGTGTCGACCCTAGGGTCGACATAGGTGTCGACCCCCTCCCTAGGGGTCGACCCAGGGGTCGACCCCCCCTGTCGGTCTGTGTGACCTGGGTGCACCATTTTGGCTTTTGGGCTGTGCTTGGTGGCTTGTGACGAGATCTGACGGCTCTAACCTAATCTAGGGTTAATCTAAGGGCCTAAATTACATCCTAATTCTATAAATACACCCTAAGACTACCCTAATTCATACTAAAAATAGATACAACGTCGTTATGCTGTCAAAATGCAACTTGAAGGAGCCTCCATCAAATTGTAGAAGAAGATAGCTTCTCAAATCAACTTCTAATCAACTCTAGCAACTTAATCTTCTTCATAGGAGTGCTAATCAACAAGTTGTGAGTTTCTATAGCCTTAATGACCAATTGTTGAAATGTTTATGATAGGATATAATGAGGTTATGGCTATGAATGTGGATCAATGCAAGTTATGTTATCATATGCTATGTGTTTATGTTATGCAAGTTATGCAAGTTATATGCTACATGATCATGATGTTATGCAAGTTATGCAAGTCATATGCTATGTGATCATGATGTTATGCAAGTTATATGCTACATGATCATGATGTTATGCAAGTTATGCAAGTCATATGCTATGTGATCATGATGTTATGCAAGTTATGCAAGTCATATGCTATGTGATCATGATGTTATGCAAGTTATGCAGGTCATATGCTATGTGTTCATGATGTTATCCAGGTTATGCAAGTCATATGCTAAATGTTCATGATGTTATGCAAGTTATGCAAGTTATATGCTACATGATCATGATGTTATGCAAGTTATGAAAGTTTTAGGCTATGTGTTCATGATGCTAGTTATGCAAATCGCTATGATAAACATTGATCCATTATGACACCATGTTAAGCAAGTTTGGTGTTTGATTATATGCAAGTTCATATATGACATGTTATGCAAGTTTCGTGTTTGATTATATGCAAGTAACATGTGCAAGTTAATCTCTTTGTATGTCATACATACATATGCAAGTTTACCCCTTTGTTTGACATAAGTAGCTTATGCAAGTTACCCTCTTTATGACATATGTGATTCATGCAAGTTTGGGTTGGTTATTTATGCTAGTTGGGTTTGATGCTATATGCATGTTGACACCTTTAAAACCCATGTTGATGCTAATGTTATGCAAGTTGAACCTATTGTATGTGTGATGAATCTTCCCTTTTAAATATGTCATGTTAGCGAATTACGTGGGGAACGATGGGGTTAATATTCATGTTAATGAAATGGTGTGAAGTTGGTATGATTATGCATACCATAAAGTGGATGGACATAATTGAGTCAATTATGTACATCGTTAAATTTGTAATTAATTAGGGATAATTAATACAAATTATGGGGGTGATTAATTAGGTGTAATTAATCGACTAAGACATGAGGTTGGACCCGTTTGTAGCATAAGACTGCCCGGAACCGACCGGCAAATCCAGCGGCTACAAATGATTGACCCAATGTGAGAGGTCTTAGGCATAAACTAAATACGTGACAAGTGTAAAGACACGAGGTTAGACTCGGTTATGGCGTAAGGCTGCCCGGACCCGACCGGCAAATCCAGCTGCCATAAAAGATAGTCTAATGTGAGAGGTCTTTACAACGGTTACGTTCTTAATCAATTAAGAAACACTTAACCAGATAAGCATGTAGTGGGGCATGAGGGGTTAAGTGTGTGCCTTGGGTGGCATGTGGAAATCAAGTAAGTGCCTTGGGTGGCATGTGGAAATCTAGTGGGTTGCCTTGAGTGGCAATAGAAAATACGATTAGAATACTTAACCAAGTGGAAACATGTAATTAAACATGATTAAAGGGTTAAGTGGGATGCACTAGAAAAAGGGACAAGCTTAGGTGGGTAGCTTGTGGGGGCCCATTTCAACCAGTAACCCATATGTATCTTATTGGGCTCGACCCATATCGAGGACGGGACACGCGTACTGGGCTTGACTATAAGAGGCCAAAACGGGTTAGCGGTGGCAATGCAAGTCCAATGGGTTTCATATGCGTGTGTGTACCCGGGATGGTAGGTAAGACATTGTTGCATCATGTAGGTATAAGCCGTGCACCATCGATTGTATCGAGTTGCCACTTTGGGGAGTGATACAACCCACTGTGGGGCCTTGTAACAACCCGGAAAATCTGGGCCAGTTTAAAAATTTTATTTTGGCAATTTTAGCGAATTTTGATTATTTAAAATGAATTATTTTAAATAATATCGACGTGAAATTTATTTTGAATAGAATTCGACGTATATATTTATATACGTCGTCGTTAGAATATAAATATTTATATATAATTATAAATAGAATTGAAAATGGCGCGGTAGTTCGAAAATTCGATTTCTAATTTCAAATGAATATACAGAATTCAATATAAGTCAGAATTGAACGAAACAAGAAATATTTGAATCTGTATAACTATATCTTTGTAATGAAGTTAACAAATTGAGATTTCATCTTAGAAATGATAAGATATGTCCAGTTGAAAATTCTGAATAGTCGCTATGGAATTCAGGCCCTTAAAAATGGACTTTCACATACGACCTCGAAACGAGGCCCACCGCCTGTCGTTCATAGCGTTTTACCCCCATTCCGAACACAATGGGATATGTATCGCAAGCTGATTTGATCGTTTGAATCAGTTTCGGTTAAATTTACATTTAAATCACTATATTGAATTTTAAACGTACATTTCAAATTACCGGGGTCACATACGAACTCTATAAATTGGAGAAAAATATTTTCTAGCTTCGTATTGACGATACGGTCCTAATAAAACTAGTTTCGTCGAATTCTGAGACCGTTAGAAAAATGGCCAATTTCCAGTCGATTAAAATCAACTGAAACTGGTCAAACGCGTTTTCCTTTGCCACGCTCACATATTGATCCGAAAAATTATGAAATTTGGAATCTAGTAATAACTTAACATCACGGACCCAACAAAATTATATAAATAAAATATAATTATATTGTGTGATAAAAATATATCGGGGGGGTATCTCGCCGGCTTCAGGGCTAGGGGGGGGGTCGCAGGTCGGAGGCGGGTCCAACGGGGGTGGGCGAGGCTGTTGCTCGATTCGGTTGCAGGGGGGGTTCCTTCGCATCGCACTTCGTCGACAGGGGAGGGGGGATGCGCGGCGCCTTGGGCGGCGCGTGGCCAGGCCGCTATGGCCTCCGGTGGAGGAGCGACAGCTCCTCCCCTTTCTTTTCTCTCTCTTTTTTTTTTTTTGTGGAATGATTTTAATCGGGGGGGGGCCTGGTTAAAAGAGAAGATATTTTTTTTTTATTATTATTTAATTAATTAATTTACCACTAAAAAGCAACTTTTATTTACGACCTCTAAACGAGGCCCACCGCCTGTCGTCCATAGCGTTTTACCCCCATTCCTATTCAATTCAAATTTCAATTCAATTTGAATTTATTTCACTTCGCTTTCAATTCGATTCGAATTCGTTTTCAATTCAATTCGTTTCGAAATCGTTTTCAATTCAATTCATTTCGAAATCGTTTTCAATTCAATTCATTTCGAAATCGTTTTCAATTCAATTCATTTCGAAATCGTTTTCAATTCAATTCATTTCGAAATCGTTTTCAATTAAATTCATTTCGAAATCGTTTTCAATTCAATTCATTTCGAAATCGTTTTCAGTTCAATTCATTTCGAAATCGTTTTCAGTTCAATTCATTTCGAAATCGTTTTCAATTCAATTCATTTCGAAATCGTTTTCAGTTCAATTCATTTCAAAATCGTTTTCAGTTCAATTCATTTCGAAATCGTTTTCAATTCAATTCATTTCGAAATCGTTTTCAATTCAATTCATTTCGAAATATTCGATTTCGAAATCACTTTTCAATATTCATTTCGAAATCGCTTTTCAATATTCATTTTAAAATGAATAAAATCGATATAAATATCGTTCACGTCAAAATGGCGTCAATCTAATCAACACGGCTTCATATATTCCTTTAATTTCAAATATTCTATTTTAAAACTGGAATGAGGCCCAAACAATTACCATATAAAGTTAATTATATGGATTTTCATACAACACATGTATATAATGACATTGAAAATAATCAACCATCAACCAAAGTGCACTACACTGTATAAGCATCGAATATAGATATTCAACGCTTATAACAGCCTGTCAATCAATCGATCGACATATTTAATCAATCAGGATGAGTGAACTTCAAATTTCATCCCAACACCCGTGTGGGGTTTTCAAACCATCAAACAAATATTTTATTTGTGCAATTGGGCGATGTGTAAAATTTATCGACCCAATCAATGTCCTTCAAATAGGTGTACATAAACAAACCGTCCGGTTTGTAAATGAATATTTATTTATTTACATTCACGTTAAAAATTATATTTTTAACGACAAAACATTTTATTTCAACATATGAATTTCTATTCAATTCATTCTTTAAATAAAATGATATTTTTATTTTTCTAACATATTTTAGAAAATTTCGGCGGCATAACGGCACGATACTAGAAACGGGACGAGGCCTAGCCTTATCCCCGGTCTAGTGAAGGCCCACGCCATTCACTCATCAATCAAATCAATTTCATTATGCAAACCACAAAGTTTGGAGTAAGAGTCTAACCTAGCCTTACTCCTTCGCCTTATAACGGCGCACGTCTAATCCTAACCAATTTATCGATTCGATTTTTCACACCACAAACCACATTCAAACCAATATCGCAATCTATAACCAAACAGCCAAACAAACAAGTCCATGGTCTGTGGACGATTGTGTCGGGTGCTACTAAACACCGTCTGCATCCTAGTATATATATATAACTAGAAATAAAATTGAAAGGTGAGAAATTCTCACATATAGCTATCCTAGCTCCACGGCACTTCTAATGCAGGAAATCTTCGCCAACTCGCCTTCGTTGCCCGTATTCTCTACATATGTAAAAATCGAATTTTTACTTCAAAGTTCAATATATAAAAATCGAATTTTTATTTCAAAGTTCAATATATAAAAATCGAATTTTTACTTCAAAGTTCAATATATAAAAATCGAATTTTTATTTCAAAGTTCAATATATAAAAATCGAATTTTTATTTCAAAGTTCAATATATAAAAATCGAATTTTTATTTCAAAGTTCAATATATAAAAATCGAATTTTTATTTCAAAGTTCAATATATAAAAATCGAATTTTTATTTCAAAGTTCAATATATAAAAATCGAATTTTTATTTCAAAGTTCAATATATAAAAATCGAATTTTTATTTCAAAGTTCAATATATAAAAATCGAATTTTTAGTTCAAAGTTCCATATATAAAAATCGAATTTTTATTAATATTGATTTCGCCTTTTCCATTTCAAAGATCTAATCTTTTCTTTTACTTTTTAAAGTTTAAATCTTTTACCTATTTAAAGTTTTTACTTTTAAACAAAATCAGTTTTTATATTTTTTTTATAAAATTTCAGTTTTTATTTTTTTATAAAATTTCAGTTTTTATTTTTTTATAAAATTTCAGTTTTAATACTAAAAATAAAAATCAGTTTATTTCTAAAACAAAAATCAGTTTATTTCTAAAACAAAAATCAGTTTATTTCTAAAACAAAAATCAGTTTTATTTCTAAAACAAAAATCAGTTTATTTCTAAAACAAAAATCAGTTTATTTCTAAAACAAAAATCAGTTTATTTCTAAAACAAAAATCAGTTTATTTCTAAAACAAAAATCAGTTTATTTCTAAAACAAAAATCAGTTTATTTCTAAAACAAAAATCAGTTTATTTCTAAAACAAAAAACGGTCTATTTCTAAAACAAAAATCAGTCTTTAATTTTCCTGTTAATATCAAATAAAAATAAAATAAAAAAATAAAAATAAATACTTACTGAGAGAGGGTATCTCGCCGATAAAGATAAAAAAATAAAAATAAAATAGAAAAGACGATATGTGAAGACCCGCAACTTCCCCGTAAAGGAAAGCGTCGGATAGTTCGAGAACAAACCACAGCAGAACGCATACAGAAGAACGTTTCATTGTATATAACAACAATGCATCAGATTACAAGAATATACAGAGTATAAATGAATATTACACAGAAATATCAGAGATTTAAATTACATTTAAATACATCGCAGCGGAAAATAATACAATACACAACTAGAAGAGATATACGGATACAAAGCTTTCCGGATATCGTTCCAGCTGTAAACCAGGATCCTGTGAATATAAATCTGCAAAACCAAAACTACTAGCTGCCCGTGTCAAAATAGGGGCACCCAGAGTTCAGGTTAAAACAATAAACTCCAGGTCAGTCATGGGACTGGTGTGAGAACTAAAACAGTTATTAATCTTTATTTTAAATCATTAGGTAAATCAAGGGACCACGCCGTATAACACGGAACGGGTTTCCTCCCAAGAATACCAGTGCATAAAACAAACAGCGCAATGCTAAATAAAGAAAAATGAAGCTGTTATAAGACCCAGGTCCTATCACACAATGCAACGCAAGCCGGGGGATAGGGTTTTCCCTTATAACAGCCAAAGAATGCTTGATACGTTTTAAAACAAATCATTTGATACTATTATAAGTGCATAGTGTATAAAACAACTTCAAATCATAAGTATCAATCATAGGCGGCATGGGTACCATATATCATGTCGCCATATATAGGTTTACAAATAAAACCGCAAATGTCCCGTATTTGGAAATTGGATTTCCATCTATGAACCGAGGCAAAAGATAGTCCTCAACCGATTCGAGACGCTCTAGCCCGTGTCTCAGGAACAGAACGCATCGTCCCTTGGAGCGACAGGGCCGGTCCACCGATGTGGATTAAGAATGCCTGAACACTACGTCTCCCCACCCTATGGGGTGTAAGTCTGGTCCGTCAGCCGACCAGAATGCATCGGCCGAAACCGATATAACCGAGGCGCCTCGCAACAGCAACAACCACATAAGTCAAACTCGTCAGGGCGTGTAAAACCACTGACGCCACTTCTAGCTAGAAAGAAACGCAAGTCCTCCCTGAGGTCCGTCTCCCGTTTTTGGTTCATACCGGGTGTGAAACACGCGAGGTAAACGTTACACAAAGCTACGCCACAAAGGTCGTGCTTTGATCATCACCACAAGACTTTGCTTTTCAACAGAAGCCTCGATCAATTGCTACTTAGGCATGCCACACAGGCAATTCACTCCATGCGATTGATATCCATCAATATATAACCCCTGAGCTCGTACGTCTCAGAGAAGGGCGTTAAGCAAGAGAATAAATTCTCCGCCGCCAAACAGATATATATTTAATAGAAATCAATCACACAGACTAAAATCCAATGTCAGACACACAGTCCATTTACAAGTCCGTTCTGGGTCTGAACGAAACCGGAGGCACCTAGTACCCCGCATATCCATCGATCTCCAAGTACGTCTGGACGATCACCAACTGTTTCCATCTCCTTGGGTGTACAGCCCAATCAAGATCATCAGTTATCACCCAAACGACGTGAAGACCTCCGGTCTTCGACCATCGTCTTCATCTTCGACTTATCGTCGTATCAGTTATTCAGAACGGGATAAACCCGGTCTTCCCGAATAACTCGCGTATATTTTAAATAAGTGTTACACAAACACAACATACGCCTCATTCCAATCCATCAGTCACTAACCGTAAATTAATCAAGAGAATAATTCCCCAAATATTAACCCCGAAGGCCGAAACCAACATCAGATCAATATCCAGAAAACCATTCTGCTTGGCTAACCGACAGTTAGTTTCTAATTTCACATTCATAGGGAAAGGTTCCCATTAATTTTATCAAAGATAAATTCTTGAATTTATTCTTTAATCAACTTTTGAATATCAATTCAAACTAGTCGGGATTAGCGAACCTTACCGAAGTAATCATTTGTTATAATTTCCCAATCCCAACCTATTCATCCCATGAAGTAAAACTGGTAGTACTTCATATCTAACACCACAGTGTTATCGGTAAATTCAATTACCATTTCACGTTCAAATCTAATTAAAGATTTAACTATCGCTTGGAGCAAAACTGGTGATACTCCATTTTCGATCATTTTAATCTAATTAAAGATTCATTAAAACTCCACTTAGTTTTAATCTTCGACTGGGTTAAAGAATCAGTGTCATTTAAAACACGGTTCACGATAAACCCAAAGTCACATTCATTAATTATCGGGTTAAAGAACAAGTGTTATTTAAAACACTGTTCACGATAAACCCAAAAATCAATATCAATTCAATTCCAATTAAATATTATTTAATTGGTACACTTCATTAAATCTAAATAAAAAGATTTAATCTTTTCTCAACTGGGTTCAAGAACAGTGTTAGTGAAGACACCATTCACGACAAACCCAAATCACATTTGATATTAAATGCAAGGCTCTGAATAGAAAATATCCCGGCTTATATTCAATATCAAATTCTACGATTAACAAATGTCGTATTGGAAATAACGATATACATATATATCTTTCAAATTTCCATAACAACACCTGTATAATCCCGAATTCCAACATCGAAATATTCCGAAGACAATTTCGATTCAAATCCACTCCAATGCAATCATTGGAAATTTTGGTTATTTTCAAAACCATTTCAAATTCAATTTATTTATTTAAAAATAAATAGAATTATAATTCTAGTTCAAAACTAGTTCATTTCGATAAAAATCTATTTTTATCTTTTCAAATATGGAGTTTTTCATCCCAAACTTTCACAAATCATTTCTTATGATTTTACACAAATTATTACTATTTTTAATAATTTTATCAAGGCCCGTACAGTCGATTTCCATTAACGGCCATCGAACTGCACTTACAGCGACCTTTTTTCGAATTTGATTTGGACGTATCTCCAAATCCAACCGTTAGATTTCTAATTTCTAATATTCTTTAGAAAGCTCTTTTCGATACGAACCCAACGGTTCCGGTTTTAGGAGAATCCGACGGTCGGATCTCCCGTAATGTCCGTTTGAAACAAATGGTCGAAATTCGCGAACTGCCGCGACGCGACGCATTCTATTCAGGCCATTATATTATATATATAATATATATTTCGTCGATTTTTATTTAAAACGAATTATATAAATAGTTTTAAATTCGTTTCAAAAGCAATTTCAACTTCCTTTTCAATTCAAATCAAAATTGAATTCCTCTTTATAAATTCGTTTCAAAGTTCATTTCAATTCGTTTTCAATTCAATTCATTTCGAAATCGTTTTCAATTCAATTTGAATTCGTTTTCAATTCATTTCATTTCGAAATCGTTTTCAATTCAATTCGAGATTACTTTTCAATATTCATTTTAAAATGAATAAAATCGATATAAATATCGTTTACGTCAAAATGGCGTCAGTCTAATTAACACGGCTTCATAAATTTCTATTTTCAAATATTCTATTTCAAATATTTCCTATTATCAAAATATTTGTTATTATCAAAATATTCTTTATTTTCACGATTGGAATGAGGCCCAATCAATTACCATATAAAGTTAATTATACGGATTTTTCATACAACACATGTATATAATAGCATGGAAAAATAATCAACCATCAACCAAAGTGCACTACACTGTATAAGCATCAAATATAGATATTCAACGCTTATAACAGCCTGTCAATCGATCGATCGACATTTTTAATCAATCAGGATGAGTGAACTTCAAATTTCATCCCAACACCCGTGTGGGGTTTCAAACAATCAAACACCTATTTTATTTCAAAACCTATTTCAACTTCCATTTCAATTCAAAGCAAAATTGAATTCTTCTTTATAAATTCGTTTCAAAATTCATTTCTATTCAATTCAAATTTCAATTCAATTTGAATTCATTTCAATTTAATTTCAATTCAACTTGAATTCGTTTCAATTCAATTCGTTTCGAAATCGTTTTCAATTCAATTCATTTCGAAATCGTTTTCAATTCAATTCATTTCGAAATCGTTTTCAATTCAATTCATTTCGAAATCGTATTCAATTCACTTTGAATTCGTTTTCAATTCATTTCAAAATATTCGATTTCGAAATCACTTTTCAATATTCATTTTTAAGATGAATAAAATCGATATAAATATCGTTCACGTCAAAATGGCGTCAATCTAATCAACACGGCTTCATAAATTTCTATTTTCAAATATTCTATTTCAAATATTTCTTTTTCAAAATAGTTGTTATTATCAAAATATTTCGTTCAACACATGACCAATCTCAATGAATGAGTACTGTCAACACATGAACTTTTATTTTATAATATTATTTATTTTTCAAATTGGAATGAGGCCCAATCAATTACCATATAAAGTTAATTATATGGATTTTCATACAACACATGTATATAATTACATTGAAAAATAATCAACCATCAACCAAAGTGCACTACACTGTATAAGCATCAAATATAGATATTCAACGCTCATAACAGCCTGTCAATCGATCGATCGACATATTTAATCAATCAGGATGAGTGAAATTCATATTTCATCCCAACACCCGTGTGGGGTTTCAAACAATCCCATATATTTTATTTGTGCTGTTGGGCGATGTGTAAAATTTATCGTCCCAATCAATGTCATTCAAATAGGTGTACATAAACAAACCTTCTGGTTTGTAAATGAATATTCTATTTTATTCACTTCACGTTAAAAATTATATTTTTAACGATAAAACATTTTTATTTCAACCTATGAATTTCTATTCAATTCATTCTTTAAATAAAATGATATTTTTATTTTTCTAACTTATTTTAGAAAATTTCGGCGGCATAACGGCACGATACTAGAAACGGGACGAGGCCTAGCCTTATCCCCGGTCTAGTGAAGGCCCACGCCATTCACTCATCAATCAAATCAATTTCATTTTGCAAACCACAAAATTTGGAGTAAGGGTCTAACCTAGCCTTACTCCTTCGCCTTATAACGGCGCACGTCTAATCCTAACCAATTTATCGATTCGATTTTTCACACCACAAACCACATTCAAACCAATATCGCAATCAATAACCAAACAGCCAAACAAACAAGTCCATGGTCTGTGGACGATTGTGTCGGGTGCTACTAAGCACCGTCTGCATCCTAGTATATATATATAACTAGAAAATAAATTTGAAAGGTGAGAAATTCTCACATATAGCTATCCTAGCTCCACGGCACTTCATCGATAGAAATCTTCGTCGCTATCGCATCTTCGTCATCTTCGTTGCCCGGATCCTCTACATATGTAAAAATCGAATTTTGACTTCGTTATTCAATATATAAAAAATCGAATTTTTATTTCACTATTCAATATACAAAAATCGAATTTTTAGTTCGAAGTTAAATATATAAAAATCGAATTTTTAGTTCGAAGTTAAATATATAAAAATCGAATTTTTAGTTCAAAGTTCAATATATAAAAAGCGAATTTTGACTTCGCTATTCAATATATAAAAATATGATTTTCTCTTCGACTTTCATCATATAGAAATATGATTTTTTTCTTCTGCAAGTTCAAATCGTTTTTTTTTTTTACTAAAAGATTAAACCTTTTTCCTATTTTAAAATTCAAAATAAAATCAGTTTTTCTCTTTTATAAAAATGCAGTTTTTAGTTTCTTTTTTTAAAAAAAACAGTTTTTAAAATCTTTTAAAAATTCAGTTTTAAAGTTTTAACAAATCAGTTTTTTTCTTTTATAAAATCTGTTTTTTTCTTTCTTAAAAAAAAACAGTTTTATGCTTTTTAAAAATTTCAGTTTTAAACTACTTTTAAAAATTCAGTTTTCTTTTTATTAAAAACAAAAATCAGTTTTCTATTTTTCTTAAAAACAGAATCAGTTTTAAATTCCTAATTAAAAACACAGTTTTTAATTTCTGTTTTTTTAAAAATTTCAGTTTTTAATTTCTTTATAAAATCAGTTTAAAAAAAATGCCTTTAAAAAAAAACAGTTTTTTTTATAATCTTTTTCAAATCAGCTTCATACTTTAATTAAAATCAGTTTCATACTTTAATTAAAATCAGTTTCATACTTTAATTAAAATCAGTTTCATACTTTAATTAAAATCAGTTTCATACTTTAATTAAAATCAGTTTCATACTTTAATTAAAATCAGTTTTATACTTTAATTAAAATCAGTTTCATACTTTAATTAAAATCAGTTTCATACTTTAATTAAAATCAGTTTCATACTTTAATTAAAATCAGTTTTATACTTTAATTAAAATCAGTTTTATTAACCTAAAATCGAAATTAGTTTTAAAGAATTAAAATAAAAATACAATAAAATACTTACTGTATCTCGAAGAGGGGGGCGATGGCCAGGCTCGGCGCTGGCTCCGAGGTAGGGCGGCGGCAGGTAGGGGGTCCGGTGGCTAGAGCTAGGGCACGCTGGAGCTTCGATTTGGTGAAGAGGAAGTTCGCGTCGGCTTCAGGAAGGAGGGGGGGAAGGTAGCGGAGGAGATGAACGGCGTTGGGAGGCGGGGACCGCGATGGGGCGACGGCCTGAGGAGCATCGTCGATCGCTTCTCTTCTTTTTTTTTTTTCTTTTTCGATTTCTGTTTACACGGGGGGGGGGGGCCCTGGTAGTTAAGGGAGAAAGGGTTTGTTTTTTTTTTTTTTTTTTTATTTTATTATCTATTTTGGCCAAAAAGTTGACTTTCACCTACGACCTCGAAACGAGGCCCACCGCCTGTCGTCCATAGCGTTTCACCCCCATTCCGAACTCAATGGGATATGCACCGCAAGCTGATTTGACCATTTGAATCAATTTCCGTTTAATTTACATTTAAATCACTATATTGAATTTTAAACGTACTTTTCAATTTACCGGGGTCACATACTAACTAGAAAAATTCCAGAAAAATATTTTCTAGCTTCGTATTGTCGATACGGTCCTAACAAAACTAGTTTCGTCGAATTCTGAGACCGTTAGAAAAATGGCCAATTTCCAGTCGATTAAAATCAACTGAAACTGGTCAAACGCGTTTTCCTTTGCCACGCTCACATATCGATTCGAAAAATTATGAAATTTGGAATCTAGCAATAACTTAACATCACGGACCCAACAAAACTGGTTTCGTCGAAATCCGAGGTCGTTTGCAAAATTGCTATTTTTAAGGGCCTGAATTCCATAGCGACTATTCAGAATTTTCAACTGGACATATCTTTTGATTCCGGATATGAAATCTTGATTTTTCGGATTCGTTAGAAAGATATCATCAATTAGATCCTATTATTTTTGGTTTCACTAAAATCCGGATTGTTTTGCACCCGGTACATTCAATTGAAGTTTGAAATCGAATTATCGAACTACCGCGCCATTTTCAATTCTATTTATAATTATATATAAATATTTATATTCTAACGACGACGCGTATAATATAAACGTTCGAATTATATTCAAAATAAATTTCTCGTCGATTATTATTTAAAATAATCCATTTTAAATAACCAAAATTCGCTAAAATTGCCAAAATAAAAATTTTAAACTGGCCCAGATTTTACGGGTTGGCCAGCACGGGTATCTACGGTAGGGAGCCGATCGCTTGGGGAGTAGTGGGCACACCTAGTGGAGATAGGGGCAGACGACACCTATGTAGTTAGCTACGGGTACACGAAACTACTAGTTAAATTTTCTAAGTCCTTGGGAGGGATCAACCTTTAAGTAGGAATGACTGGTGTGGTGCAGTTAGTAATTACCCTTGGGTGGGTAGATGTGTCTTTATCGTTATCTTAGTTCATCCTATGTCTAGTTGGCTTCTTTGTGTAGTCATTTATCCCCAGTCATCACCATACCAAGTTTATATCATACCCTAATTACTTTAATGATTGTATTGTTAAAGTTATAGGGCTCACTCAGACTTATGTCTGACCCCGTTGTTTTTATCTTTTTCCCCCTCAGGTCCTCAGGTTGGGCCTAGCACTAGTGGGCTTTGATCAGATTTCTTTATCTATCTTTTGGAGCTTGGACGTTGATGTAAAGCCCAGCTTATCTTTTCTATTATGGCTATTGTTTATGTAGTGGGATTATGTACTTATGTTTTTATCAGGATGTATATTTAGTACTTGACTCTTTTATGGTGTTGTAACTAAACATGTTTACCTTCTGCTGCAATGAAATGATGTTTTAGATTTTCAAGTATTATTTATATCTGCCTTGTTGTAATTTTTCTATTCTATATTCACTTAAAATACTCCACCGAAGTTAAGGCATTCCCTTAGTGAGTGACCTTAGCGGGTGTGGGGTGTTACATATATTATTATTTTATTATTTAATTCTCTAAAAAGGTAACTTTTATATACGAATTCCTATCAACACCCAATGACTGTCACCCCTAGCTAATTACCCCCATTCCAAACCCAATGTGATATGTCACGTAAGCCAATTCCTTCTTTTCGATGAGTTACCATTTAAATTAACATTTATATCCTTATATTGAATTTTAAACGTACATTTGAATTTACTGGGGTGACATACAGATCCTAAAAATTCCAGAAAAATTATTTCTAGCTTCGTATTAATGATACGGTCCTAACAAAACTAATTTCATCAAATTCTGAGACCGTTTGAAAAATGGTCATTTTCTAGTTGATCGAAATTGACTGAACTGTTAAAACACGTTTACTTATGCCACGCTCACATATTGATTCAAAAAATTACGAATTTTGGAATCTAGCAACAACTTGACATCACAGATCCAACAAAAGTGGTTTCATCGAAAACCTAGGTCGTTTGCCAAATTTCCATTTTTAAGGGCCAGAATTCCATAGCGACTATTCTGAATTTTCAACTAGACGTAACTTTTTATTCCCGCTATGAAATTTCAATTTTTCAGATTTGTTGGAAAGATATTCTCAAATAGATTCAAATATTTTTGGTTTCGGTAAAATCCGGTTTATTTTGAATCCTGTACATTTATTTGAAATTTGAAATCAAATTTTCGAACTACCGCGTCATTTTCAATTCCTTTTATAATTAAAATAAAATATTTATATTCTAACGACGATTCAAATAAATATATTAATTCTAATTCTATTCAAAATAAATTTCTCGTTGTTATTATTTAAAATAATTCATTTTAAATACTCAAAATTTGCTAAAATTGCCAAAATAAAAAATTTAAATTGGCTCGGATTTTCGGGTTATTACAAAACATGCATAGATCTAAATGAACACAACTTGCATAGATCTAATTATGAACTTGAATAGATCTAAATGAACATAACTTGCATAGATCTGAATGAACATAACTTGCATCGATCTAATTATAAACTTGCATAGATCTAAATGAACATAACTTGCACAGATCTAATTATAACCCTGCATAGATCTAAATGAACATAACTTGCATAGATCTAATTATAAACTTGCATATATCAAAATGAACATAACTTGCATAGGTCTAATTATAAACTTGCATAGATCTAAATGAACATAACTAGCATAAATTATGAACTTGTATAGATCTAAATGAACATAACTTGCATAGATCTAATTATAAACTTGCATAAATCTAAATGAACATAACTTGCATAGATATAATTATAAACTTGCATAGGTCTAAATGAACATAAATTGCATAGATCTAATTATAAACTTGCACAAATCTAAATGAACATAAACTTGCATAGATCTGATTATAAACTTGCAGATATCTGAATGAACATAACTTGCATAGATCTAATTATAAACTTGCAAAGATCTAAATGAACATAACTTGCATAGATCTAATTATAAACTTGCATAGATCTAAATGAACATAACTTGCATAGATCTAATTAAATCATATGTAATTAAACATATGAAACGCATCACAAAATAGATCTAATTACATACGATAACAGAACTGGCATATATGAACAAATTAGATCTAATAGCGAACGATAACAGACATATTCATACCGTCCAGTTCACAAACATATCATAATTATTTTAATTAATTATCTTGTGAAAACAACTGTACTCACAGAGAAGAGAATTTGGTGTTTGTAGAATCGTTCTCCTTTTGCAATTCTGAGGCTTTGATCTTTATCTTTCACCTTGAATTTGATTAGTTATGGGGGAGGCTAGGTTAGTTTAGGATGCAGCAGCATGGCGGCTTATGAATGAATTTAGTTTAGATTAGGGTTTAGGTTTATGTGTGCCCTCATATAGATGTGTAGGATTAATTAGAATCCATAGATTTGACTAGGATTCATCTAAGCCCTTCAAACCAAAAAGACATATCATCAGGCCAATCAGAGGATGCCACATATGCCCTAATCCATCAAAAATCGTCATTGACCAACAAAAATACGCCATGTGTGCAACATGATGCGCATCAGCTGGGGCGTTCACACCCACATGTCATATATATATATATATATATATATATATTATCTTCCTAATTAACCCTTTTCACACTAAACCGCTTTTTGAACTGTGTTCACACTAAGCCACTTTTAGCTATTCCCCTAAAACAAAAAATATGATGTTGGTGGGGATTGAATTATGTACCTCTTGTGTCCAAGTCACATGTACTAACCAAATGAGCTACTAAGTCTTTTGCTAATAAGACTTAGGACAATGCTACCTATTATTCTTTTCTTATTCCTCGTTTTCATGTTTTGCTACAATATTTAATTTAAAGATATCTCCTTCGTTTTAAATCAGTTTTGTACGAACTACAGGTCTAAATTGATCAGAAAATTGCCACGAATGCAATGATACTAATTTCATGACCAAATTTTTGGATGCTCTTCAAATTCTCCTTTTTATTTCTTTTTAAATGTTCACATGCATTTCTTCGCATTTCATGTATTGCATGTAATTTCTTTTATTAATCTTTTTCTTCATTTCACTAGATTAACTTATTACATGCAATTTAATTGTCATTATTTAATTTCTCTCTAAAATATATCTATGCATACAATATATACATATTTCCACATTTTTCATTTCATTAAAAATGCGGGATGTTACACTATATTAGGAAACATTTCTGATTCTTATTTCGAAAACATTCCCAAAATTCCTTCATTGGATTTAAACAGATGTTTAAATAAAACATCGCTATGCCAACTCAAACCATCACACTCATTAACCAAATTTACTTAACCAACCTTCACAATCAAACCTTAACAATTCCTTAGTTAAAAACGAAGTCAATCAAGTTGGGGTATAACTACCTCTCAGACCTTAACTGAACAACATTTCTAACTCGAAATAGACATAGTTCACATTTTAAATCTACAACAAACTTCCTTACGTAACTCTCAGATTATGTTTATGAATCCACTTCTTTTATGAAAAACATTGATTATAATGATAACACTATAATCCCTACTTTCGAAATAATTAACTTTAAATAAATTTTATACCTTAATTTAAATAAATAAAATAAACAATTTATTAAATAATTAAATCTTGATTCAAAAACCCAAAATAAATAGTACTTTCCTACATTCGATATAGTCGAAACCCAATGTATAATGCTCTCTTGAATAATCTATATTCGATAATTCTCTTTCGAATAACTATATTCTATTATCCCTCTTTCAAATTCTATTTATACTTTTATTTAGAATTATCCATATGAAATCCGTTTTTTACTTCTAATACTTAAATCTTATTTATAAATCGCTTTATAAATGCTGAGTTCACATTCTCTTTAAAATATCGGTGATGAAACCAATTTCTACTTCGCTATATAAGTTTAGACTTATATATTCCATTTATCGAATGATAAATATTTCATTTAATTTATAAAACATTATTTATATGTTTATCTTCTCCATTTATTTGTTAAATCAGATTTCTATTTATTTTAAATTCATCTCTATATAGTTCTTTATATCTTGTCAATTCCCTTTTTATAATTCTATTTTTTTCCGAAATATTTCCTTTTATTAAATTCTATTATTTTCTGAAATATTTCATTTTAATATTCTATTCACTTTATAAAGATTTCCTCTTTACATCTTTTTATTTCACTTTATAAAGACTTCATCTTTACATCGTTTTAATTCACTTTGAAGACTTCAGTTTTTTATAGCGTTTATCTTGCTTTATAAAGACTTCATTTTTATAAAATCTTTCATTGTATAAATGTTCCACTTTATAAAATCTTTTCATTTTAAAAATGTTCTCTTTTTACCATGTATATTTAATTTATATAAATATTTTATTTTCCATCTACACTGTAAAAATTCTCTTTTTACAATCCAATACTTCTTATGGAATTCAACATGCAATATAACAATGATCAATAACATTCTAACATACATAATCAACAACAGTCTATATATCACATCATATATAACAATATATGAAAAACCGTAAAATAATTGTTTAGGAATCCAGTTGGATCCCTCCGACCTGCTTCCCTGCATCCATAGATGTTACACAATATAATTCACAACAATTTCAGTTCAACATGTAGTATTCTGATAAACAGAATCAATGTTTGTTTATCGATACGTGTATATATCGTTTACTGTAATTTCAACCAACAATCAACAATTCATCCAAACAATCATAACACATAAATCAATCATTTTTTTGTCAATACTAGATTATATTTATAAAAATATAACTTAAACAGAGTTAGTGAGTTTTACTCACATTGGTTGATTATTGTTAAATAACGATATTCGATCATCGGACTAGTCCAGGCATTTTAATTCGCCATAAATTGAGACGAGCTCCAAATCACTCCAGACTAGTTCCTATGTCCATACGATCCCAACGCGACCAGTTTCGTTGAATTTCGTTTATGTATGAAAAAGTTATGATATTTAGAAGTTACGTATATTTAAATAAAATTAAATCATGGATTGGAATTCAAATGGGCTTTACCCAAATATTTCAAACGGCCCATAATCCCTTCAAAAGCCCATGATCGCATATACATACTTCCTCACACCCGTAGCATACCAGCAGCGAAAATGACCCAACCTTTTTCGAAACTTTGAGCTCCATTTCCTTCCATGTTTTCAAACGAAATCCACTCAAACTTCAACCAAACTAGCTCTCTTCGGAATCACTTTCTTCGTATGTACAGATCATTAACCTTGCACCTATCTTTCAATTTCCATTCTCAGCATAGAACCTGCGCTCCAACAAATTCGCACGTAACTTTTTATATCCGAAATCCACAAAAGTTTGTAAATAAGCTCAGTTTCCACCTTTAAATTCAACACCAAGCTCTAAAGCATGAACTAAACTTCCATTGCTCGCGATCCTAAACCCTACGCATCACCGCACCATCTCCAGTGTGCGACATAGATGTCGATCACCTCAAAAATCACCTCAGCTTGAAGAACACACTTCAATTTACACAAAGATTCACACGACATTAATTTTAGTTGAGTATATGATTTGTTTGGATTTTCCAAACTCTCGTTTTGCTGAAGAAAAAGTAGAGAAACAACGGCGGAAATATTTGTTAACTACAAAAGGAAATGATTTATGGTTAGAAGTATTAGGCTATTCATAGGATTGGTTATATATTTTTTTTATTTGCTTATTTTAATAATTTCTATAGTACTGCTGCTTGTATTTATCATCTAAAAATCGCTATGATCACACATGATATCCAAAAATCACAAAAATGGACATACAGCTACAGTTCGACATTACGGACCCAACGAAACTAGTTTCGTTGAATTCCGAATTTGTTTGCTCACACAGCATATTTTTAACCATCAAAATATTGATTGTTTTCACATTAAAATCCCGTACGGCCACATACGGACTCTAAAAATCATGAAAATTGGTATATAATAATAATTTAATATTCCGGATCCAACAAAATTAGTATCATTGAAAATGGAGCTAGTTTGCAAAACTAGCTATTTTTAAAGCTTTAAATGAACCCATTTAAATATTAATATATTTAAAAATAGTTAAATTTAATATTAATAAACTAATATTATCATATATATTCACATTAGAATATCTCATAACTCCAAAATAAATATATTGGAATTTATAACTCGATATTTCAAAGTTCCTAGTTATATCGATATTCGATTTATATTGAAAATCCATTTGTAATATACATAAATCGTTATAAATTATAAAGAAATTCCATAGCGGCTTTTCGAAATTTTGATTTGGACATAACTCAAAATCTACCCGACGAAATCCCGATTTTTCTCTTCCATTAGAAAAATATATTTCTCCAGCTTCGAACGTTTCTTCTTTCACAGAAATCCGACTTAAAACGGATTCTGTATATTCGTTTAAAGTTCGAATCGCCAGATTATGAACTGCCGCGCCATTTCGAGCTCGATTATAATTATAATATAAACTAATAAGTTCAACTAACATTTATAAATAAATTCATTAATATAAATTCAATTTTAAACTGAATTATATATTTTAAATTGTCCAATTCAATAATGTTGCCAATTCACTATTTCGAAAATAAATATATTATTCTATTATTTATATTAATTAAATATTCAATATTATTTAATTAAACGACCATTTAAATCTCTAAATCATTATTTAAATAATTAAATTAATTAATTATTATACCATAAAAATACGGGATGTTACATTCTTCCCACCATAAAATAATTTCGTCCTCAAAATTGCTAAGATTGAAAACAAACCCTATTAACTGGGTTAAAAATATTTGTTTACTTCTAACTTCAGCTTCGACTTAACCAATTAATTTCAGTTAAAATATTAATTCATTCTTATTAACGAAAATTTTCAAAAATTTTGAAACTTTTCTAACACCCTAAATTTCTGAAAAATTTCGCCAGCACCTCCTTTGTATGGCTCAATCTGTACAACTACAACTCGCCTCTCTAGGCTTTCTCCAACAAAAAAAAAATAGCCAAGCGATTTGCCAAATAGGCTTATAAATCACCAAACTCATATAAAAGTAAACATGTACCTTTTTGTCGGGTATATCATTATATCCTTTCTATCTGTTACCAATTCTGCATATACAAATGCCACTCCAATCAAACTCTGATCAATTTATCCTTCTCCCAGCTATTTGCTCATACCCAAGTCAAATTCTATTTCAAACTTGATTTCCATCCTTGATTCCAGACTCTTACTTACCCCTAACCAATATCATTTCAAATTCCTATCCCATAAATCCAATGTCTCGATATCATTCTAGTCCAATTCAATTTCAATTACTACTTAACTGGCTTTACTTTAATTCCAATTTGCTTTCACAAATTTCAATTCAATTTTGGTTTTAAATAAAACAATCTTTCCCTGAAAGTTTTTAAAGAACTTATCTTTTCTAAAACCAAATATTCTTTTTCGAAAACAAAACAACTTGTTTCCTCAAAACAATCCAAAAACAATCTCTTTGGTGGTAATCCATCACTTGCAGCTCGAAAATGAACACCGATGATGTGGCCATCATCATCAGAGTTATTTCCCAGCGATCAAATTAAGTTCAATACTATATCACTTTTCAAAACCATTTCTTAAACAATTCTATTTTGAAATTATTTCAAAATATCATTCACAGTGATTGTAAAACAATTTAAAATCTCCCAGGATTTTAAAATTCTTGTATATTAGATCCAAATTTATTTACCCACACTTATCCAAGTTTCCAAAGTTTTAATTCCAATTCTGATTTTAATTCCAGATTTAATTCATCTAATTCCATAAACTACACTTATATGAATTCCGATTGATTATTTACAGAACCATTTCAATTATAATCTAATTCGATTATAATAACAACCAATATATCCAATATACTATAATACTTCAAATATTAATCATTTCTTTATATCAAAATATAATTTGGGTAAGATTATTTCGTTAACCCTAATTTCAAAACATACTGTGTTAGTTCATCATATTCAAGTGTTTAGAAACCCTATCGATACAGTGGATCAACTAGATCGATCGGAATCCATAAACAAATCAGCCAATAAATCTCCACAATATAAAACTATTTTTTTAAATCTACAAATACGTTCACTCATATATATTCACTCAAACTCAATCTAGGGTATTGCTAACCCCATCTCTACTGAGTCACGCCACAGAGCCAAGGTAATTACTTAACCTTCAGCTCTGATACCACTGTAACTACCCGCGGAATTCGCGGTCCAGAAAATCGACACAAATACCAATGTTGACTATTCAGATATCGAAAATACCAGATAGTTAATAGAAATAAGTTAGAGGGTGAGAATATATAAGGTAGAACTATTAGAATAGAAGAAGAAGAAGAAGAAGAACACAACAACATCAGAGTAACGCGAATCTCACAGCGGAACGAATAAAATATAGTGTACAAAATAACATTAAAACACAAATCTATATTTGTATATTAGAGTACAACACTTACATCACAGCGGAAATAAACAATTGCTATAAAATGTTGATGAAGCCTCATGCTCCAAGCTCCATCTAGTGTATCTGTAAATCCCGACTACTTGACTGCCCATACAAATTTGGGCACCCAAGAGTTTAGGGAAACAAAACAAAATAAACTTTGGGTCAGTCATGGAACTGGGGTGTGTAAACTCCAAACTTTTGTTTAACCTTTCAAAATCCTTTTCAAAAGAAAAGATAATCGTAATACCGATTCACACATAAATACGGAAAGTTTTTACCTTACGATAACCCAAAATGTTTTTGAAATTCAATAATATTCTGATATTATATTAGTGTCTAATCACAAATAATTAACAATCTAGAAGAACGCTTGCATCTCACGCTCCACATATAGTATACAATCAAAACCGAAGGCGCTTATTGGAGATTGGATTATGACTATGACAAGATATGGAACCACATGTCGATAGTGTATCTCTAGAGAGGAATACACTGGGTTCAACAAGAACGTCTTGCAACCTGGCCGGCACATGACCGACTACTCATTTCTCTTGAGTGTATCGAATATATTGTCACCTACGGTTGCTAGCAACATAACCGTTCCCGAGGGATACAGAAGCAAAAAAAAGTAACAAATATGAATATTCTCTAGATGGTGACAATACACTCTAATGGGGGCGACCCACATAGCTATGCTGCCTGCCCGATTTTTGTCATTTCCCGATTGATGAGGCTTGAGGTCATAACGTATCTTTTGACAGATCATACCTTCATTTACTTTGAATGTCACATCGTCATACCCGCCAAATCACAAATTGATTTTCACAAAAATACCACAGGTATAAAGATAAGAGAAACGAATTCCTCCACCACCAAACGTGGATACGTTTGAAGCGATCCACTTACGTGATCCATTAGATATACTATGTCAGACATTCATCCATACATGTTGTCCTAGGTCTGGACAATCCGAAGGCACTATTCTATAAATCCATCTTGGGCAATTTCTACCTAAGATTGTCGGTATAGCCCTTGATAAACTCCATCTTCAATTGTCTTCATCATATTTGATTCGCAACGCTAGTGCCTATATGGAGTGGTTTTCAGATAATGAATCTGATCCCGGTCTCTCCGTATTGGCAAGGGAAATGTTAAAAAACTTTTATAGTCGATGATTTAACTATCAAAGGAAAACATGTGTGCAAACAACGGTCATATCTCCAAATAGAAATCTTACCGAGAAAATCATCAATCAACACTGATCCCCTTTTTTAAATTAATTTATCATTTATTTATTCATTTCCCGATTTCCCATTTCCATATATTCGTAAATCCATATTTTCTAAATTTAGAAAATATACGTTATTAATCATTGGAAAACATTTCCATATTTACTCATATTTCTTATTTTCTATATTAGGAAACATTTCTGATTCTTCTTTGGAAAAAATTCCCAAAACTCCTTCATTGGATTTAAACAGATGTTTAAATAAAACATCGATATGCCAACTCAAACCATCACCCTCATTAACCAAATTTACTTAACCAACCTTCACTATCAAACCTTAACCATTCCTTAGTTAAAAGTGAAGTCAATCAAGTTGGGGTATAACTACCTCTCAGACCTTAACTGAACAACATTTCTAACTCGAAATAGACAAGTTCACATTTTAAATCTTCAACAAACTTACGTACATAACTCTCAGATTCTGTTTATGAATCCACTTCTTTTATGAAAAACATTGATTGATTATAGCATTATAATCCCTACTTTCGAAATAATTAAATTTAAATAAATTTTATACCTTAATTTAAATAAATAAAATAAGGTTTATTAAAAAAAAAATCTTGATTTAAAAACCCGAAATGTAAATAGTACTTTCCTTCATTCGATATAGTCGAAACCCAATGTATAATGCTCTCTCGAATAATCTCTATTCGATAATTCTCTTTCGAATAACTATATTCGATTATCCCTCTTTCGATTAAACTATATTCGAATATCTCTTTTCTTCGAATAAACTATATGTAACACCCCACCTCCGCTAGTGCCACTCTTGCAAGGACACTAGCTTTGGAGGGGCGTTAAACAAGGTAAACATGCATGCAGATATCACAAGACAGAACATATAAGTAAAGCAGAGTAGTAAAGCAGCGGATAAAACTAGGATTTCAAAACCATAGTCAAGTTACAACAAAGTACTTGGTCATTATTTTCCAACAAACAAAGTCTAGAGAAAAGCATAAACTGAAATACATAAAGTACTATCCCCAAAGTGAAGTGATAAACCATAGCAAGCTCAATGTCCAAAACCGTACATGAGCAAATCCAGTAAGCAAGCTATAAAGATCCAAGCTAAGCTCCAATGTTCCCACCCTGAGAACCTAAGGGGGGGGAACGGAAGAAAAGAGGCGAAAGAAAACAAGTTAGTCAAAAAGACTGGTAAGCCCTACTACTATCAGTCCATGAACTAGTAAAGTTAACTGGTATGAGAAGCTGAGATGAACATAAGAATAACAACATACTGGCATGATGATTAACTAACAGGATAGATAAAGGTGTCATCGCATAATCAAGGTTAAGTTTTGCACCACGGGTGTACTAGCATTCTAACATGTCAAGTAAAAACAAGAATTGATCCCTTGGCCCAAGCTTGGCCCAATATCATGAGGTGACCTAAATCAAGGTCCAACTACACGGTCTAGTTGATTGGCTCCCTATAAGCCTAACTCGTCATGTGTCGGTGTCATACGGCCCAAACATGAAATGTAGTTAAACTGCGCTAGGTCCACCCTAGGGTGTATCAAGTCCTAGGGTGTCAACCTCGGACACAAATCAAGCATGCACAGTCTAGATCTACTGGTACCCGTGCCCGATTTTCCAACTCCGGACTATGTGCACGACCATAGTCCGCCTGGACCCACACCGGCGTACCTACTCAGCCGTCGTTTTGGTCGCTTACATGTCAGCCCAGTAATCGTGCCCCACCCTAGCCTAGTCCCTAGGGTATCATGATACTATCAAGAGGGTTACTGCTGAAAAGGACCACGCAACTAGGGTTTCTTAACGGGTTAAATGTGGTCACCCCGATCCGAACGTGGATTAAATTGGTTAAGCATACCCAAGGTTCATGACTTAACCCCGATTAACCCATCAAGCCCAAATTGGTTAAGTATTAAGTGGACCATGTCTTAACCCTAATCAGGAGGCATTAATTAACATAATGTGCTTTAACCTCTCACATTAGACCTTGTTGTGGTTACTAGTTAAGCTGGGCGGGTCCGGGTAGCTTTACACCACAACTTGGTCTAACCTCGGGTTCGAGCACAACATGACCAACTTCTCACATTGGGTCCTATTGTTTGTAGCCACTAGTTAAGTCGGGCGGGTCCGGGTAGATTTATGCTACAAACTCAACCCAACCTCGAGTTGGCCACACTTATATTTTCTAAGTGTCATGTCCATTATGTTTCCAAAACATAATTACAAGCTAACATATCATGTCATGTTATAAAAACCATGTTCATGTCATAGTGTTACCCAACTTCAACGTAATCCCATCGTTTACATAATCGCAACAACGCATAAAGGATAAAATAGGGAACTTGGCATAATCATGACAAAAAGGTGTTGAAGCCACAAGTTTAACATGGTGGCATATGAAATGTACATATGTTCATATACTTTCATATTGCATTATTAGGCTTCAAAAGTATGCATAAAACCAAACTTAGCATATAAGTGATACATGGTGATAAATGACATGTAGAAGTTGCTAGAAGTTCGCATTTAGCCTCACATGCAAATTATCATAAGGGATATGATAACTTCCATGTTGCCAAAATTCAACTTTTAATATAAAGCTTGAAGCTTTAAGCTCACAAACTCAAGTTTAACTTGCATAAAATGATAACATGTGTATAATGATCAACCCAAACTTGCATAGCATAGCAACATGTGTCATACATAATGATTGAACCAACTTGCATAACATAATGATCAACCAAACTTGCATATCATAATGATCAACCCAAAATTGCATCATTCATTTAACTTTATAGTTCAAAAAGAAAGTAGAAAAGGGCTTACAATGCTATGAAGACACAAATGAATATTTATTATAAAGATTGAGACGAAGCCCTTATGCAAGCACCAAAAACCCAAATATGAAAGCTCCAAATGAAAAACCCTTGAGCCAAATCAATAAAAACCCTTGCTTTGTAATAGAAATGTTGCAACTTGACTTGAATGCAAACTAAGAACACTCATACAAGCTTGAAAACACTTGTATGAACTCAAAATCTCTCATATAAATAACTTAGAAATTTTAGCATTAGAGTGGAGGCCATGAGAGGAACCAATTTGGCATAGTTTAGTTGTAGAGTTGAATAATGATGATTTAGGCTAGGCTTAGGGATCTTTTTATAGAAGATTAGGATACTATTAGCCATAGGATTAACCCTAGATCCAATCCGAGCCATCAAATCACGTTACAAGCCTCCAAAATAGGTCTAAACAGCCAAAATAGGTGCACCAGGCCGACCTGGCCGACGAGGGAGGTCGACCCCCAGGTCGACTCTAGTGTCGACCTGGTTGGGGGGAGGTCGACCCTAGTGTCGACCCCCCTGTCGACCAGTCTGGGCGGGAGTTTTCCCGCCCAGTCTGTTTTGGCTGAATTTGAATTCTAAATTCAAATTCGAACTGTTTTTGAACTTGTAATTTTATGAAAAATTTGACGGGCCATATCTTGGTCATACGGACTCCGATTTTCGAAAACTCGGACTCTATTTCGCGTATTTTTCCGAGACGAACGCAATGGCATAGCCCGTTTCCCTTGATTCAGATTTTTCAGTTTAATTCTGCCTTGATTTATGTTATAACATGTTATTCAAAAATACGGGTTGTTACATTCTCCCCTCCTTCAAGGATTTCGTCCCCGAAATCTCCAAGTTAGGAAGAACGTATCCTACCATCCATCATCCATCTACTCAAAACATCATCCACGTGCAGTCATTGTCCTTAAAGGATTCTAAATGCTGTATGATCATATGCAAAGGTGTGTGTATATGTACTATTCTAATGCGAAAATCAGGAGGTTACTGATTCAGTAAACCCCCTTAATGTAAAACATGTTAGTGAAATGAGTCCATATGTATGCAAATTCCTAACATAATTTATAATCTCTACATGAGTGCACATAACATTCATCCATATGCAACATCCACATGATATCATAACAAGTTTCATCCATGAATAAGTATAAGCACTCATGCATATGCAACATGAAAGTGTGTGAGCCGATCTTAGTGCCTAACGTGTATCATGCATCCACGAGTATCCACTTGCAAACGCTTGCAACCACTTGCAACCATCAAGCATAACATGTTTCAAATACATGTTTCATCCAAAGGGTTTCTACCTAAGGTTCTCACGACAAGATTTACGAAACAAGATAAACTAGATAAACATGGATAAACATGGATAGCAAAAAGAAAGATATGCTAATTAGGAAAGAGGTCGAGAATGTACCCTCAAAAAGAAATGGATAAAGCCCACGCATCTTCTCCTCGGTTTCCCAAGTTGCGTCTTCATCGGCTTCACTCCACTGAACTTTCACCAATTTGACTTCTCGATTCCTTAACTTCTTGATCTCTGTTCCCAAGATACGAATCGGAGCTCTTCTCAAGGTTGCCTCTTTCTCTACCTCCACATCTTCAAGAATGCTTGGTTCAACCACCTCAGCTGACTCATGTAGGCACTTTCGGAGATGCGAGACATGAAAGACATTATGCACTCCGGCTAGTTTCTCGGGCGATTCCACATTATAGGCCATCTTTCCAATTCTATCTATGATAGGGAAGGGTCCTACGAACCTTGGTGCCAGCTTCCCAACTGCTCCAAAACGTACCACATTACGCAAAGGAGAGACCTTCACGAAAACCATGTCTCCCACTTCGAATTCCAAATCTGCCCTTCTCTTGTCAGCATAGGATTTCTGTTATCTTGGGCCGCTTTCATCCTTCTTCTCACTAATTCAACTTTCTCGGATGTGTCCCGTATCATATCGGGCCCAAGTATAAGCCTATCTGTTGTCTCCCACCAACAAGATGGTGACCTACACGGCCTCCCATACAAAGCTTCAAATGGTGCCATCCCTATGCTGGCTTGATAGCTATTATTATAAGCGAACTCTACAAGAGGAAGGTGGTCTTCCCAAGTACCACCAAAGTCAAGAACACAGAGCCTCAAAAGATCTTCTAGCACTCTATTCACCATTTCGGTTTGGCCATCCGTCTGGGGGTGATAGGCTGTACTCAAATTCAATCGCGTACCCATCGCTTCTTGCAAACTGTTCCAGAACTGGCTAGTGAAAATTGGGTCACGATCGCTAACTATGCTAGAAGGAACTCCATGCAACTGCACTATCTCTCGAAGATAAATAGATGCTAGCCATGACGCGGTCCTCTTGCTCTTTACTGGGATGAAGTGAGCACTCTTCGTAAGTCTGTCAACTATGACCCATATGCTCGTGTTCCCTCTCCTTGACCTAGGCAATCCATCCACAAAATCCATAGAAATACTCTCCCACTTCCATTGCGGGACCTCCAATGGATGTAATAGCCCACTTGGTTTCTTTGACTCGGCTTTCACTTGTTGGCACGCCATGCACTTTGAAACATACTCTGCCACATCCTTCTTCATTCCATCCCAAAAGAAAATGAGCTTCATATCCCTATACATCTTGTCCCCTCCAGGATGTATAGTCATCTTCGAGTGATGCGCTTCTTCAAGAACTCTATGGACTAAATCTCCCACTCGAGGAACACATAATCTCCCATCACGGCTTAGCCACCCCTTGTTATCTATAGCATATCTGGCCAGGTGACTAGACGTCTCACCACGAATCAACTTGTCTATGACCTCGACTATCTGTGGATCTTCCTTCTGCGAAGCCCCAACTTGATCAAGAAGTGTGGGTCTAAGCTCAAGGGATGCTAATGAACCCGTCATCGACTCAACAGCCGTCGTGAAATCAAAGGTTGCCAAGAATTTTAAGTTCTTCATCTCAATGAACAAGGGGCTCAAAGTCAACCTCCTTCGGCTTAGTGCATCTGCCACAACATTACCCTTGCCAGGGGTATAAGCTATCTCGAAGTCATAAGATGCCAAGAATTCCATCCACCTTTGCTGCCTTAGATTCAGATCTTTTTGCGAGAAGAGGTACTTGAGTGACTTGTGATCAGTATACAACTCAAACCTTTCGCCTAGAAGATAGTGGCGCTAGGATTTGAGTGCAAAGACGATTGCCGCTAACTCCAAATCATGAGTGGGATAGTTCTTCTCATGAACTTTAAGTTGCCTACCCCCATAACATATCACTCTTCCCTCTTGCATCAGAACAGCACCTAACCCCGTGCCACATGCATCTGTGTACACGGTAAACATCTTACCGCTATCGGGTAATGCCAAAACTGGAGCTGAGGTAAGGGCTCTTTTGAGCTTTTGGAAAGCAAGCTCACACTCCAAGTACCATGCAAAGACTAAGTTCTTCTTCGTCAACTTAGTAAGAGGGGCCAAATCTTAGCGAAGTCCCTGATGAACTTCCTATAGTAGCCCGCCAGACCGAGAAAGCTTCTTACTTCGGTTGCATTCCTAGGAGTCTTCCAATCTTGAACCACAACCACTTTCGCGGGATCCACCGCTATACCTTGCTTAGAAACTATATGTCCAAGAAACCGAACTTCCCTTCTCCAGAAATGACATTTGGAGAACTTGTCTTTCAACTGATGCGTTCTAAGCGTATCCATTACTTCCGTGAGATGCCTAGCATGCTCTTCCTTATCCTTTGAGAAGATCAGAATATCATCCACGAAGACAACAACAAACTTGTTAAGGAACTCCCTGAACACCCTATTCATCAAGTCTACGAAGTAGGCGGGTGCATTAGTCAAACCGAATGGCATGACAAGCCATTCAAAGAATCCATCTGGAGTCCTAAACGCAGTTTTGTCAATGCTATCCTCAGCTACTCTAAGCTGATGGAATCCGGTGGCTAGATCGAGCTAAGAGAAAACAGAAGCACCAACCAGCTGGTCAAAGAGATCATCAATCCTCGGTAAAGGGTGCCTATTCTTCTTTGTCAGCTTGTTCAACTCTCGATAATCAACACATAGACGAAGCGAACCATCCGCCTTAGTAGCGAATACCACCGGAGCACCCCATTTAGAAATGCTTCGTCTAATAAAATTCTTCTCAAGCAGCTCCTTGGCTTACTGAGCTCTCTTCTTTCTCGTGGGGCCATGTGCCTAACGGGCAATGATACTGGCTTGGCATTATCGACTAGGTAAATGCGGAAATCTATCTCTCGTTTAGGGGGTAACCCCTTAACTTCTTCAAAGACATCAGGATAGTCTCGGACCACCCTTACAGATTGCAGATCATCGATGGACGAGTCAAGAGATTCAAGATAACATAACATGACGGGACCTCTAGGGTTACAAGAAATTTCTAGGGTATTACCGAGGCGAGTCATGAGCCTCACCACCCTATGTTCACAATCGAGAATGGCTCCATAACTGGATAACCAATCCATGCCCAAGATCAACCCGTATCCCATGAACCCGAGAACATAAGCATTACATGTGAATTCCACGGTCAAGATAGAAATCTTCAAATCCACACAAATCATAGATAGATGGGCGGAACCTCCAATTGGATTTGAGACACAAACGGGATCCTCAACTAGACTAGTACTTAGGTGCAAACTTTCAACTATATTAGAAGAAATAAAACTATGTGATGCGCCAGAATCGAATAAGGTGCGAACAGGATAATCAGAAATATAAACAAGACTTTCTACAGAAATACTACCTCGATCCTGAACTGGAGCGGCGTTGAGAGCATGTACTTTCCCTCCAGAAGGTCCTGCACGCTGATTCTGCCCTTGCCCTTGTCCTTGCTTCTTGGGGCAATCCTTGCTAAATTTTCCAGTCTCTCCACAATGAAAGCATTCGCCCCGCTTCCTCTTCTTCTTTCTGCAATCCTTGGCTATGTGCCCAACAATCCCACAGAAGTTGCATTTTCTTGGGTCCTTTGCCTTGTTGCCCTTGTTGTTCTTGTTGTTCTGATTGCTCTGATTTCCTCCCCACTTGGAGTCTGTCTTCTTGGCTTGAGTCTCATTAGCCTTGACTTCCTTCTTGCCATTCTTATCGTCTCCTTGAAGAAATGCCATGTCTACTAGACCTTCGAAAGTGGCCCCCATAGGTATATGAGATAGGGCTAAACCTTGTAATGGCTCATTCAGCCCTCGTGCAAAGCGTAAAGCCTTCTTCTGGGGGGTATTAACCATGTCCAAACCGAATCGGGCGAGCTTGTTAAACTCATTCACATACTCCCTTACTGTCATGTCCCCTTGCTTCAAAGATATAAACTTCTCCAATTGCAGATTCGCCTCAGCTGATGATAGAAACTTAAGCCCAAATCTTGTCCTAAAGTCGGCCCAAGTCTCTATAGGCCTCGTAGCATTGGTGACCTCCCACCAATAAGCAGCTTCTTCTTTTAATAACCATGCTGCCAATAAAACCTTTCTATGATCTTGCACATCAAAGATGGCGAAGAGATCTTCAGTTTTTTTTCAACCAATTTCTTGCCTCCACAAAAGTCTCCGTCCCAACAAAGTTCTTGCCACCCATCGCCTTAAAGTCTTTGCAAATCTTAGTGACATCTGCTTGCGGATTCTGAGGAGGAGGAACCTCAGTTATATTGGGGGTATTTGCTGGGCCCACATTGTTGGCCCTAGCTTCCAAGTACCTCCGGAACCATCCGGGAATGGTCACTCCCTCGGGAAGGTTAAGATCGGCCATACTGAAAAAGAAAAAGATAGATTCAGAACGAAGAAACGAAGGATAGTGCTAATGGCTTTTGGGGAATAGCCTTTTTAAAATAACTAGACTTTTCTTGGAAATACTTAATTGGTTTTGAAAATAGTTTTTCAAAAGGTAAGTTATTAAAAACACTTTTGCTCAAATCTTGTAAACCTTATGCTCTGATACCAAATGTAACACCCCACCTCCGCTAGTGTCACTCTTGCAAGGACACTAGCTTTGGAGGGGCGTTAAACAAGATAAACATGCATGCAGATATCACAAGACAGAACATATAAGTAAAATAGAGTAGTAAAGCAGCGGATAAAACTAGCATTTCAAAACCATAGTCAAGTTACAACAAAATACTTGGTCATTATTTTCCAACAAACAAAGTCTAGAGAAAAGCATAAACTGAAAAACTGAAATACATAAAGTACTATCCCCAAAGTGAAGTGATAAACCATAGCTAGCTCAATGTCCAAAACCGTACATGTGCAAATCCAGTAAGCAAGCTATAAAGATCCAAGCTAAGCTCCAATGTTCCCACCCTGAGAAACTGAGGGGGGGGGGGGGAAACGGAAGAAAATAGGCGAAAGAAAACAAGTCAGTCAAAAAGACTGGTAAGCCCTACTACTATCAGTCCATGAACTAGTAAAGTTAACTGGCATGAGAAGCTGAGATGAACATAAGGATAACAACATACTGGCATGATGATTAACTAACAGGATAGATAAAGGTCTCATCGCATAATCAAGGTTAAGTTTTGCACCACGGGTGTACTAGCATTCTAACATGTCAAGTAAAAACAAGAATTGATCCCTTGGCCCAAGCTTGGCCCAATATCATGAGGTGACCTAAATCAAGGTCCAACTACACGGTCTAGTTGATCGGCTCCCTATAAGCCTAACTCGTCATGTGTCGATGTCATACGGCCCAAACATGAAATGTAGTTAAACTGCGCTAGGTCCACCCTAGGGTGTATCAAGTCCTAGGGTGTCAACCTCGGACACAAATCAAGCATGCACAGTCTAGATCTACTGGTACCCGTGCCTGATTTTCCAACTCCGGACTATGTGCACGACCATAGTCCGCCTGGACCCACACCGGCGTACCTACTCAGCCGTCGTTTTGGTCGCTTACATGTCAGCCCAGTAATCGTGCCCCACCCTAGCCTAGTCCCTAGGGTATCATGATACTATCAAGAGGGTTACTGCTGAAAAGGACCGCGCAACTAGGGTTTCTTAACGGGTTAAATGTGGTTAACCCGATCCAAACGTGGATTAAATTGGTTAAGCGTACCCAAGGTTCATGACTTAACCCCGATTAACCCATCGAGCCCAAATTGGTTAAGTATTAAGTGGACCATGACTTAACCCTAATTAGGAGGCATTAATTAACTTAATGTGCTTTAACCTCTCACATTAGACCTTGTTGTGGTTACTAGTTAAGCCGGGCGGGTCCGGGTAGCTTTACACCACAACTTGGTCTAACCTCGGGTTCGAGCAAAACATGACCAACTTCTCACATTGGGTCCTATTGTTTGTAGCCACTAGTTAAGCCGGGCGGATCCGGGTAGATTTATGCTACAAACTCAACCCAACCTCGAGTTGGCCACACTTATATTTTCTAAGTGTCATGTCCATTATGTTTCCAAAACATAATTACAAGCTAACATATCATGTCATGTTATAAAAACCATGTTCATGTCATAGTGTTACCCAACCCCAACGTAATCCCATCGTTTACATAATCGCAACAATGCATAAAGGATAAAATATGGAACTTGGCATAATCATGACAAAAAGGTGTTGAAGCCACAAGTTTAACATGGTGGCATATGAAATGTACATATGTTCATATACTTGCATACTGCATTATTAGGCTTCAAAAGTATGCATAAAACCAAACTTAGCATATAAGTGATACATGGTGATAAATGACATGCAGAAGTTGCTAGAAGTTCCCATTTAGCCTCACATGCAAATTATCATAAGGGATATGATAACTTCCATGTTGCCAAAATGCAACTTTTAATATAAAGCTTGAAGCTTTATGCTCACAAACTCAAGTTTAACTTGCATAACATGATAACATGTGTATAATGATCAACCCAAACTTGCATAGCATAGCAACATGTGTCATACATAATGATTGAACCAACTTGCATAACATAATGATCAACCAAACTTGCATATCATAATGATCAACCCAAACTTGCATCATTCATTTAACTTTATAGTTCAAAAAGAAAGTAGAAAAGGGCTTACAATGCTATGAAGACACAAATGAATATTTATTATAAAGATTGAGACGAAGCCCTTATGCAAGCACCAAAAACCCAAATATGAAAGCTCCAAATGAAAAACCCTTGAGACAAATCAATAAAAACCCTTGCTT
Organism: Allium sativum; assembly: GCA_030737875.1. Taxonomy (NCBI): domain Eukaryota; kingdom Viridiplantae; phylum Streptophyta; class Magnoliopsida; order Asparagales; family Amaryllidaceae; genus Allium; species Allium sativum. The sequence continues at coordinate 577,398,590 of CM060909.1, read as the reverse complement.
TGTAATAGAAATGTTGCAACTTGACTTGAATGCAAACTAAGAACACTCATACAAGCTTGAAAACACTTGTATGAACTCAAAATCTCTCATATAAATAACTTAGAAATTTTAGCATGAGAGTGGAGGCCATGAGAGGAACCAATTTGGCATAGTTTAGTTGTAGAGTTGAATAATGATGATTTAGGCTAGGCTTAGGGGTCTTTTTATAGAAGATTAGGATAGTATTAGCCATAGTATTAACCCTAGATCCAATCCGAGCCATCAAATCACATCACAAGCCTCCAAAACAGGTCTAAACAGCCAAAATAGGTCCACCAGGCCGACCTGGCCGACCAGGGAGGTCGACCCCCAGGTCGACCCCGAGGTCGACTCTAGTGTCGACCTGGTTGGGGGCGGGGGAGGGCGACCCTAGTGTCGACTCCCCTGTCGACCTTTCTGGGCTGGAGTTTTCCCGCCCAGTCTGTTTTGGCTGAATTTGAATTCTAAATTCAAATTTGAATTGTTTTTGAACTTGTAATTTTCTGAAAAGTTTGACGGGCCATATCTTGGTCATAAGGACTCCGATTTTCGAAAACTCAGACTCTATTTCGCGTATTTTTCCGAGATGAACGCAATGGCACAGCCCGTTTCCCTTAATTCAGATTTTTCAGTTTAATTCTGCCTTGATTTATGTTATAACATGTTATTCAAAAATACGGGTTGTTACACTATATTCGACTACTCGTTTCTTCGAATAAACTATATTCGATAACTCTTTTCGAATAAACTATATTCGATTATTTATACTTTCTTTGAATAAACTATATTCGACCAACTCATTCGATTAACTCTAACTCGGTTAACTCTAATTCGATTATATCTAATTCGATTAACTCTAATTTGAATAATTAATGTTAAAATAATTAATATTTGATTACTCTTATTCGATTAACTCTAATTCAAATAATTAATATTCGATTAGCTCTAATTCAATTAACTCAAATCTGATTAACTCTAATTCAAATCCAAAATTTTCTTTTATAATGTTTTAATTTATGCAATAATTATTTTAATCCATTATGCATATCAAATGCGAAAAATATTTCTTTTATATATTAATTTAGTTCAATTTCGTTTTTAAAAATAATAATCCATTTTCAAATTCTATTTATACTTTTATTTAGAATTATCCATACGAAATCCCTATTTTACTTCAAATACTTAATCTCATTTAATAATCCCTTTATAAATGCTAAGTTCACATTCTCTTTAAAATATCAGTGTTGAAACCAATTCTACTTCGCTATATAAGTTTAGACTTATATATTCCGTTTATTGAATGATAAATATTTCATTTAATTTATAAACCATTATTTATAAATTTATCTTCTCCATTTATCTGTCAAAACAGATTTCTATTTATTTTAAATTCATCTCCATATAGTTCTTTATATCTTATCAATTCCCTTTTTATAATTCTATTTTTTTCCAAAATATTTCCTTTTATAAAATTCTATTATTTTCTGAAATATTTCGTTTTAATATTATAATCATTTTATAAAGATTTCCTCTTTACATCGTTTTATTACACTTTATAAAGACTTCATCTTTACATCGTTTTAATTCACTTTATGAAGACTTCATTTTTTATAGCATTTATCTTGCTTTATAAAGACTTCATTTTTATAAAATCTTTTATTGTATAAATGTTCCACTTTACAAAATCTTTTCATTTTAAAAATGTTTTCTTTTTACCTTATATATTTAATTTATATAAATATTTTATTTTCCATCTACACTGTAAAAATTCTCTTTTTACATTCCAGTACTTCTTATGGTACTCAACATTCCATATAACAATGATCAATATCATTCTAGCATACATAATCAACAACAGTCTATATATCACATCATATATAACAATATATGAAAAACCATAAAATAATTGTTGAGGAATCCAGTTGGATTCCTCCGACCTGCTTCCCTGCATCCATAGATGTTACACAATATAATTCACAACAATTTCAGTTCAACATGTAGTATTCTGAAAAACAGAATCAATGTTTGTTTAACGATACGTGTATATATCGTTTACTTTAATTTCAACCAACAATCAACAATTCAACCAAACAATCATCACACATAAATCAATCATTGTTTATCAACACTAGATTAAATTTATAAAATAATAATTTAAACAGAGTTAGTGAGTTTTACTGACATTGGTTGATTATCGTTAAATAACGATATTCGATCGTCGAACTGGTTCAGGCGTTTTATTTTGCCATAAATTGAGACGAGCTCCAAATCACTCCAAACCAGTTCCATTGTGAAGCTTACGTCCATACGATCCCAACGCGACCAGTTTCGCTGAATTTCGTTTATGTGCGACAAAGTTATGATATTTAGAAGTTACGTATATTTAAATTAAATTAAAACATGAATTGGAATTCAAACGGGCTTTTCCCAAATATTTCAAACGGCCCCTCATCCCTTTAAAAGCCCTTGACCGCGTATACTTTCTTCGTCACTCCCGTAGCATACCAGCAGCAAAAATGACCCAACCATTTTTGAAACTTTGAGCTCCATTTCCTTCCATGTTTTCAAATGAAATCCACTCAAACATCCACCGAACTACTTCACTTTGAAATCTCTTTCTTCCTATGTACAGATCGTTAACCACGCACCTATCTTTCAATTTCCGTTCTCAGCACAGAACCCATACTCCAACAAATTCGCACATCACTTTTTGCATCCGAAATCCACTAAATTTTGTAAACAAGCTCGGTTTCCACCTTTAAATCCAACACCAAGATCTGAAGCGTGAAGTAAAGCTTCCATTGCTCGCGATCCAAAACCCTCATCGTCGCCGCACCTTTTAGGTGTGCGACATGGATGTCGTTCACCTCAAAAACCACCTCAGCTTGAAGAACACACTTCAACTTACTCAAAGAATCACACGACATTAATTTTAATTGAGTATATAATTTGTTTGGATTTTCCAAACTCTTGTTCTGCTGAAGAAAAAGAAGAGAAACAACGGTGGAAATATTTGTTGACATTAGAAGGAAATGATTTAGGGTTAGGAGTGTTAGGCTATGTAAAGACCCGCAACTTCCCCAGTGAGGAAAGCGCGGATACTTCGAGAACAACACACAGAAGAACGCAGACGGAAGAACATTTCATTGTTAATTACAACAATTCATCAGAATACAAGAATATACATAGTATAAATGAATATTACATTAAATAAATATCAGAGATTACAATACATTACATAGCAGTGGAAAATAATACAATACACAACTAGAAGTAATACACGGGTACAAAGCTTTCCGAGTATCGTTCCAGCTGTAAACCTAGATCCTGTGAATATAAATCTACAAAACCAAAACTACTAGCTGCCCATGTCAAAATAAGGACACCCAGAGTTTAGGTTAAAACAATAAACTCCAGGCCAGTCATGGGACTGGTGTGAGAACTAAAACAGTTATTAATCTTTATTTTAAATCAGATATATCAAGGGACCACGCCATATGACACGGAACGGGTTTCCTCCCAAGAATACTAGTACATATAACAAAGCAGCGCAATGCTAAATAAAGAAAAATGAAGCTATTATAAGACCCAGGTCCTATCACACAATGCAACGCAAGCCGGGGGATAGGGTTTTCCCTTATAATAGCCAAACATGCTTAGTACGTTTAAAACAAATCATTTGATACTATTATAAGTGCATAGTGTATAAAACCACTTCAAATCATAAATATCAGTCATAGGCGGCATGGGTACCGTATATCATGTCGCCATACTAGGCTCTACAATTAAAACCGCAAAGTCACGTATTTGGAAATTGGATATCCATCTGTGAACAGAGGCAAGGGATTGTCCTCACCGTCTTCGAGACTGTCTAGCCCGAGCCTCATGGTCAGAGTGCATCGAATCTTGGATCCTCAGGGCCAGTCCACCGATGTGGATTAAACTTAAACCCTGAACATGCGTTTCCCCGCACTATGGGGCGTAAATGAGCCAACGAATGACTCCACCTGACCTGGATCGTTCGATCAAACCGAGGCGCCTCACAACAACAATAACCACATAAGTCAAACTCATCAGGGCGTGTAAAACCACTGACGCCACTTCTAGCTAGAAAGGAACGCATGCTCTCCCTGACGTCCTCTCCCATTTTTGGTTCACCACCGGGGTGTGAGGCTCGCGAATTCACGTTACACAGAGCTATGCCACACAGGCGGTGCTTTGATCATCAACCACAAGACTTTGTTTTTCAACAGAAGCCTCGATCAATTACCACTTAGGCATGCCACACAGGCAATTCACTCTATGCGTTTGATATCCATCAATATATAACCCCTGAACTCGTACGTCTCAGAGAAGGGCGTTAAGCAAGAGAATAAATTCTCCGCCGCCAAACAGATATATATTTAATAGAAATCAATCACACAGACTAAAAAACAATGTCAGACACACAGTCCATTTACAAGTTCGTTCTGGGCTGAACGAAACCGGAGGCACCTAGTACCCCGCATACCCATCGATCTCTAAGTACGTCTGGATGATCAACAACTGTTTCCATCTTCTTGGGTGTACAGCCCAATCAAGATCATCAGTAATTATCCAAACGACGTGAAGACCTCCAGTCTTCAACCACCGTCTTCGACTTATCGTCGAACCAGTTATTCAAAATGGGATAAACCCGGTCTTTCCGAATAACTCACGTATATAATAAACAAGTGTTACACAAACGCTAGGTACACCTCATTCCAATTCATCGGTCACTAACCGTAAATTAACAAGAGAATAATTCCCTAAATATTAACCCCGAAGGCCGAAACAAACATCAGATCAATATCCAGAAAACCATTCTGCTTAGCTAACCGATAGTTAGTTTCTAAATTTCACATTTCTCAAGGAAAGGTTCCCATTAATTTTATCAAAGATAAATTCCTTTAAATTTATTCTTTAATCTTCTTTTGAATATCAATTCAAACTAGTTGGTATTAACGAACCTTACCGAAGTAATCATTTGTTTTAATTTCCCAACCCCAACCTATTCATCCCATGAAGTAAAACTGGTAATACTTCATATCTAACACCACGGTGTTATCGGTAAATTTAATTACCATTTCACGTTCAAATCTAATTAAAGATTTAACTATCGCTTGGAGAAAAACTGGTGATACTCCATTCTCGATCTTTTCAATCTAATTAAAGATTCATTAAAACTCCACTTAGTTTTAATCTGTGCCTGGGTTAAAGAATCAGTGTCATTTAAAACACGGTTCACGATAAACCCCAAAACCACATCACATTTAAATCAGTCCCTAACCGTGAATTAGCAAGTGAGCAATTCCCTAAGTATTTACCCCGAAGGCCGAAATCAACATCAGATCAATACCCCGGAAACCATTCAACTTAACTAATCTCCAGTTAGTTTCTGATTTTCTTAACTCCTTTGGGTCTAAGAACAGTATTATTGAAGATACCGTTCACGACAACCCAAAATAAGATTCCATTAATTATCGGGTTAAAGAACAAGTGTTATTTAAAACACTATTCACGATAAATCTAAAAATCAATACCAATTCAATTCCAATTAAATATTATTTAATTGGTCCACTTCATTAAATCTAAACAAATAGATTTAATCTTTTTCTCAACTGGGCTTAAGAACAGTGTTAATGAAGACACCATTCACGACAAACCCAAATCACATTTGATATTAAATACCAGGCTCTGAATAGAAAATATATCGGCTTATATTCAATATCAAATTCTACGACCAACAAATATCATATTGGAAATAACGATATATATATATATATATATATATCTTTCAAATTTCCATAACAACATCTGTATAATCACGAAATCCAACATCGAACTATTCCGAAGTTGATTTCGATTCATATCCATTCCAATTCAATTATTGGAATTCCTGGTTATTTTCAAAACCATTTCAAATCCAATTTATTCATTTAGAAATAAATAGATTATTATTCTAGTTCAAAGCTAGTTCATTTCGATAAAAATCTATTTTTATCTTTTCAAATATGGAGTTTTTCATCCCAATCCTTCCCAAATCATTTCTTATGATTCTACACAAATTATTACTATTTTTAATAATTTTATCAAGGCACGTACAGTCGATTTCCATCAACGGCCATCGAACTGCACTTACAGCGACCTTTTCCAAATTTGATTTGGACATAATTCCAAATCCAACCGTTAGATTTTAAATTTATAATATTCGTTAGAAAGCTCTTTTCGATACGAACCCAAAGGTTCTGGTTTTAGGAGAATCGGACGGTCGGATCTCCCGTAATATCCATTCGAAGTCAATGGTCGAAATTCACGAACTGCCGCAGCGCGGCGCGTTCTATTCAGGCCATTATATTATATATATATATAATATATATAATATATATTTCATCGATTTCCTTTCAAAACATATTTTATGAATCGTTTAAAATTCGTTTTCAAAACGATTTCAACTTCTTTTCAAATTCAAATAAAATTGAATTTTTCCTTGTAAATTTGATTTAAATTCATTTCAAATTGATTTCAATTCAAATTGATTTCTAATTCAATTTCAGTTCCTTTTCAATTCAATTCAATTTCAATTTGAATTCATTTCTATTCAATTTCAATTTGAATTCATTTCTATTCAGTTTCAGTTCGAATTTCAATTCTTTTCAAAATATCAGATTTTGAAATCACTTTCGATATTCATTATAAACTGAATAAAATCGATATAAATATCATTCACATCAAAATGGCGTCAATCTAATCAACATGGCTTCATATATTTCTATTTTCAAATATTCTATTTCCAAACTGGAATGAGGCCCAATCAATTAGCATATAATGTTAATTATATGGATTTTCTACAACACATGTACAAAATAACAACGATAAATAATCAACCATCATCCAGAGTGCGTTCTACACGGTATAAGCATCAAGTATAAATATTTCATGCTTATAATCGCCTGTCAATCAATCGATCGACGTACAACTAATTACTGGGATTAGTGTATGTCATCTATCATCCCAATACCCGTGTGGGGTTTCAAACAATCAAACACAGATTTTATTTGTGCAGTTGGGCGATGTGTAAAATTTATCGTCCCAATCAATATAAATCAAATCAGTGTATATAAACAAATCTCCGATTTGTTTATAAATACTAATTTTAAATACACGTTAAAAATTCTATTTTTAACTATAAAATATTTTCCACTATAAAATATTTTATTTCATTTCACATCACATCACACAATCAACTACACTTCAAAATCAAACAAAGAAGCATACAAGCCGTCCATGGTCTGTGGACGACGGGTGTCGGGTGCTACTAAGCACCGTCTGCATCCTAGTATATATTTTAACTAGAAAAACAAAATTAAAAGGTGAGAAGTTCTCACCGAAAGCTAAATCCAACTCCGCGACTCTTCATATGTAGGAAATTTTCATCGTTCTCGCCTTTAGTTACTTTCTTTGTCCGCATTCACTACATATATAAAAATCACATTTTTATATTCTCTACTTAATAAAAATCATATTTTTATTATTCTTCATCAATGAAAATCCTATTTTTATTTCACCTTCCTATATATAAAAATCAAATTTTTATCTTCACTTCGTTATAAAAATTATATTTTAATATCACTCTTCTTCTTCTTCTAATAAAGATTATATTTTTATAACTCTAGCTAAATAAAAATCATATTTTTCTCTCGCCATTCTCTATATAAAGATTTCGCCTTTTCAAATATAAAGATTTGAATTTTTCAAATATAAAAATTTCGCCTTTTCAAATATAAAGATTTGAATTTTTATCTTACTACACATATAAAAATTATATTTTTAACCTTTCTATAATATAAAAATTATATTTTTATATTCCTACTACTTATATAAAAATTGAATTTTTATTATCATAACTATATAAAAATTATATTTTTATATTTCTACTTTAATAAAAACCATATTTTTAATACTCTACCTAAGAAAAATCATATTTTTATCGTATTAAAAATCTAAGCCTTATACAATATAAAAATTCTTCCTTTATACAGTATAAAAATTCTTCCTTTATACATTATAAAAATTCTTCCTTTTAAATAAATAAAAATCTAACCTTTTAAATGAATTTAAAAAAATCAGATTCTTATATGGTTAAAATCACATTTCTCATAAAGCAAAATAGGAAACTCGCATTTTTCTGGGTTTTAGGTCGAGTGAGAGCTCGCGGGGGTTCGATGGTGGCACGCTGGGGAGTGTAGGCAGTCGGAAGGGGGGACTCCAGCAGTCAGCGGGTCCCACCGCAGCGGCAAGGCGTCGGTTTTTGAGGAAATGGAGGGGGTGTTGCGATTCAGGAAGAGGAGGAGGGGGTGCTCACGGAGTTGTTGTCAGCGTCGGAAGAGGTACGGTGGATGGGGGTTTCAGGCTAGGGTTAGGAGAGAGGGGCGTGGTTCTCGTTCGCGAGGAGGAGAAGGCAGGGGGAGTCGTGGTTGCGCCATCCACGGCGGCGCAGGCGGAGGGGAGCGGCGCCCTCCTCCTTCGTCGTTCGTTCTCTCCCTTTTTTTTATTTATCTGAAACGATTTTGATTTGGGGGGGAGGGGACCTTGGTCAACGTAAGGAGAAAAGGGCAAGGGGGTTTTAATTTTATATTAATTTATTCTCCAAAAGGTTACTTTAAAAATTCGAATTCAAAATTGAGCCCACCGACTGTGGTCCATAGCTAATTACCCCCATTCCGAACACAACGGGATATGTTTCGTAAGCCAATTCGGCCGTTACGATCAGTTTTCATTGAATTTACATTTAAATCATTATACTGAACTTTAAACGTACATTTCAAATTACCGGGGTCACATACGGACTCGAAAAATTCCAGAAAAATATTTTCTAGCTTCGTATTGACGACACAGTCCTAACAAAACTGATTTCATCAAATTCTGAGACCGTTTGAAAAATGGCCATTTTCCAGTCGATTAAAATCAACTGAAACTGGCCAAACGCGTTTTCCTTCGCCACGCTCACAAATTGATTCAAAAAATTATGAAAATTGGAATCTAGCAAAACTTGACATCATGGACCCAACAAAAGTGGTTTTGTCGAAATCCGAGGTCGTTTGCAAAATTCCCATTTTTAAGGTCCTGAATTCCATAACGACTATTCAGAATTTTCAACTGGACATATCTTTTGATCCCCGCTATGAAATTTCAATTTTCCGGATTCGTTGGAAAGATATTCCCAATAAGATTCAGATATTTTTGGTTTCAATAAAATCCGGTTTATTTTGCACTCGGTACATTCATTTGAATTTTGAAATCGAATTATCAAACTAACACGCCATTTTCAATTCCTTTTATAATTATTTATAAATATTTATATTCTAACGATGATCCGTATAATATATACGTTCGAATTCTATTCAAAATAAATTTCTCGTCGATATTATTTAAAATAATTCATTTTAAATAATCAAAATTCGCTAAAATTGCCAAAATAAAAATTTTAAATTGGCTTGGATTTCCGAGTTATTACAATCTCCCCCACTTAAAACTTTTCGTCCCCGAAAAGGAACAGAGCCGAAAGTTGTTTCACAAATCAACTCACTTCCAGTGTTTTCACTACGGCTTAAGTTCATCAGCTTTTAAGTTTCTAAGAACTTTTCAAACTTTCCAAAAATTTGGCTAACACCCTAAATTTTTCGAAAAATTTCTCCATAACCTCCCCTGCCCCAGGAGCATCGGGTAAATCCCGAAATTGCCATACAGGCCCTCTGATCTCAAAAAGAAGAAGAAAAAGCCAAGCGGCTAGCCAATCGGCTCATAAAATCATCATCACCCAAACAAAACAGTAAATTATGGTAAACATGTACCTATTTGTCGGGCAAACAAATTTTATTCTTCTGCTCTAGCATCCTTGCTATGATCTATTCAATGTAAGTACATGTATATGCAAGCAAATGTGACTAATTTCAATACAATTCACTATTTGGTACAATTTGGTCAAATGGTTCAAATTTTCAATTAATCAACCAATAATCAACAACATAACCATCAATCAATTAGTTGATTAGCTTTTGAAATTCATAACTTTGATACATAGTCAAAAATCAGATTTTTGATGCCAAATCATAACAATAAGCCCTATTTAATTTTGGTTCTCACACCAGTCTAATGGAGACATATAGAAATCCCATTTTCGTCATTCGAACATAAATTCTGACGATGATCGATCAATCATCAGAATCATCTCTGGGCGACTAGAACGTGATTCTATATCTACCCAATACATTAAAATTTCGAATACACGCGGATCAGACGTATACGCAAAATCAATATATACTGGATAGTCCAAATCAATATAAATAAATAATCAAATATGAATAATTGATTTAAATTTTCAAAACAAAGTTGTTTTCACTTTTATTTCAAAAACACTACTCTTCACACTCGTTCTAGGATACTACTGATCCCATCTCTAACGAGTCATTCTCAATGGATATTACTAATCTAATATCTAATGAATTCTTTCGTTTGGTTCTAATATGTCTTGTTCTCTAAGCTTTGTAAACCAAAGCTCTGATACCAAATGTAAAGACCCGCAACTTCCCCGGTGAGGAAAGCGCGGATACTTCGAGAACAACACACAGAAGAACGCAGACGGAAGAACATTTCATTGTTAATTACAACAATTCATTAGAATACAAGAATATACAGAGTATAAATGAATATTACATTCGATAAATATCAGAGATTACACTACATTACATAGCAGCAGAAAATAATACAATACACAACTAGAAGTAATACACGGGTACAAAGCTTTCCGAGTATCGTTCCAGCTGTAAACCAGGATCCTGTGAATATAAATCTGCAAAACCAAAACTACTAGCTGCCCGTGTCAAAATAAGGGCACCCAGAGTTTAGGTTAAAACAATAAACTCCAGGTCAGTCATGGGACTGGTGTGAGAACTAAAACAGTTATTAATCTTTATGTTAAATCAGATATATCAAGGGACCACGCCGTATAACGCGGAACGGGTTTCCCCCCAAGAATACCAGTGCACATAACAAAGCAGCACAATGCTAAATAAAGAAAAATGAAGCTATTATAAGACCCAGGTCCTATCACACAATGCAACGCAAGCCGAGGGATAGGGTTTTCCCTTATAATAGCCAAACATGCTTAGTACGTTTAAAACAAATCATTTGATACTATTATAAGTGCATAGTGTATAAAACAACTTCAAATCATAAATATCAATAATAGGCGGCATGGGTACCATATAACATGTCTCCATACTAGGCTCTACAATTAAAACTGCAAAGTCGCGTATTTGGAAATTGGATTTCCATCTGTGAACCGAGGCAAGGGATCGTCCTCACCATCTTCGAGACTGTTTAGCCTGAGCCTCGGGGTCAAAGTGCATCGACCCTTGGATATTCAGGGCCAGTCCACTGATGTGGATTAAACTTGTAACGACCCAGAAAATCTGAACCAATTTAAAAATTTTAAATTGGCTAAAATAATGGATTTTAAATATTTGAAATAAATATTTTAAATAATAGAGTTGAAAAGTGAGTTGAATCGACAATTGAAAACGAATATAATTAATTATAATTATAAACAAGGCCTGAAATGGCGCTGCAGTTTCGAAAATTGAATTCAAACTTTGTCGGATTGTACCGGGTGCAAAACAAAACGGATTTTAGTGAAACAAAAAATATTTAAATCTGTTAGTGAATACCTTTCTAACGAATCTGAAAAATCGATTTTCCATAGCGGAAAGCAAAAGTTATGGCCGAATGAATTTTCAGAAAGGTAGCTATGGAATTTATATAGCCCGTGAAATTAGCCATTTTGCATACGACCTCGGAATCCGACGAAACCACTTTTTTTGGATCCGAGATGTGAAGTTATTGCTAGGTATCAAATTTCATAATTTTTGAAGCTAGTAAGTGAGCATGGCAAAAGAAAACGTGTTTTGGTCAATTGTAGTTAAATTGGATCGACCAGAAAGGGACCTCTTTGGAAACAGTCTCAGAATTCGACGAAACTAGTTTTTTTGGGACCGTATCATCAAAACATAGCTAGATTTATTTTTCTGGAATTTTTCGAATCAGTTTGTGGCCCTGGCAAATTGAAAGGTACGTTCAAATTGAATATTGAATGTAATATATTTTAATTTTAAGGAAAACTGACTGAAACAGTTGAATGGGCCTACGAAACATATCCCATTGTGTTCAGAATGGTGGTAAAACGCTAGGTACGACAGTCGTTGGGTTTTGATTGGTGGTCGTGTCAAAAAACCCCTTTAAAACTCCACCGGCCAATCAGAATTTTTTTTAAAAAAAAAAAAACCCTCGTTTCTCTCTCCCCGACGAACGACGGAAATACGTTCTTCCCTTCCCCCTCGATTCCACTCAATCCACTCAAAATTAGGCCTCCATCCTGTTGGGGATTTTGTAGAGCTCGTCAAGATCTTCAAATCCATGCCAGGTTTGGATTTTTTCGTTGCCTGAATCACTCGAATCGACGTCAGGAAGTTTCAAACTTCCAGCCGCTGCCGCCATCAGCAGGGACCACCGAGTGGGCCCCCACCACCACGCGCAGAGGCGCCCCTCCTCCCTCTTCGACATGATGTTTGCCGATCCCCCTATCGTGCACCGGTTTGCGCGCTAAATGGATCCTTAGTTTTGAAGAAAAATAGAGGTATACAGCTGTTTAATTTAAAACTAATTTTAACACCTTTAAACCGTTACAAACCTTGTAAAAATCATATCTTTTTGCTATGTGGTCGAAATTCAGTGAAACAAGAGACGGTGGACTCGTGTGGACATCTTCTACATTTTAGAAGAGACCGCATATTTTTCTGAGCCTTCTGCTATTTTTGGTGGAGTGGAACCCAATGTGAGATTTCTAATTTATAAACGATATGGAAAACGACGATGTATAAATTATATAGTCGATGTATGAGTTATATAAGCGTTGTACACCTCATGTATAAGCATTGTATAAGTTGTACGTTCGATGTATAAGTTGTATATGCGTTGTAAAAATTATATATGTGTTGAAATAGAAGTGAATTGCTATATATATATATATATATATATATATATATATATATATATATACGCCCCTCGTCCACAAACCATGGACGATATTTATTGGTTGTGATTGGTGTGAAAATTGATTGATAGCGAATGGTTGATTGGAATTGGTTGTGGTTGAGAAATATTTGGTTGAAACCACATAGGATTAGTTTGTGGAAATGAAATAAATATATACATGCCGCCTGCGTGCAAACTAGATGCATGATCCCCATTGTCAAAAACCACGAGGTTTTAAGGTAGAGCGAGGAACCGTACTAGGGACGGTCCCGGTTTTAACTACCCTGCCGTTATGTTGCCGAAACTTTGAATAATATTCATGTGTTTGAATTATTTTCATTTGCTGAAACTATATTTATTCGTTGAATAGAAAACCTTCACGTGTTAAATCGATATTCATTCGTTGAATTGAAATTCATGTGTTGAATGGTATTCATGTTTTAAATATAAAAATCACATTTTTATCTATATATATAAACTATAGAAAATCTTCATGTGTTGAATCGATATTCATTCGTTGAATTGAAATCCATGCGTTGAATGGTATTCATATTTTGAAAGAAATTATTTTATAATAAAAATCCCAATTTTAACATTAATATGAAATGTATAAAATAATCCTGTTTTGAAACAAATTGTTTTACAATAAAAATCCTATTTTTATCACCTATAAAAACTATATAAAATAATAGTGTTTTGAAATGAATTGTTTTACAATAAAAATCACAATTTTATTATATATATGAATTATTGAAATGTGAAGTGATAAACATAGCAACTCGTTCAAATAAATATGCATGAGTCGAAATATTCATTAATTAGCTAATGATATGATTTTTGCCTATGCATGCAACATTAGAATGAATGGTGTTTTTTTTAACCAAATGGAATCAAATATGAAGTTGAATGGAAAATGATAAGTGATAAGAACTGTATATATGTACATGCATATTTATTGAACAGGCTATAGCAAAAGGGGCTAGAGAAGAGGAATAAAATTTTGTGCCCGACAAATAGGTACACATTTACTGTTTTATTTGGGTGATGATTTTATGAGTCTGTTGGTTAGCCGCTTGGCTTTTTCTTTTTCTTTTTGACATGAGACACCCGTGTGGCTATTTGGGAATTTTCCCAGCCCCTCCCGTACAAAGGAGGTTATGGCGAAATTTTCCAAAATTTAAAGGCGTTAGTGAAATATTTGAAGTGGAATCAATGCAGGAATTTTTGAATGAACTATATTTATATAAATATATTAATATAAATAAAATTAAAAAGAAACGTGGTCGTGCAGTTCGTGTTTTGAAACCGTGATTTCAAACGATTAGTACGGAAGATCGGACCATCGGATTTTCCTGAAATCTCGGTTTGCTTTGGAAAAATCTTTCCAACGGCACCAACTTTGTAAAAATCCAACGGTTGGATTGTCTGGAATGTTTAATTCAAATCTGAAGAAAAACAGCGCCAGAAATGATTATATTTATATATATATATATAAATATAATTATAATTAATTGAATAACGACGCTGCAGTTCGTATTTTGAAATCGAAACTTCAAACGATTATACTGGGAGATCCAACCGTCGGAATTTCCCGAAACTGGAACCGTTGGATTCGTTTTGAAAAGATCTTTCCAATGATGTAAATTTTGTGAAGATCCAACGGTTAGATTTTCATATATGTGTAAATCAAATCTGAAGAAAAACAGCGCCACGGTCACGTTATGGCCCGAAGCGTCGTTTTGAATAAAATGGCTATTTTAAAATAAATAAAAATAGCGATAAATTGTTATAAAATATTATAAACGATATGGATGTAAATTTAGAAATTAACTGAAGGTTGGCTAAGTCGAATGGTTTCTTGGGTATTGATCTGATGTTGGTTTCGGCCTTCGGGGTTAATATTTGGGAAATCGTTCTCTTACTGATTGATGGTTAGTGACTAATGAATTGAAATGATGCGTGTGTATGTTAGTGTTGCACTTGTTGATTATATACGCGAGTTTCTCAGAAAGACCGGGTTTATCCCATTCTGAATAACTGAATCGACGATAAGAAATAGAAGATAAAGACGGTGGTCGAAGACCGGAGATCTTCACCTCGTTTGGATGGTAACCGAGGTCCTGATTGGGAGGCATCCCGAAATATGGATAATGAGTGGTGATCGTCCAGGCGTACATGGCGATCGATGGGTTTGCGAGGTATTTAGTGCCTCCGGTTTCGTTCATACCTAGATCGGACTTGTAAATGGACTGTGTGTCTGACATTGGATTTTATTCTGTGTTGATTGATCTCTGTTAAATATACATCTGTTTGGCGGCGGAGAATTTATTCTTTTGCTTAACGCCCTTCTCTGAAACGCACGAGCTCAGAGGTTGTATATCGATGGACATCAGTCGCATGGCATGAATTGCTAGTGTGGCATGCCAAAGTGGCAAATGAGCAGGGCTTTTGTTAAAAAGCAAAGTCTTGTGGTAATGATCAAAGCACCGCCTGTGTGGTGTAGCTTTGTGTATAATGTGAAATTGCGAGCCTCACACCCGGTATGAACCAGAAACGGGAGGAAGGACCTTAGGGAGGACATGCGTTTCTTTCTAGCTGGGGTGGTGTCAGTGACCTACCAGACCTGACATTTATATACTTTTCACCTGTGTGGTTGTTGCTATTGCGAGGCGCCTCGGTTTAATCGGACGATCCGGGTCCGATGGAGTCATTCGTTGGCTCGTTTACGGCCCAAAGGGCATGGAAACGTATTGTTCAGGAATTTTAATCCACATCGGTGGACCGGCCCTGTCGCTCCTAGGGTCACTCGAGCTCTGATCCTGTGGCTCGGGCTAGAGAGTCGCGAATTCGGTAAGGACTATCTTTTGCCTTGGTTCATGATGGAAATCCAATTTCCAAATACGTGATCGTGCGGTTTCGATTGTATAGATATTTGGCGACATAGTGGCATGGGACGCTCATGTCGTCTATGATTGATAGTTATGATTTGAAATTGTTTTCGAAACATATAAACACTAGTAGTAATATCAAATGCCTTTGGTTTATTCGTATCAAGCATATTTTGGCCGTTATAAGGTAAAAACTCTATCCTCCGGTTTGCGTTGCATTGTGTGATAGGAACTGAGTCTTATAATGGCTTCATTTTTATAAAATGCATTGCGTTGTTTAAAAGAAAGATTTGTTTTAAAGCACTGGCAATCCGATGGAGCAAACCGTTCCACGAAAGTGGCATGGTCCTGTGATTAGCCATATTTTAAATGTGTTGAGTAGATTTCTCATACCAGTCCCATAACTGACTCGTAGTTTGTTTCACTTTCAAACTCGGGTGCCCCTTTTTTCTACACGGGCAGCCTTGTATTCAGGTTTAGCTGGTTCTTTCTGGATAGCTGGAGCTGAAGATGGATTCTATCATTTATCTCTTTTTATGCTGTTCATATCCTATTGTACATATTTTGTTTGTTTCTGCTGTAGACATTTATGTATAGCTGAACTGTATTTGTACTAAGTATGATCCTGTATACTGTGTAACTCTGATGATTACTTTTATCCAGTATATTCTATTGTTCATTATCTGGTGTATTTATTTAATCCTGTTCTGCTATTATCTGTTTCTGTGTTATATTCCACGGATTACCCTTGCCACCGTCAGTACGGGGTTTAGGGTCGTCTCATTTGGTATCAAAGCTTTGGTTAAGCTTAGTCCTGGAATATAACATTTGAACGAACTCGTCAGAAATAGAACCAGTAGTGTTCTAGGACGGGTAACTCTATACAGATAGGATCAGCAATATCCTAGTATGAGTAAAGCAGAATGAAATTACACCTCAATAGACACATTTACATTTGAAGTATATGTTTCTATGTTTTAAAATTATCTTTTCTATGACCTGACACTTGATCTGCTGTTTGCAGAAGTACTAGAAAATGAGTGTCAGAAACAGAAGGAATACCGGATATTGAGGCCCTATTAATCAAATATCGAAATATGGGTGGAATACCGTTCTCTAGTGAAGAATCTATTATGAAGACACAGGCTTGGATTCGTTCGGCTAAAAAGATCTTTGATGGTTTAAAGCTGAGGGATGACCAGAAAAGATTACTGGCCTCCTGGGCACTCAAAGATGAAGCTTTGTTCTGGTGGGATTCAGTTATTGAGAATAATCCGGAAGGTGATATCACCTGGGATAGATTCAAAGTGATTTTCCTAGAAAAATTTACTCCTCCAGAAGCGACCGAGCGATTATGCAACGAATTTTCTTATCTGATACAAGGAGATATGACAATCCTAGAATATCATAAGAAATTCAGCGAACTTTCTCACTTTGCTCCTCATCTGATTAAAGACCCAAAGAGGAAGAATCTTAGATTTATTCACGGACTTCAAAGATTATATCAGAATAGTGTAATGAGGAACGTGAAGCTCCTATTTTTTGAAATGGCATACATGGCTTATCAGTACGAAGATCTAGACAAGAAAGGTACGCTACAGTACGAAGAAGAAGTCAGCTCTAGTAATAAAATTGAGTCTGAAACTGATCGCCCTGAGGCCAGTATAATGTCTGAAGTCAGTAAGGGGCCCGAAGTAAATCGAAAAAGGGCCAGATCCGAAAAGGAACCAGTAACGACAGCTGTATGCAGTAACTGCAATAGGCAAGGGCACCTTTCGGTAAGTTGCAGATCTCTCAAGAAACGAGTAAAGGATGGATCTAAATCCAGTAAGAAGTTTCAAGAGAATAGGAAGTGCAGCCAATGCCATCAGTCCGGTCATCTTTCAAGGGCCTGCTCGCTATTCAGAAAACCTAAAGCAGTAAATGTAAATGAAGTGGTAGAAGTACCTGCATCCTAGTCTACTCAGGAAAGGTCTGATGTTTTAGAAGGCACGCTCAAAGTCAAAAGCATTCCAGTTAAAGTACTGTTTGACACAGGTGCGTCACGAAGCTTTATTGCAAAGAGTGCAGTCAAGAAACTGGATTTGAATTTGAAGAAGCTCAAAGAGCCAATGACTGTCCAAAATCCAGTTGGGGTTCCATCAATCTCAATTGGATTTGTGCAGTACCTATCTCTTTTTCTTGCTATAAATTCCCTATTATCTCTATCGTCATGAATTTTAATGAATTCGATCTTATTCTGGGATTGGATTGGCTAACCAAATATGAAGCGGTGATTAGATGCGCTGATAGAGTGGTTAAAGCAAAGGCCAAATCGGGGAATTATATAACCATACCATGTAAAGGCCCGACTTCAAATAGAAAAGATTTCTGGTCAGCTCTCGATGTTTCTCCAGTTCAAATAGAAAATATCCCAGAAGTCACAAAGAATATTCCTGACCTCATCAAAGATATTCCTGTCGTCAAAAATTATGCGGATGTGTTTGAAGAAGTTGTTCGCTTACCCCCGCAGAGAGAAATAGATTTCAAAATCGCTTTAATTCCGAATGCAAGGCCGGTAGTTCACGCTATTCGAAGAATGTCCTTGAAAGAGAAAGAGGAATTAGACAATCAAACACGACAGCTAGTATGGAAAGGTCTGATCAGGCCCAGTTTCTCTGATTGGGGTGCAGTAGTGGTGTTTGTCCCAAAATCTGATGGTACTCTACGGCTATGTGTGGATTATCGTGATTTGAACAAACAGACAATAAAGAACAAATATCCATTGCCGCGGATTGATGATTTGTTGGATCGATTAAATGGAGCACAAGTATTTTCACGAATGGACCTAGCTACAGGCTTCCATCAACTTCGAATTGCCGAAGAGTGTGTTCCAATGACAGCATTCAAAGGTCCCGACCTATTTTACGAGTGGTTAGTAATGCCGTTCAGCTTATGTAACGCTCCTGCTTACTTCGTTGATCTGATGAATAGGGTATTCAGAGGGGTTTTGAATAAATTTGTTCTGGTTTTCATTGACGATATTCTAATCTTCTCTAAATCAAAGGCCGAACATGAAAAGCATCTGGAACAGGTTCTGAAAATCCTCAGAAGGAATGTATTGAAAGCCAAACTGTCCAAATTTATATTCTGGCAAGCAGAAGTCAAATTTCTGGGCCACATCGTATCGAAAGAAGGAATTGCTGTGGATCCGAGCAAAATCACAGCTATTCAGAATTAGAAACAACCCAGTACCCCTACAGAAGTCCGGAGTTTCCTCGGATTGGCTAGCTATTACCGGAAGTTCAATAAGACTTTTCGAAGATATCTGGTCACTTAAGGAAGCTTACAAATAAGCACTCTAAATTCAAATGGACTCCAGAAAGTGAAGAGGCTTTTGAAGAGCTAAAGTTAAGACTAACGACTGCTCCAGTGTTAACCATCATCGATCGCAACCAGGATTTGAAAGTCTGGACTGATGCTTTTAGAAAAGGCCTTGGCGCAGTGTTAATGCAGATGGGCCAAGTGATTGCTTATGCTAGCCGTAAACTGAAGCCGCACGAGAAAAACTATGTAACTCATGATCTTGAGTTATTGGCTATAGTATTTGCCTTGAAAATTTGGAGACACTATCTTCTGGGAGAGAGATTTGAACTATTTACAGATCACCAGTCGTTGAAGTATCTGTTCACCCAAAAAGACCTAAATGTGAGGCAACAACGTTGGCTAGAGTTCCTTGTAGCATACGACTTTGAGATTATATACACTCCAGGGAAAGCCAATGTCGTGGCCGATGCGTTAAGCCGAAAGAATGAATTGATCGCCAGTTTTATCATTGCGACTTCGTTGATTGACAAGATATCGGCTCTCCAAAAAGATGACCAATTTATCAAAGGAATGAGTCAGCGAATTCGTGAAGGCAATGCTTCAGATTTCCAGCTCGACAGCGAAGGGATTCTGAGGTTAGAAGGACGAATATGTGTTCCAGAAATTCCTGAACTCAGGAGAGATGTGCTTGATGAATGCCACAAATCTAAGCTCAGTATCCATCCGGGTGTGAGTAAAATGTATAACGATATCAAGCTCACATTCTGGTGGAAGTCGTTAAAAAGAGACATCTCGATATATGTTAGTCGATGCCCTACTTGCCAGCTAGTCAAAAGCGACCAACAGAAACTGGCTGGATTATTGCAACCTCTAGACGTTCCAGGCTGGAAGTGGCAACATATTTCCATGGACTTCATTGATGGTTTTCCCAGAACCAGAAAAGGAAATGACAGTATTTGGGTGATCGTAGATCGCTTCACGAAGACCACCCATTTCATACCTGTCAGATCAAACAGAACTGCTAAGAGTCTGGCGCAGATTTATTTCAAGGAAATTGTTAGACTACATGGAGTGCTGCTCAGAATAGTCAGTGATAGAGACACAATATTTACTAGTAAATTCTGGGAGGCATTTCAAGTCGAGCTGGGAACGAAGCTGAATCTAAGCACCGCTTATCATCCTCAAAAAGACGGTCAGACTGAGAGGGTGAATCGTATTTTAGAAGATCTATTGCGGGCTTGTGTTATAGATTTCGGTGGATCATGGGAAGATCATCTGCATTTGGCGGAATTCTCATATAACAACAGCTACCTGGCAAGTCTGACAATGTCGCCATTCGAAGCATTGTATGGTAGACCGTGCCGATTTCCTGCTTGTTGGGTCGAACCTGGTAATAGACTTGTGTTGGGTACTGATATGATCCGAGAAGTCTCCGACAAAGTCGATTTTATTAAGAAGCGATTACTCGCCGCTCAAAGCTGACAAACGAGCTATGCCGATAGAAGAAGAAGGGATATATCCTTTGCTGTTGGAGACTACGTGTATTTGAAAGTATCGCCGATGAGAGGAGTTATCCGGTTCGGTAAAACTGGAAAGTTAGCGCCCAAATTCATTGGTCTGTTTCCTATTCGGGAATAGATCGGAACTCTCGCTTATAGGGTTAAGTTGCCCGATTGGTCGCCGGGAGTTCATGATGTATTTCACATATCTCAACTTCGAAAGCACGTTCATGATCCAGACTTGATCGTCGAAGAAGCAGCTCAGCAGGATATTGAAATTACTCCAGATTTAGCTGTGAGATGAGAGCCGCTAAAGATCATCGGCAAAGAAACCAAAGAACTGAGGAACAAGAAGGTTCACTTAGTCAAAGTGCAGTGGAGTGGAGATCCGCGAGACTGTACTTGGGAAACTGAGGAGAGCACTCAGAAAGCCTATCTCAGATGCCGAGTAGATATCTCTGATTGACTCCGGTGCAAGGTACATTTACCATACCTTGCATTACCAATCAGTTCTCTATTCTGTTGTTATTTTCTTTCCATGGATGTGCACTTTTAATTCTATATAAAATTTGTTTGATTTTGAAAAGTTAAAAACAAATTGCTTGTTGTTTGCGTTGTGTGATAGTAGATTTGATTTATTAAATTATTAAAACGATAGTTAATTTAATCAATAATAGAATAATGGTAGAATTTATTCGATTAAACCACACATTGAACTGATTAGAAAATAAATAGAAATATATACATGTACATTTTATGTATTTGAACAGGAAAATGGATCAGCGGTTGAGTAAAGATTTTATTTGCGTGCCCGACAAATAGGTAAACCTTAATGAGTTGGATGCGAAGTATTATTATATCAACTCCTGTGAATGCCATTGGATGCGGAGTGCTGGTTTTTCTGTGTGAAATAATAAACGTCGCCATAGGATAGTAACAATTAATTTTGAACTACATTACATGGCATACTTCTGAAGATAGGCATACTTCATCATATACCACATAAGCATTTGGAGCTTGTGTGACGAGGTGGAAGATTTACCATACGAGCAAGGGGCTTGTATGGCGATGACTATATTTTACAGGTTGAACTGATGACTGATATGGACTATTTGAATTGTAACGATTAAATTGCCAGATTAATAAAAAAACCCCACACGGGTCTGGAGTTGACAATAATCATGTCTCTCTAATTATTAGATACGGCACATGGACTATTTATTACCCACACGGAACAGGGTGACGAGAATTTATTCTCTGGAGTTATTATCAATACACGCTCCCCTGTAAACACCAGAATATATCACTATAAATATGTGTATGCTTATTAGGATTTATCGGGTACCTAATACGACCCAATAAATTTCCAAACCTCTCTCCGTACAAAGGAGGTTATGGCGAAATTTTTCGAAAATTCCGGGTGTTAGCCAAAATTTTGAAGAATTTGAAAATTCTCAGAAACTGAAAAGTTGGAGAATTGAAGCCAGATCGAACGTAGAGTTGATTAATCAAACCACTTTCGACTTTGTTCCTTTTCAGGACGAAAAGTTTTAAGTGGGGGAGATTGTAACGACCTAGAAAATCTGAACCAATTTAAAAATTTTAAATTGGCAAAAATAATGGATTTTAAATAATAGAGATGAAAAGTGAGTTGAATCGACAATTGAAAACGAATTTAATTAATTATAATTATAAACAAGGCTTGAAATGGCGCTGCAGTTTCGAAAATTGAATTCAAACTTTGTCGGACTATACCAGGTGCAAAACAAAACGGATTTTAGTGAAACCAAAAATATTTAAATTTGTTAGTGAATACCTTTCTAACGAATCTAAAAAATCGAATTTTCATAGCGGAAAGCAAAAGTTATGGCCGAATGAATTTTCAGAAAGGTCGCTATGGAATTTATATAGCCCGTGAAATTAGCCATTTTGCATACGACCTCGGAATCCGACGAAACCAATTTTGTTGGATCCGAGATGTGAAGTTATTGCTAGGTTTCAAATTTCATAATTTTTGAAGCTAGTATGTGAGCATGGCAAAAGAAAACGTGTTTTGGTCAATTGTAGTTAAATTGAATCGACCAGAAATGGCCTTTTTGCAAACGATCTCAGAATTCGACGAAACTAGTTTTGTTGGGACCGTATCGTCATAACATAGCTAGATCTATTTTTCTGGAATTTTTCGAATCAGTTTGTGGCCCTGGCAAATTGAAAGGTACGTTCAAATTGAATACTGAATGTAATATATTTTAATTTTAAGGAAAACTGACTGAAACAGTCGAATGGCCTACGAAACATTTCCCATTGTGTTCGGAATGGGGGTAAAACGCTAGGGACGACTGTCGTTGGGTTTTGATTGGTGGTCGTGTCAGAAAACCCCTTTAAAACTCCACCGGCCAATCAGAATTTAAAAAAAAAAAAGAAAACCCCTCGTTTCTCTCTCCCCGACGAATGACGGAAATACGTTCTTCCCTTCCCTCCTCGATTCCACTCAATCCACTCAAAATTAGGCCTCCATCCCGTTGGGGATTTTGTAGAGCTCGTCAAGATCTTCAAATCCATGCCAGGTTTGGATTTTTTCGTTGCCTGAATCACTCGAATCGACGTCAGGAAGTTTCGAACTTCCAACCGCCGCTGCCATCAGCAGGGACCACCGAGTGGGCCCCCACCACCACGCGCAGAGGCGCCCCTCCTCCCTCTTCGACATGACGTTGGCCGATCCCCCTATCGTGCACCGGTTTGCGTGCTAAATGGATCCCTAGTTTTGAAGAAAAATCGAGGTATACGGCTGTTTATTTTAAAACTGATTTTAACACCTTTAAACCGTTGCAAACCTTGTAAAAATCATATCTTTTTGCTATGTGGTCGAAATTCAGTGAAACAAGAGACGATGGACTCGTGTGGACGTCTTCTACATTTTAGTGGAGACCGTATATTTTTCTGAGCCTTTTGCTATTTTTGGTGGAGTGGAACCCAATGTGAGATTTCTAATTTATAAACGATATGGAAAACGACGATGTATAAATTATATAGTCGATGTATGAGTTATATAAGCGTTTTACACCTCATGTATAAGCGTTGTATAAGTTGTACGTTCGATGTATAAGTTGTATATGCGTTGTAAAAATTATATATGTGTTGAAATAGAAGTGAATTTCTATATATATATATATATATATATATATATATATATATATACGCCCCTCGTCCACAAACCATGGACGATATTTATTGGTTGTGATTGGTGTGAAAATTGATTAATAGCGAATGGTTGATTAGAATTGTTTGTGGTTGAGAAATATTTGGTTGAAACCACATAGGATTAGTTTGTGGAAATGAAATAAATATATACATGTCGCCTGCATGCGAACTAGACGCATGATCCCCATTGTCAAAAACCGCGAGGTTTTAAGGTAGAGCGAGGAGCCGTACTAGGGACGGTCCCGGTTTTAACTACCCTGCCATTATGCTGCCGAAATTTTGAATAATATTCATGTGTTTGAATTATTTTCATTTGCTGAAACTATATTTATTCGTTGAATAGAAAACCTTCATGTGTTGAATCGATATTCATTCGTTGAATTGAAATTCATTTGTTGAATGGTATTCGTGTTTTAAATAAAAAATCACATTTTTATCTATATATATAAACTATAGAAAACCTTCATGTGTTGAATCGATATTCATTCGTTGAATTGAAATTCATGTGTTGAATGGTATTCATATTTTGAAAGAAATTGTTTTATAATAAAAATCCCAATTTTAACATCAATATGAAATGTATAAAATAATCCTGTTTCAAAACAAATTGTTTTACAATAAAAATCCTATTTTTATCACCTATATAAACTATATAAAATAATAGTGTTTTGAAATGAATTGTTTTACAATAAAAATCACATTTTTATTATATACATGAATTGTTGAAATGTGAAGTGATAAAAATAGCAACTCGTTCAAATAAATATGCATGAGTCGAAATATTCATTAATTAGCTAATGATATGATTTTTGCCTATGCATGCAACATTAGAATGAATGGTATTTTTTTTAACCAAATGGAATCAAATATGAAGTTGAATGGAAAATGATAAGTGATAAGAACTGTATATATGTACATGCATATTTATTGAATAGGTTATAGCAAAAGGGGCCAGAGAAGAGGAATAAAATTTTGTGCCAGACAAATAGGTACACATTTACTGTTTTGTTTGGGTGATGATTTTATGAGCCTGTTGCCTAGCCGCTTGGCTTTTCCTTTTTCTTTTTGACATGAGACGCCCGTGTGGCTATTTGGGAATTTTCCCAGCCCCTCCCGTACAAAGGAGGTTATGGCGAAATTTTCCAAAATTTAAAGGCGTTAGTGAAATATTTGAAGTGGAATCAATGTAGGAATTTTTGAATGAACTACATTTATATAAATATATAAATAAAAATAAAAATAAAACGAAACGTGGCCATGCAGTTCGTGTTTTGAAACCGTGATTTCAAACAATTAGTACGGGAGATCCGACCATCGGATTTTCCTGAAATCTCAACCGTTGGTTCGCTTTGGAAAAATCTTTCCAACGGCACCAACTTTGTAAAAATCCAACGGTTGGATTGTTTGGAATGTTTAATTCAAATCTAAAGAAAAACAGTGCCAGAAGCGATTATATTTATATATATATATATATATATAAATATAATTATAATTAATCGAATAATGACGCTGTAGTTCGTATTTTGAAATCGAAACTTCAAACGATTATACCGGGAGATCCGACCGTCGGAATTTCTCGAAATCGGAACCATTGGATTCGTTTTGAAAAGATCTTTCCAATGAAGTAAATTTTGTGAAGATACAATGGTTAGATTTTCAGATATGTGTAAATCAAATCTGAAGAAAAACAGCGCCACGGTCGCGTTATGGCCCGAAGCGTCGTTTTGAATAAAATGGCTATTTTAAAATAAATAAAAATAGCGATAAATCGTTATAAAATATTATAAACGATATGGATGTAAATTTAGAAATTAATTGAAGGTTGGCTTAGTCGAATGGTTTCTTGGGTATTGATCTGATGTTGGTTTCGGCCTTCGGGGTTAATATTTGGGAAATCGTTCTCTTACTGATTGACGGTTAGTGACTAATGAATTGAAATGAAGCGTGTGTATGTTAGTGTTGCACTTGTTGATTATATATGTGAGTTGCGCAGAAAGACCAGGTTTATCCCATTCTGAATAACTGAATCGACGATAAGAAATAGAAGATAAAGACGGTGGTCGAAGACCGGAGATCTTCACCTCGTTTGGATGGTAACCGAGGTCCTGATTGGGAGGCATCCCGAAATATGGATAATGAGTGGTGATCGTCCAGACGTACATGGTGATCGATGGGTTTTCGAGGTATTTAGTGCCTCCGGTTTCATTCAGACCCAGAACGGACTTGTAAATGGACTGTGTGTCTGACATTGGATTTTATTCTGTGTTGATTGATCTCTATTAAATATACATCTATTTGGCGGCGGAGAATTTATTCTCTTGCTTAACGCCCTTCTCTGAAACGCACAAGCTCAGAGGTTGTATATCGATGGACATCAGTCGCATGGCATGAATTGCTAGTGTGGCATGCCAAAGTGGCAAATGAGCAGGGCTTTTGTTAAAAAGCTAAGTCTTGTGGTGATGATCAAAGCACCGCCTGTGTGGTGTAGCTTTGTGTATAACGTGAAATCGCGAGCCTCACACCCGGTATGAACCAGACACGGGAGGAAGGACATCAGGGAGGACATGCGTTTCTTTCTAGCTAGGGTGGTGTCAGTGACCTACCAGCCCTGACATTTATATACTTTTCACCTATGTGGTTGTTGCTGTTGCGAGGCAGCTCGGTTTAATCGGATGATCCGGGTCCGATGGAGTCATTCGTTGGCTCGTTTACAGCCCAAAGGGCGGGGAAACGTATTGTTCAGGAATTTTAATCCACATCGGTGGACCGGTGCTGCCGCTCCTAGGTCCACTCGAGCTCTGATCCTGTGGCTCGGGCTAGAGAGTCGCGAATTAGGTAAGGACTATCTTTTGCCTTGGTTCATGACGGAAATCCAATTTCCAAATACGTGATCGTGCGGTTTCGATTGTATAGATATTTGGCGACATAGTGGCATGGGACGCTCATGTCGTCTATGATTGATAGTTATGATTTGAAATTGTTTTCGAAACATATAAACACTAGTAGTAATATCAAATGCCTTTGTTTTATTCGTATCAAGCATATTTTGGCCGTTATAAGGTAAAAACTCTATCCTCCGGTTTGCGTTGCATTGTGTGATAGGAACTGAGTCTTATAATGGCTTCATTTTTGTAAAATGCATTGCGTTGTTTAAAAGAAAGATTTGTTTTAAAGCACTGGCAATCCGATGGAGTAAACCCGTTCCACGAAAGTGGCGTGGTCCTGTGATTAGCCATATTTTAAATGTGTTGAGTAGATTTCTCATACCAGTCCCATGACTGACTCGTAGTTTGTTTCACTTTCAAACTCGGGTGCCCCTTTTTTCTACACGGGCAACCTTGTATTCAGGTTTAGCTGGTTCTTTCTGGATAGCTGGAGCTGAAGATGGATTCTATCATTTATCTCTTTTTATGCTGTTCAGCTCCTATTGTACATATTTTGTTTGTTTCCGCTGTAGACATTTATGTATAGCTGAACTGTATTTGTACTAAGTATGATCCTGTATACTGTGTAACTCTGATGATTACTTTTATCCAGTATATTCTATTGTTCATTATCTGGTGTATTTATTTAATTCTGTTCTGCTATTATCTGTTTCTATGTTATATTCCACGGATTACCCTTGCCACCGTCAGTACGGGGTTTGGGGTCGTCTCAAAACTTAAACCCTGAACATGCGTTTCCCCGCCCTATGGGGCGTAAATGAGCCAACGAATGACTCCACCGGACACGTATCGTTCGATCAAACCGAGGCGCCTCGCAACAGCAACAACCACATAAGTCAAACTCGTCAGGGCATGTAAAACCACTAATGCCACTTCTAGCTAGAAATAAACACATGCCCTCCCTGACGTCCTCTCCCGTTTTTGTTTCACCACCGGGGTGTGAGGCTCGCGAATTCACGTTACACAAAGCTATGCCACACAGGCGGTGCTTTGATCATCAACCACAAGACTTTGCTTTTTAATAGAAGCCTCGATCTGTTGCCGCTTAGGCATGCCACACAGGCAATTCACTCTACGCGTTTGATATCCATCAATATATAACCCCTGAACCTTTACGTCTCTGAGAAGGGCGTTAAGCAAGAGAATAAATTCTCCGCCGCCAAACAGATATATATTTAATAGAAATCAATCACACAGACTAAAATCCAATGTCAGACACACAATCCATTTACAAGTTCGTTCTGGGTCTGAACGAAACTGGAGGCACCTAGTACCCCGCATACCCATCGATCTCCAAGTACGTCTGGATGATCACCAACGATTTCCATCTTCTTGGGTGTACGGACCAATCAAGATCATCAGTAATTATCCAAACGACGTGAAGACCTCCGGTCTTCAACCACCGTCTTCATCTTCGACTTATCGTCGAACCTGTTATTCAGAATGGGATAAACCCGGTCTTTCCAAATAACTCGCGTATATAATAAACAAGTGTTACACAAACACTACGTACGCCTCATTCCAATTCATCGGTCACTAACCGTAAATTAACAAGAGAATAATTCCCCAAATATTAACGTCGAAGGCCGAAAGCAACATCAGATCAATATCCAGAAAACCATTCTGCTTAGCTAACCGACAGTTAGTTTCTAAATTTCACATTTCTCAGGGAAAGGTTCCCATTAATTTTATCAAAGATAAATTCCTTTAAATTTATTCTTTAATCTTCTTCTGAATATCAATTCCAACTAGTCGGGATTAACGAACCTTACCGAAGTAATCATTTGTTTTAATTTCCCAACCCCAACCTATTCATCCTATGAAGTAAAGCTGGTAATACTTCATATCTAACACCACGGTGTTATCGGTAAATTTAATTACCATTTCACGTTCAAATCTAATTAAAGATTTAACTATCGCATGGAGCAAAACTGGTGATACTCCATTCTCGATCTTTTCGATCTAATTAAAGATTCATTAAAACTCCACTTAGTTTTAATCTGTGCCTGGGTTAAAGAATCAGTGTCATTTAAAACACGGTTCACGATAAACCCCAAAATCATATCACATTTAAATCAGTCCCTAACCATAAATTAGCAAGTGAGCAATTCCCTAAGTATTAACCCGAAGGCCGAAACCAACATCAGATCAATACCTCGAAAACCATTCAACTTAACTAATCTCCAGTTAGTTTCTGATTTTTTTTAACTCCTTTGGGTCTAAGAACGGTATTATTGAAGACATCGTTCATGACAACCCAAAATAAGATTCCATTAATTATCCGGTTAAAGAACAAGTGTTATTTAAAACACTGTTCACGATAAACCCAAAAATCAATACCAATTCAATTCCAATTAAATATTATTTAATTGGTCCACTTCAGTAAATCTAAACAAAATGATTTAATCTTTTTCTCAACTGGGCTTAAGAACAGTGTTAATGAAGACACCATTCACGACAAACCCAAATCACATTTGATATTAAATATCAGGCTCTGAATAGAAAATATATCGGCTTATATTCAATATCAAATTCTACGACCAACAAATATCGTATTGGAAATAACGATATATATATATATCTTTCAAATTTCCATAACAACAACTGTATAATCACGAAATCCAACATCGAACTATTTCGAAGATGATTTCGATTCAAATCCATTCCAATTCAATTATTGGAATTCCTGGTTATTTCCAAAAGCATTTCAAATCCAATTTATTAGTTTAGAAATAAATAGATTATTATTCTAGTTCAAAGCTAGTTCATTTCGATAAAAATCTATTTTTATCTTTTCAAATATGTAGTTTTTCATCCCAATCCTTCCCAAATCATTTCTTATGATTCTACACCAATTATTACTATTTTTTAATAATTTTATCAAGGACCGTACAGTCGATTTCCATCAACGGCCATCGAACTGCACTTACAGCGACCTTTTCCAAATTTGATTTGGACATAATTCCAAATCCAACCATTAGACTTCAAATTTCTAATATTCGTTAGAAAGCTCTTTTCGATACGAACCCAACGGATCCGGTTTTAGGAGAATCGGACGGTCGGATCTCCCGTAATATCCATTCGAAGTCAATGGTCGAAATTCACGAACTGCCGCAGCGCGGCGCGTTCTATTCAGGCCATTATATTATATATATATAATATATAATATATATTTCATCGATTTTCTATCAAAACGTATTTTATGAATCGTTTAAAATTTGTTTTCAAAATGATTACAACTTCTTTTCAAATTCAAATCAAAATTGAATTTTTCCTTATAAATTAGATTTAAATTCATTTCAAATTGATTTCAATTCAAATTGATTTCTAATTCAATTTCAGTTCCTTTTCAATTCAATTCAATTTCAATTCGAATTCATTTCTATTCAATTTCAATTTGAATTCATTTCTATTCAGTTTCAGTTCGAATTTCAATTTTTTTCAAAATATCAGGTTTTGAAATCACTTTCGATATTCATTATAAAATGAATAAAATCGATATAAATATCGTTCACGTCAAAATGGCATCAATCTAATCAACACGGCTTCATATATTTCTATTTTCAAATATTCTATTTCAAAACTGGAATGAGGCCCAATCAATTACCATATAATGTTAATTATATGGATTTTCTGCAACACATGTACAAAATAACAATGATAAATAATCAACCATCATCCAGAGTGCGTTCTACACTGTATAAGCATCAAATATAAATATTTAACGCTTATAACTGCCTGTCAATCAATTGATCAACATACAACTAATTATTGGGGTTAGTGTATGTCATCTATCATCCCAATACCCGTGTGGGGTTTCAAACAATCAAACACAGATTTTATTTGTGCAATTGGGCGATGTGTAAAATTTATCGTCCCAATCAATATCAATCAAATCAGTGTATATAAACAAGTCTCCGATTTTTTTATTATAAATATTTATTTTAAATACACGTTAAAAATTCTATTTTTAACTTTAAAATATTTTCCACTATAAAATATTTTATTTCATTTCACATCACATCACACAATCAACTACACATCAAAATCAAACAAACAAGCATACAAGCCGTCCATGGTCTGTGGACGACGGGTGTCGGGTGCTACTAAACACCGTCTGCATCCTAGTATATATTTTAACTAGAAAAACAAAATTAAAAGGCGAGAAGTTCTCACCGAAAGCTAAATCCAACTCCGCGACTCTTCATATGTAGGAAATTTTCATCGTTCTCGCCCTTTGTTACTTTCTTTGTCTGCATTCATTACATATATAAAAATCACATTTTTAAATTCTCTGCTTAATAAAAATCATATTTTTATTATTCTTCATCAATGAAAATCCTGTTTTTATTTCTCCTTCCTATATATAAAAATCAAATTTTTATCTTCACTTTATTATAAAAATTATATTTTAATATCACTCTTCTTCTTCTAATAAAGATTATATTTTTATAACTCTAGCTAAATAAAAATCATATTTATCTCTCGCCATTCTCTGTATAAAGATTTTGCCTTTTCAAATATAAAGATTTGAATTTTTCAAATATAAAGATTTCGCCTTTTCAAATATAAAGATTTGAATTTTTATCTTACTACACATATAAAAATTATATTTTTAACCTTTCTATAATATAAAAATTATATTTTAATATTCCTACTACTTATATAAAAATTGAATTTTTATTATCATAACCATATAAAAATTATATTTTTATATTTCTACTTTAATAAAAACCATATTTTTAATACTCTTCCTAAGTAAAAATCGTATTTTTATCGTATTAAAAATCTAAGCCTTATACATTATAAAAATTCTTCCTTTATACATTATAAAAATTCTTCCTTTTAAATAAATAAAAATCTAACCTTTTAAATCAATAAAAAAAATCAGATTCTTATATGGTTAAAATCACATTTCTCATAAAGGAAAATAGGAAACTCACAATTTTCTGGGTTTTAGGTCGAGTGAGAGCTCGCGGGGGTTCGATGGTGGCACGTCGGGGAGTGGAGGCCGTCGGAAGGGGGGGACTCCAGCAGTCAGCGGGTCCCACCGCAGCAACAAGGCGTCGGTTTTTGAGGAAACAAGGGGGGTGTTGCGATTCAGGAAGAGGAGGAGGGGGTGCTCACAGAGTTGCTGTCGGTGTCGGAAGAGGTACGGCGGATGGGGGTTTCAGGCTAGGGTTAGGAGAGAGGGGCGCGGTTCTCATTCGCGAGGAGGAGAAGGCTGGAGGGGGGGTCGCGGTTGCGCCATCCACGGCGGCGTAGGCGGAGGGGAGCAGCGCCCTCCTCCTTCGTCGTTCGTTCTCTCCCTTCTTTTTTTATTTATTTATCTGAAATGAATTTAATTTGGGGGGCCTTGGTCAACGTAAGGAGAAAAGGGCAAGGGGGGTTTTAATTTTATATTAATTTATTCTCCGAAAGGTTACTTTAAAAATTCGAACTCAAAATTGAGCCCACCGACTTGTATTTATCATCTAAAAGTCACTATGATCACACATGACATCCAAAAATCACGAAAATAGACAGGCAGCTACAGTTCGACATTACAGATGCAACGAAACTAGTTTCATCGAATTCCAAACTCGTTTGCTCACACAGCGTATTTTTAACCATCAAAATATTGATTTTTTCACATTAAAGTCCCGTACAGCCACATACGGACTCCAAAATTCATGAAAATTGGAATATAATAATAACTTAATATTCCAGATCCAACAAAATTAGTTTCATTGAAAACGGAGCTTGTTTGCAAAACTGGCTATTTTTAAAAATCTAAATAAACCCATTTAAATATTAATATACTTAAAAATAATTAAATTTAATATTAATAAATTAATATTATCGTCTATATTCACATTAGAATATCACACAACTCCAAAATAAATATATTGGAATTTAAAGCTCGATATTTCAAAGTTCCCAGTTATATCGATATTCGATTTATATTGAAAATCTATTAATAGTACAAATAAATCATTACAAATTACAAAGAAATTCCATAGCGACTTTTCGAAATTATGATTTGGACATAACTCAAAATCTATTCGACGAAATCCTGATTTTTCTCTTCCATTAGAAAAATATACTTCACCAGCTCCGAACGTTTCTTGTTTCACCGAAATCTAGCTTAAAACGTATTCTGTATATATTCGTTTAAAGTTTGAATCGCCAAATTACGAACTGCCGCGCCATTTCGAGCTCAATTATAATTATAATATAAATTAATACGTTCAACTAACATTTATAAATAAATTTGTTGACATAAATTCAATTTTAAACTAAATTATATATTTTAAATTGTCCAATTCACATAATGTTGTCAATTCACTATTTCCAACTATTTCGGAAATATATATTATTTTATTATCTATATAAATTAAATATTCAATATTATTTAATTAAACGACCATTTAAATCTCTAAATCACTATTTAAATAATTAAGTAAATTAATTATTATACTATAAAAATACGGGACGTTACAATCAATGTTATCTCTTACTCGTTGTCGCTATCAGAATTTGACTCTTATGTTATTGCATTGAATGTTATTAACTTCTTTTTTGATGACTTATTTTCTCTCCTTTCTTTCTTTTGGACTTCAAATGACATTTGACTTCTGATTAACTCCTTAATTTTTACTGTACTAATATCATTAGCTTGTTTAATTGCCAGAGTCTTTTGATTTCAATCTAGAACTAATGAATTTAGAATTTTTCTGTATATCTTCCGAAGGCCATCAATTAATGCATGATATCTTGAAACCTACAGTACATATCAAAGACAGACTCATTCAGATTCATTTTAAATAATTGAAATTAGTTAACGTGGATGTAATGAACTGGGAAATTCGACACACGAATTTCGACAATAATACATCATCAGTATTCACGTTGCTAAACAAAAATACTGAAAACATAGAAAGTTAAAAGGGAGAAGTTAGAGGGTGATAAAAAAGAAAGAATGGTTAGAATAGAAGAAAAAGGATACAAAGACATCATAATCAAAAGAGATCGGAATCTCACAGTGAAATGAATAAAATATAATATATCAAAACTTTTTACACAAGAGACGTATTGTATATATATACATACATTAATCAATAGAATACACAAAAAGATCAACCTATAGTTTCATAACAATTTGTCTGTACAACGGCTGATAAGCAAAACACACATAAGAGAGATAAATTAACAATAATTATGTGAATACATATTGACTCCAACACCTCTCTTATAGCCCAATATAAATCTAAAGCAAACTTGGAAAATGTACGTGGTCTGACCCACGCATAATTTAAGGGAGTGTAAATACACCCGGACCAATCTGAAATAATTACAGTGAGAAAAACTTACTTCACAAATAATTTGCTTAACTTATATAAATATTTCCAAAGAATGGAACTCCCATAAGACACGACCACACATAAACATGACTCGCGTTTTCCCTTACGATAACTAAAGTTTTATATGACCAAAGATTCCAATATTTTAAAAATTCAAGTTTTAGAGAATTTGAATAATCTCGCACAATTCTGGATACATACACTCATATTTAAATACGATTCCAAAAAATATATCGATCAAATAAGATATTTATATCAGTTGTATCAACTTATCATTCAATAACTTATCATGTATTATCCTAAAATCAGAATTTAACGTATTTGGTCGATTTTGTTAATTAAATCGAAAACCATAGAAATTGGAATTTACATTATACGACCTTCAGATATGAATAAACAAATTTTAATTTATATAAGGAAGTAGGAAATCCATTTTGTATATTTGTTTACACAAACAGATAATATAAGTGAAACGTCAATATATGACCGTTAACTGTTTTTATTGAAAATCAACGGTTTAAATAGTATAAGTTGTACGAACGTTTTTCGACTTAAATAGTAACATATACATATATTAACAATTATTCAAATCTCTCTTAAATTATTAAAAAGATTAATTAGGCTAATAAAGTAATTAATTAAGTTAAATGAATAAAATAAAATGTGAGGTGATATAAAGTAAAGTCATAATTACAAATCATATCAAAAAGAATATAATCATTAGATTGTTTACTTGCCCCTTAAGCGATTAAAAGAAAAAGTAAAATTATTATTAGCATTTCAAATCAAATGAGATTGATTTGACTAATTCATATATTTATTTGAATTTTTAAATATAATCATTACATTATATCAGATCACCGTTAATACATCTCTTATCACATCATTTCATATCATTTCGGTGTGACTAATATACATGGAAACTAAGCAAATAAAACATCATCATTATGTTACGTCACATCCTCCTTATCATCTCTCAAATCTCATAAAGCGACCACCACTCACTACAAGAAAAACAGCAAATAGAAGCGGCAAAATCTGCTTCAAATCCGTCGCTAAACAGGTATTAGCGACGGATTTCCTACGTAACTGTATGTTCGGTAAAAACCATGACGGTATCTGTGTCAGATTTTGCGACGGAATTTTGCAAGAGGCTTCCGACATTTTTCCGTCATTTTGCTAATTTTACAATAAAAATAAATTTTATTTATTAATTTAATTTAATTTATATACCGACTAATTACCGACGGATAATTAAATTATAATAAAATATTACTTACATAAGGAGTTGGTAAACCCTTGCTAAATACCGAGGGATTAGCGACGGATGATTTCAACTTTTGATTATCACCTTAAATTTCTGTCGGTAATTCGTCACAAATCACTACAACCAAACTTGCAAAGAGCTATAATCATTGTAATATAGAATATTTGCGAAAATTAATATGTTTAACTCAAAATTTCTAATTTTAAATAAATATTTTATTCAAACAAATATTTTATTACGCATTTGAATAATACACAATTATGTTTCTCTTTGTTACACAATAACTATACAAAATGCCTTTTTGTACAAACATTGGCTCGCTACATACACTCAGTTACACTCACTCCCTCTCACACTCAGTATCTTCATCTTCATCTTCAGTGGTTAATCCAGAATTTGCCATATTGTCTGTTGTACCTGTCAAAATAGAATAACGTAGTAAACTGAAAAGGAAACAATTTATAATTACTTGTATGAATATTATAACTAAAATATAATTTCACTTAGTTTGCTAGTATTGTAAAATAGCAAATGCAAAAAGGGGCAAATAGATAACTTTTTTTTACAGTGAGTAGTGGTGAAACGGTTGACTCCACTGCAGTGTTATTCTATCGAGTAGTGGTGAAACTAGAAAGAAAAGCTTCGGACATCATACCATGTAGACCTTTGATAGCATCAAAGTTTTTGTATGTATACCCAACAAAACTCAAGTCCTTGGGTTGTAGCAACGTCTGCATATATACAAGCAGAAGAGTTAATCATCCAGTTGGAATGACTGATCAAAACTTAATATAGATATAATATATAAAAAGAAACAGAATTGTGGTTCAAATCAAATTCATGTTATTAACACAATAACATAAGATCAGAACAGATGCCATCATGTATGACAAAAAATAATAATATTAAATTATATAAAACGCAACTTGAACATACCTTCCAGTTTTGACAGAAGAAACCGTAATGCTACCCGAAGTTTTGTATTTTAGGACTCTGCATTCTTTATCAGTTGTCTGACAAACATGAAGGAGAAATGTGTGGATATGGATACAAATCAGCAGAGTCCTAAAAGAAACATATACACAAACCAAAACTGACTAAAAAAAAATACTCACAAAAGACTCTCAATACGTGTGCAAAATATCAATTACAAAACACCCAAATAACATCAAATGCATAATACTCACAAAAGACTCTCAATACGTGTGCAAAATACTCACAAAATCCTCATCACCAGTTCAACAGTGTCCACTTGAAATCCCAATACAAAACATATGAATCAATTGCATAATACATCAGAGACCTGATGCTTCTATCGTTGAAAATATAATCATAATTATTGCATGGCAAAAGCCAAAATGTCCACTTGATCAAACTGGAAATGAAATTTTTGTGACAAAAGACACGGCTGTTGTGTTATCTTATTTGGGTGTGGATACAGCTTCATAATGTTGCTATGCTCACTAGTACAAAATAGGTCTGTTGCTTCGTATCATTTGTGTCGGTTGCAGTTAAAACCGACACTAATATGGTTATTTACGTCGGTTCCTTATTAACAACCGAAGAATTTGAGTAATGGGAGTAGAAGAAAATTTAAAAAATTAAATTTGTGTCGGTTGTTTTTAACGTTGGACGCAAATGAGTTGAGGCAATATACATACTTGTGTCGATTTAATTTGGGGTCAGACATAAATAAACAAATTTGTGTCTATTATTATTTGAACCGACACAAGTATAGGAGCCACACGTTTTTACTCCCGCGAAACTAAAATTTTGGAGCGAAACTAAAAGAAATTGCTACCACCTGTTTCACTACGTTCCCACTAAATTTTTCCTTACCCGACCCATCTTTTCCTTCTTCCACACCAAAAGGACTTCGATACCAAATAAAGTAAAAAAAAATCGCTCGCTCCTGTTTCACTACGTTCCATCCGCGGCGTCTGCTCCAGTTTCTCCTTTACGCAGCTTCTACAGCATATCCCTAAAACCCTATACCGAAGATTATTTTGCTATTGGGGAGGTAATCATTTACAAGATTGTTGATTACGTTTTTTGTATTCTTTTGTAGCTTGTTGATTACGATTTTCACTGATGCATCTGGTTCGATTATGTATTTACATAATCTTAACTATGCTTGAAACTGTGGCATACCGGTGAATTCTATGTAATAATCAATCCCCTTTATCCGTAGCAGAGATAAAGATGGAGGTGAAATTAAGAACCTTACTGTTTACTCTTAAATAAGGCACCTATTTGAAAATTGTGATCCCTGTTCCTTAAATTTGGAGTTAATGATCTCTGATTTGATGCTTTGTGATTTTCATGCCGGGACTTTATCTTTAGATGCAAAAGTTTGTACTGCACCTAAAAAGAACGAGCAGTGATGTCACTGGTGTTTGTGAATTTATAATACAGAAATTAATGAATAGACAATAGGCTTGCATTAAAAGTTGTTGGCTTCCCGATTTTATGAGGTTTTGGTTAGCTTATGAATTATGATATACTTTGGGTATGTTTACAAGCAAATAACACTAGTAGTATAAACAACCAGAGAATAACCATGAAATATATGTGACTAAAATTAAATTTAGAAACGAGAAAAAAAGCAATAGTCATTACTACTGGCCAATCCATAAAAAGTACATAATATGTTAAGAAAAATTACTCTCAAGTGATTTCCCAGCGGAATGCTAGGCCAAGACTTACTAATCTCTTTTGTATTACCCATACGAGTACTTAGGCACGTGTGCTGCACGTACGCAGGAGAAATTGCTGTTATTAAAAACTATGTGTAAAATAATTTAATGTGTGTTTCATTTTCAATATGCATACATGTACAAACATACCGTTTATCAAAACGTGAATGATGTTAAGTTAATTTAGAAAATAATTAATCATGTAAGAAGAGTAACCAACCATTACATCAATACATAGAGAAATAAAAACAAGTATTAAAATTAGCATTTTCAATAGCTTGAAAGTAAAAAAATTACATTGTTTCTATTTCAGAAATTAATAAATCAGTTAGTTAATCTATAAGGAAATTTTCTTTTCAACTACAAAGGTTGCACCTTCCTTGATGCTTCCTTCCTTGCTAACACCCAATAATTATCATGGCTTAGCTATCATATGTGTGTGTGTGTTTGGGTGAGTTGCATGCATTACTTAGCTTAGCTATCATGGCTTTAGCGTCATTTTGCACAGCATATTTAGTTGCATGCTACGGATAAAGGGGATTCATTTACAAGATTGTTTTGAGCGCGATCCTCATAAGGCTGTTCTTAGAATTTGTTCTTGTTCCGTTACTTCCGCATCATCCAAATTTATTTAGATTTTGTTAGACTTTGTAAGACTTATATTCTTTTAGTATGCTAGAAAATAATTTTGGCGTTTATGTTTGAAAATAATAATGACTTTGTAAGACCTATAGCGTTTATGTTAGACACATATACTTTGGCTTGCCTTGTGTATACTCATTACATAGTAAGTATCAACATAATGATAATGCAACATACCACCAGAGGGCCTGTCCGCCCATGGATAATACACTGCAAAACTTGCATTTACTAGTAGCGTTGCATACATTATTTTGTTCGGCTAAGGAATAAGTTAAATAATGTGCATACACTAAGCCTATTTCACGTTGTGTTTACCTAAAAGCACTACAAATTATTTTTGACACATTTTTTGTTTTGCGTGCACTAGTTCCGTGTTCCATACTATGATATCTGGAGTAGATAAATCCATCTTTTCATGACTTTCATACTGCATTGTGTTTTCACCATTTTTCCAAAAATTTTGTCACACCTGCGACTATATTCGAACCTCATGTCATTTTATGCATTTCAGACTTTTTAACCCCTAATCAACCTTCCTACCTCACCACATCATTTCGGTTAACCCTACAGCGTTCATGTATCATGTGCTCATGAAATTCTTCACCCATTCGTTCAGAAAGTGGAGTGGCCTTAATCAATATGTAATCATTTTTTATCATGCATTTCAAGCACTTATGGTTAATTTTTTATCCATAACCCTATACATATACATAATATTATGATTAAGTATGTAGAGCTATAATTTATTCTTATGTCATTAATACTTGTAATAAGCACTAGTAATAGTCAATTTGCTTTTCCGAACTACAAATGAGAAGACCTTTCTAAATGAAACTTTTATGCGTAGAATCTTGACTGATATAATCGTCTGTTGGAGAACGTTTCTGCATTTCCACATCTTGTGACCATTGACTCAGTTGCTCCATTATTGTAATTTAACATATATCAGATCACTATACCAACTTTTTATTGTTAATTAATGCATTCTTTAATAACTTCTCTGCAGGAACTTCTCTTGTCGTGACTGTGACGCGCTCTGTTGACAGCAATTCCGAAACATTGGGAACCTGGTGTTGGACAGATACTGAGCATACTGGACAGGCATGTTTATTTGAAGTATTTTTACCATTTCAAGTCATATATGATCCTAGCTGTGGAAAGCATCACTTGAGGGGGTAAAAATTTCTAGTTGGCACTTTTGTTTTTCCATTTTTGATTTCAGTTACCAAAGAGGCTAAATGATGCTTATTAGTAATTCCGAAAGAGGGGAAAATGATAGTTTTGACAGTCACATGTGCATTAGAACAGCAGGAATGACATTCGCATTTAAAACGAATCATAAAAATAACAGCAGGGAAATAATGAAGTTCATAGTAGTTCAATTCTTGGAAAGAATCTCTGAGTTCTGTCTTTATGCAGATGGCAAGTGGCATGTCGGACTAATCTCATCAAATTGGAGCCAACAAGAAGGTTAGGTCCTAGATATTGGTGGTTATTTTGGAGTAACAATGTTCACCCTTGAAAGCATTTTTATATAGTTATATTTTATATTCATAGGTTATCCATGATAAACAATATAAAACACATTCATTATAGGTAATGAAATGCTATTGTGTTCTTTTAGGAAAGAAAAGACCTCCATGTCACTGTTTGTTCATTTCACAATAATGTAATGTTGTGCATTGTCTGACATAAATTCAGACAAAACAAAGAAATTACGTTAAAGAAATAGGATAAACTTCATAACCCAAATAGATAATAGATGATTGGAGGAAAAGGGAACATAACATTATATATTGGATGTAATTTACTTGGTCCCATTCCTAAAGTTTTTGTTCCATATACCATGCTAATAGCTGTTGAATATGGTTTGTGAAAATAAAGAATGTTTTGGGTACAACTTGTGAAGTAAAAGAATACTTAGAAAAATAGAAGAAAAATATATATAAAACAAATGAGCTTAGACTTAATTTAACACTTTTAATTTAACATTCAAAATTCAGGTAAAATCGCAAATTATTATTTCTCTCGTACCTTCTTTGATTCAGTTTACCTAATCGATCAAGTTTTTTGTTTAATAGTGCTCCTTCTCTTCGGCGGTATGAATTAGGGTTTTAACTTGGATTAGAGCTGCTTCGTATTCATCTGTTATAAGGTAAAATCGCAACTATTGCTATTTTTGTTTCGTGCTTTTTCAATTATAATTGCTTTGCTATCAATTTAGATAGTTTTATGGTGATTTTTGGTGATTTTAGCTTGGATTAGAGACTGGGAAATGTCTAATTCTTGTTGGGCTTCATATTCAATTGGAAAACATTAAAAAATCAACTGAACTTAGATGTAAAAGTTTGTATTGCTACTTCCAGCAAGTTTTAGTTAGCTGAGTTTTATTAGGAATGACAACATAACTATCCCCACGTATACTCTTTCTCATCACGTATTCTATGTACCTGAATTAGATTTAGACTAAACCTGCTGTGTACAAGAATTAGTACAAGAATGAGGTCTAACATTATTGAAGGAGAGACGTTAGTTTAATTTTGGGATGTCGTTTCTTTTTTAAGTGAGTCATTGACACCGTCCGGACTGCATTTTGTATGTAAGCAAGTCAAAAGTATCTGTAAGAACATAGAACTATTCTGGTGATTATTTCTTAACTGCATACCTGAATACGACATCATTCATCTTCCAAATGGTTTTAACAAGCCTTTGCTGATATCTCGGTTCATAGGCTATTTTGGTGATTATTTCTTAACTGACTGCTTGAATATGTAGCCATATTTTGATGATTATTTCTTAACTGACTGCTTTAATATGTAGCCATATTTTGGTGAATATGTTTGCTGTTGAAATTATGCAGTGTTTTTTTTTCTTTGAAAAGAGAAGATGAAAACTGTTTTTTTAATTATTAGACTATAATGCAAATTGATGGAACTGTAATGAAACAGAAGATGAAAACTGTAATGATAAAACCAGTTTCCTGTAAGAGTACCAGATGCAAAGGCTTATCCAAATTTCCCTTCATAGTATGACTTTGACAAATATATTTGGAGATATTTTCTCAGTTTTTCTGAGCTTATGTTGTCATTTTTTTATTTTATTTTACCAAATAGTATGACTATTGTAAAATTTACCCTTCTTATTCGACTAGTGTAAAAAATCAAAAAAATGTTTGTTTTGTGTATTTTGTTTGTTTCATTTTCTTTAAGAAAACAGTTACGGTTCATTTTCTGCTTTTGAAAAAAAAAGCTGCTTCATTTTCTGGTTGACTTAGTGTCCATTTCTGTTAAATTAGGTACTGCATTTGTTTTTACTCCTGTGCATTTAGTTCTGTCTTCCTGTTTGCATTTCAGTCATTAAAAAAAATGTTCCGTTCAGTTTTATTCCTGTGAAACATGCATTTTCTCTTCATTGCACTGCTTTCTTGTTGTCATTCAAGTGCATTTTGTTTCGATTTTATAGCAGAGAGAACTCCGTGTCTGTGCACTTTGTGCATCTTGAGACAACATAATTTCATCAGGAAACAGAGAAAAGAAACACTGCAATTCTAATTAATTTTCATTTTCAATCTTTGCAATACATTTTGTTAGCCTTGTTTTACAGTAATCACCTAGTCCTAGCTGTTTTTCCTCTTTTGATTTCACTCTGTCATCTTCAAAACTTCTTAGTTCAACACCCTCTTCCATACTACAACTCACCAGCAACTATGTATTCACTATCAATATTCACTTGTTTTTCAAATCAAAAGTTATGATTTTTTTTTTCAAAATACACAACAACAGGTTGCAAGATAAAAAGGATATTTACTGGTTGCAAGAGTAGAACTTTGTTGCACGAAGTACAATTAATTGTAATTAAGCCGATTAGCTTCTTTATATAAGGCCATGTATCTAAGAGTAATACACAAGGCTATTATTTTTCATCTAAATGTACTTCACAAAATCACACAAGATAAGGGTTTAAAAAAGACCTAAACATATTTATGCTAAGGGGCTAACTGGTTGCAAGAGTCGAAAGATTGAACGTAATTACAGAATGCGAGGAATTTTTTTTGATCCGCCCAAAACAAGTTTAGAGACGACAGTCATTGACTGACCAATTTATGTTTTGAACAAAAAAATAAAATAAAAATCAACTGGATATAAAAGGCAATCCATAATAACGAATACCCATTCGATTACATTGAGAAACATTTGTTGTTTCAATAGCGAAGAAAATTATTAAGCAATCATTGTTATAAAATGAACTTAGATAGGATCCAAGAATAAAAACAATTACATAGGATAAAACGAAAGTAATTAAATCTGTATGAACTCCACACATTCAGCTATTGAAGGAATCATGCCAGACTGAAAGGATTGCTGAAAGGATGAGAGCTATTGTATTTGGGATGATATGTTTTTGTAAGGAACCCAAACTAAGGAGCAATCTTTGTATACTCTACAGGAAAAATCAATTTAAGCCTGAAAACCGCACCTTTATATGAAGGCCGAGATGGACCGAGAATCATATCATTAAAATATCGCAATATTACCCTCAGATGGCAATGCATTTTTAATTCCATAAGCTAGTTCACTTAGTTTTCTATGGGGGCACTTGTTGATTCTATGAAAAAAATTGGCGTTTTCCATTCCAAAATATTCTAGAACTTTGATGATTTCCCTTTCGATGAAGCAAAATTTAAGAAAAAGCTAGGAAAATTTATTTTTTTTCTCCTCTTGTTCGTTCCTTCATGGGAACGTTAATATATTCACTTATTTTTTCTTCGCAAAAGAAAAACACAAAATAATCTGTATAAAGTGATCATGCATGCATAAGAATATTCATAGAAACGTTATTATATTCACTTATTTTTTCAATCTCTTATATGGAAATTATTTTTCATGAGTCAGCCAATTTAAAATGAATATTATTATACCATAAAGTTCAAATAAATTCATGTTAGCTATAAAATCATATTGCCATAAATTAATTGGTTTCCAAACTGAATTCCAAAACATTTTTGGCTATACCTGCACATCTTATCTGTAACACAAATTTAGTCCATCTTTG
Organism: Allium sativum; assembly: GCA_030737875.1. Taxonomy (NCBI): domain Eukaryota; kingdom Viridiplantae; phylum Streptophyta; class Magnoliopsida; order Asparagales; family Amaryllidaceae; genus Allium; species Allium sativum. The sequence goes on along the minus strand of CM060909.1, from coordinate 577,354,623 downwards.
AGGGATAATTGAATGAAACACTTATGTTTTTTTTTTTGCTTATGTAGTGCATCTCTAGCAATTTCACATGGATCGTAATTGGATGTATAACGTGAAACGTTGCGTTGATGAGTTCTTGGAAAAAATGGAAGGATTCATCAAATGTGCGTTGGATGATCAATTGACAAGAAGGGAGGAAACTATTTTTTGCCCTTGTAGACGTTGCCAGAATAGAAGGAGATTTCGTAACATAGATCAGATCAGGGATCACATAATTCGGTATAGGTTCAAGCAAAATTATACACGGTGGATATGGCATGGTGAAAGCATAGTTGGTGCACCTAGTTCTGGTAATCATTACAATGATGAGGATGATCAGGAATGTAATGTGAATTATGAGGTAACTGATGAGAATGAGGATATCGACCGTGTTAATGAGATGTTTGATGATGTTCAAGAACATTTGATTGAAGAGCCAAAGTTGTACGAAAAAATATCAGTTGATGCTAAGAAGCCTTTGTATTCTGGTTGTGCTAAGTTTACAATATTGTCTGCTATGCTCAAGCTTTTCAATTTAAAAGCAAAACACGGGTGGAGTGATAGAAGTTTTACATCATTATTAGAACTTTTAAAAGACATGCTACCAGAAGGTAACGAGCTTCCTACTTCTAATTATGAGGCAAAGAAAATTATGTGCCCAATTGGCGTAGGGTACAAAAAGATACATGCATGTCCAAATGATTGTATATTGTATCGAAATGAATATGAGAGCTTGCATGAGTGTCCTAAGTGTGGATTATCCCGTTACAAGTCACGAGAAAATATTCATAATGGCTCAGATCAGAAACGGCCTCCAGTAAAGGTTTTATGGTATTTGCCCATTATACCAAGATTTAAACGTTTATTAGCAAATAAAGAAACTGTAAAAAAACTTAAGATGGCATGCAGATGTGAGGAAGAATGATGGATTACTAAGACATCCAGCTGATTCTCCACAGTGGAGAAATATTGACACCATGTATTCTAGTTTTGGCGAAGAAATAAGGAATCTCAGACTTGGTCTTTGCACAGATGGCATAAACCCATTTGGCAACCTTAGCAGTCAACATAGTACTTGGCCAGTTCTTTTGGTGATTTACAATCTTCCACCTCACTTGAGCATGAAGCGCAAATACATTATGTTGTCTCTTCTGATTTCGGGGCCACGACAACCAGGAAATGACATCGATGTTTATCTAGCTCCTCTTATTGATGATCTAAAACTTTTGTGGGATAAAGGTGTGCGCGTATTTGATGCATATAGTAGAACTGAATTTACATTACGCGCCATGCTTTTTTGTACCATAAATGATTTTCCCGCATATGGTAACTTGTCTGGATATAGTACAAAAGGTGCTAAAGCATGCCCAATTTGTCAAGACGACATGGTTGTTGAGCGCTTGCATTTTTGCAAGAAAAATGTATATATGCATCATCGTAGATTTCTCCCCCGCGATCATCGTTATCGTAAAAAGAAGAAACCATTCAATGGGGAGATAGAAAGCAGAGTTGCTCGTTTGCCATTAACAGGAATTGATGTATATGAACGGATCAAGGATATTGAAAATGTATTTGGCAAAGCCTTTCCTCTTCAAGAAGGCATGTGGAAGAAAAAGTTTATATTTTGGGAACTTCCATATTGGAAACATTTACAAGTTAGGCATTGTCTAGATGTAATGCATATAGAAAAGAATGTTTGTGATAGTATCATTGGAACAATTTTGAATATACCTGGTAAGACAAAAGATAGTGAAAAAGCTAGGCAAGATATGTTGAAATGGGTATTCGAAAGGATTTAGCTCCAGTGGAGAAAGGTAAACGTATCTATTTGCCTCCTGCATGCTATACATTGTCCAAAAAAGAGAAAACTAGTTTATGCGAGTGTCTTCATGGTGTCAAGGTTCCATCAGGCTATTCTTCGAACATTAGCAGTCGTGTATCAATGAAGGATTTGAAATTGATGGGCATGAAGTCCCATGACTGTCATGTGTTGATGCAACATTTGTTGCCTGTTGCTATTCGAGGTATATTGCCTAAACATGTTAGACATGTTATTACAAAACTTTGTATTTTTTTAATGCAATTTGTAGTAAGGTGATTGATCCTGATATGTTGGATGATCAACAAGCTGATGTTATTGTCACTTTATGTCAATTTGAGATGTATTTTCCCCCTTCATTTTTCGATGTTATGGTGCATTTGATTGTTCATCTAGTAAGAGAAATCAAGATTTGCGGTCCTGTTTTTATGAGGTATATGTATCCGTTCGAAATGCACATGGGAACTTTAAAAAGAAAAACAAAGAATAGATATAGACCTGAAGCTAGTATCGTAGAAGGTACCATTGCCGAGGAGGTTGTTGAATTTGTCACTCAATACCTAACTGGCGTTGAACCTATTGGACTTTGCAAGTCTCGACATGAAGGGCGACTTGGTGGTCAAGGCATAATGGGGTTTAAATTAATGTCAATTGGTGATGATATGTTTCACAAAGCCCACCTACTTGTTTTACAACACCTTAGTGAGGTCCATCCTTATTTGGAAGAGCACATGACAATTCTAAAGTCTCAAAATCCTTCAAAGAATGAAAGATGGTTGACAAATGAACATAACCGCTCGTTCGTCATATGGTTTAAAAATACGGTAATGACTCAATTGTCTCAAACAAATCATAATGTTTCTGATACAATAAGATGGTTGGCGTATGGGCCTAAATTTCAAGTTAGCTCTTATGAAGTATACGCTATTAATGGATATGTCTTCATACGAACCGTCAAGATGAAAAGAGCAAAATGCAAAATAGTGGAGTAAGTGTCGTAGCATCTTCAAGAGAATTTGCTAGTGCTAAAGATAACAAACCAATAAATGCGACAATGTCATATTACGGGGTAATTGAGAATATTTGGGAACTTGAATATAAAGACTTCACAATTCCTCTATTTCAATGTAAATGGGCCAATAACCATCGTGCTGTACAAGTGGATGAACATGGATTCACACTTGTTAACTTTAGTCGAGCGAGTCATGATAAGATCCACTCATCTTAGCATCTCAAGTGGAACAAGTTTTTTATGTCACCGACCCAGCTGATCATAAATGGTCTGTTGTCCTTCCTGGAAAAAGACGCATTGTTGGGATCGGCGACGTGATAGATGAAGAAGAGTATAATCAATTTGACGAGAATCCACCTTTTTCCATCGGCGTAAGTATATTAGAAGAAGTCGATTTAAATGCAAATTATGCACGCTCTGATCACAATGAAGGGGTTTGGATAGCAGGGTATGTTTTCAACCTTCTAATATTGTCACCATTTTACTTAAATTTTTTTTTTTGTAACCTTCTAATACGATATTTATTCAAAAGTATAAAAGTAGACATAAAGATGAATATCATGATCATGTAGAACACTTGCATTAGCTTGTTTTTTTTTTTTCTAAATAAAATAACTTCTACATTTACATTATATATCCAGTATATATAGAATATTTACATTTTCTAAATAGAATAAAATGGAGCACTTTTCCCTTAGATTTTTTTTCTTATTTTAAATTGTATTTATAGGATGTTTTATTTTGGTTTTAAAAAATACTTATTAGAACATCTGCATACATTAAAATTTCCCTTGTTGCATTATTGAATGAAATAGCAAGGCGATATAAGTGTCAAGCATTATGTTATTGCAGGTTTCGGAAGTACTTGCTGCAAGCGTGCTTCCGACGTATCATTTATATCAATGTTTTTCATTTATATCAAGGTTTTTCATTTCCTCATCTAGTGTTTCCTGTTCAATTGCATGTGTAGTCTTCTGCTGCATTTCTTGTTTTTCTTCAACTTTTGTACCGACCTAGGATCTGGAAGCTTATCTTGGTGGCTTTGATGTATCTCAAGATTTAAACAGAAATTAAAGTTAAAACTCCGAGTAATGTCATACCACACTTGTCCGTAAAATCGCAATGCACTATTGGTACATGAGATACATAAATATTCATGTTACAAACAAATGACCTAAATATCAAAAATCAGATCTTGTTCTGTCGTTCATGCAAACCCCTTAGAAATAGTAGCAAGAACATGATTAAAATCAACAAAATGGGTTTGCATGTTAAATTACACAATAGTAAGAACAATAGAATAAATCATCTATTTGAATCAAAAATATGAACAGCCAAAAACTTCTAACACTTCAACTAAGGGAAACGTCAGGGGATGACGGCAACCTTGCTGTCAAAACATCAACTCCTGTTTCAGTCACCTGCAATTTGGGCTTATGTAAATTATGCAGTTCTAGAAAACACAAATATTTATACAAATTATTGAAGAATACCAGTACAACTATTTGCAGAATATAGAAAGACCTTTGCTTAGTCTTTATAAATGATTGTAGCTGATGGATTTCATATTCATTTTGTATTAAAAAGAAAAATTGAAATATGGCATAGGTTTTCCATTTATATTCTATTCGGAGTTCACGTTTATTCAGCAATTGCATTGCATAGCATAGACATATAATATTATATATCAGAAAAAGAATATAGATAAAGATTAAACATCCACAGAAATTTTATTTAGGTGTATTGAACATGGATTATTATTACGAGTGTCACGTCACGTGCGAAGCATGCTATAATATGCGCACTTTGTGCTTGAATTATTTCCGCAAATTGTGTGTTTAACAAATTCAAAAGAAACGATTTGCACAATTATTTAATCATCGCGTAGTTAGATTGAACTTTTATTTCTATGGTGCATTTGTTAGATCCTATTTTTTAAGTCATACTAAGATTCAATATAACTTAAGAGAAAATTAGGAAATATGCCAAATTTTGAAGGAAAAAAAAATAAGTTAAAAGACATCAGGTTCTATTCATGGACTTAAGGGCAGATAATAGCTATTTTTTCTGTTTGCATGCTATATATAAATAATTGCTGTTTTTTTAATTGCTAATATCTACATGTATGGTCTTTCGCATGATATCTACATGTTTGATTGCTGGATTTTTCTTCTTTTGCATGAAATATGTTATAACTTTCGGATGCTCATATGTGATACAGGAATAATGGAAATACAACCATATGAACACACTGAAGAGCAAAACAATTCTGCTCCCGTTTCACAACCATCATCTAAGAGGAGGCAAAGAGGTCCAACAACCGGAAAGAAATACAGAACACCCGAGCCAAAATTCATTGAGTGGTGTGATAATGGAAAACCTATTGGAAAATGGATGAAGTCTTTTAAGGCGTACGTAGGCGATACAGCAAGATCTAGAATTGATATCAATATCAAAGATTGGGCTAGCGTTAGTCAAGGGCTTAAGGATACCATCTGGGAAGACATTAAGGTGTTATACATTAATTTGTTCCCTTGTTAAATTGTCAGTTGGATCCTTTGTGTTTGGAGTCATGGACCTCTTTCATTGTTTATCAGATTTATTTTTACTGCTTTGACGTTGTTTATTTTTTATTTTTATTTTATCTCAGATTAAGTACCAAATCGACGAAGAAATGAAAAAGAATGTGTTAAAAATTGTTCATGGAGCATGGAAGGATTTTAAAACAAAATTGGTTAGTGGTTGGATTACGAAAACCAGAAAGCTTCCAGAAAACCATAAAGAGCCATACGAATTTTATGATGGTGTTACAAAATCACAATGGGAGACCTTTAAGAAGTATTGTAAAACTGAGGAGTTTAAGGTATGTTTCTTAATGCCATATCCACAAGTCACCAGCTATTTCATTGATTTTGCAATATGAGAACCATATCTTCATACATTCAGCTTACTTTTAGTTGATGCTGTAAGATTTACAAACAAGAAAATTGTTATGCTACTACATATTTTACTAGCATATTAACACGGCAAATTTATAAAATGTCTATTTAAGTCCATTACACATAAATGCAATACAAAAGTGTATGTTTGTTTAGCCTGCTGTGATGCAATATAAAAGTGCATGTTTTGTTTCACATTCCTATTTAATAATTTGAAGCTATGTTACTGCCATGTAGTTCATGCATATTTTGAATCATTTAAATTCAACATTTGCATGGATAGATGGATGTTACAAAATATTAAAATTTTATAACATTAAAATCAAGAGTTTCTTAATCATGAAGAGAATAATATTTCTTTAGATTTCCGAACCATGAGACGACAATCTTCCTTCTTTTGATGAATTGTCGATAGTAATTTATTTATTTCTGGTTTATATTACATGAACATTTGTCATGTGCTGCATCTTAATTTATTTATTTCTAGTTGGCAGAACGATTGGAGAGGAAAAGCCATTGAAGGATCATAGGTCCAGATAGGCATGATGATGTCTTGAGTCGTGCTCTTGAAAAAAAAGAGCATTCCGGTCGAGTTAGAGGGATTGGTGGGACGGTGGGTATAAAAAACATATTTGGAGAGGTAGAGAAAAGGAAAGGGCGAAGCGGTGTAATATCAGCTGATGAGTTGTATGTTATCACTCAGGAAATAGAGGCTAAAGTGAGTCAAAATTGAGACAAGAGATGAGTACAATGGTTCAAGAGCAGGTTGCAAACATTCTGAGCACGATGAACATGCCTAAGGATGTGGAGATCAACAACACACCATTAACTGATCATTGTAGTAGTTGTCAATCCACGCACCCGAGCAAATTGCAATATGCAAACAAAACTCAAGAGAGGGATCCCTATGCAGACTTGCAGGTAAACAATTCAAAGTTGAGTTTATAAACATATATGATTTTATGTATTTGACAAATGCTAAGTGAAAAATGTTGACTGTGTACTTGTCATTTTAGAAACCTATTAAATGTCGTTTGGCTGTGAATATGGACTTCAAAATTGTCGTCGTGGGTCATGGCATGGTACATCCCTCTTCAAGGCCCAGTGATCAATGCCATAATCAACAAATCTTGGTCGACCATGTAAAGGTTGGAATTGATGCAGTGGAGTCTAGTTATGAAGGAACCCCACTTCCTGTTCCAACTAGACATCACAACATGATAGGAGAAGCGGTCGGGAGTTTTGTTCAATGGCCTAAAAGCCTTGTGCTTTTAAGAGATAATGATACGGTAATGAATGCATTTAATTATATTGAGTTTATTTTTGAATTCATAATAAACTGGTTTTAAAAGTCGTTTGCAATTCTTTTTTTTCCTAGTACTAGTATTCATGAATTTGTAGCTTACTGTAATGTGTCTTTAGTGTCGCTGTAGCACTGTTTGAAGTGTATTTTAAATTTGCTCATAGGAGCATATATGAATACATAATTTATTTTTGATTTTTTCTAACCAACAATAAACTACTAAACATTAATACACAATGTATTTTGAAGTGTCTTTAGTATCCATGTGCTTCATTTTGTATTGTGATCATTACCTCATATGCTGTGATACCAGCCAGCAATTTCATAAATTAGGACAACTTGATTTCCATACTGTTACAATTATGAATTTTCTTATATTAGACATCTACTTACAATTTTGAATTAGGTGCCTACAGCTCAATCAAACAAGGATTTATTTGAAAATATTAATGACAAGGTCGTGAATACAATGGCAAATGAGACTGCAAAAAGCAAATCAATCGTGGATGAAGAAATTCTCAAAACTTTAACGAGTGAATGCAGATATTTCCATGATCTAGTACTTCAGATGCTATCTAATGATAGTGCCATCAATGCAATTCAAGTGAATAAGGATTTATTCACATATGATGAGGACTTTGAAATTCATATCACGATGGATGACATTATCCAATTCTTTAGTATGAAGTGGTTGAATGCATCATGGTTGCAGCTTTACATCATGTGAGTATTTTTTCCTTATCAATTTTTTTCATATATAACCATCTTAGTTTTTGATGAATAGTCAATTTTTAAAAAAACTAACAATGTATGCTTGAATTTGTGTAGGTGGTTAAATCATATGTGCAATGATCTCAAAGTGGAGACCATTGGGTTTATGTGTCCCAAAATGCTTTCCCAAGTGCAAAAACATCCAGTTGCGACAAATAGATATTTGTCGAACACATGGAAAGCATTGCAATCTAAAAGTTTACTTTTAGCCCCATACTACGAAGGGTATGAACCTTAAACTTTTAATAACTAATTTACATATTTGATGCCAAATTTAACTTACTATAAATCTTGGAATGCAGGAAACATTGTATACTCGTTGTTTTTCGTGTGCAAATGAATGAAATTTATGTTTTTGATCCTCAGACCGAAGTCAAACTTAAACTTGAAATTAAGCCGCAAGTGAGCTTGTAAGTTGTATATATTGCTCTCTTATGTGAAGTTAGTATATGTGGTTATTAAAAAAATTCTTGCATGTGTAGGGCCTTCCAAATTTACAAGAAACTCGGTGGCAAGTCTCGAGGAAGTAACTTGAATTGGAAGCATGTTAAGATGATTTGATTTTCTAACAAAAAATAAAATAAATATAATATATAGTTTGGTATATGAATTCATTTTAAACTAACTATTAAACTATCTTGTAATATTGATATAGTGTCCTCAACAATTAGGAGCAACCGACTGTGTATATTATGTGATGAGGTATATGCATGACATAGTGAAAAATTACAATCAAAGCATCAATTTACAAAAGGTACTACTTTAGTTTTTTTCCTTCATATTATATATCAGTTACATTATAGGTATATTTCGATCATATCATTGCTGCAATGCTAGTTAGAAGAAATCAAATGTTATTGTAGTTGTGTATTGCATTTATCTTGGTTCATTGGGTTGCTTGGATTTCGGGTAAATCAAGTCAAAGACGAATTAGGAGGCCTGTGTATTGCATCTTCATATGTTTTATAAAGAGAGTTGTTGCGGACAGTCACCTCTTGTAGACACCTGTCCGTGCAGCCGCGTTCCAGTTCAGGTTCTGTTTTGTTTATTGATCCCATGACCTTTCCTGGATTATACGGACCACCCATGTCTAGTACCCATGTTAATTGAGCCAAGATTTATACATAAGTGAAATTCTGGCAGAACCCGTTGTTAATTGAGCAGCGGAAATAACAAAGAGGTTTGTCCTCAAAATTTGGCTTCATTGATTAATATACACTTCATTTATTAGCTGGGTTTCAGGGTTAGTTAATAACAAGAAAGGAAAAAGATGCACTGGTTAATTTTATTTTACTCCATGCTTCTCTTCAATATTATTGGAAAATATTAGCATGTGCCCGGCACAGGTTAATTTATTAAATTATACAAATAATCTATCGAATTCTACTAAGTTTTTATGATATATAGGTTAAAACAGTATTTGAAAGTAAAAAGATTCTTTAGCCTATAATAATCATACTTGACGTTGTCTTGCGCGCATTAACCATAACTTATTATTACATTTTAATATACTTGCCAGTGCTAATTAAAAGAATTAGTTGTTCTCTTAACACTTAAACTAGATTGTTAGTTTTACTTTTAATTTCAGTTTATACTATCATGTAAGATTTCTTTTATTAAATTCGAATTTTCGGTTAAGGTGTATACGTTATATACTTTACTTTGTCATCTCAGTATATCGCTAAATAAATGTCTGTGCCATAGCATTCAAATTGCTGCTTATATTTAAAAGCGTTATTTTGGAACGAACAGTCGGGTCAGAACTTTGCCTTCTCAAAACAATTACCAATGAAGATGCACTGATGTACACCGGAAACGGCTTTTTTCATGTCAAGGTAAAACAACAATAAATCAAAGACGGCAATAAAATAGCACTTTGATTTACATTATATAATACACAGTTTTATTTAACTAATAATCACAAAATCTAATGTATTTGATTCACTAATTAATCACAAAATCTAATTTTATTTAACTATCTTAGTGCACGCTAAGTTTGATGTATTTGACTTAATAATTAATCACGAAATCCATATAATAGGAGTATAATCATTGTGATGGCAGAATATGTGGAGTAATAACCACTGTTTGTGTATGATTATAATCATTTAAAATTTTGTAAACGATACGATGGTGTTCGGTTCATAATATATTTTGTGTTTTTAATTTTAATTATAAAAAATAAAAATAGTCGAGAGAGAGCAGAGAGAATGAGAGAATGACGAAGGGATGAAGAAACGACGAAGGAATCGTTTCCCAGTACATTTCAAAACACGAAAGATAAGTCAAAATTATTTTATGTTTTATTTGTTAATTTCACTTTTTAATGCAGTCATTTTTTCATAATGTGCCTGTACCATTCATATTTTTATATGGCTGACCCGAAAACCAAGAGTAAATCAAGCAGGACACAAAGCCTTCTGCTAGTCATTTTGATTTGGATTATTATTTTTGTGTGCATCTGTTACTCTTGCCCGGTAAATCAAATCATCAAACAGCTAATAAAATTTTATATCATAGCTAAAATCAAACTGAAATGGCAAATGGCACAATTCTCAGGAATTTGGTCCATTTCATTTGTACTACGGGAAATGGAACAATTCTCAGGAAATGTTTAGATTGAGATGTAACTGTATTACAGGAAATGATTAGAAGTGGATAAGTTTTTATTTTTCCCTTTGCATGTGACAATAGGTGAAATGGTACTCGGTATTTATAGTGCGCTAAAATGCCCAGCGCGGAACAATAGGTGAAATAGCAATTGAATCTCGGTCTGACCACATATACGCATTCACCTGACATTCTGAATCTCAGTCTGACCTTCACTGAAATGGCCTTTCATCGACTCGACTATGCACATGACAAATTATGTTACTGTATTTAGGGAGTGAGGTGTGTGCATGTGGCATTTTAGTGTCTTGCATTCAACTATGTAGCCAACATATAAACCCTTGTATTCAACAAATCAACTCTTGCTTTAGCGTTAGTTTCAGCCTATGAAACATGCACTCATTTTTTGTCGTTCACAACAATTACATGCTTTAGTGTTAGTTTCATATACTCACTCACATGTAATTTTTTTTGTATACTTTATTATTATTAAGTATAACTTTCTACGATTGGAAACTTTACCAATCACATGACCTGAAAGGTACATGGGTAAGTAAAGCGTATATGGAGAAAGATGTACCTTAAAAACTCAATTATGTTATAGCTTCCTAGGTAAAGAAGCAAATATTTAGGTGATGCTTATCTGTCTTTATTGTATAGCCTTCACACACCCAATTTATAAGTATGGTCTGCTGAAGTTAATTTCATTGCAGGTGTTAATAGTATTTTTAAAATTTTCTTAGTGTCTTAACTATCACTTTAATATAGACTGAGGAAATTTCAGTATCATCTGCATCATTCTTGCCCTAACAAAATCATGCTATATGTTTTTTCACTACTAGCTTTAGGACTTGATAAATGCATTGCAGAATTTTGACATTTAGCATAGTGGCATGATAAGATTGTTTCATTTTATTCCATCCGACTTTGCTTAGATACATTGACATTTTTTTCACTCACTCACTTGTATAATAATTTTTTTAATTGCAGGACTTTGTACAAGACGGTTCTTATAGCCAACAAGAGATAGATGAGGTTCGGGATAATTTAGCTAGTTATATCATGTATAATTGGATGTAATTGTTTTTTTACTGTGTACGTTGATCTTTTGTAATGCACATTGGTATTTTATTATTTACATTATGTTTGTGACAAATTATGTGTGACGGCCCGCTCCGCACCAGCCTGCATTTCCTCCGGAAGTGCGCTGTACACATGCCCCGACTAGCACGAAACGGTCGCCAAAGAAAGGAAAGAAGGGAATGAACTAATCAAGGAACCTGTAGAATGTCTCACAGCGCATGGAATAAAATATAATAATAACATACTTGACATAAAACAGGTGAGACAGTGCATAAGCTGATAACTAAAATCAACATCAACATCAGAGCAGCGGAAATCCAAATACAGCTTATTACAATTTTCCAAATTTACTGTCTCTAAACAAAAGAAAGCTAAAGTAGAAGTGCACCACCAATGCCCAAGCAGTGATCTTCAATCAACACAGGGAGAATATTATATATATATATATTACGTGGAAGCCTCCTGCTCGTCTCCGGATCACCTACCCGTGCATCACCAGCTAACCTATCTCTAGTCTGCTCGTGTGAGCACCCAGAGTAATAAGAGGAGACATTAAACTCTGGGTCAGACATAAAGCCTGGTATGAGCGATAAGCATCTAAACAGAATAATAACAGGTATACTAAACCATACCTGAACCTGGACCTGCAACCAAAGAGTTAGTACCACATACCGTACAATACTCTAAGGTGCCATAATAAATAGTGTACGAATACGGGGGTGGGGTGTGCATGCTATATCCACCACTTTGGAACACTAGACAAATTGAGGTAACGACGAATCCCGACTTGTAGAAACCCTGCTATGACCAAGCTAAACACATGGAGTCATGACCAAACATTTCAATGACCCACCACATTGGTCGTAGCCCTTGGTCCTACCAATGCCATAATGGCCATGAATCCGCCTTCGTCCCTCCTACCATAGTGGTCCAAAGCTATAGGCATCGATAACCCCTTAACACGCGTCCCGCAGCAAAGCCCAATCGTGAAGCGAACTCGTTGATTCCCATCTGGATCTTGAGCTCTAGCTTCTCATTTGGACTTCCTTTGCATCTCGGGTTTTGTCGAATTGGAATGGGTCTTCAGAAGAGTTGTCGTGCAGTAGCAGCCCTAGAATTCGGTTCGGTTCGGTAGTCATTACCCTCGTCGGTTCGGGTCGGTCCTCCTTCCTTGTCATCTTTCCATTCGGTTCGGGTCGGGTACTTCACTTCGGGTCGGGTCGGTGTCCTCCTCCGGGTCGGGTCGGGTTGCTGTCTTCCTTCCAGTTCATGCTCCTTCTCCGATCAGCTCCCTCATTTTCCATCTACTCCGATCCGATCCGATCCCTTCGCCTACTCCAGTCGTAGCCTTCCATTCTTGAGTCGATCCGATTTGGCCTCCATTATTCTTCCGATCCGATCCCCTTGTCCACTCCAACTCTAAGTAAACGGCCTTCCTTTTTGCCAAGTCTCTTATGTGCCAAACTCCAGTTCGGGTCGGGTTTTCTTGCCCAGTTCACATATCCGATCCGAGCCCTCATCCGATCCGAAGCCCTGCACAACTTTCTGCAACTTTTCTAGCAACTTGTTTACGCCTTTCGACGACGTTTTTGACAAATCTAACTATTCTAATCAATCACAAATCATGTCAAATAGTCATAACAACATGGCAAACTAACCACAAACACCACAACAATGAATTTACATGTCAAAAGGGATCAAATGTGCCCAAAATCCCCTTATTTTCCCCTTAAGCCTGATTAAATAAAACTAATCATAGAATTAACAAAACTAAATCAAATTAAACCAAATTCCTACCAGAGGCATAAAATATTATTTAAGAATTTCTAAATATTTTTCCAGAATTTATTAGTGTATAAATCCGCTAATCCTCACTGATTACCCTTAATTACCGTAATTAGTGCAAAAACTATGCAAATCACTCACCTTGGCCACAAAATAAAACACCAAATCTGAAATACTCTCTGTTTGGGTCGAATTCCTATGTATAGCAGCAGCTCCAACCTTGCTTTGTTGCTATTTGGCCTTGCTTTGATGTAGTTTAGGCTTAATCTTCACTAAAAATGTGTTTTGGAGTAATTTTAGAGGATGGAAGCCATTACTAAGGTCTCAAGAAGGTTTGTGGCGGCTCAAAACTGAAATGAAAGTGATTTCCTAACCCTAATCAGTCCTCTTATACCTCTAAACCCGAAATTCTCCTTTGGGCCTAGCTGCTAATCACCCGATTAAGCCCAATTAAGCTGTTTTTCACCATCTGAAACTCGTTTCAGCCATATCTCCCAAACGGTGAGTCTGTTTGGCTAATGTGACCACTCTACAGAAAGAGAAACCATCATCCGGAGCCAATGGAAGTGGTTTCAGGTCAAAATTCCTTTCTAGTCAAAAGTTATGGCCAAAACAGTGCCAACTAGGGGTAAAATGGTCATTTAAAAATCGGGAAAAATCATGAACATGGGAAATGACCCCAATAGTCGTCTCCCAAAGTTACATGACCATACGACTTTGTATGTGAAAGAAATAAATATCCTACGATCCTATGATGCGTAGACTACGGGTCGTTACACTCTTCCCCCCTTAAGAAATTTCGTCCCCGAAATTCCTTAACCCAAAACATACAAAGGATCCCGCATGCCTAACAACCACATAAAACAATCAAACATGCAAAACAAGCAAACAAGCCTATCCTAGCATGCGGAAAACTAAATCGAAGTCAAAATCTTACCAGGCAAAGAGTTCTGGGTGTGTCTTCCTAATGTTCTCCTCTGTCTCCCAAGTACAATCATTCTCGTCCTCGCTCCACTGTACCTTGACTAGCTTCACCGCCTTCCTTCGAAGTTGCTTCATGTCGTGCGCGACAATACGGGCCGGCTTGCGGTTCCCAACCGCCTCGGGTTCTACTTCGAAGTCCTCTAACTGATCAGGTGAAATAGTCATATCTGAGTCGTGAACGAACTTCCTTAGTTGGGAAACATGAAATACGTCGTGAACTCCCACCATCTTCTCCGGTAAGTCAATTCTGTATGCCAAATTCCCGACTAGTTCAAGAACAGGGAATGGGCCAACAAATCTTGGTGCCAATTTGCGTCTCCTGCCAAATCGTATTACGCTCTTCAGTGGAGAAATTTTGACAAACACCAAGTCACCCACGGAGAATTTTAGGTCTCTTCTCCTCTTATCAGCATAACTCTTCTGTCTATCTTGGGCAGCCTTCATTCGTTGTTGAATGATCTTGATCTTATCTGAAGTTTCCCTCACCACATCTGGTCCAAGCATAAACTTCTCGCCAGTCTCTATCCAACATGATGGTGAGTTGCACGGTCTTCCGTACAAAGCTTCAAACGGAGCCATACCAATACTGGATTGGTAGCTATTATTATATGCAAACTCTAGTAGATGCAAATGGTCATCCCATGCTCCACCAAAATCCAATATACATGCTCTCAAGAGATCTTCCAAAATACGGTTCACCCTCTCCGTCTGACCATCGGTCTGAGGATGATAGGCGGTACTGAGATGTAACTCTGACCCTAGAGCCTCTTGTAAGCTCTTCCAAAACCCACTAGTGAACAACGGGTCTCGGTCACTCACAATGCTTTTGGGTACTCCATGAAATCTCACTACCCACTTCATATACAATTCTGCCAACTTGGTTGCCGTTCTGGTCGATTTGACTGGTATAAATCTTGCGCTTTTAGTCAATCGATCCACAATTACCCAAATGCTGTCATATCCCGATCTAGTCCTTGGTAAACCATCAATTAAATCCATCGAGACTTGCTCCCATTTCCATTCGGAAATTTCTAAGGGCTGTAACAACCCACTAGGCTTCTTTTGCTCGGCTTTAACTAGCTGGCAATTCATGCACTTGGATATAAACTTCCCAACGTCTCTTTTCATCCCTTCCCAGTAGTAGGTCTGCTTCATATCTCGATACATCTTATTACCACCGGGGTGTATAGTCAGTTTTGAGTGATGACACTCTCTAAGCACTTCATCTCTCAATCCATTGACATTGGGTACAACAAGCTTTCCATTCTTTCTAAGCCATCCCTCTCGATCAAGCCCATACTTGTTCATCTCCTCTTCGATATCCATCTTTAACTTGGAGATGATTTCCAATAGGTTAGGATCGTCCCTCTGACTAGAGCCGATCCGCTCAATTAAAGTGGGTTTGATCGTCAAACTTGCTAACATTTCTGGATCTAATTCGCACTTTGGTCTGAAATCAAATCCCGCGATATACTCCAGTTGCTTCCATTCAAGGAACATAGCCCTTAAGCTGGCATGTCTTCTACTCAATGCATCAGCCACCGCATTGCCCTTTCCCGGTGTATATGCGATGTCAAAATCATAGGAAGCCAAGAATTCTAACCACCTTTGTTGCCGGAGATTTAGATCCTTCTGGGAGAAGAGATACTTCAACGACTTATGATCTGTAAACAGTTCAAATCTTTCTCCCAAGAGATAGTGTCTCCACATCTTTAACGCGAATATGATCGCTGCCAATTCTAAATCATGGGTAGGGTATTTTCTCTCGTGCGGTTTCAATTGCCGAATTGCGTAAGCTACAACCCTACCGCCTTGCATCAATACAGCACCCAGTCCGGTACCACAGGCATCCGTGTATACCGTCATCTCTTCATCCCCCTTAGGAATGACTAACACTGGTGCGCTTGTCAACTTGTCCTTTAGAATTTTGAATGCATTTTCGCACCTTTCATCCCAGACAAAAGCTTGATTCTTCTTGGTCAACTGGGTCAATGGTGCTGTTGTCTTGGAGAAACCTTGGATAAACTTACGATAATATCCGGCTAATCCCAAGAAACTTCTTACATCTGTTGCGTTCTTGGGCGTAGGCCAATCTTGTACCGTAGCCACCTTCGCCGGGTTCACGGCAATACCATTCTCTGATACAACATAGCCCAAGAACCTCACTTCCCTCTTCCAGAAGTGACACATAGAAAACTTTGCTTTCAATTTGTGTTTTCTCAACACCTCCATCGCTACTCTTAAATGTTCCTTGTGTTCTTCCTCTGTCCTCGAATAGACCAAAATATCATCAACGAACACAAGGACAAACTTATTCAACTGATCTCTGAATACCCTATTCATAAGATCCACAAAATATACTGGGGCATTGGTCAGCCCGAATGGCATGACCAACCACTCATAAAATCCGGACGGCGTTCGAAATGCCGTTTTAGCTATACTCTCAGCTTCCACTCTAAGCTGATGAAAACCTGTCGCGAGATCCAACTGAGAAAATACTCTCGCGCCACTCAACTGATCGAACAAATCATCTATCTGCGGTAGAGGATACTTGTTCTTCCTCGTCACTTTATTCAACTCGCGGTAGTCTACACACAACCGAAGGGAACCATCCGCCTTGGTAGCAAATACAACTGGTGCTCCCCATTCAGAAACACTCCTTCTGATAAATCCCTTCCTCAAAAGATCGCTGACTTGCACCTCGAGCTCTCGCTGCTCCCTTGGTGCTATACGAAGAAGTGGCATCACTATAGGCCTGGCATCCTTTACCAAATCAATACGAAACTCAATCTCTCGGTGTGGTGGAAGTCCGGTCACTTCTTCGAAAACATCCGGATACTGGCCTACCACGGGCAAACCTGACAACTCACTATGCGGAATGTCGAGGGAGTTTAGAAAACTAGTCAATACCCCCTTACTGGGTAGACCACCAAACACTATCCTCCGTCCATCATCCGCTCTAGCTGTCACCAAAAAGCCCTCACAGTCTACCACCACCCCGTATCTTTGGAGCCAATCTACTCCCAAAATAATGCCAAACCCAGTAAAGCCCAAAACAAAGCAATCACAAACAAACATGCATCCATGACTCGATAGGACCACATTACGACAAATCATGCTAAGGCTAGTCGAACCACCAATCGGGTTCGTCACTACTAAAGGTCTATCGACAATCTCGGGCTCCAATCCCAACCTATCTACCAGGTCAATAGATGTGAAAGAACTGGAAGCTCCGGTATCAGACAAAACTCTAACAGGAACATCATAAACAGAAAGCATACCTTGAATGACGACATTCTTTCCCTTCTCCGCCGCAGTTGGGGCATTCGACGAAGAAGGAAAGAGCATAGGCTTTCACCATTTGCTTTTCTTTAGGGGGCTGTGGACACTTGTCCTTGTGATGTCCCATTTGGCCACAGTTGAAGCACTTCCTATTCGCTGGCTTGGCCCGAGAATTACTAGCATAATGGCCCTTCTTACCACAGCTGAAGAACTCCACATCTTGCTTATTCTTTTTCTTCTGGCCATCCTTAGTCTGATTTTGCTTTCTCTTATTCTGGGAACCACCCTTGCCTCCACCACTTGCTTGTGGCTTTGGCTCATCTGCGGATGCAACCTCAGTCTTCGGCTTAGGGTAGAGACTTTCTGATCTTAATGCCTTCCCCACATTCGATTCAAACGTCTCATCGATGTGGTTAATAAGTTTTTCCCCCAAGTACTGATCCAAACCAGTTATGAATTTCTCATTCTTTTTCTCGGCAGTATCAATAAGAGATAACCCATATTTTGACAAAGTGTCAAATTCAGCAATATACTCCGAGACAGCTCTGCCATTCTGCTTGAGCTCCAAGAACTTCTTAAACAGCACTGACTTCTGAGCAGCTGGAATGAACTTCTCGCTAAAGCGAGCCTTAAACTGCTCCCAAGTAATCTGATCTTCGGGAGTAGCTGCCTTTATAGCATTCCACCAATTAATTGCCCGCCCTTGCAACTGACGGGACGCTAGCTTTCTCTTCATCGCATCCTCGATACCCAAATCCTCGAAGATACGTTCGCAACTATCCAACCAATCCTGAACATCCGTAGCCGACTCCGTTCCGTGGAACGACTTCCCAACAAGACTAGTATAATCCTTATTCAGCTTGGCGAAGTCGACTCTTGGCGCCTGCACTATTGGACCACCACCATTTCCACCATTGGGAGCTGCCCTCTGTACATCTCTAAGCATCTCTCTCATGAGGTCAGTAAACATCGTCCTCATGTCAGCAGCATTCCCATTATTGGCTCCCCTACCAGCACCTCTAGTATATCGGCTCATCGTCAATCTGAAAAAGGAAACAATTAACGACTCCATAGTGGTGCTAGTGCAGTACGACTTCATCCTTATACTAGTAATAGTATATATATAGCTTTTAAAAACCAAAGTAATCACAAATACTCTCTCTCGTATACGTATATTATCTCTCCCTGATAACTTTCCTAGGTTAACTACGCAACCTAGACCTCTGATACCAAATGTGACGGCCCGCTCTGCACCAGCCTGCATTTCCTCCGGAAGTGCGCTGTACACATGCCCCGACTAGCACGGAACAATCGCCAAAGAAAGGAAAGAAGGGAATGAACTAATCAAGGAACCAGTAGAATGTCTCACAGCGCATGGAATAAAATATAATAATAACATACTTGACATAAAACAGGTGAGACAGTGCATAAGCTGATAACTAAAATCAACATCAACATCAGAGCAGCGGAAATCCAAATACAGCTTATTACAATTTTCCAAATTTACCGTCTCTAAACAAAAGAAAGCAAAAGTAGAAGATGCACCACCAATGCCCAAGCAGTGATCTTCAATCAACACAGGGAGAATATTATATATATATATATTACGTGGAAGCCTCCTGCTCGTCTCTGGATCATCCACCCGTGCATCACCAGCTAACCTGTCTCTAGTCTGCTCGTGTGAGCACCCAGAGTAATAAGAGGAGACATTAAACTCTGGGTCAGACATAAAGCCTGGTATGAGCGATAAGCATCTAAACAGAATAATAACAGGTATACTAAACCATACCTGAACTTGGACCTGCAACCAAAGAGTTAGTACCACATACCGTGCAATACTCTAAGGTGCCATAATAAATAGTGTACGAATACGGGGGCGGGGTGTGCATGTCATAATGATAGCAAATAAACCATCCATAGCAATCATCCTCACATTTTCTCACTCAGTGCGTAAAGCATACGATATCCACCACTTTGGAACACTAGGAAAATTGAGGTAACGACGAATCCCGACTTGTAGAAACCCTGCTATGACCAAGCTAAACACATGGAGTCATGACCAAACATTTCAATGACCCACCACATTGGTTGTAGCCCTTGGTCCTACCAATGCCATAATGGCCCTGAATCCGCCTTCGTCCCTCCTACCATAGTGGTCCAAAGCTATAGACATCGATAACCCCTTAATACGCGTCCCGCAGCAAAGCCCAATCATGAAGCGAACTCGTTGATTCCCATCTGGATCTTGAGCTCTATCTTCTCATTTGGACTTCCTTTGCATCTCGTGTTTGGTCGAATTGGAGTGGGTCTTCAGAAGAGTTGTCGTGCAGTAGCAGCCCTAGAATTCGGTTCGGTTCGGTAGTCATTACCCTCGTCGATTCGGGTCGGTCCTCCTTCCTTGTCATCTTTCCATTCGATTCGGGTCGGGTACTTCACTTCGGGTCGGTGTCCTCCTCCGGGTCGGGTCGGGTTGCTGTCTTCCTTCCAGTTCATGCTCCTTCTCTGATCAGCTCCCTCGTTTTCCATCTACTCCGATCCGATCCGATCCCTTCGCCTTACTCCAGTCGTAGCCTTCCATTCTTGAGTCGATCCGATTTGGCCTCCATCATTCTTCTGATCCGATCCCCTTGTCCACTCCAACTCTAAATAAACGGCCTTCCTTTTTGCCAAGTCTCTTATGTGCCAAACTCCAGTTCGGGTCAGGTTTTTTTGCCCAGTTCACATATCCGATCCGAGCCCTCATCCGATCCGATCCGAAGCCCTGCACAACTTTCTACAACTTTTTCCAGCAACTTGTTTACGCATTTCGACGACGTTTTTGACAAATCTAACTATTTTAATCAATCACAAATCATGTCATATAGTCATAACAACATAGCAAACTAACCACAAACACCACAACAATGAATTTACATGTCAAAAGGGATCAAATGTGCCCAAAAACCCCTTATTTTCCCCTTAAGCCTGATTAAATAAAACTAATCATAGAATTAACAAAACTCAATCAAATTAAACCAAATTCCTACCAGAGGCATAAAATATTATTTAAGAATTTCTAAACATTTTTCCAGAATTTATTAGTGTATAAATCCGCTAATCCTCACTAATTACCCTTAATTACCGTAATTAGTGCAAAAACTATGCAAATCACTCACCTTGACCACAAAATAAAACACCAAATCTGAAATACTCTCTGTTTGGGTCGAATTCCTATGCATAGCAGAAGCTCCAACCTTGCTTTGTTGCTATTTGGCCTTGCTTTGATGTAGTTTAGGCTTAATCTTCACTAAAAATGTGTTTTGGAGTGGTTTTAGAGGATGGAAGCCATTACTAAGGTCTCAAGAAGGTTTGTGGCGGCTCAAAACTGAAATGAAAGTGATTTCCTAACCCTAATCAGTCCTCCTATACCTCTAAACCCGAAATTCGCCTTTGGGCCTAGCTGCTAATCACCCGGTTAAGCCCAATTAAGCTGTTTTTCACCATCTGAAACTCGTTTCAGCCATATCTCCCAAACGGTGAGTCCGTTTGGCTAATGTGACCACTCTACGGAAAGAGAAACCATCATCCGGAGCCAATGGAAGTGGTTTCAGGTCAAAATTCCTTTCCAGTCAAAAGTTATGGCCAAAACAGTGCCAACTAGGGGTAAAATGGTCATTTAAAAATCGGGAAAAATCATGAACATTGGAAATGACCCCAATAGTCGTCTCCCAAAGTTACATGACCATACGACTTCGTATGTGAAAGAAATAAATATCCTACGATCCTATGATGCGTAGACTACGGGTCGTTACATTATGTTTTTTTTTTGGCAACGCCAAAATAGAGAAGTATTGTGACAAATTATGTTGATGGATAATACAATTATATTTTATGTTCGATCAGTTTCATAGTAATGTACATTTGTGAAAATTTTAAATTCAATTTCATGCGTGGTTTTTATATTCTGGAATGGTTATGGTGCATTTTTTTTTTCAAATATATCTTGTGTCGGTTGTTACTTCAAAGATGACCGATACAACTGTTTGTCAATTGTGTCGGTCGACGAACTATTGAGGTCGACACAAATATCAATCATGTGTGTCGGTCGGCAATAAAGGTAGACGCAAAAGCAATATCATTTATGTCGGCCGATATATGAGGACCGACACAAGAAAGTGTCATTTGCTTCACCGTATAAGCTACTTTGCGTCGACCGTTTGTAAGAAACCGACACAAAAAATATTTAATTACGTCGATCGAATAACCGACCCAACAAAAAAAACGTCTTTTGCGTCGTCTTCATTTATGTCGGTTGTAAGACCGACACAAAAGGGGTTAAATGACCGACACAAATGACATGTTTTGTGGTAGCGGCTGTACATTTTTGTAAATAACATTGATGTCAATGAGGCATCACAATCTCAAGGATTTGTCTTTAACTCACGCAAGTTTGTTCAAATGATAGAAACCTGAATAATGAGCTATTTTGAAAACTAAAACTGCAACGTTTTTATTATAAACATCAGAGTTTGAGTTGATTGCTTTAGAATGAAAGCAAAAATGAATCTGTATAAATATTAAAGTTTACAGTGGTACCTTCAATAAGTCGCTCAAATCATACAAACTAGAGGAGGATTTATATGAAACGTCTCAACTTAAGGGTGTTTTCAGCGTCCAATCCACCTGTATAAAAATAAACGTATACTATAGCAATGGTGATTGTACTGTAATTTTCATAAATCTTAAACTATTATTCAGTAAGTAAAATATTGGAAACCATTACCTGAGAATATAACCCTTGATAGCTGATTCCAGTCACATGAGAGGGACAACAGATCCATAGAGTGGCCTAAAAAAGTTTCCATAGAGGAGCGAACCACCGCGCAAGCACCAACGCGGGTGGATCATCGATAACAACGTTAGGGTTAAAAGGGACGAAAGGTAAATTGGATCTGAGAAATCGAAAGTGAGGTTGGAGTGGAGGGCTTCTGCTAGAAATCAGGCGTGACAAAGCACGAATTGATTGTGGTGGCGAAGAAGATATGACGAGAGGCGGTTATGAATCGGGTGGAGGAAAAGAAAAGGAAATGAGGTGGAAAGGAGATAGATCTTGTCACCATTTCCAGTTCAGCAAAAGGGTTTTTTATGAAATGAGATCGATTTTGATTTAGGGTGGAGAATGGGAGGAGGATAACGCATGAGGGAGTCCAGACAAGCGAAAATTACTTTGTAGCCAATTTTTCGTTCATCCCGCCTAAACTTCAAAGTGCGCTTAGACAGAATTTCATCAGACTTTATAAAAATAATTACTGTAAACTAAACTAAATAAGCGAAATTTATATTAACATGATACGAATTTCTAGAAAACTTGTTGTTTGTAAAATATTGTACTTCTTAAATAGAATTAGTTATTACTTTTTTACTTCTTAATTATATTTGAATATTGATAATTAAAAGCTAAGTATTACCCTGTTAATTATTAATTACTAAATGTCTAAGGGTAATTCCAATTACTATTTATTAATTACTAGTTATTAATTATTTACTAATGCTATTAATTATTTATTATGATTATTTCATATTTCAAATTTATTAGTATTTAGTAGTGATTATAATTTATCACTAAGCATAATTGATTAATTACAATTATTGATTGAGTATCACAACAAATAAACAAACAAAACATGTATGTCTTAACACGAACATTCTTAAGTTACACGTTCTTGTGTTAATGAACACTCAATTTTTTTTGAAATTTGCATTTTAAATGTAATACTTTAATTGATATTTTGAAAAAGGATACAAATGTAGATATGGCCACATCTGCATTGATGGTTATACGGTTGATCTTAATCAATGTAATATTTAATTTTCCATATACTTTAGTACATAAAATGATTATCATTTACAATTTTATATAAGTAAAATGCTTACTATATATATACATATATTTGTTGCTTAAAACTATTTCCTAACATACCTTTTTAGTACTAGAATTGATATATAATGAACCAGAATTTTTTGTTTATTTTTTTAGATTTGCTATCATTAAATTTTTACTTTTATATAGCTATTATTATTTAAGTAGTCGGTTTTATAATAATTAACCATTTTTATTAATAATTAATAATTACTATTATTTAATTGTGAAGTGTTTATCAATTTTTATTTTTTAATTAACTATATAATAATTAATAATTACTATTATTATAATGTTATTTGTTAATTATTATAATTTTTTTACTATTTAAAGAATTATGTGTGAGAGAAGATAGGTAGAAGTGAAAGACTATAAATAGGCTAATAACTTATATGGTAATGTTTGAAAGCAGAGTACTTAATTAAGAATTTAGTAATAACTTTGACCATTTTGTTTTTCTTAATTACTAATTATTTATCAAATAATACGTACCAATCAATTTCTTAAAAGAAAATATGTATTAATAATTTCTTGATTTATATTAATTTAATTAATCGTATTAAAGACTATTAAATAATCATTGATTATCAAAACAAATTTAATAAACATCGAACAACAATGTATTTTATTAGTTACTATTACCTCTTATTTATATTATATAGTAATTAATAATTAATCAGCATTAATTTTCAAAAAAAAATCAGCATTAACTATTGAATTTTATTCACTTCTAATAGTTATTATTAATTATTAATTACTAATGTATTATTAACATTAATTATTTAAAATTTAAATTTACTAATTAATTACTATGTAATAACACAAATTTAAAACAATAAATAAAAAATATAAAAGTTCGTTTCAAATCTCTTGGAAAACTGCAGGAAAATAGCTTCAAAATTATGTCGACGGTAATCCGACTCTATTAGCAACGGAATTTAGCGTCAAATATTATATGATGGTAAAGAGCTGCAATTTCCATTGATTTAGCGACAGAATTAGTATCCGACGGTAATAATTTATAATAAGATGACATATAAAATCCAAAATATTTTCTCTTACAAAGCCCACGGAAATCCGCCGCTAGTTAACGACGGAATTTTCCGCTGCTAAAAATCCATCGCTAATCTCGGTTTTTCTTGTAGTGACTTCCTCCATAAAGCAAGTATTTACCATTAAGCTTTCTCACTTATATATATCCACCCATTTCTGCCAATCTATTTCATAAAAAATCCTAAGCAACTTCGTAATCTTTCTCAAGCTCTCTCTACATTTTATTGGATTCATTATTCCACCATAGATACAAGTTTTAAAGCCTCAAACCTAATCCAAAAATCCACCTCCTCCTCCCCTAAACTCTCAGTTATCCCCTCCTTAAACACTCACGACCATTCGCCCCTTCCACCATCTCAACCTGAGCCACCTTCCCTACCCCTTTCAACCAAAACGACCACTCAAGCCACTTACACCTCCTACACCATCACCCAAGACACACATCCTCCACCTCTCATCCTACACCACCTCCATACACCCTCATACCCTGTGCCTACCCCTACCCCTTGTTAGCTCACGACGTGCACCCCTGTACCCTCCTACACCCAAGGCCAAACCACCCTCATATAAAAAGTTAGTAAGGAAATGTAAGAGGAAAAGATGAGAAAAGGAAAAGAAAAGAGAAGAGAAGAGAAGGAGCAAGTTTGATCGTCAAATCATTTAAAAGACAGTGTTAAAATCCATAAATAAAGGAGTGGAAAATGAAGGTGAGAATAATTCTCATAGCTTTATAAACTCATATTAAAAATATATCACTTTTATTATTTGCAAGTGATAATGAGTTGACTGATTTATTGATTATGTTATTTAAATGGTTGTTTAAGATGTTGAATGATTAGTTATGCTAATATATTAAAAACTTCCAAGTTATGCAAATGGATAAATAGTGATTTAAATCACTATATAACATGTTTGGATGAATGGATGAATGTTAGATATGATATTGGATGTTAATCATGTCAAAATAGTGTAATAACCATTTTGGTAATATGGTATCTACGTAGGTTTAATATTAAAAACTCTCTTTTAATGAAGGTAGTTCAAAATAAAAAAAAATTGATTTTGGAATAGGCTATGAAAATCGGTAGATCTGAAATTTACGAAATATGGAGTTCAACAATGAAAACAAATTTGATAAGTTCAAATATTGATATGAATAATAAAAAAAACAATTTGAAATCGATCTAGAAAGAAATGAGTTTGATTTAGATATGTAAACTAAGGCTTAAACGAATTTTAAAACCATCTTTAGTCTTATAATATATCTAATTCATCATTAGAAAATATTAAAATTCAAAAAGTTAATATTTGAAAAATATTAAGATAATAATGTAATATTATTATAATATAGAGATATTAGAAATCTATCTGAAATATATTAAAAAGGTGAAATTATTAGTTCTAAAGTAATTTAATATGATAAGTACTTAAAATAATTTTGGAAAGTTTATTTCAAATATTGAAAATCATGTTAAAACTAGGATTATCGCGTGGCGGTAGGTAAGCATTTTCCGTCGAAAAGTTCAAATGAATGTACATAATGGATTTGAGCCCGGATTTCTTCGAAACAACAAATGTTCAGACAATTATAACCATTGGTTTTTAATGGAGAAAGAAAATTAAGATTTTATGTTAATAGTTTTGATTTATGTCCAAATCAATTTTCTGTAAAAACTGCGCTTATGCTGTTAAATGACCATAATGGGAAATCTTTACAAATGGATGTTTTAAGAATAGAAAATTTTGGAATAAATTTTATAGATCATTTAAAATGATTTAAAAGAGATTTAAATTAAAAAACATGAATGTTTAAATTGTTGAAAGATCATTTATTTCGATTAGTCATATTAGCACTTTCCATTAAAAACGCTGCGAATGCTATAGTTTTGAAATAAAAGTTTAAACTTAACGATTCTTTCTTGAATCAACCATGAATGTTTTAAATTAGTAATCTAAGTATTATAAAGAAGATTTATAATCTATTTCAAAGTTGGATTTATAAATCATTAACTGAGTATGTGGAAACGACTAGTACCTCGGGTACCATTGTGAGAGCCAATTTATTGACCGAGTAATGGAACTAATCGAAGGCAAAACCTGGATGCTCTATAAATTAAATATACAAAATAAGGGGTTAGAATTGATCAAATAAATTGACCGTCATAGGGTGACAAAATGATAATGTTTATGCT
Organism: Allium sativum; assembly: GCA_030737875.1. Taxonomy (NCBI): domain Eukaryota; kingdom Viridiplantae; phylum Streptophyta; class Magnoliopsida; order Asparagales; family Amaryllidaceae; genus Allium; species Allium sativum. The sequence goes on along the minus strand of CM060909.1, from coordinate 577,327,873 downwards.
TGGGTTTGGAAAACCAGTTTCCTGCTCTTCCTAGTTATCTGAAATGGCCAAACGGAGGCAATAGCGAATTTGATTTATTCAAATAAAAAAATTCAAAGAAATTTAATTAGGATATATTATATACCAAATAAAGAGATGAAATTACTTAGAATTACTCTAAATCAAAAAGATAAAAATTTGTAATTATATGAAAGAATGGAGTAGTCTAGTTAAATTAAATTTTATAAAGGAATAATGTTTACAATTTTGGAGAGTGAATATTTCTTTATTATTATGATTTGATTTGATAAGCTACATATTGAGATTTAACGTAACAACCCAAAAATCCGAGCCAATTTAAAATTTTTATTTTGGCAATTTTGATGAATTTTGAATATTTAAAACGGTTTATTTTAAATAATAACGATGAAAAATTTATTGTGAATAGAATTAGAACGTATATATTTATTTGAATCAACGTTAGAATATAAATATTTATTTTTTATAAAAGGAATTGAAAGTGACGCGGTAGTTCGAAAATTCGATGTCAAATTTCAAATGAATGTACAGGATTCAAAATAAACCGGATTTTAGCAAAACCAAAAATATTAGATTCTATTTGAGAATATCTTTCTAATGAATCTGAAAATTTGAAATTTCATAGCGGGAATAAAATGATATGTCCAGTTGAAATTTCAGAATAGTCGCTATGGAATTTTGGCCCTTAAGAATGGAAATTTTGCAAACGACCTCGGTTTTCGATGAAACCACTTTTGTTGGATTTGGGATGTCAAGTTATTGCTAGATTCCAAAATTCGTTATTTTTGAAAGCAATATGTGAGCGTGGCAAAGGAAAACGTGTTTGAACAGTTTCCGTCAGTTTTGATCGACCAGAAAATGACTATTTTTCAGTGGGTCTCAGAATTTGACGAAATTAATTTTGTTAGGACCATATCGCCAATACGAAGCTAGAAATAATTTTTTGGAATTTTCAAAGTTAGTATTTGGCCCCGGTACGTTGAAATGCGCATTCAGATTCAATATATAGATTTATATTTTGATTTTGGCGGAAACTGATCGAAACGATTGAATCAGCTTACAATACATATCCCATTGTGTTCGGAATGAGGGTAATTAGCTATGGATGACAGTCGTTGGGTCCGAAATAGGGTCCGAACGAAAAAGTGACTTTATGGAATTTAAAATAATTATTTATATATATTATTATATACCTTCACCTTTCCCTCCTCTCTCTCCTCTAAGTCAAACCCGACAGTTGAAAAAAGAAAAAAGAAAAAAGGGGGAAGATGCGATCCAACGTACCGCCACCTCCAGGCCATGCATCGCCCACCGCTGGCCTCGGCAGCCACCGTCTCCCCGTCCTCCAACCCTCCACCAAGCTTCGCCCTCTCCCCTTCTTCCTCTGGCCTTCCCTGAACCACAAACCGTCACTAGTCCCGAACCTTAGGCCGCTAGTCCCATGGCGCCGCCAGCAGACTGCGGCGAGACCCCTCCCCCTCTCTCCACCTTCCTCGACCTAAACTGCGACGCAGACACACCTTCCTCAGAAGAAACCAATTACAGTAAGTTTTATAATTTATATTTTTATATGAAATAAAATTTCGATTTATTGTCATAGGAAGTAAAGTTTATATTTTTACATGAAATAAAGATTATATTTAAAAAAAGAATAAATTTTTAATTTGAAAAAAAAATGATTTTTAATTAGAAAAAGTTATGTTTTTTATTCTTGTAAAGGTGCGATTTTTTTTATTATGAAGATCGATAAAGATTTAATATTTAAAACCATGGAGGTTAGATTTTCTTTTTTAAAAAAATTTATATATATATGAAGTTATAATAAAAATACGATTTTTATATTGTAAAGATAATAAAAATTTAATTTTTTTAGTATAGAGATAATAAAAATATAATTTTTATATATGAACCACAATAAAAATATAATTTTTATTATATGAAAATTGAAATAATAATATAATCTTTACAGTATATGAAGTGAAATAAAAATATGAACCTTATTTTTATCAGGAAGTAGTGAGAAAAAAGATTCGATTTTTATATGAGTAGCGGATTAAAAATAGAATTTTTATATAATACGAAATACAAAAATATGATTTTTATATATGTAGCAAAATAAAAATCTGTTTTTTAATATGAACAGCGTAGAGAAGACAATGTTGGCATTACAAACAAATCTGAATTCAAACCGTTCAGAGATACGAAATGGCGGAGTGGATCCCACTGTGAGAACTTCTCACTTTTAGTTTGTTTTCTAGTTAAAATATATACTAGGATGCAGACAGTGCTTAACAGCACCGGACACCCGTTGTCCACAGATCATGGACGACTTGTTTGTTTGTTGTTTGTGGTGTGAATTTTGATTGTGTGATGGGGAATGAAATAAAATATTTTATAGTTAAAAATATAATTTTTAACATGTATATAAAATAAATATTTATAAACAAATCGGACGGTTTGTTTATGTACACCTATTTGACTGATATTGATTGGGACGATAAATTTTACACATCGCCCAACTGCACAAATAAAATCTGTGTTTGTTGATTTGAAACCCCACACGGGTGTTGGGATGAAATATGGCGTTCGCTAATCCCAAAAAATTAGCTGTATGTCGATCGATTGATTGACAGGCTGTTATAAGCGTTAAATATTTATATTTGATGCTTATGCAGTATAGAATGCACTCTGGATGTTGGTGGATTATTTATCGTTGCTATTATATACATGTGTTGTAGGGAATCCCTATAATTAACATTATACGGTAATTGATTGGGCCTCATTCCAAGTTGGAGAATAAAATATATATTCATGTGTTGAATAAAAGAAAATTCATGTGTTGAATAAAATATATATTCATGTGTTGAATAAAAGAAAATTCATGTATTGAAGAAAATATTCATTTGTTGAATAGAATAACGAAGTTATTGAAATATATCAAGCCGTGTTGATTAGATATGCGCCATTTTGATGTGAATGACATCTATATCGATTTTATTCATTTTTATAATGAATATCGAAATTCAAAATATAATATTTTGAAAATACTATCGTTTATGTACCGATGATATGGAATATTCAATTTTGATTTGAAATTGAATATGAAGTTGAAATCGTTTTGAAAACGAATTTAAAACGATTTATAAAATATGTTTTAAAAGGAAATCAACGAAATATATAATATATATATTATACATACATACATATATATAATATATATATATATATAATGGCCTGAATAGAACGCGTCACGCAGCGGCAGTTCGCGAATTTCAACCATTAACTTCGAATGGACATTACGGGAGATCCGGCCGTCGGATTCTCCTAAAACCGGAACCCTTGGGTTCATATCGAAAAGAGATTTCTAACGAATATTAGAGATTTGAAATCTAACGGTTGGATTTGGAATTATGTACAAATCAAATTTGGAAAAGGTCGCTTTAAGTGCAGCTCGATGGTCGTTGATGGAAATCGACTGTACGGGCCTTGATAAAATTATTAAAAATAGCAATAATTTGTGTAAAATCATAAGAAATGATTTGGAAAGAATTGGGATGAAAAATTCCATATTTGAAAAGATAAAAATAGATTTTTATCGAAATGAACTAGTTTTAAACTAGAATTATAATCCAATTATTTTTGAAATAAATAAATTGTATTTGAAAAGGTTTTAAAAGTAACCATAATTTCCAATAACTGAATTGGAATGGATTTGAATCGATATTGTCTTTGGAATATTTCGATGTTGGATTTCGTGACTATATAGATATTGTTATGGACATTTGAAAGATATATTTATATCGTTATTTCCAACACGATAATTGTTGGTCGTAGAATTTGATATTGAATATAAGCCGATAAGTTTTCAATTCAGAGCCTTGTATTTAATATCAAATGGGATTTGGGTTTGTCGTGAATGGTGTCTTCATTAACACTGTTCTTAAACCCAGTTGAGGAAAAGATTTAATCTTTTTATTTAGATTTAATGTTGTATACCAATTAAATGATATTTAATTGGAATTGGAATCGATTTTTGGGCTTATTGTGAACGATGTTTTAAATAACTCTTGTTCTTTAACCCGATAATTAATGGAATGTGAATTGGGTTTATCGTGAACCTTGTTTTAACGACATTCGTTCTTTAACCCAATTTACAGTGAAATGTGATTTGGAATTTATAAATCTTTTGTTAAGATTTAAAGGAGATTTTACAAAGTAAAGTTTTCCAATTTAATAAAATAAATTGGAATGGATGGAAATCAATTTGGTAATAATCGAAGTGAATTTCTGTGGAGGAAGACAACAAATATATCTGGAATTTAAAAGGCTTTGTCGTTAGTCCATTTATTTTACTAGTCGGATATGGAAGTTTATATCGATTATATATATCTATTTGTTTTCCATGAAGATTCCATTGTAAATGAAATGTGATTTTGGGTTGTCGTGAACGGTATCTTTAATAATACTGTTCTTAGACCCAATGGAGTTAAGAAAATCGAGAATGGAGTATCACCAGTTCGGCTCTAGGCGATAGTTAAATCTCTAATTAGATTTGAACGTGAAATGGTAATTGAATTTACCGATAACACCATGGTGTTAGATATGAAGTATTACCAATTTTACTTCATGGGATGAATAGGTTGGGATTGGGAAATTTAACAAGTGATTACTTCGGTAAGGTTTGCTAATCCCGACTAGTTTGGATAAACCATAATTTTGTTTGAATTGATATTCAAAAGAAGATTAAAGAATAAATTTAAAAGAATTTATCTTTGATAAAATTAATGGGAACCTTTCCCAAAGTATAAGAATATTTGAATAAAAGAATATTCTGAATTGGAAAGAGGTGTATGTTGTGTTTGTGTAACACTTGTTGATTATATACGTGAGTTCAGGTTTATCCCATTCCGAATAACTGATTCGACGATGTAATACAGTGATCGAAGACTGGAGGTCTTCACATCGTTTGGATAATTACTGATGATCTTGATTGGGCTGTACACCCAAGAGGAGGGAATCAGTTGGTGATCGTCTAGACGTACTTGGAGATCGATGGATATGCGAGGTACAATGTGCCTCCAGTTTCGTTCAAACCCAGAACGGACTTGTAAATGGACTCTGTGTCTGACGTTGGATATCATTCTGTGTCATTGATGGATATCAGTTGCATGGAGTGGTTTGCCTGTGTGGCATGCTAAGATGCAAATGATTAAGGCTTTTGTTTGAAAGAAGAGTCTTGTGGTTGATGATCAAAGCACCGCCTGTGTGGCATAGCTTTGTGTAGCGTTAATTCACGAGCCTCACACCCCTGTTGTGAACTAGAAACGGGAGAAGACATCAGGGAGGGCATGCGTTTTTTTCTAGCAAGGGTGGTGTCAGTGACCTACCAGCCCTGACATTTATATTATTTTCACCTGTGTGTTTGGATTGCGAGGCGCCTCAGATATATCGGTGACTATGTGGAGCTGATGGAGTCATTTGGCTCATTTACGCCCCAAAGGATGGGGAAACGCAGTGTTCAGGCATTTTAATCCACATCGGTGGACCGGCCCTGACGATCCAAGGGCCCACCTAAGTCTGGGTCCTGAGGCTTGGGCTAGACAATCCCGAATTCGGTGAGGACGATTCCTTGCCTCGGTTCACCGATGGAAATCTAACATCTGATACATGACTTTGCGGTTTTGATTGTAGAGCCTAGTATGGCGACATAGTGGTATGGGGCACTTATGTTGTCTATGATTGATACTTATGATCGAAATTGTTTTGACACTATACACTTATAGTAATAATAAAACATGAAATTTTCACGTAGCAAGCATTGTTGGCTATTATAAGGTAAAAATCCTATTCTCCGGCTTGCGTTGCATTGTGTGATGGGACCTGGGTCTTATAATAGCTTCATTTTTCTTTATTTAGCATTGCGCTGTTGTTTTATACACTGGTATTCCTGAGAGGAAACGCGTTCCGTGTCATATGGCGTGGTCCCCTGATTTACCTAACTCTAAAATAAAAATTAATAACTGTTTTAGTTCTCACACCAGTCACATGACTGACCTAGAGTTTATTGTTTTAACCTAAACTCTGGGTGTCCCTATTTTCCGCACGGGCATCTAGTAGTTTTGGTTTTGCAGATTTATATTCACAGGATCCTGGTTTACAGCTGGAACGATACTCGAAAAGCTATGTATCCGTGTATTACTTTCAGTTGTGTTTTTTATTATTTTTCTGCTGTAGTACTGTATTTAAATCTCTGATATTGAATAATGTGTAATTTTTATTCATACTCTGTGGTATTCCTGTATTCTGATGGAATTGTTGTAATAAGCATGGAAATGCTCTTCTGTTTGCGTTCCGATTTGTCGTGTTTTCAAAACAATCAGGGGTTTCGAGTGGTCTTGGTCGGTTTAGCTATCGATTCGGATCGAGCGAAATTCCTTGTTGTTACGTTTGGTATCAGAGCTTTGGTTTACAGAGCTTGAGAACAAGGCACATTAGAAAAATACGAAAGAATTCATCAGAGATTGGATTAGTAATATCCAATAAGAATGACTCGTTAGAGATGGGATCAGTAGTATCCTAGAACGAGTGTGAAGAGTGATATTTTTATAAAATAAAATGAAAAACGGATTTGTTTTGAAAATTTAAACCTTATTCAATGTATTTGAATATTTATTTGTCTTGAATTTGGACAATCAAGTATATATAAATTTTGCATATATATCTGATCCACGTGTATTCGAAGTTTTAATATGCTTGATAGATATAGAATCATACTCTAGTCGCCCGGGGATAATTTCGGTGATGCGGTCGCGTCATCAGTATTTATGTTCGACTGCCGAAAGTGGGATATCTATATATTTCCAATTGACTGGTGTGAGAATCAAAACTAGATAGGGCTTATTGTTGTGAATTTGCATCAAAAACATTATTTTCTGTCTATTTATCAAAGTTATGAATTTGAAAAGCTAATCAACTAATTGATTGTTGATTGAGTTGTTTGAGTATTGGTTGATTAATTAAAATTTGAAACATTTAGCCAACTTGTACCAAATATTGAACTGTATTGAAAATTGTTTGGAAATGCATATATGTACATGTATATACATTGAACAAGTCATAGCAAGGAGGCTAGAGAAGAGGAATAGAATTGTTTTCCCGACAAATAGGTGCATGTTTATTGTATTTCTTTGGGTTTTGGATGATTTTATGAGCTGATTGGCTAGCTGCTTGGCTGTTTCTTTTTCTTTTTGGATTGGAGAGGCCTGTATGGAAATTTCGGGATTTTCCCGGGGCTCCCGTGCAGGGGAGGTTATGGTGAAATTTTTCAAAAATTTAGGGTGTTAGCCAAATTTTTGAAAAATTTGAAAAGTTCTTAGAAACTGAAAAGTTGAAGAACTTAAGCCGCAATGAAAATAATGAAAGTTGAGTTGATTAGCTTCGTTCCTTTTCGGGGACAAAAAGTTTTAAGTGGGGGAGATTGTAACAACCCGAAAATCCGAGCCAATTTAAAAATTTTATTTTGGCAATTTTGATGAATTTTTAACATTTAAAATGGTTTATTTTAAATAATAACAACGAGAAATTTATTTTGAATAGAATTAGAACTTATATATTTATTTGAATCGACATTAGAATATAAATATTTATTTTTTATAAAAGGAATTGAAAATCACACGATAGTTCGAAAATTCGATTTCGAATTTCAAATGAATGTACAGGATTCAAAATAAACCAGATTTTAGCGAAACCAAAAATATTAGAATCTATTTGAGAATATCATTCCAATAACTCCGAAAAATTGAATTTTCATAGCGGGAATAAAAAGATATGTTTAGTTGAAATTTCAGAATAGTCACTATGGAATTTTGGCCCTTAAGAATGGAAATTTTGCAAATGACCTCGGTTTTCGACGAAACCACTTTTGTTGGATCCAGGATGTCAAGTTATTGCTAGATTCCAAAATTCGTAATTTTTGAAAGCAATATGTGAGCGTGGCAAAGGAAAACGTGTTTGAACAGTTTCAGTCAATTTTGATCGACCGGAAAATGGCCATTTTTCAAACGGTCTGACGAAATTAGTTTTGTTAGGATCGTATCGTCAATACGAAGCTAGAAATAATTTTTCTGGAATTTTCAGAGTTAGTATGTGCCCCCGGTACATTGAAATGCATGTCCAAATTCAATATATAGATTTATATTTCAATTTTGGCAGAAACTGATCGAAACGATCGAATCAGCTTACGATACATATCCCACTGTTCGGAATGGGGGTAATTAGCTATGGTCGATAGTCGTTTGGTCCGATTTGGGGTCCAAACGAAAAAGTGACGTTATGGAATTTAAAATAATTATTTATATATATTATTATATACCTTCACCTTTCCCTCTTCTCTCTCCTTTAAATCAAACCCGACCGTTGAAAAAATGAAAAAGAAAAAAAGGAGGAAAACGCGATCCAAGGAGCTGCCGCCTCTAGGCCACGCACCGCCCACCAGTGGCCTTAGCAACCACCGTCTCCCCATCCTCCAACCCACCACCAAGCTTCGCCCTCTCCCCTTCTTCCTCTGGCCTTCCCCGAACCACAAACCGCCACTAGCCTCGAATCCTAGGCCGCTAGCCCCATGGCGCCGCCAGCAGACTACAGCGAGACCCCTCTCCCTCCCCGACGCCCTCTCTCGCCCTTCCTCGACCTAAACCGCGACGCAGACACCCCCTCCTCAGAAGAAACCAATTACAGTAAGTTTTATAATTTATATTTTTATATGAAATAAAATTTTTATTTATTGTTAGGAAGTAAAGTTTATATTTTTACATGAAATAAAGATTATATTAAAAAAAGAATAGATTTTTAATTTGAAAAAGAATTGGTATTTAATTAGAAAAGGTTATGGTTTTTATTCATGTAAAGGTGCGATTTTTTAGATTATGAAGATCGATAAAGATTTGATTTTCAAAACCATGGAGGTTAGATTTTTATTTGAAAAAAAATTACTATATATATGAAGTTATAATAAAAATATGATTTTTATATTGTAAAGATAATAAAAATACAATTTTTATAGTATAGAGATAATAAAAATATAATTTTTATGTATGTACCAAAATAAAAATATAATTTTTATTATATGAGAAGTGAAATAATAATATAATCTTTACAGTATATGAAGTGAAATAAAAATATGAACTTTATTTTTATCAGGGAGTAGTGAGAATAAAGATTCGATTTTTATATGAGTAGCGGATTAAAAATAGAATTTTTATATAATAGGAAATATAAAAATATGATTTTTATATATGTAGCGAAATAAAAATCTGATTTTTAATATGAACAGCATAGAGATACTGCGTTGGCATTGCAAACAAATCTGAATTCAAACCGTTCAGAGATACAAAATGGCGGAGTGGATCCCACGGTGAGTACTTCTCACTTTTAATTTGTTTTCTAGTTGAAATATACACTAGGATGCAGACGGTGCTTAGCAGCACCCGACACCCGTTGTCCACAGACCATGGACGACTTGTTTGTTTGTTGTTTGTGGTGTGAATATTGATTGTGTGATGGGGAATGGAATAAAATATTTTATAGTTAAAAATATAATTTTTAACGTGTATATAAAATAAATATTTATAAACAAATCGGACGATTTGTTTATGTACACCCATTTGACTAATATTGATTGGGACGATAAATTTTAGACATCGCCCAACTGCACAAATAAAATTTGTGTTTGTTGATTTGAAACCCCACACGAGTGTTGGGATGAAATTTGGCGTACACTAATTCCAAATAATTAGCTGTATGTCGATCGATTGATTGACAGGCTGTTATAAGCGTTAGATATTTATATTTGATGCTTATGCAGTGTAGAATGCACTCTGGATGTTGGTGGATTATTAATCGTTGCTATTATATACATGTGTTATCGGGAATCCATATAATTAACATTATATGGTAATTGATTGGGCCTCATTCCAAGTTGGAAAATAAAATATATATTAATGTGTTGAATAAAAGAAAATTCATGTGTTGAATAAAATGTTTATTCATGTGTTGAATAAAATATATATTCATGTGTTGAATAAAAGAAAATTCATGTGTTGAAGAAAATATTCATTTGTTGAATAGAATAACGAAGTTATTGAAATATATCAAGCCGTCTTGATTAGACATGCGCCATTTTGACGTGAACGATATCTATATCGATTTTATTCATTTTTATAATGAATATCGAAAAAGAATTGATTTCAAAATATAATATTTTGAAAATATTATCGTTTATATACTGATGATATTGAATACTCAATTTTGATTTGAAATTGAATATGAAGTTGAAATCATTTTGAAAACGAATTTAAAACGATTTATATAATACGTTTTAAAAGGAAATCGACAAAGTATATATAATATTATATATATATATATATAATGGCCAGAATAGAACGCACCACGCTGCAGCAGTTCGCAAATTTCGACCATTGACTTCGAATGGACATTACGTGAGATCCGACTGTCGGATTCTCCTGAAACCGGAACCATTGGGTTTGTATGTAAATGATCTTTCTAACGAATATTAGAGATTTGAAATTTAATGGTTGGATTTGGAATTATGTCCAAATCAAATTTGGAAAAGGTCGCTGTAAGTGCAGCTCGATGGCCGATGATGGAAATCGACTGTACGGGCCTTGATAAAATTATTAAAAATAGCAATACTTTTTGTAAAATCATAAGAAATGATTTGGAAAGAATTGGAATGAAAAATTACATATTTGAAAAGATAAAAATTGATTTTTATCGAAATGAACTAGTTTTGAACTAGAATTATAATCCATTTATTTTTGAAATAAATAAATTGGATTTGAAAAGGTTTTAAAAGTAACCAGAATTTCCAATAATTGAATTGGAATGGATTTGAATCGAAATTGTCTTTGAAATATTTCGATGTTGGATTTCGTGATTATACAGATATTGTTATGGAAATTTGAAAGATATATTTATATCGTTATTTCCAATACAATATTTGTTGGTCGTAGAATTTGATATTGAATATAAGCCGATATGTTTTCTATTCGGAGCCTTGTATTTAATATCAAATGGGATTTGGGTTTGTCGTGAATGGTGTCTTCATTAACGCTGTTCTTAAACCCAGTCGAGAAAAAGATTAAATCTTTTTATTTTGATTTAATGAAGTATACAAATTAAATGATATTTAATTCGAATTGGAATTGATTTTTGGGTTTATCGTGAATGATGTTTTAAATAACACTTGTTCGTTAACTCGATAATTAATGAAATGTGAATTGGGTTTATCGTGAACTGTGTTTTAACGACATTCGTTCTTTAACCCGATTTACAATGAAATGTGATTGGGAATTTGTAAATCTTTTGTTAAGATTTAAAGGAGAGTTTCCTAAGTAAAGTTTTCCAATTTAACAAAATAAATTGAATGGAATGGAATTCGATTTGGTAATAATCAAAGTGAATTTTTGTGGAGGAAGACAACTAATATATCTGGAATTTAAAAGGCTTTGCCGTTATTCCATTTATATTATTAGTTGAATATGGAAGTTTATATTGATTATATATATCGATTTGTTTTCCATGAAGATTCCATTGTAAATGGAATGTGATTTTGGGTTATCGTGAACGGTATCTTTAATAATACTGTTCTTAGACCCAATGGAGTTAAGAAAATCGAGAATGGAGTATCACCAGTTCTGCTCCAGGTGATAGTTAAATCTTTAATTAGATTTGAACGTGAAATGGTAATTGAATTTACCGATAACACCGTGGTGTTAGATATGAAGTATTACCAGTTTTACTTCATGGGATGAATAGGTTGGGGTCGGGAAATTTAACAAGTGATTACTTCGGTAAGGTTCGCTAATCCCGACTAGTTTGGATAAACCATAATTTGGTTTGAATTGATATTCAAAAGAAGATTAAAGAATAAATTTAAAAGAATTTATCTTTGATAAAATTAATGGGAACCTTTCCCAAAGTATAAGAATATTTGAATAAAAGAATATTCTAAATTGGAATGAGGCGTATGTTGTGTTTGTGTAACACTTGTTGATTATATACACGAGTTATTTAGAAAGACCGGGTTTATCCCATTCCGAATAACTGATTCGATGATGTGTCAAGGATGAAGACGGTGGTCGAAGACCGGAGGTCTTCACATCGTTTGGATAATTACTGATGATCTTGATTGGGCTGTACACCCAAGAGGAGGGAATCAGTTGGTGATCGTCCAGACGTACTTGGAGATGGATGGATATGCGAGGTACAAGGTGCCTCCAGTTTCGTTAAGATACAGAATGGACTTGTAAATGGACTGTGTGTCTGACATTGGATATCATTCTGTATGATTGATGGATATCGGTTGCATGGAGTGGTTTGCCTGTGTGGCGTGCTAAGATGCAAATGATCAAGGCTTTTGTTGAAAAGTAGAGTCTTGAGATTGATGATCAGAGCACCGCTTGTGTGGCATAACTTTGTGTAGCGTTAATTCGCGAGCCTCACACCCCGGTTGTGAACCAGAACTGGGAGAGGACATCAGGGAAGGCATGCGTTTCTTTCTAGCTAGGGTGGTGTCAGTGACCTACCAGCCTTAACATTTATATTATTTTCACTGGTGTGGTTGTTGGATTGCGAGTCGCCTCGAAGATGTCGATGACTATGTGGAGCCGATGGAGTCATTTGGCTCATTTACGCCCCAAAGGGCGGGGAAACACAGTGTTCAGGCATTTTACTTCGCATCCGTGGACCAGCCCTGACGATCCAAGGGCCCACCTAAGTTTGGGTCCTGAGGATCGAGCTAGACAGTCTCGAATTCGGTGAGGACGATCCTTTGCCTCGGTTCACAGATGGAAATCCAACTTCCAATATGTGACTTTGCGGTTTTGATTGTAGAGCCTAGTATGGTGACATAGTGGTATGGTGCACTTACGCCGTCTATGATTGATACTTATGATTGAAATTGTTTTGACACTATACACTTATAGTGGTAATTAAACATGAAATTTTCACGTTCCAAGCATTCTTGGCTATTATAAGGTAAAAACCTTATCCTCCGGCTTGTGTTGCGTTGTGTGACAAGACCTGGGTCTTATAATAGCTTCATTGTTCTTTATTTAGCATTGAGTTGTTGTTTTATGCATTGGTATTCTAGGGAGGAAACCCGTTCCGTGTCACACGGCGTGGTCCCTTGATTTACCTAACTTTAAAATAAAAATTAATAACTATTTTAGTTCTCACACTAGTCACATGACTGACCTAGAGTTTGTTGATTTAACCTAAAATCTGGGTGCCCCTATTTTCTGCACGGGAAGCTAGTAGTTTTGGTTTTGCAGATTTATATTCATAGGATCCTGGTTTACAGCTGGAACGATATTCGTAAAGCTCTGTATCCCTGTATTACTTTCAATTATGTTTCGCATTATTTTTCCGCTGCAGTATTTTATTAAAATCTCTTATATTGAATAATGTGTAATTTTTTTTCATACTTTGTGGTGTTCCTGTATTCTGATGGAATTGTTGTAATAAGCAAGGAAATGTTCTTCTTTTAGCATTCCGATTTGTCGTGTTCTCAAGACAATCTAGGGTTTCGAGCGGTCTTGGTCGGTTTATCGATCGATTCGGATCAAACGAAATTCCTTGTTGTTACATTTTAAAGATGGCTTATATACACAATTTTGGATAGTGGATTTACCCTTTAGACTTACATCCACAAAGGAATTCGGTAAGATAATATTATTCACTATTTTGGAAGTGAATAATCCTTTGAAAATTTTGTTTAAAAGCTAGCTATATATGAATGAGATCAATTGAATTAGATACATTAAATGAGATTATGAAATTGAAATAAGCACTGTTAAATCCTATTATATCTCGTTTTTGTTTATGGTTTATGATAATTTGATTTGAAGGAGCCGGGATTGGATTTGATTGATACCTATATGATTATTAAAGAGTGAGATTTTCACATCGAAAGGACTTCTTGTTGACGGCTCAGGTTCATTACATATTATGAGATTACTGATAGCAGTGGTACAGACATATTTGAAATCTTAAGATTGCATGGGCTTCTCGCCATATAACAATCAACCATAATTAAGATGGTATGAAAAGGTAAATCGTTACCTCTATTGAGTTTCACACATCAGAAATGACCAAAATAGGATTGATGCAGCAAGGCTATCTAGGTTTGTTTGGTGAAAAGGTATTATCATTTTCTTTAAGATAAACTACTATGGTATATGATGTATGGATAAGAGCATGCTCGATTAAGGTCGATTCCGACCAGCGAGTGAGGTATTCGGTACCATCTAAGATGCACGTCCATAAGGGAATGTGCAGAGGTGGGTCTTCTTGTGTTAGCAGAGAATCATTTGAGTGTATTGGGTTCTCGGGGAATCTAGAGGTGTTCCAATCCTGGAAAAGGGAAATCTTTAGCCTAGTCATTTGTATGGAAACCCATTCTCCAATAATAACCTACGTTTTAGATTATACGGCATAGCGGTCCCAGAATTTAATAATGGTAATAATTTCAGATACTTGAATATTCATATTCGAAATGATTTCAAAGATTAGACTTTAGTAATAATGTAAAATGTTTTAGTTATCACAAAGGAAAAATACGTTTGTGTCTTTTTATGGACATGGTCCTATACGATACTCTTTCTTTCAGAAGAATTTTCTTTCACCCTAAAACTGGTATATATAACATTATCATTTATTGTTGAGATTTTCTAACGCTGGTTTATCCAAGCCTAATCCTGGTATTTTTAATACTTAGGTCAAATCCGAGTTGTTTTAGGATAAACTAAAGATAGTTCAAGTTTCTAGAGGAGCTTGTGATACTCATCTACATATAGTAATACAATATTATTATTACTGTATTTTATTGTCAGGAATTGTGAGAGTTGGTATTTATAACGGCCTGAACTTCCCCGGTCTCCGAAGAGAAGAGATTGAACGGATTGTCTGAGAAAATGACAAATCAGAACACAAACAGAAGAACATTTCATTGCTTATCACAACAATTTACATCAGAGTACAAGAATATACAGAGTATGAACAAATAACATACGTTTGATAAATACCAGAGGTTTACAAATTACAATGCCGCAGAAAATAATACAAAACACAACTGAAAGAGATACACTGATATAGAGCTTTCCGAGTATCATTCCAGCTGTAAACCAGGATCCTATAAAGATAAATCTGTAAAACAAAAACTACTAGCTGCTCATGTGGAAAATAGGGGCACCCAGAGTTTAGGCTGACTGGTGTGAGAACTAAAACAGTTATTAAATATTTACTTTATAAATAAGGTAAAGCAAGGGACCACGCCGTATAACACGGAACCGGTTTTCTCCTAAGAATACCAGTGCATATAACAAAACAATGCAATGCTTTTTCGAAAAATGAAGCTATTATAAGACCCAGGTCCCATCACACATTGCAACACAAGCCGGAGGATAAGGTTTTTCCTTATAGTAGCCAAACATGCTTGGTACATTTAAAACAAATCATTTTGATACTATTATAAGTGCATAGTGTATAAAACAATTTCAAATATAAATGTATCGGTTATAGGCGGCATTGGTACCATCTGTCATGTCGCCAATACTAGGCTCTACAATGAAAGCCGAAACGTCACGTATTGGAAATTGGATTTCCGTCATGAGTCGAGGCAAGACATGTACTCCTTGTCGGCTTCGAGACACTCTGGAAAATGCCTCAGGATCTACCGCATAAGACGCTTAGATCCTCCAAGGCCGGTCCTCCCTTATGTTTGAGGATTTGTTATTCCTGAACACATGTTTCCCGGTCCTATAGGACCTAAATGACCCAGGTGGCTCAATATCCATCGGCTTCGTAGTGACCGATATATCTGAGGCACCTAGCAATCCAACAACCACATAGGTAAAAATTATAAATGTCTGGGCTCCATACTATAACACCACCCATAGCTAAAAAGAAACATCATGTCCTCCTTGGGTCCTTTATCCCGTTTTTGACTCATACCCAGGTGTAAGGCTCGCAAATTAATGCTATACACAAAGCTATGCTATATTAAAGCTGTGCTTTGATAATCAAGCACAAGACTTTGCTTTTTAACAGAAGCCTTGATTATTTGCATCTCAGCATGCCACACAGGCAATTCACTCCAAGCGACATATGTCTAACAATGTATAACCTCTGAGCTTGTATATATCAGAGAAGGGTGTTAAGCAGGAGAATAAATTCTCCGCCACCAAACAAATATATATATTTAATAGAGATCAATCAACATAGACAAAAAAATCAAATGTCAGACACACATCCATTTAGAAGTTCATTCTGGGTCTGAACGAAGCCGGAGGCACCTTATTCCTTATCCCGTGTCCAATACAGAAGAGAAGTCCTCGCATATCCGGTCGATCTCCAAGTACGTCTGGATGATCACCACTTATTACCTTGTCTTGGGTGTACCACCCAATCAAGACATCAGTAATATTCCAAACAATGTGAAGACCTCCGGTCTTCAACCACCATCTTCGTCGTCGACTTATCGTCGAATCAGTTATTCAGAATGGGTATAAACCCGGCCTTTCCGAATAACTCGCGTATATAATAAACAAGTGCTACAAAAACACAACATACGCCTTATTCCAATTCTGATTATTCTTTTATTTAAATATTCATATTCTTTGGGAAAGGTTCTCATTAATTTTATCAAAGATAAATTATTTGAATTTATTCTTCAATCTTCCTTTAGATATCAATTCAAACCGTATTAAGGTTTTCCAAACTGGTCGGGATTAGCGCACCTCACCAAAGTAATCATTTGTTTAATTTCCCAATCCTAACCTATTCATCCCATGGAGCAAAAATGGTCATACTCCATATCTAACACCACGGTGTTATCGGTAAATTTAATTACAATTTCATGTTCAAACCTAACTAAAGATTTAACTATCGCTAGGAGCAAAACTGGTGATACTCCATTCACGATCATTTCCCAAATTTGATAATTTAAATTATCAATTCCCCTTTCAATCTGATTAAAGATTCATTAAAACTCCACTTAGCTTTAATCTTCCCAAAAATCAATATTAATGATTATTTAACTTTGGAAACACAAACATGCCACATCGACAATTTACACTGTACTATTGATTTCTGTCGATATATAACCTCTGAGCTCGTACGTCTTAGAGAAGGGTGTTAAGCAAGAAAATAAATTCTCCGCCACCAAACGGATATATTTAGCAGAGATCAACCATACAGTTCGAAATACAATGTTAGGCATGTAATCCTATCTTTAACTAGGTTAAAGAAATAATGTCATTTAAAACACAGTTCCCAATAAACCCAAATCACATTCCATTAGTTATGGAATCTTCATGGAAAACAGATCAATATATAATCAATATTAATTCTCGTATCCGACTAATTATATAAATGGAATAATGACAAAGCCTTTTAAATTCCTTATATATTAACAGTCTTCCTCCATAGAAGTTTACTTCGATTATTATCAAATCGAATTCCAATTTAATATATTAAATTGGAAAATTTTTACTTTGGAAAATTTCCATTAAATCTTAATTAAAAGATTTATAAATTCCAAATCACATTTCACTGTAAATCGGGTTAAAGAACGAATGTGGTTAAAAACAAATTCACAATAAACCCAATTCACATTCCATTTTATTCCAATTAAATGTTAATTAACTGGAAACTCTAATAATGTTTATTAAAAGATTTATTCTTTTCTCAACTGGATTTAAGAACAGTGTTATTGAAGATGCCATTCATGACAAAGCCAGATCCAATTCAATATTAAATACAAGGCTCTGAATAGAAATTATATCAGCTTATATTCAATATCAAATTCCGAAATCAACAAATATCATATTGGGAATAACGCTATATATATATGTATCTTCCAAATTCCCCCATAATATCCATATAATCACGGAATCAAATATCGAAATATTCCGATGATAATTTCGATTTAAATCCATTCCAATTCATATATTGGAAATTCTGGTTATTATTAAAACCATTTCAAATCCAATTTATTTATATAAAAATATTCAATTTATAATTCTAGTTCATAACTAGTTCATTTCGATAAAAATATTTTTTTATCTTTCAAATTAAGGAATTTTTCATCCAAATTCTTTCCCAATCATTTATTATGAATTTATATAAAGTATTGATATTTTGAATAATTTTATCAAGGCCCATACAGTCGATTTCCAAAAACGGTCATTGAATTGCACTTACAACGACCTTTTCCAAATTTGATTTGGACATAATTCCAAATCCCACCATTAGATTTCAAATCCCTTATATGCATTGAAAGCTCTTTTCGATATGAACCCAACAGTTCCGGTTTTAGGAGAATCCGATGGTCGGATCTCCCGTAATGTCAATTCGAAGTCAATGGTCAAAATTTAAGTACTGCCGCGGCGCGGCGCATTCTATTCAGGCCATTAAATATACATAATATATATTATATATATTTCGTCGATTTCCATTTAAAACTTATTTTATAAATCGTTTTAAATTCGTTTTCAAAACGATTTCAACTACATATTAAATTTTAAAACAAAATTGAATATTACATATCATTAATATATAAATGATAATATTTTCAAAACATTAGATTTTGAAATTGCTTCCGTTTCGATATTCATAATAAAAATGAATAGAAATGATATAAATATCGTTCACGTCTAAATGGCGTTAATCTAATCAACACCGCTTCATATATTTCAATATTTTCATGTCCATCCCAAATCGGACATCAAAATCATATTTTGATCCATTACTGAATATTATTTTACAATATTAGTTATTTTAAAATATTCATTGTTCATCTTTTTAAAATATTCGTTAATTTAAAATATTCATTCTTTCCGAATTGGAATAAGCATAGTTAATTACCATATAATTTTATTTATATGGATTTCATACACACATGTACACAACAATAATCAAAAACAGTCAACCATCATCCACATTGCATTACACAACTGCATAAGCATTAAATATGAATTATTAATGCTTACAATAGCCTGTCAACCAATCGATTGAAACGACCCGAAACCCCCCTACGGGAAATCACGGATTGAGTTGAGAACAAGCCACAAAGGAACTCAGACAGAAGAACATTTCATTGTATATTACAACAATTCCATCAGAATACCAGAATATACAGAGTTTTAACAAATAATATACATTCGATCAATATCAGAGATTACAATAAATTACATAGCAGCGGAAAACAATACAAAACACAATTGAAAGTAACACATGGATACAGAGCTTTTCGAGTATCGTTCCAGCTGTAAACCAAGATCCTGTGAATATAAATCTGTAAAACCGAAACTACTAGCTGCCCGTGTCGAAAATAAGGGCACCCAGAGTTTAGGTTAAAACAATAAACTCTAGGTCAGTCATGTGACTGGTGTGAGAACTAAAACAGTTATTAATCTTTATTTTAAAGTTAGGTAAATCAAGGGACCACGCCGTATAACACGGAACGGGTTTCCTCCCAAGAATAGTAGTGCATAAAATTACAACGCAATGCTAAATAAAGAAAAATGAAGCTATTATAAGACCCAGGTCCCATCACACAATGCAACACAAACCAGAGGATAGGGTTTTCCCTCATAATAGCCAAAGAATGCTTGATAAGTTCAAAACAAATCATATGATACTATAATAAGTGTATAGTGTCAAAACAACTTCAAATAAAATGTATCAATCCTAGACGGCATGGGTACGATATATTATGTCGCCGTACTAGGCACTACAATCAAAACCGTAAAGTCACGTATTTGGATATTGGATTTCCCTCTGTGAACCAAGGATAGGGATCGCCCTCACCGTTTCGAGACAATCTAGCCTACCATGTCTCAGGAACAGCCGCGACTGCACCTTGGATCGTCAAGGTCGGTCCACAGATGTGGGTTAAAATGCCTGAACACTATGTTTCCCCACCCTATGGGGCGCAAATGAGCCAACGAATGACTCCATCAGCTTCACATAGTCACCGATAAATCCGAGGCGCCTCACAACAACAACAACCACATAAGTCAAACTCGTCAGGGCATGTAAAACCACTGACGCCACTTCTAGCTAGAAAGAAATGCATGCCCTCCCCGAAGTCCTCTCCGGTTTCTGGTTCATAACTGGGGTGTGAGGCTCGCGAATTAACGCTACACAAAGCTGTGCCACACAGGATATGCTTTGATCATCAACTACAAGACTTTGCTTTTCAACAAAAGCCTTGATCATTTGCATCATAGCATGCCACACAGGCAGACCACTCCATGCAACCGATATCTATCAATCACAAAGAATGATATCCAATGTCAGACACACAGTCCATTTACAAGTCCGTTCTGGGTCTAAACGAAACCGGAGAAACCTTGTACCTCGCATATCCATCGATCTCCAAGTACATCTGGACGACCACTAATTGATTCCCTCCTCTTGGGTGTACGGCCCAATCAATATCATCAGTAATTATCCAAACGACGTGAAGATCTCCGGTCTTCAACCACCGTCTTCATCTTTGACACCACATCGAATCAGTTATTCAGAATGGGATAAACCCGGTCTTTCTGAATAACTCGCGTACATAATAAACAAGTGTTACACAAATACAACATATGCCTCATTCCAATTCACAATCACTAACCGTAAATTAGCAAGAGAATAATTCCCGAAACATTAACCCCGAAGGCCGAAACCAACATCAGATCAATACCTAGGAAACCATTCTTCTTAGCCAACCTACAGTTAGTTTCTAAATTTCACATTCTTAGGGATAGGTTCCCATTAATTTTATCAAAGATAAATTCCTTCAATTTATTCTTTAATCTTTTTTTGAATATCAATTCAATTAGTCAGGATTAGCGAACTACACCGAAGTAATCATTTATTTTATTTCCCAAACCCAACCTATTCTTCCCATGAAGTAAAACTGGTCATACTTCATATCAAACACCACGGTGTTATCGGTAAATTCAATTACCATTTCACATTCAAATCTAATTAAAGATTTAACTACCGCCTGGAGAAAAACTGGTGATACTCCATTCTCGATCTTTTCAATCTAATTAAAGATTCGTTAAAACTCCACTTAGTTTTAATCTTTAACTGGGTTAAAGAACCAATGTCACTTAAAACACGGCTCACGTTAAACCCAAAATCACATTCTATTCTACCAGTCCCTAACCGTATTTTAGTAAGAGAATAGTTCCCTAAATATTAACCCCGAAGGTCGAAACCAACATCAGATCAATACCCAAGAAACCATTCATCTTAACTAATCTCCAGTGAGTTTCTGATTTTCTTAATTCCTTTGGGTCTAAGAACAGTATTATTGAAGATACCGTTCATGACAACCAAAAATCACATTCCATTAATTATCGGGTTAAAGAACAAGTGTTATTTAAAACATTGTTCACAATAAACCCAAAAATCAACACCAATTCAATTCCAATTAAATATTATTTAATTGATTACACTTCATCAAATCTAAATAGAAAGATTTAATCTTTTTCTCAACTGGGCTTAAGAACAGTGTTAATGAAGACACCATTCACGACAAACCCAAATCACATTTGATATTAAATACAAGGCTCTGAATAGAAAATATATCGGCTTATATTCAATATCAAATTCTACGACCAACAAACATCGCATTGGAAATAACGATATAAATATATCTTTCAAATTTCCATAACGCTATCTGTATAATCACGAAATCCCACATCGAAATATTCCAAAGACAATTTCGATTCAAATCCATTCCAATTCAATTATTGGAAATTCTGGTTACTTTTAAAATCCTTTTCAAATTCAATTTATTTATTTAAAAATAAATAGAATTATAATTCCTTTTCAAAACTAGTTCGTTTCGATAAAATCTATTTTTATCTTTTCAAATATGGAGTTTTTAATCCCAATTCTTCCCAAATCATTCCTTATGATTTTACACAAATTATTACTATTTTTGATAATTTTATCAAGGCCCGTACAGTCGATTTCCATCAACGGCCATCGAACTGCACTTACAGCGACCTTTTCCAAATTTGATTTGGACATAATTCCAAATCCAACCATTAGATTTCTGATTTCTAATATTCGTTAGAAAGCTCTTTTCGATACGAACCCAACGGTTCCGGTTTTAGGAGAATCCAACGGTCGGATCTCCCGCAATGTCCGTTCGAAGTCAACGGTTGAAATTCGCAAACTGTCATTGCGCGGCGCGTTCTATCCAGGCCATTATATATAATATATATATATATACTATATATTTCATCGATTTCCTTTCAAAACGTATTTTATAAATTGTTTTTAAATTCGTTTTCAAAACGATTTCTACTTCATTTCAAATTCAAATCAAAATTGAGTTTTTCCTTATAAATTCGTTTTAAATTCATTTCAAATTGATTTTAATTCAAATCGATTTTTAATTCAATTTCAGTTCGTTTTCAATTCAACTCAATATCAATTCGAATTCATTTCTATTCAATTTCAATTTGAATTCAATTCTATTCAATTTCAATTCGAATTCATTTTCTATTCAACTTCAATTCGGTTCGAATTCATTTTATTTTCAATTCAATTCGAATTCTAATTCGTTTCAATTTAATTCGAATTTCATTTCAAAATATTCGATTTTGAAATCACTTTTCAATATTCATTATAAAAAACGAATATAATCGATATAAATATCGTTCGCGTCAAAATAGCGTATATCTAATCAACATGGATTTATATATTTCTATATCAAATATTCTATTCAAATATTTCGTTTCAAATATTTCTTCTCAAATATTTTATTCAAATGTTTCTCTTCAAATATTCTATTTCAAAACTGGAATGAAGCCCCATCAATTACCATAGATTTTATTTCTATGGATTTCCATACAATGCATGTATATATCAACTATGAAAAATAATCAACCATCATCCAAAGTGCATTCTACACTGTATAAGCATCAAATATAAATTTTAACGCTCATAACAGTCTGTCAATCAGTCGGTCGACATACAACTAATTATTGGGATTAGTGTATGTCATATATCATCCCAATACCCGTGTGGGGTTTCAAACAATCAAACACAGATTTTATTTGTGCAATTGGGCGATGTGTAAAATTTATCGTCCCAATCTATATCAGTCAAATCAGTGTATATAAACAAATCGTCCTATTTGTTTATAAATATTTCATTTTAAATACACGTTAAAAATTCTATTTTCAACTATAATTTTTTTTTATTTCAATCCACATCACACAGTCAACTACACATCAAAATCAAACAAACAAACAAACAAACAAGCCGACCAAGGTCTGTGGACGATGGGTGTCGGGTGCTACTAAACACCGTCTGCATCCTAGTATATATTTCAAACTAGAAATCAAATTAAAAGTGAGGATTTCTCACTTTGGGGTTCCACTCTGCCATTTCGTTCTGAACGGTTCAGATTTGTCTAAAATTCCAACTCAATTTCAATTTTTCGGATTCATTCGAAAGATATTCTCAAATAGATTCAAATATTTTTGGTTTCACTAAAATCCAGTTTAATTTGCACCCGGTACATTCATTTGAATTTTGAAATCGAATTATCGAACTACCGCGCCATTTTCTATTCCTTTTATAATTATAAATAATTATTTATATTCTAACGTCGAGCTATATAAATATATACGTTCTAATTCTATCCAAAATAAATTTCTCGTCGTTACTATTTAAAATAATTCATTTTAAATATTCAAAATTCACTAAAATTGCCAAAATAAAAATTTTAAATTGGCTTAGATTTCCGGGTTATTACAATCTCCCCCACTTAAAACTTTTCGTCCCCAAAAAGGAACGAAGCCGAAAGTTGTTTCACTAATCAACTCAACTTTCACTATTTTATTTACGGCTTAAGTTCTTCAACTTTTCAGTTTCTAAGAACTTTTCAAAAAATTTCAAAAATTTGGCTAACACCCTAAATTTTCGAAAAATTTCGCCATAACCTCCCCTGCACCGGGGACTTCGGGATATTTTATATAGCCTCCCATGGCCTTCTTCAATCCAAAAGAAAAAGAAAAAGCCAAGCGGCTAGCCAATCGGCTCATAAAATCATCATCACCCAATCAAAACAGTAAATTAGGGTAAACATGTACCTATTTGTCGGGCAAACAATTTTATTCTCTGCTCTAGCCTCCTTGCAATGACCTATTCAATGTAAGTACACGTATATGCAAGCAAATGCAATAAATTTTTAATACAATTTACTATTTGGTTCAAATTGGCTATATGGTTCAAATTTATGAATCAAACAATAGTCAAACAACACAATCAGCAATCAATTAGTTGATTAGCTTCTCAAATTCATAACTTTGATACATAGTCAAAAATCACATTTTTGATGCCAAATCACAACAATAAGCCCCATGTAATTTTTGGTTCTCACACCAGTCAACTGGAAATATATAGAAATCCCGCCTTCGAAACTCGAGCACAACACTGATGATGGGTATCCATCATCGGAATCATTCCCGAGCGTCTACAGTGCGATTCTATATCTATCCAGTATATTAAAACTTCAAATATACGCGGATCAGATGCATATGCAAAATCTTTATATACTGGATTGTCCAAATCAATATAAAATAAATAATCAAATACGAATAATTGATTTTAAATTTTCAAAACAAATTTATTTCATTTTAAAAATATACTCTTCACACTCGTTCTAGGATACTACTGATAGTATCTCTAACGAGTCATTCTTATTGGATATTACTAATCCAATCTCTGATGAATTCTTTCGTATGGATCCAACGTGTCTTGCTCTTTGAGCTTTGTAAACCTAAGCTCTGATACCACGATGAAACGACCTGAAATCCCCTTTACGGGAAATCATAGATTGAGTTGAGAGCAAGCCACAAGGGAACTCAGACAGAAGAACATTTCATTGTATATTACAACAATTCCATCAGAATACCAGAATATACGGAGTATTAACAAATAATATACATTCGATCAATACCAGAGATTACAATAAATTACATAGCAGCGGAAAACAATACAAAACACAATTGAAAGTAACACATGGATACAGAGCTTTCCGAGTATCGTTCCAGCTGTAAACCAAGAACTTGTGAATATATATCTGCAAAACCAAAACTACTAGCTGCCCGTGTCAAAAATAAGGGCACCCAGTGTTTAGGTTAAAACAATAAACTCCAGGTCAGTCATGTAACTGGTGTGAGAACTAAAACAGTTATTAATCTTTATTTTAAAGTTAGGTAAATCTAAGGACCATGCCGTATAACACGGAACGGGTTTCCTTCCAAGAATACCACTGCATAAAACAACAACGCAATGCTAAATAAAGAAAAATGAAGCTATTATAAGACCCAGGTCCCATCACACAATGCAACACAAACCAGAGGATAGGGCTTTCCCTTATAATAGCCAAAGCATGCTTGATACATTTGAAACAAATCATTTGATACTATAATAAGTGTATAGTGTCAAAACAACTTCAAATATAAATGTATCAATCCTAGACGGCATGGGTGCCATATATCATGTAGCCATACTGGGCTCTACAATCAAAACTGCAAAGTCACGTATTTGGAAATTGGATTTCCGTCTGTGAACCGAGGCCAGGGATCGTCCTCACCATTTCGAGACAATCTACCCTACCATGTCTCAGGAACAGCCGCAACTGCATCTTGGATCGTCAGGGCCGGTCTACCGATGAGGATTAAAATGCATGAACACTACGTTTCCCCACCCTATGGGGCGCAAATGAGCCAACGAACGACTCCATCGACTTCACATAGTCACCGATAAATCCGAGGCGCCTCGCAACAGCAACAACCACATAAGTCAAACTCGTCAGGGCATGTAAAACCATTGACGCTACTTCTAGCTAGAAAGAAACGCATGCCCTCCCTGAAGTCCTCTCCCATTTCTGGTTCACAACCGGGGTGTGAGGCTCGCAAATTAACGCTACACAAAGCTGTGCCAGACAGGCTGTGCTTTTATCATCAAACACAAGACTTTGCTTTTCAACAAAAGCCTTGATCATTTGCATCTTAGCATGCCACACAGGCAGACCACTCCATGCAACCGATATCTATCAATCACACAGAATGATATCCAATGTCAGACACACAGTCCATTTACAAGTCCGTTCTGGGTCTGAACGAAACCGGAGGCACCTTGTACCTCGCATATACATCGATCTCCAAGTATGTCTGGATGACCACTAACTGATTCCCTCCTCTTGGGTGTACAGCCCAATCAAGATCATCAGTAATTATCCAAACGACGTGAATACCTTCGGTCTTCAACCACCATCTTCATCTTCGACACCACGTCGAATCAGTTATTCAGAATAGGATAAACCCGGTCTTTCTAAATAACTCGCGTATATAATAAACAAGTATTACACAAACACAACATACGCCTCATTCCAATTCATCGGTCACTAACTGTAAATTAGCAAGAGAATAACTCCCTAAACATTAACCCCGAAGGCCGAAACCAACATCAGATCAATACCCAGGAAACAATTCTTCTTAGCCAACCTACAGTTAGTTTCTAAATTTCACATTCTTAGGGATAGGTTCCCATTAATTTTATCAAAGATAATTTCCTTAAATTTATTCTTTAATCTTCTTTTGAATATCAATTCAACTAGTCGGGATTAGCGAACTACACCGAAGTAATCATTTATTTTATTTCCCAATCCCAACCTATTCATCCCATGAAGTAAAACTGGTCATACTTCATATCTAACACCACGGTGTTATCGGTAAATTCAATTACCATTTCGCGTTCAAATCTAATTAAAGTTTTAACTATCGCCTGGAGCAAAACTGGTGATACTCCATTCTCGATCTTTTCAATCTAATTAAAGATTCATTAAAACTCCACTTAGTTTTAATCTTTAACTGGGTTAAAGAACCAATGTCATTTAAAACACGGCTCACGATAAACCCAAAATCACATTCTATTCTATCAGTCCCTAACCGTATTTTAGTAAGAGAACAGTTCCCTAAATATTAACCCAGAAGGCCGAAACCAACATCAGATCAATACCCAAGAAACCATTCATCTTAACTAATCTCTAGTTAGTTTCTGATTTTCTTAACTCCTTTGGGTCTAAGAACAGTATTATTGAAGATACCGTTCACGACAACCCAAAATCACATTCCATTAATTATCGGGTTAAAGAACAAGTGTTATTTAAAACACTATTCACGATAAACCCAAAAATCAATACCAATTCAATTCCAATTAAATATTATTTAATTGGTTACACTTCTTCAAATCTAAATAAAAAGATTTAATCTTTTTCTCAACATTGCTTAAGAACAGTGTTAATGAAGACACCATTCACGACAAACCCAGATCACATTTGATATTAAATACAATGCTCTGAATAGAAAATATATCGGCTTATATTCAATATCTATTTCTACGACCAACAAATATTGTATTGGAAATAATGATATATATATATCTTTCAAATTTCCATAACGCTATCTGTATAATCACGAAATCCCACATCGAAATATTCCAAAGATAATTTCGATTCAAATCCATTCCAATTAAATTATTGGAAATTCTGGTTACTTTTAAAACTCTTATCAAATTCAATTTATTTATTTAAAAATAAATAGAATTATAATTCCAGTTCAAAACTAGTTCATTTCGATAAAAATCTTTTTTTATCTTTTCAAATATGGAGTTTTTCATCCTAATTCTTCCCAAATCATTCCATATGATTTTACACAAATTATTACTATTTTTGATAATTTTATCAAGGCCCGTACAGTTGATTTCCATCAACGGCCATCGAACTGCATTTACAACGACCTTTTCCAAATTTGATTTTGACATAATTCCAAATCCAACCATTAGATTTCTGATTTCTAATATTCGTTAGAAAGCTCTTTTCGATACGAACCCAACCGTTCTGGTTTTAGGAGAATCCGACGGTTGGATCTCCCGCAATATCCATTCGAAGTCAATGGTCGAAATTCGCGAACTGCCACAGCGCGGCGCATTCTATTCAGGCCATTATATATAATATATATTATATATTTCGTCGATTTCCTTTCAAAACATATTTTATAAATTGTTTTTAAATTCGTTTTCAAAATTATTTCTACTTCATTTCAAATTCAAATCAAAATTGAGTTTTTCCTTATAAATTCGTTTTAAATTCATTTCAAATTGATTTTAATTCAAATCGATTTTTAATTTAATTTCAGTTTTCAACTCAACTTCAATTCGTATTCATTTTTATTCAATTTCAATTCGAATTCAATTCTGTTCAATTTCAATTCGAATTCATTTTCTATTCAATTTCAATTCGATTCGAATTCATTTTATTTTCAATTCAATTCGAATTCTAATTCATTTCAATTCAATTCGAATTCTAATTCATTTCATTTCAATTTAATTCGAATTTCATTTCAAAATATTCGATTTTGAAATCACTTTTCAATATTCATTATAGAAAACGAATATAATCGATATAAATATCGTTCACGTCAAAATAGCGCATATTTAATCAACATGGCTTTATATATTTCTATTTCAATATTCTATTCAAATATTTCGTTTCAAATATTTCTTCTCAAATATTTTATTCAAATGTTTCTCTTCAAATATTCTATTTCAAAACTGGAATGAAGCCCAATCAATTACCATAGATTTTATTTCTATGGATTTCCATACAATGCACGTATATATCAACTATGACAAATAATCAACCATCATCCAAAGTGCATTCAACACTGTATAAGCATCAAATATAAATTTTAACGCTAATAACAGTCTGTCAATCAATCGATCGACATACAACTAATTACTGGGATTCGTTTATGTCATATATCATCCCAATACCCGTGTGGGGTTTCAAACAATCAAACACAGATTTTATTTGTGCAGTTGGGCGATGTGTAAAATTTATCGTCCCAATCAATATCAGTCAAATCAGTGTATATAAACAAATCGTCCGATTTGTTTATAAATATTTCATTTTAAATACACGTTAAAAATTCTATTTTCAACTATAAAATATTTTTATTTCAATCTACATCACACAATCAACTACACATCAAAATCAAACAAACAAACAAACAAGCCTTCCATGGTCTGTGGACGATGGGTGTCGGGTGCTACTAAACACCATCTGCATCCTAGTATATATTTCAAACTAGAAATCAAATTAAAATTGAGGAGTTCTCACTTTGGGATTCCACTCCACCATTTCATTCTGAACGGTTCAGATTTGTCCGAAATTCCAACTCAATTTCAATTTTTCAGATTCATTGGAAAGATATTCTCAAATAGATTCAAATATTTTTGGTTTCACTAAAATCCGGTTTAATTTGCACCCGGTGCATTCGTTTGAATTTTGAAATCGAATTATCGAACTACCGCGCCATTTTCTATTCCTTTTATAATTATAAATAATTATTTATATTCTAACGTCGAGCTATATAAATATATACGTTCTAATTCTATCCAAAATAAATTTCTCGTCGTTATTATTTAAAATAATTCATTTTAAATATTCAAAATTCACTAAAATTGCCAAAATAAAAATTTTAAATTGGCTCATATTTCCGGGTTATTACAATCTCCCCCACGTAAAACTTTTCATCCCCAAAAAGGAACGAAGCCGAAAGTTGTTTCACTAATCAACTCAACTTTCACTATTTTCTTTACGGCTTAAGTTCTTCAACTTTTCAGTTTCTAAGAACTTTTCAAATTTTTCAAAAATTTGGCTAACACCCTAAATTTTCGAAAAATTTCGCCATAACCTCCCCTACACCGGGGACTTCAGGATATTTTATATAGCCTCCCATGGCCTTCTTCAATGCAAAAGACAAAGAAAAAGCCAAGCGGCTAGCCAATCGGCTCACAAAATCATCATCACCCAAACAAAACAGTAAATTAGGGTAAGCATGTACCTATTTGTCGGGCAAACAATTTGATTCTCTGCTCTAGCCTCCTTGCAATGACCTGTTCAATATATGTACTTGTATATGCAAGCAAATGCGATAAATTTTTAACACAATTTACTATTTGGTTCAAATTGGCTATATGGTTCAAATTGGCTATATGGTTCAAATTTATGAATCAAACAATAGTCAAACAACACAATCAGCAATCAATTAGTTTATTAGCTTTTCAAATTCATAACTTTGATACATAGTCAAAAATCACATTTTTGATACCAAATCACAACAATAAGCCCTATCTAATTTTTGTTTCTCACACACGTCAACTGGAAATATATAGAAATCCCGCCTTCGAAACTCGACCACAATACTAATGATGGGTACCCATCATCAGAATCATTCCCGGGCGTCTACAGTGCGATTCTGTACCTATCCAGTATATTAAAACTTCAAATATACGCGGATCAGATGCATATGCAAAATCTTTATATACTGGATTGTCCAAATCAATATAAAATAAATAGTCAAATACGAATAATTGATTTTAAATCTTCAAAACAAATTTGTTTCATTTTAAAAATATACACTTCACACTCGTTCTAGGATACTACATATCCTATCTCTAACGAGTCATTCTTATTGGATATTACTAATCCAATCTCTGATGAATTCTTTCGTATGGTTCCAACGTGTCTTGCTCTCTGAGCTTTGTAAACCAAAGCTTTGATACCACGCTGAAACGACCTGAAATCCCCTTTACGGGAAATCACAGATTGAGTTGAGAACAAGCCACAAGGGAACTCAGATAGAAGAACATTTCATTGTATATTACAACAATTCCATCAGAATACCAGAATATACAGAGTACTAACAAATAATATACATTCGATCAATATCGGAGATTACAATAAATTACATAGCAGCGAAAAACAATACAAAACACAACTGAAAGTAACACACGGATACAGAGCTTTCCGAGTATCGTTCCAGCTGTAAACCAAGAACCTGTGAATATAAATCTGCAAAACCAAAACTACTAGCTGCCCGTGTCAAAAATAAGGGCACCCAGTGTTTAGGTTAAAACAATAAACTCCAGGTCAGTCATGTAACTAATGTGAGAACTAAAACGGTTATTAATCTTTATTTTAAAGTTAGGTAAATCAAAGGACCACGCCGCATAACACGGAACGGGTTTCCTTCCAAGAATACCACTGCATAAAACAACAACGCAATGCTAAATAAAGAAAAATGAAGCTATTATAAGACCCAGGTCCCATCACACAATGCAACACAAACCAGAGAATAGGGTTTTCCCTTATAATAGCCAATGCATGCTTGATACGTTTAAAACAAATAATTTGATACTATAATAAGTGTATAGTGTCAAAATAACTTCAAATATAAATGTATCAATCCTAGACGGCATGGGAACCATATATCATGTTGCCATACTAGGCTCTATAATCAAAACAGCAAAGTCACGTATTTGGAAATTGGATTTCCGTCTGTGAATTGAGGCCAGGGATCGTCCTCACCATTTCAAGACAATCTAGCCTACCATGTCTCAGGAACAGCGGCAACTGCACCTTGGATCGTCAGGGCTGGTCTACCGATGTGGATTAAAATGCCTGAACACAACGTTTCCCTACCCTATGGGGCGCAAATGAGCCAACGAATGACTCCATCGGCTTCGCGTAGTCACCGATAAATCTGAGGTGCCTCGCAACAACAACAACCACATAAGTCAAACTCGTCAGGGTGTGTAAAACCACTGACGCCACTTCCAGCTAGAAAGAAACGCATGCCCTCCCTGAAGTCCTCTCCCATTTCTGGTTCACAACCGGGGTGTGAGGCTCACGAATTAACGCTGCACAAAGCTGTGCCACAGAGGCTGTGCTTTGGTCATCAACCACAAGACTTTGCTTTTCAACAAAAGCCTTGATCATTTGCATCTTAGCATGCCACATAGGCAGACCACTCCATGCAACTGATATCTATCAATCACACAGAATAATATCCATTGTCAGACACACAGTCCATTTACAAATCCGTTCTGGGTCTGAACGAAACCGGAGGCACCTTGTACCTCGCATATCCATCGATCTCCAAGTACGTCTGGACGACCACTAACTGATTCCCTCCTCTTGGGTGTACGGCCCAATCAAGATCATCAGTAATTATCCAAACGACGTGAGGACCTCCTGTCTTCAACCACCATCTTCATCTTCGACACCACGTCGAATCAGTTATTCTAAATAGGATAAACCGGGTCTTTCTGAATAACTCGCGTATATAATAAAGAAGTGTTACACAAACACAACATATGCCTCATTCCAATTCATCAGTCACTAACCGTAAATTAGCAAGAGAATAATTGCCCAAACATTAACCCCGAAGGCCGAAACCAACATCAAATCAATACCCAGGAAATCATTCTTCTTAGCCAGCCTACAGTTAGTTTCTAAATTTCACATTCTTAGGGATAGGTTCCCATTAATTTTATCAAAGATAAATTCCTTTAATTTATTCTTTAATCTTCTTTTGAATATCAATTCGACTAATCGCGATTAGATAACTACACCAAAGCAATCATTTATTTTATTTCCAATCCCAACCTATTCATCCCATGAAGTAAAACTGGTCATACTTCATGTGACGGCCCGCCCCGCACCAACCGACACTTACTCCAAAAGTACGCTGCACACATGTCCAGTTAGCACGGAACGGGTCGCCAGAAGGAAAAGGAAGAAGGAATTGAACTAACAAAGAACCTGTAGAAAGTCTGACAGCGCATAGAACAAAATATAATAATAACGTACTTGACATGAAACAGGAGAGAGACAGTGCATAAGCTAAAAACCAGAACTAAGCATCATAGCAGTGGAAATCCAAAATATAGCTTATTACAACTTTTCAAACTATCTCAAAGCAAAAGTAAGATAAATGAGGTACACTACTAATGCCCAAGTAGCGACCACCAATGACACAGGGAGAATGTGTGTGTGTGTATATATATATATATATATATATATATATATATATATATATATATATATATATATATATCATACGTGGAAGCCTCCTGCCCGCCTCCGAATCAGCTACTCGCGCGTCACCAGCTATCTTGTCTCTAGTCTGGTCGTGTGAGCACCCAAAGTAATAAGAGGAGACATAAAACTCTGGGTCAGACATAAAGTCTGGTATGAGCGATAAGCATCTAAAGTGAACAATAACAGGTAGACTAAAACATACCTGAACCTGGACCTGCAACCAAAGAGTTAGCACTACATACTGTACAACACTCTAAGGTATCATATCAAACGGTGTAAAGATACGGAGGTGGGGGAGGCGTGCATGTCATAGTGATGGCAGAAAATCAAACATGGCATCCATCCTCACATCTCTCACTCAGTGCGTAAAGCATACGATATTCACCACTTCGATCACCCAACATACCTTGCTACGATCACTCTGCCCCATGAAGTCATAAATGGCTTCACTGCACTGATAACGTAGCCACAAATCCTTCGCTATGTCCACTTTGCCCCATGGAGCCACAAGAACCCCACTGCACTGGCTCATAGCCTTACTAATCCTTACTATGTCCACTCTACCCCATGGAGTCGTAATGACCCCACTGCACTGGCTCATAGTATTACTACGCATCACCTTGCCCCTCGAGTCATAATGACCCTACTGCACTGATAACGTAGTCTTGCTACCATCACCTTGCCCCTTAGGTCATAATGACCCTACTGCACTGATAAGTAGCCATCATTCATTTTTAATGGTGAATCGAAGTTATGAACGTCGACAACTCCTTAGCATACGTCCCGTAGCAAAGCCCAACCATGAAGTGAACTCATTGGTTCCCAACTGGATCCTGAACTCTAACTTCCCATATTGGACTACCTTTGCATCTCGGGTTATTGGTCAATACTGGGTCGGGTTGGGTGTCCTCCATCGGTTCGGCTCAGGTCTTCTTCTGGTACAGGTCGGGTGTTTCTCCTCGGGTCGGGTCGGGTGCCATTCCCCTCCAGTTCGTGCTTCCGCTCCGATCCGCCTCCTCATCCTTCACATGCTCCTATCTGATCCATCTTCAGGCTTCCGCTCCGATCCGTCCCCCTTAATCCGATCCGATCCCAGTTCAGTTAGCATGGCCTTCCTTTTTGCCAATTTTCCCAAGTGTCAGGTTCCGATCCAATCGAATCCCTTGCCCAATTCAACATATCCGATCCGAGCCCCACATCGGATCCGATCCGAAACCTGCACTATTTTCTGAAACTGTTCCAGCAAGTGTTTACGCCATTCGATGACGTTTTCGACCATTCTAACTATTGAAACCAATCACAAAGCATTTCATACAGTCATAGCAACATCCATAATCAACCACAAACATCAAAACATCAATATGATAGGTTAAACTGGATCAAACATACCCAAAATCCCATATTTCCAATTAAGCATGTTTAAGTGAAAGTAATGATAGGATTAGCAAAACTTAACCAAATTAACGAAAATTCATATCAGAGGTCTAAAACATTATTTAAGAATTTATGAACATTTTTCCTGAATTTTATCATGCTTAAATTCGCTAATTAACACTAATCACCCCTAATTAGCCATAATTAGTGCAAAACTATGCAAATCACTCACCTTAGCCACAAATAAACTAAGATCTGAAATAAATCTCTGATTTGATGTGAATTCTAATGCTAAACAGAAGCTCCAATGTTGATTTGGGGTAGATCTTCCATGATTAGAGGTTGCTAAGCCTAATCCTTGACCAAAAGATGATTTGGAGGTGATTTAGAGGTTGGAGGCCATTTTTACGGTTCCTTGGTGATAAGTGGAGGCTAGAAAACTGAAATGGAATGATTCTCCATCTCATTTCAGCCTTCCCATAAACCTAATCCCGAAATGGGTTATGGGCCTACTCACTAATCACCCGATTTGGCCCAGTTAAGCGGTTTTTCACCCTCCAAACCTTATTTCAGCCATATCTCCCAAACAGTAAGTCCGTTTGGCTATTATGACCACTCTACGGAAAGGTAAACCACCAAACGAATCCAATGGAAGTGGTTTCAGGTCAAAATTCCTTTCTAATCAAAAGTTATGGCCAAAACAGTACCAACTAGGGGCAAAATGGTCATTTAAAAATCGACAAAAATCATGAACATGGGAAATGACTCTAATGGATGTTTCCCAAAGCTACATAACCATACGACTTCATACGGGAAAGAAATAAATATTCTACAGTCCTATGATGTGTAGAATACGGGTCGTTACACTCCCCCCCCCCCCCCTTTAAGAAATTTCGCCCCCGAAATTCCTTAATCCAAACACACACAAAGGTCCCGCATGCCTATCAATCATAAAACAACAATCAAACATGCAACAAGCAAAACAAGTCTACCCTAACATGCAGAATTGCAAAATAAATCTTACCAGGCAAAGAGTTCTGGATATGCCCTCCTAATGCTCTCCTCTATTTCCCAAGTACAATCATTCTCGTCCTCGCCCCACTGAACCTTGACTAGCTTCACCGCCTTCCTTCGAAGTTGCTTCGTATCATGCCCCACAATATGAATCGGCTTGCGGTTCCCAACCGCCTCAGGTTCTACATCGAAGTCCTCTAACTGATCTGGTGAAATAGTCATATCTGAGTCGTGAACGAACTTCCTTAGTTGGGAAACATGAAATACATTGTGAACTCCCGCCATTTTCTCTGGTAAGACAACTCTTTATGCCAAATTCCTGACTAGTTCATGAACAGGGAATGGGCCAACAAATCTTGGTGCTAATTTGCCTCTCCTGCCAAATCGTATCACGCTTTTCAATGGAGAAATCTTGACAAACACCAAGTCACCAACGGAGAATTTTAAATCTCTTCTCCTCTTATCAGCATAACTCTTCTGCCTATCTTGGGCAGCTTTCATTCGTTGTGAATGATCTTAATCTTATCCGAAGTTTCTCTCACCACATCTGGTCCAAGCACAAACTTCTCACCAGTCTCTATCCAACATGATGGTGAGTTGCACGGTCTTCCATACAAAGCTTCATATGGAGCCATACCGATACTGGATTGGTAGCTATTATTATATGCAAACTCTACTAGATGCAAATAGTCATCCCACGATCCACCAAAATCCAATATACAAACTCTCAAGAGATCTTCCAATATACGATTCACCCTCTCCATCTGACCGTCGGTCTGAGGATGATATGCGGTACTGAGATGTAATCCTGACCCTAGAGCCTCTTGTAAGCTCTTCCAAAACCCACTAGTAAACAACGGGTCTTGGTCACTCACAATGCTTTTGGGTACACCATGAAATCTCACTACCCACTTCATATATAGTTCTGCCAACTTGGCTGCAATTCTGGTCGATTTGACTGGTATAAATCTTGCACTTTTAGTCAATCGGTCCACAATTACCCAAATGCTATCATATCCCGATCTAGTCATTGGTAAACCATCGATGAAATCCATCAAGACTTGTTCCCATTTCCATTCGGGAATCTCTAATGGTTGCAACAACCCACTAGGCTTCTTTTGCTCGGCTTTAAATAGCTGGCAATTCATGCATTTGGATATAAACTTCTCAACGTCTCTTTTCATCCCTTCCCAGTAGTAGCTTTGCTTCATGTCTCGATACATTTTATTACTACCGGAATGTATAGTCAGTTTTGAGTGATGACATTCTCTAAGCACTTCATCTCTCAAACCATTCACGTTGGGCACAACTAGTCTTCCATTCTTTCGAAGCCATCCATCTCAATCAAGCCCATACACATTCATCTCCTCATCGATACCATCTCTAACTTGGAGATGATTTCCAATAGGTTAGGATTGTCCCTCTGGCTGGAACCAATCTGCTCTATCAAAGTGGGTCTGATCGTGAAACTAGCTAGCATGACTGGATCCAATTCGCACTTTGGTCTGAAATCAAACCCCGCGATGTACTCCAGTTGCTTCCACTCAAGAAACATTGCCCCCAAACTGGCATGTCTCCTACTCAAGGCATCGGCTACCGCATTACCTTTCCTAGGTGTATATGCGATATCAAAATCATACGAAGCCAAGAATTCTAACCATCTCTGCTGACGGAGATTTAGATCTTTCTAAGAGAAGAGATATTTTAACGATTTATGATCGGTAAACAACTCAAATCTTTCTCCCAAGAGATAATGTCTCCACATCTTCAATGCAAACACGATCGCTGCTAATTCCAAATCATGGGTAGGATACTTCTTCTCATGCGGCTTTAGCTGTCGACTAGCATAAGCTACGACCCTACCTCCTTGCATCAATACAGCACCCAGTCCGGTATCACAAGCATCCGTGTATACCGTCATTTCTTCATTCCCTTTAGGAATGACTAACACTGGCGCATGCGTCAACTTCTCTTTTAGACTCTTGAAGGCATCCTCACACACTCCGTCCCAGACGAAGGACTGATTCTTCTTAGTCAACTGAGTCAACGGTGCTGCTATCTTGGAGAAGTCCTGGATAAACTTACGATAATATCCAGCTAATCCCAAGAAACTTCTTACATCTGTTGCATTCTTGGGCGTAGGCCAATCCTGTACCGTAGCCACCTTCGCAGGGTCCACGGCAATACCACTTTCTGAAACAACATGACCCAAGAATCTCACTTCCCTTCTCCAAAAATGACACTTAGAGAATTTCGCTTTCAATTGGTGTTTCCTCAACACCTCCATTACTATCCTCAAGTGCCCCTTGTGTTCCTCCTCTGTCCTTGAGTAAACAAGGATATCATCCACGAACACAAGAACAAACTTATTCAACTGATCTCTGAATACTCAATTCATAAGATCTACAAAGTAGGCATGGTGCATTGGTCAACCCAAATGGAATGACCAACCACTTGTAAAATCCAGACGGCGTCCTAAATGCCATTTTCGGAACACTCTCATCCACTACTCGTAGCTGATGAAATCCTATCGCGAGGTCCAACTGGGAGAACACTCTTACTCCTTCCAGTTGATCAAACAAATCATCTATCCGCGGTAGACGATACTTATTCTTCCTCGTCACCTTATTCAACTCGCGATAGTCCACACATAAACGAAGGGAACCATCTGCCTTAGTGGCAAACACAACTGGTGCTCCCCACTCGGAGACACTCCTTCTAATAAATCCCTTCTTCAAAAGATTGCTGACTTGCACCCCGAGCTCTCGCTGCTCCCTTGGTGCCATACGACGAAGTGGCATCACTATAGGTCTGGCATATTTCACTAAATCAATACGGAACTCAATCTCTCGGTGTGGTGGAAGCCCGGTCACCTCCTCGAAGACGTCTGGATACCGGCCAACCACGGGCACATCTGACAACTCATCCTGTGGGATGTCGAGGGAATTTACAAAACTAGCCATAACCCCATCGCTAGGTAGGCTACCAAACACTACCCTCCACCCATCATTCGCCCTCACTGTCACCAAAAAGCCCTCACAGTCTACCACCACCCCGTATCTTTGGAGCCAATCGACTCCCAATATAATGCCATACCCAGTAAAGCCCAAAACAAAGCAATCACATACAAACATACATCCATGACTCGATAAGACCTAATTCCTGCAAATCATACTAAGGCTAGTCGAACCACCAATCGGGTTCGTCACAACCAATGGTCTATCGACTATTTCGGGTTCCAATCCCAACCTATCTACCAGGTCACTAGATATGAAGGAACGGGAAGCCTCAGTATCAAACAAAACTCGAACTGGTACATCATAAATAGAAAGCATACCCTGAATAACAACATTCTTCCCTTTCTCCGCCACAGTTGGGGCATTCGACGAAGAAGGAACAACATCAACAGCATATGCTTTCACAATCTGCTTCTCCTTAAGAGGTTGTGGACACTTATCCTTATGATGTCCCACTTGACCACAGTTGTAGCACTTCCTTTCCGCTGGCTTGGCCTGACATTCTTTAGCATAATGGCCCTTCTTACCATAGCTGAAGCACTCAACATCCTTCTTGCTCTTTTTCTGGCCACCCTTAGATTGGTCCTGCTTCCTCTTATTCTGAGAGTTATTCTTGCCTCCACCGCCTGCTTGCGCCTTTGGCCCTTCTGCAGATACAGCCTCAGTCTTTGACTTAGGGTAAAGACTCTCTAATATCAAAGCTTTCCCCACGATCGATTCAAAAGTCTCATCGATGTGATTGATAAGCCTTTCCCCCAAGTATCCATCCAAACCAGTAATGAACTTCTCATTCTTCTTCTCAGGAGTATCAATAAGAGATAGTCCATACTTCGACAAAGTGTCGAACTCAGCAATATAATCTGAAACTGCCCTTCCGTTCTGCTTGAGTTCCAAGAACTTCTTAAACAACACTGACTTCTGGGCAGCTGGAATGAACTTCTCGCTAAAGCGAGCCTTGAACTGATCCCAAGTAACCTGATCCTCTGGAGTAGCTGTTCTAATGGCATTCCACCAATTCATCGCTCGCCCTTGCAGCTGACGAGATGCTAGCCTTCTCTTCATCGCATCCTCAAGACCCAAGTCATCGAAGATACGGTCACAGCTATCCATCCAGTCCTGAACATCTATGGCCGACTCCGTTCCATGGAACGGCTTCCCACCAAGATTAGTGTAATCCTTGCACAACTTGGCGAAATCGACCCTAGGCGCCAGCACTACTGGGCCAATACCAACTCCGGGATTGGGAACTGCCCTTTGCACTTCTCTAAGCATGTCTCTCATGAGGTTAGTAAACATCGCCCTCAAGTCAGCGGCATCCCCATGGTTGGTCCCTCTACCAGCACCCCTCGTGTCTCGGCTCATCGTCAATCTGAAAAAGGGAAACGATTAACGACCCCATAGTGGTGCTAGTGTAGTGCGACTTCATTCTTATACTACTAATAGTATATATATAGCTTTTAAAACCAAAGTAATCACAAATACGCGCTCTCATATACGTACTATCTCTCCCTAGTGTCTTTCCCTAGGTTAACTACGCAACCTAGAGCTCTGATACCAAGTGTGACGGCCCGCCCCGCACCAACCGACACTTACTCCAAAAGTGCGCTGTACACATGTCCAGTTAGCACGGAACGGGTCGCCAGAAGGAAAAGGAAGAAGGAAATGAACTAACAAAGAACCTGTAGAATGTCTCACAGCGCATAGAACAAAATATAATAATAACATACTTGACATAAAACAGGAGAGACAGTGCATAAGCTAAAAACCAGAACTAAGCATCATAGCAGCGGAAATCCAAAATATATCTTATTACAACTTTTCAAACTATCTCAAAGCAAAAGTAAGATAAATGAGGTACACTACTAATGCCCAAGTAGCGACCACCAACGACACATGGAGAATGTGTATATATATATCATACGTGGAAGCCTCCTGCCCACCTCCGAATCAGCTACTCGCGCATCACCAGCTAACCTGTCTCTAGTCTGCTCGTGTGAGCACCCAGAGTAATAAGAGGAGACATAAAATTCTGGGTCAGACATAAAGTCTGGTATGAGCGATAAGCATCTAAAGTGAACAATAACAGGTAGACTAAAACATACCTGAACCTGTACCGGCGACCAAATAGTTAGCACTACATACTGTACAACACTCTAAGGTATCATATCAAATGGTGTAAAGATACGGAGGTGGGGGAGGTGTGCATGTCATAGTGATGGCAGAAAATCAAACATGGCATCCATCCTCACATCTCTCACTCAGTACGTAAAGCATACGATATTCACCACTTCGATCACCCAACATACCTTGCTACGATCACTCTGCCCCATGAAGTCATAAATGGCTTCACTGCACTGATAACGTAGCCACAAATCCTTCGCTATATCCACTTTGCCCCATGGAGCCACAAGAACTCCACTGCACTGGCTCATAGCCTTAGTAATACTTACTATGTCCACTCTGCCCCATGGAGTCGCAATGACCCCACTGCACTGGCTCATAGTCTTACTACACATCACCTTGCCCCTCGAGTCATAATGACCCTACTGCACTGATAACGTAGTCTTGCTACCATCACCTTGCCCCTCAGGTCATAATGACCCTACTGCACTGATAAGTAGCCATCATTCATTTTTAGTGATGAATCGAAGTTATGAACGTCGACAACTCCTTAGCACATGTCCCGCAGCAAAGCCCAACCATGAAGTGAAATCATTGGTTCCCAATTGGATCCTGAGCTCTAACTTCCCATATTGGACTACCTTTGCATCTCGGGTTATTGGTCAATACTGGGTCGAGTCGGGTTCCTCTTCAAGCCATCGGTTCGGGTCGGGTGTCCTCCATCGGTTCGGGTCGGGTCTTCTTCTGGTACGGGTCGGGTGTTTCTCCTCGGGTCGGGTCGGGTGACATTCCCCTCTAGTTCGTGCTTCCGCTCCGATCCGCCTCCTCATCCTTCACATGCTCCTATCCGATCCATCTTCAGGCTTCCGCTCCGATCCGTCCCCCTTAATCGATCCGATCCCAGTTCAGTTAGCATGGCCTTCCTTTTTGCCAATTTTCCCAGTGTCAGGTTCCGATCCGATCGAATCCCTTGCCCAGTTCAACATATCCGATCCGAGCCCCACATCCGATCCGATCCAAAACCTGCACTATTTTCTGAAACTGTTCCAGCAAGTGATTACGCCATTCGACGACGTTTTCGACCATTCTAACTATTGAAACCAATCACAAATCATTTCATACAGTCATAGCAACATGCATAATCAACCACAAACATCAAAACATCAATATGATAGGTTAAAATGGATCAAACATACCCAAAATCCCATATTCCCCTTAAGCATGTTTAAGTGAAACTAATGATAGGATTAGCAAAACTTAACCAAATTAACCCAAATTCATATCAGAGGTCTAAAACATCATTTAAGAATTTATGAACATTTTTCCCAAATTTTATCATGCTTAAATTCGTTAATTAACACTAATCACCCCTAATTAGCCATAATTAGTGCAAAACTATGCAAATCACTCACCTTAGCCACAAATAAACTAAGATCTGAAATAAATCTCTGATTTGATGTGAATTCCAATGCTAAACAGTAGCTCCAATGTTGATTTAGGGTAGATCTTCCTTGATTAGAGGTTGATAAGCCTAATCCTTGACCAAAAGATGATTTGGAGGTGATTTAGAGGTTGGAGACCATTTTTAGGGTTCCTTGGTGATAAGTGGAGGCTAGAAAACTGAAATGGAATGATTATCCATCTCATTTCACCCTTCCCATAACCCTAATCCCGAAATGGGTTATGGACCTACTCACTAACCACCCGATTTGGCCCGGTTAAGCAGTTTTTCACCCTCCAAACCTTATTTCAGCCATATCTCCCAAACGCTAAGTCCGTTTGGCTATTATGACCACTCTACGGAAAGGTAAACCACCAAACGAATCCAATGGAAGTGGTTTCAGGTCAAAATTCCTTTCCAATCAAAAGTTATGGCCAAAACAATACCAATTAGGGGCAAAATGGTCATTTAAAATCGACAAAAATCATGAACATGGGAAATGACTCTAATGGATGTTTCCCAAAGTTACATGACCATACGACTTGATACGGGAAAGAAATAAATATTCTACAGTCCTATGATGTGCAGAGTACGAGTCGTTACACTTCATATCTAACACCATGGTGTTATCGGTAAACTCAATTACCGTTTCAAGTTCAAATCTAATTAAAGATTTAACTATCGCCTGGAGCAAAACTGGTGATACTCCATTCTCGATCTTTTCATTCTAATTAAAGATTCATTAAAACTCCACTTAGTTTTAATCTTTAACTGGGTTAAAGAACCATTGTCATTTAAAACATGGCTCACGATAAACCCAAAATCACATTCTATTCTATCATTCCCTAACCGTATTTTAGTAAGAGAACAGTTCCCTAAATATTAACCCCGAAGGCCGAAACCAACATCAGATCAATACCCAAGAAACCATTCTTCTTAACTAATCTCTAGTTAGTTTCTGATTTTCTTAACTCCTTTGGGTCTAAGAACAGTATTATTGAAGATACCGTTCACGACAACCCAAAATCACATTCCATTAATTATCGGGTTAAAGAACAAGTGTTATTTAAAACACTGTTCACGGTAAACCCAAAAATCAATACCAATTCAATTCCAATTAAATATTATTTAATTGGTTACATTTCATCAAATCTAAATAAAAAGATTTAATCTTTTTCTCAACTGGGCTTAAGAACAGTGTTAATGAAGACACCATTCACGACAAACCCAAATCACATTTGATATTAAATACAAGGCTCTGAATAGAAAATATATCGGCTTATATTCAATATCAAATTCTACGATCAACAAATATTGTATTGGAAATAACGATATAAATATATCTTTCAAATTTCCATAATGCTATCTGTATAATCACGAAATCCCACGTCGAAATATTCCAAAGACAATTTCGATTCAAATCCATTCCAATTCAATTATTGGAAATTCTAGTTACTTTTAAAACCCTTTTCAAATTCAATTTATTTATTTAAAAATAAATAGAATTATAATTCCAGTTCAAAACTAGTTCATATCGATAAAAATCTATTTTTATCTTTTCAAATATGGAGTTTTTCATCCCAATTCTTCCCAAATCATTCCTTATGATTTTACACAAATTATTACTATTTTTGATAATTTTATCAAGGCCCGTACAGTCGATTTCCATCAACGGCCATCAAATTGCACTTACAGCGACCTTTTCCAAATTTGATTTGGACATAATTCCAAATCCATCTGTTAGATTTCTGATTTCTAATATTCGTTAGAAAGCACTTTTCGATACGAACCCAACGGTTCTGGTAGGAGAATCCGACGATCAGATCTCCCGCAATATCCATTTGAAGTCAATGGTCGAAATTCGCGAACTGCCATAGCGCGGCGCATTCTATTCAGGCCATTATATATAATATATATATACATTATATTATATTTGGTCGATTTCCTTTCAAAACGTATTTTATAAATCGTTTTTAAATTCTTTTCAAAATGATTTCTACTTCATTTCAAATTCAAATCAAAATTGAGTTTTTCCTTGTAAATTCATTTTAAAATCATTTCAAATTGATTTCAATTCAAATCGATTTTTAATTCAATTTCAGTTCGTTTTCAATTCAACTCAATTTCAATTTGAATTCATTTCTATTCAATTTCAATTTGAATTCAATTCTATTCAATTTCAATTCGAATTCATTTTCTATTCAATTTCAATTCGATTCGAATTCATTTTATTTTCAATTCAATTCGAATTCTAATTCGATTCCGTTCAATTCGAATTCTAATTCATTTTAATTCAAATTTCATTTAAAAATATTCGATTTTGAAATCACTTTTCAATAATCATTATAAAAAACGAATATAATTGATATAAATATAGTTCGCGTCAGCGCATATCTAATCAACACGGCTTTATATATTTCTATTTCAAATATTCTATTCAAATATTTCGTTTCAAATGTTTCTTCTCAAATATTTTATTCAAATATTTCTCTTCAAATATTCTATTTCAAAACTGGAATGAAGCCCAATCAATTACCATAGATTTTATTTCTATGGATTTCCATACAATGCATGTATATATCAACTTTGACAAATAATCAACCATCATCCAAAGTGCATTCAACACTGTATAAGCATCAAATATAAATTTTAACGCTCATAACAGTCTGTCAATCAATCGATTGACATACAACTAATTATTGGGATTAGTGTATGTC
This sequence comes from Allium sativum, assembly GCA_030737875.1. Taxonomy (NCBI): domain Eukaryota; kingdom Viridiplantae; phylum Streptophyta; class Magnoliopsida; order Asparagales; family Amaryllidaceae; genus Allium; species Allium sativum. The sequence goes on along the minus strand of CM060909.1, from coordinate 577,283,113 downwards.
ATATATCATCCCAATACCCGTGTGGGGTTTCAAACAATCAAACACAGATTTTATTTGTGCAATTGGGTGATGTGTAAAATTTATCGTCCCAATCAATATCAGTCAAATCAGTGTATATAAACAAATCGTCCGATTTGTTTATAAACATTTCATTTTAAATACACGTTAAAAATTCTATTTTCAACTATAAAATATTTTTATTTCAATCCACATCACACAATCAACTACACATCAAAATCAAACAAACAAACAAGTTGTCCATGGTCTGTGGACGACGGGTGTCGGGTGCTACTAAACACCATCTGCATCCTAGTATATATTTCAAACTAGAAATCAAATTAAAAGTGAGGAGTTCTCACTTTGGGATTCCACTCCGCCATTTCGTTATGAACTGTTCAGATTTGTTCGAAATTCCAACTCAATTTCAATTTTTCGGATTCATTTGAAAGGTATTCTCAAATAGATTCAAATATTTTTAGTTTCACTGAAATTCGGTTTAATTTGCACTCGGTACATTCATTTGAATTTTGAAATCGAATTATCGAACTACCGCGCCATTTTCTATTCCTTTTATAATTATAAATAATTATTTATATTCTAACGTCGAGCTATATAAATATATACGTTCTAATTCTATCCAAAATAAATTTATCGTCGTTGTTATCTAAAATAATTCATTTTAAATATTCAAAATTCACTAAAATTGCCAAAATAAAAATTTTAAATTGGCTCAGATTTCCGGGTTATTACATCGATTGACATACAACTAAATATTGGGATTAGTGTATGTCCAATATCATCCCAATACCCATGTGGGGTTTTCAAACAACAAACACTGATTATTATTTGTGCAGTTGGGCGATGTGTAGAATATATCATCCCAATCAATATCAGTTAAATGTGTGTACATAAACAAATCGTCTGAATTGTAAATGAATTTTCATTTTATTCATATACACATTAAAAATTATATTTTTAACTATAAAATATTTATTTCATCTCATGAATATCTTATACAATTCATTTATACAATAAAAATGATATTTTTATTATTCTAATATTTTTAGAAAATTTTGGTGACATAACAGGGCGATACTAGAACAGGAATAAGGTTTAGCCTTATCCCTCGCCTAATAATGGCTCGCGCCATATACAAACCAAATTCTAATCAATTCTTCCCATTTTCCAAACCAAATTCAAACAAATAATCTAATCAACCAAACAACAAAACAAACATGGTTTCAAATAAAGTTGTCGGGTGCTACTAAGCACCGTCTGCATCCTTGTATATATACATTTAACTAGTAAATAAAATTAGAGTGAGAATTTCTCACCTTTGGGATCCACTCCTCCAGTTTCATTTCTGAATTTCTGAATAGCTTGGATTAGCCCGACATTCCAATGCAACTCTTTTCACGGTGTTCATAGTAAAAATCACATTTTTATTTCAATGTCTTATATATAAAAAGTATATTTTTTATATCGCTACTTCCTATATAAAAATTATATTTGTATATCATTATTCATTTAATAAAAATCATATTTTTATAGCTTCATTCAAATAAATAAAAATCATATTTGTATCGCTTCGTTCAAATAAATAAAAATTATATTTTTATCGCTTCATCCAAATAAATAAAAATCATATTTTTATCGCTTCATTCAAATAAATAAAAATCACATTTTTATCGCTTCATTCAAATAAATAAAACATATTGTTATCGCTTCATTCAAATAAATAAAAATCATATTTTTCATAAAGATGTTTATATAATAAAAAAATCATATTTTAACATTGCTAAAAATGTATTTTTATATCCCTAAACATTATATTTTTATAATGCCATTCAAACAATAAATATCCTATTTTTATAATTCTATTCCTTTAATAAAAAATCACATTTTTATTCGCTATTCATATATAGAGAAATCCAATTTTTTTGGCTATATATGAAGAAAAATCATTTTTTTATATATTCCATTTATATAAATAAAAACCCAATTTTTAGATTAATAAAAATCCAATCTTTTCTATTTTAAAAACATAAGCTTTTCTATTTTAAAAATCTAAGCTTTTCTTAAATTAATAATCCTATCTTTTTCTAAATTAAAAATCAAATCTTTATTTAAATTAAAAATCAAATCATTATTTAAAAATAATATAAAAAACCCTATTTTTATTTCTATAAAACTAGTTATCTTTAAATAAATAAATAAAATAGCTAAAAAAAACTTGCAGTAACGGAGAGGAGGGGGTCTTCATGGTGGCGTAGGGCCGTAGGGTGGTGCGGTTGGTGGCGTGGTGCTCCAGCGGGGTGGTCGGCAGCGGCTCTGAGCAGAGGGGGTGCGGGGTTTCAAATGGGAAGAAGAGAGAGAAGGGGGAGGGAGGAGGAGGGGAAGTAGAGGGGGCGGCGCCGGTCAGTCGATGGTGGCGGCTGGCGTGGGGCGGAGGAGGGTGGAGGAAGAGGCAGATTGAAATCGACGAGGGGTTTTCTTCTACTTTTTTATTTATGTTTGAACGGGGAGAGAGAAAGGTCAGGAGTTGACCAAGTATGTATAAATATTAATTTTATTTTATTTTATTCCAAAAAGTAACTTTTTCTTTTTAACTCCGAATCAAACCCACCGACTGTCGCCCCTAACCAAATACCCCCGCTCCGAACACAATGAGATAGGTTCGGTAAGCTGATTCGACTTTATCGATTAGTGTCCATTTAAATAAAAATTTAAATCATTATATATTCAATTTAAACATAATATCGAGGCAACATACTGACTCCAAAAATTCCTGAAAAATAATTCTAGCTTTGTTTTCACGTTACGGTCCAAACAAAACTAATTTCGTTGAATTTGGTGACCGTTTGTGTAACGACTTGTATTTTATGGTTAAATAATTAATTTAATTATTTAAGTAATGTTTTAGAGATTTATATGGTCGTTTAATTAAATTATATTGAGTATTTAATTAATATAATAGTTAAATAATATATTAATTCTGATAAATCAGAATTGGCTGAAATGGGAATATGGTGTGAACTGGGGAATTCAAAATATATAATTCAGTTTAAATTTGAATTACGATAACGAATATATTTAAATAACGACAGTTTGAACGTAAAATTATATTATAATTAAAATTAAGCTTGAAATGGCGCGGCAGTTCACTATTTGGCGATTTGAACTTCAACTGGATATATAGGGTCCGTTTTAAATCAGATTTTTGTGAAACAAGAAACGTTTGGAGCTGTTGAAGTATATTTTTCTAGTGGAAGAGAAAAATCGGGATTTCGTCGTGTAGATTTTGATTTATGTTCTGATGATGAAATATCGAGTTAGAAATCCATATAGGATTATTCTGGAGCTGTATGGTATTCCACTGTGAATATATACAATAATAAAAATTTATTTATATTTAATTTAATTATTTTTAAATATATTTAATATTTAAAAGGGTTTATTTAGAGCTTTAAAAATAGCCAGTTTTGCAAACGACCTCAGAATTCAACGAAACTAATTTTGTTAGATCCGAAGTATTAAATTATTGCTAGATTTCAATTTCTATGATTTTTAGAGGGAGTGTGTTGCCATAGGGATTTTTAATATGATAAACAGTTCGTATTTCGATGGTTAAAAATATGCTGTGTGAGCAAACTGAGTCGTAATTCGATGAAACCAATTTCGTTGGGACCGTAATATTGAACTGTAGCTGCATGTCCAGTTTCGTGACTTTTAGGTATCGTGTGTGATCACATGGGTTTTTAGAAGGCAAATACAAGTGATGTAAAAGTAAATAAAGAAATGAATGGATAAGGCTCTTACAACAAGCCACCTTTTACACTATATATACACCATCCCTTTTCCTAAACCTAAATACTTCATCTACAGCAAACAAGAAAAATACAGCCGCCATGTTTCTCTCTTCCAACTAAAAACTCAACTTCAAAAATAAAAAAGAAAATCAAACAAATTCTATAAATCAAAAAACATATGTTTAAGAGATCCTGGATTGTTTCTCCTCGTTTTGGTATCAACTTTGCTGAGTTCGGTGCCAATTGTGTTCGCTGGAAATACAACAGCATAGTTAGGGTTCGCCATATATTGTGTTTGAAGCATCTATATGTAAATCAAAGTTCAGAAATGGATTAAGGAGGTAAAACCGCATTAGTCTGCTTTTGCTTGGGATTTTCTGAAATTATTAATGTCGATCCTCTTACTGTTCATTCACGGAAAACCTGGAGGCGCGATTCGATTTGTGATTTCGAAATGAACGAGGGTAGTACAAGATGAATTAGGAGGTTAAGGAGAGAATTATGGTGGTTTTGGTTTGGTAATTCATGAAGGAATGGTTCGATTATGGTAGGTGTATCGAGAGCGGAATTCAGCATGTAATTGGAGAAGAAGGATCGGGGTACTGAGCTCGAGTTGTATATCAATGGTTTTGAGAGGGTCTTGAAGCAAGGAGTTTTCGTTGGATTTTAGGTGGAACGAGGATGCTGTTGTTTGAGGGAAATTGGTCAAAGTAAGTTAAGGGAAGAGTTGGGATTCGTTTATGCCTGGGAGGAGAAGAAGACAGGCGGGTCAGATTAATTAAAAGGGTAATTGGGCTGCAAACGTTGGGTAAAGGCCCAACTTCATTTTAATTAAAGTAAAATTAATTCAAAGGCCAGTTCAAACTTGTTAATGCGATATTATACTCATACTATATCAGAATTACAAATGGTCAGATACGATAGGATCATATAGACGAGAGCTTCACAATGGAACTGGTTGGGAGTGGATTGAAGCTCGTTACAATTTATAGCGAAATAAATTGTCCGTCTGAATCAAGCGATTGTTATCGTTACTAACGATGATCGTCCATTGTGAGTAAAACTCACCAACTCTGAACAGTTTTATTTTTATAAAGTATTCTTAGAACTGATAATTATCTATTGTTTGATGTGTGTTAACTGTTTGGTTGAATTGCTTATGCATTGGTTGAAAGTATAGATAACGATATATATATATATATATATAAAAAAAAATCGTTAATCGAATATTGATTCTGTTTATCAGAATATTTTACATTTGTGTTGTTTAACATCTGTGATGCAGGAAAATAGGCTGGAGGGATCCAACAAGATTCCTTAATATTTATAATACTGTTTATTTTCATAATTGTGTTATATGATGTGATGTATAATCTGTGATTGATGATAATGACACTGGTCCTGTTATTTGGTACTGTTGAATACCAAAATAAATATTGCAATAGAAAAGGGAAATTTCAAACTATGTATTGAAATAGAATATTTATAAAATCAAGGGATTTTATAAAAAGGAATTTAATAAAGAAAATATTTATAAAATCAAAGAATTTTATAAAAAGGATTATTTACTTAGAAAGTAAATAGAATTATAAAAGGAATATCTATTAAGAAAATAAATAGAATAATTATAAAAGGAAAATTTTCAATATTATATTGAAAAGGAAATATTTATAAAACCAAAGGATTTTATAAAAAGAAATATTTATTTGTTAAATAAATAGAATTGGAAATGAAATATTTATTTGTTAAATAAATAGAAAGATGAAAAGGGAATATTTGTAAATATTTACAAATAAAATAGAAAGGGAAATATTTGTAAAACCTTCACAAATAGAAATTGAAAAAGAAATATTTATTTGGAAAATAAATAAAAGGAATTTATTTGGGAAAATAAATAAAAGGAAATATTGATTTATGAAATAAATAGAGTTATAAAAAGAAAAATTGGCAGGATATAAAGGAAAGGGAAAAGATTTATTTAAAGTGAGATCAAATAGAATTCTGTTTTAACAGATGAACTGGGAAGATTAATTTATAAACAATATTTTATATATTAAGTAAAATATTTATCATTGGATAAATGGAATATATAAGTCAGGATTTATATAGAGAAGTAAGAATCGATTTCAACATCGATATTTGAAACTCAATATGGACGTAGAGCTAACCAAAGGAGTTAATCAAAATGTGTTAATCAAAATGAGTTAGAAGAGTTAATCGATTTGAGTTAGAGTTAACCAGTTAGAGTTAATCACATAGAGTTAACCAGTTAGAGCTAACAAGTTAGAGTTGATCACTTAGAGTTAACCAGTTAGAGTTAATCAATTAAGTTAACCAGTAGAGTTAATTAGTAAGGGTTAATCAATCAGAGTTAATCAAATTAAGTTAATCGATTAGAGTTAAGATATTCAAGTTATCGAGGTAAGATTTATCAAGTTACCAAGTTAAGATAATCGAGTTAAGATTATTGAGTTACCAAGTTAAGATAATCGAGTTAAGATTTATCGAGTTAAGTAATTGAGTTAAGATTATCGAGTTAAGCAATCGAGTTAAGATTATCGAGTTAAGATAATCGAGTTATAGTTTATTCGAAGTAGAGTTATCAAATATCACTTATTCGAAGTAGAGTTATCGAATATAGCTTTTTCGAGAAGGAGTTAATCGAATTTAGTTATTCGAAAGGAGTTAATCGAATTTAGTTATTCGAAAGGAGTTATCGAATAAGTTATTCGAAGAGAAATGATCGAATATAAGTTATTCGAAGTGTGATAATCAAATATAAGTTATTCGAAGTGTGATAATCGAATATAAGTTGTTCGAAGTGTGATAATCGAATATAAGTTATTTGAAGGGAGTTAATTGAATATTAGTTATTCGAAGGAATTAATCGAATGGAGATTACTCGAAAGAGAGTTATACATCGAATTCGATTTTATCGAATTTGGGAAAGTATTATTACTTTTTGGTTTTTAAATCAAGATTTATTTATTTATAAATAAATTAGAGTAGGTTAATTATTCAAAGTAAGAAATAAAAAGTTAGATGTTAAGCTAGGTATTTCAGAAGTAGGGTTTATAACGTTAGCGTTACAATCAATGTTTTCAATAAATAAGTGGATTCGTAAATAGAATCCAAGAGTTACGTAAGGAAGTTTGTTTAAAGTTTAAAAGATAAACTTTGACTATTTCGAAGTTAAAATGTTGTTCCGTTAAGGTCTGAGAGGTAATTATACCCCAACTTGATTGACTTCCTTCTTAACTAAGTAATGGTAAGGTTTGATAGTGAATGATGGTTAAGTGAATTTAGTAAATGGTTTGAGATGGCATAGCAATATTTTATTTAAATATCTATTTAAATCCAATAAAGGGGTTTTGGAAATGTTTTCCAAACCATAATAAAAAATGTTTTCTAATAATAGAAAACAAGAAATGGGAGAGATATGGAAATGTTTTCCAGTGATTAATAACGTATATTTTCTAAACTTAGAAAATAAGAATTTACGAATATATGGAAGTGGGGAATAAGGAAAGGAATAAATTAATTCAAAGGAGTTAAATGTTAAATGATGATTGATCGATATACTTTCCATCTGGAAATAATATCGTTGTTTGCACATGTGTTTTTCTTTGATAGCTAACTCACCGACTATCGAAGTTTTCAACCATTTTAACGTTGTTAATATGGAGAGACCGGTTGGATTATTATCTTAAGAACCACTCCGTATTGGCATAAGCATTGCGAATCATATATGCTAAAGATAATTGAAGATGGAGTAAAGTGCAAGGGCTGTTGTATAAATCTTAGGTAAAGATTGCCTAAGATGGTTGTACTGAATAGTGCCTTCAGTTTGTCCAGTCCCAGGACAAAGTGTATGGAAGAATGTCTGACAGAATATACTTAATAGATAGCGTAAGTTGATCTCTTTAGACATATTCACATTTGGTGGCGGAGGAATTCGTTTCTCTTAGCTGTATACCCATGGTATTTTTGGGGAAATCAATTTATGATTTGGCGGGTATGACGATGTGACATTCAAAGTGAATAAACGTGTGATCTATCAGAGATAAGCATGGCCTCTAGCCTCACATCCGAAAATGACAAAAATCGGGCAGACAGCATGGCTATATAGGTCGCACCTATTAGGGTGTATAATCACCTGATCTAGAGTTTCATTTATTTCTATAAATTGATTGTCGATGTTGTCCCATTCGGGAAACGGCTGCTGATCCCAACCATAAGTGATATACATTCGATACACTCAAGCGAAATGAGTGGTCGGTCATGTGTGGCCGGGTTGCAAGATGTTCTTGTTGAACCCAGTGTATTCCTCTCTAGATGTACACTAGCGAAATGTGGTTCCATACCTTGTCATAGTTGGAAATCCGCTACCCAATACGTGCTTGCAGTTTTGATTGTATACTATATATTCAGAACGTGAGATGAAAGCGTTTCTGCTAGATGATTATTATATTGTGGTTGATAGACACTATTATAATATCAATGAGTTTTGATATAAAGATTATATTGGATCCTCATAAGGGAAAACCCCGTTCCGTTATACGACATGGTCTTATGAGATATCGTTTAATGGCTCAAACTGTTTTAAACTTTTTTTACTCATACCAGCCCCATGACTGTCCTAGAGTTTATTTTTTTTTGTTTTCCCTAAACTCTTGGGTTCCCAACTTTTTATGGGTAGTCAAGTAGTCAGGATTTTACAGATATACTTGGAGAGCTTGGAGTAGGAGGCTTCAGGATTATATAGCTATAGTTATTTCCGCTGTGTTATAAGTGTTGTACTTTGATAATGTTACTGTATACATATACTTATTTTAATTCAAGGATATGTTATATATTATATGTTGTTTGTTCCGCTGTGAGATTCGTGTTACTCTGATGTTGTATCTTCTTCTTCTTCTTCTTCTATTCTAATTTTCTATCTTATCTTTCCTCACCCTCTAACTTATTTCATCAACTGTCGGTATTTTCGATCCTTGGATGTTCGATATGTATTGTATATTGGATAACCAAGATCGACTTTTTCCGGGATGTTACAGTTGGTATCAGAGCTTAAGGTTAAGTAATTACCTTGGCTCTGTGACGTGACTCAGTAGAGATGGGGTTAGTAATACCCTAGATTGAGTTGAGTGAATATATATATGAGCGCGTATTTGTTATTTGATATAAAATTTTGTTTTATATTGTGGAGATTTATTGATTGAGTTGTTTATGAGTTCTGGTTGATCAGTTTGATCCACTGTATCGGTAGGGGTTTATAAACACTTGAATACGATGAACCGACACTGTGTGTTTTGAAAAGAGGGTAAACGAAATAATTTTACCCAAACTATATTTTTGATATAAAGGATTTATATTGAAATGATTATAATATATTGGATATATTGGTTGTTAATATAATCGAGTAAGATTATGAAAGTAAAATGGTTATGTAAATAGCCAACCAGAATTCATATAAGTGAATTAAGTGAAATCAGATGAATTGAATCTGAATTTAAATCAAAATTTGGAATCTAAAATTCCTAAAAGTTGAAGAAGTGTTTGTAAATGGATTTAATTAAGTATATGAAAATTTTAAAATCCTGGGAGATTTTAATTTTGTTTACAAACATTGGGAATAGTGTTTTGAAAATGGATTTCAAAATAGAAGTGTTTAGATATGGTTTTGAAAGTGATATAGTATTGAACTCACTTCGATCACTGAGAAATAACTCTAATGAGTGTGGCCACATCATCAGTGTTTATTTTTGAGTTTCTAAGTGACGGATTACTACCAAAGATTTTGTTTTCGAATTGTTTTGAGGAAACAAGTTGTTTAGAAATTCAAAGGTTTTTGAATTGGTATTATGATTTCAAATTGATTTGAAATAAACCTAGGAATTTAAATTTTGGAATTTAAATTTAACTTATGAAGTTAAATAGATTGAAATGGTAAAGGTGAATACATAAATTATAACTTGAACTAAGTTAAATGAAACTGGATTTGATTATAGAATAGTCTTGAATGAAATTGAGTTAATGGGTTAAGAGTTTGAAATTAGATATTGGAGTTTGAATGAAATTTGGCTTGGATATAAGCGAATGATTGGATTTGAGTTTAAATCGATTAGAAATTGATTGGAGTGCATTGGTATATGCTGAATTGTTGGTAACGAAAGGAAAAGATATAATGGTATGCCGATAGAAAGGTACAAGTTTATATTTTGTATAAGCATGAGATTTATGAGCCTGTTTGGCAAGCCGCTTGGCTATTTGATTTTCTTTTGAGTTGAAGAAGGCCTAGAACGATGAGTTGGAGTTTGAGCTATTGACCAGTACAAAGGAGTTGCTGGCGAAATTTTTCGAAAAGTCAAGGTGTTAGAAAATTTTCAGAATTTTTAAAATTTTTTGTTAATAGAATTAATTAATATTTAATTGAAAATAAATTGGCTCTGTTGAAAGTGAAATTTAAGAAGTAAAGAAATAAGTTCTAACCCGTTAATAGGGTTATTTCTACCTTAGCAATTTCGAGGACGAAGTTATTTTAAGGGGGTAAGAATGTAACGACCCATATTTTACGGTCGAATAATTAATTATTTAAATAATGGTTTAGGGATTTATATGGTTGTTTAGTTAAATTATATTGAATATTTAATTAATATAATAGTTAAATAATATATTTAATTCTGAAATAATCAGAATTGGCTGAAATGGCGATATGGTGTGAATTGGGGAATTCAAAATTTATAATTCAGTTTAAATTTGAATTACGCTAACGAAATATTTAAATAACGACATTTTGAACGTATAATTATATTATAATTAAAATCGAGCTTGAAATGGTCTGGTAGCTCGCTATTTGGCGATTTGAACTTCAACTGGATATATAGGGTCCGTTTTAAGTCGGATTTCTATGAAACAAGAAACGTTATGAGCTGGTGAAGTATATTTTAATAGTGGAAGCGAAAAATCAGGATTTTGTCATGTAGATTTTGATTTATGTCCAAATCAAATTTTCAGAAAAACAGCGCCATAACCATTTCAATTTTATAAAAGGATTTAAATATAAATCGAATATCGATGTAACTCTGATGATGAAATATCGAGTTAGAAATCCATATAGGATTATTCTGGAGCTGTATGGTATTCCATTGTGATTATATACAGTAATATAAATTCATTTATATTTATTTAATTATTTTTAAATATATTTAATATTTAAAAGGGTTTATTTAGAGCTTTAAAAATAGCTAGTTTTGCAAACGACCTCAGAATTTGACGAAACTAATTTTGTTGGATCCGCAGTATTAAATTATTGCTAGATTTCAATTTCCGTGATTTTTAGAGGCAGTGTGTGGCCGTACGGATTTTTAATGTGAAAAACAGTCAGTGTTTCGATGGTTAATAATACCTTGTGATAGCAAACGGAGTCGGAATTCGACGAAACCAATTTCGTTGGGACCGTAATATTGAACTGTAGCTGCTGTTCAGTTTCGTGATTTTTAGGTATCGTGTGTGAGCACACGGGTTTTTAGAAGGCAAATACAAGTGAGGTAAAAGTAAATAAAGAAATTGAATGGATAAGGCTCTTACAACAAGCCACCTTTTACACTGTATATACACCATCCCTTTTCCTAAACCTAAATACTTCATCTACAGCAAACAAGAAAAATATAGCCACCAGGTTTCTCTCTTCCAAACTAAAAACTCAACTTCAAAAATAAAAAAGAAAATCAAACAAATTCTATAAATCAAAACACATATGTTTAAGAGATCCTGGATTGTTTCTCCTCGTTTTGGTATCAACTTTGCTGAATTCGGTGCCAATTGTGTTCGCTGAAAATGCAACAGCATAGTTAGGGTTCGCTATATATTGGGTTTGAAGCATCTATATGTAAATCGAAGTTCAGAAATGGATTAAGGAGGTAAAACCGCATTAGTCTGCTTTTGTTTGGGATTTCTGAAATTATTAATGTCGATCCTCTTTCTGTTCATTCACGGAAAGCCTGGAGACGAGATTCGAGCTGTGATTTCGAAATGAACGAGCGTAGTACCAGATCAAATAGGAGGTTAAGGAGAGAATTATGGTGGTTTTGGTTTGATAATTCATGAAGGAATGGTTCGGTTATGGTAGGTGTATCGGGAGAAGGATTCAGCATGTAATTGGAGAAGAAGGATCGGGGTACTGAGCTTGAGTTGTATATCAATGGTTTGGAGAGGAGAGGGTCTTGAAGCAATGAGTTTTCATTGGATTTTAGGTGGAACGAGGATGTTGTAGTTTGAGGGAAATTGGTCAAAGTAAGTTAAGGGAAGAGTTGGGATTCGTATATGCCTGGGAGGAGAAGAAGAAAGGCGGGTCGGATTAATTGAAAGGGTAATTGGGCTGGAAACGTTGGGTAAAGGCCCAACTTCATTTTAATTAAAGTAAAATTAATTCAAAGGCCAGTTCAAATTGTTAATGCGATATTATACTCATACTGTATCAGAATTTCGAACGGTTAGATCCGACAGGATCGTATGGACGAGAGCTTCACAATGGAATTGTTTGGGAGTGGATTGAAGCTCGTTATAATTTATAGCGAAATAAATTGTTCGTCTAAATCAAGCGATGGTTATCGTTATTAACGATGATCGTCCAATGTGAGTAAAACTCACCAACTCTGAGCAGTTTTATTTTTATAACGTATTCTTAGAACTGATAATTATCTGTTGTTTGATGTGTGTTAACTGTTTGGTTGAATTGCTTATGTATTGGTTGAAAGTATGTATAACGATATATATATATATATATATATAAATCGTTAATCGAATATTGATTCTGTTTATCAGAATATTTTATATTCATGTTGTTTAACATCCGTGATGCAGGAAAATAGGTTAGAGGGATCCAACAGGATTCCTCAATATTTATAATACTATTTGTTTTCATATATTGTGTTATATGAGGTGATGTATAATCTGTGATTGATGATAATGACACTGGTCCTGTTATTTGGTACTGTTGAATACCAAAAGAAATATTGGAATAGAAAAGGGAAATTTCAAACTGTTTATTGAAATAGAATATTTATAAAATCAAGGGATTTTATAAAAAGGAATTTAATAAAGAAAATATTTATAAAATCAAAGAATTTTATAAAAAGGATTATTTACTTAGAAAGTAAATAGAATTATAAAAGGAATATCTATTTAGAAAATAAATAGAATAATTATAAAAGGAATTTTTCAATGTTATATTGAAAAGGAAATATTTATAAAATCAAAGGATTTTATAAAAAGAAATAATTATTTGTTAAATAAATAGAATTGGAAACGAAATATTTATTTTTTAAATAAATAGAAAGATGAAAAGGGAATATTTGTAAATATTTACAAATAAAATAGAAAGGTAAATATTTGTTAAACCTTTACAAATAGAAATTAAAAAAGAATATTTATTTGGAAAATAAATAAAAGGAATTTATTTGGGAAAATAAATAAAAGGAAATATTTATTTATGAAATAAATAGAGTTATAAAAAGGAAAATTGGCAGGATATAAAGGAAAGGGAAAAGATTTATTTAAAGTGAGATTAAATAGAAATCTGTTTTAATAGATGAACTTGGAATATTAATTTATAAACAATATTTTATAAATTAAGTAAAATATTTATCATTGGATAAATGGAATATATAAGTCAGGACTTACATAGAGAAGTAAGAATCGATTTCAACATCGATATTTGAAACTGAATATGGACGTAGAGTTAACCAAAGGAGTTAATCAAAATGTGTTAATCAAAATGAGTTAGAAGAGTTAATCGATTTGAGTTAGAGTTGACCAGTTAGAGTTAAACGCTTAGAGTTAACCAGTTAGAGTTAACCAGTTAGAATTAATCACTTAGATTTAACCAGTTAGAGTTAATCAGTTAAGTTAATCAGTAGAGTTAATCAGTTAGGATAATCAATCAGAGTTAATCAAATTAAGTTAATCAATTAGAGTTAAGATAATCGAGTTATCGAGTTAACATAATCGAGCTAAGATTTATCGAGTTACCAAGTTAAGATTATCGATTTACCAAGTTAAGATAATCGAGTTAAGATTTATTGAGTTAAGTAATCGAGTTAAGATTATCGAGTTAAGTAATTGAGTTAAGATTATCGAGTTAAGATAATTGAGTTTTAGTTTATTCGAAGTAGAGTTATCAAATATCACTTATTCGAAGTAGAGTTATCGAATATAGCTTATTCAAGAAGCAGTTAATCGAATTTAATTATTTGAAAGGAGTTAGTTATTCGATAGGAGTTATCGAATAAGTTATTTGAAGAGAGATGATCAAATATAAGTTATTCGAAGTGTGATAATCGAATATAAATTATTCGAAGTGCGATAATTAAATATAAGTTATTCAAAGTGTGAAAATCGAATATAATTTATTCGAAGTGTGATAATCGAATATAAGTTATTTGAAGGGAGTTAATCGAATATTAGTTATTCGAAGGAGTTAATCGAATAAAGATTACTTGAAAGAGAGTTATACGTCGAATTCGATTTTATCGAATTTGGGAAAGTATTATTAATTTCCGGTTTTTAAATCAAGATTTATTTATTTATAAATAAATTAGAGTAGGTTAATTATTCAAAGTAAGAAATAAAAAGTTAGATGTTAAGCTAGGTATTTCGGAAGTAGTATTTATAACGTTAGCGTCATAATCAATGTTTTCAATAAAGAAGTGGATACGTAAATAGAATCTGAGAGTTACGTAAGGAAGTTTGTTAAAAGTTTAAAAGATAAACTTTGACTATTTCGAAGTTAACACAATTTTCAGTTAAGGTCTGAGATGTAATTATACCCCAACTTGATTGACTTCCTTCTTAACTAAGGAATGGTAAGGTTTGACAGTGAATGATGGTTAAGTGAATTTAGTAAATGGTTTGAGTTGGCATAGCAATGTTTTATTTAAACATCTGTTTAAATCCAACAAAGGAGTTCTGGAAATGTTTTCCAAATCAGAATCAATAATGTTTTCTAATAATAGAAAACAAGAAATGGGAGAGATATGGAAATGTTTTCCAGTGCTTAATAACGTATATTTTCTAAACTTAGAAAATTAGAATTTACAAATATATGGAAGTGGGGAATAAGGAAAGGAATAAATTAATGTTAAATTAATTTAAAGTGGTTAAATGTTAAATGATGATTGATCGATGCAATTTCCATCTGGAAATAATATCGTTGTTTGCACACGTGTTTTTCTTCTATTGTTAACTCACCGACTATTGAAGTTTTCGTCCATTTTAACGTTGTTAATATGGAGAGACCAGTTGGACTATTATCCAAAGAACCATTCTGTATTGTCATAAGCGTTGCGAATCATATATACCAAAGATAATTGAAGATGGAGTAAAGTGCAAGGGCTGTTGTATAAATCTCAGGTAAATATTGCCTAAGATGGTTGTACTGAATAGTGCCTTCGGTTTGTCTAGTTCCAGGACGAACTGTATGGAAGAATGTCTGACAGAATATTGCGTAAGTTGATCTCTTCGGACGTATTTACGTTTGGTGGCGGAGGAATTCATTTCTCTTAGCTGTATACCCATGGTATTTTTAGGGAAATCAATTTGTGATTTGGCGGGTATGACGATGTGACATTCAAAGTGAATAAATGTGTGATCTGTCAGATATAAGCGTGGCCTCTAGCATCACATCCGGAAATGACAAAAATCGGGCATGCACCTTGACTATGTAGGTCACACCTATTAGGATGCATAATCACCTGATCTAGAATTTCATTTTTTTCTAAAAATCAATTGTCGATGCTGTCCCATTCGGGAAACGCTTCCTGATCTCAACCATTTGTGATATACATTCGATAGACTCAATCAAAATGAGAGGTCGGTCATGTGTGGCCGGGTTTCAAGATATTCTTGTTGAACCCAGTGCATTCCTCTCTAGAGGTACACTAGCGAAATGTGGTTCCATACCTTGTCATAGTTGGAAATCCATTACCCAATACGTGCTTGCAGTTTTGATTGTATACTATATATGCAGAACGTGAGATGAAAGCGTTTCTTCTAGATGATTATTATATTGCGGTTGATAGACACTATTATAATATCAATGAGTTTTGATATGAAGATTATTTTGGATCCTCATAAGGGAAAAACCCGTTCCGTTATACGACGTGGGCTTATAAGATATCGTTTAATGGCTCGAACTATTTTAAACTGTTTTACTCATACCAGTCCCATGACTGACCCGGAGTTTATTTTGTTTTTTTCCTGAAACTCTTGGGTGCCCAATTTTATATGGGTAGTCAAGCAGTCAGGATTTTAAAGACATACTTGGAGAGCTTGGAGCAGGAGGCTTCAGGATTATATAGCTATAGTTATTTCCGCTGTGTTGTTAGTGTTGTACTATGATAATGTTACTATATACATATACTGATTTTATTTCAAGCATACGTTATCTATTGTATGTTGTTCGTTCCGCTGTGAAATTCGTGTTACTCTAATGTTGTATTTTCTTCTTCTTCTTCTTCTTCTTCTTCTTCTTATATTCTAAGTTTCTATCTTATCTTTCCTCACCCTCTAACTTCTTTCATTAACTACCGTTATTTTCGATACTTGGATGTTCGATATGTGTTGTATATTGGATAACCAAGATCGACTTTTTTTGGGATGTTACAATTTGAAAAACGGTCATTTTCCAGTCGATTGAATTCAAACTGAATTGACTAAACACGTTTAAATTCACCACGCTTACATACTAGTTCCAAAAATTATGAAAATTGGAATCTAGCATTAATTTGACATTCCGGATCCAACCAAAGTGGTTTCATCAAAAAAGGAGGTCGTTTGCAAAATCTCTATTTTTAAGGGCTATATATTATATAAAATTCCATAGCGACTATTCTGAATTTTCAATTGGACATAACTTTTTATTCCCATTATGAAATCTGGATTTTTCACAATCGTTAGAAAGATATTTTCAAACAGATTCAAATATTTCTGGTTTTACTAAAATCTGGTTTATTTTGAATCCTGTACATTCATTTGAAATTTGAAATCGAGTTTTCAAACTTCCGCGCCATTTCCAATTCCTTTTATAATTAAAATAAATATTTATATTCTAACTTCGATTTAAATAAATATATACATTCTAATTCTATTTAAAATAAATTTCTAGTCATTATTATTTAAAATAAGTCATTTAAATTTTCAAAATTCATTAAAATTGCCAAAAATAGAAATTTTAAATTAGTTCTGATTTTCTGGGTTGTTACAGTATTATAACTGTCCAAGCTGAATCTAGGTTAGACTCTGATGTGTATTTTAAAGTTTTCCACAGTAAATATATTGTTCAATATTATATATTTTCCCACCATTGTGAGATTCTATTTTGTTCTATTTTCTTATACTAATTCTGATGATCTAAGGATTCAGCAAATTTAAATCAGACAATTGTTGATATTATTGATTAAAAGGGTACAGGTTTATGGTTGTCACATTTGGTATCAGAGTTGAAGATTAAGTAAGAACCTTGGCTTTGTTTCGGTAAATACTCATCAAATATAGGATTAGTAATATACTAAGATGAGTAGCTCATAAGAGATAGGGTTAGCAATGCCTTAGAATTAGTTTTGAGAGTATTGAGCGTGAATTTATTAATTAATATATAAAAGGTTTTGTTTGAAAAATATGGTAAATGATACAATTTTACCTAGGATTATGTTTCTGATATAAAATATTTATTTTTAAAAAACATATAGGTATAAATCAAGGATTGTTTGAAAGTTGGTATAAATCTAAGTTTTGACCACCTTGTAACAACCCAGAATTTTGGTGATATAAATTAATTATTATAATTACAAAAATAGGAATTTCTACAAATGATGGAATTTGGCCATGAAACATTAACTATTGCGTTCATCTCAAAATTCTGGTCAACTTTCATGTTTGGAGTTTCGCAAACGGGGTCCGTATGAAAAGTTATGGACGAAATACGAAAATGGACGGAAAATAATTAAAATTATACCATATTTGAACAGCCGACCTGGGCATATGATTGCCCAGGCAGTCGACCGGCGATCAATAGCCATGGTCGACCTACTGGGCGAATAGATGCCTAGTGGCGGTAGGTTCATATAGGGTTTTGTTTATAATATTATTATAATAGATGGACGGATATAATTTAAAACTAATCCGACATTTCTAGACCATTTCCACCCATTTAAATAAAGGTGTAGAGCCTCACTGTATGTGACGAAAAGGAATTTCGCTCGGTCCGAACCAGTCGCTAAACCGACCCAGACCTTTCAAAATGCCCTATCGTTTGAGAACATGACAAAACAGAACGCATACGGAAGAACATTTCATTGCTATTATCACAACAATGCATCAGATTACAAGAATATACAGAGTATAAACAAATAAATATTACACAGAAATATCGGAGATTTAAATTACATTTAAATACACCGCAGCGGAAAATAATACAATACACAACTAGAAGGAGATATACGGATACAAAGCTTTCCGGATATCGTTCCAGCTGTAAACCAGGATCCTGTGAATATAAATCTGCAAAACCAAAACTACTAGCTGCCCGTGTCAAAATAAGGGCACCCAGAGTTTAGGTTAAAACAATAAACTCCAGGTCAGTCATGTGACTGGTGTGAGAACTAAAACAGTTAAAAATCTTTATTTTAAAGTTAGGTAAATCAAGGGACCACCCCGTATAACACGGAACGGGTTTCCTCCCAAGAATACCAGTGCATAAAAACAACAGCGCAATGCTAAATAAGGAAAAATGAAGCTGTTATAAGACCCAGTCCTATCACACAATGCAACGCAAGCCGGGGGATAGGGTTTTCCATTATAACAGCCAAAGAATGCTTGATACGTTTAAAACAAATCATTTGATACTATTATAAGTGCATAGTGTATAAAACAACTTCAAATCATAAGTATCAATCATAGGCGACATGAGCGTCCCATGCCACTATGTCGCCATATATAGGTTTACAAATAAAACCGCAAATGTCACGTATTTGGAAATTGGATTTCCATCTATGAACCGAGGCAAAAGATAGTCCTCAACAGATTCGAGACAATCTAGCCCATGTCTCAGGCAAGCGCGCAGGCAAGCCTTGGATCGTCAGGGCCGGTCCACCGATGTGGATTATTATGCCTGAACAATACGTCTCTCCGCCCTTTGGGGCGTAAATGAGCCAACGAATGACTCCATCGGACCCAGATCGTCCGATCAAACCGAGGCGCCTCGCAACAGCAACAACCACATAAGTCAAACTCGTCAGGGCGTGTAAAACCACTGACGCCACTTCTAACTAGAAAGAAACGCATGCCCTCCCTGAGGTTCGTCTCCCGTTTTTGGTTCATACCGGGTGTGAAACTCGCGAAGTAAACGTTACACAAAGCTACGCCACAAAGGCCGTGCTTCGATCATCAACCACAAGACTGTGCTTTTCAACAGAAGCCTCGATCAATTTCCACTTAGGCATGCCACACAGGCAATTCACTCCATGCGTTTGATATTCATCAATATATAACCCTTGAGCTCGTACGTCTCAGAGAAGGGCGTTAAGCAAGAGAATAAATTCTCCGCCGCCAAACAGATATATATTTAATAGAGATCAATCACACGGACTAAAATCCAGTGTCAGACACACAGTCCATTTACAAGTCCGTTCTGGGTCTGAACGAAACCGGAGGCACCTAGTACCCCGCATCTCCATCGATCTCCAAATACGTCTGGACGATCACCAACTGTTTCCATCTTCTTGGGTGTACAACCCAATCAAGATCATCAGTAATCACCCAAACGACGTGAAGACCTCCGGTCTTCGACCACCGTCTTCATCTTCGATTTATCGTCGTATCAGTTATTCAGAATGGGATAAACCCGGTCTTTCCGAATAACTCACGTATATATATTATAAAAGTGTTACACAAACACAACATACGCCTCATTCCAATTCATCAGTCACTAACCGTAAATTAACCAAGAGAATAATTCCCCAAACATTAACCCCGATGGCCGAAACCAACATCAGATCAATATCCAGGAAACCATTCTGCTTAGCTAACCGACAGTTAGTTTCTAAATTTCACATTCATAGGGAAAGGTTCCCATTAATTTTATCAAAGATAAATTCTTTATATTTATTCTTTAATCTATCCTTTTGAATTTCGATTTAACTAGTCGGAATTAACGAACCTTACCGAAGTAATCTTTTGTTTTAATTTCCCAATCCCAACCTATTCATCCCATGAAGTAAAACTGGTTATACTTCATATCTAACACCACAGTGTTATCGGTAAATTCAATTACCATTTCACGTTCAAATCTAATTAAAGATTTAATTAGCGCCTGGAGCAAAACTGGTGATACTCCATTTCGATTATTTCAATCTAATTAAAGATTCATTAAAACTCCACTTAGTTTTAATCTTTGACTGGGTTAAAGAATCAGTGTCATTTAAAACACGGTTCACGATAAACCCAAAATCCCATTCCATTAATTATCGGGTTAAAGAACAAGTATTATTTAAAAACACTGTTCACGATAAACCCAAAAATCAATATCAATTCAATTTCAATTAAACATTATTTAATTGGTACACTTCATTAAATCTAAATAAAAAGATTTAATCTTTTCTCAACTAGGTTCAAGAACAGTGTTAGTCAAGATACCATTCACGACAAACCCAAATCACATTTGATATTAAATACAAGGCTTTGAATAGAAAATATCCTGGCTTATATTCAATATCAAATTCTACGACCAACAAATATCGTATTGGAAATAACGATATATATATATATATATATCTTTCAGATTTCCATAACAACATCTGTATAATCACGAAATCCAACATCGAAATATTCTGAAGATAATTTCGATTCAAATCCATTCCACTGCAATCATTGGAAATTCTGGTTATTTTCAAAACCATTTCAAATTCAATTTATTAATTTAAAAATAAATAGAATTATAATTCTAGTTCAAAACTAGTTCATTTCGATAAAAAATCTATTTTTATCTTTTCAAATATGGAGTTTTTCATCCCAATTCTTTCTAAATCATTTCTTATGATTTTACATAAATTATTACTATTTTTAATAATTTTATCAAGGCCCGTACAGTCGATTTCCATCAATGACCATCGAACTGCACTTACAGCGACCTTTTCCAAATTTGATTTGGACATAATTCCAAATCCAACAGTTAGATTTCTAATTTATAATATTCGTTAGAAAGCTCTTTTCGATACGAACCCAACGGTTCCGGTTTTAGGAGAATCCGACGGTCGGATCTCCCGTAATATACGTTCGAAGTCAATTGTCGAATTCGCGAACTACCGCGGCGCAACGCGTTCTATTCAGGCCATTATATTATATATATAATATATATAATATATACTTCGTCGATTTCAATTCAAAACGTGCTTTATAAATCGTTTTTAAAATTCATTTTCAAAACGGTTTCAACTTCATATTCAATTTCAAATCAAAATTGAATATTCCAATTTAAATTCATTTCAAATTGATTTCAATTCAAATTGATTTCTAATTCAATTTCAGTTCGTTTTCAATTCAATTCAATTTCAATTCGAATTCATTTCAACTCAATTCCAATTCGAATTCATTTCAACTCAATTTCAATTCGAATTCATTTATATTCAATTTCAATTCGAATTTATTTATATTCAATTTCAATTCGAATTTATTTATATTTAATTCTTTTCCAAATATTAGATTTTGAAATCACTTTCGATATTCATTATAAAATGAATAAAATCGATATAAATGTCGTTCACGTAAAAATGGCGTCAATCTAATCAATACGGCTTCATATATTCCTATTTTCAAATATTCTATTTCAAATATTTCTTTTTAAAATATTTCTATTTTAAAACTGGAATGAGGCCCAATCAATTACCACATAATGTAAATTATACGGATTTTCTACAACACATGTATATATCAACAACGATGAATAATCAACCATCATCCAAAGTGCATTCTACACTGTATAAGCATCAAATATAAATATTCAACGCTTATAACAGCCTGTCAATCAATCGATCGACATACAACTAAACAATCGGGATTAGTGTACGTCAAATATCATCCCAATACCCGTGTGGGGTTTCAGCAATCAAACACAGATTTTTATTTGTGCAGTTGGGCGATGTGTAAAATTTATCGTCCCAATCAATGTCCTTCAAATAGGTGTACATAAACAAACCGTCCGGTTTGTAAATGAATATTTATTTATTCACATTCCCGTTAAAAATTATATTTTTAACGATCTAACTATTTTATTCAACCTATGAATATTCTATTCGGTTCATTTATTAAATAAAATGTTATCTTTATTTTTCTAACTTATTTTTAGAAAATTTCGGCGGCATAACGACACGATACTAGAAACGGGACAAGGCCTAGCCTTATCCCCGATCTAGTGAAGGCCCACGCCATTCACACATCAATCAAATCAATTTCATTTCACCAAACAATTCAAATTCAACCAAATAATCTAACCAACTACACAACCAAACAATTAAACAAACAAGCCATCCATGGTCTGTGGATGACGGGTGTCGGGTGCTACTAAACACCGTCTGCATCCTAGTATATATATAACTAGAAAAAGAAATTGAAGAGTGAGAAGTTCTCACATAATTGCTATCCAATCATCTTGACTCTTCATTTAGAGAAATCGTCGTCGTTATCGCATCTTCGTCGCTTTCGTTGCCTGTAGCCACTACATATATAAAAATCACATTTTTATTTGTTCACTTTTAATTTCAAAAATCATATTTTTATAATCACTTCATACATTTAAAAAATCGAATTTTTACTTTGCTATTCAATATATAAAAATCGAATTTTGACTTTGCTATTCAATATATAAAAATCGAATTTTGACTTCGCTATTCAATATATAAAAATCGAATTTTTACTTCGCTATTCAATATATAAAAACCGAGTTTTGACTTTGCTATTCAATATATTAAAATCGAATTTTGACTTCGCTATTCAATATATAAAAATCGAATTTTTACTTCGCTATTCAATATATAAAAATCGAATTTTGACTTTGCTATTCAATATATAAAAATCGATTTTTTACTTTGCTATTCAATATATAAAAATCGAATTTTGACTTTGCTATTCAATATATAAAAATCGAATTTTTACTTCTTCTCATATTGATTTTTTTTAAAAAAATATTCAAGATATAAAAACTGATTTAAAAGAATATATTTTTTTAACACATACAAACTAAGATTTTTTTTACTTATTGACAAAATTTATTTAAACTAAATAAATAGATAAAACTCACCTTCACTATACCCGATTTCTTCAGGGAGTTCACAGGCTCTCGGGATCGTCGAGGTTCGCGCGGGGATGTTCAACGACGTCTCTGATTTGCTGCAGCACCATGGGTGGGGCGCTGTCATGCCCTGGAGCTCGCTGGCGATGGACGTCAGGGTAGCGGGTGTAGAAGGGGGTTTTAATGAAGAGAGAAGAGGGACTGAGAGGAGAGAGGGGCGAAGGGGAAGTGGAGGGCGTCAGCAGGGTCTGGAGGTGGTGAGGTGTCGGCGGTGGGGGCAGGATGGCCGTTGCTGGCGGTTTCGTGGGTTTTGGGGGTGTTTTAAATCGGAGACGAAGGAGTGACGAGGTGGGAACTGGCGGAGAGGGAGGGGGTTTCGAGAGTGGAGATGCCTACAGTTGGGGGGGGGGGTGGTGGACAGGACGGTGGCGCGGTGGAAGGGGTTGGGCGATGTAATCGTGGGTCGCGGATTTTTTTTCTTTTTCTTTGACTGAGTAAAAGGGGGAGGGAGATAAGGGCTTAAGTGAAAATATATATTATAATTTTATTTAATTAATATTTTATTCTATCAAAAAGTAACTTTTATTTTCGAACTCGGATTCGAACCCACCGACTGTCGTCCATAGCTAATTACCCCCATTCCGAACACAATGGGATATGTTGTAACAACCCGAAAATCTGGGCCAGTTTAAAATTTTTGTTTTGGCAATTTTAGCGAACTTTGAACATTTAAAATAGATTATTTTAAATAAAATCGACCAGAAATTTATTTTGAATATGATTCGACGTATAGAATTGAAAATGGCGTGGTAGTTCGATAATTCGATTTCAAACTTCAATTGAATGTACCGGGTGCAAAACAATCCGGATTTTAGTGAAACCAAAAACATTAGGATCTAATTGATGATATCTTTCCAACGAATCCGAAAAATTGAAATCTCATAGCGGGAGTCAAAGGATATGTCCAGTTGAAAATTCTGAATAGTCGCTATGGAATTCAGGCCCTTAAAAATGGAAATTTTGCAAATGACCTCGGATCTCGACGAAACTAGTTTTGTTAGGACCGTATCGTCAATACGAGGCTAGAAAATATTTTTCTGTAATTTATAGAGTTGTTATGTGACCCCGGTAATTTGAAATGTACGTTTAAAATTCAATATGGTGATTTAAATGTAAATTCAAAGGAAACGAATCGAAACGATCAAATCAGCTTGCGATACATATCCCATTGTGTTCGGAATGGGGGTAAAACGCTATGGACGACAGGCGGTGGGCCTCGTTTTGAGGTCGTATGTAAAAGTCAACTTTTTAGAAATTAAAATAATAAAATAAAATAATAAAATTAAAATTCTTTCTCTCCCCTTAAACCCGCTCTGGCCCCCCCTCTCTCATTTCCAACCCGATTCAGAAAAAAAAAATAGAAGGCGACTGCGAAAACCCGCCGCCACCCTCGGAGGACCACCGCAGCCTCGATAAGCTCCACCCCCTAGCCTCCACCGCCTGCTCCCCTCTTCTCCCAAACCCCGATAGCGCCAATCCCCTCAGCCCCAAATCCGACGCACGTGAACCCCAAGGCCCCTTTTCTTCTTCCAGTGACGATCGCAGCTAGGGGTTCGAGGCTCAAGGGTTGGTCAACGGTGAGATGGGGGCATCGTTCAGCAGTCTTGGGTGCGACTTCGATCAGTAGAGGAAGCAGCGATGAATTGGTGCCGTTAATCCCTGGAACGGTTGCGGATAGAAGAAAGGTGAGATTTTATTTAATTTAAATAATTATATAATCCGTTTTAAAATTTTTTAATAACAAGGATTTTAATTTTAGTTTTGAAAATAGAATAGCATTAATTTTGTGAGGTAGAAAAGGTTTGATTTTTCGTATAGAAAAGATTTGATTTTTCGTATAGAAAAGATTTGATTTTTCGTATAGAAAAGGTTTGATTTTTCGTAGAGAAAAGATTTGATTTTTCGTATAGAAAAGATTTGATTTTTAGTATAGAAAAGATTTGATTTTTCGTATAGAAAAGATTTGATTTTGTTAGGGAAAAATTCGATTTTTATATATTGAATAACGAAGTCAAAATTCGATTTTTATATATTGAATAACGAAGTCAAAATTCGATTTTTATATATTGAATAACGAAGTCAAAATTCGATTTTTATATATTGAATAACGAAGTCAAAATTCGATTTTTATATATTGAATAACGAAGTCAAAATATGATTTTTATATATTGAATAACGAAGTCAAAATTCGATTTTTATATATTGAATAACGAAGTCAAAATATGATTTTTATATATTGAATAACGAAGTCAAAATTCGATTTTTATATATTGAATAACGAAGTCAAAATATGATTTTTATATATTGAATAACGAAGTCAAAATTCGATTTTTATATATTGAATAACGAAGTCAAAATATGATTTTTATATATTGAATAACGAAGTCAAAATATGATTTTTATATATTGAATAACGAAGTCAAAATTCGATTTTTATATATTGAATAACGAAGTCAAAATATGATTTTTTTATATTGAATAAAGAAGTCAAAATTCGATTTTTATATATTGAATAACAAAGTCAAAATATGATTTTTATATATTGAATAACGAAGTCAAAATATGATTTTTATATATTGAATAACGAAGTCAAAATTCGATTTTTATATATGTAGAGAATACGGGCAACGAAGGTGATAAAAAGGCGAGAACGATGAAGATTTCTATCAATGAAGAGTCAAGATAATTGGATAGCTATCGGTGAGAATTTCTCACCTTTCAATTTCTTTTTCTAGTTATATATATATACTAGGATGCAGACGGTGCTTAGTAGCACCCGACACAATCGTCCACAGACCATGGACTTGTTTGTTTGATTGCAGAAATAAGTTAGATTATTTGATTGAAATTGAATTGTTTGGTGAGATGAATGGATTTGATTGATGTGTGAATGTCGTGGGCCTTTACTAGACCGGGGATAAGGCTAGGCCTCGTCCCGTTTCTAGTATCGTGTCGTTATGCCGCCGAAATTTTCTAAAATAAGTTAGATAAATAAAAATATCATTTTATTTAAAGAATGAACTGAATAGAAATTCATATGTTGGAATAAAATGTTTTATCGTTAAAAATATAATTTTTAACGTGAATATGAATATAGTGAATGTGAATAAATAAATATTCATTTACAAACCGGACGGTTTGTTTATGTACACCTATTTGAAAGACATTGATTGGGTCGATAAATTTTACACATCGCCCAACTGCACAACTAAAATCTGTGTTTGATTGTTTGAAACCCCACACGGGTGTTAGGATGAAATTTGAAGTTCACTTATCCTGATTGATTAAATATGTCGATCGATCGATTGACAGGCTGTTATAAGCGTTAGATATCTATATTTGATGCTTATACAGTGTAGTGCACTTTGGTTGATGGTTGATTCTTTTTCAATGCTATTATATGTGTGTAATGTATGAAAATCCATATAATTAACTTTATATGGTAATTGATTGGGCCTCATTCCAATTTGAAAAATAAAGAATAATATAAAATAAAGGTTCATGTGTTGACAGTATTCATCCATTGAGATTGGTCATGTGTTGAACGAAATATTTTAGTAATAAAATTTACATCTTTATCGATATAAAATAAAGGTTCATGTGTTGACAGTACTCATCCATTGAGATTGGTCATGTGTTGAACGAAATATATTAGTAATAAAATTTACATCTTTATCAATATAAAATAAAGGTTCATGTGTTAACAGTACTCATCCATTGAGATTGGTCATGTATTGAACGAAATATTTTGATAATAACAAATATTTGAAATAGAATATTTGAAATAGAATACTTGAAAATAGAAATTTATGAAGCCGTGTTGATTAGATTGACGCCATTTTGACGTAAACGATATTGATATCGATTTTATTCATTTTGAAATGAATTGAATTGAAAACGATTTCGAAATGAATTGAATTGAAAACGATTTCCAAAAGAATCGAATTAAAAACGATTTCGAAATGTATTGAATTAAAAACGATTTCCAAATGAATTGAATTAACAACGATATCGAAATGAATTGAATTAAAATTGATTTCGAAATGAATTGAATTAAAAACGATTTCGAAATGAATTGAATTAAAAACGATTTCGAAATGAATTGAATTAAAAACGATTTCGAAATGAATTGAATTAAAAACGATTTCGAAATGAATTGAATTAAAAACGATTTCGCAATGAATTGAATTGAAAACGATTTCGAAATGAATTGAATTGAAAACGATTTCGAAATGAATTGAATTGAAAACGATTTCGAAATGAATTGAATTGAAAACGATTTCGAAATGAATTGAATTGAAAACGAATTCAAATTGAATTGAAGGCGAATTGAAATGAATTCAAATTGAATTGAAATTTGAATTAATAGAAATGAATTTTAAAACGAATTTATAAAGAAGAATTCAATTTTGATTTGAATTGAAAAGGAAGTTGAAATTGCTTTTGAAACGAATTTTAAAACTATTTATATAATTCGTTTTAAATAGAAATCGACGAAATATATTATATATATTATATATATAATATAATGGCCTGAATAGAACGCGCCGCGCCGCGGCAGTTCGCGAATTTCGACCATTTATTTCAAACAGACATTACGGGAGATCCGACTGTCGGATTCTCCTAAAACTGGAACCGTTGGGTTCGTATCGAAAAGAGCTTTCTAACGAATATTAGAAATTAGAAATCTAACGGTTGGATTTGGAATTATGTCCAAATCAAATTTGAAAAAGGTCGCTGTAAGTGCAGTTCGATGGCCGTTGATGGAAATCGACTGTACAGGCCTTGATAAAATTATTAAAAATAGTAATAATTTGTGTAAAATCATAAGAAATGATTTAGAAAGAATTGG
Source organism: Allium sativum (assembly GCA_030737875.1). Classification (NCBI taxonomy): domain Eukaryota; kingdom Viridiplantae; phylum Streptophyta; class Magnoliopsida; order Asparagales; family Amaryllidaceae; genus Allium; species Allium sativum. The sequence continues at coordinate 577,255,050 of CM060909.1, read as the reverse complement.
GATGAAAAACTCCATATTTGAAAAGATAAAAATAGATTTTTATCGAAATGAACTAGTTTTGAACTAGAATTACAATTCTATTTATTTTTAAATAAATAAATTGAATTTGAAATGGTTTTGAAAATAACCAGAATTTCCAATGATTGCATTGGAATGGATTTGAATCGAAATTGCCTTCGGAATATTTCGATGTTGGATTTCGTGATGATACAGATATTGTTATGGGAATTTGAAAGATATATATATATATCGTTATTTCCAATGCGATATTTGTTAGTCGTAGAATTTGATATTGAATATAAGCCGGTATATTTTCTATTCAGAGCCTTGTATTGAATATCAAATGTGATTTGGGTTTGTCGTGAATGGTGTCTTCACTAACACTGTTCTTGAACCCAGTTGAGAAAAGATTAAATCTTTTTATTTAGATTTAATGAAGTGTACCAATTCAATAATATTTAATTGGAATTGAATTGATATTGATATTGGGTTTATCGTGAACAGTGTTTTAAATAACACTTGTTCTTTAACCCGATAATTAATGGAATGATTTTTGGGTTTATCGTGAACAGTGTTTTAAACAACACTCGTTCTTTAACCCGATAATCAATCGAATGTGACTTTGGGTTTATCGTGAACAGTGTTTTAAATAACACTCGTTCTTTAACCCGATAATCAATCGAATGTGACTTTGGGTTTATCGTGAACCGTGTTTTAAATGACACGGATTCTTTAGCCCAGTTAACGATTAAAACTAAGTGGAGTTTTAATGAATCTTTAATTAGATTGAAAGAATCGAAATGGAGTATCACCAGTTTTGCTCCGGGCGTTAGTTAAATCTTTAATCAGATTTAAACGTGAAATGGTAATTGAATTTACCGATAACACCTTGGTGTTAGATATGAGGTATAACCAGTTTTCCTTCATGGGATGAATAGGTTGGGATTGGGAAATTAAAACAAATGATTACTTCGGTAAGGTTCGCTAATCCCGACTAGTTTTGAATTGATATTCAAAAATAGATTAAAGAATAAATTCAAGAAATTTATCTTGGATAAAATTAATGGGAACCTTTCCCTATGAATGTGAAATTTAGAAACTAACTGTCGGTTAGCTAAGCAGAACGGTTTTCTGGATATTGATCTGATGTTGGTTTCGGACTTCGGGGTTAATATTTGGGGAATTATTCTCTTGATTAATTTACGGTTAGTGACTGATGAATTGGAATGAGGCGTATGTTGTGTTTGTGTAACACTTATTTAAAATATACGCGAGTTATTTGGAAAGACCGGGTTTATCCCATTCTGAATAACTGACACGACGATAAGTCGAAGATGAAGATGGTGGTCGAAGACCAGAAGTCTTCACGTCATTTAGGTGATTGCTGATGATCTTGATTGGGCTGTACACCCAAGAAGATGGAAACAGTTGGTGATCATCCAGACGTGCTTGGAGATCGATGGATATGCGGGGTACTAGGTGCCTCCGGTTTCGTTCAGAACCAGAACGGACTTGTAAATGGACTGTGTGTCTGACATTGGATTTTAGTCCGTGTGATTGATCTCTATTAAATATATATCTGTTTGGCGGCGGAGAATTTATTCTCTTGCTTAACGCCCTTCTCTGAGACGCACGAGCTCAGGGGTTATATATTGATGGATATCAAACGCATGGAGTGAATTGCCTGTGTGGCATGCCTAAGTGGCAATTGATCGAGGCTTCTGTTGAAAAGCAGAGTCTTGTGGTTGATGATCGAAGCACGGCCTTTGTGGCGTAGCTTTGTGTAACGTTTACTTCGCGAGTTTCACACCCGGTATGAACCAAAAACGGGAGAGGACGTCAGGGAGGGCATGCGTTTCTTTCTAGCTAGAAGTGGCGTCAGTGGTTTTACACGCCCTGACGAGTTTGACTTATGTGGTTGTTGCTGTTGCGAGGCGCCTCGGATTGATCGGTCGTTCTCGAACCGATGGAGTCATTTAGTTGGCTCATTTACGCCCCATAGGGCGGGGAAACGCATGTTCAGGGTTTTAGTTTAATCCACATCGGTGGACTGGCCCTGAGGATCCAAGGGTCGATGCGCTCTGACCCTGAGGCTCGGGCTAGAGAGTCTCGAAGACGGTGAGGACTATCTTTTGCCTCGGTTCATAGACAGAAATCCAATTTCCAAATACGTGACATGTGCGATTTTATTTGTAGAGCCTAGTATGGCGACATAGTGGGATGGGGCGCTCATGCCGCCTATGATTAATACTTATGATTTGAAGTTGTTTTATACACTATGCACTTATAGTAGTATCAAATGATTTGTTTTAAACGTACTAAGCATGTTTGGCTATTATAAGGGAAAACCCTATCCTCGGCTGCGTTGCATTGTGTGATGGGACCTGGGTCTTATAACAGCTTTATTTTTCTTTATTTAGCATTGCGCTGTTTGTTTTATGCACTGGTATTCTTGGGAGGAAACCCGTTCCGTGTTATACGGCGTGGTCCCTTGATTTACCTAACTTTAAAATAAAGATTAACTGTTTTAGTTCTCACACCAGTCACATGACTGACCTGGAGTTTATTGTTTTAACCTAAACTCTGGGTGCCCTTATTTTGACACGGGCAGCTAGTAGTTTTGGTTTTGCAGATTTATATTCACAGGATCCTGGTTTACAGCTGGAACGATATCCGGAAAGCTTGGTATCCGTATATCTACTTCTAGTTGTGTATTGCATTATTTTCCGCTGCTATGTATTTAAATGTAATTTAAATCTCTGATATTTCTATGTAATATTCATTTATACTCTGTATATTCTTGTAATCTGATGCATTGTTGTAATATACAATGAAATGTTCTTTTGTATGCATTCTGTTGTGGCTTGTTCTCGAACTATCCGACACTTTCCATTGCGGGGAAGTTACAGGTTTTCACAGTTGGTATCAGAGCTTTGGTTTACAAAGCTAGAGAACAAGGCACATTAGAACCATACGAAAGAATTCATCAGAAACTGGATTAGTAATATCCAATGGGATGACTCGTTAGAGATGGGATCAGTAGTATCCTAGAACGAGTGTGAAGAGTATATTTTTCAAATAAAAACAAATTTTGTTTTGAAAATTTAAATCAATTATTCGTATTTGATTATTTATCTGTATTGATTTGGACAATTCAGTATATAGAGATTTTGCATATACGCCTTGCAAACGTGTATTTGAAGTTTTAATATATTGGATAGATATAGCATCACACTCTAGTCGCCCGAAGATGATATTGATGATAGCGATCGCATCATCAACATTTATGTTCAAGTTTCGAAGGTGTGATTTTCTATATATTTCCATTAGACTGGTGTGAGAACCAAAACTTATATAGATAGATTTATTTGTTGAGAATTGGCATCAAAAACATGATTTTCTTTATATGTAGTAAAATTATCAATTTGAAATGTTAAAGTCACTAATTGATTGATGTTTGTGTTGTTTGTTTATTTGTTTGATAATTTTGAACCATTATGCCTAATGGAATCAAATATTGAATTATATTGAAAATTGGTCGCATTTGCTTGCATATACATATACTTACATTGAATAGGTCATAGCAAGGAGGCTAGAGCCGAAGAATAAAATTTGTTTGCCCGACAAATAGGTACATGTTTACTGCATAATTTACTGTTTTGTTTGGGTGATGATGATTTTATGAGCCTATTGGCTAGCCGCTTGGCTTTTTCTTTTTCTTTTTGAGATCTGAAGGACCGGGGAAGCTATTTGAAATTCCCCGATGCTCCCATTGCAGGGGAGGTTATGGCGAAATTTTTCGAAAATTTAGGGTGTTAGCCAAATTTTTGAAATTTTGAAAATTCTCAGAAACTGAAAAGTTGGAGAATGAAAGCCTGATCGAACGTAGAATTTATTTATCAAACCACTTTCGACTTTGTTCCTTTTCGGGGACGAAAAGTTTTAAGTGGGGGAGATTGTAACAACCCGAAAATCTGGGCCAGTTTAAAATTTTTGTTTTGGCAATTTTAGCGAACTTTGAACATTTAAAATAGATTATTTTAAATAAAATCGACCAGAAATTTATTTTGAATATGATTCGACGTATATATTATATACGTCGTCGTTAGAATATAAATATTTATATATAATTATAAATAGAATTGAAAATGGCGCGGTAGATCGATAATTCGATTTCAAACTTCAATTGAATGTACCGGGTGCAAAACAATCCGGATTTTAGTGAAACCAAAAACATTAGGATCTAATTGATGATATCTTTCCAACGAATCCGAAAAATTGAAATCTCATAGCGGGAGTCAAAGGATATGTCCAGTTGAAAATTCTGAATAGTCGCTATGGAATTCAGGCCCTTAAAAATGGAAATTTTGCAAATGACCTCGGATCTCGACGAAACTAGTTTTGTTAGGACCGTATCGTCAATACGAGGCTAGAAAATATTTTTCTGTAATTTATAGAGTTGTTATGTGACCCCGGTAATTTGAAATGTACGTTTAAAATTCAATATGGTGATTTAAATGTAAATTCAACGGAAATGAATCGAAATGATCAAATCAGCTTGCGATACATATCCCATTGTGTTCGGAATGGGGGTAAAACGCTATGGACGACAGGCGGTGGGCCTCGTTTCGAGGTCGTATGTAAAAGTCAACTTTTTAGAAATTAAAATAATAAAATAAAATAATAAAATTAAAATTCTTTCTCTCCCCTTAAACCCGCTCTGGCCCCCCCTCTCTCATTTCCAACCCGATTCAGAAAAAAAAAAAGAGAAGGCGACTGCGAAAACCCGCCGCCACCCTCGGAGGACCACCGCCGCCTCGAGAAGCTCCACCCCCTAGCCTCCACCGCCTGCTCCCCTCTTCTCCCAAACCCCGATAGCGCCAATCCCCTCAGCCCCAAATCCGACGCACGTGAACCCCAAGGCCCCCTTTCTTCTTCCAGTGACGATCGCAGCTAGGGGTTCGAGGCTCAAGGGTTGGTCAACGGTGAGATAGGGGCATCGTTCAGCAGTCTTGGGTGCGACTCCGATCAGCAGAGGAAGCAGCGATGAATTGGTGCCGTTAATCCCTGGAACGGTTGCGGATAGAAGAAAGGTGAGATTTTATTTAATTTAAATGATTATATAATCTGTTTTAAAATTTTTTAATAACAAGGATTTTAATTTTAGTTTTGAAAATAGAATAGCATTAATTTTGTGAGGTAGAAAAGGTTTGATTTTTCGTATAGAAAAGATTTGATTTTTCGTATAGAAAAGATTTGATTTTTCGTATAGAAAAGATTTGATTTTTCGTATAGAAAAGATTTGATTTTTCGTATAGAAAAGATTTGATTTTGTTAGGGAAAAATTCGATTTTTATATATTGAATAACGAAGTCAAAATTCGATTTTTATATATTGAATAACGAAGTCAAAATTCGATTTTTATATATTGAATAACGAAGTCAAAATTCGATTTTTATATATTGAATAACGAAGTCAAAATATGATTTTTATATATTGAATAACGAAGTCAAAATTCGATTTTTATATATTGAATAACGAAGTCAAAATATGATTTTTATATATTGAGTAACGAAGTCAAAATTCGATTTTTATATATTGAATAACGAAGTCAAAATTCGATTTTTATATATTGAATAACGAAGTCAAAATTCGATTTTTATATATTGAATAACGAAGTCAAAATATGATTTTTATATATTGAATAACGAAGTCAAAATATGATTTTTATATATTGAATAACGAAGTCAAAATTCGATTTTTATATATTGAATAACGAAGTCAAAATATGATTTTTATATATTGAATAACGAAGTCAAAATATGATTTTTATATATTGAATAACGAAGTCAAAATTCGATTTTTATATATGTAGAGAATACGGGCAACGAAGGTGATAAAAAGGCGAGAACGATGAAGATTTCTATCAATGAAGAGTCAAGATAATTGGATAGCTATCGGTGAGAATTTCTCACCTTTCAATTTCTTTTTCTAGTTATATATATATACTAGGATGCAAACGGTGCTTAGTAGCACCCGACACAATCGTCCACAGACCATGGACTTGTTTGTTTGATTGCAGAAATAAGTTAGATTATTTGATTGAAATTGAATTGTTTGGTGAGATGAATGGATTTGATTGATGTGTGAATGGCGTGGGCCTTCACTAGACCGGGGATAAGGCTAGGCTTCGTCCCGTTTCTAGTATCGTGCCGTTATGCCGCCGAAATTTTCTAAAATAAGTTAGATAAATAAAAACATCATTTTATTTAAAGAATGTACTGAATAGAAATTCATATGTTGGAATAAAATGTTTTATCGTTAAAAATATAATTTTTAATGTGAATATGAATATAGTGAATGTGAATAAATAAATATTCATTTACAAACCGGACGGTTTGTTTATGTACACCTATTTGAAAGACATTGATTGGGTCGATAAATTTTACACATCGCCCAACTGCACAACTAAAATCTGTGTTTGATTGTTTGAAACCCCACACGGGTGTTAGGATGAAATTTGAAGTTCACTCATCCTGATTGATTAAATATGTTGATCGATCGATTGACAGGCTGTTATAAGCGTTAGATATCTATATTTGATGCTTATACAGTGTAGTGCACTTTGGTTGATGGTTGATTATTTTTCAATGCTATTATATGTGTGTAATGTATGAAAATCCATATAATTAACTTTATATGGTAATTGATTGGGCCTCATTCCAATTTGAAAAATAAAGAATAATATAAAATAAAGGTTCATGTGTTGACAGTACTCATCCATTGAGATTGGTCATGTGTTGAACGAAATATTTTAGTAATAAAATTTACATCTTTATCGATATAAAATAAAGGTTCATGTGTTGACAGTACTCATCCATTGAGATTGGTCATGTGTTGAACGAAATATTTTAGTAATAAAATTTACATCTTTATCGATATAAAATAAAGATTCATGTGTTGACAGTACTCATCCATTGAGATTGGTCATGTGTTGAACGAAATATTTTAGTAATAAAATTTACATCTTTATCAATATAAAATAAAGGTTCATGTGTTGACTAAACTCATCCATTGAGATTGGTCATGTGTTGAACGAAATATTTTGATAATAACAAATATTTGAAATAGAATATTTGAAATAGAATATTTGAAAATAGAAATTTATGAAGCCGTGTTGATTAGATTGACGCCATTTTGACGTAAACGATATTGATATCGATTTTATTCATTTTGAAATGAATTGAATTGAAAACGATTTCGAAATGAATTGAATTGAAAACGATTTCGAAATGAATCGAATTCAAAACGATTTCGAAATGAATGGAATTAAAAACGATTTCGAAATGAATTGAATTAAAAACGATTTCGAAATGAATTGAATTGAAAACGATTTCGAAATGAATTGAATTAAAAAAGATTTCGAAATGAATTGAATTAAAAACGATTTCGAAATGAATTGAATTAAAAATGATTTCGAAATGAATTGAATTAAAAACGATTTCGAAATGAATTGAATTGAAAACGATTTCGAAATGAATTGAATTGAAAACGATTTCGAAATGAATTGAATTGAAAACGATTTCGAAATGAATTGAATTGAAAACGATTTCGAAATGAATTGAATTGAAAACGATTTCGAAATGAATTGAATTGAAAACGAATTCAAATTGAATTGAAGGCGAATTGAAATGAATTCAAATTGAATTGAAATTTGAATTGAATAGAAATGAATTTTAAAACGAATTTATAAAGAAGAATTCAATTTTGATTTGAATTGAAAAGGAAGTTGAAATTGCTTTTGAAACGAATTTTAAAACTATTTATATAATTCGTTTTAAATAGAAATCGACGAAACATATATATATTATATATATAATATAATGGCCTGAATAGAACGCGCCGCGCCGCGGCAGTTCGCGAATTTCGACCATTTATTTCAAACGGGCATTACGGGAGATCCGACCGTCGGATTCTCCTAAAACCGGAACCGTTGGGTTCGTATCGAAAAGATCTTTCTAACGAATATTAGAAATTAGAAATCTAACGGTTGGATTTGGAATTATGTCCAAATCAAATTTGAAAAAGGTCGCTGTAAGTGCAGTTCGATGGCCGTTGATGGAAATCGACTGTACAGGCCTTGATAAAATTATTAAAAATAGTAATAATTTGTGTAAAATCATAAGAAATGATTTAGAAAGAATTGGGATGAAAAATTCCATATTTGAAAAGATAAAAATAGATTTTTATCGAAATGAACTAGTTTTGAACTAGAATTACAATTCTATTTATTTTTAAATAAATAAATTGAATTTGAAATGGTTTTGAAAATAACCAGAATTTCCAATGATTGCATTGGAATGGATTTGAATCGAAATTGCCTTCGGAATATTTCGATGTTGGATTTCGTGATGATACAGATATTGTTATGGGAATTTGAAAGTTATATATATATATCGTTATTTCCAATGCGATATTTGTTAGTCGTAGAATTTGATATTGAATATAAGCCGATATATTTTCTATTCAGAGCCTTGTATTGAATATCAAATGTGATTTGGGTTTGTCGTGAATGGTGTCTTCACTAACACTGTTCTTGAACCCAGTTGAGAAAAGATTAAATCTTTTTATTTAGATTTAATGAAGTGTACCAATTCAATAATATTTAATTGGAATTGAATTGATATTGATATTGGGTTTATCGTGAACAGTGTTTTAAATAACACTTGTTCTTTAACCCGATAATTAATGGCATGATTTTTGGGTTTATCGTGAATAGTGTTTTAAACAACACTCGTTCTTTAACCCGATAATCAATCGAATGTGACTTTGGGTTTATCGTGAACAGTGTTTTAAATAACACTCGTTCTTTAACCCGATAATCAATCGAATGTGACTTTGGGTTTATCGTGAACCATGTTTTAAATGACACGGATTCTTTAGCCTAGTTAACGATTAAAACTAAGTGGAGTTTTAATGAATCTTTAATTAGATTGAAAGAATCGAAATGGAGTATCACCAGTTTTGCTCCGGGCGTTAGTTAAATCTTTAATTAGATTTAAACGTGAAATGGTAATTGAATTTACCGATAACACTGTGGTGTTAGATATGAGGTATAACCAGTTTTACTTCATGGGATGAATAGGTTGGGATTGGGAAATTAAAACAAATGATTACTTCGGTAAGGTTCGCTAATCCCGACTAGTTTTGAATTGATATTCAAAAATAGATTAAAGAATAAATTCAAGAAATTTATCTTGGATAAAATTAATGGGAACCTTTCCCTATGAATGTGAAATTTAGAAACTAACTGTCGGTTAGCTAAGCAGAATGGTTTTCTGGATATTGATCTGATGTTGGTTTCGGCCTTCGGGGTTAATATTTGGGGAATTATTCTCTTGATTAATTTACGGTTAGTGACTGATGAATTGGAATGAGGCGTATGTTGTGTTTGTGTAACACTTATTTAAAATATACGCGAGTTATTTGGAAAGACCGGGTTTATCCCATTCTAAATAACTGATACGACGATAAGTCGAAGATGAAGACGGTGGTCGAAGACCAGAAGTCTTCATGTCGTTTGGGTGATTGCTGATGATCTTTATTGGGCTGTACACCCAAGAAGATGGAAACAGTTGGTGATCGTCCAGACGTGCTTGGAGATCGATGGATATGCGGGGTACTAGGTGCCTCCGGTTTCGTTCAGAACCAGAACAGACTTGTAAATGGACTGTGTGTCTGACATTGGATTTTAGTCCGTGTGATTGATCTCTATTAAATATATATCTGTTTGGCGGCGGAGAATTTATTCTCTTGCTTAACGCCCTTCTCTGAGACGCACGAGCTCAGGGGTTATATATTGATGGATATCAAACGCACGGTGTGAATTGCCTGTGTGGCATGCCTAAGTGGCAATTGATCGAGGCTTCTGTTGAAAAGCAGAGTCTTGTGGTTGATGATCGAAGCACGGCCTTTGTGGCGTAGCTTTGTGTAACGTTTACTTCGCGAGTTTCACACCCGGTATGAACCAAAAACGGGAGAGGACGTCAGGGAGGGCATGCGTTTCTTTCTAGCTAGAAGTGGCGTCAGTGGTTTTACACGCCCTGACGAGTTTGACTTATGTGGTTGTTGCTGTTGCGAGGCGCCTCGGATTGATTGGTCGTTCTCGAACCGATGGAGTCATTTAGTTGGCTCATTTACGCCCCATAGGGCGGGGAAACGCATGTTCAGGGTTTAAGTTTAATCCACATCGGTGGACTGGCCCTGAGGATCCAAGGGTCGATGCGCTCTGACCCTGAGGCTCGGGCTAGAGAGTCTCGAAGACGGTGAGGACTATCTTTTGCCTCGGTTCATAGACGGAAATCCAATTTCCAAATACGTGACATGTGCGGTTTTATTTGTAGAGCCTAGTATGGCGACATAGTGGGATGGGGCGCTCATGCCGCCTATGATTAATACTTATGATTTGAAGTTGTTTTATACACTATGCACTTATAGTAGTATCAAATGATTTGTTTTAAACGTACTAAGCATGTTTGGCTATTATAAGGGAAAACCCTATCCTTGGCTGCGTTGCATTGTGTGATGGGACCTGGGTCTTATAACAGTTTCATTTTTCTTTATTTAGCATTGCGCTGTTTGTTTTATGCACTGGTATTCTTGGGAGGAAACCCGTTCCGTGTTATACGGCGTGGTCCCTTGATTTACCTAACTTTAAAATAAAGATTAACTGTTTTAGTTCTCACACCAGTCACATGACTGACCTGGAGTTTATTGTTTTAACCTAAACTCTGGGTGCCCTTATTTTGACACGGGCAGCTAGTAGTTTTGGTTTTGCAGATTTATACTCACAGGATCCTGGTTTACAGCGGGAACGATATCCGGAAAGCTTGGTATCCGTATATCTACTTCTAGTTGTGTATTGCATTATTTTCCGCTGCTATGTATTTAAATGTAATTTAAATCTCTGATATTTCTATGTAATATTCATTTATACTCTGTATATTCTTGTAATCTGATGCATTGTTGTAATATACAATGAAATGTTCTTTTGTATGCGTTCTGTTGTGGCTTGTTCTCGAACTATCCGACACTTTCCTTTGCGGGGAAGTTACGGGTTTTCACATATGTATCGTAAGCTGATTCGGCTGTTGCAATCAGTTTTCGTCAAAATCAACATATAACTCTATATATTGAATTTGAACGCGTATTTCAATTTACCGGGGTTACATACGAACTCTAAAAATTCCAGAAAAAATATTTTCTAGCTTTGTATTGACGATACAGTCCTAACAAAACTAGTTTCGTCGAATTCCGAGATCGTAAGAAAAATGGCCAATTTCCAGTCGATTAAAATCAACTAAAACTGGTCAAACGCGTTTTCCTTTGCCACACTCTCATATTGATTCAGAAAATTATGAAAATTGGATTCAAGCAATAACTTGACACTGCGGATCCAACAAAAGTGGTTTCGTCGAATTCCGAGGTCATTTGCAAAATTTCCATTTTTAAGGGCCTGAATTCCATAGCGACTATTCAGAATTTTCAACTGGACATATCTTTTGATTCCCGTTATGAAATTTTGATTTTTCGGATTCGTTGGAAAGATATCATCAATTAGATCCTAATGTTTTTGGTTTCACTAAAATCTGGTTTGTTTTGCACCCGGTATATTCAATTGAAGTTTGAAATCGAATTATCGAACTACCACGCCATTTTCAATTCTATTTATAATTATATATAAATATTTATATTCTAACGACAACGTATATAATATATACGTTCCAAATATATATATTCAAAATAAATTTCTCGTCGATTTTATTTAAAATAATCTATTTTAAATATTAAAAATTCGCTAAAATTTCCAAAACAAAAATTTTTAAACTGGTTCAGAATTTCCGGGTTATTACAATCTCCCCCACTTAAAACTTTTCGTCCCCGAAAAGGAACAAAGTCGAAAGTGGTTTGATTAATCAACTCTACATTCGATCTGGCTTTCATTCTCAAACTTTTCAGTTTCTGAGAATTTTCAAATTTTTAAAAATTTGGCTAACACCCTAAATTTTCGAAAAATTTCGCCATAACCTCCCCTGCACCGGGAGCCACGGGAAAATCCCGAAATTGCCATATAGGCCTTCTGATCACAAAAAGAAAAAGAAAAAGCTAAGCGGCTAGCCAATAGGCTCATAAAATCATCATCACCCAAACAAAACAGTAAATTATATAGTAAACATGTACCTATTTGTCGGGCAAACAAATTTTATTCTCTGCTCTAGCCTCCTTGCTATGACATGTTCAATGTAAGTATATGTATATGCAAGCAAATGCGACTAATTTTCAATATAATTCAATATTTGATTCAATTAGGCATAATGGTTCAAAATTATCAAACAAATAAACAAACAACACAAACATCAATCAATTAGTGAATTAGAGTTTCAAATCCATAAATTGATATATATACTGAAAATCTTGTTTTTGATGCCAATTCACAACAATGTGTTCTAGCTATATAAGTTTTGGTTCTCACACCAGTCTAATGGAAATATATAGAAAATCATACCTTCGTCACTCGAAAATAAATGCTGGTGATGGTATACTTCATCATCAGGACCATGTCCGAGCGACTAGAGTGTGACTTTATATCTATCTAATATATTAAAATTTCGAATATACGTTCATGACGCGTATATGCAAAACCTTTATATACTAGATTGTCCAAATTCAAAATAAATAAATAATCAAATACGTATAAAATGGTTTAAATTTTCAAAACAAAATTGTTTCCATCTGAAAAATATACTCTTCACACTCGTTCTAGGATACTACTGATCCTATCTCTAACGAGTCATTCTAATTGGATATTACTAATCCAATATCTGATGAATTCTTTCGTATGGTTCTAATGTGTCTTGTTATCGAGCTCTGTAAACCAAAGCTCTGATACCAAACTGTGACGAAAAGGAATTTCGCTCGGTCCGAACCAGTCGCTAAACCGATCCAGACCGTTCGAAACGCCCTATCGTTTGAGAACATGAAAAAACAGAATGCATACGGAAGAACATTTCATTGCTATTATCACAACAATGCATCAGATTACAAGAGTATACAGAGTATAAACAAATAAATATTACACAGAAATATCAGAGATTTAAATTACATTTAAATACACCGCAGCGGAAAATAATACAATACACAACTAGAAGGAGATATACGGATACAAAGCTTTCCGGATATCGTTCCAGCTGTAAACCAGGATCCTGTGAATATAAATCTGCAAAACCAAAACTACTAGCTGCCCGTGTCAAAATAAGGGCACCCAGAGTTTAGGTTAAAACAATAAACTCCAGGTCAGTCATGTGACTGGTGTGAGAACTAAAACAGTTAAAAATCTTTATTTTAAAGTTAGGTAAATCAAGGGACCACGCCGTATAACACGGAACAGGTTTCCTCCCAAGAATACCAGTGCATAAAACAACAGCGCAATGCTAAATAAGGAAAAATGAAGCTGTTATAAGACCCAGGTCCTATCACACAATGCAACGCAAGCCGGGGGATAGGGTTTTCCCTTATAACAGCCAAAGAATGCTTGATACGTTTAAAACAAATCATTTGATACTATTATAAGTGCATAGTGTATAAAACAACTTCAAATCATAAGTATCAATCATAGGCGACATGAGCGTCCCATGCCACTATGTCGCCATATATAGGTTTACAAATAAAACCGCAAATGTCACGTATTTGGAAATTGGATTTCCATCTATGAACCGAGGCAAAAGATAGTCCTCAACCGATTCGAGACAATCTAGCCCATGTCTCAGGCAAGCGCGCAGGCAAGCCTTGGATCGTCAGGGCCGGTCCACCGATGTGGATTATTATGCCTGAACAATACGTCTCTCAGCCCTTTGGGGCGTAAATGAGCCAACGAATGACTCCGTCGGACCCGGATCGTCCGATCAAACCGAGGCGCCTCGCAACAGCAACAACCACATAAGTCAAACTCGTCAGGGCGTGTAAAACCACTGACGCCACTTCTAACTAGAAAGAAACGCATGCCCTCCCTGAGGTCCGTCTTCCATTTTTAGTTCATATCGGGTGTGAAACTCGCGAAGTAAACGTTACACAAAGCTACGCCACAAAGGCCGTGCTTCGATCATCAACCACAAGACTTTGCTTTTCAACAGAAGCCTCGATCAATTTCCACTTAGGCATGCCACATAGGCAATTCACTCCATGCGTTTGATATTCATCAATATATAACCCCTGAGCTCGTACGTCTCAGAGAAGGGCGTTAAGCAAGAGAATAAATTCTTCGCCGCCAAACAGATATATATTTAATAGAGATCAATCACACGGACTAAAATCCAGTGTCAGACACACAGTCCATTTACAAGTCCGTTCAGGGTCTGAACGAAACCGGAGGCACCTAGTACCCCGCTTATCCATCGATCTCCAAATACGTCTGGACGATCACCAACTGTTTCCATCTTCTTGGGTGTACAGCCCAATCAAGATCATCAGTAATCACCCAAACGACGTGAAGACCTCCGGTCTTCGACCACCGTCTTCATCTTCGACTTATCGTTGTATCAGTTATTCAGAATGGGATAAACCCGGTCTTTCCGAATAATTCGCGTATATATATTATAAAAGTGTTACACAAACACAACATACGCCTCATTCCAATTCATCAGTCACTAACCGTAAATTAATCAAGAGAATAATTCCCCAAACATTAACCCCGAAGGCCGAAACCAACATCAGATCAATATCCAGGAAACCATTCTGCTTAGCTAACCGACAGTTAGTTTCTAAATTTCACATTCATAGGGAAAGGTTCCCATTAATTTTATCAAAGATAAATTCTTTATATTTATTCTTTAATCTATCCTTTTGAATTTCAATTTAACTAGTCGGAATTAACGAACCTTACCGAAGTAATATTTTGTTTTAATTTCCCAATCCCAACCTATTCATCCCATGAAGTAAAACTGGTTATACTTCATATCTAACACCACGGTGTTATCGGTAAATTCAATTACCATTTCACGTTCAAATCTAATTAAAGATTTAATTAGCGCCTCGAGCAAAACTGGTGATACTCCATTTCGATTATTTCAATCTAATTAAAGATTCATTAAAACTCCACATAGTTTTAATCTTTGACTGGGTTAAAGAATCAGTGTCATTTAAAACATGGTTCACGATAAACCCAAAATCCCATTCCATTAATTATCGGGTTAAAGAACAAGTGTTATTTAAAAACACTGTTCACGATAAACCCTAAAATCAATATCAATTCAATTTCAATTAAACATTATTTAATTGGTACACTTCATTAAATCTAAAGAAAAAGATTTAATCTTTTCTCAACTAGGTTCAAGAACAGTGTTAGTCAAGACACCATTCACGACAAACCCAAATCACATTTGATATTAAATACAAGGCTTTGAATAGAAAATATCCTGGCTTATATTCAATATCAAATTCTATGACCAACAAATATCGTATTGGAAATAACGATATATATATCTATATCTTTCAGATTTCCATAACAACATCTGTATAATCACGAAATCCAACATCGAAATATTCTGAAGATAATTTCGATTCAAATCCATTCCACTGCAATCATTGGAAATTCTGGTTATTTTCAAAACCATTTCAAATTCAACTTATTTATTTAAAAATAAATAGAATTATAATTCTAGTTCAAAACTAGTTCATTTCGATAAAAAATCTATTTTTATCTTTTCAAATATGGAGTTTTTCATCCCAATTCTTTCTAAATCATTTCTTATGATTTTACATAAATTATTACTATTTTTAATAATTTTATCAAGGCCCGTACAGTCGATTTACATCAATGACCATCGAACTGCACTTACAGCGACCTTTTTCAAATTTGATTTGGACATAATTCCAAATCCAACGGTTAGATTTCTAATTTCTAATATTCGTTAGAAAGCTCTTTTCGATACGAACCCAACGGTTCCGGTTTTTGGAGAATCCGACGGTCGGATCTCCCGTAATATCCGTTCAAAGTCAATGGTCGAATTCGCGAACTGCCGCGGCGCAGCACATTCTATTCAGGCCATTATATTATATATATATAATATATATAATATATACTTCGTCGATTTCAATTCAAAACGTGCTTTATAAATCGTTTTTAAAATTCATTTTCAAAACGGTTTCAACTTCATATTCAATTTCAAATCAAAATTGAATATTCCAATTTAAATTCATTTCAAATTGATTTCAATTCAAATTGATTTCTAATTCAATTTCAGTTCGTTTTCAATTCAATTCAATTTCAATTCGAATTCATTTCAACTCAATTCCAATTCGAATTCATTTCAACTCAATTCCAATTCGAATTCATTTCAACTCAATTTCAATTCGAATTCATTTATATTCAATTTCAATTCGAATTTATTTATATTCAATTTCAATTCGAATTTATTTATATTCAATTCTTTTCCAAATATTAGATTTTGAAATCACTTTCGATATTCATTATAAAATGAATAAAATCGATATAAATGTCGTTCACGTCAAAATGGCGTCAATCTAATCAATACGGCTTCATATATTCCTATTTTCAAATATTCTATTTCAAATATTTCTTTTTCAAATATTTATATTTTAAAACTGGAATGAGGCCGAATCAATTACCATATAATGTAAATTATATGGATTTTCTACAACACATGTATATATCAACAACGATGAATAATCAACCATAATCCAAAGTGCATTCAACACTGTATAAGCATCAAATATAAATATTCAACGCTTATAACAGCCTGTCAATCAATCGATCGACATACAACTAAACAATCGGGATTAGTGTACGTCAAATATCATCCCAATTATCTTTATTTTTCTAACTTATTTTTAGAAAATTTCGGCAGCATAACGGCACGATACTAGAAACGGGACAAGGCCTAGCCTGTAATAACCCGGAAAATCTGAACCAGTTTAAAATTTTTATTTTGGCGATTTTAGTGAATTTTGAATATTTAAAATGAATTATTTTAAATAATATCGACGAAAGATTTATTTCGAATATAATTCGAACGTATATATTATATACGTCGTCGTTAGAATATAAATATTTATATATAATTATAAATAGAATAGAAAATGGCGCGGTAGTTCGATAATTCGATTTCAAACTTCAATTGCATGTACCGGGTGCAAAACAATCCGGATTTTAGTGAAACCAAAAACATTAGGATCTAATTGATAATATCTTTCCAACGAATCTGAAAAACTGAAATTTCATAGCAGGAATCAAAAGATATGTCCAGTTGAAAATTCTGAATAGTCGCTATGGAATTCAAGCCCTTAAAAATGGAAATTTTGCAAACGACCTCGGATTTCGTCGAAACCACTTTTGTTGGATCCGTGATGTCAAATTATAGCTAGATTCCAAATTTCATAATTCTTCGAATCAATATGTGAGCGTGGCAAAGGAAAACGCGTTTGACCGGTTTTAGTTGATTTTAATCGACTGGAAAATGACCATTTTTCCAACTGTCTCAGAATTCGACGAAACTAGTTTTATTAGGACCGTATCGTCAATACAAAGCTAGAAAATATTTTTCTGAAATTTTTCGAGTTAGTATGTGACCCCAGTAAATTGAAATGCGCGTTCAAATTCAATATATAGAGTTATATGTTGATTTTAATGGAAACTGATTGTAACGATCAAATCAGCTTGCGATACATATCCCATTGTGTTCGGAATGGGGGTAAAATGCTATGGACGACAGGCGGTGGGCCTCATTCAAAGGTCGTATGTAAAGGTCAACTTTTTGCAAATTAAATAATTTAACAAATTAAAAATTAAATAATATCTCTCCCCCTATTACCCTCTGCCCCCCCCCCCCCGATTAAATCAGAAAATCAGTCGAAAGAAAAACAAAAAAAATATTAAGAAGAAGGACGGGGCGGAGCAGCCGCCGCTCCTCCTCCTTGAGTGCCGCCGCCCCCTACATCGAGCATCCTCCCCCTTCGTCCGATTTTCCCTCTCCCCTCCTTCATTTCAAAAGCCGTCCAGTTCAGGTGAGTTTTCAGCGCCGTTCAGGCGAGCGAGTTCGCCAGAACTCTGGCGATAGGTGGCGCCCTCCGAGGTGCAGCCCGTCGTGGCATTGGATCATCTTCCGGCGCAGTGTTCTGATGGCAATTCCGAACCCTAGAACTCGAGCTGATGGGTTCAACGCAAGGGAAGAACGACAGACTGTTCTGTGGAGGAAGAAAGGTAGTTTTCTACTACATAAAAATTCAGTTTTAACATTTGAAAAATGCAGTTTTTTTATTTTTATATATAGAGTGATTCATATATATGATTTTGAAAAATAAAATAACTTTGTTTTGAAAAATAAAATAACTTTTTTTTGAAAAATAAAATAACTTTGTTTTAAAATATAAAATACCATTCATTTGAAAATATAAATAGCATGACTTTAAAAATATGAATTATACGTGAAGTGATATGTAATAAAAATATGATTTTTATGTTTTTAGAATAATAAAAATACGATTTTTATTAATGTAGAGTAATAAAAATATGATTTTTATTAATAAGGAGTATTAAAAATTCGATTTTTATATATTGAATAACATAGTAAAAATTCGATTTTCATATATGGAATAGCATAGTAAAAATATGATTTTTATATACTGAATAGCAATAAAAAAATGTGATTTTTATATATGTAGTGGCTACAGCAACGAAGATGACAAAAATGCGATAACGACGAAGATTTCTATAAAAGAAGAGTCAAGATGATTGGATAGCTATCTCTGAGAATTTCTCACCTTTCAATTTCATTTTCTAGTTATATATATATATACTAGGATGCAGACGGTGGTTAGTAGCACCCGACACAATCGTCCACAGACCATGGACTTGTTTGTTTGATTGCATAAAATAGTTAGATGATTTGATTTGAATTTGGTTGTTTGGTAAATTTGATTGATATGTGAATGGCGCGGGCCTTCACTAGACCGGGGATAAGGCTAGGCCTCGTCCCGTTTCTAGTATCATGCCGTTATGCTGCCGAAATTTCCTAAAATATGTTAGAAAAATAAAAATATCATTTTTATTTTTTAAAATGAACTGAATAAAAATTCATGTGTTAAAATAAAATATTTTATCGTTAAAAATATAATTTTTAACGTGAATGTGAATAAATAAATATTCATTTACAAACCGGACGGTTTGTTTATGTACACCTATTTGAAGGACATTGATTGGGTCGATAAATTTTACACATCGCCCAACTGCACGAATAAAAATCTGTGTTTGTTGATTTGAAACCCCACACGGGTGTTGGGATGAAATTTGAAGTTCACTCATCCTGATTGATTAAATATGTCGATCGATTGATTGACAGGCTGTTATAAGCATTAGATATCTATATTTGATGCTTCTACAGTGTAGTGCACTTTGGTTGATGTTTGATTATTCTTCAATGCTATTATATACATGTGTTGTATGAAAATACATATAATTAATTTTATATGGTGATTGATTGGGCCTCGTTCCCATTTAGAAAATAAAGGACATATAAAATAAAAGTTCATGTGTTGACTGTACTCATCCGTTGAGATTAGTCATGTGTTGAACGAATATTTTAATAATAAAATTTACATCTTTATAAATATAAAATAAAAGTTCATGTGTTGACTGTACTCATCCGTTGAGATTAGTCATGTGTTGAACGAATATTTTAATAATAAAATTTACATCTTTATCAATATAAAATAAAAGTTCATGTGTTGACTGTACTCATCCGTTGAGATTAGTCATGTGTTGAACGAATATTTTAATAATAAAATTTACATCTTTATCAATATAAAATAAAAGTTCATGTGTTGACTGTACTCATCCGTAGAGATTAGTCATGTGTTGAACGAAATATTTGATATTAAGAATTATTTGAAAATAGAAATATATGAAGCCGTGTTGATTAGATTGACGCCATTTTGATGTGAACGATATTTATTTCGATTTTATTCATTTAAAATGAATTGAATATAAAGTGATTTCGAAATGAATTGAATATAAAGTGATTTCGAAATGAATTGAATATAAAGTGATTTCGAAATGAATTGAATATAAAGTGATTTCGAAATGAATTTAATATAAAGAGATTTCGAAATGAACTGAATATGAAGTGATTTCGAAATGAATTGAATATAAAGAGATTTCGAAATGAATTGAATATGAAGTGATTTCGAAATGAATTGAATATAAAGTGATTTCGAAATGAATTGAATATAAAGTGATTTCGAAATGAATTGAATATAAAGTGATTTCGAAATGAATTGAATATAAAGTGATTTCGAAATGAATTGAATATGAAGTGATTTCGAAATGAATTGAATATGAAGTGATTTCGAAATGAATTGAATATGAAGTGATTTCGAAATGAATTGAATATGAAGTGATTTCGAAATGAATTGAATATAAAGTGATTTCGAAATGAATTGAATATAAAGTGATTTCGAAATGAATTGAATATAAAGTGATTTCGAAATGAATTGAATTTAAAGTGATTTCGAAATGAATTGAATATAAAGTGATTTGGAAATGAATTGAATATAAAGTGATTTCGAAATGAATTGAATATAAAGTGATTTCGAAATGAATTGAATATCAAGTGATTTCGAAATGAATTGAATATGAAGTTATTTCGAAATGAATTGAATATGAAGTGATTTCGAAATGAATTGAATATGAAGTGATTTCGAAATGAATTGAATATAAAGTGATTTCGAAATGAATCAAATAGAAAACCAATTTGAATTAAATCGAATAGAAAACCAATTTGAATTGAATCGAATAAAAAACCAATTTGAATTGAATCGAATAGAAAACCAATTTGAATTAAATCGAATAGAAAACGACTTTGAAATTGAATTGAATTGAAAACGAATTCAAATTGAATTGAAGGCGAATTGAAATGAATTAAAATTGAATTGAAATTTGAATTGATTAGAAATGAATTTTAAAATGAATTTATAAAGAAGAATTCAATTTTGCTTTGAATTGAAATGGAAATTGAAATGAATTTTGAAACGAATTTCAAAACTATTTATATAATTCATTTTAAATAGTAATCGACGAAATATATACTATATATATTATATATATAATATAATGGCCTGAATAGAACGCGCCGCGCCGCGGCAGTTCGTGAATTTCAACCATTTATTTCAAACGGACATCACGGGAGATCCGACCGTCGGATTCTCCTAAAACCGGAACCGTTGAGTTCGTATCAAAAAGAGCTTTCTAACGAATATTTGAAATTCAAAATCTAACGGTTGGATTTGGAGATACGTCCAAATCAAATTTGAACAAGGTCGCTATAAGTGCAGTTCGATGGCCGTTGTTGGAAATCGACTGTACGGGCCTTGATAAAATTATTAAAAATAGTAATAATTTGTGTAAAATCATAAGAAATGATTTGGGAAAAATTAGGGTGAAAAACACCATATTTGAAAAGATAAAAATAGATTTTTATCGAAATGAACTAGTTTGAACTCAATTTAAAACCCGGGTTTTTATTTTTAAATAAATAAATTAGATTTAAAAAGGGGTTTTAAATAATCGGAATTTCTAACATATAACGATTGGATTTGAAATGGGTGTATCGTGAACTGTGTTTAAATAACACTAGTTCTTTAACCCGATAAAAAATAGAATGTGATTTGGGTTTGTCGTGAACTGTGTTTTAAATAACACCTAGTTCTTTAACCCAGTAAAATTAGTTTTAACGAATCTGCAATTAGATTGAAATATGAATTGATAATCTAAATTATCAAATTTAGAAAATGAGCGAGAATGGAGTATTATCAGTTTTGCTCCAAAGCGATAGATAAATCTTTAATTAGATTTGAACGTGAAATGGTTATTAATTTTACCAATAACACCGTGGTGTTAAATATGGAGTATTACAAGTTTTGCTTCATGGGATGAATAGCTTGGGATTGGGAAATAAAATAAATAATTACTTCGGTGTGGTTCGCTAATCTCGACTAGTTCAGAAAACCATAATTTGGTTTGAAATGACATCAAAAGGAAGATTAAAGGATAAATTTTAAAGAATTTATCTTGGATAAAATTAATGGGAACCTTTCCCAAAAGATGTGAATATTTAAATAAAGGAATATTCAGAATTGGAATGAGGCGTATGTTGAGTTTGTGTAATATTTGTTTTTAATATATGCGGGTTGTTCGGAAAGGCCGGGTTTATACCCATTCTGAATAACCGATTCGACGATAAGTCGAAGATGAAGACGGTGGTCGAAGACCGGAAGTCTTCACATCGTTTGGGCAATTACTGACGATCCTGATTGGGCTGTACACCCAAGAGGATGGAAATAGTTGGTGGTCGTCCAGACGTACTTGGAGATGGATGGATATGCGAGGAAAGTGCCTCCGGTTTCGTTCAGACCCAGAACGGACTTGTATATGGATTGTGTGTCCGACCTTGGATTTTATTCTGTGTTGATTGATTTCTGTTAAATATACATCTGTTTGGCGGCGGAGAATTTATTCTTTTGCTTAACGCCCTTCTCTGAGACGTACGAGCTCAGAGGTTGTATATCGATGGACATCAGTCGCATGGCATGAATTGCCTGTGTGGCACGCTAAGATGCAATGATCAAGGCTTTTGTTGAAAAGCAGAGTCTTGTGGTTGATGATCAAAGCACGGCCTACGTGGCAGCTTTGTGTATAACGTGAATTCGCGAGCCTCACATCTCGGTATGAGTTACAAACGGGATACGGACTGCAGGGAGAGCATGACGTTTCTTTCTAGCTTTGGTGGTGTCAGTGACTTACCATCCCTGACATATATATACTTTTCACCTTTGTGGTTGTTGGATGAGGCGCCTCGATTTTAGGTCTGTAAGGACCGGGAAACGTGTGTTCATGCATAATTAATCCTCTAACGTAAGTGAGGACCGGCCCTGAAGCATCCAGGGGTTGCCCAGAGTGCGTAGCCCTAGGACATTTGCTAGAGTGTCTCGAACGCGGAGAGGAGCTTGCCCCTTGCCTCGACTCATGACGGAAATCCAATTTCCAATACGTGTATTGCGGTTTTAATTGTAGAACTAGTATGGCGACATGATATATGGTACCCATGCCGTCTATGATTTATATTTATGATTGAAATTGTTTTGACACTATACACTTATTATAGTATCAAATGATTCGTTTTAAACGTACCAAGCATGTTTGGCTATTATAAGGGAAAACCCTATCCTCCGGCTTGCGTTGCATTGTGTGATGGGAGCTGGGTCTTATAATAGTTTCATTTTTCGAAAAAGCATTGCGCTGTTTATTATATGCACCGGTATTCTTGGGAGGAAACCCGTTCCGTGTTACACGGCATGGTCCCTTGAATTACTCTCTTTTAAAATAAAGTATTAATAACTGTTTTAGTTCTCACACCAGTCACATGACTGACCTGGAGTTTATTGTTTTAACCTAAACTCTGGGTGCCCCTATTATCCGCACGGGCAGCTAGTAGTTTCGGTTTTGCAGATTTATATTCACAGGATCCTGGTTTACAGCTGGAATGATATCCGGAAAGCTCTGTATCCTTATATCACCTTCAGTTGTGCTTTGTATTATTTTCCGCTGCTATGTAATTTATTGTAATCTCTGATATTTTTCGAATGTAATTTATTCATTTATACTCTGTATATTCTTGTATCTGATGGAAATGTTGTAATAGCATTGAAATGTTCTTCCGTCTGCGTTCTATAGTGTGTTGTTCTCAAAGTATCCGCTCTTTCCTTCATGGGGAAATTACGGGTCCTTACAGTGGTATCAGAGCTTTGGTTTACAGAGCTCGAGAACAAGACACATTAGAACCATACGAAAGAATTCATCAGATATTGGATTAGTAATATCCAATTAGAATGACTCATTAGAGATAGGATCAGTAGTATCCTAGAACGAGTGTGAAGAGTATATTTTTCAATTGAAAACAATTTTGTTTTGAAAGTTAAATTCAAGTATACGTATTTGAATATTTATTTATTTTGAATATGGACAATCCGATAGATAAAGGTTTTGTATATACGCGTCATGAACGTAAATTCGAAGTTTTAATATATTAGATAGATATAGAATAAGATTCTAGTCGCCCGGAGATGATTCTACTGATGACTATATAGCATAAGTAGTGTGTGTTCGAGTTTCGAAGGTGTGATTTTCTATATATTTCCATTAGACTGGTGTGAGAACCAAAACTTATATATAGTTAGAACACATTGTTGTGAATTGGCATCACAAACGTGATTTTTGTATATATATCAAGATTATGAATTTGAAAACTCTAATCCACTAATTGATTGATGTTTGTGTTGTTTGTTTATTTGTTTAATAATTTTGAACCATTTAGCTTAATTGCATCAAATATTGAACTATATTGAAATTTGATCGCATTTGCTTGCATATACAATTACATACGTTGAACAGGTCATAGCAAGGAGGCTAGAGCAGAGAATAAAATTTGTTTGCCCGACAAATAGGTACATGTTTACTATAATTTACTGTTTTGTTTGGGTGATGATGATTTTATGAGCCTATTGGCTAGCCGCTTGGCTTTTTCTTTTTCTTTTTGAGATCAGAAGGCCTGTATGGCAATTTCCGGATTTTCCCGTGGCTCCCGGTGCAGGGGAGGTTATGGCGAAATTTTTCGAAAATTTAGGGTGTTAGCCAAATTTTTGAAAAATATGAAAATTCTCAAAAACTAAAAAATTGGAGAATGGAAGCCAGATCGAACGTAGACTTGATTAATCAAACCACTTTCAACTTTGTTCCTTTTCGGGGACGAAAAGTTTTAAGTGGGGGAGATTGTAATAACCCGGAAAATCTGAACCAGTTTAAAATTTTTATTTTGGCAATTTTAGTGAATTTTGAATATTTAAAATGAATCATTTTAAATAATATCGACGAAAGATTTATTTTGAATATAATTCGAACGTATATATTATATACGTCGTCGTTAGAATATAAATATTTATATATAATTATAAATAGAATAGAAAATGGCGCGGTAGTTCGATAATTCGATTTCAAACTTCAATTGAATGTACCGGGTGCAAAACAATCCGGATTTAAGTGAAACCAAAAACATTAGGATCTAATTGATAATATCTTTCCAATGAATCCGAAAAATTGAAATTTCATAGCAGGAATCAAAAGATATGTCCAGTTGAAAATTCTGAATAGTCGCTATGGAATTCAGGCCCTTAAAAATGGAAATTTTGCAAACGACCTCGGATTTCGACGAAACCAGTTTTGTTGGATCCGTGATGTCAAATTATAGCTAGATTCCAAATTTCATAATTCTTCGAATCAATATGTGAGCGTGGCAAAGGAAAACGCGTTTGACCGGTTTTAGTTGATTTTAATCGACTGGAAAATGGCCATTTTTCCAACGGTCTCAGAATTCGACGAAACTAGTTTTATTAGGACAATATCGTCAATACGAAGCTAGAAAATATTTTTCTGAAATTTTTCGAGTTAGTATGTGACCCCAGTAAATTGAAATGCGCGTTCAAATTCAATATATAGAGTTATATGTTGATTTTAACGGAAACTGATTGTAACGATCAAATCAGCTTGCGATACATATCCCATTGTGTTCGGAATGGGGGTAAAACGCTATGGACGCCAGGCGATGGGACTCGTTCAGAGGTCGTATGTAAAGGTCAACTTTTTGCAAATTAAATAATTTAATAAATTAAAAATTAAATAATATCTCTCCCCCTATTACCCTCTGGCCCCCCCGATTAAATCAGAAAATCAGTCGAAAGAAAAAAAAATTAAGAAGAAGGACGGGGCGGAGCAGCCGCCGCTCCTCCTCCTTGAGTGCCGCCGCCCCCTACATCGAGCATCCTCCCCCTTCGTCCGATCTTCCCTCTCCCCTCCTTCATTTCAAAAGCCGTCCAGTTCAGGCGAGTTTTCAGCGCCGTTCAGGCGAGCGAGGTCGCCAGAACTCTGGCGATAGGTGGCGCCCTCCGAGGTGCAGCCCATCGTGGTATTGGATCATCCTCCGGCGCAGTGTTCTGATGGCAATTCCGAACCCTAGAACTCGAGCTGATGGGTTCAACGCAAGGGAAGAACGACAGACTGTTCTATAGAGGAAGAAAGGTAGTTTTCTACTACATAAAAATTCAGTTTTAACATTTGAAAAATGCAGTTTTTTTTATTTTTATATATAGAGTGATTCATATATATGATTTCGAAAAATAAAATAACTTTGTTTTGAAAAATAAAATAACTTTGTTTTAAAATATAAAATACCATTCATTTGAAAATATAAATAGCATGACTTTAAAAATATGAATTATACGTGAAGTGATATGTAATAAAAATATGATTTTTATGTTTTTAGAATAATAAAAATACGATTCTTATTAATGTAGAGTAATAAAAATATGATTTTTATTAATAAGGAGTATTAAAAATTCGATTTTTATATATTGAATAGCATAGTAAAAATTCGATTTTTATATATGGAATAACATAGTAAAAAAATGATTTTTATATATTGAATAGCAATATAAAAATGTGATTTTTATATATGTAGTGGCTACAGCAACGAAGATGAAAAAATGCGATAACAACGAAGATTTCTATAAAAGAAGAGTCAAGATGATTGGATAGCTATCTGTGAGAATTTCACACCTTTCAATTTCATTTTCTAGTTATATATATATATACTAGGATGCAGACGGTGCTTAGTAGCACCCGACACAATCGTCCACAGACCATGGACTTGTTTGTTTGATTGCATAAAATAGTTAGATGATTTGATTTGAATTTGGTTGTTTTGTAAATTTGATTGATATGTGAATGGCGTGGGCCTTCACTAGACCGGGGATAAGGCTAGGCCACGTCCCGTTTCTAGTATCGTGTCGTTATGCCGCCGAAATTTCTTAAAATATGTTAGAAAAATAAAATTATCATTTTTATTTTTTAAAATGAACTGAATAAAAATCCATATGTTAAAATAAAATATTTTATCGTTAAAAATATAATTTTTAACGTGAATGAGAATAAATAAATATTCATTTACAAGCCGGACGGTTTGTTTATGTACACCTATTTGAAGGACATTGATTGGGTCGATAAATTTTACATATCGCCCAACTGCACGAATAAAAATCTGTGTTTGTTGATTTGAAACCCCACACGGGTGTTGGGATGAAATTTGAAGTTCACTCATCCTGATTGATTAAATATGTCGATCGATTGATTGACAGGCTGTTATAAGCGTTAGATATCTATATTTGATGCTTATACAGTGTAGCGCACTTTGGTTGATGGTTGATTATTCTTCAATGCTATTATATACATGTGTTGTATGAAAATCCATATAATTAATTTTATATGGTGATTGATTGGGCCTCATTCCCATTTAGAAAATAAAGGACATATAAAATAAAAGTTCATGTGTTGATTGTACTCATCCGTTGAGATAAGTCATGTGTTGAACGAATATTTTAATAATAAAATTTACATCTTTATCAATATAAAATAAAAGTTCATGTGTTGACTGTACTCATCCGTTGAGATTAGTCATGTGTTGAACGAATATTTTATTAATAAAATTTACATCTTTATCAATATAAAATAAAAGTTCATGTGTTGACTGTACTCATCCGTTGAGATTAGTCATGTGTTGAATGAAATATTTGATAATAAGAATTATTTGAAAATAGAAATATATGAAGCCGTGTTGATTAGATTGACGCCATTTTGACGTGAACGATATTTATTTCGATTTTATTCATTTAAAATGAATTGAATATAAAGTGATTTCAAAATGAATTGAATATAAAGTGATTTCGAAATGAATTGAATATAAAGTGATTTCGAAATGAATTGAATATAAAGTGATTTCGAAATGAATTGAATATAAATATGAAGTGATATCGAAATGAATTGAATATGAAGTGATTTCGAAATGAATTGAATATGAAGTGATTTCGAAATGAATTGAATATGAAGTGATTTCGAAATGAATTGAATATAAAGTGATTTCGAAATGAATTGAATATAAAGTGATTTCGAAGTGAATTGAATATAAAGTGATTTCGAAATGAATTGAATATGAAGTGATTTCGAAATGAATTGAATATGAAGTGATTTCGAAATGAATTGAATATGAAGTGATTTCGAAATGAATTGAATATGAAGTGATTTCGAAATGAATTGAATATGAAGTGATTTCGAAATGAATTGAATATAAAGTGATTTCGAAATGAATTGAATATAAAGTGATTTCGAAATGAATTGAATATAAAGTGATTTCGAAATGAATTGAATATAAAGTGATTTCGAAATGAATTGAATATAAAGTGATTTCGAAATGAATTGAATATAAAGTGATTTCGAAATGAATTGAATATAAAGTGATTTCGAAATGAATTGAATATAAAGTGATTTTAAAATGAATTGAATGTAAAGTGATTTCGAAATGAATTGAATTTAAAGTGATTTGAAAATGAATTGAATATAAAGTGATTTCGAAATGAATTGAATAT
Source organism: Allium sativum (assembly GCA_030737875.1). Taxonomy (NCBI): domain Eukaryota; kingdom Viridiplantae; phylum Streptophyta; class Magnoliopsida; order Asparagales; family Amaryllidaceae; genus Allium; species Allium sativum. The sequence continues at coordinate 577,226,454 of CM060909.1, read as the reverse complement.
AAAGTGATTTCGAAATGAATTGAACATAAAGTGATTTCGAAATGAATTGAATATGAAGTGATTTCGAAATGAATTGAATATGAAGTGATTTCGAAATGAATTGAATATGAAGTGATTTCGAAATGAATCGAATAGAAAACCAATTTGAATTAAATCGAATAGAAAACCAATTTGAATTGAATCGAATAGAAAACCAATTTGAATTGAATCAAATAGAAAACCAATTTGAATTGAATCGAATAGAAAACCAATTTGAATTGAATCGAATAGAATATGACTTTGAAATTGAATTGAATTGAAAACGAGTTCAAATTGAATTGAAGGCGAATTGAAATGAATTCAAATTGAATTTAAATTTGAATTGATTAGAAATGAATTTTAAAACGAATTTATAAAGAAGAATTCAATTTTGCTTTGAATTGAAATGGAAGTTGAAATGAATTTTGAAACGAATTTCAAAACTATTTATATAATTCGTTTGAAATAGTAATCGAGGAAATATATACTATATATATTATATATATATAATATAATGGCATGAATAGAACGTGCCGCGCCGCGGCAGTTCGTGAATTTCAACCATTTATTTCAAACGGACATCACGGGAGATCCGACCGTCGGATTCTCCTAAACCCGGAACCGTTGGGTTCGTATCGAAAAGAGCTTTCTAACGAATATTTGAAATTCAAAATCTAATGGTTGGATTTGGAGATACGTCCAAATCAAATTTGAAAAAGGTCGCTATAAGTGCAGTTCGATGGCCGTTGTTGGAAATCGACTGTACGGACCTTGATAAAATTATTAAAAATAGTAATAATTTGTGTAAAATCATAAGAAATGATTTGGGAAAAATTAGGGTGAAAAACTCCATATTTGAAAAGATAAAAATAGATTTTTATCGAAATGAACTAGTTTGAACTCAATTTAAAACCCGGGTTTTTATTTTTAAATAAATAAATTAGATTTAAAAAGGGGTTTTAAATAATCGGAATTTCTAACATATAACGATTGGATTTGAAATGGGTTTATCGTGAACTATGTTTAAATAACACTAGTTCTTTAACCCGATAACAAATAGAATGTGATTTGGGTTTGTCGTGAACTGTGTTTTAAATAACACCTAGTTCTTTAACCCAGTAAAAGGAGTTTTAACGAATCTGCAATTAGATTGAAATATGAATTGATAATCTAAATTATCAAATTTAGAAAATGAGCGAGAATGGAGTATTACCAGTTTTGCTCCAAAGCGATAGATAAATCTTTAATTAGATTTGAACGTGAAATGGTAATTAATTTTACCAATAACACCGTGGTGTTAAATATGGAGTATTACCAGTTTTGCTTCATGGGATGAATAGGTTGGGATTGGGAAATAAAATAAATAATTACTTCGGTGTGGTTTGCTAATCTCGACTAGTTCAGAAAACCATAATTTGGTTTGAAACGACATCAAAAGGAAGATTAAAGGATAAATTTTAAAGAATTTATCTTGGATAAAATTAATGGGAACCTTTCCCAAAAGATGTGAATATTTAAATAAAGGAATATTCAGAATTGGAATGAGGCGTATGTTGAGTTTGTGTAACATTTGTTTTTAATATACGCGGGTTGTTTGGAAAGGCCGGGTTTATACCCATTCTGAATAACCGATTCGACGATAAGTCGAAGATGAAGACGGTGGTCGAAGACCGGAAGTCTTCACATCGTTTGGGCAATTACTGACGATCCTGATTGGGCTGTACACCCAAGAGGGTGGAAATAGTTGGTGGTCGTCCAGACGTACTTGGAGATGGATGGATATGCGAGGAAAGTGCCTCCGGTTTCGTTCAGACCCAGAACGGACTTGTATATGGATTGTGTGTCTGACATTGGATTTTATTCTGTGTTGATTGATTTCTGTTAAATATACATCTGTTTGGCGGCGGAGAATTTATTCTTTTGCTTAACGCCCTTCTCTGAGATGTACGAGCTCAGAGGTTGTATATCGATGGACATCAGTCGCATGGCATGAATTGCCTGTGTGGCACGCTAAGATGCAATGATCAAGGCTTTTGTTGAAAAGCAGAGTCTTGTGGTTGATGATCAAAGCACGGCCTACGTGGCAGCTTTGTGTATAACGTGAATTCGCGAGCCTCAAACCTCGGTATGAGTTAAAAACGGGATACGGACTGCAGGGAGAGCACGACGTTTCTTTCTAGCATTGGTGGTGTCAGTGACTTACCAGCCCTGACATATATATACTTTTCACCTTTGTGGTTGTTGGATGAGGCGCCTCGATTTTAGGTCTGTGAGGACCGGGAAACGTGTGTTCAGGCATAATTAATCCTCTAACGTAAGTGAGGACCGGCCCTGAAGCATTCAGGGGTTGCCCAGAGTGCGTAGCCCTGGGACATTTGCTAGAGTGTCTCGAACGCGGAGAGGAGCTTGCCCCTTGCCTCGACTCATGACGGAAATCCAATTTCCAATACGTGTATTGCGGTTTTAATTGTAGAACTAGTATGGCGACATGATATATGGTACCCATGCCGTCTATGATCTATATTTATGATTGAAATTGTTTTGACACTATACACTTATTATAGTATCAAATGATTCGTTTTAAACGTACCAAGCATGTTTGGCTATTATAAGGGAAAACTCTATCCTCCGGCTTGCGTTGCATTGTGTGATGGGACCTGGGTCTTATAATAGTTTCATTTTTTGAAAAAGCATTGCGCTGTTTATTATATGCACTGGTATTCTTGGGTGGAAACCCGTTCCGTGTTACACGGCGTGGTCCCTTGAATTACTCTCTTTTAAAATAAAGTACTAATAACTGTTTTAGTTCTCACACCAGTCACATGACTGACCTGGAGTTTATTGTTTTAACCTAAACTCTGGGTGCCCCTATTTTCCGCACGGGCAGCTAGTAGTTTCGGTTTTGCAGATTTATATTCACAGGATCCTGGTTTACAGCTGGAATGATATCCGGAAAGCTCTGTATCTGTATATCACCTTCAGTTGTGCTTTGTATTATTTTCCGCTGCTATGTAATTTATTGTAATCTATGATATTTTTCGAATGTAATTTATTCATTTATACTCTGTATATTCTTGTATCTGATGGAATTGTTGTAATAGCATTGAAATGTTATTCCGTCTGCGTTCTATAGTGTGTTGTTCTCAAAGTATCCGCTCTTTCCTTCACGGGGAAATTACGGGTCCTTACATAACCTTATCCCCGGTCTAGTGAAGGCCCACGCCATTCACACATCAATCAAATCAATTTCATTTCACCAAACAATTCAAATTCAACCAAATAATCTAACCAACTACACAACCAAACAATTAAACAAACAAGCCATCCATGGTCTGTGGATGAAGGGTGTTGGGTGCTACTAAACACCGTCTGCATCCTAGTATATATATAACTAGAAAAAGAAATTGAAGAGTGAGAAGTTCTCACATAATTGCTATCCAATCATCTTGACTCTTCATTTAGAGAAATTTTCGTCGTTATCGCATCTTCGTCGCTTTCGTTGCCCGTAGCCACTACATATATAAAAATCACATTTTTATTTGTTCACTTTCAATTTAAAAAATCATATTTTTATAAACACTTCATACATTTAAAAATCGAATTTTTACTTTGCTATTCAATATATAAAAATCGAATTTTGACTTTGCTATTCAATATATAAAAATCGAATTTTGACTTCGCTACTCAACATATAAAAATCAAATTTTTACTTCGCTATTCAATATATAAAAATCGAATTTTGACTTTGCTATTCAATATATAAAAATCGAATTTTGACTTCGCTATTCAATATATAAAAATCGAATTTTTACTTCGTTATTCAATATATAAAAATCGAATTTTGACTTTGCTATTCAATATATAAAAATCGAATTTTTACTTTGCTATTCAATATATAAAAATCGAATTTTGACTTTGCTATTCAATATATAAAAATCGAATTTTTACTACTTCTCATATTGATTTTTTTTTAAAAATATATTCAAGATATAAAAACTGATTTAAAAGAATATATTTTTTTAACACATACAAACTCAGATTTTTTTTACTTATTGACAAAATTTATTTAAACTAAATAAATAGATAAAACTCACCTTCACTATACCCGATTTCTTCAGGGAGTTCACAGGCTCTCGGGATCGTCGAGGTTCGCGTGGGGATGTTCAACAACGTCTCTGATTTGCTGCAGCACCATGGGTGGGGCGCTGTCATGCCCTGGAGCTCGCTGGCGATGGACGTCAGGGTAGCGGGTGTAGAAGGGGGTTTTAATGAAGAGGGAAGAGGGACTGAGAGGAGAGAGGGGCGAAGGGGAAGTGGAGGGCGTCAACAGGGTCTGGAGGTGGTGAGGTGTCGGCGGTGGGGGCAGGATGGCCGTTGGTGGCGGTTTCGTGGGTTTTGGGGGTGTTTTAAATCGGAGAGGAAGGAGTGACGAGGTGGGAACTGGCGGAGAGGGAGGGGGTTTCAAGAGTGGAGACGCCTGCGGTGGGTGGGGGGGGGGGGGGGGTGGTGGACAGGGCGGTGGCACGGTGGAAGGGGCAGGGCGATGTAATCGTGGGTCGCGGGTTTTTTTCTTCTTTGACTGAGTCAAAGGGGGAGGGAGATAAGGGCTTAAGTGAAAATATATATTATAATTTTATTTAATTAATATTTTATTCTATCAAAAAGTAACTTTTATTTTCGAACTCGGATTCGAACCCACCGACTGTCGTCCATAGCTAATTACCCCCATTCCGAACACAATGGGATATGTATCGTAAGCTGATTCGGCTGTTGCAATCAGTTTTCGTCAAAATCAACATATAACTCTATATATTGAATTTGAACGCATATTTCAATTTACCGGGGTCACATACGGACTCTAAATATTCTAGAAAAAATATTTTCTAACTTTGTATTGACGATACGGTCCTAACAAAACTAGTTTCGTCGAATTCCAAGATCGTTAGAAAAATGGCCAATTTCCAATCGATTAAAATCAACTGAAACTGGTCAAACGCGTTTTCCTTTGCCACGCTCTCATATTGATTCAGAAAATTATGAAAATTTGAATCTAGCAATAACTTGACACTGCGGATCCAACAAAAGTGGTTTCGTCGAATTCCGAGGTCATTTGCAAAATTTCCATTTTTAAGGGCCTGAATTCCATAGCGACTATTCAGAATTTTCAACTGGACATATCTTTTGATTCCCATTATGAAATTTTGATTTTTCGGATTCGTTGGAAAGATATCATCAGTTAGATCCTAATGTTTTTGGTTTCACTAAAATCCGGTTTGTTTTGAACCCGGTATATTCAATTGAAGTTTGAAATCGAATTATCGAACTACCGCGCCATTTTCAATTCTATTTATAATTATATATAAATATTTATATTCTAACGACGACGTATATAATATATACGTTCCAAATATATATTCAAAATAAATTTCTCGTCGATTTTATTTAAAATAATCTATTTTAAATATTAAAAATTTGCTAAAATTGCCAAAACAAAAAAATTTAAACTGGTTCAGAATTTCCGGGTTATTACACTGTATTTCCATTCAAATCTATAAAGGAAGTGGAGCTCTACCATTTTTCTTCTTCTAAGCTAAATTTTAAATAAAATATATTCATACATATACCAAATCAAATCAAATTCATATGGAATTGGGAAGAGAAATAGATTTAATGAAAGAGGGTGCTCAACGATAGATTTATTCTCTCTTTTCCCTTTTTCTTACATTTCTATAAATCTAGAAATTTCCCCTTTCTAGATAAACTGTTGATTTGTAAGGATGTGGGGATTGTAAGCCTAAAAAGTTTCATAATTCAAAAATTGGAGGGAAATTTACTAAAACAGATATAACGATTTATCTAAACAGTTTGAATCCAATCTATGCTTTATGCCTATCAGATCTGATATTTAAATAATTGTAAATTGTGATAACCAAATGGATCTGATTATGAATATTTTGGTAAATGATAAAGTTTTGATTTTGTATAAATATGAATTATAATATTTTTATATAAATTCTCACATATTCCTACAAGTTATGTCATGAATTATGAAATATGTTGTATATGACGCATAGCCCTATGGACTTGGAAATTAGTCCCATTAAACATAACTAGTGAGTGGCCCGTGCTTCGCACACGGGCAGAGTGTAGTATTATTTGAGGTAATAGTTATTTTTGGAGAAGAATTTGATATGCTTGTGTTTGCGAAGTTTGATGTAAAGTTGAAGGGCAACATGTTAATGTACGTTTGAAACATCTATGGTCCTCGTGCATGTAGTGGGTATAAGAGGATAACTTGCCAGTGTTATTTTCTTAAACAATTTAGTGTACAGTACGGATATAGTGTTGGTGCAGTAATACAAAGTTGGGTGGTTGAGTATATAATGATGCATGGCCAGTAATTTCTTTATGATTGTTATACGTCTATAATCTTGAACATATATTCAATATCTTGTTTCAATCATCTGCACATAGTCGGGAAAGATAAAAGTTCAGAAAAATGCAGTAATAATGACTTGTAAGTCAATTTAAAAAAGCATTTACTTTTTAGGAAAAAATAGTCATAAATAAAAGTAGAGTTAGTAAATGGTATAAAATTTAATATAATATCAGTACATATCAAAACAGTTATGGGTTGTTGACAATTTTTGACATGATGGAGAAGAAAAATGGGGTAAATGACGTGTACTGTGAAAATAAAGTTCTAGAATTCATTGTTTGGCATGATCAACTGAAAGTAAACTCATTTGTATTACCATTCGGAAAGATATTTTCTTATTGTATGGTTATTAGTTTGGATTATTTGATTTCTTTTGGAAGTAAACTATGTTTAATAGATATCCAACAAGTAAAACTGTAAACAGTACAATCAGGCATTTCGCCCTCAAGAACATGTTGATCACTGTAAACACAATATCAACCTGGTACAGAAAATAAAAAATGCCTTTATTATGATAGTCGTGACAGAAGTTACAAAATGAATCATATGTATTAATCAATATGTGTTCATGGAAAAAGCGATGCATATTAATGAGCAAAACATCGAATAACTGTAATCATCTTTATTGGAAATTCTCTCTTTGTTGCACAATCAGTGCACTGTCTTTTCTTTTATTCCCTTGGACCAAACACCTTGCTAATTGCCTCTTGCATTCAGACATAGAAAATGAAATAAAATTAACAAAATGCTGAGATAATATGCTATGCTACTTTCCTCAGATAATTTTTTCCAGATAAAACTAATAAGAAAAATAAAATCAAAAGACAATGCGTGAACGGGGAGTTCAATTAAATAATAATAAAGATGTAATGAATTTTTTGTACAAAAGTTTAGAATAGCGTAATTCAATATCAGACGAATGCCAAGTGAGTTACGTAGAATTACAGTACAACATAGTAAATATATGTGTGTGATTGCAAGACAATGCCAATATATGGTATATACAAATTTTCAAGAAATTACTTTATCAATGGCTTATTTGAATTATATATATTTAGTTGTCCAAGAAAAAATGGTTAATCTGAAACATACAGGTCATCAACATGAATGGGCCGTAAGCATCTATATAAAACAGTTTGCAGTTGACAAAAATAGTTATGGTACCAAGGAAAAAAGAAAAAAACATCGAATAGCCCTGGATTCATTAACCTATGTCATTTGTATTTTCTTGTACTGCAACTTTTCCCCATTTCAACATGCATATTTTTAAAGGAGTTTGAGCATTTCAGTTCCAGTTGTGCAAAGTCTCGTTGAATACTATACTAACTCATAAACAGTGAAGCAAAAATCAAATTTTTGTCCTCTATTTCATTTAATTGTCAAGGACGGTTGAATCAAGTTTGAAAATGGCTAAAAAATTAAATCCACTTATTATGTTGAGAACTATGATTGATGACATGTAACTGGTAGTAATAATAGGACATAGTGATTAAGGACATGTAATTTCTGTGTTTCAATTATGACAGTCAGTGTAACGTACAAAATACACCATGTAGTATAAACTAAAAAAAATCGGTGAATATACTCAGCATGTTTGCATCATTTTTTAAGGAGTCCATGAAGGAAATTCAAATTTAAGAAAGGCTAAAATGCGAAAATATGAAAAGCCACAGTTTATTTTTTAAATTTTCAAATGGGAACAAATCGGTTTGTAGGTTTCGTAAATATCACTAATAGTGTGATATTACTTCTGCAAAAAGTGTTATGCTGAATTACATTCAAAACTAAACACAGGTAAAAACAAAAATGTAAAGTTTTTCCTTGATAGATCAACTACACATCACAAAAAATATTATTATTTTTCCACGATTAGATACCCATTTTTTTTCTATCAAGCCAATTACTTTCTTATCTTCTCAATTGACGCCATGATCTCATCAATGATGCCAGCAGTTAAAACGATAGTTTAGATAGTCATAATATTCCATAATAATTGGTAAGTAGTAAGAAATTTATGTAAAAAAAAAAACCAAAAAATAAGAAAAATTGAGAATAGTTTAAAATTGATTTGTTTACCAGAAGGATCTCATAAAGACGGACATGGGTAAACTGATGAACCAAGCTCATATGTATTGTTATTAACAAAAGTAAGGAGAAGGAAAATAGGCAGTTGTAACTTCAAAGGCCATTCAGCAGACATGCCAAGTTTTTTCCCTTCTAGTTTAAGATTGATTAGACATTTAGAGAGTGCATTTGAATGTTTCCTACGGTGCATCGTAATGGCTAAAAGCTTTCGAATTCAAGAATATCTACTATATAATTGAGTTACATTTAAACTGGTTTAGTCCGCTTTTTAAATGTAGTAATGTGGTTCTTTTGAATTGGTAAGTTAATGTTAAATTTAGACTATCAAGTGGAGAAATGAATTTGATTCAAACTATATTTCCATATATTAAAATTGTGTAGGTATGCACGATTTCGATTTTAACTACTCAACAGGTAACTCCTGCTTTTAAAATTGAAGGTTATTTGGTAAAATTGTAAATTTGGTGGTAGAAGAAACAAATTTGACGATAAAATTTGGACACGGATAGTATGTTATTTAAGTAAAATCGTAATGTTACATTACTATATTAAAATATTGGCCAAGAGGCCATTAGTTTGTTATAATCTGTCTAATTAAATCCGTAGAAGTATGTTACTATATATTTAATAGTATCCATATGAAGAGGCCTTCATCAAAGATGTTCAAACTAAAAATTCAAGTTGTTTAAAAAAACCGTATACCATCCCAAAAAAAAGTATCTATACAACAGTTGAAGCATTTCCAAAAATATATAATACAATTGTTAACAAATGTAATGGTATTACATCAAATTTATACAGTGAAATATAATTCTGAATAATTTTTCTATTACCATATGTTGTAGGTTTGGTTTAACTCTTGCAATATATCTTCTGGTGGTTGAGTTATAATTATATAATTGTGAAATGATAGTAATTATATTACAGTTTGATTTGAAAGTGTTTGATTAGTTAGGTTGTTAAGAACAATTTCAATTATGTTCCATCATCCTAAACATCAGCCCAAACTGATGATAATTACTAGGTCAATCTTTGGGTTTGGGTGGGAAAGTTGCATATTGGACATCAAGCACTAAGGCATTAAAATATTTAAGAGAACAAACCAATGTTTCATACATGTTGACATTTCGTACTCGCATTCAAAGTGAAGTGACATTTTAATCCTAGCTTGGAAACTAACTTCACTAAATTGGTAAGGTTGATACATCAGCTTTTAAAATTATATGTACAAATAAAACTATAAAGATTAGATCATTGAATAAAACAAATTTGAGAAAGTCATAAGAAGAACCTAAACTCAGTATGGTTATACTATAGAGTTCACAGACATAAAATAACGGTCTATTGGATATAAACAAATAACCTAAGCTTAATTGAGACAGTAACAAAACGGCAAGAAACTAAACTAATGAACTTGTTGTATCATTTGCTTAAAGAAAAAATAGTTGAAAGAACAAAAAAGGAGTTACCTTTAAATCAAAATTAGTGAAAGGCAGAAGAGCCTTTCTGATATCTATCTTCTGGGGTTCTAGCTTCCTACAGACTTTGCCTCTACATATAGCAATGATATGCGGTATTTTTTTAGGATGCTTGAAGATTTGTTGTTGCAAATTGATTTATATTAAAGGGAAGTATGTAGCAGCCCCTCAAATGAGTGAAATAAGCAAACTGCGTTTCTCAATAAACCGTTACAAATTACATGTAGAAATATGTATAAAATAAGATAATAAGCAATACCTATATTTTACTCAATTCAATTTTCTCTTACCATATACAACCGTTGGATTTCTTTTTAAAAATATGCATTTTTTGCAAATTTTACAAGGAAAGCAGTAAATTTTTGGGTTTTAAATGCAAGTATTTTGTAGTTTATAGTGCAATTGTTTTATGGAAATAAAATGGTGATTATTTTCCTGCTTTAGCTCCAATTATCTGCAATTGAAATAATAGATGGTTAAAAGTTGAATTTTTTGGGGTAGATGTAATCATGATATTTAGACAATTTCAATTGTAAAAAAATTTAGAAAGCTAAGGTTAAAATACAAGAAAAGAAATCCAGTCGTTGTTCATGGAATTTGTATGATACACGAAAAGGGAAACTAACTAAAAATCAATCATTGTTCGTGGAATTAACTACCAATCTTGACAACAACAAAAAAATGTCTCATGTATATCTTCTTATTCCATCTTTTTGTTTCATCCAATACCATTATAAAAAGTAGTATATCAAGATGTACAGAAATGAAGATCATTTGTGAATATATAATATTTGGTTTCTTAAGTAATAAATTGCACATTGGTGAGCAATATGTGATTGACTTACGCGCCAGAAACAATAGCTTTTGAAAGGAAATATTTGGTTTCTATAAAAAAAGTTGGAAGAAATATAGTTATACTTCAAACGTTAAAGATTTCATCATACCATTAGCAACAGTAATTAAAGTTACCTTAAACTGAGAATAGAGTCTCCACATGTTACTCTTCTGCCATCGTTCGCTTCTTGTTGAGATAAATGCCTTCGAGAAATATTTAGACGTCCTTGTTTTCATATGTTATTTCTGTTACGACAATGATAACGACACTTAAGATAGTCTACTTAATATCTTGTGACTATCAACATGGCACAATTCTATGAATTCTATCTAGATATTTTGTGCAAAGAATAATTTTTCTTGTCATTTATGAAACAAAAGATGATATGATTGTATAAGAGATACAAATGAATAGCGATCTAAGACAACAACAGTGAAGGTGTAAGCATTGAGAAATACAAGCAACATTTTGTACATTTGTTACACAGATCATTTGCATTTACTTGAAAAAGCTTTTCCATAATTGTCCACTTTCCCCCATTTTAGCTGCAATTATTTGTAAATGCAATAGGAGTTGCATGTCAAACCGATCAAATTCACTAATTAAAGAAACAGAAGAAAATTAATCAAATTTTGTTTGTAGCTTAACCATCGTTTCCATAATTACTGTTCCAAAATTAGAAGTTTTAATAGAAGGGCTACTACCATTGTGAAATCGGTTACTCCAAAGTAGGTTATTTAGAGATTCTGTTGATAATATTTTTTACCTGAGTCAAAATGAGTAGTGCAAGCGTAAGTAAGAATGATTACAGTCTGTAAAGGTAAAGTAACAATAAAATCGATAATACCTGACAATTAACGGAGAAAGGAATGGCGACGAAAGTACCAAATCATTATCCACAGTAATCCATGACGGCGGTGGAGGTCATAGAAGAATAATCATCGGGTAGAGTATAGAGATTGTTAGTTTTGAGGATATCGGCAGATGAAGCCTTTGGTTTTGAGAATAGAAGGGGTTATGCGATTACCAATTACTGGTTGTTGCAGAGAAGAAGAGGTACAGTTTCTTATTTTCGGAGATCGTGTTTATTTTGGCAGTCATGGGGAAATTAAAAAATATACAACAGGTCTGTGGAATGCTTCTATTGTGAAATAATAGAACATAAGCTAATCCACGTAAGCAGTGTCATTTTCTTGCTTTATAATTTAATAATAGAATTGTTGTAGTTATGTTCCAGATCTTTAGTTAGGTGCTAAAATATGAAATATGTAGATTTGGATGAAAAATATGAATTTTTATTATGTGATTATAAGAATAAAAGATATATTCCTTGTTTACATTTAATATTGTTGGGTTTTTGCTTACATTATGTCATTTTCCTCTTTTTAAATAAAGAGGAATTGTTTTAGAATCACAAAAAGAATGACAAAAAAGATTGAAAGACAAAAAGTGGTGCAAAGTTACATATAAAAATAAGTACATGTTCTATATGCAATATGCATCGACTATTTCAGAATAAAAATATATTACATATATTTCCTGTGATTTGGAAGTATGCTAATATTACAAAATAGGCATGATTTACAATGATTTTGGCTAACGGTCCTTGTGAGACTTGAAACCTTTTTGGCAAGATTGAATGAAAAAAGGGAATGTTTGGTTAATTGATTTGACCAAATCATTGATTTAAAAATAAGTATTGTAAAATAATAAATAGATATTAATAACTGTGTTGACCGCACGAAAACGTAAAAAAATGTATACATATTATCCATCCAAATCAGCGTAAAATAGTGAAATGAAAGTTATATGAAATGTTTGAATGTTGGGATAAGTTTCAAATATGGAATTATATGTAAATATAATCCATTTTTAATTAATATATTTGTGGTGACCATTTGTAGTAATAAATGTAATAAATTATTATAAATGAGACCGTAATAAAGAAATTATCATTGCAACCAATATAATTTGGGGAAAATAAATGTGAATAGGAAAATGGTTATAATTCCAAAATAAATTAGGAAATTTGTTGTGGGCCCCAATAGGAAAATTAAATAAAACCACATTTAGACATGAGGTTAAACTCAACTTGTAGTGTAAACCTGCCCGGAACCGACCGGAAAATCCAACAACCATAGGTAGTCAGTTTAATGTGAGTGGTCTGATGCATAAACATAATCGTACTAAGGCACGAGGTTAAGTTCAATTGTGGTAGAAGTCTGCTCGGAACCGACCGACATATCCAGCATCCACAAATAATCAACTTAATGTGAGAGACCGGTATGTATATACACATACATACATATATATATATATATATATATATATATATATAACAGTCAATAAATAAATAAATAAAAACAGAAGTTTTTTCGTTGGGGTACAACAAAGCTGCCTTAGGAAAATATGACCGTTAGAGTCATAAAGGGGAATAAAAAGGAAATACAAATAAATGGGTGTCAAAAAGGGGATTAATGGATGTACATTGCCATTTGATACTAGGTCCAATTTAGGGAAGAAATTAAATAAATACCCTAGAATAAAGAGAATATAATTTTCCAAATTTATGTCAATAAAACTTATAATCAAAAATATAGTTTGACTTTGTAGGTTAACAATATAAGACATTGTTAACCATTTATACACGTGATACAAATAAATGGTGTACGTATAGTATTTCTATGTAAAGGAGTTAAACAAGAATGACTTAGTAATGTAGCCTACTTTATCCCAAAAAATAGAAATGTGTTAAAGGCAAATGGGGGACAAATGAATAATCTTGACGTGTAGTCCGCTTGTTGGGTTCTAAAAGGCTAAGTGACTAGTGTTAGAGAGTCCATCTGGCCATAGGTTTTTTGGTATAGGGGTCTTAAATGGCAGATGTGTGTTGGCCTACCCAAACCTGGAAATTAAAAGGGTCAGATATGGTCCCTTATCCTATGGGAAGTAGTAAGTGACTAAGGTGATTATGTAATAAGGTCAGCTAGAAGGTATAACAAATGATAAAAATACATACGCTCACCTTTTGCGGGGTAAAGGTTTATGTGTGAATGACCGAAGCCTTAACTAGTAGGGCCCGTTGCTAATTCCCCTTAGTTTATGTTAACATTTCTTATATTATCGAGGATTAATAAGTAATCAATAGGTCTGCCTAGGGCCTTAAGTGATCTGGGAGAATCCATCCTATTCATCATTGATAGTGAGGCATTAAATAATAAAGAATAGAGAATAATGAAATAGATAGAAATCCCGAAGTTAGGGGCCCACTCTCAATGTAATTAACCAGTTAAACTCTGGTATAAAGGCTTCACAAAAATGTATGTAAATGTCTTATCTTGGTAATATAATTTGGGAATACTGCTTTGGGTTGAATAGTGAAGTCGTGCGTAAACATTTACTTGGTTGGCTTAGAATGACTAACCTGGTTAGGCATATATCTTGGGTTGAACCGAATGGAATATATCTGTGTTATAGACTGTGTTTTCCATTTCTTAGTCACATAATTTGTTTTTCTGAACACCCTCCTCATTACAACCTACAGGTTTCATAGAGAAGGTCGGTGTAACACCCCGTATTTTATTTTTAATATAATTAAAAACAAAATAAAATATATAAAAATATGCTTATGATGGGTAAATAATGGTGATGCTTAAGAATAATTAATTAATACATGGAAGAGAAGAAAAATTAGTTCGTTAACGATGTATGTAACGGAAAAGATAGTAAAATAAGGATAATAAATTTAAGAATCAGGAATTAGGTAAAATGGACATCACCATTGCGTTCCTCTCGAAATTTTACGCGAAATAGAGTCTGAGTTTTCGAAAATCGGAGTCCGTATGACCAAGATATGGCCAAAACAAGATTTCAGCAGACTGACCCAGGTCGACCATAGTGTCGACACTATAGTCGACCTGCCGCCCCCAAGTCGACTATAGTGTCGACCCCCCATCTGTACAGGTCGACCTGGGGTGGCCCAGAACCCATTTTTGAGGCCCGGGACGAGTTTTGATGGCCCGGATGGGTTTTAGGGTTAATCCGATGGCTGAAATGAATTGCTACACCTATAAAATAACACCTAGACCTAGCCTAACTCACACAAATTCATATGACAACTAAATGCTGCTGGAATCTCTATTGAGACATGGACGCCGTCTCCAAATTAAATCTTAAGCGTTCAAACCCAAATCAAATCAAAGATCAATGCTTCTACAACAAATTCAAGAGGATAGATCAATGACACTGCAACTTTCTACGACAAATTCACTCCCTAATTCATTAGCCGTTCTCTGTTAGTTCTAGTTGCTTTCCGATTTAAATATTTAATTATAATGTGGCCATGAATTAAAGTGGAATTGGATTAAGTATGATCTATTCCTGTTGCTTTTTGAATCTTTAGTTTTGAGACTTGTCTACCTTTATTCTCATGACAAGTTTGTGATTTATTCAGCAGTTTTCTTGATTCGTAATGATGTTATCATCAAGTTCTAATCTTTATGCCTATCATGATGTTGTTTTTCTCTCTGATCTATTTATCATGCAAAATTCTACCTTTCCTCTATTTGTTTTCTTTTGATGAACCTTGGTCAATTTCGGACCTAGGCCTAAACTGCGATTTGCGTGCGATTGAATACGGGGGAAATATTGGGATATTGCCTTGTTAGATATATGTGTTTTGTAGAATCGAAGGTATAATATGAAAACATGGAATGCATGTAGTTGGTATGAAACTTGACCTATCTAAAATATGGCAAGAATATTGATACATATATTTGGCTAAAAATTGATCTATTTGAATTGGGCATAGCTTTGTAAACATGTAAACTATGAATCTTGATATATGTATAAAAAGGCATGAAACTTGGTATATATGTAAAATTGTCTAAGATTAGGCATATATGAATTTGGCATACATGTAAACAGGCATGAATTGAACATATGTAAATTTGGTATGAATTAGGCATATGTAAAACGGACATGTAATCTAGAATTTGGGCATATGTTAAATAGGTGAAATTTGTAGTTGAAACACATATGATAATTTATGTCTTGAAAAGGGGCTAATATGAACACGCCTAAAATAGGTTTTGGGTAGTTGGCATGTAATAGCCTTAAAGGAGGGATAAATATAAATTGAGATAAGTTGCCTTTAATGGCCTAAGATAAATTGTGGTAAAATTGGTATGATTTTGCAAACCATTAATTGATGGACATAATTGAGTCAATTATGGACATCGTTAAATTAGGAATTAATTGATAATTTGAATAGGGGAAATAAATTCAAATTGGGGTAAAAGATTATAAGTGATAATCAATGCTTAGGACACGAGGTTGGACTCGTTTGTGACATAAACCTGTCCGGAACCGCCTGGCGAATCCAGTAGTCACAAATGTCAGCCCAATGTGAGAGGTCCTAGGCCCAAATTAAAAGCGTAACAGTTGTAAAGACACGAGGTTAGACTCTTTTATGGTGTAAGACTGCCCGGACCCGCCCGACAAATCCAGCTGCCATAAATGCCAGTCTAATGTGAGAGGTCTTTATAAGGTTACGGCCTTAATGAATTAAGAAATTCTTAACCAGATAAACATGTGGTGGGACTGGGGGTTAAGTGGGTGACATGTGGGTGACATGTGGAAATACGAATAGTAATACTTAACCAACGTAACATGGTAATTAGACCAGTGAGTAGGGTTAAGTAAATAAGAACACTTAACCAATATGATATAAATGGGTGGGTTAAGTAATATGATTAGGTTAATCTGGACACTTAACCAATTTAATAAGTTGACTACGGGAGTGGGTAAGGTTAAGCAAATGTTTAACCATTATAACATGATTAAACTGGACTAGAGAGTTGTAACAACCCGTAAAATCTGGGCCAGTTTAAAATTTTTATTTTGGCAATTATAGCGAGTTTTGATTATTTAAAATGAATTATTTTAAATAATATCGACGAGAAATTTATTTTGAATAGAATTCAAACGTATATATTTATACGCGTCGTCGTTAGAATATAAATATTTATATATATTTATAAATAGAATTGAAAATGGCGCGGTAGTTCGAAAATTCGATTTCTAATTTCAAATGAATATACAGAATTCAATATAAGTCAGAATTGAACGAAACAAGAAATATTTGAATCTGTATAACTATATCTTTGGAATGAAGTTAACAAACTGAAATTTCATTTTAGAAATGATAAGATATGTCCAGTTTAAAATTAGAAATAGTCGCTGTGGAATTTATATATATTTTTATATATATAAGGCCCTTAAAAATGGACATTTTGCAAACGACCTCGGATTTCGACGAAACCAGTTTTGTTGGATCCGCAGTGTCAAGTTATTGTTAGATTTCAAATTTCATAATTTTTCGAATCAATATGTGAGCGTGGCAAAGGAAAACGCGTTTGACCAGTTTCAGTTGATTTTAAATCGACTGGAAAATGGCCATTTTTCCAACGGTCTCGGAATTCGACGAAACTAGTTTTGTTAGGACCGTATCGTCAATACAAAGCTAGAAAATATTTTTCTAGAATTTTTAGAGTTCGTATGGGGCCCCGGTAATTTGAAATGTACGTTTAAAATTCAATATAATGATTTTGAATGTAAATTCCACGGAAACTGATTCAAACGATCAAACCAGCTTGTGATACATATCCCATTGTGTTCAGAATGTGAGTAAAACGCTAGGGGCGGCAGTCGTTGAGTTTAAATTAGAGTTCGTTTCGATAAGCATGAAGTTTTGAAATTTAAAAGAAATTAAATAAATTATTATATAAAAAAAAAAAGAAATCTCTTCCCCTTATACCTCTGCCCCCCCCCCCCGTATCATTACAGAAAGAAGAAATAAAAAAAAAGGGGGAAGATCGGAGGAGCGCCCCCCCCCCCCCGATCAGTCGCCGCCGCCTCCATAGAGGTGGGGCGCCACCTCGAAAACCTTCCCCCTTCCCTCTCTCTTCTCTCGCTCCCTCTTCTTCTAACGGAAATCGAACGCCCTAAACCCTCGAAGCCGCAACCCCCGAAGCCATCGCCTCTCCCCAAAACCCTAGCGCCGCCAAGCCTGGCCATCACCCCCCCCCCCCCCCCCCGCCCGCTTCACAGCACAGTAAGTTTATTTTCTTTTTACTTTTTTTTTTCTTTCTGATTTTTGTTATCATTTAAACTGATTTGGTAATAGTAAAAGAAAACTGATTTTTTTTTTTATTTTACTTTAAAAAGAAAACTGTTTTTTTATTTTATTTTACTTTAAAAAGAAAACTGATTTTTGTTTAATGTTTAAAACTGATTTTTTGTTTAAAGTTAAAAACTGATTTTTGTTTAATGTTAAAAAAAAACTGATTTTATAATAAAAGTAAAAATTGATTTTTTAAGAAGTTAAAACCGATTTAGTTTAAAAAGTAAAAACTGAATTTTTTTAGATTTATAAAACTGGAATTTTTTTTAGAAGTAGTAAAACTGAATTTTTAATTATGTTAAAACTGAATTTTTAATTATGTTAAAACTGAATTTTTAATTATGTTAAAACTGAATTTTTAATTATGTTAAAACTGAATTTTTAATTATGTTAAAACTGAATTTTTAATTATGTTAAAACTGAATTTTTAATTATGTTAAAACTGAATTTTAATTATGTTAAAACTGAATTTTATTTTAGGATAAAACTGAATTTTATTTTTAGTACAAAACTGAATTTTATTTTAAGGTCTAATATAGGAAAAAGGTTTTAACTTTAAAATAGGAAAAGGTTTTAACTTTAAAAGGAAAAAGATTTGATCTTTATTAGAAAAAAGGAAAACTTTTTATTAGAAAAGGCGAAGTCTATATTTTTTAATTGGAATTTTTATCTATATGGCATCGCAAGAAAAATAGAAATTTTATATATTGAACTTTGAAATAAAAATTCGATTTTTAAATATTGAACTTTGAAGTAAAAATTCGATTTTTACATAGGTAGTGAAAGCGGGCAACGAAGATGCGATAGCGATGAAGACTTCTGCAAATGAAGAGCCGTGGAGCTAGGATAGCTATAGGTGAGAATTTCTCACCTTTCACTTTCTTTTTCTAGTTATATATATATATACTAGGATGCAGACGGTGCTTAGTAGCACCCGACACAATCGTCCACAGACCATGGACTTGTTTGTTTGACTGTTTGGTGATTGATTGCGATATTGGTTTGAATGTGATTTGTGGTGTGAAAAATCGAATCGATAAATTGGTTAGGATTAGACGTGCGCCGTTATAAGGCGAAGGAGTAAGGCTAGGTTAGACTCTTACTCCAAATTTTGTGGTTTGCATAACGAATTGATTTGATTGATGTGTGAATGGCGTGGGCCTTCACTAGACCGGGGATAAGGCTAGGCCTCGTCCCGTTTCTAGTATCGTGCCGTTATGCCGCCGAAATTTTCTAAAATATGTTAGAAAAATAAAAATATCATTTTATTTAAAGAATGAATTGAATAGGAATTCATATGTTGAAATAAAATGTTTTGTCGTTAAAAATATAATTTTTAACGTGAAGTGAATAAAATAAAATATTCATTTATAAACCGGACGGTTTGTTTATGTACACCTATTTGAATGACATTGATTGGGACGATAAATTTTACACATCGCCCAACAGCACAAATAAAATAGGTGTTTGATTGTTTGAAACCCCACACGGGTGTTGGGATGAAATTTGAAGTTCACTCATCCTGATTGATTAAAAATGTCGATCGATCGATTGACAGGCTGTTATAAGCATTGAATATCTATATTTGATGCTTATACAGTGTAGTGCACTTTGGTTGATGATTGATTATTTTTCAATGCTATGATATACATGTGTTGTATGAAAATCCATATAATTAACTTTATATGGTAATTGATTGGGCCTCATTCCAATTTGAAAAATAAATAATATTATAAAATAAAAGTTCATGTGTTGACAGTACTCATTCATTGAGATTGGTCATGTGTTGAACGAAATATTTTGATAATAACAACTATTTTGAAAATAGAAATTTATGAAGCCGTGTTGATTAGATTGACGCCATTTTGACGTGAACGATATTTATATCGATTTTATTGAATTCAAAATGAATTGAAAACGATTTCGAAATGAAATGAATTGAAAACGATTTCGAAATGAAATGAATTGAAAACGATTTCGAAATGAAATGAATTGAAAACGATTTCGAAATGAAATGAATTGAAAACGATTTCGGAATGAATTGAATTGAAAACGAATTCGAAATGAATTGAATTGAAAACGATTTCGAAATGAATTGAATTGAAAACGAATTCGAAATGAATTGAATTGAAAACGATTTCGAAATGGATTGAATTGAAAACGATTTCGAAATGAATTGAATTGAAAACGAATTGAAATAAATTCAAATTGAATTGAAATTTGAATTGAATAGAAATGAATTTTGAAACGAATTTATAAAGAAGAATTCAATTTTGATTTGAATTGAAAAGGAAGTTGAAATTGCTTTTGAAACGAATTTAAAACTATTTATATAATTCGTTTTAAATAGAAATCGACGAAGTATATATTATATATATTATATATATAATATAATGGCCTGAATAGAACGCGCCGCGCCGCGGCAGTTCGTGAATTTCGACCATTTATTTCAAACGGACATTGCGGGAGATCCGACCGTCGGATTCTCCTAAAACCGGAACCGTTGGGTTCGTATCGAAAAGAGCTTTCTAATGAATGTTAGAAATTTGAAATCTAACGGTTGGATTTGGAGATACGTCCAAATCAAATTCGAAAAAGGTCGCTGTAAGTGCAGTTCGATGGCCATTGATGGAAATCGACTGTACGGGCCTTGATAAAATTATTAAAAATAGTAATAATTTATGTAAAATCATAAGAAATGATTTAGAAAGAATTGGGATGAAAAACTCCATATTTGAAAGGATAAAAATAGATTTTTATCGAAATGAACTAGTTTTGAATTAGAATTATAATTCTATTTATTTTTAAATAAATAAATTGAATTTGAAAAGGGTTTTGAAAATAACCAGAATATCCAATGATTGCATTGGAGTGGATTTGAATCGAAATTGTCTTCGGAATATTTCGATGTTGGAATTCGTGATTATACAGGTGTTGTTATGGAAATTTGAAAGATATATATTTATATCGCTATTTCCAATACGACATTTGTTAGTCGTGGAATTTGATATTGAATATAAGCCGGTATATTTTCTATTCAAAGCCTTGTATTGAATATCAAATGTGATTTGGGTTTGTCGTGAATGGTGTCTTCACTAACACTGTTCTTGAACCCAGTTGAGAAAAGATTAAATCTTTTTATTTAGATTTAATGAAGTGTACCAATTAAATGATATTTAATTGGAATTGAATTGATATTGATTTTTGGGTTTATCGTGAACAGTGTTTTAAATAACACTTGTTCTTTAACCCGATAATTAATGAATGTGATTTGGGTTTGTCGTGAATGGTGTCTTCACTAACACTGTTCTTGAACCCAGTTGAGAAAAGATTAAATCTTTTTATTTAGATTTAATGAAGTGTACCAATTAAATGATATTTAATTGGAATTGAATTGATATTGATTTTTGGGTTTATCGTGAACAGTGTTTTAAATAACACTTGTTCTTTAACCCGATAATTAATGAATGTGATTTGGGTTTGTCGTGAATGGTGTCTTCACTAACACTGTTCTTGAACCCAGTTGAGAAAAGATTAAATCTTTTTATTTAGATTTAATGAAGTGTACCAATTAAATAATATTTAATTGGAATTGAATTGATATTGATTTTTGGGTTTATCGTGAACAGTGTTTTAAATAACACTTGTTCTTTAACCCGATAATTAATGAATGTGATTTGGGTTTGTCGTGAATGGTGTCTTCACTAACACTGTTCTTGAACCCAGTTGAGAAAAGATTAAATCTTTTTATTTAGATTTAATGAAGTGTACCAATTAAATGATATTTAATTGGAATTGAATTGGTATTGATTTTTGGGTTTATCGTGAACAGTGTTTTAAATAACACTTGTTCTTTAACCCGATAATTAATGGAATGTGATTTTGGGTTTATCGTGAATCGTGTTTTTAAATGACACTGATTCTTTAACCCAGATAATGATTAAAACTAAGTGGAGTTTTAATGAATCTTTAATTAGATTGAAAAGATCGAGAATGGAGTATCACCAGTTTTGCTCCAGGCGATAGATAAATCTTTAATTAGATTTGAACGTGAAATTTAGAAACTAACTGTCGGTTAGCCAAGCAGAATGGTTTTCTGGATATTGATCTGATGTTGGTTTCGGCCTTCGGGGTTAATATTTGGGGAATTATTCTCTTGATTAATTTACGGTTAGTGACTAATGAATTGGAATGAGGCGTATGTTGTGTTTGTGTAACACTTTTATAAAATATACGCGAGTTATTCGGGAAGACCGGGTTTATCCCATTCTGAATAACTGATACGACGATAAGTCGAAGATGAAGACGATGGTCGAAGACCGGAAGTCTTCACGTCGTTTGGGTGATAACTGATGATCTTGATTGGGCTGTACACCCAAGAAGATGGAAACAGTTAGTGATCGTCCAGACGTACTTGGAGATCGATGGATATGCGGGGTACTAGGTGCTCCCGGTTTCGTTCAGACCCAGAACGGACTTGTAAATGGACTGTGTGTCTGACATCGGATTTCACTCTGTGTGACTGATATCGGTTGCATAGGATGGTTTGCCTGTGTGGCATGCTAAGATGCAAATGATCAAGGCTTCTGTTGAAAAGCAAAGTCTTGTGGTGATGATCAAAGCACGGCCTTTGTGGCGTAGCTTTGTGTAACGTTTACCTCGCGTGTTTCACACCAGGTATGAACCAAAAACGGGAGACGGACCTCAGGGAGGGCATGCGTTTCTTCCTAGTTAGAAGTGGCGTCAGTGGTTTTACACGCCCTGACGAGTTTGACTTATGTGGTTGTTGCTGTTGCGAGGCGCCTCGGATTGATCGGTCGTTCTCGAACCGATGGAGTCATTTAGTTGGCTCGTTTACGCCCCATAGGGCGGAGAAACGCATGTTCAGGCATTTTAATCCACTCCGTGTGGACCGGCCCTGACGATCCAAGGGTCACTCGAGCTCTGATCCTGAGACTCGGACTAGGCAGTCTCGAATCGGTTGAGGACTATCTTTTGCCTCGGTTCATAGATGGAAATCCAATTTCCAAATACGTGACATCTGCGGTTTTATTTGTAATCCTATATATGGCGACATAGTGGGATGGAGCGCTTATGCCGCCTATGATTGATACTTATGATTTGAAGTTGTTTTATACACTATGCACTTATTATAGTATCAAATGATTTGTTTCAAACGTATCAAGCATTCTTTGGCTGTTATAAGGGAAAACCCTATCCCCCGGCTTGCGTTGCATTGTGTGATAGGACCTGGGTCTTATAACAGCTTCATTTTTCTTTATTTAGCATTGCGCTGTTTGTTTTATGCACTGGTATTCTTGGGAGGAAACCCGTTCCGTGTTATACGGCGTGGTCCCTTGATTTACCTAACTTTGAAAATAAAGATTAATAACTGTTTTAGTTCTCACACCAGTCACATGACTGACCTGGAGTTTATTGTTTTAACCTAAACTCTGGGTGCCCTTATTTTGACACGGGCAGCTAGTAGTTTTGGTTTTGCAGATTTATATTCACAGGATCCTGGTTTACAGCTGGAACGATATCCGGAAAGCTTTGTATCCGTATATCTCCTTCTAGTTGTGTATTGTATTATTTTCCGCTGCGATGTATTTAAATGTAATTTAAATCTCTGATATTTCTGTGTAATATTCATTTATACTCTGTATATTCTTGTAATCTGATGCACTGTTGTTATATATAGTGAAATGTTCTTCTGTATGCGTTCTGCTGTGGCTTGTTCTCGAACTATCCGACGCTTTCCTTTACGGGGAAGTTGCGGGTTTTTACAGTTGGTATCAGAGCTTTGGTTTACAAAGCTTAGAGAACAAGGCACATTAGAACCGTACGAAAGAATTCATCAGATATTGGATTAGTAATATCCAATTAGAATGACTCGTTAGAGATGGGATCAGTAGTATCCTAGAACGAGTGGGAAGAGTATATTTTTGAAAGTGAAAACAAATTTTTGTTTTGAAAATTTAAATCAATTATTCGTATTTGATTATCTATTTATTTTGAATATGGACAATCTAATATATAAAGGTTTTGTATATACGCGTCATGAACGTATATTCGAAATTTTAATATATTGGATAGATATAGAATCACATTCTAGACACCCGGAAATGGTTCTGATGATTGATCGATCATCATCCGAATTTATGTTCGAGTTTCGAAGGTGTGATATCTATATATTTCCATTAGACTGGTGTGAGAACCAAATCTTATATAGCTAGAACACTTTGTTGTGAATTGGCATCAAAAACAAGATTTTCTGTATATGTATCAAAATTATGAATTTGAAACGTTAAATTCACTAATTGATTGATGTTTGTGTTGTTTGTTCATTTGTTTGCTAATTTTGAACCATTATGCCTAATTGAACCAAATATAGAATTATATTGAAAATTGGTTGCATTTGCTTGCATATACATATTTATCATTGAACAGGTCATAGCAAGGAGGCTAGAGCAGAGAATAAAATTTGTTTGCCCGACAAATAGGTACATGTTTACTACATAATTTCCTGTTTTGTTTGGGTGATGATGATTTTGTGAGCCTATTGGCTAGCCGCTTGGCTTTTTCTTTTTCTTTTTGAGATCTGAAGGACCGGGGAAGCAATTTGAAATTCCCCGATGCTCCCGGTGCAGGGGAGGTTATGGCGAAATTTTTCGAAAATTTAGGGTGTTAGCCAAATTTTTGAAGTTTTGAAAATTCTCAGAAACTAAAGGTTGGAGAATGGAAGCCAGATCGAACGTAGAGTTAAATAATCAAACCACTTTCGACTTTGTTCCTTTTCGGGGACGAAAAGTTTTAAGTGGGGGAGATTGTAACAACCCGTAAAATCTGGGCCAGTTTAAAATTTTTATTTTGGCAATTATAGCGAGTTTTGATTATTTAAAATGAATTATTTTAAATAATATCGACGAGAAATTTATTTTGAATAGAATTCAAACGTATATATTTATACGCGTCGTCGTTAGAATATAAATATTTATATATATTTATAAATAGAATTGAAAATGGCGCGGTAGTTCGAAAATTCGATTTCTAATTTCAAATGAATATGCAGAATTCAATATAAGTCAGAATTGAACGAAACAAGAAATATTTGAATCTGTATAACTATATCTTTGGAATGAAGTTAACAAACTGAAATTTCATTTTAGAAATGATAAGATATGTCCAGTTTAAAATTAGAAATAGTCGCTGTGGAATTTATATATATATTTATATATATAAGGCCCTTAAAAATGGACATTTTGCAAACGACCTCGGATTTCGACGAAACCAGTTTTGTTGGATCCGCAGTGTCAAGTTATTGTTAGATTTCAAATTTCATAATTTTTCGAATCAATATGTGAGCGTGGCAAAGGAAAACGCGTTTGACCAGTTTCAGTTGATTTTAAATCGACTGGAAAATGGCCATTTTTCCAACGGTCTCGGAATTCGACGAAACTAGTTTTGTTAGGACCGTATCGTCAATACAAAGCTAGAAAATATTTTTCTAGAATTTTTAGAGTTCGTATGGGGCCCCGGTAATTTGAAATGTACGTTTAAAATTTAATATAATGATTTTGAATGTAAATTCCACGGAAACTGATTCAAACGATCAAACCAGCTTGTGATACATATCCCATTGTGTTCAGAATGGGAGTAAAACGCTAGGAGCGGCAGTCGTTGAGTTTAAATTAGAGTTCGTTTCGATAAGCATGAAGTTTTGAAATTTAAAAGAAATTAAATAAATTATTATAAAATAAAAAAAAAATCTCTTCCCCTTATACCTCTGGCCCCCCCCGTATCATTACAGAAAGAAGAAATTAAAAAAAAAAAAAAGGGGAAGATCGGAGGAGCGCCCCCCCCCCCCGATCAGTCGCCGCCGCCTCCACAGAGGTGGGGCGCCACCTCGAAAACCTTCCCCCTTCCCTCTCTCTTCTCTCGCTCCCTCTTCTTCTAACGGAAATCGAACGCCCTAAACCCTCGAAGCCGCAACCCCCGAAGCCATCGCCTCTCCCCAAAACCCTAGCGCCGCCAAGCCTGGCCATCACCCCCCCTGCTTCACAGCACAGTAAGTTTATTTTCTTTTTACTTTTTTTTTTCTTTCTGATTTTTGTTATCATTTAAACTGATTTGGTAATAGTAAAAGAAAACTGATTTTTTTTTTTTTTTTACTTTAAAAAGAAAACTGTTTTTTTATTTTATTTTACTTTAAAAAGAAAACTGATTTTTGTTTAATGTTTAAAACTGATTTTTTGTTTAAAGTTAAAAACTGATTTTTGTTTAATGTTAAAAAAAAACTGATTTTATAATAAAAGTAAAAATTGATTTTTTAAGAAGTTAAAACCGATTTAGTTTAAAAAGTAAAAACTGAATTTTTTTAGATTTATAAAACTGGAATTTTTTTTAGAAGTAGTAAAACTGAATTTTTAATTATGTTAAAACTGAATTTTTAATTATGTTAAAACTGAATTTTTAATTATGTTAAAACTGAATTTTTAATTATGTTAAAACTGAATTTTTAATTATGTTAAAACTGAATTTTTAATTATGTTAAAACTGAATTTTTAATTATGTTAAAACTGAATTTTAATTATGTTAAAACTGAATTTTATTTTAGGATAAAACTGAATTTTATTTTTAGTATAAAACTGAATTTTATTTTAAGGTCTAATATAGGAAAAAGGTTTTAACTTTAAAATAGGAAAAGGTTTTAACTTTAAAAGGAAAAAGATTTGATCTTTATTAGAAAAAAGGAAAACTTTTTATTAGAAAAGGCGAAGTCTATATTTTTGAAATGGAATTTTTATCTATATGGCATCGCAAGAAAAATAGAAATTTTATATATTGAACTTTGAAATAAAAATTCGATTTTTAAATATTGAACTTTGAAGTAAAAATTCGATTTTTACATAGGTAGTGAAAGCGGGCAACGAAGATGCGATAGCGATGAAGACTTCTGCAAATGAAGAGCCGTGGAGCTAGGATAGCTATAGGTGAGAATTTCTCACCTTTCACTTTCTTTTTCTAGTTATATATATATATACTAGGATGCAGACGGTGCTTAGTAGCACCCGACACAATCGTCCACAGACCATGGACTTGTTTGTTTGACTGTTTGGTGATTGATTGCGATATTGGTTTGAATGTGATTTGTGGTGTGAAAAATCGAATCGATAAATTGGTTAGGATTAGACGTGCGCCGTTATAAGGCGAAGGAGTAAGGCTAGGTTAGACTCTTACTCCAAATTTTGTGGTTTGCATAACGAATTGATTTGATTGATGTGTGAATGGCGTGGGCCTTCACTAGACCGGGGATAAGGCTAGGCCTCGTCCCGTTTCTAGTATCGTGCCGTTATGCCGCCGAAATTTTCTAAAATATGTTAGAAAAATAAAAATATCATTTTATTTAAAGAATGAATTGAATAGGAATTCATATGTTGAAATAAAATGTTTTGTCGTTAAAAATATAATTTTTAACGTGAAGTGAATAAAATAAAATATTCATTTATAAACCGGACGGTTTGTTTATGTACACCTATTTGAATGACATTGATTGGGACGATAAATTTTACACATCGCCCAACAGCACAAATAAAATAGGTGTTTGATTGTTTGAAACCCCACACGGGTGTTGGGATGAAATTTGAAGTTCACTCATCCTGATTGATTAAAAATGTCGATCGATCGATTGACAGGCTGTTATAAGCATTGAATATCTATATTTGATGCTTATACAGTGTAGTGCACTTTGGTTGATGATTGATTATTTTTCAATGCTATGATATACATGTGTTGTATGAAAATCCATATAATTAACTTTATATGGTAATTGATTGGGCCTCATTCCAATTTGAAAAATAAATAATATTATAAAATAAAAGTTCATGTGTTGACAGTACTCATTCATTGAGATTGGTCATGTGTTGAACGAAATATTTTGATAATAACAACTATTTTGAAAATAGAAATTTATGAAGCCGTGTTGATTAGATTGACGCCATTTTGACGTGAACGATATTTATATCGATTTTATTGAATTCAAAATGAATTGAAAACGATTTCGAAATGAAATGAATTGAAAACGATTTCGAAATGAAATGAATTGAAAACGATTTCGAAATGAAATGAATTGAAAACGATTTCGAAATGAAATGAAATGAAAACGATTTCGGAATGAATTGAATTGAAAACGAATTCGAAATGAATTGAATTGAAAACGATTTCGAAATGAATTGAATTGAAAACGAATTCGAAATGAATTGAATTGAAAACGATTTCGAAATGGATTGAATTGAAAACGATTTCGAAATGAATTGAATTGAAAACGAATTGAAATAAATTCAAATTGAATTGAAATTTGAATTGAATAGAAATGAATTTTGAAACGAATTTATAAAGAAGAATTCAATTTTGATTTGAATTGAAAAGGAAGTTGAAATTGCTTTTGAAACGAATTTAAAACTATTTATATAATTCGTTTTAAATAGAAATCGACGAAGTATATATTATATATATTATATATATAATATAATGGCCTGAATAGAACGCGCCGCGCCGCGGCAGTTCGTGAATTTCGATCATTTATTTCAAACGGACATTGCGGGAGATCCGACCGTCGGATTCTCCTAAAACCGGAACCGTTGGGTTCGTATCGAAAAGAGCTTTCTAATGAATGTTAGAAATTTGAAATCTAACGGTTGGATTTGGAGATACGTCCAAATCAAATTCGAAAAAGGTCGCTGTAAGTGCAGTTCGATGGCCATTGATGGAAATCGACTGTACGGGCCTTGATAAAATTATTAAAAATAGTAATAATTTATGTAAAATCATAAGAAATGATTTAGAAAGAATTGGGATGAAAAACTCCCTATTTGAAAGGATAAAAATAGATTTTTATCGAAATGAACTAGTTTTGAATTAGAATTATAATTCTATTTATTTTTAAATAAATAAATTGAATTTGAAAAGGGTTTTGAAAATAACCAGAATATCCAATGATTGCATTGGAGTGGATTTGAATCGAAATTGTCTTCGGAATATTTCGATGTTGGAATTCGTGATTATACAGGTGTTGTTATGGAAATTTGAAAGATATATATTTATATCGCTATTTCCAATACGACATTTGTTAGTCGTGGAATTTGATATTGAATATAAGCCGGTATATTTTCTATTCAAAGCCTTGTATTGAATATCAAATGTGATTTGGGTTTGTCGTGAATGGTGTCTTCACTAACACTGTTCTTGAACCCAGTTGAGAAAAGATTAAATCTTTTTATTTAGATTTAATGAAGTGTACCAATTAAATGATATTTAATTGGAATTGAATTGATATTGATTTTTGGGTTTATCGTGAACAGTGTTTTAAATAACACTTGTTCTTTAACCCGATAATTAATGAATGTGATTTGGGTTTGTCGTGAATGGTGTCTTCACTAACACTGTTCTTGAACCCAGTTGAGAAAAGATTAAATCTTTTTATTTAGATTTAATGAAGTGTACCAATTAAATGATATTTAATTGGAATTGAATTGATATTGATTTTTGGGTTTATCGTGAACAGTGTTTTAAATAACACTTGTTCTTTAACCCGATAATTAATGAATGTGATTTGGGTTTGTCGTGAATGGTGTCTTCACTAACACTGTTCTTGAACCCAGTTGAGAAAAGATTAAATCTTTTTATTTAGATTTAATGAAGTGTACCAATTAAATAATATTTAATTGGAATTGAATTGATATTGATTTTTGGGTTTATCGTGAACAGTGTTTTAAATAACACTTGTTCTTTAACCCGATAATTAATGAATGTGATTTGGGTTTGTCGTGAATGGTGTCTTCACTAACACTGTTCTTGAACCCAGTTGAGAAAAGATTAAATCTTTTTATTTAGATTTAATGAAGTGTACCAATTAAATGATATTTAATTGGAATTGAATTGGTATTGATTTTTGGGTTTATCGTGAACAGTGTTTTAAATAACACTTGTTCTTTAACCCGATAATTAATGGAATGTGATTTTGGGTTTATCGTGAATCGTGTTTTTAAATGACACTGATTCTTTAACCCAGATAATGATTAAAACTAAGTGGAGTTTTAATGAATCTTTAATTAGATTGAAAAGATCGAGAATGGAGTATCACCAGTTTTGCTCCAGGCGATAGATAAATCTTTAATTAGATTTGAACGTGAAATTTAGAAACTAACTGTCGGTTAGCCAAGCAGAATGGTTTTCTGGATATTGATCTGATGTTGGTTTCGGCCTTCGGGGTTAATATTTGGGGAATTATTCTCTTGATTAATTTACGGTTAGTGACTAATGAATTGGAATGAGGCGTATGTTGTGTTTGTGTAACACTTTTATAAAATATACGCGAGTTATTCGGGAAGACCGGGTTTATCCCATTCTGAATAACTGATACGACGATAAGTCGAAGATGAAGACGATGGTCGAAGACCGGAAGTCTTCACGTCGTTTGGGTGATAACTGATGATCTTGATTGGGCTGTACACCCAAGAAGATGGAAACAGTTAGTGATCGTCCAGACGTACTTGGAGATCGATGGATATGCGGGGTACTAGGTGCTCCCGGTTTCGTTCAGACCCAGAACGGACTTGTAAATGGACTGTGTGTCTGACATCGGATTTCACTCTGTGTGACTGATATCGGTTGCATAGGATGGTTTGCCTGTGTGGCATGCTAAGATGCAAATGATCAAGGCTTCTGTTGAAAAGCAAAGTCTTGTGGTGATGATCAAAGCACGGCCTTTGTGGCGTAGCTTTGTGTAACGTTTACCTCGCGTGTTTCACACCAGGTATGAACCAAAAACGGGAGACGGACCTCAGGGAGGGCATGCGTTTCTTCCTAGTTAGAAGTGGCGTCAGTGGTTTTACACGCCCTGACGAGTTTGACTTATGTGGTTGTTGCTGTTGCGAGGCGCCTCGGATTGATCGGTCGTTCTCGAACCGATGGAGTCATTTAGTTGGCTCGTTTACGCCCCATAGGGCGGAGAAACGCATGTTCAGGCATTTTAATCCACTCCGTGTGGACCGGCCCTGACGATCCAAGGGTCACTCGAGCTCTGATCCTGAGACTCGGACTAGGCAGTCTCGAATCGGTTGAGGACTATCTTTTGCCTCGGTTCATAGATGGAAATCCAATTTCCAAATACGTGACATCTGCGGTTTTATTTGTAATCCTATATATGGCGACATAGTGGGATGGGGCGCTTATGCCGCCTATGATTGATACTTATGATTTGAAGTTGTTTTATACACTATGCACTTATTATAGTATCAAATGATTTGTTTCAAACGTATCAAGCATTCTTTGGCTGTTATAAGGGAAAACCCTATCCCCCGGCTTGCGTTGCATTGTGTGATAGGACCTGGGTCTTATAACAGCTTCATTTTTCTTTATTTAGCATTGCGCTGTTTGTTTTATGCACTGGTATTCTTGGGAGGAAACCCGTTCCGTGTTATACGGCGTGGTCCCTTGATTTACCTAACTTTGAAAATAAAGATTAATAACTGTTTTAGTTCTCACACCAGTCACATGACTGACCTGGAGTTTATTGTTTTAACCTAAACTCTGGGTGCCCTTATTTTGACACGGGCAGCTAGTAGTTTTGGTTTTGCAGATTTATATTCACAGGATCCTGGTTTACAGCTGGAACGATATCCGGAAAGCTTTGTATCCGTATATCTCCTTCTAGTTGTGTATTGTATTATTTTCCGCTGCGATGTATTTAAATGTAATTTAAATCTCTGATATTTCTGTGTAATATTCATTTATACTCTGTATATTCTTGTAATCTGATGCACTGTTGTTATATATAGTGAAATGTTCTTCTGTATGCGTTCTGCTGTGGCTTGTTCTCGAACTATCCGACGCTTTCCTTTACGGGGAAGTTGCGGGTTTTTACAAGAGTGAGGTTAAGTTAATGAGAACACTTAACTAATACAATGGGTTAATTAGACAAGTGGCTGCGGTTAAGTAGTAACACTCAACCAACATAACAGGACAAGCGAGTGGGTTAAGTTAACTTGAATAAGTTGACAAGACTTAACCATTATAATATGACCAGTGGATGGGGTTAAGTTAACATGCACTTAGCCGATCTGATGTGATGCGTGGTAGAGTTAAGTAACACATTGGGTTAAGTTAACAAGAAAATTCTTAACCAACGTAACCAGATAGACGAACGGGGTTAAGTTAATAAACCACACTTAACCAATCAAACATAATAAGCGAGAAAGGTTAAGTTAACTAGGGTAAACACTTAACCATGGTAACATAACGAGTAGAAGGGTTAAGTACATATCGGGTTGGTCGGTAATATTAGTAAATATAGGCCCACATACACTTAACCATTAAATACACATGCTTGAATCAGTAGCGGGGTTAAGTACACATTAGGGTTGGTGGGTAATATCAGAGAATATAGGTCCACAGACTTAACCATTAGAAAAACCTAGTAACGGGGACCCACTTCAGCAGTAACCCACATTAGGTATCAACAGAACCCTGAGCTAGGCAGGGTGGGGCACGATTACTGGGCTGATTATAAGAGGTCAAATTGGCGGCAGTTGGTGCAGCAGTGTAGGTTCTAACGGAGTGCGGGCGAGCACACACTTTGGCGTAGAAAATTTAGCCACTGGGCATCAGTAGGTATAAAGCTGTGCATCTTGATTGTGTCAGGGTTGCCACCATGGGACTTGATACACCCCATGGTGGGACCAGCACAGGTATCTACAAGTAGGGGGCCGCGTGACACAAACGAGAACTAGGTCAAGTAGGGAGCCGATCGATAAGGTGATAAGGGTGCATCTAATATATACATGGCCATTGGGGTGATCGAGGTGGAATCCTCAAAATCGATGTACACCTAAAGGCCACCATAATTGCGGGGATTGGGATCACGTTGTAATTATTATATAACACGGGACACTAGTAGGGGGTACGGATCCTTGTTACGCAGGACACTAGTTGGGATACTAGTATGAGTACAGATCATTCCATGTAAGAAACTTATGAGGATGCTAGTAAGGTGGTGCAGAGCAAATAGATATCGTTTTAATGGTAAAGCTTAGAAACCTTGCGATGTTACTCTTGATAGAAACCATGCGGTGGGATACTTGATAGGAATTATGGGATGTTATAGTTGTTTCATCTTGCCCGAAGTTTATCTTGTTACCTTAGTTTATCTTGTTATCATAGTTTATCTTTCTATCTTAGTTTATCTTGCCTACCTTGTCATCATGCTTATGTTTACTTTCAGTTTATTCATGCCATGTTATCTTTACTCATTTTTATGCTGAAAGTCACTAGGACTTACTCAGTCTTTATGACTGACCCGTTTTGTTTCGCCTATTTTTCTTCCGTTTCCCCCCCAGGTTCACAGGGTGGAAATACAGCTTAGTTCGGATCTTACCAAGCTCTAAGGCTCTTTCATGTATGGCTTGGATTTCTCTTGGCTATTGCTTGCTTTGCTTTATTGGGGAATACTGCAGTTTTTTTTATGCTCCTTTGTTTTTGAGCAAGATAGATATTTTAACTATGAAATTGGGTATTGGAAGTTGATGGGCTTTTCTTGTAAACATAGGCTTTTCTTGTAAACATTTATATTTAATAAATGATTTAAAGTACTTCCACTTTATTTTCCGCTGTTTATATATGTCTGTCTTGTAATATTTCTGTTCCAGTACCCATAATACTCCATTGAAGTTAAGGCATTCCCTTTGTGAGTGACCTTAACAGATGTGGGGTGTTACGGTCGGGTTCTCAGAAATGTTTAAGTTTGGCTTTCGATTCTCGTTCTCTCATGCTCGGTATTGGCAAAGTGACTTACTTTGAAAAGGTACTTGCTTGAGTTAACACTAATTTATCCTATCTTGTTTCCGCTGTGAATTATTTTATCATGCTCTGATTATGCTCATGCTCATTTATTGCAGGTACCAGATATACGCTATATGCTTGGATGTGTTCAAGTTTTGATTTTTGTCAAAATTTGGGTGCAAAAAAGTGTAGGGTTTTACATCTGGTATTAGAGCTTAGGTTAAGCGATCAGGGGAATTAGTTAAATTAGGAATCGTTAGAGAACATAATTCGATTTTCTTTTCTATTTTCTTCATCTTTCTTATTCGACTTTAATTTATTTCAACTATAGAATTAGTCGTAGGCCTAATTATATATAATCGGATTTGAGCGACTAAGAGTGAAATACGTTGAGATCGGGTAGAGAATCAGACAACTTATGGTGGATTCCGTTGATTCGAGATTTCGAAATTGGAAATATATATGTATTAACATAAAAAGCTGGCTAGAACCAAGATAGTCATAAATTCCTGGTATGGTTTTGTTGGTAGTTTCAGTTAAGAGCATTACTCGATCCAAAATGGGGAAAGAGCCCCCGTTAATATGTCATATCCGGTTCGGAATTATAATTACTAGGTTTATCCAACTGTTACTTCGTTAAAATTCCGAATCTACAATTGTTGAAATATTCAATTGAGTTCTTAGCCTTATATCAAGGGATTTTTTTTTTAAAACTACTTGATAAATACAAATGGATTTCGATGGTTTTCAAATACGGTATCGAAAAAATAAAACTGGAATATAAATAACATTAACAAAATGGATTTATAAATACAAAACCGTTAGTTTATAAATAAATTCCATTTTTGGAAAAGTTTTATGATTTTCTTCGAAAGGGATAAGAAAAATC
The DNA here is from genome assembly GCA_030737875.1 of Allium sativum. Classification (NCBI taxonomy): domain Eukaryota; kingdom Viridiplantae; phylum Streptophyta; class Magnoliopsida; order Asparagales; family Amaryllidaceae; genus Allium; species Allium sativum. Next base: position 577,191,690 of record CM060909.1, on the reverse strand, counting down.
CTTTAGCTTGATCATTGGGGTATTTGAATTTGGATCGCTTAGTTTATGTCAGCTAGTAAGGGGAAATATCCATTTTAGAATTTATTTTGGACTTCTAGCTGATTTTCTGTTTTATCTTTGTTCGTTTCGGTGGTCATAAATCTTTTTGGAGGAAGGGAAAAGGCATTGGAAGAATTAAATTCACGACTAGACGAGTAGTGGAAGTCGATACGAGAATTTGGTTAGGAGTAGAAGTTGTTTCGATGTAAATTGAAAATTAAATTTTAATTTATATAATTTAAAACAGGTCATTGGGATGAGGTTCAGACTGTGCCCTGCTTGGGGCAAGTGATCGACCGCCCTCTAGGGGCCAGGTCGACCGCCACCCCACACAAAAGCGTGGCCGACGCGACCCGTTTCATGCTAAAGGATGTATATAACACCGTTTAGCCGACCCTTCACCCACAAACCCCCTTCCACCGAAATACCCAAACCTTCCTCCTTCCTAAGCTCCAATCAGTGCAAACCCCGCTCCGTCTCAGCTCTAGTTACCATGAAAATCCTCCTTATGCGATTCTCTACCCGTTACACCCCAAATTTGAAATTTCTCTTTCCCGTTTCGCCGATCCCTCCATATAACCTTGTAACCAATACCACGATCTCATTCCGCAAGAAGCCGCTTGGATGGACCGGGATGATGCAAAAATTAAGCAATTCCTATCCATGGCTAGTTATGGGTTCCGATTTGGTCCCCCGGTGAAGTCGCCGACTTAACCGCATTTGATTTGGAGGAGCTGTTTGTCGCGGCAGGCCTAGCACCGATCATGCGCTTCGACACTTTTGAGCGCGATGTGTATCCACGTTGCACCCATCTGTTCGATGCCCAGTTGGATGCTGATATCGATGACGAGTCCTACGTCATTAGATATGAGGTCACGGACACCCGCATCGAGTTCATTGATGATGACTTAGCCCAGATTTTGGGTATCTCGGCAGATGGAGCCTGTAATAACCCGGGATTTTGTCGACTTTGGTTATTTCCATAAACTCAATGATGACTAACCAAACATCGACAAATACTGGTCATTAGTTAAAGAAATTAGAGCATGAGGAAAGATAAGATAGAAACTTAGAATAGAAGAAGAAGAACACAATATCAGAGTAACATGAATCTCACAGCAGAATGAATAAATATATTTCATAACATAACTTTTAAATACAAACCTGTACTTGAATATACATATCATTATCAAAGTACAACACTTACAACACAGCGGAAATAAACTATAGCTATATGATCCTGAAGCCTCCTGCTCCAGCACTTCAAGTGTATCTGTAAAATCCCGACTACTTGACTACCCATACAAATTTAGGCACCCAAGAGTTTATGGAAAACAACAAAATAAACTCCGGTTCAGTCATGGGACTGGTGTGAGTAAAACAGTTTAAAACAGTTCAAACAGGTAAACGATATCTCATATGACCACGCCGTATAACGGAACGGGTTTTTCCCTTATGAGAATCCAAATTATCTTTATATCAAAAACCTTTTGATATTATAATAATGTCTATCAACCATAATATAACAATCATCTAGCAGAAACGCTTTCATCTCACGTTCTACATATATAGTATACGATGAAAACCGCAAGCACGTATTGGGTAATGGATTTCCAACTATGAAAAGGCATGGAACCACCTTTCGCTCGTGTACCTCTAGAGAGGATTACACTGGGTTCAACAAGAACATCTTGCAACCCGACCACACATGACCGACCACTCATTTCGCTTGAGTGTATCGAATATATATCACCAACGGTTGGGATCGGCAACCGTTTCCCGAATGGGACAGTATCGACAATAGATTTTTAGAAGTAAATGAAACTCTAGATTAGGTGATTATACACCCTAATAGGTGTGACCTACATAGCCATGCTGCCTGCCCGATTTCTGTCATTTACCGGATTTGAGGCTAGAAACTACGCTTTATCATCACGCCAGATTCAATTTGAATGCCACATCATCAAACCCATCCGATCACCGATTGACGTCCTCAACCATACATTATGTGTTAGCTAAAAGAAGTTTCCTTCTCCGCTTCCACTCTTGGTACGGTAGGAGAAATCAATATACGTGATCGTCTGGACATACTCTGTCAGACATCCGTCCATACAAGTCATCCAGGAACAGGATGAACCGAAGGCACTATTCTGTAAAAATGATAGCCCTTGCATAACTCCGTCTTCAATTTCCTTTGGAATATATGATTCGCAACGCTTATGCCAATCCAGAGTGGTTCTTGGGATAATAATCCAACCGGTCTCTCCATATTAACAACGTTAAAATGGTTAAAACTTCGATAGTCTGTGATTTAACTATCGAAGAAAAACAGGTATGCAAACAATGATATTATTTCCAAATGGAAATTTATATCGATCAAACATCATTCAACATTTATCTCTTTATTTCATTAATTTACTTATCTCCTGTTTCCCTATATTCAATATTTCTTATTTTCTAAATTTGAAAATATACGTTATTAACAATGGAAAACATTTCCATTTCTTGTTTTCTTTATTAGAAAACATTTCTGGTTTCTTATTTGGAAAACATTTCCAAAGCTTCTTCATTGGACTTAGACAGATTTTTAAACAAACCATAGCGATGCCCACTCAAACCATTTCCTTTAATTACTAAATTCACTTAACCATCCTTTACTATCGAACCTTAACCCTTCCTTAGTTAAAAATGAAGTCAATCAAGTTGGGGTAACACTACCTCTCAGACCATAACTGAACAACGTTTCTAACCTTGAAATAGACAAAGTTCACCCTTCTAATTCTTTAACAAACTTCCTTACGTAACTCTCTTTCAAATCTTTTCTATTCGATAATTCTTTCCTTCGATATGGTATATTCGATAACTCTATTCAATTTATTCTATTCACTTAACTCTTTTGATTTAACTCTAACTCTATTCACTTATCTCTTATCGAATAAACTATATTCGATAATTCTATTCAATTTATTCTATTCACTTAACTCTTTTGATTTAACTCTAAATCTATTCACTTAACTCCTATCAAATAAACTATATTCGATAACTCTATTCAATTTATTCTATTCACTTAACTCTTTTGATTTAACTCTAACTCTATTCACTTAACTCCTATCGAATAAACTATGTTCGATAACTCTTTCAATTTCTATTTGAATAAACTATATATTCGATTAACTCCTTTTACTTTCTATTCAAATAAACTATATTCGATTAACTCCTTTTACTCTATTTGAATAAACTATATTCGATTAACTCCTTTATTCTATTCGAATAAACTATATTCGATTAACTCCTTTATTCTATTCGAATAAACTATATTCGATTAACTCCTTTTACTCTATTCGAATAAACTATATATCGATTAACTCCTTTTACTCTATTCGAATAAACTATAAATCGATTAACTCCTTTTCTTTAACTCTAATCGATTAAACTCTATCGATTAACTCCCTTTAACTCGATTAAACTAACATCATTTAACTCCCTTTAACTCGATTAAACTAACATCGTTTAACTCCCTTTAACTCGATTAAACTAACATCGTTTAACTCCTTTTACTATTCGAATCACTAATATTTGATTTAACTTTATTCGAATAACTAAATTCGATAACTCCTTTTTTAACAAACTATTCATTTATAAAGATTTACTTTTAGTAACAGTTCTTCACTTTACGAATGATTTCCCTTTTTTAAAACTCTATTTGTTTTAAAAACATTTTCCCCTTTATTTACTTTTGAAATATTTCCTTTTATAAAATCTGTTGATATTATAAAATCCCTTTATTTCAATATACATTGAAATAATTCTTTTTACATCCCAGGGTCTTTTATGATATTTAAAATATCGAATAACAATGATCAACATCATTCTAACACACATAATCCATAAAGATATACATCACATCATATATCACAATATATGAAAACAGTAAATAAACGTTGAGGAATCCAGTCGGATTCCTCCAACCTGTTTCCCTATATTCACAGATGTTACACAATATAATTGTAACGGCCCAGAAAATTTCAACGTTTAAAATGTAAAATAAAATTAAGATTTAATTTAAAATAAATATTTATATTGGTTCTTCAACTTAGGAATGAGACTTTTTGAGCTGTTCGAACATTTGAACGTAACGTTAGAAAGAAAAATCTAACTTTGAAATATAAATAAACATTGGTAATGCTTTAAAAAAAAATTTGAATGCAAACAAATTAAAAAAATATGTTGTTGAGAAATGAAATTTTTATTTTTATACAACTTGAGAATTCAAATTGAATTGAATTTGGATTTTAAGTAAGGAATTCAAGCTGTATTTGGAAATAGAAATATAACTTCTTTATTATCTTTCACACTTGTTTAAAATATGAGAACTCATTTACACCTGTCCCTGTTCTAAGCGTCCGTTCACCACGTGTTTCTTCTCGTCTGTAGCTGGTCTCCTTCGTTTGGGGTTATAAAATGAGGTATCCTCCTTTGTTTGAGCACACAACTCTTTCCCTTTTTAATTTGCTTAACAGCCGTTGTTTCCCGTCCTACTTTCCCCAAATTCAACTCCTCTAACCCGGAATTTACGTTGCTTTCCCAAATCGAAGCAATAGCCTCCACCAGAAACCGGAATTTGCTCCGCCCTCTACCAGCACGACTCCTTCACCGTTCGACTCCTTCTCTCTTCGTCCAACGGTTGAGCCCGTACCCATTGAACCTTGGAAAAACTGCAGCCTTCACCAACTTACAGCTAATAATTAGTTGTTGTTTCCCTTTCTCGAGCTCCTTCGCTCCTCCTAAAATCCGAGACCGCCGCCGAAGCCTGCTCCAGTCCAGTGGCCAGCGTCACGATAGAGTTTCAGCCTTGCCAGCAAGTCATCTTGGTGGCGTGAGTCTGTGTTTGTACATGCTCTTTTACCATGCACCGCCATCGCGAACCGCGTCGAATCCATCTGCTATGGCCCACAACAGCAGCTCTTGCTTCGCCGTCATCAACAAAATGTAAGTTTTCTTACAAATTAAAATCTTTCCAAGTTGGAGACTATGTACCCACTAAGTATAATTAGTTTGGGCTGTTTGACACTGCAATTATGTCGTTTTCCTTGGTCCATCTATGTACTGTTGTTTATCTGTTCCGTGAATTGCATTAAAAATGTCAGTCATTGTTTTGAGTGTCCATGCCTTGCATGCTTAGTTCCGCCATGCTGTTAACTTATCATACACGCCCATGTCGAGTATTAAACGTACCTTATCCTATGCCTACTGTCCTTTCTAAGTTGCCGCATGAGTCAAATTGGCTATTCACATTGACACCTTGTCCCCATGATTCCTGTTGGTCTTCTTTGTTTATGGTATTATGTGCAATGGCCTACATATATTGTTTTGCATTTTGGGTTTGGCATTTCTATGAAGAGCGCTACATGATATTTTGCATTCAACCTGCTGTTTTGAGTATAAATTAAACAACAAATTAATAGGTGTATAAAATGCTTAATCTATCACTCCAGAGAAATACATAGACCATGTTGTTAAAATTATGGAAGTGAAAGAAAAGTAAATGGACTCATATGCTGCAAGTACTTGAAAACGTTGGTTGGATCTTTAAGCAACTATGTATATGTATCTTACAGCATGATAACCAATACTAATTGCATGTCCTGTTATAGTTAGCACTAGCCCATGCTGACCAGTTCCCTTGGTTATCCATTGAATAAATGTATGGGTCTTTCTTTTTGTTATGTAGCTATCATTATTAATTTCAAACATCACCCCTTGTGTCTCGCATGGTGCACTCTACCTTGGCATTCCATGGTTGAATCGTAAAATGAACCTGAACTTCGTAACACACCACTCTCGCTGCTGCTTAATCCGTTGTTAGTGCATGCAAGAACATCGATTTATTTCAGTGTACATACATGTATTTATTTATGCAGTTATGGGTATGTGACACTCACCTTTACTTCCATATATTGATATGGTTAGCCTGCAATTGGGACCTGCAATTTGCTTCCATTTCATACTGCATCTAAGTTTACACCTTTCATTTGTAATGACACCTCCGCAGGTCTTTCATGCCTTTAATTTTACTGTCATCTATTTATGATTTCATCCCTTGAGTTAGTCCCTTCACTCATAATGCATGCATACTGTTTCCATCAAGTATTAAGTAGTACTGCCATTTCAAACATGTTAATTTCCATGACATGTTATACCATGCGTCATTCAATCCGCTTTGGGTAAGCATTTCAGCAATTCACTGATTGTTATGCTCGAACTATTTAATTTATTAATGGAAATAAACTGATTATATTTAGTGTTTAACGAAGTTTGCTGACTTGAAATAAGTTTAATCCTGACTCGGGTGTTTTGTGTATTTTGCATGGGACGCTCGGGTCAGGCCCTAAGTGTTCCAGGTTATAGATATCAGCTCGCAAAACTGGAGAGGACGCAAAGACGTGGAGACGCTCGTGCGCGCTACGCTCGACAACAAAGTGTAAAATTTTATTTAGTCAAAATTTCATGTATACATCATATATTTTTCCGCTCTGCAAATTTTTGTACAACTCTGATATTTTATATGAAATTTTATTCCGCTGCAATTTTTGTACTATGTGATTCTGTATTGATTCTGTTTAAACCGTGTAATCCAATAACAATCTTTCATTTTGATCGTTTCTAGTTGGTTTAATTACTGACTTGAGACGGACAAAATGCTAGGTCGTTACAATAATATACCTCAATTTCATTCCAACATGAAATATACTGATGAAGTGAATCAATATTTGATTGTCGACCTTTATATATAACTATATCTACGTTTTCAATCAAATCTATTTAACAGTCCAAAAAATCAATACACATCAAATCAATCAGCATTGACAAAATATAAAGTACAGTTTATAGAAATATAAACTAAACAGAGTTATTGAGTTTTACTCACATTGGACTATCATCGTTAAATAACGATAATTGTCGCTTGGTTCAGACTGACAAATTATTTTGCTATAAATTGTAGCGAGCTCGGATTTACTCCCAGTCAACTCCATGGGTAGCCACCGTCCGCACGATCCCAACGGATCCATCCGTTCGAAATGCTGATCATGTATGAAATAGATATCACGTTAACAAGTTCCTTATAGTATTTAAATTATTAAAATCAATTCCTTATCTAATATGGGCTCACCAACATCACACCGGCCCAACATCTTGTAAACCTTCGACCCAGATGAACAGTGTTCATCTTCCCCTAATCCAACGCAGAAAACCATCTCCCCATTTTCACCATTTCAACGCGTTGGAACTCCATTCTCTCCCCACTGTTCAACCAACCGTGCTCACCACTCTCCAGAATTTCTTACTAACGCTCCATCCCTTCCCCTTCATGAAACAGCAGCCTCACATAACAACTCAGCAAACCCTTTTTGGCATATCATCCTCAAACCGCACCCTCACTACGACATGATTCCACAAACCAACTTCACCATGATCTTCTCCTTTGAATCCTCTACCATCTCATACCACTTTTGATACATTCGAACCCCCTTTTTGATTTCCGTCCAAAGCCATGAACCGCAAACCCATCGACCCTTTCGTTCGCCTAAGACCAGACCGACCTCGCCCTGATGACCGTGACGCCCTCCACCGCCTGAGCACCTCGCCGACCCGCTCGAACTCCGGTGAAACCTTCCCTGACTCGCGCGAGGTCATAGGACAAAAGAAGAAGATGCGATTTTGCTTTCATGCCTTAGCAACACGTTCGGCATTTCCTGAAGTGGCAGCTTGCCCTTTTTATTTAGCGTTTATTTGGATTTTTCCTTTTGGTATTTCTTCATGTTTTGAGTGAACTGGTTGCGGCTGAGATAAAGGAGAAATGCGGAAAGAATGGTATTAGTTAAGTGTTGTTTATATACTTTCAGTTGGAATTTTCGTTTGTGTAGTTGGGATGGATGGCTCTCAGGAAGAAACGTTTGTATTAGTGCATCCATACATATGTTTGTGGAGTGTGTTTATGTAAAAACCCGTAACTTCCCCGATGAGGGAAAGCGCGGATAGTTCGAGAGCAAGCCACAATAGAACGCGGACGGAAGAACATTTCATTGTTTGTTACAAAAATTCCATCAGAATACAAGGATATACAGAGTATGAATGAATATTACACAGAAATATCAGAGATTACAATAAATTACATAGCAGCGGAAAATAATACAATACACAACTGAAGGAGATATACGGATACAAAGCTTTCCGGATATCATTCCAGCTGTAAACCAAGATCCTGTGAATATAAATCTGCAAAACCAAAACTACTAGCTGCCCGTGTAAAAATAAGGGCACCCAGAGTTTAGGTTAAAACAATAAACTCCAGGTCAGTCATGGGACTGGTTTCGTCGAATTCTGAGACCGTTTGAAAAATGGCCATTTTCCAGTCGATTAAAATCAACTTAAACTGGTCAAACGCGTTTTCCTTTGCCACGCTCACATATTGAATTGAAAAATTACGAAAATTGGAATCTAGAAATAACTTGACACTCCGGATCCAACAAAAGTGGTTTCGTCGAAATCCGAGGTCGTTTGCAGAATTTCCATTTTTAAGAGCCTGAATCCCATAGCGACTATTCAGAATTTTCAACAGGACATATCTTTTGATCCCCGCTATGAAATTTGGATTTTTCGGGTTCGTTGGAAAGATATTCACGAATAGATTCAAATATTTTAGGTTTCACTAAAATCCGGTTTATTTTGAATCCTATACATCCATTTGTAGTTTGAAATCGAATTATCGAACTACCGCGCCATTTTCAATTCCTTTTATAATTTAAAATAATTATTTATATTCTAACAACGATCTATATAATATATTTGTTCGAATTCTATTGAAAATAAATTTATCGTCGTTATTATTTAAAATAATTCATTTTAAATAATCAAAATTCATTAAAATTGCCAATTTAAAAATTTTAAACTGGCCCAGATTTCCGGGTTATTACAATTTAACTTTGGACGTGGCCTTCCCTTTGATCACTAAATCAATTAGGATATTTTTATTTTCAGTCTTACACTATTCGGTACTCATTGCCTAGAACTTGGTTAATGTACAGACTACTATCGACAGAGCTAAAGGTACCATTGTATCGAGCAAGGTTCCCCGATTCCAAAAATATAAAAATACCGGTAGGTGAACTCATATTGTGAAATCCCAAGATATTAGTTAAGGGTGCAATATACTCCAAATAAAAAGTGGCTTATTTAATTAATTAAAAATTACAGTAAAATTCTAAAAATTAAATTATCACTACGTCTCAAAAGAACCTAGTCTAAATTCGAAACCGGTATCCAGTTATATCGAATAAACCATTACGGTCGATAAACGATTCTATAGTGACTATTTTAAAATTTGATTTGGCCATAAATCAAAATCTACACTATGAAATCTCAATTTTTCTCTTCCACTAGAAAGATATACTCCACCAGCTCCACACGTTTCTTGTTTCACAGAAATCCGGCTTAAAATGAATCATGTACATTCAGTTGAAGTTCGAATCGCCAATTTACGAACTGCAGCGCCATTTCGAGCTCGATTATAATTATTTTATAATTATACGTTCAAACTATCGTTCAAATAATATATTCGTTACTCAAATTCAATTCCAAGCTGAATTAAATATCACAGATGATCCAGTTCACACCATATCGCTTTATTCAGCCAATTCTGATTATTTCAGAATTAAATATATTATTTAATTATTATTTTAATTAAATATTCACCATTATTTAATTCCACGACCAATAAAACATTTTAATCACCATTTATGTAATTAAATTAATTAATTATAGTACCTCTGCCAATGCGGGTCATTACAATCTTTCCCACTTAAAATAATTTCGTCCTCGAAATTGCTAAAAGGTAGAGGACGACCCTATCGACTGGTTAGAACATATTTGTTCCCTTTTTAACTTCAGTTTCCAACTGGACCAATTTAATTTCAATTAAATATTAATTAATTCTTATCAACTAAAATTTTCAAAAATCCTGAAAATTTTCTAACTCCTTAACTTTTTTTAAAAATTTCGCCAGCACTTCCTTTGTACTGGTCAATAGGTCAAACTCCAACTCACCTCTCTGGGCCATCTCCATCCCAAAAGAAAATCAAACAGCCAAGCGGCTTGCCAATTCGGCTCATCAAAATCTCATACCATATGAAATACAAACTTGTACCTTTTTGTTGGCATATCATTGTATCCTTTCCACCTGTTATCAATTCAGCAGATACAAGGGTCATCTCAATAAAATTCCAATCTGCTTTTATCTACAACACAACCATTCACTTATATCCGAGCCAAAACCCATTTCAACTCAAGTTCAATTCTTGATTTTCAATTCCTTAACTCCTCAATCCAATACCATTTCGGATTCTAATTTCACAAATCCAATCTTATTTGATTCCAATTCAACTTCAGTTACCACTTAAATGACTTTATTTTAATTCAATTTTGCTTCCCCAAATTTCTGTTAAATTTGTTTTTTTTTTTCAATTTAAACAGTCTTTCCCTGGGAGTTTTTAATCTTTCCCTGGGAGTTTTTAAACAGTTTAATCCCTTAAAAAAAATCGAATTTTCCTTTTGAATATGTCACTGAGTCAATTAATATTCCATTAGTTAAATTACTTCTCTATTTCTTTATCAATATTTGTTAACCCAATATTTTCAATAACCATATTGACCTTTTAGGTTATTTGGAAAACATTTCCGAATATCGCCTTCCTTTATTTTCTAAACTTTAGAAAATATATGCTATTTATAATTGGAAAATATTCCAATTACTTATCTCTTTTCCGATCTCATTTATTTCTATACTTAGGAAATATTCTTTATTATATCTCCAAGCTTGCACTTATTTGGGTTAAAACGGATGTTGTGTAAAACATCGTTATGACAACCCAAATACTATATTCAACTAACTCTTATTCAACATTGATCTTCGAGCCTGAAATCTTACTATTTATTTGTTAACAATGAAATCAATCAAGTTGGGGTATAACTACCTCTCAGACCTTGACTGAATAACATTTATAACGTCAAAATAGATATGACTACTTACTCGAATAATCAATACCATACAACTACTCATTCACTTTTAAACACGTATACGCTTCCTCTTTCTATTCTTACTAGATTTTATTCTTAGTCTTCCTTTTTGATTTTACTATTCTATTTCTAAGTTCGTTTCCTTATCGACTTCTATATATATATCGATACGTTGATTTCTAACTATCAAATTATCTTTAAAATATTCTAACTCCTTAAATTTCCGGAAAAATTAGCCATAACCTCCTTTGTACCAGGAGCATCGGGATATTTCAAATAGCCTCCCATGGCTCTCACCAATCAAAAAGAAAATAAAAAATCCAAGCGGCTAGCCGATACGGCGCATAAAATCTCATATATGAATTAAATACATACCTTTTCGTCGAGCATTCTATTTGTATACATTCATACCTTATCCATACCTATCTCATGTATATTTATACCTGCCCAATCTATTTTAACTATACCTGATCATTTTAATTAACTCATTAATTAATTTGTTAATTAACTCTTTAGTCTATTTCACTTTTATATTTGAACATGACATGTTCAAATATATTTTAACTTGCTTATTAACTATTTTGAATACAAATTTCAAATTTAAGTTCTATATTCGAGTTCAAATATCCATTTACAAATCCAATTCACCTTTCAAAGTTCAACTTCAAATTCAAAACTCAATTAACTAATTCCTCTTCGACATAGTTAATTCTATTCAATTTCTATTCAAACTTTATTCAAATTCTATTGTTCAAATCAATATATCAAATTCTATAGTTTAAATTCCATTTGAATTCTATATTCAAATCCTATATTTGAATTCCATTTGAATTCTATATTCAAATTCCATTTGAACTTCTATATTCAAACTCTATTTCAATTCTCTTGAATTTCATATATTCAAACTCCCTTTGAATTTCTATATTCAATTCTATTAGAATTCTCTTTATATTTTCTATATTCAGATTCTATATTTAAATTTTCTATATTCAAACTCTCTTTGAATTTTCTATATTCAAATCCCCTTTGAATTTTCTAATTTATATTCTATGTTTGAACTTCCTTTATTCAAATTCCTTTTCAAACTTTCTTTATTCATTCTTTAAATAAGTCTCGATTTCAATTCCTTTTGAAATTGATATTTCTACTTTTGGGAAATAGATTTCCCTTTCAATTTCACACTTGTATTTTTATTTCTGAATTATCCAATGATAATTCTTTTCACTTCATTTATAAACTTCATTCATAAAAGAACTATTTATAAACTTCGTTTATAAAAGAACTTCTCGTTTTATTTCTTTTAAAACAAGTTAATATTTCAAATCTATTTAAAAATTCAAATTCTATTATTCAAATTCTATTTTGAAATTCAACACAACTTGTCTTTCCTAAAACAAATTCAAAACAGTATCTCTGGTAGTAATTCGTCACTTACAACTCGAAAATGAATACTGATGATGCAGCTGTCATCATCAAAATTTATTTTCCAGCGATCGAAAAGAGTTCAATGCTATAAAACTATTTCTAAACATTTCCACTTTGAAATTCATTTCAAAATATATTTCACACTGCTTGTAATACAATTTAAAATCTCCTAGGATCTTAAATTTTCCTTATTTTTAATCCAAATCCATTTACAAACACTTATCCAATTTTCCAGAATTTTAATTCAATTTCTAGTTTAAAATTTCAGATTCAACTCATCTGATTTCACGTATTTCACTTATATGAATTCTGATTGGTTATTTACATAACCATTTAATTTATAATCTTACTCGATTATAATAACAACCAATATATCCACTATATATCAAAATATACTTTGGGTAAAATTATTTCATTTACCCACTTTTCAAAACATATCATGTCGACCCATCGTATTCGAGTGTTTATAAACTTCTACCGATACAGTGGATCAAACTGATCGACCAGAACTCATAAACAACTCAACCAATGAATCTTCACAATAGAAATCTTCACAATAGAAAACAATTTTTATATCAATAACAAATACGCTTACTCGTATATATACACTCAACTCAATCTAGGGTATTACTAACCCTATCTCTACTGAGTCACGCCACAGAGCCAAGTTAATCAATTAACCTTCTGCTCTGATACCAACTGTAATGACCTGGGATTTTGTCGACTTTGGTTATCGCTATAAACTCAATGATGACTAACCAAACATCGAAAAATACTGGTCATTAGTGAAAGAAATTAGAGGGTGAGGAAAGATAAGATAGAAACTTAGAATAGAAGAAGAAGAAGAACACAATATCAGAGTAACACGAATCTCACAGCGGAACGAACAAATATATTTCATAACATAACTTTGAAATACAAATCTGTACTTGAATATACATATCATTATCAAAGTACAGCACTTACAACACAGCGGAAATAAACTATAGCTATATGATCCTGAAGCCTCCTGCTCCAGCACTTCAAGTGTGTCTGTAAAATCCCGACTACTTGACTGCCCATACAAATTTAGGAACCCAAGAGTTTAGGGAAAACAACAAAATAAACTCTAGGTCAGTCATGGGACTGGTGTGTGTAAAACAGTTTAAAACAGTTCAAACAGGTAAACGATATCTCATAAGACCACGCCGTATAACGGAACGAGTTTTTCCCTTATGAGAATCGAAATTATCTTTATATCAAAAACCTTTTGATATTATAATAATGTCTATCAACCATAATATAATAATCATCTAGCAGAAACGCTTTCATCTCACGTTCTACATATATAGTATACAATCAAAACTGCAAGCACGTATTGGGTAATGGATTTCCAACTATGACAAGGTATGGAACCACCTTTCGCTCGTGTACCTCTAGAGAGGAATAAACCGGGTTCAACAAGAACATCTTGCAACCCGGCCACACATGACCGACCACTCATTTCGCTTGAGTGTACCGAATGTATATCACCAACGGTTGGGATCAGCAACCGTTTCCCGAATGGGACAGTATCGACAATAGATTTTTAGAAGTAAATGAAACTCTAGATCATGTGATTATACAACCTAATAAGTGCGAACTACACAGCCATGCTGCCTTCCCGACTTCTGTCATTTACCGGATGTGAGGCTAGAAGCTACGCTTTATCATCACACCAGATTCACTTTGAATGCCACAGTAACAAATCCATCAGATCACCGATTGACGTCCTCAACCATACATTATGTGTTAGCTAAAAGAAGTTTCCTTCTCCGCTTCCACTCTTGGTACGGTTGGAGAAATCAATATACGTGATCGTGTGGACATACTCTGTCAGACATCCGTCCATACAAGTCATCCAGGAACGGGTTGAACCGAAGGCACTATTCTGTAAATAGGATAGCCCTTACATAACTCCGTCTTCAATTTCCTTTGGCATATATGATTCGCAACGCTTATGCCAATCTAGAGTGGTTCACTGGATAATAATCCAACCGGTCTCTCCATATTAACAACGTTAAAATGGTCAAAACTTCGATAGTCTGTGATTTAACTATCGAAGAAAAACAGGTGTGCAAACAACGATATTATTTCCAAATGGAAATTTATATCGATCAAACATCATTCAACATTAATCTCTTTATTTCATTAATTTACTTATCTCCTATTTCCCTATATTCAATATTTCTCATTTTCTAAATTTGGAAAATATACGTTATTAACAATGGAAAACATTTCCATTTCTTGTTTTCTTTATTAGAAAACATTTCTGGTTTCTTATTTGGAAAACATTTCCAAAGCTTCTTCATTGGACTTAGACAGATGTTTAAACAAACCATCGCGATGCCAACTCAAACCATTTCCTTTAATTACTAAATTCACTTAACCATCCTTTACTATCGAACCTTAACCATTCCTTAGTTAAAAATGAAGTCAATCAAGTTGGGATAATACTACCTCTCAGACCTTAACTGAACAACGTTTCTAACCTTGAAATAGACAAAGTTCACCCTTCTAATTCTTTAACAAACTTCCTTAAGTAACTCTCTCTCAAATCTTTTCTATTCGATAATTCTTTCATTCGATAAGGTATATTCGATAACTCTATTCAATTTATTCTATTCACTTAACTCTTTTGATTTAACTCTAACTCTATTCACTTAACTCTTATTGAATAAACTATATTCGATAACTCTATTCAATTTATTCTATTCACTTAACTCTTTTGATTTAACTCTAAATCTATTCACTTAACTCCTATCGAATAAACTATATTCGATAACTCTATTCAATTTATTCTATTCACTTAACTCTTTTGATTTAACTCTAACTCTATTCACTTAACTCCTATCGAATAAACTATATTCGATAACTCTTTTAATTTCTATTTGAATAAACTATATATTCGATTAACTCCTTTTACTTTCTATTCGAATAAACTATATTCGATTAACTCCTTTTACTCTATTTGAATAAACTATATTCGATTAACTCCTTTATTCTATCCGAATAAACTATATTCGATTAACTCCTTTTACTCTTTTCGAATAAACTATATATCTATTAATTCCTTTTACTCTATTCGAATAAACTATATATCGATTAACTCCTTTGCTTTAACTCTAATCGATTAAACTATATCGATTATCTCCCCTTAAATCGATTAAACTAACATCGTTTAACTCCCTTCAACTCGATTAAACTAACATCGTTTAACTCCCTTTAACTCGATTAAACTAACATCGTTTAACTCCTTTTACTATTCGAATCACTAATCTTCGATTTAACTTTATTCGAATAACTAAATTCGATAACTCCTTTTTGAATAAACTATTCATTTATAAAGATTTACTTTTAGTAACAGTTCTTCACTTTACGAATGATTTCCCTTTTATAAAACTCTATTCATTTTAAAAACATTTTCCCCTTTATTTACTTTCGAAATATTTCCTTTTATAAAATCTGTTGATTTTACAAAATCCCTTTATTTCAATATACATTGAAATAATTCTTTTTACATCCCCCGGTCTTTTATGATATTTAAAATATCGAATAACAATGATCAACATCATTCTAACACACATAATCCATAACAGATATACATCACGTCATATATCACAATATATGAAAACAGTAAATAAATGTTGAGGAATCCAGTCGGATTCCTCCAACCTGTTTCCCTATATTCACAGATGTTACACAATATAGTATAACTCAATTTCATTCCAACATGAAATATACTGATGAAGTGAATCAATATTTGATTGTCGACCTTTATATATAACTATATCTACATTTTCAATCAAATCTATTTAACAGTCCAAAAAAAATCAATACACAGCAAATCAATCAGCATTGGCAAAATATAAAGTACAGTTTATAGAAATATAAATTGAACAGAGTTAGTGAGTTTTACTCACATTGGACTAACATCGTTAAATAACGATAATTGTCGCTTGGTTCAGACTGACAAATTATTTTTCTATAAATTGTAGCGAGCTCGGATTTACTCCCAGTCAGCTCCATGGGGTAGCCACCGTCCCCACGATCCCAACGGATCCATCCGTTCGAAATGCTGATCATGTATGAAATAGATATCACGTTAACAAGTTCCTAATAGTATTTAAATTATTAAAATCAATTCCTTATCTAATATGGGCTCACCAACATCACACCGGCCCAACATCTTGTAAACCTTCGACCCAGATGACCCAGATGAACAGTGTTCATCTTCCCCTAATCCAAGGCAGAAAACCATCTCCCCATTTTCACCATTTCAACGCATTGGAACTCCATTCTCTCCCCACTGTTCAACCAACCGTGCTCACCACTCTCCAGAATTTCTTACTAACGCTCCATCCCTTCCCCTTCATGAAACAGCAGCCTCACATAACAACTCAGCAAACCCATTTTCGCATCTCATCCTCAAACCGCACCCTCACTGCGACATGATTCCACAAACCAACTTCGCCATGATCTTCTCCTTTGAATCCTCTACCATCTCATACAACTTTTGATACATTCGAACCCCCTTTTTGATTTCCGTCCAAAGCCATGAACCGCAAACCCATTGACGCTTTCCTTTGCCTGAGACCAGACCGACCTCGCCCTGATGACCGTGACGCCCTCCACCGCCTGAGAACCTCGCTGACCCTCTCGAACTCCAGTGAAACCTTCCCTGACTCGCGCGAGGCCATAGGACAAAAGAAGAAGATGCGGTTTTGCTTTCATGCCTTGGCAACACGTTCGGCATTTCCTAAAGTGGCAGCTTGCCCTTTTTATTTAGCGTTTATTTGAGTTTTTCCTTTTGGTATTTCTTCATGTTTTGAGTGAACTGGTTGCGGCTGAGATAAAGGAGAAATGCGGAAAGAATGGTATTAGGTTAAGTGTTGTTTATATACTTTCAGTTGGAATTTTCGTTTGTGTAGTTAGGATGAATGGCTCTTAGGAAGAAACGTTTGTATTAAGGCATCCATACATATGTTTGTGGAGTGTATTTAACTTTGGACATGGCCTTCCCTTTGATCACTAAATCAATTAGGATATTTTTATTTTAAGTCTTACACTATTCGGTACTCATTGCCTAGAACTTGGTTAATGTATGGACTGCTATCGACAGAGATGAAGGTACCATTGTATCGAGCAAGGTTCCCCGATTCCATAAATATAAAAATACCGGTAGGTGAACTCATATTGTGAAATCCCAAGATATTGGTTTAGGGTGCAATATACTCCAAATAAAAAGTGGCTTATTTAATTAATTAAAAATTACAGTTAAATTCTAAAAATTAAATTATCACTACGTGTCAAAAGAACCTAGTCTAAATTCGAAACCGGTATCCAGTTATATCGAATAAACCGTTACGGTCGATAAACGATTCTATAGCGACTATTTTAAAATTTGATTTGGCCATAAATCAAAATCTACACTATGAAATCTCGATTTTTCTCTTCGACTAGAAAGATATACTCCACCAGCTCCACATGTATCTTGTTTCACAGAAATCCGGCTTAAAACGAATCATGTACATTCAGTTGAAGTTCGAATCGCCAATTTACGAACTGCAGCACCATTTCAAGCTCGATTATAATTATATTATAATTATACGTTCAAACTGTCATTCAAATAATATATTCGTTATTCAAATTCAATTCCAAGCTGAATTAAATATCACAGATGATCTAGTTCACACCATATCGCTTTATTCAGCCAATTCTGATTATTTCAGAATTAAATATATTATTTAATTATCATTTTACTTAAATATTCGCCATTATTTAATTCCACGACCAATAAATCCTTTTGATCACCATTTATATAATTAAATAAATTAATTATAATACCACTGCCAACGCGGGTCATTACAGAGCCGAGCTTGATGTTGTTAAGATGGAGGACCCTCATATCCTTTAACGTGTCTATGTAGGAGAGGCCAAAGCTTAGACCACCACCAATCTGCGATTAGTAGCCCGTGTGATTGTGCATATCATACAACACAACATCATTCTGAAGATGGGAAGCTTGGAGCAGATTTATCCATCTGTTCGCCACACCACCTATGTTATCCTTGGCGGCATAGCTATCAATTGGGTGCGTGTGCTTAAGATCCATCTCAATGAGCCCTTCGCCGGCACCTCACAGAGCCATTTTCCCAATAGTCATCTTTTCACCCGTATCTTCCGGCACTTCCAAGTCAAACTTTCTGGGGAGACGCCTACGAAGAATGCGCCAACCGCCATCTATCAGACCACTCTCTGGAAGATGGGTATCCAGCTACCTAATGCCCATGCACCCGCACCACCTGCTCCAGCTCAACAACCTCAACATCCTGGATATGAAAGCCCTGAGCTCACTGCCATCTGATCCATGCAGGCCGATCTCCGAGAGGTTCAAGAGAAGCAGCGTCGGTAGGCGCGAGAGATTGGCTGCATCTCCGCTATACTACGTTCATGGCGTGGACATGGTAACGGATTCGGTTCCATCCACGGAGGCAGACAAACCTATTGTGGGTAGTATTAGTCATCGCTGTCATTGTTGTTACAACATACTTTATGCATGTCATATCTTGTATCGTGTGTTTCTCTTTCTAGCATTTTTCTTTTTCTTAGATGTAGTGTTGTGTTAAAAGTTGCCAGTAATGAAAAATTTGCATGAATTTAGTAAGGATATTTCCGTGTTAAAAAAATGTATTTGTCATTCGCGCATGATTAATTTAATGAAATCTCGTTTATTTACTAGCATTTGTCCTACAGCTGGAAAGATTTAAATTTCTATGTTGGATAAAATTTTAGTAAAGGAATGGTTCTACGTCACGGATATAAAAATGAATAAACCACCATCCCTTGTCAAAACTAAAATTTATTTTTTTCATTTGTGTAATTTTAGTCTTCGCATTTTTTTTGGTGTGACTAACTTCCTTGTTCACCAACATACGACATGAATCATTTAAATTTCCGCAATTTTCATTTTTAAATGTTTACGGGAAAAGTTGTTACTTTTTTTTTCATTTTCTTGTTTTAAGGGAATATGAACGGTTTCTGAAGGAAATTTTCTGAACAAATATGACAAGTTTTTAAAAGGAAGTTTGTTTTTATGGAAAACTAACGATTTTTGGCTACGTGAGCAGTGTAAGGTAGATGTTTGGATGTTTAGTGTGCCCGTTTAGTGGTGTAATAGGACTGACAATGTGATAAAAACATTAACGGTAACAAGGAAAAGGTTGTTTTAGCCTTGGAAACGATGTTTCCATGCCTTGTCAATGATGCGTGTAAGCTATTAAATAACTTGTTCTACATTTTAGAGTTTGTTTTAAGCCTCCTTACAGTCTATAGTTGGAAATTTTTAGGAATTTAGGTTAACTGAGGTGAAAATTGCACTGTAGGTCCGGAAATGGAATATTTGAAAGCGAAGGGAATGTTAAATTTCTTCGCCTTAATTTCATTTTTCCGATTTAGGAGAAAATGAATAGGAAACGATTAGATTGCGTACGTTTTGGATTGTAGGATTTGGATGCAAAATTGGTTGTTTCACACTTTTATTCGTAATTATGTGGAGGTTATGGATGAAAAAGAATTTTCAAAATTTGCATTCATATAGAACTGCCAATATATTTAACATGTTTTGCATCATGTTTTCAAAAATATTTCAAAAAAGTTTAATGCAAGCATATAGGAGGATCCGATTAGAATTATCTTGCATGCATGTTTTTGGTTGAAATTGCATTATGTACACCATACACGAGTACACATGGCCGCAAATTGGGTGTACACAAATTGGTTGCGTAGTATAGGATTATAAGCGTTAGAATTTCGGGACGAAATTCCTTTTTGGCGATATAAATTAATTATTAAAATTACAAAAATAGGAATTTCTTCAAACAATGGAATTTGGCCACGAAACTTTAACCGTTGCGTTCATCTTGGAATTCTGGTCAACTTCCATGTTTGGCGATTTGCAAACAGAGTCCGTAAGAAAAAGTTATGAAGGAAATATGAAAATTGACGAAAACTAATTAAATAATTAATTAATATTATACCATATATATGAACAGTCGACCTGGGCATATGATTGCCCAAGCGGTTGACCGCCATGGTCGACCTACTGGGCGATCAGATGCCCAGTGGTTGCTGGTTCATATAGGGTTTTGTTTGTAATATTATTATAACAGATGTATGGATATAACTTAAAACTAATCCAACATTTCTAGGCTATTTCCACCACTATAAATAAAGGGTAGAGCCTCACTCTTTTTCCATTCAAATCTACAAAGATAGCGAAGCTCTGCCATTTTTATTCCTCTTCTAACCTAAATTCTAAATAAAATATATTCATACATATACCAAATCAAATCAAAATCATATGGAATTGGAAAGAGAAATAGATTCAATGGAAGAGGGTGCTTAACAATCAATTTCTTCGCTCTTTTCCATTTTTCTTACATTTCTACAGATCTAGAATTTTCCCCTTTCTAGATAAAATTTAGATTTATAAGGATTTGGGGATTATAAGCCTAAAAAGGTTCATAATTCAGAAATTGGAAGCTATAAGGTTCACGGAAAATTTACTAATATAGATTTAATGAGTTATTCATTTCGTCTGAATCCAATCTATGCTTTATGCCTATCAGATCTACTATTTAAATAATTGTAAATTGTGATAACCATCATAGTTGATTCTGAATATGTTGGTAAATAATAAAGTTGTGATTTTTTGTACAAATATGAATTGTAGGATTTTTATATAAATTATCACATATTCCTACAAGTTATGCCATGAATTATGAAATATGTTGTATTTGTCGCATAGCACTGCGGATCTGGAAATTAGTCTCATTAAACATAAATTGTTGTAGTTATGTTCTAGATCTTTAGTTCAGTGCTGAAATATGAAATATGTAGATTTGGGTGGAAAAATAATAAATTTGTGTATTATGTGATTATAAGAATAAAAGAAATATTCCTTGTTTAAATTTAATATTGTTGGGTTTTGGCTTAAGCATTGTAAATTATGTCATTTTCCTCATTTTTAAATAAAGAAGCAATATTTTAGAATCAGAAGAAGAATGACAAACAGGATTGAAAGAGGAAAAATGGTGCAAAGGTACATATACAAATATATATGTTTTGTATGTAATTTGCATCGACTACTACGAAATAAAAATATATTACATTTTTTTTTGTGATTTGGAAATATGCCAATATTACAAAATATGCATGATTTACAATAATTTTGACTAACGGTCCTTGTGAGACTTGAAACCTTTTTGGCAAGATTGAATGTAAAAAGGGAATGTTTGGTTAATTTATTTAACCAAATCATTGATTTAAAAATAAGTATTGTAAAATAACAAATAAATATTAATAACTGCGTTGACTTCCCGAAAACATAAATAAATTTATACATATTATCCATCCAAATCAGCGTAAAATGGTGAAATGAAAGTTATATGAAATGTTTGAATGTTGGGATAAGGTTCAAATGTGGAATTATTTAAAAATATAATCCATTTAGAATTAATATATTTGTGGTGACCATCTGTAGCAATAAATGTAATTAACTACTATAATTGAGACCGTAACAAAGAAATAACCATTGTAACCAAAATTGATTTGGGAAAATAAATGTGAATATGAAAATAGTTACAATTCTTAAAATAAATAAGGATAATTGTTGTGGACCCCAATTAGAAAACTTAAATAAAATTGCATTTAGACACGAGGTTAAACTCAACTTGTGGTGTAAGCCTGTCCGAACCAACCGACAAATCCAGCAACAACAGGTAGTTAGTTTCATGCGAGTGGTCTAATGCATAAACATAATCTTACTAAGCCACGCGGTTAAGTTCACTTGTGGTAGAAGTTTGCCCAGAACTGATCGGCATATCCAGCATCCACATGTAGTCAAATTAATGTGAGAGACCTGGTATATAAATATATATATACATACATATATATATATATATATATATATATATAACAGTCAATAAATAAATAAACAAATAAAAATAGAAATTTTCTGTTGGGGTACAATTACAGATAACTTAGGACTGACAAATAAATTGCCTTAGGAAAATATGACTGTTAGAGTCATAAAGGGGAATAAAAAGAAATGGGTGTCAAAAAGGGGATTAACGGATTTTTATTGTCGTTTAATACTAAGTCCAAGTTAGGGAAGAACTTAAATAAATACCCTAGAGTAAAGAGAATGTAATCTTCCTTATCTATGTCAATAAAACTTATAATTAAAAATATAGTTGGACTTAGTAGGTTAATAATATAAGACATTGTTAACCATATAAATCCATGATACAAATAAATGGTGTATGTATAGTATTTCCGTGTAAAGGAGTTAAACGAGAATGGCTTAGTAACATAGCCTACTTTATCCCAAAAAGGGAAAGGTGTTAATGGCAAATAGGGGACAAATGAATAACCTTCGCATGTAGTCTGCTTCCTAGGTCCTAAAAGGCTAAGTGTCTAGGGCTTGAGAGTCCACCTAGGCATAGGTTTTTCAGTATAGGGGTCTTAAATAGCAGTCGTGTGTTCGCCTACCCAAACCTGGATATTAAAAGGGTCAGATATGGCCGCCTATCCTACGGGAAGTAGTAAGTGACTAAGGAGGTTATGTAATAAGGTCCGCTAGAGGGCATAACGAATGATAAAATACCTACTCTCACCTTATGTGGGGTAAGGGTTTATGCGTGAATGACAGAAGCCTTAACTAGTTGGGCCCGTTGCTAGTGCTCTCGAGTTTATGTTAACATTTAGTATATTATCAAAGGTTAAGAAGTGACAAATAGGTCTGCCTAAGGTCTTAAGTGATTAGGAATAATCCACCCTATCTATCATTAATAGTGAGGCATTAAATAATAAAGAATAAAGAATAAAGAATAAAGAATGAGGATATAGATAGAAACCCCAAAATTAGTGGCTACTCTCGATGTAATTAACCAGTTAAACTCTGGTATAAAGGCTTCACAAAAATGTGTGTAAATGTCCTATGTCGGTAATATAATTTGGGAATACTGCTTTGGGATGAATGGTGAAGTCGTGTGTAAACATTTACTAGGTTGGGTTAGAATCACTAACCTGGTTAGGAATACATCTTGGTATAACCAAACGGAATATAGCTTGTTATAGACTGTGTTTACATTTCTTAGTCACCAGAACTTGTTGTTCTGACCTCCCTCCTCATTACAACCTCCAAGTTTCATAGAGAAGGTCGGGTTATCATAAATGTTTAAGTTTGGCTTTCGATTCTCGTTCTCTCTCATGCTCGGTATTGGTAAAGTAACTTACTTTGGAAAAGGTAGTTGCTTGAGTTAATAATAATTTATCCTATCTTGTTTCCAATGTGAGTTATTTTACCATACTTTGATTTTTCTCAAGCTCATTTATTGCAGGTACCAGATATACGCTTTATGCTTGAATGTGTTCAAGTTTTGATTTTTGTCAAAATTTGGGTGTAGAAAAGTGTGGGGTGTTACACATCTAGTGATTAGAATCTCACAGTTTGACTACAAGATGTTTCATAAAGATATTAATAAGTTTAGGAATATTTGATGGATAATAATTTGGTTTATTTTTGGATGAAAAGATTTAAATAACAAATACCAAGTGAAACAAGGTTCACAATTTGACTATAGGGTATTTGGTTAATTTAACAGTTGCAAATTTGATTAACTTACATTCAAGAAATTTGATAGATAAACGATTAATGAGATTAGTAAAAGGAGAAGGTTATATAGGTTAGAATGAGATTCAAAAAAATGAATAAGACTTTGGAACATAATTAGGATAAATAATTTATAATATCAATGCCTTGTGAACTTGGTTTCAAGATTTGGTTATTAGATATTTAGTGATATTTAAATAAGCAAGAACACTTGGATGTTACGCTTTGAAATTCAATTAACTTAAGGAAGGAAGTTAACTGAAATATGTAGGGTAGCTAGTAGTTTGATTTGCAGCATTAGCTTTGGTGCCGGTTAAAGCTGGATTCTAGATCTCGGCAAAAGCTATGTTTTGGATCATTCTTCATTCACTGAAGGCTTACTTGTATTTCTTTCCACTGTGTTTCTGTTGTACTATAATGTAAAATTGTTGTAATGATAATGATAGTTCTTTTTTTTTCAAATTTTTAAGTATCGCTAATTTGTCTTTATGAACAGTTTGAGTCGGTTTAATTACCGGGTTGAACCACTCAAAGAGGTGGGTCATTACAGAAACAAATTTTAGTTATATAATGTGAATTAACTTAGGACAAGTTTAAATAAGACAATTATAGGATGGATATAATCGGTAAGATTAAGTATATGAATTGAAATTTAGATAAGGGAAAGTTGAATGAAATCTAATGAGATTTATAAATTGAAACTTAAGTGGAATAAAATGAAGATGGATGGGAAATTATCTTATGTAAAGTTGAATTAAACTTGTAAAGTAAGTTGTTCGAAAAATCAATATAGGTAGAGGATAACGTAAGTAAATGAATGAAATAAAACAAACAAGTTGATTAGTTAATGAATTTAAAATCGTTGAAATGTTATTCATATGAGTTTGGTAAACTTAAGTTTAAAAGATAGACATAAGAGAAGTGCTTAGGATGGTTATAAACTTAAGTAAATGGTTTGAGGAATAAAATCCTGAGTTTTGTTTGTAATTTAAGAAACTATATTGGATAAATACAGAATGAAATGAAATGTTATTAAACGTAAATTAAGTTTAGTCAATCAAAAGAAAATGAATTGATAAAAGTGTAACATCAAATTTGCTACGACTCACAGACTCTCATCCTTTGAATCGACTATAAACTATACAAGTCTAGTCAAAAAATCCACGTGATGTCTGTGATAAAATGAATTTCCGATCTTCGATAGTCGAACTTAACAGATCGTTGGTTTTCGAGTATGAACAAACCAAAACTCGCAAACTCAATCCATTGGGGTTTTATCACAACAAACATAATAGAACAAAACAAAAGTGCAACGACCCCAAATTTATTAAGAAATATTTAATGGAAATTAAATATTTAAAACGATTTATTTTAACGATTAATGACATAGAATTTATTTTAAAAAAAGTTTGAACGTATAAACAAATTATAAAATGAGCTCATAATGTCGCGGTAGTTCGTAATATTATGTTTTGAACTTTAAATGATTGTGTAGAATTTAATATAAAATTAGAATTTGACGAAACCAAAAGCATTAGATTCTATTTAACTATATCTTTCTAATGAAAGTGAAAATTTGAGAATTCGTGTTATATATTGTAAGTTATACCCAAATCAAATTTCCAAATAGTC
This sequence comes from Allium sativum, assembly GCA_030737875.1. Taxonomy (NCBI): domain Eukaryota; kingdom Viridiplantae; phylum Streptophyta; class Magnoliopsida; order Asparagales; family Amaryllidaceae; genus Allium; species Allium sativum. The sequence continues at coordinate 577,165,826 of CM060909.1, read as the reverse complement.
GCTATGGAATTGATTAATATTTTATCGGTTTATTAAATATATTAATATACTTTATATATATATATATATATATATATATATATAGTATGACTGCCATTTAACTCAAAATTAGTAAATGTTGAATTGGAAGTTATATACAATCCTGTTAGGACATATATGCGATAATAATAAATAGTTTATTATTAAATTAATTAATTTTGTAATTTTATAATATTATAATAATATTACGTAGGCCTTAAAAATAATAACTTTTCAAACAACCTACATTTTCGATGAAACCAATTTTGTTGGATCTAGAATATTAAATTATTGTTAGATTTCAAATTACACGCCAAACAGAGCTAGCATGTGATTGTGCACAATTTAAAAATGGAACAATCAATATTTTGACATTAAAAATATGTTGTGTGAGCAAACGGACTCGGAGTTCAACGAAACAAGTTTCGTTGGGTCTGTAATGTCAAATCATAGTTGTTTGTCAATTTTCATCAAAAACGGAATCCATATTTGATCATACAGATTTTTAAACGCTAAATGTAAACAACAATGGGATAAAATGAATGTAAAAGTCAAATAAAAAATTCCACTATCCTATATAATATCTCAACCCTTTCCAATCCCTCAATACACTTTCCTTGGTCAATTATCAACCGCCACCCTCCTTATAGAAAACGTGAGAAACAAATGTTAAAAAAATAAAGAACAAATTGTACTCCTTTATAAATCACGAAATAAATATGTAAAAGTTTGTGGGGTTGTTCTTTTCGAACTAGTATAATTTTTTATGGGTTTCTCGAGATTTTCGTCCAACGAAAATTTTATAGTGTGAGGTTCTTGAGCCTAGGGCTCTGATTTTTGGGAGATTCAAGCATCATTTGCAGAAACAAATATGGTAATTGTGATCGTGAGAGAAAATAGCACTTTGTTGCAAATTTTGGTTGAAATTGGAGAATAAAAATGTTGAGCAAGATATAGACTTGCATGAAAAACACTGGAGAACACAACCATGGAGCTGCATGCGAGAGGACTGATTTTGGTATGGAGATGGAGAGGGTGTGGAGAGATGATCATTGGAATAATTCATTTAATGCTTAACGAAGAAATAAGGGAGAAAGGGGTGAGGAAAGTTGCATGAATGAAGGGATGTGTTAGATCCAAATTTGGCTCTAACACCCAAACTGTTCAGAATTATTGAGATTAACAACTAAAAATGAATGAAAATGGAATGAAGACACTAGATTTATAGTGGTTCGGCGTTAACGAGCCTATGTCCACTTTATATATATTTCATTATTCGTTGAACACGAGTACAATCAATGATTTCTTTCAGTCTCACTTTTACAGCAGTGATTCACTCAATAATTTCGAGGTAATACTGATTAGAAATAATGAAGAACAGTAATGGTGGAAATAATACTCAGAACTTCCAAAAGAACCTTAAAAATGCCAAGTATGGGGCTATTTATAGGTGATATTTGCAGGCGGTTCGTGAAGACACGTGGCACGGATCCCGAGGATCTCGGAATGGTTCGTGGCTTGATAGAGAAATGGTCAATATGGCAGTTATGGACAGGTCTCACCAGATCCTGATCATTTGGCTCGTGAAGGACTGGGTCATGGCCATCGTTTGTTGGGTTCTTGGTCGGGTCGTGATAGCTAACCACGAGCAGGTCGTGACAACTAATCATGAGCGAGCTGTGATAACACATCACGAACAGGTCGTGATGACCCTCACGAGCAGGTCAAACCTGGCTTGTCACGAACGGGATCCCGGGCTTCTTGGGTCATGATGTATTCGTCTTGAGCTTGATTATATAATTCCCCTTCTTGTGTAACTATGAACGCTAGCACTCTTGATGGCTTGGTTAAAAAAAACTAGCCAACATTTTGGCCCCTCGAAGTACGTTTTATCGGGGATGGAGTGCTTAGAAATTGCTTTAAGTACCTTTTCCCAGAGGGATGTGAATCAACAGTTGCCTCCTCTTATATGGTTGCTATGCTTTGAATAATCGTGTCCTTCTACAAGTATAAATATCAAGCTAGGTTAAACTTCTAATCACTTTTCTGTTTATTAGCTAACTTCGATCTTTTGGTCACTGGAAAGCATCATACTTGACCTGTCAGGTAAGCTTTAAATTCTATAGGTATTTGAGAGAAATTCTTCGCTTTTGTATGTAAAAAAGTTTCATCTTTTCAATCCAATGACAATTTCCAAGCCCAAATTATCAGAACACAATACGTCTTATGTAACTGGGCATGGACTTGTAGTTAAACGGGCCTCTCTACGGACCACTATGGGCTTTATTATATACTCGTGGCCTGTTTGACTACGCGGAGCGTAAGAGACAAAAAAGGGAAGTTTAATAGCCTCTGCATGAGCTATATAACCTGCTCCTTCATTTCATTCTTACCTTTTCTCTTTCCCATTGCTTTTACTGCCGCCACCTTATCATTTTGATTCATTAACCCAAATCCATGTACTTCTTGGAATTAGCACCCTTCGTAATGCTAATTTAAAGAGGTAAAGATGATTCCTAATTCTTGTTTGCTGTTTTCAATGCTCCAAACTCCACGCCGCATTGAGCGTCGGCCTTTCTCGAAGTACGTTTCTCTTCGATCTCGATGGATTTGCCATCGATTTCATAATAATGGCAGATTTCAGAGAGCTAAGAATTGAAAAGAGAAGGGTTTGCTCGTGGAGATAGGAGACGACATGTTGGAGTAAAGGTGAATTGATGGATAAGGGAAAAGGAGCTTGAGCATACAGCTACTGTTGGGGACTGGTTGAAGGAGAAAGATCGTGGAGTTCATTAGATTGTGAAGAAGGATTGAGAAGAAGCAGTGAGTGTCATGGAAATCCGGTTCATGGGTCTTAACATCGAAGTAGGTCGTGGAAGGAAGTTAAATGTCTGGTCGGATCATGGATTAGAAAGTGAATCGGACTCGTGATGGAGAGGTGTGAGGTTTCAAATCGTAACGATGGCGGGATAAGACGGTGGGTTGGGTCCTGAAGATGGCAAAGTATCAGTTCGTGAGAAGGGCGAGTTGAACTAGGTCGTGGTGGTGACCCACGAGCCTCTTATTAATGAGCAGTTGGGTCCTAGACTTAACGACCAACTCGAACTTAGATCACGACCCAGAACCCCTTCCATGATATGCACCAGTTCATGAGAGGGTCTCAATCACGAGCTGAATCCTTCCCCGCGATCGGTCTCTTGACCATGAGTCACTTCAGACTTTAACGATCGAGTTTAACCAACGAACCGATGTATATCTTGACCAAAACTTGATGCAACTCTGACATATTGATGAACAGTTAGGATAGAGCCTTCAAGATGAACTTTATGGACTGGACGGTTACATAACTTAACAGCAGCACACAATGACCAATACCACGCTTATATGATTATCTTGACGGTTTCCTTTCTTGTACTTTACAGACTTGCACGCACTTGCACTTACACACATGGGGTACAGTAATTGTGATCTAATTTCTCATGTTTATTCGCCAACACATCCATGTATGATAGAGTTCATCAAGAATATCAGAAAAGAGGGCAGGTCCAGAGTCGTCGAGTTTACATTATCCTGATGTGCTTTCGTCAGATCCAGACTGGGAGAATTCTCGATCGGATTATGAGACAGATATTGATAGTGAGTCGACATCTTCTGAGAGCACATCACTCGAGGAAGAAGAGGACGACCGCGCTCCTGATGAGATCTCGGGTGTTAAAGAAGTAGAGAATGAGAAGCTGAGTGACTCCCTAGCCTCCAAATTGGACAAGTTAAAATTAGGAAAAAATTTGTTAAAGCATGGGATTACTTGGGATGATGTAAAACCTCCAGAGGTAGGAGACAGGCCCCATTCTGCTCCAGGCAGATACATGGCTATCAGTAGACTCATGTGCTGGGTTGGTGCTATTACTCTGTTTCCTCCGATTGTCATTGATCTCCTGAGATGACTACACATTGCTCCCATGCAACTCCATCCCAATGCTTATACGGCCTTGTATACCTTGTATATCCCTTACGTAGAGGTTTTAAAGACCGAGCTCACCTTTAATGATTTGAAATTCTATTATCATTTCAAACATTGTTCCACAGGGACCCCGAACTTTTCTTTCTTCGAATCGATTCCTGACAGGAAAGTCTTATCAAATGGCCACAACAATTTAGGGGATGCCAGGTCTGATTGGTTTTACATAAGACATCAAGATGGATGTGCGAGGAAGTGGCTACAATCGACTAGGTTTCGAAACCTTCAATGCGTATTCCAATTGCATAATTGAAGTGATAATGTGCTCTTTTTTCTATGCATCTCACAACTTTGAAAAAATAGAGGGTTCCGTGTATGAAGATCGAATATCCCGCTTATTAGCAAGCAAATCTGATTTCTGTAAGATCAGGAAGTGTTTAACTGATGAAATCCTTCACAAACACCGTCTTTTGGATGTATGATTTGGGCTTGGTTCGGGTGGAAAGCCCTACAAATACGTGCCCCTAGCCGAGCGAGAAGCGACTACAGAAGCAGTGAAGATAATCGAGATTCCTATATGTCCTTCGCCAATGATTGACCAGGATGACGAGCATTTAAATGTGTACAAAGGAGATGAAGTTAGAGTTAATGAACCGAAGGATGATCCTACCCCCAAGCGACAGTCTCCCCCGAGGGCTCCACTACTGACAGAGCCTACATTAATAGAGGAGCAGATGTTCGAGGATTTAGAAAAGATCCCTTTGCCAGACGACATTTATACCTCCGGAGATTTCGGCGAGGACACATTCTTTCCTATCTCCAAGGGAGAGACCTCTCCTACCAAAGATAGAAATACTACACAGACGAGCCAAGCTTCGAGCCCTGGTCCATTAGCGGGATTACAGGGGATACAGAAACCACAAGCACCACTTGTCACAACACTTAAACACTCATTGTATCCAAGATCCTGACTCCTGTTTTGTTATTTTCTACAGGAAAATGCCTCGTCATTACTCTTATTCTTTCCACGATCTTCGCGAGAACACTCCCTGGCTATCTTCCATATCGGAACATGATCGCAGTGATAGTCGTGGAAGGAATGGCGCCATGATTCTTATCAGCCTCACTCCACGCGCTCTCGCTCTCCCTCGAGGCCGGAACCCGGGAAGACCCACGGTCACCAAGTATCACATACGGGGGGCAAAGAATTCCCTAAGGCTCTGACTCCCCTGAAAGGCTTTCCTCCCCAAAGAAAATCCTACAAAAAGGAGTCAACCAAAGATAAAGAAAAATAAAAAGCAGCTCTTGTTCCCTTTGGTCAGCATAGCTTCGATACTACTGGGGTACATGAGGGTGTCGTTACTTCTGTTAATCAGGCAAAGTTGGAGCACTTACAGAAGGAGTTTCCCGATATCTATTTTGAGAGGACGCATTTTGACCCAGATCTCGAACTAGTTTCTGACGAATGGAATGTAGAGGTTGTGGGTCAGATCGACCACATGGCTAAACAATATAGGGTAATGAAAAAGCATGCCAAGAATTTTTCATATGTTATACGCCGTCTACAAGTAGATGCTGCTAAGGCCAGAGTGAAGATCGATCACAATGCTAAGGCTAGAAGTAAGGCGGAGAAAGATCTTGAGGATGCGCAAGCCCAGCTCTCCTTAGCTCAGCGGGATGTTGAAAATTACAAAACCGAACTAGACAACGCCAAGAAAAGCTTCCACTTCAAGCTCGACTCACATAGCCAAGAACGCATAGCTCTGAAGAAAGAGATAGAGGATCTCAGGAAAGCTAACACTGAGCTAAAGGCATTAGAGGATCGTATTGCCACAGAGAGATCTGCTTGGGAAAAGGAAAAAGAAAGCTTAAAGGAAAATCTCGCTCTTATTGAAAATGAAAATGCGGACTTAAACAAAAAACTTGCTCATGTTGAGGAAAGGGCAGCTCTGGCCGAAAATAATTACAATACTGCTCTCGAGTCGGCCTCCACTGCCATTGCTAATCTTACCGCTACCGAAAAGGAGATAGAAGGGTTCAAGGAGCTATTAATGGACTTCTTCGCTCAAGTCATTCGAACTCGAGACATCTCTTTGATTAAAGACTATCATACCACTTTTGCTAATGTATGGGATATGATTGCGAGGGAGAAAAACAGCGCCTAAAGGCTGAGGAAATCGACAAGGGCTAATTTATGCAAACTTTCCTTAGGGGCAGAGAGCCTGAGGCTTTAGCAGAGGGTAGGCGTCAGATCCAAGAGGCTATGGAGAAAGAGAAACTTGAACTCAAGGGTAAGAGAAAGATTGATGAAGGCTCAAGCTCAGCCCGGAACCCAAAACTTCTGAAGTGAAGGAGTATAGTCCAGATGATCCACCGATCCCTGGGGTTTCGGTTCCTCCTGCAGTCGGGGTTTCTGCTGCAGCTTCAGCCGAAGAGTCAGCAAAAGGTATCTCCACAGTTTCCCTACAATTTGTCAAAGTTCTCGTAACTTGTTGTCGCACTGTGGATCAAACAGTTGAGGAAATCATGTTTTCTCCTAAACTAATAACAGTTGTTTCTTGTAATATAGGTGTCAAGTCTACCAAAGAGGTTGTGGAAAAGCAGCTGAGGCTCAGAAGGTCGGTGTGCCTCCAATCACCAAGATCATCCCCGAAGCTCCTAAGCATACTGGGGCTGAGACAACTGAGGAGATCATCGAGGTATCTGGCATAGCTATTCCAAAAAATGCAGAAATCATTGGAGCTTTGAAGGATACCGATGAGGGTCACGTGGATGAAGAAGAGAAAGTAGACATCATGGGAGAGAACAAGGATGATGATAGCGTGACTCTGCCTGATATGAAGGTAGAGAGAGATAAGCAGCTGGCCTTAAAAATGGAAGAGCAAGAGCCTCTAAATGTTGTGCCTATTACTGCAGCTAACCCCAAGACTGGATTAATCATAAAGCTGTCCGGTAAATCGATAACTATGCAACTTGCATCCCAATCTTCTGATCCACCACAGGATCCCCCTTCCGATAAGAAGAAGAAGAGAAAGAAGGATAAATCTGACGCCGACAAGGATGAACAAGAAAATCAGAAGAAGGAAAAGAGTCCGAGGTCATCTCCCAAGCCCAACTAGAGTTTGCTTATTGGTCAATATTTTGTTTTTAGGGTTTCCACTGGCCTTGCGATGCAGCTGGCTAGTGAGGCCCTCTTATTTTGGCTAGTCTTGTTTTGTAAACCTGCATTTGGTAAATGAAAATCTGTTTTTTTGGCATCATTGTTGTGTTCTTGCAAGTTTATCATACTTAGTCACAAATATAAATAGTCAAATCCTAACAAAGTTGGAATCAAATCATGAATCATTCTGGCAATAAAACTTTAAGATACCTGCTCTACACTTCAGTGTATGTGTATAAGTATGCCCCCAATCAATTATTAATATGATGCCTGGACATGGCTCATTGAGGATTGATTAGGCTTGTATGCATGCTGCCCCCCAAGCCAGGAATTAAGGGGTTTGGGCTCAGCTTTCGTTCTTGTTTTGGTCATGTAACCGGAAAGGAACCCTTTAATGGCGTTTAATCGAAACGCTTTATACTCTCCTGTCGTATGCCTGGGATAGAGTTTGAACTCATCTTTCAGTTTGATCCCCGATCCTTCAGCGGGGTAGGAGTTCTTTTGTGGTGCTTAGTCTCTAGCGCCTTCATACTCTCCTGTCGAATGCCAAGGGTAGAATGTTATCGAGATGGTCTTTTAAACCACAATGCACCTTCACGTCTCGTGGACAATTTATTTCTTTTCCCTTCATGCTCTTTCTCAAATCAAGAGAACTAGAGTGTTAATAGTTGTGTCACTTACTCCGTTTCACTGTTAGTGATCTACATATAACTGTCCTCCTGATCTGACAGAAGACACTCTGAATTACGTGTTTTGAGATCGTCGTGAAGTATGCAGCAAGCTTTTATAATTATAACAATTCATGTAAATAAAAAATGAAAGAGTACAAAAGGAACGGTGTGATAAAAGTAAATGACACACGATATTTTTATAGTGGTTCAGTCGAATCATGACCTACGTCCACTTTATAATCTTTTGTTTATATAATTGGACTATTCTAGGCAAGTCGTACCATTTACATGGTCATAAAAACAAAAGAATAAAATGGACAATTTTATGTCAAGTAATGCCGCAAATGCTGGGCATTCCACACTCTGGGGATTTCATCTCCATGCATGGTTGCTAGCTTGAAGGCTCCATTATCAAGCTTCCATAGGATGATATATGGTCCTTACCATTTCGGGCCCAAATGTACTAGGGGTGGAAAGACATGCTTCAGAACCAAGTCCCCGGGTTCAAATGTTCGGGCTCGGACCCTTCTATTGTAATACTGAGTGACTTGTTGTTTGTGCCTCAAGGAACATAGATCCGCCTTGTCCCTTTTTTCTTCTACCATATCCAGGGATTCAAGGAGCAATTCGTTGTTAGTCATTGGGTCGTAGTAACTGACCCTATGAGACGACACCTTTAACTCAACCGGAATGACTACTTCAGATCCGAAAGCGAGGGAAAAGGGGGTATGCCCAGTGTTTGATTTAAAGGTTACGTTATAGGCCCACAATGCCAAAGGTAGTTCATCAACCTACAATGCTTTGGCCTGTTTCAATCGCTTCTTCAAAATGGACTTGATTACCTTGATTGCCGCTTCTACCTGCCCATTTGACTGTGGATGTGTCACAGTGTGAATCACTTCTTAATATAGTATCTTTGGCAAAAATCCCGGAACCCGGTATTATCAGATTGGGTCCCATTATCTGTTATGATGGCTTTCGGAATTCCAAATCGACAGATGATACTTCTTATGACAAAGTTGATCACCCTCTTGGTTCTGATCGTGGTTAACTGTTCTGCTTCAATACACTTCATGAAGTAATCTACGGCTACAATGGTGAACTCTACTCCGCCCTTCGCTAAGGGGAGGCTTCCAATAATGTCAATTCCCCAAATAGTGAAGGGCCACAGACTCATCATCTTCTTTAACTAGATAGGAGGTGCCCTAGGAATTATGAAAACTTCTCGCATGCGTCACAATGTCGTGCATACTTAGCCGCATCTTTGTTCACAGTAGGCCAGAAATAGCCATATCAAAGTATCTTCTTTGCCAGCATTTTTCCTCCAGTGTGATTGCCACACTCGCCATCATGAACTTCACTCAACACTCTTTCTATGTCGTCGTTAGCTATACACCGAAGGAGCGGCATTGAGAATCCTTGTCGGTATAAAATTTCCCCTTGCATGACATATCGAGAAGCCTTGCGAATGATAGCACGCCTTTCACTCTTTTTGGTGGGAAGTGTCCCATTTATCAGGAAATTCTTTATGGGCATCATCCACGACTCCTTTTTTGGTTTGGTATCCAAAACAGTATCAATTTCCATCTTATTGATACTTGGAGAATGCAGAACCTCTATCGGGATCATTTCTGTCTCAGGGTTATTGGAACTAGCCATCTTGGCCAACTTATCCACCCTCTAGTTTTCTGATCGAGGGATGTGTGTTATGCAGTAGTGTTTAAAGCCTCTCAACAATTTTCTTACTTCCCTCAAGTATGATACAAGCCTTGCCCCTTTGGCCTAAAACTCTTCATTAACCTGGTTCACCACTATCTTCGAATCGCAAAAGATTTCCGTCTTCGCTATTCCTAGCTTCCTCGCAAGATTAAGCCCGGCAATCAGAGCTTCATACTCTGAATCGTTGCTAGTGGCATGGAACTATAATCTCAGAGCATAATGTATTGTTCATTCTTCGAGAGTTACCAGTACCACCCTAGCACCGGATCATTTGTCATTCTTAAATCCGTCGGTATATAGTTTCCAAGCGTTAGGGTCAAAAAGTTGTTTTGGAGGATCAACTTCTTCATTCACCACATCGTCTTTCAAAATGGTAAACTCTACTATAAAATATGCCAATACTTGCCCCCTTATCGATCTTTGGGGCTGAAAGTTCAGGTCGAACCGACTCAGCTCGATGTTCCATTTGAGTAGCCTTCCCGATGCCGTTGGTCTTTGCAACGCTTGTTGTAGCGGGTGATCGGTGTACACAGTGATAGGATGAGCCTGAAAATAGTGGTGGAGCTTTCTAGATGCGATCAGCAAACTGTACTCAAGTTTTTCTATCTTTAGGTAGTTTCGTTCTACCGCCGATAGTTTCTTACTTGAATAGTACACCGGTCTTTAGACTTTATCTTCCTCCCTTACCAGGGCTGAAGATGAAACTGCCAAGTACGCGAATAAATCCTCATGATCCACCGGCTTGGACAATATCGGAGGTTTTTCCAGATGATTCAGGAGGTTCTGGAATGCTTCTACACAATCAGGAGTCCACTTGAAATTGCGCTTCCCTCGCTTTATCAAATCAAAAAATGGAATGCACTTATCCGTAGCTTTAGAGACGAATCTACTTAATGCGGCTACTTTCCCAGCGAGGCTTTGCACGTCTTCGATTTGCCTTGATTCTTGAATATTCCTGATCGCTGCAATCTGATCTGGATTGATTTCAATTCCACGCAAGCTAAAGATAAAGTCCATGAATTTTTCAGAGGCTAATCCGAATGAGCAGTTTAAAGGGTTGAGCTTCATCCCATATCGCCTAAGAATGTCAAACATTTCTGCTAAATCAGTGGTATGGTTGGATAATTGTCTGGATTTCACAAGCATATCACCAACGTACACCTCCATTATCTTCCCAATCTGACTATAGAACATCTGGTTTACCAATCGTTGATATGTAGCTCTAGCATTCTTTAAGCAAAAAGGCATCACTACATAGCATTGCAATCCCGAATTCGTGATGAAGCTAGTATGCTCCTGGTTCGGAACATGCATAGGAATTTGGTTATATCCTTAATACGCATCCATAAAAGAGAGAGTTCACGGCCTACTGTCGAATCCACCAATTGATCAATTCTAGGAAGTGGGAAACTATCTTTTGGACATGCCTTGTTCAATCTGAAAAGTCAATGTAAGTACGCCATTTCCCGTTGGCCTTCTTTACCAAAACCGGGTTTGAAATCCATTTCGGGTAAGTTGAATCTCTAATGAATCCATTGCTCCTTAACTTTTCAACTTCTTCCTTTAAGATAACTGTAATAACACGAAAATCAAAACCAATTTAAAAAATTTATTTTGGCCATTTTATTGAATTTTGAATATTTAAAATGATTTATTTTAAATAATAACGACGAGAAATTTATTTTGAATAGAATTAGAAGGTATATATTTATTTGAATTGTCGTTAGAATATAAATATTTGTTTTAATTATAAAAGGAATTGAAAATGGCGTGGTAGTTCGAAAATTCGATTTCAAATTTCAAATGAATGTGCAGGATTTGAAAATTCAAAATAGTCGTTATAGAGTTTTGGCCCTTAGAAATGGAAATTTTGCAAATGACCTCCGTTTTCAGGGAAACCACTTTTGTTGGATCCAAGATGTCAAGTTATTTCTAGATTCCAAAATTCATAATTTTCTGAATCAATTTCTGAGCGTGGCAAAAGAAAACGTGTTTTGACAGTTTTAGTCAATTTCAATCGACCATAAAATGGCTATTTTTCAAACGGTCTTCAAATTTTATGAAATTAGTTTTGTTAGGACCGTATCGTCAATACGAAGCTAGAAATAAATTTTCGGGAATTTTTAGAGTTAGTATGTGGCTCCGGTAAATTGAAATGTACTTTCAAATTTAATATACATCAATTTATATTTTGATTTGAAAGGAAACTGATCCTAACAAGCTAATTAGCATACGAAACATATCCCATTGTGTTCGAAAAGGAGGTATTACACTAGGGACGTTAGTCGTTGTGTTTAGTTTGGAGTTCATGGCGATCATGAGGTTTAAAGAAAATTAATATTAATAAAATAATAAATTTATTTACAAAGCCCCTCTCTTTTCTAATCCCACTCAGTCAAACCCGCACCCTCCCCATTCAATAAATGCTCATCGCCCCATGCCTTAGTGCTGCTGCTACCCTGTCGCGGCCCTCTCTCTCGCCGCCGCTGCTGGTGAACTCCGACCCCTCCTGCAGTCCGCTGCTCCTTCAAGTCCTCCTCCCCCTTCTCTTTCTTTCCTCTCCTCTGCAATCCCACGCACCACCCCAAATCAGTCCCGCCACCAGACCCCTGCGCGCTGCCTTCCTGGCTAGGTCGCACCCCTTTTGACCTCCCATCTCGCGCCTCCTCCTCTGAACAAGCCACGCCACCCAAAACCCGTTGAAACCCCCTCTCTTCTTCGATCAGCCAATTACGCACCCCCTCCCCCCCCCCCCCCCGGTTCCAGTCGACGCCACCTCATCGGGCTCACTTTGGCGATCGAGATCCCTAAAAACAATGTGAGTTTCTGATTTGATTTTAAATAAGTAAAGTTGGGATTTTTATATATGATAAAGTTCATGTTTTTATATAGATAAAGTTCATGTTTTTATAATATAAAGATTATATTTTATTAGTAGAAAGGCGGAATTTTATTAGTAGAAAGGCGGAATCTTTATTAATAGAAAGGTGGAATCTTTATTTATAAAAAGATTATATTTTTTATGACAGTAAGGATTTGATTTTTGAACTAGTAAGTTATATGATTTTTGTTTAAAGGAAAGATTAGATTTTTCCATATAGAAAAATATGATTTTTGTTTAGGTAGAGAAATAAAAATATTAATTTGTATATATGAAGTTAATGATATAAAAACATAATTTAGATATAGAAAGAAGCGTTGTAAAAATATATGATTTTTATATATGAAGTGCAATTAGAAAAATGTGATTTTTAAAATAAATATAATATTAAAAATGCAATTTTTTCTATGAACAGCGGGAAAGGATCCCTAAGGTGAGATTTTCTCACTTTTATTTTATTTTCTAGTTAAAATAAATACTAGGATGCATACAGTGCTTAGCAGCACCCGACACCCGTCGTCCACAGACCATGGGCGACTTGTTTGTTTGATTGTGTTGTGAAATTTTATTGTGTGATGTGGAAGGGAATAAAATATTTTATAGTTAAAAATATAATTTTTAATGTGTATATGAATAAAATAAATATCCATAAACAAATCGGACGATTTGTTTATGTACACACAGTTGACTGATATTGATTGGGATGATAAATTTTACACATCGCCTAACTGCACAAATAAAATTCATTATTTGTTGATTGAAACCCCACACGGGTATTGGGATAATATTTGACAACTGATCCCAATAATTAGTGGTATGTCAATCAATGGGTTGACAGGCAGTACAAGCGTTATTTATATATTTTAATGCTTATACGGTTGTAGAATGCACTTTGTATGTTATTTGGATTTTTAATGACAGTTTATCATCATGGTTGTACACATGTGATGTTGAAATCCATTTAACTGAAATTATATGGTAATTGATTGAGTTTGATTCCAGTTCAAAATTAACAAATATTTTAAAATGATATTCAGTGAATATTGGAATGTGAAGCCATGTTAAGTCGTTAAACGCCATTTTAACACGAACGGGAATTTGGTCGGTTTTATTCATTTTATAATGAATATCGAAAAGTGATTTCAAAATCTGATATTTTGAAAATATTGAAGTGATATAGAATATTCAGTTAAATTGAAATTGAAATTGAATTGAAATTGATTTAAAATGAACACAAAATGAATTGGAATTGAAATTGAATTGAAATCGATTTAAAGTGAGTTCAAACGAACTGAAATTGAATTGAAATTGAAATTGAATTGAAATCGATTTAAAGTGAATTCAAACAAATTGAAATTGAATTGAAATTGAAAAAGAATTGAAATCAATTTGAAATGAATTTCAAACGAAATTATAATAAAAAATTCAATTTTGGTTTGGAATTGAATATGAATTTGAAACTGTTTTGAAAACGAATTTAAAATGATTTATAAAATACGTCTTAAATGGAAATCGAAAAAATATATATTATATATACTATATATATATTATATATATAATATAATGGCCTGCATAGAACGCCCCGCGCTGCGGCAGTTCACGAATTTCGATTATTGACTTCGAATGTACATTACGAGAGATCCGACCGTCTGATTCTCCTAAAACCGGAACCGTTGGGTTCATATCGAAAAGAGATTTCCGAAGATTATTAGAGATTTGAAATCTAACTGTTGGATTCGGAATTATGTCCAAATCAAATTTGGAAAAGTTCGCTGTAAGTGCAGTTCGATGGCCGCTTATGGAAATCGGCTGTACGGCCGTTGATAAAATTATTAAAAATATCAATAATTAGTGTGAAACCACAAGAAGTGATTTGGAAAGAATTGGGATGAAAAATTCCATATTTGAAAAGATAAAAATAGATTTTTATGGAAATGAACTAGTTTTGAACTAGAATTATAATTCAATTATTTTTAAAATAAATAAATTGGTTTTGAAATGGTTTTAAAAATAACCTGAATTTCCAACATATAAATTGGAAATGGATTTGAATTGAAATTGTCTCCGGTTCAATGTTGAATTTCGTGATTATACAGATATTGTTTTGGAAATTTGATATATATATATATATATATCATTATTTCCAATACGATATTTGTTGATTTTAGAATTAGATATTGAAATAAGCCAATATATTTTATATTCAGAGCCTTATATTTAATATCAAATTGGATTTTGGGTTTGCCTTGAATGGTATCTTTAATAACACTATTCTTAAACCCAATGGAGTTAAGAAAATTAGAAACTGATTGGAGATTAGTTAAGTTGAATGGTTTCCTGGGTATTGATCTGATGTTGGTTTCGGCCATCGGGGTTAACACTTAGGGAATTGTTCTCTTACTAATTTACGGTTAGGGACTGATGGAATGTGAATTGGGTTTATCGTGAACTATGTTTTTAACGACATTCGTTCTTTAACCCGATTAACAGTGAAATGTGATTTGGAATTTATAAATCTTTTTATTAAGATTTAACATGAATTTTTCAAAGTAATGTTTTCTGTATTAAATTGGAATTGAATGGAATTCGATTGATAATAATCAAAATGAAGTTCTTTGGAGGAAGACCGTTAATACATATGGAATTTAAAAGGCTTTGTCGTTATTCCATTTATATTATTAGTCGGATATGGAAATTGATATCGATTATATATTGATTTTTTTTTCCGTGAAGATTCCATAATTAAAGGAATGTGATTTGGGTTATCGTGAATGGTATCTTTAATAATACTATTCTTAGAACCAACGGAGTTAAGAAAATCGGAAACTAACTGGAGATTAGTTAAGTTGAAGGGTTTCCTGGGTATTGGTCTGATGTTGGTTTCGGCCTTGGGGTTAATACTGAGGGATTTGTTCACTTGCTAATTTACGGTTAAAGGCTGATGGAATGGAATGTGATTTTGGGTTTATCGTGAACTGTGTTTTAAATGACATTGGTTCTTTAACCTAGTTAAAGACAGGATATGATTTCCCAAGTTAAACAATTGTTAATATTGATTTTTGGGAAGATTAAAACCAAGTGGAGTTTTAATGAATCTTTAATTAGATTGAAATGATATTAAAAGGAAGATTAAAGAATAAATTTAAAGAAATTGTATTTGATAAAATTAATGGGAACCTTTCCCAAAGTATATGAATATTTGGATAAAGAAATATTCTGGATTGGAATGAGGCGTATGTTGTGTTTTTATAGCACTTGTTTATTATATATGCGAGTTATTCAGAAAGACCGGGTTTATCCCATTCTGAATAACTGATTCAACGATGTGTCGAAATGAAGATGGTGGTTGAAGACCAGAGGTCTTCACATCGTTTGGATGATTACTGATGTCTTGATTGGGATGTACACCCAAGGCGAGGTAATAAGTGGTGATCGTCCAGACGTACTTGGAGATCGGTGGATATGCGAGGGCCTCTCCCCTGTATTGGACATTTGGGAGGAATAAGGTGCCTCCGGTTTCGTTCATACCTAGAACGAACTTGTAAATGGATGTGTGTCTGACATCGGATTTCATTATGTGTGATTGATATACATCGGTTGCATAGCATGGTTTGCCTATGTGGCATGCTGAGATGCAAATGATGAAGGCTTCTGTTGAGAAGCAGAGTCTTGTGGTTGATGATCAAAGCACGACCTTTGTGGCATAGCTTTGAGTAGCGTTAATTCGCGAGCCTCACAACCCGGTGTGAAACAGAAATGGGAGAGGACTTCAGGAAGGACATGCGTTTCGTTCTAGCTAGGAGTGGTGCCAGCATTTTGCACGCCCTGGCATTTTACTTATGTGGATGATGGATAGGAGGAGCCTCAGTTATATTGGTAGATCCGGGGCCAATGGAGTCATTTGGCTCATTTATGCCCCATAGGGCAGGGAAAGTAGTGTTCGGGCATTTTAATCCACATCGAGCGGACCAGCCCTAACAATCTGAGGCTTGTCTGCGCGCTTGCCTGAGGCAAGTGCTAGATTGTCTCGATGCGGTAAAGACGATCCCTTGCCTTAGTTCATAGATGGAAATTCAACTTCCAATACGTGATAATTGCGGTTTTGATTGTAGAGCCCAGTATTGGCGACATGATAAATGGTACCCATGTCGTCTAAGATTGATACATTTATATTTGAAGTTGTTTTATACACTATGCACTTATAATAGTATCAAATGATTTGTTTTAAACATACCAAGCATGTTTGGTTATTATAAGGGAAAACCTTATCCTTTGGCTTGCGTTGCATTGTGTGATAAGACCTGGGTCTTATAATTGCTTCATTTTTTCAAAAAGCATTGCGTTGTTTTGTTATATGCACTAGTATTCTTTGGAGGAAACCCGTTCCCTGTTATATGGCGTGGTCCCTTGATATATCGTATTTAAGTAAAGTTTTAAATAACTGTTTTAGTTCTCACACCAGTCCTATGACTGACCTTGATTTTACCGTTTTAACCTAAACTCTGGGTGCTCCTATTTTCTACACGTGCAGCTTGTAGTTTTGGTTTTGTAGATTTATATTGACAGGATCCTGGTTTACAGCTGGAATGATATTCGTAAAGCTCTATATCCATATATTCTTTTCAGTTGTGTCTTGTATTATTTTCCGCTGCATTGTAGATTGTAAATCTCTGATATTTTTGTTCAATATATTATTTATGTATACTTTGTATATTCTTGTATTCTGATGAAATTGTTGTAATAAGCAATGAAATGTTCTTCTGTTTGTGTTCTGATTTTCTTGTCCTCAAAGTCAATCAGTTCTTTCCTTCACGGGGAGGTTCGGGTCATTATGCAGCTGACCTCTTTGGGCCTAGCATTCGTCTTTTCTTCTTAACAGGTGGATACTTCGGGTTGATGCTCAATGAGTGCTACATAATTGATGGGGATATCCCACACATATAAGCGTGGGTCCAGGAAAACACATCCAAGTTGGTCTTCAAGAAGTCGGTCATTTCCTTTGCACAAAGGGGGTCTATCTGGGATTCAATTTTCAAGACCTTTGCTGGGTCATTATCATCGATTAGAATATCCATAGTTGTTTCGTTTGGAGTCTCCATTCTGCCCCCAGGTTCTTCGTCCTCTTTGGGATCTATATCCTTGGGCAGTTCTCTGGGCGGCTCCCTCGGGGCCATCTTTAACTGCTGCGTCGTATCCTCCTTTGCAGGTGGAGGAGTACCCTTTGGTTCGATGTTCAATCTTTTGAGCAACAACTTCAACTCTGCTATGTAGCAAGCTCGTCCTATGACCTGATAACCTCTAATTACTCCCACTCCTGCATCTGTCGGGAACTTTAATAATAGGCACTAAGGTGCAATACAAGCTCTGAATTCTACTAGGGTCGGTCGGCCCAAGAAGGCGTTGTATGGTGACTCAATATCCAATACCACAAATTGAAGAATTCTCACTCTCCGCCGATCTCCTTCTCCCAAAGTTACTGACAATTCCACATATCCGGTTGGGGCTGTTATGGTCCATTGAAGCAACGTATGCATCACTCATAGGGCTTCAAATCATTCACCTCGAGCTTCATCTGATCAATGGCTTTCTTAAACAGGATGTTTACTGAACTTCCGTTATCTACCAAAACCTTATGGACCAAAGCGGGACTGATGGTTGTCGTGGTCACTAAAGTATCTTCAGTGGGTGCGTGAACTCTAATACAGTCTCTATCATGAAAGACGATATCGTCAAACATTGTCTTATGCTGCTTTATGAGGGATGCAACTTCAGGATTACAGCATTCTCCTACTTCAAGATGTTTAGCCGCATTCACATACTGATCCATTGGCCTAAAACTATGCCCAGCAGGATGAGGTCCTCCTACTATAGTATTGATGACATTATTCTTTCCTTTCTACTAAGCGGTTGGCCTAGATGTTGTTGGTTTTGGTTTGGGTCCTGCCCATCTTGCCCCCGTCTCTTGGATCAACCTTGTATTCGTCTAACTTCCTTTCACCGAGTAGCTTCTCAATGACATCCCTCAAATGACGGCATCCATTTGGGGAATGACCATAGGTCTGATGAAAAAGGCAAAACTTTCCTATTTCGTGTTCCTTTTCTATTAAGTCTCTAGGTGGAGGCCTCTTATACTGAAGGACATTATAGGTATCCAAGAAAATGTTCTCTAATGTGTCATTCAATGGAGTGAAGTTTTCAAATGATTTGAATTGAGGCGTCCTCTGCGAGTCATTTCTTCGATTTCTCCTCATGTTGTCGTTCCCAGACCGGCGACCATTCCCCTAGTTTTTGTTCATAACGTTGACCTCTACCTTTCCAGAACTGTCCTCAGATTGTTTTATGGCCACATTGCTCTGTATATCCTCTTTATCGGCAGCCTTGCTCTTTCAATTGGCATATATCTCTTCCTGACGTAAGCGGATATTAGCGTTTTTATAGAAGATTTCTCTAGTCAGCAGCGGTTTGCCAGCTAAATATCTCCCAAACTCAATATCCTTGTCGACTCCATCAATTAGGGCCATCAAAAAAGTTTGTTCGTGAGGGTCCCTTACCTCTGTGACTGCTAAGTTAAAACGGTCCAGATAGGACCTCAAAGATTCGTCGGGACGTTGTTTAATGTGGGATAACTCAATGACATTCTTAGACCTCTGAGCATGAAGTCGGAATTGATTTACGAATTGTTCACTCAATTCCCTAAAACTGGAGATCGAATGCGCCAGAATGCAGGTAAGGCATATTAGTGCCACATCCTCCAGGATTATCAGGAATGCTTTACATTTTACTGCGTCAGGAGTAGCAGCGGCATTCATGTACCATGAATACCTCATCAGATGATGAATTGGATCTGTCCTGCCTGTATAACGATTCATGGTAGGCATCGTGAATCGTCTCGAGAAGCCGGCATCCAATATATCATCAGTAAAGAGCGTGTGACAACGGCCTATATCCCAATCCTTGTTTCTCTATCCATGGCTATCTACCATGATCTTTCTAACCATTGCTTCAACATCAGCATGAGTTAGTGTATATTCAGGACTAGCACTCTTTCCCCTACGAGGCCCTCCAACGTCCCTTTGACGTGCTGCTGATAAGTCTGGGGCTTGAGCAAAACTTCCTTGTCCCCTGTTGCCATGATCAATCACACGGTGAGGGGTTGTAGTGGTTGATTCTCGACAGGATCATTAATAACTTAAGCTCTAGGAAGTGTTGCAGGATTATTCAGAATGTGGTCGACGGGAGGCCTTCTATTATGTGTCGCCACTTCTTGAGAAGGAAGCGATCCAAATTGAAGCTATTCTATATTTTCAGCCCTTTCCAAAGGTCGTCGCGGAGTTTTTGGAGATTCCCCAGACAGAGACGAGTACTCTGGAGTTAGAGGATGTGCTGGCGAAGGCGTCCTCTACCTCTATAGATCATCAATTCTTCTGTCCAATGCAGTATTGTTCCGTCGTAACAAGGAACTCTCTTGTCATTGGGCTGCCAACTCATTGTTCGTCCTATCCAACATATCGAGGATGCGAGAAAGATCCCCTTCAGTAACTGGGGCAGAAGGGTTGAACCGATCATCAGTATTTGCCCTTGGATGGTGAGTACTCAAACTAGGTTGAGCTAAGGTACCGACATGCACAGAACAGGCCATAATCTCCTTTTTGGGTCGAGTGGTAGTTCTATGAGAAGGGCGGTTCATGACCCCCTCTGGTGACTGGTTCATAACTCCTTCCTCTTATTCCTTGATCGTGATAGTTCCCTGAATATGGTTCGTGGCAGCTCCCCTAGGTCGGCTCGTGATGGGCTCATCATGACAGTTCATGGTGGTATCTCTTTGCAATCGGGTCGTGCCCCATCTCTGGGTCGGATTGCCCCCTATGAACCACGAGCCGGGGAGTACATCTCGGGCTGCTGCCGAACACTTTCTTCAACGCCTTCGTTTGCAGCTTTGTTTGCTTGCGAAGCCCGTACAAACTTGGATTTCTTTCTAGCCATAATGTATTGACTTTGCTAAAATCTTCTGAAACTAAAACAGTGGAGATTCAGACTATTTTCTTCGGACTTGAATATATAAATAGTAGAGCAATAATCCGATTTGCTGAGACTTCAATTCTCAATGAAAGCACCAAAATGTTAGATCCAAATTTGACTCTAACGCCCAAATTGTTTAGAATTATGGAGACTAACAACTAAAAATGAAAGAAAATGCAATGAACACACCAAGTTTATAGTGGTTCAGTGTTAACGAGCCTATGTCCAATTTATATATTTTTGATTATAAGTTGAATATGAGTACAATCAATGATTTCTCTCAATCTCACTTTTACAGCAGTGATTCACTCAATAATTTCGAGATGATAATGATTAGAAATAATGAATAAACAGTAACGGTGGAAATAATACTTAGAACTTCCAAAAGATCATTAAAAATGCCAAGTATGGGGTTATTTATAGGTGATATCTGCAGGCGGTTCATGAAGACATGTGGCATGGATCCCAAGAAACTCGGACTAGCACGTGGCTTCATGGAGAAATGGTCAATATGGCGGTTATGGACAAGTGTCACCTGATCCTGATTATTCGGCTGATAAAGGACTGTGTCATAGCCATCATTTGCTGGCTTCGTGGTCGGGTCGTAACAGCTAACCACGTGCGGGTCGTGATAGCTAATCACGAGCAAGCTGCGATAACTCATCATGAACAGGTCGTGATGACCCTCACGAGCGGGTCAGTCCTGGCTTGTCATGAACAGGAACCCGGGCTTCTTGGGTCATGATGTATTCGTCTTGAGCTTGATTATGTAATACCCCTTCTTATGTGACTGTGAACGCTTGCACTCTTGATGGATTGGTTAAAAAAACTAGCCAACAGGATGCAATACTGGAAACGTGTGTGTGTTTCCTGTAGCGGGTTTTGGGAAGAAGAGTTAGAGCAAGGGATTAGATTAAACAAGGGTAATTAGTGAATTAATTAATAATTAATGACTATGTAATGTATATAAATTTGTAAAATATATAACATTTACATACATTGTCAGAATCCGACGAAACAGGATCCATTGGAATCATACAGACGAGAGCTTCGCAATAATCCTAATTTGGAGCTCATTGCAATTTTATGCGTAGGAAAACATCTAATTTAATCAGTTGGCATTTATCTCTATTTAACGATAAACGATCGATGTAAGAACTCTCACTCAACTAATTGTAATATTGTTTATTTATAAATGATGATTTCCTGTGATTGCAATGTTTTCTTCGTGGTTGATAGATGATATTTACAGTTATTATTATTATTGTTAAACTGTGAATATAAGCATGGTCGATAAAACACTTATATTACAATTGTTGGTTGATGGATGGTAGTTGATACAGATATGTTTATATTATTTGACAAAAAATTTATGCTACGAACATGAGATGAGATTTAGAAATCGAATGAATTTCATTTTATTGGAATTTTAAATGAATTTTATATCCATATAAGTGAAATCTGATAAGAGAATAGAAATTGGATTTTTAAATCCAAAATGATTTGAAAATGAAGTTGATGTAATTTCAAACAACTTTTGAAATGATTAAAATAATTTTGAAGGAAATTTGGATCAAAAATGGTTTGTTTTAATTCAAACTGGATTTTTAATAGTTCATTTAAAATGTGAATTTGAGTTAGTTATACAAATGACGTTTTTAACTTGAATGGATTTTTCCATTGATCTTATTTATTTTTATAATGTATGCCGAGAAAAATTGGATTTCAACATATTATATTTTGAAAATATTATTATTTAATATTATAATAATATGGAATATTCAATTTTGATTTAAAATTGAATTGGAAGTTGAATCATTATAAAACGAATTTATAGAAGTTTTATGAAATACGTTTAACGGAATCGATGAATTTTAGTACAAATTATAAAATGGTTAGAATAGAACAAGTCGTGCAACGGCTGTTCGTGAATTTCGACCATTAACTTCAAATTGATGTACCACGAGATCCGTCTGTCAAATTTTCCCATAACAAAAAACGTTTGGTTTAGAATAAAAAGATCTTTCCAATGATATGTTAAGTTTTAAAATCTAATGGTTAGATTTTTAGATAAATTCAAATCAAAATTGAAGAAAAACACTGCTAATGCTGTAAATGACTTGAAATGAGTTTTTATTGAATTGAGATATTTTTAAATTATGGAAAATAGGAAAAAATTATGATAAATCATAACGATTGGTTCAAAAGTGATTTGGACTAAATATATTTAGTTTTGGACAATATAAATCTATTTTGTGAAATTGAGCTATTTTGACAAAAGTGAATACACGTTTTGAAGATAATATACTTAACCAAGTTAAGCTTTTCCAATGTAAATATTGGATTTAATCTGTGGATATTTCGATATTGGATTACTTAATTATACGGATACCGTTTTGAGGAATTTGGAAGACATCGATATCGTTATTCCCGATATGGTATCTGTTGATTTCAGAATTTGATGTTGAGTATAAGTCGATATGATTTTCTATTTAAAGCCTTATATTTGTTATCAAACTAAATTTTGGGTTCGTCGTGAATGGTGTGTTCAGTAACACTGTTCTTAAGCCCAGTTGAAAGTGAAGTTATGGAATACATCTTTTAATTAAGATTAATGAAGTTTTCCAAACAGAAGTTTTCCAATTAATAAAAAAATTTGGAGTTGAATGGAAGATTAATTTCGGGTTTATCGTGAATGATGTTTTAAATAAATTTGTTTTTTAACATAGTTAAACAAAAAATGACTTCTCAAGTTTGATTTGTAATAAATCTTTAAATAAAGATTTGATTGAATGAATTGAGATTAAAGATATGATGGAGTTTTAATAAATCTTTCGACAAAGATTTGAAATGTAAGAAGGTAATTAAACTTACTAAACACGAGGGGCGTTAGATATGGAGTACCACCAGTTTTTCTCCATGGAATGAATAAGATGGGAATGGGAAAATGATATGTGAGATTATCTTTTTGTAAGGCTCGATAATCCCGATATTATAAAACTCAATTTGAGTTAAGTTTGTGAAAGAGATTATATAATCTTTTGAAATGATTTGCAAGGAAAGATTTAAACAACATTTTAAATGATGTAAATCTTTGATAAGATTTAAGGGATTAATTCCTAATGTAAAAGATGATTTGATATTACAAAATGGAATGAGTCTTATGGTATGTTTATATATCACTTGATTTTAATGATGCGATAGTTATTCAGAAAGACCGGGTTTCAACCCATTGTGGATAACTAATACGACTAGTATTGAAGTTGGTTAAAGACTAGAGATCTCCACGTTGTCTAGATTATTACTAACGTCTTGCTTGGAAAGTACACCCATGACGAGATTATAAGTGGTGGCCTTCTAGACGTACTTTGAGATCGACCGGATATGCAAGGGTCTATCTCCTTTAGGGGACGAGGAATAAGGTGCCTTAGGTTTTGTCCAGACCTCGAACTTGCATGGATGCTTGTTTGACATTGTAATTTGTGCTATATTAATTGATTTCTAGTAAATATATATCTATTTGGTGGCGATATATTTATTCTCTTAGCTTAACACCCTTCTCTGAGACGTATGAGCCTAGAGGTATATATTAATAGATATCAATCGCATGGTATGGGATGACAGTGCGGCATGCCAAGATGTTGATATATCAAAGCTTTTGTTGAAAAGCAGAGCTTCGTAGATGATGCTCAAAGCATGTATGATATAGCGTAGCTTTTCTTTGAATCATTACTTCGTCAACCCTCACAACCCGCGAATGGCCGAAAACGAGATGGAGGACTGTAGAGAAAGGACATACGTTTCATGTAGCTAAAAGTTATGTTGGATCTAGATCAACCCTAAAGAGGGGTGAATAGGGTTTATTGGATTTTAGATGGATATTAAAAAATATCAGATCAAAAAATGCAACAAAAATAAAAATGCAAAAAGTAAATAACACACAGAGATACCTGCCTTCAGCAAAACTCTACCTACTACTGCATTCGTAAGGTTTCTATTAGGTATTAACAACATATCTCGCTTACAAACCGTGTAAACTCGCGAACCCCTCGCTCCTGTCCTAACCCTACGCTCAAAACCCTAGACTGATCTATATCCCCTAGATCAGATTTCCCCTAGCTACAACCCCGTAGTCAGTAACCCTAGTTTTAAAAACTCTAGTAAACTGCCGGTTAAAACCCTAACTGCAGACCTAGAAACTGATATATCGATTACAAATGAAATTCAAAAACAAAACAACATAAAACAATAGAACCCTTTTCCTTTTGAATTTGAAATAGGCCGGCCTTTTATTAAAAATGGTTCCACCCTTGTTTTGTTTTGTCCTATTCACTTTCTCTTTTGGAATAAAATTGGCGGCGGCGATGGGAAATTGCTAGGGTTTTTCACTGATGCTCTAAATCCAATCGATGACTTCTGGAATTTATGAAAAATGCTTCTGGATATTTATCTCTAAAGGCTCGAGTCTTTGTGGCTTTCTGATGTCGGTTGGCTTGAGCTCTCTCTTGATCGAAACCCTAAAAATTGTGAGTTATTCGAATTTAAATCTTTGCTTGAAATTGTGATGCTTGGTTTTTGATTTACTGGCCAGTGATGAATGGTGTTATTTATAGGGTATAGAAACCCTTCGATTAAGATCTGATTTTGAAAATGATTTGGCTTGATTGATTGTGTGATTTCCTCTTTTGATTGCACTATAAATTGCCATGATTTTTGAGATGAACCTAGAGTTAATTCTGATTGACTCTATTTGCGGATGAATTCTGGAATTTTCCGAATTTAATATCTTCCCCAAAATGACTGATAACTTAGTTGAAAAACTTGCCAAGTATTTGTTCGCTGATTTGCTTGATTTTTCCCCTAAAAACCCACTTGATTTCTTGCCAAAAATTAATAGTTGCCTTGAATTTTTGTCATGGGACCTTGAGTATATGTTGTATTTTTTCTTGTCCAAAAATATATATTTATAATTTTGGAAGATTGTTATGGAAAATTCTGTTTATTATTGCATGCAAAAAATATTTCCTTGTCAAATATATATTGCTGATTTCAGAAATAGCAAACCGATTTAAATCTTGCCCAAAAGTGTATCATGATTTCTGAAATGATAATGAATTGTTTGCCAGAACAGCAAACTAATTTCTTGTCCCTTGTTTGTTTGCTTCCTGAATTGCTAAGTATATATTGACAGTGTGAATCATGCTGTGTTGCCTTGTTTTGTTTCGACCCTGTATGTCACCATGTTTCTTTGTGCTAATACATGAACAATACTGTGTATCACACACACACCATGCCAACTTGTCATAATTTTGTAGCATGCTCCATGCATAAGTTTCGCCATGCCATTTCCAGCTGAGTCTTTGTCACCACTGACTTTAATGTTGTTGCTTCACTGATTTGAATAATTTGCTTCCATAAGTATCACCATATAACCCATGCTTTCATTTGTATATAGTCTAGTATATACTGTTGAGCCATCACCAGTTTTATTTTTTTACATGCACTTGTATCATACTGCTATTTCTATGTGAACTGATCCACCGTCCATGCTTGTACAGTTTGAATGTTGCACTTGACTCTTTGAACATGTATTACTTAGTTGCTTTATGCTGCACCATATGCGCATACTTCATTTCTGCTACACCTGAGTTGTACGCTTGACCATGCAGAGACATGTTTGTCCTTTAGAACCATTTGTAGTTGCTTGTATTTTCTATGTGTTCTTTATGATGGTTTGTATCGTGACTCCATCATTTTAGTTGTAGCCAAGTGGTTGTTCATGCACTTGATCATTTGCTTGGGTCTGCAAGGATTTCTCGGTATCCATTTAAACTGAACCTGACTTGTTTGTATTGAATTTGTTCTTGCCATGTCACTGGCTCGACTGTTTTTGAGATTCTGACTTGAACTTTGTATATTTCACCATGTTTGAGCTTGTGCATGTCTTGTGAGTTATCATTCTTGTCTGCACCACTGTTATGTGTGTTCGACCATGTCGGCTACTTGCTGACTAGTGTGTTATGCATGATCTTCTTACTTGTGCTCACATGTCATTGCCATATATTGTTGTTGCCTTGTGTATATGTGCTTTGTCCCTGTCTTGCCTTGTATACTCGACCACATCTATGTTGCTCCATATATTTGAAACTGCATTGTAAGCTGTTTGGGCTGAAGTGTTAAACTGTCCATGACATGTACATATGTGTATATATACATGTATGTGTGTGTCTATATGTGTGTGTGTGTGCGCGCACGTGTATGTGTGTGTGTGGCTATGTCAGACATGAATATATTATCAGTAGACCGCTACATTGTGTTAGGGCTGTTCAGAATCAGCATAATATGATGCTGGTTCTGATCAGCAAACCAGTGTAGTGTGTTGTGGCCAAGCTGTGAGCACTAGAGTATACAGTCTATATAAATCATATCAAGTCATGAAAAATGATGAGAAACACATCAAAATTCTGAGGCAAATAAATTTTTAAAATGAAAATCATATTTACTAGAATTTAAAATATTATTGTTCCAAATAGTCTGTGTATGTTATTGTATGTGATAGGTGTGGATGATTTGACTAACTGAAATATGTGAAGACAGAAGACAGAAGATGAAGAAGTAGTGTATATATGTATCAGTGAGTGTATGTAACGGTGAATATATATATGAAATATGATGTGTTACTAAGATAAACCAACAGTGGAGTTATTAAATTTGTACTGGTTAAATGTTGAAATAAAATTTTGTATTTGAATAAAATACAGTGTGAAAATTTGAATTTCTATACAGTCGTATTCTATTAAATATAAATATTATATTCCTATCTGAGATGTATATATGAAACAATACTATAACAAACACATTTTTAATAATATATATTTGGTTGTTATCATCAAACAATAATCAAATAATTATGTATACAACAATGTTATATACAACAATCTCTCCTTTTGATGATGACAAACAAATATTAAGATTTTGAATATAATAAATGTGTTTGATAGTGAATTGAACTCCCCTTATTTGAATGCTCCCCCCACAACAGAAACTCCTCCTATAAGTTTGCATGTGTGAAAGAATAAAAATTGAATGAAATTTTCAATTGTAAAATATTTATACAAGTTTCACCCATAAATCAAAATCTTAACCGATTCTCCCCCTTTTGTTATCATCAAAAGGATACAGAATCTAAAATATAGATGAAAAATGACTAAAATATAATTTCAGCTTAAGAGGAAGAACGATCATCATAAGTCTCAGTCAATCAAACAAAAATGATAATATTCTAAGAGCTAGTGGCGTATTGCACATTTTAGAATGGTGGATTTTCGATGAAATTTATATAAATGGAGTGAGTTTTAAACACAATGATTTCCAATTATTTTCAAAAGATTTTTTTATAAATGACGCACAGAAACAAGATGGATTTGGACAACACATATAAATACAACTTAAGTGACAAAATTAATAATCTCAAATCCCAATAGCTATCAATCAACAAATCATAATACATCATGAAATATTAAAACATTTCACAAATTAGAAAATGGATTGATAGTCTTCTTTTACACACCAAGGAGAATTTCGTATAAAGAAAAATATTTATAGCAAATTATTTCATTTTATTTTCTTTAAGAGCACACTGACCACGCATAACCAGATCTTGGATTTTTAAATGAGATCGGTTGTAGCTTAAATTATAAGTAATCTCTTAACCTTGCATGACCAGAGCTTGGATTTTTAAATGAGGTTAGGGAAACACTTATGTATTAATTATGTTTATCATTTTTATGTTTCAAAAATGAAAAACTCCTCACTATATAAACCAAATATAAATGATAAAAATGTGATAGGTACAAAAATGGTTTGTGAAATAAATTTCTAAATTAATCATATTATGAAATATGCTCAACTGTACCAGGATTCTTGAAAATTTTCAATTATCACTAATTCTGAAAAATAACACAGTCACATTTCCATCACAAATATTTTCACTTTTTATTCAAGATGACTAAAAAAAAATTAAACTCTCTACATTAATATAAAATCATGGTGGATGGCGGAATGATGATAGATAATGAAGATGGTCATGAAATATTTGCCAATTCAAAGATATTATAATGACTTCATCATGAAAAATTAAATAAATATTTCCTCTTGTCGTGAAATATATTGTAATCACAATTCATCACAATTTCAAAATTTGATAATAATTTTGATGAATTATAAATATAATTCAATTTGGTTTTGATTTCAATTTCTGAATGAATAATCAATAAATAATTTTAAAAACGAAAAACAATTACAAGAGGAAAAACAGAAAGATTTATACAAGACAAGAGGATATATATATATATATATATATATAAATATATATATATATATACAGAGAGAAAAAAGTCCACACTTCTAAAATGACATTGCTTTGATGTCTCTATCAATGAGGATTTTAACATGACATTGGAGATGAACAAGGATATCTTAGTCAAAAAATAAAATAAAGCCCAAGCAAAATAGACTAACAGATCAAGTAAATTTATTCCATTTATCAGAGCAGCAAGCAAATTTAATCAACACAAGTAGTCAACAAGAATATTTTCAAAGGTGATTCCTTTTTATCAGAGAAGCACAATCAAACAAATTTACAGCAGACTGGTAAAGATGATGGTCACAAAAGATGGTTCATGATCCAAGATTAAAAATATTGTTTATTTGAAATCATTTGAAGGAATATGAAAATCTTAAAATTTAATGAATCGATCACACCATATTATAAGTTGCAGATTAAGATATGCATGTGATTCAATAAATCAATAATTTCAAATGATTTTAAACAAACAAATATTTAAACCATAAAATCATGAAATAACAGTGAGTTTCAAGACCTGTTTTTCAAAAGAATTTTTCACAGTTATTTATGACGAGCATTAGAGAATTTTCAAATAATTTAGATCATGATTGAGAGATATTCATGATACAAAAAATTAAAAAAAATTATCCAAATTACTTGAATCAATGTCAAGTTTTGAGATACAATGAATTAGTCATACAAGATTAATAATTTCAAATCTAAAAGGTGTGTGAGATTCAAAATACCAAGAATTTCAAATGATTTCAAACAAACAAATTTCAAACATAATGATCATGAATAAAGATGAATTACAAGACGTATCACTGTGATTCAAGGCAATTCAAAAATATCCAAGCCAATATGAAAATCAATGAAATTATCACAACCGAGAAGTAGCAATGTGTTGTAATGTGTACAACATTTCAAGCTTTTCTAAAATGAATTAGAAGAAACTAAAAACAGCAGAGGTTGCAAAATTTCATTAAACTTTCAAATCTTCAAAAATTTAGAATTCAAATACAGTGTTCAAGATATGACAACAACACATCAACACTATTATGAATTCAGAAACCAGAAAATAAACTTCTAAATAATTGCAAAAATATCACAAATTTGAATTCAAGATTTGGAATGATTAAAATATCAGAGTTTTATTCAAATAAAGCGATTTTCAAAGAATCATGAATTTTGCAATTGGAAGTTAAGAAAGCCCAGAGAAAAAGGAAATAATATGGCAATGTCAAATCAAAAACAAAATAAACAAGAAGAAAACAAAAGAAGAGGTAGAAGGCGGAATAAATAAAGAAAAATAAAAAAGAGAATATACAAAAAGGAATTGTGAGTCTAGAGATCAAACCTAAATTACAGAATATGTTGCGGATCTCCAGCTCAATAATCTTGGCTAAGGAACTGTGAATAATCTGATGATATGAAGCAGTTTGAATTCAGTTTCTCTTTAGCGAAGCAGTTCCTCAGCCTCCTCTGGTACCTAACAGTTTTGAGGATCCAGTGGTCTAACAAAAATTTGTAAAACCACTCTGAAATGTGTTCATGACTTTAGGTACCCAAACCTGTTTGTATAACAACCCATTCGATCCATCTTTGTACCTTTAGGAACCTAGTTCTGTTTGAATTCAACGAATTTTGTTTTATTTCTTTTTGGGATCTAGGATTGTTCAAATGGATTATTATAAAACAAATTCACATCACGTTTATGATTCGAAAATACTTTGAGATTTTCAGAGTTAGAATTTTCAAATCGAATCTTTCCAAAGCAGTTTGAAGGATTTTTAAAATCATTAGAATTCGAATTTTCAAAAACATTATTTCTCCCAAAACTAAAACCACATTTATTTCCAATGGAACTTTGGTTTTGCAACAACATATTCAACGATTTTTCCCCATTAGAAAATTTATCTAGAGTTGACTCTAATCGCTGAATTTTGGATTTAAGATCACCGTTTTCTTTTATTAAATCCGAGCAATGATTATTAGTGATCTTTCTTTCAGTATCGTAATGTTTCAAAACCAAATTTTCACTTTCAAGTAATTTAATTTTGGCTTGGGACTCAGAAATATCATATTAAAAAAAGTTTTCGATTTTTAAGTTCAAATTTCTTGAAATTTTCAATCTCGTTTTTATGTTCTTTCAACATTAAATCACTTTTCAACATGTTTTCTTTTTCAACAATTTCAAATTTGGAATTTGTGTAAGTCTTAAAAATTACAAATTCCTTTTGTAGAAAATTGTTCAAACTTAATAATTCAATCTTGTTTTCTTTTAAGATCAGAATTACATTTCCAAAATTTTGAATATTTTTATGGAGAAGAACAGGATTGGTTTCCAGTTTCAAACAATTTTTGCAATCTGAATTTGAAGGATTTTAAAATATTCAAGTTGTGCTTCCAAATCATAAATTTTGCATGTAACAACCCAGAAAATCTGAACCAATTTAAAAAATTTATTTTGGTAGTTTTAATGAATTTTGAATATTTAAAATCAATTATTTTAAATAATAACGGCGTGAAATTTATTTTGAATCGATTTAGAACGTATATATTTATTTGAATCGACGTTAGAATATAAATAATTGTTTTTAATTATAAAAGGAATTGAAAATGGCGCGTTAGTTTGAAAATTCGATTTCAAATTTCAAATGAATGTACTGGATTAAAAATAAATCGGATTTTAGCAAAACCAAAAATATTAGAATATATTTGAGAATATATTTCCAACGAATCCGAAAAATTGAAATTTCATAGCGGGAATAAAAAGTTATGCCCAGTTGAAAATTCAAAATAGTCGCTATGGAATTTTGGCCCTTAAAAATGGAAAATTTTCAAATGACCGTTTTCGACGAAACCATTTTTGTTGGATCCGGGATGTCAAGTTATTGCTAGATTCCAAAATTTGTAATTTTTGAATTCAATATGTGAGCGTGGTGAAAGAAAACGTGTTTTATCAGTTTTAGTCAATTTGGATTGACTAGAAAATGACCATTTTTCAAACGGTCTCCAAATTGGATGAAATTAGTTTTGTTAGGACCGTACCGTCAATACGAAACTAGAAATAATTATTCTACAGTTTTTAGAATCCATATGTGACCCCAATAAATTGAAATGTACGTTTAAAATTCAATATAATGATTTAAACGTTAATTTAAATAAAAACTGGTCGAATTGATGGAATTGGCTTACGAAACATATCCCATTGTGTTCGGGATGGGGGTAATTAGTTATGGACGACAGTCGATAGGTCTCGTTTGGAGGTCGAAATAGAAAGTTTCTTTTTGGGAATTTAAAATAATTAAATATGTTATATATAATCTCCCTCTCCTTACCTTCTCTCTCCCCGTCACCGTTTAGACTTAGATAGAAATGTAACGACCCGGAAAATCTGAACCAATTTAAAAATTTTAAATTGGCTATTTTAGTGGATTTTAAATATTTAAAATAAATATTTTAAATAATCACGATGAACA
This sequence comes from Allium sativum, assembly GCA_030737875.1. NCBI lineage: Eukaryota > Viridiplantae > Streptophyta > Magnoliopsida > Asparagales > Amaryllidaceae > Allium > Allium sativum. The sequence continues at coordinate 577,133,571 of CM060909.1, read as the reverse complement.
GTGAGTTTGAATCGACATTTGAAAATAAATATAATTATTACTAATTATAAACAAGGCCTGAAATGGCGCGGTAGTTTCAAAATTTGAATTCAAACTTTGACTGACTGTGCCGGGTGCAAAACAAAACGGATTTGAGTGAAACTAAAAATATTTAAATCTGTTAGTGAATATCTTTCTAACAAGTCTGAAAAATCAAAGTTTCATAGCGGGAAGGAAAAGTTATGGCCAAATGAATTTTCAGAAAGGTCGCTATATAGTTTATATAGCCCGTAAAAATGGCCATTTTGCAAACGACCTAGGAATTCGACGAAACCACTTTTGTTGGATCTGGGATGTTAAATTATTGCTAGGTTTCAAATTTCATAATTTTTGAAGCTAGTATGTAAGCGTGGGAAAGAAAAATGCGTTTGGTCGATTTCTATTAAATTGGATCAACCAGAAATGGGACATTTTTCAAACGTTCTCAGAATTCGATGAAACTAGTTTTGTTGGGACCGTATCATTAAAATATAGCTTGGTTTATTTTTCGGGAATTTTTAGAATCAATATGTGGCCCCGACAAATTGAAATGTACGTTCAAATTCAATATTGAATGTTTTATATTTTAATTTGAAGGAAAACTGACTGAAACGGTCGAATGGGCCTACGAAACATATCCCATTGTGTTCGGAATGGGGGTATTTGGCTAGGGACGACAGTCATTGGGTTTGGATTGGTGTTCGTGTGTGAAAGAGGTTATTTTAGAGATTTTAAAAATATAAATAAATAAAAAAATCCTATTGGTCATAAAACTTTCTCTCTCCCCGACAACATACGATTGACGACGGGGAAGCCTTCCAACCTTCTCTCCTCCTTATCGTTCGATCCACGCATCAAAACCCTATGGCCCAGTTGAGTTTTTCGTAGATCAGAAGCTCCTCTACAAATCCACATAAAGTTTGAAGATTATCGTTGCGCCATCAGCGAGTTTCACCCCCTCGAAGTCACCAGCTTCGAATCGCCGCCGCGACGTACAGGCACCATCGAACCCTATGCCACCACCACCGATCTGCGCGGCCTTCCTCCCTCCTCGGCGTGGTGCAACTGGATTTTGTCCTCGTGCCTTGGATTTCGCAAAAAACGGAACCCTAGTTTCGAACCCCATCAGAAAGGTATGGCTGAAATTAAATTAAACTATATTATAGTAGTTTAAAGCGCAACGGTTTTTGATTTCACTGTAAAAAATCATATCTTTTTCGTTTGTTTGTGAAATTCAGTGAAACAAGAGACAGTGGACTCGTGTGGACGTCTTCTACAATCTAGAAGAGACCGCATATTTTTCTGAGCCTTCTGCTATTTTTGGTGGAGTGGAACCCAATGTGAGATTTTTGAATTATAAATGATATGGAAAACGACGATGTATAAATTATATAGTCGATGTATGAGTTATATAAGCATCGTACACCTCTTGTATAAGCGTTGTACAAGTTGTACGTTCGATATATAAGTTATATACGCGTTGTAAAAATTATATATGTGTTGAAATAGAAGTGAAATGCTTAATATATATATACATATATACGCCCCTCGTCCACAAACCATGGACGATATTTATTGGTTGTGATTGGTGTGAAAATTGGTTGATTACGAATGGTTGATTAGAATTGTTTGTGGTTGAAATTGATTGATTGTTGTTGAAAAATACCTGTTTGTGGTTGAGAATTATTTGGTTGAAACCACATAAGATTAGTTTGTGGAAAAGAAAGAAAAAAAATATATACATGTTGCCTGCGTGCGAACTAGATGCATGAAATCCCCATTGTCAAAAGCTGCGAGGCTTTAAGGTAGAGCGAGGAGCCGTACTGGGGACGGCCCCGGTTTTAACTACCCTGTCGTTATGCTACCGAAATTTTGAATAATATTCATGTGTTAGAATTATTTTCAGGTGTTGAAACTATATTCGAGTGTTGAATAGAAAACCTTCATATGTTGAATAGAAATTCATTCGTTGAATAGAAATTCATGTGTTGAATGGTATTCGTGTTTTAAAATAAATTGTTTCATCATAAAAATCATATTTTTATCATCTATATGAACTATATAAAATAGTCGTGTTTTGAAATAAATTGTTTTAACAATAAAAATCACATTTTTATCTTTTATATACGAACTATAGAAAACCGTTCATGTGTTGAATAGAAATTCATTCGTTGAATAGAAATTCATGTGTTGAATGGTATTCTTGTTTTGAAATAAATTGTTTTATAATAAAAATCATATTTTTATCATCTATATGAACGATATAAAATAGTCATGTTTTGGAATAAATAGTTTTACAATGAAAATCACATTTTTATTATACACATGAATTGTTAAAAATAGTGAAGTGTTGAAATAGAAGTCGGTTGGATAAAAATACCATTTTTATCAAAGGTATGAAAAGAATATGGTTTTGAAATCGAAGAATCGATTATATATTTATATATATATAAATATAATTAAAATAAATCGAATAACGAAGCTGCAGTTCGTATATTTGAAACCATGATTTCAAATGATTAGTGCGGGAGATCCGACCATCAGATTTTCCCGAAATTGAAACCGTTGGGTTCACTTTGGAAATATCTTTCCAACGACACCAACTTTGTAAAGATTCAACAGTTGGATTGTCTGGAATGTTTAATTCAAATCTGAAGAAAAACAGCGCCATAATCGATTATATTTATATATATATAATGAAATTAAATTGAATAACGACGCTATAGTTCGTATTTTGAAATCGAAACTTCAAACGATTATACCGGGAGATCCGACCGTCGGATTTTCCCAAAACTGGAACCTTTGGATTCGTTTTGAAAAGATCTTTCTAATGATATAAATTTTTTGAAAATCCAATAGTTAGATTTTCAGATATGTATAAATCAAATATGAAGGAAAATAGCGCCGCGGCCGCGTTATGGCCTGAAGCGATGTTTGAATAAATTTTCTATTTTTTAATAAATAAAAATAGCGATAAATCGTTATAAAATATTATAAACGATATGGAATGTGGAATTTAGAAACTAACTGAAGGTTGGCTAAGTCGAATGGTTTCTTGGATTTTGATCTGATGTTGGTTTCGGCCTTCGGGGTTAATTTTTGGGAAATCGTTCTCTTACTGATTTACGGTTAGTGACTGATGAATTGGAATGAAGCGTGTGTTGTGTTTGTGTAGTACTTGTTAATTACATATGCGAGTTGCTCAGAAAAACCGGGTTTATCCCATTCTGAATAACTGAATCGACGATAAGAAATCGAAGATGAAGACGATGGTTGAAGACCAGAGATCTTCACCTCGTTTGGATGGTAACTGATGTCCTGATTGGGAGGCTTCCCAAAATATGGATAATGAGTGGTGATCGTCCAGACGTACGTGGAGATCGATGGGTATGCGAGGTATATAGTGCCTCCGGTTTCGTTCAGACCCAGAGCGGACTTGCAAACGGACTGTGTCTGACATGGGAATTCATTCTGTGTGATTGATAGCCATCAGTTGCATGGTGTAAATTGCCTGTGTGGCGTGCTAAGATGCAGTGATCAAGGCTTCTGTTGAAAAGAAAATTCTTGTGGTTGATGATCAAAGCACCTCCTGTGTGGCGTAGCTTTGTGTATAACGTGAATTCGCGAGCCTCACACCCCGGTATGAACCAGAAACGGGAGAGGACCTCAGGGAGGACATGCGTTTCCTTCAAGCTAGAGGTGGTGTCAGTGCTTGAACTGGCTGACATTTATATTATTTCCACCTATGTGGTTGTTGTTGTTGCGAGGCGCCTCTGATATATCGGTCGATCCGGGACCAATGGCGTCATTCATTGGCTCATTTACGCCCCAAGTGGCGGGGAAACGTGGTGTTCAGGCATAATAATCCACATCGGTGGACCGACCCTGACGATCCAAAGGTTGATGCGTTCTGATCCTGAGACATGGGCTAGATTGTCTCGAATTCGGTAAGGACTATCTTTTGCCTTGGTTCATGACAGAAATCCAATTTCGAAATACGACACCGTACAGTTTTGATTGTATATACATATGGCGACATGATATATGGTACCCATGTCGTCTATGATTGATAGTTATGATTCGAAATTGTTTTTGAAACGTATAAACACTACTAATAATATCAAATTCTTTTTTTTTATTCGTATCAAGCATATTTTGGCCATTATAAGGTAAAACTCTATCCTCCAGTTTGCGTTGCATTGTGTGATGGGAACTGAGTCTTATAATGGCTTCATTTTTATAAAAAGCATTGCGATGTTTAAAAGAATTATTTGTTTTAAAGCACTGGCAATCCAATGGAGTAAGCCCGTTCCACGAAAGTGGCGTGGTCCTGTGATTAGCCATATTATAAATCGTGTTAAGTAGATTTCTCATACTAGTCCCATGACTGACTCGTAGTTCGTTTCACTTGCAAACTCGGTTGCCCCTCTTTCTACATGGGCAGCCTTGTATTCATGTTTCAGCAGGCTCTTTCTGGATAGCTGGAGCTGAAGATGGATTCATCATTTCTCTTTTTATGATGTTCAGCTCCTATTGTACATATTTTGTTTGTTTTCCGCTATAGACATTTATGTAAAGCTGAACTGTATTTGTACTAAGTATGATCCTGTATACTATGTAACTCTGATGATTATTGTTATCTAGTCGGTTATTTGTACATTATCTGATGTATTTATTTAATTCTGTTCTGCTATTATATGTTTATGTGTTATATTCCAAAGATTACCCTTGCCACCGTCTATACGGGGTTTGGGGTCGTCACAAGAAAGAAGAAAAAAAAACGATCGGATCTCGATCGCGCTCAGTACCCACCCTTTGGCGATCGACGGCGACGCTCTTCCACCCCTCCTCCTACTAGCGACAACACTCCCTTTCCCCCAGGCACCAGCAATCGACGAGCCTCCAACCACATGCCCTAGCCACCCCCTAGGCCGTCGCTACCTCCTAGAACTGCCCTCCGCTGCAGTCACCACCTCTCCGGCTACGACGCTCGCGTCCAGTCCCTCCTCCTCCAATAGTCGTGCCCAGCTCCGACGTGGCCCTTGCGATGGTGGTCGGCTTCTTTAAATCGATGAGTGATAGCCAAATTAACAGTGAGATGGTTAGATTAAGGTAAAACTAAGTGAGCTTGTTTTTTTTTTGTGATTTATTTTCAGTTCTATTTATATAAATTAACAGTGGTTTATTTTTAGTTTTTAAAAGTATAAATGCATGGTTTTAAAATTAATTTTTAAAAGAAAGGGATTGGATTTTTAGTTTATAAAAGAAGTCATTTTTAGAAATACGATCTTTATTATGAAGTTAGCAATATAAAAATATGATCTTTATTATGAAGTTAGCAATATAAAAATACGATCTTTATTATGAAGTTAGCAATATAAAATACGATTTTTACGTATGGAGATTTGAAATAAAAATATGATTTTTATTTATATGAAAGGGCGACAAAAATATGATTTTTCATAATATAAAGAGTCGATTTTTATCATGAAGTAGCGAATATAAAGATTTTATTTTTACAACATGAATATCAACATAAAAATATGATCTTTACTATTTGGATAATGGTATAAAAATGTGATTTTTTAATCATATATAACGATGTTAAAAGTGTGATTTTTAACATATACCGCGTGAAACAGACCGCGATGGGACGAACCGGAAGTTGAATGGAAACCAAAACCGTCCAATAAAGAGTGGTGGAGTGGATCCCAAGGGGAGAAATTATCACTTTTTATTTTATTTTCTAGTTAAAATATAAACTAGGATGCAGACGGTGCTTAGCAGCACCCGACACCCATTATCCACAGACCATGGACGACCTGTTTGTTTGTTTAGTTATGTTGTGAAAATTGATTGTGTGATGTGGAATGGAATAAAATATTTTATAGTTGAAAATATTTTATAGTTAAAAATATAATTTTTAACGTGTATATGAATAAAATAAATATCTATAAACAGATCGGACAATTTGTTTATGTACACACAATTGACTGATATTGATTGGAACTATAAATTTAACACATCACCCAACTGCACAAATAAAACCTATGTTTGATTGTTTGAAAACCCTTCGGGTATTGGGATGATATTGGACATACATTAATCCCAATAATTAGTTGCATGTCAATTCATTGGTTGACAAGCTGTGTAAGCGTTAAATATTTATATTTGATGCTTATTGAGTGTAGAATGCACTCTGGACGTTGGATATCTGTGTTTAATTGTTGTTGTGTACGTGTGTTGTATGAAATCCATATAATAACATTATATTTTAATTGACTGTGTCTGATTCCAGTTCAGAAAGAATGAATATTTTAAAATAACGATTATTTAAAAATAACGAATATTTTAAAATGATATTTAGAAAAGAATCAAAATCTGATTTTGATGTCCGATTTGGGAAGGACACGAATATATTTAAATATATAAAGTCGTGTTGATTAAATTAACGCCATTTTGACATGAACGATATTTATATCGATTTTATTCATTTTTATAATGAATATCGAAAAAGAATTGATTTCAAAATCTAATGTTTTGAAAATATTATCATTTATATATCGATGATATGAAATATTCAGTTTTGATTTGAAATTGAATATGAAGTTGAAATCGTTTTGAAAACGAATTTAAAATGATTTATAAAATATGTTTTAAATGGAAATCGACAAAATATATAATATGTACATATTATATATATAATGGCTTGGATAGAACCCGTCGTGCCGTGGCAGTTCGCGAATTTCGACCATTGACTTCGAATGGACATTACGGGAGATCCGACCGTCAAATTCTCCTAAAACTGGAACCGTTGGGTTCGTATCAAATAGAGCAAATATTAGAGATTTGAAATCTAATGGTTGGATTTGGAATTATGTCCAAATCCAATTTGGAAAAGGTCATTGTAAGTGCAGTTCGATGGCCGTTTATGGAAATCGACTCTACTGGCCTTGATAAAATTATTAAAAATATCAATAATTAGTGTAAAATCATAAGAAATGATTTGGAAAGAATTAGGATGAAAAATTCCATATTTGAAAAGATAAAAATAGATTTTTATCGAAATGAACTAGTTTTGAATTAGAACAATAAATCCAATATTTTTAAAATAAATAAATTGGATTTGAAATGGTTTTAAAAATAACCTGAATTTGCAATACATAAATTGGAAATGGAATTGAATCGAAATTGTCTTTGGAATATTTCGATGTTGGATTTCGTGATTATACAGATATTGTTATGGAAATTTGAAAGATGTATATATATCGTTATTTCCAATACAACATTTGTTTATTTCAGAATTTGATATTGAATATAAGCCGATATATTTTCTATCAGAGCCTTGTATTTAATATCAAATTGGATTTTGGGTTTGTCATGAATGGTATCTTTAATAATACTGTTTTAAACCCAATGGTGTTAAGAAAATTAGAAACTGACTGGAGATTAGTTAAGTTGAATGGTTTCCTGGGTATTGATCTGATGTTGGTTTCGGCCTTCGGGGTTAACACTTAGGGAATTGTTCTCTTACTAACTTACGGTTAGAGACTGATGGAATGTGAATTAGGTTTGTTGTGAACTGTGTTTTAGTGACTTTCGTTCTTTAACTCGATTTACAGTGAAATGAGATTTGGAATTTATAAATCTTTTGTTAAGAATTAAAGGAGATTTTCCAAAGTAAAGTTTTCCAATTTGACATATTAAATTAGAATTGAATGATCGAAGTAAGCTTCTGTAGAGGAAGACGGTTAATATATACGGAGTTCAAAAGAGCTTGTCGTTCTTCCATTTATATTATCGGTTGGATATGGAAGTTTATATCGATTTTATATATCGATTTGTTTTCCATGAAGATTCCATTGTTAATGGAATGTGATTTTGGGTCGTCATGAATGGTATCTTTAATAATACTGTTCTTAGACCCAACAGAGTTAAGAAAATTAGAAACTAACTGGGGATTAGTTAAGTTGAATGATTTCCTGGGTACTGATCTGATGTTGGTTTTGGCCTTCGAGGTTAATACTTAGAGAATTGTTCACTTGCTAATTTACGGTTAAAGGCTGATGGAATGGAATGTGATTTTGGGTTTATCGTGAACCGTGTTTTAAATGACATTGGTTCTTTAACCCAGTTAAAGACAGTATATGATTTCCCAAGTTAAACAAACGTTAATATTGATTTTTGGGAAGATTAAAACCAAGTGGAGTTTTGATGAATCTTTAATTAGATTGAATTGATATCTAAAGGAAGATTACAGAATAAATTTAAAGAATTTACCTTTGATAAAATTAATGAGAACCTTTCCCAAAGTATATGAATACTTGGATAAAGAAATATTCTGGATTGGAATGATGTGTATGTTGTGTTTTTATAGCACTTGTTTTTTATATACGCGAGTTATTCAGAAAGACATAGTTTATTCCATTCTGAATAACTGATTCGACGATGTGTCGAGGATGAAGACGGTGGTTGAAGATCGGAGGTTTTCACATTGTTTGGATGATTACTGATGTCTTGATTGGGCTGTACACCCAAGGCGAGGTAATAAGTGGTGATCGTCTAGACATACTTGGAGATCGACGGATATGCGAGGGCCTCTCCCCTGTATTGGACATACGGGGGAGGAATAAGGTGCCTCCGGTTTCGTTCAGACCCCGAACGAACTTGTAAATGGAAGTGTATCTGACATCGGATTTCATCATGTGTGATTGATATACATCGGTTGCATAGCATGAATTATTTGTGTGGCATGCTGAGATGCAAATGATCAAGGCTTCTGTTGAAAATCAGAGTCTTGTTGTTGATGATCAAAGCACAGCTTTAATATAGCGTAGCTTTGTGTAGCGTTAATTCGTGAGCCTCACACCCCGGTGTGAACCAAAAACGGGAGAGGACCTTAGGGAGGACATTCGTTTCTTTCTAGCTAGGAGGGGTATCAGCATTTTGCAGGCCCTGGAATTTTACTTATGTGGATGATGGATAGGAGGCGCCTCAGTTATATCGGTCGATCCGGGGCCGATGGAGTCATTTGGCTCATTTACGCCCCAAGGGGCGGGGAAACGCAGTGTTCAGGCATTATAATCCACATTGAGTGGATCGACCCTGACGATCCAAGGTGCAGTTGCGACTGTTCCTAAGGCTCGGGCTAGACAGTCTCGAAGAGGTAAGGACGATCCCTTGCCATGGTTCACAGATTGAAATCCAACTTCCAATACGTGACATTTGTGGTTTTGATTATAGAGACTAGTATTGGCTACATGATATATGGTACCCATGCCGTCTAGGATTGATACATTTATATTTGAAGTTGTTTTATACACTATGCACTTATAATAGTATCAAATGATTTGTTTTAAACATACCAAGCATGTTTGGCTATTATAAGGGAAAACCCTATCCTCTGGCTTGCGTTACATTGTGTGATCGGACTTGGGTCTTATAATAGCTTCATTTTCTTTATTTAGCATTGCGATGATTGTTATATGCACTATTATTCTTGGGAGGAAACCGGTTTCGTGTTATATGGCGTGGTCCCTTGATATATCTGGTTTTAAAGCAAAGTTTTAAATAACTATTTTAGTTCTCACATCAGTCACATAGCTGACTTGGAGTTTATTGTTTTAACCTAAACTCTGGGCGTCCCTGTTTTTCACATGGGAAGCTTTTAGTTTTCGGTTTTGCATATTTATATTCACAGGATCCTAGTTTACAACTGGAATGATATTCGGAAAGCTCTATATTCGTATATTCTTTTCGGTTGTGTTTTGGATTATTTTCCGCTGCATTGTGACTTGTAAATCTCTGATGTTTAGTAAATGTGTAATATCTATTCATACTTTGTTATATTCTTGTATTCTGATGAAATTGTTGTTATAAGCAATGAAATGTTCTTCTGTTTGTGTTCTGATTCGTGTTATCCTCAATTCAATCCGGGCTTTACTTCACGGGTAAGTTCGGGTCTTGTCATGTTCAACTCAGAATTCTTGTTTTTCAACTGAAATTTATCAACAGATTTAGTTAAATCATTGCGTATATAAACTAAGTCTTCGTATGTGAGATTTTCTGTTTCAGCATTTGTTGATTCTCCATTGTTTGATCTATCTGTTTCTCCTTTTAAGCATAGATCTGAATGTGAGTTGACAATTCAGAGTTTTGAGCAGTTGTCAGATTTTCCATACATCGCATCGAGAGTTCTCCAGATATCATGTGTCGTTAAACAATGAGATGTACGAATAAACTGTTTAGTACTAAGATAATCAAATATTATATTCATAGTACGAGTATTGAAAGCAATATCTACCCTATCAAACCCATTGATAACAACATCCCAACATTTAAGATCAACAGGTTTTAAATAAAATTCCATTTTGGATTTCTAGTTTAAAAAATCTATTCCATGGAAAATAGTTGGTTATGAACTAGATTGACTCTCACTAGGTTGACAACTAAGATGACCCATGACTCTAGAGTTTAAGAAAATACCTGCTCAGATACCACTTGTAGGATCTAGATTAACCCTAGAGAGGGGGTGAATAGGGTTTATTAGATTTTAGATGGATATTTAATAATATCAGATCACAGAATGCGGCAGAAATAAAAATGCAGAAAGCAAGTAACACACAGAAATACCCATCTTCGGAAAAACCCTGCCTACTGCTTCATTCCTAAGGTCTCTACTACATGTTAATAACATATCCCGCTTACAAACCCTATAAAATCGCAAACCCCTCGCTCTTTTCCTAACCCTACGCTCAAAACCCTAGACTGATCTATATCCCCGAGATCAGATATCCCCTAGCTAAAACTCTGTAGCCAGTAACCCTAGTTTTATACAATTTAGTAAACTGCCAGTTAAAACCCTAACTGGGTTCCTGGATTTTACAGACCTAGAAACTGATAGATCGATTACAAATGAAATTCAAAAACAAATCAACATAAAATCATAAACCCCGGTCCCATTGAATTTGAAATAGGCCGGCCTTTTATCAAAAATGGTTCCACCCTTGTTTTGCTTTGTCCCATTCATTTTCTCTTTTGGAATAAAAAAGGCGGAGGCGATGGGAAACTACTAAGGTTTTTCTCTGATGAATTCTGGAATTTTCCGAATTTAATATCTTCCCTAAAATGATTGATAAATTCTGGAAATAGTAAAAAACTTGCCAATTATTTGTTCGCTGATTTGCTTGATTTATCCCATAAAACACCCACTTGATTTCTTGCCAAAGATTAACAGTTGCCTTGAATTTTGTTCATGGGACCACAAGTATATGTCATATGCTTTCTTGTCCAAAAATATGTATTTCTAATTCTGGAAGATTGTTTTGGCAAATTCTGTTTATTCTTGCATGCAAAAAATATTTCCTTGCCAAATATATATTGTTGATTTCAGAAATAGAAAACCGATTTAAATATTGTCCAAAAGTGCATCATGATTTCTAAATGATAATGAATTGTTTTCCAAAACAGGAAACTGATTTCTTGTCCCTTGTTTGTTTACTTCCTGAATTGCTAAGTATATATTGACAATGTTAATCATGTTGTGTTTCCTTGTTTTGTTTCGACCCTGTATGTCACTATGTTGCTTTGTGCTAATATATGAATACTACTGTGTATCACACATACCATGCCAACTAGCCTGAATTTTGAAACTTGCTCCATGCATAAGTGTTTTCATGCCATTTCCAGCTGAGTCTTTGTCACTACTGACTTTAATGTTGTTGCTTCACTGATTTGAATAATTTGCTTCATATGTATCACTATATAACCCATGTTTTCATTTGTATATTGTCTTCTATATACTGTTGAGCCATCCACCAGTTTGATTTGTTTGCATGCACTTGTATCATACTGCTATTTCTATGTGAACTAATCCACCATCCATGCTTGTATAGTTTGAATGTTGCACTTGAATCTTTGAACATGTATTACTAAGTTGCTTTATGATGCATCATATGTGCACACTTTATTTCAGCTACACCTGAGTTGTACACTTGACCATGCAGAGACATGTTTGTCCTTTAGAACCATTTGTAGCTACTTGTATTTCAGATGTGTTCTTTTTGATGATTTGTATGGTGACTCCATCATTTTAGCTGTAGCCAAGTAGCTTGTTGATGCACTTGACCATTTGGTTGATTCTGCAAGGATTTCTTGGTATCAATTTAAACTGAACCTGACTTGTTTGTATTGCATCTGTTCATGCTATGTCACTGGCTCGGCCACGGTTGAGCAGTATGACTTGAACTTTGTATATTTCACCATGTTTGCTTGTGCTTGTCTTGTGAGTGATCTTTCTTGTCTGCACCACTGTCATGTTGTTCGACCATGTTGGCTACTTGCTGACCAGTGTGTTATGTGTGATCTTCTTGGTTGTGCTCACATGTCATTGCCATGTATTATTGCTGCCTTGTGTATGTGTGCTTTGTCCCTATCTTGCCTTGTATACTCGACCATATCTATGATGCTCCATATATTTGAAACTTCCTTGTAAACTGTTTGGGATGAAGTGTTGCACTGTCCATGACATGTTTACATATGTGTATATATACACGTATGTGTTTATATATATATATATATATATATATATATATATATATATATATATGTGTGTATGTATGGCTATGTCAGACATGAATATATTATCAACAGACCATTACATTGTGTTGGGGTTGTTCAGAAACAACACAATATGACGTTGGTTCTGATCAGCGAACCAGTGTAATGTGTTGTGGCTGATTTGTGAGCACTAGAGTATACAGTCTATATAAATCAGATCAAGTCATGAAAAACGATGAGAAACACACCAAAATTCTGAGGCAAATAAATTTTTAAAATAAAAATAATATTTGGTAGAATTTAAAATTTTATTGTTCCATATACTATGTGTGTTTCTGCATGTGACATGTGTGGATGACTAGACTGACTGAAAGCTGTGAAGGCAGAAGACAGAAGACAGAAGATGAAGTAGTAATGTATATATGTGTCAGTGAGTGTATGTAACAGTGAATGTATATAATAAATGTGATGCATTATTGAGATAAACAAATAGTGGAGTTATAAAATTTGTACTGGTTAAACGTTGAAATAAAATATTATATTTAAATTAAATACCGTGTGAATATTTGAATTTCTGTCGTATTCTATTAAATATAAATATTATATTCCTGTCTGAGATGTATATATGAAACAGTACTATAGCAATAACATTTTTTATAATATATATTTGGTTGTTATTATCAAACAAAAATCATATAACTGTGTATACAACAATGTTATATACAACAAGTTATGCATGGTATGGAGCCCAAGATGATTTACCTATATGGATGTTGAAATTGAGGCGCCTCGGATGACAGTCAAACAACCGACCAGATTGTAGGTCCGATAAGACAGAGGAATGTTATGATTAGGTAATTGTCTAACTCACCGGGTATTGGTGGGCCAACTCTACACTCCAAGGGAACACATTGTTTTCCTTGGAACATTTTTCTAGAGTTGCTCCAAAGCCAGACAAGGAAGATTCTTTGCCTTAGTCATTGAAGGAAACCCAATTTCCAATACAAACCATGTGTTTTTATTTGTAAACTTATACGGCAACATATTAGGATAGGGTATTGTGCCGTCTAAGATTGATACGTTTTTTTTTGAAATTGATTTCTGCACTATGCATTAGTAATAATAAAATAGAAAACTTGTGTATCAAACATATTTGGCTATTATAAGGTAAAACTTTATCCTCCAATTTGCACTTGCATTGTGTGTTGGGACTTGAGTCTTACAATATCTTCATTTTTTCAAAAAGCATTGCAATTGATTTATGATTTGTATTCATGTGGAGAAAACATGTTCTGTGATATATGGTGTCGTCCCGTGCATTACCCAACTTTAAAATAAAGTTTAACAACTTTTTTAGTTCTCACACCAGTCTCATGACTATCTCGGAGTTTATTGTTTACTACCTAAACTCTGGATACCCATATTTTCCATATGGAAAACTAGTAGTTTGGGTTTTGCATATATTCTTAAGGATTATGGCTGGAGCTATATTCTGGATTAATTGGTAGTCTTCGCTGAATTTTTATGTTTTTGATGTATTGCAATTTATAATTCTTTAGTATTTTTCCATTGTGTATTAATTATTTGTACTCTGATATTCCTGTACTCTAATGAAAATTGTTGTAATAACAATGAAATGTTTTTTATGTTCTATTTTGATATGTTGCATCACATAACATTTCGAGGATTTCTGCTATTTCAGATCGGACCTATGCGGTTTATAGTTGATTAGAAAGGCAGGGATTTTTGGGTTGTTGCAAAAAGAAAAGAATAAAATATCAAAGTGGAATAGAACATACAATATTCGAATATAACTTTTTTTGAAATAAAAGGGTACTTATATTATAAAAAACAAGTTACATGAAAAGGATCAAGCTGGAAATGAAGTACAACACACACGAACTAAAACGAATATTGTACATAACCAAACTAAAATCCAGCTTGGTCTACAAGACACTGCAAAACACCAAACAGATACAACATAAACCCATCAAAACCCAAAAAAAACTAAACACCAAGACACATATACTCTAGCAGCGAACAGCTCCACGCATCCTTGAAAACCCACTACTGTCAAAGCCCAATTTGCAAGCCCATTAAAACTCTACAGAAGCTTCACCTCACACCGATAAGCCAAACAACAAAAACCATGCAGACTTGACTGAAAATCATGAAGCCACACATTCAAGCCAAAAACAGTTATTCAAGAAACTGCTTCAGATCTAACATTTAATAACACTTTCCAAACCAAGATGCTACAAAAATATAAACACTGCATCTCAAATGAACAATAGACACAACATATATTCTATAGCAAGACTAGTAAAGACCACTCATAGCATAAAATAACCTCGGATCTTGAGACCAGAAAAGCATATAGCAACTTTGAGTCAAAGCTAACATAGATATAGAAGCCAGACAAGACACAAAAAGCCACATAAAACAAAGGCAACTAAAAGGAAGAGAAAAAAGACAACTCACTTTTTAGATACACCTCCATTCTTAATTCCTACAGAATTACCTCCTTCTTCTTTATTTTTCTTCGTTTCGGATTGAGTTTGGACTTGAGATATGAGCTTAACCCACTCTAGATTTGTCTCCACCAAGGGTTCATCTGTTACCATCATATTTCCTTTTTGAACTTGCTAGATTTAGATTTGAGTCTTCTCTTTTTAAAGCTATATGTCGAATTGAATTAACTATTAGAATCATTCATTAGTATATCCTTACTTGTAACATCCTCAAAATTTTGAAATCACTACAATCCTCGATATCATCAACAGTTTCTTCAAAATTTTCATACTTATTAACAAACTTAATGGGAAGTTCACCAATATCCTTCTTGTACCTTTTTTCATTAGCTTTCTCTGTTTTACCACCTTTCTGTATGCAAATATCAAACTCTTCAGCAATATTAACAGGAATAATACAATCAGGTGGTTTTTTATGATAAATATTATTGACCGATTTTGCCTAATCATCTAGCATAGGGGCCACATATGAACTCTCATGTTTATTTATTTTATCCACCTTTTCAATATCAGTGCTATTAACCTGAGTTGAAGAGAATTTCCAATAATATCAGACATATTCTTATCTTGACAACAATTTTCCAAATTAAAAAGCCTATTTAACTCCTGATATTTAGAAATATCAATTTCCATATAACATTCCTGCTCTTTCAGTTTCCAGACTTTGAGGCTTTACATTTGATAGTTAATTGCCAAAAAATCTTACAATTCAAACATGCAATAGGACACCACTCATATATTACCCTTTGCCAAACTATATTATCATTAGCACACTGGATAGTAACATATGCAGGAAAAGAAAAACTAACATCAACCTCCACTAATACCCTTGCAAAAGATATGCAAATTACATCCTCAGTGACACTATTAAGTTTAATTGGATGGCCTAAAATAGATATAGTTCTACTAATTGCTTCCACAGACCAGTAATCTAAGTGTAAATTAGGAGGACGAATCCAAATGGGTATGGTGTGTAGAAATTCTCTAGTTAAATTCATACCAAGTTCCACGTTCTTCATGAAAATCAATCATTTGTTATAATAACGAGGGCCTTCTGATTAAATCTTTTCACAATCTTCCTCTAATTCATATTCAAGAATAAAGAAACCATTTTCTCTCGAGTACAACTGATAATTGCCTCTTAAAATCCAATTTCTATCTATATATTCACGCTGAAACTGAAAGTAAGGCCTACTACCAAAAACATAAAAGCAACTAAGCTGGTTTATCTTTCTCTAGCTTTCCTAACTAGATCTTCCTCTACAACAGCTACTCCAATATTATCCTTAGCTAAGGTTTCATAATATTTCAATTGGATGTATTTATGATGAGATCTATTCTCAGAAATCACAGTTATGCAAGCCTTAGGCTTAATCAATGATAAATAGCTCAAATCTGTTTGGATTTAACTCAAGAAAATCTAATCTAGAACTTAGATTGGGAAAGTTCGATTTACCTAGAATCAACTTTTTTAATTGGTCTACATACGACGTAGAAGCCCCTTGATCTAGAGGAAATTTCGAATGAGATTCAAAATCAAAATATCTAATGTCTTTTGTTTGAGGATTTGTTTTTGTCGGAGAGGAGGGCGCCACTATTATCAAGAAAGCTTTTTTTCACTCCTATTTGAATATAACTTTACAATGGAAAAACATTTAAATAATCAGAGTGAACATACAATGGATAGTTATAAACTTTATCTCATATAATACAACCATGTAATCCAAGTATAAATAGTAGAATACGCCCTGCCTTTTGAAAAAGTTTGCCAGCTCCTCTGAAATCATCTGAGAACTCCTCGAATCCTATCTAAACCTAAAATACACTTGGATCTGACTCGAGTGTTAAACACTCAAGTCTGGCTTGGATTAACCAGCTAAACCAGACAAAAAACCATATATATATATATATCAAACAATCATTAAAGGGGTTTCAAAACTTTGTGCATGCTTTTTGGAAAATGATGCTACCATAAGACTCGGATCCCATTGCACAATGCAAACACATGCCATTAGGAGCAAGTTTTACCTTATAATAACCAAATATGCTTGATACACGAGAATCATTTGATACTATCATTAGTGTTTATCTTTGAAAACCTTTTCAAAATAAATGTATCAATCCTAGCAGACTTAGGTACCCATATATTACGTTTACATACATAGATTACAACTAAAACTGTATAGGTTTGTACTGGTGGTTGGATTCCATCAGTGACCAAGGCAAAGGATCTTCCTTAATCGATTCAGGTACAACTCTAACGGGATGACCCATGATCAAAAAATGCTCCTTCCCTGTATTGGCAAAGCCGACATACCTATTCTAGGTGTACTACGTTTATCCACTAAGTAAATTTCCTAGTCTCCATACAATAACATCACTTTCTCGACTAAAAAAAATGTTTGTCCTTAACTTTGCTGCAATTTATCCTGTTTTGGCTTATTACCGGTTGTGAGGCCCTAAATTCACACTTCTACACAAAGCTCTGCTTTTCAACAAAAGCTTTGATCATCAATAGATTAGCACTTAGCATGCAACATTGTCAATTCACATCATATAATTGGTGTCTATTATATATAACCCTTTGAGTACATATATCTCAAAGGACGGTGTTAAGCTAAGAGGATAGATCCTCCGCCACCTAGCTGATATGTCATCAACAGAAATCAATTCATTATGCCATAAAATAAAATGTTAGACACACTTCCATTTACAAGTTCATTCTAGGTTTTGAAAGAAATCAAAGGCACTTTATTCCACGACCCCACCTGGATGCGAAATTCCTTGCAATCTGAATCGCTTCAAGTATGGTTAGATCACTGTCACAATATAAACTCATATTGGGTAGCCACCCAAGACATCAATGAGAAATCCTTCTGATGTGAAGGCTTCCGGTCTTTAATCACAGTCGTCACCATTTTCAATTGCTCTTATTATGTCATATAGTTATTTACAATGGGTTGAAACCCAATCTTTTCGAATAACTAGCACATCTTTAAAATCAATAAAGATATACAAAAATATCATGAGTCTCATTCCACTTTTGGAATAATTTTTTACTTAATCATTCGTTATATTTGGTATACCCATTTAAACATTATTCAAGATTTACATACTTTAAACTCTTGTTTAAATTTTTCCATGAAAATCATTTCAAAAGGTTATAAAATTTCGTTTCACAAATTTAACTCAAACCAAAGTTTCTACGCTTTATCGGGGTTATTGAACCTCATGAAAAAGGTGATTTCTCAAATCAATATACCATTTCCATCATATTCATCCCCTGGAGAAAAACTAGCAGTACATTATATCTAATTACCTTCGTATTTTGTAAGTTTAATTACCTTAATTAATTCCATTCTTTCAATCCAAATCCGATTTAAATATTTTGTTTATCTTTATGGGAAAACATATCTACCCAAACCCATTCATTGATCATTGATTAGGGTAAGTTACTTTATCTTTCCTTGATCATATCTATAGCCTAAAATCGTACTTATGATTCCTTAATCATATCGTTAGGGAAAACCATTCATTAACTAGGATTAGTTCTCGATTGCACAATGCCCAGAGAATAATCTTTCAATTGTATGATACCAAAGGCCTAAACAAACATTAGATCAAACACCCAGAAGAACACCCATTCTCAACGATAAAAAAAATCAAGTTCCAACTTCTTTCTTTATCCCAAATTCTTATATAATATTCAGTCTTATCCTTACGTGAAAAACACGCTTATCTTCTTTCAAGCGACCCTTAAACTTTGTTCCCATTGTTGTTGGCTAGTGCAAACACTTTCATTAAATCTTTATAATCAAATTAAATAAAGATTTCACTTCAACTTAACTTGGTATGTCATTTTCTCCTTTATATGGGTTACGAAATAAATATTATTTCAGACATCGTTCACGATAAACCCAAAATCATACTTTCATTATAAACAGAATCTTCATGTGAATCATATCAGCTCATAATCGATATAAGTTCCCGTATCGGACTAATACTATAAGCGGAATAACAACAAAGCCTTTTAAATTCCTTAAAAAGTAAAGGTCCTCATCCATAGAGACTGATATCAATTATCCATAAATTGATTCCCATTCAATCCCAATTTAATTCATTAACTGAAAACTTAACTTTGTTACATACTTTTAAAATCCCCAAAATATTTTTAAAATCATCGTTTTAATCCTTGTGACATGTTTGTAAAACCTTTGGATATCATTGATTACATCAAAACCTTTTGTTTCAACCCATTCCAAAACCTCGTTGTAAATAGCGTTGCTAAAGCATTTATCTTTCAAATTTTGGTATATTCAATTAAAATTCCTTTCGAACCATTTATCATGATTTGTCCCTATTTTTAATAATTTAAAATAGCATATTTCATAAAAGTCCAATTTTGGGTCCTAAACTGCATTATCGCTGTTTTTATTCAGATTTGATTGGGTCCTATTTTGAAATCTATCCGTTGGATTATAAAACTTTCTTTTGCAGTTGAAACTCTCTTCATTTCAAATCAAAAAAAAATCGATTTAGGAAAATCTGATGGTCGGATATCCCAGTAAGTCAATTTGAATTCAACGATCGAAATTCAAGAACTGCCTGTTGGTCTACGTTGTGACTAGGCCACACAAAGTCAAGACATCATGGTCGTCTATACAAAGAAATATGGATCATAATTATGCTAAGTACATAGGTCGGGTAGAATATCGAACAGTACTTCGAATCAGGGGAAACAAATGTTTCTGTTTATACAGACATAGGGATTGGTCAAAGGAACCTGACCCGACCCGCGCATGCATATCAAACTAGCACCATGACACCAACCGTTACGGCTCAAATATGTACCTACCTGAACCCGACCTACCAGATGCAACCACGAGTGAAGACCTATTCTCTAGGCCTGCGTTTCTCTTATAAATGCGCATCGGATTCTACCTAGCCATCCCCACTACAAAGACCATTTCACCACTTCACCATTTTGGCTTCGAGATTTCATGGATGGATGCCACGTATTTGAACCGAGCTCGAGAAACCTCTATAAATTCATGATTTCGATATGAATTGAAGGATCTTTTGGCACATATTGCATTCGAACTCCATTGTCATCTTCACCATTATCGCTCAACCAACATTTTACTTTTCATCCTTGAGTATAATTCGACAAATATTGAGAGAGAATTGGCTGCGTTTGAGAGATTGAGTGTTCATAATCCGTGTACTTGTAATTTTCTATCAAATTAAAGAACTATAAAGTGGACGTAGGCTCGTTAACGCTGAACCACTATAAATCTCATGCGCTGATTACTTTTTCTCGCTTTTTAGTTTATAATTCTTCATTATTCTTTACAAAACCTTTTATATTAGGTGTTAGTGCTATTTTTTGTCTAACGTTTTGGTGCTTTCACTGAGAACATTGAATTCTCAGCTTCCTAGATTATTATGCTACAGTTTAAATCACCAAGTCCGAATAGATAATCCCCGTTTCCATCATTTTCAAAGTTTTTGTCAATTTCAACAAATTTGAATTCCATGGCCCCGAGGAAAGATAAGAATATGCAAAACCCTCGAAGGAATTTGGCCAATGAAGAGGTGCCAAATGGTGTGCAACTCCTTACCAACACGCAAAATCCCAAGTCGAATGCGACCAGGTCGGGTCATACCCGACCCGGTGATGTTCCACCGATCCAACCTGGTGGAATAATTTGAACCCGACAGATGTTGGTGCCTCAACATGAGCTTAAATGAATGCTTCAACTCTAGCTTGTACAACTAGCAATCAACCTCCTTCATCTGCACATGTCTCGCATATTGATTTTGCATGCTTGCTCGCCTTGATGGAGGAAACAAATGTGGCATTAGAAGCTCAAAGTGGTTATAGTGCCGCAATCCGAGAAAATTTGAATGTGATGACTAGACAATGGGAAGAGCTGTGAAGGCAGAGAACGCCTTCTCCAACCCATCGCCTTTCAGCCGAAAATTCATCTTCCTCGGAAGAGGACGAAAGGAGTCCACATCAACGGAGACCTCTTGAAAGACATGAAAACCTCGAGCAAGTCTGATTCAGTTCAATGGGCTCCAAGGAGGATGCAGCGTGTCGTTACGGTCGTAATGATCCCAGACTAGCAGAACCTATGCTACTACCCATGCACGGATCCCATGTTCTTCCTAGAAACCAAAACCTTACTCATGCTACTCAGTCACAACTCCTCCAGCCTACTCGTCCTATGGCCGACTAGGACCGCAGAAGACAATGAGACTTTACTCAGACAGCATGTCATGTTGCCTGAAAGAAGAGCAGGTGGGTCTAGGAGAGAGGAAAGAATTTAACTCGAGTATGCTTTAACTAATACTAAAGTAGAAGCAATCGTACATCAAATTATGGCTAACATTAGAGGTTACATCAATGAAGACTGGGGCATTGACCGCAGCCATTCCCCTTTCACCGATGACATATTGGACGTCTAGTTTCCAAGGCTAGTCAACCTTTCCACCATGAACTATTATGCAGAAAAAACTGATCCGAGATAGCGTTTAATGAGATACTCCCGTGTATGAATGCTCCAGGGGCCCCTTACGCCGTAAAGTGCAAAGCTTTTTTGATATACCTAGAGGATGTGGCTATGATATAGTTTCCTGACTTCTATCGCAATTAGTTTCCAACTTTAAAGGGTTAACTGAGAGATTCCTGAATCAGTTTCGGTTGCATGCCCAGAAATCCAAGAACGTCATCGAACTTTCGGTAGTAAAGCAGGCTCCTGGGGAAACTCTGAAGTCATATTTGAATCATTTGAACTTAGCAGTTGCTAAAATGAGTAATCCCCATGAAAAAACTATCTTAATGGCGTTAATAGATTGAGTTGATAAAGATACCAAGTTTGGGAAGAACCTAGTTGGAAAGACATTGCTAACTAGGGAACTTTTTTATGAGAAATCTAATATTCGCTTGCAACAAGAAGAGGTGCCACGCGAATCGAAAGAGAAAATCCAGTGAAGTCGCAAGAGAGGATATCTAAAGCAATGTCACCATTAAGCAATCTGGTGATAGCTCAGGGAAGGTTGAAGTCAACTTCGGCAACCAGAATGAGGAGAATGGTCTCCAAGGAAGGAACAACAAAAAGAGAAGCCGGAATCGAAAGAATGACCCCAAGAAAAGGCCTTAGTTCCAATGCTTTGAAAGCTACACATCTTTGAATGATACCTTGGAAAACATTTACTTGGATACCTGTAACACACCAAATTTGTACCAACACTAAAAGAGGATAAATTAAATAATAATTAATTTAATATTTGGGATTAGAAGAAACGGACTGCATCATTGCATCCATCTCAAAATTCTGGTCAAGATAAACACATATTTTGCGTAAAACGGACACCATATGAGGAAGTTATGAGGATGTTATGAGGGTTTTGAGTTTGTATACGCGCAGAAAAATTATATATATATATGCATGAGTCAAAATTTTATTCAGAAAGATTCAAATTCTAAAAATTCGTCAGAGCGGCAAAATTCCCGTTGTAAGGTGTCGACTTCCCTAGAGGGGTGTCAATTTAGGGGTCGACCCCCCTGAATAGGTGTCGACCTATGGGTCGACACCCCTAGGGCTGAGGTGACAGTCGGTTTCAGAGGGTTCTGCAGCTATAAATATGTGCTCAGTTCTCCTATTTCTTCATTGAAAACTATGGGAGCCATATGCTGTCGGAGTGCGAACTGAGACAGAACCATTTATCTATAACAACATACTTTGCAAATCAAATCCATAAATTCAAGATCCATTCTCTCTATTTTCTAAACCTAACGCTGTGAGTTCTAGTTGCTTTTTGGTTTAGATTAATAAAAGTAAATTATGAAAGACTATGATTTGGATATGTGTAAACCATGAATCTATGATATTGTCATATCTGATACTATGTCATGATAGATCTATTTCTTTTGGTCTAATTAAATCGTGATTATTCTGCTATGTCATGGTAGATTTATATCTTTAGATCCACTTCAATCATGATTATTCTGCTATGTCATGATAGATCTATTTCTTTAGATCCGATTCAATCATGATTATTCTGCTATGTCATGATCACTGTTTCACATCTCACAAATATCGCCCGAAATCTCCTCCAAGATTTCATTTTGGGCTCCTTCCATAATGAAAAAGCAAATATCACTCTAAATCTCCTTTCGAATATATCGCCCAAGATATTGCAATTTCGAACGATATATCGACCAAGACGAAATACTGGAATATCGTCCAAGATCTTAGTTTTTTGGTTAAAATTTAAATTTGTGCCTGAACTAGAACTATAGTTGAAAAATTACAGATCTAGCCATAACAATCTTTTGTTATTTTACATTCTGCATGTCAAATGACTATATTGTATGTTCGTATATGTTTTACAATGCTTATGATTTTCATATTCGTCTTTTTACATTCATATTACTTATGAAATTATGTATTTTATGGTCTATTTATGCTGTTTTTTTTAATGTTTTTGATACTTCTAATGTTTCCTGTCTAACAATATTTCTGTTTTAAGCATATTACGATTTAGAGCATGAATGATCTTTCACAAAATAAGAATGATAATGTTATTTAGTATTTTAAGTTTAAGTTACTATGTTTTTAATAGCATTCATAAAAATCATTTTGTTAAAATATCATTTGAAACATATCACGTACCCCGAGATTGTTCCGATATGAACTTTCAAACCCGAGATGAAAATCCGTGACGAACTCCCGAGTTAGACTAATCTCATCCGAGATCTGCCCTGATACGAGACCGAGTCTATAAAATCCCCGAGACGAAACGCGGCCGATATCCGATATTTGAAACCTTGATCATGATAGATCTATTTCTTTAGATCCAATTCAATCATAATTATTCTGATATGTCATGATAGGTCTATTTCTTTAGATCCAATTCAATCGTGATTATTCTTCTATGTCATGATAGATGTATTTCTTTAGATCCAATTCAATTATGATTATTCTACTATGTCATGATAGATCTATTTCTTTAGATCCAATTCAATTCTGATTATTTTACTATGTTATTATTATGGATCTTGTTTTGTAACTATATTGTGGTTAATATAAATCTATTAATTTGAATAGTTATATCATTGGATAGATCTAATCATATATGTAAATAATGAACATATGCCACCTTGAACTGGTTAGGATTGGATCTAAATGTTTATCTAAATTGTATCTTCTATGGCATGCTATGATGTGGATTTGTGTAGATCTATTTCTAAACTAGTAAATCTAATTTATGTGGACATTGAAACTGTTAGTTAGATCTAGATTATCACCTTGTGTTATCATGTTAGATCTATTTTATGTGATTTAATTTATCACCTTGCATTATCATGTTAGATCTATTTTATGTGATCTAATTTATTACCTTACGTTATCATGTTATATCTATTTTATGTGATCTAATTTATCACCTTGCGTAATCATATTTGATCTAAACCGATTAGACATCTAAATTGCTAATTTAAATCTTACAATGCTTATTGTGACATCATAGTTCTTGACTGCCAACTGTTCATTGGTTTTATAACCACCTTGTTATGATGACAATTTCATGTCCATGCCAGTATGTATGTTCAACTTATTATCATGCTAGTTTATGTTTATGCCAAGATGATCAGTTTAGTTATCTTCCCATTATTTTCCCTATTATCATTTATGACTAGGCTATTGTCTGGCCAAGGCATGTTGCCAATTTTGTGAGGGCGTTAGTTGAGGAACGGGGGAAAATGGGTTAAAAATGGCACAATTTGAATATGAACATTTTTTGGACATGTAATTCAAATTATTGGGTAAAATAGGTATTGACACCTATAAAAGGAAAGGATTAATTAATTGGTAAATTAATTAAAAATGGAATGTCTAGTAATTACAATTTGGAATTGTAATTGTACTTATGACATGAGGTTAGGTTGCATTAGTGGTGGAAGTATGCCCGGACCTGACCGGCATATCCACCAGCCACTAATGTTGAACCTAATGTGGGAGGTCTTAGTATGCAAATACGAATCGGGCTAAGACGCGAGATTAGGCCCAACTGTGGAATAAGACTGCCCGGACCCGACCGACATATCCAACATCCATACGTTGTAGGCCTAATGTGGGAGGTCTAGCCCATTATAGACCATAAATGGACATGGTAATGAATTGGACTACTTAACCAAGCTTAATGCATAGGGATTGTATGATATTGATCTAAGGTTAAGGTTAAGTAAATTGTTTGGAATAGTGGATGGCTTAAGTAAATCTTTGGTAGGTGGGTAATATTAGTATATATAGGCCCACAAACTTAACCGTTAAATTAAACATGCTTGAACCAGTGGGTAGGCTAAGTAGATATAAGGGGGTGGTTAATATTTACATATAGGCTCATGAACTTAACCTAATAAGTTTATGTAGTTAAAGACACCTAGTGGTATACATGACCGGCGGAAAATATAAAAGGTTATGTAATTAAAGACACCTAGTGGTATACATAATCGGTGGAAAATATAAAAGGTTATGTAATTAAAGACACTTAGTGGTATACATAACCGATAGAAAATATAATAAAGTTATGTAATTAAAGACGCTCTTTTAGGGTAAGCATAATTGACATAGGGCTATGTAATTAAAGACACCTAAGGGAATACATAGTCAGTGAAAAACCTAGTGGGGATACAAGACAAAGGGGCGAGCTTGTGTCATATTGTGTGGGACCCATTTCAGTTAGCAACCCGGAGTTGTTATCAAATAAAGAACTACATACTAGGCGGAGAAGGGGCACACTTACTGATTGAATATAAGAGATCCAAACGAAATGGATGGTGTGGGCGGCGCAAACCGACCGGGCAATGCGCGTGCATGAGTCTGGCAGAAGAGGATAAGACGACCGTGACACCAATAGGAATGGTTATGCACACCTTAATGGTTGCCACTATAGGAAGTGATACCTCCTACTATGGGGTCAACACAGGATATCTACGGGATAGGGAGTCGATCGATTAGGGTAGTGGTTAGGGTACACTCGGACGTATGCCCTAGGTCTACCAACTTATAGTGGAAGGGATCATCTCATTTTTTGTTATACTAGTAATAGTGTAATCATTAGTGAGGCACATACACCTTATCTTGCTTACCTTGTCACACCTGCCATTTATGTAGTGATCTCTCTCTTATCCACTTTATATGCCTATCATGTTAATTATATTTATTTACCGGCTAAAAGTAACTAGACTCACCAGACTTTATGTTTGACCCTTTTTGTTTCTCCTTCTTTCTTTCATTTCCCCCCTAGGTTCTCAAGTGAGGGAATTCTAAGGCTTAGCCAGGATTCTGCTATCGTCTTGCTTGGAGCTTCTAGATGTATTGCTCAGGCTTCTATCTTTGCTACTATGGCTTATGATTTGGGGATTATTATTTCTTTGTTATTGCACTCTGATATTTAAAGTACAAGGCATAAGTTTTAATGATGTACCGGGCTTATATATTTTCAGACATATGGTGTAACCGTACTTTACGATTAATAAAAATTTAAATTTCCGCTGCCATCTTTTTTATATCTGTCTTGTAACTATTCTATGTCTATTTTCCTATAGCACTTCATGAAACTTAATGCATTCCCTTAGTGAGTGACATTAACGGACGTGGGGTGTCACACTTGGTATCAGAGCTAAAGGTTACCAGATTGGATAAAGTTTTTGAAAATTATTTTCAAAAAGGTTTTAAAAGAAAGCGTTTTCAAAAAGAAAAGTATGTTTTGAAAAACATATTCCTCAAAGCCATAGGAAATATCTCCTGATTCTCCGCTTGATTCCTTTTTATTTTTGTCTGGGGAACCAATTCTTCTTGAAAGATGTCCACGTTCCAGCATAATGTCGTAGGCATGTTTAAACTGCAGCACATGTCGAAGGGCAATGAAGTGCCTAACCTCCATTTGTAGCTGCTGTAGTATCACCTACGGCTAATTTTCTCGAGCTTCATAAGGATTTCCGTGCGATGAAGGAGACTTTCGAGAGACTTGTTAGCTTTTTACACAAGGATGGTAAAAGGGAGAACAAGGGAGTTAGGGCTAAGGAGCATAGCCCAAGGATAAGAGAAATGATGGCCCAGGAAGGGAACACAGATAATGTTCAAATAAATATAAAAGGAAGAAGTTAAGATTGAGGAAACACAAAATAAAAATGTATGGCCTAAGGAAGGGTAGCAACAACAACAGAAGAAGGGCGGAAAGAATGACAAGGCTAAGGGTAAGAGGAAGTGCATAGTTACGGGGGAGAGGGTCGGCTTGGTCCAGGACTGTAGGAAAAGGAAGAATGCTTGCTCCGTTTGTGAAGAGGTTGGACACTATTCTAGGGAGTGCCCAAGGAAGCAAGGGCAAGTTCAAGGGATAGGAACCTTTGGAAGGCAATCGAATGCTCTTGGGGCTAGTGCACCAGATAGAGGTAGGAAAGTTTCCATGCAAGGTTTGATTTCTCTTTCCAATCTTCCTATAAGAACTCTTTTTGATTCTAGTGCTTCACATTCGTTTATATCTAGTTCTGTAGTTGAATCTCTGCACTTAAATACTAGTATGGTAGTGGATCCCGTTATTTTCTCAAACCCCACTGGTTGTTCGGCTCATTTATCTATGATTTGTCGGGGTTAGAGAATGTATGTGTTAGGCGTCGAGTTTGAGTGCGACGCATATGTGCTCGGTTTTATGGGCTATGGGTTGATTCTAGGAATGGATTGGCTTACCACGTATGGGGCCATTCTGGATTATGAGAAGAGGGTCCGTTATGCTTAGTTTCCTAGAGTCTCTTGATGCATCTGTCAATGATTTGCAATCTGTTCCAGTGGTTCGAGATTATATAGACATTTTGATGAGGTACGAGACTTAACTCCTGAATTGCCATAGGAAGACCCTTGAAGTTTCTTATGATGCCCAAGGGTCCGTTATGCTTAGTTTCCTAGAGTCTCTTGATGCATCTGTCAATGATTTGCAATCTGTTCCAGTGGTTCAAGATTATATAGACATTTTGATGAGGTACGAGACTTAACTCCGAGGTGCGAGATTGATTTTCGTGTATATCTGGTGGACAATGCAAAGCCAGTTGCATTACCAGTGCGCCATATGGCTCTAAGAGAAAAGAGGGAGCTGAGTAAGAAAATAGGGGAGCTACTTGAGAAAGGGTTTTCTTTTGGGATGGGATAAAGACAGATATAGTAGCGTTGTTTCTCAGTATCTGATTTTCCAACAAGTCAAAGCTGAGCAAAGGGAGCTCGGTGGTTTACTTCATCCTTTAGAGGTCCCACAGTAGAAGTGGGAAAGCGTCTCCATGTATTTTATAGATGGTTTGCCCAGATTAACGAGGGGAAACACCAACATTTGAGTGGTAGTAGATAGGCTTACTAAGAGCACTCATTTTATTTCCAATTAAGAGTAAGAGGATGGCACGATGGTTGGTAGCAAATTTTGTCCAAGAGATAAATTGTCTTCATGGAGTACCTTCTAGCATCTTGAGCGATCGTGACCCCATCTTCACCAGTGAATTTTGGAGGAACGTGCAAGAAGCATTAGGTACATAGTTGTGTTTGAGCACCGCTTGTCATCCTCATATCGATTGGCACACAGAGAGGGTAAATGGAATTCTTGAAGATCTTTTGAGGTTTTGTATCCTAGACTTCGAAGGGACTTGGGAAGAACATCTTCCTTTAGTAGAGTTTTCCTACAATAATAGTTATCAAGCTAGCATCGGCATGGCACCCTTCGAAGCATTGCACGGGCGACCCTGTAGATCGCCAATTTGTTGATGGGAATCTATAGAAAGATTATTAGTTGGACTAGATATGGTTAGGGAAACGTCCAAAAAGATTGACCTTATTCGATGGTGGATGAAGACAGCTCAGGATAGGCAGAAGTCCTATGCAGATAAGAGAAGGACTGACATCGAATTCGAAGTGGGAGACTCGGTTTTTATCAAAATATCGCCTTTAAGGAATGTGGTTCGCTTCGGATCAGTAGGGAAGTTGGCACCTAGGTTTGTGGGACCATTTCTCATAATCGAGAGGATTGGCCAAATGGCCTACCGAATAAAGCTCCCAGAAGATCTATCTGGTGTTCATGACGTTTTCCATTTCTCCCATCTGCGTAAATGCCTGCATGACACCGTAGAAGTTGTCAAGCCGAGTATGTTGGAAGAAGTCGAAGTGGAATGGGAGGCGATAGTCAGACGAGTCCCTACCTGTATTCTTGGGTCAGAAGTTAAGAAGTTGCGCAATAAGGAGATTAAGTTGCTAAAGGTTCAATGGGGAGATAACCCAGAAAATGCGACTTGGGAGACCGAAGACAAGATTCATGTTTCGTACCCTTCTCTTTTCGAGGGTATGTTCTTAACTCCTTTTCCTAAGTTTTATCAGTGCTTGTTTCTGTCAATAGAGTATATTTTATCCATCGTATTTTCGGCCTTTAGATAGGAATCCTATGGATGTAAACATGTGTTTGAAATATGTTATGTTTGATGGATGCAAGTGGATGCGAGTGTTTTCTAGTGGTTTACTATGGACACATATACACACACATTAGGCACTAAGATCGGCTCAATCACTTTCATACTGCATATGGATGTGTGTGCATTTTCTTTTCTTTTATGAATTGAAATGGATGAATTAGCATATGGATGTTGCATTCGGACAAATGAATGTGCACACATATAGAACTTATATGATATGATAGGTTTATTTGCATACATAATGGATTCATGGCACTAACATACATTGCATTAAGGAGGTCAACTGAATCAGTAGATCGCCTGATCTTTGCATTAGTGTTGGGACATATACACACACCTTTGCATATACTCATATAAGCATTAGAAATCTTTAAGAACAATGGATGCCAGTGATTGGTGGATGAGTAGATGGATGATAGATGGTAGGATATGCATTCTTCTCAACTTAGAGATTTCAGGACGAAATCCTTTGAGTAGGTGAGAATGTAACACCTCGAATTTGAACCAACACTAAAGAGGATAAACTAAATAATAATTAATTTAATATTCGGAATTAGAAGAAATGGACTGCACCATTGCGCTCGTCTAGAAATTATGGTTAAGATAAACACTTAGTTTGTGTAAAACAGACACCATATGAGGAAGTTAAGAGGCTTTAAAGTTTGTATACGCATAGAAATTTTTTATATATGTACGCATAAGTTAGAGATGAGTTAGAATTTTCTCCAAAACAATTCAAATTTGGAAAATTCATCACAGCGGCAAAATTCCTGCTCTAAGGGGTCGACCCCCCTGAGGGGTGTCGACCAAGAGGTCGACCCACCTGAATGGGTCTCGACCTATGGGTCGACCCACCCACAAGGGTATCGACACCCCTAGGGCTGAGGTGATAGTCAGTTTTAGAGGGTTCTACAGTTATAAATATGTGCTCAATTCTCCTATTTCTTCATTGAAAACTATGGAAGCAGTATGCTGCCGGACTGCGAACTAAGACGGAACCATTTTCTACAACAACATACTTTGCAAATCAAATCTAGAAATTCAAGATCCACTCTCTCTATTATCTAAACCTAACGCTGTGAGATCTAGTTGGTTTTAGGTTTAGATAAATAAAAGTAAATTATGAAAGACTATGATTTGGATATGTGTAAACCATGAATCTATGCTATTATCATATCTGATATTATGTCAAGATAGATCTATTTCTTTAGATCCAATTCAATTGTGATTATTCTGTTATGTCATGATAGATCGATTTCTTTGGATCTAATTCAATCGTGATTATTCTGCTATGTCATGATAGATCTATTTCTTTAGATTCAATTCAATCATGGTTATTCTGCTATGTCATGATAGATCTATTTCTTTAGATCCAATTCAATCGTGATAATTCTGCTATGTCATGACAGATCTATTTCTTTAGATCCAATTCAATTGTGATTATTTATTTAGATCCAATTCAATTGTGATTATTCTACTATGTTATTATTATGGATCTTGTTTTGTAACTATATTGTGGTTAATATAAATTTGTTAATTTGAATAGTTATATCATTGGATAGATCTAATCATTTATGTAAATCATGAACCTATGCCACCTTGAATTGGTTAGGATTGGATCTAAATCATTATCTAAATTGTAAATTCTACGACATGCAATGATGTGGATTTGTGTAGATCTATTTCTAAACTAGTAGATCTAATTTATGTGGACATTGAAACTGTTAGTCAGATCTAGATTACCTTGTGTTACCATGTTAGATCTATTTTATGTGATCTAATTTATCACCTTGCGTTATAATGTTGATCTATTTTATGTGATCAAATTTGTAACCTTGCTTAATCATGTTAGATCTATTTTATGTGATCTAATTTATCACCTTGCATAATCATGTTAGATTTAAACCGATTGGAAATCTAAATTGCTAGTTTAGATCTTACTATGCTTATTGTGACATCATGGTTATTGATTGCCAACCGTTCATCAGTTTTATGACCACCTTGTTATGATGACAATTTCATGTCTATGCCAGTATGTGTGTTCACCTTATTATCATGCTAGTTTATTTTTGTGCCAAAACGATCATTTTAGCTATCTTTCCATTATTTTCGCTATTATCATTTATGACTATGCTATTGTCTAGCCTATGCATATTGCCAATTTTGTGAGGGCGCTAGTTAAGGAACGGGGGAAAAGGGTTAAAAATGGCATAATTTGAATATGAACATTTTTGGACATATAATTCAAATTATTGCGTAAAATAGGTATTGACACCTATAAAAGGAAAGGATTAATTAATTGGTAAATTAATTAAAAATGGAATGTCTAGTAGTTACAATTAGGAATTGTAATTGTACTTATGACATGAGGTTATGTTGCATTAGTGATGGAAGTCTGCCCGGACCTAACCGGCATATCCAGCAGCCACTATTGTTGAACCTAATGTGGGAGGTCTAAGTATGCAAATACGAATCGGGCTAAGATACGAGTTTAGGCCCAAGTGTGGAATAAGACTGCCCGGACCCGACCGGCTTATCCAGTATCCACATGTTGTAGGCATAATATGGGAAGTCTAGCCCATTATAAACCATAAATGGACATGGTAACGAATTGGACTACTTAACCAAGCCTAATCCATAAGGATTGTATGATACTGAACTAAGGCTAGGGTTAAGTAAATTGATTGGAATAGTGGATGGGTTAAGTAAATCTTGGGTAGGAGGATAATATTAGTATATATAGGCCTACAAACATAACCATTAAATAAACATGCTTGAATCAGTGGGTGGGTTAAGTAGATTTAAGGGGATGGGTAATATTTACATATAGGCCCACAAACGTAACCTGACAAGGTTATGTAATTAAAGACACCTAGTGGTATACATAACCAGTGGAAAATATAAAAGGTTATGTAATTAAAGACACCTAGTGCTATACATAACCGGTGGAAAACATAAAAGGTTATGTAATTAACGACACCTAATGGTATACATAACTAGTGGAAAATATAATAAAGTTATATAATTAAAGACACCCTTTTAGGGTAAGCATAACTGACATAGGGCTATGTAATTAAAAACAACTAAGGGTATACATAGTCAGTGAAAATTCTAGTGGGGATACAAGACAGAGGGGAGAGCTTGTATCATATTGTGTGGGACCCATTTCAGTCAGTAACCCTGAGTTGGTATCAAATAAAGAACTCTGTATTAGGTGGAGAAGGGGCACACTTACTGATTGAATATAAGAGATCCAAACGAAATGGACGGTGTGGGTGGCGCAAACTGACTAGGCTATGTGAATGCATGAGCCAGGCAGAAGGGGATAAGACGACCGTGACACCAGTTGGTATGGTTATGTACACCTTAATGTTTGCCACTTTAGGAAGTGATACCTCCAGCTGTGGGACCAGCATAGGATATCTACGGTGTAGGGAGCCGATCGACTAGGGTAGTGGCTAGGTACACTCGGACGTATGCCCTAAGTTTACCAACTTATAATGGAAGGAATCACCTCATTTTTAGTTATACTAGTAATAGTGCAGAGTAATCATTAGTGAGGCACATACACCTTATCTTGCTTACCTTGTCACACCTGCTATTTATGTAGTGATATCTCTCTTATCCACTTTATATGCCTATCGTGTTACTTTTATTTATTTACTAGCTAAAACTAACTAGACTAGCCAAACTTTATGTCCGACCCTTTTTGTTTCTCCTTCTTTCTTTCGTTTCCCCCCAGGTTCTCAAGGGAGGGAATTCTCAGGCTTAGTCAAGATTCTGCTATCGTCTTGCTTGGAGCTTCTAGATGTATTGCTCAAGCTTCTATCTTTGCTACTATGGCTTATGATTTGGGGATTATGCTTTCTTTGTTATTGCACTCTGATATTTAAAGTACAAGACATAAGTTTTAATGATGTACTGGGTTTATGTATTTTCAGACATATGGTGTAACCGTGCTTTATGATTAATAAAAATTTAAATTTTTGTTGCTATCTTATTTATATCTGTCTTGTAATTATTCTGTGTCTGTTTACCTATAGCGCTTCACGAAACTTAATGCATTCCCTTAGTGAGTGACATTAATGGACATGGGGTGTCATAATACCTGCAATGTGATTTACAAAAAGACTCCGCCAAGAGACTCAACGGAAAAGGAACGCGAGACTGGAAAGATTTGCTTATTTCATGAATCGTTTGGAAATTCAACTAATGAATGCCCCCACTTGAGAGATGTAGTGGAAAGACTGGTTTGCGAAGGAAAGCTAGACAAGTATAAGGTTTCCCCAAGGGACATAGGGCAAGGAGTTTCAGCTCCAAACTAGTGTCATCCAGCTCCAAGAGCAACTGCCTAACAAAGAGGAAAGGGAATAGTTGTCAATACCATGGTCGGAGGGTTGCGTCCAGTAGGATTCAGTAATAGAACTATGAAGCAATACGTCAATTCAACGAAGCATCTAGACGTTGGAATGTGCAGTGATCCTGAGGATGCTGCACCAATAAAGCATTAGAAAACAATGAAAACGACATTGTGTTTTGCGATAGAGAAACTATGGGAATAGAAGCCCCGAGTATAGACCCGTTGGTAACATCAGTAATCATCGGTTCAACAACCATACAAAAAGTCCTTGTTGATTGCGGGATTTCTGTAAATATCCTATTCAAAAAAGCATTCGACCAGATGAAGTTCGAAGCTAAAGATCTGAAGCCATGCACTAGATGGATATGTGGCTTTAACGGTTTTACAACAAAACCAATAAGGGTAATCAATTTATTTATGGAACTCGAGGAAGGATACTGCAAGAGAGTGCGGATCCTCCCATTTGTTATCATGAATATTGATTCTCTATATAACTCCTTCTTGGGATGGCCAACTCTAGCAGAATTCAGAGCCTGCATCACATCCTAGTGTCTATTATTGAAATTCCCTACCGAATCGGGAATAGGGATGGTCCGCGGAGATCAGGTGATAGGGAGATCCTATTACTTAATGAAAGGCGTTCCTCCATGCAGACGATGCGGAGCCAAAGAAAACTTGCTCCCCTACTAGGGAGGCTTCGTCATAGCAAATAAAGGATACATCCTGGCCAGAGTCACCAGATTACTAGTCCAAGGATATTGATCCTAAAGAGGACAAGGAACCGAGATGTAGAAGTGTGACACCTAACGAAGCAAGTGTAGATATTAAGATCAGTGATGACGACGTTTGTAGGGTCCTAAAAATTGGATCTCCTTTAGATTCCCTCCGAAAGAGGGAATTAATTGATTTTTTATGATCCAACCTGGATGTATTTGCATGGACACACGCTGACATGTGTGGGATTTCGCCATCCATTATGAGTCACGCGCTAAGCATAAACCCGAATTACACTCCCATTAAGAAAAGAGACATATGCTCGTCCCGGAGAGGTCAGTTGCCTTAAAAGAAGAAGTCGAGAAGCTGAAAGGCAATAGCTTTATATGAGATGCTACACACCCTGATGGATATCAAATCGTCCTTGTTCAAAAAGCTAATGGATAGTGGCATACATTCACTGATTTCTCATACTTGAAAAAATCCTGCCCAAAAGATAGCTTCCATTACCAAGAATTGATCAAATAGTGGACTTAATGGCAGGATATGAGCTTCTTTCTTTTATGGACGTGTACTCGTGTTACAACCAGATTACGATGCATGTGCCTGACCAAGAACATACAAGTTTTGTCATAGATCTCGGATTATATTGCTACGTAGTAATTCCATTCAGACTGGAGAATGTCGGGGAAACATACTAACGTTTAGTAAACCATATATTCCATAACCAGACTGGAAATTCGATGGAAGTATACGTGGATAATATGCTCATGAAGTCCAAGCAATCCTTAGATCACGCATCAGATTTTGGCAGAGTTGTTCAATATCCTCTGACACTATGGAATGAAGCTAAATACTTTAAAATGCTTTTTTGGCTTTGCATCAGGGAAGTTTCTTAGCTTCATAGTCAGCACATGCAGTATTGAAATCAACCCCAACCAGATTGCAGCGATCACAAATATTAGTGAACCACGAAGAATTAAAGATGTACAAAGCTTAGCAGGGAAGGTTGCAGCACTTAACAGATTTATTTCTAGGGCCACAGACAAATGCATCCCTTTCTTCAATTTGATAAATGAGAAAAGCGCAATTTCGAACGGACCCCAGATTGCATCTAAGCCTTCCAGAACTAGTTGAATCATGTAGAGAGGCCACCAGTACCATTTAAGCTAGTAAATCACGAAGACTTATTCATATACTTAGCAATGTCATTGCTTGCAATCAGTTCAGCACTTGTATGTGAGGAGGATAAGGTTCAAAGACCAGTGTATTATGTAAGCAAGAGTTGGCAGCAATGAAACGCAACTAACCAAAGATTGAAACGCTCACTTGTAGCTTGTTGACTACTTCAAGAAAGCTTCGTCATTACTTTTAGGCTTATCCGAATGTGATATGCACTGATCAGCCGCTACAACAGGTCCCGCAGCGACCGGAGGCATCTGGAAGATTGCTCAAATGGGATATTGAGCTAAGCCAATTCAATCTCAACTTTCTTCCTAGGAAGTCTATACAGGGGTATGCATTAGTGGACTTCATTGCAGAATTCACCCTTCCCAAAGAGGATGTGTTAGATGAAGAAGTTGGCCCCTCAAAACAAAAGATGGAATCGAGCACTTGAAAGCTATACACAAACGATGCTCGGAATGATCGATGGTCCGGCGCCAGAGTCATATTCATAATCCCTAAAGGATGATCGATCTACTAAGCTTTATGACAAAATTTTCACGCTATTAATAACGACTCTGAGTATGAGGCCCTAATTGTCGGGCTAAAACTCGCTAAGGAGTTGGAAGTAGCCGCATTGGACATCTTCTGTGACTCTCATATTATCGTTTGCCAGGTTCAAAAGGAGTTTCAGGAAAAAGCACCATGGATAGCAATTTATTATAAAGGGTCGAGGAGCTATTGGACGATGTGGGACACTATACCATCTCCCATATTCCTCGAACGAAAAATCAGAAGGTGGAAAAACTAGCCAAGTTGACGAGCTCCGATAATCCAGAAGAGATGGAGTGGTCCCAATCGAGACACTAGAATCTCTGAGCATTGATCAGATGGAAGTTGATGCAGTTTTGAAGACCGAACCCGAGAGAGAATCATGGATACCCCCCGTAAAGAACTTCCTACAGCATAGAATGCTTTTGGCAAGAAAAAGTGAAAGGTGTACCATCGTTCGCAAAGCTTTGAGGTATGTCATGCAGGATGACATTCTTTATCGAAGAGGATTTTTAGTCCCTTTACTCCAATGTGTAGCACATGACAACGTCAAGCATGTATCGAGGGAAATACACGAAGGCGATTGAGGAGATCACTCCGAAAGACAAACATTAGCAAAGAAAATACTGCAGTACGGCTATTTCTGGCCTACCATAAATTGGGATGCAGCTGATTAGTCACCACGCTGCGACAAGTGCCAAATATTTGCAAAGATTCCCAGAGAACCTCACAACAACCTCACCTCAACGATGAATCTGTGGTCTTTCACTGTATAGGAGATTAGCATCATTGAAATCCTTCCAATTGCCAAAGGCGGAGCAAAGTATGCAATAGTGGTTGTGGACTACTTTACGAAGTGTGAGGAAGCTGAACCATTAAACACAATCATGAGAAATGAGTGATTAATTTTATTATTAGGAATATTATTTGTCGGTTTAGGATTCCTAAAATCAACATAACTAACAACGAAACTCAATTCGATAGTATAGGGTTCAGGGATTTCTACCAAAGATAACACATTGAGGAAAGATACAACGTAGTAGCCCATCCGAAATCGAATGGGAAAGTAGAAGCAGTGAACATGAATATCAAGTTCATTCTGAAAAAGCGATTGGAATAAGCGAAAGCCGTGCAGGTCGATGAATTACCTTTGGCCCTATGGGCCTACCGAACGACCTACAAGTCGACAACTGGCCACATTCCCTTCTCACTATCATTCGGATCAGAAATCGTAATCCCAGTGGAATTAAAGTCCCCTCTCATGGGACGACATACTATGATCCATTGACCAACAAGGCCCCTCTTTTAGAGTCCTTATTCATGACTGAGGAGAAGAGAGATGAAGCGGATTTGCGTGCCTAGAGGCACAGACATCAGGTTGCTCGATATTATAACAAGTTTTGACCTAGGACCTTCGAGCCTGACAACCCGGTTATGAAGCATGCCTTCCCGGCCCCCGTCTTTATGGGCCCGAAGTGGGAAGGGTCGTACGTCATCTAGCAGAGGCTAGATAAAGGAGATTTCAAGCTAACGACTGTTGATGGCAATCATATCCCAAGAGCGTGGAATGACCAACATTTGCGGCATTACTTGACTTAAGATTATGCTTATTCTTTTGTTTTTCAAACTATGTAAAAAGGCATGACTTTCCTGAAACGGTTTGGTTGATATAAAAAAAGATTATAAAGTGGATGTAGTCTATGATTTGGCCAAACCACTATAAAAATACCATGTTTCATTTACTCTTCCTGCATTAATTTTATCTATGTGTCATGTGATATGTTTGACATTCATTCCATGCTCTGTGACTATTTTGATATTTAATTTGACGTCGTGATGTAACTGGCTAGTGTCAGATCTATGAAAAAGGGATGATTCATCCCTTAACAATGTTCGCTCGCTCACACTTGGACAAGCAGACTCAAATACATGGCTGATCGAAGTTATATTAGCTAGCATCGAACTTGAAATCTATACAAAGAGAGGATACGACACCCAGGCATCACACAAACTCCATCCCACAGGTCGACGGGACGAGAGAAACTTGGTTGATATGAATGGCCACCTCTACCCTTGAATCAGGGATAATGAGGTAGTTCCTTAGCAAGTGTGACCC
Organism: Allium sativum; assembly: GCA_030737875.1. Taxonomy (NCBI): domain Eukaryota; kingdom Viridiplantae; phylum Streptophyta; class Magnoliopsida; order Asparagales; family Amaryllidaceae; genus Allium; species Allium sativum. The sequence goes on along the minus strand of CM060909.1, from coordinate 577,095,046 downwards.
GATTGCTTTCCCGAAAAGCTCCATCCGCCAGAGTGTAGCGTGCAGTACAGACTAAAATCGAGTTCGAGAATGACACTCGAGTCAGCTGAATCCCGCTCTTGGAAATAGGAAGTAGAAGGAATGCCGAGGCGAATGACACGATTATTCGCTAGACCAAATCAAACTCTCCCGATTCGAGAGTGAGTATAAAAGCATATATGATTGGTTGTAACGTCCTGTATCTTTGGTAATCAGATATTTAATATATGTTATTATTTAAAATATTGATTTAGAATTTAATGTAACGTCCCGTATTTTTGGTAATCGGATATTTAATATATTTTATTGTTTTAAAAATTGATTTAGAAATTATAAATGGATTTATAACTCATTTTATATAATGAAGTTTAAATGTTGAATTTATATATAATTATAAATCGAACTCGAAACATCGCGGTTGTACGTAATTTATTATTTGAACTTGAACTGAATATAAAAAATTCATTTTAAGTCGGAGTTCGGCAAAACAAGAATCGTCTGAATCCATCTGATTATATTTTTCTAATGAAAGAGGAAAATGGAGATTTCATATTATAAATTAAGAGTTATGCCAAATTCAAATTTTCAAATTGTCATCATGGAGTCGTTTATAAATTAAAACGATTAATTTAATAATTTTAAATTGATTTGAAAGGAAATTAATGATAACATGAGATAACAATCAAATTAAGATTTGAAACGAATTCTGTTAAATTCGTATTGATGTTTACAGTCAGAATATATATATATACATATATAGTTTGTTATTTTTGGAGACTAGGTAATTTGGTGTCCAAAATAGCATTGTTTTACGTGTAAAATATCGTAACCACTCTTCAAACAACTTTGGTTTTCAACGAAACTAATTTTATTGAATTCGTAATTGTTAGGTATTGTAGTGTTTCAAGTTTCAAGTTATTTGGAATTATTTTTTGACCATAGGAAATTTAAATGCATGATTTTTCACTTGTGAATTATAAAGGGATTTTTACAAACGATCTCGGAGTATGAAGAAACCTATTCCATCGTGTCCGAGATATTATTTTATGCTAGAAGTACGAGTTTCATCTTGATTGGAGATCATATGTGGTGTTTTTTACACGATAATTCATGGTTAAGTTTCATGTAATGATATTTTAATAAACCAACACCCTATAAATACCCTCTTTTAGTCAGCAACCCTAAATTTGTTTTCAGCCTAGTCAATTAAAATTGTATCTCCACCTTTCTGTAATAAACGAACAACACGTTCAATTCTTCCACCATCTTTTTCTCTCAATCCACCAATTATTTCAATAAGTTTCCAACTATAAAAATACTTAGCTAAGCAAGATATCTCTATTGAACGGCTATGATCGAATGATTTTTTGTTGTGGTGATCGAAATCTATGAACGAAGGAAGCAAAGGTTTTGGTGAACTGCAAGAAAACAGAGACGTCTGGGGGTCCAAGGTTTTCAGCGATGGGAGAGGAGGCTCTGGCGTGTTGATCAGTGCTATTGGATAAATTTCCGATGGTGTGGTGGTAGAACAGCAGGAAGAAGATGGTTGCGAGCGTGCATGGGTTGGTCTGTAGAGTGATGGAAGAATGAATGCAGACAGGAGGAAAAATCAAGCACGAAGGGAATCAAAGGCGTGGATTGTACTGTTTGAACAAGCATGGAAGTGGGATTTCATTTTGAATGAAAGTGTGGTACCTTGATTTCTTTTGAACGATGGGAACGAAGCAAATAAAACGGATGTGCATGTGTTTTGCGGTGCGAAGGGATCGATCTGTACGTGAGAGGAAGTTCCAACCGGGATTTGTTTTTACATGAGCAGTGGGAAAGATTTAGATTAAAGAAAAAGGGGCTCGTTTGTTTTCCTGAAGCAGTGTAGATGAAAATAAAGTTGGGGAAGAAGCATTTCAATGAAGCAATACACTAGTTACAAATATAGGTAGGGTCCATTTGGGGTATAAAGTGTGGAAGAAAATTAAAGTGGGAAGATGAAAACAAGTGTCAGCCTAAATTTTCGAAACTTTTTGAAGACATGTTGAATGTGTAGAGTAATAGATGTCAATAAGGAAGCCATGAATCTGAAGATGGATAATTTGTTATCAAGCTCTTACTTCTCAGTGGGATTGACTACAAGACGAGTACAACATGGACTTTACATTTGACATAGCACATAGGGTAATGTAGGATTAATGTACTATTACGATCATGACTAACACCTTCATGTTAAATCTGAAGTTAACAGCCTCATGGTTTAAACAAAAAGTAATTAGTTAAATTTAAACCTTAATTAAGGAAATGATTAGTTAATTAATTTATATAAAATGTGTATGCTAATAACTGTGTAACTTTTACCTATGTGATCAGAATCGAACCAAACAAATTACAATGGGATCGTGGTGACAAGCAGAGAACAATATTCTGGAATGGTTTGGAAAGATTTGGTAGCAACAAATTTTTTTAGTTAAATTAATCGACTGTTTATTTTAACCGAAATTGAACCACTTCGGCAATAAACCAAAGTGAGTTTAGTTTTCACCCACTTATATTTTATGTAAGTTGCGATTTAATGTGCGCATTATGGCTGATAATTGTTTGTTGTATACTGAATATTTATTTTTATATTGGTTGAATTGGTTGATTTAAAACTTTCGTTTATTTTAAACAAAATCAAATTGATATTTTAACGATTATTTCCAACCGAGATAACTTACCTTGTTAGTTACGGTTATAATAATATAAACGTATAAAATTGAAATATGGATGTTTGAATTTTTTTCATTGATCAATAATTGAAGATCAAATCTATTTATTGAATATAATAATATTATTTTGAGGTAGTCTATTTGGATGTAGGGAAAAACAGGTTAGAGGGATCCAACTGGATTCCCCAAATTTATTGTTTATTTTCATATTACAATTATATGAACTATTTAACTAATTTGACTAGATGATTGATTTAGTTGTTGACTATAATGACCCGGGACCCGGATATTTGACGGTGAGATAATTAACTTATTTAAGTATTTAAATAACGAATATATTAATTAATCGACAATGTTAGAACGTATAATTATATTATAATTAAAACCGAGCTCGAAATGGCGCTGCAGTTCGTTATTTGGCGATTCAAACTTCAACTGAATATACAGAAGCCGTTTTAAATTGGATTCCTGTGAAACAAGAAACGTACGGAGCTGGTGGAGTATATCTTTCTAGTGGAAGAGAAAAATCAGGATTTCGTCGTGTAGATTTTGAGATATGTCCAAATCAAATTTTAAAATAGTCGCTATAGAATCGTTTATCGACCGTAACGGGTTATTCGATATAACTAGAGATAGGGTTTGAATTTAGACAAGGTTCTTTAGAGACATAACGATAATTTAATTTTTAGAATTTTATGGTAATTTTTAATTTATTAAATAAGCGACTTTTTATTTGAAGTATTTCGCACCCTGAAATCAACATTCTGAAGTTTTAAAATATGAGTCCACCTACTGGTATTATTATATTTTTGGGATCGGGGCACTGAGCTCGACACAATGGTATCTTTATTTCTGTCCGTACATAAGTGGAAATTTTTATACATTTGAATTAATCAAGCTAGTTCTTTTTGACACTAAAACAATGTACAACTAGGCAAGTCAAAATTCATGCACGTACTTGTATTTGTTAAACAAGTTTAAGGTATGAGAAATATATTTAAATAGTTTAGATACAAGTGAATGGTATCGTTTCATTTGTTGATTTAAACTCAAAGCCAAGGTACATAATATCAGAACACAAACCGCAAATCCTACATTAAAACTCCGAACCCGATAGCCTCAAAATATCTCAACCCTATACACGACGTGGAGCATGGATAGCCTAGCATCGAAGGACCCTAGATCCTATAAATACACATTAACATCCCCTTATAACCTAAAAGGATTTTCTACAGCAAACACAAAAGAACGACCGCTAAAAAAGTTCAATCTTCCCCAAATTAAATATCCTTCATTTCTTAATGAAACTCACCAACAATTGATCCATTGAAATCGAAATGGACTGGAGTACATGCTGGTACCTTTATAGTGGATCTCGACGCAACTACCTGAAGCTTTATGTTTGGAGCGCAACGCTAGGGCTTCGGCTGGTGGTCAACGTGGAGGGTATTGGGCGGACGTGAGGGGTACGTGATGTTCAGGGGACCAAGACGAGTCAGATGGTGGAGTTGTTGAGCATTTCGACATTTTTGATGTCGATGTCTGTAGCGTGGCTACTGTAGAAGGCACGAAGTCGGATATTGGTTGGGAGGCGTGGATCAGAAACTATGGGGTGAAGTGGTAGACGTTGAAAAGGGGATTGAGGATGGGACTGTATTATAGGTGCAGCATTTCCATTTGACGTTGGTGATGGAATTTGTGACCATGATTTTCTTGTAGTAGGTGGAGGAGGAGAGTTTGAAGAGGTGGATAATGGCATTAGCAGTTTTTGGATTCATGGTGTAAACGGGGAGGACAGAGAGGGACACGATGATGTTGGAAAATTTTGAAGCATGCAGGAGGACATATTAGCACGTGTTGGTTCATGTATGGGATTAGCCGTAAGCTAATACCTTAATGGCGTATGCAGGGCCTTGAAGGTGGAAACTTTTGAGTGAATACATGTGTTTGCATGTGATGATGTAGGATGTACGTGATATAGTGAAGAGTTGAGGAGGGATCGGAGAAATGATAGTGAGAAGATTTCTTGAGCTGCTCGCGTATGGGACATTTTCAACAGTATGACAGCAAGAGGAAGGCCCTTGGTTTGTTTTCTGTTCGAAGAGTTGTGAAGTTGAATGAATAATGGAAAGAAAAGAAGGAAGTTCTGGGACATGGTGAAGTTCGTGGATATCAGCGTAGTGTAGTCGCGGATTTGAAAGGGGTAATAGCGGACCTAAATAGTGCAGTGTCGAGGTGAAAGAGGTTGCGTTTTGGAAGAGCAGAAAAATGATGGTGTGTGGTTTGGAATTCATGAAGTAAATTGGTAGCTAAAGGAAGCCGAACAAATCAGCAGTGTTCTGTAAAACAACGAGGAGCGGATTCGTATTGTTTTCTTCGGGGAAAAAGGGGACCGCGGTCGAGCTTTAACAACAGTAAATGGGCCGAGCTATTTTGGATGAAGCCCATTTTAATTTAAAGTAAAGAAAAGAAAATCCCAAAGTTCAGAAGTGCCGACTATTTCATATCTTTAAATCAAAGAGAAAGGAGCGCGAACGAAGAATAATATTTAGACAGTGGCTCGGGCACATTAAGCAAATTAGATGATAACCATGAAACTATCAGCCGTTCATGATACGAAATTAGAATCGAATAAACCAAGATCTGACGGAATCATGCCGACGAATAGAATTTTCTGTAACTGATCAGGGCTATCGACGCAAACCGTTATATAACGATTAACGCGCCAATGTGAGTAAAACTCACCAACTCTCCTAAATTTATATTTTTAATATAAATTGTACTTTATTTTGTTGACTGATGTATATTGATTGTTAAACTGGACTGTTAAATAGGTTTGATTAAAAACGTAGATATAGTCATATATTATATCGTTAATCAAATATAGATTCTGTCCAGTAGAATATTTCATATTTAAATGAAATTGATGTATATTATACTGTGTAACATCTGTGGATGCAGGGAGACAGGTTGGAGGAATCCGACTGGATTCCTCAACAATTATTTTACTGTTTTCATATATTGTGTTATATGATGTGTTATATAATCTGTTCTGGATTATGTGTGTTAGAATGATATTAATCATTGTTATTCGATATTTTACATATCATAAGAAACCCTGAGTCGTAAAAAGGAATATTTCAGTGTATATCGAAATAAAGGAGTTTTATAAAATCAACCGATTTTATAAAAGGAAACAATTTGAAAATAGAGTATTTATAAAACAAATAGAGTTTTATAAAAGGGATATTTATTTAGAAAATAAATAGAAATAAGGAATAGTTATTTAGAAGATAAAATAGAAGTTGTAAATAGGGAATATTTGTAACGGTAAATAGAAGTTGTAAATAAGGAATATTTGTAACGGAAAATAAACGTTATAAAAAGGAAATTGAAGAGATAATCGAAATAGAGTAATTGAATATTAGTCATTTAATTAGAAATACCCTGATTTGTGTTAGTCTGATATTAGTTAATCGAATAAAAATAGTCTAATATTAGCTAATCGAATTTAGTAACCGAATACAAGTTAATCAAAAGTAGTTTATCGAATTTAGTTATTCGATAGAGTTAATCAAAAGGAGTTTATCGAATTTAGTTATTCGATAGGGTTAAATCAATAGAGTTAATCGACTTATAGTATTCGAATAAGAGTAAATCAAATAGAGTTAAACAATATTAGAAACTGACTAGAGATTGGTAAGTTGAATATTTTTCTGAGTGTTGATCTGATGTTGGTTTCGGCCTTCGGGGTTTATACTTAGAGAATTGTTCTCTTACTAGTTTATAGTTAGGGACTAATAGTTGTGGAATGGTAGTGATGCGTAAATGAGGATTTGAAATGTTTTTCCAATGTTGAAAATGTATATTTTCTAGTTTTAGAAAATAAGGAAATATGAATATATATATATATATATGATTGATGATTGGATCGATAATTCCATTTGGAATTAAGATCGTTGTTTGTACACCGACATGTTTTCATTTGATAGTTAAATCACAGACTATCGAAGTTTTGACCATTTTACGTTGTAATTATGGAGAGACCGGTTGGATTATTATCCGAAGAACCACTCCGTATTGAAATAAGCGTTGTGATCAAATACGATGAAGATAATTGAAGACGGACTAAAGTGCAAGGGCTGTCCTGTTTACAGAATAGTGCCTTCGGTTTCGTTCAGTCCCAGAACGAACGTATATGGACGAATGTCTGACAGAATATTTCCAATGATCGAAAGAATTGGATTGTACAAATATATATGGTGGCCAACGGATTTATTCCCTTCGTATAATATCCAGAATCTATTTGTGCAGATCCAACTAATGATTAACGGATCTGATAATGTGGCATTCAAAGTAATCGTGCTATCAATGAAAGATAGATAAGCGTAGTTTCTAGCCTCACATCCGGTAAATGACAGAAATCGGGCAGGCAGCATGGCTAAGTCGGTCGCTCCGAAGTAGGGTGTATAATCACCTATCTAGAGAATATTCATTTGCTTCTTTAATCTATCAATGCTGTCCCATATATATATACGGGAACGGTTGTTGATCCCAACCGTTGGTGATGTACATTCGATACACTCAAGCGAAATGAGTGGTCGGTCATGTGTGGCTGAGTTGCAAGATGTTCTTGTTGAACTCCAGTGCATCGTTCCTAGAGTACACTGATCGGAAGGTGGTTCCATACCTTGTCATAGTTGGAAATCCATTATCCAATACGTGCTTGCGATTTTGATTGTATACTATATATGTAGAACGTGAGATGAAAGCGTTTCTGCTAGTTGATATCTATTTGTACATAGACATTATTATAATATCAAAAGGTTTTTGATATAAAGATATTTTGGATTCTCATAAGGGAAAAACCCGTTCCGTTATACGGCGTGGTCTTATGAGATATCGTTTACTTGTTCAACTTGTTTAAACTGTTTTACTCATACCAGTCCCATGACTGACCCGGAGTTTACTTTGTTTTGTTCTACCTAAACTCTTGGGTGCCTAAATTTGTACGGGCAGTCAAGTAGTTCAGGATTTTACAGATACACTTGGGGAGCTTGGAGCAGGAGGCTTCAAGATTCTATAGCTATTATTATTTCCGCTGTTGTTGTAAGTGTTGTACTCTGAAATGTTATTGTATACATATACTGTTTGTACTTCAAAGGTTATGTTATATTTTATTCGTTCCACTGTGAGATTCGTGTTACTCTGATGATGATGTTCTTCTTCTTCTTCTTCTATTCTACTAGTTATATCTTATCTATCCTCACCCTCTATCTTCTTTCTATTAATTTCTTGAATTTTCAGTGCAATTTGGGGTTGGACTTGTGTTATTTAGTCAGCTCAAATTGGACCGGATTTTCGGGTCATTACAGTTGGTATCAGAGCTTAAGGTTAAGTGAATTACCTTGGCTCTGTGGCGTACTCAGTAGAGATGGGGTTAGTAATACCCTAGATTGAGTTTGAGTGTATATATACGAGTGAACGTATTTGTTATTTGATATAAAAATAATTTTATATTGTGGAGTTTTATTGGTTGAGTAGTTTGTGAATTCTGGTCGATAGTGGGGCACCACAATATCGATAGGGGTTTCTAAACACTCGAATACGATGAACCGACATAGTATGTTTTGAAAAGGGGGTAAATGAAATAATTTTACCCAAAATATATTTTGTTATCAAGGAAATATATGTCTTGAAATTAACGTAGTATAATTGGTTGTGTTGGTTGTTATTATAATCAGATGAGATTATAAAAAAAACGAAATGGTTATAGATAACTAATCAGAATTCATATAAGGAAAGTATATGAAATAAGATGAATTTAATCTGGATTTATATCAGAATTAGGAATTAAAATAATAAAAATTTTAAGTTCCTGGGAGATTTTGAAAATGTTTTCAAATTTGAAAGTGTTATAGTATCGAACTCACTTCGACAAACATGGAAATAACCCTGATGAGTGTGGCCACATCATCAGTGTTCATTTTCGAGTTCTAAGTGACGGATTACTACCAAAGGTTGTGTTTTTGAATTGTTTAAGGAAAACAAGTGTTTAGAAATTCAAAGGTTTTGAATTGGTATTATGGTTTCAAATTGATTTGAAATAAACCCAGGAATTTAAATTCTGGAATTAAAATTTAACTTATGAAGTTAAATGGATTAAAATATTGAAAGTGAATAAATAAATTTGAAATTTAACTTAGACAAAGTTAAATGTAATCAGGAATAAAAATTGAGTTGATAAGTCAAGGGTTTGAAATTGATATTGGAGTTTGAATGGAATTTGTCTCGGATAGAACCAAATGTTGAGTTTGAGGATAAGTTGATTGGTATGGCATGATATATGCAGAATTGGTAACAGATGATAGGGATATAGCGATATGCCCGACAAAAGGTACAAGTTTATATTTCATATTGAGTTTGGTGATTTATGAGCCGATTTGGCAAGCCGCTTGGCTGTTTGATTTTCTTTTGGTTGGAGAAGGCCTAGAGAGGCGAGTTGTGGTTTTACCGATAGGGCTGTACAAAGGAGGTTATGGCGAAATTTTCCGAAAAATTTAAAACGTTAGAAAATTTTCAGAATTTTTGAAAATTTAGGTTAGTCGGAAGGAATTAATATTTTAGTCAAATTGGTTCAGTTGAAATCAGAAATACGGGGTAAACAAATCTTAGGAATTCCAGTAGATAGGGTCGTCCTCTAACTTAGCAATTTCGAGGACGAAATTATTTTAAGTGGGGAAGAATGTAATGACCCGGATATTTGACGGTGAGATAATTAACTTATTTAAGTATTTAAATAACGAATATATTAATTAATCGAAAATGTTAGAACGTATAATTATATTATAATTAAAACCGAGCTCGAAATGGCGCTGTAGTTCGTTATTTGGCGATTCAAACTTCAACTGAATATACAGAAGCCGTTTTAAATCGGATTCCTGTGAAACAAGAAACGTACGGAGCTGGTGGAGTATATCTTTCTAGTGGAAGAGAAAAATCAGGATTTCGTCGTGTAGATTTTGAGATATGTCCAAATCAAATTTTAAAATAGTCGCTATAGAATCGTTTATCGACCGTAACGGGTTATTCGATATAACTAGAGATAGGGTTTGAATTTAGACAAGGTTCTTTAGAGACATAACGATAATTTAATTTTTAGAATCTTATGGTAATTTTTAATTTATTAAATAAGCAACTTTTTATTTGAAGTATTTCGCACCCTGAAATCAACATTCTGAAGTTTTAAAATATGAGTCCACCTACCGGTATTATTATATTTTTTGGATCGGGGCACTGAGCTCGACACAATGGTATCTTTATTTCTTTCCGTACATAAGTGGAAATTTTTATACATTTGAATTAATCAAGCTAGTTCTTTTTGACACTAAACCAATGTACAACTAGGCAAGTCAAAATTCATGCACGTACTTGTATTTGTTAAACAAGTTTAAGGTATGAGAAATATATTTAAATAGTTTAGATACAAGTGAATGGTATCGTTTCATTTGTTGATTTAAACTCAAAGCCAAGGTACATAATATCAGAACACAAACCGCAAATCCTACATTAAAACTCCGAACCCGATAGCCTCAAAATATCTCAACCCTATACACGACGTGGAGCATGGATAGCCTAGCATCGAAGGACCCTAGATCCTATAAATACACATTAACATCCCCTTATAACCTAAAAGGATTTTCTACATCAAACACAAAAGAACGGCCGCCAAAAATGTTCAATCTTCCCCAAATTAAATATCCTTCATTTCTTAATGAAACTCACCAACAATTGATACATTGAAATCGAAATGGACTGGAGTACATGCAGGTACCTTTATAGTGGATCTCGACGCAACTACCTGAAGCTTTATGTTTGGAGCGCAACGCTAGGGCTTCGGCTGGTGGTCAACGTGGAGGGTATTGGGCGGACGTGAGGGGTACGTGATGTTCAGGGGACCAAGACGAGTCAGTTGGTGGAGTTGTTGAGCATTTCGACATTTTTGATGTCGATGTCTGTAGCGTGGCTACTGTAGAAGGCACGAAGTCGGATATTGGTTGGGAGGCGTGGATCAGAAACTATGGGGTGAAGTGGTAGACGTTGAAAAGGGGATTGAGGATGGGACTGTATTATAGGTGCAGCATTTCCATTTGACGTTGGCGATGGAATTTGTGGCCATGATTTTCTTGTAGTAGGTGGAGGAGGAGAGTTTGAAGAGGTGGATAATGGCATCAGCAGTTTTTGGATTCATGGTGTAAACGGGGAGGACAGAGAGGGACACGATGATGTTGGAAAATTCTGAAGCATGCAGGAGGACATATTAGCACGTGTTGGTTCATGTATGGGATTAGCCGTAAGCTAATACCTTAATGGTGTATGCAGGGCCTTGAAGGTGGAAACTTTTGAGTGAATACATGTGTTTGCATGTGATGATGTAGGATGTACGTGATATAGTGAAGAGTTGAGGAGGGATCGGAGAAATGATAGTGAGAAGATTTCTTGAGCTGCTCGCGTATGGGACATTTTCAACAGTATGACAGCAAGAGGAAGGCCCTTGGTTTGTTTTCTGTTCGAAGAGTTGTGAAGTTGAATGAATAATGGAAAGAAAAGAAGGAAGTTCTGGGACATGGTGAAGTTCATGGAAATCAGCGTAGTGTAGTCGCGGATTTGAAAGGGGTAATAGCGGACCTAAATAGTGCAGTGTCGAGGTGAAAGAGGTTGCGTTTTGGAAGAGCAGAAAAATGATGGTGTGTGGTTTGGAATTCATGAAGTAAATTGGTAGCTAAAGGAAGCCGAACAAATCAGCAGTGTTCTGTAAAACAACGAGGAGCGGATTCGTATTGTTTTCTTCGGGGAAAAACGGGACCGCGGTCGAGCTTTAACAACAGTAAATGGGCCGAGCTATTTTGGATGAAGCCCATTTTAATTTAAAGTAAAGAAAAGAAAATCCCAAAGTTCAGAAGTGCCGACTATTTCATATCTTTAAATCAAAGGGAAAGGAGCGCGAACGAAGAATAATATTTAGACAGTGGCTCGGGCACATTAAGCAAATTAGATGATAACCATGAAACTATCAGCCGTTCATGATACGAAATTAGAATCGAATAAACCAAGATCTGACGGAATCATGCTGACGAATAGAATTTTCTGGAACTGCTCAGGGCTATCGACGCAAACCGTTATATAACGATTAACGCGCCAATGTGAGTAAAACTCACCAACTCTCCTAAATTTATATTTTTAATATAAATTGTACTTTATTTTGTTGACTGCTGTATATTGATTGTTAAACTGGACTGTTAAATAGGTTTGATTAAAAACGTAGATATAGTCATATATTATATCGTTAATCAAATATAGATTCTGTCCAGTAGAATATTTCATATTTAAATGAAATTGATGTATATTATACTGTGTAACATCTGTGGATGCAGGGAGACAGGTTGGAGGAATCCGACTAGATTCCTCAACAATTATTTTACTGTTTTCATATATTGTGTTATATGATGTGTTATATAATCTGTTCTGGATTTTGTGTGTTAGAATGATATTAATCATTGTTATTCGATATTTTACATATCATAAGAAACCCTGAGTCGTAAAAAGGAATATTTCAGTGTATTTCGAAATAAAGGAGTTTTATAAAATCAACCGATTTTATAAAAGGAAACAATTTGAAAATAGAGTATTTATAAAACAAATAGAGTTTTATAAAAAGGATATTTATTTAGAAAATAAATAGAAATAAGGAATAGTTATTTAGAAGATAAAATAGAAGTTGTAAATAGGGAATATTTTTAACGGTAAATAGAAGTTGTAAATAAGGAATATTTGTAACGGAAAATAAACGTTATAAAAAGGAAATTGAAGAGATAATCGAAATAGAGTAATTGAATATTAGTCATTTAATTAGAAATACCCTGATTTGAGTTAGTCTAATATTAGTTAATCGAATAAAAATAGTTTAATATTAGCTAATCGAATTTAGTAACCGAATACAAGTTAATCAAAAGTAGTTTATCGAATTTAGTTATTCGATAGAGTTAATCAAAAGGAGTTTATCGAATTTAGTTATTCGATAGGGTTAAATCAATAGAGTTAATCGACTTATAATATTCGAATAAGAGTAAATCAAATAGAGTTAAACAATATTGGAAACTGACTAGAGATTGGTAAGTTGAATATTTTTCTGAGTGTTGATCTGATGTTGGTTTCGGCCTTCGGGGTTTATACTTAGAGAATTGTTCTCTTACTAGTTTATAGTTAGGGACTAATAGTTGTGTAATGGTAGTGATGCGTAAATGAGGATTTGAAATGTTTTTCCAATGTTGAAAATGTATATTTTCTAGTTTTAGAAAATAAGGAAATATGAATATATATATATATATATATGATTGATGATTGGATCGATAATTCCATTTGGAATTAAGATCGTTGTTTGTACACCGACATGTTTTCATTTGATAGTTAAATCACAGACTATCGAAGTTTTGACCATTTTACGTTGTAAATATGGAGAGACCGGTTGGATTATTATCCGAAGAACCACTCCGTATTGAAATAAGCGTTGTGATCAAATACGATGAAGATAATTGAAGACGGAGTAAAGTGCAAGGGCTGTCCTGTTTACAGAATAGTGCCTTCGGTTTCGTTCAGTCCCAGAATGAACGTATATGGACGAATGTCTGACAGAATATTTCCAATGATCGAAAGAGTTGGACTGTACAAATATATATGGTGGCCAACGGATTTATTCCCTTCGTATAATATCCAGAATCTATTTGTGCAGATCCAACTAATGATTAACGGATCTGATAATGTGGCATTCAAAGTAATCGTGCTATCAATGAAAGATAGATAAGTGTAGTTTCTAGCCTCACATCCGGTAAATGACAGAAATCGGGCAGGCAGCATGGCTAAGTCGGTCGCTCCGAAGTAGGGTGTATAATCACCTATCTAGAGAATATTCATTTGCTTCTTTAATCTATCAATGCTGTCCCATATATATATACGGGAACGGTTGTTGATCCCAAACGTTGGTGATGTACATTCGATACACTCAAGCGAAATGAGTGGTCGGTCATGTGTGGCTGAGTTGCAAGATGTTCTTGTTGAACTCCAGTGTATCGTTCCTAGAGTACACTGATCGAAAGGTGGTTCCATACCTTGTCATAGTTGGAAATCCATTATCCAATACGTGCTTGCGATTTTGATTGTATACTATATATGTAGAACGTGAGATGAAAGCGTTTCTGCTAGTTGATATCTATTTGTACATAGACATTATTATAATATCAAAAGGTTTTTGATATAAAGATATTTTGGATTCTCATAAGGGAAAAACCCGTTCCGTTGTACGGCGTGGTCTTATGAGATATCGTTTACTTGTTCAACTTGTTTAAACTGTTTTACTCATACCAGTCCCATGACTGACCTGGAGTTTACTTTATTTTGTTCTACCTAAACTCTTGGGTGCCTAAATTTGTACGGGCAGTCAAGTAGTTCAGGATTTTACAGATACACTTGGGGAGCTTGGAGCAGGAGGCTTCAAGATTCTATAGCTATTATTATTTCCGCTGTTGTTGTAAGTGTTGTTCTCTGAAATGTTATTGTATACATATACTGTTTGTACTTCAAAGGTTATGTTATATTTTATTCGTTCCACTGTGAGATTCGTGTTACTCTGATGATGATGTTCTTCTTCTTCTTCTTCTATTCTACTAGTTCTATCTTATCTATCCTCACCCTCTATCTTCTTTCTATTAATTTCTTGAATTTTCAGTGCAATTTGGGGTTGGACTTGTGTTATTTAGTCAGCTCAAATTGGACCGTATTTTCGGGTCATTACATTGACCATGGAACTAAATTTCAATGTTGGTTTATTTTTAATCAATGCGCAATATTAATTGGGTAATTGGCATCAGGAGGCTTAAAATCATTTATTTTATAAATATTAGTTAACCATCTGGTAAATCGAACGAGATGAAGTTATAAAATATATTTTTATAATTGAAGATAGATTTTTTTCAAATCTATTATTTTTAATGCAAGTTTATATAAAAGGAAATTAATATTTATAAGTATTTATTAAATGATATCATAACGCAAATTTTTATGATTCATAAGAAAGTGAGTATAATTTAACCGAACAGTTAATAGTTCGATTAATTGTTTTCAAGAGATGATTAAATAGAATTATTTACATTAATCAATTTAAAGAGATGACTAATTTGAATTGATTAACAAAATAATCAAGTTTTAAGTTGAGTTAGCCAACTATTTTAATTGAACTTGGGTTATTAGATTAATTTTTTTTAATTAATCTAATGGTATAATTTAACAAATATTGTTAATTTTAATAAGACTTTAAAAAGAATTTTATTATTTATTTTAATTAATTAATTAACTACTTATACAATAGTAAATGTTAAAGTAAATCATTACTTTAATTAATAATTATTTAAGTGGTTACTTCTTAAATGAAATCTATTTAAGTAAGAAATTGAGAGTGCAATGAAATAGAGTTAAATTGTGAAAGGAATTATGATCAATTTTATATATTCAAACCCGAGTTTTATGAGTTAAGTTATAAAAGATATGTTAAGCAAATACAATAACTTAAAACAAATATTTACTTAATAGTCGAATTAAGTAAAAAGGAAATCAAGAAAAAAGGGGTTGTATTGAACTAGAGTTATATACAAGGTTTATAAGAGGAATGTGAAATTAAAACATTCATTTTAAATTGGTGATACTTAATAATGAAATTAAATAAAATGAATGTAATTGAAATGAGATTTTCTAAACATAAATGGTTGAAGATATTAGAAGTGGATAATATGGGTTGATAAGGAGGTAAGTTAAGAATTGAAACCTAACTGAAGATTGGTTTAGTTGAGTGATTTTTTGAGTATTAATCTGGCGTTGATTTCGGTCTTCGGGGTTGATATTTAGGAGATTATTCTCTTACCAATTTACAGTCAGGAACTAATGAATGTTGAAGTATAGAAATGCTGGAATAAAAGAGATTTTCATAATGATCATTTTATGAATACTAAGTTCTAATGATTTCCCGGTTATGGATGATGAATAACACTGTGTTAAATGTGTTGAAAATAGTATTTAAATGGAATATTGGATATCATTATATTATATTTCTCTAAGTACTAAAACAAAGTGGTTGTGTGAATATTAATATGTTAAAGTAAGATGTGAAATGTTGTTTTCCAAATATTGAAATATTTAAATTAACCAATTGTAAATTATTTAAAGAAGCCAAATGATGTTGAGTACTAAACCAATAAATCTCTTTTTATTTTATGATTGAGTAGTTGTTTTATTTGATAGTTGAATAACCGACAATCAAAACTGGCCTCTTGTTGTACGAAAGGACTGGGATCGAAATTATATTTGAATACCATTCCGACCAGCAAATAAAAAATTATAAAAGATATCAGATGATGATGAAGATGGAGCAATTGAAGACCATAGATGTAATAACATCGACCGGAAATTCTGGGCCAGTTTAAAATTTTTATTTTTGCAATTTAAGCGAATTTTGAACATTTAAAATGGATTTTTTTTAATAATATCGACGGAAATTCATTCTGAATATATTTAGAACGTATATATTATATATGTCGTCGTTAGAATATAAATAATTATATATAATTATAAATAGAATTGAAAATGGCGCGGTAGTTCGATAATTCGATTTCAAACTTCAATTGAATGTACCGGGTGCAAAACAATCCGGATATTAACGAAACCAAAAACATTAGGATCTAATTGAGGATATCTTTCCAACGAATCCGAAAAATCAAAATTTCATAGCGGGAATCAAAAGTTATGTCCAGTTGAAAATTCTGAATAGTCGCTATGGAATTCAGGCCCTTAAAAATGGACATTTTGCAAACGACCTCGGATTTCGACGAAACCACTTTTGTTGGGTCCGTGATGTCAAGTTATTGCTAGGTTTCAAATTTCATAATTTTTCGATTCAATATGTGAGCGTGGCAAAGGAAAACGCGTTTGACCAGTTTCAGTTGATTTTAATCGACTGGAAAATGGCCATTTTTCCAATGGTCTCAGAATTCGACGAAACTAGTTTTGTTAGGACCGTACCGTCAATACGAAGCCAGAAAATATTTTTTTGGAATTTTTCAAGTTAGTATGCGACCCCGGTAAATGGAAATGCGCGTTCAAATTCAATATATAGAGTTATATGTTGATTTTGGTGGAAACTGATCGAAACGATCGAATCAGCCTACGATACATATCCCATTGTGTTCGGAATGGGGGTAAAACGCTATGGACGACCGGCGGTGGGCCTCGTTTTGAGGTCAAAAATAAAAGTTGCTTTTTGGTGGAAAATAAAATAATTAAATAATAAATTAAAGCTTTTTCTCTCTCCCCCCTTTAACTCTTCTGCCCCCCCCCCCCCCCCCGTTCATTTCTTTCCCAAATCGAATCAGAGTAAATCAAAAGAAAAAAAAAGAAAAAATAGGAGGAAGGCGACGGGGGGGAAGCCGCCGCTGCATCGCCCCCCCCCCCCCCTCGATGAGTTGCCGTCGCCCCAGGTGGGGCGCCACCACTGCCGCCGCCTCCCTCTTCTCTTCTTCCCATCGAGCGACGCCCGAACCTCACCCAAACCCCCCACACGCTCGCACCCAGACCCGAACCCGCAACCCCCCAGCCTCGCACTGACCCCGTACCCCGCGCCAACCCCCTCGCCTCTGGCTTCTCCAGTCAAGCGCGAAACCCTAGGGCAAAGGACTCCCTTCGACAGTGAGCTTCAACACCTCGAAGCAACCCCGGACTCCGTCTTCACCTCCTCCGAACGATGTGAGTTTGATTTATTGATTTTTGCATATGTAGTTAGTGATAAAAATATAATTTTTTTATTATAGTAGAGAGTTAAAAATATGATTTTTATATTTTTAATGTATTAAAAATATAATCTTTACCTTATAGAAGATGTAAAAATATGATTTTTATATTTTTAAAGTAATAAAAATATGATTTTTATATTTTTAAAGTATTAAAAATATAATCTTTACCTTATAGAAGATGTAAAAATATGATTTTTGTTTATGTAGAGAATTGAAAATATAATTTGTACATGATAGGAATATTAGAAATATCATCTTTATATGTGTAGAAAAATAAAAATGTGATTTTTATAATGATACATTTGAAAAGGCGAAATCTTTATATTTGAAAAGGCGAGACCTTTATATAGGGAATAACGAAGTAAAAATTCGATTTTTATATATTGAATAGCATAGTAAAAATTCGATTTTTATATATTGAATAGCGAAGTAAAAATTTGATTTTTATATATTGAATAGCATAGTAAAAATTCGATTTTTATATATTGAATAGCGAAGTAAAAATTCGATTTTTATATATTGAATAGCGAAGTAAAAATGCGATTTTTATATATTGAATAGCGAAGTAAAAAATTCGATTTTTATATATGTAGTAGCTACGGAAAACGAAGGTGACAAAAAGGCGAGAATGACGAAGATTTCTATAAATGAAGTGCCGTGGAGGTAGGATAGCTATTGGTGAGAATTTCTCACTCTTCAATTTCTTTTTCTAGTTATATATATATACTAGGATGCAGACGGTGTTTAGTAGCACCCGACACCCGTCATCCACAGACCATGGATGGCTTGTTTGTTTAACTGTTTGGTTGTGTAGTTGGTTAGATTATTTGGTTTGAATTGAATTGTTTGGTGAAATGAAATTGATCTGATTGATGTGTGAATGGCGTGGGCCTTCACTAGACCGGGGATAAGGCTAGGCCTCGTCCAGTTTCTAGCATCGTGTCGTTATGCCGCCGAAATTTTCTAAAATAAGTTAGAAAAATAAAAATATCATTTTATTTAAAGAATGAGCTGAATAGAAATTCATATGTTAAAATATAATTTTTAACGTGCATATGAATATAGTGAATGTGAATAAATAAATATTCATTTACAAACTGGACGGCTTGTTTATGTACACTGATTTGACTGACATTGATTGGGACGATAAATTTTACACATCGCCCAACTGCACAAATAAAAATCTGTGTTTGATTGTTTGAAACCCCACATGGGAGTTGGGATGAAATTTGAAGTTCACTCATCCTGATTGATTAAATATGTCGATCGATTGATTGACAGGGTGTTATAAGCGTTAGATATCTATATTTGATGCTTATACAGTGTAGTTCACTTTGGTTGATGGTTGATTATTTTTCAATGCTATTATATACGTGTGATGTATGAAAATCCATATAATTAATATTATATGGTGATTGATTGGGCCTCATTCCAATTTAGAAAATAAAGAATATTATAAAATAAAGGTTCATGTGTTGACCGTACTCATCCATTGAGATTAGTCATGTGTTGAACTAAATATTTTAATAATAAAATTTACATCTTTATCAATATAAAATAAAGGTTCATGTGTTGACAGTACTCATCCATTGAGATTAGTCATGTGTTGAATGAAATATTTTAAAAATAGAAATATTTGAAATAGAGATATTTGAATAGGAAATATTTGAAAAGGAAATATTTGAAATAGAATATTTGAAAATAGAAATATATGAAGCCATGTTGATTAGATTGACGCCATTTTGACGTGAACGATATTTACATCGATTTTATTCATTTTAAAATGAATATTGAAAAGTGATTTCGAAATCGAATATTTTGAAATGAAATTTGAATTAAATTGATTAGAAAACGAATTTGATTTAAATTGATTAGAAAACGAATTTGAATTGAATTGAATAGAAAATGAATTTGAATTGAATTGAATATATAACGAATTTGATTTGAATTGAATATATAACGAATTTGAATTGAATTGATTAGAAAATGAATTTGAATTGAATAGAAAATGAATTTGAATTGAATTGAATAGAAAACGAATTCGAATTGAATTGAAAATGAATTCGAATTGAATTGAAACCGAATTGAAATGAATTCAAATTGAATTGAAATTTGAATTGAATTAAAAAAAATGAATTTTAAAACGAATTTATAAGGAAGAATTCAATTTTGATTGGAATTGAAATGGAAGTTGAAATGTTTTTGAAATGAATTTAAAACTATTTATAAAATTCGTTTTAAATAGTAATCGACGAAATATATATTATATATATTATATATATAATATAATGGCCTGAACAGAACGCGCCGCGCCGCGGCAGTTCGTAAATTTCGACCATTTATTTCAAACGGACATTACGGGAGATCGACAGTCGGATTCTCCTAAAACAGGAACCGTTGGGTTCGTATCGAAAAGAGCTTTCTAACGAATATTAGAAATTCAAAATCTAATGGTTGCATTTGGAGGTACGTCCAAATCAAATTTGAAAAAGGTCACTATAAGTGCAGTTCGATGGCCGTTGATGGAAATCGACTGTACGGGCCTTAATAAAATTATTAAAAATAGTAATAATTTGTGTAAAATCATAAGAAATGATTTGGGAAAAATTGGGATGAAAAACTCCATATTTGAAAAGATAAAAATAGATTTTTATCGAAATGAACTAATTTTGAACTAAAATTAACACCCATTTATTTTTAAACAAATAAACTGGATTTGAAATGGGTTGTAAATAGAATTGATTTGTGGGTTTATCGTGAAGGGTGTTTTAAATGACACTTTTTCTTTAACCCGATAATAAATAGAATGTGATTTGGGTTTATCGTGAACTGTGTTTTAAATGACACTAGTTGTTTAACCCATTAAAATGTGTTTTAATGAATCTGCAATTTGATTGAAATGTGAATTGATAATCTAAATTATCAAATTTGGAAAATGAACGAGAATGGAGTATTACTAGTTTTGTTCCAAAGCGATAGTTAAATCTTTAATTAGATTTGAACGTGAAATGGTAATTAATTTTACCGATAACACCACTGTGTTAGATATGGAGTATTACCAGTTTTGCTTCATGGGATGAATAGGTTGGGATTGGGAAATAAAATAAATAATTACTTCGGTGTGGTTCGCTAATGTCGACTAGTTTAGGAAACCATAATTTGGTTTGAAACGACATCCAAAGGAAGATTAAAGGATAAATTTTAAAGAATTTATCTTGGATAAAATTAATGGGAACCCTTCCCTGAGAATATGAATTGGAATGAGGCGTATGTTTTGTTTGTGTAACATTCATTTTTAATATACGCGGGTTGTTCGGAAAGGCCGGGTTTACACCCATTCTGAATAACCGATTCGACGATATGTCGAAGATGAAGACGGTGGTTGAAGACCGGAAGTCTTCACATCGTTTGGATTATTACTAACGATCCTGATTGGGCTGTACACTTAAGAGGATGGAAATAGTTGGTGGTCGTCCAGACGTACTTGGAGATGGATGGATATGCGAGGAAAGTGCCTCCGGTTTCGTTCAGACCCAGAACGGACTTGTAAATGGATTGTGTGTCTGACATTGGATTTTATTCTATGTTGATTGATTTCTATTAAATATACATCTATTTGGCGGCGGAGAATTTATTCTTTTGCTTAACGCCCTTCTCTGAGACGTACGAGCTCAGAGGTTGTATATCGATGGACATCAGTCGCATGGCATGAATTGCCTGTGTGGCACGCTAAGATGCAATGATCAAGGCTTCTGTTGAAAAGCAAAGTCTTGTGGTTGATGATCATAGCATGGCCTTTGTGGCATAGCTTTGTGTATAACGTGAATTCGCGAGCCTCACACCTCGGTATGAGTTAAAAACGGGATACGGACTGCAGGGAGAGCACGACGTTTCTTTCTAGCTTTGGTGGTGTTAGTGACTTACCAGCCCTGACATTTATATACTTTTCACCTATGTGGTTGTTGGAATGCGAGGCGCCTCGATTATAGGTCTGTAAGGACCGGGAAACGTGTGTTCAGGCATAACTAATCCTCTAACGTAAGTGAGGACTGGCCCTGAAGATCCAGGATTGCCCAGAGTGTGTAGTCCTGAGACATTTGCTAGAGTGTCTCGAGCGCGGAGAGGAGCTTGCCCCTTGCCTCGACTCATGACGGAAATCCAATTTCCAATACGTGTATTTCGGCTTTATTTGTAGAGCCTAGTATGGCGACATAGTGGGATGGGGCACTCATGCCGTTTATGATTTATATTTATGATTGAAATTGTTTTGACACTATACACTTATTATAGTATCAAATGATTTGTTTTTTTTTTCGTATCAAGCATGTTTGGCTGTTATAAGGTAAAACCCTATCCTCCGGCTTGCGTTGCATTGGGTGATGGGACCTGGGTCTTATAACAGCTTCATTTTTCGAAAAAGCATTGCGTTGTTTATTCTATGCACTGGTATTCTTGGGAGGAAACCTGTTCCGTGTTATACGGCGTGGTCCCTTGAATTACTCTCTTTTAAAGTAAAGTTTTAAATAACTGTTTTAGTTCTCACACCAGTCACATGACTGACCTGGAGCTTATTGTTTTAACCTAAACTCTGGGTGCCCTCATTTTCCGCACGGGCAGCTAGTAGTTTTGGTTTTGTAGATTTATATTCGCTGGATCCTGATTTACAGCTGGAACGATGCTCGGAAAGCTCTGTATCCGTGTATTACTTTTAGTTGTGTTTTGTATTATTATCCGCTGCTATGTAATTTATTGTAATCTCTGATATTTATTGAATGTAATTTATTCAATTATACTTTGTATATTCTTATATTCTGATGGAATTGTTGTAATAGCAATGAAATGTTCTTCTGTTTGTGTTCTGATTTGTCCCGTTCTCAAACGATTAGGGGTTTCGAATGGTCTAGATCGGTTTAACGACTGATTCGGATAGAGCGAAATTCCAGGCCATCACAATAGAGCTTCATAAAATAGAAGACCACTTACAATCTCTGATTCGACCCGGAGATATACTGAGGTTCTGTCATGGTTGAAATCTATGGATTGCAAGGACTACTCGTTACTGATCTATAGATTGATACCTAGGATGTGGTAGGAGTGTGCTTTTGGTTCATCCTGTTCCTGGATGACTTGTATGGACAAATGTCTAACAATGATTTCTTAAGAATAACCTACGTTGATTTTTACATACATATTTCTATTAATGGCGAAGAATGGCCTTTCTTTTAGCTTAATGACCAGAGTATTCTTGTGGACATCAATTAGTGATTTGGTGGATCTAATAATGTGACGTTCATAGTGAATGGTGATATGTTGTTCTAAAAGTAACTTAACCTTAAGCCTCTTCAACCGAGAAATGAAAAAAATCAGGCAAGAAGCATGACCAAGTGGTTCTCTCCCAATTAGTGTGTATTATCGCCTATCCAGAGAATATTCATTTTCTTATTTAATCTATTTCTATGCTGTCCCTTTTTCGGTAACGGTGGTTTGATCCCAACCGTTGGTGATATACATTCGATACACTCAATTAAATTAGTGGTCGGTCATGTGCGGCAGGTTGCAAGATGTTCTTGTTGAACCCAGTGTATTCCCCTCTAAAGATACACTATCGGAAGGTGATTCCATACCTTGTCAATGTCAGAATCCAATCTCCAATAAAATCCCGCGGTTTTTTATTTTATCATATATGTAGAGCATGAGATGCAGCCGTTTTTCCTGATGGTTAATTATTTAATGTAGAAACTATTATAATATCAGAATAAGATATGATTTCCCAAAATGCTTTGGGCTATCACATGGTAAAAATCGTCCATGTTTATGTGTGGACCGGTCTTACGATTATCTTTTTCTTTCGAAAAGAAATGTTTTGATTTTAAACCAAGTTAGATATTGGTTATAAACTTAGCGCGTTTCTCAATATGGTTCACCAACTGATCTGGTGTTTTTAATGCTCGAGTTAGACTGGGTTTTTTTATGGTTCAGGTTAAGATGTTGTGGATTTTAGAAGATGTGTTGGAGGAGTTCAAACGTATGATATATATATATATATATATATATAGGGTGTATTCCGCTCTGTGTTATATATGAGGATAGATTGTTATAACTGTCCAGATGTACTGATGTACTTTGATGATTGTAAGTATTATTTCAAGCTCTCAATAAAGATCTATTTTTATACTATATTTATTTCGCTGTGATGTGAGACTGTGTATCGTGTTGGCTAGTTGATTCTTCTTCTTCTATTC
Organism: Allium sativum; assembly: GCA_030737875.1. NCBI lineage: Eukaryota > Viridiplantae > Streptophyta > Magnoliopsida > Asparagales > Amaryllidaceae > Allium > Allium sativum. The sequence goes on along the minus strand of CM060909.1, from coordinate 577,071,196 downwards.
TAATATTTCTTTCTTATCTCACCCTCTAATTTCATTCTATTAACTATCTGGTATTTTTGATACTTGAGTTCTGGCAAGTAATATGGGTTTTGTGTATTATTGTTGGAATTCAAACGTCAAATCTGTAGGGTCGTTACATTGGTGCACCACGATTAGGGATTGCCTTGATCAATCTCTAACATGGGCTTACGCTAGGAGAGTAAAAAGGAATTAAGACCAAGTGTTTAACGGAATGGGCTTCTACCCTACGGAAGGATTAGGGGCAAGATTGCAGGCTGAGCCCAAAGTCCTTGTGGATGCTGGGAGCAATTGAATATCGTTGCTAACCAATCTCGAACAAGCCTTGGCCAGGCAGTAGGTTCAAGATTTATTGGGGGCATACACATACACATTACACCTCTATTGCTTATTACTTAATCCAGTAATGAATTTTTGATCGCAATAATATTGATTTGCAGGGATGTTTGATCAAAACCCTTGTTTGGATGTAATGTGATTCGTTGTTTATTATCTAGTTTAGTAACGCTTTGACCGTGAATATATTTGTATGACATATAGAACAAAATTTCAAATGTATGACGTTGCAGGAGTACTGCTTTGTTTATAGAATGTCAGTTTGTATAAGAAAACTAGACAAAAGCGCGTGGGTTGGACTCGCAACAACTGCAGCAGGATAGTGGAAAACAAAAGAAAGAATTAAAACAATGCTTTATATAGGCTTATGAGAAAGCTTGGACTTCTTGGCATCCTTAAGCCTTTGCTTCCCTTCCTTCTCACCATCAGTGAGGATGCGTTTCTCCTTGGATTTTTCTGATGGGGGAACTTCTATATTGGTAGTGGATTGAGAAGCCAACTCTGTAGTTGTCAATCTAGGAAGCTTGATGTTCACTTTGACACTAGGAGGAGGAACCATTTAGATAGGATCGACAGAGATGGGATCTTCTATATTTTCGACCTTAGCCTTCAAGAGTTCCTCAGTCCTTGATTTCATTTGCATAAGGGTCAGATCCTCAGTCCCATCAGAAGCTCTAGTGATTGTGACGTTTTCATCATCATCACCCCCTTGCCATCAATATATTTCAAAGCGTCAATCATTTCTCCATCCTTGGGTGTTTCAGCACTAAAGAGCACTATAGCCTTGTCAGGGCTTCTTCTTACTTTTCTTCAGCATCATCCGCGGACTTTGTACCTAAAGAAAGAAGGGAACATTTATAAGCTCTAGAGAGAGTACGGGTCTTTCAATTGTTTGCTCTACAATGCGACGACAGGCTAGAATATCTTTGACAAATTTTAGAGAAAATGTAGAGATACCTTTGGTCGACTTGTCTCCGGGAATGATGGGAGTTGCAACTTCAGTAATAGGAGAAAGGAATGTACTTTTTGAAATCTCTGGATGTTCAGGGTTGTATCCATCCGCCTCGGCAGCTCTATGGGTAGCAGAAGAAGAGCTGGAGCCACCCTCAATAGTACTCTTTCCCTAGTCTTGACGCTTAGCCTCCTCGATAGCTTCCTGAAGCAACCTCCTTCTCTCAGCCAAAAACTCATGCTCATATCCTCTCAAGTATGTCTTCTTAACTCCTCTTTATCGATGGTATCAAACTTTAGCCAGCGTCTCTCATCATGAATGACTTCATCCCATACATCAACTAAGGTTTTCTTGTAATTTTAGATCCATGATATGTCTCGAGTACGAAGCACTTGAGCAAAAAACATTATCATAAGGAGTCTATAGTCATCCAACTCTTCTTAAGCTTTGGCAAGTTGCATTTTGAATGCGGAAGCAGATTCAAGCGCAAGACGGGCAATTTCCTTCAGCTAGTACAACCCTTTCCTCATCCTCTTCTAACCTAGCCTTTAAATCGACAATTTCTTTATTAAGATCTATTTTTAAAAGAGCATAACGAGTGCAAGATAGTTTCAGCTCGGCATTCTCAGAAGTGACATCTTCAACCTGTTTCTTAAGCCTTACGAGCTCCATACTATGGAAGTCGATCTCATTGCAAAATCGTGTTTGTAATTCACTATCCAACTTCTTATAATGCTTAGCACCATGTTGTGCAATGGGAATTTTGGCCTGAGCTTCCTCACATCTCTAATGGAAGTAACCCTGCCAGATGCATCCTGTTCAGATATGACCATTTAATTGTTCAAGTCCAACTGAAGCTCCCTGATAATCTTGGAAAGCTTTCGAGCGCACTTGCAAGTCTCCTTGTATTGATTGTCCATGAATTCTATTCAAGCCTTGATGGGATCAGGCTAGTTATCAGGGACCGACTCAAGATTGGGTACGAAATGCATGTTCCCAAAGTGATACTCCAGGAGTTGTTTCTTCAAGATCTGTATTCTCTGCTCTGTGGAAGGGTCAATATTTATAGGACCTATTGTGTTAATATCCATCAGCTTACACTTAGCAGGAACGATAGTTGCACTACCTTTATCTCGTTCCTTGTTCTTGTCCTTGGGATCTGAATAATTTTTTGATGACTTATCTTGAGTGTGTGATTCCTTTGGGAGGACTGGAGTTTTGGGAGGTTGTTTGTCTCCTTCGCGGCTTCTTTAATGACTTTGTACTTGTTGGAGTCTGACTTAGTGGGAGAACGATAGCATGAAGAGTGGTGATGATGTGATTCATAACACCTCCTACTATCTCCCCCACAGATTTCCCTTTGATCATGTTCTGTATTGGAACCGTACCTAGGAAGACTTGCACGGACATCACTGAGATTGTAGACGTGACGATGCATCTTCCTTGCAAGTTAATATAAACCAATGTTAGAATCAAGAAGCGATGTGTTACACAGGTGATGTGATGTGCAGTGCTGGTGTGTGTCCCAAGTGACCCCCCAATGGACCAGAGTCCGGAGTTAGGCTAGCAGGTGTTGTCTTCCCATCTTTAAGGGGTGTGGTTTCTTCCTCGAAAGTAGGAAAGAAGTAGCCGTAATCGATGTCTCGAGAAGTGTATATTTTATCGAGTAACGGAAGATTAGCAAAGTCTCTAAATATGGGATCCTAAAAATGGGGACCAGGGACAAGAGACTTGGTTAATGACGGTGTCTTCGGAGAAGGTTGCCTTTCATGAGGGGATGAGTTTTAGGAGAGCCTCCCTGCAGCCCATTCTCAGGTGTTCTTTCCAAAAGCTCCTCAGTGTAGATGTTTATTGGAGAAAGACTTGGTGGAATTTCGATGTTTATTTGCTCAGGATTTGCCGCTTTCTCTCCTAGCTGCAGTTCTTGACTAGTACATATAAGGTCTTTGTTATTTGAAATTTTCCCCACCTTAATGGCAGCCATAGCTTGGCCTTGGACTGCGGGCGCACCGCCAGCTTCTACAAATGTAGGAGGAACTTGAACATGGGGTTCATATATGTCAGAACGACCTCCATGACCTATATTCTACCTCATATCAAGTAGATGGTGACGATGAAAAAGTACGTCCACCAAGCATTTTCTGACATTTAAGAAGTCTGGGTTTCCATTCAGTAAACGGGTTTGATGACCCTGGTATATTTGGCCTTGCTCTTTCTTCGGATTTGTAACTGAATATAAGAAAGAAAGATCAGCGCATTTGTCAATATAGTTGAAACAAGGAGACCCAGATTTTAGAGCTTACGTGATTTGACTCATCTCCTAGCACATCCAGGCTCGTATTTAATATAGAACCATTCGAACTTTATGCCGCACACATTGCTATATCCTTCACTAAATATTCTTCTCTTAGGAATAGCTTTGAATTAAATGAAAAAAGGAGTCTCTTTTGCACGATTTTTAAAATGTAGAAGAAATTTACATCCTCGAAAGTGGCTCATCCCTAGGATTTCCATGTACTCTATGTACAATGTGTATAAATATGAGTAATTAGTAGGCTGGAGTTGCATGGGTGTAATCTGCACTCATCTTGGAAAGTCGATGACGAAGGGTGGAAATGGAAGAATTGCTCTAACTGTGCACATCAACCAGATGATAGCCATGTACCCTTCCAAAGGATTGCAGGGTATGTCCATGACACTAGTTGCAACTCAAACTTCCTACCAAGAAATCATATTCCTTAAACATACTCGTTTGAGTCTGGATACATTAGTTGGCGAAATCCATGAGTCCTTGGGTTCATATAGAATGATCACATCCGCAAATTCATCAGTATCTCGGTTGCCACCTACTCCTTCTTCATCCATTGAGATTTCTCCTTCAGACGATTCCAGATTTTCGTGAAGCTCAACTTTGAAATCTGAGCTGTACTGTCCCAATCTGAATCTGACGGAAGAACATCAGGTTGGGATTACATGACGACTCTGGAGATTTACTTTTGTCTGACTTGGAGAATCTTGTCGGGTATCTTCTAGACATGTTGGTTGTACTATTCAAGAAACATCAAGAATTAGACTATAGTTGCCCATGCCCCATGTGTGTTTGCTAGCGTGTGTAGTACAAACATGAAAATACATAAGAAAAGTAGAAAAAGCAAGCAGTTGATTGATATGCTTTGGGTTGTCTAATGGTATTATGTTCGTGAAGTCCAAAATCTTTTAAATATGTATGTTGTATGATTTCAAAGTTCAGTCTTGAAGGCTCTATCCTAACTGTTTGTAAGTTGTAATTATCTTCATCAAGTTACATATGTGAATGTACAATGGATTGGAGTTGTCAAAGTTATCACATTTACTAGTATGCAGAATTGTAAGTATCGAGTCGGAGAAGACAACGTTTCGAATCAGCTCAACTCGACTCGGCTGTACTTGTGAAATTTTTTCATCTCTAATCTTGTAATGTTAACCACAATCCATCTGAAACCTTCCAAGACACTCTCCCTTCTCCACTTCTCTCTGAATCCTTCCACTCTATCTCCAAAAAAATATGAAGTAAAGAACAAGAATACGCACTCAACTCTCCGATGCTAGAAGCTAAATGCCATGGCCACCACCTAGAAGTGATCATGACATCACCAACGACGGTGGCGACCTCGGGGCTTGCGACGTCAACATCGTTAAAAGCCAAGCAACCAGAATTATCATGAGATTTGAATGCAATTCGATCAAGATTAGAGATTGAAAGCATAAAATAAACAATCTTAGACCTACCTTGGATTTAATCAGAGAATCAAAATGGATGTGTGAGGGATTGAAAACTAGTGTTTTGGTGAAATTAGTATAATTTGACGGCAGTAGAAGTAAAATGATTGAATGTAAATTAGTGTATTATATTCTAGTGGAAAGAGGCCATTCGTATTCTACCCGATGTGATGGGATAATCCGGTCCTATGGAGACAAGTGTGCAGCATCGAAGAACATTGGGTCAAATGACCTGCGGGATGAACAAATTCAACCCAACCCGGTGGTTGAGTTGATGTGCTCGATCAACGTTAACATGAACTGCTTTCCCAAGAAGAAACAAGGCCATCTTTGGAAATTAGATGTGTTTATATAAGCATCATATAGATTAATCAAGGTTCGTTGATCAACAACATTTATTAGAAACCATTCACGCACGTGGGCAGAATTTGCAAAGTAAATAAAGCAAATGCATGCCGATTCAACAAAAAGACAAAAAAAGTTACTTGGAAATTTCGACAAACTCCAACCAGCAATATTAAAGTGCCAAGCACGATGGAGGCAATCATGGATACAAGCTTGTATTTTTACTCAATGCAAAATTTAGAGACACGACTCTACAAAGGGTCATAACTTCACAAATAGACACGGCTGATGATTATCGCCGATTCTAGAATAGACAGCTCGATAGTTTCAAAGCATGCCTCATCTTCAATAAGGAATATTTTAAGGGGGAAAAAGTTAGCCTACTTTGTAATTAGGCCACACAAAGTCGAGACATCATGCCCATCTATACAAATAAACAGGGATCATAATTATGCTAATTACATAGGCTGAGTCGGATATCAAACATTGCTTCGAATCAGGGGAAGCAAATATTTTCATTTTATACAGACATAGGGATCCAGTCGAAGGAACCCGACCTGACCCGTGCATGCCTATTAAACTAGCACCGTGGCACCAACCGTTACGCCTCGAATATGTACCTACCCGACCTGGTCTACCTGATGTAACCATGAGTGAAGACCTATTCTCTAGGCATGTGTTTCTCCTATAAATGCGGATCGGATTCTATGTGGACACGCCTATTACAAATACCATTTCTCCACTTCACTCATTTTGGCTCCAAGATTTTGTGGATGGATGCCACGTGTGTATCCACTTCACACGATTTTGAGATGAATTAAAGGATCTTTTGACACATACTGCATTCGAACTCCACTGTCATCTTCACCGCTATTGCTCAACCAACATTTTACTTTTCATTGTTGAGTATAATTCAACAAATATTGAGAGAGAATTGACTGTGTTCGAGAGATTGAGTGGTTATAATCCTTGTACTTGTAATTCTTTATCGAGCTAAAGTGGACGTAGGCTCGTTAATGCCGAGCCACTATAAATCTCGTGTATTGATCTCTTTTTCTTGCTTTTTAGTTCATAATTATTCATTATTCTCTACAAAACCTAATCTATTTGGTGTTAGTGCCATATTTTGTCCTAAGACTACCTCTGCGCGACTAGTCCTATTCGGACCAAACTTCGACTTATATTTAAAACCAATTCAAATTGCTTTCGAAATAGTTTACTAATTATGTAACCATATATAATAACTTTTTGAAACTATATTTCAAATATTTAACTTTAAATTCAAATATTCCTTTATTTGAATATTATAAAATTATTTAAATCATTAAAATGATTTTATTTTTAAAAACTTCATCTTTTGAGACCCAAACATTCCTACAGTCAATAATAAAAATAAACAAGATAGTCTGGATAATAAATTCTAGTTAAAACACGTTCTAGATATCAAAACCGAACTTCACTTTTTAAAGTTACTATTCAAATTCAAATTTGAATTTGAAACATGCCTTAATTACTTGAAAACCTATTCAAGTAAAATTCTCATTTTACGAAAACTATTCGTGATTACTTAATATATCTTTCCAAATCATTCTAGATTAAAAATTCAAACTTCAAATTTTCACTTATTATTTAATTAATAAAATATTTAATTAAATTCTGATTTGGTATAAGATCCAATCAATCACTATATAATACCACTTATATGGGTTTAATACATCATTAACAACCATTAACTTTCAATTATACCATAACGACATTATTATCATAAGTGTTAAGGTCATTAACACCTAATTACTATTTCAAATCACTTTCACTAAGTGTTAACCATCATTAATAAATTATTTGCTATTATTAGCAAATCCAATCCTATTAAATTAATATCAACACACAACACATCAAGTTGTCAACCAATGTCACACCAAAATTAATTGATGTCATTATTTGAGACACCCCACGTCCATTAATGTCACTCACTAAGGGAATGCATTAAGTATCGTGAAGTGCTATAGGTAAACAGACATAGAATAATTACAAGTTAGATATAAATAAGGCAGTAGCGGAAAATTAAAACTTCTATTTCTATCATAAGTCATAATATCGTGGTCCGTAATTTCATAAGTCACAAAAACCATTACAATAAAATAACTTCTATTGTAACAAACCGGGTTCCGACAGATCGATTTTTTCTTCTTCCAAAATTCCAATCCATCGAGACCCGAGCTGTTTCGCTCTGTTATCCTGTAGAAAAGACAAAGATAAGGAAACATGTCAGAACTCGTAATGCACCTCATAGTGTAAGGAATAAAATATATTGTAATTAAAATATAGCTTTACCTAAATGAACATACTTCTTAACCAATATCCCAAGCTATCATATCTCTGTCACTACCTAACCTGCGAGTATGTAATGAGGAGGGGGTCAGAACATAAGTTCTGTGTGAATGGGTTTAAACTACAAATGTTGAATAACCCTACATATACCGGTCTATTGCATTTTCTTGTTTATTAGGTTATTTGTGCTGATAGCCCTTATGGCATGTACTCACGTCGCATTCACCTAATCCCTAGTAGATCAACCTAATATAGTGTCTATGTAGCTACCCCAAACTAAGGTATATCCCACTCGCTCGGTCTCCTCCGTATGTATGCAGTCCCTTATCCAATGCCACATTCCGCACATAATCTCATGTATATATATTTATGTGTATACCAACGCTACGTCTGCATAGAACCTTCATTACTATATTACGTAACCGTTTGGACTGCCACCCTATTTTCGACTAGGTTCCATCATCGAGTAATGCCCCCTAGTCAACGATACACCACCCAGAGCGATGTGTATGTACCTAGACGTTTTCCCACGTACGTATCATCAATCATACTTATTGTCTACTAGCACATGTCCTCTATATGTGCAAACCCGAGTCCCGTGGCAGGGCTAATCAACAAACACGAAACTCGGTCGGGAGCTTTAAGATATCTGCCGATGCAGATGCTAAGGTCTGCCTTTACAGTGGCTATGGTCCAACTAGACCCCTCCCTTAACTAACAAACGAAAGGCACCTAAGAAAATCAAGAATGAGAACTTTCCCTGGAACAACTTCCTGGCCCTCTATGCCCTACCCTATTGGTCTTACCTCACCCATAACTAGACAGGAAGTATATGGTCTTTTGGAGTTCTCTGCGTTTCCGCTTTTCGTACCGACTGAAGATGGTAGGTAGACGGCGAGTTGCTATCACAGGGCAATAAATGGTCTCGCCGACTCATGCTGGTCGATCCTAGTCTAAAGGTTGCCTTCTAATTATTGCAACCAGGCATACTCTTGGTTCGTAACCGTGCAGACCTAACCTCTGTGATCCTAGGTGGATCATTTGCATTCTCACAGAGGGATACCAAGAGTACCCTACTATACGTCCCCTAAAGCCGCGTGCTTCATATCCTAGTCCGTTGGAGCCTACAAGAGTTTCTAGATGGACGTTCGCTCCTCCTTGTATTCTACGACTTAGTGATGATTTACTATGTTTGGTTATTCATCCTATATCTGGACTGGTTCAAGCGCATTATTTACTTAGCTCTCTTAACTAAGGTTTAGTACTTAGTCTTCTTAACTAAGGTTTGGTACTTAGTTCTCTTAACTAAGGTTTACTACTTGGTTTTCTTTATCGTTCGTCTTCTTAACTAAGGTTTAATACTTAGTTCTCTTAATTGTTGTCTACTTAGCTCCCTTAACTAAGGTTAACTGACAAGTTCTCTTTATCGTTCATATTTACATTGGTAAGAGAATAATGCCCTAAGTGTCAATCCCGAAGACCCATCGGATTGACACTCAGAGAATTACTCAACTCAACCAATCTCTTGTTATGTTATTCATATAATTTATGTCATCTTTGTCAATGGACTACACATCCTCGCTTTACAATCTATATCCAACTTATTTGTTTTAATACTTAGTTCCCTCTAACTAAGGTTTATTACTTAGTTTCTTTTAACTAAGGTTTGTTACTTAGTTCTCTTTAACTAAGGTTTGTTACTTAGTTCTCGTTAACTAAGGTTTGGTTACTTAGTTCTCATTAACTAAGGTTTGTTTACTTAGCTCTTCTTTAACTAAGGTTTGGTTACTTAGTTCTCATTAACTAAGGTTTGTCTACATAGTTCTTCTTTAACTAAGGTTTGACAACGAATTCAAGCATGACTTAAGTTCTTTTTATCAAACGATAGTGCATGGGTGCTTTTAAACATTTTCAGCTTATACTAACTTATTTTATGGTATAAGTTGTTCCACCCTTCAAATTTTGTATTATATGTTAAGTCATAACCTTCCCTTGGTCTACCTATTATTCAATCTTTACATCACCACAACTTTGGTTTATAATAGGTTGTTAACATTCCCCTTCTCTATGCTGGTTAAGTTTACCCAAGTTGACTTAACCCCATCCACTTATCCATTCATGTGTTATATTGGTTAAGTGTTGTCTATTCATTCATGTTAACTTAACCCTCCCACATATCATGTCATATTGGTTAAGTGCTGTTAACCCTACCATACTTAGCATGTGTCATTAGCAATAATTAATTATTAATGCACCAACCTCTCACATTAGACCTATTGTTGCGGTTGCTGGAAGTGCCGGTCGGTTTCGGGCAGGCTTTCACCACAACCCACTCTAACCTCAGGTTCAAGCACATTATGACTAACTTCTCACATTAGACCCTATTGCTTGCGGTCCCTGGATGTGCCGGGCAGTTCCGGGCAGTCTTACACCACAAACCCAGTCTAACCTCAAGTAAGCCATGTTTCATCTTTAGCTAATTAACAATTCATGTCAATTCTAGGTGTCGTATGCCAATTACAAAATTCACAAATATGTTCATGTTCAAGTTATGCCAATAGTGTCGATTTCATGTTTATATCCCAAATTACCCAAATTTTAAGTAGTATATTCCAAATCCACTTATAACATATTCATGCCTATTCCATGTTATAATTAATTGTCCAAACCACATATTTATTCATACCAAACTTGCATATTACCCATTTCCACGTTCATACATATAATTTAATTCATCTTTTATACTTATCTTCCAAATTACAGATAAATTTCACATCACATGTTATCCAATTACATGCCAATCGTACTAAATTATACAAATTCCATATCCAATTTAATTATGCAAATCTACACAAATTCAACGTTTTAGTATAGTCACACCCATAATTCATTTTCAAATTATACATCAATACTTCCAATCCATATTGTGCCCAAACAACCCATTTCCCTTCTTAATTTCTCATTCACGTTTAAAATGCATATATCCATGATAGGCATAGGCTCGAGATAGCCTAGCTATAAAAATAAAAAGGGGAAAGAATAAAAAGGAGAGATTTCAATGTAGGCATAAATAAAATAATTGTTCTTATTGAATTAACATCATATTCATTATATGTATACATGGGGAATAGCGAACGATATTAATAACATTATACAACAAATATAATTTAAAATCCACTCACATTGATTGATTGGAGAAACAAATGATTTGTTGTAGATATAGAAACGTTGATTTAACCCTCTTATTTGATTTTTGGTGAAGAGCACGAATTGTTAATGAAGAACTTCTAATTTGATTTGATTAAACTCCAAAGCTGATGAAAAAACTTGCAATTTAATTTAGAGTTGAGGGGCGGCGGCTATGTTTGGTTGAAGTTTGGCGGCATGGAGGCATCATAGAGAATTATAATGAACTAGGTTTAGGTTAAGGATGTATTTATAGGTGTAGAGAGTGTTTTAGGGCCATTAGATTAGCCCAAAAGCCATCAGAATCGCACAAACACAGCAGAACACGTCACAGGGCAAAACTGCCCAGATCTGGGGGCAGGTCGACACTAAGGTCGACCTCCCTTGATGGAGGTTGACACTAAGGTCAACCTGTCTGGTTAATGGGCGGGATTTTTTCCGCCCAGCTACCTGGGTCGAATTTCGAACTGTTTTGAATTTTTTTGATTCTTCTAAAGGCCTTAAATCCTTCATACAGAGTCCGATTTTTGAAAACCTGGACTCTATTCCATGTAAAATTTCGAGACGAACGCAATGGTGATGCCCGTTTTACTTAATTCCTGATATTTGAATTAATTATCCGTACTTTATTATCTTCTCCGTTACACACACCGTTATTTAATTAATCTTTCCTTTTCTTTCATGTATTGATTAATTTTCATTGTATATCACCATTATTAACCTATCTATGCATATATCTTATTTTTATTTATATTAAAAATGTGGGGTGTTACATTCTCCCACCCTTAAAGAATTTCGTCCCTGAAATTCGATAAGAGTAAAATAGATAATCCCTCGCAATATTCATCCATCAAGTGTGCATCAAATTGTTGCAAACATTGTGCACATGTGCAAAGTGAAATACATCATAGTAAAGCATGTATGCCTAATTTGGATCCACCTATATGTATGCAAACTTTTAAAAACTCTTTCAAAACATGATGCTCACATACTAAATATACTTGTAGTTCTATATGAATGCAATACTTTTGAAAATTAAAACATTTTTCATCCAAATTTTCCCATACTCTTATAGAATAAGAGCATAGCTCACCCAATTGTTGCATCCAAAACCCTACCAACCATTATTAAATTCGATTTTTAGAAAAATCTATTTTTCTAACTCTAATTTCTTATGTCACAAAAAGGTAGAATTTTCTATTAGTTTAATATTAGCTAATCTTTGACCGGAAATTGGTAAGAGAATAATTCCCTAAGCATCAACCCCCAAGACCGAAATCAACATCAGATTGATACTCAGAGAATCACTCAACTCTACCAATCCCCAGTTAGGTTCTTTGTGACGGCAAAGAATTTCGCTCGGTCTGAACCAGTCGCTAAACCGACCCAGACCGTTCGAAACGCCCTATCGTTTGAGAACAGGACAAAATAGAACGCAAACAGAAGAACATTTCATTGTATATAACAACAATGCATCAGATTACATGAATATACAGAGTATAAATGAATATTACACAGAAATATCAGAGATTTAAATTACATTTAAATACATAGCAGCGGAAAATAATACAATAGACAACTAGAAGTAGATATACGGATACAAAGCTTTCCGGATATCGTTCCAGCTGTAAACCAGGATCCTGTGAATATAAATCTGCAAAAACCAAAACTACTAGCTGCCCGTGTCAAAATAAGGGCACCCAGAGTTTAGGTTAAAACAATAAACTCCAGGTCAGTCATGTGACTGGTGTGAGAACTAAAACAGTTATTAATCTTTATTTTAAAGTTCGGCAAATCAAGGGACCACGCCGTATAACACGGAACGGGTTTCCTCCCAAGAATACCAGTGCATAAAACAAACAGCGCAATGCTAAATAAAGAAAAATGAAGCTGTTATAAGACCCAGGTCCTATCACACAATGCAACGCAAACCGGGGGATAGGGTTTTTACCTTATAACGGCCAAAGAATGCTTGATACGTTTAAAACAAATCATTTGATACTATAATAAGTGCATAGTGTACAAAACAACTTCAAATCATAAGTATCAATCATAGGCGGCATGAGTGCCCCATACCACTATGTCGCCATATATAGGTTATACAATCAAAATCGCAAAGTCACGTATTTGGAAATTGGATTTCCATCTATGAACCGAGGCTAGGGGCAAGATCCTCTACCGATTCGAGACTGCCTAGCCCGAGTCTCAGGCAAGCGCGCAGGCAAGCCTTGGAGCGACAGGGCCGGTCCACCGACGTGGATTATTATACCTGAGCACTACGTTTCGCCGCCCTTTGGGGCGTAAGTCTGGTCCGTCAGCCGACCAGAATGCATCGGCCGAAACCGATATAACCGAGGCGCCTCGCAACAGCAACAACCACATAAGTCAAACTCGTCAGGGCGTGTAAAACCACTGACGCCACTTCTAGCTAGGAGGAAACGCAGGCCCTCCCTGAGGTCCGTCTCCCGTTTTTGGTTCATACCGGGTGTGAAACACGCGAGGTAAACGTTACACAAAGCTACGCCACAAAGGCCGTGCTTTGATCATCACCACAAGACTTTGCTTTTCAACAGAAGCCTTGATCATTTGCATCTTAGCATGCCACACAGGCAAACCATCTTATGCAACCGATATCAGTCACACAGAATGAAATCCGATGTCAGACACACAGTCCATTTACAAGTCCGTTCTGGGTCTGAACGAAACCGGAGGCACCTAGTACCCCGCATATCCATCGATCTCCAAGTACGTCTGGACGATCACTAACTGTTTCCATCTTCTTGGGTGTACAGCCCAATCAAGATCATCAGTTATCACCCAAACGACGTGAAGACCTCCGGTCTTCGACCATCGTCTTCATCTTCGACTTATCGTCGCATCAGTTATTCAGAATGGGATAAACCCGGTCTTTCCGAATAACTCGCGTATATTTTAAATAAGTGTTACACAAACACAACATACGCCTCATTCCAATTCATTAGTCACTAACCGTAAATTAATCAAGAGAATAATTCCCCAAATATTAACCCCGAAGGCCGAAACCAACATCAGATCAATATCCAGAAAACCATTCTGCTTGGCTAACCGACAGTTAGTTTCTAAATTTCACGTTCAAATCTAATTAAAGATTTAACTATCGCCTGGAGCAAAACTGGTGATACTCCATTCTCGATCTTTTCAATCTAATTAAAGATTCATTAAAACTCCACTTAGTTTTAATCATTATCTGGGTTAAAGAATCAGTGTCATTTAAAACACGATTCACGATAAACCCAAAATCACATTCCATTAATTATCGGGTTAAAGAACAAGTGTTATTTAAAACACTGTTCACGATAAACCCAAAAATCAATACCAATTCAATTCCAATTAAATATCATTTAATTGGTACACTTCATTAAATCTAAATAAAAAGATTTAATCTTTTCTCAACTGGGTTCAAGAACAGTGTTAGTGAAGACACCATTCACGACAAACCCAAATCACATTCGATATTTAATACAAGGCCCTGAATAGAAAATATCCCGGTTTATATTCAATATCAAATTCTACGACTAACAAATGTCGTATTGGAAATAACGATACAAATATATATCTTTCAAATTTCCATAACAACACCTGTAATATCACGAATTCCAACATCGAAATATTCCGAAGACAATTTCGATTCAAATCCACTCCAATGCAATCATTGGAAATTTTGGTTATTTTCAAAACCATTTCAAATTCAATTTATTTATTTAAAAAAAAATAGAATTATAATTCTAGTTCAAAACTAGTTCATTTCGATAAAAATCTATTTTTATCTTTTCAAATATGGAGTTTTTCATCCCAAACTTTCACAAATCATTTCTTATGATTTTACACAAATTATTACTATTTTTAATAATTTTATCAAGGCCCGTACAGTCGATTTCCATCAATGGCCATCGAACTGCACTTACAGCGACCTTTTTCGAATTTGATTTGGACGTATCTCCAAATCCAACCGTTAGATTTCTAATTTCTAATATTCGTTAGAAAGCTCTTTTCGATACGAACCCAACGGTTCCGGTTTCAGGAGAATCCGACGGTCGGATCTCCCGTAATGTCCGTTTGAAATAAATGGTCGAAATTCACGAACTGCCGCGGCGCGGCGCGTTCTATTCAGGCCATTATATTATATATATATAATATATATAATATATACTTCGTCGATTTCTATTTAAAACGAATTATATAAATAGTTTTAAAATCGTTTCAAAACCTATTTCAAATTCAATTCATTTCATTTCGAAATCGTTTTCAATTCAATTCATTTCGAAATCGTTTTCAATTCATTTCATTTCGAAATCGTTTTCAATTCATTTCGAAATCGTTTTCAATTCATTTCATTTCGAAATCGTTTTCAATTCAATTCATTTCGAAATCGTTTTCAATTCATTTCGAAATCGTTTTCAATTCAATTCATTTCGAAATCGTTTTCAATTCAATTCATTTCGAAATCGTTTTCAATTCATTTCATTTCGAAATCGTTTTCAATTCATTTCGAAATCGTTTTCAATTCATTTCGAAATCGTTTTCAATTCAATTCATTTCGAAATCGTTTTCAATTCAATTCATTTCGAAATCGTTTTCAATTCAATTCATTTCGAAATCGTTTTCAATTCAATTCATTTCGAAATCGTTTTCAATTCATTTCATTTCGAAATCGTTTTCAATTCAATTCATTTCGAAATCGTTTTCAAAATCGATATAAATATCGTTCACGTCAAAATGGCGTCAATCTAATCAACACGGCTTCATATATTCCTTTATTTTTAAATATTCTATTTCAAATATTTCTTTTTCAAATATTTCTTTTTCAAAACTGGAATGAGGCCCAATCAATTACCATATAAAATTAATTATATGGATTTTCATACAACACATGTATATAATAGCATTGAAAATAATCAACCATCAACCAAAGTGCACTACACTGTATAAGCATCAAATATAGATATCTAACGCTTATAACAGCCTGCCAATCAATCGATCGACATATTCAATCAATCAGGATGAGTGAACTTCAAATTTCATCCCAACACCCGTGTGGGGTTTCAAACAATCAAACGCACGTTTTATTTGTGCAATTGGGCGATGTGTAAAAGTTATCGTCCCAATCAATGTCATTCAAATAAGTGTACATAAACAAACCGTCCGGTTTGTAAATGAATATTTTATTTATTCACATTCACGTTAAAAATTATATTTTTAACGATAAAACATTTTATTTCAACCTATGAATTTCTATTCAATTCATTTACACAATAAAATGATAGTTTTATTTTTCTAACATATTTTAGAAAATTTCGGCGGCATAACGGCACGATACTAGAAACGGGACAAGGCCTAGCCTTATCCCCGGTCCAGTGAAGGCCCACGCCATTCACACATCAATCAAATCATTCAATTTCACTCAATCAATTCAATTCAATCACATAATCAAACTAATCTATGCAACCAAACAAACAAGTCCATGGTTTGTGGACGATTGTGTCGGGTGCTACTAAGCACCGTCTGCATCCTAGTATATATATATATAACTAGAAAATAAATTGAAGAGTGAGAAATTCTCACATATAGCTATCCTAGCTTCACGGCACTTCCTTGATAGAAATCTTCATCGCTATCCCATCCTCGTCGTCTTCGTTGCCCATAGCCACTACATATGTAAAAATCGAATTTTTACTTCGTTATTCAATTTATAAAAACCGAATTTTTATTTCAAAGTTCAATATATAAAAATCGAATTTTTATTCGTTATTCAATATATAAAAATTCCATTTTTCTATCGTTATTCAATATATAAAAATCTCGCCTTTTTAACTATAAAGATTTTACCTTTTTCAAAAATAAAGATTTGATTTTTATAGTTCCTACTAGGCAAAGATTATATTTTGACATCATCTATATAGTAAAGACTATATTTTTAATATTTTAAAAATATAAAGATCATATTTTTAATTCTTTAAAAATATAAAAATCATATTTTTATTACTTCATATATTTAAAAATCGAATTTTTATCTCTATATCACTTCATATGAAAAGTTCAATCTTCTCTGTCGCTTCATATATAAAATAAAAATCTAATCTTTTTATTCTCTACATATAAAAATCATAGCTTTTTAAATTAAAATAAACAAGTTTTATGTTTAAAATAAATATGTTTTCAGTTTTTTTTAATCTAATTAAAATTCAGTTTAATAATCTTTTTCAAATCAGTTTTATAATCTAATTAAAATTCAGTTTAATAATCTAAAAAGAAATCAGTTTTATAATCTTTAAAAATTCAGTTTATAATTTCTAAAAAAAAAAATCAGTTTTCATATAAAATAAAATAAAACAGTTTTCATATAAAATAAAAAACAGTTTTCATATCCTTTATAAAAATTAACGGATAAATGAAAATAAATAAATAAAAAAAAAACAAAACTTACAGTGTTCGTAAAAAAAGAAGAAGAAGGGATGTTCGCCTGAGCCGCGTCGAAGGTGCCAGGTGGGGCTGAGCAGTCGGAGGTCACTCCAGGGGCGCGCAGGTGGGTCGGATGGGGGAGGGGGGGGTCGCCGACTGATTGGTGGTGGGAGGGTGGTCTCGACGTCGGTTTAGGGGAAATGGGCTAGGGCGTCGCGGTTTTGTGGGGGTCTGAGAAGAGAGAGAGAGAGAGGAGTTGGAGGAGAGGTGGCGGTTGACTAGCGGTGGGCGCGAGGGGGTCGATGTTGGCGGTGGCGGCTGGGGAGAATCGGCGATGTCTTCTGGGTTTTTTTTTTTTTTTTTTTTTTTTATTTTGAAATGAAATAGAAACGGGGGGGGGGGCCAGAAATATAAAGGAGGAAGAGATTTTTTTTTTTTTATTTATTTATTTAATTATTAAAAGTTGACTTTCACATACGACCTCTAAACGAGGCCCACCGCCTGACGTCTATAGCGTTTTACCCCCATTCCGAACACAATGGGATATGTACCGCAAGCTGATTCGATCGTCTCGATAAGTTTCCTTTGAATTTACATTTAAATCACTATATTGAATTTTAAACGTACATTTCTAATTACCTGGGCCACATACTGACTCGAAAAATTCCAGAAAAAATATTTTCTAGCTTCGTATTGACGATACGGTCCTAACAAAACTAGTTTCGTCGAATTCTGAGACCGTTAGAAAAATGACCAATTTCCAGTTGATTAAAATCAACTGAAATGGTCAAAACACGTTTTCCTTTGCCACGCTCACATATTGATTCGAAAAATTATGAAATTTGAAACCTAGCAATAACTTTACATCCCGGACCCAACAAAACTGGTTTCGTCGGAATCCGAGGTCGTTTGCAAAATGTCCATTTTTAAGGGCCTGAATTCCATAGCGACTATTCAGAATTTTCAACTGGACATATCTTTTGATTCCCGCTACGAACTTTGGATTTTTCGGATTCGTTGGAAAGATATTCACTATTAGATTCCATTATTTTTGGTTTCACTAAAATCCGGATTGTTTTGCACCCGGTACATTCAATTGAAGTTTGAAATCGAATTATCGAACTACCGCGCCATTTTCAATTCCTTTTATATTTATATATAATTATTTATATTCTAACGACGACGCGTATAATATATACGTTCGATTTATATTCAAAATAAATTTATTGTCGATATTATTTAAAATAATTCATTTTAAATAATCAAAACTCGCTAAAATTGCCAAAATAAAAATTTTAAACTGGCCCAGATTTTCCGGGTTGTTACAATCTCCCCCACTTAAAACTTTTCGTCCCCGAAAAGGAACAAAGTCGAAAGTGGTTTGATTATCAACTCTACGATCGGTCAGGCTTCCGTTCTCCAACTTTTCAGTTTCTGAGCATTTTCAAAATTTCAAAAATTTGGCTAACTCCCTAAATTTTCGAAAAATTTCGCCATAACCTCCCCTGCAATGGGAGCATCGGGGAATTTCAAATAGCTTCCCCGGTCCTTCAGATCTCAAAAAGAAAAAGAAAAAGCCAAGCGGCTAGCCAATAGGCTCACAAAATCATCATCACCCAAACAAAACAGGAAATTATGTAGTAAACATGTACCTATTTGTCGGGCAAACAAATTTTATTCTCTGGCTCTAGCCTCCTTGCTATGACCTGTTCAATATAAGTATATGTATATGCAAGAAAATGCAACCAAATTCCAATACAATTCAATATTTGGTTATATTAGGCATAATGGTTCAAAATTTGCAAACAAATAAACAAACAACACAAACATCAATCAATTAGTGAATTTAACGTTTCAAATTCATAATTTTGATATATATACTGAAAATCTTGTTTTTGATGCCAATTCACAACAAAGTGTTCTAGCTATATAAGATTTGGTTCTCACACCAGTCTAATGGAAATATATAGATATCACACTTTCGTTACTCGAAAATAATTGCTGGTGATGGTATACTTCATCATCAGGACCATGTCCGGGCGACTAGAGTGCGACTCTATATCTATCCAATATATTAAAACTTCGAATACACGCGGATCAGACGTATACGCAAAATCTATATATACTGGATTGTCCACATCAATATAAATAAATAATCAAATACGAATAATTGATTTTAATTTTCAAAACAAAAATGTTTTCATTTGAAAAATATACTCTTCACACTCGTTCTAGGATACTACTGATCCTATCTCTAACGAGTCATTCTAATTGGATATTACTAATCCAATATCTGATGAATTCTTTCGTATGGTTCTAACGTGTCTTGTTCTCTAGCTTTGTAAACCAAAGCTCTGATACCAACTGTGACGGCAAAGAATTTCGCTCGGTCTGAACCAGTCGCTAAACCGACCCAGACCGTTCGAAACGCCCTATCGTTTGAGAACAGGACAAAATAGAACGCAAACAGAAGAACATTTCATTGTATATAACAACAATGCATCAGATTACATGAATATACAGAGTATAAATGAATATTACACAGAAATATCAGAGATTTAAATTACATTTAAATACATAGCAGCGGAAAATAATACAATAGACAACTAGAAGTAGATATACGGATACAAAGCTTTCCGGATATCGTTCCAGCTGTAAACCAGGATCCTGTGAATATAAATCTGCAAAAACCAAAACTACTAGCTGCCCGTGTCAAAATAAGGGCACCCAGAGTTTAGGTTAAAACAATAAACTCCAGGTCAGTCATGTGACTGGTGTGAGAACTAAAACAGTTATTAATCTTTATTTTAAAGTTCGGCAAATCAAGGGACCACGCCGTATAACACGGAACGGGTTTCCTCCCAAGAATACCAGTGCATAAAACAAACAGCGCAATGCTAAATAAAGAAAAATGAAGCTGTTATAAGACCCAGGTCCTATCACACAATGCAACGCAAACCGGGGGATAGGGTTTTTACCTTATAACGGCCAAAGAATGCTTGATACGTTTAAAACAAATCATTTGATACTATAATAAGTGCATAGTGTACAAAACAACTTCAAATCATAAGTATCAATCATAGGCGGCATGAGTGCCCCATACCACTATGTCGCCATATATAGGTTATACAATCAAAATCGCAAAGTCACGTATTTGGAAATTGGATTTCCATCTATGAACCGAGGCTAGGGGCAAGATCCTCTACCGATTCGAGACTGCCTAGCCCGAGTCTCAGGCAAGCGCGCAGGCAAGCCTTGGAGCGACAGGGCCGGTCCACCGACGTGGATTATTATACCTGAGCACTACGTTTCGCCGCCCTTTGGGGCGTAAGTCTGGTCCGTCAGCCGACCAGAATGCATCGGCCGAAACCGATATAACCGAGGCGCCTCGCAACAGCAACAACCACATAAGTCAAACTCGTCAGGGCGTGTAAAACCACTGACGCCACTTCTAGCTAGGAGGAAACGCAGGCCCTCCCTGAGGTCCGTCTCCCGTTTTTGGTTCATACCGGGTGTGAAACACGCGAGGTAAACGTTACACAAAGCTACGCCACAAAGGCCGTGCTTTGATCATCACCACAAGACTTTGCTTTTCAACAGAAGCCTTGATCATTTGCATCTTAGCATGCCACACAGGCAAACCATCTTATGCAACCGATATCAGTCACACAGAATGAAATCCGATGTCAGACACACAGTCCATTTACAAGTCCGTTCTGGGTCTGAACGAAACCGGAGGCACCTAGTACCCCGCATATCCATCGATCTCCAAGTACGTCTGGACGATCACTAACTGTTTCCATCTTCTTGGGTGTACAGCCCAATCAAGATCATCAGTTATCACCCAAACGACGTGAAGACCTCCGGTCTTCGACCATCGTCTTCATCTTCGACTTATCGTCGCATCAGTTATTCAGAATGGGATAAACCCGGTCTTTCCGAATAACTCGCGTATATTTTAAATAAGTGTTACACAAACACAACATACGCCTCATTCCAATTCATTAGTCACTAACCGTAAATTAATCAAGAGAATAATTCCCCAAATATTAACCCCGAAGGCCGAAACCAACATCAGATCAATATCCAGAAAACCATTCTGCTTGGCTAACCGACAGTTAGTTTCTAAATTTCACGTTCAAATCTAATTAAAGATTTAACTATCGCCTGGAGCAAAACTGGTGATACTCCATTCTCGATCTTTTCAATCTAATTAAAGATTCATTAAAACTCCACTTAGTTTTAATCATTATCTGGGTTAAAGAATCAGTGTCATTTAAAACACGATTCACGATAAACCCAAAATCACATTCCATTAATTATCGGGTTAAAGAACAAGTGTTATTTAAAACACTGTTCACGATAAACCCAAAAATCAATACCAATTCAATTCCAATTAAATATCATTTAATTGGTACACTTCATTAAATCTAAATAAAAAGATTTAATCTTTTCTCAACTGGGTTCAAGAACAGTGTTAGTGAAGACACCATTCACGACAAACCCAAATCACATTCGATATTTAATACAAGGCCCTGAATAGAAAATATCCCGGTTTATATTCAATATCAAATTCTACGACTAACAAATGTCGTATTGGAAATAACGATACAAATATATATCTTTCAAATTTCCATAACAACACCTGTAATATCACGAATTCCAACATCGAAATATTCCGAAGACAATTTCGATTCAAATCCACTCCAATGCAATCATTGGAAATTTTGGTTATTTTCAAAACCATTTCAAATTCAATTTATTTATTTAAAAAAAAATAGAATTATAATTCTAGTTCAAAACTAGTTCATTTCGATAAAAATCTATTTTTATCTTTTCAAATATGGAGTTTTTCATCCCAAACTTTCACAAATCATTTCTTATGATTTTACACAAATTATTACTATTTTTAATAATTTTATCAAGGCCCGTACAGTCGATTTCCATCAATGGCCATCGAACTGCACTTACAGCGACCTTTTTCGAATTTGATTTGGACGTATCTCCAAATCCAACCGTTAGATTTCTAATTTCTAATATTCGTTAGAAAGCTCTTTTCGATACGAACCCAACGGTTCCGGTTTCAGGAGAATCCGACGGTCGGATCTCCCGTAATGTCCGTTTGAAATAAATGGTCGAAATTCACGAACTGCCGCGGCGCGGCGCGTTCTATTCAGGCCATTATATTATATATATATAATATATATAATATATACTTCGTCGATTTCTATTTAAAACGAATTATATAAATAGTTTTAAAATCGTTTCAAAACCTATTTCAAATTCAATTCATTTCATTTCGAAATCGTTTTCAATTCAATTCATTTCGAAATCGTTTTCAATTCATTTCATTTCGAAATCGTTTTCAATTCATTTCGAAATCGTTTTCAATTCATTTCATTTCGAAATCGTTTTCAATTCAATTCATTTCGAAATCGTTTTCAATTCATTTCGAAATCGTTTTCAATTCAATTCATTTCGAAATCGTTTTCAATTCAATTCATTTCGAAATCGTTTTCAATTCATTTCATTTCGAAATCGTTTTCAATTCATTTCGAAATCGTTTTCAATTCATTTCGAAATCGTTTTCAATTCAATTCATTTCGAAATCGTTTTCAATTCAATTCATTTCGAAATCGTTTTCAATTCAATTCATTTCGAAATCGTTTTCAATTCAATTCATTTCGAAATCGTTTTCAATTCATTTCATTTCGAAATCGTTTTCAATTCAATTCATTTCGAAATCGTTTTCAAAATCGATATAAATATCGTTCACGTCAAAATGGCGTCAATCTAATCAACACGGCTTCATATATTCCTTTATTTTTAAATATTCTATTTCAAATATTTCTTTTTCAAATATTTCTTTTTCAAAACTGGAATGAGGCCCAATCAATTACCATATAAAATTAATTATATGGATTTTCATACAACACATGTATATAATAGCATTGAAAATAATCAACCATCAACCAAAGTGCACTACACTGTATAAGCATCAAATATAGATATCTAACGCTTATAACAGCCTGCCAATCAATCGATCGACATATTCAATCAATCAGGATGAGTGAACTTCAAATTTCATCCCAACACCCGTGTGGGGTTTCAAACAATCAAACGCACGTTTTATTTGTGCAATTGGGCGATGTGTAAAAGTTATCGTCCCAATCAATGTCATTCAAATAAGTGTACATAAACAAACCGTCCGGTTTGTAAATGAATATTTTATTTATTCACATTCACGTTAAAAATTATATTTTTAACGATAAAACATTTTATTTCAACCTATGAATTTCTATTCAATTCATTTACACAATAAAATGATAGTTTTATTTTTCTAACATATTTTAGAAAATTTCGGCGGCATAACGGCACGATACTAGAAACGGGACAAGGCCTAGCCTTATCCCCGGTCCAGTGAAGGCCCACGCCATTCACACATCAATCAAATCATTCAATTTCACTCAATCAATTCAATTCAATCACATAATCAAACTAATCTATGCAACCAAACAAACAAGTCCATGGTTTGTGGACGATTGTGTCGGGTGCTACTAAGCACCGTCTGCATCCTAGTATATATATATATAACTAGAAAATAAATTGAAGAGTGAGAAATTCTCACATATAGCTATCCTAGCTTCACGGCACTTCCTTGATAGAAATCTTCATCGCTATCCCATCCTCGTCGTCTTCGTTGCCCATAGCCACTACATATGTAAAAATCGAATTTTTACTTCGTTATTCAATTTATAAAAACCGAATTTTTATTTCAAAGTTCAATATATAAAAATCGAATTTTTATTCGTTATTCAATATATAAAAATTCCATTTTTCTATCGTTATTCAATATATAAAAATCTCGCCTTTTTAACTATAAAGATTTTACCTTTTTCAAAAATAAAGATTTGATTTTTATAGTTCCTACTAGGCAAAGATTATATTTTGACATCATCTATATAGTAAAGACTATATTTTTAATATTTTAAAAATATAAAGATCATATTTTTAATTCTTTAAAAATATAAAAATCATATTTTTATTACTTCATATATTTAAAAATCGAATTTTTATCTCTATATCACTTCATATGAAAAGTTCAATCTTCTCTGTCGCTTCATATATAAAATAAAAATCTAATCTTTTTATTCTCTACATATAAAAATCATAGCTTTTTAAATTAAAATAAACAAGTTTTATGTTTAAAATAAATATGTTTTCAGTTTTTTTTAATCTAATTAAAATTCAGTTTAATAATCTTTTTCAAATCAGTTTTATAATCTAATTAAAATTCAGTTTAATAATCTAAAAAGAAATCAGTTTTATAATCTTTAAAAATTCAGTTTATAATTTCTAAAAAAAAAAATCAGTTTTCATATAAAATAAAATAAAACAGTTTTCATATAAAATAAAAAACAGTTTTCATATCCTTTATAAAAATTAACGGATAAATGAAAATAAATAAATAAAAAAAAAACAAAACTTACAGTGTTCGTAAAAAAAGAAGAAGAAGGGATGTTCGCCTGAGCCGCGTCGAAGGTGCCAGGTGGGGCTGAGCAGTCGGAGGTCACTCCAGGGGCGCGCAGGTGGGTCGGATGGGGGAGGGGGGGGTCGCCGACTGATTGGTGGTGGGAGGGTGGTCTCGACGTCGGTTTAGGGGAAATGGGCTAGGGCGTCGCGGTTTTGTGGGGGTCTGAGAAGAGAGAGAGAGAGAGGAGTTGGAGGAGAGGTGGCGGTTGACTAGCGGTGGGCGCGAGGGGGTCGATGTTGGCGGTGGCGGCTGGGGAGAATCGGCGATGTCTTCTGGGTTTTTTTTTTTTTTTTTTTTTTTTTATTTTGAAATGAAATAGAAACGGGGGGGGGGGCCAGAAATATAAAGGAGGAAGAGATTTTTTTTTTTTTATTTATTTATTTAATTATTAAAAGTTGACTTTCACATACGACCTCTAAACGAGGCCCACCGCCTGACGTCTATAGCGTTTTACCCCCATTCCGAACACAATGGGATATGTACCGCAAGCTGATTCGATCGTCTCGATAAGTTTCCTTTGAATTTACATTTAAATCACTATATTGAATTTTAAACGTACATTTCTAATTACCTGGGCCACATACTGACTCGAAAAATTCCAGAAAAAATATTTTCTAGCTTCGTATTGACGATACGGTCCTAACAAAACTAGTTTCGTCGAATTCTGAGACCGTTAGAAAAATGACCAATTTCCAGTTGATTAAAATCAACTGAAATGGTCAAAACACGTTTTCCTTTGCCACGCTCACATATTGATTCGAAAAATTATGAAATTTGAAACCTAGCAATAACTTTACATCCCGGACCCAACAAAACTGGTTTCGTCGGAATCCGAGGTCGTTTGCAAAATGTCCATTTTTAAGGGCCTGAATTCCATAGCGACTATTCAGAATTTTCAACTGGACATATCTTTTGATTCCCGCTACGAACTTTGGATTTTTCGGATTCGTTGGAAAGATATTCACTATTAGATTCCATTATTTTTGGTTTCACTAAAATCCGGATTGTTTTGCACCCGGTACATTCAATTGAAGTTTGAAATCGAATTATCGAACTACCGCGCCATTTTCAATTCCTTTTATATTTATATATAATTATTTATATTCTAACGACGACGCGTATAATATATACGTTCGATTTATATTCAAAATAAATTTATTGTCGATATTATTTAAAATAATTCATTTTAAATAATCAAAACTCGCTAAAATTGCCAAAATAAAAATTTTAAACTGGCCCAGATTTTCCGGGTTGTTACAATCTTGTTTATACCTACGATGTAAATTTAACTACTCGCTACATGGTGCAAAATATCTACTCTATTCTTAAATCCTACAGCTCATTTTGTCTACCCAACAAAACTTATTTTTAAAACAATAATCAAAATTTATTGTTAGCAGAATATAGACTTCAAAACTTTAAAAACACAATACTTTCTTTTCAGTGAAAATTAGGCACACATCCCTAAAACGAAACTTAATTAGGCTCACATCCGGTCTAACTTTTCACGTAAATTAGGTCCCCATTTTTTAAAAACATATAAAAAATAAAAAATCACGAAAATTCATTAGTAATTAAAACATGTTCACGTCAAAAAAATCAAATGGAAAAACAATCGATAAATAAGTCAAAACCAAAAAATGCACAAAACAACGGAATATGCAGTAAAATGCATGAAAACATGTACATATTTCAAATATTTGAATACATGTATGCACATATTGCCATGCCCTCTGCCTTTCAACGCATTACTGCATACAAGTATGCAGCTATTCTGAATAGCATATTTGTATGCAAATATTCAGTAGGTTTGTGGTTTTTTTTGCATGTGTATTTAAATAGTTGCATACATGTATGCAACTATTAGTAATAGTTGCATATATATATATATATATATATATGCAACTTTTTTTTAATTTGCGTGGATTGAGGGAAATATTTCTAAATTTTAGTGTTTTTTTAATGCAAAAGCGCAATTTTTTTGTGAAAAAATGTAAAAGGCAAAGTGGAAGGAGGTGGAAGGCGGAAGTGACAAAAATTATTAGGGGCAGCTCAAAAAGAGGGGGCAGAAACGAATGGAAACTTTGTCCCTTTTTTTATTCCGCCTTTTCTTTATATTTTTTTTAAAAAGCGCTACAATGTAAAAAAAAATCTAAAATCTGTAAATATTAACAGAAGTTCACGAAAATTAGAAAAACAACTTGCATACATTTATGCAACTATTTGAAATACTTGCACACATGTATGCAAGTATTGCATGTAAAAATATGAAGCGAAAATTTTGCCTGAAGATTGTTGCACGCTTGTATACAAGAATCTGTTTACCTTGCATACATGTATGCAAAAAAACAAATGCAAATTCAACATTAGAAATAATTGCACAGATGAACGCAAGTGTTGAAAATATGTGCATGATTTGATGTAGATTACTGCATTTTTCGCTGTTTTATTGTATTTTTTTGATTTTGATGCATTTTTT
This sequence comes from Allium sativum, assembly GCA_030737875.1. Taxonomy (NCBI): domain Eukaryota; kingdom Viridiplantae; phylum Streptophyta; class Magnoliopsida; order Asparagales; family Amaryllidaceae; genus Allium; species Allium sativum. The sequence goes on along the minus strand of CM060909.1, from coordinate 577,043,818 downwards.
GATTTTTTTACGAGCTGTTTTTTTGGGTAAGTACATGTTTGATTTAAATACGAATTTTCGTGATTTTTTTATATTTTTTTTGTTGTTTTTAGTGTATTTTTGAAAAATAGGGACTAAATTTACATGAAAAGTTGGACCGGATGTGAGCCTAATTTTGAAACTTAATAGGGACCTATGCCAAACGGACCCTTCTTTTCAATCCTTCATATATTATAATATGAAAACTAGCGAGCTATATATATGCTCTATAATATACACCTTTTCATGAGAGAATTTTCTTAAAACAAGAAATCATTATTTTACAATGTATACCCCACTTTACTTAAAACCCAATATGCATTTTTCAAATATGCTCTTTACATATTTCTTTCAAACATATAAAATAATTTTAAGATTAAAAAATTGAAAATACCACAAACTCTTTTGCCAAAACTTTTATAATTTCCAGTTCTTAAAAGTTAATCATTGGGTTAGACTCAAAGTGGGTCTCCAGCTAAACTAGGCTTTCCTAGACACTCTTCCAAAGTCAATTCTCTCAACTATATATATTCCTAATCCATTTTCCACATTTTAACCTTTTTCTAATTTGTAAGGTTTCACTTTTAAACCCACTACTCTGAAATATCATTTCAGTTTCCATCCTAAGGGATATTTTCTTTCTCTAACCCCAAGTCACACTGTACACTTTCCCAACCACATAATGGTTTCAAAATTTCTATGTTCGTTACTTTTAATGTACAAACCAATATCCCAACTCTTTCCATATCTAGTGGGCTACTCTATGGATTTAGGCTTATATATATTTAATATATTTATATTTTAGAAAATACAATTACATTCACTCATTATCTCCCTAAGATCACTAAACCGTCTGATACCAGATGTAACAACCCGGGTTCCGACGGACCGAATTTTTTTCTTCCACAATTCCAATCCATCGAGACCCGAGCTGTTTTGCTCTGGTATCCTGCAGAAAAGACAGAGATAAAGAAATATGTCAGAACTCGTAAAGCACCTCATAGCAGAAGGAATAATATATATTGTAATTAAAATATAGCTTTACCTCAATAAACATACTACTTAACCAGTATCCCAAGCTATCATATTTCTGTCACTACCTAAATTGCGAGTATGTAATAAGGAGGGGGTCAGAACATAAGTTCTGTGTGAATGGGTTTAAACTACAAATGTTGAATAACCCTAAATATACCAGTCTATTGCATTTTCTTGTTTATTAGGTTATTTGTGTTGATAGCCCTTATGGCATATACTCATGTCGCACCCACCTACTCCCTAGTAGATCAACCTAATATAGTGTATATGTGGCTACCCCCAACTAAGGTATATCCCACTCACACGGTCTCCTCCGTATGTATGCAGTCCCTTATCCAATGCCACATTTCGTGCGTAATCTCATGTATATATATGTATGTGTATACCAATGCTACGTTTGCATAGAACCTTCATTACTATATTATGTAAGCGTTTGGAATGCCACCCTATGTTCGACTAGGTTCCGTCATCGAGTAATGCCCCCTAGTCTACGATACACCACCCAGAGCGATGTGTATGTACCTAGACGTTTTCCCATGTACGTATCGTCAATCGTACTTACTGTCTACTTGCACATGTTCTCTATATGCGCGAACCCGAGTCCCGTGGCAGAGCTAATCAAGAAACACGGAACTCGGTCGGGAGCTTAAAGATATCAACTGATGCAGATGCTAAGGTCTGCCTTTACAGTGGCTATGGTCCCACTATAACCCTCCATCAACTAACAAACGAAAGGCACCCGTGAAAACCAAGAATGAGAACTTTTGCTGGCACAACTGCCTGGCCCTCTATGCCCTTCCCTATTGGCCTTACCTCACCCATAACTAGATAGCAAGTATATGGTCTTTTGGAGTTCTCTTCCTTTCCGCTTTTTGTACTGACTGGAAATGGTAGGTAGACGGTGAGTTGCTATAACATGGCACTAAATGGTCTCCCCGACTCACGCTGGTCTATCCTAGTCTTTAGGTTGCCTTCTAATTATTACAACCAAGGCATACTCTTGGTTCGTAAACGTGCAGACCAAACCTCTGTGAGCCCAGGTGGATCATCTGCATTCTCACAGAGGGATACCAAGAGTACCCTACTACACTTCCCCTGAAGCCGCGTGCTTCATATCCTAGTCCGTTGGAGCCTACAAGTGTTTCTAGATGGAAGTTAGCTCCTCCTCGTATTCTACGACTTAGTGATGATCTACCATGTTTGGTTATTCATCCTATATTTGGACTGGTTCAAGCGCGTTGTTTACTTAGCTCTCTTAACTAAGGTTTAGTACTTAGTCTTATTAACTAAGGTTTGGTAGTTAGTTCTCTTAACTAAGGTTTACTACTTGGTTTTCTTAATCGTTTGTCTTCTTAACTAAGGTTTAATACTTAGTTCTCTTAATCGTTTTCTACTTAGCTCCCTTAACTAAGGTTTACTGACAAGTTCTCTTTATCGTTCATATTTACATTGGTAAGAGAATAATGCCCTAAGTGTCAATCCCGAAGACCGAGATCAACATCAGATTGACACTCAGAGAATTACTCAACTCAACCAATCTCTTGTTATGTTATTCATATAATTTATGTCATCTTTGTCAACGGACTACACATCCTCGCTTTACAATCTATATCCAACTTATTTGTTTTAATACTTAGTTCCCTCTAACTAAGGTTTATTACTTAGTTTCTTTTAACTAAGTTTTTTTACTTAGTTCTCTTTAACTACCGCTTGTTACTTAGTTCTCGTTAACTAAGGTTTGGTTACCAGTTCTCATTAACTAAGGTTTGTTTACTTAGCTCTTCTTTAACTAGGGTATGGTTACTTAGTTATCATTAACTAAGGTTTGTCTACTTAGTTCTTCTTTAACTAAGGTTTTCCAACGAATTCAAGCATGACTTAAGTTCTTTTTATCAAATGATAGCGCATGGGTACTTTTATAGATTTTCAGCTTAGACTAACTTATTTTATGGTATAAGTTGTTCCACCCTTCAAATTTTGTATTATATCTTAAGTCATAACCTTCCCTTGGTCTACCTATTATTCAATCTTTACATTACCGCAACTTTGGTTTATAATAGGTTGTTAACATTCCCCATCTCTATGTTGGTTAAATTTACCCAAGTTGACTGAACCCCATCCACTTATCCATTCATATGTTATATTGGTTAAGTGTGGTCTGTTCATTCATGTTAACTTAACCCTCCCTCATATCATGTCATATTGGTTAAGTGTTGTTAACCCTACCATACTTAGCATGTGTCATTAGCATTAATTAATTATTAATGCACCAATCTCTTACATTAGACATATTGTTACGATTGCTGGAAGTGCCAGTCAGTTCCGGGCAGGCTTACACCACAACTCATTCTAACCTCGGGTTCAAGCACGTTATGACTAACTTCTCACATTAGACCCCATTGCTTGCGGTCCCTAGATGTGCCGGGCGGTTCCGGGCAGTCTTACACCACAAACTCAGTCTAACCTCGAGTTAGCCATGTTTCATCTTTAGCTAATTAAAAGTTCATGTCAATTCTAGGTGTCGTATGCCAATTACAAAATACACAAATATGTTCATGTTCTTATTATGCCAATAGTATCGATTTCATGTTTATATCCCAAATTACCCCTAATTTAAGTAGTATATTCCAAATCCACTTATAATCATATTCATGCCTATTCCATGTTATAGTTAATTGTCCAAACCACATATTTATTCATACCAAATTTGCATATTACCCAGTTCCACGTTCATACATATAATTTAATTCATATTTTATACTTATCTTCCAAATTACAGATAAATTTCACATCACATGTTATCCAACTACATGCCAATCATACTAAAGTATACAAATTCCATATCCAATTTAATTATGCAAATTTACACAAATTCAACGTTTCAGTTTAGTCATACCCATAATTCAGTTTCAAATTATACATCAATACTTCCAATCCATATTATGCCCAAACAAACCATTTCCCTTCTTAATTTCTCATTCACGTTTAAAACGCATATATCCATGCTAGGCGTAGGCTCGAGATAGCCTAGCTATAAAAATAAAAAGGGGAAAGAATAAAAAGAAGAGAATTCAATGTAGGCATAAATAAAATAACTGTTCTTATTGAATTAACATCATATTCATTATATGTATACATGGGGAATGGCGAATGATATTAATAACATTATACAACAAATATAATTTAAAATCCACTCACATTGATTAGATTGGAGAGACAAACGATTTGTTGTTAATGTAGAAATGTTGATTTAACCCTCTTATTTGATTATTGGTGAAGAGCATGAATTGTTGATGAAGAACTTCTAATTTGATTTGATTAAACTCCAAAGCTGATGAAAAAACTTGCAATTTAATTTAGAGTTTAGGGGCGGCGGCTATATTTGGTTGAAGTTTGGCCGCTTGGAGGCAACATAGAGAATTATAATGAATTAGGTTTAGGTTAGGGATGTATTCATAGGTATAGACAGTGTTTCAGGACCATTAGGTCAGCCGAGAAGCCATCAGAATCGCACAAACATAGCAGAACACGTCACAGGGAAAAACTGCCCAGATCTAGTGGTACGTCGACCCCCAGGTCGACCTCCCTTGATGAAGGTCGACACTAAGGTCAACCTGTCTAGTTAATGGGCGGGAATTCTCCCGCCCAGCTGCCTGGGTCGAATTTCAAACTATTTTTATGAATCTTCTAAAGGCCATAAATCCTTTATACGGAGTCCGATTTGCGAAAACTTGGACTCTATTCCATGTAAAATTTCGAGACGAACGCAATGGTGATACCCGTTTTACTTAATTCCTGATATTTGAATTAATTATCCATAGTTTATTATCTTCTCCATTACACACACTGTTATTTAATTAATCTTTCCTTTTCTTTCATGTATTGATTAATTTTCATTGTATATCACCATTATTATCCTATCTATGCATATATCTTATTTTTAATTACATTAAAAATGTTACATCTGTTTTGCACCATCAGAGTACATAAGCAAATAAAAGCATCATTCCCCCAATTAAAAGAGTTAAGCCATAGTTGAGACATGAACTTGTGTCATACTTCAGAAGTAGCTCCTAGCAAGATGATATCTGATTTCTAATTAAGTTTGAGTGTTTCCACCCTGAGAACCTGGGGGGATGGCGAATAGAAGAAAGAAGGAGAAACAACAGGGTCAGACATAATGTCTGGCAAGTCTAGTTATTTTTAGCCAGTAGATAAGTAAAAGTTGCATGATAGGCATATAAAGTGGATAAGAGAGATCACTACATAAATGGCAGGTATGACAAGGTAAGCAAGTTAGAGCGTATGTGCCTCACTAATGATTACTCTGCATTATTACTAGTAGGACAAGATAAGAGAGATCAAATGAGATGATCCCTTCCACTATGAATTGGTAGGCTTAGGTCATACGTCCAAGTATACCCTAATCACTACCCTAATCGATTGGCTCCCTGTCCTATAGATATCCTGTGCTGGCCCCACAGTAGGAGGTATCACTTCCTAAAGTGGCTACCCATGGTGTGCACAACCATATCTACTAGTGTCACGGTCATCTTAGCCCCCACTGCCCGGCTCATGCACGCACATATCCTCGGTCGGCTTGCATCGCCCATACCATTCGTCTTGTTTGGATCTCTTTCAATCAATCATTAAGCATGCCCCTTTTTAGCCTAGTATGAAGTTATTTACTTGATACCAACTCCGGGTTACTGACTGAAATGGGTCCCACAAAATATGATACAAGCTCTCCCCCTTGTCTTATATCCCCATTAGGTTTTCCACTGACAATGTATACCCTTAGGTGTCTTTAATTACATAGCCCTATACTAGTTATGCTTACCCTAAAGGATATCTTTAATTACATAACTTCATTACATTATCTATCGGTTATGTATACCACTAGATGTCTTTAATTTCATAACCTTATTACATAATCTATCAGTTATATATACCACTAGGTGTCTTTAGTTACATAACTTTATTGGGTTAAGTTCATGGGCCTATATGTAAATATTACCCACTCCCTCTAATTTACTTAACCCACCCACTACCCATCTAATTTTACTTAACCTTAATTTAAGTTCATATTCATACAATCTTTATGGATTAAATTAGGTTAAGTAGTCCAATTCTTTATCATGTCCATTTATGGTTTTATAATGGGCTAGACCTCCCACATTAGGCCTACAACATGTGGATGTTGGATATGATGGTCGGGTTCGGGCAGTCTTATTCCACAGTTGGACCCAACCTCGTGTCTTAGCCCGATTCGTATTTGCGTACTTAGACCTCCCACATTAGGTTCAACATTAGTGGCTGCTAGATATGCCGGTCAGGTCCGGGCAGACTTCCACCACTAATGTAACCTAACCTCGTGTCATAAGTACAATTTACAATTCCTAATTTTGAGTGACTAAACATTCCAAATTATTCCAAATCTACCTGTGTTATTATAGGTAACTATTTCTATGTTTATCCCATTTGAATTACATGTCCCATTTCATATAAATATTACATAAATTATGCCAATTATAATCCCTTTTTCCCCATTTCCTCTCTAACGTATTCATACGTTTTTAGCAGCATCTGGGCTACAAAGTAGCCTAGCTACAACAATGAAAAGGGAATATGACGACGGTGATAGTTTCAACATATCTTGGCATAAACATGAACATGAACTGGCATAGTAACAAATTCAGTGGACAGGTGATTAACATCATAATATGGTGGACATCAAAGTGGTAACTTGTGGCAATTACTATGATGTTCAAGCAAGCATCATGAGATCTAGATTAAACATTAGGTGTCCAATTATTAAGATCTAGCATAGTTAGGGTGACATAGTAATATGTTTAGATCTAAAGATGGATTCACATGTCAAGTTTACAACATATTTCAGTGGATCAAAATATGATAGGTGAAAGGTGATTAACATAAAGATCTAAGTAATGTTACAACTGTCCAAATTAATAGATGTACATCCACCATAACATGGTTACAAGTCAAGATCCATATAAGCAACATAATCGAATAACAACAATTTTATTAGATTTAGGAAAATAGATCTGTCATGACATGGTATAGGATTTCATATTAACACAGAATCATACTTTACAACATATCCAATTCATAGTCTTTCAAAATATACTTTTATTTACCAAAACCAAAAACAACTAGAACTCACAGCGATAGGTTTAGAGAATTGAGGAAAAATGGATCTAGAATTTCTGAATTGGATTTGTAGAATATGTTGTTGTAGAGAACAGTTCAGTTTGCACTCCAACAGCATATGGCCTCCATGACTTCCAATGAAAAAATATGAGAAATAGGACACATATATATAGCTGCCAAACCCCCTGAAACTGAGTGCTACGTCAGCCCTAGGGGTGTCGACGCCCCTGTGGGTGGGTCAACCTGTAGGTCGGCAACCCTTCAGGGGGGTTGACCCCGTAGAGCGGGAATTTTGCAGCTCAGACGAATTTTTCGAATTTGAATTCTATGGATAGAATTCCGACTCATCATTGACTCACCTCTGACTCATGCATACATATAAAATATTTTTATGTGTACACAAACTTAAAACCTTCATAACTTTTTCATACAATGTCCGTTTTACAAAACCAAATGTCTATCTTGACCAGAATTTCGAGACAGACGTAATGGTGCAGTCTGTTTCCTCTAATTATGAATATTAAATTAATTATTATTTAATTTATTCTCTTTAGTGTTGTTAAAAATTTGGGTGTTACATTCTTCCTTACTCAAAGGATTTCGTCCCCGAAATCTCTAAGTTGAAAAGAATGCATATCCTACCATCCATCATCCATCTACTCATCCACCAATCACTGGCATCCATTGTCCTTAAAGATATCTAATGCTTATATGAATATATGCAAAGGTATGTGTATATGTCCCAACACTAGTGCGAAGATCAGGCGGTCTACTGATTTAGTTGACCTCCTTAATGCTATGTATGTTAGTGCAATGAATCCAATATGTATGCAAATAAACCTAATGTATCATATAAGTTCTATATGTGTGCACACCCATTCGTCCAAATGCAGCATCCATATGCCAGTTCATCCATTTCCATCCATAAAAGAAAAGAAAAATGCACACACATCCATATGCAATATGAAAGTGATTGAGCCGATCTTAGTGCCTAATGTGTGTGTATATGCATCCACAGGCAACCACTAGCAAACACTTGCATCCATCAAACATAACATGTTTCAAACACATGTTTGCATCCATAATATTCCTATTTAAAGGTCGAAAATACTATGGATAAGATGTATTCTATCGACAGAAACAAGCACCAATAAAACATAGGAAAAGGAGTTAAGAAAATACCCTCGAAAAGAAAAGGCTACGAAGCATAAATCTTGTCTTCGGTCTCCCAAGTCGCATCTTCTGGGTAATCTCCCCATTGAACCTTTAGCAACTTGATTTCCTATTGCGCAGCTTCTTAACTTCTGACCCAAAAATACGGGTAGGGACTCGTCTGACTATCGCCTCCCGTTCCACTTCGACTTCTTCTAACATGCTCGGCTCAACAACTGTAACACCCCACGTCCATTAATGTCACTCACAAAGGGAATGCATTAACTTTCATGGAGTATTATTGGTGTATAGAATGGAATATAACAAGACAGATACATATATTGGTACTTGAAAATTTTAAAACAACTTTTATTACAGCGGGGAAATAGTTTGGTTACAACAACATCAAAACCCAACAATAAAATCAAGTACACTTAATATCCGTCTTGATGAATTATTTTCTGAATACATAAAGTAAAAAAGTATAACCCCAACATAAGTAGCCATAAAAGAGATGAGCTGAAATTTACTTTCAGCAATCCAAGCACTTCCAAAAGAGAGAGAAAGAGGTCCAAATCAAGCCCCACTAGCACTAGTCCCACCCTGAGAATCTGGGGGGTTGGGGGAGGGAGGAAGAAAAGAGGCGAAAACAAAGGGGGTAAGACATAAAGTCCGGGGAGTCCAATAACTTTAACAATATAATTAATAAGTAATTAGGATAAGGTATAAACTGGTAAAACAAGGAATGACTGTGAAAAAAGTGGGCAAGACAAAACAAACAAGAGGAATATTCTGGCGTTAATCTCGCTCCTAATCACTACAGGATAATTACTATACTGCACCAATACTAGTCACCCTAAAAGTTGATCCCTCCTTCTGAACATAATGATCATAATGGTAGTTTAGTGTACCCCTAGCTATGTTCATAGGTTCCGCTTGCTCCTGTCTCCACTAGTTGTACCCACCACCCTCCACATTCTAATTACAACATTTATCATAATATTGTAGTCAGACTCCTAGTTGTCTTCATAGGTGCCGCACGCTCCTATCTCCGCTAGTCGTACCCATTACCTTCCCCATTCGATCAGCTTCCTAACTCGTAGATACCCGTGCTGGTCCCACAATGGGGTGTATCACTTTCCAAAGTGGCAACCCGATACCACTAAAGTCGCACGGCTTATACTTACACGATGCAACAACGTCTTACCTAGTAGCCCAGGCCCATGCACGCACATGACACCGTTGGACATGCGTTGCCACCGCTAACTCGTTTTGTACTTTTACAATCAAAACCAGTAAGCGTTTCCCGTCGTTGATCTAGATCGAGCTCACTTGGATACTAAATGGGTTGCTGGTTTGAAAAGGGTCCCCACACTTGGCACAACTTTCCACCTATGCTTGGTCCCCACTAGGATATCCCACTTAACCCCCTCTTATTCATGTCTTCTTACATATTTCAACTTGGTTAAGTGTTTATAATTATATCCCACATGTCACCCATGTTACCCACTTATCAAATCAACATGCGTTATTGGTTAAGCTTGTCTTAACCCTATCCGCTTATCATATCAATATATATATATATATATATATTTGGTTAAGCTGGTCTTAACCCTATCCACTCATATATTATTGGTTAAGTTGGTCTTAACCCTATCCACTTACATATTATTCGCTAAGTTGGTCTTAACGTCATCCACTTATCAAAATCAATATGTATTATTGGTTAAGTTTGTCTTAACCCTATCCACTTATCAGATATATTATTGGTTAAGTTGGTCACAACCCTACCCACTTATCAAATTAAAATATATTATTGGTTAAGCTGGTCTTAACCCCACCTACTTATCAGATTATAGGTTAAGCCGATCTTAACCCTATCCACTTATCATATTTTATGTATCATATATATATATATATATATATATATATATCGTATAACATGTTTTACTTAATTTATGATTAATTACATTTTAGTTCAAAGATACATTGGTTAAGAGAACAACTCCTAAAGTATTAACCCCGAAGACCGAAATCAACATCAGATTGGTACTCAGAGAATTACTCAACTCAACCAAACTTCTGTTTGTCATTCATAATCGTCTTTGATCAGCATTAATTATTTATTAATGCACAGACCTCTCACATTAAGTTGATTGCTTGTGGCCGCTGGATATGCCGGGCGGTTCCGGGAAGACTTCCACCACAAGCCTGACTTAACCTCGTGTCCAAGCATCTTTTAATTATGCCTATGACCTCTCACATTAGACTGCCGTTTGCGGTCGCTGGATGTGCTGGGCGGATCCGGGCAGTCTTATACCACAAACGAGTCTAACCTCGTGTCTTAGGCATTTATTACTCATTTAGTTTATGCCTTTGACCTCTCACATTAGACTACCGTTTGTGGTTGTTGAATGTGTCGGGCGGTTCCGGGCAGTCTTATACCACAAACGAGTCTAACCTCGAGTCTCACGCATTTATTATTACACATTATTATTCAACCCAAATTTGAATTAATATCCCTATTTCAGATTGTCAATAACTTCCAATTTTAATCCATGTCCATAATTGTCACTTAAATTATGCCCAAAATTTTCAGGTATATAAATTATACCAATTAATGTCACAAAATAAATATATGCTTTTAAATACATTATATGCCAATTCAAAATATTAATATTTAATATTTTCCCATTGGCCCCACGTTGTTCGTACGTGTAATACATATAATACGTAGGCTAGCAAATAGCCTAACTCACAAAAACATCACAACTTATATAACACGTACAAATAGGTCTACCTTGCAAATAAAAATAGGATAGCATGGATCAAAACTTCCATGATTATAATTTATATAATCATAAATTTGCATAATCAATAACTTGCATAGGCAATAGGCATAATTTGCATAAATTACAAACTGGCATGGATCAAGTTATATAAGATATAATTTGCAAAGATCTATAAACATAAAGATGAACTTGCATATATGAACATGGTTTTCACATAAACTTGCATATGATCAACATACAAACTTGTATTAAACTTGCATATGCAATTTAGACATGTAAATTAAGACTTACATATGATTCACATACAATCTTACATATAAACTAGCATATGATTCTCATCCAAACTTATATATAAACTTGCATATATAATTTAGCCATGTAAATTAAGATTTACATTTACACTTGCATATGATTTAGACATGTAAATGTCAAAAAATGAATCAAATCTAGCATATGTGTTTAGACATATGAACCAACATCATGAATTTAAACATGTAAACTAATATCACACGTTTTACATATAAACTCGCATGTGTGTGTGTGTATATATATATATATATATATTTGATTCACATATAAACTTGTGTATAATTCACATACAGACTTGCATATAAACTGATGTCATAAAATGAATCAAGTTAAACATATGTGATTGGACATATGAAATAGATCTACTAACATAAGTTAACAAAACTGTCATATGTTCACAAACAGACGATAACAAAATTAAGAAATGTCACATGATTCAATAGGCATGTTCTCATAATCCAAATTATAACTCATTATAATTAATTTATTAATTATTTCATGAAAGAAATTTTATTCACAAAGATGGATTAGAGAAGAGAATGATTCGTTTGTTGTTTGTATTAGAATTCTAACTTGCAATTCCTAAGCTTTAAGAAGAAGAACTATTCTAGCAGCAGCATGGAGGCCAAGAGACTAATTTAGTTTAGGTTTACAGCTTGAATCTATGCGTACTTATATAGAAGTTAAATCAATATAAGCCATTAGATTATCATAGGAGCAATCACAACCGTTCAAACTAGATAGAGTTATCCAGAATTTCCACCTATGCCTTAGTGACTCAACAACAGGTCAGAAAAGACTTAGCAACAAGTCAGAGTCGTCACAGTTTAGATCTGCCCGGGGGTAGGTCGACCCCCAGGTTGACCTGTACAGGGGAGGTCGACCCCTGGTCGACTTGGCCTTGGGATGGAGAAATCCCGCCCAACCCGCTTCCTCGTTTGAATTTTGAATCTTAATTCTGAACTTTTATTAATTTATTTAAATTACTGAAACTTCCGAGGGCCATAGCTTCCTCACACGAAGTCCGATTTATAAAAACTTGGACTCTATCCCAAGCAGAATTTCGAGATGAACGCAATGGCGTACCCGTTTCCCTTAATTCTCAATTTAACAATTAAATATTCTTAAATTCGTTCTTTTAATATTCATAGAAAATTCAGGGTGTTACATTCTCCCCTCCTTAAAGGATTTCGCCACCGAAAACTCCAAGTTAAGGAGAATGTATATCCTTACGTCCAATTATCCATCTACTCAACCATCAAACACAGGCATCCATTATCCTTACAAGATTTCTAATGTCGTATGAACATATGCAAAAAGTGTGTGTATATGTTCCTTATCCAATGCAAAATCAGGCGGTCCACTAATTTAGTTGATCTCCTTAATGCAAATCATGGTAGTGTCATGCGTCTATTATGCATTCAAAAGAATCCTAACGATACATATTACTTCTATATGTGTGCACAACCATTCATCAAAATGCAGCATCCATATGGTAACACAACCATTATACATCCATTAATTTAAATATGCACACAAATTTAAATGCAATATGAAAGTGATTGAGCCGATCTAGTGCCTAATGTGTGTGTACATGCATCCACGAGCAACCACTGTCAACCACTTCCAACCACTCGCAACCATCAATCATAACATGTTTCAAATACATGTTTACATCCATTGGTTTCTACCTAAGAATAAAGAATAGGAACGAGAAGATCTACTTAAAAGATAGATATAGGCATGAATAAACTTATGGAAAAAGAGATCAAGGAAGTACCCTCAAAAAGAAAAGGGTAAGCTGCGCGTATTTTTCTCTCAGTTTCCCAAGTCGCGTCTTCCTCAGCGTCACCCCCTTGAACTTTAACAAGCTTGACTTCATGGTTGCGTAGCTTTATAACCTATGATCCAAGGATGCATGTAGGGGCTCATCTAATTAGGGCATTTTGCTCTAATTCTTTGAGCGTGCTTGGCTCCACCACTTCCGCCATATGATGTAAACACTTACGCAAATGCGAAATGTGAAACACGTCGTGAACACCGCTAAGCTCGTTGCCTCTTCTCATATCCCTCCAAAATCTTGGATACATAACCTCAAAAGATCTTCAAGGATTCTATTCACCACTTTCTGTCCGTCCATCCGTCTGTGGATGATAAGCGATGCTCGTACTTGCCGCCTTTTGCATACCTCCTTTTCCTCTTGCAACGAAAACTACTCCAAGCCCTGTCCTGCAAGCACCGGTATACACTGTGAATGGCTTGCTCCAATATGGAAAAACTAAAACTGGAGCTGTCATCAAAGCCCTCTTCAAACGCTGGAAAGCATCATCACAGTCAACATCCCAAGCAAAAGTCAAGTTCTTCTTCGTTAACCGAGTAAGTGGGGCTGATATCTTTGCGAAGTCCTTGATGCACTTCTTATAATATCCCGCCAGCCCAAAAAAAAAAGCTTCTTACTTCTGTTGCGTTCTTAGGAATCTCCCAATATTGGATTGCCACCACCTTTGTGGGATCCACAACTATCCCCTCCTTAGAGACCACGTGTCCTAAGAACCTTACTTCTTTCCTCCAAAAATGACTTAGCTTTAAGTTGATGCGCTCGTAGGGTCTCTAAGGCATGCTCGTCTTCGCTTCAAGAGAAAATCAAGATATCATCCACAAAGACCACCAAAAACTTTTTTAGAAACTCCCTGTACACCCTACTTATTAAGTAACGAAGTATGCGGGTGCATTCGTCAAACCAAAAGGCATGACGATCCACTTGAAGAAACCGTCAGGAGTTCAAAATGCGGTCTTTGTCTTCAGCCGCCCTTAGCTGGTGAAATCCTATAGCCAAATCCAACTGCAAGAAAACCGAAGCACCAACAAACTGATCGAATAAATCGTCTATCCTTGGCAATGGGTGTATGTTCTTCTTGGTGAGCTTATTCAGCTCTCTATAGTCCATGCACAGTCTAAGTGAACCATCAGCCTTTGTAGCAAAAACAACTGGAGCACCCCATTCCGAAATGCTTCTTTTTATGAACCCCTTCTCATGCAACTCTTTCACTTGCTTACTGAGTTCTCTTCTCTCTCTCGAAGCCTTCTGGTGTACTGGTAATGCAACTGGCTTTGCATTATCTACTAGGTATATACGAAAGTATATCTCGCGCCTCGGGGGTAAACCCCGAACTTCATCGAGGACATCACCATATTCACGAACCACACGAACAAAGTCCAAATCATCGTTGGACGCGTCAAGATATTCTAGGTAGCTAAGCTTCACTAGACCTCTAGGGTCACAAGAAATATCAAAGGTCTTTCCACAACGAGTCAACAATCTAACTGCCCTTCTTTCATAGTCTAGGATGGCACCGTATCTGGCTTGTCAATCCGTGCCTAGAATCAAGCCGTAGCCTATGAAACCAAGAACGAAGGTGTTGCATTCAAACCCAATGCCCAATATAGACACTCTCAAATCCTGACAAATCATTGAAAGATGAGCCGAACCACCAATAGGACTTGAGACTACTATGGAATCCTTAACCAGACTAGTATTTAGGTGTAGTGTTTTAACTAATGAAGCCGATACAAACGAGTGTGAAGTGCCAGAATGCAAACAACGTTCGAACAGGATGATCAAAAAGAAAAACCAAACTTCCAAACAAGATATTTCTACCTCTATCGGGTATGCTAGCCATGAGGGAATGCGTCTACCCTCCAGAAGATCCTGTACTTTGTCCTTACCTTTGCCTTTTGCTTATTTGGATGATCCTAATTAGATGTCCTGTTTCTCCATAATGTTATCAACTAGTCTTCTTCTTCTTTTTATTTTCTTTATTTAAGCAGTCAGGTATTTCACAAGTGTGGCCCTTCCTTTTCTCTTGGCCACTTGTTATCCTTACTGCCTTCCTTTGGATCTACTTTCTTATTGTGCATCCTATTCATGTCTCTCCAACACATTCTCCATTCATGACCTCCTACCAAAATGAGGCTTCGTCCTTCATTGACCAAGTAGTTAATTGAATCTTCCTCCCATCGTTTATCTTAAAGGTACCAACAGGTCCTCCACTTCATTCTAGCTTTGACAAACGTCCCAGTCCCATGAAGCGGTTTTCTGCCCATCGTATAGAAGTTCTTACCTATCTTAGAAAAAGCGTCTATACGTGGAGGAAGAAATTTAAAACGGAGAATCGAAGGAAAGATATATGGCTCTTGGGGGTTATGTTTTTCAAAATAAACTTTTCTCTTGAAAATACTCTCCTTAAAACCTATTTTTGAAAGTATTTCTTTATAAAATGCTTTTGAAAAACAGTTTATCAAAATCTCTTATCTGTTCTTAGTAACGTTCAGCTCTCATACCACGTGTAATACCCCACGTCCATTAATGTCATTCACCAAGGGAATGCATTAACTTTCATGGAGTATTATTGCTGTATAGAATGGAATATAACAAGACAGATACATTATTGGTACTTGAAAAATTAAAACAACTTTTATTGCAATGGAGAAATAGTTTGGTTACAACAACATCAAAAACCAACAATAAAACCAAGTACACTTAATACCCATCTTGACAAATTATTTTCTGAATACATAAAGTAAAAATCATAACCCCAACATAAGTAGCTATAAAAGAGATGAGCTGAACTTTACTTTCAACAATCCAAGCACTTCCAAAAGAGAGAGAAAGAGGTCCAAATCAAGTCCCACCCTGAGAACCTGGAGGGAGGGAAAGGAAGAAAAGAGGCGAAAACAAAAGGGTCAGACAAAAAGTCTGGCGAGTCCAATAACTTTAACAATATAATTATTAAAGTAATAAGGATAAGGTATAAACTGGTAAAACAAGGAATGACTGTGAAACAAGTGGGAAAGACAAAAAAAACAAGAGGAATATTCTGCCGTTAATCTCGCTCGTAATCACTATAGGATAATTACTATACTGCACCAATACTAGTCACCCTAAAAGTTGATCCCGCGTTCTGAACATAATAATCATAATGGTAGTTTCGTGTACCCCTAGCCTCTTCATAGGTGCCACCGGCTCCTATCTCCACTAGTTGTACCCACTGCCCTCCCCATTCTAATTACAACATTTATTCATAATATGGTAATTGGACTCCTAGCTGTCTTCGTAGGTGCCGCCTGCTCCTATCTCCGCTAGTCGTACCCACTACCTTCCCCATTCGATCGGCTCCCTAACTCGTAGATACCCGTGCTGGTCCCATAATGGGTGTATCACTTCCCAAAGTGGCAACCCGATACCACTGAAGATGAATGGCTTATACCTACATGATGCAACAATGTCTTACGTACCAGCCCGATCCCACGGACGCACATGACCCCATTGGACTTGCATTGCTACCACTAACCCATTTTGTCCTCTTACAATCAAACCCACTAAGCGTGTCCCGTCCTCGATCTAGATCGAGCTCACTTAGATACTAAATGGTTTACTGGTTTGAAAAGGGTCCCCACACTTGACACAAGCTTTCCACCTATGCTTGGTCCCACTAGGATTTCCCACTTAACCCCCTCTTATTCATGTCTTCTTACATGTTTCAACTTGGTTAAGTGTTTATAATTATATCCCACATGTCACCCATGTTACCCACTTATCAAATCAACATGTGTTATAAGTTAAGCTTGTCTTAACCCTATTCGCTTATCAGATCAATATATATATATATATATATATATATATATATTTGGTTAAGTTGGTTTTAACCCTATCCACTTATATATTATTGGTTAAGTTGGTCTTTACCCAATCCACTTATATATTATTGGCTAAGTTGGTCTTAACCCCATCCACTTATCAGATCAATATGTATTATTGGTTAAGTTTGTCTTAACCCTATCCACTTATCAGATATATTATTGGTTAAGCTGGTCTCAACCCTGCCCACTAATATATATTATTGATTAAGTTGGTCTTAACCCTACCTATTTATCAGATTATAGGTTAAGCTGGTCTTAACCCTATCCACTTATCATGTTTTATGTATCATATATATATATATATATATATATATATATCGTATAACATGTTTTACTTAATTTATGATTAAGTGCATCTTAGTTAACAGATACATTGGTTAAGAGAACAACTCCCTAAGTATCAACCCCGAAGACCGAAATCAACATCAGATTGGTACTCAGAGAATTACTCAACTCAACCAAACTTTTGTTTGTCATTCATATTCGTCTTTGATCAGCATTAATTAATTATTAATGCATAGACATCTCACATTAAGTCGATTGCTTGTGGCCGCTAGATATGCCGGGCGGGTTCGGGCAGACTTCCACCACAAGCCAGACTTAACCTCGTGTCTAAGCATATGCCTTCGACCTCTCACATTAGACTGCCGTTTGCGGTTGCTGGATGTGCCGGGCGGGTTCGGGCAGTCTTATACCACAAATGAGTCTAACCTCGTATCTTAGGCATTTACTACTCATTTAATTTATGCCTTTGACCTCTCACATTAGACTACCGTTTGTGGTTGCTGGATGTGCCGGGTGGTTCCGGGCAGTCTTATACCACAAACGAGTCTAACCTCGCGTCTCATGCATTTATTATTACACATTATTATTCAACCCCAATTTTAATCAATATCCCTATTTTAGATTGTCAATAACTTCAAATTTTAATCCATGTCCATAATTGTCACTTAAATTATGCCTAAAATTTTCAGGTATATATATTATACCAATTAATGTCTCTAATTAATTATATGCTTTTAAAGCCATTATATGCCAATTCACAATATTAATATTTAATATTTTCCCATTGCCCCCATGTTGTTCGTACGTGTAATACATATAATACGTAGGCTAGCAAATAGCCTAACTCACAAAAACATCACAACTTGCATAACACGTAAAAATAGGTCTAACTTGCAAAAAAAAATAGGCTAGCATGGATCAAAACTTGCATGATTATAATTTATATAATCATAAATTTGCATAATCAATAACTTGCAAAGGCAATAGGAATAATTTGCATAAACTACAAACTGGCATGGATCATGTTATATAAGATATGACTTGCATAGATCTATAAACATAAAGGTGAACTTGCATATATGAACATGGTTTTTCGCATAAACATGCATATGATCTACATACAAACTTGTATTAAACTTGCATATGCAATTTAGACATGTAAATTAAGACTTACATATGATTCGCATACAACCTTACATATAAACTAGCATATGATTCACATCCAAACTTATATATAATTTAGGAATGTAAATTAAGATTTACATTTACACTTGCATATGATTTAGACATGTAAATGTCACAAAATGAATCAAATCTATCATATGTATTTAGACATATGAACCAACATCATGAATTTAAACATGTAAACTAATATCACACGTTTTACATATAAACTCACATGTGTGTGTATATATATATATTTGATTCACATATATACTTCTGTATAATTCGCATACAGACTTGCATATAAACTGATGTCGTAAAATGAATCATGTTAAACATATGTGATTGGACATATGAAATCGATCTACTAACATAAGTTAACAAAACTGTCATATGTTCACAAATAGACGATAACAAAATTAACTAACATCACATGATTCAAAAGGCATGTTCTCATAATCCAAATTATAACTCATCATAATTAATTTATTAATTATTTTGTGAAAGAAATTGTACTCACAAAGACGGATTAGAGAAGAGAATGATTCATTCGTCGTTTGTATCAGAATTCTGTCTTGCAATTCCTAAGCTTTAAGAAGAACTATTCTAGCAGCAGTATGGAGGCAAAGAGATTAATTTAGTTTAGATTTAGAGCTTGAGTTTATGCGTGCTTATATAGAAGTTTAAATCAATATAAGCCATTAGATTATCATAGGAGCAATCGCAACCATCCAGACTAGACAGAGTTATCCAGAATCACTACTTATGCCTTAGTGACTCAGCAACAGTTCAGAAAAGACTCAGCAACAAGTCAGAATCATCACAGTTCAGATTTGCCTGGGGGGTAGGTCGACCCCCAGGTTGACCTGTATAGGGGAGGTCGACCCCTTGGTCGCCCCCCTGATCGACCTAGCCTTGGGCGGGAGAAATCCAGCCTAACCCACTTCCTCGTTTGAATTTTGAATTTTGAATTTTAATTCTGAACTATTATTAATTTATTTAAATTACTGAAACTTCTGAGGGCCATAACTTCCTCATACGAAGTCCGATTTACGAAAACATGAACTCTATTCCGGGCATAATTTCGAGATGAATGCAATGCCGTAACCCAATTCCTTTAATTCTCACTTTAACAATTAAGTATTCTTAAGTTCGTTCATTTAATAGTCATAGAAAATTCAGGGTGTTACATCAACTTTTGCGGTGTCATGCAGGCACTTCCACAGATGGGAGACATGGAAAACGTCATGAATACCAGATAGATTTTCTGGGAGCTTTACTCTGTAGGCCATTTGGCCGATCCTCTTGGTTATGGGGAATGGTCCCACAAATCTAGGTTCCAACTTTCTTACTGATCCGAAGCGAACCACATTCCTCAAAGGTGATACTTTGATAAAAACTAGGTCTCCCACTTCGAACTCGATGTCAGCCCTTCTCTTGTCTACATAGGACTTCTGCCTATCTTGAGTTGTCTTCATCCGCAATCGAATAAGGTCAACCTTTTCGGATGTTTCTCCAACCATATCTAGTCCAAGTAATAATCTTTCTGTAGATTCCAACCAACAAGTTGGCGATCTACAGGGTCTTCCGTACAATGTTTCGAAGGGTTCCATGCCGATGCAAGCCTGGAAACTATTATTATATGCAAACTCTACTAAAGAAAGATGCTCTTCCCTAGTCCCTCCGAAGTCTAGAATACACAGCCTTAAAAGATCTTATGGAATCCTATTCACCCTCTCCGTCTTCCCATCGGTCTGAGGATGATAAGAAGTGCTTAAACACAACTGTGTTCCTAATGCTTCTTGCAAGTTCCTTCAAAATTCGTTGGTAAAGACGGAGTCACGATTGCTTACGATGCTAGAAGGTACTCCATGAAGACGAACTATCTCTCGGACATAAATTGTTGCTGACCATGATGCTGTCCTCTTACTCTTAACTGGAATAAAGTGAGCAGTCTTAATGAGTCTATCCATTATCACCCAAATATTGGTATTACCTTACTTCGATCTAGGCAAACCATCTATGAAATCCGTAGAGATGCTCTCCCATTTCCAATGCGGAACATCTGACGGATGAAGTAATCCACCGGGCTTCTTTTTCTCAGCTTTGACTTGCTGGCAAACTAAACATTGAGAAACAAATTCGACCACATCTTTCTTCATCCCAGCCCAAAAGAAGACCCTCTTCATTTCCTTATACATTTTATCACTGCCTGGATGAATGGTCATTTTCAAATGGTGGGCTTCTTCTAGGAATACCTTTATCAAGCTTCCAATTTGAGGAACACAAAGCCTTCCATCTCATCGCAACCACCCCTTTTCATCTACGGCATACCTATTGAGGTGACTAGAAGTCTCTCTTCTTCTGCGCTTATCCACGATGTCTAGAATCTGTGGGTCACCTTGTTGCAAAGCTCCTATCTGATCCACAAGAGTCGGTCGTATCTCCAAGGATGCAAATAAATCAAGAAAAATCTCGATGGAGGGTCTAAAATCAAAAGCTGATATGAACTCCAAGTTCTTTCTTTCCACAAACAGAGGACTCAGGGCCATCCTCTACCTACTTAGTGCGTCTGCCACCACATTACCCTTTCCAGGGTTATAAGAAATTTCAAAATCATATGAAGCTAAGAACTCCATCAATCGTTGTTGCCTTAAGTTGAGATCCTTTTGTGAGAATAGATACTCGAGAGATTTATGATCAGTGTATAACTCGCACTTTTCTCTAAGTAAATAATGACACTATGTCTTTAACGCGAACACTATGGCAGCTAGCTCTAGATCGTGGGTGGGGTAGTTCTTCTCATGAACTCTCAACTGTATACCCCCATAACATATTACTTTCCCTTCTTGCATAAAATCCGCACCAAGCCCAGTACCGCACGCATTAGTGTAAACAGTAGACACTTTGTTCCCATCGGGAAAGGTCAATACTAGGAGCTGTTGTCAGAGCCCTTTTTAGTCGTTGGAAAGCAACATCACAGTCTATGTCCCATGAAAATGCTAAATTCTTCTTTGTCAGCCTAGTTAGAGGGGCTGATATCTTCGCGAAGTCCTCAATGAACTTCCTATAATAACCTGCCACCCCAAGAAAGCTTCTCACCTCGGTTGCATTTTTAGGAATATGCCAATCTTATACTGCAGCCATCTTCGCGGGATTTACAACCATCCCTTCTTTGGAGACTACATGCCCCATGAATCCCACCTCCTTTCTCCAAAAATGGCATTTGGAGGACTTTGCTTTTATCTGATGGTCACGGAGATTTTCAAAACTTCTCCCAAATGTTGGGCATGCTCTTCTTCACGCTTAAAGAAGATCTTCATTAATGAAGACTACGACGAATTTTTCAGGAACTCCCGAAACACCCTACTCATCAAATCAACAAAATAGGTGGGGTGCATTTATCAACCCAAAAGGCATAACTAGCCACTCAAAGAAAACGTCTGGAGTTCTGAAAGCAGTCTTATCTATGTTGTCCTCAGCCACCCTCAACTGATGGAACCCCGTAGCCAAGTCCAACTGAGAAAATACTGAGGCACCAATAAGATGATAAAAAGAATCATCAATCCTCGGAAGCGGGTGCTTATTCTTCTTAGTGAGCTTATTTAACTCTCTATAGGCAACGCACAAACGAAGCGAACCATCTGCTTTAGTTGTGAATACCACTAGAGCACCCACTCATATAAGCTTCGTCTAATAAACCCTTTTTCAAGTAGCCCCCCTACTTGCTTACTCAACTCCCTCCTTTCTCTAGGAGCTATGTGGCGCACTGGTAATGCATCTGGCTTTGCATTGTCTACCAGATATATGTGGAAGTCGATCTCATACCTTAGAGGTAAACTCCGTACTTCATAAAAATCATTGGGATTATCTCAAACCACCGGAACAGATCGAAAATCATCTATGGATGCATCTAGAGACTCTAGGCAGCTAAGCATAACAAACCCTTGAGGGTCACAAGAAACTTCAAGGGTCTTCCCATGACAAGTCAGGAGTCTAACAACCCTCCTCTCACAATCCAAAATGGCCTCATACGTGGTAAGCCAATCCATTCCTAGAATCAAACCATAGCCCAAAAACCCAAGCAAATATGCATCACATTCAAACTCAACGCCTAACATAGATATTTTTAAACCCCGACTAATCATCGATAAATGAGCCGAATCACTAATGGGGTTTAAAATAACTACGGGATCTACTACCATACTAGTAATTAAGTGCAGAGACTCAACCATAGAACTAGATATAAACGAGTGTGAAGCACCAGAATCAAAAAGTTTTCTAATTGGATGGTTTGAAAGAGAAACTAAACTTTCTATGGAAATTTTTCTACCTCTTTCAGGAGCACTGATCACAAGAGTATGCACCTGCCCTCCAGAAGTCCCTGCACGTTGCCCTTGTCCCTGCGATCCCTGTTTCTTCGGGCACTCTTTAGAGAAGTGTCCGACCTCTCTGCAATTAAAGAAACTGGTCTTCCTTCTTTTACAGTCTTTGATCAGGTGAACCTCCTTTCCAAAATTGTGACATTTTCTCTTATCCTTGCCTTTATCATATTTCCCTCCTTTCTTCTGCTGTTGTTGCTATTGTTGCTGTTGTTGCTGCCCTTTCTTAGGCCACACCTTCTTATTCTGCGATGTCCCCCTAGCTTTTGTTTCCTTCTTTTCTCCCTTGACCTCCTAATGCATTAGGGCCATATCAACGAGTTTTTCAAAGGTGGTCCCTAGTGGAATATGCGAGATAGATAAACCATGTAGAGGCTCATTTAATCCTTTTGCAAACCGCAAAGCCCTTTTGTGCGGTGTGTCTACCAACTCTAACCCGAACCTTGCTAGCTGGTTGAACTTGTTCACATACTCCTTCACCGTCAAATTACCTTGTTTGAGGGTTAAGAACCTCTCCAGCTGTATGCTTCTCTCCGCTTGGGAAAGAAATTTCATTTCCAGCCTCTATCTAAAGTCTTCCCAAGTTTCTACCGGACTTCCAACTGGGGTGATTTCCGACCAAAATGAGGCTTCGTCCTTTAACAGCCAAGAAGCTAATTGAATTTTCCTTCGGTCCTCCAATTCAAAGATTACGAATAAGTCCTCTGTCTCCTTAAGCCAATTCCGAGCTTCTACGAATGTCTCGTTCCCAGGGAATGGCCTTCCTCCCATAGCCCAGAAGTCTTTGCAGATCTTGGCAAAGTTATCAGCTCTTGGAGGGGGAGGAATAGGAAGAATGATTGGTGTAGCTGGGGAAGGAACGTTTTCTTGGCCTTTGGCAGGCGCCATGGCCTCCAAATACCTACGGAACCATCCGGGTATTATGACGTCCTCTTGGGTATTAGGGATGATTTGTTCCCTAGACATGCTGAAAAAGGGAAAAGGAAGAAATTTAGATAAAGGAACAAAGGATACCACATATGGCTTTTTGGGGAATGTTTTTCAAAATAGACTTTAATTTTGAAAATGCATTTCTTTTAAAACATTTTTGAAAATAATTTCCAAAAACTTTTATCTAGTCTGGTAACCTTCAGCTCTGATACCAAGTGAGACACCTCACATCCGTTAATGTTACTCACTAAAGGAATGCATTAAGTTTCGTGAAGCGCTATAGGTAAACAGACACAAAATAATTAAAAGATAGATATAAATAAGGCAAAAATGGAAAATTTAAACTTTTATTTCAAACATAAGTCATAATACTGTGGTCCACAATTTCATAAGTCACAAAAACCATTACAATAAAATAACTTCTGTCTTGCACCATCAGAGTACATAAGTAAATAAGAAGCATCATTCCCCTAATTAAAAGAGTTAAGCCACAATAGAGACATGAACTTGAGCCATACTTTAGAAGTAGCTCCTAGCAAGATGATATCTAATTTATGATTAAGTCTGGATGTTTCCTCCCTGAGAACCAAAGGGGGGGAAACAGAAGAAAGAAGGAGAAACAACAGGGTTAGACATAAAGTCTGGCGATTCTAGTTACTTTTAGCTAGTAGATAAGTAAAAGTAGCATGATAGGAATATAAAGTGGATAAGAGAGATCACTACATAAATGGCAGGTATGACAATGTAAGCAAGTTAAGGTGTATGTGCCTCAATAATGATTACTCTACATTATTACTAGTATAACTGAAATGAGATGATCCCTTCCACTATGAATTGGTAGGCTTTGGTCATACATCCAAGTATACCCTAACCACTACCCTAATCGATCGGCTCCTACCCTGTAGATATCATGTGTTGGCCGCACAGTAGTAGGTATCATTTCCTAAAGTGGAAATCTACGGTGTGCACAACCATATCTACTGGTGTCAAGGTCGTCTTAGCCCCCTCTACCCGACCCATGCACGCACATGCCCCCGGTCAGTTTGCACCACCTACACCATTCGTCTCATTTGGATCTCTTCCAATCAATCAGTAAGCGTGCCCTTTCTCCGCCTAGTACAGAGTTCTTTACTTGATACCAACTCCGAGTTACTGACTGAAATGGGTCCCACACAATATGATACAAGCTCTCCCCCATGTATTGTATCCCCACTAGGTTTTCCACTTACTATGTATACACTTAGGTGTTATTAATTACGTAGCCCTACACTAGTTATGCTTAACCTAAGGTATGTCTTTAATTACATAACTTCATTACATTATCTATCGGTTATGTATACCACTAGGTGTCTTTATTTACATAACCCTACTACGTTATCTACCGGTTACAT
Organism: Allium sativum; assembly: GCA_030737875.1. Taxonomy (NCBI): domain Eukaryota; kingdom Viridiplantae; phylum Streptophyta; class Magnoliopsida; order Asparagales; family Amaryllidaceae; genus Allium; species Allium sativum. The sequence continues at coordinate 577,018,489 of CM060909.1, read as the reverse complement.
ATACCACTAGGTGTCTTTAATTACATAACCTTATTAGTTTAAGTTCGTGGGCCTATATGTAAGTATTACACACTCCCTCTAATTTACTTAACCCACCCACCACCCATCCAATTTTACTTAACCCAAATTTAAGTTCATAGTCATACAATCTTTATGGATTAGATTAGGTTAAGTAGTCCAATTCTTTACCATGTCCATTTATGGTTTTATATTGGGATAGACCTCCCACGTTAGGCCTACAACATGTGGATGTTGGATATGCTGGTCGGGTATGGGCACAATTGGGCCTAACCTCGTATCTTAGCCCGATTCGTATTTGCATACTTAGACCTCCCACATTAGGTTCAACATTAGTGGCTGCTGGATATGCCGGTCGGGTCCGGGCAGGTTTCCACCACCGATGTAACCTAACCTCGTGTCATAAGTACAATTTACAATTCCTAATTGTAAATTACTAAACATTCCAAATTAATCCAAATCTACCTATTTCATTATAGGTAACTATTTCTATGTTTTCCCCATTTGAATTACATTTCCTATAAATATTACATAAATTATGCCAATTATAGTCCCTTTTCCTGTTTCCTCTCTAACGTATTCATATGTATTTTAGCGGCATCTAGGCTATAAAGTAGCCTAGCTACAACAATGAAAAGGGAATATGACGAGGGTGATAGTTTCAACATATCTTGGCACAAACATAAACTGGCATAATAACAAAGTGAATGGACATGTGATTAACATCATAATAAGGTGGACATCAAACTGGAAACTTGTGGCAATTAATATGATGTTCAAGCAAGCATCATGAGATCTAGATTAAACATTAGGTGTCCAATTATTTAGATCTAGCATAGTTAGGGTGACATAGTAAAATGTTTAGATCTAAAGATGGATTCACACGTCAAGTTTACAACATATCTCAATGGATCATAATATAGAAGATGAAAGGGGATTACCAGAAAGATCTAGATCTAAGTGATGTTACAATTGCCCAAATTAATAGATGTACATCCACCATAACATGGTTACAAGTCAAGATCCATATAAGCAATATAATCGAATAACCACAATTTTATTAGATTAAGGAAAATAGATTTGTCATGACATGGTATAGGATTTCACATTAACACAGAATCATACTTTACAACATATCCAATTCATAGTCTTTCGAAATATACTTTTATTTATCTAAACATGATAACAACTAGAACTTACAGCGTTAGGTTTAGAGAATTGAGGAAGAATGGATCTAGAATTCCTGAATTGGATTTGTAGAATATATTGTTGTAGAAAACGGTTCAGTTCGGACTCCAGCAGCATATGGCCTCCATGACTTCAAATGAAGAAAATATGAGAAATAGAACACGTATATATAGCTGCCGGACCCCCTGAAACCGAATGCCACGTCAGCCCTAGGGGTGTCGACACACCTATGGGTCTGTCGACCCCTAGGTCGATACCCCTCTAGGGGGGTCGACCCCCGGAGCGGGAATTTTGCCGCTCAGACGAATTTTTCGAATTTGAATTCTCTGGATAGAATTCTGACTTATCTCGGACTCACCTCTGACTCATGCGTACATATAAAATATTTCTGTGCGTATACAAACTTAAAACCTTCATAACTTCTTCATACAATGTCCGTTTTACGCAAACCAAATGTCTATCTTAACCAAAATTTTGAGACGGACGCAACAGTGCAGTCCGTTTCCTCAGATTATGAATATTAGATTAATTTTTATTTAATTTATTCTCTTTAATGCTGTTAAAAATTCGGGGTATTACATTATTCATCCAATAACAATCCATCCATATCAACCACGTTATCAACCAAACTAACCGATCATTTATTTATGGTTTAACTTCCCAATCATTAGGGTACTCACTTTGATTACTAAACCACTAAGTAATTTACTTTTATAGCTTCCATTAACATCATTAAACCAAAATCACTTAAGAAACTAGTAATTACCAAACATAAAATAATCAGTTACGTTAACTATTATAGTTAACGAACGTAAGCAAAATTAGACCTATTGACGTAGGAAATTGTCGTTGATTCAAATCACGCCAACCCTCGACTATATGCGTAGTAACAACACAATAATCCAAATTGATGTAAGTAAATGCAGGGAGAACATAGCTTTTATAGTGGTTTACAAGTGATTATAAGTTGATTGATTTCTTATATAATTGATTATGTTATTTGAATGGTTACTTGAAATGTTGGATGATTAGTTATGTTAATATATTGAAAATCGCCAAGTTGTGAGAATGGATAAATAGTGATATAAGACACCATATAATACGTTTAGAAGAATGGATGAATGTTAGATATGATGTTAGATGTTAATCATGTCAGAAAAATTTGATAATGATTTTGATAATATGGTATATACATAGGTTTAATAACAAAAACTCTTTTTGAAAAAAGGTAGTTAAAAAAATTATTTTGGAATTTGGTTAGGAAAACCAGTAGATTTGAAATTTAAGAAATACAGAGTTCAACAGTGAAAACAGATATGAAATTGGAGTTTAAAAAGATTGTAAGTCGAAGTTCAAATATCAGAATGAATAGTAAAAATTTTAAATTGAAATCGATTTGGAAAGAAATGAGTTTGATTTAGATGTATAAATGAAGGTTTAAACGAGTTTAAATCCACCATTAGTCTTATATAATATCTAATTTGACTTTAGAAAAGAATGAGATTTAAAAAGTTAATATTTGAAAAATATTAAAGTAACAATCTAATATTATTATAATATGGAGATCTTAGAAATCTATTTGAAATAGCTTAACAAGTGAAATTATTCATTTTAAAGTAATTTATTATGATATTATAAATAGTTATAATCGATTTGGAAGATTTATTTCAAATATTTAAGATTAAGTTAAAACTAGTCACATCACGTTAGGGATGAGCATTCGGTCGGTTCGACTTGTTTTGAGGTAGAAAAACTATAACCGAATTAAACCGAAATTTTTTCAAACTGAACTGAAGCAAACAAATTTCGGTTAATTCGGTTGGTAACCGATTTGACCAAACTTTAAAGATGTGTCACTATTTAAATGATAAATTCACTTAAAGTAAAACATAAAATTCATATATGAAGAAATATTATATAGTAAATTTTATGTTTATTATAAAATTTAGCCTAGTTGCAACATGTATCTTTGTATTTTATCACTAACCATTTTTTTAAAGCACTACAATACCGTAAAATTAGATAATAAATTAAAACTTTGGTTAATACGGTTAAACTGATAACTAAAAAAATTATTTTACAAACTGAATTAAAGCCGATTTAATTTTGAAACTGAACTGAACCAACCGAAATGAAATAGTTTGGTCGGTTGATTCAGTTTGAACCGAATATTGCTCACCCCTACATCACATAATGGTAGTCTGGCATTTGTCGCCGAAAAGTTCGAATGAATGTACAAAATGGATTTTAGCTCGGATTTCTTTGAAACAGGAAATGTCCAGACTATTAGAACCATAGTTTTTAAATAGAGAAAGAAAATTAAGATTTTATCTTAATAAATTTGAGTTATGTCCAAAACAAATTTCTATAAAAATCAAGCTTGTGTAATAAAGTTACCGTAAAGGAAAATCATTATAAATGGACGTCCTAAGTATTGAATTTTTTTGAATAAATTAATAAATCATTTAAAATGATTTAAAAGAGATTTGAATTAGAGAATATGAATTTTCAATTGTTGGAAGACGTTTTATTTTGATAAGTTATATTAGCACTTTTTGCAGCATTTTTAAAAATGTTGTGAATGCTATACTTTTAAATTAAGAGTTTAAACTTAATGATTTTTTCTTGAATCAATCATGAATATTTTAAACTAGTAATATAAGTACTATAATATGATTTATAATATTTATAACTTATTTCAATGTTGGATTTATTAAATCATTAATTGAGTATGAGGAAATGACTAGTTCACTGGGTACCACTATGAGAGCCAATTTACTGACCGAGGAATGGAATTGATCGAAGGGAAAGATCGGGTTATATATAAAATAAATAAACTAAGTAAAAGTTTAGAATCTATCAAATAACTTGACCAACTTAGGGTGACATAACGATAGTTTTGTGGGCTTGGGTTTGGAAGACTAATTTCTTGCTCTCCCTAGTTGTTTGAGCTGACCTAAGGGAAGGAATAGTCATTTTGATTTATTCGAATCAAAAAGTTCTAAGAAAATTACTTAGGATACATTATATGCCGAATAAGGAGATGAATTTACTTAGAATTACTCCAAATCGAAAAGTTGAGATTTTGTAATTATATAAAGGAGTGGAGTAGTCTAATTGAAATAGATTTTACGAAAGGAAGAATATTCACATTTTTGGACAGGGAATATTCCTTTATCTTTAAATGAGAAATCAATTTGATATGATAAGCTAAGTATTGAGGTTTTAAAAAGGGGTTATATTCACGATTTCGGGCAGTGGATTTACCCTTTAGGTTTAAATAAATGGAAATAAGGAATATGGTAAAATAATGTTATTCAGTATTTTGGATATTGAATAATCCTTCGAAAATGTTGATTAAAAGCAAGCTATATATGAATGGGATCTATTCGACTAGATCCATCAAATGAGATTATGAAACTGAAATAAGGATTTTTTTAAATCCTGTTTTTTTTGTGGTCTATGCTCTACAATAATTAGATTTGAAGAAGCTGAATCAGATTTTGTTGATACATATCTAAATACCATATCAAACCAATTTGTGTTGCAAAGTAAAGAATGATGTGAATAAAGACATATGGAGATGATAACTATTGAAGACCAGAGATCTTCACATCGAAAGGACTGCTTATTGATGTCTTCAATTCATTTCCCATTATGAGATTACCTATATCATTGGTGCTGACATATTTGAAAATTTCAAATTACAAGGGCTTCTCGCCAGGTTATGGCCACGGAAAAGCACCTTCGGTTTCGTTTAGATCCAAAACGAACTTGTATGGACGATTTTCTTATGATTTCATTTCTCAGACCTTATGCTTTGGTTTTTAATGAATCTACACCAAGATGGTAGAGAAGGCAACTTCTCTTAGCTTAACACCACTCCTTGAGACATATGAGCATAAGGAGTTGTATTTTTGTGAATGATCAAAGTAGTAGTCAAAAGGAATATGGCAACGTAAACAATCAAAGATAATGAAGATGATATAAAAAGGTAAAACGTTGCCTCTATTGAGCCTCACACATCGGAAATAAATAAAATACGATTTATGCGGCGAGGCTATCCAGGTTGCAGATGATATAAAAAGGTAAAACGGTGCCTCTATTGAGCCTCACACATCAGAAATAACTAAAATACGATTTACGCGGCAAGGCTATCCAGGTTGCGTTTGGTAAAAGGGTATTATCATTTGCTTCTGGATAAATTACTATGGTATGGAGCCCTGGTATATTTGAAATTGGTGTATGGATAAGATCATGCTTGATTAAAGTTCAGTTAACACCGTCTAGTGAGGTATTTGGTATCATTTAAGGTGCATTTCCATAGGGGAATGTGCAGAGGTGGGCTGGTCTTGTGTTGGCAGAGAGTAATTTGAGTGTATCGGGTTCTTAGTGTTAGGGAATGCAGAAAGGATCGTTAAGCCAAAACAAACAATAGAGGGGGGGGGGTGAATAGTGTTCTTGAAAGTTTAAATAAAATCTAAAACTTATGTAATAAACTGTATGAATCAAACACCACAGAAACAATCACAAATATAGAATCAAACACAAACACAAAATAAACAGAAATAAAAATGCATAAAGGAAAGAATATACCGGATTTTATACTGGTTTGGATTGATCCTATGTCTAGTCCCATGCAACGCATGATTGCGTAGATATTTATTACTATATCGATGGTCAATTGCAACCTCCTTGATTTCACGACTACAAGGGATACCACCAATTTCATCCTTGATTCATAATACAAGGGATACCACCGATTCCATCATTGATTTCATGGCTACAAGGGATACCATAGATTACTCATACAACTCAAACAATTACAAACATCCCTATAACTCTTCAATAGAACTTGATTCAGAGAGTAATGCGTAGAGAGTGTAGAGAGAAGAAGTTTGATCAAAACGGAATTGAATTCGGCAGAGTATAAGTGTAGAAATCATAAAAAAGATTAAGAATAATGGTGTAATGGAATAGAGTGGAGTTAGTGAAGAAGAGATGATTAAAAAATCGAATTCAAGCCCTTTTTATAGTGTATGAAAGGTTGCAACGTTTCTGGAGCATTACAAATGGTGAAAAGACACTTCCTTTCAAATTCAAATTTATGACAGTTATATGTCGACACAGCCTTTTTTGTATGTCGACATACTTATCATTTTTATGATTTCTTTTAAGCAATTTTTAAAGTATTTAAATCAATATTTAAATTCTGTAAATTCCTTAAAAAAACTAGTTGCTAAAACATTATTTTTCAAGTATAAAAACATAAGAAAATATTAATTAAACATATGATTAAATACTTAATATACATGTGATATGAAGACTATATATAATATAATTATAAACATATATAATATAAATATAAACATATATAGGAATTTATAAAGAAATATCTATAAACTATATATAAACAAAAGGTTATCAAATATAAACTTAGTAAAACATATTTAATAAAACTATAAAAATAAGATTACTTATAAATTAGGAAATATATTTGAAATTATAAGTTTGAAATTCTTAGAATATTAAAAATTATTTTGAGAGAAGTTTGAAATCAATTTGAAAATAGTTTTGGATTTGAAAACAGATAATTTGAAAAACAGAGTTTGAGCCTGGAGTGCTATTCGGAGTCTTACATAAACTAGACTTCATTACTATATTTATCTTGAACTCTTGAAATATTAAAATCTTGATTATTCATGAGTCTTGAATCTACTTTGAATTCTAAATCTTTAAAAGCTCTTCAACTGTACGGTCTTCGGTAATATTTCCTGTACATAAATCTTGCATATATGTGTGTGTGTATTCTATACAAAAGTGTTAGTATATATTCTATAATCAATTAATATTGAAATAAGGTTGTTATCATTAAAACTCCATTCTCCAACAGTCTCCCCCTTTTGATGATGACAACCTTAGTTTATAAAATACCATACATGTATATACATATTGATGATAATCCTTCAAATACTCCCCTTGTCTATATAAACCATGTCTATATTTTATAATTTCTCCCCTTTGGCATTATCAAAAAGAAATTCTAAAACAACTCCCTCTAAAACATATAACTATCTAAATATATCTAATAATTAAATCTATACTAAATTTCTAAGGTATATAAATACCCCCCCCCCCCTGAATCCTAAATCCATCTATATATCCTAGCATAAAATACTCCCCCTAAATCCATGCTATAAATGATCCTAAATATAACTATCCCTGATTTTCATTCTAATCTTAAAAGATTATTACTCCCCATAAAATTATGACTATACTAAACTAAATAGAAGGATAATTAACTAAGCACACCAATCAATATTTATAATTAATTCAAACATGCAAGTCAATCCAAATAAGCATTTCAAACAACAATTCAAGTAATCAATTCAAGCAATCATTTCAAGCAATCAATTCAAGCAATCAACTCAAGCAATCAATTCAAGCAATCAATTCATGCAATCAACCAAATTAAATAATATATGTTAATAAACACTTCTTGAACCTTCAATTAATCCTGGAAACTATAAAAACCCCCCTTAATCTAATACAAGACTAAACCTAGCCTATACTCTAATTCCCTTAAAACTATAATAAGACCTTAATCTAAACATAGAAGGATATCCTTAAAATTCTGATATAAGTAAAGCAATCCAATCCAATCAATTTAAGTTTTGTTTTCGCAAAACATCAATTCAAAAATGAAACCAAACATTTCTAGTAACTTCTATTTATCCTAAAACCTATAAAGCTCCTACCAACTACAAATACATAAGTATATTTCTAATAAACCTATCAACCACTTATGAAATTTAACCATGTCAAGTAAGTCAATCAAGTTATTTAAGTCAAACAAATCAAACAAACCAAACAAGTCAATCAATTCAATCAAGTCAAACAAATCAATCAAGTTAATCAAGACAAAGATGTGCAGCTTATGCCCTGTTATTACCCCCACCATATCCCTGCTATATCGTGTAGCAGGTTTCTAACGCTACGCTATTCCCAAATAGCCTATGAAATAGCCTTTCCGCTTTGAGTCCCGCTATATTCTAATATTCCTGATATATCCCATTATTCAGCTATATTCCACTATTTCCACTATATCTTATGTAAGAGAAATGAATTAAAAATGAAATTTATGCATTATAAAATTAATTTTAAATATTTTTTAACATATATTTTTTATAATATAAAATAATGTAGTATTCTATTAAATTTAGTCGAACTAAATAAATGTTTACACTTATGTACTTATATTTGCTTATGCTTTTTTTAAAAATTAAGAGTATACTAATTATAATTAGGTTGGATATTAATTTTCCATTTATTTATCATTTATATATATGTAAAAACATTAAATATCAGTTTTATATGCTATTTTAGACTCATCCGCTATATCCTGCTATTTCCTCGCTTTATCCCCGCTACAACTTTTTGTGTCTCAGCCAAATTGGATCCTCTGAGCACTTTAACTGCACAGAGACAAAGTAAATATATTATTTACTTGATTAATAATCCTAAATTTCTAATTAGATAAAAAACTTCTCATATAGTATACTTGTTTAGGTTAACATGAAATGAAGTGTGTTGGTGATAATGCAGAATGTTATATGCAAAACTATATGAAGTGATATATTGAATGAAATGTAGCTTGTGATGTGAATAATTTTTGACATATAATAAATGAGGTATGATATGAAATAATACATGTACTAACATTCAGAATGATTTAATGACGATATGTATGGTTGTAAAGGATATTTAAAGTAATATCTAAACTATTATGTACATACATACATACATACATATATATATATATATCATAAATTATTTGAATTAAACAAAGGTGACATATATTAATTTCTAGACTTAGTCTAGTAGTACTTATGAAAGAGATGGAAAGGATAGTGAAGATTAAAATTTGATAGTAAAAATATATTCATGATATGTAGAAAAATATTCACTTTGTAAAATATATTCATGATATGTAGTGAAGATAATAATTTTATGAGAAATATGGAGTTAAATACGCTTAGCAGGGTGTTTCTTTAATATAGTAAAAATTGAAGATCTATTTAAAAAGAATATAAATTTTGTATCATATAAAGAAAAACTATAAACATTTATTCATAAAAATATATTGAGACGACCCGAACTTCCCCATGAAGGAAAGCCCAGATATATATTTAATTCTAAAATAGTATTTTAGTATCCAGACTCCAAATCAAATAGGACGACCATCGTCCTTAGCTAAATACCCCCATTTCGGACACAATGGGATACGTTTCGTAACCTAGTTTGGGTGTTACGAATGGTTTTCATCAAATTTAAAATATAAATAAATGTATTTTAAATTCGAATGCACATTTTAATATACCGAGGCCACATACAGACCCCAAAAATTCCAGGAAAATAAATCTGGCTATGTTTTAATGATATGGTCCTAACAAAATTAATTTCGTCAAATTTGGAGACCGTTTGAAAAACGGTCATTTTCCAGTCGTTTAAATTCAAATTGAAATACCAAACAAATTTACTTTTTCCATGCTTACATGTTGATTTCAAAAATTATGAAATTGGAGTCTAGCAATAACTTGACATTCCGGATCCAACAAAAGTGGTTTCGTCAAAAACGGAGGTCATTTGCAAAATCGCTATTTTTACGGGGAATATTTCCATAGCGACTATTCTGAATTTTCAACTGGACATAACTTTTTATTCCCGTTATGAAATTTCAATTTTTCAGATCCGTTGGAAAGATATTTTCAAATAGATTCAAATATTTCTGGTTTCACCAAAATTCGGTTTATTTTGAATCTTGTACATTCATTTAAAATTTGAAATCAAATTTTCAAACTACCGCGTCATTTTCAATTCCTTTTATATTTAAAATAAATATTTATACTCCAATTTCGATTTAAATAAATATATACATTCTAATTCTATTCAAAATAAATTTCTAATCGTTATTATTTATAATAAATCATTTTAAATATTCAAAATTCATTAAAATTACCAAAATAAACATTTTAAATTGGTTCTAATTTTTTGGATTGTTACAATCTCCCCCACTTAAAATCTTTTCGTCCTCGAAAAGGAACAGAGCTGAAAGTTGTTTTACTAATCAACTCAACTTTCAGTTTGGCTTTCATTCTTCATCTTTTCAGTTTCTAAGAGTTTCTAATTTTTCCAAATTTTGGCTAACACCCTAAATTTTCGAAATTTTTTGCCAAAACCTCCTTTGTACGGGGAGCATCAGGAAAATCCCCAAACCACCACACAGGCCCTCTCATCTTAAAAAGAAAAAGAAAAAGCCAAGCGGCTAGCTAATCGGCTCATAAAATCATCCAAACCAAATAAATTAGTAAACATGTACCTATTTTTCGGGCATACAATTTTATTCGTCTTCTCTAGCCTCCTTGCTATGACCTGTTCAATGTATATACATGTATATTCGTACAATTTCAACAATCTTCAATTCAGTTCAATATTTGACTCAGTTTGGCTTAATGGTTCAAAATTTCAATTAATCAAACCAATAATCAAACAACACAACCAGCAATTAATTAGTTGATTATCTTTTCAAATTCATAATAATTTTTTTAATATATATAAAAATCCATTTTTTGATGCCAAATTACAACAATAGACCCTATCTAGTTTTGATTCTGACACCAGTAAATTGGAAATATATAGACATCCCACTTTTGATACCCGAACATAAGCTCTAATGATGCCATAGTCATTATCAGAATCATCTCCCAGCGACTAGAGTGTGATTCTATATCTATCCAGTACATTAAAACTTCGAACACACATGGATCAGACGAATATGCAAAATCTTTATATACTTGATTTTCCGAATTCAATAAAAATAAAATACTCAAATACGTATAATAAGGTTTCAAATTTTCAAAACAAAGTTTGTTTTCAATTTTATATCAAAAATAACACTCTTCGGACTCATTCTAGGATACTACTGATCCCATCTCTAACGAGTCATTCCCATTGGATATTACTAATCCAATCTCTGATGAATTCTTTTGTTTGGTTCTAATGTGCCTTGTTCTCGAGCTTTGTAACCCAAAGCTCTGATACCAAATGAGACGACCCGAACTTCCCCGTGAAGGAAAGACCAGATTTATATTTAATTCTAAAATAGTGTTTTAATATCCAGACTCCAAATCAAACCCAACGACTGTCGTCTTTAGCTAAATACCCCATTCCGGACATAATGGGATACATTTCGTAAGCCAATTCGGCTGTTACGAATGGTTTTCATTAAATATAAAATGTAAATCAATATATTCTAAATTTGAACGCAGATTTTAATTTACCAAGGCCACATACGGACCCCAAAAATTCCAGAAAAATAAATCTGGCCATGTTTTGACGATATAGTCTTAACAAAACAAATTTCGTCAAATTTGGAGACCGTTTGAAAACTGGTCATTTTTCGGCCGTTTAAATTCAAACTGAAATTACTAAACACATTTTCGTTTGCCATGCTCACATATTAATTTCAAAAATTATGAAAATTGGAATCTAGCAATAACTTTACATTCCTAATCCAAAAAAGTGGTTTCGTTAAAAATGAAGGTCGTTTGCAAAATCGCTATTTTTACGGGTTATATTTCCTTAGCGACTATTCTGAATTTTCAACTGGACATAATTTTTTATTCCCTTTACGAAATTTCAATTTTTCAGATCCATTGGAAAGATATTTTCAAACAGATTCAAATATTTTTGGTTTCACCAAAATCTGGTTTATTTTGAATCCTGTACATTCATTTGAAATTTGAAATCGAATTTTCAAACTACCGCGCCACTTTCAATTCCTTTTATAAATAAAATAAATATATACGTTCTAATTCTATTCAAAATAAATTTATAGTCGTTATTATTTAAAATAAATCATTTTATATATTCAAAATTCTTTAAAATTGCCAAAATAAAAATTATAGGTTGGTTCTGATTTTCCAGGTTGTTACATATATATAAAAACTGATTTTTAAAAAGAAATTAAAATTCAATTTATTACGATATATATATGTGTATTAATCTTTTTAATAGAAATTAATAGTAAATTTAAACTTTAGAAATCATAATATATTAAATTGCTAAAGAACCATTTATATGTTAAAATATTAAAAAGAAATCTATAGTTATAACAAAATTATGAAATTTGGATATAATAAAACTATAAAACTATAATTTCTTATTTTTAAGACATAAAATCATATATATATAATTATTTTTATACCAAAATATTATATTAAATATTTAAGCTTTTATAAATCTTAATAAGAAATCAAAATAAGTATTTAAGTTACAAATAGTATTTGTGATAATGTAACCCAAAATTGTTATTAAATCATATGAATAATATATAAGTTAAACTATATATGTTTAAACTATATATAAAAGATAAGTAAAATTATATTATTTTTTCAAAAATTTGTTTTAACTCTTATATCATATTAACAGGTCTATATAATTTTAATACTTAATATATATATATATTGAAATAAGTTATAAGAAAATAAATAGACAGATAAAGTCAATAACTGGTTGACGTTTTCTGATTGAAAAGATGGAGGGAAAATTGAAAATTAAACCTTTGAAATTAAAATTTTGAATTTCATTCTATAGGCTGATATGTTGACATATTTATATATGTATGTCGGCATATATGTATTACTTCAAAGGGAATATGGCTTTGTGACTTTTTGCTTTAAATTATCAATTTATATTTCAAGTTTAGTTAATTCCTGAAATAATACTATTCGTATCAAACATCAAAAATTTATTTTCTTATTTTGATAATGATTATTTAATTATTATTAAATTTCAAGTTTTAAAGTTTATATTTCAAATTCAAAACTAGGAAAACAAAACAAAGCAAACAAAACATCCATTCAACAAAAAAAGAATTTAAAAATAAATTAAGGCGTACCCGATTTTTAGATCCATTTCTTCGTTATTCTCTAAATTCAGAATAGCTATGAAACACATATTTGGATTTCCTGTTTCTAGCTCTTCGTCGCTTGATGATGAATCTGAATCGTCCTAATAAGCACACATCCTTTTTGTATGGCCTGGTCAACTTGGCGTTAAAATTTTGTGTGACGACCCAAACTTCTATAGAACAAAAGTAAGGATAATCGTAGGAGTATAACAGAATTAAAACAATAACAGACCATAGTTACATAGCAGAATATATAAATCATTGGCGAAAAGGAAATGTCATCACAAACATCATCACAGAACATCAGAGTACGTAGTACAGGATACACTTAGCAAAACATATGTCTAAACCAGGGAAAGAAATAAAGTCTCAATCTACCAAACTACATCAATATCCAATACTATCTCAATATCTCAAGAAAAAAATAAAAAGAAAAGATCTTCCACTATCTTCATCAGCAAGCTTTAGTCCAAAAAACATCCCTATATGAAACCTATCAATTGGCTACCCGTGTGGAAAGAGGGCACCAGAGTTTGCAAAGTGAAACAAACTACGAGTCAGTCATGGTACTGGTATGAGAAATCTTACTAAAACTAAAAATATGGCTAATCACTGGACCACGCTGCTAACGCGGAACGGGTTTAATTCTATTGGATTTCCAATGCATAAGTTTTATAATTTTTTAATTCAAAACAATGCAATGCTTTTTAGAAAATGAAATCATTATAAGACTCAAGTCCCATCACACAATGCAACGCAAACGGAGGATAGAGTTTTACCTTATAATGATCAAAAATGCTTGATACGTAGAAAATAATATTTTTAATATTATTATTAGTGTCTAATATGTTTCAAAAATACTTCAAAGTAAATGTATCAATCCTAGACGGCACAGCTACCATATACTATGTCGCCATATATAGGTATACAATCAAAACCGTAATGTCGTATTTGAGGTTGGTTTTCCATCATGAGTCAAGGCTAGGGACGATCTCCTAATCGATTCGAGACACTCTAGCAATGTCTCAGGATTCCCCGAAGTGAACCCTTGGATCCTGCCGGGCCGGTACACAAATAATGCTAGTGGACTAGTTATGCCAGAACACATGTTCCCCGATCCTATTGGACCAATAAATTGGCCATTGGCAACCAATAAAAATTTCCGAGGCGCCTCAATCCATCAACCACATAAGTAAAAATGTCGGGCCTTATAAAAACCCAAACACCACTTCTAGCTAGAAAGAAATGTGTGCACTCCCTGCGTTCCCTTGTCCCGTTTTTTACTCTACCGGGTGTGAGGCTCGCGAGGTAACGTTATACACTGAGCTATGCCTAAATAGGCTATGCTTTGATCATCATCCACGAGGCTCTGCTTTTCAACAAAAGCCTCGATCAATTGCATCTTAGCGTACCACATTGACAGTCCATACAATGCGATCGATAACTACCAGTATATAACCTTCGAGCTCATGCGTCTCAAAGAAGGGTGTTTAGAAAGACGATAAATCCTCCGCCACCTCAGAAATATATTAATAGATATCAATTAAGTTAAATGGCATGAAATTCAATATTGGACACGCATCCATTTACAAGTCCGTTCTGGGTCTGAACGAAACCGGAGTCACCTAGGTGCTCGCGTATTCGAACGATCAACAAATGCGTCCGGGCAACTACCACTTTAATCCTTTATTGGTAGCTAGTCAACACCAGGCATCAATAGTTATCCTTTCGACGTGAAGATCGCCGTCATCGATATCTTCGATTTAAAATCGCCGTAAAATTATTTGAAATGATTTGAACTCGGTCTTTTCAAATAATTTTTAGAATTATTATAATTTAAACAATTGAATATCATTAATATTAATTTATAACGATTTAACGCTATTTTTATTTATTTAAAAATAGCTCAATATAATTAAACGACGCTTCGGGTCGATGGGCGGCCTTGGCGCTGTTTTTACCAAAATCTGGTTTATACATATCTTAAAATCTTACCGTTGGATTTTGATAAAGTTTATATCATCGAAAAGATCTTCCCAAAACGGTCCTAATAGTTCCAATTTTGGGAAAATCCGATGGTTGAATTTTACGGTATAATGCCGAAATGAGAACTACCGCGCGTGATTCGTTTAAATTTTAATTTTAATTTATATATAAATATAAATATAAATATAAATCAATTTAGCGATTCCTACTATTTCAACCATCACAAACAAACCAAGTGCAATCCATATTCATGTTAGAGATTTATACATATGATTTTCCGAATACTTCTAACATGATAAAAATGATGATTTGCAATAAATCATGTTTAATAACAAATTACTTCCAATGGTAAACAAATTATTTTGAAAATATATTTTCTTAATGTCCACACCTTTTATTGAAACCAAATAACAAATAAGACATGATTTTGATTCTACTATTTTTATTGTATCTAAAGTAACAATAAATAATTTAACATTTAAATCAATTCTTTTATTTCATACGACATGTCAATAAAAATGTGGCTCTTAAAATACTAGCTTTTATTTACATCTAAAATGTAAATAAAATTGTGACACTATAATCTATCCTTTTATTTACATCTAAAATATAAATAAAAATATGACTTTTCTTTCTATGTTTTTCATTTTTATCAAAATTGCAAATAAAAAATGTAACCATTTAATTCATGTTCTTATTTACATCTAAAATGTAAACAAAATGTAACCTTTATTATAATGTTTTTATTTGCATCTAAAATTGCAAACAAAAATGCAACCTTTATTATAGTGTTTTGTTTGTAACTAAATTTGCAAACAAAAATGCAACTTCTTCCTACGGTGTTTATTCACATCTAAATATGCGAATAAAAATGTAATCTTTTCTATGATGTTTATTTGCATCTAAATATGCAAATAAAAATGTAATTTTTTACTACGATGTTTATTTTCATCTAAATATGCAAATAAAAATGTAATCTTTTTATACAATGTTTATTTGCATATAAATATGCAAATAAAAATATGATATTTTTCTATAATGTTTATTTGCATCTAAATATGCAAATAAAAATATAATATTTTTAAAACTATGTTTTGTTTGCAACTAAATTTGCAAACAAAAATGTAACTTTAATTCTAATGTTTGTTTGCATCTAAAATTGCAATCAAAATGTAATTTTAAGTTTTAATGTTTTGTTTGCATCTAAAATTGCAAACAAAAATGTAATTTTACAAATCATGTTTTTTATTTGTATCCACATTACAAATAAAATATAACCTTTTTAAACTATGTTTTATTTGCATCAAGAAATGCAAATAAAAATTTAACTTCCAATCTCAACATTTTATTGTATCAAAGGATGCAAATAAAAGAACAACTTTTTATTTCAATGTGTATTTGCATCAAAGAATGCAAATGAAAGAACATTTTTTCTTTCAATGTATATTTGCATCGGAGAATGCAAATAAAAGAACATTTTTTATTTCAATGTGTATTTGCATCAGAGAATGCAAATAAAAGAATATTTTTTTATTTCAATGTGTATTTGCATTGGAGAATGCAAATAAAAGAACATTTTTTTATTTCAATGTGTATTTGCATCACAAAATGCAAATATAAGAACATTTTTCTTTCAATGTATATTTGCCAACTCTTTCTCAATTCAATGATATAGACAAAAAGGATTTATTTCCAATTGTATTGACAATTCTATTTCAATACAATAAAAATGATAAAATAATGTTTTATATTGAATTGATAATTCTATTTCAATTCAATAAAAATGATAAAATAATGTTTTTAAATTTAATTGACAATCTAATTCAATTCAACAAAAATAATCCAAATAATGTTTTTAGGTTGAATTGAAATTCTAATTCAATTCAACTACATGAAACAATGATTTATTCTTATTGAAATGGCAGTTCTAATCCAAATCAATAATATAACAAAATGATTTATTTTTATTGAAATGGCAATTCTAATCCAAATCAATAATATAACAAAATGATTTATTTTTATTCAACACATACAAATTTGTGTTTATACATCACCAACAAACAGATAAATCATCCACAATATCATCACATAGCATATCTAAGTCATACACATACAATCATCACATAGCAAATAAATAAATAAATTAATTAAATATATAAAAAGAAGAAATCTCACAGTCATGATGCAAATTGGGCCAAAATTTGAACCGCTCGGAAATGGATCTAGTTTGGACACCAGCGTAGATCTCAGTTTCACGATTGTATAGGATCTGAAATCGTTCAGTTTCAATATCGTATGGGTTAGTTACGATTTATTTTAGATTCTAACATTTTAAATTATTTAAATATCAAAAAAAGTCCGTACTCTTCTTCTTCTAGTTACATAACTTGGCTGTTCTTTTTCCCTTTAGCTTCAATTCTAAGTCAAGGATTTTCGACCAAATCAGTCAGAGTTGGCACGATCAGAATACACCACAATGGAGAGCACAGAGAAGCGCGCAAGGGAGGCCACTTGCGTCAGTCGCGATGGCGACTGTAGGTGACGGTGGTGGCAGTTTTGGCATGACTTCGGGGCGCTGTACCTCGTTGTTCGTGCCTCCTGGTGACGATCCAACCATATGAGATTGAGGAGGATGGAAATCTCTACAAAAGAGTCTAAAGGAGGAGTGGGTTTCGGGGAAAGGATTGAGAGAATTTAGTGGGAGAAGGATGGTGTAATTTCTGCTATGGATTCAGAAGAGGCGGCGGTGAACGAAGATGAATAGTGATTTAGGGTTTTAATTTGTATTATTTATAACATTTAAATGTAATTTTTACAAATAAATCCTTACATCATAAACTAATATGATTTCTATCCAACCGGAGTTGACCCTACCCAATAGCCCATGTTCCGGATATAATGGGCTAGGTCTTGTCAGCCCAAACGACTGTCTATGGCCTGGAATCTTTAATTTATTATTTAAATCATTTAAATAATTAATTTCATCGTCTTTTTAAATTCATCGGGGCCACATACGAGCTCAGAAAAATCCAGAAAAATTATTTCTGGCTTTGTTTTGACGATACGGTCCTAACAAAATTAATTTCATCAAATTCTAAGACTATTCGAAAAATGGCTGTTTTCAAGTTGATCAGATTTGATTGAAATTGAAAAAACACATTTTCGTTTGCCATGCTCACAAATTAATTCGAAAAATTATGAAAATTGAAACCTAGCAATAATTTGACATTCCGAATCCAACAAAAGTGGTTTCATTGAAAACGGAGGTCGTTTGAAAAATGGCCTTTTGTACGGGCTATTAATTATACTATAGCGACCATTCTGCATATTAAACTGACCATAACTTTTGATTCCCACTATGAAAATTTGATTTTTCGTATTCGTTGGAAAGATATTTTCAAATATATTTAGATATTTCTGGTTTCACTAAAATCCATTTAATTTTGAATCCAGTACATTCGGTCAAAATATAGGTTTGACTTTTCAAACTACCAAGCTATTTCTAATTCCTTTAGGAATCAAAATGAATATATTCGCTCTAACTTCAATTAAAATAAATTTCTAATCATTATTATTTAAAATAAATTATTTTAACTATTCAAAATTTACTGAAATAGCCAAAATAAAAAATTTAAATTAGTTCGGATTTTTCTGGGTTGTTACAATCTTCCCCACTTAAAAGCTTTTCGTCCTCGAAAAGGAAATAATAGTAATTTAGGGAAGAAAATGGAAATTGTAAGGTATTGTAAATGTATCTCAACACAAAAGCTACCTGGAGATATATACTCTGCACTTGGGAGAGGCTTGTTTGATGCTATCTGTAACACCCCACCTCCACCAGGGTGGCTCTTGCAAGCACTCTGACTTTGGAGGGGCGTTTGAATCAGGTAAACATGCATAATGATATATCAAGGCAGAACAAGAACATATGTATATATGTAAACAGAGTAAATAACATAGATAAAACAGCGGAAGATTTCAAAACATTTCAAAACAAGTCTGGTACAACATAGCTTTCCAAATAAACAAGTCTAGATAAAACAACATCAACTGAAAAACTGAAATAAATAAGTGCTATCCCCAATTAAGT
This sequence comes from Allium sativum, assembly GCA_030737875.1. Taxonomy (NCBI): domain Eukaryota; kingdom Viridiplantae; phylum Streptophyta; class Magnoliopsida; order Asparagales; family Amaryllidaceae; genus Allium; species Allium sativum. The sequence continues at coordinate 576,999,236 of CM060909.1, read as the reverse complement.
GGTAACCATAGCTAGCTTCATGTCGAAACCGTACATGAGCTGAAATCCCACAAGCAAGCAATCCGAAATCCAGGCTAAGCTCCAGTATTCCCTCCCAGAGAACCTGGGGGGGGGGGGGGGGGACGGAAGAAAAGAGGCGAAAGAAAACAGGTCAGTCAAAAAGACTGAGTAAGCCCTACTACAATCAATGTAAACTGATAAAGTTAACTGGCATGAGCAGCAGGGATGAACATAAGGATAACAATATACTAGCATGATGATTAACTAACAAGGTAGATAAAGGTGTCATCGCATAATCAGGATTAAGGTTTTGCACCACAGGTGTACTAGCAAACTAACATGACTTGAATAAACAAGTATTGATCCCTTGGCCCAAGCTTTGGCCCAATAACATGAAATGACCCTAATACAAGGTCCAACCAAACGGTCTAGTCGATCGGCTCCCTAAGCCTAACTCGTCACGTGTTGGTGTCAATACGGCCCAATCATAATTGTAGTCGAACTGTGCCGGGTCCACCCTTCGGGTGTATCAAGCCCTAGGGTGTCAACCCCTGGACACCATGAACATGAGTGCATAGTCCCGATCTACTGGTACCCGTGCATGTTTTCTCCGGCTACGGACTATGTGCACGACCAGAGTCCGCCCGGAACTACACCGGCGTACCCTCTGCCGTCGCTTTTGGTCACTTACCTCCAGTCCAGTAATCGTGCCCCCACCCTAGCCTAGTCCCTAGGGTCATGATGATACTAACTTGGGATTACTGCTGGAGTGGGCCCCCATTGCTAGGATTTTTCTAGTGGGTTAAGTACGGTTTAACCCTCTTGCTAATCCTGGATTAACTTGGTTAAGTGTAACGATGAGTTCACGACATAACCCCGATTAATCTACCAAGCCCAAATTGGTTAAGTATTAAGTGGACCATGACTTAACCCTAATCAAGAGGCATTAATTAATTTAATGCGCCTTAACCTCTCACATTAGACCTTGTTGTGGTTACTAGTTAAGCCGGGCGGGTCCGGGGAGCTTTATACCACAACTTGGTCTGACCTCGGGTTCAAGGTACAACATGACCAACTTCTCACATTGGGTCCTATTGTTTGTAGCAACTAGTTAAGCCGGTCGGTTCCGGGTAGGTTTACGCTACAAACTCAACCCAACCTCGAGTTGGCCACACTTATCTTTTCTAAGTGTCATGTCCATCATGTTTCCAAAACATGTTACAAGTTTTCAAGCAATTGGGTAGACCTAACTTAATAGGTAAATTCCCAATGGGTAAATCTAACTTAATAGGTAAATTCCCAAGCTTATGTTTTATGTCTTTTAAGTTTACCCAACCCCAAACGCAATCCCATCGCTTACATATCGCAATAGCGCATAAAGGATAGAAAGAGGGAACTTGGCATAATCATGACATAAAGGTATTGAAGCCACAAGCTTAACATGGTGGCATATGAAATGTTCATATGTTCATACACTTGCATATTACATTTTTAGGCCTCAAAAGCATGCATTAAACCAAACTTAGCATATTGGTGATACATGGTGCTAAATGACATGTAGAGATGGCCATAAGTTCGCATTTAGCCTCACATGCAAGTTATCATAAGAGATATGATAACTTACATGTTGCTAAAATGCAACCTTTGGCATAAAGCTTAAAGCTTTATGTTCATAAACCCAAAATAAGCTTGCATAACATGATAGCATGAACAAAATGTTCAACCCAAACTTGCATAACATAACTTGGCATACTTGCATTATAAACTTGCATATCACAACATGATAAACTTGCATATAAACTTGCATATCACAACATGATAAACTTGCATATCATACATTTAACTTTAGAGTTTAAGTATGAAAGTAGAATAGGGCTTACAATGCTTAAGAAGTCACAAAAATATGACAAAGCCCTTATGAAATCAATTAAACCCAAAATGCAAGCAAAACCCTTGAGCCAAAATGATCAAGACTCTTTCTTTATGATGAAAATATATAAACTTGACTTGAATGCAAGCTAATGATGCTCATACAAGTTTGAAAACACTTGTATGCATGGAAAATCACTTAGGAATTTATTTAGAAATTTTATGAAGAGAGTGGAGGCCATGAGAGGATTGATTTTGCCATAGTTTAGTTACTTGGATGAATAATGATGATTTAGGGTAGGTTAGGGTCTTATTTATAGATTAGGCAAGTGTTTTAGGCCATAGGATTAACCCTAGATTCAATCCAAGCCATCAAAGCATGTCTTGGGGAAGAATTCAAGTGTAGGAACCATCTAGGGCCTTTAGATTAAAGCTGAACCATGAGAACCATCCAAATGCAAAATCTGCATTTGAGCGAATCGGCCCACGGGTTGACAGCCAAACACCCTGGATTAACCCCTAGTCGACCCAGCGGGCTTGGGTCGACCTCAAAAATCGGCCGGTTCGGTTATTCCCCTCTCCCAATTCGCTGTTTTGAACAATTTTGCATATTTATTTATTTAATTTTCAATTATATATATATATATATATATATCAATATATATATATATATCAATATATATATATATATATATTTCTCTGCGCAACCCATTTCACTTAATTAAGTATACTTTAATTTGGGAATTTTTCGTGAAACTTCGCGAGGCCATATCTTGGTCATACGGACTCCGATTTTTGAAAACTCGGACTCTATTTCGCGTATTTTTCCGAGACAAACGCAATGGCATAGCCCGTTTCCCTTGATTCAGATTTTACAGTTTAATTCTGCCTCCATTTATGTTATAACATGTTATTCAAAAATACGGGTTGTTACATTCTTCCCTCCTTAAAGGATTTCGTCCCCGAAATCTCCAAGTTAGGAAAAACGTATCCTACCATCCATCATCCATCTACTCAAAACATCATCCACGAGCAATCATTGTCCTTAAAAGGTTCTAAATGTTGTATGATGATATGCAAAGGTGTGTGTACATGTACTTATCTAATGCGAAAATCAGGAGGTTACTGATTCAGTAAACCCCCTTAATGCAAAATATGTTAGTGAAATGAGTCCATATGTATGCAAATTCCTAACATAATTTATAATCTCTACATGAGTGCACATAACATTCATCCATATGCAACATCCACGTGATAGCATAACAAGTTTTCATCCATGAATAAGCATAAACACTCATGCATATGCGGTATGAAAGTGTGTGAGCCGATCTTAGTGCCTAATGTGTATTATGCATCCACGAGTATCCACTTGCAAACACTTGCAACCACTTGCAACCATCAAGCATAACATGTTTCAAACACATGTTTCATCCAAAGGGTTTCTACCTAAGGTTCTCATGACAAGATTAACACGATAAACTAGATAAACATGGATAGCAAAGAGAAAGATATGCTAACAAAGAAAAGAGATTGAGAGTGTACCCTCAAAAAGGAATGGATAAAGCCCACGCATCTTCTCCTCGGTTTCCCAAGTTGCGTCTTCTTCGGCTTCACCCCATTGAACCTTCACCAATTTGACCTCTCGATTCCTTAGCTTCTTGGTCTCCGTCCCCAAGATACGAATCGGAGCTCTCCTCAAGGTAGCCTCTTTCTCCACTTCCACATCTTTCAGAACACTTGGCTCAACAACCTCTGCTGATTCATGTAAACACTTCCGGAGATGCGAGACATGAAAAACATCGTGTACTCCGGCAAGCTTCTCGGGCAACTCCACTCTATAAGCCATCTGCCCGATCCTCTCTATAATAGGGAATGGTGCAACAAACCTCGGTGCTAACTTCCCAACGGCTCCAAATCGGACCACATTCCGCAAAGGAGAAACCTTCACAAAAACCATATCCCCAACATCAAACTCCAGATCAGTTCTTCGCTTATCAGCGTAGGATTTCTGTCGGTCTTGGGCCGCTTTCATCCGTCTCCGAATCAACTCGATTTTCTCGGATGTATCTCTGATCATATCAGGCCCAAGTAAAAGCTCATCTGTAGTCTCCCACCAACATGTAGGCGACTTGCACGGCCTCCCATATAAAGCTTCAAATGGTGCCATCCCTATGCTTGCCTGATAACTGTTATTATATGCAAACTCAACAAGAGGAAGATGGTTTTCCCAAGTACCACCAAAATCCAGAATACAAAGCCTCAACAGATCCTCGAGTACCCTATTCACCCTTTCGGTTTGACCGTCCGTCTGTGGGTGATAAGCCGTACTTAGATTCAACCTTGTGCCCACAGCTTCTTGCAAGCTATTCCAGAATTGACTTGTAAAGATTGGGTCACGGTCACTGACTATACTAGAAGGGACTCCATGTAGTCTCACAATCTCACGAAGATATACAGACGCTAGCCAAGATGCGGGCCTCTTGCTCTTCACCGGAATGAAATGAGCACTCTTCGTAAGTCTATCCACAATAACCCAAATGCTCGTATTCCCTTTCCTTGACCTTGGTAGCCCATCGATAAAATCCATGGAAATACTCTCCCACTTCCATAGTGGAACGTCTAGAGGATGCAATAGCCCACCGGGCTTCTTCGACTCGGCCTTAACTTGCTGGCAAATGATACATCTAGAGACAAATTCTGCCACATCCTTCTTCATCCCAGGCCAAAAGAAAATGCGCTTCATATCTTTATACATCTTATCTCCGCCCGGATGTATAGTCAACTTAGAGCGATGCGCTTCCTCAAGAACTCTTCTTACTAGATCTTCTACCATTGGAACACATAACCTTCCGTCTCTCCTCAGCCAACCCTTGTCATCAATAGAATATCGAGCGAGATGACTAGACGTCTCTCCTTGAATTAGCTTATCCATAATCTCAACTATCTGAGGGTCTTCTCTCTGCGAAGCCCCAACTTGATCAAGAAGGGTAGGTCTGAGTTCCAGAGATGCTAAAGAACCGGTCATCGACTCAATCGCCAAAGAGAAATCAAAGGTTGCACATACTCTAAATTCTTCATCTCAACGAATAGAGGACTTAGGGTCAACCTTCTTCTACTCAATGCATCTGCTACCACATTCCCCTTGCCAGGGGTATAAGCTATCTCAAAATCGTAGGACGCCAAGAATTCCATCCATCTTTGTTGCCTCAGATTTAGATCCTTCTGAGAAAAGAGATACTTCAATGACTTGTGATCGGTATAAAGCTCAAATCTTTCTCCCAGAAGATAATGGCGCCAAGCCTTGAGTGCATATACTATTGTTGCCAACTCTAAGTCATGAGTGGGATAATTCTTCTCATGCACTTTGAGTTGTCTACCGCCAAAGCATATCACTCTTCCTTCTTGCATAAGAACAGCTCCTAACACCGTGCCACATGCATCGGTGTATACGGTAAATAACTTCCCTCCATCGGGCAAAGCTAGAACAGGTGCTGATGTGAGGGCTCTCTTGAGCTTCTGAAAAGCAAGCTCGCATTCTATGCTCCAAGCAAAAACTAAATTCTTCTTCGTCAATTTAGTGAGAGGAGCGGATATCTTTGCGAAGTCCTTGATGAACTTCCGGTAGAAACCCGCAAGACCTAGAAAACTTCTCACTTCGGTTGCATTCCTTGGAGCCTTCCAATCCTGAACTGCCACTACCTTAGCGGGATCCACCGCTAAGCCTTGCTTAGATACTATATGCCCAAGGAATCTAACTTCCCTTCTCCAAAAGTGACACTTGGAGAACTTGGCCTTCAACTGATGCGCTCTAAGCGTATCCATCACCTCCATGAGATGCCTTGCGTGCTCTTCCTCATCCTTAGAGAAGATCAGAATATCATCTACGAAGACCACGACAAACTTGTTCAAGAACTCCCTGAACACCCTACTCATCAAGTCCACGAAATATGCGGGTGCATTAGTCAAGCCGAACGGCATGACAAGCCATTCGAAGAATCCATCTGGAGTTCTGAACGCAGTCTTGTCTATACTATCTTCAGCTACCCTGAGCTGATGGAACCCCATAGCAAGATCAAGCTGAGAGAAAACAGAAGCACCGACAAGCTGGTCAAAGAGGTCATCAATCCTCGGTAACGGGTGTCTGTTCTTCTTAGTCAGCTTATTCAACTCTTGATAGTCAACGCAAAGTCGGAGAGAACCATCCGCCTTGGTAGAAAATACCACAGGCGCTCCCCATTCAGATATACTTCGTCTAATGAAGTTCTTCTCAAGCAACTCTTTCACTTGCTTACTTAGCTCCCGCCTTTCACGCGGAGCCATGTGCCGAACGGGAAAAGAAACAGGCTTTGCATTATCCACCAGATAAATGCGGAAATCAATCTCTCGCTTAGGGGGCAACCCCCTAACTTCATCGAAAATATTCGGATACTCTCGAACCACTCTCACAGACTGAAGAGATTCCATTGACGAGTCGAGTGATTCTAGATAGCACAACATGACAGGACCTCTCGGATCAGAAGAAATCTCTAGGGTGTTTCCAAGGCGAGTCACGAGCCTCACAACCCTATGCTCACAATCAAGAATGGCTCCATATCTGGACAGCCAATCCATGCCCAATATCAATCCGTATCCCCTAAAACCAAGAACATAAGCACTGCACAAGAACTCTACACTCAGTATAGAGATCCTCAAATCCCCACATACCATAGACAAATAGGCGGAACCCCCAATAGGATTTGAGACACAGACGGGATCATCTACCAAGCTAGTACTAAGGTGAAAACTATCAACAAGATCAGATGAGATAAAGCTATGCAATGCACCAGAATCAAACAAGGTACGAACTGGAAAATCAGAAATATATACAAGGCTCTCAACAGAAATACTACCTCGATCGGGAACTGGAGCGACATTGAGAGCATGAACTTGCCCTCCTGAAGGTCCAGCACGCTGAGTCTGACCCTGGCCTTGCCCTTGCTTCCTCAGGCAATCCTTACTGAAATGTCCAGTCTCACCGCAGAAAAAGCATTCACCATTCTTCCTTTTCCTCTTCTTACAATCCTTAATAAGATGCCCAACTGAACCACAATAATGGCACTTCCCCTTGTTGTTCTTGCCCTTGTTGTTATTGCCCTTGTTGTTGTTCCCCTTGTTGCCTTGACTCTTGTTCTTGTTCTGATTGCCTTGACTGCTCTGACCACTTGGATTACCCTGATTTCCTTTTCCCTGGGAATCAGTCTTCTTGGCTTGAGTATCATTCATCTTGGTTTCTTTCTTGACATCTCCCTGAAGTAACGCCATATCAACCAAACTCTCAAACGTGGCCTCATGGAGAATATGTGACATAGCCAATCCCTGCAACGGCTCATTCAATCCTCTAGCAAAACGAAGAGCCTTCTTCTGAGGAGTATTCACCATATCCAAGCCAAAACGAGCTAACTGATTGAACTTGTTCACATATTCTTTGACAGACATATCTCCTTGTTTCAAAGTTATGAACCTCTCCATTTGCAGATTCTCCTCAGCAGAAGATAGAAACTTAAGCATGAACCTTGCCCTGAAATCGGCCCAAGTCTCAGCAGGCCTAGTACCATTGGTGACTTCCCACCAATAAGCGGCTTCATCCTTCATAAGCCAAACCGCCAACAAGAGCTTCCTCTGATCGTCTAACCCAAAGATAGCAAACAAATCCTCGGTCTCTTTCAACCAATTTCTGGCCTCTACAAAAGTCTCAGTGCCTTGAAAGTTCTTGCCACCCATTGCTTTGAAATCTTTGCAAGTCTTTGCGAAGTCCACTTGAGGATGCTGAGGGGGAGGAGGAAGAGGAACCTCAGCGACAGGAGGAGGAGGAACATTAACCACCGGAGGAGGAGGAACATTAACTACCGGAGGAGGAGGAGGAGGAACATCTGCGGGGCCGGCTTCGGTCGCCCTAGCCTCCAAAAGTCTCCTATACCAAATAGGTACGTGTACTCCCTCCGGAATAGCAAAGTTATCGGCCATACTGAAAACGAAGAAAAAGACAGATTCAGAATGGAGAAAAACGAAGGAATTTTGCTAATGGCTTTTTGGGGAATGGCCTTTAAAATAAACTAGACTTTTCTTTGGAAAATACTTTATACTTGGTTTTGAAAATAGTTTTCCAAAAGTTTTCTAAAAGCCTTTTTGTTCCTTCTCGTACCATATGCTCTGATACCAAATGTAACACCCCACCTCCACCAGGGTGGCTCTTGCAAGCACTCTGACTTTGGAGGGGCGTTTGAATCAGGTAAACATGCATAATGATATATCAAGGCAGAACAAGAACATATGTATTTATGTAAACAGAGTAAATAACATAGATAAAACAAAGGAAGATTTCAAAACATTTCAAAACAAGTCTGGTACAACATAGCTTTCCAAATAAACAAGTCTAGATAAAACAACATCAACTAAAAAACTGAAATAAATAAGTGCTATCCCCAATTAAGTGGTAACCATAGCTAGCTTCATGTCGAAACCGTACATGAGCTGAAATCCCACAAGCAAGCAATCCGAAATCCAAGCTAAGCTCCAGTATTCCCTCCCTGAGAACCTGGGGGGGGGGGGAACGGAAGAAAAGAGGCGAAAGAAAACAGGTCAGTCAAAAAGACTGAGTAAGCCCTACTACAATCAATGTAAACTGATAAAGTTAACTAGCATGAGCAGCAGGGATGAACATAAGTATAACAATATACTAGCATGATGATTAACTAACAAGGTAGATAAAGGTGTCATCGCATAATCAGGATTAAGGTTTTGCACCACAGGTGTACTAGCAAACTAACATGACTTGAATAAACAAGTATTGATCCCTTGGCCCAAGCTTTAGCCCAATAACACGAAATGACCCTAATACAAGGTCCAACCAAACGGTCTAGTCGATCGGCTCCCTAAGCCTAACTCGTCACGTGTTGGTGTCAATACGGCACAATCATAATTGTAGTCGAACTGTGCCGGGTCCACCCTTCGGGTGTATCAAGCCCTAGGGTGTCAACCCCTGGACACCATGAACATGAGTGCACAGTCCCGATCTACTGGTACCCGTGCATGTTTTCTCCGGCTACGGACTATGTGCACGACCAGAGTTCGCCCGGAACTACACCGGCGTACCCTCTGCCGTCGCTTTTGGTCACTTACCTCCAGTCCAGTAATCGTGCCCCCACCCTAGCCTAGTCCCTAGGGTCATGATGATACTAACTTGGGATTACTGCTGGAGTGGGCCCCCATTGCTAGGATTTTTCTAGTGGGTTAAGTACGGTTTAACCCTCTTGCTAATCCTTGATTAACTTGGTTAAGTGTAACGATGAGTTCACGACTTAACCCCGATTAATCTACCAAGCCCAAATTGGTTAAGTATTAAGTGGACCATGACTTAACCCTAATCACGAGGCATTAATTAATTTAATGCGCCTTAACCTCTCACATTAGACCTTGTTGTGGTTACTAGTTAAGCCGGGCGGGTCCGGGTAGCTTTACACCACAACTTGGTCTAACCTCGGATTCGAGGTACAACATGACCAACTTCTCACATTGGGTCCTATTGTTTGTAGCAACTAGTTAAGCCGGTCGGTTCCGGGTAGGTTTACGCTACAAACTCAACCCAACCTCGAGTTGGCCACACTTATCTTTTCTAAATGTCATGTCCATCATGTTTCCAAAACATGTTACAAGTTTTCAAGCAATTGGGTAGACCTAACTTAATAGGTAAATTCCCAATGGGTAGACCTAACTTAATAGGTAAATTCCCAAGCTTATGTTTTATGTCTTTTAAGTTTACCCAACCCCAAACGCAATCCCATCGCTTACATATCGCAATAGCGCATAAAGGATAGAAAGAGGGAACTTGGCATAATCATGACATAAAGGTATTGAAGCCACAAGCTTAACATGGTGGCATATGAAATGTTCATATGTTCATACACTTGCATATTACATTTTTAGGTCTCAAAAGCATGCATAAAACAAAACTTAGCATATTGGTGATACATGGTGCTAAATGACATGTAGAGATGGCCATAATTTTGCATTTAGCCTCACATGCAAGTTATCATAAGAGATATGATAACTTACATGTTGCTAAAATGCAACCTTTGGCATAAAGCTTAAAGCTTTATGTTCATAAACCCAAAATAAGCTTGCATAACATGATAGCATGAACAAAATGTTCAACCCAAACTTGCATAACATAACTTGGCATACTTGCATATAAACTTGCATATCATAACATGATAAACTTGCATATAAACTTGCATATCGCAATATGATAAACTTGCATATCATACATTTAACTTTAGAGTTTAAGTATGAAAGTAGAATAGGGCTTACAATGCTTAAGAAGTCACAAAAATATGACAAAGCCCTTATGAAATCAATTAAACCCAAAATGCAAGCAAAACCCTTGAGCCAAAATGATCAAGACTCTTTCTTCATGATGAAAATATATAAACTTGACTTGAATGCAAGTTAATGATGCTCATACAAGTTTGAAAACACTCGTATGCATGGAAAATCACTTAGGAATTTATTTAGGAATTTTATGAAGAGAGTGGATGCCATGAGAGGATTGATTTTGCCATAGTTTAGTTACTTGGATGAATAATGATGATTTAGGGTAGGTTAGGGTCTTATTTATAGATTAGGCAAGTGTTTTAGGCCATAGGATTAACCCTAGATTCAATCCAAGCCATCAAAGCATGTCTTGGGGAAGAAGTCAAGTGTAGGAACCATCTAGGGCCTTTAGATTAAAGCTGAACCATGAGAACCATCCAAATGGAAAAACTGCATTTGAGCGAATCGGCCCACGGGTTGACAGCCAAACACCCTGGATTAACCCCTAGTCGACCCAGCAAGCTTGGGTCGACCTCAAAAATCGGCCGGTTCGGTTATTCCCCTCTCCCAGTTCGCTGTTTTGAACATTTTTGCATATTTATTTATTTAATTTTCAATTATATATATATATATATATATATATATATCAATATATATATATTTCTCTGCGCAACCCATTTCACTTAATTAAGTATACTTTAATTTGGGAATTTTTCGTGAAACTTCGCGAGGCCATATCTTGGTCATACGGACTCCGATTTTCGAAAACTCGGACTCTATTTCACGTATTTTTCCGAGACGAACGCAATGGCATAGTCCGTTTCCCTTGATTCAAATTTTACAGTTTAATTCTGCCTCCATTTATGTTATAACATGTTATTCAAAAATACGGGTTGTTACACTATCTTCAGTCTCCCATCAAGGAAAGAGTCAGACTAAGAGTAATGATAGTTTTAAAGGAAAGGTCAAAGGTAGAGACATATGATAAGATGACAATGATTTAATGACTAATTTATATGTGCTATTCTGCTGTGCTCATTCTAGGACATTACTAATCCTATCTCTAATGAGCTACTCGCCTTAGAATACTACTGATTCTATCTAGACGAATTGTTCTAAAAATGTTATACTCCATAGCTAAGGTTAACCTCTAGCTATGATACCAAATGTGACGACCCAAACTTCTGTAGAACGAAAGTAAGGATAATCATAGGAGTATAATAGAATTAAAAAAATAACAGATCACAGTTACATAGCATAACATATTAATCATTGCAGCGGAAAGGAAATGTCATCACAAACATCATCACAGAACATCAGAGTACGCAGTACAGGATACACTTAGCAAAACAGATGTCTAATACTTGGAAAGAAATATAGTCTCTGAAACACCCCACCCTCCATTAAGGTCACTCACAAAGGGAATGCCTTAACTTTGGTGGAGGTTTTTAAGTAAAACTCACAGATAAACACAAGACAGATATATATAAACACATATATAAGTAGCGGAAAACAACAGACTTTTTATTTCATAAATATGTGTTCATACAAAACCTTTCCATAACTATCACATAATAACTTCCAAAACATTACATCAACATTTATGTCTTGGTTATTAAATAAAGAAGCATAAAAACATAATTAAAACTGCATAATCCCCATAGAGTGTGTCCAACAGCCATAGCCAAGGAAAGAGAGTCCAAACTGTACATCTACTATCTTGAAGCTTGCAAAGAATCTGACTATGCTGGGTTGTTTCCTCCCTGTGGACCTGGGGGAGGGGGGAAACGGAAGAAAAGAAGACGAAAGAAAACAGGGTCAGACATAAAGCCTGGTAAGTCTAGTGACTCTTTAGTATGAGAACAAGAAAAAGGACATGATAAGTATAAACTGTAAATTGGAAAGTATCATAAACAATGGTAAGGCAGTTTGAATCGAATATACTATCGCACCCCACACTATATCTCTGCACCTACTTGCATTATCTCAACTAGCACCCCATGATCAGGGTGAAGTGATCCCCTTTCTAAAGATAGGCTCCTACTCGGATAATCATCTGTATTTTACAGAACCCAAAAATTGTAGATACCTATGCTGGTCCCACTATCGGGTGTATCAAATCCCATGGTGACGGCCCGACACAATCCTTAGAATGCATAGGGTATACTACTGGTGCCCCCAGTGCCCTGTTTGTCTGCTCCGAAGTATGTGCACGCCCGCACTCCGTTAGAACCCACACTGTTGCACCCACCGTCGTCGCTTTTGACCGCTTACAATCAGCCCAGTATCCGTGCCCCACCCTGGCTAGTTTCAGGGTACCATGATACCTAATTGGGTTACTGCTGAAATGGGTCCCCATTACTAGGGTTTTCTAGTCAAACATGTTAAGTGGTTAAGAGTCTGTATTTACCTAACCCTACCCATCAGTTTAATTTAACATGTTGAATTGGTTAAGTGTTTTAGTTAACTTAACCCTACTATCCTGACTTGTCTGTGCCTAGCATTTTAAAGCACCGAACACTCACATTAGACATGTATTGTTACGGTTACTGGATGTGTCGGTCGGTTCCGGGAAGATTTACACCGTAACTCAGTCTAACCTCGGGTCCTTATTGGGCTCAATGCTTAACCACCCACATTGGATAGGTATTGTTGTGACTACTGGACAGCCGGGCAGGTTTACATCACAACTCAATCCAACCTCGTGTTAAGCATACTCGTATTTTCTAAATTTACATATTTGTCTTTATTACTTATTATATGTAAATTTGTCAACAATTAAATGTTGTGGCCCACTTTCCAAGTTTAACATTTTTGGTATAAGGATTTATACCATTTAAATGCCACCAATTTTGGCATGTGACAAACATGCCAATTTCATATATTTTTATGTCAATTTTACAAATTTTCCCAACATTACCTCATCTAATTATTAGGCTAACAATCTTAGCCTAATTTTCGTTCGCATATTTTTTAACACATAGTATTAGGCTAAAAACTTAGCCTAATTTAGCGCACACAAAATTGGCATAAGGGAATTCATAAACATAAACATGTCATAGGTGTAAACTTGGTATTTTTGGCATAGTAAAGATGAACATCATAGGTGTGAACTTGCAAAATAGTCAACATAAGTATCATAGGTGTGAACTTGCAACATAGGCTAAATCAACTTACATACATGTGAACTACATTGAAATAGGGGTCTAACCAAATATGTGTCACATGAATTAACATATGATTTAGATAACATAAGCCTAAACATGTTTAGATCTAGGCATAACATCAAACACCACTAGCATAAGACAAGAATATAACATGTTCAGTATGTATAATTTTATCACATGTGAACTAGATCCAAATCATATGTCCAACTACAACATGAAACATGTATTAAAGTGGATCTTGGCATGGATCCAATTATTAAATTTGCAACTTTTTGTATAAACATATTAGCATGTATATGAACTTAGGCATAGAGGTTTTAGCATATATATACATGAAATCTTAATCACATACAACCTATATAATCACATAAACATATAGGTGTCGATTTCAACATGAACTATACAACTTGCATGTGATTCTAAATGTACAATAGGATCAATATCAACTCAATTATACAACAAACATCATAATACCACAATCATTACAACACATAGATATGAATTAACATCGTCGTTATACAATAACACAATTCCATTTCCATTTTACATCGAATCAAATCCTAATTTTTATTCACATCGGAAAAATCACTATACTTACAACAAACGACGGTCTTGTTTTCTGATTTCTGAGTTCTGAATTTGAATTGCTTTTCTTTGGGTAGACAACGTTGATTTGATTCTTTTTTTAACTTTAATTTGGCTCGTCTCTAAGCTTTTCTACAAGTGGAGGCTCCTCTTAGTTTACTCCCGACAGCATGGCGGCTCTAGTTGTATATTATTTGTGTGAATTTAGGTTGAGTGTTGAGTTATATTTATAGAATTTCAGATTGATTTGAGCCGTCAGATGATCATAGATGAATCTAGACCATTCACTTCGAAAGGAGCCAACCAGAATGTGACAAATCAGCCCTAGTGACACAGCCAAGCTCAGAAATTCGACCCGAAACTGACCAAGCCAGCCAGGTCCAGACCAGGTCAACTGGGCAGGTCGACCATAGGGTCGACCTGCCAGGTTGACCTGGTGCCTAGGCGGGAATTTTCCCGCCCAGTCCAGTTTGGGTCTGAATTCGAAATTTGAACTAAATTTTGAACTGTTTGAATTTTAAATTGAATTTTGTAACTTCTGGAGGTCATAACTCCTTCATACAGAGTCCGATTTATGCAAACTCGGACACTATCTTAAGCAGAATTCTGAGATGTACGCAATAGCGTAACCCTTTCCCTTAATTCTACCATTTAGAATTAATTATACTTTAATTTGTTAATTTACAGTTTACAGAAAATTCGGGGTGTTACATTCTCCCCTCCTTAAAAGGATTTCATCCTCGAAATCTTCAAATCTAGGAGAAAGTAAGTCCTAACATCCAATCGTCCATCTACTGAACCATCAAACATAGGCGTCCATTGTCCTTAAAAGACTTCTAATGCTTCATGATCATATGCATGGTGTGTGTACATGTCCTTATCTAATGCAAAAATTAGGCAGTCTACTGATTCAGTTGACCACCTTAATGCGAATCATGTAAGTGCTGTGAGTCCATTATGTATGCAAATTTTTCCCTACTCATAATTCTACATGAGTGCGCAATCATTCATACAAATGCGACATCCATATGACAACATATAAAGTTTCAACCACATACAAATGTGAATACCTATACGCATATGCAATATGAAGTGATTGAGCCGATCTAAAACCTAGTTTGTGTGTATATGCATCCACGAGCAACCACTAGAAATCACTTGCAACCATCAACCATAACATGTTTCAAATACATGCTTACATCCAAAGGGTTTCTACCTAAAGATGAAGGATAATATCGAGGAGATATACCTAAAAAGATAGATGCAAGCACAACTTAAGGAAAAAGAGAAATCAAAGATGTACCCCTAAAAAGAAAAGGGTAGGCCGTGTGTATCCTGTCCTCAGTTTCCCAAGTTGCTTCTTCCTCGGTGTCTCTCCACTGAACTTTAACGAGCTTGACTTCGCGGTTGCGTATCTTTTTGATTTCCATTCCTACGATTCGAGTTGGAACTCTCCTCACAGTTTCTTCGCGTTCCACTTTGGCTTCTTCTAGAATGCTTAGTTCCACCACTTCCGCAGATTCATGTAGACATTTTCAGAGATGAGAAACGAGAAAGACGTTGTGAATTCCGGCCAACCTTTCGGGCAGCTATACTCTATAAGCCATTTTCCCAATATTCTCGATGATAGGGAAGGGTCCTACAAATCTTGGTGCTAGCTTTCATGCAGATCCAAAGCGAATGACGTTCCTTAAAGGAGATACCTTAAGGAAAACCCTGTCCCCAACCTCAAATTCAAAGTTGGTCCTTCTTTTGTCTGCGTAGGATTTCTGTCTATCTTGGGCAGTCTTCATTCTCCTTCATATCAAGTCCACTTTTTCTGAAGTCTCTCTAATTATGTCTGGCCCAGGTATAATCTTGTCAGTAGACTCCCGCCAACAAGTTGGTGATCGGCAAGGTCTTCCATACAAAGCTTCGAAGGGCGCCATACCAATGGTGGCTTGGTAACTGTTGTTGTAGGTGAATTCCACTAAAGGAAGATGATCCTCCCAAGTCCCTCCGAAGTCAAGAACGCATAGTCTCAAAAGATCTTCCAATACTCTATTCACCTTTTCTGTCTGACCATCAGTTTGGGGGTTATAGGCTGTGCTCAAGCATAACTGTGTGCCTACAGCTTCTTGCAGACTCCGCCAAAATTCGCTCGTAAAGATGGGATCTCTGTCACTTACTATGCTGGAGTTTATTCCATAAAGTCGAACTATTTCCTTGAGATAAAGAGAAGTTAGAGACGAGGCAATCCTTCTACTCTTGATAGGTATAAAGTGGGCGCTTTTAGTAAGCCTGTCCACTATTACCCAAATGCTAATATTGCCTCTTCTTGACCTAGGCATCCCGTCAATGAAGTCCATTGAGATGCTATCCCACTTCCACTGTGGGACTTCTAGAGGAAGAAGCAGTCCTCCAAGCTTCTTTTGTTCCGCCTTGACCTGTTGGCATGTCATGCACTTAGAAACGAAATCTGCTACGTCCTTCTTCATGCCGCTCCAATAGAAAACTCTCTTTACGTCCTTGTACATCTTATCTCCACCTAGATGTATTGTCATCTTGGAATGATGTGCTTCCTTGAGAACCATCTTTACTAAATCCCTTGCTTGTGGGACACATAGTCTTCCATCTCGCCTCAGCCAACCATTACCATCGATGGAGTACCTATTGACGTGACTGGAAGTTTCACCCCTAATTAGTTTATCAATCACATCAACGATCTGAGGGTCTTCGCCTTGTGCGGCCCCTACTGAGTCTAAAAGAGTGGGCCGTACTTCTAGGGATGCCAATAAACTAGGTATAAAACCAGAGGAGGGCCTAAAGTCAAAACTGGTTATATACTCCAAGCTTTGCCTTCCCACAAAGAGAGGGCTTAGGGTCAGCTTCTTTCTGCTCAACGCGTCTGCTACTACGTTGTCTTTGCCAGGAGTATAGGAAATCTCAAAATCATACGAGGCAAGGAACTCCATCCACCTTTGCTGCCTCAAGTTAAGATCTTTCTACGAGAAAAGATGCTTCAACGATTTATGGTCAGTATATAATCCGAACTTCTCACCTAGGAGATAATGGCGCCAAGACTTAAGCGCAAAGACGATGGCGGCCAACTCAAGATCGTGGGTTAGGTAGTTCTTTTCATGAACTTTCAATTGTCTTACACCATAAGCTACTACCCTCCCTTCTTTCATCAGAACAGCGCCTAGTTCTGTACTAAGTATCCGTGTATACTATGAACATATTGCTTCCATCTGGCAAAGTCGGAACAGGGGCTGTTGTGAGAGCCCTTTTTAAGCGTTGGAAAGCAATGTCACAATCCAAATCCCAAGCGAATGCCAGATTCTTCTTCGTTAGCCTTGTGAGTGGAGCTGAGATTTTCACGAAATCCCTAATGAACTTTTGGTAAAAACCGGCTAGCTCAAGAAAGCTTCGGACTTCGGTTGCATTTCTTGGTGTCTTCCAATCTTACACTGCCACTACTTTCACGGGGTCCACAGCTAACCCTTCTTTGGACAATATATGTCCAAGAAATCTTACTTCTTCTCTCCAAAAGTGGCACTTGGAGCATTTGGCTTTTAGCTGATGAACTCGAAGAGTTTCCATGACCTCCTTCAGATGCTAAGCATGTTATTCCTCATTCTTTGATAAGATCAAAATATCGTCTATGAATACCACCACAAACTAATTGAGGAATTCTCTGAACACCCTGCTCATTAGGTCCACGAAATAAGCGGGTGCGTTTGTCAAACCGAAAGGCATGACCAGCCACTCGTAAAAACCGTCTGGGGTTCTGAACGCCGTTTTATCAATACTATCTTCAGCTACCCTTAGCTGATGGAACCCAGTAGCCAGATCAAGTTGGGAGAAGACCGACACACCTACAAGCTGATCAAAAATCGTCCATTCTGGGAAGCAGGTGTCTATTCTTTTTAGTCAGCTTGTTTAGCTCCCTATAGTCCACACAAAGACGTAGTGAACCATCTGCTTTGGTGGCGAACACCACTGGAGCACCCCATTCCGAGATACTCCTTCTTATAAACCCCTTCTCGAGAAGCTCCTTAACTTGCTTACTGAGCTCCTTTCACTCCTTTGGAGCCATGTGTCTAACAGGCAGAGCTACGGGCTTTGCATTATCAACAAGATATATGCGGAAGTCTATTTCCCGCTTCGGAGGTAAGCCTTTCACCTCTTCAAAGACATCCGGATATTCCCGGACCACTCTAACCGACTGCAAATTCCTAACAGAAGCATCAAGAGACTCTAGATAACTAAGTATAAAAGCATTCAAGGGATTACAAGAAATTTCTAGAGTGTTACCGACCCGAGTCAATAGACTAACCACTCTTTTCTCACAATCAAGAATGGCACCATTACCGGATAACCAGTCCATGCCTAAGATCATTCCATATCCCGAGAAGCCCAAAACAAAGGCACTACATCTAAATTCAACACTTAGAATAGAGATTTTCAAATCCAAGCAAAACATCGACAAATAAGCCGATCCCCCAATTGGATTTGAAACAACTAAGCGATCTTCTACCATACTAGTGTCTACGTGCAGAGATTCTACTAAGGCAGACAAAATAAAGGAGTGTGATGCACCCGAATCAAAGAGAGTGCGAACTGGATGATCATAAAGATAAACTAAGCTTTCTACAGAAATATTTCTACCTTGTTCCTGTGGAGGTGCCACCAGCGCGTGAACCTGTCCCCCTGAGGTGGATCCAATTCTCTATCTCTGCCCCACTTCTTTGGGCAGTCCTTAGCCAAGTGTCCAGTCTCTCCACAATGGAAGCAACCACCATTCATCTTTGCTTTTTTCTTCGTGTAGTCTTTTGCTATATGTCCCATAATGCCACAAAAATTACACCTTCTCTTTTCATGGGGTTTGTTGTTCTTCCCACCTTTCTTGAAGTCTGTCTTCTTAGCCTGTAAACCCTCTTTCTTTTCCTGAGGCACTTCCACCTTTGCCTCTTTCTTTCCTTTATCTTCCTCGTGTAGCAGCGCCATGTCCACCAAGCTTTCGTAGGTCGCTCCCATGGGTTCATTCTAGGCTGTGTAGAGGCTCATTCAGACCTTTAACGTAGTGAAGGGCCTTCTTGTGTTGGGTATTTATTAAATCCAGCCCAAATTTGGCTAGCTGATTAAACTGATTGACATACTCCTTGGTCGTCATACTTCCTTGCTTAAGAGTTAGGAACTTCTCCATCTGCAAGCTTCTTTCAGCTTGGGAGAGGAACTTCATCTTAAACCTCATCCTGAAATCTTCCTAAGTCTCCACTGGCCTTTCAACATGGGTAACTTCCCACCAATAGGAAGCTTCATCTTTAAGAAACCACACTGCTAGCTGTATCTTTTGCATGTCGTCAACTTCGAAGATGACGAACAAATCTTCGATCTCCTTCAGCCAGTTCCTTAATGCCACAAATGATTCAGTTCCATAAAAGTCCTTTCCTCCTATATCCTTGAAGTCTCTACACGTCTTAGCGAAAGTATTTCCACGAGGAGGAGGAGGAACCGCTGCCACTGTTGGAGGAGGAATGTCTGTTGGGCCCGCACCATTCGCCCTAGCCTCTAGGTACCTTCGGAACCAGCCAGGGATTTGTACTCCTTCTGGAAGGTAAAGATCTCCAGACATGCTGGAACAAAAAGGAAAGTATTCAAGACAAAGGGTAGAGAGATAGTGCATATGGCTTTTGGGGAATTATGCCTTTTAAAAAACAATGCTTTTCTTGAAAACAATGCTTCTTTAAACTTCTTTTCGAAAATAGTTTCAAAAACTTTTATCTAGTCTGGTAAATCAGTGCTCTGATACCAAGTGAAACACCCCACCCTCCATTAAGGCCACTCACAAAGGGAATGCCTTAACTTTGATGGAGGTTCTTTAAGTAAAAGTCACAGATAAACACAAGACAGATATATATAAACACATATATATAAGCAGCGGAAAACAACAGACTTTTTATTTCATAAATATGTGTTCATACAAAACCTTTCCATAACTGTCACATAATAACTTCCAAAACATTACATCATCATTTCTGTCTTGGTTATTACATAAAGAAGCATAAAAACATAATTAAAACTGCATAATCCCCATAGAGAGTGTCCAGCAGCCATAACCAAGGAAAAAGAGTCCAAACTGTACATCTACTATCTTGAAGCTTGCAAAGAATCTGACTAAGCTGGGTTGTTTCCTCCCTGTGGACCTGGGGGAGGGGGGAGGGGGAAACGAAAGAAAAGTAGATGAAAGAAAATAGGGTCAGACATAAAGCCTGGTAAGTCTAGTGACTCTTCAGTATGAGAATAAGAAAAAGACATGATAAGTACAAATTGGAAATAGGAAAGTATCATAAACTAAGGTAAGGCGGTTTGAATCGAATATACTATCGCACCCCAAACTATATCTCTGTACCTACTTGCATTGTCTCAACTGGCACCACATGATGAAGGAGAAGTGATCCCCTTTCTAAAGATCGGCTCCTACTCGCATAATCATCTGTATCTTACAGCCCCCAAAGATTATAGATACCTATGCTGGTCCCACCATGGGGTGTATCAAGTCCCATGGTGGCGGCCCGACACAATCCTTAGAATGCATAGGGTATACTACTGGTGCCCCCAGTGACTTGTTTGTTTGCTCCGAAGTGTGTGCACGTCCGCAATCCGTTAGAACCCACACTATTGCACCCACTGCCGTCGCTTTTGACCACTTACAATCATCCCAGTAATCGTGCCCCACCCTGCCTAGTTTCAGGGTACCATGATACCTAATTGGGTTACTGCTGAAATGGGTCTCCGTTACCAGGGTTTTCTAGTCAAACATGTTAAGTGGTTAAGTGTCTGTATTTACCTAACCCCACCAATCAGTTTAATTTAACATGTTGAATTGGTTAAGTGTTTTAGTTAACTTAACCCTACCATCCTGACTAGTCTGTCCTTAGCATTTTAAAGCACCAACCACTCACATTAGACAGGTATTGTTACGGTTACTGGATGTGCCGGTCGGCTCCGGGCAGATTTACACCGTAACTCGGTCTAACCTCGGGTCCTTATTGGGCTCAATGCTTAACCACCCACATTAGATAAGTATTGTTGTGACTGCTGGACAACCGGGCGGGTCTGGGCAGGTTTACATCACAACACAATCCAACCTCGTGTTAAGCATACTCGTATTTTCTAAATTTACATATTTGTCTTTATTACTTATTATATGTAAATTTGTCAACAATTAAATGTTGTGGCCCACTTTCCACGTTTAACATTTTTGGTATAAGGATTTATACCATTTAAATGCCATCAATTTTGGCATGTGACAAACATGCCAATTTCATATATTTTTATGTCAAGTTTACCAATTTTCCCAATGTTACCCCGTCTAATTATTAGGCTAACAATCTTAGCCTAATTTCCGTTCGTATGGTTTTTAACATATAGTATTAGGCTAAAAACTTAGCCTAATTTAGCGCACACAAAATTGGCATAAGGGATTTCATAAACATGTCATAGGTGTAAACTTGGCATTTTTGGCCATCATAGGTGTGAACTTGCAAAATAGTCAACATAAATATCATAGGTGTGAACTTGCAACATAGGCTAAATCAACTTACATACATGTGAAATACATTGAAATAGGGGTCTAACCAAATAGGTGTCACATGAATTAACATAAGATTTAGATAGCATAAGCCTAAACATGTTTAGATCTAGGCATAACATCGAAGACCACTAGCATAAGACAAGAATATAACATGTTCAGTATGAATAATTTTATCATATGTGAACTAGATCCAAATCATATGTCCAACTACAACATGAAACATGTATTAAAGTGGATCTTGGCATGGATCCAATTATTAACTTTGCAACTTTTTGTATAAACATATTAACATGTATATGAACTTAGGCATAGAGCTTTTAGCATATATATACATGAAATCTTAATCAATACAACCTATATAATCACATAAACATATAGGTGTCGATTTCAACACGAACTATACAACTTGCATGTGATTCTAAATGTACAATAGGATCAATATCAACTCAACTATACCACAAACATCATAATACCACAATCATTATGACACATAGATATGAATTAACATTGTCGTTATACAATAACACAATTACATTTCCATTTTACATCGAATCAAATCCTAATTTTTATTCACATCGGAAAAATCACTATACTTAGAACAAACGACGGTCTTGTTTTCTGATTTCTGAGTTCTAAATTTGAATTGCTTTTCTTTGGGTAGACAACGTTGATTTGATTCATGTTTTAACTTTAATTTGGCTCGTCTCTAAGCTTTTCTACAAGTGGATGATCCACTTAGTTTTTTCCCAACAGCATGGCTGTGACGATCCCAAAATCCGAGGGGCGGTATTAAGGATAATCATTGGAATATAACACATCAATCATCATAGCAGAGTACAGATAATAGCAGAAACAATAAATAGAATAATTTACATGGATATGACAGCGGAATCACAACATGTAACAACATCAGAATAGCACAACATAGGATATAACTTAGTAAATAAAAGGGAAGTGATCAGTCATCATCGCCAGAGGCGGAATACATACATGCAGTGAGACATAATAAGGGTATCAGTCTACATCGCCGAAGGTGGTACATATACATACGATAATAAGTACGGAAAGTAAACCAGTCTGCATCGCCAGTGGCGGAATCATAATATAAGTACAATAATGGCGGAAAAAGTCAAAGTCATCTCTGTGAAGTCAGCCTCGCCATGAGCCAAAATGCACTCTATGCAACCGTGCGGAGCCAAAAACAACCTGTCACCT
The DNA here is from genome assembly GCA_030737875.1 of Allium sativum. NCBI lineage: Eukaryota > Viridiplantae > Streptophyta > Magnoliopsida > Asparagales > Amaryllidaceae > Allium > Allium sativum. Next base: position 576,976,472 of record CM060909.1, on the reverse strand, counting down.
ATGAACTAGGCTGCCCATGTGAAAATAAGGGCACCCGCGTTTGCAAAGTGAAACAAACAATGAGTCAGTCATGGGGACTGGTATGAGGAATCTATTTAACAGTTTAAACAACAATAATAAGCAAATCATAGGACCACGCCACTTTCGCGGAACGGGTTTACTCCAGTGATTGCTAGTGCATTTAAAACAGAGTAAATTCTTTTAAAACAACACAATGCTTTTAAAAAGAATGAAGCCATTATAAGACTCAGGTCCCATCATACAATGCAACACAAGCCGGAGGATAGAGTTTTCCCTTATAATGGCCAAATAGGCTTGATACGTGTAAAGAAAAATCATTTGATATTACTACTAGTGCATATATGTTTCAAAAATGAATAGCATCATAAATATCAATCATAGGCAGCATGGCTACCATCTACTATGTCGCTATACTAGTTCTACAATCGAGTCCGTTATTTCGTATTGGAAATTGGATTTCCGTCATGAGTCGAGGCAAGGGGCAAGCTCCTCTCTGCTTCGAGACATTCTAGCAAATGCCTCAGGACTACACACTCTAGGTAACCCTGGATGCTTCAGGGCTGGTCCTCTCTTACGTTTGAGGATTAGCAATTCCTAAACACACGTTTCCCGGTCCTTATAGACCTATAATCGAGGCGCCTCACATTCCAACAACCACATAGGTGAAAAATAGATATAAATGTCAGGGCTGGTAAGTCACTAACACCACCATAGCTAGAAAGAAACGTCGTGCTCTGCCTGCAGTCCGTATCCCATTTTTAACTCATACCGGGGAGTGAGGCTCGCGAATCCATGCTATACACAAAGCCAGGCCACGTAGACCGTGCTTTGATCATCATCCACAAGACTTTGCTTTGCAACAGAAGCCTTGATCACAACATCTTGGCATGCCACATAGGCAATCCACTCCATACGATTGATTTCTATCGATATATAACCTCTGAGCTCGTACGTCTCAGAGAAGGGCGTTAAGCAAAAGAATAAATTCTCCGCTGCCAAACAGATATATATTTAACAGAGATCAATCAGTATAGAACAAAATCCAATGTCAGACACACAGTCCATTTACAAGTCCGTTCTGGGTCTGAACGAAACCGGAGGCGTCAAGTCCCTCGTATATCCGTACAATCAACACATACGTTCAGACGGCTACTACTTCCGTTCCTTCACGGTAGCTACTCCGGTCAGGAACCTCAGCAGCGCCCATCCAACAGATACGAAGATCGTCGGTCTTGAATCGTCTTTGCATTTCCTAATTCGAATCGCTCGATTAATTATTTGAAATGAGGGTTAGCTCGGCCTTTTCAAATAATTCACGTAATTAGAATTTAAATCAATTCTTTCCATGGTTATATCATTCGACATCCATATTTCAGTTCTTTAGTGTTATTTTCATGTCAAACACATACAACCATCAAATATCAAACAATTCAAGCCCAATTGGTTTATTTACAACCTATGTTGTTTATAATATTTTATAACGATTTTTCGCCATTTTTATTTATTTAAAAATGGCTCTATTTAATTAAACGACGTTTCAGGTCGTGCTGTGGCGCTGTTTTCCCCCTAATTTGTTTTACACATATCGGGAAATCTAACCGTTGGATTTCTACAAAGTCTATATCAGTGCGAAGATATTCCCAAAGCGAACCCAATGGTTCCAGTTTCGTGAAAATCCGACGATCGGATCTTCCACACTAGTCGTTTGAAGCTACGGTTTCAAAATTCGAACTACAGCGTCATTATTCAATTTAATTTAATTATATTTATATATATAAATATAAACGATTCTGGCACTGTTTTTTGTCAGATTTGAATTTAACATTCCGGACAATCCAACCGTTGGATTTTTACAAGGTTGGTGCCGTTGGGAAGATATTTCCAAGGCGAACCCAGCGGTTGCGGTTTTAGGAAAATCCGATGGTCGGATTTCTCGTACTAATCGTTTCAAATTACGATTTCGAAACACGAACTTCACGACTTCGATACCTTTTAATTATATTTATATTTATATATATAAATATAATTCATTCTATAATTCCAACCATAGTTCATTCTATATTTTCAACTTCGTTTTCACGTCAAATATTTCACTAACGCCTTAATATTTCGAAAATTTTCGCCATAACCTCCTTTGTACGGGAGGGGTTTGGAAATTTATTTGGCCATGTTAGGTACCCAATAAATCCTAAAAAGTATCCACATATTTATAGTGATATATTCTGGTGTTTACGGGGGAGCATGTATAGATAATCACTCCAGAGAATAAATTCTCGTCACCCCATTTCCGTATGGAAATAAATAGTCCATGTGCCGTATCTAATAACTAGAGAGACATGATTATTGTCAACTCCAGACCCGTGTGGGGTTTTTATTAATCTGGCAATTTATCGTTATATTTTATAGAGTCCATATCAGTCATCAGTTCAACCTGTAGTATAAAATCATCGCCATACAAGCCTCTCGCTCGTATGGTAAATCTTCCACCTCGTCACACAAGCTCCAATTGCTTATGTGGAATATGATGAAGTATGCCTATCGTCAAGAAGAATGCCATGTAGTGTAGTTCAAAATTAATTGTTACTATCCTATGGCGATATTTATTATTTCACACAGAATAACAAGCACTACGCATCCAATGGCATTCACAGGAGTTGATATAAAAATAAAATTGCGCAGCCAACTCATCAAGGCTTACCTATTTGTCGGGCACGCAAATAATTTCTTTACTCTACAGCTAATCCATTTTTCCTGTTCAACACATGTATATATATGCAGAACAAAGCCAATAATAATATTTCTAGCAAACTATTATTTATTTCAACACGTGTGTATTTTTATCAAAGCGTATACATGATAAAAGAAATATTTTTATCATCAAAAATATTTATTCAACACGTGAATGGTTTTAACACTTCATATTCACAATAAAAATGTAGTTTTTATTGTCTATTCATTTTATTTTAAAATACGATAACATTCAACACATGGATTTCAACTCGACGAACGAATTTCAATTCAACACATGAATATTCTCTATAGTTTGTATATATATATAAAAATGTGATTTTTATCGCTAAAGTTGTTTGTTTAAATTCAAATAATATTCAACACATGAATTTCGATTCAACGAATGAATTTCAACTCAACACATGAATATTCTCTATAGTTTGTATATATATAAAAATGTGATTTTTATCGCTAAAGTTGTTTGTTTAAATTCAAATAATATTCAACACATGAATTTCGATTCAACGAATGAATTTCAACTCAACACATGAATATTCTCTATAGTTTGTATATATATAGAAATGTGATTTTTATTGCTAAAGCTGTTTTTTTAAATTCAAATAATATTCAACACATGAATTTCGATTCAACGAATGAATTTCAACTCAACACATGAATATTCTCTATAGTTTGTATATATATAAAAATGTGATTTTTATCGCTAAAGCTGTTTGTTTAAATTCAAATAATATTCAACACATGAATTTCGATTCAACGAATGAATTTCAACTCAACACATGAATATTCTCTATAGTTTGTATATATATAAAAATGTGATTTTTATCGCTAAAGCTGTTTGTTTAAATTCAAATAATATTCAACACATGAATTTCAACTCAACGAATGAATGTCAACTCAACACATGAATATTGGTTTCAACATATGTAATTTATTTCAATGAATGAAAATTATTCTAACACATGAATATTTTAGAAAATTTTGGCAGCATAACGGCAGGGTAGTTAAAACCGGGACCATCCCTAGTACGGCTCCTCGCTCTACCTTAAAACCTCGTGGTTTTTGACAATGGGGATCATGCATCTAGTTCGCACGCAGGCGGCATGTTTTATTTTCAATTCCACAATCCTATTCTAATTTGTTTCAACCACAAGAGGGTATTTTTCAACCACAAAGGTATTTTTCAACCACAATATCAACCACAAACAATTATCTCCAACCATTCGTCATACCATATAATATCACGTCAATCACAAGCAATAAATATCGTCCATGGTCTGTGGACGAGGGGAGTATATATATATATTATATTAATTCACTTGCATTTCATCACAATTCAAAGCATATATGTTTCATTCAACGCTTGTATAATTTATACATTGCTAATATAACTTATACAACACATGTACATGAGGTATACAATGCGTATATAATTTACACTTCGCTTATATAATTTATACAACGCGATTCCATTCACACAATTTAGTCTAGATTCCTCACATTTGTTTTTGCAGTGCTAAAAATCCTAACGAGCTCAGAAAAATCCGCGGCTTCTTCTAGATGTTAGAGAGCCTCCTTGCGGTCACGGTGTCTCCTGTTTCATCAAATTTCGTTAACGAACGAAAAAGATATTATTTTTCAAAGTTTTGCAACGCTTTATAGTGTTATTTTTATTTCAGAATAATAAAGGTCGTACCTTTATTTTTGTTCAGAACTAGGGTTGGAAAATTCGTGAAATCCGTAGATCGTTGCTTCGATCAGGTAGTGCCACGCCCTCGGGCTTGGAGAGATGCGGCTGTGCCTAGGAGTGGGGTCAGTTCGGTGGTCGGAGGAAGGCTGGGCGGCGTCAGAAAGATGTCGACTTCGTGGGGGTGGTTCAGGCGATACAGGCGATGGTGGAGGGTGGGGTTTGGTCGGATGTGAAGAGGGGAGGAAGGGCCGTCGAACTGGGGTGGTGGCGTGGCCTAGCTTCGCCTTTGGCGGCCGGAAAATCGAGGAGAAGTTTCGAGCAATGTGGATCGTCGATATCGCCTGGGGCGGCTAGGGTTTCTGAGATTTTTTTTTTAAGAAAAAATCTTATTGGTCGAGACTTTATAGGAAATTCTAAATAGTGTTTTTACAAACGAACTCGAAATCAAACCCAAGGACTGTCGCCCCTAGATAAATACCCCCATTTCGGACACAATGGGATATGTTTTGTTGGCCAATTCGACTGTTACAGTCAGTTGTTTTTCAAATTAAAATATAAAACATTCAATATTTAATTTGAACGTACATTTCAATTTGCCAGGGCCACAAACTGAATCGAAAAATTCCAGAAAAATAAATCTAGCTTTGTTTTGACGATACGGTCCTAACAAAACTAGTTTCGTCGAATTCTGAGCTTGTTTGGAAAACGGCCATTTTTAGGTTGACCCATTTTAACAGAAATCGACCAATTACATTTTCTTTTTCCCCGCTCACATACTAGCTTCCAAAATTATGAAATTTGAAACCTAGCAATAATTTGACATCCCGGACCCAACAAAAGTGGTTTCGTCGAATTCCGAGGTCGTATGCAAAATATCAATTTTCAGGGGCTATATATGCTATATAGCGACCTTTCTGAAAATTAAATCGGCCATAACTTTTGATTCCCATTATGAAACTTCGATTTTTCAGATTCATTAGAAAGGTATTCATAGACAGATTTAAATATTTTCAGTTTCACTAAAATCTGTTATACTTCCCACCCGGTACAGTCAGAAAAAGTTTGTATTCAAAATTTCAAACTGCAATACTAGCCCCAATTCTTTATTTTATTGAAATATGCTATTTCAATTATTCAAATTCTTTGGTAATAACCAATTTTAAAAAATTTAAATTGGTTCACATTTTCCGGGTTATTACAATGGCGGCTCTAGTTCTATATTATTTGTCTGAATTTAGGTTGAGTGTTGAGTTATATTTATAGAATTTCAGACTGATTTGAGCCGTCAGATGATCATAGATGAATCTAGACCATTCACTTCGAGATGAGCCAACCAGAATGTGACAAATCAGCCCTAGTGACATAGCCAAGCTCAGAAATTCGACCAGAAACCGACCAGGCCAACTAGGGCCAAACCAGGTCGATTGGGCAGGTCGACCCCCAGGTCGACCCTATGGTCGACCTGGTCACCCAGGTCGACCCCCAAGTCGACCCCCAGGTCGACATGGTGCCTGGACGGGAATTTTCCCGCCTGTCCAGTTTGGGTCTGAATTCAAAATTTGAACTAAATTTTGAACTGTTTGAATTTTAAATTGAATTCTGAAACTTCCGGAGGTCATAACTCCTTCATACGGAGTCCGATTTATGCAAATTTGGACTCTATCTCAAGCAGAATTCCGAGACGAACGCAATGGCATATTCCCTTAATTCTATCATTTAGAATTAATTATACTTTAATTTGTTAATTTACAATTAATAGAAAATTCGGGGTGTTACAGTCTCAATCTCCCAAAATACATCAATATCCAATACTATCTCAATGTCTCAAGAAGAAAATAAAAACAAAAGATCTTCCAACATCTTCATCAGCAAGCTTTAGTCAAGAAAACATCCCTACCTGAAACCAGTCAATTGGCTACTCGTTTGGAAAGAGGGCACCCGAGTTTGCAACGTGAAACAAACTACGAGTCAGTCATGGGACTGGTATGAGGAATCTTACTAAACCTAATAATATGGCTAATCACTGGACCACGCTGCTAATGCGCAATTGGTTTAATTCCATTGGATTGCCAGTGCATAATTTTTATAAATTTTTAAGTCAAAAAACGCAGTGCTTTTTAGAAAATGAAATCATTATAAGACTCAAGTCCCATCACACAATGCAACGCAAACGGAGGATAGAGCTTTACCTTATAATGATCAAAAATTCTTGATATGTAGAAAATAATATTTTTTTAATATTATTATTAGTGTCTAATATGTTTCAAAAATACTTCAAAGTAAATGTATCAATCCTAGACGGCATAGCTACCATATACTATGTAGCCATACAAAGGTATACAATCAAAATCTTAATGTCGTATTGGAGGTTGGGTTCCATCATAAGTAAAGGCTAGGGATGATCTCATAATTGATTCGATACACCTTAGCAATGTCTCAGGATTCCCCATAGTGAACCCTTGGATCCTGCAGGGCCAGTCCACAAATAGTGCTAGTGGATTAGTTATGCCTGAACACACGTTCCTCGATCCTAGTGGACCTATAAATTGGCCATTGGAGAACAATAAAAATATCCGGGGCGCCTCAATCCATCAACGACATAAGTAAAAATGTCGGGCCTTGTAAAAACCCAAACACCACTTCTAGCTAGAAAGAAATGTGTACACTCCCTACGTTCCCTTGTCCCATTTTTGACTCTACCTGGGTGTGAGGCTCGCGAGGAAACGTAATACATAAAGCTATGCCTAGATAGGATATTCTTTGATCATCATCCATGAGGCTCTGCTATTCAAAAAAGCCTTGATCAATTGCATCTTAGCGTGCCACATTGACAGTCCATACCATGCGATCGATAATTACCAATATATAACCTTCGAGCTGATGCGTCTCAAAGAAGGGTGTTTAGCAAGAGGATAAATCCTCTGCCACCTTAGAAATATATTAATAGATATCAATTAAATTACATGGAATGAAATTCAATGTTGGTCACGCATTCATTTACAAGTCCGTTCTGGGTCTGAACGAAACCGGAGTCACCTAGGTGCTCGCGTATCCGAACGATCAACAAGTGCATCCAGACAACTACAACTTTAACCCTTTATTCGTAGGTAGTCAATGTCAGGCATCAGTAGATATCCTTTCAACATGAAGATCGCCGATCTTCGATCGCTGTCTTCGCTATCTTCGATTTAAAATCACTGTAAAATTATTCGAAATGAGTTGAACTTGGTCTTTTCAAATAATTTTTAGAATTATTGTCATTCAAACAATTGAATATCATTAATACTAATTTATAACGATTTATCACTATTTTTATTTATTTAAAAATAGCTCAATATAATTAAATGACACTTCGGGTCGATGGGCGGCCTTGGCGCTGTTTTTACCAAAATTTGATTTACACATATCTTAAAATTCTAACCATTGGATTTTGATAAAGTTTATATTATCGGAAAGATCTTCCCAAAACAGCTCTAACGGTTCCAGTTTTGGAAAAATCCAACGGTTGGATTTTACGTTATAATCGTTTGAGGTTATGATTGCCGAAACGCGAACTACCCCGCGCGATTAGTTTAAATTTTGATTTATTTATATATATATATAAATCAGTTTGGCGATTCCTACTATTTTAACCATCATAAACAAACTAAGTGCAATCCATATTCATGTTAGAGATTTATACATATGATTTTCCTAATTCTTCTGTTGACGGCAAAAAATGTTGCAAACACCAAAGATTCCTAATTACTAGGAATTATAAATATGGTCGCATAGACAAGAATGTATTATAGAACATAAACAGTAAATAATACAAGAGATTTATAGTGGTTCGGCCTCAGGTAGGGCCTACGTCCACTTTGAAGAGTTGTAGGAATTTTATTGATCACTTGAAAGATTACAAGTTTGAGATCCTCTCATTACATTCACTGACTATGATATATGAAGCTACAATAGTCATATTTGCAAAAATAGTAAAATGGACAAGTTTGCCCTTCTTCTTCCTCAAAGAGGAGGTGCCATTAATGAAGCTTTATGGAGGTCTCAAAGCCCAAGAATCTCTCCCTTTTGAAGTGTGAGGTGGTGGGGTATTTATAGGAAGTGGTTAGGGAGGGGTTAGGTAGGAGAATGTAGAAATGGGGACCATCTTCAGGAAATTCGCGCCTCCAGCTGTCGGCCACAGAAAATTCGTACTTGGGTGGAGGTATGAAATTTCGCACCAGCTAGGTGCGAAATTTCGCACCTCCCAGGTACGAAGCTAGGTACGAAATTTCGTACCTTCAAGGTACGAAATTTCACACCTTCAAGGTACGAAATTTCGTACCTAGGAGGTACGAAATTTCGCACCTTGTAAGGTGTGAAATTTCGTACCTAGGAGGTACGAAATTTCGCACCTTGGCAGGGTACGAAATTTGTTTGGAGGGAATATGGCCGAGGTTCATTGGCGCGGTATGTTGGTTCTTTTGGGGCGTCGAAGCTCATTGGCACGAAGTGAAGGAATCTATCATTTAGCTGGTCCGAAGTGAAGGAATCTGAGCTTCCGGCATGGAGAAAATCGGATGAACCGGGCGATGCCCACAGTTTCAACCTAACCGGTCAGGTCGATCGCCGTCGGGACTATGGGTCCCCGTACCCCTACCGCCGCTACGCTTGGACCCGTTTGATGGCTCGCCTTCGGTTCGTATGCGGATGGGTACTGATGGAGGTTGCGTCTGTGGGATGCGACATCCTGCTAGTGGCCAGACTCGAGTCTTCTGATACTGTCCCCTGGACGATATTGGCGACACCTCTGGGCTATAATATCACGTGATATGTTGAGTCGAGCGTGTCTTGAGTACTTTTGGTGACCGGATCAAAAGCCCGGTTAACATTTGCCCCCCAAAGTACGTCTTGTCTTGACATGATGTGCTTTGGAATGAAAGTTGAGATGAAAGTTGGGTTGCGGATTTATCATGCAAGTTATAGGAAAGACATGTTAGTTTGCAGGCATGCTCGTTGGGGAATCGTGAGCGAGCCACTGCTAGTTTGGTGTCGCACTGACATTGCTTAGTAGCCGCATAGTGCCGTCGTCGCGCGTTTTAGGCAACTTGAAATTTGCGGGAGATGTGCGTACGCGGGCGCTTTGATGGTTGAGCATTTGGTGAGTATGCAAGTGGTCGTTCAGTCGTGATTGTCTTGGTAGCCAGTGCTTCAAAGATAAGTGGATGTAGACGTATTTAGGTGTACGATCTCGAATTCCGACATTGGAACGTTCATTTTGGGCATTCCGATCACCTGACTGTAGTTACTTCCTTTCTCCTCTTCTCTGGATAGAAAATCACTACAGGGGATGAAGGATGCCAAAATACTTCTTTTGTACTTTGGTTGTTCGAGGTATTGTTAGGTTTTTGGGAGAAGGGAAGAGAGATATGGAAAGTAAGAGGGCTTTCGAATTTGGTACCCAAGAACGTGGAGCGGCGGATCTTGGGAAACTGGTTTAGGAATTTGGATAAAGGTTGCCAAGCATGTGTGAATACGGCTCTTTAGGAGTTCGGATCTTGGTTGAGGAGATGACAACTAAGCCAACGCGCAGGAGCATGAGACATAACTTCGCACTCCCACGACTTTGTCGAACCCTGCCTTCGATCTTGAGTTTGTAAACTTGAACCTTTGCATGGCGCCATATGAGCGGACAGTGATTAGTGATTTTTGGTCTCGCGACGTGGTCCTCAAGGAATGGACCTGCTTGGATTGTCATCTTGAATGCTTGTGTAAGATATCGACACATGGTTAAGCGGTTAGTCTTGGGATTCGATCAATAACCTAACCATGGCGTGGTTGCATCTTAACTTAGGCGTTGCACTGGCGGTTGGTGATGGCCGTGGCGTCAGTTGTTGAGGCTAACCGCTGCCACGATGTTCCGAAGAATCAGCTTTTTGTGGAGTCTGGGTAAAGATGGAAACCGAGAAGCCTCCAGGGCCTAAACCAAGGCTCCGGATTTCCTTTGTTGCAAGATGAAGGTGCTCTAAAGATGGTGGTTTCGTAGGATGCTGTGAAGATGATGCCAGTGCAGAGACTTTAGGGGATTTGATCAGGTCAAGAGATTGCCAGGCCGGTGTGACAATCCGTAGAGGGTTGCCCTAGGCCCGGGTACCTGCTAGATTCTTCTCGACGTCAGATATGAGCAAGCAGGCTCAGATCCTTGCTCAATGTTTCATGTCTGATCTTTAATTGAAGTTGAACTTAACACAATTGGTTGGCGAATGATTCTGGAAATGAACTTATTCGGACTGGTTGCTCGGATATGTATGCAAGATGCGGGCATATGTTCGAGTCATTAGTCTCCAACCCAATTATGTTGGGGTCGTTATCCGATTCGGAAAATGGTGCTGACGTTTACCGGTAACTACTACCATAGTTATCCAAACTAGGTGCCGTCACCACGTTTCGATGCGCTTATAGGTATGCATCGAGGGGTGTAAGTTAACTTCATGTTGCATTTAAGTATGAGTTTGCTAACAAGGCGCTGAGACCTTGCGAACCCAATGAACTGGCCAAGGAAACCCGAGAACTTGCACTGAAATATAGATTTTTTAATTCGCGTCTTGAGAATTTATCTAAGTTCTCCAGTTCCTCGGGGAATTGCGATCGTATTGCTTCCTCTGCCCTTCAGTTCGGGCCTCTATGCCTGGTCTGCCTAGTACTACTGGGAGGTTAGAAGTTTCCGAGTCCCAAGGTTTTGGGTTCGGGTCCTTCTCGTGTTGAGATGTATGTTCCTCCTTAGAATGGTTGCCCCCACGGGTGTGGCGATGGAAGTGCCAGCGCGGAAGCTGGCGGAGATCCTCCTCAGGTTTTGCGATGAGTAAACCATTGTGGAGATGGTAGGAGACTGCCCCCACGCTCGTGTACTTACCCTTTGAGCGGAGGTGACACCAGGTTTTTCCCCCGCACTTCCTCAAGCGTTCAGGTCCCAGTTGTAGTCACAGCGGGAACAATCTGGAGAAGTAGGAGAACCCATGGCTTTAGGGTCCCTTGTTTATATAATCCTCCTTGGAGGAGGAGAAGTTATGGCTGGTCGAAGTGCTCATTCAATGGGCGTAGCTGGTGTAAGTGTGTGAACAACGCAAGCTACGGTGGTAGACCAGTAAGCCCGGCTGGTGGCAAATTTGGAGGAGCCGGAGGGAAAGAGGTACAGGATGAGGCTGCCATACAAGATGCACTGGCAAAGGCTAGTTAGGATGTCGAGGAGAAATCTGTCGCTGTATAGGCGAAAAGGTAGACCGATGCAGAGGCGGAGAAGGAGCGGGCCTCTGAGTAGGCTAGGAATAAGGAGATCTACCGGCGATGCTCGCTAGAAGAGGGCGAGAGTTCCCTTAGCACACTTGTAGTGGATACCATTATGGGGCTCCGGGCCAGGCTCTTAGTTGATCGGAAGACTGCCGAAGATGCTGAGAAGAGAGCGGAATAAGGCACCAAGAAGGCTTGGGAAGACACGTATGTTGGATTGATCCTTGCCTCTTACATCGTCCCTAAGCTGTTGCCATGTGTTTCTCTCGGGGAGGCTATGATGATTACAAGCGGTGAGGATGATGGCGGAAGGCGCACATCAATGCCTCATGAATCCATTATTCTTGTGTAGAGTATAGGAGGAGGAACAGTTCCGGAAGGAGTCATTGGTGGTGACCTTCCTGTATCGAACCTGTATAGATGAAAGAAAAGAAAAGAATAGGATGAGTAACATCAGTAATTGTTAAAGGAATTAAAGATGCCTTGGATTAAGTGAACCAATAGTATATGCGAGTGCGGTCCTCGCTTTTGGTCCTTAAAGACATGGTGTGGTATTCATGAATACCCTGTCATCAGAGAGAAGAGATGTTAGACATGTTGTCTATTTAATGTGTGCGTGTGTGTGAAATGGAATATGAATCAGTAAAGATCTCATTTCATGTTAAGTGTTCGAACGTTCTTCTCATGTTTTCCGGCGTCCCGTACTTGCACAAGCGTACTTGTTGTTACACCAATAGGAATGCGATTAGAGACCGCACTCTGGGTTGATTGTTCCAGAGGGGTGTGATTGTGTGTTGCGCCCTGGGTTGTTGTTCCAGAGGGGTGAGACAGAGTACCACGCTCTGGGTTGTTGTTCCAGAGGGGTGAGATAGAGCGCAGGCTTCTAGTAAGTTTCCTTCAGCTTAGGAAACCTGTAGTTTGTGAAGCCAGGCTAGAGCGCCTGCTATTTTTTCTTGGGTTGCCCAGGGTTAATCACAAGTGTAACACCCCACCTCTGTTAAGGTCACTCACAAAGGGAATGCCTTAACTTTGATGGAGCATTTTAGTAGACAGAACATAAATTTACAAGATAGATAAAAAAGTATTTGAAAATTTAGTAACTTTATTACAACAGAAACCGAAGTAAGTTTGGTTACATCTTTTCAAATCACAATATCAGAATTCAAGTACAAAATATCATCCTTGTACAAAAGCCTTCATAATGCACAGCTTTTAAAATCATAATCCCCAACATAAACTGCCATGGAAAGATTGAGCCAAGGTCAAGCGGTACTTCAAGCGGAGAAAATCCGAATCAAGCTCCTATACTTCCACCCTAAAAAAACCTGGGGAAAACGAAAGAAAAGGGGGGAAACAAGCAAGGTCAGACATAAAGTCTGGCAAGTCCATTGACTTTCAGCATATGAACAGATAATAATATCATGACATGAAAATAAAGCTGGATATGAGACAACAGCAACATGAGTAACTGGTATACTTAAGCTAAACCAAAGAAACATAATGATATAGCCCAAGTTATGCTTCTTACTTATATTTTACTTCTCTGCACTAATACTAGTATAACAGGATTAGGCGTTACCCTAATGTCCAAACAGAAACGGAATAGAATAATCTATATAGGAACAGAATGCTAGTAATGGGTCTTTACCACCCCAATAGACAGAAGATACATAAACGGAATCAGAGACGGAAACAGAATAATCCCTACAGAAACAGATTGTTAGAATTAGGTGTACACAAGTAAATGGGCCTTTACCACCCCAATAGAAGGTACCACGCAGAAACAGACAGGTGTTACCACCCCGTAGAAACAGACGGTACCCCAACGGAAACAGACAGAACTAAGTGTACCCTAAATCTACCCCAAGCGATCGGCTCCCTAATACATAAATACCCTATGTCAGCCCTACAGAAGGGTGTATCACTCCCCAAAGTGGCAAGCTTTAAATGACACAGACCTATTTAAAGATTTCACGGCATCTTACATCCTCAGAGGCAGACTGGGATCCATGCACGCACATGACCCGGTTGGAACGCACCATCAACACCCCTCTCCATTATCATAACGAACCACTTATAATTAGTTCAGTAAGCATGCCCGGTCCCTACCTACTGTTGGGTCATAGTTTTGATACCAGAAAGGGTTACTGACTAATATGGGTCCCATACAACAGATGACACAAGTATTTTCCCTCCTAACCTTATGTCCCCAGACTAACATATTTCAGATTAACTTGTTTACAAGTTTTAGGCCTACAGAGTTCAGAATCAACTAGTTCACAGACCAGAAAATCAAGTCAACAGGTTTTCAGACTAACGGATCATATGTATAGTTTTAACAGACTTACAGATTGTCTAACTTTGTATTGGGCCTACCGATTAACGAAACAGGTTAATTAATTCATCAGTCCAGTTGGTTTAGCCTTATTTACCCATCACGTTTTAGACATCATATTTATCTCAGATTTGCATTAATTAAATATTAATGCACAGACCTCTCACATTAGGTCGGTAACTTGTGGCCGCTGGATAAGCCGGGTGGTTCCGGGCAGACTTCTGCCACAAGCCAGACCTAACCTCGTGTCTAAGCCTATTTTAGTTATGCCTATGACCTCTCACATTAGACTAGTAGTTTGCGGTTGCTGGTTAAGCCGGTTGGGTCCGGGCAGGCTTCTACCGCAAACATGAGTCTAACCTCGTGTCTCAGCATTTTTATTTTAACCAGTTTATTCCATTACAAATTATACAAATATCAGACTAATTATGTCAATTTAACAGATTTGACTTCTTTTCAAGTCGTAGCAGATTAAACAAATTAACATGTTTTACACAAATTACAATCATTCAATTTTTCAACTGATTTAACATATTTAGTAGCTCAGGCGGTTCAACAGATTTAGCAAATTAGGCAACTCAACAGATTTAGCAGATTATGCCAAATTAGCAGATTAGACGATTCAACATATGTAACAGTTTAGGAAATTCAATAGATTAAACAGGTAACAGGTTTAGCAGATTAGGCAAATTTAACATAATAAGCAGATAATAGTTTTATTCGATTTAAACATTGCTTAAAGTCCTATTCACATATCTTGCCTAATTCATAAGGTAAGCCTAAACTTATATGCCCAAATTATGGTCATAATCAACCATATAACATATGTCCCAATTTTTAGTCAAACTTGCATAGCTCAGAATATTCTCCAAAAACCTTACATATAAATTATGCCAAATATAGCCATTGATTACAATGCATGTCACATATCCAAAACCCCACCCTTTTACTTAGTTGTATTCACACTTAATAATTATCCAATCTTAATATGGATCTTTACACCTAAGTGAAATGCAAATTAATTCTCTTTTTTTCCAAATTTCAGACTATAATATATATAGTATGTCCAGATCTAGATCTTGAATTACAACTTTTACTATGCATCCAAATCAGTTACATGTTCACAGTTAAACTTTACGCCACAAATCCCAAGTCATATGTCAAATATTCTTTATGCCTCAAGACTCAAGACATATGTTAAATACACCTTATGTTTTAAATACAACATGCCTAATTATATGTCTCAGATTTACGTTCTAAGTTCAACCTATGTTCTTTATGCAAGTCACAATAATCCTCTCCTTCCAACTCATAGATCGTCTTATACAATATGCCTCAAATTTATGTCCAGAATTACAACATGCGTTGTATCCTCAAATTTGTTACAAATCAATTATGCCCAAATATGCCTCATTCAATATTCTTCCCAAATTTAGTGTTTATGCGTTCATCTCTTATGAGATCCGGCTCGGGATCGTGGTAGCCTGGCTATTAAACAAAAAGAAAGAAAGGATGAAGAAATACAGAACAAATAGAATAATAAAACAGAGGAACAGATCTGATAAATAGAAAAAGGGCATAATCTCAGATTCAGTTTTATAATTATGTCAAGATCATGATTAAAATTCATATCGGAAAATAACTGTGCTTGCCTTGATTGGATTATAGAAGAAGAGTTGCAGTAGTTCTGTTTTAATCTTATTCAGATTTGGAAGAAGATGCACTAGTTCTAGTTTTGATCCCAACAGAGCAGCGACGCCATTATTTTATTTATTTATTATAGAGGTAGAGTATAGGCAGAATGAAATTGTGTGGAGAGAAAGTGAGGTTTGGCGGTGTTTTTATAGGAGAATAGGGTGATTTAGAGCCTTCAGATCAGTCCAGAAGTCATCAGAACCACCCAGCTTGAAGATAGGTCATCCAGCCACTTAGAAGAAGACACGTCATTATAGAACACTCCAGAATCATGTGCTGGATCGGTATGGTGCACTTGGCAGGTGCGCCAGTGTATTTTTGTATGGGCGCACTTCACAAGTGCGCCAGTGTATTCTGGCTTGTTTCCGGTTTTTCTGCCTAACCTCATTCAACCATATCTTCTTCATACGGTATCCGTTTTACGCAAACTCGGACTCTATCTCAAGCAGAATTTCGAGATGAATGCAATGGCGCAACCCGCTTCCCTTAATTCTTCTCTTAAAAATTAAGTATATTTTAATTTGTTACTTGTACGTTCATAGAAAATATGGGGTGTTACATTCTCCCCTCCTTAAAGGATTTCGTCCCCGAAATCTTCAAGTTAAGAAGAATGTGTCCTACCATCCAATCATCCATCTACTCAACATCATCCACAAGCATCCATTCTCCTAATGTTTTATGAACATATGCAAAAGTGTGTGTATATGTCTCTTATCTAATGCAAAGATCAGGCGGTCTACCGATTCAGTTGACCTCCTCAATGCGAACCATGTTGGTGCCATGAGTCCAATTATGTATGCAAGAAATCCTATTTGATACACATCATTTCTATATGTGTGCATAACCATTCATCCAAATGCAACATCCATATGATGAGTCAATCATTTTGCATCCACAAAAAATGAAAAATGCACACATGTCCATAAGCAATATGAAAGTGTTATTGAGCTGATCTAGTACCTAGTGTGTGTATATGCATCCATGAGCAACCACTAGCAACCACTTGCAACCATCAAACATAACATGTCTCAGACACATGTTTCCACCTATTAGTTTCTACCTAAAGGTTGAAGACTCGATCGATAGGATACAACCAAGTGATAGAAGCTAGTATAATTAAAACAAAAGTTCTATTCCCATTAGACATCGGTTAAGAAAATAAATCCCTAAGTATCAACCCCGAAGACCGAAATCAACATCAGATTGACACTCAGAGAATTACTTCCATTAAACAATGTCAAAACTGGAAATCTACTTCACGCTTCGAGTAAAAACCCCTATCCTTTCCAGAAATATTCAGATACTTACAGACTACGAGTACATATAAAATTATCAAATGATTCTTAGGAAACTAAGCATGATAAAACCCCACCATATCCCACAAAAACAAGAATGTATGCGTCACACTCAACTTAACGCTTAACACAGATACCCTCAAACCCCAACTTATCACAAATAGATGAGTCGTAACCCTTATAGGGTTTGAGACTATAGCGGGATCACAAATAAGACTAGTATTAAAGTGCAGTGTCTCAATTACAGAATCAAAATGCCGGAATCAAAGAGTGTTTTAACTCAATAATCAGATAAGGAAATTAAACCTTCTATAGAAATTTTTCCTATCTCTATCCTATCTACCAGCCACGAGAGCATTCGCATGCCCTCCAGAAGTAGGTTCTGCCCTCTGCCCTTGCCTTCTGGGGCAATCCTTGATCAGATGTCCTATCTCACAGCACTGAAAACAACTAGTCTTCTCACCGTTAACAAGTTTTTCTCTAAAGTTGCCCCCATCGCACGGAAGACCCTACGAAGCTGGAAAGAGGATAAGTCGTAGGTGAAATTACTGCAGCTACAGATGGAAGTTAGGCACTTCTTTGCCCTTCGACAGACGCCGTAGTCTCATCATGCCTACGGAACCATGTCATGATGAGGTTACCTCCCAGAAAGCCAGGAGCCTCGGAGACTCAAAAAAGAAGGAAACGAGGATCAAACAGAAAATCAAAAGATAGAAATATGGCTTTGGGGACTATGTTTTTCAAAATAAACTCTAATTTTGAAAATACTTCCTTTTGAAAACCTTTTTGAAAATACTTTTCAATAACTTTTTATCCAATCTGGTAACCTTCAGCTCTGATACCAAGTGTAACACCCCACCTCCATTAAGGTCATTCATAAAGAGAATGCCTTAACTGTGATAGAGCGTTTTAGTAGACAGAACAGAAATTTACAAGACAGATAAAACATTACTTGAAAAATTAGTAACTTTATTACAGTAGAAACCGAAGTAAGTATGGTTACATCTTTTCAAATCACAATATCAGAATTCGGGTACAAAATATCATCCTTGTACATAAGCCTTCATAATGCATAGTTTTTAAAATCATAATCCCCAACATAAACTGCCATGGAAAGATAGAGCCAAGGCCAAGCGGTACTTCAAGCAGAGAAAATACGAATCAAGCTTCTATACTTCCACCCTAAAAAAAAACTGGGGGGAAACGAAAGAAAAGGGGCGAAAACAAGCAAGGTCAGACATAAAGTCTGGCAAGTCCAGTGACTTTCAGCATATGAACAGATAATAATATCATGACATGAAAATAAAGCTGGATAAGAGACAACAGCAACAGGAGTAACTGGTATACTTATGCTAAACTGAAGAAACAGAATGATATAGCCCAAGTTATGCTTCTTATTTATATTTTACTTCTCTGCACTAATAATAGTATAACAGGATTAGGCGTTACCCTAATGTCCAAATTGAAACAGAAACGGAACAGAATAATCTATACAGGAACAGAATGCCAGTAATGGGCGTTTACCACCCCAACAGACAGAAGGTACATAAATGGAATCAGAGAAGGAAACAGAATAATCCCTACAGAAACAAATTGTTAGAATTAGGTATACACTAGTAAATGGGCCTTTACCACCCCGACAGACGGCACCACGCAGAAACAGACAGGTGTTACCACCCAGTAGAAACAGACGGTACCCCAACGGAAACAGACAGAACTAAGTGTACCCTAAATCTACCCTAAGTGATTGGCTCCCTAATACATAAATACCCTGTGCCAGCCCCACAGAAGGGTGTATCACTCCCCAAAGTGGCAACCTTTAAATGACACAGACCTATTTACAGATGTCACGGCGTCTTACATCCTCAGAGGCAGACCGGGATCCATGCACGCACACGACCCGGTTGGAACGCACCATAAACACCCCTTGCCTTTATCAGAATGAACCACTTATAATTAGTTCAGTAAGCATGCCCGGACCCTACCTGCTGTTGGGTCATAGTTTTGATACCAAAAAGGGTTACTGACTAATATGGGTCCCAAACAACAGATGACACAAGTATTTTCCCTCCTAACCTTGTGTCCCCAGACTAACATATTTCAGATTAACTTGTTTACAAGTTTTAGGCCTATAGAGTTCAAAATCAACTAGTTCACAGACCAGAAAATCAAGTCAACAGGTTTTCAGACTAATGGATCCGATGTATAGTTCTAACAGACTTACAGATTGTCTAACTTCGTATTGGGCCTACAGATTCACGAAACAGGTTTATTAATTCATTAGTCCAATTGGTTTAGCCTTATCTACCCAACACGTTTTAGACATCATATTTATCTCAGATTTGCATTAATTAAATATTAATGCGCAGACCTCTCACATTAGGTTGGTAGACTGTGGCCGCTGGATAAGCCGGGTGGTTCCGGGCAGACTTCTCCCACAAACCTGACCTAACCTCGTGTCTAAGCATATTTCAGTTATGCCTACGACCTCTCACATTAGACTAGCATTTTGCGGTTGCTGGTTAAGCCGGTTGGGTCCGGGAAGGCTTCTGCCGCAAACATGAGTCTAACCTCGTGTCTCAACATTTTTATTTTAACCAGTTTATTCCATTACAAATTATACAAATATCAGACTAATTATGTCAATTTAACATATTTGACTTCTTTTCAAGTCGCAGCAGATTAAACAAATTAACATGTTTTACACAAATTACAATCATTTAGCTTTTCAACAGAATTAACAGATTTAGCAGCTCAGGCGGTTCAATATATTTAGTAAATTAGGCTACTCAACGTATTTAGCAGATTAGGCAAAATTAGCAGATTAGGCGATTCAACATATGTAACAGTTTAGGCAATTCAACAGATTAAACAGGTAACAAGTTTAGTAGATTAGACAAATTTAACATAATAAGCAAATAACAGTTTTAGCCGATTTAAACATCCCTTAAAGTCCTATTCACATATCTTGCCTAATTCATAAGGTAAGCCTAAACTTATATGCCCAAATTATGGTCATAATCCACCATATAACATATGTCCCAATTTTTAGTTAAACTTGCATAGCTCAGAATATTCTCCAAAAACCTTATATATAAATTATGCCAAATATAGCCATTGATTACATTGCATGTCACATATCCAAACCCCCCTTACTTAGGTGTATTCACACTTAATAATTATCCAATCTTAATATGGATCTTTACACCTAAGTTAAATGCAAATTAATTCTCTTTTTTCCAAATTTCAGACTATAATATATATAGTATGTCCAGATCGAGATCTTGAATTACAACTTGTACTATGCATCCAAATTAGTTACATGTTCATAGTTAAAATTTACGCCACAAATCCCAAGTCGTATGTCAAATATTCTTTATGCCTCAAAACTCAAGACATATGTTAAATACACCTTATGTTTTAAATACAACATGCCTAATTATATGTCTCAGATTTATGTTCTAAGTTCAACCTATGTTCTTTATGTAAGTCACAATAATCCTCTCCTTCCAAGTCATAGATCGTCTAATACAATATGCCTGAAATTTATGTCCAGAATTACAACATGCGTTGTATCCTCAAATTAGTTACAAATCAATTATGCCCAAATATGCCTCATTCAATATTCTTCCCAAATTTAGCGTTTTTGCGTTCATCTCTTATGAGATCTGGCTCAGGCTCATGGTAGCCTGACTATCAAACAAAAAGAAAAAAAGGAGGAAGAAATACAGATCAAATAGAATAATAAAACCGAGGAACAGATCTGATAAATAGAAAAAGGGCATAATCTCAGATTCAGTTTTATAATTATGTCAAGATCATGATTAAAATTCATATCGGAAAATAACCGCGCTTGCCTTGATTGGATTATAGAAGAAGAGTTGCATTAGTTCTCTTTTAATCTTATTCAGATTTGTAAGAAGATGCACTAGTTCTAGTTTTGATCCCAGCAGAGTAGCGACGTCATTATTTTATTTATTTATTATAGAGGTCGAGTATAGGCAGAATGAAATTATGTGGAGAGAAAGTGAGGTTTGGGGTGTTTTTATAGGAGAATAGGGTGATTTAGAGCCTTCAGATCAGTCCAGAAGTCATCAGAACCACCCAGCTCGAAGACAGGTCATCCAGCAACTCAGAAGAAGACACGTCATTATAAAACACTCCAGAATCATGTGCTGGATCAGTATGGGCACACTTGGCAGGTGCGCCAGTGTATTTTTGTACTGGCGCACTTCACAAGTGCGCCAGTGTATTCTGGCTTGTTTCCGGTTTTTCTACCTAACTTCGTTCGTCCATATCTTCTTCATACAATATCCGATTTATGCGAACTCGGACTCTATCTCTAGCAGAATTTCGAGACTAACGCAATGGCGCAACCCATTTCCCTAAATTCCTCTCCTAAAAATTAAGTATATTTTAATTTGTTACTTATACGTTCATAGAAAATGCGGAGTGTTACAACAAGAGTAGCGGAGGCGTATGACGTCGCGTTATGTGGTCCGTCCAAATGGTGGCTCTCCCATTGTTCATCGGGTTCGAACGAGTGACGGCGTAGTTTATTCGCTGGAGAAAAGCTCCGATCATCAGCGTGTACGGTCCGATCATGGCCACGAGCTGCACCTAAGCCTTTACGGCTTCGGGGAAACGATTTAACGTCGGTCTCGGTGTTGTGCCGGGATTCGACAAGTACCTGTAGCCAGGGGAAGTGTACATCGCTCCCGGCTGTATGTTGGGCGGCCCCAAGTCGCATGGGACTTGGGCGAACGATTCGAGTCAGAGGTTATTTATACTTGGTCACGCCGCGGGCCGGCGACTCGAGTGGCATGCCTGGCTCCCGTGCTCGGGGCGCCGGTTGTTGCCAATGTTGTTAGGCTGCGGGGTTAGTTCGCGGTTGAGATGGAGGTGCCGGCCCCAATGTTAGTGGCAGGTATGGCGATCGGAAGTTTGAGTGCAACTGGTTGTTAGGATTTACCAAACATGTCATGCATCGAGCAAACATGGAAGGGAGACAGGAAACCGAACATCAATTCTATGGATATCTCTAGTAGTAGTAGCCTTTGCAATGCCTCGAATTTCAGGAAAGCAAAACATCGTTGAAAGGCCTGAATTGATTGTACACTAATTTACGTAGAGTAGAGGTGAAGATGTTCGTTGTTCCATGCCACTGGGAGTTCAGCTTCGTCCATGGTTGAGGGTTTGAAAGTTCCATCGCTGAGCTTCCGTTGTATGAGTGTGGACCTTCCTATCGAAGGGCGAGGCCTGCTGGTGGAGGAAGGACCCTTTGTAAGACGAGGTTGCCGATGTTGAGGTCCTTATGGCGGACTCCGGAGTTGAAGTACCGGGGTACTCATTGCTGGTTAAAGTTTGATCCAAGGGACCGGTTCCCGGGTCGGAAATGCTGATCCAGTGCAGCACGCCCGTGTATACGAATTAGTCGTAATGGTTGACTATAGGTCGGACAAAAGCCATTTGGAAGGCTTACAACACTTGAGGCCTAATATCAACTAGATCGGCGCAAAAGGCGACCCAAGTGAGGCGAGTTGTGAGGCATGGATGCTTATTGTTGCCATAGTCCTGATGAGCCCGGGGGATGATCTTGTAGGATTAATTGTCGGTCGAATTTATGTTTAGTGGGAATCTTTGATGAGTGTTGAGTGGCTCGGAGATCCCATGCAGTGCGGATTTCCGATGGCAGTTGAGTGGCACTAAAGCCCCATGTAGTAGGAAACCTCGATGAGCGTTGAGTGGCCCGGAGATCCTGTGCATTTGGAATCTTAGATGAGCACTGAGTGGCTCGGAGATCCCGTACGGATGAGTTCCTTGATGTTGTTCCGCAAGCAGCGGAGCATGTTCGTGTTGTATCTGCGGATGCTATAGAACCGACAATATCCTGTATAGTCCCTTGGGGCGCTCGTCGGACGTTTAGGTTTCGGCCTTTTACATGGTTGGGGATTGCAGCCTACGAGATGGATTTTCCTGGGGGTGTCCCTGAAAGCAGTATAGCTGCGAAAAGAGGGAAGTCGAAGGCGCTTCCCTTTATTGTTGCGACTACTTTTGACGTTGCCGGCGGGAGCAAGATTGTGCAGAGTGGTGGAATCAGAGTTGTTGGAGTTCTGGGCATCATCACAAGGTAGGATGTTGAGGGTAGGAATTGATTCCTTTATGCTAGATTTTGGCATAGGAATAGTCGGCATACATGTGAACGATCTTTTGAATCCTTGACTGTTTTTGATCGGTCCATGTCCCAAGTTTGGAACCAGGTGGCATGCCCTTTGTAAGCTAGACGAGCGTGACTCTAGGAGTGGGTTCCTTGACCTCGGTAAAGGCGGTGTTGGATTTTGCGAGGTGTCCTTTAAGAGTTCACAGATGCCTTGGTAATCGTTCGAGACTAAGAAGATGTCTCTGTGTATCACGACGTGCGTCCTGGATTGCTGGACCATTCTTCTAGCGATTTTGTCGAGAGTTGAGATAGTTCACGGTGGAAGTTGAGGGAACCATATTAGAGCCGTCTTGGATAATGACGGGGAACTACTTTCATTTTACGGCATTGGTAACGCGAAATGAACCCATGTGCCACTTGTGGCGGCTAATAAAACTTCGAGAATCATGGCTTCTTTAAGTATGGGGCAAGCGTCGGCATGTCGGAGTGCTGGCGCCACTGGCGCCATTTGGTATTATGGCTAGCCGAAGTAAATAGGTTACGCCTCGTACTACTTTCACAGACGTCGTGGGCGTGCCCCTACGATTTCCTTACAATCCCACGGATTGTGTCGACGACAATCAGAGGTTGGGCTCATGCTGCATTATAGAGGTCGTGATCTAGTGCAGGATTTTGGAGCCTAGCGTACCTTCTTGGCGGAAGGTATTTGGCACTTCGTGAGTCTCTAACTTCGGTTGCATGACATTGTGGAAGTTTGTTGAAGTGAACTTGAGCCCAGTTGGATGGTAGAAGCGTAGGCGATAAGTATGGACTCATAGCAGCCTGATTCTGCCTAGCGGAGGCTTGAGTGTCAAAACCGGGGACGGCCGGAATGACGCGTTGCATTTCTCGTGGTGACCCTGATATTGCCGAGGTTAGAGGTCAGTCGTGCCTTCATGGAATGCCACATGCGGTGTGTTGGAGTGTCAGGGACACTCATATTTGTGTGCAATCCTAGTGAATGGATATTTCCTGCAGTGTACCGATGGACGACACCTGCGATCTCTGGCCCATTTTCGATAGCAAGCAATTGATTTCGATTGCCCATAGTGGGACTGGTGCCCCTAGTGCTTACGTCTAAGTTGGGAATCGGCTGATTGAGAGGAAAGTCATGTTGGATTCCAACTGGAGGGGCCACATTGAGCGTAAATCTGACTCACGAAACCATGGGATGAGTATCATCCAAAGCTGCGCGCGTTGGTGCTTGAGCAACATTTCCAACTGCAAAGCCTGACCAATCGAAGCGCATCAAGCTGGAGCGATGTCGGGATTAGGGGTGCCCCCGAGTGTAGCGGGACCGACACCATTCCGAGGAGTGACGTCGGCTAGTCGGTTAGTTTGCGGGGCTGCCCCCAAGTCCTGGGTCGATGGTGGAGGAGCATCGGTACTTGCCTCCGTAATGTATGCTTGGCCAGTTGAATCTGAAGTGCTTATTATCTGGCGAGGAAGGTATTGAAAGCTTCCTCCTACCGCTCGAGTCAAGCTTTCAAATCGGTGGCAGGATTCTTGATCATTCTTTTGATGCTCCCCTCGAGTGACGTAATTCGATGGAGGTCTGGTTTTGGTATAGCTGTTGAGTTTGGGTGAGCTGGTGTGCACCTAGATTCGGAGGTACTTTGGTCTGATGAGTTTCTGGACGAGCGGGACTTTGGTTGCGAGTGGCGATAGTTGGGCTCTTCCAAGTAGAAGGTTGGTTACACGAACCCGGTTTGTTACCATGTTCCTTAGCCGTAAGTGATGATTGTTTGATCGTCATTTCCTTTCTGTTATTATTGTTGTCGCCATGCGAATGTTGCAGTGGATGGCGATGTTTTTATTGAGGCTGAATCTCCTTCCTTGATGTGGGCCATTAGCTTCGAAAGAGGAAATTTCTGATGCGGTATGCCGCTAGCAGCGCGGTTCTAAGCAAGCTGATGTAGAACGACAATGCATTGATTTTTTTTGAAGTTGGTGCATAAGGTTGATGTTGATCTTCAATGCCTAGCGCGAGAGCAGCATTCTCATGTTTCTTATTAAGCGTGTGAATCTGTGCTTGACCCGCAGGAGCTTTGGTGTCCACAAGTGGAAGGAGATCCGTTTCCAGTGGGTCCTTCACCACTCGGGGCGGGTGAGAGGTACCAGTGTCAATTGCGGCCTGTATTAGGTTTTTTCAGAATTCCGCTTAGTGCCGGCGAGAGTCATGATGCTTTTCGGACGTACTGCTCAAGGCGCTTCTCGCGGACAAGCCTTTCGATTACATCTTTGAATTGATGGCAATTATCGGTATTGTGCCCGTACATGCCGTGGTACCGACTGTACTTGCCGGTCTTCTTCTCATGTTTAGTGGACTCTCTGTTGTATGGTTTCTTGTATTGTAACGTGTTGCATGTTTGCCGGTAGATTGTTTCCAAGTCTTCATTCAGTGGGGTGTAGATCTTGTATGTCCAGTGAGAGCTGGGCTTTTTGGGTTCCGTAGAAACTTGGCCGTTGTTGCAGCTGCCTTGCCTACTGCTATTCGGTTTTTCTTTGTAGGGGCCTTCCCCCGTGTCCTTATCAAAGAGCTTTACTATTTTTTTTCCTTTGACATTGTCATTTATGGCACCCGCATGTGGATTGTTGGGAAGACCGGGCCTGGGGAGTCGGTTTCGTCTCATCTCTTCTTGACATAAGTATTGCCTAGCCTTTTCATGGAAAGCGTCGAGACTTTTTGGCTGCTTCCGATCGATCCATGCCCTGAATTCGGAAGTAGGGAGGATACCTTTGGCTATTTGACAGAGTACGGTGCAAGGATCTGGATCCTTGACCTCGGCGAGTGCGACATTGAACCAGGAGAGGTAGCTTTGAGCGACTCGGCGGGTCCTTGGCATAGGTTATACAAGGTGAGGGCATTCTTCGGAATCGGGATGTGCACTCTGAATTGCTTGACCAATTCTGCTGCTAATTGGCTGAAGTTGCTAATGGAAACGAGTGGGAGGCGAGAGAACCATAACAAAGCGGTTCCTGATAAGAAGACTGGGAAGCACTTGCATTTGACCGGATCATTGCCCTGGCTCGAGTCCATTTGCCATTCATATTGATTTAAGAATGTATAGGGGTCAGTTGTGCCATCATAGAGCGACATCTATGGCATGCTGAAGCGGCATGGCCATTCAACTTCATTTATCCTCCTGGTGAAAGGGTTGTGCCTAATGTGCGCTTCCCATGAATCATGCATGTTTCCTTGCCTCTCACTCATGATCCTTCGGACCATGTTGGGAAGGTATGTTGGATGGGGATCCACCATCGGGACCCATGGGTTTTGGCAAGGTTCCGAGGTCCTATTGTGAGGGTGTTTCCTATGATGGACGTCCATATTGTCTTCCTCCATGTCCTCGACATCTATAAGCGGACCTTGATGAAGAGCGGATTGATGCGGATCCTATTCTGGAAGAGCGCGGGCCATTGGAATAGCGGGCCCATTATCCTAATTAGCGGTCATCGAGTTGTGTCGCGGAAGAGGTTGGTTTGTAGGATCTGGTCTGTCATTGATAATCAAGCGAGAGCGGTCTCAGTACTGTGCCTCCTCTCTATATGTGACTGTAGTCCGGTCGCCATTGTCATTATCGTGACCATCACCGTTTCCATTATCGAGGGCGTTGGTACGAGCGGCGACATCGTTACCGAGACTTAACCTACTTCTTTGTCGCGGGCCCCTAGACTCGAAAGAGGAAGTTTCCGAGACCTTTGGTCGAGGTCGAGTGTTGTTCCGAGCTAGTTGAAGTCGATCGACGATGCCCTGACTTTCTTGAAGTTGTCTCATAAGGTCGATGTTATTCCTCAATGCTGGGTTGAGCTCGACATCCGTGTTCTCATATTTTTCATTATATGCGCGGATTTGAGCTTGTGTTGCGAGCGCTTTGGGGTCCACAGTAGGAGGGACGATTTCATTAGTGGTCGAGCCTCCTAGTCCTTTTGATTGATCTTCCTTGCTGGGCGAGAGTGGTCGAGGAGTTGCCGATGTTATAGCATATCCGAATGGGGTAGATTCAAGGACGAGTGAGGCAGAGTCGAGGCCAAGTGAGATGAAGTCGAGGCCGAGTGAGGCGGGATGTGGAGTCGAGGAATCCAAAGTAGGGAGTGGAGGCTCGAGGCCGAGGCGAGGGTCTTTCGAACCTCTTAGGGCTCGAGGGTACGAACCCCGTGGAGTTTGAGTTTTGAAGCCCATGGGGGTTCGAGTTTCGAACCAGGTGGGGTTCGAGCTTCGAAGCCCGTGAGCTGCGAGTTTCGAACCCCGTGGGAGGCTCGAGGTCGAGGCGAGAGGTTCGAGGTTCGAGGTTGAGGTTTTTGGGATGTCCCGTCCCCGACTGCCGCTGAAGAGCCGATCTTAGTGTTCTTTGGTCGCTTTGCCATCGTGAGCGGACTCGACAGCAGGTTTAGCAAGGAACCTTAAGCTCGTCGGGGGTCGAGATGACAAGGTGCGACAAAGGCGCAAAATATGATTTTTCTCACTGAAAGCACCAATTGTTGACAGCAAAAAATGTCGCAAACACCAAAGATTCCTAATTACTAGGAATTATAAATATGGCCGCATAGACAAGAACGTATTATAGAATATAAACAGTAAATAACACAAGAGATCTATAGTGGTTCGGCCTTAGAGAGGGCCTACGTCCACTTTGAAGAGTTATAGGAATTTTATTGATCACTTGAAAGATTACAAGGTTGAGATCCTCTCATTACATTCATTGACTATGATACATGAAGCTACAATAGTCATATTTGCAAGAAATAGTAAAATGGACAAGTTTTCCCTTCTTCTTCCTCAAAGAGGAGATGCCATTAACGAAGCTTTATGGAGGTCTCAAAGCCCAAGAATCTCTCCCTTTTGAAGTGTGAGGTAGTGGGGTATTTATAGGAAGTGGTTAGGTAGGGGTTAGGTAGGAGTAGGTAGAAATGAGGACCACTTCAGGAAATTTGCGCCTCCAGCTGTCCGCCACGGAAAATTCGTACCTGGGTGGAGGTACGAAATTTCACACCTACTAGGTGCGAAATTTTGCACCACCCATGTACGAAATTTCGTACCTGCTAGGTACGAAATTGCACACCTTCAAGGTACGAAATTTCGTACCTAGGAGTTACGAAATTTCGCACTTTGTAAGGTATGAAATTTCGTACCTAGAAGGTACGAAATTTCGCACCTTGGCAGGGTGCGAAGTTTGTTTGGAGGGGACGTGGCCGAGGTTCGTTGGCGCGGTATGTTGGTTCTTTTGGGGCGTCCAAGCTCCTCAGCACGAAATGAAGGAATCTATCATTTAGCTGGTCCGAAGTGAAGGAATCCGAGCTTCCGGCATGGAGAAAATAGGATGAATTGGGCGGTGCCCACAGTTTCGACCTAACCCGTTAGGTCGATTACCGCCAGGACTGTGGGGCCCCGGACCCCTACCGCCGTTGCGTCCGGACCTGCTTAACGGCTTGCCTTCGGCTCGGATGCGGACGGATACTGATGGAGGTTGCGTCCGTGGGATGCGACATCCTGTTAGTAGCCAGACTCGAGTCTTCTAATACTTGCGCCCGGATGATATTGGCGACACCTCCGGTCTGTAATATCACGCGATATGTTGGGTCGAGCGTGGCTTGAGTTCTTTTGGTGACCGGACCAAAAGGTCGGTTAACATCTTCTAACATGATAAAAATAATGATTTGCAATAAATCATGTTTAATAACTAATTACTACCAATGGTAAACAAATTATATTGAAAATATATTTTCTTAATGTCCACACCTTTTATTGAAACCAAATAACAAATAAGACATGATTTTGATTCTACTGTTTTTATTGTATCTAAAGTAACAATAAACAATTTAACATTTAAATCAATTCTCTTATCTCATACGAAATGTCAATTAAAATGTGGCTCTTAAAATAC
Source organism: Allium sativum (assembly GCA_030737875.1). NCBI lineage: Eukaryota > Viridiplantae > Streptophyta > Magnoliopsida > Asparagales > Amaryllidaceae > Allium > Allium sativum. Next base: position 576,947,341 of record CM060909.1, on the reverse strand, counting down.
TAGCTTTTATTTACATCTAAAACGTAAATAAAATTGCGACACTATAATCTATCCTTTTATTTACATCTAAAATGTAAATAAAATATGGCTTTTATTTCTATGTTTTTCATTTTTATCAAAATTGCAAATAAAAAATGTAACCATTTAATTCATGTTCTTATTTACATCTAAAATGTAAACAAAATGTAACCTTTATTATAATGTTTTTATTTGCATCTAAAACTGCAAACAAAAATGCAACCTTTATTATAGTGTTTTGTTTGCAACTAAATTTGCAAACAAAAATGCAACTTCTTCCTACGGTGTTTATTCACATCTAAATATGCAAATAAAAATGTAATCTTTTCTATGATGTTTATTAGCATCTAAATATGCAAATAAAAAAGTGATTTTTTACTACGATGTTTATTTCCATCTAAGTATGCAAACATAAATGTAATCTTTTAATACAATGTTTATTTGCATCTAAATATACAAATAAAAATATGATATTTTTCTACAATGTTTATTCGGATCTAAATATGCAAATAAAAATATAATCTTTTATGTTTTGTTTGCAACTAAATCTGCAAACAAAAATCTAACTTTAATTTTAATGTTTGTTTGCATCTAAAATTGCAATCAAAATGTAATTTTAAATTTTAACGTCTTGTTTGCATCTAAAATTGCAAAGAAAAATGTAATTTTACAAATCATGTTTTTAATTCGTATCCACATTACAAATAAAATATAACCTTTTTAAAACTATGATTTATTTGCATCAAGAAATCCAAATAAAAATTTAACTTCTAATCTCAACATTTTATCTGTATCAAAGGATGCAAATAAAAGAACAACTTTTTATTTCAATGTGTATTTGCTTCAAAGAATGCAAATAAAAGAACATTATTCTTTCAATGTATATTTGCATCGGAGAATGCAAATAAAAGAACATTTTTTTATTTCAATGTGTATTTGAATCAGAGAATGCAAATAAAAGAACATTTTTTTATTTCAATGTATATTTGCATTGGAGAATGCAAATAAAAGAACATTTTTTTCTTTCAATGTATATTTGCATTGGAGAATGCAAATAAAAGAACATTTTTTATTTCAATGTGTATTTACATCAAAGAATGCAAATAAAAGAACATTTTTCTTTCAATGTATATTTGCCAACTCCATCTCAATTCAATGATGTAGACAAAAAGGATTTATTTCCAATTGTATTGACAATTCTATTTCAATACAATAAAAATGATAAAATAATGTTTTATATTGAACTAACAATTCCATTACAATTCAATAAAAATGGTAAAATAATGTTTTTAAATTGAATTGACAATCTAATTCAATTCAACAAAAATTATCCAAATAATGTTTTTATGTTGAATTGAAAATCTAATTCAATTCAACAACATAACAAAATGATTTATTCATATTGAAATGGCAGCTCTAATCCAAATCAATAATATAACAAAATGATTTATTTTTATTCAAATGGCAATTCTAATCCAAACCAGTAATATAACAAAACGATTTATTTTTATTCAACACATACAGATCTGTGTTTATACATCACCAACAAACAGATAAATCATCCACAATATCATCACATAACAGATCTAAGTCATACACATACAATCGTCACATAGCAAATAAATTAAATAATTAATTAATTATATAAAAAGAAGAAATCTCAAAGTCGTGACGCAAATTGTGCCAAAATTTGAACTGCTCGGAATTGGATCTAGTCTGAACAGCAGCGTAGATCTCAGTTTCAGGATTGTATAAGATCTGAAATCGTTCAATTTCAATATCGTATAAGTTAGTTACGATTTATTTTAGATTGTAACATTTTAAATTATTTAAATATTAAAAAAAGTCCATACTCTTCTTCTTCTAGTTATAGAACTTGGCCGTGCTTTTTCCCTTTAGCTTCAATTCTAGGTCAAGGATTTTCGACCAAATCGGTCAGAGTTAGCCCAATCAGAATACACCACAATAAAGAGCACAGAGAGGCGCGCAAGGGGGGTCCACTTGCCCAGTCGCGATGGCGACTGTAGGGGATGACGACGGCGGTTTCGGCGCGACTTCGGGGCGCTGTACCTCATCGTTCGTGCCTCCTAGTGACGATTCAACCATATGAGATTGAGGAGGATGGAAATCTCTATAAAAGAGTCTAAAGGAGGAGCGGGTTTCGGGGAAAGGATTGAGAGAATTTAGTAGGAGAAGGAGGGTGTAATTTCGGCCATGGATTCAGAAGAGGCGGCGGTGAACGAAGATGAACAGTGATTTAGGGTTTTATTTTTTATAATTTATAATATTTAAATGTAATTTTTACAAATTAATCCTTACATCATAAACTATTCTAATTTCAGTCCAACCGGAGTTGTCCCTACAAAATAGCCCCTGTTTCGGATCTCATGGGTTAGGTCTCATCAGCCCAAACGACTGTCTATGGCGTGAATTCTTTAATTTGTTATTTAAATCATTTAAATAATTAATTTGATCGTATTTTTAAATTCACTGGAGGCACATACGAACTTAGAAAAATCCAAAAAATATATTTCTAGCTTTGTTTTGATGATACGGTCCTAACAAAATTAATTTCGTCGAATTCTGAGACTGTTTGAAAAATGGCTATTTTCAAGTCGATCAGATTTGACTAAAATTGACAAAACACATTTCCGTTTGCCAGCTCACATATTAATTCGAAATTTTTTGTAAATTGAAACTAGCAATAATTTGACATTCCGAATCAAACAAAAGTGGTTTCGTCGAAAACGGAGGTCGTTTGAAAAATGACATTTTCTACGGGCTATAAATTATAATATAGGAACCAATCTGCATATTCAACTGGCCATAACATTTGATTCCCGCTATGAAATTTTGATTTTTCGGATTCGTTGGAAAGACATTTTCAAAATGATTTAGATATTTTTGGTTTCACTAAAATCCGTTTAATTTTGAATCCGGTACATTCGGTCAAAGTACAGGTTTGACTTCAAACTGTCAAACTATTTCTAATTCCTTTAGAAATCAAAATGGATATATTCACTCTGACTTCGATTAAAACAAAATTTTAATCGTTATTATTTAAAATAAATTATTTTAACTATTCAAAATTTACTGAAATAGCCAAAATAAATTTTTTAAATTGGTTCGGATTTTTCCGGGTTGTTACATTTTGAACTTGAATTTGAATTTTGAATGAACAGACACTTCCACTACTGGAAGCGCGAAAGTCATATCCCTTTATAAACTCATCTTTTCTTGTTTAATGGATGATCATCTTGGTGTCTCTTGGTGTGACGACCCCCAACCCCGTACGACGGTGGCAAGGGTAATCTTTGGAATATAACACATAAACAGATAACAGCAGAACAAAAATGAATAAATACACCAGATAATGTACAATAGAATACACTGGATAAACATAATCATCAGAGCTACACAGTATATAGGATCATACTTAGTACAAAATACAATTTAGCTATACATAAATGTCTATAGCGGAAAACAAAACATAATATGTACAATAGGAGTTGAACAACATAAAAAGAGATAAATGATAGAATCCATCTTCAGCTCCAACTATCCAGAAAGAGCCTGCTAAAACCTGAATACAAGGCTACCTGTGTAGAAAAAGGGGCACCCAATTTTGCAAGTGAAACAAACTATGAGTCAATCATGGGACTGGTATGAGAAATCTACATAACATATTTTTCAATATGGCCAATCACAGGACCACGCCACTTTCGCGGAACGGGCTTACTCCATTGGATTGCCAGTGCTTCGAAACAAGTAAATCTTTTAAACATCGCAACGCTTTTTATAAAATGTAGCCATTATAAGACTCGGTTCCCATCACATAATGCAACACAAACCGGAGGATAGAGTTTTACCCTATGATGGCCAAAATATGCTTGATACGAATAAAACAAAAGCATTTGATATTATTACTTGTGTTTATATGTTTCAAAAAAATTTTCAAATCATAAGTATCAATCATAGACGGCATTAATGCCCCATACCACTATGTCGCCATATATAGATATACAATCAAAACCGCTCAATGTCGTATTTGGAAATTTGATTTCCGTCATGAACCAAGGCAAGGGATCGTCCTTACTGAATTCGAGACTCTCTAGCCCGAGCCTCAGGATCAGAACGCATCGATCCTTTGGAGCCACAGGGCCGGTCCACCGATGTGGATTAAAATGCCTGAACACTGCGTTTCCCCGCCCTTTAGGGCGTAAATGAGTCCTACGACTCCATCAGCTCCACATAGTCACCGATATATCGGAGGCGCCTTGCAATTCAACAACCACACAGGTGAAAATAATATAAATGTCAGAGCTGGTTGGTCACTGCCACCACCCTAGCTAGAAAGAAACGCATGTCCTCCCTGGATCCTTCTCCCGTTTCTGGTCAATACCGGGGTGTAAGTCTTGCTAATCAACGTTATACACAAAGCTATGCCACACAGGCCGCGCTTTGATCATCAACAACAAGACTTTGCTTTTCAACAGAAGCCTTGATCAACTGCCACTTAGGCATGCCACATAGGCAATTCACTCCATGCGAGTGATTTCTATCGATATATAACCTCTGAGCTTGTACGTCTCAGAGAAGGGCGTTAAGAAAGAGAATAAATTCTCCGCCGACAAACAGATATATATTTAATAGAGATCACTCCGCACAGAACAAAATCCAATGTTAAACCCACAGTCCGTTTACAAGTTCGTTCTAGGTCTGAACGAAACTGGAGGCACTCAATACCTCGCACATCCGTACAATCAACAAGTACGTCCGGGCGGCTACCACTTCAGCACTTCAAGGTAGCTACTCTTCTCATGAGCATCAGTAGCACCCCTCCATTCGACATGAAGATCATCGGTCTTGCGCCGTCTTCATATCTTCGACTTTCAATCATCGATCAATCACTTGAAATGAGAATCAACTTGGCCTTTTCAAATAATTCACGTATATTTAGAATTTCAAATCAATTCATTTCAATGGTTAAATTATTCGATATCACTAATTCTGTTCTTTAATGTAATTTTCACGCCAAACACATCCAACCATCAAATATCACATATATCAAGGAAATTCAGTTTATTTCCATTCCATATCATTTATAATATTTTATCATGATTTATCACTATTTTTATTTATTTAAAAATAGCCAATTCACTCAAATGACGCTTCAGGCCATAACGCGACCGTGGTGCTATTTTTCTTCAGATTTGATTTACACATATCTGAAAATTTATCCATTGGATCTTCACAAATTTTATATCATTAGAAAGATCTTTTCAAAACGAATCCAACGGTTTCAGTTTTGGGAAAATCCGACGGTCGGATCTCCCGGTACAATCCTTTGAAGTTATGATTTCAAAATACGAACTACAGCGTCGTTATTTGATTTAATTTAGTTATATATATATATAATCGATTATGGCGTTGTTTTTCTTCAGATTTGAATTAAATATTCCAGACAATCCAACCATTGGATCTTCACAAAGTGGGTGTCGTTGGAAAGATATTTCCGAAGCGAACCCAAGGTTTCGGTTTCGGGATAATCCGATGGTCGGATCTCCCACACTAATCGTTTGAAATCACGGTTTCAAAATACGAACTGCAAAACTATATTTTTTAATTATATTTTATTTTAATTATATATATATATATATAAATATAATTCATTCTTCGACTTCAAAACTATATTCACTTCATATATTTGATAAAAACGATATTTTTGTCCACCAGGTATTCATTTCAACACATCACTATTTTTAACACTTCATATTCGCAATAAATATGTGGATTTTATTGTTCAATCTGTATATTCAACACATTAATGTTTTCGACTTCACACATACGATAAAAATATGATTTTTATCGTTCTAGTCCTTTATTCAACACATGAATGTTTCTATAGTTCATGTATATAATAAAAATGTGATTTTTATTGTAAAACAATTTATTTCAAAACACGATTATTTTATATAGTTCATACATAAGGTAAAATTATTATTTTTGGTGCTAAAATAATTTATTTAAAATACTAATATTATATATAGTCTATATATATAATAAAAATGTTATTTTTATCTTTTATAGAATTTATTCAATACATGAACTTCATTCAACATATGAATTTCTATTCAACACATGAATTTCTATTCAACACATGAATATAGTTTCAACACATGAAAATAATTCTAACACATGAATATTATTGAAAATTTCGGCAGCATAACGACAGGGTAGTTAAAACCGGCACCGTCCCGAGTACGGCTCCTCGCTGTACCTTTAAGCCTCGCAGCTTTTGACAATGGAGATTTTCAATATCTAGTTCGTACGCAGACGAATTTTCCCATATACTAATCCTATTGGGATTTCAATCACAATCAATCATTTCAAATCAACCATTCGTGATATTCACCAAATTTCACATCAACCAATAATCCAAACAATATCATAACCAATATATATCGTCCATGGTCTGTGGACGAGGGGAGTGTATATATATATATATATACGTATATAATTATATTTCGATTTCACTTCAATATCATTTCAATTTATTTCAACGCATATATTATTTTTACAACGCATATATAACTTATGCATCAAACATACGACTTATACAACGCTTATACATGTGGTGTACAATGCTTATATAACTTATACATTGACTATATAATTTATACATCATCGTTTTCCATATCGTTCATAAATTAGAAATCTCACATTGGGTTCCACTCCACCAAAAATTGTAGAAGGCTCAAAAAAAATATCCGGTCTCTTCTAGAATGTAGAAGATGTCCGCACGAGTCCACTGTCTCTCGTTTCACTGGATTTCGACAAGAAACAAAAAAGATATGATTTTTACTGTAAAATCATAAACCGTAGCGCTTTAAAGTGCTATTAAACAGTTTAAAATAATTCAGCTGTATACCTTTCTGACATGTTCAAACCTAGGTTTTGATTCTCATGCAAATCCGTGCAACGATGTAATGATCGGCCTTCACCACGCCCTAGCGCTCCGAGAGGCGCAGCCGACGCAACCACTGGTGGTCAACTCGATGCAGCAGGGGAGGAGGGATTCGGGCTCGAACGACGAGACTTTGATGAGCTGGATCTCATCCAACACGTGATGAGGAGGGGCGCTTCTGGTCTTGATTTGAAGAGGGAAGGGAGAGCTTCGAAAAGTTGAACTGGAGAAGGGTGTTTTGGAGCGTGGTTTGGTCGGAAAGTGGCTGGGAAGGATGGAGCAATGGCCGTCGTCGATCACAGGTCGGGGAGAGAGAAATTCCATGTTTTCTCCTTTTTTATTTAAATTCTGATTCGCCGTGGTATATAAATAGTTCAAAAAATATGGTTTTCGCACATGAACACCGATTCAAACCCAATGACTGTCGCCCTTAGCTAAATACCCCCATTCCGAACACAATGGGACATGTTTTGTAGGCCCATTCGACTGTTTCTGTCAGTTTTTCTTCAAATTAAAATATATAACATTCAATATTTGATTTGAACGTACATTTCAATTTGCCAGGGCCACATACTGATCCCAAAAATTCCAGAAAAATAAATCTAGCTATGTTTTGACGATACAATCCCAACAAAACTAGTTTCGTCGAATTCTGAGATCATTTGAAAAATGGCCATTTTTTGGTCGATCCATTTAAACAGAAATTTACCAAACACATTTTCCTTCGTCACGCTCACATATTAAATTCAAAAATTATGGAATTTGTAACCTAGCAATAATTCGACATCCCGGATCCAACAAAAGTGGTTTCGTCAAATTCTGAGGTCGTTTGCGAAATGTCTATTTTCAAGGGCGATATATTCTATAACGACCTTTCTGAAAATTCATTTGGCCATAACTTTTGATTCCCGCTATGAAACTTCGATTTTTCAAATTCGTTAGAAAGATATTCACTAACAGATTTAAATATTTTTGGTTTCATGAAAATTCGTTTTATTTTACACCCGGTACAGTTAGTCAAAGTTTGAATTGAAATTTTGAAACTGCCACGCCATTTCAGGCCTTGTTTATAATTTAAAATAATTATATTTGATTCCAAACATCGATTCAAACATGCTTTTCGTTGTTATTATTTAAAATAATTTATTTTAAATATTTAAAATCCAATAAAATAGCCAAATTAAAAATTTTAACTGGCTTAGATTTTCCGGGTTGTTACAATCTCCCCCACTTAAAACTTTTCATCCCCGAAAAGGAACAAAGTCAAAAGTTGTTTAATTAACCAAATCAACTTTCATTCTGGCTTTCATTCTCCAACTTTTCCATTTCTAAGAATTTTCAAATTCTTCAAAAATTTGGATAACACCCTAAATTTTCGAAAAATTTCGCCATAACCTCCTTTGTACAGGGAGCTTCGGGATATTTCAAATAGCCTCCCATGGACTTCACCAATCCAAAAGAAAAAGGAAAAGCCAAGAGGCTAGCCAATCGGCTTATAAAATCATCAAATCCCAAGAAATACTATAAACATGTGCCTATTTGTCGTGCAAACAATTTTATTCCTCCGCTTAGTAGTTTATCCATAACCCGTTCACACATATATAATGCACATGTATATATTTCTATCAATTTTTAAATCAGTTCAATACTTGTTCAATTGCATACTTTTAACTTCATTCTCTTATTGATTAAATTAACTATCATTCTAATAATTTAATTAATCAAATCCACAATCACACAACACAACCAACAATCAATTTGTTTTTAACTTTTCAAAAATATACCAAATAATTCATATACTCTTTTGAAAACATTCAGACTATATAATTAAAAAGTTTACATGCATGAAAAGAAAGCAACATCAAAGTAGAAAACAAAATGGTAATGCAAAGATATGGTAAATGTACCTTGCACCAGAGTCAATCAGAGATATCCACCCTACACTTAGGATAGGCTTTCTTAATGCTTTCCTCTGTTTCCCAAGTACAATCTCGCGGATCTCCACTCCATTGCACTTTGACTAAGTGAACTTTCTTGTCCCTCAGTTCTTTGGTTTCTTTGCCAATAATCTTTAGTGGCTCTCTTCTCACAGCCAATTCTGGAGTAATTTCTATATCCCATTGCGCTGCTTCTTCCACGATCAAGTCTGGATCATGAATATGCTTTCGAAGTTGAGATACGTGAAACACATTATGTACTCCGGGCAACCAATCTGGTAATTGAACCCTATAAGCGAGAGTTCCAACCCATTCCAGAATAGGAAACGGACCAACAAATTTGGGCGCCAATTTCCCTGTTTTACCAAACCGGATTACTCCTTTCATCGGAGATACCTTCAAATACACGTGGTCGCCAACAGAAAATGATATATCTCTTATTTTCTTATCTGCATAGATTTTATGTCGGCTTTGAGTAGCCAATAATCGTTTCTTAACGAAATCGACTTTATCCACAATACCATGAATCATATCTGGCCCCAATACAAGTCTATTACTAGGTTCAACCCAACAAGTAGGAGGTCGGCACGGTCTACCATACAATGCTTCAAATGGTGACATTGTCAGGCTCTCTTGGTAGCTGTAGTTGTATAAGAACTCGGCCAAATGCAAATGGTCTTCCCATGATCCGCCAAAATCAATAACGCAAGCCCGCAATAAATCTTCTAGAATACGATTCACCCTCTCAGTTTGACCATCTGTCTGAGGATGATATGTGGTGCTCAAGTTCAGTTTCATTCCCAATTCTGCTTGGAATGCTTCCCAGAATTTACTAGCAAAAATTGGGTCATGATCACTAACGATGCTCATGGGAACTCCGTGCAGTCTAACTATTTCCTTTAAATAAATCTGCACCAGACTCTGAGCAGTTCTATTCGATCTGACAGGTATGAAATGGGCGGTCTTCATGAAACGATCTACGATCACCCAAATACTGTCATTTCCTTTCTTGGTTCTAGGTAAACCATCTATGAAATCCATAAAAATTTGTTCCCACTTTCCACCTAGAATTTCCAAAGGTTGCAACAATCCAGTGAGTTTCTGCCAATTGCTTTTGACTTGTTGACAAGTAGGACACCGGCTGACATATATAGAGATATCTCTTTTCATTGCCTTCCACCAAAAAGTTCGCTTGAGGTCATTATACATTTTACTAACCCCTGGGTGGATACACAACTTGGACTTGTGACACTCGTCCAATACTTCTCTTTTGAGCTCAATATTGTCAGGAACACAAATTCTTCCTTTCAATCTCAGGACTCATGCGCTATCCACTTGGAAGCTGGAGACTTCGTCCTTTTGAATTCTTTTGATCATCTCTTTAACAAAACTATTGTCTTTTTGAAGAATAGTTATTTTATCAATCAATGATGGTGTAATGATAATACTGGCGATGATCACATTTTTCCTCCTCATCGCATCAGCCACAACATTGGCTTTCCCAGGAGTATATAAAATATCAAGATCATACGCCGCGAGAAATTCTAACCAGCATTGCTGCCTCATATTTAGATCCTTCTGGGTGAATAAATACTTCAATGATTGATGATCAGTATATAATTCGAACTTCTCACCCAATAGATAATGCCTCCAGATTTTACACGATGGCTAACAACTCAAGATCATGAGTCGCATAATTCTTTTCATGTGGTTTCAATTGACGGCTAGCATAAGCGACTACCTGGCCTCTTTGCATTAACACTGCACTGAGACCTTCTTTAGAAGCATCGGTCTAGACTTTCAAGTCTTGGTTGCCATCAATAATTGTGAGCATTGGAGTAGTCGTCAATTTTAACTTCAGCTCTTGGAAAGTTGCCTCACATTCGGGAGTCCAGTTGAATCTCATATGTTTCTTAGTAAGCTTTGTTAAGGGACTGGATGTCTTCGCAAAATCCTTAATGAATTTTTGATAATAACTGGCCAATCCGAGAAAACTTCGTACTTCTGTAGGTGTACAGGGCTGTTTCCAATTCTGAATAGCAGTGATTTTACTAGGATCCACTGAAATTCCTTGTTTTGACATGACATGGCCAAAAAATTTGACTTCTTCTTGCCATAATATACATTTGGAAAACTTTTCTTTTAAAACATTCTTTCTCAGAATTTATAACACTTGTTCCAAATGTTTATCATGCTCGCTTTCTGATTTAGAGAAGATCAATATATCACCAATGAAAACCAGAACAAATTTATTCAATAGTTCTCTGAATACTCGGTTCATTAAATCAAAAAAGTATGCCGGAGCATTACTTAAGCCGAACTGCATTACTAACCACTGATAGAATAAGTTTGGGCCTCTGATTGCTGTCAAAGGAACACACTCTTCAGCAATACGAAGCTGATGGAAACCTGTAGCGAGGTCCATTCGTGAAAACACTTGTGCTCCATTCAATTGATCCAATAAATCATCAATTCGCAGCGATGGATATTTATTTTTCAGCGTTTGCTTATTCAAGTCACAATAATCTACACATAGTCTGAGAGTACCGCCTGACTTTGGGACAAATACCACTGCTGCTCCCCAATCAGAGAAACTCAGCCTGATTAGACCTTTCCATACAAGCTATCGAGTTTGATCATCTAACTCTTCTTTTTCCTTCAAGGTCATTCCTTGAATAGCATGAACTACTGGCCTTGCATTCGTAACTAAAGAGATTTCAAAATCAATTTCTTTGTACGGAGGTAAGCTAACAACTTCTTCGAACACATCTGCATAATTCTTGACAACTAGGATATTTTCTATGCCGATCGGAATATTCTCCGTAACGACAGGGACAAGTTCTATTTGAGCAGGAGAAACATCTAATGCTGCCCAGAAGTCTTTTCTATCAGAATTCTGACCTTCACAGGGAATTACAATATTGGCAAGCTTCGTTTTTACCTTGACAACCCTTTCTCCACATTTAACTTCTGCTTCGTATTTGGTTAACCAATCCAATCCTAAAATAAGGTCGAATTCGGTAAAATTCATTACGATCGAGATACACGGAAATTAATAATGAGAAAAAGAAACAAGTACCCCACAAACCCAACTAAGATCGAGGTGACCCCCAACCGAATTATGGACAGTTATGGGTTCTTTGAGCTTTTTCAAATTTAAATCCAATTTCTTAACCTCATTCTTTGCAACAAAGCTTCTGACGCGCCTGTATCAAACAGTACTTTCACTGGAATGTTTTTGACAGTAAGCATGCCTTCTAAAACATATGGCCTTTCCTGACTAGATGAGGTTGCCGGAGCTTCTACCACTTCATTTACATGAACCTTTTTAGATTTCTTTAAGAGCTGGCAATCCTTTTCAAGATGGCCAATCCGATGGCATTGACTGCATTTTCTATTCTCTTGAAACTTGTTCTTGGATTTAAATTTACCCTTTTTATGTTTCTTTAGAGATTTGCAACTTATCAACAGATGTCCTTGCTTATTACAATTAGAGCATATGGTAGTTGTTACTAGTCCTTTTTCAGACTTAATGAAACACCCCACCTCCGTTAGGGTCACTCTAAAAGGGAATGCCCTAATTTTGGTGGAGGTTTATAAGTATAAATCACAGATATACAAGACAGATATAATAAAACATATTTTTGAACAGCGGAAAACAACAACTTTTATTTCATTAAAATACGTGTTACACCAACCATACCATAATTGTCTTACAATACTTCCAAAAACATAACATCTTCATAACTGTCTTGATTACATTATTTAAAGAAGCATAAAGAAAACATAAATAAACTGCAAAAGTCCCATAATTGCTGTCCAAAGCCATAGTCCAAAACAAAAAGATCCAAGCAATACATTCTTTCTCTTCAAGCTGGATATGAAGGCTGGTCAAGCTGCGGTATTCCCTCCCTGTGGACCTTGGGGGGGGGGGAACGGAAGAAAAGAAGACGAAAGAAAAGTAGAGTCATACATAAAGCCTGAGTAAGTCTAGGACTATTCAGTCTATGAACAAAGAACTGGGTATGATAAGTATAAACTAGAAATGGGAAAGCACCATAAACTAAGTTAAGTTGTCTAGGGTCGAATATACTATCGTACCCCACATTAATCTCTGTACCCATTTAAACTAGTTCCCAACAGGCACCCCATAATCAGGGTGAAGTGATCCATTTTTATGATGATCGGCTCCTACTCGCATAGTTACATGTGTCTTACGGCCCCCGATGTTGTAGTTACCTATGCTGGTCCCACCATGGGGTGTATCAAGTCCCATGGTGGCGGCCCGACACAACCCTAGAATGCACAGGTATGCTACCGGTGCCCAGTGCCTTATTTTTCTGCGCCGGAGTGTGTGCACGCCCGCACCCCGTTAGAACCTACACTGCTGCACCACCGCCGTCGATTTGACCTCTTACAGTCAGCCTAGTAATCTTGCCCCACCCTGCCTAGTTTCAGGGTATCGCGATACCTTGTAGGGTTACTGCTGAAAAGGGTCCCCCGCTACTAGGTTTTTCTATTTCTAGCCAACATGCTAAGTTGGTTAAGTGTTTTATAAACCTAACTCCCAATCAGTCTGTTTAGTTTAGCATGTTCCATTTTGATTAAGTCTTAATTCACTTAATCCTCTCAATCCTGACTCAGCCTTAATTGTCTTATTAAAGCCTTGACCTCTCACATTAGACAGGTATTGTTGTCGCTGCCTGTTGCCGGTTGGGTCCGGGCAGTTTTACGCCACAACTCAGTCTAACCTCGGGTCCTTATTGGGCTCCGTGTTTAGCCACCCACATTGGATAGGTATTGTTGTGACTACTGGACAGCCGGGCGGTTCCGGGCAGGTTTACATCACAACTCAATCCAACCTCGGGTTAAACACATCGTATTTTCTACATTTACATATTTTGTCTCTTTTCTTTTTATATGTAAATATTTGCGGCCCATTATTCAAATTCATCTTTATTGATTAAGATTTATTTATGCCACTTAATTGTTTTTCAAGGTTGTTGGCATGCGTCAAACATGCCAACACATATGTTCTATATTTTAGCCTAAACGTCATTACCCCCGTTTTATACGTTCGCTCCAATGTAAGGTGTGTTGGGTTTAACACTTAAACCCAATTTAGCCATATGAAAACGGGAGGCTTATAACATGGTGTTTATAAGGTAACATAAAAAGGGGAGTGTGAACGCATGAACTTGCAACATAACGACTCAATTAACATAAGGTAGGCACATGTAAACTTGCAATTGTAACAACATATAATATAAGCAATACTTAGACATGAATCATTCTAATCACATAATCATGGTATAAACAAAACATGAATCATTATATTCATGTAGTCATGGCATAAATAATACTTAAACATGAACCATTCTAATCATATAATTATGGCATAATCATAATTGAACATGAGTCCTTCTATTCATATAGTCATGGCATAAACATAATTGAACATGAATCCTACTATTCATATAATTATGGTTTTTATCCTATCTATGTAACTTGCAAGTGGGATGTAATTCTAGTGTAATTCTAATGTAACTTATGTGTCACATATATTATCATATGATTATGATAACAGCATAAGCCTACAAACATGTTTTAAACTAGGCATAATAACAAACATAGTTTAGTCATGTTCATAAAATTAATACAAGCTTACAAAGATGTTTGCTTTTGTCACTATCACAAAAGCATGATTTTTATACTTGAACTATAATGCCAATTCCAACATAACTTCATATGAATCATAATACTCAAATGGACCAAATTACACTAAAGATGACCATAGAATTATACATCATGTTGGCATAACAGTAAATCATAGACTTGCATGAATTTCAAATAAACTATTACAACATATAGTTGTTATTTTCAACATGAATCATATACTTGCAATTATCAAATGGTTGTTGTAAATAACTACCACAAACATGTAGTTTTCAATATGAATCATATGCTTGCATGAATCCCAATTAAAATTCAACAACATGCGGTTGTCAACATAAACCATATACTTGTATGAATCCAATCGTACACCATAGCATTGCCAAATCGTTTAGAATCAAAATAACATACAAATATAGGTTATTATTGCCATAATTCCATTTCGTTGTTAACTTCCAACGCAAATCGCATACTTGCAAATATCCAATCGTATACCATAATATTCCCAAATCGTTTAGCATCAAAGCAACGTACAAATATAGATTATTATCGCCACAATTCCATTTCTTACTTTACACAGATCAACACAATTATTTAATTCACATCGGAATAGCACTCTACTTACAACGTATGACGAATCTTCAATTCAGGAATCTGAATTCTGAATTTGGAGATGCTATCCTTTGTTGTAGGCGTTGCTTTGATTTGATTAACGTTGCTTTAAGCTTTCAAATTATCTCCTAATTGTCTCTCAATTTCTGACGGCTATTCCTAGTCTTTCCTCAGCAGCATGACGGCCTCATCTCCATTTTAGTTTGTGTGAATTAGGGTTAGTCTTAGGTCCTTTTTATAGAGTTTGTGAGTTGATTTAGACCGTCGATGAAGCTTGGTTTAATAATAGCCGTTCGTTCAAAGGAGAGGCCAATCAGGAGCTGACACCTAGCCCTAGTGAAAAGGCAAGGCTCAGAAAATCGACCAAACACAGACCAGGCCAGCCAGGGTGGGCTGGGTTCGACCTAGCTCACGGGCCAGGTCGACTCCCCAGTCGACCCCCAGGTCGACTCTAGAGTCGACCTGCCTGGGGCAGGTCGACACCTAGGTCGACTCCTAGGTCGACCTGGCCTGGCAGGTCGACCCTAGGGTCGACCCCCAGGTCGACCTGGTGGGTTTGGGCGGGAATTTTCTCGCCTACTCTGATTGGGCTGAAATTCAAATCTGTTTTCGAAATTTGAATTTTCTGAAACTTCATCGGGCCATAATTTGGTCATACGGGCTCCGTTTTTCGAAAACTCGGACTCTGTTTCACGTATTTTTCCGAGACGAACGCAATGACTTATCCCGTTTCCCTTAATACTTTAATTTAAAATTTATTATACTTTAATTTGTGAATTTCACTGCTATAAAATACACAGGGTGTTACATTCTCCCCCACTTAAAAGGATTTCGTCCCGAAATCTTCTAGTTCAGGAAGAATGTACATCCTAACATCCAAACATCCATCTACTCATCCATCAAACACGAGCATCCATTGTCCTTAAAAGACTTCTAATGCTTCATGATAATATGCGAAGTGTGTGTGTACATGTACTTATCTAATGAAAAATCAGGCGGTCTACTGATTCAGTTGACCTCCTTAATGCAAATTATGTAAGTGCCATGAATCCATTATGTATGCAAATTTTCCTATTCATGATTCTACATGAGTGCACAATTATTCATACAAATGCAACATCCATATGACAACACATTAAAGTTCAACCATATACGAATGCAAACATATATGCATATGCAATAAGAAGTGATTGAGCCGATCTAAAACCTAGATTGTGTGTGTATATGCAACCACGAGCAACCACTAGCAATCACTTGCAACCACTTGCAATCATCATCCATAACATGTTTCAATTACATGTTTTCATCCAAAGGGTTTCTACCTAAAAGATAGGGTCGAGGAGATATACCTAAAAATAGATAAAAGCGCAACTTAAGGAAAAAGGAAAGATCAAGGATGTACCCTCGAAAAGAAAAGGGTAGGCTGCACGTATTTTAGCTTCAGTTTCCCAAGATGCATCTCCTTCGGCGTCGCTCCACTGAACTTTGACGAGCTGGACTTCGCGGTTGCGTAGCTTCTTCACTTCCGTTCCTAATATGCGGGTTGGAACTTTCCTTATGGTTGCTTCGTGTTCCACTTCAGCTTCTTCTAGGATATTTGGCTCTACCACTTCAACAGACTCATGTAGACATTTTCGGAGATGTGAAACATGAAAGACGTTGTGAACTCCGGCCAATTTTTCGGGTAGCTCTAATCTATAGGCCATTTTCCCAATTTTCTCAATGATAGGGAATGGCCCTACGAACCTTGGTGCTAGCTTTCCTGTGGTTCCAAAACGAACAACGTTCCTTAGCGGAGATACCTTAAGAAAAACTCTGTCTCCAACCTCAAATTCAAGGTCGGTCCTCCTCTTGTTGGCGTAGGACTTTTGTCTGTCTTGGGCCGTCTTCATCCTTCTTTGTATTTAGTCTACTTTCTCTGAAGTCTCTCGGATCATATCTGGTCCAAGTATGAGCTTATCAGTAGACTCCCACCAACAAGTGGGCGATCGACACGGTCTTCCATATAAAGCTTCGAAGGGCGCCATTCCGATGGTTGCTTGATAGTTGTTGTTGTAGGCAAATTCTACTAAAGGAAGATGGTCTTCCCACGTCCCTCCGAAGTCAAGGATGCACAGCCTTAAAAGGTCCTCCAAAACTCTGTTCACTCTTTCTATTTGGCCGTCGGTTTGGGGATGATAGGCTGTGCTCAAGCATAACTGTGTGCCTACCGCTTCTTGCAGACTCCGCCAAAACTCACTAGTGAAGATAGGGTCTCGGTCGCTAACAATGCTGGATGGTATTCCATGGAGTCGAACGATTTCCTTGAGGTAAAGAGATGCTAGGGATGAGGCAGTTCTTTTACTTTTGACAGGTAAAAAGTGGGCGCTTTTAGTAAGCCTATCCACTATTACCCAAATGCTAGTGTTGCCTCTCCTAGACCTAGGCAGTCCATCAACGAAGTTCATTGAGATGCTATCCCACTTCCACTGTGGGACCTCTAGAGGATGTAGCAGACCGCCAGGCTTTTTCTGTTCCGCCTTAACCTGTTGGCACACCATACACTTAGAAACGAAATCTGCCACGTCCTTCTTCATGCCGTTCCAAAAGAAAGTTCTTTTTATGTCCTTGTACATTTTATCTCCGCTTGGGTGTATCGTCATCTTGGAGTGATGTGCTTCCTCGAGAACCTTCTTTACTAAATCCCTTGTTTGTGGGACGCATAGTCTTCCATCTCGCCTTAGCCAACCCTTATCGTCGATGGAGTATCTATTGAGGTGACTTGAAGTCTCACCCCTAATTAGCCTATCAATCTTTTCCACAAGCTGAGGGTCTTCGCGTTGTGCTGTCCCTATTGAGTCCACTAAAGTCGGGCGTACTTCGAGGGATGCCAGCAAGCCTGGTACAAAATCGGAGGAGGGCCTAAAGTCAAAGCTGGCTACAAACTCTAGGTTTTGTCTTTCAACAAACAACGGGCTTAGGGTTAGTTTCTTTCGGCTCAATGCGTCTGCCACTACGTTGCCTTTGCCCGGAGTGTAGGAGATCTCGAAATCATACGAGGCAAGAAACTCCATCCATCTCTGTTGCCTCAAGTTAAGATCTTTCTGCGAGAAAAGATATTTCAACGATTTATGGTCAGTGTAAAGTTCAAACTTCTCACCTAGGAGATAGTGTCGGCAAGACTTGAGTGCAAAGACTATGGCAGCTAACTCAAGATCGTGGGTCGGGTAGTTCTTTTCGTGCACTTTCAATTGTCTCCCGCCATAAGCTATTACCCTTCCTTCTGGCATTAAGACGGCGCCTAACCCTGTCCCACATGCATCTGTATAAACGGTGAACATCTTGCTTCCATCTGGCAACGTCAAAACTGGGGCTGTTGTAAGAGCCCTTTTCAGTCGCTGGAAAGCAAACTCGCAATCCAAGTCCCAATTGAACACCAGATTCTTCTTGGTCAACTTTGTGAGCGGAGCTGAGATTTTCGCAAAATCCCTTATGAACTTTCGATAGAAACCTGCTAGTCCTAGAAAACTTCGGACCTCAGTTGCATTCCTTGGTGTCTTCCAATCCTGTACCGCCACTACCTTAGCAGGGTCCACTGCTAACCCTTGTTTGGATACTATGTGCCCTAGGAACCTCACTTCTTCTCTCCAAAAGTGGCATTTGGAGAATTTGGCTTTTAGCTAATGGACTCGCAGAGTTTCCATGATTGCCCTTAAGTGCTGAGCATGTTCCTCTTCACTTTTTGAGAAGATAAGGATATCGTCTACGAAGACCACTACGAACTTATTGAGGAAATCTCTGAATACCCTACTCATCAGGTCCACAAAGTAAGCAGGTGCATTTGTCAAGCCGAAAGGCATGACAAGCCATTCAAAGAAGCCGTCTGGGGTTCTGAATGCCGTTTTATCGATACTATCTTCAGCCACCCTTAGCTGATGAAAACCGGTCGCTAAATCGAGTTGGGAGAAAATAGACGCTCCTACAAGCTGATCAAACAAATCGTCAATTCTGGGGAGAGGGTGCCTATTTTTTTTTGTTAGCTTGTTGAGCTCCCTATAGTCAACACATAGACGGAGTGAACCATCCGCCTTTGTAGCGAACACCACTGGAGCGCCCCATTCTGAAATGCTCCTCCTAGTGAACTCCTTTTCTAGAAGCTCTTTAATCTGTTTACTGAGCTCTTTCCTTTCCCGTGGAGCCATTTGTCTAACGGGCAACACAACGGTCTTTGCATTATCTACAAGGTATATGCGGAAGTCTATCTCCCGCTTCGGAGGCAAGCCCTTCACCTCTTCGAAGACATCCGGATATTCCCGGACCACTCTAACCGATTGCAAATTTTCAACGGAGGCATCTAGCGATTCAAGGTAACTAAGCATAACCGCATACGAGAGATTACAAGAAATTTCCAAAGTATTACCGAGCTGGGTTAGGAGCCTAACAACCCTTTTCTCACAATCAAGGATGGCCCCATTACTGGATAGCCAATCCATGCCCAAAATCAAACCATATCCCGAAAAACCCAAAACAAAGGCACTACACTTAAATTCTACGCTTAGAATAGAAATTTTCAATCCCAAACAGATCATAGACAAATGAGCTGGGCCCCCAATTGGGTTTGAAACAATTAAGGGGTCCTCTACCATACTAGTTTTTAGGTGCAGAGATTCTACTAAAGCAGATGAGATAAAGGAGTGTGATGCGCTAGAATCAAATAAAGTGCGAACGGGGTGATCATAAAGATAAACTACACTTTCTACAGAAGTATTTATACCTCGCTGTTGCAGAGGTGGCGCCTCTAGCACATAAACTTGTGCCCCTGAGGTGGATCCAGCCCTCTGCCCCTATCCTCGTTTCTTTGGGCAGTCCTTAGCCATGTGGCCTGTCTCACCGTAAGAAAAGCACCCACCATTCATCTTGGCCTTCTTTTTTCGGCAATCTTTTACTAAGTTCCCCACTTTGCCATAGAAATTACACTTCCTCTTCTCTTTGTTGCCTTTCCCGCCCTTCTTAAAGTCTGTCTTCTTAGGCTGCAAACCCTCTTTCTTCCCTTGAGAGTTTTCTGCCTTTGTCTCCTTCTTGCCCTTATCCTCTTCGTTCAGCAACGCCATCTGTACCAACCTTTCATACGTAGCTCCCTTATGTATATGGGTCATGGCCAAACTGTGTAATGGCTCATTCAACCCTTTGACAAAACGGAGAACCTTCTTGTGCGGGGTGTTGACTAGGTCCAGTCCGAACCTAGCCAGCTCATCGAACTGATTAACATACTCTTTGACTGTCTTGTTCCCTTGCTTAAGAAATAAGAATTTTTCCAACTGCAAACTCCTTTCCGCATCTGAGAGAAATTTAACCTCAAACCTTGCACTAAAGTCCTCCCATGTTTCCACTGGTCTTTCTGCATTAGTGACTTCCCACCAGTACGATGCCTCGCCCTTTAGTAGCCACACTGCCAGTTGTACTTTATGCCTATCTTCTACCTCAAAGATGATGAATAAGTCCTCGGTTTCTTTCAGCCAATTTCTAGCTGCCACGAAGGACTCAGTTCCATGAAAATCCTTTCCTCCCATAGCTTTAAAATCTTTACATATCTTAGCAAAGGTGTTTCCCCGCGGAGGAGGTGGAGGAAGAGGTGCTGCTGCAGCTGGATGATTTCCTACAACTGGGGAGGAGGAACGGTAGGACCTAGCTGAGTGGCCCTTGCTTCCAAGAACCGTCTAAACCAACCAGGTATTGGTACACCCTCTGGCAAGTTAAGTTCTTCGGACATGCTAAAACAAAAAGGATAGATTCAAAAAGAAGGATAAGAGATAGTTCCTATGGCCTTGGGGGGGGCTTTGCCTTTTAAAATTAAATAATATTTTATCTAAAAAATGCTTCTTTAAATTTCCTTTTTGAAAAATAAATTTTCAAAACTTTTTTATCTTACCTAGTAGACCTATGCTCTGATACCAAGTGAAACACCCCACCTCCGTTAGGGTCACTCTAAAAGGGAATGCCCTAATTTTGGTGGAGGTTTATAAGTATAAATCATAGATATACAAGACAGATATAATAACACATATTTTTGAACAGCAGAAAACAAAAACTTTTATTTCATTAAAATACGTGTTACACCAACCATACCATAATTGTCTTACAATACTTTCAAAAACATAACATCTTCATAACTGTCTTGATTACATTATTTAAAGAAGCATAAAGAAAACATAAATAAACTGTAAAAGTCCCATAATTGCTGTCCAAAGCCATAGTCCAAAACGAAAAGATCCAAGCAATACATTCTTTCTCTTCAAGCAGGATATGAAGGCTGGTCAAGCTGCGGTATTCCCTCCCTGTGGACCTTGGGGGGGGGGGGAACAGAAGAAAAGAAGACGAAATAAAAGTAGAGTCAGACATAAAGCCTGAGTAAGTCTAGGACTATTCAGTCAATGAACAAAGAACTGGGTATGATAAGTATAAACTAGAAATGGGAAAGCACAATAAACTATGTTAAGTTGTCTAGGGTCGAATATACTATCATACCCCACATTAATCTCTGTACCCATATAAACTAGTTCCCAACAGGCACCCCATAATCAGGGGGAAGTGATCCATTTTTATGATGATCGGCTCCTACTCGCATAGTTACATGTGTCTTACGGCCCCCGATGTTGTAGTTACCTATGCTGGTCCCACCATGGGGTGTATCAAGTCCCATGGTGGTGGCCCGACACAACCCTAGAATGCACAGGTATGCTACTGGTGCCCAGTGCCTTATTTTTCTGCGCCAGAGTGTGTGCACGCCCGCACCCCGTTAGAACCTACACTGTTGCACCACCGTCATCGATTTGACCTCTTACAGTCAGCCCAGTAATCGTGCCCCACCCTGCCTAGTTTCAGGGTATCGTGATACCTTGTAGGGTTACTGCTGAAAAGGGTCCCCCGCTACTAGGTTTTTCTATTTCTAGCCAACATGCTAAGTTGGTTAAGTGTTTTATAAACCTAACCCCCAATCAGTCTATTTAGTTTAGCATGTTCCATTTTGATTAAGTCTTAATTCACTTAATCCTATCAATCCTGTCTCAGCCTTAATTGTCTTATTAAAGCCTTGACCTCTCACATTAGACAGGTATTGTTGTGGCTGCCTGTTGCCGGTTGGGTCCGGGCAGTCTTACGCCACAACTCAGTCTAACCTCGGGTCCTTATTGGGCTCCGTGTTTAACCACCCACATTGGATAGGTATTGTTGTGACTACTGGACAGCCGGGCGGTTCCGGGTAGGTTTACATCACAACTCAATCCAACCTTGGGTTAAACACATCGTATTTTCTACATTTACATATTTTGTCTCTTTTCTTTTTATATGTAAATATTTGCGGCCCATTATTCAAATTCATCTTTATTGATTAAGATTTATTTATGCCACTTAATTGTTTTTCAAGGTTGTTGGCATGCGTCAAACATACCAACACATATGTTCTATATTTTAGCCCAAACGTCATTACCCCCGTTTTATACGTTCGCTCCAATGTAAGGTGTGTTGGGTTTAACACTTAAACCCAATTTAGCCATATGAAAAGGGGAGGCTTATAACATGGTGTTTATAAGGTAACATAAAAAGGGGAGTGTGAATGCATGAACTTGCAACATAACGACTCAATTAACATAAGGTAGGCACATGTAAACTTGCAATTGTAACAACATATAATATAAGCAATACTTAGACATGAATCATTCTATTCACATAATCATGGTATGAACAAAACATGAATCATTCTATTCATGTAGTCATGGCATAAATAATACTCAAACATGAACCATTCTAATCATATAATTATGGCATAATCATAATTGAACATGAGTCCTTCTATTCATATAGTCATGGCATAAACATAATTGAACATGAATCCTACTATTCATGTAACACCCCGCCTCCGCTAGGGTCACTCGCAAAAGGAATGCACTAGCTTTAGAGGGGCATTATTGGTAAACATGCACAGAAATATCACAAGACAGAACATATAAAATAGCGGAAGTAAAATCAAACTTTCATAACATGAATAAATAAGGTCTAAAGCCTTTTACATCAGAGTACATCAAAACCTGTCTTGCAATAGTAAAGAAGCATAAAGACATTTTCATAAATTATTCCCCAAGTAAAAACAGTAAAGTAGCCATTAGCCAAGAAAAGTCCAAGCCATCCATGATGACCTTCAAGCAGAAGAAGTCCGAACTAAACAACAGTATTTCCTCCTTGTAACCTGGGGGGGAAACGGAAGAAAAGAGGCGAAACAAAACGGGTCAGTCAAAAAGACTGAATAAGCCCTATCTACTATTAGCATAAAAACTAGTAAAGTTAACTGACATGAGAAACTAAGATGAACATAAGCATGATAACAAGATAGATAAGCTAAATCAAAATAACAGGATGAACTACTGAACTCAGATAAACTAAGGTGTCATGATAAATTACGATGTCAAGATAAAACATGGTATCACATCGTTAGGTTTCTATCAAGTATAATATCCCCAAGATATCTGTCACGTATAACGCCCCGTGATATCTATCCTGTATTTTAGCTCTGCACCTACCGTACTAGTATCCCCACCGTGTCATGTGTTAACCAAGAATGACCCTCACTCAAAAGTCGTGTAATGGTCCATGTCAACCTAATTTATCGCATATATAGGTTACTCAACTTGTATGTTTTATTCCATGTAAATGTTCAGTCCCTTGCCGTAGACCATACGGGCTTTCCCATGAGATTCTATATTACTTTAACATAGTTCCATGATCCTTAAGATCGGTTTGGACTGTTACCCTAAACCTAGCCAGGGTCTTCCAACATGAATTATCGTTTGTACAACTAGGACTTATGCTACCTAGGGCTACTAGGGATTATGCTTACCTATTGCACGTTTTCGTATCTCGGTTTGGGTTCAACCACCTAGGGCCACTAGGGATTACGCTAACCGCCAACCGCGCCCTTTTTCCCACGCATATATCGTGAATCGTTTTTCCATGACTGTATGCACATGTATCACATCGTGCCATCCGAGTCCTATCACAGGGCAGACCAGGAAATACAGGACTCGGTCGGGAGCTTTCAATTTATCTGCCGATGCAGATGCTAAGGTCTCTTTTTTCCTATACGTGGCTATGGTCCCATGAGACCACTCCCTCAACTAGTGAAAGACAAGACAGGATAAATCCTGTATGAGAACACAACACTGGCCAACCCACATCCAAGCCTTACCGCAACCATAATTAGATAGCAATTATGGTCTTTTGGGTGTTCTCTGCCTTTCCGTACGTACACGCTTGACCAAAGATGGTAGGTAGCCTGACGAAATGCTATCTAGGGTACGACCGTGTATCGTCGACTATCCCCTATCCATCCCCGTATTTAGGTCGCTCGTATAGCAACCAAGGCATACTCTTGGTTCTTCTAACGCAGACCTTAACCTATCATGAGCCTAGTATAATCACCTGGCAGCTCATAGAGGGATACCAAGAATATCCTCACGTTCCCCGAAGCCGCTGCTTCGTTACCCAGTTCGCTGGAGCCTTTATCTAAATCAAATACTTGCTCCTACTCGTATACTTAAACGATGACCTACCGTATCAGGTTACTCATCTATCTATTAACTGGTCTAAATTTCCTTGACTAAGAATCATTACTTAGTTATTCTTCAACTAAGGTTTACCACTTAGCATTGTTCCCGTTATCCTTGTTAACTACGGTTATCCACCTAATCCTCAGAACTAGGGTTTACATAATGGATTAAGTGTCACTTAAGTTCATGACTTAACCCGTCTACAAATCCTGTCAAAATTGGCTAAGTATCCAAGTTCAAGGCTTAACCCTACAAACCATGCTCAAGTTGGTTAAGTATATTAAGCAATTCACGACTTAACCTCGTCCAATTATAATTCAAGATTGGTTAAGTATATATTAACTTGACCCAATCAATTTACTTAGTCAAATCGGTCAAGTGTATTCAAGCGATTCGTGACTTAGCCTTATCATGTTTTCACGTTATATTGGTTAAGTATTGGTTAACTTAAGCACAATAAATTAACGAGTTAGATTGGATAAGTATAGGTCACTTAACCACATCAATTCATCATGTTTAGATTAGTTAAGTGTTTAACTTAACCCCATTAAACTACCAAGTGGGATTAATTAAGTCTAGGCTAACTTAACCCCATCCGATTTCCATGTTTAGACTAGTTGAGTCTAATCTTAACCCCATTCGTTAACCGTATTTTTCGGTTAAGCGTCATTAAGAAAACTTACTTAGCCTTACCAAGTTATCGCGTTGGATTGATTAAGTGTTGGTTAACTTAACCCCATCCACTAGTCATATAAAAATGGTTAAGTGTCATTAGGCAAATCAAGTTACTTAACCTACCCAACCTTGTCATGTTTGTTAAGTATCATTAGCCTAATCAAATTACTTAACCCATTTGTCCATGTCATATTTGGTTAAGAATCATTAATCAAATTAACTTAACCCTATCATGTGGCATTAATTACTTAATGCACCTTCACCTCTCACATTAGACTTTGTTGTGGTTACTAGTTAAGCCGGTCGGTTCCGGGTAGCTTTACACCACAACTTGGTCTAACCTCGGGTTCAAGCACAACATGACCAACTTCTCACATTGGGTCCTATTGTTTGCAACTACTAGTTAGGCCGGTCGGTTCCGGGTAGTTTTACGTTGCAAACTCAACCCAACCTCGAGTTGGCCACACTAATATTATCTAAGTGTCATGTCCATCATGTTTCCCAAAACATGTTACAAGTTTTCAAGCATTTGGGTAGACCAAACTTAATAGGTAAATTCCCAAAGGGTAGACCTAACTTAATAGGTAAATTCCCAAGCTTATGTTTTTATGCATACTTACATGTCAACTTCCATGTTATATTTCAAGTCATGTTTTCAAGTTGTATTTTCATGTCATTAGAAATTACCCATAACATAACCCAACGCTTTTAAACTCGCATATACGCTCGCGACAACGTAATGGATTAAAAGAAGAGACTTGGCAAAGGCATGACAAAAATGGATATTAAGCCACAAGTTAATCATGGTGGCAAATGAGGCACAAATGTGTTCATTAACTTGCATTTTACATTCTTAAGCCTCAAAACATGCATAAACCCAAACTTGGCACATAAGCGAATCATGGTGACAAAAGATATGGAATTGTAACACCCCTAAGTCCCACATCGTGGAAGCCTATGTGAAGTGGGTACTTATATAGTAGATCCCATCTCTTACTAACGCCGAGCCCTAGTGATGGAAAACCCTACACCTGAGAGGTGGAAAAGTAGGGACAATATCGGTGTTAATATAGAGGTTGGCTCAGCTTGTGTGGCAACGCCATGTGTTGACGGATCTTAAAACTTGCCGAGGCCTTTTGAGGAACAAAACCCCACACCTATACGGTGGCTAAGTTGGGGACAATATCTTGCGTGAACGGAGGTGCGGGCTGTTACAGTGGTATCAGAGCCAATACCCAGCCGGAATTGTGGCTCCTGTGTGGACCGTAGTGCCTGGGTGAGGTGTATGTGAGCCAACGGGGACGTTGGGCTCTGTAGGAGGGGAGAATGTAACACCCCTAAGTCCCACATCGTGGAAGCCTGTGTGAAGTGGGTACTTATATAGTAGATCCCATCTCTTACTAACGCCGAGGCCTAGTGATGGAAAACCCTACACCTGAGAGGTGGAAAAGTAGGGACAATATCGGTGTTAATATAGAGGTTGGCTCAGCTTGTGTGGCAACGCCATGTGTTGACGGATCTTAAAACTTGCCGAGGCCTTTTGAGGAACAAAACCCCACACCTATATGGTGGCTAAGTTGGGGACAATATCCTGCGTGAACGGAGGTGCGGGCTGTTACAGGAATGATGACTAGTAACTCGCATATATCATCATATAAGGGTTATGACTTCATATGCAAGTTGACATAAAGGTTATGAGGGTTCTCATGTTGCCTAATGCAACATTTCAACATAAAGGTTGTAGCTTTTAGCTCACAAGATCAAGATAATGACTTCATAAACTTGCATAACATGATAGCATGTATCATACTCAATGATCAAACCCAAACTTGCAACATGAACATTTAACTTCATAGTTAATATCTACGAGTAGGGAAAGGGCTTACATTGCTATGAAGGCACAAAAGATATGACAAAGCCCTTATGCAATCAAATAGACCCAAAATGCAAGCTCTAGCATAAAAACCCTTGAGCCAAAATGATCAAAACCCTTGCTTTATGATGCAAAGATAGAAACTTGACTTGAATGCAAGCTAATGACACTCATACAAGCTTGAAAACACTTGTATGCATGGAAAATCTCTCATAAAAACCATTTAGAAATTTTATGAAGAGAGTGGAGGCCATGAGAGGTAAAATTTTGCCATAGTTTAGTTGCATGAATGAATAATGAGGATTTAGGATAGCTTAGGGTCTTATTTATAGATTAGGTAAGTGTTTTAGGCCATAGGATTAAACCTAGATTCAATCCAAGCCATCAAAGCATGTCTTGGGGAAGAAGTCAAGTGTAGGAACCATCTAGGGCCTTTAGATTAAAGATGAACCATGAGAACCATCCAAATGCAAAATCTGCATTTGAGCGAATCGGCCCACGGGTTGACAGCCAAACACCCTGGATTAACCCCTAGTCGACCCAGCGGGCTTGGGTCGACCTCAAAAATCGGCCGGTTCGGTTATTCCCCTCTCCCAATTCGCTATTTTGAACATTTTTGCATATTTATTTATTTAATTTTCAATTATATATATATATATATATATATCAATATATATATATTTCTCTGCGCAACCCATTTCACTTAATTAAGTATACTTTAATTTGGGAATTTTTCGTGAAACTTCGCGAGGCCATATCTTGGTCATACGGACTCCGATTTTCGAAAACTCGGACTCTATTTCGCGTATTTTTCCGAGACGAACGCAATGGTATAGCCCGTTTCCCTTGATTCAGATTTTACAGTTTAATTCTGCCTCCATTTATGTTATAATAGGTTATTGAAAATACGGGTTGTTACATTCTCCCCACCTTTTAGGATTTCGTCCCCGAAATCTCCAAGTTAGGAAGAACATATCCTACCATCCATCATCCATCTACTCAAAACATCATCCACAAGCAACCATTGCCCTTAGATGATTTCTAATGTTGTATGAATTTATGCAAAACGTGTGTGTACATATTCCTTAGCTAATGCTAGTGATCAGGCCTGAATAATCTTTCTAATGCAAAATATGTATAGTGCCATGAATCCAACATGTATGCAAATAGTCCTAGTCATATAGATACTATATGCGTGCACAATCATTCATTCATATGCAACAACCGCATGATAATACATTCGATTTCATCCATAAACAAGTATAAATACTCGTGCATATGCAATATGAAATGTGACCGAGTCGAGCTAGTATCTAATGTGTATTCGCGCATCCACGAGCAACCACTTGCAACCACTTGCAACCATATCAATCATAACATGTTTCAAATACATGTTTACATCCATAGGGTTCTACCTAGAATTCTCTGAAACAGGGTTGAGAAGATAAACAGGACAAACTCCTTACAGGGTTTGTAACGGAGAATAGGACCGAGAGGATGTCCACAAAAGATAGCCTACAAGTAAGCTCTACAGAAAACAGGGATCAAGGATATACTCCCAAAAAGAGATATCATGCGCGTATCTAATCTTTGACCATCAAAGTCGTCTTTTAACTTCGCGGTTTTGTAGCTTCTTATTCCTGTTTCCATAACATGAGCTGGAACTCATTTCTTCGTCGTCTCTCGTTCCACTTGCACTTATCCTTTTCCTAGAATACTTGACGCAAACATGACTGCGTACTCATGATCTCATGCAAGCTTTCCAAAATTCACTAGTGAATCTTGGATCTCGTTTATATACTATAAGGCATTCCATGTAGAAGAATTTTCTCTTGAAAGTAAACAGATGTCAATCAGGTTATCATGCGCACTTACTAGGGTGATCTCTATAACCCATGCATAAATGAAGTAAACCATCCGTCTTATTGGCGAACACCACTCGATCGGGCTTCAAATTTCCAATAAAGGCATCAAGGGATTCTAAGTAACTAGTCATGACAGAACCTCAAAAAGGTTACCCGATACTTCGAGGGCATTACCAAGGCTAGTCAAAAGGTCTAACTACCCTCCTATCAAAACCGAGAGTGGCACCCCCTACTGGATAACCACTTCATCCCTAGAATCCATCCATAGCTTATAAACATAAGCATTATTTCCAAACTCAACACTTGGCATAGACATTCCCAAATCCAAACAAGTCATGTATAAATGGACTGATTCTCCAATAGGACTTTGAGACAAAAATGGGATTCTCTATTACGCTAGTACTTAAGGTGCAGAGACTCAACTATCGAAGCAGACTTAAATGATACGAACAACGAAGTCCTAACGGGATGATAGAGAAGAAAAGCTAAACCTTTAACAAGATCGTTACCCTCCTTCCGAGGTACTCTAGAAATGAGAGCATACTACTGCCCTCCCGATGATCTTGTCCTTGTCCCATAATACTTAACTATCCGCCCCGTTTTACCATGCCAAAGGTACTCTCTCGTCATGGGTTTCATTGTTCATCTTTCTCCCTCCTTTGATGACTAAGCCATACCAACAAGTTGCTCATCCTTAAGCTCGTATCCTTTATCCTTCTTTCTCACGATCCTTTCTTATAACGCGGCCACTGGTCTCTCGAGAACCACCTCCATCGCATGGAAAGCACTTTCGTAGATAGAAAAGACTAGTCGCAGTTAAAACCACTGTGACTACAGATGGAGGAAAGAAAGGAGAAGAGATTCAATTAGGGAAACAAGGATAGTGCCAATGGCCTTTGGGGACTAGCCTTTTTCTTTTAAAAGAAAATTTTCTTGAAAAATGCTTCTTTGTAAACGGTTTTCAAATAGTTTTCAGAAGGTCTTTTAAAAACTTTTTCCCAGTCTGGTAACCTTCTGCTCTGATACCACGTGTAACACCCCGCCTCTGCTAGGGTCACTCGCAAAAGGAATGCACTAGCTTTAGAGGGGCATTATTGGTAAACATGCACAGAAATATCACAAGACAGAACATATAAAATAGCGGAAGTAAAATCAAACTTTCATAACATGAATAAATAAGGTCTAAAGCCTTTTACATCAGAGTACATCAAAACCTGTCTTGCAATAGTAAAGAAGTATAAAGACATTTTCATAAATTATTCCCCAAGTAAAAACAGTAAAGTAGCCATTAGCCAAGAAAAGTCCAAGCCATCCATGATGACCTTCAAGCAGAAGAAGTCCGAAATAAACAACAGTATTTCCTCCCTGTAACCTGGGGGGAAACGGAAGAAAAGAGGCGAAACAAAACGGGTCAGTCAAAAAGACTGAGTAAGCCCTATCTACTATTAGCATAAAAACTAGTAAAGTTAACTGACATGAGAAACTGAGATGAACATAAGCATGATAACAAGATAGATAAGCTAAATCAAAATAACAGGATGAACTACTGAACTCAGATAAACTAAGGTGTCATGATAAATTACGATGTCAAGATAAAACAAGGTATCACATCGTCAGGTTTCTATCAAGTATAATATCCCCAAGATATCTGTCACGTATAACGCCCCGTGATATCTATCCTGTATTTTAGCTCTGCACCTACCGTACTAGTATCCCCACCGTGTCATGTGTTAACCAAGAATGACCCTCACTCAAAAGTCGTGTAATGGTCCATGTCAACCTAATTTATCGCATATATAGGTTACTCAACTTGTATGTTTTATTCCATGTAAATGTTCAGTCCCTTGCCGTAGACCATACGGGCTTTCCCATGCGATTCTATATTACTTTAACACAGTTCCATGATCCTTAAGATCGGTTTGGACTGTTACCCTAAACCTAGCCAGGGTCTTCCAACATGAATTATCGTTTGTACAACTAGGACTTATGCTACCTAGGGCTACTAGGGATTATGCTTACCTATTGCACGTTTTCGTATCTCGGTTTGGGTTCAACCACCTAGGGCCACTAGGGATTACGCTAACCGCCAACCGCGCCCTTTTTCCCACGCATATATCGTGAATCGTTTTTCCATGACTGTATGCACATGTATCACATCGTGCCATCCGAGTCCTGTCACAGGGCAGACCAGGAAATACAGGACTCGGTCGGGAGCTTTCAATTTATCTGCCGATGCAGATGCTAAGGTCTGTTTTTTCCTATACGTGGCTATGGTCCCACGAGACCACTCCCTCAACTAGTGAAAGACAAGACAGGATAAATCCTGTATGAGAACACAACACTGGCCAACCCACATCCAAGCCTTACCGCAACCATAATTAGATAGCAATTATGGTCTTTTGGGTGTTCTCTACCATTCCGTACGTACACGCTTGACCAAAGATGGTAGGTAGCCTGATGAAATGCTATCTAGGGTACGACCGTGTATCGTCGACTATCCCCTATCCATCCCCGTCTTTAGGTCGCTCGTATAGCAACCAAGGCATACTCTTGGTTCTTCTAACGCAGACCTTAACCTCTCATGAGCCTAGTATAATCACCTGGCAGCTCATAGAGGGATACCAAGAATATCCTCACGTTCCCCGAAGCCGCTGCTTCGTTACCCAGTTCGCTGGAGCCTTTATCTAAATCAGATACTTGCTCCTACTCGTATACTTAAACGATGACCTACCGTATCAGGTTACTCATCTATCTATGAACTGGTCTAAATTTCCTTGACTAAGAATCATTACTTAGTTATTCTTCAACTAAGGTTTACCACTTAGCATTGTTCCCGTTATCCTTGTTAACTACGGTTATCCACCTAATCCTCAGAACTAGGGTTTACATAATGGATTAAGTGTCACTTAAGTTCATGACTTAACCCGTCTACAAATCCTGTCAAAATTGGCTAAGTATCCAAGTTCAAGGCTTAACCCTACAAACCATGCTCAAGCTGGTTAAGTATATTAAGCAATTCACGACTTAACCTCGTCCAATTATAATTCTAGATTGGTTAAGTATATATTAACTTGACCCTATCAATTTACTTAATCAAATCGATCAAGTGTATTCAAGCGATTCGTGACTTAGCCTTATCATGTTTTCACGTTACATTGGTTAAGTATTGGTTAACTTAACCACAATAAATTAACGAGTTAGATTGGATAAGTATAGGTCACTTAACAACATCAATTCATCATGTTTAGATTAGTTAAGTGTTTAACTTAACCCCATTAAACTACCAAGTGGGATTAATTAAGTCTAGGCTAACTTAACCCCATCCGATTTCCATGTTTAGACTAGTTGAGTCTAATCTTAACCCCATTCTTTAACCGTATTTTTCGGTTAAGCGTCATTAAGAAAACTTACTTAACCTTACCAAGTTATCGCGTTGGATTGATTAAGTGTTGGTTAACTTAACCCTATCCACTAGTCATATAAAAATGGTTAAGTGTCATTAGGAAAATCAAGTTACTTAACCTACCCAACCTTGTCATGTTTTGTTAAGTATCATTAGCCTAATCAAATTACTTAACCCATTTGTCCATGTCATATTTGGTTAAGAGTCATTAATCAAATTAACTTAACCCTATCATGTGGCATTAATTACTTAATGCACCTTCACCTCTCACATTAGACTTTGTTGTGGTTACTAGTTAAGTCGGTCGGTTCCGGGTAGCTTTACACCACAACTTGGTCTAACCTCGGGTTCAAGCACAACATGACCAACTTCTCACATTGGGGCCTATTGTTTGCAACTACTAGTTAGGTCGGTCGGTTCCGGGTAGTTTTACATTGCAAACTCAACCCAACCTCGAGTTGGCCACACTTATATTATCTAAGTGTCATGTCCATCATGTTTCCCAAAACATGTTACAAGTTTTCAAGCATTTGGGTAGACCTAACTTAATAGGTAAATTCACAAAGGGTAGACCTAACTTAATAGGTAAATTCCCAAGCTTATGTTTTTATGCATACTTACATGTCAACTTCCATGTTATATTTCAAGTCATGTTTTCAAGTTGTATTTTCATGTCATTAGAAATTACCCATAACATAACCCAACGCTTTTAAACTCGCATTTACGTTCGCGACAACGTAATGGATTAAAAGAAGAGACTTGGCAAAGGCATGACAAAAATGGATATTAAGCCACAAGTTAATCATGGTGGCAAATGAGGCACAAATGTGTTCATTAACTTGCATGTTACATTCTTAAGCCTCAAAACATGCATAAACCAAAACTTGGCACATAAGCGAATCATGGTGACAAAAGATATGGAATGATGACTAGTAACTCGCATATATCATCATATAAGGGTTATGACTTCATATGCAAGTTGACATAAAGGTTATGAGGGTTCTCATGTTGCCTAATGCAACATTTCGACATAAAGGTTGTAGCTTTTAGCTCACAAGATCAAGATAATGACTTCATAAACTTGCATGACATGATAGCATGTATCATACTCAATGATCAAACCCAAACTTGCAACATGAACATTTAACTTCATAGTTAATATCTAAGAGTAGGGAAAGGGCTTACATTGCTATGAAGGCACAAAAGATATGACAAAGCCCTTATGCAATCAAATAGACCCAAAATGCAAGCTCTAACATAAAAACCCTTGAGCCAAAATGATCAAAACCCTTGCTTTATGATGCAAAGATAGAAACTTGACTTGAATGCAAGCTAATGACACTCATACAAGCTTGAAAACACTTGTATGCATGGAAAATCTCTCATAGAAACCATTTAGAAATTTTATGAAGAGAGTGGAGGCCATGAGAGGTAAAATTTTGCCATAGTTTAGTTGCATGAATGAATAATGAGGATTTAGGATAGGTTTGGGTCTTATTTATAAATTAGGCAAGTGTTTTAGGCCATAGGATTAAACCTAGATTCAATCCAAGCCATCAAAGCATGTCTTGGGGAAGAAGTCAAGTGTAGGTACCATCTAGGGCCTTTAGATTAAAGATGAACCATGAGAACCATCCAAATGCAAAATCTGCATTTGAGCGAATCGGCCCACGGGTTGACAGCCAAACACCCTGGATTAACCCCTAGTCGACCCAGCGGGCTTGGGTCGACCTCAAAAATCGGCCGGCTCGGTTATTCCCCTCTCCCAATTCGTTGTATTGAACATTTTTGCATATTTATTTATTTAATTTTCAATTATATATATATATATCAATATATATATATTTCTCTGCGCAACCCATTTCACTTAATTAAGTATACTTTAATTTGGGAATTTTTCGTGAAACTTCGCGAGGCCATATCTTGGTCATACGGACTCCGATTTTCGAAAACTCGGACTCTATTTCGCGTATTTTTCCGAGACGAACGCAATGGCATAGCCCGTTTCCCTTGATTCAGATTTTACAGTTTAATTCTGCCTCCATTTATGTTATAACAGGTTATTGAAAATACGGGTTGTTACAATTCATATAATCATGGTTTTTATCCTATCTATTTAACTTGCAAGTGGGATGTAATTCTAGTGTAATTCTAATGTAACTTATGTGTCACATATATTATCATATGATTATGATTACAACATAAGCCTACAAACATGTTTTCAACTAGGCATAATAACAAACATAGTTTAGTCATGTTCATAAAATTAATACAAGCTTACAAAGATGTTTGCTTTTGTCACTATCACAAAAGCATGATTTTTATACTTGAACTATAATGCCAATTCCAACATAACTTCATATGAATCATAATACTCAAATGGACCAAATTACACTAAAGATGACCATAGAATTATACGTCATGTTGGCATAACAGTAAATCATAGACTTGCATGAATTTCAAATAAACTATTACAACATATAGTTGTTATTTTCAACATGAATCATATACTTGTAATTATCAAATGGGTGTTGTAAATAACTACCACAAACATGTAGTTTTCAATATGAATCATATGCTTGCATGAATCCCAATTAAAATTCCACAACATGTGGTTGTCAACATAAACCATATACTTGTATGAATCCAATCGTACACCATACAAATATAGGTTATTATTGCCATAATTCCATTTCGTTGTTAACTTCCAACGCAAATCGCATACTTGCAAATATCCAATCGTATACCATAATATTCCCAAATCGTTTAGCATCAAAGCAACGTACAAATATAGATTATTATCGCCACAATTCCATTTCTTACTTTACACAAATCAACACAATTATTTAATTCACATCGGAATAGCACTCTACTTACAACGTATGACGAATCTTCAATTCAGGAATCTGAATTCTGAATTTGAAGATGCTATCCTTTGTTGTAGGCGTTGCTTTGATTTGATTAACATTGCTTTAAGCTTTCAAATTATCTCCTAATCGTCTATCAATTTCTGACGGCTATTCCTAGTCTTTCCTCAGCATCATGACGGCCTCATCTCCATTTTAGTTTGTGTGAATTAGGGTTAGTCTTAGGTCCTTTTTATAGAGTTTGTGAGTTGATTTAGACCGTCGATGAAGCTTGGTTTAATAATAGTCGTTCGTTCAAAGGAGAGGCCAATCAGGAGCTGACACCTAGCCCTAGTGACAAGGCAAGGCTCAGAAAATCGACCAAACATAGACCAGGCCAGCCAGGGTGGGTTGGGTTCGACCTGGCTCAGGGGCCAGGTCGACTCCCCAGTCGACCACCAGGTCGACTCTAGAGTCGACCTGCCTGGGGCAGGTCGACACCTAGGTCGACTCCCAGGTCGACCTGGCCTGGCGGGTCAACCCTAGGGTCGACCCCCAGGTCGACCTGGTGGGTTTGGGCGGGAATTTTCCCGCCTACATTGATTGGGCTGAAATTCAAATCTGTTTTCGAAATTTGAATTTTCTGAAACTTCATCGGGCCATAATTTGGTCATACGGGCTCCGTTTTTCGAAAACTCGGACTCTATTTCGCGTATTTTTCCGAGACGAACGCAATTACATATCCCGTTTCCCTTAATACTTTAATTTAAAATTTATTATACTTTAATTTGTGAATTTCACTGTTATAAAATACACGGGGTGTTACACTTAACCTTTTTCCCTTTGAATCTAGGCTTCTTGCTGACCTTGGACGTCGTACCTGACTCTGGCTGTGTACTTGTCTCTGGGCTATCAGCTTCAAATTTCCTTTTAATACTAGTGCTGACTTCCTCTTCATCATCAAAAAGGCCTTGCTTATTTAGATCTTCATACTGATAAGCCATGTATATCATCTCAAAAAAAGGAAGCTTCACGTGCCCCATTACACTACTTTGGTACTTTCTTTGGAGCCCGTTAAAAAACCTCAGATTCTTCTCTTTGGATTTTGAATTAGATGAGGGGCAAAATGAGAAAGTTCATTGAATTTCTTATGATATTCTGGAATGGTCATATCACCTTATATCAGATAATGGAATTCATCACATAACCGCTCGGTTGCTTGTGGAGGAACAAATCTTTTACTGAAAATCTCTTTAAATCTATCCCAGGTAATATTACCTTCTGGATTATCCTTAATAATCGAATCCCACCAGAACAAAGCTTCTTCTTTGAGTGCCCAAGATGCTAGTAATCTTTTCTAGTCATCACTCACTTTTAAACCTTCAAAGATTTTCTCAGTAGAACGAATCCAAGCTTGTGCTTCCATAATGGATTCTTTGCCCAAGAATGTTGATCCACCCAGATTTCGATACCACTTTACTAGAGCTTCAATATCTGGGTCTGCATTACTTCTTCTATTTCTGCCACTCATTTTCTAGTGCGTCTGCAAATAGCAGACCAAGTGTCAAGTCAACAGAAAAGATATTATAAAATATAGAAACATATACTTTCCTGTAAATGTGTCTATTGGGGTGTATTTCATTCTGCTATACCCATACCAGGATATCACTGATCCTATCTGTAATGATTTATTCGTCCTAGAACACTACTGGTTCTATTTCTGACGAGTTCGTTAATATGTTATATTCCATAACTAAGCTTAACCAAAGCTCTGATACCACGATTGTGACAACCCCAAACCACGTACGACACTGGCAAGGGTAGTCTTTGGAATATAACACATAAACAGATAACAACAGAACAAAAATGAATAAATACACCAGATAATGTACAATAGAATACACTGGATAAACATAATCATCAGAGTTACACAGTATACAGGATCATACTTAGTACAAAATACAGTTCAGCTATACATAAATGTCTACAGCGGAAAACAAAACATAATATGCACAATAGGAGCCGTACAACATAAAAAGAGATAAATGATAGAATCCATCTTCAGCTCCAACAATCCAGAAAGAGCATGCTAAAACCTGAATACAAGGTTGCCCTTGTAGAAAAAGGGGCACCTGAGTTTGCAAGTGAAACAAACTATGAGTCAATCATGGGACTGGTATGAGAAATCTACATAACATATTTTTCAATATGGCCAATCACAGGACCATGCCACTTTCGCGGAACAGTTTTATGCCATTGGATTGCCAGTGCTTCAAAACAAGTAAATCTTTTAAACATCGAAATGCTTTTTATAAAAATGAAGCCATTATAAGACTCAGTTCCCATCACACAGTGCAACACAAACCGGAGGATAGAGTTTTACCTTATGATGGCCAAAATATGCTTGATATGAATAAAACAAAAGCATTTGATATTATTACTAGTGTTTATATGTTTCAAAAACAATTTCAAATCATAAGTATCATCATAGAAGGCATTAATGCCCCATACCACCATGTCGCCATATATAGATATACAATCAAAACCGCACAATGTTGTATTTGGAAGTTGGATTTCCATCATGAACCAAGGCAAGTGATCGTCCTTACCGAATTCGAGACTCTCTAGCCCAAGCCTCAGGATCAGAACGCATCGATCCTTTGGAGCCACAGGGACGATCCACCGATGTGGATTAAAATGCCTGAACACTGCGTTTCCCCGCCCTTTGGGGCGTAAATGAGTCCTACGATTCCATCAGCTCCACATAGTCACTGATATATCCGAGGCGCCTCGCAATCCAATAACCACACAGGTGAAAATAATATAAATGTCAGGGCTGGTAAGTCACTGACACCACCCTAGCTAGAAAGAAACACATGTCCTCCCTGGATCCTTCTCCCATTTTTGGTCCATACCAGGGTGTGAGGCACGCGAATCAACATTATACATAAAGCTATGCCACACAGGCCGCGCTATGATCATCAACCACAAGACTTTGCTTTTCAACAGAAGCCTTGATCATCTGCCACTTAGGCATGCCACACAGGCAATTCACTCCACGCGACTTATTTCTATCGATATATAAACTCTGAGCTCGTACGTCCTAGAGAAGGGCGTTAAGCAAGAGAATAAATTCTCCGCCGCCAAACAGATTATATTTAATAGAGATCACTCAGCATAGAACAAAATCCAATGTCAGACACATGGTCCATTTACAAGTTCGTTCTGGGTCTGAACGAAACTGGAGGCACTCAATACCTCGCACATCCATACAATCAACAAGTATGTCCGGACGGCTACCACTTCAGCCCCTTCAAGGTAGCTACTCCTATCATGAGCATCAGTAGCACCCCTCCATTCGACGTGAAGATCATTTGTCTTGCACTGTCTTTATATCTTCGACTTTCAATCGTCGATCAATTATTTGAAATGAGAATCAACTCGGCCTTTTCAAATAATTCACGTATATTTAGAATTTCAAATCAATTCATTTCAATGGTTAAATTATTCGATATCATTAATTCTGTTCTTTAATGTAATTTTCATGCCAAACACATCCAACCATCAAATATCACATAAAATAAGCAAATTCAATTTATTTCCATTCCATATCGTTTATAATATTTTATCATGATTTATCGTTATTTTTATTTATTTAAAAATAGCCAATTCACTCAAACGACACTTCAGGCCATAACGCGACCACAACGCTGTTTTTCTTCAGATTTGATTTACACATATCTGAAAATTTAACCGTTGGATCTTCAAAAAATTTATATCATTAGAAAGATCTTTTCAAAACGAATCCAACGGTTTTAGTTTTGGGAAAATCTGACGGTCGGATCTCCCTGTACAATTGTTTGAAGTTACGATTTCAAAATACGAACTGCAGCGTCGTTATTCGATTTAATTTAATTATATATATATATATATATAATCGATTCTGGCGTTGTTTTTCTTCAAATTTAAATTAAACATTCCAAGAAATCCAACCGTTGGATCTTCACAAAGTGGGTGTCGTTGGAAAGATATTTCCAAAGCAAACCCAAGGTTTCGGTTTTGGGAAAATCCAATGGTCGGATCTCCTGCACTAATCGTTTGAAATCACGGTTTCAAAATATGAACTAAGCTTTGTTATTTGATTTATTTTAATTATATATATATATATATATATATATATATATATACAAATATAATTCATTCTTCGACTTCAAAACTATATTCACTTCATTTATTTGATAAAAACGATATTTTTATCCAACGGGTATTCATTTCAACACATCACTATTTTTAACATTCATATTCGCAATAAAAATGTAGATTTTATTGTTCAATCTATATATTCAACACATGAATGTTTTCAACTTCACACATGCGATAAAAATATGATTTTTGTCGTTCTAGTCCTTTATTCAACACATGAATTTTTCTATAGTTCTTGTATATGAAAAAAAATGTGATTTTTATTGTAAAACAATTTATTTCAAAATGCGATATTTTATATAGCTCATACATAAGGTAAAAATGTTATTTTTGGTCTTAAAACAATTTATTTAAAATACTAATATTTTATGTAGTCTATATATATATATATAATAAAAATGTTATTTTTATCCTTCAAAGAATTTATTCAATACATGAGCTTCATTCAACACATGAATCTATTCAACACATGAATATAGTTTCATCACATGAAAATAATTCTAACACATGAATATTATTGAAAATTTCGATAGCATAATGGCAGGGTAGTTAAAACTAGCAACGTTCCGAGTACGGCACCTCACTCTACCTTAAAGCCTCGCAGCTTTTGATAATGGGGATTTTCAATATCTAGTTCGTACGCAGAAGAATTTTACCATATACTAATCCTATTGGGATTTCAATCACAATCAATCATTTCAAATCAACCATTCATGATATTCACCAAATTACACATCAACCAATAATCCAAACAATATCACAACCAATATATATCGTCCATGGTCTGTGGACGAGGGGAGTGTGTGTATATATATATATATATATATATATATATATATATATATATATGTATGTATGTATGTATGTATGTATAGATATACGTATATAACTATATTTCAATTTCACTTCAGTATCATTCCAATTTATTTCAACACATATATTATTTTTACAACGCATATATAACTTATACATCGAACATACGACTTATACAACGCTTGTATATGTGGTGTACAATGCTTATATAACTCATACATCGACTATATAATTTATACATCGTCGTTTTCCATATCGTTTATAAATTAGAAATCTCACATTGGGTTCCACTCCACCGAAAATTGTAGAAGGCTCAGAAAAATATTCGGTCTCTTCTAGAATGCAGAAGACGTCCGCACGAGTCCACTGTCTCTCGTTTCACTGGATTTCGACAAGAAACGAAAAAGATATGATTTTTATTGTAAAATCATAAACCGTAGCGCTTTAAAGTGCTATTAAACAGTTTAAAATAATTCAGTCGTATACCTTTCTGATTTGTTCAAACCTAGGTTTTGATTTTCATGCAAATCCGTGAAACAATGTTATGATCGGCCTTCACCATGCCCTAGCGCTTCGAGAGGCGCACCCGACGCAACCACTGGTGGTCAACTCGATGCAGCAGGGGAGGAGGGATTCGGGCTTGAACGGTGAGACTTTGAGGAGCTGGATCTCGTCCAACACGCGATGAGGAGGGGCGCTTCTGGTCTTGATTTGAAGAGGGAAGGGAGAGCTTCGAAAAGTTGAACTGGAGCAGGGTGTTTTGGAGCATGGTTTGCTCGGAAAGTGGCTGGGAAGGATGGAGCAGTGGCCGTCATCGTTCGCAGGTCGGGGAGAGAGAAATTCCGTGTTTTCTCCTTTTTTATTTAAATTCTAATTGCCTGTGGTATATAAATAATTCGAAAAATAGGATTT
Source organism: Allium sativum (assembly GCA_030737875.1). Classification (NCBI taxonomy): domain Eukaryota; kingdom Viridiplantae; phylum Streptophyta; class Magnoliopsida; order Asparagales; family Amaryllidaceae; genus Allium; species Allium sativum. The sequence goes on along the minus strand of CM060909.1, from coordinate 576,905,966 downwards.
TCGCACACGAACTCCAATTCAAACCCAACGACTGTTGCCCCTAGCTAGATACCCCCATTCCGAACACAATGGGATATGTTTCGTAGGCCCATTCGACTGTTTCTGCCATCTTTTCATCAAAAAATTATATAACATTCAATATTTGATTTGAACATACATTTCAATTTTCCGGGGCCATATACTGATCACAAAAATTCCAAAAAAATAAATCTAGCTATGTTTTTACGATACGATACCAATAAAACTAGTTTCGTCGAATTCTGAGACCGTTTGAAAAATGGCCATTTTCTGGTCGATCCAATTTAACAGAAATTTACCAAATACATTTTCCTTCGCCACACTCACATATTAACTTAAAAAATTATGGAATTTGAAACCTAGCAATAATTTGACATCCCGGATCCAACAAAAGTGGTTTCGTCGAATTCTGAGGTCGTTTGCAAAATGTCTATTTTTAAGGGCGATATATTCTATAGCGACCTTTCTGAAAATTCATTTGGCCATAACTTTTGATTCCCGCTATGAAACTTTGATTTTTCAGATTCGTTAGAAAGATATTCACTAACAGATTTAAATATTTTTTGTTTCACTAAAATCCGTTTTACTTTGCACCCAGTACAGTCATTCAAAGTTTGAATTGAAATTCTAAAACTACCGCACTATTTCAGGCCTTGATTATAATTTAAAATAATTATATTTATTTTCAAACATCGATTCAAACATACTTTTCGTCATTATTATTTTAAATAATTTATTATAAATATTTAAAATCCACTAAAATAGCCAAATTAAAATTTTTAAATTGGCTCAGATTTTCTGAGTTGTTACGCTTAGCCAAAAGTCATAAAAGATAACTTCTTTTCCTGCAAAACAACATACCTTTTCAAAGAATCAAGTGACTTTTCAAAATAACTACTTGTAATTTGAAATAATAACATCATGATGATATTGTGATATATCCATTTAAATTTTTTAAGAAATCATATCATGATAACTTGATTTTTCAATAAAATTGAATGCAAACTTATCTAACACTGATGCAATGCATGAATATAAACTAGTTCTCAAAGTTTTCCAATTAAACAATTTTCAAAAATCATATTTTTGAAAGACCTTGCTTTGATTCCAATCGTTGGGAAGGCGAAAGGATCGTTAAGGCAACACAAATACTAGAGGGGGTGAATAGTGTTTTTGAGAGTTTAAACAAAATCTAAAAATTATGCAATAAACTATATATGAATCAAACACCGCAAAAACAATCACAAACACAGAATTAAACATAGACATAAAATAAACAGAAATAAAAATGTAGAAAGGAACGAATACACCAGATTTTATACTAGTTCAGATTTCTCCTACGTCTAGTCCCATGCAATGCTGGATTGTGCAGAGTTTTATTACAATATCAATAGTCAATTATAGCCTCCTTGATTTCGTGGCCACAAGGGATACCACCGATTCCATCCTTGATTTCACGGCTATAAGGGATACCACTGATTCCTTCCTTGATTTCACGGCTACAAGGGATACCACCGACTACTTACAAAACTCAAACAATTACAAACATCCCTTTAACTCTTCAATAGCACTTGATTCAGAGAGTAATGAGTAGAGTGTGTAGAGAGAAGAAGTTTGATCAATACAGAATTGAATTCGGCAGATTATAAATGTAGAAATCATAAAAATGATTAAGAATAATGGTGTAATGGAAGAGAGTGGAGTTAGAGAACGAGAGATGATTAAAAATTTGAATTCAAGCCCTTTATAGTGTGTGAAAGGTTGCAACGTTTCTGGAGTGTTACCAATGGTGAAAAGACACTTCCTTTCAAATTTAAACTTATGATAGTTATATGTCAACATAGCCTTTTTGTATGTCAACATACTTATCATTTTTATGATTTTTGTAAGCATTTTTGAAGTTATTAAAACAATATTTAAATTCTAGAAATTCCTAAAACAAAACTAGTTTCTAAAAACAATATTTTTCAAGTATAAAAACATAAGAAAATAATAATTAAACATATGATTAAATACTTAATATATATGTGATATGAAAACTATATATAATAAATATAAACATATGTAATATAATTGTAAACATATATATAGGAATTTATAAAGAAATATTTATAAACTATATATATACAAAAGGTTACATGAAAATTTAGAGCTTAAATAATATTATAATCAAATATAAACTTGGTAAAACATATTAAACAAAACAAAAAAAATAAGAATACTTATAAATTAGGAAATATAGTTGAAATCATAAGATTGAAATTCTTGGAAGATTAAAAATTATTTTGAGAGAAGTTTGAAATCAATTTAAAAATACATTTTAATTTAAAAATAGATAATTTGAAAAACAAAGTTTGAACCTGGAGTGCTATTCGAAGTCTTACATAAAGTTGACTTAATTACTGTAACAACCCGCATTTTATGTATCGAAAAATCATAAAATATTTTTATTTTATTCCTTGAGGGTTGAATCATTCTCATCTTCTAATATGTTGCTTGTGGGGATATGAGACATGTCTATAACTTTTACGGATTGTTGGTGACCATTTTTCCCCTGTCAGTCTTGTACAGGTCGCTTTTGACTCAGGTCGAATCAGCGGGTGAGACCTGTTCCATTGGAAAGGAATTGATGATTACCTTTCCACAGAGTGGTTACATTAAGGATTTGGCTTAGTAGTTTGGGAGAAATCGCTGTTTTAAAATTTTCCAGTTGGTTGTTCAGGTTTTGGAGCCTTAGTGGGGTGGTGAAATCCTATAAATATAGGGTGAGAGTGGAGGGAAACTTTTTACTTTCCCATTCTCTCATTTGAAGGCATTGATCTCCTTCTTCTTCGTACACCATTCCACTATTAAAAATCCAAATCTAAGGAGGGAAAACGAAGATCTTAACCATTCGAGGCTAGATCTACATCGTTTCAAGGGCAAATTCATCGGATCAAGGAGTTTGGTTTGAAGTATTCGCTGTCCGGATACATATTTCTACCATTTTTTCTTGTTGGCAAATCGGTGAGTGATTTACATCTCTCACATGAATGCAATGAAGTATATGAGTGTTTGTGCATGTTTCTCATCAAATTGGTATGTTTTACCAAAGATTTATACCATTATATATACATTTTCATATGCATCACCATATGATCTAATCTAATAAGTTTTACTCGTTAATTTCATGTCATTTTACATGTTTGTGTTAGTTAGATCTCTCGTTTTGATAATACGTTCATTTTAATGGTTTTTGGTGAGATTTATATCATTTTTGTGGTAATCGTCATATTCCTGTGGTTAGTAATGTTATGATATGTTTATGATCGTGTTTGAAGATTTTGGTCGAGTCGGTTTCGTCGGATTTTTCATCTGGCGAAGATTTGGTCGAAATCGGAGTTGAATTGGGATATGTCGGAAACGGATCGGCCAGAAGTGGATCAGCCAGAACTGGATCGACCAGAACTGGATCGGCCTGAACTGGATCGGCCAAAAGTGGATCGTCCAGAAGTGGATCGGCCAGAACTGGATCGGCCTGATGTGGATCGGCCAGAAATTGATTGGCCAGAAGTGGATCGGCCAGAACTGGATCGACCAGAACTGGGTCGGTCAGAAGTGGATCGGTTAGAACTGGATTGGCCATAACTGGATCAGACCAAAATGGATCGGACTAAAGTTGGATCGGACCAAAGTTAGATCGGACTATTCTTGACAACCATTTCTGCCTTTTTTGGGCAAGTTTTTCTGGTCGGACATTTCCGGTGATGATGTGACATCAAAGTAAATTCAATTGAGAAGTTAGGAAGTGATGAAATAATGCTATGTATTGCTTTGAACCTTATGAAGATGTTGGTTAGTTCAACGATGATGGTGGCTTCGACGAGAGTCCAGAATGGGATGTTCGAAGTGTTTGTTCGTCGGGGATATGCAACGAATGTAGTTTCAACTCAAAGGTCGCGAGTTAGTGGATAATGGTTACTCGAGAAGGTTGCTCGAGCTACGGAAAGTCGTCAGATTGGATGACTAGAGATGTGAAGGCCGAGAAATCATCGTTGTCATAAGTTCTAGCAGGCTCAAAGCAGGGGTACAATGGGGGCACCCGAAAGATCAGAAGGTTGCTGGTCGAGTACCTTGGGCATCGTTTAAAGGCTTAGTTGTCAAGGTTGGACATTTTCAAGGTTGGACATATGGAGTTTATGCTAGAACTGGGTTAACCATTAGCCCTTGACATATGGCAAGGTTGGATGTCATACGATTAACGATGGTTTCAAAGTAGGATTGGCGGTGATAACTAGAGTCAGTCATGGATGGCTGGTTGTTCTGTTTGTACTATCTCACATAGATTATCCAAAGTCGAGGGAGATGTTCTTTGAGTGCTTAACTGACATTGTTTTAGGCCTCTGGGGAGAGTACTTGGTTGTCATATGATTAACAATGGTTTCAAAGAAGGATTAACGATGGAGTTTCTGGCATCATATAATTTTGGCATAACCTATACTCCGGGCAAGTGTAACGCTGTTGCGGATGCATTGAGTCGAAGACATGCAAGTTTGGGAATGATGTTTTTGGAATGGAACAACCTTGAGTACTTGGCAAGGTTTGATTTCAGGCCAAGGTGTGAGTTGGAACCTAAAATGTTGGCAAGCTTGTCGATAATACCTACTTTTATCGAAAGGATTGGTGAGGGCCAAAAGAAAGATGCAAATATGTTCGAGTTCATTCAGAAATTGGAACCATAAGATAAAGAGTTTGAGGTCGATTGAGAAGGTTAGCTTCGAAAGCAAGGGCGATTTGATATTGATGGATTGAGGGATGAGATTCTGAGAGAATGTCATCACACGAAGCTGACGATTCATCCCGGTGGCAATAAGATGTATCAGGACATGAAGAGAGTCTAATACTGGGAAGGGATTAAGCAAGATATTTTAAAGTTCATTTACAAGTGTATGAACTGTCAGTCGGTGAAAGTTGAATAGAAGAAGCTGAGTGGTTTTCTCCAGCCATTGGACGTTCCGACATGGAAGTGGGAGCAAGTATCGATGGATTTAATTGATGGACTACCTAGAACCAGGGCAGGAAACGAAGGGATTTGGGTCATCGTGGATCGTTTGACCAAAAGTGCTAGATTCATTCCTATTAAGTCAACTAGGACGACATCGAAATTGGCTGAACTTTATGTGAAATGGATAGTTCAATTCCATGGTGTCCCAAAGAGTATAATGAGTGAGCGAGATCCATTCTTCACAAGTGGATTTTGGAAAAGTTTGCAAGAAGCTTTGGGAACTGAGTTGTGCTTGAGTACAGCATATCATCTCCAAACTAATGGTCAGACTTTGAGAGTCAACTGAGTTTTAGAAGATCTCCTGAGGGCTTGTGTGTTAGACTTCGGATCATGGGAAGACCATCTACATCTGGTTGAGTTTGCATATAATAACAGCTACCAGTCAAACATTGGGATGGTACCATACGAGGCGTTGTATGGAAGACCGTGTAATTCTCTAGCATGTTGGTTAGAAAATGGAGATAAGTTGGTACTTGGTCCTAAGATGATTAGAGAAACCTCGGATTGTATCGAGATTGTTCGGTAACGAATGTAGGCAGCCCAATATCATCAGAAGAGTTATGCCGATAAACATCGTAAGGATTTGGAATTCGACGTAGGGGATATGGATTTCATGAAAATTTCTCCATTAAAGCATGTGGTACGATTCCGAAGTAAAGGAAAGTTGACTCCTAGGTTTGTTGGACCATTTCCGGTAGTCGAGCGAATTGGAAAGCTCGCATATAGATTGGAGTTACCTGAGAAGATGTTGAGTGTGCATAATGTGTTCCATGTGTTGTTTCTATGGATGTTCATGCATGATTCGAATGTGTTGGTATCTCCAGAGCAGTATAAAGACCTAAAGTTGAGACTCCAGTTGCAAGACCTCGTAAGCCGCTTCATGTTGTGGGAAATGACCCGAAACAGCTTAGGAGAAAGACGGTTAAGCTAGCCAAGGTACAATGGAGTGAAGATAGCGACAATTTTACGTGGGAGATGGAAGAGAGTATGAAGGCGACTCATCCAGAACTCTTCGTTGGTAGGACCCTTTGATCGTATCATCGTTATATCATTGTATCTTGCTGTTGTTTGATAGAATTCTGCGTGATAGGCCTATGAATGCATGGCTTGATGGTTGCTAGTTTGGGTGATATAATTGGCTTCTCATGGATGATAGGCATGTGGAATTGTTGTGATTGCTTATGTTCACTTGGAATTTCGGGGCCGAAATTCTTAAGGGGGGAGAATGTAACAACCCGCATTCTACGTATCAGAAGATCGTAAAATATTTTTATTTTATTCCTTGAGAGTTGGATAATTTTCATCTTTTAATATTTTGTTTATGGGGATGTGAGACATGTCCATAATTTTTCTCGATTTTGTTGGTGACCATTTTCCACTATCAGTCTTGTACAAGGAATAACTTTTGACTCAGGTAGAATTAGAGGGTGAGATCTGTTCCATTGGAAAGGAATTGATGATTTCCTTTCCGTAGAGTGGTTACATTAAGTATATGTGTAACACCCCACTCCCACTAAGGTCACTCACAAAGGGAATGACTTAGCTTCGGTGGAGTATTTAAGTGAATATAGAACTGAAAAATTACAACAAGACAGATATAAGTAATACTTGAAATTTAAAACATCATTTCAATGCAGCAGAAGGTAAACATGTTTGGTTACATCTCAAAAACCAACAAGAGTCGAGTACAAAATATCCATCTCGTTAAAACATAAGTACATAATCCCACTACATACTAATAGCCATAATAGAAAAGATAACCGAGCTTTTCTTCGAGAGTCCAAGCTCCAAAAGATAGATAAAGCAATCTGATCAAAGCCCACTAGTGCTAGGCCCACTCTGAGAACCTGAGGGTTGGGGAAAAAGATAAAAACAACGGGGTCAGACATAAGTCTGAGTGAGCCCTATAACCTTAAAAATACAATCATTAAAGTAATTAGGGTACGATATAAACCTGGTACGATACGACTGGGGATAAATGACTACACTAAGTAGCCAACTAGACTTAGGATAAACTAAGATAACGGTAGAGACGCGCCTATCCACCGAAGGATAAATACTATTCTGCACCACACCAGATCTACCCACCCAAGGATAATTCCTACACTGCACCACACCAGTTCCACCTACCCAAGTGTAATTCCTACTTAAAGGTTGATCCCCCCTAAGTGTACTTAGTAATTTTTAATAGTAGTTTCGTATACCCCTAGCTGACTACATAGGTGCCGTCTGCACCTATCTCCACTAGGTGTACCTGCTACTCCCCAAGCGATCGGCTCCCTACCGTAGATACCCATGCTGGCGCCACAGTGAGGTGTATCACTCCCCAAATTGGCAACCCGAAAATGGTGCACGGCTTATATCTACACGATGCAACAACGTCTTACCTACCAGCCCGGGTCCACAAACGCATATGAAACCTGTTGGACTCGCGTTGCCACCGCTACCCCGTTTTGGCCTCTTATAGTCAAGCCTAGTACGCGTAACCCGTCCTCGACATGGGTCGAGCCCAATAAGATACATATGGGTTACTGGTTGAAATGGGCCTCCACAAGCTACTACTTAAGCTTGTCATTTTATCTAGTGCATCCCACTTAACCCCTTTTTATAATCATGCCCACTTACATGTTAAGGTTTGGTTAAGTCATCTAATCATATTTCAATTGCCACTCAAGGCCCCCACAAGCTACTACTTAAGCTTGTCATTTAATCATATTTCAATTGCCACTCAAGTCCCCCACAAGCTACTACTTAAGCTTTTCATTTAATCATATTTCAATTGCCACTCAAGGCCCCCACAAGCTACTACTTAAGCTTGTCATTTAATCATTTTTCAATTGCCACTTAAGGCCCCCACAAGCTACTACTTAAGCTTGTCATTTAATCATATTTCAATTGCCACTTAAGGCCCCCACAAGCTACTACTTAAGCTTGTCATTTAATCTAGTGCATCCCACTTAACCCCTTTTCATAATCATGCCCACTTACATGTTAAGGTTTGGTTAAGTCATCTAATCATATTTCAATTGCCACTTAAGGCCCCCACAAGCTACTACTTAAGCTTGTCATTTAATCTAGTGCATCCCCCTTAACCCCTTTTCATAATCATGCCCACTTACATGTTAAGGTTTGGTTAAGTCATCTAATCATATTTCAATTGCCACTCAAGGCACCCACTAGATTCCTACATGCCACCCAAGGCACCCACTTAACCCTTTAATCATGTTTAGTTACATGTTCCCCTTTGGTTAAGTATTCTTGTCATATTCTCTATTGCCACCCAAGGCAGCCCACTAGATTTTCTTCACATGCCACCCAAGGCACTACTTGATTTCCACATGCCACCCAAGGCACCCACTTAACCCCTCATGCCCACTACATGCTTATCTGGTTAAGTGTTTCTTAATTGATTAAGAACGTGACCGTTGTAAAGACCTCTCACATTAGACTATCTTTTATGGCAGCTGGATTTGCCGGTTGGGTCCGGGCAGCCTTACGCCTTAACCGAGTCTAACCTCGTGTCTATACACTTTTCACGTATTTGGTTTATGCCTAAGACCTCTCACATTGGGCCAATCATTTGTAGTCGCTGGATTTGCCGGTCGGTTCCGGGCTGTCTTACGCTACAAAAGGGTCCAACCTCGTGTCTTATCGATTAATTACACCTAATTAATCACCCCCGAATTAATTTTCCCTAATTAATTCCAATTTTAACGATGTACATAGTTGACTCAATTATGTCCATCACTTTATGGTATGCATAATCATACCAACTTCACACCATTTCATTAACATGTTTATTAACCCCATCGTTCCCCACGTAATTCGCTAACATGACATAAAAGGGGAGATTCATCATAAATGTAATGGGTTCAACTTGCATAACATTAGCATCAACATGGGTTTAAAGGTGTCAACATTCATACAGTATCAAACCCAACTAGCATAGATAATCAACCCAAACTTGCATGAATCACATATGTCATAAGGTTGGTAACTTGCATAAGTTTCTTATGTCATACAAAGGGGTAAACTTGCATATGTATGTATGACATGTAAAGGGGTTAACTTGCATATGTATGCATATCATACTAAGGTGTAAACTTGCACATGTCTCTTGCATATAATCAAACATCATACTTGCATAACATGTCATATGTGAACTTGCATATTATCATACACCAAACTTGCATACTTATCATACATGAACTTGCATATCATCATACACCCAACTTGCATAATCATGGTGTCATAGTGGATCAATGATTATCATAGCAACTAGCATCATGAACACTTGCATAACTTGCATAACATCATGATCATATAGCATATAGCTTGCATAACTTGCATATCATCATGAACATGTAACTTGTGACTTGCATAACTTGCATAACATCATGAACATGTAACATATGGCTTGCATAACTTGCATAGCATCTCAAACATGTAGCATATTACTTGCATAACTTGCATAATATCACAAACATATAGCATATAACTTGCATGACATGCATAACATCATTAACACATAGCACATAACTTGCATAACATGCATAACACCATTAACACATAGCATACAACTTGCATAACTTGCACTGATCCACATTTATAGCCATAACCTCATTATATCCTATCATAATCATTTCAATAATTGGTCATTAAGGCTATAGAAAACTCACAACTTGTTGATTAGCCTTCTTATGAATATATTAAAAGATTGAGACGAAGCCACTAAGCTATCAACTCAAAAACTCCAAATAAGAATGCTCCAAATGAAAACCCTTGAGCCAAATCAATAATAAAGATCCTAGCTTTGATGAAGAATAGCCTTGAATCAAACTTAGAAACACTTAAGCAAGCTTAGGAACTCTTATACTTCTTTAGAAACTCTCTCATATGATTAGAGATGGAGATTATGACAAGAGGATGAGGGTGGAGGCCATGAGAGAACATTTTCACATAGTTTAGCTATAGGATTGAATAATGAGCCTTTAGGTTTAGGTTAGGGGTCTTTTTATAGAAGACTAGGATAGTTTTAGCCATAGGATTAACCTTAGTTTAGATCCTAGCCATCAAAGCATGTCTTGGGGAAGAAGTCAAGTGTAGGAACCATCTAGGGCCTTTAGATTAAAGCTGAACCATGAGAACCATTCATATGCAAAATCTGAATTTGAGCGAATCGGCCCACGGGTTGACAGCCAAACACCCTGAATTAACCCCTAGTCGACCCAACGAGCTTGGGTCGACCTTAAAAATCGGCCGGTTCGGTTATTCCCCTCTCCCAATTCGCTGTTTTGAACATTTTTGCATATTTATTTAACTAATTTTCAATTATATCTATATATATATATATCAATATATATATATATATTTCTCTGCGCAACCCATTTCACTTAATTAAGTATACTTTAATTTGTGAATCTTTATGTTCAAATTACGGGGTGTTACATTCTCCCCTCCTTAAAGGATTTCGTCCCCGAAATCTCTAAGTCAAGAAGAACGTATCCTACCAACCAAACAACCATCTACTAAACCATCAAACACTGGCATCCATTGTCCTTAAAATTTCTAATGACGTATGAACATATGCAAAAAGTGTGTGTATATGTTCCCTGTCTAATGCAAAATTAGGCGGTCCACTTATTTAGTTGACCTCCTTAATGCAAACCATGATAGTGCCATGCATCCAATATGTATGCGAAAGATCCCTATCGACACATACTATCTCTACATGTGTGCACAACCATACACCAAAATGCATCATCCATATGATAACGCAACCATTATACATCCATTAATATAGCTACCTACACACAATTTTATGCAATATGCAATATGAAGTGATTGAGCCGATCTAGTGCCTAGAGTGTGTGTATATGCATCCACGAGCAACCACTAGCAACCACTTGCATCCACACGCATCCATCAAACATAACATGTCTCAAACACATGTTTCAACCATAGGTTTTATCCTATCTAAAGGTCAAAGGTACTAATGAGAGGACATACTAAAGATAAGATAAGTACTAGACAAATGATAAAGGAGAAGTTAAAAGACATACCCTTAAAAGAAATGGGTACAATGAACGCATCGTCACTTCTGTCTCCCAAGTAGCCTTACTCTCACCTTCTCCCCTTTTCACTTTGACTAGTCGAACCTCTCTGTTTCTCAACTTCCTAATCTCTGATCCAAGGATGTGGGTAGGAGCTCGTTGAATAGTCGCATCACGCTCTACCTCCACTTCTTTAAGCAAGCTCGGCTCTACCGCCTCTGCGGTCTCATGTAGGCACTTCCTCAAATGTGACACATGGAATACGTCCTGTTCCCTAAGCAACCGAACTATCTCTCGAATATGAACAGAAAATAGACATGGAACAATCCTCTTGCTCTTCACGGGTATGAAATGTGCACTCTTAGTAAGTCTATCTACCACAACCCAAATTCCCGTATTACCCTTCCTCGATCTTGGTAACCCATCAATAAAATCCATCGAGACGCTATCCCACTTCCATTGCGGAACTTCCAATGAGTGAAGCAACCCACCCGGTTTCTTTTGCTTCGCTTCCACCTGTTGGCACACCAAGCATCTAGCGATATACTCGGCCACATCTTTCTTCATACCGGCCCAAAAGAAAACTCGCTTCATGTCTTGGTACATCTTGTCCCCACCGGGATGAATAGTCATCCCAAAACGATGCGCCTTATCAAGAATAGCCTTCCTCAAACCCTCGTCTTGCGGTACGCAAAGTCTACCGTCTCTACGCAAGCACCCCCTATCGTCTAGGGTGTGCCTACTCAAATGGCTGGATGACTCCCCCCTTATGAGCCTCTCTGTCAACTCAACCAACTATGGGTCGTCCCTCTGTGCTTCTCCAATCCGCCCCAAAAGAGTAGGTCTAACCTCCAAGGATGCTAGCAAACCGGGTATATAGTCAACGGAAGGTCTGAAATCAAACATCGAGATAAATTCCAAGCTTCGTCGTTCAACGAACAATGGACTCAAGGACAACCTTTTTCCGCTCAAGGCATCCGCCACCACGCTATCTCTAAATCATAGGATGCTAAGAACTCCATCCACCTTTGCTGTCTCAAGACTATGCGATCGAAGAGCCTCCAACACTTCCCTAAGATGTAGGGCATGCTTTTCTCCACTTTTGGAGAAAACCAGGATATTCTCTCATACAAAATCGTCACAACTATCCATCTCTCACGCAGACCATCCTAGTCGAACTCGACATCCCCCAAATGCAAGCCCCAAAGGCCTAAACCAATATCAGACAAGCACCCAAGGGACACCTCCTTCGAATTCAGACGACCTACATGAGATGATACCAGTAAAAAAAAGGCTGAATAATTAAGCCTTTGTCCAACTCTGGATGTCCTTGCCAGTCTCACTCCAGAACCACCGTTAATCAAATAACTGGCTTCGCTTAACCTGTTCAGCACACACGAAAACTTATTTCGCTTTTAGAAAAGACCAAGATGTCCTCCACAAAGACCACTACGAAGTTGTTTAGGTACTCCCTGAACACCCTACTCATCAAATCAACAAAATATGCGGGGGCGTTCGTCAAACCAAATGGCATCACCAGCCACTCATAGAAACCATCCGGAGTCCTAAAGGCGGTCTTCTCTATACTATCCTCAGTCACTCCCAACTGATGAAACTCCATGGCCAAGTCCCACTGCGAAACACTGAGGCGCCAACCAACCGATCAAAAAGATCATCTACCCTTGGCAATGGGTGTCTATTCTTCTTCATGAGCTTGTTGAGTTCTCTATAGTCTACACAAAGTCTGAGGGACCCATCCGCCTTCGTGGCTAAAACTACTGGAGCACCCTACTCCGATATACTTCGTCTTATGAACCCCTTCTCAAGCAACTCCCCTACTTGCTTATGGAGTTCCCTCCTCTCACGAGGAGCCATGTGGCGCACTGACACAGATACTGGTTTAGCATCGTCTACCAGATATATTCGGAGGTCTATCTCCCGCTTCGGAGGTAAGCCCTTCACCTCCCCAAACACATCCGAGTATTCCCGGACCACTCTTACAGATCGCAAACTCTCGACCGAAACGTCAAGCGATTCAAGATAACTTAGCGTAACAGAATCTATGGGATTTCAAAAGATCTCGAGAGTGTTACCCAAGCGGGTCGTAAGCCTAACAACTCTCCTTTCACAATCAAGAATGGCACCATTACTGGATAACCAATCCATGCCCAAAATCAACCCATAGCCCGTGAAGCCCAAACAAAAGCATCACCTCTAAACTCAACGCTAAGCATGGAAATCTTCAAACCCAAACATATCATGGACAAATAAGTGGAGCCCTCCCAATTGGGTTTGAAACAACCACGGGATCATCTACCAAACTGGTGTCTAGGTGCAGTGACTCAACTAATGATGATGAGATAAACGAATGTGGTGCGCCAGAGTCGAATAAAGTTCGAACAGGATGATCGAGAGAACCAAATTTCAACTTAGACGGTCCTATCCCCATCAGGTATACCCGTCGTGAGGGAATACATCTACCCTCCCGAAGATCCCGTACTTCGTCTTAACCTCTTTGGACAACCCTAATAAGGTGTCCTATTTCTCCAAAACAACTAGCCTTCCCCTTCCCATTCTCCTTTCGTGGCCTTCTTACCATGATAAGGTTTCTTCCTTTATTTACCTAATAGCTATTTGAACCTTCCTCTTTCGCTCATCTTAAAGGTACCTATAAGCCCTCCACCTCCTCGGACTAACTTCTTGGCCTAGAAAACGTCTTAGTCCCTTGAAGTGGTTCTTCCGACCTTCGTACTGAAGTCCTTATTTATCTTAAAAAGACATCTACACGCGGAGGGAAATTCAAAAAGAGAAAGAGGAAGAGATTCAAAATGGAGAATCTGAAGGATAAAGATATGGCTATTGGGGATTATGCTTTTATTTCAAAAACTTTTCTCTCATAAGACATGTTTTTGAAAATACTTCTTCCAAAAATGTTTTTAGAAAAATAGTTTTCTAAAAAATTTATCTGTTCCGGTAACCTTAAGCTCTGATACCACGTGGAACACCCCACTCCCACTAAGGTCACTCACAAAGGGAATGCCTTAGCTTCGGTGGAGTATTTAAGTGAATATAGAACTGAAAAATTACAACAAGACAGATATAAGTAATACTTGAAATTTAAAACATCATTTCAATGCAGCAGAAGGTAAACATGTTTGGTTACATCTCAAAAACCAACAAGAGTCAAGCACAAAATATCCATCTCGTTAAAACATAAGTACATAATCCCACTACATACTAATAGCCATAATAGAAAAGATAACTGAGCTTTTCTTCGAGAGTCCAAGCTCCAAAAGATAGATAAAGCAATCTGATCAAAGCCCACTAGTGCTAGGCCCACTCTGAGAACCTGAGGATTGGGGAAAAAGATAAAAACAACGGGGTCAGACATAAGTCTGAGTGAGCCCTATAACCTTAACAATACAATCATTAAAGTAATTAGGGTATGATATAAACCTGGTACGGTACGACTGGGGATAAATGACTACACTAAGTAGCCAACTAGACTTAGGATAAACTAAGATAACGGTAGAGACGCGCCTATCCACCCAAGGATAAATACTATTCTGCACCACACCAGATCTACCCACCCAAGGATAATTCCTACACTGCACCACACCAGTTCCACCTACCCAAGTGTAATTCCTACTTAAAGGTTGATCCCCACTAAGTGTACTTAGTAATTTTTAATAGTAGTTTCGTATACCCCTAGCTGACTACATAGGTGTCGTCTGCCCCTATCTCCACTAGGTGTACCTGCTACTCCCCAAGCGATCGGCTCCCTACCGTAGATACCCGTGCTGGCCCCACAGTGGGGTGTATCACTCCCCAATGTGGCAACCCGAAAATGGTGCACGGCTTATATCTACACGATGCAACAACGTCTTATCTACCAGCCCGGGTCCACACACGCATATGAAGCCCGTTGGACTCGCGTTGCCACTGCTACCCTGTTTTGGCCTCTTATAGTCAAGCCCAGTACGCGTGTCCCGTCTTCGACATGGGTCGAGCCCAATAAGATACATATGGGTTACTGGTTGAAATGGGCCTCCACAAGCTACTACTTAAGCTTGTCATTTTATCTAGTGCATCCCACTTAACCCCTTTTTATAATCATGCCCACTTACATGTTAAGGTTTGGTTAAGTCATCTAATCATATTTCAATTGCCACTCAAGGCCCCCACAAGCTACTACTTAAGCTTGTCATTTAATCATATTTCAATTGCCACTCAAGGCCCCCACAAGCTACTACTTAAGCTTGTCATTTAGTCATATTTCAATTGCCACTCAAGGCCCCCACAAGCTACTACTTAAGCTTGTCATTTAATCATATTTCAATTGCCACTCAAGGCCCCCACAAGCTACTACTTAAGCTTGTCATTTAATCATATTTCAATTGCCACTTAAGGCCCCCACAAGCTACTACTTAAGCTTGTCATTTAATCTAGTGCATCCCACTTAACCCCTTTTCATAATCATGCCCACTTACATGTTAAGGTTTGGTTAAGTCATCTAATCATATTTCAATTGCCACTTAAGGCCCCCACAAGCTACTACTTAAGCTTGTCATTTAATCTAGTGCATCCCACTTAACCCCTTTTCATAATCATGCCCACTTACATGTTAAGGTTTGGTTAAGTCATCTAATCATATTTCAATTGCCACTCAAGGCACCCACTAGATTCCTACATGCCACCCAAGGCACCCACTTAACCCTTTAATCATGTTTAGTTACATGTTCCCCTTTGGTTAAGTATTCTTGTCATATTCTCTATTGCCACCCAAGGCAACCCACTAGATTTTTTTCACATGCCACCCAAGGCACTACTTGATTTCCACATGCCACCCAAGGCACCCACTTAACCCCTCATGCCCACTACATGCTTATCTGGTTAAGTGTTTCTTAATTGATTAAGAACGTGACCGTTGTAAAGACCTCTCACATTAGACTATCTTTTATGGCAGCTGGATTTGCCGGTTGGGTCCGGGCAGCCTTACGCCATAACCGAGTCTAACCTCGTGTCTATACACTTGTCACGTATTTGGTTTATGCCTAAGACCTCTCACATTGGGCCAATCATTTGTAGCCACTGGATTTGCCGTTTGGTTACGGGCAGTCTTACGCTACAAAAGGGTCCAACCTCGTGTCTTATCGATTAATTACACCTAATTAATCACCCCCGAATTAATTTTCCCTAATTAATTCCAATTTTAACGATGTACATAATTGACTCAATTATGTCCATCACTTTATGGTATGCATAATCATACCAACTTCACACCATTTCATTAACATGTTTATTAACCCCATCGTTCCCCACGTAATTCGCTAACATGACATAAAAGGGAAGATTCATCATAAATGTAATGGGTTCAACTTGCATAACATTAGCATCAACATGGGTTTAAAGGTGTCAACATGCATATAGCATCAAACCCAACTAGCATAGATAATCAACCCAAACTTGCATGAATCACATATGTCATAAGGAGGGTAACTTGCATAAGTTTCTTATGTCATACAAAGGGGTAAACTTGCATATGTATGTATGACATGTAAAGGGGTTAACTTGCATATGTATGCATATCATACTAAGGTGTAAACTTGCACATGTCACTTGCATATAATCAAAAATCATACTTGCATAACATGTCATATGTGAACTTGCATATTATCATACACCAAACTTGCATACATATCATACATGAACTTGCATATCATCATACACCCAACTTGCGTAATCATGGTGTCATAGTGGATCAATGTTTATCATAGCAACTAGCATCATGAACACTTGCATAACTTGCATAACATCATGATCATATAGCATATAGCTTGCATAACTTGTATATCATCATGAACATGTAACTTTTGACTTGCATAACTTGCATAACATCATGAACATGTAACATATGGCTTGCATAACTTGCATAGCATCTCAAACATGTAGCATATTACTTGCATAACTTGCATAATATCACAAACATATAGCATATAACTTGCATGACATGCATAACATCATTAACACATAGCACATAACTTGCATAACATGCATAACATCATTAACACATAGCATACAACTTGCATAACTTGCATTGATCCACATTCATAGCCATAACCTCATTATATCCTATCATAATCATTTTAATAATTGGTCATTAAGGCTATAGAAAACTCACAACTTGTTGATTAGCCTTCTTATGAATATATTAAAAGATTGAGACGAAGCCACTAAGCTATCAACTCAAAAACTCCAAATAAGAATGCTCCAAATGAAAACCCTTGAGCCAAATCAATAATAAAGATCCTAGCTTTGATGAAGAAAAGCCTTGAATCAAACTTAGAAACACTTAAGCAAGCTTAGGAACTCTTATACTTCTTTAGAAACTCTCTCATATGATTAGAGATGGAGATTATGACAAGAGGATGAGGGTGGAGGCCATGAGAGAACATTTTCGCATAGTTTAGCTATAGGATTGAATAATGAGCATTTAGGTTTAGGTTAGGGGTCTTTTTATAGAAGACTAGGATAGTTTTAGCCATAGGATTAACCTTAGTTTAGATCCTAGCCATCAAAGCATGTCTTGGGGAAGAAGTCAAGTGTAGGAACCATCTAGGGCCTTTAGATTAAAGTTGAACCATGAGAACCATTCAAATGCAAAATCTGCATTTGAGCGAATCGGCCCACGGGTTGACAGCCAAACACCCTGGATTAACCCCTAGTCGACCCAGTAGGCTCGGGTCGACCTCAAAAATCGGCCGGTTCGGTTATTCCCCTCTCCCAATTCGCTATTTTGAACATTTTTGCATATTTATTTATTTAATTTTCAATTATATATATATATATATCAATATATATATATTTCTCTGTGCAACCCATTTCACTTAATTAAGTATACTTTAATTTGTGAATCTTTATGTTCAAATTACGGGGTGTTGCAATATGGCTCAGTGGTTTGGGAGAAACCGCTATTTTAAGATTATTCAGTTGGCTGTTCAGGTTTTCGGGCCTTAGTAGGCTCGTGGAATCCTATAAATAGGGGGTGAGAGTGGAGGGAAAAAGTTTACTTTCCCGTTCTCTCATTTGAAGGCATTGATCTCCTTCTTCCTCCTACACCTTTCCACCATTAAAAATTCAAATCTAAGGAGGGAAAACGAAGATCTTAACTATTCGAGGCTAGATCTACAACGTTTCAAGGGGAAATTTATCGGATCAAGGAGTTTGATTCGATGTATTCGCTGTCTAGATTCATATTTCTACCATTTTAGCTTGTTTTGGCAAATTGATGAGTGATTTACATCTCTCACATGAATGCAATGAAGTATATGAGTGTTTGGGCATTTTTCTCATCAAATTGGGTTGTTTTACCATAGTTTTACACCATTACATGTCCATTCTCATATGCATCACCCTATGATCTAATCTAACGAGCTTTACTCGTTAATTTCATGTCATTTTACATGTTTATGTTAGTTAGATCTCTCGTTTTGATCATATGTTCATTTTAATGGTTTTGGGTGAGATTTACATCATTTTTGTGGTAATCGTCATATTCATGTGGTTAGTAATGTTATGGTATGTTTATGATCGTGTTTGATGATTTTAGTTGAGTCGGTTTCGTCGGATTCGTCAATTGGCGAAGATTTGGTCGAAATCGGAGTTGAATTGGGATATGCAGGAAATGGAACGGCAAGAAGTTGATCGGCCAGAAGTGGATCGGCCAGAACTGGATCAGTCAGAAGTGGGCCAGAACTGGATAGGCCAGAAGTGGATCAGCAAGAAGTGGATCAGCCATAACTTGATCCACCAGAAGTGAATCAACCAGAAGTAGATCAGTCAGAATTGGATCGACTAGAACTGGATCGGCCATAAGTGGATTCGACCAAAGTGGATCGGGCCAAAGTGGATCTGACCAAAGTTGGATCGGACCAAAGTTGGATCGAACTATTCTGGGCAGCCATTTCTGGTCAACCATTTCTGCCATTTCTGGGCAAGTTTTTCTGGTCGGACATTTCCGGTGATGATGTGACTTCAAAGTAAATTCAATTAGGAAGTTAGGAAGTGTTGAAATAGTGCTATGGATTTCTTTGAACCTTATAAAGATGTTGGTTGGTTTAACGATGATGGTGGCTTCGACGAGAGTCCAGAAGGGAATGTACAAGTGTTGGAGTGTTCGTTGGTCGGGGAGATGCAACGAATGTAGTTTCAACTCAAAGGTCGTGAGTTGGTGGATAATGGTTACTCGAGAAGGTTGCTCGAGCTAGGGAAAGTCATCGGATTGGATGATTAGAGATGTGAAATGCGAGAAGTCATTGTTGTCGTAAGTTCTAGCAGGCTCAAAGTAGGGGTACAATGGGGGCACTCAAAAGACCGGAAGGTTGCTGGTCGAGTACCTTGAGCATCGTTGAAAGGCTTAGTTGTCAGGGTTGAACATTGTTAAGGTTGGACATATAGAGTTTATGCTAGAACTGGGGTTACCATTAGCTCTTGACATATGGCAAGGCTGGTTGTCATACGATTAACGATGGTTTCAAAGTAGGATTGACGGTGATTGCCGGAGTCAGTCATGGGTGTTTGGTTGTTCTGTTTGTACTATCTCACATAGATTATCCAAAGTCGAGGGAGATGTTCTTTGAGTGCTTAACTGACATTGTTTTAGGCCTCTGGGGAGAGTACTTGGGGGATGTCAAACTCGATTAGGGTTGTCTGTGTGAGACTTATATAATCTGGAAGTTATGAGTGTTTTCCATGATTGAATGGGTGTTCTGGTTTCCATGGTTGAATTGTTTATAGTAAAGGCGATCACTGTCCGATGTGGGGAAGACAAGGTTGAGTTCCTGTGTCGTAGTTAGATTAGTATGCTTATCTATCCCTTCTCATACACTTTATTATTGAAGTCTGTTAGCTGTTTTATCGCTCGCAAAGGCTGTTGTCTGACTCAAGGTTTTATGTTTCCTCTTATTACCCTGGGTTGTTCATCTAGTTGTGGATGGGCAGACCAAGTAACAGGTGACAGGTAATGCTTTAGTGAGGACGACGATGCTGATCGATGGCAAGAGGAGGCTCACGTACTAGTTTTACTACTATCTAGTATTTGTTTCTGCTATTTTCTTTTCTCAGTGATGTAGTGAGGCAACTTTGTACAAACCTTATTTCCTAGATGTGGATATTACTTTATGGTCGTATGAAAGTCTAGTGTTTCTGCTTCACTATTACTATATGTTGTATATGTTCTATTATATTTTATCCTTACGTTGTGAGTTCGCGACAGGTTCCGCTTGTGTTTACCTACTCTGATGATCGTCTATGACTGCCTGGCACACCCTTCAACGCATTATTCCTCTTGTATAGTGTGGGGGTTATGGGCGGTCGTCACAATTACTATATTTATCCTGAACTCTTGAACTCTTGAAATCTTGATTACTCATGAGTCTTGAATCTACTCTGAATTCTGAATCTCTAAAAGCTCTTAAACTGTACAATCTTTAGTAATATTTCCTTTATATGAATCCTGCATACATGTATGTGTGTGTATACATATATATTCTATACAAAAGTGTTAGTATATAATAATAAATTAAAATTGAAATAAGGTTTTTGTCATCAAAACTTCATTCTCGAACACTTAGTTCATCTCTATAGAGGTGTTCTAAATCGTGGAAAAGGAAAATCTTTAGTCTACTCATTTGTAAGAATACCCATTCTCTAATATGAACATATGTTTTAGATTATACGGCATAGTAGTCTCGAAATTTAATAATGTTAACAATTTCGGGTACTTGAATATTTATATTCGAAATGATTTCTAAGATTAGATATTAGTAATAATATCAAATGTTTTTTAAATAAAAGGTTATAGTTATCATAAGGGACTCATTTATGTTTATTTGGGGATGTGGTCTTGTGAGATACTCTTTCTTTCAAAAGAATTTTCATTCACCCCAAAATTGATATATATATATATATATATATATATATGAAATTGTCATTTATTGTTGAGATTTTCTCACGTTGGTTTATTCAAGCCTGATCCAGGTGTTTTTAATACTCGGGTCAGATCCAAGATGTTTCATGGTAGACTGAAGATAGTCGAAGTCAATTGGAGCTGGCGATATTTATGTATGTATTGGCGTACTCTATTACTATTAATGTTATGTTGTTGTCAGAAATTGCAAGGGCATGTATTATAACTGTCCAAGCTGAATCTAGGTTAGACTCTGATATGTATTTTAAATTTTTTCGCAGTACAGATATTATTCAATATTATATATTTTTACACCATTGTAAGATTCTGCTATATTCTATTTTCTTATGCTACCCCTGATGATCAAATGGTTCATGCAATTTAAATCAGGCAATGGTTGATTTTGTTGCCTTAAAGGGTTAGGTTTTTTGGGTCGTGACATATTGCGTGCAACCAAGTCCATATAGGATCATATTGGAATTTGTATTCCAGACGATGATTGGACACTAGGATACTACTCATTATAGTACCTATGCAGATAAGTGTACCGAGGTCGCAAGATGTCTTATAACCGTGCTAACAAATAATCGTCCTACCACTTAACTTGATGGTACCAAATATGTCATCTGTAACGACCCGGATTTTTGATCCATTTATTTTAAATATTTAATATCATTTTAAATATTTATTTGATAATATACTTGAATTTTTATATCTATGTTATCGATTTAAATATCGATTTCAATTTAATATTGAATATATATTAAATTATCGAAATATGAAATATAATTGAAATCGGAGTTAAGAACTGAATCAAAATGATTCAGATGATAAGTAGGAATTTTATTTGATATATACTATAATAAATAATAATTTATTATCAAAGAATTTGTGGTTTTCACATTTAAATTATATTATATTAATTTAATATGGTATATATGTTGAAATTAGATTTCAGAATATTTACTGTTGAGTTCAGAATAGGGTTATAACATTGGTATGTAGGTCTGTACACTAAAATAGCGGTTCGTGAGTTCAAGTTGTGAACCCCGAAATATTTGATTTGTGGATAGGATCAAAATCAAATCAGTATCTATTTAAAAAGAAACGAAATCTCTTTTAACTCAAATCACATTAAATAGAATGTACTTTGCGCAGAATAATTCCTTGAGGATGAAGTCTTCATCTTTATAAAACCGCGACATTCCTTTTTCTTTCTTCCATTTTCGATCTTCTAGAAAAAAATTGGAAAAGCTTCAGATTAACAAATTAAGAATGGAAACTCCTCTTACTTTTTAAACTCTAGTAATAAATCAAGGTCGTTCTTCTTTTCATTATTCCAATTCGAAGTCTTTAGTATTTCCTCAATGCATGATCGAAGTCCTCAAACTCAATCGATACGAAATCAAAATCGAGCTCCACAGAAATGGACGCACTCCAGTAACCCTTTTTCTTCGAACTCGGCTAATCCTAATTGGTTAAGCGACGCATTTCTGGCTTTGAATCCTTGAGTTAGCATTGAAATTCAAGTATTTGATGGAAGGGGTGGCGATGGGTTTATCGCAATTCGAGTTTAGGGGGTCAGAGAAAATTGGATGGCGCAGTAGTGTTGATGGCTAAAACGAGGTGGTAGATGGATTTAGAGTTATCGAACGGAATTGGATTTAACATGGTGGTTGGTCGCATCGACAAATTTGGGTGAAATCCGATGACAGGTTTTGCCGCACCTCGTAGTGCATTATCGATGAAATCAAGTTTTATCTGCTGGTGAAGGTTATGGTGCCAGGTTAGTGCTACTGCGCCTGAAATTCAATAAACAGCAGTTACTCCATGTTAGTTCGACATTTTTGCTCATTGCTAGCATGTAAAGGATTGTCGGAAAGTATATATGCCCTTGTGGTTGAGGTCTGAACTATTTGGAGTTGATGGCGATCGTTGTAGATTTAACATTGTTAATTTGCTGGAAATTGGAGTGTGATGTTGAAGTTGTTTAGCGGTGAGAAAGGAGATGCTGAACATGGACTAAGGTAATTTAAATAAATTAAGCTTAGTTAAGGTTTTTCGTTTTTTTAAATTTAATTAGTTTAAGTTATATTCAATCTAGTAAATTTATATATTGTTCATATGCGATAACATAAATTTCATGTGACCAAAGTCAGAAAATTCGTATGGATGTAGACATCGTTTTGGGACTTAATTCGAAGTAACCTGGAGCTGATGGGAATTTTCGGTTAAATTAAACAGTTGTTTAACTTAATCAAAAAAATCGTGATTTCCGACAAATAAAAATCAACTGAGTAAATTTCCCTCACAATTCAATATTTAGAATTATTTTAATCATTAAAAATAATTATTGGTTGTTTGGTTGCATTGAAATAACATTGTGGTTATTAAATATATATTAGTTATTTAGGATTGGTATTTGTGGCTATTATATATATATATATTGGTGATTGGTTTCCCGCAGTACCATTAGCGGATGCCCGCAGTATCATTATCGGATGACCCTATATGCCCCCACGCTATGATAGTTGTAACGACCCGTATTTTCTACGATATATAATTAACTTATTTAATTATATAAATAGTGATTTAGAATTCAAATGGTCATTTAATTAAATTATATTGAATATTTAATTAATATAAATAATTAAATAATATATTTAATTCTGAAAAAATTAGAATGGGCTGAAACGGCGATATGGTCTGAATAAGGCAATTCAAAATATATAATTCAGTTTAGAATTGAATTTGAATAACGAATATATTATATAAATGACAGTTGAACGTATAATTATAATATAATTATAATCGAGCTTGAAATGGCGCTGCAGTTCATAATTTGGCGATTCGAACTTTAATCGAATATACAGAAGCGGTTTTAAATCGGATTGCTGTGAAACAAGAAACGTTAGGAGCTGGTGAAGTATATTTTTCTAGTGGAAGAGAAAAATCGGGATTTCGTCATGTAGATTTTGATTTATGGCCAAATCAAATTTTAGAAAAGTCGCTATGGAATTCCTTTATAATTTATAAAGGAATTATGTATATTTTATAAAAGGAATTTAATATAAATCGAATATCAATTTAATCAAGATATGAAATATGGAGTTAGAAATTCATATAGGAATATTGTGGAGCTGTAGGATATCGTACATGAATATATACAATAATATTTATTTTTAAATATTAAATTTAATTGTTTTTAAATATATTTATATATTTAAGAGGGTTATTTAGAGTTTTAAAAATAGCCAGTTTTGCAAACTAAATCAGAATTCGACGAAACTAATTTTGTTGGATCCGCAATGTTATATTATTGCTAGATTCCAAGTTTCGTGATTTTTAGATTCACTGTGTGGCCGTACGGATTTTCAGAGTGAAAAACAGTCGATAAATTGACCTTTAAAAATACGTTGTGTGCGCAAACGGAGTCAGAATTCGACGAAACCAGTTTCGTTGGGACCGTAATGTTGAACCGTAGTTGCATGTCCAGTTTCGTGATTTTTAGGTATTGTGTGTGAGCACACGGATTTTTAGAAGGCAGATACATTATAAAGTAATGAGAAAAATCAATAAAATAACAAATAAAAAAATATCCTAAATTTTGTTTAATCTTAAACAGACCACATTATTCCTTCTCAGGCTCCCACTCCCCTTTATAAACGCAAGAAAGAGCCGCCAGCTCTTTATCCTTCTCAAAGCAAAACGCAGGATTTGAAAATCAAATAAAATTCAAATCAAATTCCTTAAATCATGAGGTATATATTTCTGGAATACTCAGGAGAATCTTGTCATGCTCGTATACTTTTTAAGTGGCTCGACACTGGTTTCCGCGGCATTGGAAATGTGCGAAACAACTAGGGTTTATAATATTGGTGGATTGAAGCGTTTTCGCTTGAATTCGTTGTTGGATTTGCGTTGTAAATGGGAAATCACGGCTTGCATCAGATTTTTGGGGTGTATGGTGGAAATTTTTGTCGCGGTCTCCTGTATAGTGCAGTTTGCCACTGATCGACAGATGTGAATGGGGGCATCGAGTTGGGTATTTCGGCTTTGGGGATTGGAGAGGATGGTTGGAAAGCCTAACTCGTCTAATTTTCGAGTCGTTACAATTGGTGTCAGAGCTTAAGGTTAAGAGAATTACCTTGGCTCTGTGGCGTTACTCAGTAGAGATGGGGTTAGTAATAACCTAGATTGAGTTGAGTGTACATATACGAGTGAACGTATTTGTTATTTAATATAAAATGATTTTATATTGTGGAGCTTTGTTGGTTGAGTTGTTTATGGGTTCTGGTCGATCAGTTGATCCACTATATCGATAGGAGTATATAAACACTTGAAACGATGAACCATAATGATATGTTTGAAAAGAGGGTAAATGAAATAATTTTACCCAAATT
The DNA here is from genome assembly GCA_030737875.1 of Allium sativum. NCBI lineage: Eukaryota > Viridiplantae > Streptophyta > Magnoliopsida > Asparagales > Amaryllidaceae > Allium > Allium sativum. The sequence continues at coordinate 576,880,481 of CM060909.1, read as the reverse complement.
ATATTTTGATATAAAGGATTTATACTGGAATGATTATAATGTATTGGATATATTGGTTGTTATTATAATCGAGTAAGATTATAAATTAAATGGCTATGCAAATAGCCAATCAGAATTCATATAAATGAAAAACGTGGAATCAGATGAATTAAATCTGAAGTTAAAATCAGAATTGGAATTGAAATCCTGGAAACATGTAAGTGTTTGAAAATGAATCTGGGTTAAATATATGTGAATTTTAAAATCCTGGGAGATTTTAAATTGTTTTACAAACATTGGAAGGATATTTTGAACTGATTTCAAAATGGAAATGTTTAAATTTGAGTTTTGAAAGGTGTTATAGTATTATACTCACTTCGATCGCTGGAAAATAATTCTGATAATGACTGCAGCATCATCAGTGTTCATTTTCGAGTTGCTGAGTGATGGATTACTACCAAAGATTTTGTTTTTGGAATTGTTTTGAGGAAACAAGATTGTTTTGATTCCTGAAAAGGAATGTTTGACTTTTGAAAAGGTAAGCTATTTGAAAATTCCCATGCAGAGATTGTTTAAAATAAAAACAAGTTGAATAATACTTGTGAAAGCAAATTGGGATTAAAGTAAAGATAGTTAAGTGGTAACTGAAATTGAATTGAAATCGAATAGGATTGGATTTGTGAAATTTGAATTTGAAATGTGATTGGATAATCGAGTTAAAAGTTTGGAATCAAGAATTGAACTTGAGTTGAAATGAGATTTGCTTTGGATATAAGCGAATATCCGTGTTGAGGATAAATTGATCAGAATTTGATTAGGATAACATTGGTATATGTTGAGTTGATAGCATATGGAAGTGATAGAGTTGATATGCTCGACAAAAAGGTACAAGTTTATATTTCATATGGCATGGGATTTATGAGACGATTTGGCAAGATGCTTGGCTATTTGATTTTCTTTTGGGTTAGAGATGGCCCAGAGAGGCGAGTTGGAGTTTGAGCTATTGACCAGTACAAAGGAGGTGCTGGCGAAATTTTTTCGAAAATTTCGAGTGTTAGAAAACTTTCAGGATTTTTGAAATTTTCGTTGATAAGAATTAATTAATATTTAAATGAAATGAAATTACTTCAGTGGAAACTGAAGTTGAGAAGTGAACAATGTAGTCTAGCCTGTCGATAAGGTTGGTTTTCTACCATAGCAATTTCAAGGACGAAATTATTTTAATTGGGGAAGAATGTAACAACCCGTATTTTTTGCGATATATAATTAACTTATTTAATTATATAAATAGTGATTTAGAATTCAAATGGTCATTTAATTAAATTATGTTGAATATTTAATTAATATAAATAATTAAATAATATATTTAATTTTGAAATAATCAGAATGGGATGAAATAGCAATATGGTGTGAATAGGGCAAATCAAAATATATAATTCAGTTTAGAATTGAATTTGAAAGAATTGAATTTGAATAACGAATATATTACATAAACGACAGTTGAATGTATAATTGTAATATAATTATAATCGAGCTCGAAATGGCGCTGCAGTTCGTAATTTGGCGATTCAAACTTTAAATGAATATACAGAAGCGGTTTTAAATCGGATTGCTGCGAAACAAGAAACGTTAGGAGCTGGTGAAGTATATTTTTCTAGTGAAAGAGAAAAATCGGGATTTCGTCGTGTAGATTTTGATTTATGGCCAAATCAAATTTTATAAAAGTCGCTATGGAATTCCTTCATAATTCATAAAGGAATTATTTTTATTTTATAAAAGGAATTTAATATAAATCGAATATCGATTTAATCGGGATTTTAAATATCGAGTTAGAAATTCATATAGGAATATTGTGGAGCTGTAGGATATTGTATATGAATATATACGATATTGTAATGACCCGGAATTTTAGCAACGTAATAATGAAGTTATTTAACTATTTAAATAACGAATATATTTAATATGCGGCGTCAGAACGTATAATTTATAATTATAATTATAATCGAGCTCGAAATGGCGCTGCAGTTCGCTATTTGGCGATTTGAACTTTAACTGAATGTACAGAATTCGTTTTAAGCCGGATTTCTGTGAAACAAGAAACGCGTAGAGCTGGTGGAGTATATCTTTAGAGTGGAAGAGAAAAATCTGGATTTCGTTGTGTAGATTTTGAGATATGTCCAAATCAAATTTTGGAATAGTCGCTATAGAATCGTTTATCGACCATAACAGTTTATTCGATAAACTAGAGATCGGGTTTGAAATTAGACAAGGTTCTTTTGGGAAATAGTGATAATTTAATTTTTAGAATTTTATGGTAATTTTTAATTAATTTAATAAGCAACTTTTTATGTGGGGTATTTTGCACCCTATAATCAACATTTCGAGGTTACACAATATGAGTTCATCTACCGGTATAATTACATTTTTGGGACCAGAGCACGTCACTCATTTCAACGGTATTTTTATTTCTGTCCATAACTGTCCCTACGTGAAAAGACTATTTCATAGTGGGGTACGCTATGTTTTTAACTTAAAACAAACTAAATTGAATAGTTAGCTGGTCAAACAAACTCGAAATTCAACGAAACAAGTTTCATACGAAACCTTAGGAAGAGGTCTAGTGAAACGTCAAGGCCTCATATTTTTAGGATTTTTTCTGGAATTGTTATGAATTATTGCTCGGTGTTTGTCATCAATATTTTCTAAGGGATTTGTCACAAACGGTGTCGGAATTCGACGAAACCTATCCCATTCGATCCGGAATATTTTTCTATGCTAGGATTGACTTAGTTTGTCAAAAACAAAAATCGTATGGACCTTTAGAAGGCGAAAACTTATATAAAAAGATAAGAGAAAAATATCTAGATATTTTCTGTCGACTATAAGTACCCCCCCCCCCCCCCGTTTGTTCCTTAAGACCTAATCACTTCTGCCAAACAAAAGTAACGAGCCGCCAATTAAAACCGAAGTCTTCAAAACAAATCCCTCGTTCGAAAATCATAAACAAATCTAATCAAATACTAAAAATCGCGAAACAATCTCCATCGGTCTTCTCTTTCCGTGGTCATCGATTGGTGTGAGTTTCACCGAGTTCGAACAACATCTGGTTCGCTGGAAATTAGGGGACGTGGGAGGTTATCTGGAGGAGTGTCGAAGTGGTTGAGTAATCGTTGTTCGAAAGGAAAGGGCTTGCCAAAGATCGAGGGTGGGGATTTCATCACCAAAAAAGGTTCGCATCTTTTCCTTGAACCTGCTGTTGAGGTCGATCTCGCGTTTTCCATTTGGCGAGTGAGTTGTTGGAACTGATACGAGGGTTCAAGAGAAGAAAACAGGGCGGTTGGTTCTGTGCATTTTGGGTTCGATTTGGTGAAGTTGGGGAGTACGGTCAGAACAGAGAAAGGAGGGTTGAGGGAAAATGTGTGATATTAATAACGTAAGTATGGGTACAAGCCGTTGGTACTTGGGTTGAAAGGGGAGCTGAAGCAAAGTCGTTAGTGGTTAAGGGTATATTTCTGGAAGAAGGATCTGGAGGCGTTGTCACTGGCGGATGCGGTAACATGTGCGGGGAGGGGTCTTGCATGGAAGTAATGGAAGCTGGTGGGTGGATCTGAAACATGGGGTGAGGGAGTTGTGAAACGATGAAAATGGCATTTAAGGTGGAAGAAAGATACGCTGTTTGTTACGGTGGTGGGTTTCCAGAGAAAATAAAAGAGATGGCAGTTAATCGTTGTGTGATGGCGTGGGGCGTGATGTACTGGAGTGCTGTCTTGGATTGGAGATGTGTGATGAAGATGGAGTTTACTGTGCTGACGTGAGGAGGATTTGAATTCATTTGTTTGCTGTAATGGTGAGTTGAGTGTTGAGTGGGGTAGTACGTCGGCTATGGTGAAAAGGGTGAAGGAGCAGTGTGCTCCGATGATGAAGATAAGGCGTGATATTTTCTGTGTTTTCCAGAATAGGGGACGTACCAGGAAATGGGTTAAATGGATGGACAGAAACGTGAGTGAAGACTGGAGTTCGAAATCATCCGCTGAGAAGAAAGAATTCAGAATGATCGGATCCGTTACGATCGTAAGAACGACAGCTACAACATGAAACTGAGTGGGAGTGGAATGGGAGTCCATCACAATTTATGGAGAAATAAATTGTCCGACTGAATCAAATAACGCAAACCGTTATTTAACGGCTAACGCGCAAATGTGAGTAAAACTCACTAACTCTCCTCAATTTATATTTAAATATAAATTGTACTTTATTTATTGACTGCTGTATATTGATTGTTAAACTGGACTGTTAAATAGATTTGATTGAAAACGTAGTTATAGTTAATCTATGTACTGTTAATCAAATATGGTTTTGTACAGCAGGATATTTCATTTCAAAATGAAATATGATATATATTATACTGTGTAACATCTGTGGATGCAGGGAGACAGGTTGGAGGAATCCGACTGGATTCCTCAACAATTATTTTACCGTTTTCATATATTGTGTTATATGATGTGTTATATAATCTGTTCTGGATTATGTGTGTTAGAATAATATTAATCATTGTTATTCGATATTTTACATATCATAAGAAACCCTGAGTTGTAAAAAGGAATATTTCAGTGTATATCGAAATAAACGAGTTTTATAAAATCAACCGATTTTATAAAAGGAAACAATTTGAAAATAGAGTATTTAAAAAACGAACACGGTTTTATAAAAGGAAGTATTTATAAAATAAATAGAATAATAGGAAATATTTGTAACGGTAAATAGAAGTTGTAAATAGGAAATATTTGTAACGGTAAATAGAAGTTGTAAATAGGAAATATTTGTAACGGTAAATAGAAGTTGTAAATAAGGAATATTTGTAACGGTAAGTAAACGTAAAAAAAAAAGGAAAATAGTTGTAACGGAAAATAAACGTTATAAAAAGGAAATTGAAGAGATAATCGAAATAGAGTAATTGAATATTAGTCATTCAATTAGAAATAACCTGATTTGAGTTAGTCTAATATTAGTTAATCGAATAAGAATAGTCTAATATTAGCTAATCGAATTTAGTAACCGAATACAGAGTAAATCAAAAGGAGTTTATCGAATTTAGTTATTCGATAGAGTTAATCAAAAGGAGTTTATCGAATTTAGTTATTCGATAGAGTTAAATCAATAGAGTTAATCGACTTATAGTATTCGAATAAGAGTAAATCAAATAGAGTTAAACAATATTAGAAACTGACTAGAGATTGGTAAGTTGAATATTTTTCTGAGTGTTGATCTGATGTTGGTTTCGGCCTTCGGGGTTTGTACTTAGAGAATTGTTCTCTTACTAGTTTACAGTTAGGGACTAATAGTTGTGAAATGGTAGTGATGCGTAAATGAGGATTGGAAATGTTTTCCAATGTTGAAAATGTATATTTTCTAGTTTTAGAAAATAAGGAAATATGAATATATATATATATATGATTGATGATTGGATCGATAATTCCATTTGGAATTAAGATCGTTGTTTGTACACCAACATATTTTCATTTGATAGTTAAATCACAGACTATCGAAGTTTTGACCATTTTACGTTGTTAATATGGAGAGACCGGTTGGATTTTTATCCGAAGAACCACTCCGTATCGACATAAGCGTTGTGATCAAATACGATGAAGAAATTGAAGACGGAGTAAAGTGCAAGGGCTGTCCTGTTTACAGAATAGTGCCTTCGGTTTCGTTCAGTCCCAGAACGAACGTATATGGACGAATGTCTGACAGAATAGTTCCAATGATCGAAAGAGTTGGACTGTACAAATATATATGGTGGCCAACGGATTTATTCCCTTCGCATAATATCCAGAATCTATTTGTGCAGATCTAACTAAATGATTAACGGATCTGATAATGTGGCATTCAAAGTGATCGTGTTATAAATGAATGAAAAGTAAGCACAGCTTCTAGCCTCACATCCGGTAAATGACAGAAATCGGGCAGGCAGCATGGCTAAGTCGGTCGCACCGAAGTAGGGTGTATAATCACCTATCTAGAGAATATTCATTTGCTTCTTTAATCTATCAATGCTGTCCCATATATATACGGGAAACGGTTTCTGATCCCGACCGTTGGTGATGTACATTCGATACACTCAAGCGAAATGAGTGGTCGGTCATGTGTGGCTGAGTTGCAAGATGTTCTTGTTGAACTCCAGTGTATCGTTCCTAGAGTACACTGATCGGAAGGTGGATCCATACCTTGTCATAGTTGGAAATCCATTACCCAATACGTGCTTGCGGTTTTGATTGTATACTATATATGTAGAACGTGAGATGAAAGCGTTTCTGCTAGATGATTATTATAGTTGTGGTTGATAGACATTATTATAATATCAAAAGGTTTTTGATATAAAGATATTTTGGATTCTCATAAGGAAAAAAACCCGTTCCGTTATACGGCGTGGTCTTATGAGTTATCGTTTACTTGTTCAAATTGTTTTAAACTGTTTTACTCATACCAGTCCCATGACTGACCCGGAGTTTACTTTGTTTTGTTCTACCTAAACTCTTGGGTGCCTAAATTTGTACGGGCAGTCAAGTAGTTCAGGATTTTTCAGATACACTTGGAGAGCTTGGAGCAGGAGGTTTCAAGATTCTATAGCTATTATTATTTCCGCTGTTGTTGTAAGTGTGGTACTCTGAAAAGTGCTATTGTATACATATACTGTTTGTATTTCAAAAGTTATGTTATATTTTATTCGTTCCGCTGTGAGATTCGTGTTACTCTGATGTTGATGTTCTTCTTCTTCTATTCTACTAGTTCTATCTTATCTATCCTCACCCTCTATCTTCTTTCTATTAATTTCTTGAATTTTCAGTGCAATTTGGGGTTGGACTTGTGTTATTTAGTCAGCTCAAATTGGACCGGATTTTCGGGTCATTACAGTTGGTATCAGAGCATTGGTTTAGTTATTACCTTGGCTCTGTGGCGAAATTCAGTAGAGATGGGATTAGTAATATCCTAGACTGAGTTGAGTGTATATATACGAGTGCGTATTTGTTAGTTAATATAAAATGGTTTTATATTGTGGAGACTCATTGGTTGAGTGGCTTTTGAATTCTGGTCGATCAGTTTGATCCACTGTATCGGTAGGAGTTCTATAAACACTTGAATACGATGAACCGACATAGTATGTTTTGATATAGTATATTAGTTGTGTTGGTTGTTATTATAATCGAGTAAGATTATAAAAGTGAAATGGTTATAAATAACTAATCAGAATTCATATAAGTAAAGTATATGAAATAAGATGAAGTAAATCTGAATTTAAATCAGATTTGGAATTTAAAATAAGGAAATTTTATGTTCCTGGGAGATTTTGAAAACATTTTTCAAACTGAAAGTGATATAGTATTGAACTCACTTCGATGGCTAGAAAATAGATTCTGATGATGAATCGCGACATCATCAGTGTTCATTTTCGGGTTCTAAGTGACGGATTACTACCAAAGGTTTTGTTTTTGAATTGTTTTGAGAAAACAAGTTGTTCAGAAATTCAAAGGTTTTGAATTGGCAGTATGATTTCAAATTGATTTGAAAGAAACCCATGAATTTAAGTTCTGGAATTAAAATTTAACCAATGAAGTTAAATAAAATGAGATGGTAAAAATAAGTTGAAATTTAACTTGAACTGAATTAAATAGAATTGAATTGGATTAGAGAATAATCTGTTATGGAATTAGGTTGATAAGTCAATAATTTGGAATTTGATATTGGGGATCGAATGAAATTCAAGTTGGATTTGAGGATATGAATTGATTGAGATTTGATTGAGATAACACTGGTATATGCTGAGTTGATAGCATATGGAAGTTATAGAGTTGGTATGCCCGACAAAAAAAGGTACCAGTTTATATTTTATATGGATATGAGATTTTTGAGCCGAATTGGCAAGCCGCTTGGCTGTTTGATTTTCTTTTGGGTTGGAGATGGCCTAGAGAGGCGAGTGGGAGTTTGAGTTATTGACCAGTACAAAGGAGGTGCTGGCGAAATTTTTCGAAAAGTTAAGGTGTTAGAAATTTTCAGAATTTTTGAAAATTTAGTTAGTCGGAAAAAAAAAATTATTAATATTTTAGTCGATATTAATTGGTTCAGTTGAAACCAGAGATAAGAGGTAAACTGATATACTTTTACCCAGTGGATAGGGTCGTCCACTACCTTAGCAATTTCGAGGACGAAATTATTTTAAGGGGGAAAGAATGTAATGACCCGGAATTTTAGCAACGTAATAATGAAGTTATTTAACTATTTAAATAACGAATATATTTAATATGCGGCGTAAGAACGTATAATTTATAATTATAATTATAATCGAGCTCGAAATGGCGCTGCAGTTCGCTATTTGGCGATTTGAACTTTAACTGAATGTACAGAATTCGTTTTAAGCCGGATTTCTGTGAAACAAGAAACGCGTAGAGCTGGTGGAGTATATCTTTCTAGTGGAAGAGAAAAATCTGGATTTCGTCGTGTAGATTTTGAGATATGTCCAAATCAAATTTTGGAATAGTCGCTATAGAATCGTTTATCGACCATAACAGTTTATTCGATAAACTAGAGATCGGGTTTGAAATTAGACAAGGTTCTTTTGGGAAATAGTGATAATTTAATTTTTAGAATTTTATGGTAATTTTTAATTAATTTAATAAGCAACTTTTTATGTGGGGTATTTTGCACCCTATAATCAACATTTCGAGGTTACACAATATGAGTTCATCTACCGGTATAATTACATTTTTGGGACCAGAGCACGTCACTCATTTCAACGGTATTTTTGTTTCTGTCCATAACTGTCCCTACGTGAAAAGACTATTTCATAGTGGGGTACGCTATGTTTTTAACTTAAAACAAACTAAATTGAATAGTTAGCTGGTCAAACGAACTCGAAATTCAACGAAACAAGTTTCATACGAAACCTTAGGAATAGGTCTAGTGAAACGTCAAGGCCTCATATTTTTAGGATTTTTTCTGGAATTGTTATGAATTATTGCTCGGTGTTTGTCATCAATATTTTCTAAGGGATTTGTCACAAACGGTGTCGGAATTCGACGAAACCTATCCCATTCGATCCGGAATATTTTTCTATGCTAGGATTGACTTAGTTTGTCAAAAACAAAAATCGTATGGACCTTTAGAAGGCGAAAACTTATATAAAAAGATAAGAGAAAAATATCTAGATATTTTCTGTCGACTATAAGTACCCCCCCGTTTGTTCCTTAAGACCTAATCACTTCTGCCAAACAAAAGTAACGAGCCGCCAATTAAAACCGAAGTCTTCAAAACAAATCCCTCGTTCGAAAATCATAAACAAATCTAATCAAATACTAAAAATCGCGAAACAATCTCCATCGGTCTTCTCTTTCCGTGGTCATCAATTGGTATGAGTTTCACCGAGTTCGAACAACATCTGGTTCGCTGGAAATTAGGGGACGTGGGAGGTTATCTGGAGGAGTGTCGAAGTGGTTGAGTAATCGTTGTTCGAAAGGAAAGGGCTTGCCAAAGATCGAGGGTGGGGATTTCATCACCAAAAAAGGTTCGCATCTTTTCCTTGAACCTGCTATTGAGGTCGATCTCGCGTTTTCCATTTGGCGAGCGAGTTGTTGGAACTGATACGAGGGTTCAAGAGAAGAAAACAGGGCGGTTGGTTCTGTGCATTTTGGGTTCGATTTGGTGAAGTTGGGGAGTACGGTCAGAACAGAGAAAGGAGGGTTGAGGGAAAATGTGTGATATTAATAACGTAAGTATGGGTACAAGCCGTTGGTACTTGGGTTGAAAGGGGAGCTGAAGCAAAGTCGTTAGTGGTTAAGGGTATATTTCTGGAAGAAGGATCTGGAGGCGTTGTCACTGGCGGATGCGGTAACATGTGCGGGGAGGGGTCTTGCATGGAAGTAATGGAAGCTGGTGGGTGGATCTGAAACACGGGGTGAGGGAGTTGTGAAACGATGAAAATGGCATTTAAGGTGGAAGAAAGATACGCTGTTTGTTACGGTGGTGGGTTTCCAGAGAAAATAAAAGAGATGGCAGTTAGTCGTTGTGTGATGGCGTGGGGCGTGATGTACTGGAGTGCTGTCTTGGATTGGAGATGTGTGATGAAGATGGAGTTTACTGTGCTGACGTGAGGAGGATTTGAATTCATTTGTTTGCTGTAATGGTGAGTTGAGTGTTGAGTGGGGGAGTACGTCGGCTATGGTGAAAAGGGTGAAGGAGCAGTGTGCTCCAATGATGAAGATAAGGCGTGATATTTTCTGTGTTTTCCAGAATAGGGGACGTACCAGGAAATGGGTTAAATGGATGGACAGAAACGTGAGTGAAGACTGGAGTTCGAAATCATCCGCTGAGAAGAAAGAATTCAGAATGATCGGATCCGTTACGATCGTAAGAACGACAGCTACAACATGAAACTGAGTGGGAGTGGAATGGGAGTCCATCACAATTTATGGAGAAATAAATTGTCCGACTGAATCAAATAACGCAAACCGTTATTTAACGGCTAACGCGCAAATGTGAGTAAAACTCACTAACTCTCCTCAATTTATATTTAAATATAAATTGTACTTTATTTATTGACTGCTGTATATTGATTGTTAAACTGGACTGTTAAATAGATTTGATTGAAAACGTAGTTATAGTTAATCTATGTACTGTTAATCAAATATGGTTTTGTACAGCAGGATATTTCATTTCAAAATGAAATATGATATATATTATACTGTGTAACATCTGTGGATGCAGGGAGACAGGTTGGAGGAATCCGACTGGATTCCTCAACAATTATTTTACCGTTTTCATATATTGTGTTATATGATGTGTTATATAATCTGTTCTGGATTATGTGTGTTAGAATAATATTAATCATTGTTATTCGATATTTTACATATCATAAGAAACCCTGAGTTGTAAAAAGGAATATTTCAGTGTATATCGAAATAAAGGAGTTTTATAAAATCAACCGATTTTATAAAAGGAAACAATTTGAAAATAGAGTATTTATAAAACGAACACGGTTTTATAAAAGGAAGTATTTATAAAATAAATAGAATAATAGGAAATATTTGTAACGGTAAATAGAAGTTGTAAATAGGAAATATTTGTAACGGTAAATAGAAGTTGTAAATAGGAAATATTTGTAACGGTAAATAGAAGTTGTAAATAAGAAATATTTGTAACGGTAAATAGAAGTTGTAAATAAGGAATATTTGTAACGGTAAGTAAACGTAAAAAAAAAAGGAAAATAGTTGTAATGGAAAATAAACGTTATAAAAAGGAAATTGAAGAGATAATCGAAATAGAGTAATTGAATATTAGTCATTCAATTAGAAATAACCTGATTTGAGTTAGTCTAATATTAGTTAATCGAATAAGAATAGTCTAATATTAGCTAATCGAATTTAGTAACCGAATACAGAGTAAATCAAAAGGAGTTTATCGAATTTAGTTATTCGATAGAGTTAATCAAAAGGAGTTTATCGAATTTAGTTATTCGATAGATTTAAATCAATAGAGTTAATCAACTTATAGTATTCGAATAAGAGTAAATCAAATAGAGTTAAACAATATTAGAAACTGACTAGAGATTGGTAAGTTGAATATTTTTCTGAGTGTTGATCTGATGTTGGTTTCGGCCTTCGGGATTTGTACTTAGAGAATTGTTCTCTTACTAGTTTACAGTTAGGGACTAATAGTTGTGAAATGGTAGTGATGCGTAAATGAGGATTGGAAATGTTTTCCAATGTTGAAAATGTATATTTTCTAGTTTTAGAAAATAAGGAAATATGAATATATATATATATATATGATTGGATCGATAATTCCATTTGGAATTAAGATCGTTGTTTGTACACCGACATATTTTCATTTGATAGTTAAATCACAGACTATCGAAGTTTTGACCATTTTACGTTGTTAATATGGAGAGACCGGTTGGATTTTTATCCGAAGAACCACTCCGTATCGACATAAGCGTTGTGATCAAATACGATGAAGAAATTGAAGACGGAGTAAAGTGCAAGGGCTGTCCTGTTTATAGAATAGTGCCTTCGGTTTCGTTCAGTCCCAGAACGAACGTATATGGACGAATGTCTGACAGAATAGTTCCAATGATCGAAAGAGTTGGACTGTACAAATATATATGGTGGCCAACGGATTTATTCCCTTCGCATAATATCCAGAATCTATTTGTGCAGATCTAACTAAATGATTAACGGATCTGATAATGTGGCATTCAAAGTGATCGTGTTATAAATGAATGAAAAGTAAGCACAGCTTCTAGCCTCACATCCGGTAAATGACAGAAATCGGGCAGGCAGCATGGCTAAGTCGGTCGCACCGAAGTAGGGTGTATAATCACCTATCTAGAGAATATTCATTTGCTTCTTTAATCTATCAATGTTGTCCCATATATATACGGGAAACGGTTGCTGATCCCGACCGTTGGTGATGTACATTCGATACACTCAAGCGAAATGAGTGGTCGGTCATGTGTGGCTGAGTTGCAAGATGTTCTTGTTGAACTCCAGTGTATCGTTCCTAGAGTACACTGATCGGAAGGTGGATCCATACCTTGTCATAGTTGGAAATCCATTACCCAATACGTGCTTGCGGTTTTGATTGTATACTATATATGTAGAACGTGAGATGAAAGCGTTTCTGCTAGATGATTATTATAGTTGTGGTTGATAGACATTATTATAATATCAAAAGGTTTTTGATATAAAGATATTTTGGATTCTCATAAGGAAAAAAACCCGTTCCGTTATACGGCGTGGTCTTATGAGTTATCGTTTACTTGTTCAAATTGTTTTAAACTGTTTTACTCATACCAGTCCCATGACTGACCCGGAGTTTACTTTGTTTTGTTCTACCTAAACTCTTGGGTGCCTAAATTTGTACGGGCAGTCAAGTAGTTCAGGATTTTTCAGATACACTTGGAGAGCTTGGAGCAGGAGGTTTCAAGATTCTACAGCTATTATTATTTCCGCTGTTGTTGTAAGTGTGGTACTCTGAAAAGTGCTATTGTATACATATACTGTTTGTATTTCAAAAGTTATGTTATATTTTATTCGTTCCGCTGTGAGATTCGTGTTACTCTGATGTTGATGTTCTTCTTCTTCTTCTTCTATTCTACTAGTTCTATCTTATCTATCCTCACCCTCTATCTTCTTTCTATTAATTTCTTGAATTTTCAGTGCAATTTGGGGTTGGACTTGTGTTATTTAGTCAGCTCAAATTGGACCGGATTTTCGGGTCATTACAGATATTATTTATTTTTAAATATTAAATTTAATTGTTTTTAATTATATTTATATATTTAAAAGGGTTATTTAGAGCTTTAAAAATAGCCAGTTTTGCAAACGACATCGGAATTCGACGAAACTAATTTTGTTGGATCCGCAATGTTAAATTATTGCTAGATTCCAAGTTTCGTGATTTTTAGAGTCACTGTGTGGCCGTACGGATTTTTAGAGTGAAAAACAGTTGATAAATTGACCTTTAAAAATATGCTATGTGAGCAAACAGAGTCGGAATTCGACGAAACCAGTTTCGTTTGGACCGTAATGTCGAACTTTAGTTGCATGTCCATTTTTGTGATTTTTATGTATCGTGTGTGAGCACACGGATTTTTAGAAGGCAGATACATTATAAAGTAATGAGAAAAATCAATAAAATAACAAATAAAAGAAATATCCTAAATTTTGTTTGATCCTAAACAGACCACGTTATTCCTTCTCAGCCTCTCACTCCCCTTTATAAATGCATGAAAGAGCAGCCAGTTCTTTATCCTTCTCAAAGCAAAACGCAAGATTTGAAAATCAAATAATTCAAATCAAATTCCTTAAATCATGAAGTATATATTTCTGGAATACTCAGGAGAATCTCGTTACGCTCATATACTTTTTGAGTGGCTCGACAGTGGTTTCCGCGACACTGGAAATATGCGAAACAACTAGGGTTTAGAGTACTGGTGGATCGAAGCGTTTTCGCTTGAATTCGTTGTTGGATTTGGGTTTTAAATGGGAAATCGCAGCTTGCATCAGATTTTTGGGGTATACGGTGGAAATTTGTGCCACGGTCTCCTGTACAGTGCAGTTTGGCACTGATCGACGGACGTGAATGGGGGGCATCGAGTTGGGTATTTCGTCTTTGGGGATTGGAAAGGATGGTTGCAAAGCATAACTCGTCTAATTTTCGGGTTGTTACAATAGTGGAAGACCTTCATACTGCGATATCCTTCCACGAAGCATGATGGGTATTATTTCTGTTGGCTAACGTATGTGGATGCGGGAAAATAGGTTGGAGGGATCCAACTAGATTCCTCAAAAATATTATTATTTGTTTGTTCCACATATATTATTATATATGATGTGCTGATTGATAATTGAGTGGTCTGATTGTTTAAATATCACTAGGGCCAAAATATTGATATATATATAAATATCGTGAAAAGGATATTTGAGATTTTAAAAGGGGAAATCTATTTTTCAAAAATAGAATTTGAATTTCGAGTGGAATATAAAGATATTAACTTGTTTTAAATAAATAAAACAAGTATTTAATTTATAAATTAAATAACACAGGAAATTTAAGTAAATTTATAAACGGCGTTTATAAATGAAATGGAATGATTTTCATTTGATAATCAGAGAATTGAATTGAACTGAATTTATAAACGGGGTTTATAAATGTAGTGGAAAAAATTATCATTTGATAATTTGAATATTTAAATTCAAATGTGAATTTGAAAATAGAAATGGGGAAATCATTTTAAAGAAATAAACGATCGAGTTCATTCTGATGTTCTGAATATAAATTGAACTAAAATAAATCCGTAAGGATTTATGATTTGAATTCGATTAATTCGAATCTATTTAAATAGAAGTTAAATTGAAGGTGAAAATAAATTGGGAGTTATATATATAAGTTATTATAAATAGAAATAGACTTGTTTAAATATAAAACAAGGAAATTTATAAATTGGTATTCATAAATATAATGAATTAATTGTCAAGAGGTAAACTTGAATATTAAAATTTAAATATGAATTTAAAAATAGAATTTGAAATCATTTGAAAGGGAACGGTTTTTATTCCACAATTCAGAATATAAAATGAATGGAGTTTCAAATAGAAATTTGAAATGGAAACTTGTTAAATATATAAAACAAGGAAGTTAAATTTATAAACAACGTTTATAAATTAAGTGAGATAATTATCATTTGGATAATTTAAGTATTTAAATTCAATTATGAATTTAAAAGTGTATTGGGAAGTGATTGAAACAAAAAGATTGATTATACTTCGGAATTCATAATGTAAGTTGAATTGAGTAAAATCCAGCAGACTATAATTAGAATTCGATTTTTTCGAATTTTATAAACTAATTTATTTCTAATGGAATTAAAAAAGTAATAATAGAAATGGAGTTGTACTTGAATGGGTAACTGAGTAATGAAAAATCGACAATTAGAGAAAATCGAAAATATTAAGTTGGATTTGAAAACTGGATTTAATATATATTAAAAATATATTAAAATGGAGTTGAAATTTATTATAAATGAAGTTTAAACGTTTATATTTAAATATAACTCACCGCAGCACGACATTTCGTAAATTGGCGTTTTGAACTTCAATTGAGTAGATAGAACTCAATTCAAGTTGGAATTCTTTGAAACAAGAATCATCAGAACCAATTTGATAATAGTTTTCTAATGAAAGAGAAAAATATGGATTTTGTCGTATAGATTTTGAGTTATGTCAAAACCAAATTTTAAGAAAAGTAGTGCCATAGCCATTATAAAATCATAACAGTTTATTTAAATAAATAAAAGTATTTTAAGTAAATAAAATCCGAATTTCATTTAGGAAAGATCTGGATTTGAGTTATAAATAATATCTGAACTCTAGTGGAGTAATAAAATGATTTTTGAAACAAAATAAAATCAGATGTTTAATTGTTGAATAGAATTAACTAATTAGAAGAAAAAATTAGTTAGTGAACCTTTGGGTTGAATTGGCCAATGGATAAGTGAATGAGGTTTGTAATTCATATTCGAAATCGAATATGAAAATTGAATTGAAAATGGAATTCAGTTTTTTTATAAGCAAGTCAATATTTTATTTGAACATGTTATGTTCAAACAAAAAGGTGAATTAGTCAAAATAGCTAATTAGAAAATAAATTAGCGAGTTGGGCTAAGACAAATGGATTGAGTGAAACCAAATGGGAATATTTGGATGTGTTTAGCAGGTTTGGAGTGAAGTGTATGAAGATTATAATTCATGTGCTCGACAATAAGGAACATGTTCAAATTCCATATGAGGTTTTATGCGCCGAATCGGCAAGCCACTTGGCTTTTTGATTTTCATTTTGATTGAAAAGGGCCTAGAGAAACGAGTTGAGGTTTGAACTATTGACTGGTACAAAGGAGGTTATCGGGAAATTTTCTGGAAATTTAAGGAGTTAGAATATTTTTAAGAAAATTGGATAACTAGAAATCAATGTATCCATATATATAGAATTCGATAAGGAAACGAACTTGAAAATAGAATACTATAAACAAATAGAAAATCTATAATTAAATTTGGTAATAGAAAGAGAAATATGTATACGTTTTAAATAATGAATAAGTGGTTTTTATGGTGTTGATTTGAGACAAGTGGTCTTGTTTGTTTTGAAGTTAAAGATGTTATTCAGTCAAGGTCAGAGAGGTAATTATACCCCAACTTGATTGATTTCATTATTAACTGATAAACAGCAAGATTCAGTCCTAAAGAGAGATGTTTAAAGAGTTTAGTTAAATGTAGTGTTTTGGGTTGTTGTGACAATGTTTTACACAACATTCATTTTAACCCAAGGAAGCGGAATTGTGGAAATATAATAAGTAAATATTTCCTAAGTGTAGAAATGAATGGTCGTGAAAGAGATAAGTAAGTGGAATGTTCTCTAATTATAAATAGAAGATATTTTCTAAATATAAAAATTAAAAGAAGGCGATATATGGAAATGTTTTCCAAATAATGTAAAAGGCCAAGATGATTATTGAAAAGATTTGGTTAACAAATATTGATAAGGAAATAGAGAAGTGTTTTAATTAATGAAATATTAATTAAAGGGCTCAATGATTTGTTTGATGGTTGGAATGTTTTTTTATTTTTCTTCGGTAGTTAAATAACCAACTATCGAAGTATTTGCCAATATTGTTGTCAATATGGGGAGGCCGGTTGGATTATTATCCGTGAACCACTCCGTATTGGCAGTAGCGTAGTGAATCAGATTATATGAAGATAATCAAAGACGGAGTAAAGTGCAAGGACTTTTTCTGTTAATAGAAATTGTGCCTTCGGTTTCGTTCAATCCCAGAACGAACGTAAATGGACGAATGTCTAACAGAGTATTTCCAATGACCGCATATGTTGGTCTGTATAGATATATATATGGTGGCGGAGAATTTATTCCAGAATATATTTGTACAATCAATTAGTGATTAATGGATCTGACAATGTGGCATTCAAAGGGATTATGTTATCAATGAATGATAATAAATCGTAGCCTCGGGCCTCAACAACCGGGAAATGAAAAAAATCGGGCAGGCAACATGGTTATGTGGGTCGCTCTCATTAGGGTGTATAATCACCTATCTAGAGAAATTCCTTTTATTCTTTAATCTATCGATGCTGTCCCTTTTCGGGAAACGGTCGCTGATCCCAACCGTTGGTGATATACATTCGATACACTTAAGCGAAATGAGTGGTCGGTCATGTGTGGGTCGGGTTGCAAGATGTTCTTGTTGAACCCAGTGTATTCCCCTCTAGAGATACACTATCGGAAGTTGGTTCCATACGTTGTCATGTTGGAAATCCCATCTCCAATAAGCGCCCTGCGGTTTTTGATTTTATACCATGTACGTGGAGCGTGAGATGCAAGCATTCTGCTAGATTCTATTTATTTGATGTAGACATTATTATAATATCACTGGATTTGATATCAAAAATATTTTGGGTTATCGTATGGTAAAAACCATCCGTGTTTATGTGTGGATCGGTCTTACGATTATCATTTCTTTCGAAAGGATATTTAAAGTTAAACAAATGATTTGAGTTTACTCACACCGGTCCCATGACTGACCTAGAGTTTATTTTGTTTTTTTGTTTTTCCTAAACTCTTGGGTGCCCAAATTTCTACGGGCAGTCAAGTAGTCGGGATTTTTCAGATTCACTTAGAAGAGCTAGAAACTGGAGGCTTCACCAGTTAACTATAGACTGTCATATTTCCGTTGTGTACTATGTTGTATCTGGAAACATGTGTTATGACTATTCCAGGAATAACCGTTGTTCTCTGATAATGGTATGTATATATAGTTACCGATTTGTATTTCAAAAGTTATGTTATTTAATATATTTTATTCCTTCCGCTGTGAGTTTGTGATCTTCATTTTCTTCTATTCTAATATTTCTTTCTATTTCTCATCCTCTAATTTCTTTCTAATAGTGATTCGTATTTCTATGCAATATGGGTTGGACGTGTGGTGTTATCAGTCAACTCAGATAGTACGGATTTGTGGGCCATTATAGTTGGTATCAGAGCTTAGGTTGAGCGAATACCTAGGCTTTGGTGGGATTGTGCTCATTAGAGATAGGGTCAGTAGTACCCTAGAATGAGTTGAGCATATATTTATGAGAGCGCGTATTTGTTAATTGATATAAAAACTATTTTATATTGTGTTGGCTAGTCTATTGGGTGGTTTATGAATTCTGGTCAAATCGTGGGACGCCACGACGTCGATAAGAGTTTGTAAATACTTGAACAGAAGATTGGACACGATATTGTTTTTAAGTGGGTAAATGAAATAATTTTACCCAAAATTCTACTTTGATGGAAAAGGAATAATTTTCTTAAATTATTATAATATATGGATGAGTTGATTGATATTATTATAATTAAATAAGGTTATAAAATTGGATTGGTTATTTATAACCAAATAAAATTTGTATGTAAATGAAATATACAGATGAGATAAACTGGAATTGGATTCAAACCAGAATTTAAATTTAAATCCTAGGAAGTTTGAAAATATTTTCCAAAGTATATTAAAATAATATAACTTTATTTTAGAAGTATTTTTTTAGAATCATTTTTGAATGGATTTTGAAATAGTTAAAGCATTGAACTCACTTCAGTAGCTGGGAAATAATTCTGATGATGACTGCAGCATCATTAGTGTTCATCTTCGAGTTTCTAAGTGAAGAATTTCTACCATAGAAAAGTTTTTGATGGAAATTTATTTGAAAGAAAACAAGCTGGTTTGAAAATTCAGATGTTTTGAATTTGAAATGGTTTTAAATATATGTGAATATATTTGTGTGATTTCAAAAGGATTTGAAATGAAACCCTGGAATTTGAATTTTGGAATTAAAATTTATCTTAAAGAAAGTTAAATAGATCAAAGTAAATAAATTGATCAAAATCAATAGGAATGGAATATGAATTGGATATATCAATTGAAAATCATCTAAACAAAATGGATGTAAGCATATTGTGTGCAAAATAAATGAAAAGCAAAAGTTTTGGTAGAACTAAATTTGTTGAAAGGTGAAATGTTGAGTTTCAAAATAAGTGGGTTTTTGAAAATTTAATGGGTCTGAAGCATTTTTACTACCTTAGTAATTCGGGGACGAAATTCTTTTAATGGGGGAAGAATGTAACGACCTGGATTTTTTATCCATTTATTTTAAATATTTAATATCATTTTAAATATTTATTTGATAATATACTTTAATTTTTATATCTATGTTATCAATTTAAATATCGATTTCGATTTAATATCGAATATATTAAATTATCGAAACATGAAATATAATTGAAATCGGAGTTAAGAATTGAATCAAAATGATTCAGATGATAGGTAGGAATATTATTTGATATAAACGATAATAATAATAATTTATTATCAAAGAATTTGTGGTTTTCGAATTTAAATTATATTATATTAATTTAATATGGTATATATGTTGAAATTAAATTCCAGAATATTTACTGTTGAGTTCAGAATAAGGATATAACATTGAAATGTCGATCTGTACGCTAAAATAGCGGTTCGTGAGTTCAAATTGTGAACCCCGAAATATTGGATTTGTGGATAGGATCAAAATCAAATCAGTATCTATTTAAAAAGAAACAAAATCTCTTCTAACTCAAATCACATTAAACAGAATGTACTTTGCGCAGAAGAGTTCCTTAAGTATGAAGTCTTCATCTTTATAAAACCGCGACACTCCTTTTTGTTTCTTCCATTTTCGAACTTTTGGAAGAAAAAAATTGTAAAAGCTTCAGATTAACAAACTAAAAATGGCCACTCCTCTTATTTGTTAAACTCCAGTAGTAAATAAAGGTCGTGCTTCTTTTCATTATTCCAATTCGAAGTCTTCAGTAATTTCTCAACGCATGATCGAAGTCCTCAAATTCAATCGATACGAAATCAAAATCGAGCTCTACAGAAATGGATGCACTCCACTAAACCTTTTTCTTTGAACTCGGCTAACCTTATTGGTTGAGCGATGCATTTCTGGCTTCGAATCCTTGAGTCAGCATTGAACATCAAGTATTTGATGGATGGAGTCGCGATGGGTTTATCGCAATTCGAGTTTAGGGGGTCAGAGAAAATTGGATGGCGCAATAGTGTTGATGGCTAAATCGAGGTGGTAGATGGATTTAGAGTTATCGAACAGTGTTGGATTTAGCACGGTGGTTGGTGCGCATCGGCAAATTTGGGTGAAATCAGATGACAGGTTTTTTCCCACCTTGTAGTGCGTGATCGATGAAGTCCAGTTCGATCTGCTGGTGAAGGTTATGATGCCATGTTAGTACTGCAGCGCCTGAAATTCAATAAATAGCAGTTACTCCATGTTAGTTCGACATTTTTGCTCATTACCAACATGTAAAGGATTGTCGGAAAGTATGTATGTCCTTGTGGTTGAGGTTTGAACTATTTGGAGTTAATGGCGATGGTTGTAGATTTAACATTGTTAATTTGCTGGATATTGGAGTGTGATGTTGAAGTTATTTAGCGGTGAGAGAGGAGATGCTAAACATTGACTAAGGTAATTTAAATAAATTAAGCTTAGTTATGTCTTTTTTTATAAATTTAATTAGTTTAAGTTATATTCAAACTAGTAAAATATATATATTGTTCATGTGTGATAACAGAAATTTCATGAGAACGAAGTCAGAAAATTCATATGGATGTAGACATCGTTTTAGGACTTAATTCGAATAACCTGGAGCTGATGGGGATTTCGGTTAAATTAAACAATTGTTTAATTTAATCGAAAATAGATTGTGATTTCCGACAAATAAAATCAAGTGAGTAAATTTCCATCACAATTTATTATTTAGAAATATTTTAATCGTTAAGAATAATTATTGGTTTTTTGGTTGCATTGAAATAATATTGTGGTTATTAAATATATGTTAGTTATTTAAGATTGGTGTTTGGGTCTATTATATATATACTGGTGGTTGGATTCCCACAGTACCATTAGAGGATACCCACAGTATCATTAGCGGATGACCTTATACGCCCCACGCTATGATAGTGGATGACCTTCATACCGCGATATCTTGCCATGAAGCAGGATGGGTATTATTTCTATTTGCTAACATCTGTGGATGCCAGAAAACAGGTTGGAGGGATCCAACTGGATTCCTCAAAAATATTATTATTTGTTTGTTCCACATATATTATCATATATGATGTGTTGATTAATAATTGAGTGGTTTGGTTGTTTAAATATCACTGGGGCCAAAATATTGATATATAAAAATATCGTGAAAAGGATACTAGAGATTTAATAACGGGAAATCTATTTTTCAAAAATAGAATTTGAATTTGGAGTGGACTATAAAGATATTAACTTGTTTTAAATAAATAAAACAAGCGTTTAATTTATAAATAATATTTATAAATTAAATAACACAGGAAATTTAAGTAAATTTGTAAATGGTGTTTATAAATGAAATGGAATGATTTTCATTGGATAATCAAAGAATTGAATTGAACTGAATTTATAAACGGGGTTTATAAATGTGGAGGAAAAAAATTTATCATTTGATAATTTGAATATTTAAATTCAAATGTGAATTTAAAAATAGAAATGGGGAAATCGTCTTAAAGAAATAAACGATGGAGTTTGTTATGATGTTCAGAATATAAATTGAACTAAAATAAATCCGTAAGGATTTATGATTTGAATTTGATTAATTCGAATTTATTTAAATAGAAGTTAAATTGAAGGTGAAAATGAATTGGGTGTTATATATATAAGTTATTATAAATAGAAATTTCCAAAATAAGATTTTGGTTTTAAATAGATTTCGAAATAGACTTGTTTAAATATAAAACAAGGAAATTTATAAAATGGTGTTTATAAATATAATGAATTAATTATCAAGAGATAAATTTGAATATTTAAATTTAAATATGAATTTAAAAATATCGTTTGAAAGGGAACGGTTTTTATTCCACAATTCGGAATATAAAAGGAATGGAGTTTCAAATAGAAATTCGAAATGGAAACTTGTTTAATATATATAACAAGGATGTTAAATTTATAAACAACGTTTATATATTAAGTGAGATATTTATCATTTGGATAATTTAAATATTTAAATTCAATTATGGATTTAAAAGTGTATTGGGAAGTGATTGAAACAGAACGATTGATTATATTTCGGAATTCGGAATATAAGTTGAATTGAGGAAAATCCAACGGATTATAATTATAATATGATTTCTTTGAATTTTATAAAGTAATATATTTCTAATGGAATTAAAAAAGTAATAACAGAAATGGAGTTGTAATTGAATGGGTAACTGAGTAATGAAAAAGCGACAATTATAGATAATCAAAAATATTAAGTTGGATTTGAAAACTAGATTTAATATATATTAAAAATATATTAGAATGGAGTTGAAATTTATTACGTTTATATTTAAGTATAATTATAACGAACTCGCCGCAGCGCGGCAGTTCATAAATTGGCGTTTCGAACTTCAATTGAGTAGATAGAACTCAATTCAAGTCAAAATTCTTTGAAACAAGAATCATCAGGACCGATTTGATAATAGTTTTCTAATGAAAGAGAAAAATCTAGATTTCGTCGTATAGATTTTGAGTTATGTCAAAATCAAATTTTTAGAAAAGCAGTGCTAACTCCCCCGGTAAGGAAAGACCGGAATGTCTAGAGAACACGACAAAATAGAACACAGACGGAAGAACATTTCATTGTATATTACAACAATTCCATCAGATTACAAGAATATACAGAGTAAGAATAAATATTACACAGACAATATCAGAGATTTAAATTACATTTAAATACATTACTGTAGCGGAAAGATAATACAACACACAACTGATGGAGATATACGAATACAGAGCTTCCGGATATCATTCCAGCTGTTAATCAGGATCCTGTGAATATAAGTCTGCAAAACCATAACTACTAGCTGCCCGTGTCAAAATAAGGGCACCCAGAGTTTAGGTTAAAACAATAAACTCCAGGTCAGT
The DNA here is from genome assembly GCA_030737875.1 of Allium sativum. NCBI lineage: Eukaryota > Viridiplantae > Streptophyta > Magnoliopsida > Asparagales > Amaryllidaceae > Allium > Allium sativum. Next base: position 576,856,917 of record CM060909.1, on the reverse strand, counting down.
CATGAGACTGTTGTGAGAACTAAAACAGTTATTTAAAACTTTACTTTAAATCAGATATATCAAGGGACCACGCCGTATAACACGGAACGGGTTTCCTCCCAAGAATACCAGTGCATATAACAAAACAGCGCAATGCTTTTTTTGGAAAAATGAAAATATTATAAGACCCAGGTCCTATCACACAATGCAACGCAAGCCGGGGGATAGGGTTTTCCCTTATAATAGCCAAACATGCTTAGTACGTTTAAAACAAATCATTTGATACTATTATAAGTGCGTAGTGTATAAAACAACTTCAAATCATAAGTATCAATCATAGATGGCATAGGTACCATATATCATGTCGCCTTACTAGGCTCTACAATCAAAACCGCAAATGTCACGTATTTGGAAATTGGATTTCCGTCTGTGAACCGAGGCAAAAGATAGTCCTCTACCGGTTCGAGACTCTCTAGACCGAGCCTTATGTTCAGATCTAGAGTGACCCTTGGATCATCAGGGCTGGTCCACCGATGTGGATTAAAATACCTGAACACTGCGTTTCCCCTCCCTTTGGGGGCGTAAATGAGCCAACGAATGACTCCATCGGACCCGGATCGTCCGATCTAACCGAGGCGCCTCGCAACAGCAATAACCACATAAGTCAAACTCATCAGGGCGTGTAAAACCACTGATGCCACTTCTAACTAGAAAGAAACGCATGTCCTCCCTGCGGTCCTCTCCTGTTTTTGGTTCACCACCGGGGTGTGAGGCTCGCGAATCAACGTTACACAAAGCTATCCCACACAGGCGGTACTTTGATCATCAACCCCAAGACTTTGTTTTTCAACAGAAGCCTCGATCGATTGCCACTTAGGCATGCCACACAGGCAATTCACTCCATGCGTTTGATATCCATCAATATATAACCTCTGAGCTCGTACGTCTCAGAGAAGGGCGTTAAGCAAGAGAATAAATTCTCCGCCGCCAAACAGATATATATTTAATAGAAATCAATCACATAGACTGAAATCCAATGTCAAACACACAGTCCATTTACAAGTTCGTTCTGGGTCTGAACGAAACCGGAGGCACCTAGTACCCCGCATATCCATCGATCTGTAAGTAAGTCTGGACGACCACTAACTGATTCCCTCCTCTTGGGTGTACAGCTCAATCAAGATCATCAGTAATCACCCAAACGACGTGAAGACCTCCGGTCTTCAACCACCGTCATCATCTTCGACACCACGTCGAATCAGTTATTCAGAATGGGATAGACCCGGTCTTTCTGAATAACTCGCGTATATAATAAACAAGTGTTACACAAACACAACATACGCCTCATTCCAATTCAGAATAATCTTTTATTCAAATATTCTTATACTTTGGGAAAGGTTCCCATTAATTTTATCAAAGATAAATTCTTTAAATTTATTCTTTAATCTTCTTTAAATATCAATTCAAACTAGACGGGATTAGCGAACCGCACCGAAGTAATCATTTATTTCCCAATCCTAACCTATTCATCCCATGAAGTAAAACTGGTAATACTTCATATCTAACACCACGGTGTTATCGGTAAATTCAATTACCATTTCACGTTCAAATCTAATTAAAGATTTTACTATCGCCTGGAGTAAAACTGGTGATACTCCATTCTCGATCTTTTCAATCTAATTAAAGATTCATTAAAACTCCACTTGGTTTTAATCTTTAACTGGGTTAAAGAATCAGTGTCATTTAAAACACGGTTCACGATAAACCCAAAATCACATTCCATTAATTATCGGGTTAAAGAACAAGGGTTATTTAAAACACTGTTCACGATAAACCAAAAATCACATTCCATTAATTATCGGGTTAAAGAACAAGAGTTATTTAAAACACTGTTCACGATAAACCTAAAAATCAATACCAATTCAATTCCAATTAAATATTATTTAATTGGTACACTTCATTAAATCTAAATAAAAAGATTTAATCTTTTTCTCAACTGGGCTTAAGAACAGTGTTAATGAAGACACCATTCACGACAAACCCAAAACACATTTGATATTAAATACAAGGCTCTGAATAGAAAATATATCGGCTTATATTCAATATCAAATTCTACGACCAACAAATATCGTATTGGAAATAACGACATAAACATATCTTTCAAATTCCCATAACAATATATGTATCATCACGAAATCCAACATTGAAATATTCCAAAGACAATTTCGATTCAAATCCATTCCAATTCAATTATTCGAAATTTTGATTACTTTTAAAACCCTTTCCAAATTCAATTCATTTATTTAAAATAAATAGAATTATAATTCTAGTTAAAAACTAGTTAATTTCGATAAAAATCTATTTTTATCTTTTCAAATATGGAGTTTTTCATCCCAATTCTTCCCAAGTCATTTCTTATGATTTACACAAATTATTGACATTTTTAATAATTTTATCAAGGCCCGTACAGTCGATTTCCGTCAACGGCCATCGAACTGCACTTACAGCGACCTTTTCCCAATTTTATTTGGACATAATTCCAAATCCAACCATTAGATTTCAAATCTCCACTATTCACTAGAAAGCTCTTTTCGATACGAACCCAACGGTTCCAGTTTTAGGAGAATCCGACGGTCGGATCTCCCGCAACGTCAATCCGAAGACAATGGTCGAAATTCGGGAACTGCCGCAGCGCGGCGCGTTCTATTCAGGCCATTATATTATATATATAATATATATTATATATACTTTGTCGATTTCCTTTTAAAACATATTTTATAAATCGTTTTAAATTCGTTTTCAAAACGATTTCAACTTCCATTTCAAATTCAAATCAAAATTGATTTTTCCAATATAAATTCGTTTTAAATTCATTTCAAATTGATTTCAATTCAAATTGATTTCAATTCAAATTGATTTCTAATTCAATTTCAGTTCATTTTCAATTCAATTTGAATTTCAAATTAATTCAATTTCAATTCGAATTCAATTCTATTCAATTTCAATTCGAATTCAATTCTATTCAATTTCAATTCGAATTCAATTCCTTTCAAAATATCAGATTTTAAATCACTTTCGATATTCATTGAAAAATGAATAAAATCAATATAAGTATCATTCACGTCAAAATGGCGTCTATCTAATCAACACGGCTTTTTATATTTCTATTTCAAATATTCTATTCAAATATTTCGTTTCAAATATTTCTATTCAAATATTTCGTTTCAAATATTTCTATTCAAATATTTCGTTCAAATATTTCTCTTCAAATATTCTATTTCAAAACTGGAATGGGGCCCAATCAATTACCATAGATTTTATTTCTATGGATTTCCGTACAATGCATGTATATATCAACAATGACAAATAATCAACCATCATTCAAAGTGCATTCAACACTGTATAAGCATCAAATATAAATTTTTAACGCTCATAACAGCCTGTCAATCAATCGATCGACATACAACTAATTATTGGGATTAGTGTATGTCATATATCATCCCAATACCCGTGTGGGGTTTCAAACAATCAAACACAGATTTTATTTGTGCAGTTGGGTGATGTGTAAAATTTATCGTCCCAATCAATATCAGTCAAATGTGTGTATATAAACAAATCTTCCGATTTGTTTATATTTATTTCATTTTAAATACGCGTTAAAAATTCTATTTTCAACTATAAAATATTTTTAACTATATAAATATTTTATTTCATTTCACATCACATCACACAATCAACTACACAACAAAATCAAACAAACAAGCATTCAAGTCGTTCATGGTCTGTGGACGATGGGTGTCGGGTGCTGCTAAGCACCGTCTGCATCCTAGTATATAATTCAACTAGAAATAAATTTAAAAGTGATAAGTTCTCAACGACAAACTAAACCAACGCCATGACTCTTCATATGTAGAAATCTTTCTCGTGCCCGCCTGTTGTCAATTTCATTGTCCGTAGCCACTACATGTATAAAATTCACATTTTTATTTTGTTGTCATGTATATAAAAATCACATTTTTACACCGCTACTATATAGATAAAAATTCTATTTTTACACCGCTACTATACAGATAAAAATTCTATTTTTACACCGCTACTATATAGATAAAAATTCTATTTTTATAACGGTGTTCATATGATAAAGATTATATTTTTATTACGCAATTCTCTATATAAAAATTATATTTTTACATATCTACCACTAATATAAAGATCGGATTTTTATATTATCACTATAAAGATCACATTTTTATTTCAACACATATATAATAAAAAAATCAGATTTTTATTTCACTACATATATAAAGATCAAATTTTTTTTATACTGCTATTCTATGTGTACAAATCTTATTTTTATTATCGTTATACATACATAAAAATCATCTTTTTATAGTACAACAATATATATAAAAATCATTTTTTATATATAATTAAAAATCATATCTTTCCTTTTTCCTTTTAAAAATCATATCTTTAAAACCATGTTATTTATTTTAAAAACAACGTATATTAGTCTATTACAATAACAAAGTATGTTTTTCTATTACAATAACAAAGTATGTTTTTCTATTAAAATAACAAAGTACGTTTTTCTATTACATGCTATTTTAATTTTCTAACATCATGTTATTTTATTTTCTTTTAAAAACACATTTAAAAACATCGCTTTAACATTTATATAACTTAAGTAAATAAAATAAAATAAAATAAAATAAAAACTAAAACCTTTCTCTTTCTGAACTGTCATTTCTTCTTCAGCATCATCGGGTAACGCCTGGACCGTGAAACCCATTTAGTTGTTGCCTAGGGTTCCCATTCGCTTATCGACCGAGGCACCTGAGTCCGATCAGGGACTGTCACCCCGACCTCCGGTCGTCGCCCTTCACCACCGTGGATCTCAGGTAGCTCGCCGCCACCTGGTGCTTAGAAAATTGCTTCAAATTGCATGAGTTTTGGGGAGGGTTTTGAATCGAGGAATGGGCGATGGGGGAGGCGCTGGAGAGGGGGAAGGCGGCAAGGTCTGGGGGGGTTGCGGTGGGGTGCGGCACCTCGAGCAACGGTGGAGGCGGTGGTCTGGTGGGAGCTATTTTCTTATTTTTTTTCTTTTTTTCCTCTTCGGTTGAGAATGAAATTGGGGGGGGGGGAGGGGGGTAGGGGGCCTGAGACGGAATAAGGGGAGAGAGGGAGATTATTATTTTTTATTTAATTCAAAAAAAAGCAACTTTTATTTTGACCTCGAAATCGACCCCCACCGACTATCGTCCATAGCTAATTACCCCTATTCCGAAGACAATGGGATAGGTAACGCAGGCTAATTCGACTGTTTCGATTAGTTTTCGTCAAAATCAACATATAACTCTATATATTGAATTTGAACGTGCATTTCAATTTACCAGGGCCACATACGAACTCGAAAAATTCCAAAAAAATATTTTCTAGCTTCGTATTGACGATACGGTCCTTACAAAACTAGTTTCATCGAATTCTGAGACCGTTTGAAAAATGGCCTTTTCCCAGTCGATTAAAATCAACTAAAACTGGTCAAATGCGTTTTCCTTTGCCACGCTCACATATTGATTCGAAAAATTATGAAATTTTAAACTTACCAATAAATTGACATCACGGATCCAACAAAAGTGGTTTCGTCGAAATCCGAGGTCGTTTGCAAAATTTCCATTTTTAAGGGCCTGAATTCCATAGCGACTATTCAGAAATTTCAACTGGATGTATCTTCTGATCCCTACTATGAAATTTCAATTTTTCGAATTCGTTCGAAAGATATTCTCAATTAGATTCAAATATTTTTGGTTTCACTAAAATCCGGTTTATTTTGCACCCGGTACATTCATTTGATATTTGAAATCGAATTATCGAACTACCGTGCCGTTTTCAATTCCTTTTATAATTTAAAATAAATATTTATATTCTAACGTCGAGCTATATAAATATATACGTTCGAATTCTATTCAAAATAAATTTCTCATCGTTTTTATTTAAAATAATTCATTTTAAATAATCAAAATTCACTAAAATTGCCAAAATAAAAATTTTAAATTGGCTCGGATTTCCGGGTTATTACAATCTCCCCCACTTAAAGCTTTTCGTCCCCGAAAAGAAATGAAGCCGAAAGTTGTTTAACTAATCAACTCAACTTTCACTATTTTCACTTCGGCTTAAGTTCTTCAACTTTTCAGTTTCTAAGAACTTTTCAAATTTTTCAAAAATTTGGCTAACACCCTAAATTTTCGAAAAATTTCGCCATAACCTCCCCTGCACCGGCGACTTCGGGATATTTCATATAGCCTCCCATGGCCTTCTTCAATCCAAAAGAAAAAGAAAAAGCCAAGCGGCTAGCCAATCGGCTCATAAAATCATCATCACCCAAACAAAACAGTAAATTATGGTAAACATGTACCTATTTGTCGGGCAAACAATTTTATTCTTCTGCTTTAGCCTCTTTGCTATGACCTATTCAATGTAAGTACATGTACATGCATGCATATGCGATAAATTTTCAATATAATTTACTATTTGCTTCACATTGGCTATATGGTTCAAATTTATGAATCAAACAATAATCAAACAACACAGTCAGCAATCAATTAGTTGATTAGCTTTTCAAATTCATAACTTTGATACATAGTCTAAAAATCAGATTTTTGATGCCAAATCACAACAATAAGCCCTATCCAATTTTGGGTTCTTACACTAGCCAGTTGGAAATATATAGAAATCTAACTTTCGTCACTCGAATATAAACACTGATGATGGCGCGCCATAATCAGAATCAGACCACGGCGACTAGAGTGTGTTTCTATATCTATCGAATATATTTGAGGCTTCATTACACGTGGATCAGACATATACTAAAATCTCCATATACTTGATTGTCCAAATCAATATAAATAAATATTCAATACGAATAATTGAATTGAATTTTCAAAACAAAACTCGTTTTCAGTTTAAAAATATACTCTTCACACTCGTTCTAGGGTACTACTGATCCCATCTCTAACAAGTCATTCCCGTTGGATATTACTAATCCAATTTCTGATGAATTCTTTCGTATGGTTCTAACGTGTCCTGTTCTCAAGCTTTGTAAACCAAAGCTCTGATACCAACTGTGAAAACCCGTAACTTCCCCGGTAAGGAAAGCCCGGAATGCCTAGAGAACACGACAAAATAGAACGCAGACGAAAGAACATTTCATTGTACATTACAACAATTCCATCAGATTACAAGAATATACAGACTAAGAATAAATATTGCATAGACAATATCAGAGATTTAAATTACATTTAAATACATTACTACAGTGGAAAGATAATACAATACACAACTGAAGGAGATATACGGATACAGAGCTTTTGGATATCATTCCAGCTGTTAATCAGGATCCTGTGAATATAAATCTGCAAAACCAAAACTACTAGTTACCCATGTCAAAATAAGGGCACCTAGAGTTCAGGTTAAGACAATAAACTCCAGGTCAATCATGGGACTGGTGTAAGAACTAAAACAGTTATTTAAAACTTTACTTTAAATCAGATATATCATGGGACCACGCCGTATAAAACAGAACGGGTTTCCTCCCAAGAATACCAGTGCATATAACAAAACAGCGCAATGCTTTTTTGGAAAAATGAAGCTATTATAAGACCCAGGTCCTATCACACAATGCAACGCAAGCCGCGGGATAGGGTTTTCCCTTATAATAGCCAAACATGCTTAGTACATTTAAAACAAATCATTTGATACTATTATAAGTGCATAGTGCATAAAACAACTTCAAATCATAAGTATCAATCATAGACGGCATGGGTACCATATATCATGTCGCCATACTAGGTTCTACAATCAAAACCGCAAATGTCATGTATTTAAATTGGATTTCCGTCTGTGAACCGAGGCAAAAGATAGTCCTCTACCGGTTCGAGACTCTCTAGCCCGAGCCTCAGGATCAGAGCTCGAGTGACCCTTGGATCATCAGGGCCGGTCCACCGATGTGGATTAAAATGCCTGAACACTGCGTTTTCCCACCCTTTGGGGCATAAATGAGCCAACGAATGACTCCATCGGACCCGGATCGTCCGATCTAACCAGGACACCTTGCAACAGCAACAACCACATAAGTCAAACTCATCAGGGCGTGTAAAACCACTGACGCCACTTCTAACTAGAAAGAAACGCATGTCCTCCCTGAGGTCCTCTCCCGTTTTTGATTCACCACCGGGGTGTGAGGCTCGCGAATCAACATTACACAAAGCTATGCCACACAGGCGGTGCTTTGATCATCAACCACAAGACTTTGCTTTTCAACAGAAGCCTCGATCAATTGCCACTTAGGCATGCCACACAGGCAATTCACTCCATGCGTTTGATATCCTTCAATATGTAACCTCTGAGCTTGTACGTCTCAGAGAAGGGCGTTAAGCAAGAGAATAAATTCTCGGCCGCTGAACAGATATATATTTAATAGAAATCAATCACACAGACTGAAATCCAATGTCAGACACACAGACCATTTACAAGTTCGTTCTGGGTCTGAACGAAACCGGAGGCACCTAGTACCTCGCATATCCATCGATCTCTAAGTACGTCTGGACGACCACTAATTGATTCCCTCCTCTTGGGTGTACGGCCCAATCAAGATCATCAGTAGTGCCATAACCATTATAAAACCATAACGGTTTATTTAAATAAATAAAAGGATTTTAAGTAAATAAAATCCGAATTTCGTTTAGGAAAAATCCGGATTTGAGTTATAAATAATATCTGAACTCTAATGGAGTAATGAAATGATTTTTGATACAAAATCAAATCAGATATTTAATTGTTGAATAGAATTAACTAATTAGAAGAAAAATTAGTTAATGAACCTTTGGGTTGAATTGGTCAATGGATAAGTGAATGGGGTTTGTAATTCATATTCGAAATCAAATATGGAAATTGAATTGAAAATGGAATTGAATTTGTTTATAAGCAAGTCAACATTTTATTTGAACGTGTTATTTTCAAACAAAAAGGTGAAATAGTCAAAATAGCTAATTAGAGAATATATTAGCAAATTTGGTTAAGATGAATAGATTGAGTGAACCCAAATGGGAATATTAGGATGTGTTAAGCAGGTTTGGAGTGAAGTGTATGAAGATTATAATTCGTGTGCTCGACAATAAAGTACATGTTTAAATTCCATATGAGGTTTTATGCGCGGCAAGTCACTTGGGTTTTTGATTTTCTTTTTGAATGAAAAGGGCCTAGAGAGGCAAGTTGAGGTTTGAACTATTGACCGGTGCAAAGGAGGTTATGGCAAAATTTTCCAGAAATTTAAGGAGTTAGAATATTTTTAAGAAAATTGGATAACTAGAAATCAATGCATCGATAAATATAGAATTTGGTGAGGAAACGAACTTGAAAATAGAATACTATAAGCAAATAGGAAATCTATAATTAAATCTGGTAGAGAAATATATATATATACGTTTAAAAAATGAATAAGTGGTTTTTATGGTGCTGATGATTTGAGATAAGTGGTCTTGTTTGTTTTGAAGTTAAAGATACTATTCAATCAAGGTCTGAGAGGTAATTATGAACTAACTTGATTGATTTCATTATTAACTGATAAACAGCAAGATTCAGTCCCAAAGAGAGATGTTTAAAGGGTTTAGTTGAATGCAGTGTTTTGGGTTGTCGTGATAATGTTTTATACAACATTCGTTTTAACCTAAGGAAGTGGAATTATGGAAATATAATAAATAAATTTTTCCTAAGTGTAGAAATGAATGGTCGTGAAAGAGATAAGTAAGTAGAATGTTCTTTAATTATAAATAGAAGATATTTTCTAAATATAGAAAATGAAAAAAGGCGATATATGGAAATCTTTTCCAAATAATGTAAAAGGATAAGATGATTATTGAAAAGCTTTGGTTAACAAATATTGATAAGGAAATGAAGAAGTGTTTTAATTAATGAAATATTAATTAAAGTGCTCAGCGATTTGTTTAATGGTTGGAATGTTTGTTTATTTTTCTTCGATAGTTAAATAACCGACTATCGAAATATTTGCCAATATCATTGTCAATATGGAGAGACCGGTTGGATTATTATCCGAGAACCACTCCATATTGGCAGTAGCGCTGTGAATCAGTTTATATGGAGATAATCAAAGACGGAGTAAAGTGCAAGGACTTTTTCTGTTAATAGAAATTGTGCCTTCGGTTTCGTTCAATCCCAGAACGAACGTAAATGGATGAATGTCTGACAGAGTATTTCCAATGATTGCATATGCTGGTCTGTATAGATATATATGGTGGCAAAGAATTTATTCTCTTAGCATAATATCCAGAATATATTTGTACAATCAATTAGTGATTAACGGATCTGACAATGTGGCATTCAAAGGGATTGTGCTATCGATGAATGATAAGAAATCGTAGCCTCAAGCCTCAACAACTGGGAAATGACAAAAATCGGGCAAGCAGCATGGCTATGTGGTTCGCTCCCATTAGGGTGTATAATGACCTATCTAGAGAAATTCCTTTTACTTCTTTAATCTATCGACGCCGTCCCTTTTGAGGAAAGGTTTTGCTGATCTCAACCGTTGGCGATGTTTATTCGATACACTCAAGCGAAATGAGTGGTCGGTCACGTATGGGCTGGGTTGCAAAATGTTCTTGTTGAACCAGTGTATTCCTCTCTAGAGATACACTATCGGAAGGTGGTTCCATACCTTGTCATATTGGAAATCCATTCTCCAATAAGTGCCCTGCGGTTTTTGATATTACACTATGTATGTGGAGCGTGAGATGCAAGCGTTCCACTATATTCTATTTATTTGATGTAGACATTATTATAATATCACTGGATTTGATATTGTAACACCCCGTAATTTTATAACATTAAAATTCACAAATTAAAGTATACTTAATTTTTAGAAAAGAATTAAGTGAAATGGGTTGCGCAGAGAAATATATATATATATATTGATATATATATATAAAAATTATAAATTAAATAAATAAATATGTGAAAAAGTTCAAAACAGCGAATTGGGAGGGGGAATAACCGAACCGGTCCATACCCGAGCTTTGCTGGGTCGACTAGGGGTTAATCCAGGGTGTTTGGCTGTCAACCCGTGGGCCGATTCGCTCAAATGCAGATTTTGCATTTGATTGGTTCTCATGGTTCAGGGTTAATCTAATGGTCCTAAATAACTTCCTACACCTATAAATACATCCTAATGCTAACCCTAAACCTAATTAAAATAGAATAGTTACCGTCGCCATGAAAATCAATGGAGCCGCCGCCAACTAAGAAAGAATAAAAGCAAATTCAATTCTAATTCTCTCAACCCTAAAGCAAAGCAAAACTCTCTCTTTTCTTCTCTAAATTGTGAGTATGATAATCTTAACAAGATTATTATCATTTTAATTTTGTTGAGTTATGAATGGATTATGAGTAGATGATGTGAATTTTCATATATGTTGTTGTAAACCCTTTTTGCTATCATGTATATTGTAAATCCAATGTTATGTGATGATGATATCTTATATGTTGTAAATCATGCTATGATGATGTTATGTATGTTGAAAGTTTCTATGCTAAGTTGTGATGAATCATACATGTTAAAAAGGCCATGATGTTACCATCTATGCTAGTTAGTTCATATTAATTAAATCATCATGTTTGGGTTATGTTGATCTATATGACAAGTCACATATGCAAGTTAGATCGATTAGTAAAGTTATGAAAATATACCAAGACATCTATTATGACATCTAGAATTATGCTATGACATATGTGATATCCTATGCTAGTTCACACCAACATTATGTTTCCTAAAAACCCCATATGCAAGTTTATGTATAGATTTGGGCTATCATCATATCATATAAATTGAGACATTTAACAAGTTGACACATTTTGATCCTTAACATGTGTAGTTTATGCAAGTTTCACCCCTATTATGATTAGATTTATTTTAATTGTCTATATGTTGTGATAATTTATCTTTGTGCTAGGTGTTAGACTATACAAGTCTAGCCTATATTATGCGCTGAATAAGCGAATGTATAAACGTGGGGTAGGGGTAATATTAAGGATTTAATATTAAAAAGTTGGGGTGCAATTGATATGATTTTGCATGCCATAAGTGGATGGCTATAATTGAGTCAATTATGGACGTCATTAAAAGTTGACTTAATTAATAATTTGAATAGGGAATTATTAAAACTGGGGTAAAAGATTTTAAGTGTTAATCAATGCTTAGGACACGAGGTTGGACTCGTTTGTGACGTAAACCTGCCCGGACCCGCCCAGCAAATCCAGTGGTCACAAATGTCAGCCTAATGTGAGAGGTCCTAGGCCTAAACTAAAGCATAACATTTGTAAAGACACGAGGTTAGACTCTTTTATGGTGTAAGACTGCCCGGACCCGCCCGACAAATCCAGCTGCCATAAATGCCAGTCTAATGTGAGATGTCTTTATGAGGTTATGGCCTAAATGAATAAAGAAATACTTAACTAGATAAACATGTAAGGTGGGACATGGGGGTTAAGTAGGTGCCTTGGGTGGCATGAGGAATCTAGGGGGTGCCCTTAGTGGCATGTGAAATACGATTAGTAAGACTTAACCAAACACACATGTAAATGAACATGACTAAGAGGGTTAAGTGGGATATACTAGTGACAAGCTTAGGTGGGTAGCTTGTGGGGGCCCATTTCGACCAGTATCCCAAACGTATCTTTGTGGGCTCGACCCAAGTCGAGGACGGGACACGCATGCTGGGTTCGACTGTAAGAGGCCAAAACGGGGAGCGGTGGCAATGCAAGTCCAACGGGTTTCGTATGCGTGTGCGGACCTGGGCTGCTAGGTAAGACGTTGTTGCATCGTGTAGGTATAAGCCGTGCATTCTCAAGTTGTATCGGGTTGCCACTTTAGGGGAGTGATACACCCCACTGTGGGGCCAGCACGAGTATCTACGAGTAGGGAGCCGATCGAAAGTGGTTAGTGGGGTACACCTAGTGGAGATAGGGGCAGACGACACCTATGTAGTCAGCTAGGGGTACGTAAGGCTATTTATAAAGTTTCTGTGTGAATAAAGTGGGATCAAACAATAGGGTGACTGGTGTGGTGCAGTGTAGTAATGTGCGGTGCAGTGTAGTAATCATTCGTTAGTAATTAGGTGTGCCTTTACCATTATCTTTAACGTTATCTTAAACGCTATCTTTATCTTCCTAAGAGTTCATAGACATTTACTTGTCTTCCAGCTTATGCCTTAGTCTAGTTATTTTGATAATAGTATTGTTAGAATTATCATACTCGCCAGACTTTATGTCTGACCCCCTCTATTTCTATCCTTTTTCCTCCTCCAGGTCCTCAGGTTGGGCCCAGCTCTAGTGGAGTTTGATTGAATTGCTTCATCTCTCTTTGGAAAGCTTGGACCGTTGAAGTAAAGTCCAGCTTGTTCTCTTTTTAATGGCTATTTATGTAATGGGATTATGTATTTTGTTTTTGTGAAGATGGATATTTTACTTGGTTATGATCTATGGTTTTATGATGTAGTAAACATGTTTAATTTCCGCTGCAATAAAATGAAGTTTTAGATTTCCAAGTACTATTTATTATCTGTCTTGTTGTAATTTTTCTGTTCTATATTTACTTATAACCTCCATGGAAGTTAATGCATTCCCTTTGTGAGTGACATTAATGGACGTGGGGTGTTACACGTGGTATCAGAGCTTAAGGTTACCAGAACAGATAAAAATACTTTAGAAAAATAGTTATTTTTTGAAGAAGTGTTTTCAAAAACATGTTTTAATGAGAAATTTAAAGAGAAAAGTTTTTAAGAAAAACATAATCCCCAATAGCCACATATCTTTATCTTTCGAATTCTCCATTTTGAATCTTTCCTTTTTCGTTTCAGCATGGCTGAAGATCTTGATCCACCCGACGGTTTAACGATACCAGGATGGTATAGGAGGCTATTGGAGGCTTGGGCCGCTGCAGGTCCAGCCAATGTTCCTCCACCACCAGTTGCATCCGTTCCTCCTCCTCCTCCTCCTCGCGTAGATACTTTTGCAAAGACGTGCAAGGAATTCAAGGCTATGGGTGGAAAACCATTTCAAGGGTCAGAAACGTTTGTGGAAGCTAGAGATTGGCTTAAGGAGGTGGAAGAATTGCTAGAAATATTTGAAGTAGAAGAAGGGAGGAGAGTTCGTTTAGCAGCTTGGTTGATGAAGGGAGAGGCGTCGTTTTGGTGGGAGGTCACTAATGGGGAGCGTCATGTTGACTCTTGGGCGGATTTCAGACGTAGGTTCGAGGCGAAGTTTCTCTCAAGGGTGGAACAAAATCTATATATGGAAAGGTTCTTGACATTGAAGCAAGGAAGCTCATTAGTGAAAGAATATGTCAATAAATTTAATCAGTTAGCAAGGTTTGGCTTGGACTTAGTAAACACGCCGGAGAAGAAGGCTCTAAGGTTCGTGAATGGCTTAAATGAACAATTGCAAGGGTTGGCTATGACCCACATCCCGATGGGGGCCACCTTTGAGAAGTTAATAGAAATGGCGCTCATGCATGAGGAGAAAAGCACTAAAGCTGATAAGGCACCCGAGAAGAAGGGGGATCAGAAGAAACCACAACAGCAAAACAAGAAGGGTGGAAAAGACAATAATGGCAAGGGAAAGAAGAAGTGCTTTAACTGTGGAATCTCAGGCCATCTCAGCAAGGATTGCCGAAAGAAAAAGAAGACAGGCTGTTTTCGTTGTGGCGATGCGGGACATTTAGTGAAGGACTGCCCAAAGAAGGGGCAGAGGGCAGGAGCTATCTCGGGAGGACAGGTGCAGGCTCTTATGGCACTAGGGCAGGCTAGGGGACAAGTTCAGGCTCTCGCGGTCCCACTGCTGCAAGAACGAGGTAGAACCTTTTCTGTTGAAAGCTTAGTTTTTCTGTTTGATCATCCTGTCCGTACCTTATTCGATTCGGGCGCATCACATTCATTTATCTCTACATCATTAGTTGAATCACTGCACTTAAACACCAGTTTAGTAGAGGATCCCTTAGTTGTTTCGAATCCAATAGGGGGCTCAGCTTATTTGTCCATGATGTGTTTGGATTTGAAAATTTCCATACTTAGCGTTGAATTTAGATGTGATGCTTATGTGTTGGGCTTCATGGACTATGGGCTAATTTTAGGAATGGATTGGTTATCCAGAAATGGGGCCGTTCTTGATTGTGAAAGGAGAGTAGTTAGGCTCGTGACTCGCCTTGGTAACACTCTCGAAATCTTCTATAATCCCATAAATTCGGTTATGCTAAGTTATCCAGAATCGCTTGACGCGTTTGAGGAAAATCTACGATCTGTTAGAGTGGTCCAAGAATATTCGGATGTGTTTGAGGAGGTGAAGAGCTTGCCTCCGAAGCGAGAGATAGATTTTCGAATATATCTTGTGGATAATGCGAAACCAGTATCTTTGCCAGTACGCCACATGGCTCCACGTGAAAGGAGGGAACTTGATAAGCAAGTGAAGGAGTTGCTTGAGAAGGGGTTCATAAGACGAAGTATATCGGAGTGGGGTGCTCCAGTAGTATTTGCCACGAAGGCGGATGGGTCCCTTAGACTGTGTGTGGACTATAGAGAACTTAATAAACTTACTAAGAAGAACAGACACCCACTGCCGAGGATTGACGATCTCTTCGATCAGTTAGTTGGCGCCTCAGTGTTTTCGCAGTTGGATTTAGCCACTGGGTTCCATCAGCTGAGAGTGGCTGAGGATAGCATAGACAAGACTTCCTTTAGGACTCCGGACGGTTTCTCTGAATGGCTAGTGATGCCCTTCGGTTTGACAAACGCCCCAGCATATTTTGTTGATTTGATGAGTAGGGTGTTTAGGGAGCACCTTAACAAATTCGTGGTAGTCTTTGCAGATGACATCTTGATTTTTCTAAGGATGAAGAAGAGCACGCCCTACATCTTAGGGAAGTGTTGGAGACCCTACGAGAGCATAGCCTTAAGGCTAAATTTTCTAAGTGTCACTTCTGGAGGAAGGAAGTACGGTTCTTGTGGCACGTGGTTTCCAAAGAAGGGATAGCCGTGGATCCCGCGAAGGTGGTGACCATCCAAGATTGGAAGGTCCCTAAAAACGCTACCGAAGTGAGAAGTTTCTTGGTGTTGGCTGGCTACTATATGAATTTATCAAAGACTTCGCAAAGATATCAGCTCCATTGACACGCTAGGCGAAGAAGAACCTAGTTTTCACATGGGACATAGATTATGATGATGCGTTCCAACGTTTGAAGAGAGCTTTGACTTCAGCCCCAGTCTTAGTATTGCCAGACGGGAGTAAGTCGTTTACCGTTTATACTGATGCTTGTGGGACAGGACTAGGCGCAGTCTTAATGCAAGAGGGTAGGGTAATAGCCTATGGTGGAAGGCAGTTGAGAGCGCATGAGAAAAATTATCCTACACATGACCTACAATTGGCCGCTATTGTTTTCGCGCTTAAGTCTTGGCGTCATTATCTTCTTGGCGAGAAATTCGAATTATTCACTGACCACAAGTCTTTAAAATACCTATTTTATCAAAAGGACTTGAACTTAAGGCAGCAAAGGTGGATGGAGTTCTTAGCGTCCTACAACTTCGAAATAGCCTATACCCCTGGCAAGGGTAACGTGGTGGCAGACGCCTTAAGTAGAAAAAGATTATCCTTAAGTCCTTTGTTTGTTGAGCGACAAAGTTTAGAATTCATTTCGATGTTTGACTTTAGACCTTCCGTTGACTTCGTACCCGGTTTGCTAGCATCCTTGGAGGTCAGACCTACGCTTTTGGGACGGATTGGCGAGGCACGGCGAGACGACCCGTAATTGGTTGAGTTAGTAGAAAAACTCAAAGGAGGGGAGTCATTAAGCCATCTCCATAGGTATACCCTGGACGATAAGGGTTGGTTACGTCGGGATGGTAGACTTTGTGTACCAAAAGACGATGACCTATGGAAGACTATTCTTGACGAAGCACATCATTCGAAGATGACCATTCATCCCGGCGGGGGCAAGATGTACAAATACATGAAGAGAGTTTATTTTAGGGCCGGCATGAAGAAAGACGTGGCCGAGTATGTCGCTAGATGCTTGGTATGCCAACAAGTAAAAGCGGAGCAAAAGAAACCCGGTGGGTTGCTTCACCCATTGGAGGTTCCACTATGGAAATGGGAAAGCATCTCGATGGATTTTGTGGATGGATTACCGCGATCGAGGAAGGGTAATACGGGAATTTGGTTTATAGTAGATAGACTTACTAAGAGCGCCCATTTTATTCCCGTGAAGAGTAAGAGGACTGCTCCATGGTTAGCTTCTGTATACGTTCGAGAGATAGTTCGGTTGCACGGTGTTCCTTCTAGCAAAGTGAGCGACCACGATCCTATTTTCACTAGCGAATTTTGGAGAAGATTACAAGAGGCGGTAGGGACTCAGTTATGTTTGGGCACTGCATATCATCCTCAGACGGACGGCCAGACCGAGAGGGTGAATCGCATTCTAGAGGATCTGTTGAGGCTATGTATCCTAGACTTTGGGGGTACGTGGGAAGAGCATCTTCCATTGGTGGAGTTCGCATATAATAACAGCTTTCAGTCCAGCATTGGTATGGCACCATTCGAAGCTCTTTATGGACGAACTTTTCGTTCACCTACATGTTGGTGAGAATCTACGGATAAGATCTTACTTGGGCCCGATATGATTAGGGAGACTTCGAAGAAGATCGACTTGATTCGAAGGAGGATGAAAGTAGCACAGGATAGGCAGAAATCTTATGCGGATAAGAGGAGGACAGATCTCGAGTCTGAAGTTGGGGACATGGTCTTTGTCAAAGTGTCTCCATTACGAAACGTTGTCCACTTTGGGTCCATTGGGAAATTAGCACCAAGGTTTGTAGGGTCGTTTCCTATTAAGGAGAGGATTGGACGGATGGCGTATAGAGTGGAGTTGCCCGAGAGACTTAGTGGTGTACATGACGTATTCCATGTGTCACATTTGAGGAAGTGCTTGCACGAGACCGCGGAAGTGGTAGATCCGAGCTTGCTTAGAGAGGTGGAGATGATCAAGAGGTTGAGGAATCGAGAGGTCGGACTAGTCAAAGTGCAATGGGGAGATGATGAGAGCAACGCTACTTGGGAGAGGAAGAGAAGATGCGTTCATGATACCCTTTTCTTTTTGAGGGTATGTCCTTTAATTTATCCTTTATCGCTTAGCTTGTACTTATCTTATCTTTAGTATATCCTCTCGCTAGTATCTTTGACCTTTAGTTAGGATAATCCTATGGTTGAAACATGTGTTTGAGACATGTTATGTATGGTGGACGCAAAGTGGATGCAAGCGTTTGCTAGTGGTTGCTCGTGGATGCATATACACACACTATTAGGCACCAGATCGGCTCAGTCACTTCATATTGCATATATATGGATGTATTTAGTAAAATGGATGTATAATGGTTGTATTATCATATAGTTGCTGCATTCGGGTGGATGGTTGTGCACGCATATAGAATTAATATGTATCATTAGGAATCTTTTGCATACATATTGGACGCATGGCACTATCATGAATTGCACTAAGGTGGTCGACTGAATCAATAGACCGCCTAATTTTGCATTAGATGTGGACATATACACACACTGTGCATATAAACATTAAAGCATTAGAAGTCTTTTAAGGACAATGGATGCTGGTGTTTGATGGTTGAGTAGATGGACGATTAGATGGTAGGATATACATTCTTCTTGACTTGGAGATTTCGGGGACAAAATCCTTTAAGGAGGGGAGAATGTAACACCCCGTAATTTTATAACATTAAAATTCACAAATTAAAGTATACTTAATTTTTAGAAAAGAATTAAGTGAAATGGGTTGCGAAGAGAAATATATATATATATATATATATATATTGATATATATATATATATATATATATAAATTAAAAAGTAAATAAATAAATATGCAAAAAAGTTCAAAACAGCGAATTGGGAAAGGGAATAACCGAACCGGCCCATTTTTGAGGTCGACCCAAGCCCTACTGGGTCGACTAGGGGTTAATCCAGGGTGTTTGGCTGTCAACCCGTGGGCCGATTCGCTCAAATGCAGATTTTGCATTTGATTGGTTCTCATGGTTCAGGGTTAATCTAATGGTCCTAAGTAACTTCCTACACCTATAAATACATCCTAATGCTAACCCCAAACCTAATTAAAATAAAATTGTTACCGTCGCCATGGAAATCAATAGAGCCGCCGCCAACTAAGAAAGAAGAAAAGCAAATTCAATTCTAATTCTCTCAACCCTAAAGCAAAGCAAAACTCTCTCTTTTCTTCTCTAAATTGTGAGTATGATAATCTTAACAAGATTATTATCATTTTAATTTGGTTGAGTTATGAATGGATTATGAGTAGATGATGTGAATTATCATATATGTTGTTGTAAACCCTTTTTGCTATCATGTATATTGTAAATCCAATGTTATGTGATGATGATATCTTATATGTTGTAAATCATGCTATGATGATGTTATGTATGTTGAAAGTTTCAATGCTAAGTTGTGATGAATCATACATGTTAAAAAGGCCATGATTTTACCATCTATGCTAGTTAGTTCATATTAATTAAATCATCATGTTTGGGTTATTTTGATCTATATGACAAGTCACATATGCAAGTTAGATTGATTAGAAAAGTTATGAACATATACCAAGACATCGATTATGACATCTAGAATTATGCTATGACATATGTGATATCCTATGCTAGTTCACACCATCATTATGTTGCCTAAAAACCCCATATGCAAGTTTATGTATTGATTTGGGCTATGATTATATCATATAAATTGAGACATTTAACAAGTTGACACCTTTTGATCCTTAACATGTGTAGTTTATGCAAGTTTCACCCCTATTATGATTAGATTTATTTTAATTGTCTATATGTTGTGATAATTTATCTTTGTGCTAGGTGTAAGACTATACAAGTCTAGCCTATATTATGCGTTGAATAAGCGAACGTACAAACGTGGGGTAGGGGTAATATTAAGGATTTAATATTAAAAAGTTGGGGTGCAATTGATATGATTTTGCATGCCATAAGTGGATGGCCATAATTGAGTCAATTATGGACATCATTAAAAGATGACTTAACTAATAATTTGAATAGTAAATTATTAAAACTGGGGTAAAAGATTTTAAGTGTTAATCAATGCTTAGGACACGAGGTTGGACTCGTTTGTCACAAATCCAGTGGTCACAAATGTCAGCCCAATGTGAGAGGTCCTAGGCCTAAACTAAAGCATAACGGTTGTAAAGACACGAGGTTAGACTCTTTTATGGTGTAAGACTGCCCGGACCCGCCCGGCAAATCCAGCTGCCATAAACGCCAGTCTAATGTGTGAGGTCTTTATGAGGTTATGGCCTGAATGAATTAAGAAATACTTAACCAGATAAACATGTAAGGTGGGACATGGGGGTTAAGTAGGTGCCTTGGGTGGCATGAGGAATCTAGGGTGTGCCCTTAGTGGCATGTGAAATACGATTAGTAAGATTTAACTAAACACACATGTAAATGAACATGACTAAGAGGGTTAAGTGGGATATACTAGTGAAAAGCTTAGGTGGGTAGCTTGTGGGGGCCCACTTCGACCAGTATCCCAAACGTATCTTTGTGGACTCGACCCAAGTCGAGGACGGGACACGCATGCTGGGTTTGACTGTAAGAGGCCAAAACGCGGAGCGGTGGCAACGCAAGTCCAACGGGTTTCGTATGCGTGTGTGGACCCGGGCTGGTAGGTAAGACTTTGTTGCACGTGTAGGTATACGCCGTGCTTTCTCAAGTTGTATCGGGTTGCCCCTTTAGGGGAGTGGTACACCCCACTGTGGGGCCAGCACGGGTACCTACGAGTAGGGAGCCGATCGAAAGTGGGTAGTGGGGTACACCTAGTGGAGATAGGGGCAGACGACACCTATGTAGTCAGCTAGGGGTATGTAAGGCTATTTATAAAGTTTCTGTGTGAAGCAAGTGGGATCAAACAATAGGGTGACTGGTGTGGTGCAGTGTAGTTATGTGCGGTGCAGTGTAATAGTCATTCGTTAGTAATTAGGTGTGCCTTTACCATTATCTTTAACGTTATCTTAAACGCTATCTTTATCTTCCTAAGAGTTCATAGACATTTACTTGTCTTCCAGCTTATGCCTTAGTCTAGTTATTTTGATAATAGTATTGTTAGAATTATCATACTCGCCAGACTTTATGTCTGACCCCCCTCTATTTCTATCCTTTTTCCCCCTCCAGGTCCTCAGGTTGGGCCCAGCTCTAGTGGAGTTTGATTGAATTGCTTCATCTCTCTTTGGAAAGCTTGGACCGTTGAAGTAAAGTCCAGCTTGTTATCTTTTTAATGGCTATTTATGTAATGGGATTATGTATTTTGTTTTTATGAAGATGGATATTGTACTTGGTTATGATCTATGGTTTTATGATGTAGCAAACATGTTTAATTTCCGCTGCAATAAAATGAAGTTTTAGATTTCCAAGTACTATTTATTATCTGTCTTTTTGTAATTTTTCTGTTCTATATTCACTTATAACCTCCATGGAAGTTAATTCATTCCCTTTGTGAGTGACATTAATGGACGTGGGGTGGTACAGATATCAACAATATTTTGGGTTATCATAAGGTATAAACGATCCGTGCTTATGTGTGGATCAGACTTACGATTATCATTTCTTTCGAAAGGATTTTTAAAGTTAAACAAATGATTGGAGTTTACTCACACCAGCCCCATGACTGACCCAGAGTTTATTTTGTTTTTTTGTTTTCCCTAAACTCTTGGGTACCCAAATTTGTAAGGGTAATCAAGTAGTCAGGATTTTTCAGATTCACTTGGAAGAGCTGGAAGCATGAGGCTTCACCAGTTAGTTATAGACTATCATATTTCCGTTTTGTACTATGTTGTATCTGGAAACAAGATTTTATAAATGTTCCAGGAATAAATGTTGTGCTTTGATAATGGTATGTATATACATTTACTGATTTGTATTTCAAAAGTTATGTTATT
Source organism: Allium sativum (assembly GCA_030737875.1). Classification (NCBI taxonomy): domain Eukaryota; kingdom Viridiplantae; phylum Streptophyta; class Magnoliopsida; order Asparagales; family Amaryllidaceae; genus Allium; species Allium sativum. The sequence continues at coordinate 576,834,848 of CM060909.1, read as the reverse complement.
TAATATATTTTATTCCTTTCGCTGTGAGTTTGTGATCTTTGTTTTCTTCTATTCTAATATTTCTTTCTTTCTATTTCTCGTCCTTTAACTTCTTTCTAATAATGATTCGTATTTCTGTGCAATATGGGTTGGACTTATAGTGTTATCAGTCAACTCAGATAGTACGAATTTGCGGGCCGTTACATCACCACCATGGTTGTGATCAGCAACCATCTCAACATATATACAATAATCGAAGGGCCAACCATTCGGGATTAGTGGTGAACATACCCTAATGGGTGCGACCCATATATCCCTGCTGCATATCCCATGTTTTAGTAATTCCTGGCTGATGAGGCCAGAGGTTACATTTTCACCTTTCGTACATTGCACATTTCCATCTTTGAATGTTCATTGCTTTTCGATGGCAATGTATTTATAACATTCATATATACAAGTCGTTTAGGAATAGAACGAATTGAAGACATTACCTCTAATATATCCATTGGATACTAGCATGTAACACCCCGTATTTTAACAACACTAAAGGGGATAAATTAAGGAATAATTTATTTAATATTCAGAATTTAGTGAAACGGGCTATACCATTGCGTTCGTCTCGGAATTCTGGCCAAAATAGACACCTGGTTTGCGTAAAACGGACACCGTTTGAAGAAATTATTAAGTTTTGAAGTTTGTACATGCGCAAGATAATATTATATATATATATATGTTCATTTCTATCCAGAAATTAGTTCAAATTTCGAAATTGGGTGAGCGGCAAAAATCCCTCCCAGGAGTGTCGACCCCCTACGGCAGACTGGGCAGATTAGGGTTTCAGGGGTTTTTGGCTATAATTATGGCCCCATTTCTCTAGTTTCCTCACACTGAAAATAATGGAGGACTAAGATGTTGTCACTGCCTGGATTGAATCATACTTTTTCTTCTTCTACAATCGAGTTAATCAAATTTAGAGTTATTCAAGTGTAGATCTGTGATTCAACATCTGCTATTCTCCTTCTATTTTTCTAGATCCAAACACTATGAGTTTAAGTTACTTTTAGATTTAAATCACTAGAAAGTAAAACATGATATGACTATAATTTGGATTTATGCCTATGACTGCTTGAATCATATCAGATCTGTTATAATTTGGGAACCTATGATATTCTGACATGACTATGACTTGGATCTTAACCTTTATCATGTCAGATCTACCTTTGATTATAAATCTAATTCACTTTTAGATCACCTTATACCTATCATGTTCATGGCTAATTTGGATCTGTTAGTAGTTGGACATCTAAATTATTGTTTAGATCATATCATGCCTGTTATGACATCCCTACTATGTTAGAATCATTTCTATTATCTCATGTTCACCAGATCTGTTCTTATATGCCCATCTTATCAATATGCCACTATGTGTTTATGGCAGTCTTGTTAGTATAATCATTTCTATCATCTTCCCTCGTCCTTTCCCTTTTATTTTATATAGCCATGCTACTTTCGAGCCTAGACATGCCGCTAAAATATGCGAATGCGTTAGACTGGGAACGAGGGGGATATGGTAAAATTGGGGCATAACATGTAAATGGGGAATTTGGCATAATTTGAGTAATGTACGTAATATGAATTTGGGGGCATATAGTATATCATGAACATAATTAGGGAAAAGGGGCATGAAAACCTATAACGGCATAGGAATAATTGGTTAACAATTGAGATGCCTAGGATTACAATAATTAGAAACTATAACTGCTCTTAGACACGAGGTTAGATTGCACTTGTGGTGGAAGTCTTCATGGAACTGCTCGACATATCCAGCGACCGCAAGTGTTGAATCTAATGTGAGGGGTCTAAGTGCATAAACACGCGATGTCCTAAGGCACGAGGTTAAGCCTGACTTGTGGAAAAAGTCTGCACGGAACCGACATGCATATCCAGCGTCCACAAGTTGTAGGCTTAATGTGGGAGGTCTAGTACATTATAACCATAAATGAATATGGAAATGAAGTTGAATACATAACTTAGTTGAATCCATAGGGATTGTATGAGCATGAATTTGAATAGGGGTTAACTAAACTTGGTTGAAACAGTGGGAGGGTTAAATATATCTGTGTTATGTGGGTAATATTTATATATAGGCCCACAAACTTAACCGGTTGGGGTTATGTAATTAAAGACACCGTTAGGTAACCATAATCTGTGGAAATCCTAGTGGGGATGCAAGACAAAGGGGAGTGCTTGCATCATCTTGTGTGGGGGACCCGTTTCAATCAGTAACCATATAACGGTATCAAACAAGTACTCTGCCCTAGGTCGGAGTCAGGGCACGCTTATTGGGCTGATTGTAAGAGATCCAAACATGGAGGATGGTGTGGGCGGCGCAAACCGACTGAGGTCATATGCATGCACGGTCCGGGAAGTGGGGGATAAGACGACCGTAACACCTGTAGATATGGTTGTGCACATCAACGAAGGGTTGCCACTTTAGGAAGTGATACATCCTACTATGGGGCCGACACAGGGTATCTGCGGAGTAGGGAGGCGATCTATTAAGGTAGTAGTTAGGATACATCTAGACTCTGGTAAAAAAATTAGGAGCTGTTAGGTTGGGCTGCCTGTTGATTGTATGGGTTAAAACCTCTCACCTGAAGTACACCCAATTCTACCATCTTATAGTTATTGGATCATCTCATTCTAGTTATACTAGTATCAATGCAGAGTAATTGAAAGACCCCATGTTCATTAATGTCACTCACAAAGAGAATGCATTTACTTCAGTGAAGTATTATAAGTAAGAGATGCAGATAAATTACAAGACAAACAAATAAAGCAGCGGAAAATAAAGTCATTTTATAAGAAATGTAGCTCAGTCAAGCTTTTACAATAATTAACTCAATCATATTTAAAAGTATTACATAAAACTTCTGCCTTGATTCAAAAACTTCCAAGAACATAGCAATGTAGCATAAGTCCCCAAATTAAAGTGCAATCATAGCCATAGCCAAAGATAAGAGCTTCCAAGCCATACATCACAGAATCCCCAAGCTTGGAAAGAGAAACAGTCCAAACTAAGCTGAGCTATTCCCTCCTTGACTACCTGGGGTGGGGGGGGGAACGGAAGAAAAGAAGATGAAAGAAAATAGGTCAGACATAGGTATGGTAAGTCCAGTGATTTTTCATCATGTAAACAAGATAAAGGATCATGACATGAATAAACTGAAAATAGGACAATACCATAAAACAAGATAACTTAAGGCAAGATAAGGCAAGGTAAAATGAATGTGCTTCTACTCTTTCTCTGCTTCGCTACTACCCCGTTATTCTGATTTCTATATCTCTGCACTGCCTAACTAGTGTCCCAACTAGTAATCTGTATAAAATGATAATATTACAACGTGATCCTAATCCCCGCAATTGTGTTAGCCTTCAGGTGTACATATATTATGAGGATCTTACCTCAATCAGCCTAATTGCAATAAAGATGTTAGATGTACCCTTACTACCCTATCCATCGGCTCCCTACTTATATTAATATTCCATGTATTTGTATCAATCGGCCCTCTCTTGCATGTAGATACCCTGTGCTGGTCCCACCATAAGGTGTATCAATCCTTATGATAGCAACCTGACACGATTCAAGATGCACAGTATATAACTACTAGTACCCAGTGCCTGCTTTTTCCCACTCCGAAGTACGTGCACACCCGTTGAGACGACCCCAAACCCCGTACTGACGGTGGCAAGGGTAATCCTTGGAATATAACACAGAAACAGATAATAGCAGAACAAAAATAAATAAATACACCAGATAATGAACAATAGAATATGCTGGATAAACGTAATCATCAAAGTTACACAGTATACAGGATCATACTTAGTATAAATACAGTTCAGCTATATATAAATGTCTGCAGCGGAAAACAAACATAATATCTACAATAGGAGCTGAACAGCATAAAATAGATAAATGATAGAATCCATCTTCAGCTCCAGCGATCCAAAAAGAGCCAGCTAAACCTGAATACAAGGCTGCCCGTGTAGAAAAAGGGGCACCCGAGTTTGAAAGTGAAACAAACTACGAGTCAGTCATGGGGCTGGTATGAGAAATCTACTCAACACATTTAAAATATGGCTAATCACAGGACCACGCTACTCCCGTGGAACGGGTTTACTCCATTGGATTGCCAGTTCTTTAAAACAAATCATTCTTTTAAACATCGCAATGCTTTTTATAAAAATGAAGCCATTATAAGACTCAGTTCCCATCACACAATGCAACACAAACCGGAGGATAAAGTTTTTACCTTATAATGGCCAAAATATGCTTGATACGAATAAAACAAAAGCATTTGATATTATTACAAGTGTTTGTATATTTCAAAAGCAATTTCAAATCATAAGTATCAATCGTAGACGGCATTAATGCCCCATACCACTATGTTGCCATATATAGGTATACAATCAAAACCGCACGATGTCGTATTTGGAAATTGGATTTCCGTCCTGAACCAAGGCAAAAGATAGTCCTTACCGAATCCAAGACGCTCTAGCCCGTGTCTTAGGCACATCCGCAATCGTACCTTGGATCATCAGGGCTGGTCCACACGAAGTGGATTATAATGCCTGAACAATGCGTTTCTCCGCCCTTTGGGTCGTCAATGAGCCAACGAATGACTCCATCGGACCCGGATCGTCCAATCTAACCGAGGCGCCTCGCAACAGTAACAACCACATAAGTCAAACCCGTCAGGGCGTGTAAAACCACTGACGCCACTTCTAGCTAGAAAGAAAACGCATGCCCCCCTGAGGTCCTTTCTCCCGTTTCTGATTCATACCGGTGTGTGAGGTTCGCGAATTCACGTTATACACAAAGCTACGCCACACAGACGGGGCTTTGATCATCACCACAAGACTTTGCATTTCAATAGAAGCCCTGATCACTACATCTTAGCATGCCACACATGCAATCCACACCGTGCAACTGATAGCTATCAATCACACAGAATAAATTCCCATGTCAGACACACTGTCCATTTGCAAGTAAGTTCTGGGTCTGAACGAAACCGGAGGCACTATATACCTTGCAAACCCATCGATCACCACGTACGTCTGGACGATCGCCACTCATTATCCATATTTCAAGATGCCTCCCAATCAGGACCTCGGTTACCATCCAAATGAGGTGAAGATCTCCAGTCTTCGACCACCGTCTTCATCTTCGATTTCTTATCGTCGATTCAGTTATTCAGAATGGGATAAACCCGATCTTTCTGAGCAACTCGCGTATATAATAAACAAGTGCTACAAAAACACTACTACGCATCATTTCAATTCATTAGTCACTAACCGTCAACCAGTAAGAGAACGATTTCCCAAATATTAACCCCGAAGGCCGAAACAAACATCAGATCAATACCCAAGAAACCATTCGACTTAGCCAACCTTCAGTTAGTTTCTAAATTTCGCATCCATATTGTTTAATATTTGATAACGATTTATCGCTATTTTTATTTATTTTAAAATAGCCAATTTATTCAAAACAACGCTTCGGGTCATAACGCGGCCGTGGCGCTGTTTTTCTCCAGATTTGATTTACACATATCTGAAAATCAAACCATTGGATCTTCTTAAAATTTACATCATTAGAAAGATCTTTTCAAAACGAATCCAACGGTTCCAGTTTCGAGAAAATCCGACGGTCGGATCTCCCGATATAATCGGTTGAAGTTTCGATTTCAAAATACGAATTGCAGCATCATTATTCGATTATATGTAATTATATATATATATATAAACGATTCTGGCGCTGTTTTTCTTCAAATTTGAATTAAACATTCCAGACAATCCAACCGTTGGATTTTTACAAAGTTGGTGCCGTTGGAAAGATATTTCCAAAGCGAACCCAACGGTTGCGGTTTCGGGAAAATCCGATGGTCGGATCTCCCACACTAATCGTTTGAAATCATGGTTTCAAAATAAGAACTGCAGCTTTGTTTGCGAACAAATTATACAATTGTAAACAACTGTAAAATTCGTTCGTCTTTCCTAAACAACAAGGATCATTGTAGAGGGTGTCGAACTCTAGGACGAAATTATTTTATTAATAAATCCAATCAAGTTATTCCAATATTTTGATTGGTTGAAAACAAAGAAAATAGCAGAAAATAAATAAAAGAGAGTTTTAACAATAAGTGAAAACAATTAGGGGATAATGACATAGATCAGATTCATAATCATCAATAGCCAAAAGATTAACCAGATCTAATACATGTTTCTGTCACAAACATGAATCAACGATAATAGGTTTTTAGAAACAAATATGTAAATAACGACAAGCATAGCCTATGCAGGAGCTCAGCTCTACAACCATAGGCTATCAGGACAGATTCACTATTTTATTTCTAAAACCCTAAATATTGAATCTAAATCTGATAAGTGTTAGATCGAACTCGAATATACCCTGTGAAGGAGCACAACTCTTAAACGACACAGGGTATGAAGGTTCAGATCTAACCCTTAGTTCATATCTAGATATACATGCATGAAGTTCAAATCTTTTGGCTATGCGATTCATATTGAATCATATCTATTAGCGTCATCACCCCCTAATCAAAGAGGATTAGCTAGACATAGCTAAAAGAAAAGAAAATAAAAAGAAAATAAACGACATAAATAAAATGCAATAAAAACTAAATAGAAGAGAGAAAGAAGAGTTTTATTCCAAGAAAAGGATTACAGAATAAAACTGAGTGTGTTTTTCAATGAATGAGATAAAGTGTATTTATAGCTGATATGACAAAGGCTACTTGGCAAATTCCACAATGTGGGACTAAAGAATTAGCCCAAATAACACATAAGCTAGTGTGAACGGGGTTGTAGAGTAAGAGGCCTTGTAAGTGAGCCAGTGTGAACGCATGCAGTGCATGAATGAGAAGCCTTGCAAAGGAGCTAATGTGAACGCTACATGAGTGAAATGGTCTGCAATTGAGCCAATGTGAACACAATATGAGTCTTTAATGAGCCAAATCTACCCAACTAAACTCTACTTGCAACCGTTCTTCAAGCTTTAAACTCTTCAAGCTTTAAACTCTTCAAACTTAAGTAATTTTAACTTCACTTTTTTTCAGCAAATTCTTCATGCTTTATTCATCAAATGCTCTAAACCATGATTCTTGTCAACAATCTGAAAACACAGCTATAAATACACAATATCAATTATTTAAAAGATAAAATAAGATAAATATGCGGATAAAATATACACATTTACGTGTATATCAAATACCCCTAAGCTTATCTTTTTATTCGTCCTTGAATAAACTAAACTAAGATATGTCACACTTTCGTAGGAAACACGACTGCATTTAGCGTATGCAACAAGCCATTAAACCTCTAGGTGTCCCCAGTAGGACGAGTGTTGTCTCGTGAGGGTTTTCAGTGGATACTACCCACAAAATCCAGAGCGTCTTATGTACGCGGATTAATCAAACAATATATTTAAGGTCTTTCACATTCCATGGATTTCACCTAACTTCAATAATAACGGTTTAGCCCCAAATTGTCCATCCCATAATTAGTGCAAAAATGAACAAAATTTTTCAAGCTGAATCGTAATTCCTTGATAACACTGTAATTGTCTTGAAGGTTAAGAGCGTGGTGTCAACCAAAGTTCTACACATCGACAATGTGCACCCAATCATTTCTTTATTCACTTTTTTTTTAATGATTTTGCACCAATGTAACTGTAATGTATTGGATATGAGTTATGCATAGATGAAGGAAAATTTGTAAGTTCTAAAAAGATTCTAGATAAGAGGGCAAGTGTATTAGCTGAATTTCAAGATACAAAAGATTAAGTAATACTAAGGCACATATGGACATTTTGTTTCCTTTCATCTCCTCAACTACAATCCTTGCTTCTAAGTACGGTATGATGGATGTGGATGGAATGGAAATGGATGCTTCATAGTCAGGAATGATGAAGACTATTTTATTCAGAGAGACTCTCTTTATTTCATTTTTTTTCTATTTTTTTTTTTTTTGCATGATGAATGATGAATGGAGATGGAATGATGACGTACATGATTTCATTTGATTCCTCCTCTACTACCAACACTTCATGAAAGGAAAGTTTTGTGCCCTAGTTACTCTACTTCTATAACCTTAATTCAACACACAAGTCTGGATTGATGTTATACAAAAAGCTGAAAGGAATGATAAGCAAAGTTTCGTAAGATAGATAACCCATATAAAATAAGATGTGGTATATGGTTATCCTACCTTAAAACAAGTACGGAGTGGGTGGTGTAATATTGGTATAAAAAGTGACGTTTTTGACCTTTAAACAAAGGCTCTTGAGTATACCAATATAAGATGAACTTGTCAAAACATGGATGTAAATCGACTAAAACTTGGGTTTGAATAATGTGGGGTATCGAAGAAGAACACTACAATGAGTCATTTCTCCTTAACTGGGCCAAGTGGATTTTAGAACTTACGATTTTGAAAATTTGAGTGAAAAGAAAATATTATGCATGAAAACGAACTCAGAAAATCCAATGTAAGTGCAAAATCATTATTATTTGACTTCTTTTTTTTTTGATTATTTTTACTTGCATGTTCTAACATGTATAACAAAGGTTGACACGCTTACTCCAGAACACGACTAACGTCTACACAGTCTCAAGCTAGCATCTTAAAAAGACACATTACGATTCAATGAATAAATAATGTTCATTCTCATCACCCAACAATTCAACTTATCAAACAAGAACCAAGGTGTTATTTATGAATTTTAAGTTAATCCTTGTTCAATGAATGACCTACTTCATAAAATTTGATTGCTGATGTAATGTAAATTCCCCTCACACTTGAGTGTGACAGTGTCCTCACAGTCGTTAATCAGACATATCTTAATGAAAGGAAAAATAAAATAAGAGACTATTTACATATGTACAAAAGAGGATTAGTGCGTCTAACCGAATGTAATGTGGCTCATGGAGGACCATGAGCTCTTCCTCTTGGTTGGGTATTGGTTCCAAGTAAGGTTTAAGGCGTTGACGATTGACCTTAAAGGATGATCCATCAGTTGGATTCTCAATTTCTACTGCACCATACGGAAAAACAGTCCGTACAGTGTAAGGTCCTGTCCATCTAGATTTTAGCTTACCCGAAAATAGATGCAGTTTTGAGTCATACAACAAAACTTTTTGACCTGGCATAAAAGTTTTACGTAAAATTGATTTATCATGAAAAACTTTTGTTCTGTCCTTGTAAATTCGTTCATTTTCATAGGCATCATTTCGAATTTCATCAAGTTCATTAAGTTGAAGCTTCCTATGTTCTCCTGCTTGCTCTAAATCAAGATTCAAAGTTTTTATTGCCCATAACGCCCTATGTTCTAGTTCAACCGGCAAGTGACATGGCTTACAAAAAATCAACCAATAAGGGGACATACCCAAGTTGGTTTTGAAAGCGGTGCGGTAAGCCCAAAGAGCTTCGGTTAACTTTTGGGACCAATCTTTACGATCTCGATTCACAGTTTTCTCAAGAATTTGTTTAATCTGCCTATTCGATACTTCAACTTGCCCACAAGTTTGAGGATGGTAAGGAGTAGATAACTTGTGGGTTATCGAATACTTTCTCATGAGAGCTTCAAAAGAACGATTACAGAAGTGTGTACCATTATCACTGATTATTGTGCGAGGTGTACCAAACCTAGAAAAGATGTTTTCTTTCAAGAAGCGCACAACAACCTTGTTATTGTTTGTTTTGCATGGTACAGCTTCGACCCATTTGGAAACATATTCAACAGCTAAGAGAATGTAAAGGTTCCCAAAAGAATTAGGGAAGGGTCCCATGAAGTCTATACCCCACACAACAAAAATTTCGACCTCTAGAATGGGGTTTAGGGGCATCATATTCCATTTAGAAATTTTCCCCAAGAATTGACATTGATCACAAGTTTTGCAAAACTTGTATGCATCTTTGAAAAGGTTGCGCCAGTAGAAACTCGATTGGAGAACCTTTTCGGCTGTCTTTTTGGGACCGAAGTGACCACCACAGGCTTGGTCATGACAGAAAGAGAGGACACTGTGAGTTTCAGTGTCGGGAACACACCTTCGAATGATTTGATCGGGGCAATACTTGAAAAGATAGGGGTCGTCCCAATAAAAATGTTTCACTTGGGAAATGAATTTGTGTTTATCCTGCTTAGACCAAAAAGAAGGGGTCTGCTTAGTGACCAAGTAGTTGACAATGTCAGCAAACCAAGGATCAGTGGATAGAGAAAACAACTGTTCATCAGGGAAATTCTCGTTGATCGGAAGAGAAGAAGACGGGGCATTTGGAAGACGAGACAAGTGGTCCGCAATAACGTTGTCAGATCCTTTTTTATCCTTAATGGTAAGGTCAAATTCTTGAAGTAGAAGGTTATAACGAATGAGACGAGCCTTAGCATCCTTTTTAGAGAAAAGATACCTAAGTGCGGAATGATCGGTATAAACTGTGATGTGTGAGCCAACTAGATAAGGCCTGAATTTTTCTAGAGCAAAAACAACTGCCAAAAGTTCTTTTTCAGTGGTCGTATAATTGATTTGGGCATCGTTCAAAGTCTTACTCGCATAGTAAATGACGTGAGGAATCTTATCGATACGTTGTCCTAGGACAGCGCCAACAGCGAAATTCGAGGCATCACACATGATTTCAAAAGGCAGCTTCCAATTAGGAGAGCAAATGATCAGGGCAGAGACAAGTTCATTTTTAAGACACCCAAAAATGAAATGCAATAAGAATTGAAGTCGAAAGGAACATCCTTACCAAGAAGATTGGTCAAAGGTCGAGTGATTTTGCTAAAATCTTTTATAAAGCGACGGTAAAAACCAGCATGACCTAAAAAGGATCGGATGTCCTTAACGGATTTGGGAATGGGAAGATTCGAGATAACTTCGATTTTGGCTTTGTCAACTTCAATTCCTTTATTAGAAATGACGTGTCCTAGAACAATGCCATGTTTGACCATGAAGTGACACTTTTCCCAATTAAGTATTAAGTGTTTATCTTTGCAACGGTTAAGAACAAGATCCAGGTGATGTAAACACTCAGTGTAGGAATCCCCGAAGATGGAAAAATCATCCATGAACATTTTCGAAAATCGCTCGATCATATCAGAAAAAATGCTAATCATGCACCTCTGAAAGGTTGCAGGTGCATTACACAGACCGAAAGGCATACGTCGGTACGCAAATGTACCAAATGGACACGTGAAAGTGGTTTTCTCTTGGTCCTCAGGAGCGATAGGGATTTGATTATATCCCGAGTACCCGTCAAGGAAACAATAGTACTCGTGACCGGCTAGTCGTTCTAACATTTGATCGATAAATGGCAGAGGGAAATGATCCTTACGTGTTGCAGCGTTAAGTTTCCTATAGTCAATGCAAACAGGCCAACCGGTCTGGGTGCGGGTTGGGATAAGCTCGTTAGCTTCATTTTGGATCACGGTGATCCCTGATTTCTTAGGTACGACATGAATCGGACTAACCCATTGACTATCAGAAATCGGGTAGATGATTCCATTGTCAAGACATTTGAGGATTTCAGCACGAACTGCTTCTTTCATGATGGGGTTTAGTCGACATTGGGGATCACGAGTGGGTTTGGCATCATTTATAAGGTGGATTCGATGTTGGACAATCGAAGGACTAATCCCCTTAATATCAGCTATGGACCAACCAATTGCTTCCTTATTTTTCTTGAGAATGGGAAGGAGCAATTGTTCCTGCTCTAAAGTAAGGTCAGAAGCGATAATGACAGGAAAAGTTTCATTGTCTCCTTAGTAAGTGTACTTAAGATGACTGGGCAGCACTTTGAGGTCAGATTTTGAGGACGACTCAACTGAAGAAATTGGTTGTGGGATAGACTCAATTGTGAGTGGCTCGACAAGAATCGAATCAGAGACATTTTCGGGAATATCTTGAAACAAGGTTTCATAATTCGATTCAATTTCGTTATTCAGATGGTCAAGCTCAGTTTCATTATCGTGGACAGCATGGATTTCAGAAAACTGGTCCACATAAGAGTTAGGAGAGTTTTCAGTTCTGAAGATGTTTAGCTCGACAGTCATGTTACCGAAAGAAAGTTTCATATACCCATTTCTACAGTTGATGAGAGCATTAGAGGTTTGTAACACCCCGCGAATTCTATAACTGTGAAATCCATAAATTAAAGTATAATTAATTTTAATCAAAGAACTAAGGGAAACGGGATACTCCATTGCGTTCGTCTCGGAAAAATACGCGAAATAGAGTCCGAGTTTTCGAAAAACGGAGTCCGTATGAAGAAGATATGGCCTTCGGAAGTTTTTGAATTAAGTCTAAAATTCAAACAGAATAAAATAAGCTCAGAAAACAAAAATGGGGCCCAATGGACCAGGGCGGAAAAAGTCCCGCCTGACGCACCCAGGTCGACTGGGCTGTCGACCTGGTCTAACCAGGTCGACAGGCCTGTCGACAGGGTTGTCGACAGGGGTGTCGACCTGGTCCAGAGCCAGGTCGAGCCCAGTCTAACCTGGCTGGCCTATTCTATGTTGGTCGATTTTCTGTGGTCTGCTTTGTCATTAGGGCATTCCCTTTGAGAGTGACCCTAACGGAGGTGGGGTGTTTCACTTGGTATCAGAGCATAGGTTTACCAGATAAGATAAAAAGTTTTGAAAAATTATTTTCAAAAAGGAAATTTAAAGAAGCATTTTTAAAAGGAAAATATTATTTTAAAAAAAAGCAAAGTCCCCACAAAGCCATAGGTACTATCTCTTATCCTTCGTTTTGAATCTATCCTTTTTGTTTCAGCATGTCCCAAGAACTTAACTTGCCGGAAGGGGTACCAATACCTGGTTGGTTTAGACGGTTCTCAGAAGCAAGGGCCACTCAGCCAGGTCCTACCGTTCCTCCTCCCCCAGCTGAAGGAAATCATCCAGCTGCAGCGGCACCTTTTCCTCCACCTCTTCCTCGGGGAAACACGTTTGCTAAGATATGTAAAGATTTTAAAGCTATGGGAGGAAGGGATTTCCATGGAACTGAGTCCTTCGTGGCAGCTAGGAATTGGCTGAAAGAAACGGAGGACCTATTCATCATCTTTGAGGTAGAGGATAGACAAAAAGTACAACTGGCAGTATGGCTATTGAAGGGCGAGGCTTCCTACTGGTGGGAAGTCACTAATGCTGAAAGACCAGTGGAGACATGGGAGGACTTTAGGGCAAGGTTTGAGACTAAATTTCTCTCAGATGCGGAAAGAAGTTTGCAGTTGGAAAAATTCTTATTTCTTAGGCAAGGGGACAAGACAGTCAGTGAGTATGTGAATCAGTTCGATGAGCTGGCTAGGTTTGGGCTTGACCTAGTCAACACCCCGCACAAGAAGGCTCTCTGTTTCGTCAAAGGGTTGAATGAGCCATTACACAGTTTGGCCATGACCCATATACCCATGGGAGCCACGTATGAAAGATTGGTGCAAATGGCATTGCTGAATGAAGAGGATAAGGGCAAGAAGGAGATAAAGGCGGAAAGCTCTCAAGGGAAGAAAGAAGGTTTGCAGCCCAAGAAGACAGACTTTAAGAAGGGTGGAAAAGGCAACAAAGAGAAGAGGAAGTGCAATTTCTGTGGCAAAGTGGGGCACTTAGTAAAGGACTGCCGGAAAAAGAAGGCCAAAGAGAATGGTGGGTGCTTTTCTTGTGGTGAGACAGGCCATAGGGCTAAGGACTGCCCAAAGAAACGAGGATAGGGGCAGAGGGCTGGATCCACCCCAGGGGCATAGGTTCATGTGCTGGAAGCGCCACCTCTGCAACAGCGAGGTATAAATACTTCTGTAGAAAGCGTAGTTTATCTTTATGATCACCCCGTTCGCACTTTATTTGATTCTGGCGCATCACACTCCTTTATCTCGTCTGCTTTAGTAGAATCTCTGCACCTAAAAACTAGTATGGTAGAGGACCCCTTAATTGTTTCAAACCCAATTGGGGGCCCAGCTCATTTGTCTATGATCTGTGTGGGATTGAAAATTTCTATTCTAAGTGTAGAATTTCAATGTAGTGCCTTTGATTTGGGCTTTTCGGGTTATGGTTTGATTTTGGGTATGGATTGGCTATCCAGTAATGCGGCCATCCTTGATTGTGAGAAAAGGGTTGTTAGGCTCCTAACCCAGCTCGGTAATACTTTGGAAATTTCTTGTAATCCCTCGTATGCGGTTATGCTTAGTTATCTTGAATCGCTAGATGCCTCTGTTGAAAAATTTGCAATCAGTTAGAGTGGTCCGGGAATATCCGGATGTCTTCGAAGAGGTGAAGGGCTTGCCTCCGAAGCGGGAAATAGACTTCCGCATATATCTTGTAGATAATGCAAAGCCCGTTGCGTTGCCCGTCAGACACATGGCTCCATGAGAAAGGAAAGAGCTCAGTAAACAGATTAAAGAGCTTCTAGAAAAGGGGTTCATTAGGAGGAGCATTTCAGAATGGGGCGCTCCAGTGGTGTTCGCTACAAAGGCGGATGGTTCACTCCGTCTACGTGTTGACTATAGGGAGCTCAACAAGCTAACGAAAAAGAATAGGCACCCTCTCCCTAGAATTGACGATTTATTTGACCAGCTTGTAGGGGCGTCTGTTTTCTCCCAACTCGATTTAGCGACCGGTTTTCATCAGCTAAGGGTGGCTGAAGACAACATCGATAAAACGGCATTCAGAACCCCAGACAGCTTCTTTGAATGGCTTGTCATGCCTTTCGGCTTGACAAATGCACCTGCTTACTTTGTGGACCTGATGAGTAGGGTATTCAGAGATTTCCTCAACAAATTCGTAGTGGTCTTCGTAGATGATATCCTTATCTTCTCAAAGAGTGAAGAGGAACATGCTCAGCACTTAAGGGCAATCATGGAAACTTTGCGAGTCCATCAACTAAAAGCCAAATTCTCTAAATGCCACTTTTGGAGAGAAGAGGTGAGGTTCCTTGGGCACATAGTATCCAAGCAAGGGTTAGCAGTGGACCCTGCTAAGGTAGTGGCGGTACAGGATTGGAAGACACCAAGGAATGCAACTGAAGTCCGAAGCTTTCTAGGACTAGCAGGTTTCTATCGAAAGTTCATAAGGGATTTTGCGAAAATCTCAGCTCCGCTCACGAAATTGACCAAGAAGAATCTGGTGTTCAATTGGGACTTGGATTGCGAGTTTGCTTTCCAACGACTGAAAATGGCTCTCACAACAGCCCCAGTTTTGACGCTGCCAGATGGGAGCAAGATGTTCACTGTTTATACGGATGCATGTGGGACAGGGCTAGGCGCCGTCTTAATGCAAGAAGGAAGGGTGGTAGCTTATGGCGGGAGGCAATTGAAAGTGCACGAAAAGAACTACCCAACCCACGATCTTGAGTTAGCCGCCATCGTCTTTGCACTCAAGTCTTGGCGACACTATCTCCTAGGTGAGAGGTTCGAACTATACACTGACCATAAATCGTTGAAATATCTTTTATCGCAGAAGGATCTTAACTTGAGGCAACAAAGATGGATGGAGTTTCTTGCCTCGTACGATTTCGAAATCTCCTACACTCCGGGCAAAGGCAACGTAGTGGCAGACGCGTTGAGCCGAAAGAAATTGACCCTAAGCCCGTTGTTTGTTGAAAGACAAAGCCTAGAGTTTATAGCCAGCTTCGACTTTAGGCCCTCCTCCGATTTCGTACCAGGCTTGCTAGCATCTCTCGAAGTGCGCCCAACTTTAGTGGATTCGGTAGGGGCAGCACAACGCGAAGACCCTCAGCTTGTGGAAACAATTCATAGGCTAATTAGGGGTGAGACTTCAAGTCACCTCAACAGATACTCCATCGACGATAAGGGTTTGCTAAGGCGAGACGGAAGACTATGCGTCCCACAGACGAAAGATTTAGTAAAGAAGGTTCTCGAGGAAGCACATCACTCCAAGATGACGATACACCCAGGCGGAGATAAAATGTACAAAGACATAAAAAGGACTTTCTTCTGGAACGGCATGAAAAAGGACGTGGCAGAGTTCGTTTCTAAGTGTATGGTGTGCCAACAGGTTAAGGCAGAACAGAAAAAGCCTGGAGGACTGCTACATCCTTTGGAGGTCCCGCAGTGGAAGTGGGATAGCATCTCAATGGACTTCATCGATGGGCTGCCTAGGTCTAGGAGAGGCAACACTAGCATTTGGGTAATAGTGGATAGGCTTACTAAAAGCGCCCACTTTTTACCTGTCAAAAGTAAAAGAACTGCCTCATCCCTAGCATCACTTTACCTCAAGGAAATCGTTCGACTCCATGGAATACCGTCTAGCATTGTTAGTGACCGAGACCCCATCTTCACCAGTGAGTTTTGGCGAAGTCTGCAAGAAGCAGTAGGAACGCAGTTATGCTTGAGCACAGCCTATCATCCCCAAACCGACGGCCAAACAGAGAGAGTGAACAGAGTTTTGGAAGATCTTTTAAGGCTATGCGTCCTTGACTTCGGAGGGACATGGGAAGACCACCTTCCTTTGGTGGAATTTGCCTACAACAACAGCTATCAAGCAACCATCGGAATGGCGCCCTTCGAAGCTTTATATGGAAGACCGTGCCGATCGCCCACTTGTTGGTGGGAGTCTACTGATAAGTTCATACTTGGACCAGATATGATCCGAGAGACTTCAGAGAAAGTAGACTTAATACGAAGAAGGATGAAGACGGCCCAAGACAGACAAAAGTCCTATGCCGACAAGAGAAGGACCGACCTTGAATTTGAGGTTGGAGATAGAGTTTTTCTCAAGGTATCACCACTAAGAAACGTTGTTCGTTTTGGAACCACAGGAAAACTAGCACCAAGGTTCGTAGGGCCATTCCCTATCATCGAGAAAATTAGGAAAATGGCCTATAGATTAGAGCTACCCGAGAAGTTGGCCGGAGTCCACAACGTTTTTCACGTTTCACATCTCCGAAAATGTCTGCATGAGTCTGCTGAAGTGGTAGAGCCAAATATACTCGAAGAGGCCGAAGTGGAACGCGAAGCAACCGTAAGAAAAGTTCCAACCCGCATATTAGGAACGGAAGTGAAGAAGCTACGCAACCGCGAAGTCAAGCTCGTCAAAGTTCAATGGAGCGACGCCGAGGGAGACGCGACTTGGGAAACTGAAGCTAGAATCCGCACAGCCTACCCTTTTCTGTTCGAGGGTACATCCTTGATCTTTCCTTTTCCTTAAGTTGCGCTTTTATCTATCTTTTAGGTATATTTCCTCGACCTTATCTTTTAGGTAGAATCTTTTTGGATGGAAACATGTAGTTGAAACATGTTATGTATGATGGTTGCAAGTGGTTGCAAGTGATTGCTAGTGGTTGCTCGTGGTTGCATATACACACACAATCTAGGTTTTAGATCGGCTCAGTCACTTCATATTGCATATGCATATATGTTTGCATTCGTATGTGGTTGAACTTTAATGTGTTGTCATGTGGATGCTACATTTGTATTGAATGATTGTGCACTCATGTAGAATCAAAATAGGAAAATTTGCATACATGATGGATTCATGGCACTTACATAATTCGCATTAAGGAGGTCAACTGAATCAGTAGACCGCCTGATTTTGCATTAGATAAGTACATGTACACACACACTTCGCATATGATCATGAAGCATTAGAAGTCTTTTAAGGACAATGGATGCTCGTGTTTGATGGATGAGTAGATGGATGATTGGATGTTAGGATAAACATTCCTCCTAACTTGAAGATTTCGGGGACGAAATCTTTTTAAGTGGGGGAGAATGTAACACCCCGCGAATTCTATAACCGTGAAATCCATAAATTAAAGTATAATTAATTTTAATCAAAGAACTAAGGGAAACGGGATACTCCATTGCGTTCGTCTCGGAAAAATACGCGAAATAGAGTCCGAGTTTTCGAAAAACGGAGTCCGTATGAAGAAGATATGGCCTTCGGAAGTTTTTGAATTAAGTTTAAAATTCAAACAGAATAAAATAAGCTCAGAAAACAAAAATGGGGCCCAATGGGCCAGGGCGGAAAAAGTTCCGCCTGACACACCCAGGTCGACTGGGCTGTCGACCTGGTCTAACCAGGTCGACAGGCCTGTCGACAGGGCTGTCGACAATGGTGTCGACCTGGTCCAGAGCCAGGTCGAGCCCAGTCTAACCTGGCTGGCCTATTCTATGTTGGTCGATTTTCTGTGGTCTGCTTTGTCATTAGGGCTAGGTGGCAGGCTCTAATTGGTCTCTCCTTAGGATGAATGGCTACGATCAATCCAAGCAACATCAATGGTCCTAATCAGTTCCTAACCTCTATAAAAACAACCCTAGACTTAACCCTAATCTATTCATTCAAAAATAAGAACAAAGCCGCCATGTTGCTGAGGAACGACTAGGGGTAGCCACCAAATTGGAGAGAAGATTAGGAGGAAAATTCTAAAGCCTAAAGTAATTCAAACGAATCAAATCAACGCCTACGTCAAAAGGAGTCGCATCTCTAATTTCCTAAATTAGAGAATTCGCTACAACCACTGTAAGTAGAGTATTACTTTGGTATGAACAAATAATTGTGTTGATATGTATACTTGATTTGTGGCGATAAAGTAATTCATATTTGTGCGTTGGAATATTGTATACGTTTGGATATTCTTGAATTATGTTATTCATTATGAAAAACTACATGCGGTAGTTTTATGCAAGAATGACGTTTGGATATTCGCAAAATATGTAATTTATGTTGAAGCTACATGTATGTAGTTGTTAAATTGAAAATCATGCAAGTTTGGGGTTTTGCTACTATACCATCATAATGTGAATTTTTATACAACATCATTTTTGTGAAGTAATTGGAATAAGTTTGGATTATCATAATCCACATGAAATTATGTTGAGAATTTGGCATCATGTATTAAGCCATGCTTTTGTACTAGAACACCTATTTGCAAACTTATGAATATGACTAGGCTATGATTGATAATTTGCATAATTGAAATTGTTAACAAGAATTATATGATGACATATGTGCTACATAGCTAGGTTAGATTCAAAAATCCCTTTTTGCAAGTTTACATGACTAAAGTAAAAATCATGATTTCATGTTAGAAATATTTATGCCATGGTTATGTGAACAAATTTAACTATACCTATGCCATGCTTATGTTTGACATTATGCCATGCTTATGTTCGACATTATGCCATGCTTATAAATATTTATGCCATGCTTATGTTTGACATTATGCCTGAGAAAAAAATATAGGTTCATGTTGTAGTTAGGCCTCTGTGTCAATAGTGATATTCTTAACATAACTACAAGTTCACATGCTTTGATTCATGTCACCTATGCTTTATGACCAAAGTATATGTCACTACTATGCAAGTACACCAGTTTCTATTTTGTATTTCCAACGTCATATTGCAAGTTCACGCGCTCACATTCCCCTCTTTGTGTATGTAATCACGCTTTAAGCCTCCCCTTTTCGCATGGCTAAGTTGGGCTTTAAAAGGCTAAGCCCAACATATATATAATAAACGGACGTGTAAAACGGGGGAAAATAACGTTAGGTTAAAATTACTAATGAATGGAAATATAAAATAGAAGGGCCCAAATTCAAGCATGGGTTGGGCCCATGATTGGTGTAACCTTTACACCATTAACTTAATAATTGGCCGCAAATATTTACACATATAAGAGAATAAAGAAGAAAGACAAAATATGTAAGTGTAGAAAATACGATGTGTTTAACCCGAGGTTGGATTGAGTTGTGATGTAAACCTGCCCGGAACCGCCCGGCTGTCCAGTAGTCACAACAATACCTATCCAATGTGGGAGGTTAAACATGGAGCCCAATAAGGACCCGAGGTTAGACTGAGTTGTGGCGTAAGACTGCCCGGAACCAACCGGCAACAGGCAGCCACAACAATACCTGTCTAATGTGAGAGGTCAGGGCCTTAATAAGACAATTAAGGCTGAGTCAGGATTGTTAGGATTAAGTGAACTAAAGACTTAATCAAAATGGAACATGCTAAACTAAACGGACTGGTGGGGGTTAGGTTAGAAAACACTTAACCAACTTAGCATGTTGGCTAGAGATAGAAAACCTAGTAACGGGGGACCCTTTTCAGCAGTAACCCTAGAAGGTGTATCAGGATACCCTGAAACTAGGCAGGGTGGGGCACGATTACTGGGCTGATTGTAAGAGGTCAAATCGACGGCGGTGGTGTAGCAGTGTAGGTTCTAACGGGGTGCGGGCGTGTACACACTCCGGCGCAGAAAAATAAGGCACTGGACACCAGTAGCATACCTGTGCATTCTAGGATTGTGTCGGGCCGCCGCCATGGGACTTGATACACCCCATGGTGGGACCAGCATAGGTAACTACAACATCGGGGGCCGTAAGACACATGTAACTATGCGAGTAGGAGCCGATCATCATTGAATGGATCACATCACCCTGATTATGGGGTGCCAGTTGGAAACTAGTTTATATGGGTTCAGAGATTTACATGGGGTACGATAGTATATTCGACCCTAGACAACTTAACCAAGTTTAGAGTGCTTTTCCACTTCTTGTTTATACTTATCATACCCAGTTCTTTATTCATAGACAAAATAGTACTAGACTTACTCAGGCTTTATGTCTGACTCTACTTTTCTTTCGTCTTCTTTTCTTCCGTTCCCCCCCCCCCCAGGTCCACAGGGAGGGAACACAGCAGCTTGACCAACCTTAACAACCAGCTTGAAGAAGAAAAATGTATTGCTTGGACTTTCCTGTTTTGAACTATGGCTTTGGACAATCCACTATGGGGACTTTTGCAGTTTATCTATGCTTTATTTATGCTTCTTTAAATAATGTACTCAAGACAGATTATGAAAGTGTTATGTTTTTTGGAAAAAGATGTAAGACAATCATGGTGATGTTTTGTAACACGTATTTGCTTTTATGAAATAAAAGTTTGTTGTTTTTCCGCTGTTTACAAATATGTGTTCTTATATCTGTCTTGTATATCTGTGACTTATACTTATAAACCTCCACCAAAATTAGGGCATTCCCTTTGAGAGTGACCCTAACGGAGGTGGGGTGTTTCAAGGTTGCTAAGAAGGGTCGTCCTAGAATCAAAGGGATCTGGTTTGCAGGATTGCTAACCTGTTGAGTTTTTAAGACAATGAAATCAACTGGAAAGATGAATTCGCCAATTTTGATCAACACATCCTCGATTTCGCCCATAGGTTTCTTAATTGACCGGTCAGCAAGCTGAAGGGTAACCTTGGTGGGTTTCAGTTCTCCTAGCCCTAATTGGCGATAGAAGGAATATGGACGCAAGTTAACACTAGCACCTAAGTCTAGCAGGCATCTATCGATTTTCTTGTCCCCAATAGTACATGATATTGTGGGGCAGCCAGGATCTTTGTATTTCACTGGCATCGATTGGGACAAGACTTCGCTTAGTGTTGCCGCTAGAAACACTTTCTTAGGTACATGTGTATGATGTTTTTGAGTGCACATATCTTTTAGAAATTTTGCGTATTGTGGAACTTGTTGTATAATATCTAAAAGAGGAATGTTAACTTTAACTTGATTAAATATTTCAAGGATTTTTTCTAGCTGATCCGTCTTTTTCCTAGGTCGAAGTCTATGAGGAAATGGAGCAGACAACTCAGTAGGTTGGGATACTTGAGTTTGAGGATGGTCCTTGTCAGAAATTGGCTCAATGTTTTGATCTGAGTTGGTCGAATTTTCGATAAGGTTTGGAAGATCGTCCGGTAAAGCATTTGGGTTGACCACATGGTTGTCAATCTTTTTGCCAGATCTAAGAGTCGTGACCGCGTTCAAGTGACTAACGTTTGAATCTTGAATGATGTGAATTTGGTTGGAGTTAGGATTTTGATGGTTGGGGTTTGGAATGGGTTGACTCGGGAAAGTGCCTCTTTCCCGTTCGCTCACCGAAGTGGCTAACTGACTCATTTGCATTTCAAGTTTAGCGATCGATTGACTCATGTTTTGCCTGTGCGAAGTCAGTAAATTTTGAAGATTTTTATTTGATTGGAGATTTTGAGTCGTTGCTTTAGTCAATTCTTCGAGAGTTTTCTCCTGTGATGTCAATCGTTTATCGTCTTGGGGAACAAAAGATTGTTGCGCTTGGTTTTGAGAATGTGGCACAGGATGTTGGAATTGAGTTTGTTGAAAGGGAGGTTTCGAAGGATTATTCGAAAATGATTGAAAAGAAGGTCGAACCGCACTCAGATTTGCATTGTTTTGGGTCCAAGAGAAGTTAGGATGGTTTCTCCAACCTGGATTGTACGTTGGGGAGAATGGGTCATTCCTAGCTTTGTTAAATGCGTTGAGTTGTTCCAATGAATGTTGGCATTGATCAGATATGTGGTTAGGATCATTACAATTGTAACATGAGGTCTGAGATGCTTGAGCTTGATTTATTTGAGTTGATGAAAGGACATTATCGAATTTGGATATCATCGTGTCTATTTTTGCTTCTAACGCTACCGATGATCCTACCGAATGAGCGTTAGAACGGGAATAAATCGATTTCTCGTTAGATCTTTCCCATTGAGCTGATTTTTCGGCCAAATTTTCGAGAAATTGCCTAGCGGCATTATGATCTTGGGCTAAAAAATTTCCTTGGCACATTGATTCGAGCATGGTTCGAGAGTTATTTTCAAGTCCATCATGTAAAATTTGACAAAGAGTCCATTTTTCGAAATTGTGATGTGGACATTTGACTGGAAGCTCTTTAAATCTTTCAAAATATTTTGCAAAGCATTGACCCCCAAATTGACGAAAATTGACGATTTCATTTCGAATTTTGGATGTTTTTTCCAGAGGCTTTAGAAAAATGCTTACAAATTCACCCCAAGTTCCAATCGTATTTGAAGGCAAGCTATACAACCATTTCTCAGCATAATCGGTAAGTGCAAATGGAATTAACCTAAGTTTGATTCCATAGTCACTTAATTGTTGAAATTTCATGGTTGCACAAACTTGTTCAAATTTGGTCAAGAAAATATACGGATCATCACATTCTAAATTGCCGAACTTTGGAAGAGTATTTATGTGATTCGAATGAATTTCAAAGTGGTTACCCGTTGGGGCGGGCAATATGATGCAAGAAGGAATAGAAACCCGATCAGGGAAGTATCTATCCATAAGAGATCGAGGGGGATTTTCTTCGGCCGTGGTTAAAGAAATGTTTGTTCGAACCAAACGATTGCCTGAAGGATCACGAGTCCAATGACGCATGCACTAGCGAGAAGAATAAGGGAAGACGAGAAAAAACAAATTTGAGCAATTTTTTTTTTTACAAAACGAAAATTATTTTAAATTTTTTTTTAGAGAAAATTAATTAGACACAAAAGATTTTTTTTTGATGAACCTAATGCAATTTACAATTTCTAGAATTATATAATGACGGTTTGATTTATTTCAACAAAAGACTTCTCAGCCAATTAACGGACAGAGTTATCGGTGCACTAGGAATCACCCTAGCAATGCAACCGAAGGTTTAAGTACCTTCATAGGAACAACTGATATAATATTTACGAATCACCGTAATATTTATAAACAGTTATTACTCTGCCGTAGTCTAGACACCGAGAAATAATCCGTTAGAACTAAACCAAATTGTCAAAATATAATGAAGTCCTTAGAAAATAAAAACAAAACTAAGATGAATGCAATATTTTTTTTCAGTCACAGAATGAACAGTCTCATAACAGTCACAGAACAGTCAATTGCAGAGATAAATAAAAAAACAAATTTTTTTACAAGCAAGCCGATGCCCTGCAGAAGAGTTTTACAAGCAATGTCTATATTTTTTATTTGCGGCAGCGGTCCCTGTAAAGTTAGAAAATACTCACCTTGATCGGCGGTCCATCCAGTGCAATTGAGTCGCGCTAGCGCGTTCAAACCCCACTTGGTGTGCAACCGCTCGAATCAAATCTGTTTGCAAATCACTTGGCTGAACTCTTCACTTCTCGTTGGCCTTTGAATTGATTTCTTTGCTTGACTTCGATTCCTTGATTTTTTTGCTTGAGCCTTGAAATCTTTCTGCTTTGGCCTTTGTTTGAGTTCTCTCTCTTTTTTGACTTTTTTTTTGGAAGGAAAACTGAAATGGCACTAAAACAAAAACAAAAGAAAACTAAGGCTAATAAAAAAAATTAAACAAAGAGATGAAATCTCTTTCTTCCTTTTTTTTAAGAAACACAAGAAAATATATAAAAAAACAAAGAAAACAATTTTTTTTTTTAAAAAAAGGATTTGGGAAAAGAAAGCTAGAACCAACTTACAAAATTCAAAGAAGAGAAAAGGATATTTTTTTAAAGGAAACAGGGAGAACTATAAACTATGAGAAGAAGAAAAAACAAAGGAAGAGGATGGGGTATTGGTTTGAGAAGTGGTTGTGGTGACTATTATTTGTGCTGAAGAGGTTGGAGAGGATGGGTATATGTAGAACAGAAGAATGAAAATTGGAAAGAATTGAAAAAGGATTTTTTTTTATTTTGGGAAAAGGAATGTATTTATACAAGGAATATTGGAAAGTAGAGAAGTTTGGAAAGAAATTAAAGAAAAGAAAGGAAAGGAATTGTAATAAAAGCAATTTTTTTCTTTTTTAGAGAATTGCTGAAAAATAGAAAGAGATTGTAGAAATTTGGAAAGAAATAACGGAAAAGAGGGGAAAGAAATTGGAAAAAGTTGGAACGAAATTAATGAAAGAAAGGGAAGGAAATAAATGTAGAAAGAATGGTAATGAATAGAAAAGAAAGTAGAAAAAGGAAGAGATCAAATTAAATTTGCAAGTTTTTTTTTAATTAAAATTGTTGTAAAAGTAGAGGTGTGGAAAGGTGGAAAGAAATTTGAAAGAAAAAGAAAAGAATTAAAAGAAAGGAATTGTTAGAAAGTTTGAAATTTTTTATACGGAAATGTTGAAAGGAGGAAGCAAGATGCAAATAAAAGTGGAAAGAAATAAATAAAAAAATGCAATTTTTTTTATTGTTGTCGAAATAGAAGAGAGAGAAGAGATTGTGTAGAAGAAAATTCGGAAAGAAGTAAATGAAATATTAGGATAGAAATAGATGGAAAGAAATTGAATGGACATTAATTAGAAAAATTGGCAAAATTTTATTTTTTAAAAACTTGGAAAGAAATCAATTTGTGAAACAATTGCAAGGAGGAAGAGAAATAGAAGAGAAGGAAAGAAAATCACAAAAAGATTTGTTTTTTTTTTAATTTATAAAAATTGTAAAAAGAAAAAAAAATTATGGAGAGATGTCAAGAAAGAAGGAAAGCAACAAAGAAAGGAAACAAAACAAAAGGCAAGAATTTTTTTTCTCTTATTTGGTAGATATACGGAATCACAAATCAAATACCAAATCAACCAACAAGATTTTTTTTATCTATGCTAGAAAACAAAAGGGAACAAAGTAAATAAAAATATTTTTTTTGTGTTTTTTTTATATTAAGAAAAAGAAAATTATAACCCAAAGGATTTAAAAACAAAAATTATTTTGGTCCGCAACAACGGCGCCAAAATTTGTTTGCGAACAAATTATACAATTGTAAACAACTGTAAAATTTGTTCGTCTTTCCTAAACAACAAGGATCGTTGTAGAGGGTGTCGAACTCTAGGACCAAATTATTTTATTAATAAATCCAATCAAGTTATTCCAAGATTTTGATTGGTTGAAAACAAAGAAAATAGCAGAAATTAAATAAAAGAGAGTTTTAACAATAAGTGAAAGCAATTAGGGGATAATGACATAGATCAGATTCATAATCATCAATAGCCAAAAGATTAACCAGATCTAATACATGTTTCTGTCACAAACATGAATCAACGATAATAGGTTTTTAGAAACAAATATGTAAATAATGACAAGCATAGCCTATGCAGGAGCTCAGCTCTACAACCATAGGCTATCAGGACATATTCACTATTTTATTTCTAAAACCATAAATATTATATCTAAATCTGATAAGTGTTAGATCGAACTCGAATATACCCTATGAAGGAGCACAGCTCTTAAACGACACAGGGTATGAAGGTTCAGATCTAACCCTTAGTTCATATCTAGATATACATACATGAAGTTCAAATCTTTTGGCTATGCGATTCATATTGAATCATATCTATTAGCATCATCACCCCCTAATCAAAGAGGATGCTAGACATAGCTAAAAGAAAAGAAAATAAACGACATAAATAAAATGCAATAAAAACTAAATAGAAGAGAGAAAGAAGAGTTTTATTCCAAGAAAAGGATTACAGAATAAAACTGAGTGTGTTTTTCAATGAATAAGATAAAGTGTATTTATAGCTGATATGACAAAGGCTACTTGGCAAATTCCACAATGTGGGACTAAAGAATTAGCCCAAATAACACATAAGCTAGTGTGAACGGGGTTGTAGAGTAAGAGGCCTTGTAAGTGAGCCAGTGTGAACGCGTGCAGTGCATGAATGAGAAGCCTTGCAAAGGAGCTAATGTGAACGTTACATGAGTGAAATGGTCTACAATTGAGCCAATGTGAACACAATATGAGCCTTTAGTGAGCCAAATCTACCCAACTAAACTCTACTTGCAACCGTTCTTCAAGATTTAAACTCTTCAAGCTTTAAACTCTTCAAACTTAAGTAATTTTAACTTCACTTTTTTTCAGCAAATTCTTCATGCTTTATTCATCAATTGCTCTAAACCATGATTCTTGTCAACAATCTGAAAACACAGCTATAAATACACAATATCAATTATTTAAAAGATAAAATAAGATAAATATGCGGATAAAATATACACATTTACGTGTATATCAAGCTTCGTTATTCAATATATTTCAATTCTATTTATATATATATATATATATATATATATATATCGATTCTTCGATTTCAAACTATATTCTTTTCATACATTTGATAAAAATTATATTTTTATCTAACTGCCTTCTATTTCAACACCTCACTATTTTTATCAATTCATGTATATAATAAAAAGGTGATTTTAAATGTAAAACAATTTACTTTAAAACTCAACTATTTTATATAGCTAATATAGGTGGTAAAAATAGGTTTTTTGTTATAAAACAATTTATTTCAAAATAAGATTATTTTATATAGTTCAAATTGATGATAAAAATAAGATTTTTATTATCAAACAATTTCTTTCAAAATATGAATACCATTCAACACATGAATTTCAATCCAACGAATGAATATCGATTCAACACATGAAGGTTTTTTATAGTTTATATATATAGATAAAAATGTGATTTTTATATTTAAAACACGAATACCATTGAACATATGAATTTCAATCCAACGAATGAATATCGATTCAACACATGAAGGTTTTCTATAGTTTATATATATAGATAAAAATGTGATTTTTATATTTAAAACACGAACACCAAAACATGAATTTCAATCCAACGAATGAATATCGATTCAACACTTGAAGGTTTCCTGTAGTTTGTATATATAGATAAAAATGTGTTTTTTATACTTAAAACACGAATACCATTCAACACATGAATTATATTCAACGAATGAATTTCAATTCAACACATTAAGGTTTTCTATTCAACGAATAAATATAGTTTCAACAAATGGAAATAATTCTAACACATGAATATTATTCAAAATTTTGGCAGCATAACGGCAGGGTAGTTAAAACCGGGACCGTCCCTAGTATGGCTCCTCGCTCTACCTTAAAGCCTCGCAGCTTTTGACAATGGGGAATCATGCATCTAGTTCGCATGCAGGCGGCATGTATATTTTTTTAATTTCCGCAAACTAATCCTATGCGGTTTCAACCAAATATTTCTCAACCACAAACGGGTATTTTTCAACCACAATCAATCAATATCAACCACAAACAATTCCAATCAACCATTCGCTATCAATCAATTTTCACACCAATCACAACCAATAAATATCGTCCATGGTTTGTGGACGAGGGGTGTATATATAGCGTTTCACTTCAATTTCAACACATATATACTTTTTACAACGCATATACAACTTATACATCGAACGTACAACTTATACAACGCTTATACAAGATGTGTACAATGCTTATATAACTCACACATCGACTATATAATTTATACATCGTCGTTTTCCATATCGTTTATAATTTAGAAATCTCACATTGGGTTCCACACCACCAAAAATAGCAGAAGGCTCAGAAAAATATGCGGTCTCTTCTAGAAGGTAGAAGACGTCCACACGAGTCCAATGTCTCTTGTTTCACTGAATTTCGTCAAGAAACGAAAAAGATATGATTTTTAGATGTTTGCAACGCTTAAAAGTGTTAGTTTCAATTCAGAAAAATCAAGCCGTTTACCTTCTTCGATTCTTCAAAACTATGGTTCGAATTCTCGGTCAAACCGCTCCGCTTTGTTACGATCAAATCTCACCACCCTGTCAACCTCCGAGCTAGCTCCACGCGCCACCCACTCTGACTGAACTCGACGCTGGATCCGCGGAGAGGCGGTGCTTCGAAGTCGACGATTTCAGGTCGTCGGTTCTCCCTAAATACGCTTCGAAAAAATGAAAATCCTGTATGGATTTGAAGCTCGCATTATCCTCTACAAAATTCGTAACTGGAGCATGTGATTTTGATGTGTGGATTGAGAGAAATCAAGCCGGGAAGGGGTGTAGCGGTTTCCGCCTTCGAATTTGGGGGTTACGGGGAAAGAGAAAATATCGGGGGGGGGGGGGGGGCTGACGTGGGCGAATGAATTTATTTTTTATTTGTAACTTTTAAAATTCCAAAAATACCCTCTTTAACATACGAGCCCCAATCCAAACCCAAAGACTGTCGTCCCTAGCGTTTTACCCCCATTCCGAACACAATGGGATTTGTTTCGTAGGCCCATTCGACTGTTTTAGTCAGTTTTCCTTCAAATTAAAATATAAAACATTCAACATTTGATTCGAACGTACATTTCAATTTGCCAGGGCCACAAACTGATTCGAAAAATTCCAGAAAAATAAATCTGGCTATGTTTTGACGATACGGTCCCAACAAAACTAGTTTCATCGAATTCTGAGACCGTTTGCAAAAAGGCCCATTTCTGGTCGATCCAATTTAATTGTAATTGACCAAAACACGTTTTCCTTTGCCACGCTCACATACTAGCTTCAAAAATTATGAAATTTGAAACATAGCAATAACTTCACATCTGGAGCCAACAAAAGTGGTTTCATCGAATTCCGAGGTCGTTTGCAAAATGGCCATTTTCACGGGCTATATAAATTCCATAGCGACCTTTCTGAAAATTCATTTGGCCATAACTTTTTCTTTCCTCTATGAAACTTTGATTTTTCAGATTCATTAGAAAGGTATTCACTAACAGGTTTAAATATTTTTGGTTTCACTCAAATTCGTTTTGTTTTGCACCCGGTACAGTCAGTCGAAGTTTGAATTCAAATTTTGAAACTACCGCACCATTTCAGGCCTTGTTTATAATTAGAAATAATTATATTCGTTTTCAAACGTCGATTCAAACTCACTTTTCATTGCTATTATTTAAAATATTTATTTTAAATATTTAAAATCCACTATTTTAGCCAATTTAAAATTTTAAGTTGGTTCAGATTTTCCAGGTCGTTACACCCGTAAACCGTCGGAACCTACACTGACGTACCCCATGGTGCTATTTTGACTGCTTACAATCAACCTAATAATTGTGCCCTACCCTGCATAGTTCAGGGTACCATGATAAATCGGTGTGGGTTATTGCTGAAATTTGTCCCCGTTACTAGGGTTTCCTACTGGTCAAGTTTGTGGGCCTATATATACAAATATTACCCACCTACACGAGATGTACTTAACCCTCCCACCGATTCAAGCATGTTTATTTAACGGTTAAGTTTATGGGCATATATATATACTAATATTACCCACCTACACGAGATATACTTAACCCTCCCACCGATTCAAGCATGTTTATTTCATGGTTAAGTTTGTGGGCCCATATATACTAATATTACCCACCTATACAAGATGTACGTAACCCTCCCACTGATCAAGTCAATACATATTATTGGTTAAACTTGCCTTAACCCTATACGCTTCGCTCATGTAATATTGGTTATGTGTTGTCCATTCATGTTAACTTAACCCACCCACACATCACGTTGTATTGGTTAAGTGTTTTCTATTAACTTAACTCCACTCGTTCATCATGTTATATTGGTTAAGTGTTGCCCTCTTGTGTTACTTAACCCTACCATACATCATGTTATATATTGATTAGGTGTTGCCTTCTTGTGTTACTCAACCCTATCATTTGTTTAATTAACATGTTGTACTGGTTAAGTGTTGCCTTAGTTAACTTAACCCTACCATTCTTAGCATGTCTTGTTCATTAGCATTAATTGACTTATTAATGTACCGACCTCTCACATTAGATCTGTGTTGTTACGGTTACTGGATGTGCCGGGCAGTTCCGTGCAGTTTTACACCATAACTCAATCTAAACTTCTTGGGCATGATGCACTGACCTCTCACATTAGATAGGCGTTGTTGCGGTTAATAGATATGTCGGGCGGTTCCGGGCAGTTTTACACCACAACTCAATCTAACCTCGGGATAGGCATGTTCATACTTAATTTAATTTACATATTCGTCATTTATGTCAAGTTTATATGTAAATTATCCACAAGTGTTGCCATTTCAAATTTACTATTTAAATTATGTTCATAATTAGTGGTATACAAATTACACCATTTCATGCTATTAATCATTTACATGATTATGAGCCAATCTATGCCATTAGCATGTAATTTAATGTTTTACCCCAACGTTTTCCCATTATTCGTTTGCATAATTTACATAGAACGTTCGGCTCGCAAATCAACCAAACTCATAAACAAAAGGAAAAAGAAAGGAACATGTAGCATTCCAACAGCACAAAATAATATGAATCTAACTAAGCATGTGTAATACAAATTTTTCATGAACAATTTAAACTTGATCAAGCACATTAATGTGAACTTGTACTTGGGTTTGATCCAATTAACATAGATCTTAAGCATGTGAATAGGAATTTACATAGATCTTCAACATATGTATTAATTTGGATCTAAACATGTAAGCATGTAGATTTAAACATATAAGTATATTTGAACATGACTTTGTTTATGAACATGTACATAAAATGACATAAAAGCAAGCATGTAGATCTAAACATATAAGCATATATGAACATGGCTTAGTTTATGAACATGTACATAACATAACATAAAAGCAAGCATGTAGATCTAAATATAAAAGCATATATGAACATAACTTAGTTTATGAACACATAATATAGCATAAAAGCAAGCATGTAGAACTTAACATATAAGCATATATAAACATGACTTAGCTTATGAATATGTACATAACATAACATAAAAGCGTCACCAAATTAATATACAATATGATAGGTCCAATTGTATAAATCACAATCATCTCATAGACATAGTTAATTTCAGATTTGTCACAAGGATAAACATGAACCAGAATCACGATTAGGCATAGTTCTAGATTCGATTTATTTCAAGTCATGACTTTTATATATTTAAATCTGAAATATATCTGAACTTACAGAAAAAGAACAGTTCTTGTATTCTGGAATCTGATTTCTGAATTTGTTAAGCTATTCCTTTGATGTAGACTATTGATGTTCTTCTAATTGATTTCTAGTTAAAGAAGATATTTTAGTTTTAAGAAGATGGAGGCTACGCTAGTTCATAGAGAGACAGCATGACGACTACATAGAATGTGTTTTAGGTTTAGCGTTTGAGTTGATTATATAGAAGTCTAGGATTAATTCTAGCCTTTAGATCAGTCTAGGAGTAATCAGAGCCATCCAAACCAAAGAGATGTGTCACTCAGCCTATCATAATACGACATCTAAGCCCTAATACATCAGAATTCGTCACCGGACCAATCAGAGAAGGCCACATCAGCTCAAAACTACAAAAATCATCATAGAAACTGGATCTCGGAAGGGCTCTACTCCCCTTAAGGGGG
The DNA here is from genome assembly GCA_030737875.1 of Allium sativum. Classification (NCBI taxonomy): domain Eukaryota; kingdom Viridiplantae; phylum Streptophyta; class Magnoliopsida; order Asparagales; family Amaryllidaceae; genus Allium; species Allium sativum. The sequence goes on along the minus strand of CM060909.1, from coordinate 576,802,831 downwards.
GTTGATACCTATGACTACCCCCCTTAATGGGGTCGACACCTATGTCGACCCCCCTTAAGAAGGGTCGAAACCATTTGAGAGGGATCTTTCCCGCTCAATTGTCTTTGACTTATTTTGGTTCTGGAGATGATTTTGTGTGTATATATATACTTCCTTGTGCGTATACAAACTTCTACGGCTTATACATTCTTCATACATTGTCCGTTTTACGCAAACTCGAACCCTATCCCAAGCAGAATTCCGAGACAAACGTAGTGGCGTAACCCGTTTCTCTTAATTCCCACTTTTAAAATTAAGTATTCTTTAATTTACTAATTTGAAATATTTAAAATTATGGGGTTTTACATTCTCCCCTCCTTAAAGGATTTCATCCCCGAAATCTCCAACTCAAGAAGAATGTATATCCTGCCATCCAACATCCATCTACTCAACCATTCAATCACAGGCATCCATTGTCCTTAAATGGTGTCTAATTCTTTTCATGAACATATGCATAGTGTGTGTGTGTGTGTGTCCTTATCTAATGCAAAATTAGGTTGTCTACTAATTCAGTTGACCTCCTTAATGCTGATTATGTTAGTGCCATGAGTCCATCATGTATGCAATTATTCCTAATCGTATCTTATAGCTTCTATATGAGTGCACAATCATTCATACAAATGCAACATCCATATGATAATACATTCAATATACATCCATTAAATTAAATGTGCACACATATTCATATGCAACTATGAAAGCGATTGAGCCGATCTAGTGCCTAATGTGTGTGTATATGCATCCACGTGCAACCACTAGCAAACACTTACATCCACTTGCATCCACCAAACATAACATGTCTCAAACACATGTTTACATCCATTGGCTTCTACCTAAGGATCGAGGATAGGACCGAGAGGATATATTTAAAAGATAAAGACTAGCATACAAAAAAATTTACAGGAAAAGAGGAATCAAGGATATACCCTCAAAAAGGGTATGATGCACATATCTAGTCTTCAGTCTTCGAAGTCGCATCTTCATGAGCTTCCCTCCATTGTGCTCTGACTGTTTTAACTTGACGATTGCTTAACTTTTTAATTTCGGTTTCCCAAAAATAAGTTGGGACTCATTTCACTGTCGCCTCTTGTTCCACCTCTTCTCCTTCTAGTATACTCGGCACTACAACTTCTGCTGTGTCATGCTAACATTCCCTGAACTATCTCTTGAAAATAAACAGATGTTAACCATGTTACCAAGTGTATATACTAAGATGACTAGAGGTCCAACCTCTACTTAGCTTACCCATTATGTCACAAATCTGAGGGTATTCAAGTTACGCCGCTCCTATCCGATCCAAGAGGGTAGGCCGCTCTTCTAGCGATGCTAACTAACTTAACCGAAGGTTTTAAAATCAAAGGTTGATATGTATTCTGGACTTTTCCTTTCCACATAAAGAAGACTTGGAGTCAACCTTTTTCTTCTTAAGGCATCCGCTACGACCTTACCCTTCCTTCTTACATCAAAATGATGCCTAGTCCCGTGCCGCATGTGTCCTTGTATACCATAAACTTTTTTTACTACCATAAGGTAAAAGTCAAAACTGGGGCCGTTGTAAGAGCCCTCTTCGATTGTTGGAAAGCGACATCACAATCAAATCCCAAGCAAAAGTTAGATTCTTCTTCGTCAATCTAGTAAGTGGGGTCGATACCTTCACAAAGTCCTTAATTAACTTCCTATACCAGCCGGCTAATCCAAGAAAATTTCTTACTCCTGTTGCATTCCTCGAGACCTTCTAATCTTGCACTGTAACTACTTTTGCAGAATCTACTGTTATCGCTTCCTTGGATATCACCTGTCTTAGAAACCTTACTTTTTCTCTCCAAAAATGATATTTCGATCACCTAGCCTTAAGCTGATGCGCTTGGAGGGTATCTGAGACTTCCCTTAGATGCAAAGCATGAACTTCCTTACTCTTAGAGAAAACCAAAATATCATCTATGCACAAGCAAAGTGAAACATCCGCCTTTGTAGCAAAAACAACTAGAGCACCCCATTTAGAAGTACTTCGCCTTATGAACCCTTTCTCAAGTAACTCTTTTACTTGTTTACTGAGCCCTTCCTTTCCCTTGGAGTCATGTGTCGTATAGGTAATGCATCTGGCTTTACATTGTCAACTAGATATATGCGGAAGTCTATCTCGCGTTTTAGGGGACAAACCCCTAACCTAATCAAAAACATCTACGTATTCATGGACTACTCTAACGGATCACAAATCATCGATAGATGCATCAAGTGATTCTATGTAGATAAGCCTAACTGATCCCTAAAGATCACATGAAATCTCGAGGGTATTCACGAGGCAAGTCAAAAGTCTAACTACCCTCCTTTCACAATTACTAGCTAACCAATCCATGCCTAGAATCAACCCATAGCCCATGAAACCAAAAACATAAGCATTACACTTAAACTCAACACTCAGTATAGCTACTCTCAAGTCCTTACAAACCAAAGATAAATGAGTCAAACCACCAATTGGATTTGAGACGATAATGTGATCTTCTACTATACAAGTACTAAGGTGCAGAGACTCAACTATGGAAGCAGATATAAATGAATGTGAAGCGCTAAAATCAAAAAGAGTACTAATAGGATGTTCAAAAAAGAAAGACTAAACTTTTTCAACAGAAGCTTTACTACCTCCCTCTCAGGTACGCTGGCAGTGAGAGCATGCACTTGCCCTCCGGAAAATCCTGTCCTTTGTTCTTGCTCTTGTCCTTAATTATATGATCCTTTATACCATAATAAAGACACTTCCTCTTGTCTTAGGTTTTATTATTCTTTCTTCCCTTCTTGTCTTGTGATTCTTCCACTTACACCTCTTTCTTTTTACCTCCTTTGTGAACTAAGTCCATATCCATGAGTTTCTCATCCTTGGGTAATGCTCCTTAGCCAAACTCCCCCATTCTCATCTTTACCATCCTTGTGTAACATGTTGACAAGTCTCTCGAAAGCTGCCTCCATTGCACAGAAAACCCTACAAAGCTTGAAAGAAAACTAGCCACAGGTGAAACAACTATGGCTATAGATGGAAGTTGGGCACTTCTTCGCCCTTGGACAGGTGTCGTAGTCTCATCAAGCCTACAGAACCATGCCGCGTTGAGGTTACCTCCCAAAAAGCTAGGAGCCCCTGGAGACTCAGGAAAGAAGGAAACAAGGATTCAAATAGAGGATCAAAAGACAGTGCATATGGCTTTGGGAAATATGCCTTTAAAACAAAACTTTTCTTTTGAAAATTCTTCTTTTAAAATTATTTTGAAAATAATTTTTCAAATCATTTATCTGATCCGGTAACCTTCAGCTCTGATACTAAATGTAACACCCCATGTTCATTAATGTCACTCACAAAGGGAATGCATTAACTTCAGTGAAGCGTTATGGGTAAGAGATGCTGATAAATTACAAGACAGACAAATAAAGCAGTGGAAAATAAAGTCATTTTAATAGCAACATAGTTCAGTCAATCTTTTACAACAATTGACTCAATCATACTTAAAAGTATTACATAAAACTTCTGTCTTGATTCAAAAACTTCCAAGTATATAAGAAGCATAAAACATAGCAAAATAGCATAAGTCCCCAAATTAAAGTGCAATCATAGCCATAGCCAAAGATAAGAGCTTCCAAGCCATACATCACAGAATCTCCAAGGTTGGAAAGAGAAAAGGTCCAAACTAAGCTAAGCTATTCCCTCCGTGACTGCCCGGGGGGGAGGTGGAACGGAAGAAAAGAAGACGAAAGAAAACAGGTCAGATATAAATCTGGTAACTTCAGTGATTTTCAGCATGTAAACAAGATAAAGGATCATGACATGAATAAACTGTAAATAGGACAATACCATAAATCAAGATAACTTAAGACAAGATAAGGCAAGGTAAACTTAATGCGCTTATACTCTTTATCTGCTTCGCTACTACCCTGTTATTCGAATTTCTATATCTCTGCACCACCTAACTAGTGTCCCAACTAGTAATCTGTATAAAATGATAAAATTACAACGTGATCCCAATCCCTGCAATTGTGGTAGCCTTCAGGTGTACATCTAATATGAGGATCTTACCTCAATCAGCCTAATTTCCATGAAGATGTTAGATGTACCCTTACTACCCTACTGATCGGCTCCCTACTTATATAAATGTTCCATGTGTCTGTGTCAGTCGGCCCTCTCTTGCGTGTAGATACCCTGTGCTGGTCCCACCATAAGGTGTTTCAATCCTTATGATAGCAACCCAACACGATTCAAGATGCATAGTGTATAACTACTGGTACCCAGTGCCTGCTTTTTCCCACTCCGGAGTATGTGCACACCCGTAAACTGTCGGAACCTACACTGACGTTCCCCCTACCACTATTTTGACTGCTTATAATCAGCCTAATAATCGTGCCCCACCCTGCCTAGTTCAGGGTACCATGATACATCTGTGTGGGTTACTGCTGAAATGGGTCTCCGTTACTAGGGTTTCCTACTGGTTAAGTTTGTGGGCCTATATATACAAATATTACCCACCTACACGAGATGTACTTAACCCTCCCACCGAACCAAGCATGTTTATTTAACGTTTAAGTTTGTAGGCCTAAATATACCAATATTACGCACCTACACGAGATGTGTTTAACCCTCCCACCGATTCAAGCATGTTTATTTAACGGTTAAGTTTGTGGGCCTATATATACTAATATTACCCACCTACACGAGATGTACTTAACCATCCCACTGATCAAGTCAATACGTATTTTTGGATAAGCTTGCCTTAACCCTATCCACTTCATTCATGTAATATTGGTTAGCTGTTGTCCATTCATGTTAACTTAACCCACCTACACATCATGTTGTATAGGTTAAGTGTTTTCTATTAAGTTAACCCCACTCGTTCATCATGTAATATTGGTTAAGCATTGCTCTCTTGTGTTACTTAACCCTACCATACATCATGTTATATATTGGTTAAGTGTTGCCTTCTTGTGTTACTTAACCCTACCATGCATCATGTTATATCTGTTAAGTGTTGCCTTAGTTAACTTAACCCTACCATTTGTTTAATTAATATGTTGTACTGGTTAAGTGTTGCCTTAGTTAACTTAACCCTACCATTCTTAGCATGTCTTGTTCATTAACATTAATTGACTTATTAATGCACAACCTCTCACATTAGATCTGTGTTGTTGCGGTTACTGGATGTGCCTGGCAGTTCTGGGCAGTTTTACACCACAACTCAATCTAACCTCGGGTTTTTTGGGCATGATGCACTAACCTCTCACATTAGATAGGTGTTGTTCCGGTTATTGGATGTGCCAGGCGGTTCTGGGCAGTTTTACACCACAACTCAATCTAACCTCGGGTTAGACATGTTCATTCATTATTTAATTTACATATTCATCATTTATGTCAAATTTATATGTAAATTATCCACAAGTGTTGTCATGTCACATTTACTATTTAAAGTATGTTCATAATTAATGGTATACAAATTATACCATTTCATGCTATTAATCATTTACATGATTATGAGCCAATCTATGCCATTAGCATGTAATTTAATGTTTTACCCCAACGTTTCCCCGTTATTCATTTGCATAATTTACATAGAACATTAGGCTCGCAAATTAGCCTAACTCATAAAAAAAAGGGTAAAGAAAGGAACATGTAGCATTCCAACAACACAAAATAATATGAATCTAACTAAGCATGTGTAATACAAAATTTTCATGAAAAATATAAACTTAATCAAGCATATCAGTGTGAACTTTTACTTGAGTTAGATCCAATTAACATAGATCTTAAGCATGTGAACATGAATTTACATAGATCTAAAACATATGTATTAACTTAGATCTAAACATGTAAGCATGTAGATTTAAACATATAAGCATATATGAACATGATTTAGTTTATGAACATGTACATAACATAACATAAAAGCAAGCATGTAGATATATACATATAATCATATATGAACATGGCTTAGTTTATGAACATGTACATAACATAACATAAAAGCAAGCATGTAGATCGAAACATAAAAGCATATATGAACATGACTTAGTTTATGAACATGTACATAACATAACATAAAAGCAAGCATGTAGATCTAAACATATAAGCATATATGAACATGACTTAGCTTATGAACATGTACATAACATAACATAAAAGCATCACCAAATTAATATACAATATGATAGGTCCAATTGTATAATCACAATAGTCTCATAGGCATAGTTAATTTCGGATTTTTCACAAGGATAAACATGAATCACAATCACAATTAGGCACAGTTCTAGATTCGATTTATTTCGAGCCATGACTTTTATATATTTAAATCTGAAGTATAACTGAACTTACATAAAAAAAACAGTTCTTGTACTCTGGAACCTGATTTCTGAATTTGTTAAGCTTTTCCTTTAATGTAGACTATTGATGCTCTTCTAATTGATTTATAGTTGAAGAAAATATTCTAGTTTTAAGAAGATGGAGGCTACGCTAGTTCAGAGAGAGGTAGCATAACGGCTTCATAGAATGTGTTTATGTGTTTTAGGTTTAGGGTTTGAGTTGATTATATAGAAGTCTAGGATTAATTATAGCCTTTAGATCAGTCTAAGGAGTAATCAGAGCCATCCAAATCAAAGAGATGTGTCACTCAGCCAATCACAGTACGATACATAAGCTCTAATACATTAGAATTCATCACCGGGCCAATCAGAGAAGGCCACATCAGCTCAGAACTACAGAAATCGTCACAGGAACTGGATCTCGGAAGGGGTCTACCCCCCTTAAGGGGGGCTCGACACCTATGTCTACCCCCTTAAGGGGGGTCAACATCATTTTAGCGGGATCCTTCCCGCTCACTGGTCTTTGACTTATTTTGGTTCTGGAGATGATTTTGTGTGTATATATATACTACCTTGCGCATATAAAAACTTCTATGGCTTATAACTTCTTTATACGTTGTCCGATTTACACAAACTCGGACCCTATCCCAAGCAGAATTCCGTGACGAACAAAATGGCGTAACCGGTTTCTCTTAATTCCCACTTTTAAAATTAAGTATTCCTTAATTTACTAATTTTAAATATTTAAAAATTACGGGGTGTTACAGTAATCACTAGAGAATTGTACACACTCTATCATGTTTACCTTGTCATACCTACCATTTGTGATGTTATCTTTCTCATCAACTTTATATGCACATCATGATACTTTTAATTATTTATTTGCTAAAAGTAACTGGACTCGCCAGACTTTATGTCTGACCCTTTTTGTTTCCTCTTCTTTCTTCCGTTCTCCCTCCTCCCCGGGTTCATAGGGTGGGAATATTCAAGCTTGACCAGGATTGTACTATCATTTTGCTGGAGTTTCTTAGACGTATTGCTCAAGCTCCATTCTTTGCTACTATGGCTATGTTTTTATTTGGGGATTATGCTTCTTTTATTTTGTGCTCTGATGTTTTAAGTGCAAGATAGAAGTTTTGATGATGTACTGGGTTTATGTATTTTCAGACATTCGATGTTTTGAACCACAATGCTTTATGATTAATAAAGTTAGTTTTTATTCCGCTGGCATTTTATATCTGTCTTGTAATGTTTCTGTTTCTATTTACCTATAGTGCTTCATGAAACTTAATGCATTCTCTTAATGAGTGACATTAACGAACGTGGGGTGTCACATAACATGTAACGCTTGCAATCTCAATACATTATTTTTACATAAGCATACCTGCGCATTCTAGTTTGAATGCGAAGTCAGTTTGAAGTGGTTTTGGATCCCAATCCAATTTCGGTTCCTCGAACCGACACGTTATAAGTTAAAAGGGAATGTATTGATAGTTGGTTCTTTAAATATCAATCACAATGGTACAATTAAGTGAGCATAAGCCCTTTTATTAAAACATTCTTTGTAATAACTTCATTGATACTTAGAAATCGATTCCATCTACTTATCTCAACAGGATAAGCATTTTAGAAAACTCTTTTTTTTCATTACTTCGAAAACTATAGTCATAACACTTATCTCTTTGGAATAAGTATTCACAAATCTTATTATTTTCACTACTTAGAAAATAGTGTTATATATATAACTAAATGGTATAAGTATGTCACACATCATACCTGTGCCAAACAATGTCATATAATACATTATTTATTATAAAACCCAATGGTTTTATTTAACTTCTAAATTCTACAAATTAAAGTTTATGACACCATTTATGGAAATAATAATTTAATTTCTAACATCCACTTTTGTTTTCAAATCAGTGTCATCTCTTAGATAATAATGAAGTTTATCATGTTGGGGTATTTTATTTGCCTCTCTGACATTGACTCAATAACATTCTTATCTTCAAGATAAATAGAAGTTTGTTAATGCAAAACCTGACATTCAATAAATGTCATAATAAGTCCCATGTACTATGCAATTTAAATAAGGTTTAAAATAAAACCCACTTGCATTTGAACATCTCTTTCCAATATAATCATTTTTACTTAATTCATTAATTAAGTAAACCCTTATTTAAAAGTATTTAATCAGCTTTAAATCTCTTTTATAACCCTTATTTATAAAATTTGGACTTACTATGAAAACCCAATATAAAAATCCTTTTAAAAATCTTGTCAACCCTGGTTTGATTTCAAATCAAGTCACTTAAAATTTAGCTTGAAATCAAATTAAATCGTTTATAAGCTCTTTATGAATATCCAACTTTCCATAAACCTTAATTAAAAGACCAAGATAATTTTTGCGTCATTTTACAAGTTAAAAAAACCAACTATTAACTTTCCCAAAACATTTTATAAAATCTTCCTTTATACTTCATTAAACATAATTATAAGACTTGGTTAAGTTTTCACATATGGAATCTCTAATCATAAAACTTGTTTACAAAACAGGAATTTTGGTATACAAAAAATTATATTCTCTTTATAAAATAAAATATAAATATACATTTATAGATAAAAATTTATTTTATATAAGTTAAATAAATTTCGATTCAAAATTTTCTTTTGTTAGAAAATAAATTTATAACTTTAAAACATAGTCAATTCACCTTATGTAACGTCCCGTATTTTTAACGGTTTAATAATTAATTTATTTAATTATTTAAATAATGGTTTGGTAATTTTAAAAAACTTGAATTAAATTATGTTGAATATTTAATTAATATAATTAATAGAATAATATAATTAATTTCCGAGATTGTCGTAAATAGTAGAATTCGCAATATTGTGTGAATTGGACAGTGTAAGAGATTTGGTTGAGGTTAGATTCAAATTATAAGAACGAATTTATTTAATAAATAACATTAGAATATATAAATTATGTAACACCCCACCTCCGCTAGGGTCACTCGCAAAGGAATGCACTAGCTTTAGAGGGGTATTATTGGTAAACATGTACAGAAATATTACAAGACAGAACATATATATATATAACAGCGGAAGTAAAACAAATTTCATTACCTTATAAAATAAGGTCTAAAAGCCTTTTACATCAAAATACATCAAAACCTGTCTTGCAATAATAAAGAAGCATAAAACCATTTCATAAATTATTCCCCAAGTAAAACAGTAAAGTAGCCATAGCTAAGAGAAGTCCAAGCCATGCGTGATGACCTTCAAACAGAAGAAGTCCAAACTAATAATAGCATTTCCTCCCTGTAACCTGGGGGGGAAATGGAAGACAAGAGGCGAAACAAAACGGGGTCAGTCATAAAGGCTGGTAAGCCCTATCTACTATCAGTATATAAACTAGTAAAGTTAACTGGCATGAGGAACTGAGATGAACATAAGTATGATGACAAGATAGATAAGCTAAACCAAAATAACAGGATGAACTATGGTACCAAAATAAATGAGTGTGTCATGATAAACTACGGTGTCAAGATAAATCAAGGTACCACATCGTCAGGTTTCTATCAAGTATACTATCCCAAGGTATTTATCATGTATAACATCCTAAGGTATATATCATGTATATTTGCTCTGCACCCCTCGTACTAGTATCCCAACCCGCGTCATGTGTTAACTATGAATGTCCCTTGCCCAACGCCACGTAATGGTCCATGTCAACCTAATATATAGCATATGTAGGTTTTCCCAACTCGTATGTTTCTTTCCATGTATAAGTTTAGTCCTTTGCCGTAGGCCATACGGGCTTTCCCATGTAAATGTCTTATCCTTGAAGTTATTTTGGACTGCTACCCTTGATCTAGTTATGATTTCTTACCATGAACTATCGCGTGTCCACTTAGGATTTATGCCACCTAGGACCACTAGGGATTATGCTACGTAATGAACGTTTCCGTGTCTTGGTTTGGGTTCAGCCACCTAGGGCCACTAGGGATTATGCCACCCGTCAACCGCGCCCTTTATCCCACATATGTATCGTGAATCGTTTTCCATGTCTAGATGCACATGTTCCTCAATGTGCCATCCGAGTTCCGTGCCAGGGAAAATCAAGAAATACGGGACTCGGTCGGGAGCTTTAAGTCGTCTACTGATGCAGATATCAAGGTCTGTTTCTGTATCCGTGGCTATGGTCCCACGTGACCCCTCCCTCAACTACTGAAAGGCAATCCAATAAAAATCATGTATGAGAACTGCACTAAGGCCCATCGATGCCCACTTCCTGATAGCCAACCTCACCCATAACTTGATAGCTAGTATATGGTCTTTTGGGAGTTCCCTGCCTTTCCGTATGTACACGATTGACTAAAGATGGTAGGTAGTCGGCGACATGCTATCCCGGGGCAAAATCAAGTATCGTCGACTCCACGCTAATCCATCCCAGTCTTTAGGTCGCTCGCATAGCAACCAAGGCATACTCTTGGCTCTTCTACCGCAGACCTTAACCCCTGTGAGGCCGGGTTTCATGGACCACTCGCCACCTCACAGAGGGATACCAAGAGTACCCTCACGTTCCCCGAAGCTTTCACTTCGTCACCCAGTTCGCTGGAGCTTTTATCCTAGTCAGATAACTTGCTCCTCCTCGTATACTAAGCGATGACCTACCGTACCAAGTTACTCATCTCTTTATGAACTAGTCCCATGTCCTTAGCTAAGAATTATTACTTAGTTACCCTTAACTAAGGTTTACCACTTAGCCCCTCTTTCCGCTATCCTTGTTAACTACGATTTCCAACCTAGTCCTTTGAGCTAGGGTTTTGTCAAATGGGTTAAGTGTTGTTATCCAAGTTCGTGACTTGACCCGCCTACACATCATGTCAAGATTGGCTAAGTACTCAAGGTCAAGGCTTAGCCATACAAGTTGGTTAAGTGTACCAAGAAGCTCATGACTTAACCCTATCAAGTCAAATTGGTTAAGTATTTATTTGCCTTAACCCTATCAGATTTTCATGTTAGATTGATTAAGCATGGATTATCTTAATCCCATCAGATTATCGAGTCGGATTGGTTAAGTATGGGTTAGCTTAACCCCATCCACTAATCGTATTATAATGGTTAAGCCTAATCTTAAAAGGTCTTGTGACTTAACCCTTATCAGGTCCACCTATTAGACTGGTTAAGTATAGGTTACTTAACCTCATCAAATCATCACGTATAATTGGTTAGGTATAAGTTACTTAACCCCATTAAATTATCATGTTAAATTGGTTAAGTATTGGTTACTTAACCCCATTGAATAACCAAGTTTAGATTGGTTAAGTGTTTAACTTAACCCCATCGAATTCCCGTGTTTAGATTAGTTAAGTATAGATTACTTAACCCCATCTAATTACCATGTTTAGATTAGTTAAGTCTTAGTTACTTAACCCCATCTAATTACCGTGTTTAGATTAGTTAAGTCTTAGTTACTTAACCCCATCTAATTACCGTGTTTAGATTAGTTAAGCGTAATTTACTTAACCCCATCCCCTAACTGTCTTGTATGGTTAAGTGTCATTAAGAAATCAAGCCCGGTCCCACTTATCCTACCCATTTGTGTCATATCGGTTAAGTGTCATTAGTCAAATTTACTTAACCTTATCATGTGGCATCAATTTAATTAATGCACTCTCAACCTCTCACATTAGACTTTGTTGTGGTTACTAGTTAAGCCGGGCGGGTCCGGGTAGATTTACACCACAACCTAGTCTAACCTCGGGTCTTAAGCGTGACATGACCAACTTCTCACATTGGATCCTATTGTTTGTAGCCACTAGTTAAGCCGGGCGGGCCCGGGTAGATTTATGCTACAAACTCAACCCAACCTCGAGTTGGCCATTTTCATGTTTGGTCTATTGTCTTGTTACACTTACAACCCATACGTGTCAAGTTTCCAAGTCCCATGCTCATAGCCAAAGTTACATGTTGTCACGTTTATACCAACTTACCCAAATCATGTTTCATGTCATTAAAGTTTCCCCATAACCTAACCCCAACGCTTTTAAACTCGCATATACATTCACAACAACGCATTATGGATTTAAAGAAGGAACTTGGCAAAGGCATGACAAAAAGGGTATAAGGCCACAAGTTAAACATGGTGGAAATGAGGCATAAATGTGCTCACAAACTTGCATGTTACATTGTCAAGCCTCAAAAACATGCATAACATTCAAACTTGGCAAATAGGTGATACATGGTCATAGATGACATGAAATGATGACAAGTAACTCGCATATAACATCACATAAGGGTTATGACTTCATATGCAAGTTAACCTAAAGGTTATGAGGGTTCTCATGTTGCATAATGCAACATTTCAACATAAAGGTTATAGCTTTTAACCCACAAGATCAAGGTAATGACTTTATAGACTTGCATAACATGATAGCATGTATCATACTTAATGATCAAACCCAAACTTGCAACATTCATTTAACTTTATAGTTAATATCTAAGAGTAGGAGGGGGCTTACAATGCTATGAAGGCACAAATCAACATATAAATCAAAGATTGAGACGAAGCCATTCATGCTATCACCCAAAAACCCCAAAAGAACAAGCTCCAAATGAAACCCTTGAGCAAATATCAATAAAAATCCTTGCTTTGAAGAAGAAAGGTTTCAACTTTGGCTTTGAATGAATCTTATGAGCTCTCATGCAAGATCCTTGCTTTTTGGTCAAGAAAAGGTTGCAACTTTGGCTAGAATGCAACTTATGAACTCTCATACAAACATGAAATCACTCAAATGATCATAGAATCTCTCATGAATGAAGAAAAGACGCTCCTTTACTTTGAAACTAGCTTAGAACACTTAAGCTATCATGAAGAAGAATATGGAGGCCATGGGTTGAAGTGGAGGCCATGATGAGGAATCATTTTGGCATAGTTTAGTTGTAGGATCAATTTATGAGGGTTTTAGGAGAGGGTTAGGGGTCTTTTTATAGAAGACTAGGATAGTTTTAGCCATAGGATAAACCCTAGAACCAATCCTAGCCTTTAAAGCATGTCTTGGGGAAGAAGTCACATGTAGGAACCATTTAGGGCCTTTAGATTAAAGCTGAACCATGAGAACCATTCAAATGCAAAATCTGCATTCGAGCGAATCGGCCCACGGGTTGACAGCCAAACACCCTGGATTAACCCCTAGTCGACCCAGCGAGCTCGGGTCGACCTCAAAAATCGGCCGGTTCGGTTATTCCCCTCTCCCAATTCGCTGTTTTGAACATTTTTGCATATTTATTTATTAAATTTTCAATTATATATATATATTAATATATATATATATATATATTTCTCTGCACAACCCATTTCACTTAATTAAGTATACTTTAATTTGTGAATTTTTATGTTCAAATTACGGGGTGTTACATTCTCCCCTCCTTAAAGGATTTCATCCCCGAAATCTCTAAGTCAAGAAGAACGTATCCTACCAACCAAACAACCATCTACTCAAACCATCAAACACTGGCATCATTGTCCTTAGACGATTTCTAATGCCATATGAACATATGCAGAACGTGTGTGTATATGCTCCTTAGCTAATGCTAATGATCAGGCCTGAATGATCTTTCTAATGCAAAATATGTTTAGTGCCATGAGTCCAACATGTATGCGAATAGTCCTAGTCATATAAGTACTATATGCGTGCACAAACATTCATTCATATGCAACATCCGCATGATAACACATTCAATTTCATCTATAAACAAGTATAAATACTCGTGCATATGCAACATGAAACGTGACCGCGTCAATCTAGTATCTAATGTGTATTCGCGCATCCACGAGCAACCACTTGCAACCATTTGCAACCATATCAATCATAACATGTTTCAAATACATGTTTACATCCATAGAGTTCTATCTAAGGTTCCCAAGATAAGATCAAGGAGATAAACAAGACAAACTCCTTACGGGGTTTGTAACAGAAATAGGACCGAGAGGTTATCCACCAAGCGATAGCATGCAAGTAAGCTCTACAGGTGAACCAAGGATCAAAGATACACTCTTAAAAAGAGACATGATGCGCGCGTCTGAGCCGCATTTCCACGAACTTAATTCCATTGTGCGTTGACCGCCTTTGACTTCATGGTTTCGTAGCTCCTTGATTCCTATTTCCAAGGTATGAGTCGGAACTCTTTTCACTGTCGCCTCTCGTTACACTTTCATTTATTCTTTCCCTAGTATACTTGGCTCAACCATATCTAGTACTCATGCAAGCTCTCCAAAATTCACTAGTGAATTCTGGATCTCGTTTACCAATGCCAATTTATGTTACCACGTGCACTTACTAGGGTGATTCCTATAACCCATGCTTAAGCGGAATGAACCATCCGTCTTATTGGCGGACGTTACTCGATTGGATCAGAGATTTCCGATAAATGCATCAAGAGATTCTAGGTAACTAACCATGACAGAACCTAAAAGGTTACACGAGACTTCGAAGGTATTACCAAAGCAAGCCAAGAGTCTGACCGCCCTCTTTTCAAAACCGAGAATGGTATCCCTTACTGGATAACCACTTTACCCTAGAATCCATCTATAGCTCAACAATAGAAGTATTGCTTCTAATCTCAACACTTGGCATAGACGTTCTCAAATCCAACAAGTTATGAATAAATGGACCGACTCTCCAACCAGATTTTGGGACAAAAACTGGGATCCTCTACCATGCTAGTACTAAGGTGCAGAGACTTAACTATCCAAGTAGACTTAAATGATACGATGGTCAAGACAAAGTCTGGACGGGAAGATAGAAAAGAACGACTAAACCTTTACCAGAAACGGTACCATTTCTTTTAGGTACCCTAGAAATGGGAGCGTACAATTGCCCTCTCCGATGATCTTGTCCTTGTCCTCCTTGATGGACTAAGCCATAGCAACAGTTGCTTATCCTTAAGATCGCGTCCTTTATCCTTGTTCTTATTATCCCTTCTTATAACTTCGGTAACCGGTCTCTCGAGAACTTCCTCCATCGCACGGGAAAACACTTACGTAGCTAGACAAGGATTAGTCGCAGTTAAAACTACTGTGACTCCAGATGGAGGAAAGAAAGGGAAAAGAGATTCGATCAAGGGAACAAAGGATAGTGCTAATGGCTTTTGGGGAATAGTCTTTAAAAACCTTTCTTGAAAAATGCTTCTTTGTAAACGGTTTCTCAAATAGTTTTCAGAAGGTTTTTAAAAACTTTTTCCCAGTCTGGTAACCTTCTGCTTTGATACCAAATGTAATACCCCACCTCCGCTAGGGTCACTCGCAAAGGAATGCACTAGCTTAAGAGGGGTATTATTGGTAAACATGTACAGAAATATTACAAGACAGAACATATATATATATAACAGCGGAAGTAAAACAAATTTCATTACCTTATAAAATAAGGTCTAAAATCCTTTTACATCAAAATACATCAAAACCTGTCTTGCAATAATAAAGAAGCATAAAACCATTTCATAAATTATTCCCCAAGTAAAACAGTAAAGTAGCCATAGCCAAGAGAAGTCCAAGCCATGCGTGATGACCTTCAAACAGAAGAAGTCCAAACTAACAATAGCATTTCCTCCCTGTAACCTGGGGGGAAACGGAAGACAAGAGGCGAAACAAAACGGGGTCAGTCATAAAGACTGGTAAGCCCTATCTACTGTCAGTATATAAACTAATAAAGTTAACTGGCATGAGGAACTGAGATGAACATAAGTATGATGACAAGATAGATAAGCTAAACCAAAATAATAGGATGAACTACGGTACCAAAATAAACGAGTATGTCATGATAAACTACGGTGTCAAGATAAATCAAGGTACCACATCATCAGGTTTCCATCAAGTATACTATCCCAAGGTATTTATCATGTATAACATCCTAAGGTATATATCATGTATATTTGCTCTGCACCCCTCGTACTAGTATCCCAACCCGCGTCATGTGTTAACTATGAATGTCCCTTGCCCAACGCCACGTAATGGTCCATGTCAACCTAATATATAGCATATGTAGGTTTTCCCAACTCATATGTTTCTTTCCATGTATAAGTTTAGTCCTTTGCCGTATGCCATACGGGCTTTCCCATGTAAACGTCTTATCCTTGAAGTTATTTTGGACTGCTACCCTTGATCTAGTTATGTTTTCTTACCATGAACTATCGCGTGTCCACTTAGGATTTATGCCACCTAGGACCACTAGGGATTATGCTACGTAATGAACGTTTCCGTGTCTCGGTTTGGGTTCAGCCACCTAGGGCCACTAGGGATTATGCCACCCGTCAACCGCGCCCTTTATCCCATGTATGTATCGTGAATCGTTTTCCATGTCTAGATGCACATGTTCCTCAATGTGCCATCCGAGTTCCGTGCCAGGGCAAATCAAGAAATACGGGACTCAGTCGGGAGCTTTAAGTCGTCTGCTGATGCAGATATCAAGGTCTGTTTTTGTACCCGTGGCTATGGTCCCACGTGACCCCTCCCTCAACTACTGAAAGGCAATCCAAGAAAAATCATGTATGAGAACTACACTAAGGCCCATCGATGCCCACTTCCAGATAGCCAACCTCGCCCATAACTTGATAGCTAGTATATGGTCTTTTGGGAGTTCCCTGCCTTTCCGTACGTACATGATTGACTAAAGATGGTAGGTAGTCGGCGACATGCTATCCCGAGGCAAAATCAAGTATCGTCGACTCTACGCTAATCCATCCCAGTCTTTAGGTCGCTCGCATAGCAACCAAGGCATACTCTTGGCTCTTCTACCGCAGACCTTAACCCCTGTGAGGCCGGGTTTCATGGACCACTCGCCACCTCACAGAGGGATACCAAGAGTACCCTCACGTTCCCCGAAGCTTTCACTTCATCACCCAGTTCGCTGGAGCTTTTATCCTAGTCAGATAACTTGCTCGTCCTCGTATACTAAGCGATGACCTACCGTACCAGGTTACTCATCTCTTTATGAACTAGTCCCATGTCCTTAGCTAAGAATTATTACTTAGTTACCCTTAACTAAGGTTCACCACTTAGCCCATCTTTCCGCTATTCTTGTTAACTACGATTTCCAACCTAGTCCTTTGAGCTAGGGTTTTGTCAAATGGGTTAAGTGTTGTTATCCAAGTTCGTGACTTGACCCGCCTACACATCATGTCAAGATTGGCTAAGTACTCAAGTTCAAGGCTTAGCCATACAAGTTGGTTAAGTGTACCAAGAAGCTCATGACTTAACCCTATCAAGTCAAATTGGTTAAGTATTTATTTGCATTAACCCTATCAGATTTTCATGTTAGATTGATTAAGCGTGGATTATCTTAATCCCATCAGATTATCTAGTCGGATTGGTTAAGTATGGGTTATCTTAACCCCATCCACTAATCGTATTACATTGGTTAAGCCTAATCTTAAAAGGTCTTGTGACTTAACCCTTATCAGGTCCACCTATTAGATTGGTTAAGTACAGGTTACTTAACCTCATCAAATCATCACGTATAATTGGTTAGGTATAAGTTACTTAACCCCATTAAATTATCATGTTAAATTGGTTAAGTATTGGTTACTTAACCCCCATTGAATAACCAAGTTTAGATTGGTTAAGTGTTTAACTTAACCCCATCGAATTCCCGTGTTTAGATTAGTTAAGTATAGATTACTTAACCCCATCTAATTACCGTGTTTAGATTAGTTAAGTCTTAGTTACTTAACCCCATCTAATTACCGTGTTTAGATTAGTTAAATCTTAGTTACTTAACCCCATCTAATTACCGTGTTTAGATTAGTTAAGCGTAATTTACTTAACCCCATCCCCTAACTGTCTTGTATGGTTAAGTGTCATTAAGAAATCAAGCCCGGTCCCACTTATCCTACCCATTTGTGTCATATCGGTTAAGTGTCATTAGTCAAATTTACTTAACCTTATCATGTGGCATCAATTTAATTAATGCACTCTCAACCTCTCACATTAGACTTTGTTGTGGTTACTAGCTAAGCCGGGCGGGTCCGGGTAGATTTACACCACAACCTAGTCTAACCTCGGGTCTTAAGCGCGACATGACCAACTTCTCACATTGGATCCTATTGTTTGTAGCCACTAGTTAAGCCGGGCGGGCCCGGGTAGATTTATGCTACAAACTCAACCCAACCTCGAGTTGGCCATTTTCATGTTTGGTCTATTGTCTTGTTACACTTACAACCCATACGTGTCAAGTTTCCAAGTCCCATGCTCATAGCCAAAGTTACATGTTGTCACATTTATACCAACTTACCCAAATCATGTTTCATGTCATTAAAGTTTCCCCATAACCTAACCCCAACGCTTTTAAACTCGCATATACATTCACAACAACGCATTATGGATTTAAAGAAGGAACTTGGCAAAGGCATGACAAAAAGGGTATAAGGCCACAAGTTAAACATGGTGGAAATGAGGCATAAATGTGCTCACAAACTTGCATGTTACATTGTCAAGCCTCAAAAACATGCATAACATTCAAACTTGGCAAATAGGTGATACATGGTCATAGATGACATGAAATGATGACAAGTAACTCGCATATAACATCACATAAGTGTTATGACTTCATATGCAAGTTAACCTAAAGGTTATGAGGGTTTTCATGTTGCATAATGCAACATTTCAACATAAAGGTTATAGCTTTTAACCCACATGATCAAGGTAATGACTTTATAGACTTGCATAACATGATAGCATGTATACTACTTAATGATCAAACCCAAACTTGCAACATTCATTTAACTTTATAGTTAATATCTAAGAGTAGGAGGGGGCTTACAATGCTATGAAGGCACAAATCAACATATAAAACAAAGATTGAGACGAAGCCATTCATGCTATCACCCAAAACCCCCAAAAGAACAAGCTCCAAATGAAACCCTTGAGCAAATATCAATAAAAATCCTTGCTTTGAAGAAGAAAGGTTTCAACTTTGGCTTTGAATGAAGCTTATGAGCTCTCGTGCAAGATCCTTGCTTTTTGGTCAAGAAAAGGTTGCAACTTTGGCTAGAATGCAACTTATGAACTCTCATACAAACATGAAATCACTCAAATGATCATAGAATCTCTCATGAATGAAGAAAAGAGGCTCCTTTACTTTGAAACTAGCTTAGAACACTTAAGCTATCATGAAGAAGAAGATGGAGGCCATGGGTTGAAGTTGAGGCCATGATGAGGAATCATTTTGGCATAGTTTAGTTGTAGGATCAATTTATGAGGGTTTTAGGAGAGGGTTAGGGGTCTTTTTATAGAAGACTAGGATAGTTTTAGCCATAGGATAAACCCTAGAACCAATCCTAGCCTTTAAAGAATGTATTGGGGAAGAAGTCACATGTAGGAACCATTTAGGGCCTTTAGATTAAAGCTGAACCATGAGAACCATTCAAATGCAAAATCTGCATTCGAGCGAATCGGCCCACGGGTTGACAGCCAAACACCCTGGATTAACCCCTAGTCGACCCAGCGAGCTCGGGTCGACCTCAAAAATCGGCCGGTTCGGTTATTCCCCTCTCCCAATTCGTTGTTTTGAACATTTTTGCATATTTATTTATTAAATTTTCAATTATATATATATATCAATATATATATTTCTCAGCGCAACCCATTTCACTTAATTAAGTATACTTTAATTTGTGAATTTTTATGTTCAAATTACGGGGTGTTACAAATTATAATATAATTAATATCAAGCTCGAAATGGCGTGGTAGTTCATAATTTTGCGATTTGAAATTTAATTGAATATATAGAATCTGTTTTAAGTCGGATTTCTATGAAAAAGGAAACGTTCGGATCTGGTGAACTATATTTTTCCAATGGAAGAGAAAAATCGAGATTTAATTGTGTAGATTTTGAGTTATGTTCAAATTAACTTTTTTTAAAAGTCGCTGTGGAATTTGTTTATAATATTAAATGATTTATTTATATAACAAATGGAATTTTATTATATATTGAATATCGATCAACTTGGATTTTTAAATATCGAGTTATAAATCCTAGTGTGTTTATTTTATAGCTGTGTGATATTCAATGTGAATATATACGATAATATTAATTTATTAATATTAAATTTAATTATTTTTAAATATATTAATATTTAATTAGTTAATTTAGAGCCTTAGAAAATAGTCATTTTTGTAAATGATCTCTATTTTCGATAAAATTAATTCTGTTGGATCTGGAATATTAAATTATTGAAATATTTCAATTTTCGTGATTTTTGAAGTCAATATGTGGCCGTATGGGATTTTAATGTACAACACAATCAATATTTTGATTTTGAAAATAAGCTGTGTGAGCAAACGCACTCGGATTTCGACGAAACAAGTTTTGTTTGGTCCGTAATGTCTTTCCATTTTCATTGAAATTGGATAAAATATGTGATCGTATGAATTTTTAAACAACAAATACATATAGCGATTGATTAAAATTAGTATAAAATTTGAAATATTAAAATATTAAAACTTACCTATAAGTAAACCACTAACACCATAAAACCTAATTCATATTTTTCTTCAATCAAAACAAATTTCCTCCGTTGGTTTATTTCTCTCAAGACCCAAAACAAGATCATATTTACTCCTTATAAAATCAAATCAATCACCATAAATCATTAGATATATATTTTTGAGATCCTCTTGAGTTACTCTTCGATTCCCTACAAGTTTTTCATGGTGCGATCTAATTTTTGTTGATGCTCGTTTTATGAGCAACGGTTTAGGGTTTGGGGTTTGAGGGATTTCAGGCGATCGAAGTTGGAATGGATGGCAGATTCGGTTTCATAGTGGAAAGTAGCTTGTCCCTGAAATTTTTGGTTGATGATGGTGAGATTCGAGTTCGATGTTTTCCGGTGTTCGCGTGGAATAGCTGCTTATTCGCATTTCTTATATGTTGAGCGAGTGATGGGATTTTTGTATAAAGTTGGAGAGGGAGGTTAGAGAAGAATGTTGGTGAAGAGATTTTGAAATTTCATGGAAGCACGGAAGAAGTATTGTGATGGGAAGATTGGCCATTATTGGAATACTGGAGATTCGAAAGTGATAATCGGGAGAGAAAAGATTAGGGAGGGTTGTTTAGGGTAATCATGGATTAGAGTCTAATGAAGGTTAATAATAATTTAATTAATATATAAATTATTTTGGTTAATCACTTTTATATGTATATGGTATTGGGAAATTCATAACTTTCTCATATGTTAACCAAATCAGCGAAGCAAGATCCATTGGGATATATGGACAAGGGCTACACAATTGAAATGATTTGGAGTGAATCGGAGCTCGTTACAATTTATAGTGAAATAAATTGCCTGATCTAAATCGACGACCGCTTATCGTTATTTAAGAATAACCAACCAATGTGAGTAAAACTCACTAACTCTGCAAGTTTATATTTTCATAACGTATTTTAGAATTGATAAATAATGGTTGATTGCTATGTGTTGATTGTTTGGATAAAGTGCTAATTGATTGGTTCAAAGTATAGATCTAGTAATACATACATACATACATATATACATCGTTATTCAAGTATTGATTCTGTTTATCAGAATATTTCATATTGAAATGAAATTGATGTTATTTATATTGTTTAACATATGTGGATGCAAGGAAACAGGTTGGAGGGATCCAATTGGATTCCTCAATATTTATAATATTGTTTTTTCATATATTGTGATATATGTTGCGATATATAATCTATGATTGATTATGATCGCACTATCTTGTTATTTGGAATTTTAAATAACACAATAAATACAGGAATGTATAAAGGTAATTTTCAAAGCGTATATTGAAAATAAAATATTTAAATAAAATCAATGGATTTTATAAAAAGGAAATATTTGGAAAATAAATAGAATTATAAAAAGGAAATATTTGGAAAATAAATAGAATTATAAAAAGAAAATGGAAAAATATAAAAGAATTATGAGAAATGGATTTAGAGAAGATTTTAAATAGAATCTATTTTAACAGATAGATTGAGAAGATTAATTTATAAATTATGTTTTATAAATTAAATAAAATATTTATCATTTGATAAATGGAATATAAAAGTGTTAGACCAAAAAATGGTTCTAACACCAAAATTAGCTATGATTTTAATGAAATAGAACTAAAAAGCAATGTAGAACACACGATTTATAGTGGTTCGGCGTTAAAGAGCCTACGTCCACTTTCTATTCTTTTAATTGATGATTTGAATGCAAATAAACAATGATTCTCACTCAACTTCACAATTACGATGCATAAGCTCACTCAAATCTCTCAAAAATAGACTTTAAGAGATGATTTTTATCTGAATATGGTTGTGAAATTCAGCTATGAAGGAAGTTAGAGCTGAGAATTTTCCAAAAAGTTCCCTTCAAATGACCCCTGATGGCCTATTTATAGGTGAAAAATCACCTCGAAGTGGCTCCGGTTCGGAACTACGTGGCACCCATCCTATAAGAGTCGGGTTCGGAGGCCTCCAGTTGGTGACAGCGCATCGATTTAGTGGGAGATCGTGGGAGGAAATGGTCGTGCTTGGTCCGAGTCTTCAGGAAACGTGTGTACCAACGGTCACAGGCTTAGAAAAAAGGGGTGTGGATCGGTCACCCCCGATCCGATCCGATGAGGCTATTTGCTTTCTTTTGGTGTCGCTGAAGTACTTCTCCGAACCGAACCGATGTGATGTTTACGTCTTTGATTTCTGCTTCTTTCCTGCGTTGGTTCCCTCTGATCCGAACTGGATGATGGCTTTCCAACTATTTGCTCTTTGTGTAGCCTATTTCACAAAGTAGGCTAACATTTTGCCCCCTCGAAGTACACTCTTATTTAAGATAAAGTGTGCTTCGAAGTAGTTTACAAAACAGTCTTCGAATTAAAGTCATTGAATGATCGCTTCCATTTACTTGTAGAGTTGTGTCGCTCCATAAGGTTGCAACTCTTGTTGGCTATAAATACATTCTGAAGTGCAAGAAATCACATCATATTGTTTCGAATAATTTCGAGAATTTCCACCTGATGTCTAGTAGCTTTTAGAGGTAAGTTCCCATTGTGCATTATTGACCTTTACTGCGCTTTTCTTACGCGAACCATACATCATTTGATAAAATTTCTTTGGTTCGGAAATCGATCTTTCCGATCTGAACCATGCTCTGACCATTTGCACAAAATATGGGCTGAGAGGTCATAAGCTTGAAGGGCTGAGTTGTTCCAAGCGGGCTTTAATATCTTATCCATGCGTATACAAATGGTCTCCTACCCCATGCATATATACGTGCTGAGACCCTCCTCCATCTCTCTTATTCTTTCACGCCGACCTTCACTTTTCTGAAACCCTAACTCCAGCACCTGAAAATCACGAAGAAAAACCCCTTGATTCCCATCGCAAATTCATAGGTAGTGTTTAGATCTTCTTTTTAATTCTTTCCTAACTGAATTTGGCTTCTAATTCGAGAGTAATTCGAGTAATCTCGCTTGCTAATGTGTCTATTTCACCGCTGTGCTTCCATCGCTTCGCCCTCGGCGTTAGTGACTTCGTCGCCACCTCGAGATGGCTGCGGGGAGGTCGATGTTGAAGTGAGGCATGCAACCCATATGTATCTTGTCGTGAGCAAGTTTACGAAGCCAATTGGGTTTTTGGGTGGAGACGGGTTCAATTTGAATCGTTGCAGTGATGGAGCAAGAAGAAGAAGAGAGGAAAGAGAGGGAGGTGGGTTCAGTTCGGAGTGGGTAGCTAAGGAAGGGGATAAATGGATTCAACCTTTCGGTTCGGGTTAGAGTGAAAAGCATGGTTGTGGAGAAGACTGTCGGATCAGATTGAAACATTGGAGATTGCCAATCTGCAACGTTCTGTACATCTTTATTCGATCTGAACCGTACAGAGTGTATGTCTCTGGGACTGGAGTTCGACCCGGACAGGATAACTGAAAGCATCTATCCTTGATCCGAACCGATACTCCAAGAAGGCGTGAATTTCTGTCGTGCACACACAGGGCCCATGCTTCCGATCCGACCCTTGTACTCATGAATATCCGTTCCGAACCGAACACTTAAAGCATGAAGTAAATATGATCTAACTTAACTAAGGCTAAACAGGATTTTACCAACTCTGAGACAGTTTGGATAGAGCCTTTTATATTGAACTTCGTTAATTTAATTGACATGGAACTTTATTTTATATCGCTTCTGATTGACGCTAACATATTTTCTTTACACTTTGTCATTTCATGCATGCACATAAATTTAGTTCACACACATGCACCGGGGGACACGGGCAACTTTACTCTAATCCTTGCTATTGTTTCTTCAATAGTTCAACAGATATGACAGAGAGATGCTCGGCCAGGTTAGCAGAAAGAGGAGAAACTGGAGAAACTTCTGAGAGAATTACCGCTGATGATATATCTTCTACTTTGTATCCTGACTGGGATAGTGAAGGTTCAGATTGTGAAATGAAACCTCATGATAGTGAAGCATCCTCCGGTGGTGATATCTCTTTGGGCGAGGAGGAAGAAGGAGGGGTAGGTGATAACCGTGCTCCCGACGAGCTTGGCGATGCCGAAATTTTGGATCCGCCTAAGGACTCAGTTAAGTCAACCATAGACAATGATAAACTGGCTCAAATTTGTCTAAAACACAGGATACTCTGTAAAGACACCGAGTTACCTTTTGACACTGACCGTCCTCACAATCCTCCGGAAGGATACATGGCCATCACCAGGTTAATGTGTCAAGTTGGGGCAATTCCTCCTTATCCACCATTCATTGTCGATTTTCTAAGACAAATGCGGATCGGCCCCATGCAGCTCTATCCTATTTCGTACGCTTATATGTATACTCTGTACATAGCGTATAGAGAAATTCTAAATCTAGAGCTTACCTTCGATGATGTCCATTTCTTCTACAACTTCAAGCACCGAACCCAAGATACTCCATCTTTTTTGTACTAGGAATCGGTCCCAAAAAGGAAAATAATCCCTATCCCTTAAAGTAGCAAGGCGGGAGATTCAAAACCCAAATGGTTTTACATCAAACAGCAACCTGGATGCACTCGATGATGGCTTAAATCAAGTATGGCACCAACCCTGCGGACTTCAACTTCAAGAATTCATATTAGAGTTTTTACTGACTTTTATTTTCATGTGCAGTTCCCAACCCAAAACAAGTGATGGGTCGAGTGTATTTCGATCGTTTCAACCAACTTCTTTCTGGTGATCAAAAGTTTTTGACTATCGACAATGTTCTTAAAGACAAGTATCTTCATCGTCACGGGTTGTTATCGATCACCCGCAGTATAGGCCACGGGCCTAGCCCTTATGTATATATACCTCTTATTGATGTTATTCCAGCGACATATGGAACTTCAAAGGGACCGACGACACCACTTTGGAGCCCACCTTCTCCATCGTCTATGATGAGCTAGCGAACATCGCTTAAAAATATAGGGATAAGAACTTCGTTCCGGAGGGCGCGGTCACTCCTGAGAAGTCATCTTCCCCTAAAGAAACATCGTTAGTTGTTCCCCAAAAGGATGGTTCCGCCTCAGAGAAAGCTGTGTTTCAGGGTTTAGGGGATCTCCCCCTTCCCGAAACCATTTATACTTCGAAAGATTTTGCAACAGATCCTCTCACATTCGCCTCCGAAGAGGAAGTTACACCCGTCAAGGCCGGGAAAACTATACTCACCAGCCTTATCCCACGCTCTGGTTTGTCGGGGGAACCGCACTTAGGACACTTGACACTCGCACTGCACGTCAAAGCACTTGTGTTTCATGTTAATATCAACTCTGAAGTTTTCTCATCCTTTTATATAGGACAAATGGGGAAGCAACGCTATTACATGAAAGACGTTCGTTTGAGCATGCCCCCAATAGACCCTGTCGTGAGACGTGACCAACATGAAGGTAGAGGTAAAGATGATAGGAGGGATCGGCCTCCCAGGCCCTATCGGTCCTCTCGTTCTCGATCTCCACACAATAGAGACTCGGACAGATGCAAGAGTTGGTCTTCACATCAGGAGAAAAAGAAACATAGCGCTAAACCTCCCGCTCCACCTAAGGATAAAACTCCCCAAGATAGCTCATCAAAGAAAGTACTCGATCCAGCTGAGAAACAAAAGGATGCAGGGAAAGGGACAGAAAAGGAAAGACCCATTGTAAACTTGAGGCGCCGCACCATCGATATTACTACCACGAGGCCGATTATGCTTGATGATGAAAATCACGCTAGGTTGGAACTTCTGAAGCAACAATTCCCTGAGCATCATTTTGGGCATATGCATATCTTTTCTAAGCTTAAACCGGTTCACCCAGACTGGGCCCAGGACATGAAAGCTAACACAGATTTAGTGGATGACCAATGCAAGGAGATGAAGAAATATGCCCGAAATCTCTCCAAAATCATTAGTGACTTAACGGAAGATGTAAAGACCATGCAAGATGCTGTCGAATATGACATAAAGGCTATTGAGAACGCAGAAAAGGACCCCGAAGATGCTCAGGCCCAGCTTGCTCTTGCGCAGCGCGACGCAACCAACTATAAAAAACAGTTTGAGGAACTGCAAAAGCAGTACGATTCTGAACTCGAGTCCCACAGCAAAGAGAGAATAGACTTGAAAAAATAGGCTGAGGATGCTAAGCTTAAGAGTACTCGCCTCGAGCAAGAGAATGCAGATTTAGTTAAAAATAACGTGGAACTTGAAGCTTGAAGTCGAAACACGAGCAGCTCTTGCCGAGGGAAACGCAGACACAGTGTTAAAGCAAGTCGAGAAGGTTAGCGAGGAGCTTAGAGACGCTCAAAAGGAGATCGACGAGGGTGGTGAGACTATGGTCGGATTCTTTGCTCAGGTGATCCGTCACCGCAATCTTTCCTGGCTTAAAGACTATCTGATTCCCTTGGTGTATGCTTGGGATCAGTTGGTTGAATGGGAGAGAGCGGAGCTTGAAGAAAACTCGATAGACGAGGACAAGCTGATAGAGAAATATCTGAAAGGTGAAGAAGCGGGGCGCTTAGCTGAATAACGCAAACTTCTTTCTGCTACCCTAGAAGAGGAGAGGCGCCAAGCTAAGGAAAAGAGTACCCTTGAAGTCGGCTCTTCTTCTACCACTGTTTAAGCTGCTGTAGTTGAGGAGTATGACCCGGAAAGACAAGGGATCACTGGGACTCCTTCCTTACCCTCTAACTGGGCTACCCTCCGTAGCTCCTGCTGCCACAGTCGAAAAATCTGCTGAGGGTATTCCTACTTTTTCACCTCAATTTGCTAAGTCTATTTCATCATTTCGCCACATCATTGGACAGACAATTGAAGATCCTGCGTTTTCCCCTGAGATAATAACTGTTGCTTCTTGTTCTGTGGGTACTGATCCCGCTACAGAGACAAACAAGAAGATGGATGGGAAATCCGGGGAGGTTACTGGGTCACAACCTGCTGAAAAGGAACAGGAAAAAGAGGCTGAAGTTGCTAGTTCCACCTCGGTAGAGAAAGCTAGAAGTAACGAAGGAGAGGCCACTGATAAGGCCACCTTGCCACCTAAACCCGAGATTCCCAAAGGAGCGATCATCCATGCATTGAGAGATGACGGTGGCAACGATGAGCATGATGAGGAGGATGATGTCATTGTGACAGGGGATTCAGGGACTGGAAATGATGAAACTTTGGCTAACAGGAAGGAAAAACAAGTTCGACTTCTGAATGCCAAAGCTGAAGAGGAAGTACTTGGGGCTGCCACCCCTCTTGCAACCATTCCTCTTGGCTCAAGGTTAGTTGTTAAACTTCCAACTGGATCAATCACTGAAGAGCTTGCTAAAAAGTCTCCTATTGATCCCAGTGCTCTAGTCCCCGGGAAGAAGAATCAGAAGCGCCTCTTCACTGATGCTGAAAAGGAGGAGAAAGACAAGCTCAAGTCCTCCAAGAAAGCCAAGTCCACTCCAAAGGGAAAGTGAAGAGTAGCTTTTAACTTTTGTTTTGATTTTCCACTGGTATCTTTTATTTTGATTTTCCACTAGCCTGCGGTTGATGTAGCGAGTGCGGCCCTCGCATCTTTTGCTTAGCTTTTGTACAAACTTTCCTGTTTGTGAATAAAATAGTTTATCTCCTGCAATCTTAACTACCAGTAAGTTCATCAATTAAAAAGAATATTTTCAATAAATAACATGTCATGTTTCAACTATAAGACCAAGTCATTACTACTAAACAAAAGGTAGTGTATACAGGTGGAGTTGTGTGTGTGTTGCCCCCAATCAATCTTGAACAGAAGGCCAAGGCTTGTTCGAGGTTGATTAAGTTTAACATTTTGATATCCCCCGACACTCTGGCAGGATTTTAGTCTTTTAGTCATGGGCACTCGTCTTTCAGTGCCTTTATACTCTCCTATCATTTGATCAGGTTAGAGTGCGGTCAAGGAGGTCTCTTGTTGGGGTGCACCTTCACACCTCGGAGGATGTCATCTTCCCGTCCTTTCTACTCTCTCTCAAGTCATGAGAGTTAGAGTAAGGAACGTCGTCTTCCCGTCCCTTTCATTTTGTCTGGAAAACGGTCGTCTCGTTTGCTCCTGCACGTAGATTACCCTTGATTGTTTTAGTTTAACTTAGTGTTTAGCATTTCGCGGTTAGTACAGAATAGTCGTGCAAGGTAAAAGAAATAGTGTAGGAAAATTAAATGACACATGATGTTTTTATAGTGGTTCAGCTAAGTTGTAGCCTACATCCACTTTATAATCTTTTGCTCAAATATACAGACTTTTCTAGGCCAGTCATGCCTTTTTACATGGCTTATAAAGAACAAAAGAAAATATTACAAGTCTAATTCAAATATCGCCTCAGATGCTAGGCATTCCAAGCTCTGGGGATTTCTTCGCCATCCATGGTCGCTAGCTTGAAGGCTCCTTTATCAAGCTTCCTTGGATTGCATATGGTCCTTCCCATTTCGGTCCTAGGTGGACTGGCGGTGGGAAAACGCATTTCATTACTAGATCGCCAGGCTCAAAATATCATTGCCTGACTTTCTTGTCATAGTACTACGCTATCTGTTGTCAGTGCCTCGAGGCACGCAAGTTTGCTTCATCTCTCATCTCATCTACTGAGTCTAATGATTCAAGGAGGAGGGATCTATTTGTCATGGGGTCATAATACGTCGTTCGATGTGAAGGAGCCTTCAATTCCACTGGGATAATTGCCTCGGAGATGAACGAGAGTGCAAAGGGAGTGTGGCTTGTTGCTGTTTTGAAAGTTGTGCGATAAGCCCATAAGGCTAAAGGTAGTTTGTCCACCCACATGGCCTTTGCAGGCTCCAATCTTTTCTTGAGGATGGACTTGATAACCTTATTGATTGCTTCAACCTGTCCGTTAGACTGCGGATGAGCTACCGCAGTGTACCACTTATCAATTTTATACTTATTGCAGAAATCCCTAAATTCGTTGCTGTCGAATTGGGTTCCGTTGTCTGTTATAACAGTTTTCGGAATCCTAAATCGGCATATGATATTTTGCACCACGAAGTTTATCACCCGCTTTGTCATAATTGTACTCAGTGGCTCAGCCTCCACCCACTTTGTGAAATAATCCACAGCTATGATTGCGTATTTTGCCCCTCCTTTTGCAATCGGTAGGGTTCCGATGATATCTATCCCCCAAGTAGCGAATGGTCAAGGACTTACCATTGTGTTAAGCTGGCTAGGGGATGAATTTGGTATCTTAGCAAACTTATGACATCTATCGCAGCGTCGAGATTAATCAGCTGCATCTCTGTTAACGGTATGCCAAAAATAGCCGTACTGTAATATCTTTTTGGCCAACGTCTGGCCTCCTGTGTGATCTCCACACTCACCCTCGTGTACTTCTTACAATACACATCGGATGTCGTCGTGTCTAATGCACCATAACAGGGGCATTGAAAATCCCTGACGGTAAAGAACTTTGTTTTGCAACACGTACCTGGCGGCTTTGCGAATCACAGCTCGCCTCTCACTTTTCTTAGATGGGAGTGTCCCGTCATTAAGGTAATTCTTGATCGGCATCATCCATGACTCTTTTTCTGGCTCGAGTTCCATCATCGGGTCGACTTCCATTTGGTCAAAGCTCGGCGATTCCAATGTCTTTATTGCAACCAACTCTGTTTCCTCAGGATCGTCGGAGCTGGCCAACTTAGCTAGCTTGTCTGCCTTTTGATTTTCGGTCCTCGGAATGTGTGTTATGCTATACCGTTCCATGTGACCTAGCAATTCTTCTACTTTTTCAAGGTAAGTGATTAACTGAGGTCCTCTGGCTACAAATTCCTTCCGTACCTGACAGACTACTATTTTGGAATAACAGAAAATGTCTAGCATAGTCACTCCTAGCTCCTTAGCAAGTTTCAGCCCGGCAATCAGGGCCTCATACTCAGCTTCGTTGTTGGTAGCTAGAAACTCAAGTCATAATGCATAATAGATCGACCATCCTTCAGGAGTGATCAAAACAACTCTAGCACCAGATCGCCGGTCGTTTCTAGCACCGTCGGTGTATAGCCTCCAAGGGCTCAGCTCAAGTGTTCGCTCTGAAGGTCCAGATTCGTCTCCCAACACATTCTCTTCAGGAATCATGAACTCAGCTATGAAGTCGGCCAAGGCTTGTCCTCAAATTGACCTTCTGGGTTGGAAATTTAAATCAAATAGGATAAGTTCAATGTTCCACTTAAGAAGTCTCCCCGATTCTTCGGGTCGTTGCAGCATTTGACGAAGAGGTTAGTCGGTAAAGATAGTTATTGGATGAGCTTGAAAATAGTGGCGAAGCTTCCGCGATGCGATAAGAAGGCTTTAAGCGAGCTTTTCTATCATCAGATAATTCCTCTCCGCTGCGGCTAATTTCTTTCTTACATAATATACAGGCCTCTGGATCTTATCTTCTTCACGTACCAATGTGGTGTTGACGGCATGGGATGATACCGCTAAGTAGACAAACAGGTCCTCATGATCCTCTGGCTTCGACAAGATGGGAGGCTTCTCCAACAGACTTAACAAATTCTGCAAGGCCTCCACACAATCAGCAGTCCACTCGAAATTTTGTTTTACTCGCTTAATCAGGTCGAAGAAAGGTACACACTTGTCCGTTGCTTTGGAGATGAACCTGCCTAATGCTGCAACCTTCCCAGCTAAGCTTTGAACATCCCTAATCTTTCGCGGCTCCTCTATATTCCGGATTCCTGCTATTTGGTCTGGATTGATTTCGATTCATCTGCAACTCACGATAAAGCCAAGGAACTTGCCTGATTCCACTACAAAGGAACACTTCAAGGGATTCAACTTCATCCCATACCTTCGTAGTATGCCGAACATTTCTGCTAAGTCCTTGGTATGATTGGGAGATTGCTTGGATTTAGAGAGCATATCATCTCCCAATATGGTTATAGAACATCCGATTGACTAAGTGCTGATATGTAGCTCCTGCATTCTTCTGTCCGAATGGCATTACCACATAGCAGTACAAACCTAAGTCTGTAATGAAGCTTATGAGCTCTTGATCTGGTATATGCATGGGGATTTGATTATATCCTGAATAGGCATCCATGAATGATAGGAGTTCATGTCCGGCTGTAGAGTATACTAGCTGATCAATCATTTAGGGAGCGGAAAACTATCCTTCGGGCAAACTTTGTTCAAATCGGAGAAGTCGATGCAGGTCCGCCATTTCCCGTTCGATGTTCTGACTAGGACGGGATTAGATACCCAGTCGGGATACTTCAAATCTCTTATGACTTCGTTGTTCTTCAACTTCTCTACTTCTTCTTTTAAAGTGGTTGATCGTTCAGGGCCTAACATCCGTCTTTTTTGCTTGACAGGAAGGTTTTTGGGTTAATGCTCAAGGAGTGACTCATAACGGCTGGCGATATCCCACACATGTCAGAATAGGTCCAAGCGAACACATCTAGGTTTGCTTTCAAGAAGTCGGCCAACTCCTTTGCTCGAAGTGGGTCTAACTGCGATCCAATCTTCAGAACCTTTGTTAAATCTGCTTCGTCGATATGGATATCCACCGTTGTCTCATTGGGAGTCGCCATTCTGCCCCCAGGCCCCTCATCTTCTCTGGGGTCCATATCCTTAGGCAAATCTCTAGGTGATTCTCTCGGGGCTGGACCCCTTAGCTGCTATGTGGTGTTTCCCTTCGTAGGGGGAGAGGCATCCTTAGGCTCTAGACTCATCTCCTTCATCAGCATCTTTAGCTCTGCTATGTAGCAAGCTCGAGTAGTAACCTGATCACCTCTCATTACCCCAACTCCCATGTTAGTGGGAAATTTAAGCAGTAAGCACCAAGGCACGATGTATGCCCTGAATTCTGCAAGGGTCGGTCGAACCAAAAAGGCATTATAGGGTGATTCGATATCCAAAACAACAAAAAGGAGAATCCTCACTCTCTGGCGATTTCCCTGTCCCAATGTCACTGACAACTCTACATATCCCGCGGGAGTTGTCGATGCTCCATTGAAGCCTCGTATCCATCCTTCACAAGGCTTTAAGACTTTTGCTTCAAGCTTCATTCGTTCGAAGGCTTTCTTAAAAAGAATATTGACTGAGCTCCCATTATCCATTAACACTTGTGGACTAATGCGGGGCCGATGTTCGTAGTGATCACTAGCGGGTCTTCAGTGGGCGACATAACTCCAATATCATCCCTATCACGGAAAATGACGTCGTGAGACATCGTCTTTTGTTGCTTTACTGGTGTGATGTCTTCAAGACTGCTGCTCTCTCCTACCTCAAAATGCTTGGCTGCGTTAACGTATTGATCCATCGCTCTAGAACAATGAGCTGCTGAATGGGGCCCTCCTACGATGGTATTAATGACAATCCCTTTGCCTTTCTACTGGGCTGTTGGTCTGGGAGCAGGTTGATCTCGGTTTGGGGCTTGCCCCCTTGCCCCCTGTTTTTTGGGGCCACTTTGTATTCGTCAAGCTTTCCTTCTCGCAACAACTTTTCAACTACGTCTTTCAGGTGGAGGCATTCTTGGTGGAATGGCCGTGGGTACCATGAAACAAGTAAAACTTTCCTGTGGCTATCTCCTTCTTTTTAGAATCTCTGGGTGGTGGCTTCTTATGCCGCAAAACATTGTATGCATCAAGGTAAATGTTCTCCAGCGTGTCACTCAAAGTTCTCAAATGTGACACCCCATGTCCATTAATGTCACTTACAAAGGGAATGCATTAACTTCTATGGAGCATTTTAAGTGAGTATAGAACAGAAACTTAACAACAAGACAAATATAAACAGTACTTGAAAAATTAAAAATTTATTTCATTGCAGCGAAAAATACATATGTTTGATTACATCATCAAAACCAGAGCCAAGTACATAATATCCATCTTGACTAAATCAAAGTACATAAATTGAAAAACATGATCCCCAATACAAAATATCCATAAATAAAAGAGATGCTGAACTTTACTTCAGTGATCCAAGAAATCTTCTAAAAGCAAGAAGCACAGCTGTCCAAAATCAAGCTCCACTGGAGCTAGTTCAAACCTGAGCACCTGGGGGGGAGGGAAGGAAGAAAAGAGGAGGAAACAAAGGGGGTCAGACATAAAGTCTGGCGAGTGCGATAACTTTAACAATTTAATCACGAGAATAACTAGGCTAAGGCGTAAGTTGGAAAATCAGGAAATGGCCATGAACCATTGAGTATGGCAGAGTAAACAAGGAAACAAGATGAACAACGATATCGTTAAGCGCACCTAAACCACTATAAGACAATTACTAAACTACACCAAAACTATAGGATAATTGCTATACTACACCACCACGAGTCACCCTAAGGTTGATCCCGCCTACAGACTTAAATAATGATAATGGTAGTTTCGTGCACCCCTAGCTGCCTTCATAGGTGCCGCCTGCCCCTGTCTCCACTAGGTATACCCACTACCCTCAAGCGATCGGCTCCCTAACTCGTAGATACCCGTGCTGGCCCCACAGTGGGGTGTATCACTGCCCAAAGTGGCAACCCGATACCACAAATAATGCATGGCTTATACCTACACGATGCAACAACGTCTTACCTACCAGCCCGGGTCCACACACGCATATGAACCCGTTGGACTTACGTTGACACCGCTAACCCAGTTTGGCCTCTTACAGTCAAGCCTAGTATGCGTGTCCCGCCCTCGACTTGGGTCGAGCGCACAAAGATACGTATGGGTCACTGGTGGAAACGGGCCCCCATTACTTGACACAAGCTATCCACCTAAGCTTGGTTCCCTCTAGTACATCCCACTTAACCCACTTCTTATTCATGTTCACTTACATGTTTCAATTTTGGTTAAGTATTTCTTATCGTATTTCAAATGCCACCCAAGGCACCCACTAGATTCCACATGCCACCCAAGGCACCCACTTAACCCCCTCATGTCCTACTACATGTTTATCTGGTTAAGTGTTTCTTAATTCATTAAGACCGTAACCTTATAAAGACCTCTCACATTAGTGTGGCATTGGTGGCATCTGGATTTGCCGAGAAGGTCTGGGCAGTCTTACACCACAAAAGAGCCTAACCTCGTGTCTTTACAATTGTTACGTATTTAGTTTATGCCTAAGACCTCCCACATTAGACTGGCATTTGTGGCAGCTGGATTTGCCAGACGGGTCCGGGCAGTCTTACACCACAAAAGAGTCTAACCTCGTGTCTTAGACGATTAATTACTCCTAATCATCCCCCAATTTGAATTACTTTCCCCATTCAAATTATCAATTAATTCCAAATTTAACTATGGCCATAATTGACTCAGTTATGTCCATCTATTTATGGTATGAAAAATTGTACCAATTTCATCACAAATTTATTTTATGCCTTTTAAGGCATTTATGCCAATTGAAGCTTTTAATATTATCCCCTTTTACCCCACGTTGTACGTTCGTTCGTTTAACGTAAAATATACGTTAGACTCGAATAGTCTAACTCATGGAATAAAGAGAAAACATCACAACATACATATAATTAAAACTAGATCTAAACATAAGGGATGAACTTGCATGTGTGAATGATGTTCTACACCTAAAACTTGCAAAAGCCAAAGTTATAACTTGCATAAAACTACATATGTCATAGACCCAAATCTAAAGGTGTGAACTTGTTGGGATAATGGTCACGAACTTGCATAAATCATGTATGTCATAGATCTACATCTAAAGGTGTAAACTTGCATAGGCAGTTACGACAAACTTGCATAACATGATCCATTTTCAAACACATGTATTCATATAAACTTGCATATGTGATTTATGCAACATAACAATAGTATAAACTTACATCTAAACATGTAAACTAGCATGTAGAATTTGGCATATAACTCACATATGTCATAGCCTAACTTTAGATCTAAAATAGATGTCATGAAGCATATAAGGTTATATATAATTTTCCCCAACTTGCATATGATTCATGTCTTAATAAAAATCTAAACTTGCATACATACTTATGATTTATCATATGAATCAACATACCCAAACTAACATATGAACAACATGGTGATTCGATTATACTTAAGCCAATCATAAAATTACAAAATAGATGATCAGAACTTTACAAGATAGCATCATAGAATTTACAACATAAACATCACAATTTACTACATGAATAAAAAAATGCGGTCAATAATTCACATCATATCCAAATAGTCCACATCATAACTCAATCCAATTAATTTGCTAATTATTTTATTAAAATTATCGAACTCACAACTCAAAGAAGGTCTTGAGTTCTGAATTCTGAGTTCTGAAGTTGTAATAGCTTTCCTTAAAGAAGATTCATTGTTTAAGTTGAAAAGAATTGATTTAGACTAGCTTTCTTCCTCTCTAATTGGTAGCGGCTATGCTGAGTTGCTAGGTGATGGCATGGAGGCCATGAATCTAATTTTTATTCTGATTTTAGGGTTTGAGTCTATAGGTGTTTTTATAGAGTTTAGGATTAGTTTAACCCATCCGATCAACCCAGAATTAATCCCAGCCAATCAGATCATATCAGAAACCCTAATGAGTCAGCATTTAGTCATCTACAGGTCATAAAACAAATCTGCCCGAGGGGGGGCAGGTCGACCCTATGGTCGATGTGAAAACCCGTAACTTCCCCGGTGAGGAAAGCGCGGATAGTTCGAGAACAAGCCACAACAGAACACATACAGAAGAATATTTCATTGTATATTACAACAATGCACCAGAATACATGAATATACAGAGTATAAATGAATATTACACAGAAATATCAGAGATTTAAATTACATTTAAATACATAGCAGCGGAAAATAATACGATACACAACTGAAGGAGATATACAGATACAAAGCTTTCCGGATATCGTTCCAGCTGTAAACCAGGATCCTGTGAATATAAATATGCAAAACCAAAACTACTAGCTGCCCGTGTCAAAATAAGGGCACCCAGAGTTTAGGTTAAAACAATAAACTCCAGGTCAGTCATGGGACTGGTGTGAGAACTGAAACAGTTATAAATCTTTATTTTAAAGTTAGATAAATCAAGGGACCACGCCGTATAACACGGAACGGGTTTCCTCCCAAGAATACCAGCACATAAAACAACAGCGCAATGCTAAATAAAGAAAAATGAAGCTATTATAAGACCCAGGTCCAATGCAACGCAAGCCGAAGGATAGGGTTTTTATCTAATAATAGCCAAGAATGCTTGAAACGTTTAAAACAAATCATTTGATACTTTTATAAGTGCATATTTTATAAAACATCTTCAAATCATAAGTATCAATCATAGACGGCATAAGCGCCCCATCCCACTATGTCGCCATACTAGGCTCTACAAATAAAACCGAAATACACGTATCTGAAATTGGATTTCAATCATGGTGGCTCATGATTCGAAAGATCGATCGTGTAATGCAATTCACCACGGCTTACGTCCCAACAAGAGAAAACACCGTCTGCACATCCGCACATTTGGGACCAGAGTATCACCGCGGCTTACGTCCCAGTGAGAGAAAACACCGCTTACTCTATATATCCCTGAGCACTAAGCTCATCTCGGTCGACCGAATCCACGACACCACTAAGGTGCCCATCCACTAAAAAGCATACTGATCAAACCATCAGTTTACCACCATACCGGGATGTGAGGCTCGCGAATCAACGCTATACACAAAGCCATGCTATATCAGCTGCGCTTTGATCATCATCCACCAAACTTTGCTTTTCAACAAGTCTGGATCACTGCATCTCAGCATGCCACACTATCAATCCATATCGTACCACTGATTTCTGCCAATATATAACCTCTGAGCTTGTATGTCTCAGAGAAGGGCGTTAAGCAAGAGAATAAATTCTCCGCCGCCAAACAGATATATATTTAGCAGAGATCAACGAATACATTATAAAGGAATACAATGTCAGACACACCATCCATTTGCAAGTTCGTTCTGGGTCTGAACGAAACCGGAGGCACTTTCCTCGCATATCCATCCAACTCCAAGTACGTCTGGACGACCACCAACTATTTCCATCCTCTTGGGTGTACAGCCCAATCAGGATCATCAGTAATCACCCAAACGATGTGAAGACTTCCGGTCTTCGACCACCGTCTTCATCTTCGACATATCGTCGAATCGGTTATTCAAAATGGGTATAAACCCGGCCTTTCCGAACAACCCGCGTATATTAAAAA
This sequence comes from Allium sativum, assembly GCA_030737875.1. Lineage (NCBI taxonomy): Eukaryota > Viridiplantae > Streptophyta > Magnoliopsida > Asparagales > Amaryllidaceae > Allium > Allium sativum. The sequence continues at coordinate 576,764,801 of CM060909.1, read as the reverse complement.
CGAATGTTACACAAACACAACATACGCCTCATTCCAATTCAGTAGCTACTAACTGTAAATCAACAAAAGAACAATTTCCCAAATATTAACCCTGAAGGCCGAAACCAACATCAGATCAATACCCCGGAAACCATTCTTCTTAGTTAACCTACAGCTAGTTTCTAAATTTCAATTCTTAGGGAAAGGTTCCCATTAATTTTATCCAAGATAAATTCTTTAAAATTTATCCTTTAGTCTTCCTTTGGATGTCATTTCAAACCAAATTATGGTTTTCCAAACTAGTCGAGATTAGCGAACCACACCGAAGTAATTATTTATTTTATTTCCCAATCCCAACCTATTCATCCCCTGAAGCAAAACTAGTAATACTCCATATCTAATACCATGGTGTTATCGGTAAAATTAATTACCATTTCACGTTCAAATCTAATTAAAGATTTAACTATCGCTTTGGAGCAAAACTGGTAATACTCCGTTCTCGCTCACTTTCCAAATTTGATAATTTAAATTATCAATTCACATTTCAATCTAATTGCAGATTCATTAAAACTCCTTTTACTGGGTTAAAGAACTAATGTCATTTAAAACACAGTTCACGATAAACCCAAATCACGTTCTATTTATTATCGGGTTAAAGAACTAGTGTTATTTAAAACACCGTTCACAATAAACCCACAAATGAATTTTAATTCATTTCCAATCAAATATATTAGAAATTCCGATTCTTTAAAACCCCTTTTTAAATCTAATTTATTTATTTAAAAATAAGTGGGTTTTAATTTTAGTTCGAAACTAGTTCATTTCGATAAAAATCTATTTTTATCTTTTCAAATATGGAGTTTTTCATCCCAATTTTTCCCAAATCATTTCTTATTATTTTACACAAATTATTACTATTTTTAATAATTTTATCAAGGCCCGTACAGTCGATTTCCATCAACGGCCATCGAACTGCACTTACAACGACCTTTTCCAAATTTGATTTGGATGTATCTCCCAATCCAACCGTTAGATTTCAAATTTCTAATATTCGCTAGAAAACTCTTTTCGATACGAACCCAACGGTTCTAGTTTTAGGAGAATCCGACGGTCGGATCTCCCGTAATGTCCGTTCGAAATCAATGGTCGAAATTCGCGAACTGCCGTGGCGCGACGCGTTCTATTCAGGCCATTATATTATATATATAATATATATAATATATATTTCGTCGATTACTATTTAAAACGAAATTTATAAATAGTTTCAAATTTGTTTCAAAAACATTTCAACTTCCATTTCAAATTCCAATCAAAATTGAATTTTCTATTATAAATCCTTTACTTTCATTTCTATTTGATTTCAATTCAAATCAAATTCAATTCTATTTCAATTCATTTTCAATTAAATTCAATTCAATTCAGATTTGTTTTCTATTCGATTCAATTCAAATTCGTTTTCTATTCAATTCGATTCAAATTCGTTTTCTATTCAATTTAATTTGAATTCGTTTTCTATTCAGTTCAATTTGAATTCGTTTTCTACTCAATTCAATTCGAATTCGTTTTCAATTCAATTCAATTCGAATTGGTTTTCTATTCGATTCAATTCAAATTGATTTTCTATTCGATTCAATTCAAATTGGTTTTCTATTCGATTCAATTCAAATTGGTTTTCTATTCGATTCAATTCAAATTGGTTTTCTATTCGATTCAATTCAAATTGGTTTTCTATTCGATTCAATTCAAATTGGTTTTCTATTCGATTAAATTCCAATTGGTTTTCTATTCGATTCAATTCAAATTGGTTTTCTATTCGACTAAATTCGAATTCGTTTTCTATTCAATTCAATTCGAATTCGTTTTCAATTCGATTCAATTCGAATTGGTTTTCTATTCGATTCAATTCGAATTCGTTTTCGATTCAATTCAATTCGAATTCGTTTTCAATTCGATTCAATTCGAATTGGTTTTCTATTCGATTCAATTCGAATTGGTTTTCTATTCGATTCAATTCAAATTGGTTTTCTATTCGATTCAATTCAAATTGGTTTTCTATTCGATTCAATTCAAATTGGTTTTCTATTCGATTCAATTTGAATTCGTTTTCTATTCGATTCAATTCGAATTCGTTTTCAATTCGATTCAATTCAAATTGGTTTTCTATTCGATTCAATTCGAATTCGTTTTCTATTCGATTCAATTCAAATTCGTTTTCAATTCGATTCAATTCAAATTGGTTTTCTATTCGATTCAATTCGAATTCGTTTTCTATTCGATTCAATTCGAATTCGTTTTCAATTCGATTCAATTCGAATTGGTTTTCTATTCGATTCAATTCATATTGGTTTTCTATTCGATTCAATTCAAATTGGTTTTCTATTCGATTCAATTCCAATTGGTTTTCTATTTGATTCAATTCAAATTAGTTTTCTATTCGATTCAATTCGAATTTGTTTTCTATTCGATTCAATTCAAATTGGTTTTCTATTCGATTCAATTCAAATTGGTTTTCTATTCCATTCAATTCAAATTGGTTTTCTATTCGATTCAATTCAAATTGGTTTTCTATTCGATTCAATTCAAATTGGTTTTCTATTCGATTCAATTTGAATTCGTTTTCTATTCAATTCAATTTGAATTCATTTTCAATTCGATTCAATTCGAATTGGTTTTCTATTTGATTCAATTCAAATTGGTTTTCTATTCGATTCAATTCGAATTAGTTTTCTATTCAATTCAATTCGAATTCGTTTTCAATTTGATTCAATTCGAATTGGTTTTCTATTCGATTCAATTCAAATTGGTTTTCTATTCGATTCAATTCAAATTGGTTTTCTATTCGATTCAATTCAAATTGGTTTTCTATTCGATTCAATTCATATTGGTTTTCTATTCGATTCAATTCGAATTCGTTTTCTATTCAATTCAATTCGAATTCGTTTTCAATTCGATTCAATTCGAATTGGTTTTCTATTCGATTCAATTCAAATTGGTTTTCTATTCGATTCAATTCAAATTGGTTTTCTATTCGATTCAATTCAAATTCAATTCATTTTCTAATCATATCAAATTCAATTGATTTTCTATTCAATTCAATTCGAATTTCATTTCAAAATATTCGATTTCGAAATCACTTTTCAATATTCATTTTAAAATGACTAAAATCGATATAAATATCGTTCACGTCAAAATGGCGTCAATCTAATCAACACGGCTTCATATATTTCTGTTTTCAAATATTCTTTTTCAAATATTTCTTTCTTTTCAAATATTTCTATTCAAATATTTCTATTTCAAATATTTCTATTTCAAAATATTTCTATTATCAAAATGTTTCGTTCAACACATGACTAATCTCAACGGATGTGTACTGTCAACACATGAACCTTTATTTTATATTGATAAAGATGTAAATTTTGTTATTAAAATATTTCGTTCAACACATGACTAATCTCAACGGATGAGTACTGTCAACACATGAACCTTTATTTTGTACTGATAAAGATGTAAATTTTATTATTAAAATATTTCGTTCAACACATGACTAATCTCAACGGATGAGTACTGTCAACACATGAACCTTTATTTTATAATATTCTTTATTTTTCAAATTGGAATGAGGCCCAATCAATTACCATATAGCGTTAACTATATGGATTCTATACCACACATGCATATAATAGCAACGATAAATAATCAGCCATCATCCAAAGTGCACTACACTGTATAAGCATCAAATATAGATATCTAACGCTTATAACAGCCTATCAATCAATCGATCGACATATTTAATCAATCAGGATGAATGAACTTCAAATTTCATCCCAACACCCGTGTGGGGTTTCAAACAATCAAACACATATTTTATTTGTGCAGTTGGGCGATGTGTAAAATTTATCGTCCTAATCAATGTCAGTCAAATCGGTGTACATAAACAAACCGTCTGGTTTGTAAATGAATATTTATTTATTCACATTCACTATATTCATATTCACGTTAAAAATTATAGTTTTAACAATAAAACATTTTATTTTAACATATGAATTTCTATTCAGTTCATTCTTTAAATAAAATGATATTTTTATTTTCTAACTTTAGAAAATTTCGGCGGCATAACGGCACGATACTAGAAACGGGACGAGGCCTAGCCTTATCTCCGGTCTAGTGAAGGCCCACGACATTCACACATCAATCAAATCCATTCAATTCACCAAACAATTCAATTCAAACCAAATAATCTAACCAACTACACAACCAAACAAACAAGTCCATGGTCTATGGACGATTGTGTCGGGTGCTACTAAGCACCGTCTGCATCCTAGTATATATATATAACTAGAAAAGAAATTGAAGAGTGAGAAATTCTCACAGTGGGTTCCATTCCGTCATTCTTTTGCTGACAATTTTAGATTTGTTTTTCCAGAGTTCCAGCACGTCTATTATATAAATAACATACATATGTTAAAAATCATATTTTTCATTCTAATGCGATTCTATAAAAATCGTTCTTTCTATTTTAAAACAATCCTAATTTTTCTATTTTCAAACTGTATGACTTCTATAATTCCAAACAATACGATTTTTATAATTTCAAACAAAACAATGTTAATTTTATATTCTACAATCACGACAATTTTATTTTAAAACAACATTGTTCATTTTATATTTTACAAAGCATGTATATTTTTATATAGGAATATATTTTTAAAACAATGCCATTTTTATATATTTTAAAATAACGCCACTTATATATTTGCTATTTTATAAAAAACATTGCTAATATATATATATATATACATATATATATATAATTTTTATTTACTAACTACAAGAATAAATTAAAATATATTATAATAAAATAAGAAAAGCTCACTGTTTTCTTCTGTATCGTGCTCGAATTGAGCTCCAGTTCTAGCGCTCCGATTAGCGCGCCACTGGAGGGGGCGGAGCACGATCGGAGTTGACCACCCGGAGCGCCATCGTGAGAACCCCTGCTACCTAAATGCCTTCAAGATCGGTGGTACTTCCAGCGCCTGAAGCCAGCTCGAACGGCGCGGTTTTCAAAGCGAAATCCGACCATCCCAGGCGGTTATTCCAGATCGAGCCCGTTGATAGCATAGAGCTCCTTGAGATGTAGAGTTTTGGCACTGGAGATTATCAGAGTAGTTGAAAGAAGGTGGAGATCGGAGCGGACGAAATACGGAGGTTTTTCGCCATCGATTTCTTTCTGAGCAGACGGCGGGATTTTAGAAAGTAAATTAGGTTTAGAGAGAAAGGAATTCTATTGGCCATAATTATATTTAAATTATTTTATTCTCTTCTAATTCCAAAAATACCCTTTTGTTGCTACGAACTCGAAATCGAACCCGTCGACTGTCGTCCCTAGCGTTTTACCCCCATTCCGAACACAATGGGATCTGTATCACAGTCCAATTTTATCGTTCCGACTAGTTTTGATTTAAATTAAAGTATAAATCTTTATATATTAAATTTAAACGCACATTTCAAATTGTCGGGGCCACACACTAACTCGAAAAATTCTAGAAAAATATTTTCTAGCTTCGTATGGATGATACGGTCCTAACAAAACTAGTTTCATCAGATTCTGAGATCGTTAAAAAAATGGCTATTTTCCAGTCGATTAAAATCAACTGAAACTGGTTAAACGCGTTTTCCTTTGCCACGCTCACATATTAATTCGAAAAATTATGAAATTTGAAACCTAGCAATAACTTTACATCACGGATCCAACAAAAGTGGTTTCATCGAAATCCGAGGTCGTTTGCAAAATTTCCATTTTTAAGGGCCAGAATTCCATAGCGACTATTCAGAATTTTCAACTGGACATATCTTTTGATTCCCGCTATGAAATTTTGATTTTCCGGATTCGTTGGAAAGATATTATCGATTAGATCCTAATGTTTTTGGTTTCACTAAAATCCGGTTTGTTTTGCACCTGGTACATTCAATTGAAGTTTGAAATCGAATTTTCGAACTACCGCGCCATTTTCAATTCTATTAATAATCATATATATTCTAACGACGACGTATATAATATATACGTTCGAATTCTATTCAAAATGAATTTCTCGTCGATATTATTTAAAATAATTCATTTTAAATAATCAAAATTTGCTAAAATTGTCAAAATAAAATTTTTAAATTGGCCCAGATTTTCGGGTTGTTACAATCTCCCCCACTTAAAACTTTTCGTCCCCGAAAAGGAACAAAGTCGAAAGTGGTTTGTTTAATCAACTCTACGTTCGATCTAACTTCCATTCTCCAACTTTTCAGTTTCTGAGAATTTTCAAAAATTTCAAAAATTTGGCTAACACCCGGAATTTTCGAAAAATTTCGCCATAACCTCCCCTGCACCGGGAGCCACGGGAAAATCCCGAAATTGCCATATAGGCCTTCTGATCTCAAAAAGAAAAAGAAAAAGCCAAGCGGCTAGCCAATAGGCTCATAAAATCATCATCACCCAAACAAAATAGTAATTTATAGTAAACACGTACCTATTTTTCGGGCAAACAAATCTTATTCTCCGGCTCTAGCCTCCTTGCTATGACCTGTTCAATGTAAGTACCTGTATATGCAAGCAAATGCGACCAAATTTCCAATACAACTCACTATTTGATCAAATTGGTTATATGGTTAAAATTTCAACTAATCAAAACAGTAATCAAACAACACAACCATCAATCAATTAGTTGACTAGCATTTCAAACACATAATTTTGCTATATAGTCAAAAATCACATTTTTGATGCCAAATCACAACAATAAGCCCTATTTAATTTTGGTTCTCACACCAGTCAATAGGAAATATATAAAAAGCCCACTTTCGTCACTCGAACATAAATTCTAATGATGGAGCTCCATCATCAAAATCATCTACGGGCGATTAGAGTGTAATTCTATATCTATCCAGTATATTAAAATTTCGAATACACGCGGATTAGACGTATACGCAAAATCTATATATACTGGATTGTCCACATCAATATAAATAAATAACCAAATACGAATAATTGATTTATATTTCAAAACAAGATTTGTTTTCATTTTCAAAAATATACTCTTCACACTCGTTCTAGGATACTACTGATCCCATCTCTAACGAGTCATTCTCGTTGGATATTACTAATCCAATCTCTGATGAATTCTTTCGTATGGTTCTAATGTGTCTTGTTTTCTGAGCTTTGTAAACCAAAGCTCTGACACCAACTTTGAAAACCCGTATCTTCCCCGGTGAGGAAAGCGCGGATAGTTCGAGAACAAGCCACAACAGAACACATACAGAAGAATATTTCATTGTATATTACAACAATGCACCAGAATACAAGAATATACAGAGTATAAATGAATATTACACAGAAATATCAGAGATTTAAATTACATTTAAATCCATAGCAGTGGAAAATAATACGATACACAACTGAAGGAGATATACGGATACAAAGCTTTCTGGATATCGTTCCAGCTGTAAACCAAGATCCTGTGAATATAAATCTGCAAAACCAAAACTACTAGCTGCCCGTGTCAAAATAAGGGCACCCAGAGTTTAGGTTAAAACAATAAACTCCAGGTCAGTCATGGGACTGGTGTGAGAACTGAAACAGTTATAAATCTTTATTTTAAAGTTAGATAAATCAAGGGACCACGCCGTATAACACGGAACGGGTTTCCTCCCAAGAATACCAGTGCATAAAACAACAGCGCAATGCTAAATAAAGAAAAATGAAGCTATTATAAGACCCAGGTCCCATCACACAATGCAACGCAAGCCGGAGGATAGGGTTTTTACCTTATAATAGCCAAGAATGCTTGATACGTTTAAAACAAATCATTTGATACTTTTATAAGTGCATATTGTATAAAACATCTTCAAATCGTAAGTATCAATCATAGACGGCATAAGCGCCGCATCCCACTATGTCGCCATACTAGGCTCTACAAATAAAACCGAAATACACGTATCTGAAATTGGATTTCCATCATGGTGGCTCCTGATTCGAAAGATCGATCGCGTAATGCAATTCACCACGGCTTACGTCCCAACAAGAGAAAACACCGTCTGCACATCCGCACATTTGGGACCAGAGTATCACCGCGGCTTACGTCCCAACGAGAGAAAACACCGCTTACTCTATATATCCCTGAGAACTAAGCTCATCTCGTTCGACCGAATCCACGACACTACTAAGGTGCCCATCCACTAAAAAGCATAATGATCAAACCATTAGTTTACCACCATACCGGGATGTGAGGCTCGCGAATCAACGCTATACACAAAGCCATGCTATATCAGTTGCGCTTTAATCATCATCCACCAAACTTTGCTTTTCAACAAAAGTCTGGATCACTGCATCTCAGCATGCCACACTATCAATCCATATCGTACCACTGATTTCTGCCAATATATAACCTCTGAGCTCGTATGTCTCAGAGAAGGGCGTTAAGCAAGAGAATAAATTCTCCGCCGCCAAACAGATATATATTTAGCAGAGATCAACGAATATAATATAAAGGAATACAATGTCAGACACATCATCCATTTGCAAGTTCGTTCTGGGTCTGAACGAAACCGGAGGCACTTTCCTCGCATATCCATCCAACTCGAAGTACGTCTGGACGACCACCAACTATTTCAATCCTCCTGGGTGTACAACCCAATCAGGATCATCAGTAATCACCCAAACGATGTGAAGACTTCCGGTCTTCGACCACCGTCTTCATCTTCGACATATTGTCGAATCGGTTATTCAGAATGGGTATAAACCCGGCCTTTCCGAACAACCCGCGTATATTAAAAACGAATGTTACACAAACACAACATACGCCTCATTCCAATTCAGTGGCTACTAACCGTTAATCAACAAGAGAACAATTTCCCAAATATTAACCCCGAAGGCCGAAACCAACATCAGATCAATACCCCGGAAACCATTCTTCTTAGTTAACCTACAGCTAGTTTCTAAATTTCAATTCTTAGGGAAAGTTTCCCATTAATTTTATCCAAGATAAATTCTTTAAAATTTATCCTTTAATCTTCCTTTGGATGTCATTTCAAACCAAATTATGGTTTTCCAAACTAGTCGAGATTAGCGAACCACACCGAAGTAATTATTTATTTTATTTCCCAATCCCAACCTATTCATCCCCTGAAGCAAAACTGGTAATACTCCATATCTAATACCATGGTGTTATCGGTAAAATTAGTTACCATTTCACGTTCAAATCTAATTAAAGATTTAACTATCGCATTGGAGCAAAACTGGTAATACTCCATTCTCGCTCACTTTCCAAATTTGATAAATTAAATTATCAATTCACATTTCAATCTAATTGCAGATTCATTAAAACTCCTTTTACTGGGTTAAAGAACTAATGTCATTTAAAACACAGTTCACGATAAACCCAAATCACGTTCTATTTATTATCGGGTTAAAGAACTAGTGTTATTTAAAACACCGTTCACGATAAACCCACAAATGAATTTTAATTCATTTCCAATCAAATAAATTAGAAATTCCGATTCTTTAAAACCCCTTTTTAAATCTAATTTATTTATTTAAAAATAATTGGGTTTTAATTTTAGTTCAAAACTAGTTCATTTCGATAAAAATCTATTTTTATCTTTTCAAATTTGGAGTTTTTCATCCCAATTTTTCCCAAATCATTTCTTATGATTTTACACAAATTATTACTATTTTTAATAATTTTATCAAGGCCCGTACAGTCGATTTCCATCAACGGCCATCGAACTGCACTTACAACGACATTTTCCAAATTTGATTTGGACGTATCTCCCAATCCAACTGTTAGATTTCAAATTTCTAATATTCGCTAGAAAGCTCTTTTCGATACGAACCCAACGGTTCCGGTTTTAGGAGAATCTGACGGTCGGATCTCCCGTAATGTCCGTTCGAAATCAATGGTCGAAATTCGCGAACTACCGTGGCGCGGCGCGTTCTATTCAGGCCATTATATTATATATATAATATATATAATATATATTTCGTCGATTACTATTTAAAACGAAATTTATAAATAGTTTCAAATTTGTTTCAAAAACATTTCAACTTCCATTTCAAATTCCAATCAAAATTGAATTTTCTATTATAAATCCTTTACTTTCATTTCTATTTGATTTCAATTCAAATCAAATTCAATTCTATTTCAATTCGTTTTCAATTAAATTCGATTCAATTCAGATTTGTTTTCTATTCGATTCAATTCAAATTCGTTTTCTATTCAATTCAATTCAAATTCGTTTTCTATTCAATTTAATTTGAATTCGTTTTCTATTCAGTTCAATTTGAATTCGTTTTATACTCAATTCAATTCGAATTCGTTTTCAATTCAATTCAATTCGAATTGGTTTTCTATTAGATTCAATTCAAATTGGTTTTCTATTCGATTCAATTCAAATTGGTTTTCTATTCGATTCAATTGAAATTGGTTTTCTATTCGATTCAATTCAAATTGGTTTTCTATTCGATTCAATTCAAATTGGTTTTCTATTCGATTCAATTCAAATTGGTTTTCTATTCGATTCAATTCGAATTCGTTTTCTATTCAATTCAATTCTAATTCGTTTTCAATTCGATTCAATTCGAATTGGTTTTCTATTCGATTCAATTCAAATTGGTTTTCTATTCGATTCAATTCGAATTCGTTTTCTATTCAATTCAATTCGAATTCATTTTCAATTCGATTCAATTCGAATTGGTTTTCTATTCAATTTAATTCGAATTGGTTTTCTATTCGATTCAATTCAAATTGGTTTTCTATTCGATTCAATTCAAATTGGTTTTCTATTCGATTCAATTCGAATTCGTTTTCTATTCAATTCAATTCGAATTCGTTTTCAATTCGATTCAATTCGAACTGGTTTTCTATTCGATTCAATTCCAATTGGTTATCTATTCGATTCAATTCGAATTCGTTTTCTATTCGATTGAATTCGAATTGGTTTTCTATTTGATTCAATTCGAATTGGTTTTCTATTCGATTCAATTCAAATTGGTTTTCTATTCGATTCAATTCTAATTGGTTTTCTATTCGTTTCAATTCAAATTGGTTTTCTATTCGATTCAATTCGAATTGGTTTTCTATTCGATTCAATTCAAATTCGTTTTCTATTCGATTCAATTCAAATTGGTTTTCTATTCGATTCAATTCAAACTGGTTTTCTATTCGATTCAATTCAAATTGGTTTTCTATTCGATTCAATTCAAATTGATTTTCTATTCGATTCAATTCAAATTGGTTTTCTATTCTATTCAATTCAAATTGGTTTTCTATTCGATTCAATTCGAATTCGTTTTCAATTCAATTCGATTCAATTCGAATTGGTTTTCTATTAGATTCAATTCAAATTGGTTTTCAATTCGATTCAATTCGAATTCGTTTTCTATTCAATTCAATTCGAATTCGTTTTCAATTCGATTCAATTCAGATGGGTTTTCTATTCGATTCAATTCAAATTGGTTTTCTATTCGATTCAATTCAAATTGGTTTTCTATTCGATTCAATTCAAATTGGTTTTCTATTCGATTCAATTCAAGTTGGTTTTCTATTCGATTCAATTCGAATTCGTTTTCTATTCAATTCAATTCGAATTCGTTTTCAATTCGATTCAATTCGAATTGGTTTTCTATTCGATTCAATACAAATTGGTTTTCTATTCGATTCAATTCAAATTGGTTTTCTATTCGATTCAATTCAAATTCAATTCATTTTCTAATCAAATCAAATTCAATTCATTTTCTATTCAATTCAATTCGAATTTCATTTCAAAATATTCGATTTCGAAATCACTTTTCAATATTCATTTTAAAATGAATAAAATCGATATAAATATCGTTCACGTCAAAATGGCGTCAATCTAATCAACACGGCTTCATATATTTCTGTTTTCAAATATTCTATTTCAAATATTTCTTTTCCCAATATTTCTTTTCAAATATTTCTATTCAAATATTTCTATTTCAAATATTTCTATTTCAAAATATTTCTATTATCAAAATGTTTCGTTCAACACATGACTAATCTCAACGGATGAGTACTGTCAACACATGAACCATTATTTTATATTGATAAAGATGTAAATTTTATTATTAAAATATTTCGTTCAACACATGACTAATCTCAACGGATGAGTACTGTCAACACATGAACCTTTATTTTATATTGATAAAGATGTAAATTTTATTATTAAAATATTTCGTTCAACACATGACTAATCTCAACGGATGAGTACTGTCAACACATGAACCTTTATTTTATAATATTCTTTATTTTTCAAATTGGAATGAGGCCCAATCAATTACCATATAGCGTTAACTATATGGATTCCATACCACACATGCATATAATAGCAACGATAAATAATCAACTATCATCCAAAGTGCACGACACTGTATAAGCATCAAATATAGATATCTAACGCTTATAACAGCCTGTCAATCAATCGATCGACATATTTAATCAATCAGGATGAGTGAACTTCAAATTTCATCCCAACACCCGTGTGGGGTTTCAAACAATCAAACACAGATTTTATTTGTGCAGTTGGGCGATGTGTAAAATTTATCGTCCCAATCAATGTCAGTCAAATCGGTGTACATAAACAAACAGTCCGGTTTGTAAATGAATATTTATTTATTCACATTCACTATATTCATATTCACGTTAAAAATTATATTTTTAATGATAAAACATTTTATTTTAACATATGAATTTCTATTCAGTTCATTCTTTAAATAAAATGATATTTTTAATTTTTAACTTCAGAAAATTTCGGCGGTATAACGGCACGATACTAGAAACGGGACGAGGCCTAGCCTTATCCCCGGTTTAGTGAAGGCCCACGCCATTCACACATCAATCAAATCCATTCAATTCACCAAACAATTCAATTCAAACCAAATAATCTAACCAACTACACAACCAAACAAACAAGTCCATGGTCTGTGGACGATTGTGTCGGGTGCTACTAAGCACCGTCTACATCCTAGTGTGTGTATATATATATATATATAACTAGAAAAGAAATTGAAGAGTGAGAAATTCTCACAGAGGGTTCCATTCCGTCATTCTTTTGCTGACAATTTTAGATTTGTTTTTCCAGAGCTCCAGCACGTCTATTATATAAATAACATACATATGTTAAAAATCATATTTTTCTTTCTAATGCGATTCTATAAAAATCGTATTTTATGTTGCTCTTTCTATTTTAAAACAATCTTAATTTTTCTATTTTCAAACTGTATGACTTCTATAATTCCAAACAATACGATTTTTATAATTTCAAACAAAACAATGTTAATTTTATATTCTACAATCACGCCAATTTTATTTTAAAACAACATTGTTCATTTTATATTTTACAAAGCATGTATATTTTTATATAGGAATATATTTTTAAAACAATGCCATTTTTATATATTTTAAAATAACGCCACTTATATATTTGCTATTTTATAAAAAAACATTGCTAATATATATATATATATACATATATATATATATATATATATATATATAATTTTTATTTACTAACTGCAAGAATAAATTAAAATATATTATAATAAAATAAGAAAAGCTCACTGTTTTCTTCTATATCGTGCTCGAATTGAGCTCCAGTTCTAGGGCTCCGATTAGCGCGCCACTGGAGGGGGCGGAGCACGATCGGAGTTGACCACCCGGAGCGCCATCGTGAGAACCCCCTGCTGCCTAAACGCCTTCGAGATCGGTGGTACTTCCAGCGCCTGAAGCCAGCTCGAACGGCGCGGTTTTCAAAGCGAAATCCGACCATCCCAGGCGGTTATTCCAGATCGAGCCCGTTGATCGCATAGAGCTCCTTGAGATGTAGAGTTTTGGCACTGGAGATTATCAGAGTAGTTAAAAGAAGGTGGAGATCGGAGCGGAAGAAATACGGAGGTTTTCCGCCTTCGATTTCTTTCTGAGCAGACGGCGGGATTTTAGAAAGTAAATTAGGTTTAGAGAGAAAGGAATTCTATTGGCCATAATTATATTTAAATTATTTTATTCTCTTCTAATTCCAAAAATACCCTTTTGTTGCTACGAACTCGAAATCGAACCCGCCGACTGTCGTCCCTAGCGTTTTACCCCCATTCTGAACACAATGGGATCTGTATTGCAGGCCAATTTTATCGTTCCGACTAGTTTTGATTTAAATTAAAGTATAAATCTTTATATATTCAATTTAAACGCACATTTCAAATTGTCGGGGCCACACACTAACTCGAAAAATTCTAAAAAAATATTTTCTAGCTTCGTATGGACGATACGGTCCTAACAAAACTAATTTCATCAGATTCTGAGATCGTTAAAAAAAATGGCCATTTTCCAGTCGATTAAAATCAACTGAAACTGGTCAAACGTGTTTTCCTTTGCCACGCTCACATATTAATTCGAAAAATTATGAAATTTGAAACCTAGCAATAACTTTACATCACGGATCCAACAAAAGTGGTTTCGTCGATATCCGAGGTCATTTGCAAAATTTCCATTTTTAAGGGCCTGAATTCCATAGCGACTATTCAGAATTTTCAACTGGACATATCTTTTGATTCCCGCTATGAAATTTTGGTTTTCCGGATTCGTTGGAGAGATATTATCGATTAGATCCTAATGTTTTTGGTTTCACTAAAATCCGGTTTGTTTTGCACCCGGTACATTCAATTGAAGTTTGAAATCGAATTTTCGAACTACCGCGCCATTTTCAATTCTATTAATAATTATATATATTCATATATATTCTAACGACGACGTATATAATATATACGTTCGAATTCTATTCAAAATAAATTTCTCGTCGATATTATTTAAAATAATTCATTTTAAATAATCAAAATTCGCTAAAATTGTCAAAATAAAAATTTTAAACTGGCCCAGATTTTCGGGTTGTTACAGTCGACCTGGTCAGGAAAGGTCGACCCCCAGGTCGACCCTATGGTCGACCCGGCCCTGGCGGGAAAATTCCTACCTAGCCCATCTGACTCTAAATTTTCAAATTTTGAAATCTATTTTGAATTTTTTGAAACTTCCGATGGCCATAACTTCTTCATACGAAGTCCAATTCATGCAAACTTGGACTCTGTCTCAACCAGAATTCTGAGACGAACACAATGGCGCAACCGGTTTCCCTTAATTCTCCCGTATGAGATTATTTATTCTTTAATTTGTGAACGTTAGTGTTAACAGAATTACGGGGTGTTACATTCTCCCCTCCTTAAAGGATTTCGCCCCTGAAATCTCCAAGTTAAGGAGAATGCATATCCTACGATCCAAACAACCATCTACTCAACCATCAAACACAGGCATCCATTGTCCTTAAAAATTTCTAATGTTGTATGAACATATGTAAGAAGTGTGTGTATATGTTCCTTATCTAATGCAAAATCAGGAGGTCTACTGATTCAGTTGACCTACTTAATGCAAACCATGATAGTGCCATGCGTCCATTATGTATGCAAAAGAATCCTATTGATACATATTACCTCTACATGTATGCACAACCATTCACCAAAATGTCGCATCTATATGATAACACAACCATTATACATCCATTAGCTTAAATATGTACACACATTTATATGCAATATGCAATATGAAGTGACTGAGCCGATCTAGTGCCTAAAGTGTGTGTATATGCATCCACGAGCAACCACTAGCAACCACTTGCATCCATCATACATAACATGTCTCAAACACATGTTTGAACCGTGGGACTACCCTGTCTAAAGGTCAAAGATACTAGCGAGAGGACATACTAAAGATAAGATAAGTACAAGGTAAGCGATAAAGGAGAAACTAAAAGACATACCCTCAAAAAGAAAAGGGTATAATGAACGCATCTTCTCTTCCGTCTCCCAAGTAGCATTGCTCTCATCATCTCCCCATTGCCCTTTGACTAGCTTGACCTCTCGATTCCTCAACTTCTTAACCTCCGACCCAAGAATGCACGTAGGAGATCGTCGAATTGTCGCATCATGCTCTATCTCCACCTCTCTAAGCAAGCTCGGCTCTACCACTTCCTCGGTCTCGTGTAAGCACTTCCTCAAATGTGATACATGGAATACATCGTGTACACCACTAAGTCTCTCGGGTAAGTCTACTCTGTACACCATCTTCCCCATCCTCTCCTTAATAGGAAATGGCCCTACGAACCTTGGTGCTAACTTCCCAACGGACCCAAAGAGAACGACGTTCCGTAATGGAGACGCCTTGACAAAGACCATGTCCCCAGTATCAAACTCAAGATCTGTCCTCCTCTTGTCCGCATAAGATTTCTGCCTATCTTGCGCCGTCTTCATCCTCCTTCGAATCAAATCGATCTTCTCCGAAGTCTCTCTAATGATATTGGGCCCAAGCAAGATCTTATCTGTAGACTCCCACCAACATGTAGGAGAACGACACAGCCGTCCATAAAGATTCTTGAACGGTGCCATGCCAATGCTAGACTGAAAGTTGTTATTATATGCGAACTCCACCAATGGAAGATGTTCCTCCCATGTACCTCCGAAGTCTAAGACACACAACCTCAAAAGGTCGGCTAGAATATGATTCACCCTCTCGGTCTGGCCGTCCATCTGAGGATGATATGCGGTGCTCAAACATAACTGAGTCCCTACCGCCTCTTGCAAGCTCTTCCAAAATTCGCTAGTAAAGATAGGACCGCGGTCGCTCACTATGCTAGAAGGAACACCGTGCAAACGAACTATCTCTCGTATGTATACGGAGGCTAACCATGGAGTAGTCCTCTTACTCTTCGCGGGAATGAAATGGGCGCTCTTGCTAAGTTTGTCTACCACGACCCAAATCCCCGTATTACCCTTCCTAGATCTCGGTAATCCGTCAACAAAGTCCATTGAAACATTTTCCCACTTCCATTGTGGGACCTCCAATGGGTGAAGCAATCCACTGGGCTTCTTTTGCTTCGCTTTTACTTGTTGGCACACCAAGCATCTGCGACAAACTCGACCACATCCTTCTTCATGTTGGCCCAAAAGTAAACTCGTCTCATGTCCATGTACATCTTGTCCCCCCCGGGATGGATGGTCATCTTCGAACGATGTGCATCATCAAGAATGGTCTTCCTTAGGTCCTCGTCTTTTGGTACAAAGTCTACCGTCCCTACGTAACCAACCCTTATCATCTAGGGTATACCTACTGAGATGGCTCGATGACTCCCCTCTTTTGAGCTTCTCTACAAACTCAACCAACTGTGGGTCATCTCGTTGTGCCTCACCAATCCGTCCCAAAAGCGTAGGTCTGACCTCTAAGGATGCTAGCAAACCGGGTACGAAAGTCAATGGAAGGTTTAAAGTCAAACGTAGAGATGAACTCTAAGCTTCGCCGCTCAACAAACAACGAACTCAAGGATAACCTCTTTCTACTTAAGGCGTCCGCCACCACGTTACCTTTGCCAGGGGTAAATGCTATCTCGCAGTCGTAGGATGCTAAGAATTCCATCCACCTTTGCTTCCTTAAGTTCAAGTCTTTCTGAGAGAATAATTATTTTTGCGATTTGTGGTCAGTGAATAATTCGAATTTCTCGCCAAGAAGATAATGGCGCCAAGACTTAAGCGCGAAAACAATAGTGGCCAACTCTAGGTCATGTGTAGGGTAATTTCTCTCATGCACTCTCAACTGCCTTCCACCATAGGCCATTACCCTTCCCTCTTGCCTTATGACTGCGCCTAGTCATGTCCCACAAGCATCGGTATAAACGGTAAATGGCTTACTCCCATCTGGCAACACTAAGACTGGGGCTGTGGTCAAACCTCTCTTTAGACGTTGGAACGCATCATCACAATCTACGTCCCATGTGAAAACTAAGTTCTTCTTTGTCAAGCGTGTTAATGGAGCTGATATTTTTGCGAAGTCCTTGATAAACTTCCTATAGCATCCAACCCTAAGAAACTCCTCACCTCAGTAGCATTTTTAGGGACCTTCCAATCTTGGATGGCCACTGCCTTTGCGGGATCGACAGCTATCCCTTCTTTGGAAAACCACGTGCTCTAAGAATCGCACTTCCTTCCTCCAAAAGTGACATTTAGAAAATTTAGCTTTAAGGCTATGCGCTCGAAGAGTCTCCAACACTTCCCTAAGATGTAGGGCATGCTCTTCCTCGTTCTTAGAAAAGATCAAGATGTCATCCACAAAGACTACCACGAATTTATTAAGGTACTCCCTAAACACCCTACTCATCAAGTTAACAAAGTATGCGGGGGCGTTTGTCAAACCGAAGGGCATCACAAGCCACTTGAAGAAACCGTCTGGAGTCCTAAAGGCAGTCTTGTCTATGCTATCCTCAGCCACTCTCAACTGACGGAAACCCATGGCTAAGTTCAACTGCGAAAACACTGAGGCGCCAACTAACTGGTCGAAGAGATCGTCAATCCTCGGCAGTGGGTGTCTATTCTTCCTAGTTACCTTATTAAGTTCTCTATAGTCCACACAATGTCTAAGGGACCCATCTGCCTTCGTGGCAAATACTACTGGAGCACCCCACTCCGATATACTACGTCTGATGAACCCCTTCTCAAGCAACTCCTTCACTTGCTTAGTGAGTTCTCTTCTCTCTCTTAGAGCCATGTGGCGCACTGGCAATGCAACTGGCTTTGCATTATCTACTAGATATATTCGAAAGTCTATCTCACATTTTGTGGGTAAACCCCTTACCTCATCGAAAACATCAACATATTCACGGACTATGGGAACAGAATGTAAATCATCATCGGATGCGTCAAGGGATTCTAGGTAGCTAAGCATTATTGGACCTCTAGGGTCACAAGAAATATCAAGGGTCTTTCCAAAACGAGTCAACAATCTAACTACCCTTCTTTCACAATCTTGGATGGCCCCATATCTAGTTAGCCAATCAATACCTAGAATTAAAACGTAGCCCATGAAGCCAAGAACAAAGGCATTGCATTCGAACTCAATGCCCAAGATAAACACTCTCAAATCCCGAAAAATCATAGAAAGAAGAGCCGAACCACCAATAGGATTTGAGACTACTAAGGGATCATTAACAAGACTAGTATCTAGGTGCAGTGTTTCAAGGAATGATGTAGAGATAAACGAATGTGATGCGCTATAATCGAATAAAGTACGGACAGGATAATCAAACAGAAAAACTAAACTTTCAACGGAAATTGCTCTACCTCATTCTTGCCGCGGTGGGACCACGAGAGCCTGAACTTTTCCCCTTGCCTGCCCTGGTGCCATAAGAGCCTGCACCTGTCCTCCCGAGGTAGAACCTGCCCTCTGTCCTTTCCTTGGGCAGTCCTTAATAAGATGTCCCGCTTCGCCACAGTGGAAACAACCAGTCTTCTTTTTCTTCCTACAATCTTTGCTTAGATGGCCGGGTGTCCCACAGTTAAAGCATCTTTTCTTTCCCTTAGCATTGTTGCCTTTACCACCTTTCTTGTTTTGTTGCTGCTGTTGGGGCTTCTTTTGATCCCCTTTCTTCTTGGGTGCCTTATTAGCATTGGCGCCCTTCTCTTCTTCATGCATAAGCGCCATGTCAACTAGCCTCTCAAAGGTAGCCCCCATGGGGATGTGGGTCATAGCTAACCCATGAAGCGGCTCATCCAAACCCTTAACAAATCTCAGGGCCTTCTTTTCAGGAGTATTCACCAAGTCCAAGCCAAATCTCGCCAACTGATTGAATTTGTTGACGTATTCTTTCACCAATAGATTCCCTTGCTTCAATGCCAAAAATCTTTCCATATATAAATTCTCTTCAGCCCGTGAGAGAAACTTTGCCGCAAACCTCTACCTAAAATTTGGCCATGTATCGACTGGACGTCCTCCATTAGTGACCACCCGCCAAAACGAGGCCTCATCCTTCATAGCCAGGTAGCCAACTGGACCTTCCTTCCATCTTCCACTTCAAAGATTCCAAAAAATTCTTCCACCTCCTTTAGCCACTTTCGAGCTTCAACAAATGTCTCTGTCCCATGAAAAGGTTTTCCACCTATTGCCCGAAAGTCCTTAAATATCTTAGCAAAAGTATCGATGCGAGGAGGAGGAGGAGCATTTGCTGGACCTGCGGTGGCGGCCCTTGCCTTGAGATATTGACAAAACCAACCAGGTACATGAACACCCTCTGGTTTCTTAGATGCATCAGACATACTGAAAAGAAAAAGGAAAGATTCAATACAAAAGAACCGCAGGAAAGATATTTGGCCCTTGGGGTTATGCTTTCAAAAATAAGCTTTTCTCTTGAAATTACTTTCCTTAAAACATACTTTTGAAGGTACTTCTTTATAAAATTTATTTTTGAAAAACAGCTTTTCAAAATTCATAATTGTTCTGGTAACCTTCAGCTCTGATACCACGTGTGACACCCCACGTCCATTAATGTCACTCACAAAGGGAATGCAGTAACTTCTATGGAGCATTTTAAGTGAGTATAGAATAGAAACTTAACAACAAGACAGATATAAACAGTACTTGAAAAATTAAAAACTTTATTTCATTGCAGCGGAAAATACATATGTTTGATTACATCATCAAAACCAGAGCCAAGTACATAATATCCATCTTGACTAAATCAAAGTACATAAATTGAAAGACATAACCCCCAATACAAAATAGCCATAAATAAAAGAGAGGCTGAACTTTACTTCAGCGATCCAAGCAATATTCTAAAAGCAAGAAGCACAGCTGTCCAAAATCAAGCTCCACTGGTGCTAGTTCCAACCTGAGCACCTAGGGGGAGAGGAAAAAAAGAGGAGGAAACAAAGGGGGTCAGACATAAAATCTGGCGAGTGCGATAACTTTAACAGTATAATCACCAAAGTAACTAGGCTAAGGCATAAGTTGGAAAATCAGGAAATGACCATGAACCATTGAGTATGGCAGAGTAAACAAGGAAACAAGTTGAACAACGATATCGTTAAGAGCACCTAAACCACTATAAGATAATTACTAAACTACACCAACACTGCAGGATAATTGCTATACTGCACCACCACTAGTCACCCTAAGGTTGATCCCGCCTACAGGCCTAAATAATGATAATGATAGTTGCGTGCACCCCTAGCTGCCTTCATAGGTGCCGCCTGCCCCTATATCCACTAGGTGTACCCACTACCCCTAAGCGATCGGCTCCCTAACTTGTAGATACCCGTGCTGGCCCCACAGTGGGGTGTATCACTCCCCAAAGTGGCAACCCGATGCCACAAATAATGCACAGCTTATACCTACACGATGCAACAGCGTCTTACCTACCAGCCCGGGTCCACACAGGCATATGAACCCGTTGGACTTGCATTGCCACCGCTAACACGGTTTGGCCTCTTACAGTCAAGCCCAGTATGCGTGTCCCGCCGGCGACTTGGGTCGAGCCCACAAAGATACGTACGGGTTATTGGTTGAAACGGGCCCCCATTACTTGACACAAGCTATCCACCTAAGCTTGGTCCCCTCTAGTACATCCCACTTAACCCGCTTCTTATTCATGTTCACTTACATGTTTCAATTTTGGTTAAGTATTTCTAATCGTATTTCAAATGCCACCCAGGGCACCCACTAGATTCCAAATGCCACCCAAGGCACCCGCTTAACCCCCTCATGTCCCACTACATGTTTATCTGGTTAAATGTTTCTTAATTCATTAAGACTGTAACCTTATAAAGACCTCTCACATTAGACTGGCATTTGTGGCAACTGGATTTGCCGAGCGGGTCCGGGCAGTCTTACACCACAAAAGAGCCTAACCTCGTGTCTTTACAATTGTTACGTATTTAATTTATGCCTAAGACCTCCCAGATTAGACTGGCATTTGTGGCAGCTAGAATTGTCGGGTGGGTCCGGGCAGTCTTACACCACAAAAGAGCCTTACCTCGTGTCTTAGACGATTAATTACTCCTAATTAATCATCCCCCAATTTGAATTACTTTCCCCATTCAAATTATCAATTAATTCCAAATTTAACTGTGGCCATAATTGACTCAATTATGTCCATCTATTTACGGTATGAAAAATCATACCAATTTCATCACAAATTTATTTTATGCCTTTTAAGGCATCTATGCTAATTAAATCTTTTAATATTATCCTCTTTTCCCCACGTTGTATGTTCTTTTGTTTAACGAAAAATATACGTTAGACTCGAATAGTCTAACTCATGGAATAAAGAGAAAACATCACAACATACATATAATTAAAACTAGATCTAAACATAAGGGATGAACTTGCATGTGTGAATGATGTTCTACACCTAAAACTTGCATAGGCCAAAGTTACAACTTGCATAAAACTACATATGTAATAGACCCAAATCTAAAGGTGTGAACTTGTTGGGATAATGGTCACAAACTTGCATAAATCATGTATGTCATAGATCTACATCTAAAGGTGTAAACTTGCATAGGCAGTAACCACAAAATTGCATAACATGATCCATTTTCAAACACATGTATTCATATAAACTTGCATATGTGATTTATGCAACATAACAATGGTATAAACTTACATCTAAACATGTAAACTAGCATGTAGAATTTGGCATATAACTCACACATGTCATAGCCTAACTTTAGATCTAAAATAGATGTCATGAAGCATATAAGGTTATATATAATTTTCCCCAACTTGCATATGATTCATATCTTAATAAAAATCTAAACTTGCATACATACTTATGATTTATCATATGAATCAACATACCCAAACTAACATATGAACAACATGATGATTCAATTATACATAAGATAATCATAAAATTACAACATAGATGATCACAACTTTACAAGATAGCATCATAGAATTTACAACATAAACATCACAATTTACTACATGAATAATAACATGCGGTCAATGATTCACATCAAATCCAAATAGTCCACATCATAACTCAATCCAATTAATTTGCTAATTATTTTATTAAAATTATCGAACTTGCAACTCAAAGAAGGTCTTGAGTTCTGAATTCTGAGTTCTGAAGTTGTAATAGCTTTCCCTTGAAGAAGATTCGTTGTTTAAGTTGAAAAGAATTGATTTAGACTAGCTTTCTTCCTCCCTAATTGGTGGCGGCTATGCTGAGTTGCTCGGTGACGGCAAGGAGGCCATGAATCTAATTTTTATTTTGATTTTAGGGTTTGAGTCTATAGGTGTTTTTATAGAGTTTAGGATTAGTTTAAGCCGTCCGATCAACCCAGAATTAATCCCAGCCAATCAGAGCATATCAGAAACCCTAGTGAGTCAGCATCTAGTCATCAACAGGTCACTAAACAAATCTGCCGGGGTAGGGGGGAGGGGGCCAGGTCGACCCTATGGTCGGCCTTGTGATGACCCCAAACTTCCGTGGAATGAAAGTAAGGAATAATCATTTGGAATACAACATAAATACAATAATACATATCAAAGATACAACATAGCATAGGAAATTCATAGAGTAACAACATCATAGCAGCGGAAATATAATGTCATCAACCACAGAAAGTCCACAGTCACAGATTTCTAAATTATTACATCAAGTTTGCAGAAAAAGAAATAAGTTCCAACTCCAACTTAAACAGCTTGAAATGAAACAAGTTTAATGTCTGGAATTAAAAAGAGAAAGATGCAATAGCAACAAATGATAGATGTCTTGAAGCTCTAAGTCATCACCTCTCCACAAAAGAAAATCCAAGAAAGATAATAAGCAGCTCCAAAGAAAGACTCCAAGCAAAGAGTGAACCTGTTTACTTGGCTGCCCATGTAGAAAGGAGAGCACCCGAGTTTGCAAAAAGGTGTAAACAAACAACGGGTCAGTCGTGGGACTGGTGTGAGAATTCTTAACTAATTAATAACTATTAATAAGGTAAATCCAAAGACCACGCCGCTAACGCGGAACGGGTTTACTCTAATGGATTGCCGTGCATAATTTAAAGTGTCAGAACAAATAATAAGTAAATCGTAAAACAATGCTATGCTTTTGAGAAAAATGGAATCACCATAAGACCCAGGTCCCATCACACAATGCAACACAAACCAGAGGATAGGGTTTTACCTTATGGTGATTAAACATGCTAAATACGGCAAATATGAGTTTAATATTATTATTAATATATATCAAAACATTTCAAAATAAATGTATCAATCCTAGGACACATAGATACCATAATACTATGCTTCCATACTAGTAATACAATCAAATCCGTAGGTTCGTATTGGAAGTTTGGATTTCCATCGTGAGTCACGGCTAGGGAGGAGCTCCTTACCGATTCGAGACACTCTAGCTAATGTCTCAGGATCCCCCGCAGTGAACCCTTGGATCCTGCAAGGCCGGTCCACATATACAGCTTTGTGGATTGGCAATTCTTGAACACACGTTTCCCGATCCTATAGGACCTATCATCCGAGGCGCCTCATTCCATCATCCACATAAGTAAAATGTCGGGCCGTGTTAAAGCCCAATCACCACTTCTAGCTAGAAAGAAACATGCTGCTCTCCCTGCGTTCCCTTCTCCCGTTTTAAACTCCGCCGATGTGTGAGGCTCGCGAAGTCTCGCTATACACAAAGCTATGCCTAAACAGGCTACGCTTTGATCATCCCACAAGGCCTGCTTTTCAACAAAGCCTTGATCCTATGCATCTTAGCATGCCACATCATCACTCCATATCGCACTACCAATCCTTTGCCGAAATATATGAACGAGTGTTAAGCAAGAGAATAAATTCTCCTCCACCAAACATCCATACATCCGACAGAAGATCAATAACATGATATTTAATAGTGTACGATGTCAGACACACAATCCATTTATTAGCTTATGCTCTGGGTTTGAGCGAAAACCAAACCCGTGAAATCAACACGTATGTTTGGGCAATGACCATGACCCTTGAATTGGGAGCAAGTCAAATCAGGGCCTCGATCATTGTCCATTCGAGGGAAGATTTACGGTCTTCATATGCCATCTTCATACTTCCATTAACGTCGTTTGATTATTTGGAATGAGAGAACTCGGACTTTCCAAATAATCCTTGTATATATATATATTTAAAATCCTTCATATCACTTAATAATGATTACTCCTTATTTTAATTATTTAAAATAATTAAATTTTTATATAACGATGCCTTAAGTCAATGGGCGACTATGGCACTGCATTCAATCAATTTTGATTTTTACATTTCTCAGAATCTAACTGCTGGATCTTAATGTAATATATATCATTGGAAAGATTTTTCCAAGATGGTCCTAACGGTTTCAGTTTAAAGAAAATCCGACTGTCGGATCTTCTTGTATAGCCGTTTAAGGGTACGATTTCAAAACGCGAACTACCGCGCTCCATTCGTTTAATTTTAAATATATTTATATATATATATATAATAGTTTAATCGTAATAACGTCGTTTGATTTAAATAACGCTCTAACAACTACCGATCCTTATTAAATTTTAATTCATTTGAAAATGAAGATCGTATCACAACATCCTAAATTCATTCTTTACTTACATTAAAAATGTGAATTCCATTCCTTTCATTTACAAAAAAAAATGTAAATTTTGATACATTGCAAAATCCAACTTTTAAATTACATATAAAATGTAAAATTTAACCGCAATGTATTTTCTCATCTTAATTACATCATAATAAAAATGTAAATTATATTTGCATTGAGAATCATATTCTAACTTACATCTAAAAATGTAAATTTAATTACAATGCAAATTTTACTTCTTATTTACATTGTAAAAATATGATTTTTAATTACAATGCAACTATACTTCTTATTTACATTGTAAAAATATGATTTTTAATTACAATGCAAACTCTACTCCTAATTTACATTGTAAAAATATGATTTTTAATTACAATGCAACTCTACTTCTTATTTACATTGTAAAAATATGATTTTTAATCACAATGCAAACTCTACTTCTAACTTACACTGTAAAAATATGATTTTTAATTACAATGCAAACTCTACTTCTAATTTACATTATAAAATGTGATTTTTAATTTCAATGTAGACCCTCATTCTAATTACATAGAAAAATGTAATTTTAATCCTACGGTGTAAATTCACATTTTAATTACATAGAAAATTGTAATTTTTATCATACGGTGTAATTTCCTATATAATTTACATACAAAAATGTAAATTTTAACATACGATGTAAATTCACATTTTAGTTACATAGAAAAATGTAATTTTTATCATACGGTGTAATTTTCTATATAATTTACATATAAAAATGTAAATTTTAACATACGATGTAAATTCACATTTTAGTTACATAGAAAAATGTAATTTTTATCATACAGTGTAATTTTCTATATAATTTACATATAAAAATGTAAATTTTAACATACGATGTAAATTCACATTAAAACTAATGAAAATCTCATACGATGTAAATTATCATTTCCAATTACATATAAGATGTCAATTTCAACTCATATCTTTGATTAACCCGAATGGTTATTCTATTTACACAAGTCATTATACGAGGTAATGTATTCCATAACAAGCACAAGATGATATGTTTTTATACATGATTCATATCCACAAGGCATACTTCAAAAAATTTAAAAAAATTAAAAATCTAGTTTTTTTCTCTTACCGATCTATAATTTTAATTAACAGATCTGAACTTTTAGCAACAGATTTATAATCTAACTAACAGATCTACGATTTAAAATAACAGATCTATAACTTTAATTGACAGATCTATGATTTAAAATAACGGATCTAAAATCATAACATCACAAACAATTCAGATCCATAACTTATAGTAACATCCATCGCAGATCCATTTATATTTGACTTTCAACTTCACATAACGCAAGAATAATAATTAAATTAATTAAATTTAATTAAAAATAAATTCTCACCTTGTTTAGACTTGAAAAGAAGGTTCGAACTCGATCAGATCTCGTGTTCAAAGTCACGGCGGTTTCGGATCTAAAAGATTTCAATTTGAAATTCATATGTAAAAATTAGAAAACTGAATTATTACAACTGTCATTGTAACGATTAAAAGCGACGCAAAACTGAGTTGAATTTTACCTTTAAAATTTCAGTTTGTTCAAAACTTTGAATCAGGAATTCGCGAGCTTTAGTTGATGTTTTCAGGAACCGATTGCTGGGGGTCGAAGGGGGAGGAGAGGCGCCTGAACGCCGGAAAAGGAGGGAGGTGCGGCGGCTTGTGGGTGGCGCAGCGGGGCTGCGTTCGGCCGGACTTCGGGGAGGTGGCGGCGGCGGCTCGGGCGACGAGGAGGGGCGGGGTTTGTCTGAGATCGAAGAGCATTCAAAGATCTTCAAAAAAGTCCAAAGGGGCATATGTTAATTCGCCATGGATTGGAAGAAATCGGAGAATGAAAATTTGAAGGGAATGGGTTCTTTGCGGCTGAAGCAATCGGGGAAGAACGTGTACTGTTCATCCCGTAATTTATATTATAATATTAGGTTTAACTAATTATTATTTAATCCTTAACTACTCAATAAAGGCCCGTTTAGTAACTTTCACCAATTTCAACCCAACGACTGTCGTTCTTACCTATTAACCCCCATTCCGAACTCATCTGGCTATGTCTCATAAGCCCAAATGATCGTCTTGGCCCCCGTTTCTCAGTTTTAAATTATAAATCATTTATTTTAATTTAACCGTACAAATAAATTTACCGGGGCGACAAATTAACTCAGAAAAATCCAGAAAAATTATTTTTGGCTTTCCTATGACGATACGGTCCTAACAAAATTTATTTCGTCGAATTCTTGAGACTGTTTGAAAAATGACTATTTTTCAGTCAATTAATTTTGACCAAAATTGACAAAACGCAGTTTCTTTTGCCACGCTCTCATATTCGCTTCAAAAATCATGAAATTTTAAACCTAGCAATAATTTTACATCCCAGATCCAACAAAAGTGGTTTCGTCGAATTCCGAGGTCGTATGCACAATGTCGATTTTCAAGGGTGATATATTCTCTATAGCGACCATTCCGAAAATTCATTTGGCCATAACTTTTGATTCCCGCTATGAAACTTCAATTTTTCAGATTCGTTAGAAAGATATTCATTAACAGATTTTAATATTTTTGGTTTCACAAAATCCGGTTTATTCTGCATCCTGTGTGGTCAGTCAAAGTTCAGGTTTGACTTTTCAAACTACCGTCCTTTTCTAATTCCTTTTATAATTAAATTAAATATATTCGCATTAAATTCAGTCAAAATAAATTTCTAGTCATTTTTATTTAAAATAATTCATTTCAACTATTTAAACACCTCTAAAATATCTAAAATGAAAATTTTAAATTGGCCCCAAATTCCGGGTTGTTACAGGCCTGGTCCTGGCTGGAAAATTCCTGTCTAGCCCATCTGACTCTGAATTTTCAAATTTTGAAATCTGTTTTGAATTTTCTGAAACTTCCGATGGCCATAACTTCTTCATACGAAGTCCAATTCATGAGAATTCCGAGGCGAACACAATGGCACAACCCGTTTCCCTTAATTCTCCCGTCTGAGATTAGTTATTCTTTAATTTGTGAATATTAGTGTTAATAGAATTACGGGGTTTTACATCGAAAGTCTGGAATCAGGGTCTTTTTTCAGAGCTGTTCTCCCTATTCCGATTCCTCATACCGCCATTTCTATTCCTACCATTACCACTTCCACCTTTATTGCCGACGTTCACTTCAACCTTTCCCGAACTATCGCTAGACTGCTTCATGGCGACGTTGCTTTGGACACTTTCCTTAGAGATACCTTCAGCTTTTCTCTTCTTATTGGCTTGGACTTCTTCCTCCGCCTTAATCGAATGTTGGCTTTTTCATAGAACAGTTCCCTAGTGCGAGGTGGTTTTCCGGATAGATAATCTCCGAATTCAGTATCAGAGTCGACTCCATCTATCAGGGCCATCAGTATGGTTGGCTCATGAGGATCATTTACTTCCGTAACTGCAGAATTAAAACGATCCAAGTATGATTTCAATGATTCACCCGGGGCCTGCTTAACTCTGGATCGTTCAATAACGCTCTTAGACTTGCGGGTGTGAAGTTGGAAAGGGTTCATAAAGCGCTCACTCAATTCTGCGAAAGTTGATACTAACCGCGGAGGGAGTCGAGTAAACCACATCAATGCTATAACTTATAAATAAATCGGGAAGGCCTTGCACTTTACGGCGTGTGGGGCTGCTGCGGCATTCATAAACCATGCATATCTCATTAGGTGCTGCCCCGGGTCGGTTCTCCCGGAGTACCTATCCATCTGCGGCAAATTAAATCGCTGAGGGAACTAAAACTCTAGTATGTCGTCAGTGAATGGGGTATGATTCCGCTCAATGCCCCAGTCTTCATTGGTATAACTCTGAATTTCTGTCATGATCTGGTGTATCATCGCCTCTACATCAGCATTCGTCCAAATAGGTTATGGCTTTCTGGCCCTAACATCCGAGTAGCCCTTGGGCACCCTATGTATGATATATGGGTTGCCTCTGGGCCCTTTGTCAGATGTCTCCCTTCTGTTCCTGGCAGCAGCCAATCTACTTTGTTCCCTACGCTCCCGGTCAATCCCAGGAGGATGAGGCTGGCGGAGATACCCCTGTGTGGGATTGGCGATATTAGGATCCTTGCTAAGAACTTGTGATCCACGCATAGGCAGGAAAATAGGTTTATTCAGGCTCGGATTATTAGGTCCTAACACACGAGCAACATCTTCATGGGATCCCAAATATCCGAAGGTCAATTGATTGAAATTCTTTGCTCTTTCGTATGGCCTCCTCTCATGTGGTTAATCTTCATCCGAAGAGGATGAAAGGTCTGCAACAAGGCGGCAAGTTGGAGAAGGTGTCTTCTGCCTGCGAAGTTCACCAATTTCCCTACTCATGGTTCTCATATTCTCTCGCATGAGAAGCTGTGCCGCTTGTGAGCTTCCAAAGCATCCTTAGTGCTCTCAAGCATTTCAAAGAAGCGTGCAAAATTGTAACGACCCAGAAAATCTGAACCAATTTTAAAAAAATTAATTGGCTAAAATAATGGATTTTAAATATTTAAAATAAATGTTTTAAATAACGGCAATGGAAAGTGAGTTTGAATCGACAATTGAAAACGAATATAATTAATTATAATTATAAACAAGGCCTGAAATGGCGCTGTAGTTTCAAAAATTGAATTCAAACTTTGTCGGACTGTACCGGGTGCAAAACAAAATGGATTTTAGAGAAACCAAAAATATTTAAATCTGTTAGTGAATACCTATCTAACGAATCTGAAAAATCGAATTTTCATATCGGAAAGCAAAAGTTATGGCCGAATGAATTTTCAGAAAGGTCGCTATGGAATTTATATAGCCCGTGAAATTGGCCATTTTGCATACGACCTCGAAATTCGACGAAACCACTTTTGTTGGGTCCGGGATGTGAAGTTATTGCTAGGTTTCAAATTTCATAATTTTTGAAGCTAATGTGTGAGCGTGGCAAAGGAAAATGTGTTTTGGTCAATTACAGTTAAAATGGATCGACCAAAAATGGGGCTTTTTGCAAACGGTCTCAGAATTCGACGAAACTAGTTTTGTTGGGACCGTATCGTCAAAACATAGCTAGATTTATTTTTCTGGAATTTTTCGAATTAGTTTGTGGCCCTGGCAAATTGAAATGCACGTTCAAATCAAATATTGAATGTTTTATATTTTAATTTGAAGAGGAACTATCTGAAACAGTCGAATGGGCCTACGAAACATATCCCATTGTGTTCGGAATGGGGGTAAAACGCTAGGGACGACAGTCGTTGGGCTTGGATTGGTGTTCGTGTGTGACGAGGGGTATTTTCGGATTTTTAAAAAACTTTATAAATAAAAAAAATATGATTGGTCCACGTCAGAACGCACCCCCCCCCCCCCCCCGCTTTTCTCTCTCCTAGACTCGAACGACGACGGAAATTGGCCGCTGCCTTCTCTCCTCTTTTTCTTCTGATCCGCTCAATGAAATCCAATGCCACTGTTAAGGTTTTTGTAGTACTTCTCATGATCTTCAAATCCATATAAGTATTGGATTTTTTCGTGGCCTGTAGGGGGAGAACCACCCTCGAGAAGTTCGGCCGTTCGCACCCCGATTCCGCCGCCTGGGGACCACCGAGCTCGACCCCCTCCCTGGCCACGTGCGCCTCTCCTAGCCCGACAAGGTGGCGCTGGTCGATCAAAGCAACAATCAACGGATTGCCTGAAAGATCGAAACCTAGTTTTGAAGATTTTGAAAGGTATCGGCTGTTTTAATTTAAAACTGATTTTAACAGTTTAAAACCGTTGCAAACTTTGAAAAATCATATCTTTTTCGTTCGTTAACGAAATTCGATGAAACAGGAAACATCGTGACCGTGTGGACGTCTTCTACATTTTAGAAGAGACCGCATATTTTTCTGAGCCTTCTGCTATTTTTGGTGGAGTGGAACCCAATGTGAGATTTCTGATTTATAAACGATATGGAAAACGACGATGTATAAATTATATAGTCGATGTATGAGTTATATAAGCGTTGTACACCTCTTGTATAGTATATATATATATATATATATATATATATATATATATATATACGCCCCTCGTCCACAAACCATGGACGATATTTATTGATTGTGATTGCTGTGAAAATTGATTGATAGCGAATGGTTGTTTGGGATTTTTTGTGGTTGATATTGATTGATTGGGGTTGAAAAATACCCATTTGTGGTTGAGAAATACTTTGTTGAAACCACATAGGATTAGTTTGTGGAAATGAAATGAATATATACATGCCGCCTGCGTGTGAACTAGATGCATGATTCCCATTGTCAAAAACCGCGAGGTTTTAAGGTAGAGCGAGGAGCCGTACTAGGGACGGTCCCGGTTTTAACTACCCTGCCGTTTTGCTGCCGAAATTTTGAATAATATTCATGTGTTTGAATTATTTTCATTTGCTGAAACTATATTTATTCATTGAATAGAAAACCTTCATGTGTTGAATCGATATTCATTCGTTGATTAGAAATTCATGTGTTGAATGGTCTTCGTATTTTAATATAAAAATCACATTTTTATCTATGTATATAAACTATAGAAAACCTTCATGTGTTGAATCGATATTCATTTGTTGAATAGAAATTCATGTGTTGAATGGTATTCATATTTTGAAATAAATTGTTTTATAATAAAAATCACCTTTTTATCATCTATATGAGCTATGTAAAATAATCCTGTTTTGAAATAAATTGTTTTACAATAAAAATCCTGCTTTTTTAATCACCTATATAAACTATATAAAATAATAGTGTTTTGAAATGAATAGTTTTGCAATAAAAATCACATTTTTATTATATACATAAATCGTTGAAATGTGAAGTGTTAAAAATAGCAACTCGTTCAAATAAATATGCATGAGTCGAAATATTCATCAATTAGTTAATGATATGATTTTTGCCTACGCATGCAACATTAGAATGGATGGTATTTTTAAACCAAATGGAATCAAATATGAAGTTGAATGGAAAATGATAAATGATAAGAACTGTATATAGGTACATGTATATTTATTGAATAGGTTATTGCAAAGGGGCTAGAGAAGAGAAATAAAATTTTGTGCCCGACAAATAGGAAAACATTTACTGTTTTGTTTGGGTGATGATTTTATGAGCCTGATTGGCTAGCCGCTTGGCTTTTTCTTTTTCTTTTTGACATGAGATGCCCGTGTGGCTATTTGGGAATTTTCCCAGCCCCTCCCATACAAAGGAGGTTATGGCGAATTTTTCCGAAATTTAAAGGCGTTAGTGAAATATTTGAAGTGAAAACGATATAGGAATTTTTGAATGAACTATATTTATATAAATATATAAATATAAATAAAATTAAAATGAAACATGGCCGTGCAGTTCGCATTTTGAAACCATGATTTCAAACGATTGTACCGGAAGATCCGACCATCGGATTTTCCTGAAATCGCAACCGTTGGGTTCACCTTGGAAATATCTTTCCAATGGCACCAACTTTGTAAAAATCCAATGGTTGGATTGTCTGGAATGTTTAATTCAACTCTGAAGAAAAACAGCACCAGAAACGATTATATTTATATATATATATATAAATATAATTATATTTAATCGAATAACGACGCTGCAGTTCATATTTTGAAATCGAAAATTCAAACGATTATACCGGGAGATCCGACCGTCGGATTTTCCCGAAACTGGAACCATTGGATTCGTTTTGAAAAGATCTTTCTAATGATGTAAATTTTGTGAAGATCCAACGGTTAGATTTTCAGATATGTGTAAATCAAATCTGAAGAAAAATAGCACCACGGTCGCGTTATGGCCCGAATTGTCGTTTTAAATATATTGGCTATTTTAAAATAAATAAAAATAGCGATAAATCGTTATAAAATATTATAAACAATATGGATATGATTTAGAAATTAACTAAAGTTTGGCTAAGTCAATTAATTTCCTGGGTGTTGATCTGATGTTGGTTTCGGCCTTCGGGGTTAATATTTGGGAAATCGCTCTCTTACTGATTGACGGTTAGTGACTAATGAATTGAAATGATGCGTGTATATGTTAGTGTTGCACTTGTTTATTATATACGCGAGTTTATCAGAAAGACCGGGTTTTTCCCATTCTGAATAACTGAATCGACGATAATAAATCGAAGATGAAGACGATGGTCGAAGACCGGAGATCTTCACCTCGTTTGGATGGTAACCGAGGTCCTGATTGGGAGGCATCCCGAAATACTGATAATGAGTGGTGATCGTCCAGACGTATGTGGTGATCGATGGGTTTGCGAGGTATTTAGTGCCTCCGGTTTCGTTCAGACCCAGGACGGACTTGTAAATGGACTGTGTGTCTGACATTGGATTTTATTCTGTGTTGATTGATCTCTATTAAATATACATCTGTTTGGCGGCGGAGAATTTATTCTTTTGCTTAACGCCCTTCTCTGAAACGCACGAGCTCAGAGGTTGTATATCGATGGACATCAGTCGCATGGCATGAGTTGCCTGTGTGGCATGCTAAGATGCAGTGATCTGGGCTTCTGTTGAAAAGCAAAGTCTTGTGGTGATGATCAAAGCACCGCATGTGTGGCGTAGCTTTGCGTATAACATAAAATCGCGAGCCTCACACCCCGGTATGAACCAGAAACGGGAGAGGACATCAGGGAGGGCCTGCGTTTCTTTCTAGCTAGGGTGGTGTCAGTGACCTACCAGCCCTGACATTTATATACTTTTCACCTGTGTGGTTGTTGCTGTTGCGAGGCGCCTCGGTTAGATCGGACGATCCGGGTCTGATGGAGCTATTCGTTGGCTCATTTACACCCCAAAGGGTGGGGAAACGCAGTGCTCAGGAATTTTAATCCACATCGGTGGACCGGCACTGACGATCCAAGGGTCACTCGAGCTCTGATCCTGAGGGGCGGGCTCGAGTGTATCGAATTCGGTAAGGACTATCTTTTGCCTTGGTTCATGACGGAAATCCAATTTCCAAATACGTGACTGTGCGGTTTTGATTGTATACCTATATATGGCGACATAGTGGTATGGGGCATTAATGTCGTCTACGATTGATAGTTATGATTTGAAATGGTTTTCCAAACATATAAACACCACCAATAATATCAAATGCCTTCGTTTTATTCGTATCAAGCATATTTTGGCCGTTATAAGGTAAAAACTCTATCCTCCGGTTTGTGTTGCATTGTGTGATGGGAACTGAGTCTTATAACGGCTTCATTTTTATAAAAAGCATAACGATGTTTAAAAGAAAGATTTATTTTAAAGCACTGGCAATCCAATGGAGTAAACCCATTCCACGAAAGTGGCGTGGTCCTGTGATTAGCCAAAATTATATGTGTGTTGAGTAGATTTCTCATACCAGTCCCATGACTGACTCGTAGTTTGTTTCACTCTCAAACTCGGGTGCCCCTTTTTCTACACGGGCAGCCTTGTATTCAGGTTTAGCTGGTTCTTTCTGGATAGCTCGAACTGAAGATGGATTCTATCATTTATCTCTTTTTATGCTGTTTAGCTCCTATTGTACATATTTTGTTTGTTTTCCGTTGTAGACATTTATGTATAGCTGAACTGTATTTGTACTAAGTATGATCTTGTATACTGTGTAACTCTGATGATTACTTTTTTCTAGTATATTTTATTGTTCATTATTTGGTGTATTTAATTTTGTTCTGCTATTATCTGTTTCTGTGTTATATTCCACGGATTACCCTTGCCGCCGTGAGTACGGGGTTTGGGGTCGTCTCAAAAATCCCCACGAGTGATGGATGTAGATGGATCAGGTCGTTCACTAGTTGTCGCGGCTAGCATCGGAGCATTGGTAGGAACTCGAGTATACATACCAGCTTCAGCTACAACCGGTTCGGATCCGGACATGGGAGTAGGGTCGGTTCGATTCAACGGGGGAACAGGAGCAGCATCAACATCCATGCCTTTGGATCGGTTCGGATGGGCTTCATTACTTCGATTCGGCAATTCCGATTCGGATCGGCCCTCTCCATATCCTTGTCCCCACGATCTTGTCATTGCCAAGGCTTGCTGACACTGATTGGCTTCATTCTCCTGAGCGCCTTGTGTTTCTTTCCCTTTTCCTTTGGCCATGGTGATGGATTCTTCAGAAATTAGTTAGCAAATACTTGAAAGTGTCGGAAATGAAGGATTAACTTCTTTGAACTTAAATATCCAAAAAGTAGAACAATAATCCAAAAAAAAAGCTTCAGAATTCAAAGTCTTCTCAGTGAAAGCACCAACATGTTAGAGCAAAAATTTGTTCTAACACCCAAATTAGCTATGATTTTAATGAAATAGAACTAAAAAGCAACAAAGAACACACGATTTACAGTGGTTCGGCATTAAAGAGGCTACGTCCACTTTCTATTCTTTTAATTGATGATTTGAACGAAAATACAACAATAATTCTCACTCAACTTCAAAATTACAATGCATAAGCTCACCCAAATCTCTCAAAAATAGACTTTAAGAGATGATTTTTATCTGAATATGGTTGTGAAATTCGGCTATGAAGGAAGTTAGAGTTGAGAATTTTCCAAAAAGTTCCCTTTAAATGACCCATAATGGCCTATTTATAGGTGAAAAATCACCTCGAAGTGGCTCCGGTTCGTAACTACGTGGCACCCA
Source organism: Allium sativum (assembly GCA_030737875.1). Taxonomy (NCBI): domain Eukaryota; kingdom Viridiplantae; phylum Streptophyta; class Magnoliopsida; order Asparagales; family Amaryllidaceae; genus Allium; species Allium sativum. Next base: position 576,728,672 of record CM060909.1, on the reverse strand, counting down.
TCCCGTAAGAGTCGGGTTCGGAGGCCTCAAGATGGTGACAGCGCATCGATTTAGTGGTAGATCGTGGGAGGAAATAATCGTGCTTGGTCCGAGTTTTCAGGAAACATGTGTAGCAACGGTCACAGGCTCAGAAAAAAGAGGTTTGGATCGGTCTCCTCTGATCCGATTCGATAAGGCTATTTGCTTTCTTTTGGTGTCGCTAAAGTACTTATCTGAACCGAACCAATGTGATGTCTGCGTCTTTGATTTTTGCTTCTTTCCTACGCTGGTTCCCTCCGATCTGAACCGGATGATGACTTTCCCACTATTTGCTCTTTCTGTTGCCTAGTTCACAAAGTAGGCTAACAATAAGTTTGAATTTACATAAAGAAGTAAAATCGGTTTTAACGCCGATATTAGAAATTGAGTGTGAACGTAGCAGTTATAAAGGAGATTTTAAATGAGATTATAAGTGTTGAAAATAAAATAATTTTTTTACAAATAAATTCAATAAATATAAGCATAAATAAAATTAGGGTTTGAGATATTGTTTTTAAATTGTGAAATCAAACTGTTGGTATGTATAAAAAGAATGTTATTCACATTCAATGTGAAAATTGGATTAAAATAAATATTTTGATGATAAGAATATTAATACAAGAATTTGGGGTTTTAAATAGGAATTAAAATGGAATTACTGAAATTAGAAACTGATTGGAAATTAGCTGAGTTGAATGGCTTACTGAGTATCGATCTGATGTTGGTTTCGGCCTTTGGGGTTTATACTTAGGAATTGTTCTCTTGCTAATTTGCAGTTAGAGACTGATAGATGTAGGAGGGTAGTATTGCATGAATAAGAAATGGAAATGTTTTCCAAAGTTAAAAAAGTATATTTTCTAAAATTTGAAAATAAGGATTGATGAATGTATTGAAATGGAAACTAGGGAAATGAATAAATTAATTTTAAAAGGAAAAATGTTGATTGATGATTGATTGATAAGATTTCCATTTGGAAATGAAATCGTCGTGTGTAAAGTTGTTTCTTTTGATAGTTAAATAACAGACTATCAAAGTTTTACCATTTTTACGTTGTCAATACAGAGAGACCGGGATCAGATTTATTATCTGAAAAACACTCCGTATGGGCGTTAGCGTTGCGAATCAAATATGATGAAGATAATTGAAGACGGAGCTTATACAAGGGCAATTCTGGAAATTCCTAGGTATAAATTTCCTTAGCTGGGTTTACAGAAAAGTGCTTTCGGTTTGTTCAGTCTCAGGATAACTTGTATGGAGGAATGTCTGACGGAGTATATCTAACAGATTGCTTACGTTGATCTCTTCAAACATATTTACATTTGGTGGCGGAGGAATTCGTTTGTCTTAGCTGTATACCCATGGTATTTTGGGGAAATCAATTTGTGATTTAGCCGGTATAATGATGTGAAATTCAAAGTAAATAAAGGTCTGATCTGTACGTTATGGCCTCTAGCCTCACAACCGAGAAACGGTATAAAATCGGGTAGGTCGCACGACAAAGTGGGTAGCTCCTAGTTAGGGTGTATTGTTACCTGATCTAGAGAAATTTCATTTACTTCTTTAACCTATTTCGATGTTGTCCCTTTCGGATTGCTGATCCAACCGTTGGTGATAATACATCCGGTACACTTAAGCGAAATGAATGACCAGTCATGTTTAGCCTGGATTGCAAGATGTTCTAGTTGAACCCGGCGTATTCCGCTCTAGAGATACACTGCCAGAAGGTGGTCCCATACCTCCCCAGTTGGAATCCATTACCCCATAAGAGCCTGCGGTTTGTGATTATATGTAATATATGTGGAACGTGAGATGAAAGCGTTCCACTAGAATGCTATTTATTTAATTTAAACATTATTATAATATCAGAAGATTATGGATTTTTAAAAGAATGTTTTGGGTTATCGTAAGCTAAAAAATATTCTTGTTCATGTGTGGATTGGTCTTATGATTGTTCTTTCTTTTAAAAGGATTTTAAAAGTTAAACAAATCTTTGGAGTTTACTCACACCAGTCACATGACTGACTTAGAGTTTATTTTATTTTGTTTTCCCTAAACTATTGGGTGTCCAATTTTGTACCTCCAGTCAAGTAGTCGGGATTTTATAAATATACTTGGAGGGCTAGAGCAGGAGGCTTTAGAATTATATAGCTATTGTTTATTTCTGTTGTGGTGTTAGTGTTATACTCAAATGATGATTTGTGTATATATATGCAAATGACAGATTTGTATTTCCAAGTTAAGTTGTACACTATATTTTATTCGTTCCGCTGTGAGATTGGTATTACTCTGATTCTATTGTTATGTTCTTCTTCCTCTTTTATTCTAATTTTCTATCTTATCTATTTCTCAACCTCTGACTTCTTTCTATTAACGTTCCGGTATTTATGAATCTTGAATAGTCAACATGCTGTTGTGTGTCGATTTTCTGGGTCAAAAATTCACGTTTGTTACAATGGTATCATAGCTGAAGGTTAAGTGATTATCTTGGCTCCGTGGCATAACTCGATATAGATGGGGTTAGTAATGCCCTAGATTGAGTTGAGTGTATATATATACGAGTGAACATATTTGTAGATTTTATAAAAACTGTTTTATATTGTGGAGATTTATTGGTTGAGTTGTTTATGAGTTCGGGTCGATCAGTTTGATCCACTGTATCGATAAGGGTTTTTAAACACTTGAATATGGTGAACCAACACAGTACGTTTCGAAAGGAAGGTAAATGAAATAATTATACCCAAAATATATTTTGATATAAACAAAGTATAGATATTTGAAATATTATAGTATATTGGATGTTTTAGTTGTTACCATAATCGAGTAAAATTATTAATTAAATGTTGTATATATAGCCAAATAAAAATTCGTATAAGTTTAACGAAATGAATTAAATCTGAATTTAAATTAGAATTTGAAATTTAAAACCTTGAAAAAATGGAAAGGTGTTCGTAAATGGACTCGGATTAAATATAAGGAAATTTTAAAGTCCTGGGAAATTTTAAATTGTTTTACGAGCATTGTGAATGGTATTTTGAAATAGGTTTCAAAATGGAAGTATTTAAATATGGGGATTGAAAGTGATATAGTATTGAACTCACTTCAGCTGCCGGAAAATAATTCCGATGATGACTGCACAACATCATCGGTGTTCATTTTTGAGTTTCTAAGTGACGGATTACTACCAAAGATTTTGTTTTTGAATGGTTTTGAGGAAATAAGTTGTTTTGAATTCCAAAAAGAAATATTTAATCTTAGAAAAAAAATAAGCTGTTTAAAACTCCCATGGAAAGATTGTTTGAATTATAACAAATTAAATAGAAATATAGGAAAGCAAGTTGAAATTGAAATAGAAAATATCGAAAATTTGGATTGTGAGATAGATATCTAGAACTATATTGGATAAGTGAGTTAAGAGTTTGGGATCGAGATTGGAACTGGAGTTTGAAATGAGATTTGGTTGTAGATATAAGCAAATAGCTGTGTTGAGGATGAATCGAATGGAGATTGATTGGGATGGCATTTGTATATGCTGAATTAGTAGCAAATGGAAAGGATATAATGATATGCCCGACCAAAAGGTACAAGTTAACATTTTATATTGGGTATGAGTTTTTATGAGCCGAATTGGCAAGCCGCTTGGCTATTTAATTTTCTTTTGGATTGGAGAAGGCCTAGAGAGGCGAGTTGTAGTTGTACCGATTGAGCCGTACAAAGGAGACGCTAGCGGAATTTAAGGTGTTAGAAAATTTTCAAGATTTTTGAAAATTTATGTTAGTAGAAATAAATTAATATTTTAATTGCAATTGATTGTTCAGTTGAAACTAAAATTAAGAAGTTAACCAAATAAACCCAGGGTTTGTTTTCTACCTTAGTAATTTCGGGGATGAAATTCTTTTAAGGGTGGAAGAATGTAATGTCCCTTATTTTTAACGATTTAAATAATTAATTAATTTAATTATTTAAATAATGGTTTGGTAATTTTGAATAACTTGAATTAAATTATATTTAATATTTATTTAATATAGTTAATAGAATAATATATTTAATTTCCGAAATAGTCGGAAATAGTAGAATTCGCAATATTATGTGAATTGGATAGTGTAAGAGATTTGATTGAGTTTAGTTTCAAATTATAAGAATGAATCTATCTAATAAATGATGTTAGAACATATAAATTATATCATAATTATAATTGAGCTCGAAATGGCGCTGTAGTTTGTAATTTGGCGATCTGAACATTAATTGAATATACAGAATCCGTTTTAAGTCGGATTTCTATGAAACAAGAAACGTTCGGATCTGTTGAACTATATTTTCCTAATGGAAGAGAAAAATCTAGATTTCATCGTGTAGATTGTGAGTCATGTTTAAATCGAATTTTTCAAAAAGTCGCTTTGGAATTCATTTATAATCTAATATGATTTATTTATATAATAAAAGGAATTTTATTATATATTGAATATCGATCAACTTGGACTTTTAAATATCGAGTTATAAATCCAAATGTGTTTATTTTATTGCTATATGATATTCTATGTGAATATATACAACAATATTAATATTAAATTTAATTATTTTTAAATATATTAATAGTTAATTGGTTTATTTAGAGCCTTAGAAAATAGTCATTTCCGCAAATGATCTTCGTTTTTGACGAAATTAATTTTGTTCGATCCGAAATATTAAATTATTGCTTGATTTCAATTTTCGGGATTTTTGGAGTTAGTATGTGGTCGTACGGGATTTTAGTGTACAATATAGTCAATATTTTGAGTTTAAAAATACACCGTGTAAGCAAACAGACTCGGAATTTGATGAAACAAGTTTCATTGGGTCCGTAATGTCAAACAATAACTGTATATCCATTTTCATTGAAATTGGATAATATATGTGATTGTATGAATTTTTAAACAACAAATACATATAGAGATTGCTTAAAATTAAAATAAAATTCGAACATTAAAATATTATAACTTACCTATAAATAAACCACTAACACCCTAAAACCTAATTCATATTTTCCTTTGGTCAAAACAAATTTTCGCCATCAGTTCATTTCTTTCAAAGCCCAAAACGAGATCATATTTACTCCTTATAAAATCAAATCAATCACCATATATCGTTAGATATATATGTTTGAGATCCTCTTGAGTTACTCTTCGATTCCCTATAAGTTTTTTATGGTGCGATCTAAATTTTGTAGATGCTCGTTTTTTGAGCAGCACTTTAGGGTTCGGGATTTGAAGGATTTCAAGCGATCGAAGTTGGAATGGATGGAGAATTCGGTTTCATAGTGGAGAGTAGCTTGTCCCTGGAATTTTTGGTTAAAGACCGTGAGATTCGAGTTCGATGTTTTTCCAGTATTTTCATGGAACAGCTGCTGTGTCGCATTTCTTATGTGTTGAGCGAGTGATGTGGTTTTTGTATGAAGTTGGAGAGGGAGGTTAGAGAAGAATGTTGGTGAAGAGATTTTGAAATTTTATGGAAGCACAAGAAGTATTGCAATGGGAAGATTGGCCGTTATTGGAATATTGGTGGTTCAAAAGTGATAACTGAGAGAGAAAAGATTAGGGAGGGTTGTTTAGGATAATGATGGATTAGAACCTAGTGAAGGTTAATAATAATTTAATTAATATATAAATTATTCTGGTTAATCACTTTTATATGTATATGGTATTGGAAAATTCATAACTTTCTCATATATTAACTGAATTCAGCGAAACAATATTCATTGGGATCGTATGGACGAGGGCTACACAATGAAACTAATTTGGAGTGAGTCGGAGCTTGTTACAATTTATAGCGAAATAAATTGCCTGATCTGAATCGACGATCGCTATTTAAAGATAATCGATCAATGTGAGTAAAACTCACTAACTCTGCCAGTTTGCATTTTCATAATGTATTTTAGAATTGATAAATAATGGTTGATTGTTGTGTGTTGATTGCTTGGATAAACAGCTAATTGATTGGTCGAAATTATAGATCTAGTAGTATATATAAAAATATATACCGTTAATCAAATACTGATTCTGTTTATCAATAATATTTCATATTGAAATTAAATTGATGTTATTTATATTGTTTAGCATATGTGGCTGCAGGGAAATAGGTTGGAGGGATCAACTAGATTCCTCAATATTTATAATACTTTTTTTTATATATTTGGATATATGATGTGATATATAACTTGTGATTAATTATGATGACACTAGTCTTGTTATTTGGTATTTTAAATACCATAAGAAATACTGGAATGTATAAAGAGAATTTTCAAAGTGTATACTGAAAGTAAAATATATATATATAATCAATGGTTTTAAAAAAAGGAAATATTTGGAAAATAAATAGAATTATAAAAAGGAAATATTGGGGAAATAAATAGAATTACAAAAAGGAAATTGCACGATATAAAAGAATTATGAGAAACGGTTTAGAGCAGATTTTAAATAGAATCTGTTTTAACAGATAGATTGAGAAGATTAATTTATAAATAATCTTTTATAAATTAAATAAAATATTTATCATTTGATAAATGGAATATATAAGTTTGAATTTATATAAAGAAGTAAAATCGATTTCAACACCGATATTAGAAATTAAATGTGAACGTAGCAGTTATAAAGGAATTTTCCAATGAGATTTTAAGTGTTTAAAATAAAATAAGATTTTTATGAATAAATTCTATACATATAACCATAAATAGAATTTGGGTTTAAGATATTGTTTTTTAATTTCGAAATCAAACTATTGGTTTGTATAAAAGGAATGTTATTCACATTCGATGTGAAAATTGGATTAAAATAAATATTTTGCAGATAAGAATATTAATAAAGGAATTTGGGGTTTGAAATAGGAATTAAAATAGAATTTCTAAAATTAGAAACTGAATGGAAATTAGTTGTGTTGAATAGCTTACTGAATATCGATCTGATGTTGGTTTCGGCCTTTGAGGTTTATACTTAGGAAGTTGTACTCGTACTAATTTGCAGTTAGAGACTGATAGATGCGGGAGGATAGTGATGTGTGAATACGAAATGGAAATGTTTTCCAAAGTTAATAAAGCATATTTTCTAAAATTTGAAAATAAGGATTGATGAATATATGGAAACAGAAACTACAGAAATGAATAAGTTAATGATAAATTAATTTAAAAAGGAAAAATGTTTATTGATGATTGATCGATAAGATTTCCATTTTGAAATGAGATCGTTGTGTGTATGATTATTTCTTTTGATAGTTAAATTACCGACTATCAAAGTTTTTACCGTCTTTCTGTCATCAATACGTGGAGACCGGGATCAAATTTATTATTTGAAAACCGCTCCGTATGGGCGTTAGCATTGCGAATCAAGTATGGTGAAGATAATTGAAGACGGAGCTTATACAAGTGCTATTCTAGGAAAACCTATGTAGAAATTGCCAAAGATGGGTTTGCAGAATAGTGCCTTCGATTTGTCCAGTCCTAGGACAACTTGTATGGAGGAATGTCTGATGGAGTATATCTAACAGATTGCGTAAGTTGATCTCTTCAAAGTATTTAAGTTTTATGGCGGAGGAACTCATTTCTCCTTGTTGTATACCAATGGTTTTTAGTGAGATCAATTTGTGATTTGGCGGGTATGACGACGTGACATTCAAAGTAAATAAAGGTGTGATCTGTACGTTATTGCCTCTAGCCTCACAACCGAGAAATGGTATAAAATCGGGTAGGTCGCATAGCTAAGTGGGAAGGTCCAAATTAGGGTGTATTGTCACCTGATCTAGAGAAATTTTATTTACTTCTTTAACCTATTTCGATGCTTTCCTTTTTGGGAAATGGTTGTTGATCCCAACCGTTGGTGATAATACATTCAGTACACTCAAGCAAAATGAGTGACCGGTCATGTTTAGGCTGGGTTGCAAGATGTTCTTGTTGAACCCAGTGTATTCCTCTCTAGAGATACACTGTCCGAAGGTGGTCCCATACCTCGCTAGTTGGAATCCATTACCCCATAAGAGCCCTGTGGTTTTTTATTATATATAATATATGTGGAACGTGAGATGAAAGTGTTCCACTAGATTGTTATTTATTTGATTTAGACATTATTATAACATCAGAAGAGTATGGATTTTAAAAGAATGTTTTGGGTTATCGTAAGGTAAAATCCATCCGTGTTTATGTGTGGATTGGTCTTATTTTTATTCTTTTTTTTAAATGGATTTTAAAAGTTAAACAATTGTTTGGAGTTTACTCACACCAGTCACATGACTAACCCAGAGTTTATTTTGTTTTTTCCCTAAACTCTTGGTTGCCTAATTTTGTACGGCAGTTAATTAGTCGGGGTTTTACAGATATACCTGGAGAGCTAGAGCAGGAGGCGTCAGAATTATATAGTTATTGTTTATTTCCGCTGTGGTGTAAGTGTTATACTTAAATGATGATTTGTGTATATATATACAATTTCCAAGCTATGTAGTATCCTATATTTTATTCGTTCTGCTGTGAGATTGGTATTACTTTGATTCTGTTATTATGTTCTTCTTCCTCTTCTATTCTAATTTTCTATCTTATCTATTTCTCACCCTCCAACTTCTTTTTATTAGTGTTCCGGTATTTCTGATTCTTGAGTAGCCGACATGGTGTTGTGTGTCGATTTTCTGGGTCAAAAATTCGCATTTGATACGCCTTACGACGAATTAACATTTCAAAATATGGATTTCAGACCATCTTCTACCAATCACTTAACCAACATTGTTTATTGATTAATAATACATCAATGTTGAACTTAATTTCAACAATTATTGTGGCACCCCACATCCGTTAATGTCGCTCATTAAGAGAATGCATTAAGTTTCGTAAGGCATAAAAGGTAAATAAAAACAGAACATTACATGGAAGATATAAAAATAACAGTAGAATAAAAATTATCTTTATTAATCATAAAGCCTCATGGTTCAAAACATCATATGTCTGCATTACATAAAAACCAGTACATCATAAAAACTTGTGTCTTGCTTTTAAACATCAGAGTAAAAAAATAAAAGAAGCAAATTCCCTAAATAAAAACATAGCCATAGTAGTAATGATAAGAGCTTGAGCAATACATCTAAGCATCTCCAACAAAATGATAGCAGAATCTGGGTCAAGTTGAGTATTCCCACCCTGAGAACTGGAGGGGGGGTTGAAGAAAGAAGAGGAAACAAAAAGGGTCAGACATAAAGTCTGGCGAGTCCAGTTACTTTTAGCAAGTAAATAAGTAAAAGTAGCATGACATGCATATAAAGTGGATAAGAGAGATAACATCACAAAAGGCAAGTATGACTAGGTAAACTGGTTAAACATGATAGGGTATATTGTGCTTCTAAAGATTACTTTGATTCTCTGCACCGGTACTAGTACAACCAGAATGAGATGATCCCAATAAGTATAAGACGGTTGACTTAGGCGTACTTCTGATGAGAAGTACAATCCACAAATAGCCCAACCTAACAGGCTCCTAAAATTTTTACCAGAGTCCAGATGTACCCTAACTACTACCCTAATCGATCGGCTCCCTACTTCGTAGATACCCTGTGTCAGCCTTACAGTAGGAGGTAACGCATCCTTAAGTGGAAACCCTTCATTGATGTGCACAACCATATCTACTTGTGTCACGGTTGTTTTATCCCTTTCTTCCCAGACATGCACGCACATGCTCCAGTCGGTTTGCGCCTCCCACACCGCCATTCACATTTGGATCTCTTAGTATCAGCCCAGTAAGCGTGCCCTGACTCCGACCTAGGGCGGGGTCCTCGGTCGATACCGTTATATGGATTACTGACTGAAATGGGTCCCGCACACAAGATGATACAAGCTCTCCCCCTTGTCTTGTATCCCCACTAGGATTTCCTCATGTTATGTATATCTATTGGTGTCTTTAATTACATAACCCCATCAGGTTAAGTTTGTGAGCCAATATATAAAAATTACCCACCCACCCCCCTCAGTTTTGCTTAACCCATCCACTAATTCAAGCATGTTTATTTAACGGTTAAGTTTGTGGGCATATATATAAATATAACCCACTCCCCTTAGATTTACTTAACCCGTCCACTAATTTGAGCATGTTTATTTAATTGTTAAGTTTATGGGCCTATATATACACACACACACATATGTACACACATATTACCCTAACCCTAACATTTCCACAGGTTATGCTTACCTAACGATGTCTTTAATTACACAACCCCAACTAATTAAGTTTTGTGGGCCCATATGTAAATATTACCCTCCCAACCCAGATATACTTAACCCTCCCACTGTTTTCAACCAAGTTTGCTTAACCCCTATACAAGTTAACATGTTCATACAGTCCCTATGGATTCAACTAGGTTAATTATTACAGACTAACAGGTTATCCACATTCACATTGACTTCTTTTCACTTCCCAGAATTCCACTTGCTTATAAATTTTATAAATACAACTTAATCCATTTAAGTTTGTTAATAAGCCTCATCACATGTTATTATTTATATTGTAATTAATGGAAGTAATCTAACAATCCCTTTGTATTATTCATTATTTGATTCCATATTTGCAATAACATGTTTTACTTTATATGTAATTAAGTATACTTCATCTCAGTTCACCTGTTTTCTGTTCAACGTATCACTACAACTTGGCATTGTTTACTTATCAACTTATTTTTCCTAACTAAGGTTTACTAATAAGCTTTCTTTCCTATTATTATAACCTACGTTATAATTTTCACTTGTTCCTAGGACAATACTACCCATTATATAACATTCTTATTAGAGTAATTAATTATAATAGGTTACTATCATTCCCTGTTTACCGCAATTCATTACCATATATCCATTTATGGTGGTAATGCACTAGACCTCCACATTAAACATACAACCTGTGGATCTTGGATATGCCGGACGGCTCCCGGTAGACTCTTCCACAGGTTGGGTTTAACCTCGTATGTTAGCACGTCTCATGTTTATGCACTTAGAGCACCCACATTAGATTCACCACTTGTGGTCGCTGGTTATGTCGGGCGGCTCCGAGCAGACTTCCACCACAAGTGTAATCTAACCTCATGTCTAAGCATGATTACAATTTCAGTTATTGTAATTATTGGCATTTTCATTATTAATCAATTATTCCTAAGTCATTATAGTTTTTCAGGCCCCTTACCCAAATTATATTCATAATGAACCATATGCCCCGAATTTTAGGTGTTTAGTCAATTTCAAGTTATGTCCAAATTCCATATTCACATGCCCAAATTCCATATTCACCTATTTGATTCACATTATGCTAAAATTTCCCAATTCATGTTGCGCCCCAATTCTAACATTTATCCCTCGTTCCCAACTTAATGCGATCGCATATTTAAGTGGCATGCCTAGGCTCGAAGGTAGCCTGCTATAAAATAAAAAGGGAAAGAAGGAGGGAAGAGGACAGAAATGAACATAATGAGAAGATTGATATTAACACATACTGGCATATTGATAAGATAGGCATATAAGAACAGATCTGGAGAACATGAGATAATAGACCTGCGTCTAACATAGTAGGGATGTCATAATAGGCATGACAAGATCTAAATAATAAATTAGATGTCTGACTAGTAACAAATCCAATTTAACAACAAACATGATAGGTACAAGGTGATCTAAATTGTGAATTTAGTTCTATGATCTAGGTAGATTTGGCATGATAAAGGTTAAGATCCAAGTCATAGTTATGTCAGAATATCGTAGATTCACAAATTATTACAGATCCGATATGATCTAAGCAGTTACAAGCATAGATCCAAATTACAGTCATATCATGTTTTACTTTTTAATTATTTAAATCTAAAAGTAACTTAAACTCACAGCGTTTGGATCTAGAAAAATAGTGAAAGGCTGAAGACGTTTGAATCACAACTCTAATTGATTTCTAAAGAAGATTAGATTTGAAAAAGACTTGATTCAATCGGAGAAGAGGCAGTATCTAGTTATCCATTGATTTAGGTGTGGAGAAATAAGAGAAATGGGGCCTTATTTATAGCATAGGGTCAATGAATCAAGCCACAATACAAGTCCACGTTCAAAAACATGAATCTATATAGATCTGAAGGGGGTTCGACCCCCAGAAACGGTCGGTTTGTTGTTTTCCCGCTTCTGGTCTTCCTGATTGGCTACTTTGAATTAATTTGAATATTTTGGTTTGTTTGTATATATATAATTCTCTTGTGTGTATACAAACTTCAAACCTTCATAACTTCTTCATACGGTGTTCGTTTTATGCAAACCAAACATCTGCCTTGACCAGAATTTCGAGATGGACGCAATGGCACAGTCTGTTTCCCTTAATTCTGAAAATTAAATTAATTATTCTTTAATTTATCCTCTTTAGTGCTGTTAAAATTACGGGGTGTTACATTCTCCCCCCTTCAAAGGATTTTGTCCTCGAAATCTTCAAGTTAAGAAGAATGTATATCCTACCATCCATACCCATCTACTCTTCCACAATCACAGGCATCCATCATCCTTAAAGACTTCTAATGCTTATATGAACATATGCAAAGGTGTGTGTATATGCCCCAATACTAATGCAAAGATCAGACGGTCTACTGATTCAGTCGACCTCATTAATGCAATGTACGTTAATGCTGTGAATCCAACACGTATGCAACAATCCTATTATAACATGTAAGTTCTATATGGGCGCACAATCATCCATCCAAATGCAACATCTATATGATGATACATCCATTTCCATCCATTAAAAAAAATGTGCACACATCCTTATGCAGTATGAGAGTGATTGAGTCGATCTAGTGCCTAATGTGTGTGTGTATGCATCCACGGGCAACCGCTTGCAATCACTTGCATCACTACATCATCAAACATAAAATGTCTCAAACACATGTTTACAATCATGGTATTTCTACCTAAAGGTTGAAGATTAGATCGATAGGATATACCTAAATGATAGAAGCAAGTATGAATAAAATCTTCTGGAAGAGAGGTTAAGAACATTCCCTTGAAAAGAAAAGGGTATGAAGCGCAGAATCTTGTCTTCGGTCTCCCAAGTTGCATCTTCTGGGTTATCTTCCAACTGAACCTTCAACAACTTGACCTCTCTATTGTGTGGCTTCTTGACTTATAATCCAAGAATATGGGTAGGAACTCATCTCACTGTCGCCTCCCATTCCACTTATACTTCCCCGAGCATTCTCGGCTCAACTACTTCTGTTGTATCTTGCAAACATTTTCGCAAATGAACATTCGCTAATCTCTCTGGTAGCTTTACTTTATAAGCCATTTGAATTCATTCCATTATGAGAAATGGTCCTGCAAACTTTGGTGCCAGTTTCCCTACAGAGCCAAAATGAACCACATCTTTTCAAGGTGATATCTTGATGAAACCATGTCCCCCACCTCTACTCGATATAGGTTCTTTCTTTATCTGGGTATGACTTCTGCTTGTCCAGAGCTATCATCATGCGCCTGCGGATAAAATCAATATTTTCTGAAGTTTCTCTAATCGTCTCAAATCCAAGTAGAAGCCTAACTCTACTGTCTCAATTTGAGATCCTTCTATGAGAAAAGAAAGTTGTGCGACTTATGGTCCAAGTATAACTCGAACCTCTCTCCAAGCAGATACTGCCACCAAGTCTTAAGCGTGAATATTATAGCAGCTAATTCCAAAACATGTGTAGGGTAGTTCTTCTTATGGACTCTCCAATGTCTATCCCCATAACATATTACCCTTCCCTCTTACATCAGAACCATACCTAGCCCTGTACCACATGCGTCAGTGTATACTAGGAACATTTTGTTTCCATCGGTGAAGCTGAAACTAGGGATGTTGTCAGAGCCATCTTTAGTTGCCGAAAAGAATCCTTCCAATCAATATTCCAAAGGTCAAATTCTTCTTTGTCAGTCTGGTGAGCTGAGTCCTTAATGAACTTCCTATAATAGCCTGCCAATCCAAGAAAACTTCTCACCTCCATTACATTGTTTGGGATCTGCCAATCTTGAACTACAACTACCTTCGCGAGATCTACTGCTATCCCATTTTTAGAAACCACATGCCCTACAAATCTCACTTCTTTTCTCCAAAAATAGTAATTGGAGAACTTCGCCTTAAGCTAATGCGCATGGAGGGTTTTCAAAGCCTCCCTTAAATGTAAGGCATGTTCTTCCTCGCTCTTTGAGAAAATCAAGATGTCATCAACAAGTTGGTCAGACAGATCATTTATCCTCGGAAGTGGGAGTCTATTCTTTTTATTGAGTTTATTTGTAACAACCCGTATTTCAATAACATGTTAAAACGAGAATCAAGGCAGAATTTAATTTTAAATTCTGAATCAAGTAAAACGGGCTATGCCATTGCGTTCATCTCGGAAAAATACGCGAAATAGAGTCCGAGTTTTCGAAAATCGGAGTCCGTATGACCCGGTTAAGGCCCAAAGAAGTTTTCGGGAAATTTGAATTTCGAAACATGCAGAAATGGGGGCCAGGCGGGAAAATTCCCGCCCAGACAAGTCGACAGGCATGTCGACAGGCATGTCGACAGGGCTGTCGACTTGCCCTGTCGGCTGATTTTGATCTGGTGCACCTATTTTCTATCTTGGCTAGGTTTTTGGGCCTGGTTTGAAATCTGACGGTTCAGGTTGGTCCTAGGGTTAATCTAAGGGCCTAAAACTATCCTAATCTCTATAAAAAGACCCTAAACCTACCCCTAAACCCTCATTATTCACTCATGTAACTAAACTATGGCCAAATTTCTACTCTCATGGCCTCCATCTCAAATCCTTAGAGCCTATGCATCCAAATCAAGTTCAAATCAAAAGGTGCAAGCTTGCTACACCAAATCAAGGCCAAATCAACATTGCTATGCGAGATCCATGACGATTCTTCTACAAAGGAGGAACCTTTCTTAGCCAAGATGATTCATGCTCCTTTCCCTAGGCCTAACTATGTAAGTTCTAGCTACTTTTAGATGGAAACGGTAGTTTTGATAATGACATGGGATAAAATGAGGCTAAACATGATTATGCGAACCTATATGAACCTTACCATGCCTCTTGTGTTCATGTTTATGATTTTAGGCCATGTGAGTAACTTAATCATGCCTCTCATGCTATGCATAACCTAGTTTATCTTGCAAGTTTGGATCTTTATGCATGAAATGCTAGCATGAACCTTTAGGAACCACTTTACTTATGAAACATTGGCTAAGACAAGATTTTGGGGCTTATGCATGTTTATGAACCCAAACCCCTTATGCTAATATGCATGTTTGTGGCCAAATTACCTTATGACACTATGCATGTTTATGGCCAATCCCTTTATGATGTTATGCATGTGGAAGCCAAACCCTTTTTGGCATCATGCATGTTTTGAGACCAATATGTGACATAGTATCCTTACTATGTTGACTCGCTTTGCTTGCGTTGGGAAAACACGATTTTGGGTAGTTAGATAAACATGAACATGTCGCAAAATCTTAACTTGAATATGACATGTGTTTATACTTGAAAATATGACTTGAAAGATAACATGGAGGTTGGCATGTAAGTATGCATAAAAACATGAGCTTGGGAATTTACCTATTAAGTTAGGTCTACCCTTTGGGAATTTACCTATTAAGTTAGGTCTACCCAAATGCTTGAAAACTTGTAACATGTTTTGGAAACATGATGAACTTAGATAATATAAGTATGGCCAACTCGAGGTTGGGTTGAGTTTGCAACGTAAAACTACCCGGAACCGACCGGCCTAACTAGTAGTTGCAAACAATAGGACCCAATGTGAGAAGTTGGTCATGTCGCGCTTAAGACCCGAGGTTAGACTAGGTTGTGGTGTAAATCTACCCAGACCCGCCCGGCTTAACTAGTAACCACAACAAGGTCTAATGTGAGAGGTTGAGGGTGCATTAATTAAATTAATGCCACATAATAGGGTTAAGTTAATTTGATTAATGAGGCTTAACCAAATATGATATGGACAAATGGGTTAAGTAATTTGATTAGGCTAATGATACTTAACAAAACATGATAAGCTTGGGTAGGTTAAGTAACTTGATTTGCCTAATGACACTTGACCATTTTTATACGACTAGTGGACGGGATTAAGTTAACCAACACTTAATCAATCCAACACGATAACGTGATAAGGTTAAGTAAATTTTCTTAATGACACTTAACCGTATAATACAGTTAATGGATGGGGTTAAGATTAGGCTTAACTAATCTAAACATGGTAATCGGATGGGGTTAAGTTAGCCTAGACTTAATTAATCCAACTTGGTAATTTAATGGGGTTAAGTTAAACACTTAACTAATTTAACACGATGATTTGATGAGGTTAAGTGACCTATACTTAACCAATCTAACTCGTTAATTTGATGAGGTTAAGTTAATCTATACTTAACCAATCTAACGTGAAAACATGATAAGGCTAAGTCACGAATCACTTGAATACGCTTGACCGATTTGATGACAAGGTCAAGTTAATTTATATAATTAACCAATCTAAAATGATAATTAGACGAGGTTAAGTTATGGATTGCTTAATATACTTAGCCAACTTGACACATGGTTTGTAGGGTTAAGTCTTGGACTTGGATACTTAGCCAATTTTGACATGGTTTGTAGATGGGCTAAGTTATGAACTTAAGTGACACTTAACCCATTAGATAAACCCTAAAAATAGTTGACAAGGATTATGGAAATAAGGCTAAGTGGTAAACCTTAGTTAAGGGAAACTAAGTAATAATTCTTAGTCAATGAAATTTGGACCATTTCTTAGATAGATCAGTAACCCGATACGTTAGGTCAACGTTTAAGTATGCGTGTAGGAGCAGGCTATCTGATTTAGATAAAGGCTCCAACGAACTGGGTAACGAAGCAGCGGCTTCGGGGAACGTGAGGATATTCTTGGGATCCCTCTGTGAGCTGCCAGGTCATTATACTAGGCTCACGAGAGGTTGAGGTCTGCGGTAGAAGAACCAAGAATATGCCTTGGTTGCTATGCGAGCGACCTAAAGACTGGGGTGGATAGCAGTGAGTCGGCGAATACATAAGGTGCCCGAGAGAGCAAGTTCGTCGATCATCTACCATCTTGAGTCAAGCGTGTACGTACGGAAAGGCAGGGAACACCCAACAGACCATAATTTGCTATCTAATTATGGGTGAGGTAGGCCGTAGGATGTGGGCTGGCCGGAGTGTAGTTCTCATGCAAGATTTTCTCTTGTGCTGCCTTTCACTAGTTGAGGGAGGGGTCTCGTGGGACCATAGCCACGTGTAGAAAAGCAGACCTTAGTATCTGCATCGGCAGATGAATCTAAAGCTCCCGACCGAGTCCTGTATTTCTTGGTTTGCCCTATGACAGGACTCGGATGGCACGATGTGATACATGTGCATATAGTTATAGAAAAACGATTCACAATGAATGCGTGGGAAAAGGGGCGCGGTTGAGGGTTAGCGTAATCCCTAGTGGCCTAGGTGGTTTAACCCAAACCGAAATACGAAACCGTGCAATAGGTAAGCGTAATCCCTAGTGGTGCTAGGTGGTGTAAGTCCTAGTAGTTCAAACGATGATTCATATGGAAGAGCCTAGCTAGAACAAGGGTGACAGTCCAAACGAATTCAAGGATAATACGACATGAGGAAGCCCGTACGAGGTACGGCAAAGGACTGAACTTATATACATGGAAAGAAACATATGATTTGAGTAACCTATATATGCGATATACTAGGTTGACATGGACCATTACACGACTTTGAGCAAAGGACATTCATGGTTAACACATGACGCGGGTAGGGGTACTAGTACGAGAGGTGCAGAGCAAATATACATGTTAGGACTAAGAAGAATATACATAATAGATACCGTGGGGTGTTAGACGGGGTAGATATCTTGGGATAATGTACTCGATAGAAATCTGACGATGTGATACCTTGACTTATCATGACACCGTAGTTATCATGATACCTTAGTTTACTTTGCCACAGTAGTTCAACCGGCTACCCTGGTTTATCTATCTTGTAGTTACCCTTATGTTTACTTTCAGTTTATGCATGTCATGTTACCTTTACCTGTTTTTATACTGGAAGTAGATAGGACTTACTCAGTCTTTTTGACTGACCCGTTTTGTTTTGCCTCTTTTCTTCCGTTTCCCCCCCCCCCCCCCCAGGTTTCAGGGAGGAAACAATGCTGTTTAGTTCGGACTTCTTCTGCTTGAAGGTCATCATGGATGGCTTGGACTTCTCTTGGCTATGGCTACTTTACTATTTTTACTTGGGGAATAATTTAATAAAAAGTCTTTATGCTTCTTTACTATTGCAAGACAGGTTTTGATGTACTCTGATGTAAAAGGCTTAGACCTTAATTATTGAATTTATGAAAGTTCGATTTTACTTCCGCTATTTTATATGTTCTGTCTTGTGATATTTCTGTGCATGTTTACCAATAATGCCCCTCTAAAGCTAGTGCATTCCTTTGCAAGTGACCCTAGCGGAGGCGGGGTGTTACATTTGGTATCAGAGCAGAAGGTTACTAAACTGGGCAAAAGTTTTTAAAGACCTTCTGAAAATAATTTGAAAAACCGTTTACAAAGAAGCATTTTTCAAGAAAATTTTCTTTTAAAAAGAAAAAGGCTATTCCCCAAAGGCCATTAGCATCATCCTTGTTTCCTTGATTGAATCTCTTTTCCTTTCTTTCCTCCATCTGTAGTCACAGTGGTTTTGACTGCGACTAGTCTTTCTAGCTACGTAAGTGTTTCCCGTACGATGGAGGTGTTCTCGAGAGACCATTGCAGAGTTATACAAGAAAGGATAGTGAGAAAGAGGATAAAGGATATGAGCTTATGGGTGAGCAACGTGTTGGTATGGCTTAGTCCTCAAAGGATGGAGAAAGATGAACAATGAAACCCATGACGAGAGAGTACCTTTGGCATGGTAAAACGGGGCGGATAGTTAAGTATTACGGGACAAGGACAAGATCATCGGGAGGGCAGTAGTACGCTCTCATTTCTAGAGTACCTCGGAAGGACGGTAACGATCTTATCAAAGGTTTAGCTTTTCTTCTCTATCATCCCGTTAGGACTTCGTTGCTCGTATCATTTAAGTCTGCTTCGGTAGTTGAGTCTCTGCACCTTAAGTACTAGCGTAATAGAGGATCCCATTTTTGTCTCAAAGTCCTATTGGAGAATCAGTCCATTTATACATGACTTGTTTGGATTTGGGAATGTCTATGCCAAGTGTTGAGTTTGGAAATAATGCTTACGTTTATAAGCTATGGATGGATTCTAGGGATGAAGTGGTTATCCAGCAGGGGGTGCCACTCTCGGTTTTTGGTAGGAGGGTAGATAGACCATTTGACTAGCCTTGGTAATACCATCGAAGTATCGTGTAACCTTTTTGAGGTTTTGTCATGACTAGTTTCTCAGAATCCCTTGATGCCTTTATTGGAAATTTGAAGCCCGATCGAGTGGTGTTCGCCGATAAGACGGATGGTTTACTTCATTTATGCATGGGTTATAGAGATCACCCTAGTAAGTGCGCTTGATAACCTGGTTGGCATCTGTTTACTTTCAAGAGGAAGTTCTTCTACGAGAAATACCCTATGGTACGAGGTCCGAGATTCACTAGTGAATTTTGGAAAGCTTGCATGAGATCATGAGTACGCGGTCATATTTGCGTCAAGTATTCTAGGAAAAGGATAAGTGCAAGTGGAACGAGAGGCGACGAAGAAATGAGTTCCAGCTCATGTTATGGAAACAGGAATAAGAAGCTACAAAATCGCGAAGTTAAAAGACGACTTTGATGGTCAAAGACTAGATACGCGCATGATATCTCTTTTTGGGAGTATATCCTTGATCCCTGTTTTCTGTAGAGCTTACTTGTAGGCTATCTTTTGTGGACATCCTCTCGGTCCTATTTTCCGTTACAAACCCCGTAAGGAGTTTGTCCTGTTTATCTTCTCGACCCTGTTTCCGGGAATCTTAGGTAGAACCCTATGGATGAAAACATGTATTTGAAACATGTTATGGTTGATATGGGTGCAAATGGTTGCAAGTGGTTGCTCGTGGATGCGCGAATTTACATTAGATATTAGCTCGACTCGGTCACATTTCATATTGCATATGCACGAGTATTTATACTTGTTTATAGATGAAATTGAATGTGTTATCATGCGGATGTTGCATATGGATGAATGATTGTGCACGCATATAGTATCTATATGACTAGGACTATTTGCATACATGTTGGATTCATGGCACTATACATATTTTGCATTAGAAAGATTATCCAGGCCTGATCATTAGCATTAGCTAAGGAACATGTACACACACGTTTTGCATATATTCATACAGCATTAGAAATCATCTAAGGACAATGGTTGCTTGTGGATGATGTTTTAAGTATATGGATGATGGATGGTAGGATATGTTCTTCCTAACTTGGAGATTTCGGGGACGAAATCCTAAAAGGTGGGGAGAATGTAACAACCCGTATTTCAATAACATGTTAAAACGAGAAGCAAGGCAGAATTTAATTTTAAATTCTGAATCAAGTAAAACGGGCTATGCCATTGCGTTCGTCTCGGAAAAATACGCGAAATAGAGTCCGAGTTTTCGAAAATCGGAGTCCGTATGACCCGGTTAAGGCCCAAAGAAGTTTTCGGGAAATTTGAATTTCGAAACATGCAGAAATGGGGGCCAGGCGGGAAAATTCCCGCCCAGACAAGTCGATAGGCATGTCGACAGGGCTGTCAACTTGCCCTGTCGGCTGATTTTGATCTGGTGCACCTATTTTCTATCTTGGCTAGGTTTTTGGGCTTGGTTTGAAATCTGACGGTTCAGGTTGGTCCTAGGGTTAATCTAAGGGCCTAAAACTATCCTAATCTCTATAAAAAGACCCTAAACCCTCATTATTCACTCATGTAACTAAACTATGGCCAAATTTCTACTCTCATGGCCTCCATCTCAAATCCCTAGAGCCTATGCATCCAAATCAAGTTCAAATCAAAAGGTGCAAGCTTGCTACACCAAATCAAGGCCAAATCAACATTGCTATGCGAGTTCCATGACGATTCTTCTACAAAGGAGGCACCTTTCTTAGCCAAGATGATTCATGCTCCTTTCCCTAGGCCTAACTATGTAAGTTCTAGCTACTTTTAGATGGAAACAGTAGTTTTGATAATGACATGGGATAAAATGAGGCTAAACATGATTATGCGAACCTATATGAACCTTACCATGCCTCTTGTGTTCATGTTTATGATTTTAGGCCATGTGAGTAACTTAATCATGCCTCTCATGCTATGCATAACCTAGTTTATCTTGCAAGTTTGGATCTTTATGCATGAAATGCTAGCATGAACCTTTAGGAACCACTTTACTTGTGAAACATTGGCTAAGACAAGATTTTGGGGCTTATGCATGTTTATGAACCCAAACCCCTTATGCTAATATGCATGTTTGTGGCCAAATTACCTTATGACACTATGCATGTTTATGGCCAATCCCTTTATGATGTTATGCATGTGGAAGCCAAGCCCTTTTTGGCATCATGCATGTTTTGAGACCAATATGTGACATAGTATCCTTACTATGTTGACTCGCTTTGCTTGCGTTGGGAAAACACGATTTTGGGTAGTTAGATAAACATGAACATGTCGCAAAATCTTAACTTGAATATGACATGTGTTTATACTTGAAAATATGACTTGAAAGATAACATGGAGGCTGGCATGTAAGTATGCATAAAAACATGAGCTTGGGAATTTACCTATTAAGTTAGGTCTACCCTTTGGGAATTTACCTATTAAGTTAGGTCTACCCAAATGCTTGAAAACTTGTAACATGTTTTGGAAACATGATGAACTTAGATAATATAAGTATGGCCAACTCGAGGTTGGGTTGAGTTTGCAACGTAAAACTACCCGGAACCGACCGGCCTAACTAGTAGTTGCAAACAATAGGACCCAATGTGAGAAGTTGGTCATGTCGCACTTAAGACCCGAGGTTAGACTAGGTTGTGGTGTAAATCTACCCGGACCCGCCCGGCTTAACTAGTAACCACAACAAGGTCTAATGTGAGAGGTTGAGGGTGCATTAATTAAATTAATGCCACATAATAGGGTTAAGTTAATTTGATTAATGAGGCTTAACCAAATATGATATGGACAAATGGGTTAAGTAATTTGATTAGGCTAATGATACTTAACAAAACATGATAAGCTTGGGTAGGTTAAGTAACTTGATTTGCCTAATGACACTTGACCATTTTTATACGACTAGTGGACGGGATTAAGTTAACCAACACTTAATCAATCCAACACGATAACGTGATAAGGTTAAGTAAATTTTCTTAATGACTCTTAACCGTATAATACAGTTAATGGATGGGGTTAAGATTAGGCTTAACTAATCTAAACATGGTAATCGGATGGGGTTAAGTTAGCCTAGACTTAATTAATCCAACTTGGTAATTTAATGGGGTTAAGTTAAACACTTAACTAATTTAACACGATGATTTGATGAGGTTAAGTGACCTATACTTAACCAATCTAACTCGTTAATTTGATGAGGTTAAGTTAATCTATACTTAACCAATCTAACGTGAAAACATGATAAGGCTAAGTCACGAATCACTTGAATACGCTTGACCGATTTGATGACAAGGTCAAGTTAATTTATATAATTAACCAATCTAAAATGATAATTAGACGAGGTTAAGTTATGGATTGCTTAATATACTTAGCCAACTTGACACATGGTTTGTAGGGTTAAGTCTTGGACTTGGATACTTAGCCAATTTTGACATGGTTTGTAGACGGGCTAAGTTATGAACTTAAGTGACACTTAACCCATTAGATAAACCCTAAAAATAGTTGACAAGGATTATGGAAATAAGGCTAAATGGTAAACCTTAGTTAAGGGAAACTAAGTAATAATTCTTAGTCAAGGAAATTTGGACCATTTCTTAGATAGATCAGTAACCCGATACGTTAGGTCAACGTTTAAGTATGCGTGTAGGAGCAGGCTATCTGATTTAGATAAAGGCTCCAACGAACTGGGTAACGAAGCAGCGGCTTCGGGGAACGTGAGGATATTCTTGGGATCCCTCTGTGAGCTGCCAGGTCATTATACTAGGCTCACGAGAGGTTGAGGTCTGCGGTAGAAGAACCAAGAATATGCCTTGGTTGCTATGCGAGCGACCTAAAGACTGGGGTGGATAGCAGTGAGTCGGCGAATACATAAGGTGCCCGAGAGAGCAAGTTCGTCGATCATCTACCATCTTGAGTCAAGTGTGTACGTACGGAAAGGCAGGGAACACCCAACAGACCATAATTTGCTATATAATTATGGGTGAGGTAGGCCGTAGGATGTGGGCTGGCCGGAGTGTAGTTCTCATGCAAGATTTTCTCTTGTGTTGCCTTTCACTAGTTGAGGGAGGGGTCTCGTGGGACCATAGCCACGTGTAGAAAAGCAGACCTTAGTATCTGCATCGGCAGATGAATCTAAAGCTCCCGACCGAGTCCTGTATTTCTTGGTTTGCCCTATGACAGGACTCGGATGGCACGATGTGATACATGTGCATACAGTTATAGAAAAACGATTCACGATGAATGCGTGGGAAAAGGGGCGCGGTTGAGGGTTAGCGTAATCCCTAGTGGCCTAGGTGGTTTAACCCAAACCGAAATACGAAAGCGTGCAATAGGTAAGCGTAATCCCTAGTGGTGCTAGGTGGCGTAAGTCCTAGTAGTTCAAACGATGATTCATATGGAAGAGCCTAGCTAGAACAAGGGTGACAGTCCAAACGAATTCAAGGATAATACGACATGAGGAAGCCCGTACGAGGTACGGCAAAGGACTGAACTTATATACATGGAAAGAAACATATGATTTGAGTAACCTATATATGCGATATACTAGGTTGACATGGACCATTACACGACTTTGAGCAAAGGATATTCATGGTTAACACATGACGCGGGTAGGGGTACTAGTACGAGAGGTGCAGAGCAAATATACATGTTAGGACTAAGAAGAATATACATAATAGATACCGTGGGGTGTTAGACGGGGTAGATATCTTGGGATAATGTACTCGATAGAAATCTGACGATGTGATACCTTGACTTATCATGACACCGTAGTTATCATGATACCTTAGTTTACTTTGCCACAGTAGTTCAACCGTCTACCCTGGTTTATCTATCTTGTAGTTACCCTTATGTTTACTTTCAGTTTATGCATGTCATGTTACCTTTACCTGTTTTTATACTGGAAGTAGATAGGACTTACTCAGTCTTTTTGACTGACCCGTTTTGTTTCGCCTCTTTTCTTCCGTTCCCCCCCCCCAAGGTTTCAAGGAGGAAACAATGTTGTTTAGTTCGGACTTCTTCTGCTTGAAGGTCATCATGGATGGCTTGGACTTCTCTTGGCTATGGCTACTTTACTATTTTTACTTGGGGAATAATTTAATAAATAGTCTTTATGCTTCTTTACTATTGCAAGACAGGTTTTGATGTACTCTGATGTAAAAGGCTTAGACCTTAATTATTGAATTTATGAAAGTTCGATTTTACTTCCGCTATTTTATATGTTCTGTCTTGTGATATTTCTGTGCATGTTTACCAATAATGCCCCTCTAAAGCTAGTGCATTCCTTTGCGAGTGACCCTAGCGGAGGCGGGGTGTTACATTATTTAACTCCCTATAGTCCACACATAGGCGAAGCGAACCATCCACCTTAGTTGCGAATACCAGTGGAGCACCTTACTTAGATATGCTTCGCCTAATAAACCTTTTCTCAAGTAGCTCCCTACTTGCTTTCTGAGCTTCCTTCTTTCCTTGGAGCAATATGGCGCACAGGCAATGTAACTTGCTTTGCATTGTCTACCAAATATATGCGGAAGTCGATTTTGCACCTTGGGGGTAAACCCCAAGCCTCATCAAAGACATCAGGATACTCACGGACTACAAGTATCGATCACTGATCATCGATAGATGCAACAAGAGATTCTAGGAAACTAAGCAGGACTAACCCTTGTAGGTCACAAGAAATCTCGGGGGTCTTACCACAACAAGTCAAAAGCCTAACGATGCTCCTATCACAATCCAGAATGGCACTATACATGGTTAGCTTTTCCATCCCTAGAATCAAACCATAGCCATTGAAACCGAGCACATATGCGCCGCACTCAAACTCGATGCCTAGCGCAGACATTCTCAAACCCCGACAAATCATAGAAAAATGAGTCGTACCACCGGTGGGGTTTGAGATAACAATAGGATCCACTACCATACTAGTACTAAGGTGCAAAGACTCAACCATAGAATCAGATATAAGCGAATGCAAAGCACAAGAATAAAAAAGAGTTCTAGTAGAATGATTAGAAAGAGAAATTAAACCTTCCACGAAAACTTTCCTACCTCTATCTGGAGCACTTGTCTCGAGAGCATGCATCTGCCCTCCAGAAGCTCCTACCCTTTGACCTTGTCCCTATTTCCTTGGGAACTCCTTAGCATAGTGTTTGATCTCTCCACAACTGAAGCAAGCATTCTTCCTTCTTTTGCAATCCTTTACCAAATGACTCTCGCATCCGCAATTATGGCATTTCCTCTTATCCTTAGTCGTGTGATTCTTTCCACCCTTCTTTTGTTGTTGTTGTTGTTGTCCTTTCTTGGGCCATACATTCTTGTTTTGTGTTTTCATGACCTTACGCCCTTTCTTTTCACCTTTTTACCAACCTCGCGTAATAAGCTAACCAGTCTCTCGAAAGCAGCCTCCATCGTACGGAAATCCTTACAAAGCTCAAGAAAATTAGCCGCAGGTGAAACGACTAAGGCTACAGATGGAGGTTAGGCACTTCATTTCCTTTCGACATTTGTCATAGTTTTAACATGCCTACGGAACCATGCCGCAATGGGGACACCTTTCGGGAAGAATCGGTTCCCTAGGCAAAAAGGAATTAAGCGGAGAATCAAGAGATATTTTATATTCCATTGGGGAATATGTTTTTTAGAATAGAGTTTTCTTTTGAAAACGCTACTTTTAAAACCTTTTTGAAAATAATTTTCAAATGCTTTTGTCTAATCTGGTAACCTTCAGCTTTGATACCAAGTGTGACACCCCACGTCCGTTAATGTCACTCATTAAGATAATGCATTAAGTTTCGTGAAGCGTTAAAGGTAAACAGAAATAGAACATTACAATATAGATATAAAAATAGCAGCGGAATTAAAATTAACTTTATTAATCATAAAGCCTTGTGGTTCAAAACATCATATGTCTGCATTACATAAAAACCAGTACATCATAAAAACTTTTGTCTTTCTTTTAAACATCAGAGTACAAAATAAAAGAAGCAAATTCCCCAAATAAAAACGTAGCCATAGTAGCAAAGATAGGAGCTTAAGCAAAACATCTAAGCAGCTCCAACAAAATGACAGCAGAATCCTGGTCAAGTTGAGTATTCCCACCCTGATAACCTGGGGGGAATGGAAGAAAGAATAGGAAACAAAAAGGGTCAGACATAAAGTCTGGCGAGTCCAGTTACTTTTTACATGTAAACAAGTAAAATTAGCATGACATGCATATAAAGTGGATAAGAGAGATAACTTCACAAAAGGCTGGTATGACAAGGTAAACTGGTTAAACATGATAGGGTATATTGCACTTCTAAAGATTACTTTGATTCTCTGCAACGACACTAGTATAACCTGAAACACCCCACCTCCGTTAAGGTCACTCACAAAGGGAATGCCTTAACTTCGGTGGAGCATTTTAGGTAAAAGATGCAGAAAAATTATAAGACAGACAAATAAAACAGTGAAAAAATAAAAATCATTTTATAAACAATGTGGTTCAGTCAAGCTTTTACAACAGTTGTCTCAATCATACTTTAAAGTAATACATAAAACTTCTGTCTTGAATTAAAACATAAAGAAGCATTAAAATAACAGTAAGGCAGCATAAATCCCCAGTAAGAGAGTATCCAAAACCATAGCCCAAGGAAAAAGATTCCAAGCAATACATCTACTTTCTTCAAGTTGGAAATGATCTGATCTAAGCTGAAGTATTCCCTCCCTGCAGACCTGAGGGGGAGGGGACGGAAGAAAAGAATAAGAAAGAAATGGGTCAGACATGAGTCTGGTAAGTCCAATGACTATTTAGCATTCAAACAGGAAAAGGGTTACGACATGAATAAAGTGAATCTAGGACATCACCCTAGAAATAAGATAATAAGGCTGAATATGCTATCGCACCCATTTTACTTCCCTGCACCACTTAACTAGTGTTCTAACTAGTAATCTATATAAAATGATCATACGATAACGTGATCCCAATCCTCGCAATTGTGGTAGCCTTCAGGTGTGCATCTATTATGAGGATTCCACCTCAATCTGCCTAATTGCCCTGAATGTGTTAGATGTGCCCTTACTACCCTATCGATCGGCTCCTTACTTGCATTAACGTTCCATGTGTCTGTGTCAACCGGCCCTCTCTTGCGTGTAGATACCTGTGCTGGTCCCACCATAAGGTGTATCAATCCTTATGATAGCAACCCGACACGATTCAAGATGCACAGTGTATAACTACTAGTACCCAGTGCCTGATTTTTCCCACTTCGGAGTACGTGCACGCCCATACACTGTCAGAACCTACACTGACATAACCCTGCGGCTATTTTGACCGCTTATAATCAGTCCAGTAATCATGCCCCACCCTGCCCAGTTCAAGGTACCATGATACACTTATGTGGGTTACTGCTAAAATGGGTCCCCGTTACTAGGATCTCCTACTGGTTAAGTTTGTGGGCCTATATATACAATATTACCCACCTACATGAGATGTACTTAACCTTCCCACCGATTCAAGCATGTTTATTTAACGGTTAAGTTTATGGGCCTATATATACTAGTATAACCCACCTACGCGAGATGTACTTAACCCTTTCACTGATTCAAGCATGTTTATACGTATTATTGGTTAAGCTTGCCTTAACCCCATCCTCTTTTTTCATGTAATGTTGGTTAAGTGTTATCCATTCATGTTAACTTAACCCACCCATAACTCATGTCGTATGGATTAAGCGTTTCCTGTTAACTTAACCCTGTTCATTTATCCTGTTATATTGGTTAAGTGTTCCTATTAACTTAACCCCACTCGTTCATCATGTTATATTGGTTAAGTGTTCCTCTTGTGTTACTTAACCTTACCACACATCATGTTATATATATTGGTTAAGTGTTGCCCTCTTGTATTACGTAATCCTACCACACATCATGTTATATATTGATTAAGTGTTTCTTATTAACTTAACCCTACCCATCGGTTTAATTAACATGTTGTACTGGTTAAGTGTTGCCTTAGTTAACTTAACCCTACCATCTGTTAGCATCTCATGTTCATTAGCATTAATTGATTTATTAATGCCCCAACCTCTCACATTAGATATGTGTTATTGCAGTTACTAGATGTGCCGGGCGGTTCTGGGCAGTTTTACACCACAACTCAATCTAACCTCGGGTTTTTCTTGGCCATGATGCACTGATCTCTCACATCAGATCGGTGTTGTTGTAGTTACTGGATGTGCCGGGCGGTTCCGGGCAGTTTTACACCACAACTCAATCTAACATCGGGTTACGCATGTCCATCTTCTCTTTAATTTACATATTTGTCATTTATGTCAAGTTTATATGTAACTTATCCACAAGTGCTGTCATGTCACATTCACTATTTAAATTATGTTCATAATTAATGGTATACAAATTGTACCATTTCATGCTATTAATCGTTTACACGTTTATGAGCCAATCTATGCCATTAGCATGAAATTTAATGTTTTTCCCAACGTTACCCCCGTTATACGTTCACATAATTCACATAGAACGTTAGGCTCGCAAATTAGCCTAAATCATAAACAAAAGGGAAAAGAAAGGAACATGTAACATTCCAACAAGCATAAAATAATATGGATCCAACTAAACATGTGTCATATAAATTGGGCATAGAACAATATACATTTAATTAGGTGTAATAACCCGAAAATCTGGGCCAGTTTAAAATTTTTATTTTGGCAATTTTAGCGGATTTTGAATATTAAAAATGAATTATTTTAAATAAAATCGACGAGAAAATTTATTTTGAATATAGAATTCAACGTATATATTATATACGTCGTCGTTAGAATATAAATATTTATGTATAATTATAAAAGGAATTGAAAATGGCGCGGTAGTTCGATAATTCGATTTCAAACTTCAGTTGAACGTACCAGGTGCAAAACAATACGGATTTTAGTGAAACCAAAAATTATAGGATCTAATTGATGATATCTTTCCAACGAATCCGAAAAATCAAAATTTCACAGCGGGAATCAAAAGATATGTCCAGTTGAAAATTCTGAATAGTCGCTATGGAATTCAGGCCCTTAAAATAGACATTTTGCAAACGACTTCGGATTTCGACGAAACCACTTTTATTGGATCCGTGATGTTAAATTATTGCTATATTCCAAATTTCATAATTTTTCGAATCAATATGTGAGCGTGACAAAGGAAAACGCGTTTGACCAGTTTCAGTTGATTTTAATCGACTGGAAATTGGCGATTTTTCCAACGGTCTCAGAATTCGACGAAACTAGTTTTGTTAGGACCGTATCGTCAATACGAAGCTAGAAAATATTTTTCTGGAATTTTTCGTGTTAGTATGTGACCCCGGTAAATTGAAATGCGCGTTCAAATTCAATATATAGAGTTATATGTTGATTTTGACGAAAACTGATCGAAACGATCGAATCAGCCTACGATACATATCCCATTGTGTACGGAATGGGGGTAAAACGCTATGAACGACGGGCGGTGGGCCTCGTTTTGAGGTCAAAAATAAAAGTTGCTTTTTGGTGGAAAATTAAATAATTAAAATAAAACCCCCTTCCCTCTCCTTAACTACTCAGCCCCCCCCCCCCGTTACAATCGATTTTGAAATCAAAAGAAAAAAAAAGAGAAAGAAGACGAAGGGGGGAGGAGCGTCGTCGCTCCCCCCATCGGGGCGCCGCCGCGCCATCAGGCGCTGGCCCCTTCGCCTCCCCCTCCGTTCGAACTTCCTCTCCTCCCCAAGACGCGGCGCTCGAAGGTCAGAGCTGCCCCAACCCTAGCCCCCAATCCACCGTGGTAGGACCCACTGCCCCCCCCCCCTAGCCGACTTCCGCACCGACCTCCACCTGAACCCACCTCCTCAGCGACGCAGCAAAACTCTAGTCGCTCACCGGAGTCAGATGAACGCGCTGTGCCTCCTCCAGTCAGCTCCGGCCTTCTTCGATGCTGTTGCAGATGGTAGCGAACCCCCCTGTTTCAGAACGAATGATAAAGTGAGTTTTTAAATTTTATTTTATTTATTTTATTATGTAATTAGATTAACTAAATTAGTAAATATAAAAAAAAGGTGATTTTTGCTGAAATAAAAATAGGCTGAGAGCTTTATACGAGAAAGTTGAGATCTTTATTTTTTTTGAAGGAGTAAAGATGTGATTTTTATATAAGTGGTGATATAAAAATATGATTTTTATAATATAGAAAGGTTAAAAATATAATTTTTATACTTGTAGCAAACTAAAAATATGATCTTTACATAATAGAAGATATAAAAATACTATTTTTATATAAGTAGTGTATTGAATATAAAATTTCTATATTATATAGATAATAAAAATATAATCTTTTATATTGTAAGAATATAAAAATATAATTTTATATAGGTAAGATAGTAAAAATATCATCTTTATATGTGTAACAAAATAAAAATGTGATTTTTATAATTATAATTTTGAAAAGGCGAAATCTATATTTTTGAAAAGGCGAAATCTATATTTTTGAAAAGGCGAAATCTATATTTTTGAAGAAATCTATATTTTTGAAAAGGCGAAATCTATATTTTTGAAAAGGAGAAATCTTTATTGTTGAAAAGGCGAGATTTTTATATATTGAATAGCAAAGTAAAAATTCGATTTTTAAATGTATGAAGCGATTATAAAAAAATATGATTTTTGAATTGAAAGTTAACAAATAAAAATGTGATTTTTATTTTTAAGACATCAAAATATAAAAATGAGTGATTTTTATATATGTAGTGGCTACGAGCAAACGAAGGTGACAAAAAGGAGAGAACGTTGAAGATTTCTATCAATGAAGAGTCGTGGTATTGGATAGCTATTGGTGAGAATTTCTCACCTTTCAATTTCTTTTTCTAGTTATATATATATACTAGGATGCAGACGGTGCTTAGTAGCACCCGACACAATCGTCCACAGACCATGGACTTGTTTGTTTGGTTGCATAAATTAGTTGGATGATTTGATTTGAATTTGTTTGTTTGGTAAATTTGATTGATATGTGAATGGCGTGGGCCTTCACTAGACCGAGGATAAGGCTGGGCCTTGTCCCATTTCTAGTATCGTGTCGTTATGCCGCCGGAATTTTCTAAAATAAGTTAGTAAAATAAAAATATCATTTTTATTTTGTAAATGAACTGAATAAAAATCCATGTGTTAAAATAAAATATTTTATCGTTAAAAATATAATTTTTAGCGTGAATGTGGATAAATAAATATTTATAAACAAATCGACCGATTTGTTTATATACACTGATTTGACTGATATTGATTGGGTCGATAAATTTTACACATTGCCCAACTGCACAAATAAAATCTGTGTTTGATTGTTTGAAACCCCACACGGGTGTTGGGATGAAATTTGAAGTTCACTTATCCTGATGGATTAAATATGTCGATCGATTGATTGACAGGCTGTTATAAGCGTTATATATCTATATTTGATGCTTATACAGTGTAGTGCACTTTGGTTGATGGTTGATTATTTTTCAATGCTATTATATGCACGTGATGTATGAAAATCCATATAATTAATATTATATGATGATTAATTGGGCCTCGTTCCAATTTAGAAAATAAAGAATATTATAACTTAAAAGTTCATGTGTGGACTGTACTCATCCGTTGAGATTAGTCATGTGTTGAACGAAATATTTTAATAATAAAATTTACATCTTTATCAATATAACATAAAGGTTCATGTGTTGACTGTACTCATCCGTTGAGATTAGTCATGTGTTTAACGAAATATTTTAATAATAAAATTTACATCTTTATCAATATAAAATAAAGGTTCATGTGTTGACTGTACTCATTCGTGAGATTAGTCATGTGTTGAACGAAATATTTTAATAATAATAGTCACACGTGGACAGTACTCATTCGTTGAGATTAGTCGTGTGTTGACAAAAATAAATACTCATTTGTTGAATAGAATATTTGAAAAAGAAATATTGAAAATAGAATATATGAAGCCGTGTTGATTAGATTGACGCCATTTTGCCGTGAACGATATTTAC
This sequence comes from Allium sativum, assembly GCA_030737875.1. Classification (NCBI taxonomy): domain Eukaryota; kingdom Viridiplantae; phylum Streptophyta; class Magnoliopsida; order Asparagales; family Amaryllidaceae; genus Allium; species Allium sativum. Next base: position 576,696,252 of record CM060909.1, on the reverse strand, counting down.
ATCAATTTCATTCATTTTGAAATGAATATTGAAAAGTGATTTCGAAATCGCATATTTTGAAATGAAATTTGAATCAAATTGAATAGGAAACGAATTCGAATTTAATTCGAATTGAATATAAAACGAATTTGATTTCAATTGAATATATAATGAATTTGATTTAAATAGAAAACCAATTTGAATTTGAATGGAATAGAAAACAAAACGATTTCGAAATGAATTGAATACATAACGATTTCGATTTGAATTGAATTGAAAACGATTTCGAAATGAATTGAATATATAACGATTTCGATTTGAATTGAATTGAAAACAATTTCGAAACGAAATGAATATAAAACGAATTTGATTTCAATTGAATATATAATGAATTTGATTCAAATAGAAAATGAATTTGAATCGAATTGAAAACCAATTTGAATTGAATTGAAATGAACTCAAATTGAATTGAAATGGAAGTTGAAATGTTTTTGAAACGAATTCAAAACTATTTATAAAATTCGTTTAAAAATAGAATCGACGAAATATATATTATATATATAATATAATGGCCTGAATAGAACGCGCCGCGCCGCGGCAGTTCGTGAATTTCGACCATTTATTTCAAACGGACATTACGGGAGATCCGACCGTCGGATTCTCCTAAAACCGGAACCGTTGGGTTCGTATCGAAAAGAGCTTTCTAACGAATATTTGAAATTTGAAATCTAACGGTTGGATTTGGAGATACGTCCAAAGCAAATTTGAAAAAGGTCGCTATAAGTGCAGTTCGATGGCCGTTGATGGAAATCGACTGTACGAGCCTTGATAAAATTATTAAAAATATCAATAATTTGTGTAAAATCAGAAGAAATGATTTGGGAAAATTTGGGATGAAAAACTCCATATTTGAAAAGATAAAAACAGGTTTTTATCAAAATGAACTAGTTTTGAACTAAATTTAAAACCCAATTATTTTTAGATAAATAGATTAGATTAAAAAAAAGGGTTTTAAATAATCGGAATTTCTAATATATTTGATTGGATTTGAAATGGGTTTATCGTGAACGGTGTTTTAAATAACACTAGTTCTTTAACCCGATAATAAATAGAATGTAATTTGGGTTTGTCGTGAACTGTGTTTTAAATAACACCTAGTTCTTTAACCTAGTAAAAGGAGTTTTAATGAATCTGCAACTAGATTGAAATGTGAATGGATAATCTAAATTATCAAATTTAGGAAATAAGCGAGAATGGAGTATCACCAGTTTTGCTTCGAAGCGATAGTTAAATCTTTAATTAGATTTGAACGTGAAATGGTAATTAATTTTACCGATAACACCGTGGTGTTAAATATGGAGTATTACCAGTTTTGCTTCATGGGATGAATAGGTTGGGATTGGGAAATAAAATAAATAATTACTTCGGTGTGGTTCGCTAATCTCGACTAGTTCAGAAAACCATAATTTGGTTTGAAACGACATCAAAAGGAAGATTCAAGGATAAATTTTAAAAAATTTATCTTGGATAAAATTAATGGGAACCTTTCCCAAAAGATGTGAATATTTAAATAACAGAATATTCAGAATTGGAATTAGGCGTATGTTGAGTTTGTGTAACATTTGTTTTTAATATACGCGGATTGTTAGGAAAGGCCGGGTTTATACCCATTCTGAATAACCGATTCGACGATAAGTCGAAGATGAAGACGGTGGTCGAAGACCGGAAGTTTTCACATCGTTTGGATTATTACTGATAATCCTGATTGGGCTGTACACCCAAGAGGATGGAAATAGTTGGTGGTCGTCCAGACGTACTTGGAGATGGATGGATATGCGAGGAAAGTGCCTCCGGTTTCGTTCAGACCCAGAACGGACTTGTAAATGGATTGTGTGTATGACATTGGATTTTATTCTGTTTTGATTGATTTCTATTAAATATACATCTGTTTGGCGGCGGAGAATTTATTCTTTTGCTTAACGCCCTTCTCTGAGACGTACGAGCTCAGAGGTTGTATATCGATGGACATCAGTCGCATGGAATGAATTGCCTGTGTGGCACGCTAAGATGTAATGATCAAGGCTTCTGTTGAAAAGCAAAGTCTTGTGGTTGATGATCAAAGCACGGCCTTTGTGCCATAGCTTTGTGTATAACGTGAATTCGCGAGCCTCACACCTCGGTATGAGTTAAAAACGGGATACGGGCCGTTGGGAGAACACGACGTTTCTTTCTAGCTTTGGTGGTGTCAGTGACTTACCAGCCCTGACATTTATATACTTTTCACCTTTGTGGTTGTTGGAATGAGGCGCCTCGATTATAGGTCTGTAAGGACCGGGAAACGTGTGTTCAGGCATAACTAATCCTCTAACGTAAGTGAGGACCGGCCCAACCGATCCAAGGATTGCCCAGAGTGTGTAGTCCTGAGGCATTTGCTAGAGTGTCTCGAGCACGGAGAGGAGCTTGCCCCTTGCCTCGACTCATGACGGAAATCCAATTTCCAATACGTGTATTTCGGCTTTATTTGTAGAGCCTAGTATGGCGACATAGTGGGATGGGGCACTCATGCCGTCTATGATTTATATTTATGATTGAAATGTTTTGACACTATACACTTATTATATTATCAAATGATTTGTTTTAAACATACCAAACATGTTTGGCTGTTATAAGGTAAAGCCCTATCCTCCGGCTTGCGTTGCATTGTGTGATGGGACCTGGGTCTTATAACAGCTTCATTTTTCGAAAAAGCATTACGCTGTTTATTCTATGCACTAGTATTCTTGGGAGGAAACCCGTTCCGTGTTATACGGGGTGGTCCCTTGAATTACTCTCTTTTAAAGTAAAGCTTTAAATAACTAATTTAGTTCTCACACCAGTCACATGACTGACCTGGAGTTTATTGTTTTAACCTAAACTCTGGGTGCCCCTATTTTCCGCACGGGCAGCTAGTAGTTTTGGTTTTGCAGATTTATATTCACAAGATCCTGATTTACAGCTGGGATGATGTTCGGAAAGCTCTGTATCCGTATATCACCTTCAGTTGTGATTTGTATTATTTTCCGCTGCTATGTAATTTATTGTAATCTCTCATATTTATCGAATGTAATTTATTCATTTATACTCTGTATATTCTTGTATCTGATGGAATTGTTGCATATACAATGAAATGTTCTTCCGTCTGCGTTCTGTTGTGGCTGGTTCTCAAACGATCGGGGGTTTCGAACGGTCTAAATCGGTTTAACGACTGATTCGGATCGAGCGAAATTCACGGTTGTCACATTTGGTATCAGAGCTTTGGTTTACAGAGCTCGAGAACAAGACACATTAGAACCATACAAAAGAATTCATCAGATATTGGATTAGAAATATCCAATTAGAATGACTCGTTAGAGATAGGATCAGTAGTATCCTAGAACGAGTGTGAATAGTATATTTTTCAAATGAAAACAATTTTGTTCTGAAAATTTAAATCGTTTTATACGTATTTGAATATTTATTTATTTTGAATATGGGCAATCCAATATATAAAGGTTTTGCATATACGCGTCATGAACGTATATTCGAAGTTTTAATATATTAGATAGGTATAGAATCACATTCTAGACGCCCGGAGATGGTTCTGATGATTGATCGATCATCATCCGAACTTATGTTCGTGTTTCGAAGGTGTGATATCTATATATTTCCATTAGGCTGGTGTGAGAACCAAAACTTATATAGATAGATTTATTTGTTGTGATTTGGCACCAAAAACATAATTTTTTGTATATATATCAAATTTATGAATTTGAAACTCTAATCCACTAATTGATTGATGTTTGTGTTGCTTGTCTATTTGTTTGCTAATTTTTGACCATTTAGCCTAATAAAATCAAATATTGAATTGTATTGAAAATTAGCCGCATTTGCTTGCATATACATGTACTTACATTGAACAGGTCATAGCAAGGAGGCTAGAGCAGAGAATAAAATTTGTTTGCCCGACAAATAGGTACATGTTTACTATAATTTACTGTTTTGTTTGGGTGATGATGATTTTATGAGCCTATTGGCTAGTCGCTTGGCTTTTTCTTTTTCTTTTTGAGATCAGAAGGCCTATATGGCAATTTCAGGATTTTCCCGTGGCTCCCGGTGCAGGGGAGGTTATGGCAAAAAATTTCGAAAATTTAGGGTGTTAGCCAAATTTTTGAAATTTTGAAAATTCTCAGAAACTGAAAAGTTAGAGAATGGAAGCCAAATCGAACTTAGAGCTGAATAATCAAACCACTTTCGACTTTGTTCCTTTTTGGGGACGAAAAGTTTTAAGTAGGGGAGATTGTAATAACCCGAAAATCTGGGTCAGTTTAAAATTTTTATTTTGGCAATTTTAGCGGATTTTGAATATTAAAAATGAATTATTTTAAATAAAATCGACGAGAAAATTTATTTTGAATATAGAATTCAACATATATATTATATACGTCGTCGTTAGAATATAAATATTTATGTATAATTATAAAAGGAATTGAAAATGGCGCGGTAGTTCGATAATTCGATTTCAAACTTCAATTGAACGTACCGGGTGCAAAACAATACGGATTTTAGTGAAACCAAAAATTATAGGATCTAATTGATGATATCTTTCCAACGAATCCGAAAAATCAAAATTTCATAGCTGGAATCAAAAGATATGTCTAGTTGAAAATTCTGAATAGTCGCTATGGAATTCAGGCCCTTAAAAATAGACATTTTGCAAACGACTTCGGATTTTGACAAAACCACTTTTGTTGGATCCGTGATGTTAAATTATTGCTAGATTCCAAATTTCATAATTTTTCGAATCAATATGTGAGCGTGACAAAGGAAAACGCGTTTGACCAGTTTCAGTTGATTTTAATCGACTGGAAATTGGCGATTTTTCCAACGGTCTCAGAATTCGACGAAACTAGTTTTGTTAGGACCGTATCGTCAATACGAAGCTAGAAAATATTTTTCTGGAATTCTTCGTGTTAGTATGTGACCCCGGTAAATTGAAATGCGCGTTCAAATTCAATATATAGAGTTATATGTTGATTTTGACGAAAACTGATCGAAACGATCGAATCAGCCTACGATACATATCCCATTGTGTACGGAATGGGGGGTAAAACGCTATGAACGACGGGCGGTGGGCCTCGTTTTGAGGTCAAAAATAAAAGTTGCTTTTTGGTGGAAAATTAAATAATTAAAATAAAAACCCTTTCCCTCTCCTTAACTACTCAGCCCCCACCCCCGTTACAATCGATTTTGAAATCAAAAGAAAAAAAAAGAGAAAGAAGGTGAAGGGGGGGAGGAGCGTCGTCGCTCCCCCCATCGGGGCGCCGCCGCGCCGTCAGGCGTTGGCCCCTTCGCCTCCCCCTCCGTTCGAACTCCCTCTCCTCCCCAAGACGCGGCGCTCGAAGGTCAGAGCCACCCCAACCCTAGCCCCCAATCCACCGTGGTAGGACCCACTACCCCCCTAGCCGACTTCCGCACCGACCTCCACCTGAACCCACCTCCTCAGCGACGCAGCAAAATCCTAGTCGCTCACCGGAGTCAGATGAACGCGCTGTGCCTCCTCCAGTCAGCTCCGGCCTTCTTCAACGATGTTGCAGATGGTAGCGAACCCCCTCTGTTTCAGAACGAATGATAAAGTGAGTTTTTAAATTTTATTTTATTTATTTTATTATGTAATTAGATTAACTAAATTAGTTAATATAAAAAAAGGGGTGATTTTTGCTGAAATAAAAATAGGCTGAGAGCTTTATACGAGAAAGTTGAGATCTTTAATTTTTTTTGAAGGAGTAAAGATGTGATTTTTATATAAGAGGTGATATAAAAATATGATTTTTATAATATAGAAAGGTTAAAAATATAATTTTTATACTTGTAGCAAACTAAAAATTTGATCTTTATATAATAGAAGATATAAAAATACTATTTTTATATAAGTAGTGTATTGAAAATAAAATTTCTATATTATATAGATAATAAAAATATAATCTTTTATATTGTAAGAATATAAAAATATAATTTTTATATAGGTAAGATAGTAAAAATATCATCTTTATATGTGTAGCAAAATAAAAATGTGATTTTTATAATTATAATTTTGAAAAGGTGAAATCTATATTTTTGAAAAGGCGAAATCTATATTTTTGAAAAGGCGAAATCTATATTTTTGAAAAGGCGAAATCTATATTTTTGAAAAGGCGAAATCTATATTTTTGAAAAGGAGAAATCTTTATTGTTGAAAAGGCGAGATTTTTATATATTGAATAGCAAAGTAAAAATTCGATTTTTAAATGTATGAAGCGATTATAAAAAAATATGATTTTTGAATTGAAAGTTAACAAATAAAAATGTGATTTTTATTTTTAAGACATCAAAATATAAAGATGAGTGATTTTTATATATGTAGTGGCTACGAGCAAACGAAGGTGACAAAAAGGCGAGAACGTTGAAGATTTCTATCAATGAAGAGTCGTGGTATTGGATAGCTATTGGTGAGAATTTCTCACCTTTCCATTTCTTTTTCTAGTTATATATATATATACTAGGATGCAGACGGTGCTTAGTAGCACCCGACACAATCGTCCACAGACCATGGACTTGTTTGTTTGGTTGCATAAATTAGTTGGATGATTTGATTTGAATTTGGTTGTTTGGTAAATTTGATTGATATGTGAATGGCGTGGGCCTTCACTAGACCGGGGATAAGGCTGGGCCTTGTCCCATTTCTAGTATCGTGTCGTTATGCCGCCGGAATTTTCTAAAATAAGTTAGTAAAATAAAATTATCATTTTTATTTTGTAAATGAACTGAATAAAAATCCATGTGTTAAAATAAAATATTTTATCGTTAAAAATATAATTTTTAGCGTGAATGTGGATAAATAAATATTTATAAACAAATCGACCGATTTGTTTATATACACTGATTTGACTGATATTGATTGGGTCGATAAATTTTACACATCGCCCAGCTGCACAAATAAAATCTGTGTTTGATTGTTTGAAAACCCACACGGGTGTTGGGATGAAATTTGAAGTTCACTCATCCTGATTGATTAAATATGTCGATCGATTGATTGACAGGCCGTTATAAGCGTTATATATCTATATTTGATGCTTATACAGTGTAGTGCACTTTGGTTGATGGTTGATTATTTTTCAATGCTATTATATGCGTGTGATGTATGAAAATCCATATAATTAATATTATATGGTGATTGATTGGGCCTCATTCCAATTTAGAAAATAAAGAATATTATAACATAAAAGTTCATGTGTTGACTGTACTCATCCGTTGAGATTAGTCATGTGTTGAACGAAATATTTTAATAATAAAATTTACATCTTTATCAATATAACATAAAGGTTCATGTGTTGACTGTACTCATCCGTTGAGATTAGTCATGTGTTGAACGAAATATTTTAATAACAAAATTTACATCTTTATCAATATAAAATAAAGGTTCATGTGTTGACTGTACTCATTCGTGAGATTAGTCATGTGTTGAACGAAATATTTTAATAATAATAGTCATACGTGGACAGTACTCATTCGTTGAGATTAGTCGTGTGTTGACAAAAATAAATACTCATTTGTTGAATAGAATATTTGAAAAAGAAATATTGAAAATAGAATATATGAAGCTGTGTTGATTAGATTGACGCCATTTTGCCGTGAACGATATTTACATCAATTTCATTCATTTTGAAATGAATATTGAAAAGTGATTTCGAAATCGCATATTTTGAAATGAAATTTGAATCAAATTAAATAGGAAACGAATTCGAATTTAATTCGAATTGAATATAAAACGAATTTGATTTCATTGAATATATAATGAATTTGATTTAAATAGAAAACCAATTTGAATTTGAATGGAATAGAAAACAAAACGATTTCGAAATGAATTGAATATATAACGATTTCGATTTGAATTGAATTGAAAACGATTTCGAAATGAATTGAATATATAACGATTTTGATTTGAATTGAATTGAAAACGATTTCGAAACGAATTGAATATAAAACGAATTTGATTTCAATTGAATATATAATGAATTTGATTCAAATAGAAAATGAATTTGAATCGAATAGAAAACCAATTTGAATTGAATTGAAATGAACTCAAATTGAATTGAAATGGAAGTTGAAATGTTTTTGAAACGAATTCAAAACTATTTATAAAATTCGTTTAAAAATAGAATCGACGAAATATATATATTATATATATATATATATTATATATATATATTATATATATATATATTATATATATATAATATAATGGCCTGAATAGAACGCGCCGCGCCGCGGCAGTTCGTGAATTTCGACCATTTATTTCAAACGGACATTACGGGAGATCCGACCGTCAGATTCTCCTAAAACCGGAACCGTTGGGTTCGTATCAAAAAGAGACTTCTAACAAATATTTGAAATTTGAAATCTAACGGTTGGATTTGTAGATACGTCCAAATCAAATTTGAAAAAGGTCACTATAAGTGCAGTTCGATGGCCGTTGATGGAAATCGACTGTACGGGCCTTGATAAAATTATTAAAAATATCAATAATTTGTGTAAAATCAGAAGAAATGATTTGGGAAAATTTGGGATGAAAAACTCCATATTTGAAAAGATAAAAACAGATTTTTATCGAAATGAACTAGTTTTGAAATAAATTTAAAACCCAATTATTTTTAAATAAATAAATTAGATTAAAAAAGGGGTTTTAAATAATCGGAATTTCTAATATATTTGATTGGATTTGAAATGGGTTTATCGTGAACGGTGTTTTAAATAACACTAGTTCTTTAACCCGATAATAAATAGAATGTAATTTGGGTTTGTCGTGAACTGTGTTTTAAATAACACCTAGTTCTTTAACCCAGTAAAAGGAGTTTTAATGAATCTGCAACTAGATTGAAATGTGAATGGATAATCTAAATTATCAAATTTAGGAAATAAGCGAGAATGGAGTATCACCAGTTTTGCTCCGAAGCGATAGTTAAATCTTTAATTAGATTTGAACGTGAAATGGTAATTAATTTTACCGATAACACCGTGGTGTTAAATATGGAGTATTACCAGTTTTGCTTCATGGGATGAATAGGTTGGGATTGGGAAATAAAATAAATAATTACTTCGGTGTGGTTCGCTAATCTCGACTAGTTCAGAAAACCATAATTTGGTTTGAAACGACATCAAAAGGAAGATTCAAGGATAAATTTTAAAAAATTTATCTTGGATAAAATTAATGGGAACCTTTCCCAAAAGATGTGAATATTTAAATAACAGAATATTCAGAATTGGAATGAGGCGTATATTGAGTTTGTGTAACATTTGTTTTTAATATACGCGGGTTGTTCGGAAAGGTTGGGTTTATACCCATTCTGAATAACCGATTCGACGATAAGTCGAAGATGAAGACGGTGGTCGAAGACCGGAAGTTTTCACATCGTTTGGATTATTACTAACGATCCTCATTGGGCTGTACACCCAAGAGGATGGAAATAGTTGGTGGTCGTCCAGACGTACTTGGAGATGGATGGATATGCGAGGAAAGTGCCTTCGGTTTCGTTCAGACCCAGAACGGACTTGTAAATGGATTGTGTGTCTGACATTGGATTTTATTCTGTGTTGATTGATTTCTATTAAATATACATCTATTTGGTGGCGGAGAATTTATTCTTTTGCTTAATGCCCTTCTCTGAGACGTACGAGCTCAGAGGTTGTATATCGATGGACATCAGTCGCATGGCATGAATTGCCTGTGTGGCACGCTAAGATGCAATGATCACGGCTTCTGTTGAAAAGCAAAGTCTTGTGGTTGATGATCAAAGCACGGCCTTTATGGCATAGCTTTGTGTATGACGTGAATTCGCGAGCCTCACACCTCGGTATGAGTTAAAAACGGGATACAGGCCGTTGGGAGAACACGACGTTTCTTTCTAGCTTTGGTGGTGTCAGTGACTTACTAGCCCTGACATTTATATACTTTTCACCTTTGTGGTTGTTGGAGTGAGGCGCCTCGATTATAGGTCTGTAAGGACCGGGAAACGTGTGTTCAGGCATAACTAATCCTCTAACGTAAGTGAGGACCGGCCCAACCGATCCAAGGATTGCCCAGAGTGTGTAGTCCTGAGGCATTTGCTAGAGTGTCTCGAGCGCGGAGAGGAGCTTGCCCCTTGCCTCGACTCATGACGGAAATCCAATTTCCAATACGTGTATTTCGGCTTTATTTGTAGAGCCTAGTATGGCGACATAGTGGGATGGGGCACTCATGCCGTCTATGATTTATATTTATGATTGAAATGTTTTGACACTATATGTGACGGCCCGCCCCGCACCATCCGACACTTCCTCCAAGTGTGCGCTGTACACATGTCCAACTGGCACGGAACGGTTGTCATAAGAAAAGAAAGAAGGTGAAGAACTAACACATAACCTGTAGAATGTCTCACAGCGCATGGAATAAAATATAATAGCAAGATACTTGACATAAAACAGGCGAGACAGTGCATAAACTGAAACCAAAACTAAACAACATCAGAGTAGCGGAAATCCAAAATACAGCTTATTACAACTTTTAAAACTGTCTCTAAAGCAAAAGAAAGCAACAGTAGAAGATGCACTGCTAATGCCCAAGCAGTGATCTTCAACAACACAGGAAGAATATCTATATCATACGTGGAAGCCTCCTGCTCGTCTCCGGATCAGCTACTCGTGCATACCTCCTAACCTGTCTCTAGTCTGCTCGTGTGAGCACCCAGAGTAATAAGAAGAGACATAAAACTCTGGGTCAGACAAAAAGTCTTGTATGAGCGATAAGCAGCTAAACAGAACAATAACAGGTATACTAAACCATACATGAACCTGGACCTGCAACCAAAGAGTTAGCACTACATACTGTACAATACTCTAAGGTGCCATCAACATATGGTGTAAAGAAATACGGGGGTGGGGGTGTGCATGTCATAGTGATAGCAAACAATTCAATCATGGCGACCATCCTCACATCTCTCACTCAGTGCATAAAGCATACGATGTATACCACTTTCAACCACTAGACCCATCGAAGTAGTGACGGAGTTCGGCTTGTACAACTACTGCTACCACCAAGCTTACCCCATGGAGTCATGACAAAACCTTTACAAATGACCCCACTTCATTGGTCTATAGCTCTTTTAGTCGTACCTAGACCACTGTGGCCCTGAATCCGTTCACGTACCTCCTATACATAGTGATCCAAAGTTATAGACATCGACAGCCCCTTAACACACGTCCCGCAGCAAAGCCCAATCATGAAGTTAACTCGTTGGTTCCCATCTGGATCCTTGGTACAAACTTCCCATTTGGACTACCTTTGCATCTCGGGTTATGGTCTTCTTCGGTTCGGTTCGGGTCTCTTCCTCCTATTCGGTTCGGTTCGGGCATCCTCCTCCTATCCGGTTCAGTTCGGGTCTCCTCCTCTATCCGGTTCGGTTCGGATCTCCTCCTCCTATCCGGTTCGGTTCGGGTGTCTCCTCCTACCCGGTTCGGTTCGGATCTCCTCCTTCTATTCGGTTCGGTTCGGATCTCCTCCTCCTATCCGGTTCGGATCGGATGTTCTTCCTGCTCGATTCGGTTCGGATCTCCTCCTTCTATCCGGTTCGGATCGGATCTCCTCCTCCTATCCAGTTCGGATCGGGTGTTCTTCCTAACCGGTTCTGAAAATCTGCAACTTTTTCCAGCAAGCTATTTTCGCCGAACGATGGCGTTTTCAACCATTCTAAACTTCCTACGACATTACAAAACATTCCAAAAAGCAGTAACAACATATAGAATCAATCAAAAACATTAAAACATCATTTACATGAAATACTTTAGATCAAACATACCCAAAAACCCATGTTTTCCCCTTAATCCTTCTTAACCATGATTAAGCATACAATTAGCAAAACTTATCCAAATTAGCCCAAATTTTTATCAGAGCCATAAAACATCATTATAGAATTTTAGGAATTTTTCCATAATTTATTAATGTATAAATTCGCTAATCTTCACTAATTACCCATAATTAACCGTAATTAGTGTAAAAGCAAGTTAATCACTCACCTTTGCCACAACTAAAACCCCAAAACTGAAATATTCTCTGATTTGGCGATGTTCCCAATCTTACACAGCAGCTCTACCTCGGTTCTCGTGCTAATACTCCTTGATTTGATGTTTGCTAAGCCTAATCTTCAATTAGAAAGTGATTAAGAGGTGTTTTGAAGAGATTTAGAGGGTGGAGGCCATGGCTAGGTTAAGAGGAATGAATAGTGACGGCTGAAAAATGAGAAAAAGGTATTCTCCAAACCCTAACAGCCCTTTTAAACTCCTAATCCCGAAATTCCTCTTTGGGCCTAGCTGTTAATCACCCGGTTAAGCCCAATTAAGCTGTTTTTCACCATCTGAAACTTGTTTCAGCCATATCTCCCAAACGGTGAGTCCGTTTGGCTAATATGACCACTCTACGGAATTGTAAACCATCATCCGGATCCAATGGAAGTGGTTTCATGTCAAAATTCCTTTCCAGTCAAAAGTTATGGTCAAAACAAGTTCAACTAGGGGCAAAACGGTCATTTAAAAATCGACAAAAATCATGAACATGGGAAATGACCCTACTAGTCGTTTCCCAAAAGTACACGATCATACGACTTACTAAGAAAAAGAAATAAATATTTTACGATCTTCCGATGCGCAGAATGCGGGTCGTTACATTCTCCCCCCCTTAAGAAATTTCGCCCCCGAAATTCCTTAACAAAGAAACAAACAATGAATCCCGCATGCCTAACAATCATTCACAGCAATCAAACATGCAAAACAAGCAAAACAACATAACCTAGCATGCGGAAAACTAAATCGCTAATAAAATCTTACCAGGCAAAGAGTTCTGGATACTTCTTCCTTATGTCCTCCTCTGTTTCCCAAGTACAGTCTTTCTCATCCTCACCCCACTGGACTTTGACTAGTTTCACCGCCTTCCTTCGAAGTTGCTTCGTATCGTTCCCAATGATATGCATAGGCCTACGGTTCCCAACCGCCTCAGGTTCAACCTCGATATCGTCCAACTGATCAGGTGAAATAGCCACATTAGGGTCGTGCACAAACTTCCTTAACTGGGAAACATGAAATACGTTGTGAACTCCCGCCATCTTGTCCGGTAATTCAACTTTATATGCCAAACTTCCAACTAGTTCGAGAACTGGGAATGGTCCAACAAACCTTGGTGCCAACTTGCCTCTCCAGCCAAATCGTATTACGCTCTTCAACGGAGAAATCTTGACAAACACCAAGTCACCAACGGAGAATTTTAAGTCTCTTCTCCTCTTATCAGCATAACTCTTCTGCCTATCTTGGGCAGCCTTCATTTGTTGTTGAATGGTCTTGATTTTATCTGAAGTTTCCCTCACCACATCTGGTCCAAGCATAAACTTCTCGCCAGTCTCTATCCAACATGATGGTGAGTTGCATGGTCTTCCGTACAAAGCTTCAAACGGAGCCATACCGATACTGGATTGGTAGCTATTATTATATGCAAACTCTACTATATGCAAATGGTCATCCCATGATCCACCAAAATCCAATATACATGCTCTCAAGAGATCTTCCAAAATATGATTCACCCTCTCCGTCTGACCGTCGGTCTGAGGATGATATGCGGTACTGAGATGTAACTCTGACCCTAGAGCCCCTTGTAAGCTCTTCCAAAACCCACTAGTGAACAACGGGTCTCAGTCACTCACAATGCTTTTAGGTATTCCATGAAATCTCACTACCCACTTCATATACAATTCAGCTAACTTAGCTGTCGTTCTGGTCGATTTGACTGGTATAAATCTTGCACTTTTAGTCAGTCGATCCACAACTACCCAAATGCTATCATGTCCCGATCTAGTCCTTGGTAAACCATCAATGAAATCCATCGAGACTTGCTCCCATTTCCATTCGGGAATTTCTAAGGGCTGTAACAACCCACTAGGCTTCTTTTGCTCGGCTTTAACTAGCTGGCAATTCATGCACTTGGATATAAACTTCCCAACGTCTCTTTTCATCCCTTCCCAGTAGTAAGTCTGCTTCATATCTCGATACATCTTGTTACCACCGGGGTGTATAGTCAGCTTTGAGTGATGACATTCTCTAAGCACTTCATCTCTCAATCTATTGACATTGGCTACAACAAGCTTTCCATTCTTTCTAAGCCATCCATCTCGATCAAGCCCATACTTGTTCATCTCCTCATCGATATCCATATTTAACTTGGAGATGATTTCCAATAGGTTAGGATCGTCCCTCTGACTAGAGCCGATCCGCTCAATTAAAGTGGGTCTGATTGTCAAACTTGCTAACATTTCTTGATCCAATTCACACTTTGGTCTGAAATCAAACTCCGCGATATACTCCAGTTGCTTCCATTCAAGGAACATAGCCCCTAAGCTGGCATGTCTTCTACTCAATGCATCAGCCACCGCATTGCCCTTTCCCGGTGTATATGCGATGTCAAAATCATAGGAAGCCAAGAACTCTAACCACCTTTGTTGCCGGAGATTTAGATCCTTCTGGGAGAAGAGATACTTCAACGACTTATGATCTGTAAATAGCTCAAATCTTTCTCCCAAGAGATAGTGTCTCCACATCTTTAACGCGAACACGATCGCTGCCAATTCCAAGTCATGGGTGGGGTATCTTCTCTGGTGCGGTTTCAATTGCCGACTTGCATAAGCTACAACCCTACCGCCTTGCATCAATACAGCACCCAGTCCGGTACCGCAGGCATCCGTGTATACTGTCATCTCTTCATTCCCCTTAGGAATGACTAACACTGGTGTGCTTGCCAACTTGTCCTTCAGACTCTTAAATGCATTCTCGCACCTTCCATCCCAGACAAAAGCTTGATTCTTCTTGGTCAACTGGGTCAATGGTGCTGCTATCTTGGAGAAACCTTGGATAAACTTACGATAATATCCAGCTAACCCCAAGAAACTTCTTACATCTGTTGCACTCTTGGGCGTAGGCCAATCCTGTACCATAGCCACTTTCGCCGGGTCCACGGCAATACCATTCTCTGATACAACATGGCCCAAGAACCTCACTTCCCTCTTCCAGAAGTGACACTTAGAAAACTTTGCTTTCAATTGGTGTTTTCTCAACACCTCCATCACTACTCTTAAATGTTCCTTGTGTTCTTCTTCTGTTCTCGAATAGACCAAAATATCATCAACAAACACAAGGACAAACTTATTCAACTGATCTCTGAATATCCTATTCATAAGATCCACAAAATATGCTGGGGCATTGGTCAGTATGAATGGCATGACCAACCACTCATAAAATCCAGACGGCGTTCGAAATGCCGTTTTAGCTATACTCTCAGCTTCCACTCTAAGCTGATAAAAACCTGTCGCGAGATCCAATTGAGAAAATACTCTCGCGCCACTCAACTGATCGAACAAATCATCTATCCGCGGTAGAGGATACTTGTTCTTCCTCGTCACTTTATTCAACTCGCGGTAGTCTACACACAAACGAAGGGAACCATCCGCCTTGGTAGCAAACACAACTAGTGCTCCCCATTCAGAAACACTCCTTCTGATAAATCCCTTCTTCAAAAGATCGCTGACTTGTACCTCGAGCTCTCGCTGCTCCCTTGGTGCCATACGATGAAGTGGCATCACTATAGGCCTGGCATCCTTTACCAAATCAATACGAAACTCAATCTCTCGGTGTGGTGGAAGTCCGGTCACTTCTTCGAAAACATCCGGATACTGGCCAACCACGGGCAAACCTGACAACTCACTATGCGGAATGTCGAGGGAGTTTAGAAAACTCGCCAATACCCCCTTACTGGGTAGACCACCAAACACTATCCTCCGCCCATCATCCGCTCTAGCTGTCACTAAAAAGCCCTCACAGTCTACCACCACCCCGTATCTTTGGAGCCAATCTACTCCCAAAATAATGCCAAACCCAGTAAAGCCCAAAGCAAAGCAATCACAAACAAACATGCATCCATGACTCGATAGGACCACATTACGACAAATCATGCTAAGGCTAGTCGAACCACCAATCGGGTTCGTCACTACTAAAGGTCTATCGACAATCTCAGGCTCCAATCCTAACCTATCTACCAGGTCACTAGATATGAAAGAACTGGAAGCTCCGGTATCAAATAAAACTCTAACAGGAACATCATAAACAGAAAGCATTCCTTGAATGACGACATTCTTTCCCTTCTCCGCCGCAGTTGGGGCATTCGACGAAGAAGGAATAGCATTGAGAGCATATGCTTTCACCATTTGCTTTTCTTTAGGGGGCTGTGGACACTTGTCTTTGTGGTGTCCCATTTGGCCACAGTTGAAGCACTTCCTATCCGCTGGCTTGGCCCGACAATTACTAGCATAATGGCCCTTCTTACCACAGCTGAAGCACTCAACATCTTGCTTATTCCTTTTCTTCTGGCCATCCTTAGTCTGACTCTGCTTTATTTTATTCTGGGAACCACCCTTGCCTCCACCACTTTCTTGTGGCTTTGGCTCATCTGCGGATGCAACCTCAGTCTTCGGCTTAGGGTAGAGATTTTCTAATCTTAATGCTTTCCCCACAATCGATTCAAACGTCTCATCGATGTGGTTAATAAGTCTTTCCCCCAAGTACTGATCCAAACCAGTTATGAATTTCTCATTCTTTTTCTCGGCAGTATCAATAAGAGATAACCCATATTTTGACAAAGTGTCAAATTCGGCAATGTACTCCGAGACAGCTCTGCCATTCTGCTTGAGCTCCAAGAATTTCTTAAACAGCACTGACTTCTGAGCAGCTGGAATGAACTTCTCGCTAAAGCGAGCCTTAAACTGCTCCCAAGTAATCTGATCTTCGGGAGTAGCTGCCTTTATAGCATTCCACCAATTCATTGCCCGCCCTTGCAGCTGACGGGACGCTAGCTTTCTCTTCATCGCTTCCTCGATACCCAAATCCTCGAAGATACGTTCGCAACCATCCAACCAATCTTGAACATCTGTGGCCGACTCCGTTCCGTGAAATGGCTTCCCACCAAGGCTGGTATAATCCTTATTCAGCTTGGCGAAGTCGACCCTCGGCGCCTGCACTATTGGACCACCACCATTTCCACCATTGGGAGCTGCCCTCCGTACATCTCTAAGCATCTCTCTCATGAGGTCAGTAAACATCGTCCTTATGTCAGCAGCATTCCCATTATTAGCCCCTCTACCGGTACCTCTAACATATCGGCTCATCGTCAATCTGAAAAAGGAAACGATTAACGACCCCATAGTGGTGCTAGTGCAGCACGACTTCATTCTTATACTACTAATAGTATATATATATATATATATATATATAGCTTTTGAAAACCAAAATAATCACAAATACGCGTCATGAACGTATATTCGAAGTTTTAATATATTAGATAGGTATAGAATCACATTCTAGACGCCCGGAGATGGTTCTGATGATTGATCGATCATCATCCGAACTTATGTTCGTGTTTCGAAGGTGTGATATCTATATATTTCCATTAGGCTGGTGTGAGAACCAAAACTTATATAGATAGATTTATTTGTTGTGATTTGGCACCAAAAACATAATTTTTTGTATATATATCAAATTTATGAATTTGAAACTCTAATCCACTAATTGATTGATGTTTGTGTTGCTTGTCTATTTGTTTGCTAATTTTTGACCATTTAGCCTAATAAAATCAAATATTGAATTGTATTGAAAATTAGCCGCATTTGCTTGCATATACATGTACTTACATTGAACAGGTCATAGCAAGGAGGCTAGAGCAGAGAATAAAATTTGTTTGCCCGACAAATAGGTACATGTTTACTATAATTTACTGTTTTGTTTGGGTGATGATGATTTTATGAGCCTATTGGCTAGTCGCTTGGCTTTTTCTTTTTCTTTTTGAGATCAGAAGGCCTATATGGCAATTTCAGTATTTTCCCGTGGCTCCCGGTGCAGGGGAGGTTATGGCAAAAAATTTCGAAAATTTAGGGTGTTAGCCAAATTTTTGAAATTTTGAAAATTCTCAGAAACTGAAAAGTTAGAGAATGGAAGCCAAATCGAACGTAGAGCTGAATAATCAAACCACTTTCGACTTTGTTCCTTTTTGGGGAAGAAAAGTTTTAAGTGGGGGAGATTGTAATAACCCGAAAATCTGGGCCAGTTTAAAATTTTTATTTTGGCAATTTTAGCGGATTTTGAATATTAAAAATGAATTATTTTAAATAAAATCGACGAGAAAATTTATTTTGAATATAGAATTCAACGTATATATTATATACGTCGTCGTTAGAATATAAATATTTATGTATAATTATAAAAGGAATTGAAAATGGCGCGGTAGTTCGATAATTCGATTTCAAACTTCAATTGAACGTACCGGGTGCAAAACAATACGGATTTTAGTGAAACCAAAAATTATAGGATCTAATTGATGATATCTTTCCAACGAATCCGAAAAATCAAAATTTCATAGCGGGAATCAAAAGATATGTCTAGTTGAAAATTCTGAATAGTCGCTATGGAATTCAGGCCCTTAAAAATAGACATTTTGCAAACGACTTCGGATTTTGACAAAACCACTTTTGTTGGATCCGTGATGTTAAATTATTGCTAGATTCCAAATTTCATAATTTTTCGAATCAATATGTGAGCGTGACAAAGGAAAACGCGTTTGACCAGTTTCAGTTGATTTTAATCGACTGGAAATTGGCGATTTTTCCAACGGTCTCAGAATTCGACGAAACTAGTTTTGTTAGGACCGTATCGTCAATACAAAGCTAGAAAATATTTTTCTGGAATTCTTCGTGTTAGTATGTGACCCCGGTAAATTGAAATGCGCTTTCAAATTCAATATATAGAGTTATATGTTGATTTTGACGAAAACTGATCGAAACGATCGAATCAGCCTACGATACATATCCCATTGTGTACGGAATGGGGGGTAAAACGCTATGAACGACGGGCGGTGGGCCTCGTTTTGAGGTCAAAAATAAAAGTTACTTTTTGGTGGAAAATTAAATAATTAAAATAAAAACCCTTTCCCTCTCCTTAACTACTCAGCCCCCACCCCCGTTACAATCGATTTTGAAATCAAAAGAAAAAAAAAGAGAAAGAAGGTGAAGGGGGGAGGAGCGTCGTCGCTCCCCCCATCGGGGCGCCGCCGCGCCGTCAGGCGTTGGCCCCTTCGCCTCCCCCTCCGTTCGAACTCCCTCTCCTCCCCAAGACGCGGCGCTCGAAGGTCAGAGCCACCCCAACCCTAGCCCCCAATCCACCGTGGTAGGACCCACTACCCCCCCTAGCCGACTTCCGCACCGACCTCCACCTGAACCCACCTCCTCAGCGACGCAGCAAAATCCTAGTCGCTCACCGGAGTCAGATGAACGCGCTGTGCCTCCTCCAGTCAGCTCCGGCCTTCTTCAACGATGTTGCAGATGGTAGCGAACCCCCTCTGTTTCAGAACGAATGATAAAGTGAGTTTTTAAATTTTATTTTATTTATTTTATTATGTAATTAGATTAACTAAATTAGTTAATATAAAAAAGGGGTGATTTTTGCTGAAATAAAAATAGGCTGAGAGCTTTATACGAGAAAGTTGAGATCTTTAATTTTTTTTGAAGGAGTAAAGATGTGATTTTTATATAAGAGGTGATATAAAAATATGATTTTTATAATATAGAAAGGTTAAAAATATAATTTTTATACTTGTAGCAAACTAAAAATTTGATCTTTATATAATAGAAGATATAAAAATACTATTTTTATATAAGTAGTGTATTGAAAATAAAATTTCTATATTATATAGATAATAAAAATATAATCTTTTATATTGTAAGAATATAAAAATATAATTTTTATATAGGTAAGATAGTAAAAATATCATCTTTATATGTGTAGCAAAATAAAAATGTGATTTTTATAATTATAATTTTGAAAAGGTGAAATCTATATTTTTGAAAAGGCGAAATCTATATTTTTGAAAAGGCGAAATCTATATTTTTGAAAAGGCGAAATCTATATTTTTGAAAAGGAGAAATCTTTATTGTTGAAAAGGCGAGATTTTTATATATTGAATAGCAAAGTAAAAATTCGATTTTTAAATGTATGAAGCGATTATAAAAAAATATGATTTTTGAATTGAAAGTTAACAAATAAAAATGTGATTTTTATTTTTAAGACATCAAAATATAAAGATGAGTGATTTTTATATATGTAGTGGCTACGAGCAAACGAAGGTGACAAAAAGGCGAGAACGTTGAAGATTTCTATCAATGAAGAGTCGTGGTATTGGATAGCTATTGGTGAGAATTTCTCACCTTTCCATTTCTTTTTCTAGTTATATATATATATATATATATATATATATATATATATATATATATATATATATATACACTAGGATGCAGACGGTGCTTAGTAGCACCCGACACAATCGTCCACAGACCATGGACTTGTTTGTTTGGTTGCATAAATTAGTTGGATGATTTGATTTGAATTTGGTTGTTTGGTAAATTTGATTGATATGTGAATGGCGTGGGCCTTCACAAGACCGGGGATAAGGCTGGGCCTTGTCCCATTTCTAGTATCGTGTCGTTATGCCGCCGGAATTTTCTAAAATAAGTTAGTAAAACAAAAATATCATTTTTATTTTGTAAATGAACTGAATAAAAATCCATGTGTTAAAATAAAATATTTTATCGTTAAAAATATAATTTTTAGCGTGAATGTGGATAAATAAATATTTATAAACAAATCGACCGATTTGTTTATATACACTGATTTGACTGATATTGATTGGGTCGATAAATTTTACACATCGCCCAACTGCACAAATAAAATCTGTGTTTGATTGTTTGAAACCCCACACGGGTGTTGGGATGAAATTTGAAGTTCACTCATCCTGATTGATTAAATATGTCGATCGATTGATTGACAGGCCGTTATAAGCGTTATATATCTATATTTGATGCTTATACAGTGTAGTGCACTTTGGTTGATGGTTGATTATTTTTCAATGCTATTATATGCGTGTGATGTATGAAAATCCATATAATTAATATTATATGGTGATTGATTGGGCCTCATTCCAATTTAGAAAATAAAGAATATTATAACATAAAAGTTCATGTGTTGACTGTACTCATCCGTTGAGATTAGTCATGTGTTGAACGAAATATTTTAATAATAAAATTTACATCTTTATCAATATAACATAAAGGTTCATGTGTTGACTGTACTAATCCGTTGAGATTAGTCATGTGTTGAACGAAATATTTTAATAATAAAATTTACATATTTATCAATATAAAATAAAGGTTCATGTGTTGACTGTACTCATTCGTGAGATTAGTCATGTGTTGAACGAAATATTTTAATAATAATAGTCATACGTGGACAGTACTCATTCGTTGAGATTAGTCGTGTGTTGACAAAAATAAATACTCATTTGTTGAATAGAATATTTGAAAAAGAAATATTGAAAATAGAATATATGAAGCTGTGTTGATTAGATTGACGCCATTTTGCCGTGAACGATATTTACATCAATTTCATTCATTTTGAAATGAATATTGAAAAGTGATTTCGAAATCGCATATTTTGAAATGAAATTTGAATCAAATTAAATAGGAAACGAATTCGAATTTAATTCGAATTGAATATAAAACGAATTTGATTTCATTGAATATATAATGAATTTGATTTAAATAGAAAACCAATTTGAATTTGAATGGAATAGAAAACAAAACGATTTCGAAATGAATTGAATATATAACGATTTCGATTTGAATTGAATTGAAAACGATTTCGAAATGAATTGAATATATAATGATTTTGATTTGAATTGAATTGAAAACGATTTCGAAACGAATTGAATATAAAACGAATTTGATTTCAATTGAATATATAATGAATTTGATTCAAATAGAAAATGAATTTGAATCGAATAGAAAACCAATTTGAATTGAATTGAAATGAACTCAAATTGAATTGAAATGGAAGTTGAAATGTTTTTGAAACGAATTCAAAACTATTTATAAAATTCGTTTAAAAATAGAATCGACGAAATATATATTATATATATATATATATATATATATATATATATATATATATTATATATATAATGGCCTGAATAGAACGCGCCGCGCCGCGGTAGTTCGTGAATTTCGACCATTTATTTCAAACGGACATTACGGGAGATCCGACCGTCGGATTCTCCTAAAACCGGAACCGTTGGGTTCGTATCAAAAAGAGACTTCTAACGAATATTTGAAATTTGAAATCTAACGGTTGGATTTGTAGATACGTCCAAATCAAATTTGAAAAAGGTCACTATAAGTGCAGTTCGATGGCCGTTGATGGAAATCGACTGTACGGGCCTTGATAAAATTATTAAAAATATCAATAATTTGTGTAAAATCAGAAGAAATGATTTGGGAAATTTTGGGATGAAAAACTCCATATTTGAAAAGATAAAAACAGATTTTTATCGAAATGAACTAGTTTTGAAATAAATTTAAAACCCAATTATTTTTAAATAAATAAATTAGATTAAAAAAAGGGGTTTTAAATAATCGGAATTTCTAATATATTTGATTGGATTTGAAATGGGTTTATCGTGAACGGTGTTTTAAATAACACTAGTTCTTTAACCCGATAATAAATAGAATGTAATTTGGGTTTGTCGTGAACTGTGTTTTAAATAACACCTAGTTCTTTAACCCAGTAAAAGGAGTTTTAATGAATCTGCAACTAGATTGAAATGTGAATGGATAATCTAAATTATCAAATTTAGGAAATAAGCGAGAATGGAGTATCACCAGTTTTGCTCCGAAGCGATAGTTAAATCTTTAATTAGATTTGAACATGAAATGGTAATTAATTTTACCGATAACACCGTGGTGTTAAATATGGAGTATTACCAGTTTTGCTTCATGGGATGAATAGGTTGGGATTGGGAAATAAAATAAATAATTACTTCGGTGTGGTTCGCTAATCTCGACTAGTTCAGAAAACCATAATTTGGTTTGAAACGACATCAAAAGGAAGATTCAAGGATAAATTTTAAAGAATTTATCTTGGATAAAATTAATGGGAATCTTTCCCAAAAGATGTGAATATTTAAATAACAGAATATTCAGAATTGGAATGAGGCGTATGTTGAGTTTGTGTAACATTTGTTTTTAATATACGCGGGTTGTTCGGAAAGGTCGGGTTTATACCCATTCTGAATAACCGATTCGACGATAAGTCGAAGATGAAGACGGTGGTCGAAGACCGGAAGTTTTCACATCGTTTGGATTATTACTAACGATCCTGATTGGGCTGTACACCCAAGAGGATGGAAATAGTTGGTGGTCGTCCAGACGTACTTGGAGATGGATGGATATGCGAGGAAAGTGCCTCCGGTTTCGTTCAGACCCAGAACGGACTTGTAAATGGATTGTGTGTCTGACATTGGATTTTATTCTGTGTTGATTGATTTCTATTAAATATACATCTGTTTGGCGGCAGAGAATTTATTCTTTTGCTTAACGCCCTTCTCTGAGACGTACGAGCTCAGAGGTTGTATATCGATGGACATCAGTCGCATGGCATGAATTGCCTGTGTGGCACGCTAAGATGCAATGATCAAGGCTTCTGTTGAAAAGCAAAGTCTTGTGGTTGATGATCAAAGCACGGCCTTTATGGCATAGCTTTGTGTATAACGTGAATTCACGAGCCTCACACCTCGGTATGAGTTAAAAACGGGATACAGGCCGTTGGGAGAACACGACGTTTCTTTCTAGCTTCGGTGGTGTCAGTGACTTACTAGCCCTGACATTTATATACTTTTCACCTTTGTGGTTGTTGGAGTGAGGCGCCTCGATTATAGGTCTGTAAGGACCGGGAAACGTGTGTTCAGGCATAACTAATCCTCTAACGTAAGTGAGGACCGGCCCAACCGATCCAAGGATTGCCCAGAGTGTGTAGTCCTGAGGCATTTGCTAGAGTGTCTCGAGCGCGGAGAGGAGCTTGCCCCTTGCCTCGACTCATGACGGAAATCCAATTTCCAATACGTGTATTTCGGCTTTATTTGTAGAGCCTAGTATGGCGACATAGTGGGATGGGGCACTCATGCCGTCTATGATTTATATTTATGATTGAAATGTTTTGACACTATATGTGACGGCCCGCCCCGCACCATCCGACACTTCCTCCAAGTGTGCGCTGTACACATGTCCAACTGGCACGGAACGGTCGTCATAAGAAAAGAAAGAAGGTGAAGAACTAACACATAACCTGTAGAATGTCTCACAGCGCATGGAATAAAATATAATAGCAAGATACTTGACATAAAACAGGCGAGACAGTGCATAAACTGAAACCAAAACTAAACAACATCAGAGTAGCGGAAATCCAAAATACAGCTTATTACAACTTTTAAAACTATCTCTAAAGCAAAAGAAAGCAACAGTAGAAGATGCACTGCTAATGCCCAAGCAGTGATCTTCAACAACACATGAAGAATATCTATATCATACGTGGAAGCCTCCTGCTCGTCTCCGGATCAGCTACTCGTGCATACCTCCTAACCTGTCTCTAGTCTGCTCGTGTGAGCACCCAGAGTAATAAGAAGAGACATAAAACTCTGGGTCAGACAAAAAGTCTTGTATGAGCGATAAGCAGCTAAACAGAACAATAACAGGTATACTAAACCATACCTGAACCTGGACCTGCAACCAAAGAGTTAGCACTACATACTGTACAATACTCTAAGGTGCCATCAACATATGGTGTAAAGAAATACGGGGGTGGGGGTGTGCATGTCATAGTGATAGCAAACAATTCAATCATGGCAACCATCCTCACATCTCTCACTCAGTGCATAAAGCATACGACGTATACCGCTTTCAACCACTAGACCCATCGAAGTAGTGACGGAGTTCGGCTTGTACAACTACTGCTACCACCAAGCTTACCCCATGGAGTCATGACAAAACCTTTACAAATGACCCCACTTCATTGGTCTATAGCTCTTTTAGTCGTACCTAGACCACTGTGGCCCTGAATCCGTTCACGTACCTCCTATACATAGTGATCCAAAGTTATAGACATCGACAGCCCCTTAACACACGTCCCGCAGCAAAGCCCAATCATGAAGTTAACTCGTTGGTTCCCATCTGGATCCTTGGTACAAACTTCCCATTTGGACTACCTTTGCATCTCGGGTTATGGTCTTCTTCGGTTCGGTTCGGGTCTCTTCCTCCTATTCGGTTCGGTTCGGGCATCCTCCTCTTATCCGGTTCAGTTCGGGTCTCCTCCTCTATCCGGTTCGGTTCGGATCTCCTCCTCCTATCCGGTTCGGTTCGGGTGTCTCCCCCTACCCGGTTCGGTTCGGATCTCCTCCTTCTATTCGGTTCGGTTCGGATCTCCTCCTCCTATCCGGTTCGGATCGGATGTTCTTCCTGCTCGATTCGGTTCGGATCTCCTCCTTCTATCTGGTTCGGATCGGATCTCCTCCTCCTATCCAGTTCGGATCGGGTGTTCTTCCTAACCGGTTCTGAAAATCTGCAACTTTTTCCAACAAGCTATTTTCGCCGAACGATGGCGTTTTCAACCATTCTAAACTTCCTATGACATTACAAAACATTCCAAAAAGCAGTAACAACATATAGAATCAATCAAAAACATTAAAACATCATTTACATGAAATACTTTAGATCAAACATACCCAAAAACCCATGTTTTCCCCTTAATCCTTCTTAACCATGATTAAGCATACAATTAGCAAAACTTATCCAAATTAGCCCAAATTTTTATCAGAGCCATAAAACATCATTATAGAATTTTAGGAATTTTTCCATAATTTATTAATGTATAAATTCGCTAATCTTCACTAATTACCCATAATTAACCGTAATTAGTGTAAAAGCAAGCTAATCACTCACCTTTGCCACAACTAAAACCCCAAAACTGAAATATTCTCTGATTTGGCGCTGTTCCCAATCTTACACAGCAGCTCTACCTCGGTTCTCGTGCTAATACTCCTTGATTTGATGTTTGCTAAGCCTAATCTTCAATTAGAAAGTGATTAAGAGGTGTTTTGAAGAGATTTAGAGGGTGGAGGCCATGGCTAGGTTAAGAGGAATGAATAGTGACGGCTGAAAAATGAGAAAAAGGTATTCTCCAAACCCTAACAGCCCTTTTAAACTCCTAATCCCGAAATTCCTCTTTGGGCCTAGCTGTTAATCACCCGGTTAAGCCCAATTAAGCTGTTTTTCACCATCTGAAACTTGTTTCAGCCATATCTCCCAAACGGTGAGTCCGTTTGGCTAATATGACCACTCTACGGAATTGTAAACCATCATCCGGATCCAATGGAAGTGGTTTCATGTCAAAATTCCTTTCCAGTCAAAAGTTATGGTCAAAACAAGTTCAACTAGGGGCAAAACGGTCATTTAAAAATCGACAAAAATCATGAACATGGGAAATGACCCTACTAGTCGTTTCCCAAAAGTACACGATCATACGACTTACTAAGAAAAAGAAATAAATATTCTACGATCTTCCGATGCGTAGAATGCGGGTCGTTACATTCTCCCCCCCTTAAGAAATTTCGCCCCCGAAATTCCTTAACAAAGAAACAAACAATGAATCCTGCATGCCTAACAATCATTCACAGCAATCAAACATGCAAAACAAGCAAAACAACATAACCTAGCATGCGGAAAACTAAATCGCTAATAAAATCTTACCAGGCAAAGAGTTCTGGATACTTCTTCCTTATGTCCTCCTCTGTTTCCCAAGTACAGTCTTTCTCATCCTCACCCCACTGGACTTTGACTAGTTTCACCGCCTTCCTTCGAAGTTGCTTCGTATCGTTCCCAATGATATGCATAGGCCTACGGTTCCCAACCGCCTCAGGTTCAACCTCGATATCGTCCAACTGATCAGGTGAAATAGCCACATTAGGGTCGTGCACAAACTTCCTTAACTGGGAAACATGAAATACGTTGTGAACTCCCGCCATCTTGTCCGGTAATTCAACTTTATATGCCAAACTTCCAACTAGTTCGAGAACTGGGAATGGTCCAACAAACCTTGGTGCCAACTTGCCTCTCCAGCCAAATCATATTACGCTCTTCAACGGAGAAATCTTGACAAACACCAAGTCACCAACGGAGAATTTTAAGTCTCTTCTCCTCTTATCAGCATAACTCTTCTGCCTATCTTGGGCAGCCTTCATTTGTTGTTGAATGGTCTTGATTTTATCTGAAGTTTCCCTCACCACATCTGGTCCAAGCATAAACTTCTCGCCAGTCTCTATCCAACATGATGGTGAGTTGCATGGTCTTCCGTACAAAGCTTCAAACGGAGCCATACCGATACTGGATTGGTAGCTATTATTATATGCAAACTCTACTATATGCAAATGGTCATCCCATGATCCACCAAAATCCAATATACATGCTCTCCGTCTGACCGTCGGTCTGAGGATGATATGCGGTACTGAGATGTAACTCTGACCCTAGAGCCCCTTGTAAGCTCTTCCAAAACCCACTAGTGAACAACGGGTCTCAGTCACTCACAATGCTTTTAGGTATTCCATGAAATCTCACTACCCACTTCATATACAATTCAGCTAACTTAGCTGTCGTTCTGGTCGATTTGACTGGTATAAATCTTGCACTTTTAGTCAGTCGATCCACAACTACCCAAATGCTATCATGTCCCGATCTAGTCCTTGGTAAACCATCAATGAAATCCATCGAGACTTGCTCCCATTTCCATTCGGGAATTTCTAAGGGCTGTAACAACCCACTAGGCTTCTTTTGCTCGGCTTTAACTAGCTGGCAATTCATGCACTTGGATATAAACTTCCCAACGTCTCTTTTCATCCCTTCCCAGTAGTAAGTCTGCTTCATATCTCGATACATCTTGTTACCACCGGGGTGTATAGTCAGCTTTGAGTGATGACATTCTCTAAGCACTTCATCTCTCAATCCATTGACATTGGGTACAACAAGCTTTCCATTCTTTCTAAGCCATCCATCTCGATCAAGCCCATACTTGTTCATTTCCTCATCGATATCCATATTTAACTTGGAGATGATTTCCAATAGGTTAGGATCGTCCCTCTGACTAGAGCCGATCCGCTCAATTAAAGTGGGTCTGATTGTCAAACTTGCTAACATTTCTTGATCCAATTCGCACTTTGGTCTGAAATCAAACTCCGCGATATACTCCAGTTGCTTCCATTCAAGGAACATAGCCCCTAAGCTGGCATGTCTTCTACTCAATGCATCAGCCACCGCATTGCCCTTTCCCGGTGTATATGCGATGTCAAAATCATAGGAAGCCAAGAACTCTAACCACCTTTGTTGCCGGAGATTTAGATCCTTCTGGGAGAAGAGATACTTCAACGACTTATGATCTGTAAATAGCTCAAATCTTTCTCCCAAGAGATAGTGTCTCCACATCTTTAACGCGAACACAATCGCTGCCAATTCCAAGTCATGGGTGGGGTATCTTCTCTGGTGCGGTTTCAATTGCCGACTTGCATAAGCTACAACCCTACCGCCTTGCATCAATACAGCACCCAATCCGGTACCGCAGGCATCCGTGTATACTGTCATCTCTTCATTCCCCTTAGGAATGACTAACACTGGTGTGCTTGCCAACTTGTCCTTCAGACTCTTAAATGCATTCTCGCACCTTCCATCCCAGACAAAAGCTTGATTCTTCTTGGTCAACTGGGTCAATGGTGCTGCTATCTTGGAGAAACCTTGGATAAACTTACGATAATATCCAGCTAACCCCAAGAAACTTCTTACATCTGTTGCACTCTTGGGCGTAGGCCAATCCTGTACCGTAGCCACTTTCGCCGGGTCCACGGCAATACCATTCTCTGATACAACATGGCCCAAGAACCTCACTTCCCTCTTCCAGAAGTGACACTTAGAAAACTTTGCTTTCAATTGGTGTTTTCTCAACACCTCCATCACTACTCTTAAATGTTCCTTGTGTTCTTCTTCTGTTCTCGAATAGACCAAAATATCATCAACAAACACAAGGACAAACTTATTCAACTGATCTCTGAATATCCTATTCATAAGATCCACAAAATATGCTGGGGCATTGGTCAGTACGAATGGCATGACCAACCACTCATAAAATCCAGACGGCGTTCGAAATGCCGTTTTAGCTATACTCTCAGCTTCCACTCTAAGCTGATGAAAACCTGTCGCGAGATCCAATTGAGAAAATACTCTCGCGCCACTCAACTGATCGAACAAATCATCTATCCGCGGTAGAGGATACTTGTTCTTCCTCGTCACTTTATTCAACTCGCGGTAGTCTACACACAAACGAAGGGAACCATCCGCCTTGGTAGCAAACACAACTGGTGCTCCCCATTCAGAAACACTCCTTCTGATAAATCCCTTCTTCAAAAGATCGCTGACTTGTACCTCGAGCTCTCGCTGCTCCCTTGGTGCCATACGATGAAGTGGCATCACTATAGGCCTGGCATCCTTTACCAAATCAATACGAAACTCAATCTCTCGGTGTGGTGGAAGTCCGGTCACTTCTTCGAAAACATCCGGATACTGGCCAACCACGGGCAAACCTGACAACTCACTATGCGGAATGTCGAGGGAGTTTAGAAAACTCGCCAATACCCCCTTACTGGGTAGACCACCAAACACTATCCTCCGCCCATCATCCGCTCTAGCTGTCACTAAAAAGCCCTCACAGTCTACCACCACCCCGTATCTTTGGAGCCAATCTACTCCCAAAATAATGCCAAACCCAGTAAAGCCCAAAGCAAAGCAATCACAAACAAACATGCATCCATGACTCGATAGGACCACATTACGACAAATCATGCTAAGGCTAGTCGAACCACCAATCGGGTTCGTCACTACTAAAGGTCTATCGACAATCTCAGGCTCCAATCCCAACCTATCTACCAGGTCACTAGATATGAAAGAACTGGAAGCTCCGGTATCAAATAAAACTCTAACAGGAACATCATAAACAGAAAGCATTCCTTGAATGACGACATTCTTTCCCTTCTCCGCCGCAGTTGGGGCATTCGACGAAGAAGGAATAGCATTGAGAGCATATGCTTTCACCATTTGCTTTTCTTTAGGGGGCTGTGGACACTTGTCTTTGTGGTGTCCCATTTGGCCACAGTTGAAGCACTTCCTATCCGCTGGCTTGGCCCGACAATTACTAGCATAATGGCCCTTCTTACCACAGCTGAAGCACTCAACATCTTGCTTATTCTTTTTCTTCTGGCCATCCTTAGTCTGACTCTGCTTTATTTTATTCTGGGAACCACCCTTGCCTCCACCACTTTCTTGTGGCTTTGGCTCATCTGCGGATGCAACCTCAGTCTTCGGCTTAGGGTAGAGATTTTCTAATCTTAATGCTTTCCCCACAATCGATTCAAACGTCTCATCGATGTGGTTAATAAGTCTTTCCCCCAAGTACTGATCCAAACCAGTTATGAATTTCTCATTCCTTTTCTCGGCAGTATCAATAAGAGATAACCCATATTTTGACAAAGTGTCAAATTCGGCAATGTAATCCGAGACAGCTCTGCCATTCTGCTTGAGCTCCAAGAATTTCTTAAACAGCACTGACTTTTGAGCAGCTGGAATGAACTTCTCGCTAAAGCGAGCCTTAAACTGCTCCCAAGTAATCTGATCTTCGGGAGTAGCTGCCTTTATAGCATTCCACCAATTCATTGCCCGCCCTTGCAGCTGACGGGACGCTAGCTTTCTCTTCATCGCTTCCTCGATACCCAAATCCTCGAAGATACGTTCGCAACCATCCAACCAATCTTGAACATCTGTGGCCGACTCCGTTCCGTGAAATGGCTTCCCACCAAGGCTGGTATAATCCTTATTCAGCTTGGCGAAGTCGACCCTCGGCGCCTGCACTATTGGACCACCACCATTTCCACCATTGGGAGCTGCCCTCCGTACATCTCTAAGCATCTCTCTCATGAGGTCAGTAAACATCGTCCTTATGTCAGCAGCATTCCCATTATTAGCCCCTCTACCGGTACCTCTAACATATCGGCTCATCGTCAATCTGAAAAAGGAAACGATTAACGACCCCATAGTGGTGCTAGTGCAGCACGACTTCATTCTTATACTACTAATAGTATATATATATATATATATATATAGCTTTTGAAAACCAAAATAATCACAAATACGCTCTCTCGTATACGTATACTATCTCTCCTTGATAACGTCCCTAGGTTAACTACGCAACCTAGAGCTCTGATACCAAGTGTGACGGCCCGCCCCGCACCAACCGACACTTCCTCCAAGTTTGCGCTGTACACATGTCCAACTGGCACGGAACGGTCGTCATAAGAAAAGAAAGAAGGTGAAGAACTAACACATAACCTGTAGAATGTCTCACAGCGCATGGAATAAAATATAATAGCAAGATACTTGACATAAAACAGGCGAGACAGTGCATAAACTGAAACCAAAACCAAAACTAAACAACATCAGAGTAGCGGAAATCCAAAATACAGCTTATTACAACTTTTAAAACTGTCTCTAAAGCAAAAGAAAGCAACAGTAGAAGATGCACTGCTAATGCCCAAGCAGTGATCTTCAACAACAAAGGGAGAATATCTATATCATACGTGGAAGCCTCCTGCTCGTCTCCGGATCAGCTACTCGTGCATACCTCCTAACCTGTCTCTAGTCTGCTCGTGTGAGCACCCAGAGTAATAAGAAGAGACATAAAACTCTGGGTCAGACAAAAAGTCTGGTATGAGCGATAAGCAGATAAACAGAACAATAACAGGTATACTAAACCATACCTGAACCTGGACCTGCAACCAAAGAGTTAGCACTACATACTGTACAATACTCTAAGGTGCCATCAACATATGGTGTAAAGAAATACGGGGGTGGGGGTGTGCATGTCATAGTGATAGCAAACAATTCAATCATGGCAACCATCCTCACATCTCTCACTCAGTGCATAAAGCATACGATGTATACCGCTTTCAACCACTAGACCCATCGAAGTAGTGACGAAGTTCGGCTTGTACAACTACTGCTACCACCAAGCTTACCCCATGGAGTCATGACTAAACCTTTACAAATGACCCCACTTCATTGGTCTATAGCTCTTTTAGTCGTACCTAGACCACTGTGGCCCTGAATCCGTTCACGTACCTCCTATACATAGTGATCCAAAGTTACAGACATCGACAACCCCTTAGCACACGTCCCGCAGCAAAGCCCAATCATGAAGTTAACTCGTTGGTTCCCATCTGGATCCTTGGTACAAACTTCCCATTTGGACTACCTTTGCATCTCGGGTTATGGTCTTCTTCAGTTCGGTTCGGGTCTCTTCCTCCTATTCGGTTCGGTTCGGGCATCCTCCTCCTATCCGGTTCAGTTCGGGTCTCCTCCTCTATCCGGTTCGGTTAGGATCTCCTCCTCCTATCCGGTTCGGTTCGGGTGTCTCCTCCTATCCGGTTCGGTTCGAATCTCCTCCTTCTATTCGGTTCGGTTCGGATCTCCTCCTCCTATCCGGTTCGGATCGGATGTTCTTCCTACTCGATTCGGTTCGGATCTCCTCCTTCTATCCGGTTCGGATCGGATCTCCTCCTCCTATCCGGTTCGGATCGGGTGTTCTTCCTAACCGGTTCTGAAAATCTGCAACTTTTTTCAGCAAGCTATTTTCGCCGAACGATGGCGTTTTCAACCATTCTAAACTTCCTATGACATTACAAAACATTCCAAAAAGCAGTAACAACATATAGAATCAATCAAAAACATTAAAACATCATTTACATGAAATACTTTAGACCAAACATACCCAAAAACCCATGTTTTCCCCTTAATCCTTCTTAACCATGATTAAGCATACAATTAGCAAAACTTATCCAAATTAGCCCAAATTTTTATCAGAGCCATAAAACATCATTATAGAATTTTAGGAATTTTTCCAGAATTTATTAATGTATAAATTCGCTAATCTTCACTAATTACCCATAATTAACCGTAATTAGTGTAAAAGCAAGCAAATCACTCACCTTTGCCACAACTAAAACCCCAAAACTGAAATATTCTCTGATTTGGCGCTGTTCCCAATCTTACACAGCAGCTCTACCTCGGTTCTCGTGCTAATACTCCTTGATTTGATGTTTGCTAAACCTAATCTTCAATTAGAAAGTGATTAAGAGGTGTTTTGAAGAGATTTAGAGGGTGGAGGCCATGGCTAGGTTAAGAGGAATGAATAGTGACGGCTGAAAAATGAGAAAAAGGTATTCTCCAAACCCTAACAGCCCTTTTAAACTCCTAATCCCGAAATTCCCCTTTGGGCCTAGCTGTTAATCACCCGGTTAAGCCCAATTAAGCTGTTTTTCACCATCTGAAACTTGTTTCAGCCATATCTCCCAAACGGTGAGTCCGTTTGGCTAATATGACCACTCTACGGAATTGTAAACCATCATCCAGATCCAATGGAAGTGGTTTCATGTCAAAATTCCTTTCCAGTCAAAAGTTATGGTCAAAACAATTTCAACTAGGGGCAAAACAGTCATTTAAAAATCGACAAAAATCATGAACATGGGAAATGACCCTACTAGTCGTTTCCCAAAAGTACACGATCATACGACTTACTAAGAAAAAGAAATAAATATTCTACGATCTTCCGATGCGTAGAATGCGGGTCGTTACACTATACACTTATTATAGTATCAAATGATTTGTTTTAAACGTACCAAGCATGTTTGGCTGTTATAAGGTAAAGCCCTATCCTCCGGCTTGCGTTGCATTGTGTGATGGGACCTGGGTCTTATAACAGCTTCATTTTTCGAAAAAGCATTGCGCTGTTTATTCTATGCACTGGTATTCTTGGGAGGAAACCCGTTCCGTGTTATACGGCGTGGTCCCTTGAATTACTCTCTTTTAAAGTAAAGCTTTAAATAACTGTTTTAGTTCTCACACCAGTCACATGACTGACCTGGAGTTTATTGTTTTAACCTAAACTCTGGGTGCCCCTATTTTCCGCACGGGCAGCTAGTAGTTTTGGTTTTGCAGATTTATATTCACAGGATCCTGATTTACGGCTGGGATGATGTTCGGAAAGCTCTGTATCCATATATCACCTTCAGTTGTGCTTTGTATTATTTTCCGCTACTATGTAATTTATTGTAATCTCTGATATTTATCGAATGTAATTTATTCATTTATACTCTGTATATTCTTGTATCTGATGGAATTGTTGCATATACAACGAAATGTTCTTCCGTCTGCGTTCTGTTGTGGCTTGTTCTCAAACGATCAGGGGTTTCGAACGGTCTAAATCGGTTTAACGACTGATTCGGATCGAGCGAAATTCACGATTGTCACATTAGGCATATAAATGTGAACTTGCATTTTAGATCCAATTAACATAAATCTTTAAGCATATGAACAAGAATTTACATAGATCTTAAACATGTGTATTAACTTGGATCTAAACATGTAAGCATGTAAATCTAGACGTATAAACATATATGAACATGACTTAGCTTATGAACATGTATGTAACATAACATAAAAGCAAGCATGTGGATCTAATCATATAAGCATATATGAACATGACTTGACTTGTGAACATGTACATAACATAACATAAAAGCAAGCGAACTAGAATAGATCTAAAAAGAACATGTAGATCTATATAAACATGTATGAACATAATTTAGTATTCAAATTTTTAGATCTAAAACATGTAGATCTTAGGCATATAAGCATGTGAGAACATAACTTAGTATTCAAACTTTTAGATCTAAAACATGTAGATCTTAGGCGTAAAACATGTGTGAACATAATTTAGTATTCAGACTTTTAGATCTAAAACAAGTAGATCTTAGGCATATAAACATGTGTGAACATAATTTAATATTCAATCTTTTAGATCTAAAACATGTAGATCTTAGGTGTATAAACACGTGTGAACATAATTTAGTATTCAAACTTTTAGATCTAAAACATGTAGATATTAGGCATATAAGCATGTGAGAACATAACTTAGTATTCAAACTTGGATGTACAATAGAGTCACCAATTTATAAATAACATGATAGGTTTAGTTATA
This sequence comes from Allium sativum, assembly GCA_030737875.1. NCBI lineage: Eukaryota > Viridiplantae > Streptophyta > Magnoliopsida > Asparagales > Amaryllidaceae > Allium > Allium sativum. Next base: position 576,661,104 of record CM060909.1, on the reverse strand, counting down.
TCCGTCACAACATGATAAGTTCCATTGTTTTAATCACAACATATATCATCTCACAATTAAGCATGATAGGTTCCACAATCACAACATAAATCACAAATTATTTTACAACAAGGCACAGTTCTAGATTCATTTTATTACAAATCATGAATTTTATATGTTTAAGTCTAGATAATAACTGAACTTACAAACAAAGAACAGATCTTGTATTCTGGGATCTGATTTCTTTAATTTGTAAAGCTTGTCCTTTGATGTTGATTATTGATTTGAAGCAGAAATCCCTTACTTTGAAACAAAAACCTTTTTCTCTAACTTAAAGCTTTCTAATTAGATTATAATTTGTATAAAAAGAAGATTGCTAGACAATATTTGAATTGGATAGCATGGTGGCTACAAAGAATGTGTTCGTGTTTTTGGTTTAGGATTTGAGTTGATTATATAGAAGTCTAGGTTTAATTCTAGCCATTAGATCAGTCTAGGAGTAATAAGAGCCATCCAACTAAAGTAATGTGTCACTCAGCCTCAAAATTTGTCACAAAGCCAATCAGAGAAGGCCACATAAAAAAGGCAATCCTTGACCAACAAAAAATGTGCCACGTGCGCCACATGATGCGTACACGTCATATATATATGTATATTTTTTCCATATATATATATATATAATTCTTTTTATCTATCTTCCCAATTAACCATTTTCACACTAAACCACCTTTTGAACTACGTTCACACTAAGCCACTTTTTAGCTATTCCCCTAAAAAAAATTATGGCGCTTACGGGGATCGAACTCTATACCTCTTGTATGCAAGTTACATGTTCTAACCAAATGAGCTACTAAGTCTTTTGCTTACAAACCTTAGAACAATGCTAAAAATTATTCTTTTCTCATTCTTCTTTTTCAAATTAATTATTCTTTAATTTGTTATTTTAATATTCTTGGAAAATACGGGGTGTTACATTCTCCCCTCCTTAAAGGATTTCGTCCGCGAAATCTTTAAGTTAAGAAGAATGCACCTAACATCCAACATCCATCTACTCGACCATTCAATCATAGGCGTCCATTGTCCTTAAAAAGATTTCTAATGCTTTCATGATTATGTGCATAATGTGTGTACATGTCCTTATCTAATGCAAAATCAGGCAGTATACCGATTCAGTTAACCTCCTCAATGCGAATTATGTCGGTGCCATGAGTCCATCATGTATGAAATTATTCCTAATCGTACTTTATAACTTCTACATGAGTGCGCAATCATTCATACAAATGCAACATCCATATGATAACACAGCAAGTTCCAATTCAAAAATTCACTCATGCATACGCAATATGAAAGTGACTGAGCTATTCTAGTGCCTAATATGTGTATATGCATCCACGAGCAACCACTAGAAACACTTGCAATCACTTGCATCCACCAAACATAACATCTCTCAAACACATGTTTACATCCATTGGCTTCTACCTAAGGATCAGGAATAGGACCAAGAGGATATACTTAAAAGATAAAGACTAGCATGCAAATAAACTTTGAAGAAAAAAGGAATCAAGGATATACCCTCAAAAAGGGCATGATGCGCGTATCTAGTCTTCAGTATTCTAAGTCGTATCTTCTTGAGCTTCACTCCACTGTACCTTAACTAATTTAACTTTATGATTGCGAAGCTTCTTGACCTCCATTTCCAAAACCCACTAGTAAAGATAGGACCTCGATCACTTACTATGCTAGAGGGTATCCAATGTAGTCGAACTATCTTTCCAAGATAAAAAGATGTTAACCATGATACCAAGTGTATATACTAAGATGATTATAGGTCTCTCCTCTACTTAGCTTATCCATCATGTCACAAATCTGAAGGTCGATATCTCTCACACAAACCATCCTAGTCGAACTTGATATCCCTTAAGTACAAGCCCCAAAGGCCTAAACCAATATCAGACAAGCACCCAAGGAATACCTCCTCCGAATTTGGATGATCTACGTGAGATGAAACTAGCAAAACAACCAAACAATTGAGAACTTAACCGACTCTGGCTATCCTCGCCAATCTTGCTCCAAAACAATCGTTGATTGCATAACTGGCTTTGCATTATCAACTAGATATATGCGGCATTCTGTCTCGAGTTTTAGGGGGAAAACCCCTAGCTTAATCAAGACATCTTGCATACTCGTGGACTATTCTAAAGGATTGCAAATCGTTGATAGATGCATCAAGTGATTCTAGGCGGGTAAGACAAACTAATCCCTTAGGATCGCACGAAATCTCGAGGGTATTCCCAAGGCAAGTCGAAAGTCCTAACTACCCCGTCCCCCCCCCCCCCCCCGGCGTTCACAATTACTAGTTAATCAATCCATGCCTAGAATCAACCCATAGCCCATGAAACCAAAAACATAAGTATCTCAAATCCTTATAAACCAAAGATAAATGAGCTGAACCACAAATTGGATTTGAGACAATAATGGAATCTTCTACTCTACAAGTACTAAGATGCGGAGACTCAACCATGGAAGCAGATATAAACAATGTGAAGCGCTGAAACCAAAAAGAGTGCTACCAGGATGATCAAAAGAAAAACTAAACGTTTTCAATAGAAACTTTACTACCTCTCTCTAAGGTACGCTGGCGGTAAGAGCATGCACTTGCCCTCCTGAAAATTGTGTCCTTTGTTCTTGCCCTTGTCCTTAATTATATGACCCGTTATACTATGATAAAGACACTTCGTCTTGTCTTAGGTTTTATTATTCTTTCCTCCTTTGCGAACCAAGTCCATATCCATGAGTTTCTCATCCTTGGTTTGTGCTCCTTAGCCATACTCCCTCATTCTCATCTTTACCATCCTTGTGTAACATGTTGAAAAGTCACTCAAAAGCGACATCTGTAACGACCCGGATTTTCAGCGACTTTGGTTATCGATATAAACTCAATGTCGATAACCAAAACATCGAAAAATCCTGGTAATTAGTAAAAGAAATTAGAGGGTGAGGAATGATAAGATAGAAACTTAGAATAGAAGAAAAAGAAGAACACAATATCAGAGTAACACGAATCTCACAGCGGAACGAATAACATATAATATGTATAACATAACTTGAAATATACATCTGTACTTGAATATACATATCATTATCAAAGTACATCACTTACAACACAGCGGAAATAACTATAGCTATATGATCCTGAAGCCTCCTGCTCCAGCTCTTCAACTATATCTGTAAATCCCGACTACTTGACTGCCCATACAAATTTAGGCACCCAAGAGTTTAGGGAAGACAACAAAATAAACTCCGGGTCAGTCATGGGACTGGTATGAGTAAAACAGTTTAAAAACAGTTCGAACAAGTAAACGATATCTCATAAGACCACGCCGCATAACGGAACGGGTTTTTCCCTTATGAGAATCCAAATTAGCTTTATATCAATTTTTTTTTTGATATTACAATACTGTCTATCAACACAATAAAATAATCATCTAGCAGAAACGCTTTCATCTCACGTTCTACCTATATAGTATACAATCAAAACCGCAAGCACGTATTGGGTAATGGATTTCCAACTATGACAAGGTATGGAACCACCTTTCGCTCGTGTACCTCTAGAGAGGAATACACTGGGTTCAACAAGAACATCTTGCAACCCGGCCACACATGACCGACCACTCATTTTGCTTGAGTGTATCGAATGTATATCACCAACGGTTGGGATCAGCAACCGTTTCCCGAATGGTACAGCATCAACAATAGATTATTAGAAGTAAATGAAACTCTAGATCAGGTGATTATACACCCTACTTCGGTGCGACCGACTTAGCCATGCTGCCTGCCCGATTTCTGTCATTTACAGGATGATGAGGCTAGAAGCTACGCTTTATCATCACACCAGATTCACTTTGAATTCCACATCATCAAATCCATCCAATCACCGATTGACGTCCTCAACAATACATTATGTGTTAGCTAAAGAAGTTTCCTTCTCCGCTTCCACTCCTGGTACGGTTGGAGAAATCAATATGTGTTATCGTCTGGAAATGTTCTGTCAGACATCCGTCCATACAAGTCATCCAGGAACAGGATGAACCGAAGGCACTATTCTGTAAACAGGATAGCCCTTGCATAACTCCGTCTTCAATTTCCTTGGGCATATATGGTTCGCAATGCTTATGCCAATACAGAGTGGTTCTTTGGATAATAATCCAACCGGTCTCTCTATATTAACAACGTTAAAATGGTCAAAACTTCGATAGTCTGTGATTTAACTATCGAATAAAACAAGTGTGCAAACAACGATATTATTTCCAAATGGAAATTATATCGATCGAACATCATTTAACATTCATCCCCTTAGTTCATTTTTTTACTTATCTCCTGTTTTCCTATATTCAATATTTCTTATTTTCTATATTTGGAAAATATACATTATTAACAATGGAAAACATTTCCATTTCTTGTTTTCTTTATTAGAAAACATTTCTGGTTTCTTATTTGGAAAACATTTCCAAAGCTTCTTCATTGGAATTAGATAGATGATTAAACAAAACATCGTGATGCCAACTCAAACCATTTCCTTTACTGCCGAACCTTAACTATTCCTTAGTTAAAAACGAAGCCAATCAAGTTGGGGTAGAACTACCTCTCAGACCTTAACTGAACAACATTTCTAACTTTGAAATAGGCAAAGTTCACTTTATATTCCTTTTACTAACTTCCTTACTTAACCCTCCTTCGAATAGCTATATTCGATTGACTCTTTTCACGTAACTCTATTCGATTAACCCTTATCAATTAACTCTATTGGACTAACACTATTGTATTAACTCTATTTGACTAACGCTATTGGATGAACTCATTTCACTTAACTCCTTTCGAATAAACTATATTGGATAACTCCTTTTACTTTCTTCGAATAAACTATATTCGATTAACTCCTTTTACTTTCTCTCTAATCGATTAACTAACATCGATTAACTCCTTTTACTTTCTCTAATCGATTAACTAACATTGATTAACTCCTTTTAACTTTATTCTCTAATCGATTAACTAACATCGATTAACTCCTTTTAACTTTATTCTCTAATCGATTAACTAACATCGATTAACTCCTTTTAACTTTATTCTCTAATCGATTAACTAACATCGATTAACTCCTTTTAACTTTATTCTCTAATCGATTAACTAACATCGATTAACTCCTTTTAACTTTATTCTATAATCGATTAACTAACATCGATTAACTCCTTCTAACTTTATTCTCTAATCGATTAACTAACATCGATTAACTCCTTTTAACTTTATTCTCTAATCCATTAACTAACATTGATTAACTCCTTTTAACTTTAACTCTAATCGATTAACTAACATCGATTAGCTCCTTTTTCTTTATTCTCTAATCGATTAACTAACATCGATTAACTCCTTTTAACTTTATTCTCTAATCGATTAACTAACATCGATTAACTCCTTTTTCTTTATTCTCTAATCGATTAACTAACATCGATTAACTGCTTTTAACTTTAACTTTAACTCTAATCGATTAACTAACATCGATTAACTCCTTTATTCTATTCGAATAAACTATTCATTTATAAAGATTTACTTTTAGTAATAGTTCTTCACTTTACAAATGATTTCCCTTTTATAAAACTCTATTCGTTTTAAAAACATTTCCCCTTTTTATTTACTTTCGAAATATTTCCTTTTATAAAATCTGTTGATTTTATAAACTCCCTTTATTTCAATATACATTGAAATAATTCTTTTTACATCCCAGGATCTTTTATGATATTTAAAATATCGAATAATAATGATCAACATCATTCCAACACACATAATCCATAACAGATTATATAACACATCATATATTACAATATATGAAAACAGTAAAATAAATGTTGAGGAATCCAGTTGGATTCCTCCAACCTGTTTCCCTGCATCACAGATGTTAAATAATATAGATAACATCACTTTCAGTTCCATATGATATATTCTGTTAAACAGAATCAATATAGAAAATTCAACTAACTGACTAGCAGTTCAATCAAACACTCAACATACAGTCAATCAACCAATATCTAACAGTTCTAAAAATACAACATGAAATTATAAACTGTTCAGAGTTAGTGAGATTTACTCACATTGGCAGTTCATCGTTAAAGAACGATAAACTGTTTGTTTGATTTGAATTAAACAATTTATTTCGCCATAAATTCAGACGAGCTCCACTCCACTCCCAGTCAGTTCCATTAGGTTGCTCCCGTCCATACGATCCTGTCGGATCTTGTTTCGCTGGATTTCATTCACGTATGACCAAGTTATTGCTTTTACAAGACTATACATATTTAAATTAAAAATAAACTTATAATTTAATTTTCTAACGGGCCTCACCTTACAAACTTGGCCCAAGCCCATCCCTTACCCTTTTAAATCCACGTCATCCCCCAAAATATCCTCTTCCACGTCAGCCATCTTCTCCGAACCAGGAAACGCTGCTCCCTCAACGTAAATGGCCATTTTCGGTTTGCTTTAACACCACGTCCTCCCTTTACAAGCAACGGAATTCAGAAAGAACTCCCCCAACGCGCTCAACTTCCGGAACTCTACACCCTCCTCTCCATTAAATCGAACTCGCCAGCCACAATACCCGCACCGTCGTCGACCAAATCGCTCCATCCTCGTGACTGTTGCGTCGCTTTTTGCCACCGATATTCATTAAACATTTCAAAAGTGATCGATTTCGCCAACCTACTCCCCTCCGTTTCCTCCTCAACTCCATCACCCTTCTCTGACACTCGCACCAAATAACCCAGTCACGGCATCAACAACTCCCAGACTCCATGGTGACAGCACCTACCCACAACTACATCGGAAAACCCAAAAACTACACAACCGCCCTCCTCTTGATACACTGAACTCAACCAGCACCTCATCCTCGCCTAACAACCTCCGCGATGACACTTTTTCCAAAGCCCTAGCTTGCATCTGTTATGAGACAGCGAACCAAAATTGCGTTCGTGGTTTATGGGCTCGTATTCATGGTTTTATTCTTGCTGAATTTTATTTCTGCAACCAAAAGATGGATGGCTCGCCTCATGTATTTATATCATTGAGAGTCTTAACCCTTAAGAAAAAGAATAGTAACCGTGGTAGGACAGAAATCAAGAACGTGGTAGGCTAAACTGTCATGAATTGAAATGTATTATATTCATATTTGTGTTTTGGTTGGATGAATGGATACGTGGGCACTTAGGTCTCCATGTGGTATGTTTGGTTAAGGGGTAGTGAAACACCCCACCTCCGTTAGGGTCACTCTCAAATGGAATGCCCTAATTTTGGTGGAGGTTTATAAGTATAAATCACAGATACAAGACAGATATAATAACACATATTTTTGAACAGCGGAAAACAACAACTTTTATTTCATTAAAATACGTGTTACACCGACCATACCATAATTGTCTTACAACACTTCCAAAAACATAACATCTTCATAACTGTCTTGATTGCATTATTTAAAGAAGCATAAAGAAACATAAATAAACTGCAAAAGTCCCATAATTGCTATCCAAAGCCATAGTCCAAAACGAAAAGATCCAAGCAATACATTCTTTCTCTTCAAGCTGGATATGAAGGCTGGTCAAGCTGCGGTATTCCCTCCCTATGGACCTGGGGGGGAGCGGAAGAAAAGAAGACGAAAGAAAAGTAGAGTCAGACATAAAGCCTGAGTAAGTCTAGGACTATTCAGTCTATGAATAAAGAACTGGGTATGATAAGTATAAACTAGAAATGGGAAAGCACCATAAACCAAGTTAAGTTGTCTAGGGTCGAATGTACTATCGTACCCCATATTAATCTCTGTACCCATATAAACTAGTTCCCAACAGGCACCCTATAATCAGGGTGAAGTGATCCATTTTTATGATGATCGGCTCCTACTCGCATAGTTACATGTGTCTTACGGCCCCCGATGTTGTAGTTACCTATGCTGGTCCCACCATGGGGTGTATCAAGTCCCATGGTGGCGGCCCGACACAACCCTAGAATGCACAGGTATGCTACTGGTGCCCAGTGCCTTATTTTTCTGCGCCGGAGTGTGCGCACGCCCACACCCCGTTAGAACCTACACTGCTACACCACCGCCGTCGATTTGACCTCTTACAGTCAGCCCAGTAATCGTGCCCCACCCTGCCTAATTTCAGGGTATCATGATATGCCTTGTAGGGTTACTGCTGAAAAGGGTCCCCCGCTACTAGGTTTTCTATTTCTAGCCAACATGCTAAGTTGGTTTAAGTGTTTTATAAACCTAACCCCCAATCAGTCTATTTAGTTTAGCATGTTCTATTTTGATTAAGTCTTAATTCACTTAATCCTATCAATCCTGACTCAGCCTTAATTGTCTTATTAAAGCCTTGACCTCTCACATTAGACAGGTATTGTTGTGGCTGCCTGTTGTCGGTTGGGTCCGGGCAGTCTTACGCCACAACTCAGTCTAAACTCGGGTCCTTATTGGGCTCCGTGTTTAACCACCCACATTGGATAGGTATTGTTGTGACTACTGGACAGCCGGGCGGTTCCGGGCAGGTTTACATCACAACTCAATCCAACCTCGGGTTAAACACATCGTATTTTCTACATTTACATATTTTGTCTCTTTTCTTTTTATATGTAAATATTTGCGGCCCATTATTCAAATTTACCTTTATTGATTAGAATTCATTTATGCCACTTAATTGATTTTCAAGATTGTTGGCTTGCGTCGAACAGGCCAACACATATGTTCTATATTTTAGCCCAAACGTCATTACCCCCGTTTTACACGTTCGTTCAAATGTAAGGTGTATTGGGTTTAATACTTAAACCCAATTTAGCCATATGAAAAGGGGAGGCTTATAACATGGTGTTTATAAGGTAACATAAAATGGGGAATGTGAACGCATGAACTTGCAACATAACGATTCAATTAACATAAGGTAGGCACATGTGAACTTGCATTTATAACAACATATAATATAAGCAATTCTTAAACATGAATCATTCTATTCACATAATCATGGTATAAACAAAACATGAATCATTCTATTCGTGTAGTCATGGCATAAATGATACTTAAACATGAACCATTCTAATCATATAATTATGGCATAATCATAATTAAATATGAGTCCTTCTATTCATATAGTCATGGCATAAACATAATTGAACATGGATCCTACTATTCATATAATCATGGTTTTTATCCTATCTATGTAACTTGTAAGTGAGATGTAATTCTAGTGTAATTTCTAATGTAACTTATGTACCAAATATGTTATCATATGATTATGATAACAACATAAGCCTAGAAACATGTTTTCAACTAGGCATAATAACAAACATAGTTTAGTCATGTTCATAAAATTAATACAAGCTTACAAAGACGCTTGCTTTTGTCACTATTACAAAATCATGATTTTTATACTTGAACTATGATGCCAATTCCAACATAACCTTCATATGAATCATAATACTTAAGTGGATCAAATTACACTAAAGATGGCCATAGAATTATACATCATGTTGGCATAACAATAAATCATATACTTGCATGAATTTCAAATAAACTATTACAACTTATAGTTGTTATTTTCAACATGAATCATATACTTGCAATTATCAATTGGGGGTTGTAAATAACTACCACAAACATGTAGTTTTCACTATGAATCATATGCTTGCATGAATCCCAATTAAAATTCCACAACATGTGGTTGTCAACATAAACCATATACTTGTATGAATCAAATCGTACACCATAGCATTGTCAAATCAAAATAACATACAAACATAAGTTATTATCGCCACAATTCCATTTCGTTGTTAACTTCCAACGCAAATCGCGTGCTTGCAAATATCCAATCGTATACCATAATATTCCAAAATCGTTTAGCATCAAAGCAACATATAAATATAGATTATTATCGCCACAATTCCATTTCTTACTTTACACAAATCAACACAATTATTTAATTCACATCGGAATAGCACTCTACTTACAACGTGTGACGAATCTTCAATTCAGGAATCTGAATTCTGAATTTGGAGATGCTATCCTTTGTTGTAGGCATTGCTTTGATTTGATTAACGTTGCTTTAAGCTTTTGATTTTTCTCCTAATTGTCTCTCTATTTCTGACGGCTATCTCAGTCTCTCCTCAGCAGCATGACGGTCTCATCTCCATTTTAGTTTATGTGAATTAGGGTTAGTCTTAGGTCCTTTTTATAGAGTTTTTGAGTTAATTTAGACCGTCGATGAAGCTTGGTTTAACAATAGCCGTTCGTTCAAAGAAGAGACCAACCAGGAGCTGACACCTAGCCCTAGTGACAAGGCAAGGCTCAGAAAATCGACCAAACATAGACAAGGCCAGCCAGGGTGGGCTGGGTTCGACCTGGCTCAGGGGCAAGGTCGACTCCCCAGTCGACCCCCAGGTCGACTCGAGAGTCGACCTGCCTGGGCAGGTCGACACCTAGGTCGACTACCAGGTCGACCTGGCCTGGCAGGTCGACCCTAGGGTCGACCCCCAGGTCGACCTGGTGGGTTTGGGCGGGAATTTCCCCGCCTACTCTGATTGGACTGAATTTTAAATCTGTTTTCGAAATTCGAATTTTCTGAAACTTCATCGGGCCATAACTTGGTCATACGGACTCCGTTTTTCGAAAACTCGGACTCTATTTCGCGTATTTTTCCGAGACGAATGCAATGGCATATCCCGTTTTCCATAATACTTTAACTAGAATTTATCATACTTTTATTTGTGGATTTCACTGTTATAAAATGCACGGGGTGTTACAGGTAGCCAACGTGGTTGAATAGGGACTTGGGAATTTTAGTAGTAGAAATACATATATGTTATAAGTCTAGTGAATTTCGTTAAGTAAAATCACTTCATGTCCAAACTGGTACGGACTGAAATGAGGGTACAGTCGTGTCCACTGACGAGCCACGATCCCAAAAATATAATAATACCGGTAGGTGAACTCATATTTTGAAACTTCAAAATGTTGATTTCAGGGTGCGAAATACTTCAAATAAAAAGTCGCTTATTTAATTAATTAAAAATTACAGTAAAATTCTAAAAATTAAATTATCACCATGTCCCAAAAGAACCTTGTCTAAATTCAAACCCGATATCAAATTATTTTGAAATAACCGTTATGGTCGATAAACGATTCTATAGCGACTATTCTGAAATTTGATTTGGACATATCTCAAAATCTACTAGACGAAATCCTGATTTTTCTCTTCCACTAGAAAGATATACTCCACCAGCTCCACACGTTTCTTGTTTCACAGAAATCCGATTTAAAACGAGCCATGTACATTTAGTTGAAGTTCGAATCGCCAATTTACGAACTGCAGCGCCATTTCGAGCTCGTTTATAATTATATTGTAAACTATACGTTCAACGGTCGACGATTGAATATATTAGTTATTCAAATTCAATTCCAAGCTGAATTAAATATCACAGATGATCCGGTTCACACCATATCGTCATTTCGACCATTCAGAATTAAATATATTATTTAATTTATTATTTTTAATTAAATATTCATCATAATTAAATTCCACGACCATTAAATTCTCTAAATCACCATTTCAATAATTAAATAAATTAATTATAATACCTCTGCCAATGCGGGTCATTACAATCATTCCCACTTAAAAATAATTTCGTCCTCGAAATTGCTAAAAGGTAGAGGACGACCCTATCGACTAGTTAGAACATATTTGTTCACTTCTTAACTTCAGTTTCAACTGAACCAATTTAATTTTAATTAAATTTTTAATTAATTCTTATCAACGAAAATTTTCAAAAATCCTGAAAATTTTCTAACGCCTTAACTCATCGAAAAATTTCGCCAGCACCTCCTTTGTACTGGTCAATACGTCAAACCACCACTTGCCTCTCTGGGCCATCTCCATCCCAAGATAAAATCAAACAGCCAAGCGGCTTGCCAATTTGGCTTATCAAAATCTCATACCGTATGAAATATAAACTTGTACCTTTTTGTCGGGCTTATCATTATATCTTTTCCACCTGTTATCAATTCAACATATACCAGGGTTATCCCAATCAAACTCCAATCCGCTTTTTATCCACAATTTCAACCATTCGCTTATACCTAAGTCGAATTTTATTTCAAATTCGAGTTCCATTCTCGATTCCAAACTCTTTACTTGATTATCAAGTTACACTTCAAATTTGAATCTCCCAAATCCAATTTGTCTTGATATCATTCTGATTCAATCTCAGTTACCACTTTACTGGCTTTACTTTAATTCAATTTTGCTTTCACAAATTTCTGTTAAACTTGTTTTTAATTCAAACAGTCTTTCCTTGGGAGTTTTTAAACAGTTTACTCTTTTCAATAATCAAATTTTTTTTGAAATTCAACTGAGCCCATAATCAATATTCCATTAGTTAAATCACTTCTCTATTTCTTTATCAATATTTGTTAACCAAATATTTTCAATAACCATATTGGCCTTTTATGTTATTGGGAAAAACATTTCCGAATATCGCCTTCCTTTATTTTCTAAACCTTAGAAAATATATGCTATTTATAATTGGAAAATATACCAATTACTTATCTCTTTTCCGATCTCGTTTATTTCTGTACTTAGGAAATATCCTTTATTATATTTCCAAGCTTACACTTATTTGGGTTAAAACGGATGTTCTGTAAAACATCGTTACGACGACCTAAATACTATATTCAACTAACTCTTCTTCAATATTGATTTTCGAGCCTGAAATCTTTCTATTTATTTGTTAATAATGAAATCAATCAAGTTGGGGTATAACTACCTCTCAGACCTTGACTGAATAACATTTATAACGTCAAAACAGATATGACTACTTACTCGAATAATCAATACCATACAACTACTTATTCACTTTTAAACACGTATACACTTCCTCTATTCTTACTAGATTTTATTCTTAGTCTTCCTTTTTGATTTTACTATTCTATTTCTAAGTTCGTTTCCTTATCGACTTCTATATATATCGATACGTTGATTTCTAACTATCAAATTTTTTTAAAAATATTCTAACTCCTTAAATTCCTGGAAAAATTCGCCATAACCTCCTTTGTACTAGGAGCATCGGGATATTTCAAATAGCCTCCCATGGCCCTTACCAATCCAAAAGAAAAAGAAAAAGCCAAGCGGCTAGCCGATACGGCGCATAAAATCTCATATATGAATTAAATACAAACCTTTTTGTCGAGCATTCTATTTATATACCTTCATACCTTATCCATACTTATCTCATGTATATTTATACATTTCTAATTCATTTCAACTTAATCCAATCATTTTAACTTAGTTCGTTAATTAATTTTGTTAATTAACTCTTTAGTCTATTTCACTTTTATATTTGAATATACATGTTCAAATATAAGTTTAACTTGTTTCTCAACTAATTGAATTCCATTTCAATTTTATTTGAATTTCCTGTATTCAAATTCCATTTCAATTCTCTTATTCAAATTCTATATTTGAATTTCGTTTCAAATCTCTTATTCAAATTCCATATTCGAATTTCATTTCAATTCTATTTGAATCTTCTATATTCAAATTTCAATTTTAATTCTATTTGAATCTTCTTTATTCAAATTTCATTTGAATTTCTATATTCAAACTCCCTTTGAATTTCTATATTCAAATCCCCTTTGAATTTCTATATTAACATTCTATGTTTGAACTTCCTTTACTCAAATTCCTTTTCAAACTTTATTTATTCTTTAAATAAGTCTCGATTTCCATTCCTTTTGAAATCGATATTTCTACCTTTGGAAGATAGATTTCCCTTTCAATTTCACACTTGTATTTTATTCCTGAATTATCCGATGATAATTCTTTTCACTTCATTTATAAACTTCGTTTATAATAGAACTATTTATAAACTTCGTTTATAAAGGAACTTCTCGTTTTATTTCTTTTAAAACAAGTTAATATTTCAAATCTATTTAAAAATTCAAATTCTATTTCATAAATCCCATTTTGAAATTCAACACAACTTGTCTTTCCCAAAACAAATTCAAAACAATATCTCTAGTAGTAAATAGTCACTTACAACTCGAAAATGAATACTGATGATGCAGCTGTCATCATCAGAATCTATTTTCCAACGATCGAAGTGAGTTCAATACTATAAAACCATTTTTAACCTTTTCCACTTTGAAATTCATTTCAAAATATAATTCACACTGCTTGTAAAACAATTTAAAATCTCCCAGGATCTTAAATTTTCCCTATTTTTAATCCTAATCCATTTACAAACACTTATCCAATTTTCCAGAATTTTATTTCAATTTTTGGTTTAAATTTCAGATTCAACTTGTCTAATTTCACGTATTTCACTTATATGAATTCTGATTGGCTATTTACATTATCATTTAATTTATAATCTTACTCGATTATAATAACAACCAATATATCCATTATATTATAATTTTGGTATATATATCTTCTCTATATCGAGATATACCTTGGGTAAACTTAATTTAATTTACCACCTTTTCAAAACATATCGTGCCGACCCATCGTATTCAAGTGTTTAGTAACTCCTACCGATACAGTGGATCGAACTGATCAACCAGAACCCATAAACAACTCAACCAATGAATCCCCACAATATAAAACAAATTTTTTTTATATCAAATAACAAATACGTTCACTCGTATATATACACTCAATCTCAGTCTAGGGTACTACTAACCCTATCTCTACCGAGTCACGCCACAAAGCCAAGTAATTCTTTTAACCTTCTGCTCTGATACCAACTGTAACGACTCGGATTTTCAGCGACTTTGGTTATCGACATAAACTCGATGTCGATAACCAAAACATTGAAAAATCCTGGTAATTAGTGAAATAAATTAGAGGGTGAGGAAAGATAAGATAGAAACTTAGAATAGAAGAAAAAGAAGAACACAATATCAGAGTAACACGAATCTCACAGTGGAACGAATAACATATAATATGTATAACATAACTTGAAATGTACATCTGTACTTGAATATACATATCATTATCAAGGTACATCACTTACAACACATCGGAAATAACTATAGCTATATGATCCTGAAGCCTCCTGCTCCAGCTCTTCAACTATGTCTGTAAATCCCGACTACTTGACTGCCCATACAAATTTAGGCACCCAAGAGTTTAGGGAAGACAACAAAATAAACTCCGGGTCAGTCATGGGACTGGTATGAGTAAAACAGTTTAAAAACAGTTCGAACAAGTAAACGATATCTCATAAGACCACGCCGCATAACGGAACGGGTTTTTCCCTTATGAGAATCCAAATTAGCTTTATATCAAAAACATTTTTTGATATTATAATAATGTCTATCAACACAATATAATAATCATCTAGCAGAAACGCTTTCATCTCACGTTCTACATATATAGTATACAATCAAAACCGCAAGCACGTATTGGGTAATGGATTTCCAACTATGACAAGGTATGGAACCACCTTTCGCTCGTGTACCTCTAGAGAGGAATACACTGGGTTCAACAAGAACATCTTGCAACCCGGCCACACATGACCGATCACTCATTTCGCTTGAGTGTATCGAATGTATATCACCAACGGTTGGGATCAGCAACCGTTTCCCGAATGGGACAGCATCAACAATAGATTATTAGAAGTAAATGAAACTCTAGATCATGTGATTATACAGCCTACTTCGGTGCGACCGACTTAGCCATGCTGCCTGCCCGATTTCTGTCATTTACCGGATGATGAGGCTAGAAGCTACGCTTTATCATCACACCATATTCACTTTGAATGCCACATGATCAAATCCATCCAATCACCAATTGACGTCCTCAACAATACATTATGTGTTAGCTAAAGAAGTTTCCTTCTCCGCTTCCACTCTTGGTACGGTTGGAGAAATCAATATGTGTGATCGTCTGGAAATGTTCTGTCAGACATCCGTCCATACAAGTCATCCAGGAACAGGATGAACCGAAGGCACTATTCTGTAAACAGGATAGCCCTTGCATAACTCCGTCTTCAATTTCCTTGGGCATATATGATTCGCAACGCTTATGCCAATACAGAGTGGTTCTTTGGATAATAATCCAACCGGTCTCTCTATATTAACAACGTTAAAATGGTCAAAACTTCGATAGTCTGTGACTTAACTATCGAATAAAACAAGTGTGCAAACAATGATATTATTTCCAAATGGAAATTATATCGATCAAACATCATTTAACATTCATCCCCTTAGTTCATTTTTTTACTTATCTCCTGTTTTCCTATATTCAATATTTCTTATTTTCTATATTTGGAAAATATACGTTATTAACAATGGAAAACATTTCCATTTCTTGTTTTCTTTATTAGAAAACATTTCTGGTTTCTTATTTGGAAAACATTTCCAAAGCTTCTTCATTGGACTTAGACAGATGTTTAAACAAAACATCACGATGCCAACTCAAACCATTTCCTTTACTGCCGAACCTTAACTATTCCTTAGTTAAAAACGAAGTCAATCAAGTTGGGGTAGAACTACCTCTCAGACCTTAACTGAACAACATTTCTAACTTTGAAATAGGCAAAGTTCACTTTATATTCCTTTTACTAACTTCCTTACTTAACCCACCTTCGAATAGCTATATTCGATTGACTCTTTTCACTTAACTCTATTCGATTAACCCTTATCAATTAACTCTATTGGACTAACACTATTGTATTAACTCTATTTGACTAACGCTATTGGATTAACTCATTTCACTTAACTCCTTTCGAATAAACTATATTGGATAACTCCTTTTGCTTTCTTCGAATAAACTATATTCGATTAACTCCTTTTACTTTCTCTCTAATCGATTAACTAACATCGATTAACTCCTTTTACTTTCTCTAATCGATTAACTAACATTGATTAACTCCTTTTAACTTTATTCTCTAATCGATTAACTAACATCGATTAACTCCTTTTAACTTTATTCTCTAATCGATTAACTAACATCGATTAACTCCTTTTAACTTTATTCTCTAATCGATTAACTAACATCGATTAACTCCTTTTAACTTTATTCTCTAATCGATTAACTAACATCGATTAACTCCTTTTAACTTTATTCTCTAATCGATTAACTAACATCGATTAACTCCTTTTAACTTTATTCTCTAATCGATTAACTAACATCGATTAACTCCTTTTAACTTTATTCTCTAATCGATTAACTAACATCGATTAACTCCTTTTAACTTTATTCTCTAATCGATTAACTAACATCGATTAGCTCCTTTTAACTTTATTCTCTAATCAATTAACTAACATTGATTAACTCCTTTTAACTTTAACTCTAATCGATTAACTAACATCGATTAGCTCCTTTTTCTTTATTCTCTAATCGATTAACTAACATCGATTAACTCCTTTTAACTTTATTCTCTAATCGATTAACTAACATCGATTAACTCCTTTTTCTTTATTCTCAAATCGATTAACTAACATCGATTAACTCCTTTTAACTTTAACTCTAATCGATTAACTAACATCGATTAACTCCTTTATTCTATTCGAATAAACTATTCATTTATAAAGATTTACTTTTAGTAACAGTTCTTCACTTTACAAATGATTTCCCTTTTATAAAACTCTATTCGTTTTAAAAACATTTCCCATTTTTATTTATTTTCGAAATATTTCCTTTTATAAAATCTGTTGATTTTATAAACTCCCTTTATTTCAATATACATTGAAATAATTCTTTTTACATCCCAGGGCCTTTTATGATATTTAAAATATCGAATAATAATGATCAACATCATTCCAACACACATAATCCATAATAGATTATATAACACATCATATATTACAATATATGAAAATAGTAAAATAAATGTTGAGGAATCCAGTTGGATTCCTCCAACCTGTTTCCCTGCATCACAGATGTTAAATAATATAGATAACATCACTTTCAGTTCCATATGACATATTCTGTTAAACAGAATCAATATAGAAAATTCAACTAACTGACTAGCAGTTCAATCAAACACTCAACACATAGTCAATCAGCAAATATCTAACAGTTCTAAAAATACAACATGAAATTATAAACTGTTCAGAGTTAGTGAGATTTACTCACATTGGCAGTTCATCGTTAAAGAACGATAAACTGTTTGTTTGATTTGAATCAAACAATTTATTTCGCCATAAATTCAGACGAGCTCCACTCCACTCCCAGTCAGTTCCATTAGGTTGCTCCCGTCCATATGATCCTGTCGGATCTTCTTTCGCTGGATTTCATTCAAGTATGACCAAGTTATTGCTTTTACAAGATTATACATATTTAAATTAAAAATAAACTTATAATTTAATTTTTTAACGGGCCTCACCTTACAAACTTGGCCCAAGCCCATCCCTTACCCTTTTAAATCCACGTCATCCCCCAAAATATCCTCTTCCACGTCAGCCATCTTCTCCGAACCAGGAAACGCTGCTCCCTCAACGCAAATGGCCATTTCCGGTTTGCTTTAACACCACGTCCTCCCTTTACAAGCAACGGAACTCAGAAAGAACTCCCCCAACGCGCTCAACTTCCGGAACTCTACACCTTCCTCTCCATAAAATCGAACTCGCTAACCACAATACCCACCCCGTCGTCGACCAAATCGCTCAATCCTCATGACTGTTGCGTTGCTTTTTGCCACCGATATTCATTAAACATTTCAAAAGTGATCGATTTCGCCAACCTACTCCCCTCCGTTTCCTCCTCAACTCCATCACCCTTCTCCGACACTCGCACCAAACAACCCAGTCATGGCATCAACAACTCCCAGACTCCATGGTGACAGCGCCTACCCACAACTACATCGGAAAACCCAAAAACTACACAACCGCCCTCCTCTTGATACACCGAACTCATCTAGCACCTCATCCTCGCCTAACAACCTCCGCGACGACACTTTTTCCAAAGCCCTAGCTTGCGTCTGTTATGAGACAGCGAACCAAAATTGCGTTCATGGTTTATGGGCTCGTATTCATGGTTTTATTCTTGTTGAAGTTTTATTTCTGCAACCAAAAGATGGATGGCTCGCCTCATGTATTTATATCATCGAGAGTCTTAACCCTTAAGAAAAAGAACAGTAACCGTGGTAGGACAGAAATCAAGAACGTGGTAGGCTAAACTGTCATGAATTGAAATGTATTATATTCATATTTGTGTTTTGGTTGGATGAGTGGATACGTGGGCACTTAGGTCTCCATGTGGTATGTTTGGTTAAGGGGTAGCCAACGTGGTTGAATAGGGACTTGGGAATTTTAGTAGTAGAAATACATATATGTTATAAGTCTAGTGAATTTCGTTAAGTAAAATCACTTCATGTCCAAGCTGGTACGGACTGAAATGAGGGTACAGTCGTGTCCAGTGACGAGCCACGATCCCAAAAATATAATAATACCGGTAGGTGAACTCATATTTTGAAACTTCAAAATGTTGATTTCAGGGTGCGAAATACTTCAAATAAAAAGTCGCTTATTTAATTAATTAAAAATTACAGTAAAAATCTAAAAATTAAATTATCACCATGTCCCAAAAGAACCTTGTCTAAATTCAAACCCGATATCAAATTATTTTGAAATAACCGTTATGGCGGATAAACGATTCTATAGCGACTATTCTGAAATTTGATTTGGACATATCTCAAAATCTACCTGACGAAATCTTGATTTTCCTCTTCCACTAGAAAGATATACTCCACCACCTCCGCACGTTTCTAGTTTCACAGAAATCCGATTTAAAACGAGCCCTGTACATTTAGTTGAAGTTCGAATCGCCAATTTACGAACTGCAGCGCCATTTCGAACTCGTTTATAATTATATTATAAACTATACGTTCAACTGTCGACGATTGAATATATTCATTATTCAAATTCAATTCCAAGCTGAATTAAATATCACAGATGATCCGGTTCACACCATATCGTCATTTCGACCATTCAGAATTAAATATATTATTTAATTTATTATTTTTAATTAAATATTCATCATAATTAAATTCCACGACCATTAAATTCTCTAAATCACCATTTCAATAATTAAATAAATTAATTATAATACCTCTGCCAATGTGGGTCATTACAGCATCCATCGCATGGAAAATCCTACAAAGCTTGAAAGAAAATTAGACGTAGGTGAAACTATTGCGGCTATAGATGGAATTTGGCACTTCTTCGCCCTTTGACAGATGTCGTAGTCTCGTCAAGCCTACGAAACCATGCCGCGATGAGGCTACCTCCCAGAAATCCAGGAGCCCCGAAGACTCAGGAAGGAAAAAAATAAGGATTCAAATAGAGGATCAAAAGATAGTGCATATGGCTTTTGGGGGATTATGCCTTTTTTAAAATAAAACACTTTTTCTTGAAAATTGCTTCTTTAAACTTCTTTTTGAAAAACAGTTTTCAAAACTTCTCCTTGCATTAACGTTCCATGTGTCTGTGTCAATCGGCCCTCTCTTGCGTGTAGATACCCTGTGCTGGTCCCACCATAAGGTGTATCAATCCTTATGATAGCAATCCGACATGATTCAAGATGCACAGTGTGTAACTACTAGTCCCCAGTGCTGGCTTTTTCCCACTCCAGAGTACGTGCACGCCCGTAAACCGTCGGAACCTTCACTGACGTACCCCTTTCGGCTATTTTGACCGCTTATAATCAGCCCAGCAATCATGCCCCACCCTGCCTAGTTCAGGGTACCATGATACAACTATGTTGGTTACTGCTGAAATGGGTCCCCGTTACTAGGGTTTCCTACTAGTTAAGTTTGTGGGCCTATGTATACAATATTACCCACCTACACGAGATGTACTTAACCCTCCCACCGATTCAAGCATGTTTATTTAACGGTTAAGTTTATAGGCCTATATATACTATTATTACCCACCTACGCGAGATGTACTTAACCCTTTCACTGATTCAAGCATGTTTATACGTATTATTGGTTAAGCTTGCCTTAACCCTATCCACTTTGTTCATGTAATGTTGGTTAAGTGTTATCCGTTCATGTTAACTTAACCCACCCACACATCCTGTGGTATGGATTAAGCGTTTCCTATTAACTTAACCATGTTAATTTATCCTTTTATATTGGTTAAGTGTTCCTATTACCTTAACCCCACTCGTTCATCATGTTATATTGGTTAAGTGTTCCTCTTGTTTTACTTAACCCTACCACACATCATGTTATATATATTGGTTAAGTGTTGCCCTCTTGTGTTACTTAACCCTACCACACATCATGTTATATAGTGGTTAAGTGTTTCTTATTAACTTAACCCTACCTATCTGTTTAATTAACATGTTGTACTAGTTAAGTGTTGCCCTAGTTAACTTAATCCTACCATCTGTTAGCATGTCTTGTTCATTAGCATTAATTGATTTATTAATGCCCCAACCTCTCACTTTAGATATGTGTTGTTGCGGTTACTAGATGTACCGGGCAGTTGCGGGCAGTTTTACACCACAACTCAATCTAACCTTGGGTTTTTCTTGGGCACGATGCACTAACCTATTACATTAGATCGGTGTTGTTGTGGTTACTGGATGTGTCGGGAGGTTCCGAGCAGTTTTACACCACAACTCAATCTAACATCGGGTTGGGCATGTCCATCTTTTCTTTAATTTACATATTTGTCATTTATGTCAAGTTTATATGAAAATTATCCACAAGTGTTGTCATGTCACATTCACTATTTAAATTATGTTCATAATTAATGGTATACAAGTTGTACCATTTCATGTTATTAATCATTTACATGATTATGAGCCAATCTATGCCATTAGCATGTAATTTAATGCTTTTCCAAATGTTACCCCTGTTATACGTTCACTTAATTCACATAGAATGTTAGGCTCGCAAATTAGCCTAAATCTTAAACAAAAGGGAAAAGAAAGGAACATGTAACATTCCAACAAGCATAAAATAATATGGATCCCACTAAACATGTGTCATATAAATTTGGCATAGAACAATATATATTTAATTAGACATATAAATGTGAACTTGCATTTTAGATCCAATTAACATAAATCTTTAAGCATGTGAATAGGAATTTACATAGATCTTAAACATGTGCGTTAACTTGGATCTAAACATGTAAGCATGCAAAGCTAGACATATAAACATATATGAACATGACTTAGCTTATGAACATGTACATAACATAACATAAAAGCAAGCTTGTGGATCTAATCATATAAGCAAATATGAACATGACTTGTCTTATGAACATGTACCTAACATAACATAAAAGGAAGCGAACTAGCATAGATTTAAAAAAGAACATGTAGATCTATATAAACATGTATGAACATAATTTAGTATTCAAACTTTTAGATCTAAAACATGTAGATCTTAGGCATATAAGCATGTGAGAACATAACTCAGTATTCAAACTTTTAGATCTAAAATATGTAGATCTTAGACATATAAGCATGTGTGAAGATAATTTAGTATTCAAACTTTTAGATCAAAAACATGTGGATCTTAGGCATATAAATATGTGAGAACATAATTTAGTATTCAAACTTTAAGATCTAAAACATGTAGATCTTAGGTGTATAAACATGTGTGAACATAATTTAGTATTCAAACTTTTAGATCTAAAACATGTAGATATTAGGCATATAAGCATGTGAGAACATAATTTAGTATTCAAATTTGCATGTACAATAGAATCACCAATTTATAAATAACATGATAAGTTTAGTTATATCCGTCACAACATGATAAGTTCCATTGTTTTAATCACAACATAGATCATCTCACAAAAAAGCATGACAGGTTCCACAATCACAACATAAATCACAAATTATTTTACAACAAGGCACAGCTCTAGATTCATTTTATTACAAATCATGACTTTTATAAGTTTAAGTCTAGATAATAACTGAACTTACAAACAAAGAACAGATCTTGTATTCTGGGATCTGATTTCTGAATTTGTAAAGCTTATCCTTTGATGTTGATTATTGATTTGAAGCAGAATTCCCTTACTTTGAAGCAAAAGCCTTTTTCTCTAACTTGAAGCTTTTTAATTAGATTATAATTTGTTTAAGAAAAAGGTGGCTAGACAATATTTGAATTGGATAGCATGGTGGCTACAAAGAATGTGTTTGTGTTTTAGGTTTAGGATTTGAGTTGATTATATAGAAGTCTAGGTTTAATTCTAGCCATTAGATCAGTCTAGGAGTAATAAGAGCCATCAAACTAAAGCAATGTGTCACTCAGCCAATCATAGCATGACACATAAGCCCTAACACCTCATAATTTGCCACAAAGCCAATCAGAGAAGGCCACGTAAAAAAGACAATCCTTGACCAACAAAAAATGCGCCACGTGCGCCACATGATGTGTACACATCATATATATATATATATGTATGTATGTATGTATGTATTTTCCATATATATATATATATATATTTCTTTTCTTTTTATCTATCTTCCCAATTAACCATTTTCACAACCACTTTTTGAACTGCGTTCACACCAAGCCACTTTTTAGTCATTCCCCTAAAACAAAAACATGGCGCTGGCGGGGATCGAACTCTGTACCTCTTGTATGCAAGTCACATGTTCTAACCAAATGAGCTACTAAGTATTTTGCTTACAAACCTTAGAACAATGCTAAACATTATTCTTTTCTCATTCTTCTTTTCCAAATTTATTATTCTTTAATTTGCTATTTTAATATTCTCCGAAAATATGGGGTGTTACATAACCATAATGAGATGATCCCAACAACTCTAAGATGGTAGACGTAGGCGTACTTCTAGTGAGAGGTTTTAACCCCTGCAATCCACAGGCAGCCCAACCTTACAGGCTCCTAAACTTTTTACAAGAGTCTAGATGTACCCTAACTACTACCCTAATCGATTGGCTCCCTACTCCGTAGATACCCTGTACCAGCCCCATAGTAGGAGGTATCACTTCTTAAAGTGGCAACCCTTCATTGATGTGCAAAACCATATCTACTGGTGTCACAGTCATCTTATCCCATTCTGCCCGGACATGCACGCAGATGCTCCGGTCGGGCGCCGCCCACACCGTCCTCCACATTTGGATCTCTTACAATCAGCCCAGTAAGCGTGCCCCCGACTCACACCTAGGGCGGAGTCCTCGTTCGATACCGTTATATGGGTTACTGACTTAAGCATGTCCCACACAAAAGATGATACAAGCTCTCCCCTTGTCTTGTATGACTACTAGGATTTCCTCAGGTTATGTATACCTATTGGTGTCTTTAATTACATAACCCCCTCAGGTAAAGTTTGTGGACCTATATATAAATATTACCCATCCCCCTCTGTTTTACTTAAACCATCCACTAATTCAAGCATGTTTATTTAACGGTTAAGTTTGTAGGACTATATAAATATTTCCCACCCCCCTCAGATTTACTTAACTTATCCACTAATTCAAGCATGTTTATTTAACGGTTAAGTTTGTAGGCCTATATATATATTACCCTAACCACAACACTTTCACAGGTTATGCTTACCTAATGGTGCCTTTAACCAGTTAAGTTTTGTGGGCCTATATGTAAATATTACCCACCTAACCTAGATATACTTAACCCTCTCGCTGTTTTCAACCAAGTTCACCTAACCCCTATCAAGGTAACATGCTCATATAATCCTTATGGATTCAACTAGGTTAAGTATTACAGAGTAACAGGTTACCCCCATTCACATTGACTTCTTTTCACTTGCCAAAATTCCACTTGCTTATTAATTTCATAAATATAACTTAATCCATCTAACTTTATTAATATGCCCCATCACATGTTATTTTTTAGATTGTAATTAATGGAAGTAAACTTACAATCCCTTTGTATTATTCATTATCTGATTCCAATGTTATAATAACATGTTTTACTTAATGTGTAATTAAGTATACTTCACCACAGTTCACTTGTTTTCTGTTCAACGTAACACTACAACTAGACGTTGTTTACTTATCAACTTAGTTTTCTTAACTAAGGTTTACTAATAAGCTTTCTTTCCTTTTATTATAACCTATGTTATAATTTCCACTTGTCCCTAGGACAAGACTACCCATTATATAATGTTCTTATTAGAGTAATTAATTATAATAGGTTACTATCATTCCCTGTTTACCATAATTCATTACCGTATATCCATTTATGGCCGTAATGCACTAGACCTCCCACATTAAACCTACAACCTGTGGATGCTGGATATGCCGAGCAGCTCCGGGCAGCCTCTTCCACAAGTCGGGTTTAATCTCGTGTCTTAGCACGTCTCGTGTTTATGCATATAGACCACCCACATTAGATTCACCACTTGTGTTCGTTGGTTATGCTGGGTGGCTCCGGGCAAACTTCCACCACAAGTGTAATCTAACCTCGTGTCCAAGCGTGATTACAATTTCAGTTATTGTAATTCCAGGCATTTCCATTATTA
Source organism: Allium sativum (assembly GCA_030737875.1). Taxonomy (NCBI): domain Eukaryota; kingdom Viridiplantae; phylum Streptophyta; class Magnoliopsida; order Asparagales; family Amaryllidaceae; genus Allium; species Allium sativum. The sequence goes on along the minus strand of CM060909.1, from coordinate 576,635,618 downwards.
ATAAGTTATACCTATGTCATTATAGTTTTTATGCCCCTTACCCAAGTTATGTTCAAATGAACCATATGCCCCGAATTTTAAGTTTTTAATCAATTTCAAGTCATGTCCAAATTCCATATTCACATGCCCAAATTCCATATTCACGTATTTGATTCGCATTATGCCCAAATTTCCCAATTCAAGTTACGCACCAATTCTAGCATTTTTCACTCGTTCCCAATTTCACGCGATCGCATATTTCAGTGGCATGCCTAGGCTCGATGGTAGCCTAGTTATAAAAATAAAATGGGAAAAGAAGGAGGGAAGAGGGAAGAAATGAACATAATGACAAGATTGATATAAACACATAGTGGCATATTGATAAGATGTGCATATAAGAACAGATCCGATGAACATGAGATAATAGAACAGTGTGTAACATTGTAGGGATGTCATAATAGGCATGATAAGATATAAATAATAATTTAGGCGTCCAACTAGTAACAGATCCAATTTACCCACAAACATGATAGGTACAAGGTGATCTAAATAGTGAATTTAGATCTATAATCAAGGTATATCTGACATGATAAAGGTTAAGATCCAAGTCATAGTTATGTCGGAATATCGTAGACTCACAAATTATTACAGATCTGATATGATCCAAGCAGTTACAGACATAGATCCAAATTACAGTCATATCATGTTTTACTTTTTAATTATTTAAATTAAAAAGTAACTTAAACTCACGTTTGGACCAAGAAAAATAGAGAAAGACTGAAGACGTTTGAATCACAATTCTAATTAATTGCTAAAGAAGAATATATTTGAAAAAGACTTGACTCAATCTAAGCAGAGGCAGCATCTAGTTCTCCATTGATTTATGTGTAGAGAAATAGGAGAAATAGGGCCTTATTTACAGCATAGGGTCAACGAATCAAGCCACAAAACAAGTCCGCGTTCAAAAACATGAATCTACCTAGATTTGTAGGGGGTCGACCATCCTCCCTTTGGGTGTCGACCCCAGAGTCGACACATGGGTCGACCCCAAAGAACCTGGGTCGACCCAATGGGGTCTCGGGTCGAACCCAAGAAATAGTCGGTTCGCTGTTTTCCCGCTTCTGGTCTTCCCGCTTAGCTACTTTGAATTAATTTAAATATTTTTGTTTGTTTGTGTGTATATATATATAATTCTCTTATGTGTATACAAAATTCGAACCTTCATAACTTCTTCATACATTGTTCTTTTTACGCAAACCAAATGTCTATCTTGACCAGAATTTCGAGACGGACATAATGGCACAGTCCGTTTCCCTTAATTCCGAATATTAAATTAATTATTCTTCAATTTATCCTCTTTATTGTTGTTAAAATTACGGGGTGTTACAATCATCGTCCAAATCATATTTTTAATGTTACTTATGTTTGGCAGTTCAAATGTGCTTTAGTATGAAAGCAAGTAACATCCAAAACATTGCGGAATCACGTTGGATCCCTCCAACCTATCCCCCTACATCATAGTTCATATACCAGTGTGTGTATATATGTGCATAATAACTAGATAATATAATTTAATTCATTTAAGATGAATCTTCCGCTCAAAAACAGGTAGTGTTAAAGGTCATCCGTTCACAGAGGGGATATATAACAACAAACACCAACTAAGCAATAAATCATCCAATCATCCAAACACACAATTTGATATAAAAAATGAATGTTACTATATGGCATAACAATATTCAACAGCATTCCAGAAAGAGTGAGAGTTAACTCACCATCCATTCCAATCAACGAATACATGTTGTTTTATCTAATTTTAAACAGAAGTTTAAAAGTAGACACAAATTCAGTTAGCTCCATATGAACCTAATCCAACTTGAATACATAGCCTTCGTTAATCTGAACTCAGTATAACTCGTTTCATTCTAATCTGATCAAATATGAAAGAGTTACGATTTTCACAAGTTTGTGTACATTTTATATAGATCATAATTGTAATGTCCCGGATTTTTTAGTCGATTTATATTGAACATTTAAATTAGTTTTAAATGTTGAATTGGAATAATAAATAGATTTTTAGCATGGAATTTACCGATTTAATATGCAATACACGATTTAATATCGAATTATCATAATATGAAAACTGATGATAATCGGATTCCAAGTTAAAACCGAATCTAAATGATTCAGTCGATTAATATAATTTTTGTATTGAATTAGAACGATAATAATTATTTATTACCGATGAATTAAATTGTTTTAAAATTGATTTATATTTTAAATCAATTTAATATAATACATAAAAATAGTCAAATTTCAAACAACCTCAGAATTCAACGAAACTAATTCCATCAGATCCCTAATAATGTATTATTATCGGTTTTCAAATTTTGTAATGTTTAGAATTATCGTTTGTATGTACGGTTAGAAAAATCTTGGAAATAATATAATTTAATTTAAATCATCGATTTAAATTAATATCTTACACATACGACCGAATTAGGCCACTGAACCTGTTCTAATGTGTTCATAATAGTGAAATAACCCTTAGAATATTGGTCGTTGCGTTTAACTCAGAATTCAAAATCAACGAGATAATTTAAATAAAATTAAATAAAATCAAAAATTTAATAAATATAATTTATATAATGTTAGTACTTAAGCCAACATAAGGCCGACCTAATCTGTTTAATTGCGCAGCTTGTTTTTTTCTCGAGCAGAAAAATCTATCTTTCATCTTCGATATCAAGCAAACACCAATTTAATGGTGTAGTATGTTTGTCTGCTCTTGCATTTATAAATTTACGTACTGTGTTCGTTTATTTCCTATCCCGCACCAATGAAAGCAATTCAAGTCTTCCTTTTTCCATTCTTCCTTCTTCCCTTTCTTCTTTCAGTGATTCGAAAATCGAATCCTTCGATTTAAATAAAAAAAGAGAAGAAATCAAATCGCTATTCGATGAGAATACATGAGACTCCTATAGCCATTTTTTATTTCATTTATTGGGCGGTAGTTCGATAATTCGATTTCAAACTTCAATTGAATGTACCGGGTGCAAAATAAACCGGATTTTAGTGAAACCAAAAATAATAGGATCTAATTGTGACTATCTTTCCAACAAATCCAAAAAATCAAGATTTCATAGCGGGAATCAAAAGATATGTCCAGTTGAAAATTCTGAATAGTCGCTATGGAATTCAGGCCCTTAAAAATAGCCATTTTGCAAACGACCACGGATTTTGACGAAACCACTTTTGTTGGATCCGCGATGTCAAATTATTGCTAGGTTTAAAATTTCATAATTTTTCGAATCAATATGTGAGAGTGGCAGAGGAAAACGCGTTTGACCAGTTTCAGTTGATTTTAATCGACTGGAAAATGGTCATTTTTCAAACGGTCTCAGAATTCGATGAAACTAGTTTTGTTAGGACCGTATCGTCAATACAAAGCTAGAAAATATTTTTTCTGGAAATTATAGAGTTCGTATGTGGCCCCAATAAATTGAAATGTGCGTTCAAATTAAATATATAATGATTTATATTTTAAATCTAACAAAAACTGATCGGAACGATAAAATTGGCCAACGAAACATATCCCATTGTGTTCAGAATGGGGGTAATTAGCTAGGGGCGATAGTCGGTGAGTTTCGTTTGGGGTTCGTGGTATTAAACAGACGATTATTGAATTAAATAAATAAATGAAATAAATATATAAAAGGAGCAAAGCCTGGTCAGACCCTCATTACTCTCAGCCCCGGGTCAACGTTCGAACGCGCCTCCTTTTCAAAACAATCGGCCGATTTAGGTCAAAATAAATTTCCCCAACCCCGCTAGATTCCTTCAGTAAAATTCCCAACTTTGTAGGGGAAAATCATAGAGCAATCCATGGGCTATCAATCCATACCGATGTTGTGATTTTTAGTTTCGTATTTGGTTCGATTTGGGGTTCTAAAGCTCGTCGGTTAGAGGAGTTTTCCAGTGAGGCGGGGGCCATCGCGATCGACGCCGTGGCAGGTGGTGAGTGGCGGTGCTATCCCTCTCCGTGTAACGCCCTCCGATCAGCAGTCGATGGTCTCAGGTGGTGGTGAATTGAAGCCCTAGGCTGGGGCGATATGTAGACAGTGAACGAAGAAGACAAAGAGGGAAGAAGGTAGTTTTCTTTATTTATTATATTAGCTTAATTAATTTAAAAAGGAGAAAAAACTGATTTTGTTTTTTTTAGAAATTTGCATTATTGTTTTCAATAGAAATTTGCATTGTTGTTTTTAGTGGAAATTTGCATTGTTGTTTTTAATAGAAATTTGCATTGTTGTTTTTAAATAGGAATTAGGTTTTTATTATATAATAGCAATGTATTGAAAAATAAAATTAGCAATGTATTGAAAAATAAAATTAGCAATGTATTGATAAATAAAAAACCCTTGTTTTAAAATATAAAAGACGAGATTTTTAAAGTATAAAAGACGAGATTTTTTAAAATATAATCTTTAGTAGAAGAAGAGAGAGACAAAAAAATATAATCTTTTATAGTTGAAGCGAAATGAATTAGCTTTGAAAACAAAGTTCGCATTCTTTTTGAAAATGAATTTTGCATTGATTCTGAAAATAAAATTAACATTGATTTTTATATATTGAATAGCAAAGTAAAAATTCGATTTTTATATATTGAATAGCAAAGTAAAAATTCGATTTTTATATATTGAATAGCTTAGTAAAAATTCGATTTTTATATATTGAATAGCATAGTAAAAATTCGATTTTTATATATTGAATAGCAAAGTAAAAATTCGATTCTTATGTATGTAGTGGCTACGGTCAACGAAGGTGACAAAAAGGCGAGAACGACGAAGACTTCTGCAAAAGAAGAGTCGAGATGGTTTGATAGCTATTGGTGAGAATTTCTCACCTTTCAATTTCTTTTTCTAGTTATATATATATACTAGGATGCAGACGGTGTTTAGTAGCACCCGACACCCGTCATCCACAGACCATGGATGGCTTGTTTGTTTAATTGTTTGGTTGTGTAGTTGGTTAAATTATTTGGTTTGAATTGAATTGTTTGGTGAAATGAATGGATTTGATTGATGTGTGAATGGCGTGAGCCTTCACTAGACCGGGGATAAGGCTAGGCCTTGTCCCGTTTCTAGTATCGTGCCGTTATGCCGCCGAAATTTTCTAAAATATGTTAGAGAAATAAAAATATCATTTTATTGAATAAATGAACCGAATAGAATATTCATAGTTTGAATAAAATATTTTGGTCGTTAAAAATATAATTTTTAACGTGAAAGTGAATAAATAAATATCTATAAACAAATCGGCCGATTTGTTTATATACACTGATTTGACTGATATTGATTGGGCCGATAAATTTTACACATCGCCCAACCGCACAAATAAAATCTGTGTTTGATTGTTTGAAAACCCCACATGGGTATTGGGATAAAATACGGCATACACTAATCCCAATAATTATTTGTATGTCGATCGATTGATTGAAAGGCTGTTATAAGCGTTAGATATCTATATTTGATGCTTATACAGTGTAGTGCACTTTTGATGATGGTTGATTATTTATTGTTGCTATTATATGCATGTGTGGTATGGAATCCATATAGTTAACGCTATATGGTAATTGATTGGGCCTCATTCCAATTTGAAAATTAAAGAATATTATAAAATAAAGGTTCATGTGTTGACAGTACTCATCCGTTGAGATTAGTCATGTGTTGAACGAAATATTTTAATAATAAAATTTACATCTTTATCAATATAAAATAAAGGTTCATGTGTTGACAGTACTCATCCATTGAGATTAGTCATGTGTTGAACGAAATATTTGAAAAAGAAATATTTGAAAATAGAAATATATGAAGCCGTGTTGATTAGATTGACGCCATTTTGACGTGAACGATATTTATATCGATTTTATTCATTTTAAAATGAATATTGAAAGGTGATTTCGAAATCGAATATTTTGAAATGAAATTTGAATTAAATTGAATAGAAAACGATTCAAATTGAATATATAACGAATTTGATTTGAATAGATAGTGAATTGAATTTGATTTGAATAGAAAATGAATTGAATTTGATTTGAATAGAAAATGAATTAAATTTGATTCGAATAGAAAATGAATTGAATTTGATTTGAATAGAAAATGAATTGAATTTAAATTGAATAGAAAATGAATTCGAATTGAATATATAACGAATTTGATTTGAATAGAAAATGAATTGAATTTGATTTGAATAGAAAATGAATTGAATTTGATTTGAATAGAAAATGAATTGAATTTGAATAGAAAATGAATTGAATTTAAATTGAATAGAAAACGAATTCGAATTGAATATATAATGAATTTGATTTGATTAGAAAATGAATTGAATTTGATTGGATTAGAAAATGAATTGAATTTGATTTGAATAGAAAATGAATTGAATTTGATTTGATTAGAAAATGAATTGAATTTGAATTGAATAGGAAAACGATTTCGAATTGAATTGAAAAGAAAATGAATTCGAATTGAATTGAATTGAAAAGAAAATGAATTCAAATCGAATTAAAATCGATTTGAATTAAAATCAAAGAGAAATGAAAGTAAAAAGGATTTATAATAGAAAATTCAATTTCGATTTGAATTTGAAATAAAGGTTGAAATTGTTTTTGAAACGAATTCAAAACTATTTATAAAATTCGTTTTAAATAGTAATCGACGAGATATATATTATATATATAATATAATGTCCTGAACAGAACGCGCCGCGCCGCGGCAGTTCGCGAATTTCGACCATTAACTTCGAACGGATATTACGGGAGATCCGACTGTCGGATTCTCCTGAAACCGGAACCATTGGGTTCGTATCGAAAAGAGATTTCTGACAAATATTAGATGTTTGAAATCTAACGGTTGGATTTGGAGATACGTCCAAATCAAATTTGGAAAAGGTCGCTGTAAGTGCAGTTCGATGGCCGTTGATGGAAATCGACTGTACGGGCCTTGATAAAATTATTAAAAATAGTAATAATTAGTGTAAAATCATAAGAAATGATTTGGGAAAAATTGGGATGAAAAACTCCATATTTGAAAAGATAAAAATAGATTTTTATCAAAATGAACTAGTTTTGAACTGAAATTAAAACCCATTTATTTTTAAATAAATAAATTGGATTTGAAATGGGTTTAAAACAGAATTGATTCATGGGTTTATCGTGAACTGTGTTTTAAATAACACTAGTTCTTTAACCTGATAATAAAAAGAATGTGATTTGGGTTTATCGTGAACTGTGTTTTAAATGACACAAGTTCTTTAACCCAGTAAAAAGAGTTTTAATGAATCTTCAATTAAATTGAAATGTGAATTGATAATTTAAATTATCAACTTTAGAAATGAGCGAGAATGGAGCATCGCCAGTTTTTCTCCAAAGCGATAGTTAAATCTTTAATCAGATTTGAACGTGAAAGGGTAATTAATTTTACCAAACACTGTGATGTTAAATATGGAGTATTACCAGTTTTGCTTCATGGGATGAATAGGTTGGGATTGTGAAATAAATTAAATAATTACTTCGGTATGGTTCGCTAATCTAGACTAGTTTGGAAAACCATAATTTGGTTTGAAATGACATCCAAAGGAAGATTAAAGGATAAATTTTAAAGAATTTATCTTGGATAAAATTAATGGGAACCTTTCCCTAAGAATTGAAATTTATAAACTAGCTGAAGGTTTGTTAAGAAGAATGGTTTCCTGGATATTGATCTGATGTTGGTTTCAGCCTTCGGGGTTAATATTTGGGGAATTGCTCTCTTACTGATTTACGGTTAGTAACTAATGAATTGGAATGAGGCGTATGTTGTGTTTGTGTAACATTTATTTTTAATATACGCGGGATGTTTGGAAAGGCCGGGTTTATTCCCATTCTGAATAACCGATTCGACGATATGTCGAAGATGAAGACGGTGGTTGAAGGCCGGAAGTCTTCACATCATTTGGATAATTACTGACGATCCTGATTGGGCTGTACACCCAAGAGGATGGAAATAGTTGGTGGTCGTCCAGACGTACTTGGAGATGGATGGATATGCGAGGAAAGTGCCTCCGGTTTCGTTCCGACCTAGAACAGACTTGTAAATGGATGGTATGTCTGACATTGTATTCCTTTATATTGTATTAGTTGATCTCTGCTAAATATATATATCTGTTTGGCGGCGGAGAATTTATTCTCTTGCTTAACGCCCTTCTTTGAGACATACGAGCTCAGAGGTTAAATATTGGCAGAAATCAGTGGTACGATATGGATTGATAGTGTGGCATGCTGAGATGCAGTGATCCAGACTTTTGTTGAAAAGAAAAGTTTGGTGGTTGATGATCAAAGCGCAGCTTTAAGATAGCATGGCTTTGTGTATAGCGTTGATTCGCGAGCCTCACATCCCGGTATGGTGGTAAACTGATGGTTTGATCAGTATGCTTTTTAGTGGACGGGCACCTTAGTGGTGTCGTGGATTCGGTCGACCAAGATGAGCTTAGTGCTCAGGGATATATAGAGTAAGCTGTGTTTTCTCTCACTGGGACATAAGCCGCGGTGATACTCTGGTCCCAAATGTGCGGATGTGCAGACGGTGTTTTCTCTCGCTGGGACGTAAGCCGTGGTGAATTGCACAATGCGATCGATCTTTCGAATCAGGAGCCACCATGATGGAAATCCAATTTCCAATATGTGTATTGCGGTTTTAATTGTAGAACTAGTATGGCGACATGATATATGGTACCCATGCCGTCTATGATTGATATTTATGATTGAAATTGTTTTGACACTATACACTTATTATAGTATCAAATGATTTGATTTTTAAAACGTACCAAGCATGTTTGGCTATTATAAGGGAAAACCGTATCCTCCGGCTGCGTTGCATTGTGTGATGGGACCTGGGTCTTATAATAGCTTCATTTTTAGAAAAGCATTGCATTGTTTACTTATATGCACTGGTATTCTTAGGAGGAAACCCGTTCCGTGTTATACGGCGTGGTCCCTTGATTTACCTAACTTTAAAATAAAGATTTACAACTGTTTTAGTTCTCACACCAGTCACATGACTGACCTGGAGTTTATTGTTTTGACCTAAACTCTGAGTGCCCCTATTTTCGACATGGGCAGCTAGTAGTTTTGGTTTTGCAGATTTATATTCACACGATCCTGGTTTACAGCTGGAATTATATCCGAAAAGCTTTGTATCCGTATATCTCTTCTAGTTGTGTATTGTATTATTTTCCGCTGCGATGTATTTAAATGTAATTTAAATCTCTGATATTTCTGTGTAATATTCATTTATACTCTGTATATTCGTGTATTCTGGTGCATTGTTGTAATATACAATGAAATGTTCTTCTGTATGTGTCCTGTTGTGGCTTGTTCTCGAACTATCCGCGCTTTCCGCACCAGGGAAGTTACGGGTTTTCACAGTTGGTATCAGAGCTTTGGTTTACAAAGCTCAGAGAACAAGACACATTAGAACCATACGAAAGAATTCATCAGAAATTGGATTAGTAATATCCAACGAGAATGACTTGTTAGAGATGGGATCAGTAGTATCCTAGAACGAGTGTGAAGAGTATATTTTTGAAAGTGAAAACAAATTTTTGTTTTGAAAATTTAAATCAATTATTCGTATTTGATTATCTATTTATATTGAGTTGGACAGTCCAGTATATAAAGATTTTGCGTATACGTCTGATCCACGTGTATTTGAAATTTTAATATACTGGATAGATATAGAATTACACTCTAATCACCCGGAGAAGATTTTGATGATGGAGCTCCATCATTAGAATTAATGTTCGAGTGACGAAAGTGAGATTTCTATATATTTCCTATTGACTGGTGTGAGAACCAAAACTAGGTAGGGCTTATTGTTGTGATTTGGCATCAAAAATGTGATTTTGACTATATATCAAAGTTATGAATTTGAAAATCTAATCAACTAATTGATTGATGGTTGTGTTGTTTGATTTCTGTTTTGATTAGTTGAAATTTTAACCATTATGCCTAATTGAAACAAATATTGAATTGTATTGAAAATTGGTCGCATCTTCTTGCATATACATGTACTTACATTCAACAGGTCATAGCAAGGAGGCTAGAGCAGAGAATAAAATTTGTTTGCCCGACAAATAGGTACATGTTTACTACATAATTTCCTGTTTTGTTTGGGTGATGATGATTTTATGAGCCTATTGGCTAGCCGCTTGGCCTTTTCTTTTTCTTTTTGAGATCAGAAGGCCTATATGGCAATTTCGGGATTTTCCCGTGGCTCCCGGTGCAGGGGAGGTTATGGCGAAATTTTTCGAAAATTCCGGGTGTTAGCCAAATTTTTGAAAATTTGAAAATTCTCAGAAACTGAAAAGTTGGAGAATGGAAGCCAGATCGAACGTAGAGTTGATTAATCAAACCACTTTCGACTTTGTTCCTTTTCGGGGATGAAAAGTTTTAAGTGGGGGAGATTGTAACAACCCAAAAATCTGGGCCAGTTTAAAATTTTTATTTCGGCAATTTTAGGGAATTTTGAACATTTAAAATAGATTATTTTAAATATTATCAACGAGAAATTTATTTTGAACAGAATTCGAATGTATATATTATATACGTCGTCGTTTGAATATAAATAATTATGTATAATTATAAATAGAATTGAAAATGGCGCGGTAGTTCGATAATTCGATTTCAAACTTCAATTGAATGTACCGGGTGCAAAATAAACCGGATTTTAGTGAAACCAAAAATAATAGGATCTAATTGTGACTATCTTTCCAACGAATCCGAAAAATCAAGATTTCATAGCGGGAATCAAAAGATATGTCAAGTTGAAAATTCTGAATAGTCGCAATGGAATTCAGGCCCTTAAAAATAGCCATTTTGCAAACGACCCCGGATTTCGACGAAACCACTTTTGTTGGATCCGCGATGTCAAATTATTGCTAGGTTTAAAATTTCATAATTTTTCGAATCAATATGTGAGAGTGGCAGAGGAAAACGCGTTTGACCAGTTTTAGTTGATTTTAATCGACTGGAAAATGGTCATTTTTCAAACGGTCTCAGAATTCGATGAAACTAGTTTTGTTAGGACCGTATCGTCAATACGAAGCTAGAAAATATTTTTCTGAAAATTATAGAGTTCGTATGTGGCCCCAATAAATTGAAATGTGCGTTCAAATTAAATATATAATGATTTATATTTTAAATCTAACGAAAACTGATCGAAACGATAAAATTGGCCAACGAAACATATCCCATTGTGTTCAGAATGGGGGTAATTAGCAAGGGGCGATAGTCGGTGAGTTTCGCTTGGGGTTCGTGGTGTTAAACAGACGATTATTGAATTAAATAAATAAATGAAATAAATATATAAAAGGAGCAAAGCCTGGTCAAACCCTCATTACTCTCAGCCCCGGGTCAACGTTCGAACGCGCCTCCTTTTCAAAACAATCGGCCGATTTAGGTCAAAATAAAATTCCCTATCCCCGCTCGATTCCTTCAATAAAATTCCCAACTTTGTAGGGGAAAATCATAGAGGAATCCATGGGCTATCAATCCATACCGGTGTCGTGATTTTTAGTTTCGTATTTGGTTCGATTTGGGGTTCTAAAGCTCGTCGGTTCGAGGAGTTTTCCAGCGAGGCGGGGGCCATCGCGACCGACGCCGTGGCAGGGGGTGAGTGGCGGCGCTACCCCTCTCCGTGTAACGCCCTCCGATCAGCAGTCGATGGTCTCGGGTGGTGGCGAATTGAAGCCCTAGGCAGGGGCGATGTGTAGACAGTGAACGAAGAAGACAAAGGGGGAAGAACGTAGTTTTCTTTATTTATTATATTAGCTTAATTAATTTAAAAAGGAGAAAAATCTGATTTTGTTTTTTTTAGAAATTTGCATTGTTGTTTTTAATAGAAATTTGCATTGTTGTTTTTAAATAGGAATTAGGTTTTTATTATATAATAGCAATGTACAGAAAAATAAAATTAGCAATGTATTGAAAAATAAAATTAGCAATGTATTGAAAAATAAAAACCCTTGTTTTAAAATATAAAAGACGAGATTTTTAAAGTATAAAAGACGAGATTTTTTAAAATATAATCTTTAGTAGAAGAAGAGAGAGACAAAAAAAAATATAATCATTTATAGTTGTAGCGAAATGAATTAGCTTTGAAAACAAAGTTTGCATTCTTTTTGAAAATGAATTTTGCATTAATTCTGAAAATAAAATTAACATTGATTTTTATATATTAAATAGCAAAGTAAAAATTCGATTTTTATATATTGAATAGCAAAGTAAAAATTCGATTTTTATATATTGAATAGCATAGTAAAAATTCGATTTTTATATATTGAATAACATAGTAAAAATTCGATTTTTATATATTGAATAGCAAAGTAAAAATTCGATTCTTATGTATGTAGTGGCTACGGTCAACGAAGGTGACAAAAAGCCGAGAACGACGAAGACTTCTGCAAAAGAAGAGTCGAGATGGTTTGATAGCTATCGGTGAGAATTTTTCACCTTTCAATTTCTTTTTCTAGTTATATATATATATACTAGGATGCAGACGGTGTTTAGTAGCACCCGACACCCGTCATCCACAGACCATGGATGGCTTGTTTGTTTAATTGTTTGGTTGTGTAGTTGGTTAAATTATTTGGTTTGAATTGAATTGTTTGGTGAAATGAATGGATTTGATTGATGTGTGAATGGCGTGAGCCTTCACTAGACCGGGGATAAGGCTAGGCCTTGTCCCGTTTCTAGTATCGTGCCGTTATGCCGCCGAAATTATCTAAAATATGTTAGAGAAATAAAAATATCATTTTATTGAATAAATGAACCAAATAGAATATTCATAGTTTGAATAAAATATTTTGGTCGTTAAAAATATAATTTTTAACGTGAAAGTGAATAAATAAATATCTATAAACAAATCGGCCGATTTGTTTATATACACTGATTTGACTGATATTGATTGGGCCGATAAATTTTACACATCGCCCAACCGCACAAATAAAATCTATGTTTGATTGTTTGAAAACCCCACACGGGTATTGGGATAAAATACGGCATACACTAATCCCAATAATTAGTTGTATGTCGATCGATTGATTGACAGGCTGTTATAAGCGTTAGATATCTATATTTGATGCTTATACAGTGTAGTGCACTTTGGATGATGATTGATTATTTATCGTTGCTATTATATGCATGTGTGGTATGGAATCCATATAGTTAACGCTATATGGTAATTGATTGGGCCTCATTCCAATTTGAAAAATAAAGAATATTATAAAATAAAGGTTCATGTGTTGACAGCACTCATCCGTTGAGATTAGTCATGTGTTGAACGAAATATTTTAATAATAAAATTTACATCTTTATCAATATAAAATAAAGGTTCATGTGTTGACAGTACTCATCCGTTGAGATTAGTCATGTGTTGAACGAAATATTTGAAAAAGAAATATTTGAAAAAGGAATATTTGAAAATAGAAATATATGAAGCTGTGTTGATTAGATTGACGCCATTTTGACGTGAACGATATTTATATCGATTTTATTCATTTTAAAATGAATATTGAAAGGTGATTTCGAAATCGAATATTTTGAAATGAAATTTGAATTAAATTGAATAGAAAACGAATTCGAATTGAATATATAACGAATTTGATTTGAATAGAAAATGAATTGAATTTGATTTGAATAGAAAATGAATTGAATTTGATTTGAATAGAAAATGAATTGAATTTGATTTGAATAGAAAATGAATTGAATTTGATTTGAATAGAAAATGAATTGAATTTAAATTGAATAGAAAACGAATTCGAATTGAATATATAACGAATTTGATTTGAATAGAAAATGAATTGAATTTGATTTGAATAGAAAATGAATTGAATTTGATTTGAATAGAAAATGAATTGAATTTAAATTGAATAGAAAACGAATTCGAATTGAATATATAACGAATTTGATTTGATTAGAAAATGAATTGAATTTGATTGGATTAGAAAATGAATTGAATTTGATTTGAATAGAAAATGAATTGAATTTGATTTGATTAGAAAATGAATTGAATTTGAATTGAATAGGAAAACGATTTCGAATTGAATTGAAAAGAAAATGAATTCAAATTGAATTGAATTGAAAAGAAAATGAATTCGAATCGAATTAAAATCGATTTGAATTAAAATCAAAGAGAAATGAAAGTAAAAAGGATTTATAATAGAAAATTCAATTTCGATTTGAATTTGAAATAAAGGTTGAAATTATTTTTGAAACGAATTCAAAACTATTTATAAAATTCATTTTAAATAGTAATCGACGAAATATATATTATATATATTATATATATAATATAATGGCTGAACAGAACGCGCCGCGCCGCGGCAGTTCGCGAATTTCGACCATTAACTTCGAACGGATATTACGGGAGATCCGACCGTCGGATTCTCCTGAAACTGGAACCGTTGGGTTCGTATCGAAAAGAGCTTTCTGACGAATATTAGAAGTTTGAAATCTAACGGTTGGATTTGGAGATACGTCCAAATCAAATTTGGAAAAGGTCGTTGTAAGTGCAGTTCGATGGCCGTTGATGGAAATCGACTGTACGGGCCTTGATAAAATTATTAAAAATAGTAATAATTAGTGTAAAATCATAAGAAATGATTTGGGAAAAATTGGGATGAAAAACTCCATATTTGAAAAGATAAAAATAGATTTTTATCGAAATGAACTAGTTTTGAACTGAAATTAAAACCCATTTATTTTTAAATAAATAAATTGGATTTGAAATGGGTTTAAAACAGAATTGGTTCATGGGTTTATCGTGAACTGTGTTTTAAATAACACTAGTTCTTTAACCCAATAATAAATAGAATGTGATTTGGGGTTATCGTGAACTGTGTTTTAAATGACACAAGTTCTTTAACCCAGTAAAAAGAGTTTTGATGAATCTTCAATTAAATTGAAATGTGAATTGATAATTTAAATTATCAACTTTAGAAATGAGCGAGAATGGAGTATCGCCAGTTTTGCTCCAAAGCGATAGTTAAATCTTTAATTAGATTTGAACGTGAAATGGTAATTAATTTTACCAAACACTGTGATGTTAAATATGGAGTATTACCAGTTTTGCTTCATGGGTTGAATAGGTTGGGATTGGGAAATAAATTAAATAATTACTTCGGTATGGTTCGCTAATCTCGACTAGTTTGGAAAACCATAATTTGGTTTGAAATGACATCCAAAGGAAGATTAAAGGATAAATTTTAAAGAATTTATCTTGGATAAAATTAATGGGAACCTTTCCCTAAGAATTGAAATTTAGAAACTAGCTGAAGGTTAGTTAAGAAGAATGGTTTCCTGGATATTGATCTGATGTTGGTTTCGGTCTTCGGGGTTAATATTTGGGAAATTGCTCTCTTACTGATTTACGGTTAGTAACTAATGAATTGGAATGAGGCGTATGTTGTGTTTGTGTAACATTTATTTTTAATATACGCGGGTTTTTCGGAAAGGCCGGGTTTATTCCCATTCTGAATAACCGATTCGACGATATGTCGAAGATGAAGACGATGGTTTAAGGCCGGAAGTCTTCACATCGTTTGGATAATTACTGACGATCCTGATTGGGCTGTACACCCAAGAGGATGGAAATAGTTGGTGGTCATCCAGACGTATTTGGAGATGGATGGATATGCGAGGAAAGTGCCTCCGGTTTCGTTCAGACCTAGAACGGACATGTAAATGGATGGTATATCTGACATTGTATTCCTTTATATTGTATTTGTTGATCTCTGCTAAATATATATCTGTTTGGCGGCGGAGAATTTATTCTCTTGCTTAACGCCCTTCTCTGAGACATACGAGCTCAGAGGTTATATATTGGCAGAAATCAGTGGTACGATATGGATTGATAGTGTGGCATGTTGAGATGCAGTGATCCAGACTTTTGTTGAAAAGCAAAGTTTGGTGGTTGATGATCAAAGCGCAGCTTTAAGATAGCATGGCTTTGGGTATAGCGTTGATTCACGAGCCTCACATCCCGGTATGGTGGTAAACAGATGGTTTGATCAGTATGCTTTTTAGTGGATGAGCACCTTAGTGGTGTCGTGGATTCGGTCGACCGAGATGAGCTTAGTGCTCAGGGATATATAGAGTAAGCGGTGTTTTCTCTCGTTGGGACGTAAGCCGCGGTGATACTCTGGTCCCAAATGTGCGGATGTGCAGACGGTGTTTTCTCTCGCTGGGACGTAAGCCGTGGTGAATTGCACAATGCGATCGATCTTTCGAATCAGGAGCCACCATGATGGAAATCCAATTTCCAATATGTGTATTGCGGTTTTAATTGTAGAACTAGTATGGCGACATGATATATGGTACCCATGCCGTCTATGATTGATATTTATGATTGAAATTGTTTTGACACTATACACTTATTATAGTATCAAATGATTTGATTTTTAAAACGTACCAAGCATGTTTGGCTATTATAAGGGAAAACCCTATCCTCTGGCTGCGTTGCATTGTGTGATGGGACCTGGGTCTTATAATAGCTTCATTTTTAGAAAAGCATTGCGTTGTTTACTTATATGCACTGGTATTCTTGGGAGGAAACCCGTTCCATGTTATACGGCGTGGTCCCTTGATTTACCTAACTTTAAAATAACGATTTACAACTGTTTTAGTTCTCACACCAGTCACATGACTGACCTGGAGTTTATTGTTTTGACCTAAACTCTGGGTGCCCCTATTTTCGACACGGGCAGCTAGTAGTTTTGGTTTTGCAGATTTATATTCACAGGATCCTGGTTTACAGCTGGAATGATATCCGGAAAGCTTTGTATCCGTATATCTCTTCTAGTTGTGTATTGTATTATTTTCCGCTGCGATGTATTTAAATGTAATTTAAATCTCTGATATTTCTGTGTAATATTCATTTATACTCTGTATATTCTTGTATTCTGGTGCATTGTTGTAATATACATGGCTATTGTGTGAGAGAGTGGGATTATGTGCTTCTTTATTTTGATGGATATTGTACTTGACTTTTATTGTGGTTTTATGATGTAACCAGACATGTTTACTTCCGCTGTTATGAGATGATGTTTTAAATTTCAAGTACTATTTATATCTGTCTTGTTGTAATTTTTCTGTTCTATATTCACTAAAATACCCCACCGATGCTATGGCATTCCCTTAGTGAGTGACCATAGCGGGCGTGGGGTGTTACACGTGGTATCAGAGCAAAGGTTACCGGAACAGATAAAATTTTTAGAAAGCTATTTTTCTAAAACATTTTTGGAAGAAATATTTTCAAAGACATGTCTTTTAAGAGAAAAGTTTTTGAAAGAAAAGCATAATCCCCAATAGCCATATCTATATCCTTCGAATTCTCCGTTTTGAATCTTTCCTTTTTCGTTTCAGCATGGCTGAGGATCTTAACTTTCCGGAGGGTGTGACGGTACCAGTATGGTATAGGAGATTGATGGAGGCTAGGGCCACCACTGCGGGTCCAGCAAATGTTCCCCCACCAACCGTAGCACCCGATCTTCCTCCTCCCCCTCCTCCTCGCACGGATACTTTTGCTAAGACTTGCAAGGAATTTAAAGCTATGGGAGGAAAACCTTTTCAAGGATCTGAAACTTTTGTGGAGGCTAGAGATTGGCTTAAGGAGGTGGAAGATTTGATAGATATCTTTGAGATGGAAGAAGGAAAGAAAGTCAAGTTAGCTGCTTGGTTAATGAAAGGAGAGGCCTCATTCTGGTGGGAGGTCACTAATGGAGAACGCCCCGTTGACTCTTGGGTGGATTTTAGGCAAAGATTTGTGGCAAAGTTTCTCTCAAGGGTGGAGGAAAACTTGTATATGGAAAGATTCTTGACTCTAAAGCAAGGAAATCTCTCAGTGAAGGAATATGTCAACAAGTTTAATCAATTGGCAAGGTTTGGCCTAGACATGGTGAATACACCAGAGAAGAAGGCTTTGAGGTTCGTGAAAGGCTTGAACGAACCGATGCATGGGTTGGCTATGACTCATATCCCTATGAGGGCCACCTTTGAGAAGCTAGTTGACATGGCACTCATGCATGAAGAAGAGAAGGGTCCCAATGCTAATAGGGCACCCGAGAAGAAGGGAGATCAAAAGAGACCTCAGCAACAACAGCAAAATAAAGGTGGGAAAGGCAACGGTGGCAAGGGCAAGAAGAAGAAGTGTTTCAATTGTGGGACACCTGGCCACCTAAGCAAGGATTGTCGCAAGAAGAAGAAGATTGGCTGCTTCCACTATGGCGAAGCAGGGCATATAGTGAAAGACTGTCCTAAGAAAGGGCAAAGGACGGGGTCTACCTCAGGAGGACAGGTGCAAGCTCTTATGGCACCAAGTCAGGCTAGGGGGAAAGTACAGGCTCTCGCGGTTCCACCGGTTCAGGAGAGAGGTAGAACTATTTCCGTTGAAAGTCTGGTTTTTCTATTTGATCATCCTGTCCGTACATTGTTTGATTCAGGCGCATCGCATTCGTTTATCTCATCATCATTAGTTGAGTCACTGCACTTAGACACCAGTCTGGTAGATGATCCCTTGGTTGTTTCAAACCCAATTGGGGGCTCCACTTATTTGTCCATGATATGTTTGGGTTTGAAGATTTCTATACTTAGCATTGAGTTTAGATGTGATGCTTTTGTGTTGGGCTTCACGGGCTATGGGTTGATTTTGGGCATGGACTGGTTATCCAGTAATGGTGCCGTTCTTGATTGCGAAAGGAGAGTTGTTAGGCTCATGACCCGCTTGGGTAACACTCTCGAGATTTCTTGTAATCCCATGGACTCTGTTATGCTAAGTTATCTTGAATCGCTTGACGCTTCGGTCGAGAGTTTGCAATCTGTTAGAGTGGTCCGGGAATATCCGGATGTGTTTGAGGAGGTGAAGGGCTTACCTCCGAAGCGGGAGATTGACTTCCGAATATATCTGGTGGATAATGCTAAACCTGTATCTTTACCAGTGCGCCACATGGCTCCTCGTGAGAGGAGGGAACTCCATAAGCAAGTAGGGGAGTTGCTTGAGAAGGGGTTCATAAGGCGAAGTATATCGGAGTGGGGTGCTCCAGTAGTATTTTCTACAAAGGCGGATGGGTCCCTCAGACTTTGTGTAGACTATAGAGAACTCAACAAGCTCACAAAGAAGAATAGACACCCATTGCCGAGGATTGATGATCTTTTCGATCAGTTGGTCGGCGCTTCAGTATTTTCTCAGTTGGACTTAGCCACGGGGTTTCATCAGTTGAGGGTGGCTGAGGATAGCATAGACAAGACTGCCTTTAGAACTCCGGATGGTTTCTATGAGTGGCTGGTGATGCCATTTGGGTTGACGAACGCCCCTGCATACTTTGTTGATTTGATGAGTAGGGTGTTTAGGGAGTTCCTTAATAAATTCGTGGTGGTCTTTGTGGATGATATCTTAGTATTTTCTAAGAGTGAAGAAGAGCATGCCCTACATCTTGGGGAGGTATTGAAGACTCTTCGAGCACATAGCCTTAAGGCTAAATTCTCTAAATGTCACTTCTGGAGGAAGGAGGTGCGGTTCTTGGGGCACGTGGTCTCCAAGGAAGGGATAGCTGTGGATCCCGCGAAGGTAGTATCAATTCAGGATGGGAAGGTTCCGAAGAATGCTACCGAAGTAAGAAGTTTCTTGGGGTTGGCGGGTTATTATAGGAAGTTTATTAAAGACTTCGCAAAGATATCAGCCCCATTAACCCGCTTAACGAAGAAGAATCTTGTTTTTGCATGGGACGTAGATTGTGATGATGCGTTCCGACGGTTAAAGAGAGCTTTAACCACTGCTCCAGTTTTAGTGTTGCCAGATGGGAGCAAGCCATTTGTTGTCTATACCGATGCTTGTAGGACAGGACTAGGCGCAGTCTTAATGCAAGAGGGAAGGGTGATAGCCTATGGTGGAAGGCAGTTGAGAGTGCATGAGAAAAATTACCCTACCCATGATTTAGAGTTGGCCGCTATTGTTTTTGCGCTTAAGATTTGGCGCCATTATCTTCTTGGTGAGAGATTCGAATTGTTCATTAACCACAAATCATTGAAGTACTTGTTTTCTCAGAAGGATTTGAATCTGAGACAGCAAAGGTGGATGGAATTCTTAGCATCCTATGATTTCGAGATAGCGTATACCCCTGGCAAGGGTAACGTGGTGGCGGACGCCTTGAGCAGAAAAAGGTTGTCCTTGAGTCCATTGTTCGTAGAACAACGAAGCTTGGAATTTATCTCGATGTTTGATTTCAGACCTTCCATTGATTATGTACCCGGTTTGCTAGCTTCCTTGGAGGTTAGACCTACTCTTTTGGGACGGATTGGAGAAGCACAGAGGGACGACCCACGGTTGGTTGAGTTGGTGGAGAAGCTCATAAGGGGGGAGTCGTCCAGCCATTTGAGTAGGTACACCCTAGATGATAGGGGGTGCTTGCGAAGGGACGGTAGACTGTGTGTACCGCAAGACGAGGGTTTGAGGAAGGTTATTCTTGATGATGCACACCGTTCTAGGATGACTATTCATCCCGGTGGGGACAAGATGTACCAAGATATGAAGAGGGTTTTCTTCTGGGCCGGTATGAAGAAAGATGTGGCTGAGTATGTCGCTCGATGCTTGGTGTGCCAACAAGTGAAGGCGGAGCAAAAGAAACCAGGTGGGTTTCTTCACCCATTGGAAGTTCCGCAATGGAAGTGGGATAGTGTCTCGATGGATTTTATTGACGGGTTACCCAGATCGAGAAAGGGTAATACGGGAATTTGGGTGGTGGTAGACAGACTTACTAAGAGCGCCCATTTCATACCTGTGAAGAGCAAGAGGACTGCTCCATGGCTAGCTTCAGTATATCTTCGAGAGATAGTTCGATTACATGGGGTACCCTCTAGCATAGTGAGTGATCGAGATCCTATCTTCACTAGCGAGTTCTGGAGAAGTTTGCAAGAAGCAGTGGGGACTCAATTGTGTCTGAGCACCGCATATCATCCTCAGACGGACGGCCAGACTGAGAGGGTGAATCGTGTTCTAGAAGACCTTTTGAGGCTTTGTATCTTAGATTTTGGAGGTACATGGGAAGAGCATCTTCCATTGGTAGAGTTCGCATATAATAACAGCTTTCAGTCCAGTATTGGTATGGCTCCTTTCGAAGCTCTCTATGGAAGGCCTTGTCGATCACCTACATGTTGGTGGGGAATCGACGGATAAGATCTTGCTTGGGCCTGATATGATTAGGGAGACTTCTGAGAAGATTGACTTGATTCGAAGAAGGATGAAAGCAGCACAGGATAGGCAAAAATCTTATCCGGACAAGAGAAGGACGGATCTTGAGTTTGAAGTCGGGGACATGGTCTTCGTCAAAGTGTCTCCGTTACGAAATGTGGTTCGCTTTGGATCTGTTGGGAAGTTAGCACCAAGGTTCGTAGGGCCATTTCCCATTAAGGAAAGAATTGGACGGATGGCATATAGAGTGGAGTTGCCTGACAGACTTAGTGGTGTACATGATGTATTCCATGTGTCCCATTTGAGGAAGTGCTTACATGAGACCGCAGAGGTGGTAGAGCCGAGCTTGCTTAAAGAAGTGGAAGTAGAGCGTGATGCGACTGTTCGACGAGCTCCTACCTGCATCCTTGGGTCAGAGACTAGGAAGTTGAGAAACAGAGAGGTTCAACTAGTCAAAGTGCAATGGGGAGAAGATGAGAGCAACGCAACTTGGGAGACGGAAGCGAAGATGCGTTCATTGTACCCGTTTCTTTTTGAGGGTATGTCTTTTAACTTCTCCTTTATCGCTTGTCTAGTACTTATCTTATCTTTAGTATGTCCTCTCGTTAGTACTGTTTGACCTTTAGATAGGGTAAACCTATGGTTGAAACATGTGTTTGAGACATGTTATGGTTGATGGATGCAAGTGGATGCAAGTGTTTGCTAGTGGTTGCTCGTGGATGCATATACACACACTCTAGGCACTAGATCGGCTCAATCACTTCATATTGCATATTGCATAAAATTGTGTGTAGGAAGCTATATTTATGGATGTATAATGATTGTGTTATCATATGGATGATGCATTTTGGTGAATGATTGTGCACTCATGTAGATATTGTATGTGTCGATAGGGTTCTCTCGCGTACATAATGGATGCATGGCACTATCATGGTTTGCATATGTTCATACATTAGATAGGGAACATATACACACACTTTTTGCATATGCTCATACATCATTAGAAACTATTTAAGGACAACGGATGCCCGTGGTTGATGATTTGAGTAGATGGTTGTTTGGATGGCAGGATATGCATTCTCCTTGGCTTAGAGATTTCGGGGACGAAATCCTTTAAGGAGGGGAGAATGTAACACCCGAATTTTAGTTAATACTAAAATTCACTAATTACAGGATAAATAATCTCATATGTGGGAATTGGGGGTAACGGGCTGCGTCATTGCGTTCATCTCGGAAAAATACGCGAAATAGAGTCCGAGTTTTCGAGAATCGGAGTCCGTATGGCCCGGTTATGGCCCAAAGAAGTTTGCAGGAAAATTAAAGCTAAAAACAGATTTAAAAATTCAAATTCAGATTTTGGAATAGAACCAGCGGGGCCAGGCGGGAAAATTCCCGCCCGACAGGGCTGTCGACAGGGGGGTCGACTTGCCTGTCGACATGGGCGCGGCGTCCAGAGAACCTGGGTGCACCAGGTTGGGTTTTAGGCTGGCTTGGAGGGCTGGGTTCTAGAGATTTCCTAAATCTAACGGACCTAATCTAACCTAGGGTTAATCTAAGGGCCTAAAACACTCACCTAATCTATAAATACACCGTAAACCCCCCCCCCTAATCCTTACTAAAAATAGAAATGATGGCCTCATGCCGCCAAAATCAAACTTGAGAGAGCCTCCACTAGTTTATGAAGGAAGTTGCAAGCTAATCACTCTCTAATCAGTCTTTAATCATCACCATCTTCATATTTAGCAACTAATTCCACTTCATAAGTTTGCTAATCTTGGGTTTGGTGAGTTTCTATCACTTTAACATCAATTGCTAAAGTAAGTAGATTGGGTGTAATGAGACTTATGGTCTTGAATGCGGATTAGTGAGTTTGAATCATTTGTAATGATATGCATGTTTAATAAGTTGGTTTATGCATGTTTAACAAGTGAGTTTATGCATGTTTAATAAGTGGGTTTATGCATATTTAATAAGTGGATTTATGCATGTTTAACAAAGTGAGTTATGCAAGTTCATATGCAAGTATGTGGATGCTTATGCAAGTATGTGAATGCTTATGCAAGTTATGTATATGCTTAAATGCAAGTTTAACATGATATGCAAGTTATGCATGCTTATGCAAGTATGTGGATGCTTATGCAAGTATGCGAATGCATATGCAAGTTATGTGTATGCTTAAATGCAAGTTTAACATGATATGCAAGTTATGCATGCTTATGCAAGTATGTCGATGCTTATGCAAGTATGTGAATGCTTATGCAAGTTATGTGTATGCTTAAATGCATGTTATGCAAGTTATGAGAATGCTTATATGCAAGTTCAACATGTTATGCAAGATATGTGTATGATAATATGCAAGTTTGGGTTAAATGTAGTTGGGTTAATATATGTTCATAAATATAAGTTGACATCCTCTTAACCCATGACAAAGTTATATGCTAAACCCATGATATTTGTGATGGATCTTTCCCTTTATTATGTCGTGAAATGAGAACGATTTACGTGGGGAACGATGGGGTAATAAATATGTTAATAAAAGTATGATTGGGTATGATTAAGCATACCATAAAAATAAATTAACATAAGTGGGAATTTACCTATTGAGTTAGGTCTACCCCATGGGAATTTACCTATTGAGTTAGGTCTACCCATGTTATGAAAAATGTGTAATTAATTAGGGATAATTAATTGTGGGGGTGATTAATTAGGTGTAATTAATCAACTAAGACACGAGGTTGGACCCTTTTGTAGCGGAAGTCTGCCCGGAACCGACCGGCCATCCAGCGGCTACAAATTATTGGCCCAATGTGAGAGGTCTTAGTCATAAATTAAATACATGATTAAAGTAAAGACACGAGGTTAGACCCTTTTGATGGCAGAAGTCTGCCCGGAACCGACCGGCATATCCAGCAGTCATAAAAGACGGTCTAATGTGAGAGGTCTTTATGAGGTCATGATCTTAATTAATTAATTAAGAAACACTTAACCATATTAGCATGTAAAGGGACATGAGGGGTTAAGTGGGTGCCTTGGGTGGCATGTGGAAATCTAGTGGGTTGCCTTGGGTGGCAATAGAAAATACAATTAGAATACTTAACCAAGTGGAAACATGTAATTAAACATGATTAAAGGGTTAAGTGGGATACACTAGATAAGTGACAAGCTTAGGTGGGTAGCTTGGGGGGGGGCATTTCAACCAATATCCCAAACGTATCTTTGTGGGCTCGACTCTAGTCGGGTGACGGGACACGCATATTGGGCTTGACTATAAGAGGCCAAAACGGGTTAGCGGTGGCAACGCAAGTCCGACGGGTTTCATATGCGTGTGTGGGCCCGGGCTGGTAGATAAGTCGTTGTTGCATCGTGTAGGTATAAGCCGTGCACCGTTGATAGTATTGGGTTGCCACTTTAGGGGAGTGATACACCCCACTGTGGGACCAGCACGGGTATCTACGGTAGGGAGCCGATCGCTTGGGGAGTAGTGGGGTACACCTAGTGGAGATAGGGGCAGACGGCACCTATGTGGTCAGCTAGGGGTACATGAAACTACTAGTTATATCTTTCTTTTAAGTCCTTGGGTGGGATCAATCTTTGAGTAGGAATGACTGGTGTGGTGCAGTTAGTAATTATCCTTGGGTGGGTAGATACGTCTTTACAGTTATCTTAGTTTATCCTAAGTCTACCAAGCTGCTTAGTGTAGCCATTCATCCCCAGACATTACCGTAGGTCAAGTTTATGTCTCCCCTGGTTACTTTAATGATTGTATTGTTAAAGTTATAGGACTCGCTCAGACTTATGTCTGACCCCGTTGTTTTTATCTTTTTCCCAACCCTCAGGTCCTACGGTGGATCCTAGCAGTAGTGGAGCTTGATCGGATTGCTGTTCCAGTCTTTAGGAGCTTGGATAGATGTAAAGCTCCAGTTACCCAGTCATCTTTTCTTTTGTCTTGGCTATTGTATGAGAGAGTGGGATTATGTACTTCTTTATTTTGATGGATATTGTACTTGACTTTTATTGTGGTTTTATGATGTAACCAGACATGTTTACTTCCGCTGTTATGAGATGATGTTTTAAATTTCAAGTACTATTTATATCTGTCTTGTTGTAATTTTTCTGTTCTATATTCACTAAAATACCCCACCGATGCTATGGCATTCCCTTAGTGAGTGACCATAGCGGGCGTGGGGTGTTACAAAAATCATTCATCAATTTCAAATGAACTCAACAACATTGCTAAACATTTCATAGTCAAATCGTGAAGTGTTTCACAAGATGTTAGCATACAAATATTTCTAGCCAACCCAATGCTAAATGTAAAAGCATATTCTGCTCATAAACTGGTCAAGCACAATCTAAACAATCAATCAACCACAATTAATATCAACAACCAAGTAAATTTGGTTTAATAACATCACGTATTTTGGTAAATTCAATTACCATTTATTCATTCACAATCTAATTAAAGATTTATTCAAACTCCAAGTGGTTTTGATCCCAAAAATCATTTATTATTGATTGTTCAACTTTCTAGAAATTAATCCTGCTTTTACTCGGGTTAAAGAACTAATGTCATTTAAACATAGTTCATGACAAACCCAAAATCCAATTTCAATTCAATTCCAATTAAATATTAATTAAATGGTAAACTTCATTAAATCTTAATTAAAAGATTTATTCTTTTCTCATCGAGGTTTAAGAACAGTGTTAATGAAGACACCATTCACGACAAACCTAAATTCCATTTGATATTAAATACAAGGCTCTGAATAGAAAATATATCGGCTTATATTCAATATCAAATTCTGAAATCAACAAATATCGTATTGGAATAACGATATATATATCTTCCAAATTCCTCCACAATGTCCGTATAATCACGGAATCCAATATCGATATATTCCAAAAATAATTTCGATTCAAATCCATTCCAATTCATATATTGGAAATTCTGGTTATTTTTAAAACCATTCCAAATCCAATTTATTTATTTCTAAAAATAAATAAATTATTATTCTAGTTAATAACTAGTTCATTTCGATAAAAATATATATTTATCTTTTCAAATATGGAATTTTTCATCCTTATTCTTTCCAAATCATTTCTTATGATTTTACACTAACTACTTATATTTTTAATAATTTTATCAAGGCCTGTACAGTCGATTTCCATAAACGGCCATCGAATTGCACTAACAACGACATTTTCCAAATTTGATTTGGACATAATCCCAAATCCAACCATTAGATTTCAATTATCTAATATTGCTTAGAAAGCTCTTTTCGATACGAACCCAATGGTTCCAGTTTTAGGAGAATCCGACGGTCGGATCTCCCGTAATGTCCATTTGAAGTCAATAGTCGAAATTCGCGAATTGCCGCAGCGCGGCACGTTCTATTCAGGCCATTATATTATATATATATATATATATAATACATATAATATATTTCACCGATTTCAATTTAAAACGTATTTTATAAATCGTTTTAAATTCGTTTTCAAAACGATTTCAATTTCCATTTCAATTTTAAATCAAAATTGAATATTCCATTACATGACATTTTTTGTGACGACCCCAAATCCCGTACAGACGGAGACAAGGGTAATCTTTGGAATATAACACTGAAACAGATAATAGCAGAACCGAAATAAAATAAATACACCAGATAATGAACAATAGAATATACTGGATAAAAGTAATCATTAGAGTTACACAGTATACAGGATCTTACTTAGTACAAATACAGTTCATCTATACATAGATGTCTACAGCGGAAAACAAACAAAATATATACAATAGGAGCTGAACAGCATAAAAAGAGATAAATGATAGAATCCATCTTCAGCTCCAGCTATCCAGAAAGAACCAGCTAAACCTGAATACAAGGCTGCCCGTGTAGAAAAAGGGGCACCCGAGTTTGAAAGTGAAACAAACTACGAGTCAGTCATGGGACTGGTATGAGAAATCTACTCAACACATTTATAATATGGCTAATCACAGGACTACGCCACTTTCGTGGAACGGGTTTACTCCATTGGATTGCCAGTGCTTTAAAACAAATCATTCTTTGAAACAGCGCTATGCTTTTTATAAAAATGAAGCCGTTATAAGACTCAGTTCCCATCACACAATGCAACGCAAACCGGAGGATATAGTTTTTACCTTATAACGGCCAAAATATGCTTGATACGAATAAAACAAAGGCATTTGATATTATTGCTAGTGTTTATATGTTTTGAAAACTATTTCAAATCATAACTATCAATCATAGACGGCATTAATGCCCCATACCACTATGTCGTCATATATAGGTATACAATCAAAACCGCACAATCACGTATTTGAAAATTGGATTTCCGTCATGAACCAAGGCAAAAGATAGTCCTTACCGACTTCGTGACTCTCTAGCCCGAGCCACAGGGTCAGAGCGCATTGACCCTTGGATCGTCAGGGCCGGTCCACCGTTGTGGATTAAAATTCCTGAACACTGTGTTTCCCCACCCTTTGGGGTGTAAATGAGCCAACGAATGGCTCCATCGGACCCGGATCGTCCGATCTAACCGAGGCGCCTCGCAACAGCAACAACCACACAGGTGAAAAGTATATAAATGTCAGGGCTGGTAGGTCACTGACACCACCCTAGCTAGAAAGAAACGCATGCCCTCCCTGAGGTCCTTCTCCCGTTTCTGGTTCATACCGGGGTGTGAGGCTCGCGAATTCACGTTATACACAAAGCTACGCCATACAGGCGGTGCTTTGATCATCACCACAAGACTTTGCTTTTCAACAGAAGCCCTGATCATTTGCCACTTAGGAATGTCACACTAGCAATTCATGCCATGCGACTGATATCCATCGATATACAACCTCTGAGCTCGTGCGTTTCAGAGAAGGGCGTTAAGCAAAAGAGTAAATTCTCCGCCGCCAAACAGATGTATATTTAATAGAGATCAATCAACACAGAATAAAATCCAATGTCAGACACACAGTCCATTTACAAGTCCGTTTTGGGTCTGAACGAAACTGGAGGCACTATATACCTCGCAAACCCATTGATCACCACGTACGTCGGGACGATCACCAGTCATTATCCATATTTCGGGATGCCTTCGAATCAGGACCTCGGTTACCATCCAAACGAGGTGAAGATCTCTGATCTTCGACCATCGCCTTCAGCTTCGATCCATTATCGTCGATTCAGTTATTCAGAACGGGGAAAACCCGGTCTTTCTGAGCAACTCGCATATATAATAAACAAGTGCAAAACTAACATATACACGCATCATTTCAATTCATTAGTCACTAACCGTCAATCAGTAAGAGAACGATTTCCCAAATATTAACCCCGAAGGCCGAAACCAACATCAGATCAACACCCGGGAAACCATTCGACTTAGCCAACCTTCAGTTAATTTCTAATTCAAATCCATATCGTTTATAATATTTTATAACGATTTATCGCTATTTTTATTTATTTTAAAATAGCCAATTTATTCAAAACGACGCTTCGGGCCATAACACGGCCGTGGCGCTGTTTTTCTTCAGATTTGATTTACACATATCTGAAAATCTAACCATTGGATCTTCACAAAATTTACCTCATTAGAAAGATCTTTTCAAAACGAATCCAATGGTTCCAGTTTCGGGAAAATCCGACGGTCGGATCTCCCGGTACAATCGTTTGAAGTTAAGATTTCAAAATACGAACTGCAGCGTCGTTATTCGATTAATTATAATTATATATATTTATAATCGATTCTGGCGATGTTTTTCTTCAGATTTGAATTAAACATTCCAGACAATCCAACCGTTGGATTTTTTACAAAGTTGGTGCCGTTGGAAAGATTTTTCCGAAGCGAACCCAACGGTTGCGATTTCAGGAAAATCCGATGGTCGGATCTCCCGTACTAATCGTTTGAAATCACGGTTTCAAAATACGAACTGCAGTGTCGTTAGTCGATATATTTCAGTTCTATTTAAAAATATATATCGATTCTTCGATTTCAAAACTATTTTTTTTCATACATTTGATAAAAATGATATTTTTATCTAACTGTCTTCTATTTCAAAACTTCACTATATTTAACAAGTCATGTATATAATAAAAATGTGATTTTTATTGTAAAACAATTCATTTCATAACACCATTATTTCATATAGTTTATATAGATGATAAAAAGGTGATTTTTATTATAAAACAATTTATTTCAAAACATGGTCATTTTACATAGTTCATATAGATGATAAAAAGGTGATTTTTATTATAAAACAATTTATTTCAAAATATGAATACCCTTCAACACATGAATTTCTAATCAATGAATGAATATCGATTAAACACATGAAGGTTTTCTATTGTTTATATATATAGATAAAAATGTGATTTTTATATTTAAAAAACACGAATACCATTCAACACATGAATTTCTAATCAACGAATGAATATCGATTAAACACATGAAGGTTTTCTATAGTTTATATATATAGATAAAAATGTGATTTTTATATTTTAAAAACACAAGTACCATTCAACACATGAATTTCTAATCAACGAATGAATATCGATTCAACACATGAAGGTTTTCTATAGTTTATATATATAGACAAAAATGTGATTTTTATATTTTAAAAACACGAGTACCATTCAACACATGAATTTCTAATCAATGAATGAATACCGATTCAACACATGAAGGTTTTCTATTCAACGAACAAATATATTTTCGGCAAATGAAAATAATTCAAACACATGAATATTATTCAAAATTTCGGCAGCATAACGGCAGGGTAGTTAAAACTGGGACCGTCCCTAGTACGGCTCCTCACTCTACCTTAAAACCTCGCGGTTTTTGACAATGGAGATCATGCATCTAGTTCGCACGCAGGCGGCATGTATATATTTATTTCATTTCCACAAACTAAGCCTATGTGGTTTCAACCAAATATTTCTCAACCACAAACGGGTATTTTTCAACCACAATCAATCAATATCAACCACAAACAATCCCAAACAACCATTCGCTATCAATCAATTTTCACACCAATCACAACCAATAAATATCGTCCATGGTTTGTGGACGAGGGGTGTAACACCCCACCTCCGTCAAGGACACTCACAAAGGGAATGCCTTAACTTTGGTGGAGAATTTTAGTAAACAGAACAGAAACTTACAAGACAGATAAAAACAGTACTTGAAATTTTTTAACTTTATTACAGCGGAAACAGAAATCAGTATGGTTACATCCTTTCAAATCTCAGAGTTCAAGTACAAAATATCAGTCTTGTACAAAAGCCTTCAGAATGCATAGTTTAAAATCATAACCCCCACAGAAGAAGACAAGCCATACTTTAAGCACTTCAAGCAGAAGAAATCCGGATCTAGCTAGAGTATTCCCTCCTTAGAAAACCTGGGGGGGAAACGAAAGAAAAGAGGTGAAACAACAAGGGTCAGACATAAAGTCTGGCAAGTCCAGTGACTTTCAGCATATGAACAGATAATAATAATATGACATGAACATAAAACTGGATGAGAGATAACTGTAACAGGTGTAGCAGATATAACAGAAGAACAGAATGACATAAACTATTGCTTTACACTTCTCTGCACTAATACTAGTATAACAAAATTAGGTGTCACCCTAATGTCTAAACTTAAACAGGAACGGGTACAGAATAATTTAACAGAATGCTAATAATGGGCCTTTACTACCCGATCAGAAACAGACAGAAGCAGAAACAGATTAATCCCTACAGAAACAGAATGTAGAATTAGGTGTACACTAGTAATGGGCCTTTACCACCCGAACAGACGGTACCACGCAGAAACAGACAGGTGTTACCACCCAACAGAAACAGACGGTACCAACCAAGGTTTTAAATCTCGGATATCGGCCGCGTTTCGTCTCGGGGATTTTATAGACTCGGTCTCGTATCGGGGGAGATCTCGGACGAGATGAGTCTAACTTGGGAGTTCATCTTGGATTTTCATCTCGGGTCTGAAAGTTCATATCGGAACAATCTCGGGGTACATAATATGTTAAAAATGATATTTTAACAAAATGGTTTTTATGAATGTTATTAAAAACATAGTAACTTAAAGTTAAAATGCAAAATAACTTTATTATTCTTTATTATGCAAAAGATCATTCATACTTTAAATCGTAATATGCTTAAAATAGAAATATTGTTAGACAGGAAACATTAAAAGGATCCAAAACATTAAAAAATTCAGCATAAATAGACAACAAAATACATAATTTCATAAGTAACATATATGTAAAAAGATGAGGCTGAAAATCATAAGCATTGTAAAACTTATACGAACATACAATATATTCATTTAACATGAAAAATGTAAAATAACAAAAGATTGCTATGGCTAGATTTGAGTTTTTAAATTATTTTTCTAGTTCAGGCACAGATTTAAATTTTAACAAAAAAAAACTAAGATCTCGGACGATATTCCAGTATTTCATCCCAGTCGATATATCGTTTGATATTGCAATATCTCGGGCGATGTATTCGAAAGGAGATTTAGAGTGATATTTGCTGTTTCGTTTCAGAAGGAGGCCAAAACGAGATCTCGGAGGAGATCTCAGGCGATATTTGCGAGATTTGAAACAGTGGTACCAACAGAAACAGACAGAACTAAGTGTACCCTAAAACCCTACCCCAAGCGATCGGCTCCCTAATACATAAATATCCTGTGTCGGCCCCACAGTAGGGTGTATCACTCCCTAAAGTGACAACCAATTGGCACAGACCTATTTACAGATGTCACGGCGTCTTACATCCTCAGAGGCAGACTGGGATCCATGCACGCACATGACCTGGTTGGAACGCACCATCAGCACCCCTCGCCATTATCAGAATGAACCGCTTATAATTAGTTCAGTAAGCGTGCCCGGACCCTACTTACTGTTGGGTCAAAGTTTTGATACCAGAAAGGGTTACTGACTAATATGGGTCCCAAACAACAGATGACACAAGTAATTCCCCTCCTAACCTTGTGTCCCCAGACTAACAGATTTCAGCTTAACTTGTCTACAAGTTTCAGACATACAAAATTTAGATTAACTAGTTCATAGATCATACAATCAAGTTAACAGGTTTTCAGACTAACGGATCAGATGTTCGAATTAACAGGCTTACAAATTAACTGGTTCCTGATTATCTAATTTTGTATTGGGCCTACGGATTCACGAAACGGGTTTATCAGATTCATTGGTCCAATTGGTTTAGCCTCACTCAACACGTTTTAGACATCTTCATTATCTCAGATTTTCATTAATTAAATATTAATGCCCAAACCTCTCACATTAGACTGACAGTTTGCGGCTGCTGGTTAGGCCGGTTGGTTCCGGGCAGGTTTCTGTCGCAAACTGAGTCTAACCTCGGGTTTCAAGCACGTTATGACTAACTTCTCACATTAGAACCTATTGTCTGCGACCACTGGAATATGCCAGGCGGTTCCGGGTAGAATTACGCCGCAAACTCATTCTAACCTCGAGTTAGCCATGTTTATCTTTGCGGCCAATTAATTAATGATTTATCATTTATACCCACGCCTAATATACATGTCAATTATTCATAGCTAATTCAGATTATGTCAATAACAGACTGAATATATCAACTTAACAGACATAGCAGATAACAGATTTAGGCGACTTAACGGATTCAGCAGATTAAGCAACTAGCAGATTTAGCAGATAACTGATTAGGCATCTCAACAGATTTAGTTTGGCATTTTCAACAGACTTAGCAGATGACAGATTTGGCAGATGAACAGATCTAGCAGACTAGTCAGTAGATTAGGCAATATAACAGAACTAACAGATTAGGCAAATATAACAGAACTAGCAGATTAGGCAAATATAACAGATTTAATCATTCCTTAAAGTTTCACAAACATATCTTGCCTAAATATAAATCTTGCCTAAGTTCACATGCATAAATAATAGTCAAGATTCACAATATGATCATATACCCCATGTTTGCACTAAATTTACATAGCACAGATTTTGGTCATAATTTACCATATATCATATGCTTAAATTTTATTAAACTTGCATAGTACAGAAGATCCATATAATTTATACCAAATATAACCATAGATTACTATGCATGCCATATATCCCAAAGGTCCCTTACTTAGGTGTTTATTTACATTAATAGATATCCTACTTTCATGTAAATCTTTATACCTAGGCCACATTCTCTTTATCCCAAATCATGTGTTCAATACAGTCTATATTTATGTTCAATTATATACCTTTTTATGTCATGTCCACAAATCATATGTTCAATACCTTTTTATGTTATAAATATAACATGTCCAATCATATGTCTCAGATTCATGTTCTAGCTACAGTCCTTGTTCTTTCCTCAAATTAGTCACCTATTGGTCATGCCCAATTTATGCATCATTCATTTTACTGTCCCAAACATTTTAGCGCATGTTAATCTCTTATGAGATTGGCTCAGGCTCGTGGTAGCCTGGCTATAGAACAGAAAGAGGAAAGAGGTACAGAATAAGATAAGTCAAATCAGAACAGAACAGATATAATCTCAGATTCAGATCCATAGTTCATGTCAAAATCAGAATTAACGTTTATAGCGGAAAATAACTGTACTTGCCTTAATTGGATTAAAGAAAGAACTCTAGTTGTTGTAGAACCGTTGCAGAAGCTCTAATCTCTAATTGAATTTAGGTTGATGTTAATGGTCTTCTAGTTTTGATTTCAGCAGAGTAGCAACGCCATTTTTATTTTTAATTTAGAACAGAGGCAGAGTAGAAGCAGAATAGAATTGTGTGCAGAGAAGGCTGGGTTTGGGGCTGTTTAAATAGGTTTAGGCAGACGAATCTAGACAGAAAACGAGACCAGATACATCAGAATGCACCCAGGCAGAAAAGCAGATTCGGAAGGCAGGTCGACCCCCAGGTCGACACTAGGGTCGACTCTAGGGTCGACCCCCTGGGGGCAGGTCGACTCTAGGGTCGACCCCCTGGGGGCAGGTCGACTCTAGGGTCGACTCCCCAGTCGACCTGGTCTGTGCTGTTTAATTTTTTTTCTGAACTTTGGAAGGCCATAACTTGGTCATATGGACTCCGATTTACGAAATTTCGGACTCTATTTCGCGTATTTTTCCGAGACGAATGCAATGGCACAGCCTGTTTCCCTTGATTCTGATTTTATATTTTAATTATACTCAGATTTGTAATTCTTAAGTTCACAGAAAATACGGGGTGTTACATTCTCCCCTCCTTAAAGGATTTCGTCCCCGAAATCTTCAAGTTAAGAAGAATGTATATCCTAATCATTCAAACAACCATCTACTCAACCATCAAACACAAGCATTCATTGTCCTTAGAAATTTCTAGTGTTGTATGAACATTTGCAAAAGTGTGTGTATATGTTCCTTATCTAATGCAAAGATCAGGCGGTCTACTGATTCAGTTGACCTCCTTAATGCGAATTATGTCAGTGCCATGAGTCCAATATGTATGCAATTTTCCTATTTGATAGATATCATTTCTATACGAGTGCAGAACCATCCACTCATATGCAACATCCATGTGCTGATTCAACCATTTTGCATCCATAAAAATTCAAAATGCTCACACATCCATATGCAGTATGAGAGTGTTTTCGAGTCGATCTAGTGCCTAGTGTGTGTGTATGCGTCCACAAGCAACCACTAGCAACCACTTGCATCCAATTGCAACCATCAAACATAACATGTCTCAAACACATGTTTACACCCATTAGGATTCCTATCTATAAGTTGAACACTCGATCGATAGTATACAGTCGAGGAAGCGAGTACAGATAAAACAAAAACTTGATTCCTATCAGACATTGGTTGAGAAAATAATTCCCCTAAGTGTCAACCCCGAAGACTGAAATCAACATCAGATTGACACCCAGAGGGTTACCCTCTTTAGACAATGTCAAAACTGGAAATCTTATCAGAAGTATTCAGATATTTACATACTACTGGTACAGATCAGGTTCCCTAATGATTCTTCGGAAGCTAAGCATGATAAAAATCATATCCCACAAAAACTCAGAATATATGCGTCATATTTGACGTCTAACACAAATATCCCTCAAACCCCAATCTCAAACAGATGAGCCATAACCCTTATGGGTCTGAGTCTACAGCGGAATTTCAGAAATAATACTAGTATTAAAGTGCAGAGTATCAATTACAAAATCAAAATACCAGAATCAGAAAAAGTCTTAACTCCATAATCAGATAAAGAAATTAAACCTACTATAGAAATTTTCCTATTTCTATCCTAGCCACTAGCCTCGAGAGTGTTTGCCTGCCCTCCTTGCCCTCGTCTCTTCGGGCAGACCCTAGTGAAGTGCCCCATCTCTCCACAGTTGAAGCAAGTGCCTTTCCTTTTTCTGCAATCCTTATTCAGATGAGTCGAGCTCCCACAAGTAAAGCACTTTTTCCCCTTCTTATCTTCAGTCTTTTCATCCTTCTTTTGTGTTTCCTTTTTGGGCCCCGCTTTCTTATTCTGTGGTTCTTCCTTCTTTGCCTCTTTCGGGCCCTTGTCTTCCTCGTGCAGTAGTGCCATGTCCACCAATTTCTCGTAAGTCGCTCCCATGGGTACGTGGGTCATGGCTAAGCTGTGCAGTGGCTCGTTCAATCCTTTAACAAAGCGGAGAGCCTTTTTATGCTGAGTGTTGACTAAATCCAATCCGAACCTAGCCAGTTGGTTGAACTGGTTGACGTATTCCTTGACCGCCATACTTCTTTGCTTAAGAGATAAGAACTTTTCCAGTTGTAAATTTCGTTCAGCTTGCGAGAGGAATTTTGTCTCAAACCTTGTTCTGAAATCCATCCATGTCTCGACCGGCCTCTCGGCGTAAGTGACTTCCCACCAGTAGGAAGCTTCGTCTTTGAGCAACCATACCGCCAACTGTACCTTCTGCCTATCGTCCACCTCGAAGATAACGAATAGATCCTCAGTTTCTTTGAGCCAGTTTCTCGCTTTTACGAATGATTCGGTTCCTTTGAAATCCTTCCCACCCATGGCCCTAAAATCTCTACAGATCTTTGAGAAAGCAATTGCACGAGGAGGGGGTGGGGGAGGGGGATCATTTGCTGGACCTGCAGCGGCGGTCCTAGCCTCAAGATATTGACGAAACCAACCGGGTACATGAACACCCTCTGGTATCTCATATGCTTCAGACATGCTGAAACGAAAAAGGAAAGGTTCAATACAAAAAGGACTGAAAGAAAGATATATGGCTCTTGGGGATTATGTTTTTCAAAATAAGCTTTATTTTTGAAAATACTTCCTTTCAAAACCTTTTTGAAAATAGTTTTCAAAACTTTTTATAAAATCTGGTAACCTTCAGCTCTGATACCAAGTGTAACACCCCACCTCCGTTAAGGACACTCACAAAGGGAATGCCTTAACTTTGGTGGAGAATTTTAGTAAACAGAACAGAAACTTACAAGACAAATAAAAACAGTACTTGAAAATTTTTAACTTTATTACAGCGGAAACAGAAATCAGTATGGTTACATCCTTTCAAATCTCAGAATTCAAGTACAAAATATCAGTCTTGTACAAAAGCCTTCAGAATGCATAGTTTAAAATCATAATCCCCACAGAAGAAGACAAGCCATACTTTAAGCACTTCAAGCAGAAGAAATCCGGATCTAGCTAGAGTATTCCCTCCTTAGAAAACCTGGGGGGGAAACGGAAGAAAAGAGGCGAAACAACAAGGGTCAGACATAAAGTCTGGCAAGTCCAGTGACTTTCAGCATATGAAAAGATAATAATAATATGACATGAACATAAAACTGGATGAGAGATAACTGTAACAGGTGTAGCAGATATAACAGAAGAACAGAATGACATAAACTATTGCTTTACACTTCTCTGCACTAATACTAGTATAACAGAATTAGGTGTCACCCTAATGTCTAAACTGAAACAGGAACAGGTACAGAATAATTTAACAGAATGCTAATAATGGGCCTTTACTACCCGATCAGAAACAGACAGAAGCAGAAACAGATTAATCCTTACGGAAACAGAATGTAGAATTAGGTGTACACTAGTAATGGGCCTTTACTACCCGAACAGATGGTACCACGCAGAAACAGACAGGTGTTACCACCCAACAGAAATAGACGGTACCAACAGAAACAGACAGAACTAAGTGTACCCTAAAACCCTACCCCAAGCGATCGGCTCCCTAATACATAAATATCCTGTGTCGGCCCCAGAGTAGGGTGTATCACTCCCTAAAGTGACAACCAATTGGCATAGACCTATTTACAGATGTCACGGCGTCTTACATCCTCAGAGGCAGACTGGGATCCATGCACGCACATGACCCGGTTGGAACGCACCATCAACACCCCTCGCTATTATCAGAATGAACCGCTTATAATTAGTTCAGTAAGCGTGCCCGGACCCTACTTACTGTTGGGTCAAAGTTTTGATACCAGAAAGGGTTACTGACTAATATGGGTCCCAAACAACAGATGACACAAGTAATTCCCCTCCTAACCTTGTGTCCCCAGACTAACAGATTTCAGCTTAACTTGTCTACAAGTTTCAGACATACAAAATTTAGATTAACTAGTTCATAGATCAGACAATCAAGTCAACAGGTTTTCAGACTAACGGATCAGATGTTCGAATTAACAGGCTTACAAATTAACTGGTTCCAGATTATCTAATTTTGTATTGGGCCTACGGATTGACGAAACGGGTTTATCAGATTCATTGGTCCAATTGGTTTAGCCTCACCCAACACGTTTTAGACATCTTCATTATCTTAGATTTTCATTAATTAAATATTAATGCCCAAACCTCTCACATTAGACTGACAGTTTGCGGCTACTGGTTAGGCCGGTTGGTTCCGGGCAGGTTTCTGTCGCAAACTGAGTCTGCGACCACTGGGTTTCAAGCACGTTATGACTAACTTCTCACATTTGAACCTATTGTCTGCGACCACTGGAATATGCCGGGCGGTTCCGGGTAGAATTACGCCGCAAACTCATTCTAACCTCGAGTTAGCCATGTTTATCTTTGCGGCCAATTAATTAATGATTTACCATTTATACCCACGCCTAATATACATGTCAATTATTCATAGCTAATTCAGATTATGTCAATAACAGACTGAATATATCAACTTAACAGACATAGCAGATAACAGATTTAGGCGACTTAACGGATTCAGCAGATTAAGCAACTAGCAGATTTAGCAGATAACTGATTAGGCATCTCAACAGATTTAGTTTGGCATTTTCAACAGACTTAGCAGATGACAGATTTGGCAGATGAACAGATCTAGCAGACTAGTCAGTAGATTAGGCAATATAACAGAACTAACAGATTAGGCAAATATAACAGAACTAGCAGATTAGGCAAATATAACAGATTTAATCATTCCTTAAAGTTTCACAAACATATCTTGCCTAAATATAAATCTTGCCTAAGTTCACATGCATAAATAATAGTCAAGATTCACAATATGATCATATACCCCATGTTTGCACTAAATTTACATAGCACAGATTTTGGTCATAATTTACCATATATCATATGCTTAAATTTTATTAAACTTGCATAGTACAGAAGATCCATATAATTTATACCAAATATAGCCATAGATTACTATGCATGCCATATATCCCAAAGGTCCCTTACTTAGGTGTTTATTTACATTAATAGATATCCTACTTTCATGTAAATCTTTATACCTAGGCCACATTCTCTTTATCCCAAATCATGTGTTCAATACAGTCTATATTTATGTTCAATTATATACCTTTTTATGTCATGTCCACAAATCATATGTTCAATACCTTTTTATGTTATAAATATAACATGTCCAATCATATGTCTCAGATTCATGTTCTAGCTACAGTCCTTGTTCTTTCCTCAAATTAGTCACCTATTGGTCATGCCCAATTTATGCATCATTCATTTTACTGTCCCAAATATTTTAGCGCTTGTTAATTTCTTATGAGATTGGCTCAGGCTCGTGGTAGCCTAGCTATAGAACAGAAAGAGGAAAGAGGTACAGAATAAGATAAGTCAAATCAGAACAGAACAGATATATTCTCAGATTCAGATCCACAATTCATGTCAAAATCAGAATTAACGTTTATAGCGGAAAATAACTGTACTTGCCTTAATTGGATTAAAGAAAGAACTCTAGTTGTTGTAGAACCGTTGCAGAAGCTCTAATCTCTAATTGAATTTAGGTTGATGTTGATGGTCTTCTAGTTTTGATTTCAGCAGAGTAGCAACGCCATTTTTATTTTTAATTTAGAACAGAGGCAGAGTAGAAGCATAATAGAATTGTGTGCAGAGAAGGCTGGGTTTGGGGCTGTTTAAATAGGTTTAGGCATACGAATCTAGACAGAAAACGAGACCAGATACATCAGAATGCACCCAGGCAGAAAAGCAGATTCGGAAGGCAGGTCGACCCCCAGGTTGACACTAGGATCGACTCTAGGGTCGACCCCCTGGGGGCAGGTCGACTCTAGGGTCGACCCCCTGGGGGCAGGTCGACTCTAGGGTCGACCCCCTGGGGGCAGGTCGACTCTAGGGTCGACACCCCAGTCGACCTGGTATGTGCTGTTTAATTTTTTTTTTCCTGAACTTTGGAAGGCCATAACTTGGTCATATGGACTCCAATTTACAAAATTTCGGACTCTATTTCGCGTATTTTTCCGAGATGAACGCAACGGTACAGCCTGTTTCCCTTGATTCTGATTTTATATTTTAATTATACTAAGATTTGTAATTCTTAAGTTCACAGAAAATACGGGGTGTTACAAGGGGCGTGTATATATATATATAGCAATTCACTTCTATTTCAACACATATATAATTTTTACAACGCATCTATAACTTATACATCGAACGTACAACTTATACAACGCTTATACAAGAGGTGTACAACGCTTATATAACTCATACATCAACTATATAATTTATACATCGTCGTTTTCCATATCGTTTATAAATTAGAAATCTCACATTGGGTTCCACTCCACCAAAAATAGCAGAAGGCTCAGAAAAATATGTGGTCTCTTCTAAAATGTAGAAGACGTCCTCACGGGTCCACTGTCTCTTGTTTCACTGAATTTCGACCACATAGCAAAAAGATATGATTTTTACAAGGTTTGCAACGCTTTATAGTGTCAAAATCAGTTTAAAATAGATAAACCCGTACCTCAGTTCATGGGTTCGAAACTAGGTTTGAAGATTGCGATCAAACGGAGTAGTGGTTCGAGGACCGGGTTGCGCTGCAACGAAGGGCTTAGAGAGGGCTTTCTGGCGATGGTGATGGGGTCCAGTTCGAACCACCAAGGAGGAGGCGGCGGAGCTCGAAAGTGGCCAACTTCAGGCGCACGATTCTCAAGGCACACGCAACGAGGAGGGTTGATTCTTGTATGGATTTGTAGAAGAAGAAGAGGGCTTCAAAAAGTTGAACTGGAGCTAGGGCTATCGATGCGCGTGGCGATCGGAAAATGATCGGGAAGGTATGGAGGCGTTTCCGTCATCGATCGGGGGGGTCTGAGGATTTTTCCCTTTTTTTAATTTAAATTCTGATTGGTCGGTGGGTCTTTAAAGGGGTTTTCTGACACGACCACTAATCGAAACCCGATGACTGTCGTCCCTAGCGTTTTACCCCCATTCCGAACACAATGGGATATGTTTCGAAGGTCCATTTGAATGTTTCAGTCAGTTTTCCTTCAAATTAAAATATAAAACATTCAATATTTAATTTGAACGTGCATTTCAATTTGCCAGGGCCACAAACTGATACGAAAAATTCCAGAAAAATAAATCAAGCTATGTTTTGACGATACGGTCCCAAAAAAACTAGTTTCGTCGAATTCTGAGACCGTTTGCAAAAAGGCCCATTTCTGGTCGATCCAATTTAACTATAATTGACCAAAACACGTTTTCCTATGCTACGTTCACATACTAGCTTCAAAAATTATGAAATTTGAAACCTAGCAATAAATTCACATTCCGGATCCAACAAAAGTGGTTTCGTCGAATTCCGAGGTCGTATGCAAAATGGCCAATTTCCTGGGCTATATAAATTCCATAGCGACCTTTCTGAAAATTCATTTGGCCATAACTTTTGCTTTCCGTTATGAAAGTTTCGATTTTTCAGATTCGTTGGAAAGGTACTCACTAACAGATTTAAATATTTTTGGTTTCACTCAAATCCGTTTTGTTTTGCACCCAGTACAGTCCGACAAAGTTTGAATTCAATTTTTGAAAATGCAACGCCATTTCAGGCCTTGTTTATAATTATAATTAATTATATTCGTTTTCAATTGTCGATTCAAACTCACTTTCCATTGCCATTATTTAAAATATTTATTTTAAATATTTAAAATCCATTATTTTAGCCAATTTAAAAAATTTAAATTGGTTCAGATTTTCTGGGTCGTTACAATCTCCCCCACTTAAAACTTTTCGTCCCCGAAAAGGAACAAAGTCGATAGTGGTTTGATTAATCAACTCTACGTTCGGTCTGGCTTCAATTCTCCAACTTTTCAGTTTCTGAGAAATTTCAAATTCTTCAAAAATTTGACTAACTCCCGGAATTTTCGAAAAATTTCGCCATAACCTGCTTTGTACGGGGAGGGGTTTGGAAATTTATTGGGCCATATTAGGTACCCAATAAATCCTAATAAGCATACACATATTTATAGTGATATATTCTGGTGTTTTCCGGGGAGCATGTATTGATAATAACTCAAGAGAATAAATTCTCGTCACCCTGCCCCGTATGGGAAATAAATAGTCCATGTGCCGTATCTAATAACTAGAGAGACGTGATTATTGTCAACTCCAGACCCGTGTGGGGTTTTTATTAATCTGGCAATTTAATCATTACAATTTAAATAGTCCATATCAGTCATCAGTTCAACCTGTAAAATATAGTCATCGCCATTCAAGCCTCTCGCCCGTATGGTAAATCTTCCACCTCGTCACACAAGCTCCAAATGCTTATGTGGTATATGATGAAGTATGCCTATCTTCTGAAGTATGCCACGTAATGTAGTTCAAAATTAATTGTTACTATCCTATGGCGACGTTTATTATTTCACACAGAAAAACCAGCACTCCGCATCCAATGGCATTCACAGGAGTTGATATAATAATATTTCGCATCCAACTCATTAAGGTTTACCAATTTGTCGGGCACGCAAATAAAATCTTTACTCAACAGCTAATCCATTTACCTATTCAAACATATATATAATGCACAAGTGTGTATATTTCTATCTATTTTTAAATCAGTTCAATGTGTGATTTAAATGAATAAATTCTACCATTATTGATTAAATTAACTATCGTTTTAATAACTTTAATTAATCAATCTACAATCACACAACACAACCAACAATCAAATTGTTTTTAACTTTTCAAAATCATATAAATTAATTCCTATATTCTTTTAAAATCATTCCGACTATAGAATTAAAAGTGCACATCCATGGAAAGGAAATAACAATAGAATAGAGAACTGATTGGTAATGCAAAGTAAGGTAAATGTAACTTGCACCAGAGTCAATCAGAGATATCCACTCGGCATCTAGGATAAGCTTTCTGAATGCTCTCCTCAGTTTCCCAAGTACAATCTCGCGGATCTCCACTCCATTGCACTTTGACTAAGTGAACCTTCTTGTTCCTCATCTCTTTGGCTTCTTTGCCGATGATCTTTAGCGGCTCTCTTCTCACAACTAATTCTGGAGTAATTTCAATATCCTGCTGAGCTGCTTCTTCCACGATCAAGTCTGGATCATGAACGTGCTTTCGAAGTTGAGATATATGAAATACATCATGGACTCCAGGCAACCAATCAGGAAATTTAACCCTATAAGCGAGAGTTCCGATCCGTTCCAGAACAGGAAACAGACCGATGAATTTGGGCGCCAACTTTCCAGTTTTACCGAACCGGATAACTCCTCTCATCGGCGATACTTTCAAATATACATAGTCGCCAACAGCAAAGGATATATCTCTTCTTCTATCGACATAGCTCTTTTGTCGGCTTTGAGCGGCGAGTAATCGCTTCTTAATAAAATCAACTTTGTCGGCGGCTTCTCGGATCATATCAGGGCCCAACACAAGTCTATTACCGGGTTCGACCCAACAAGCAGGAGATCGACACGGTCTACCATACAATGCTTCGAATGGAGACATTGTCAGACTCGCCTAGTAGCTGTTGTTATAAGAGAATTCAGCCAAATGCAGATGGTCTTCCCATGATCCACCGAAATCTATAACACAAGCCTACAATAGATCTTCTAAAATACGATTCACCCTCTCAG
Organism: Allium sativum; assembly: GCA_030737875.1. Lineage (NCBI taxonomy): Eukaryota > Viridiplantae > Streptophyta > Magnoliopsida > Asparagales > Amaryllidaceae > Allium > Allium sativum. The sequence goes on along the minus strand of CM060909.1, from coordinate 576,592,006 downwards.
TCTGACCGTCTGTCTGAGGGTGATAAGCGGTGCTTAAGTTCAACTTCGTTCCCAACTTGACTTGAAATGCTTCCCAGAATTTGCTAGTGAATATTATATCTCTATCACTGACTATACTGAGCGGCACTCCATGCAGTCTAACTATTTCCTTGAAGTATATCTGCGCCAGACTCTGAGCAGTTCTGTTTGATCTGATAGGTATGAAATGGGCGGTCTTCGTGATGCGATCTACGATCACCCAAATACTGTCATTCCCTTTTCTGGTTCTGTGCAGACCATCAATGAAATCCATAGAAATATGTTCCCACTTCCAACCAGGAACTTCTAGCGGTTGTAATAATACAGCCAGCTTCTGTTGGTCGCTCTTGACTAGTTGGCAAGTAGGGCATCGGCTAACGTATATTGAAACGTCTCTTTTCATAGCCTTCCACCAGAATGTTCGCTTTAGATCGTTATACATTTTGGCTACACCAGGATGGATACTCAGCTTGGACTTGTGACATTCATCTAACACTTCCCTTTTGAGCTCGGGAATGTCAGGAACACAAATCCTTCCTTTCAATCTCAAGGTCTCATCGTTATCTATTTGAAAACACGAGGGTTCGCCTTTCTGAATCCTTTTAATCATATCCTTAATAAAGTTATCCTCCTTCTGAAGAATAGATATTTTGTCACTCAAGGAAGTCGTGATAATAAAGCTGGCGGTCATTACATTCTTTCGGCTCAGCGCATCGGCCACAACATTGGCTTTCTCTGGAGTATATATAATTTCAAACTCGTATGCTGCAAGGAATTCTAGCCAACGTTGTTGCCTTAGATTCAAGTCCTTCTGTGTGAATAGATACTTTAACGACTGATGATCTGTAAAAAGTTCAAATCTCTCACCCAGAAGATAGTGTCTCCAGATTTTCAAGGCGAATACGATAGCCAACAACTCAAGATCATGAGTTACGTAGTTCTTCTCGTGCGGCTTCAGCTGGCGGCTAGCATAAGCAATCACTTGACCCCTTTGGATTAACACTGCGCCAGGTCCTTCTCTAGAAGCATTAGTCCAGACTTTTAAATCTTGGTTGCCATCGATGATGGTTAACACTGGAGCAGTCGTTAGTCTTAACTTTAGCTCTTCAAAAGCCTCCTCACTTTCTGGAGTCCATTTGAATTTAGAGTGCTTCTTTGTAAGCTTCGTTAAGTGGCCAGATATCTTCGAAAAGTTTTTAACGAACTTCCGGTAATAGCTAGCCAATCCGAGAAAACTGCGGACTTCAGTAGGAGTACTAGGCTGTTTCCAGTTTTGAATAGCCGTGATTTTACTTGGATCCACAGCGATTCCTTCTTTCGATACGACGTGGCCCAGAAATTTCACTTCATCTTGCCAGAATATACATTTGGAAAACTTTGCTTTCAATACATTCCTTCTGAGGATTTCTAACACCTGTTCCAATGCTTTTCAAGTTCGGCCTTTGATTTAGAGAAGATTAGAATATCATCAATAAAAACCAGAACAAATTTATTCAATACTCCTCTGAATACTCTGTTCATCAGATCGACGAAATAGGCTGGAGCGTTACATAAGCCGAATGGCATTACTAACCACTCGTAGAATAAGTCGGGACCTCTGAATGCTGTCATTAGAACACACTGTTCGGCAATTCGAAGTTGATGGAAACTTGTAGCTAGGTCCATTCGTGAAAATACTTGTGCTCCATTTAATCGATCTAACAAATCATCAATCCGCGGCAATGGATATTTGTTCTTTATTGTCTGCTTGTTCAGATCACGATAATCCACACATAGCCGTAGAGTACCGTCAGATTTTGGGACAAACACCACTGCTGCTCCCCAATCAGAGAAACTAGGCTTGATCAGACCCTTCCATACTAGCTGTCGTGTTTGATTGTCAAGTTCTTCTTTTTCTTTCAAGGACATTCTTCGAATAGCGTGAACTACCGGCCTTGCATTGGGAATCAAAGCGATCTTGAAATCTATTTCTCTCTGCGGAGATAAGCGAACAACTTCTTCGAACACATCCGCATAGTTCTTGACGACAGGAATATCTTTCACTAGGTCGGGAATATTCTCTGTGATTTCAAGGACATTTTCTATTTAGGCTGGGGAAACATTCAAAGCTGCCCAGAAGTCTTTTCTATTAGCATTCTGACCTTCACAGGGAATGGTTATATAATCACCTGATTTAATCCTCGCCTTTACGACTCTGTCGGCGCATTTAACTTCAGCTTCATATTTGGTCAACCAGTCTAACCCCAAGATAAGTTCAAACTCTTTAAAATTCATGACGACCGCGATGGTAGGAAACCGATAACGAGAGAAAGAAACCGGCACTCCACAAACCCAACTGAGATCAATGGAACCCCCAACCGGATTCTGGACAGTCATTGGTTCCTTCAGCTTTTTCAAATTCAAATCCAGTTTCTTAGCTGCATCCTTTGCAATGAAGCTTCGTGACGCGCCCGTGTCAAACAGTACTTTAACTGGAATATCTTTGACAGTTAGCGTGCCTTTTAAAACATCGGCCCTTTCTTGACTAGCTGAGGGCTCAGAAGTTTCTGCTACTTCATTTACTTGAACTATTTCAGGCTTGTTTAAGAGCGGGCAATCCTTTGCAAGATGACCAGCCTCGTGGAACTGTTTGCACTCTCTATTCTCTTGGAACTCCCCGTCAGTTCTGAACCTTTTCTTCTTTTGCTTTCGATTTGATCTGTATCCCTCTTTTCTTTGTTTCTTTAAAGATCTGCAACTTATCGACAAATGTCCTTTCTTATTGCAGTTAGAGCAAATAGCAGTTGTTACTGGTTCTTTCCCAGATTTAGCCCTTTTTCTCTTAGCACTGGGCTTCTCACTGACCTCCGACCTCGTACTGGCTTCAGGAATATTATTTTCCGACTCTTCTTTGTCACTACAACAGACTTCTTCTTCGTTGCGCAACATTCCTTTCTTATAAAGATCTTCATACTGATAAGCCATATAAATCATTTCAGAGAAAGGAAGTTTTACATTCCTCAGTACACTATTTTGATATCTCCTTTGCAGGCCATGAATAAATCTCAAATTTTTCCTCTTTGGATCTTGAATCAGATGAGGAGCAAAGTGAGCAAGTTCGTTGAATTTCTTATGATATTTTGGGATGGTCATATCACCTTGTATTAGATAAGAAAATTCATCACACAATCGCTCCGTCGCTTCAGGAGGAGTAAATCTTTCTAGGAAAATCACTTTGAATCTGTCCCAGGTGATATCACCTTCTGGATTATCTTTGTTGATTGTTTCCCACCAGATTAAAGCTTCTTCTTTGAGCACCCAAGATGCTACTAACCTTTTCTGGTCATCCCTCAGCTGGATACGCTCAAAAATTCTTTCTACAGAACTCATCCAAGCTTGAGTCTGAATTATAGATTCATTGCCCGAGAACTGTGCTCCGTTCAGATTTTGATACCTCTTTAATAGAGCCTCTAGATGGGGTTCTGCATTTCTCCTGTTTCCGACACTCATTTTTCAAGTACTTCTGCAATAGCAGATCAAGTATCAGGTCACAGAAAAAATATTTCAAAATATAGAGACAGATACTTCAATGTAAATGTGTCTATTGGGGTGTATTCCATTCTTCTTCACTCATACTAGGATACTACTGATCCTATCTGTAATGAGTTACTCATCCTAGAACACTACTGGTTTTATTTCTGACGAGTTCGTTAATATGTTATATTCCAGAACTAAGCTTAACCAAAGCTCTGATACCACGTTGTGACGACCCCAAATCCCGTACAGACGGAGACAAGGGTAATCTTTGGAATATAACACAGAAACAGATAATAGCAGAACCGAAATAAAATAAATACACCAGATAATGAACAATAGAATATACTGGATAAAAGTAATCATCAGAGTTACACAGTATACAGGATCTTACTTAGTACAAATACAGTTTAGCTATACATAAATGTCTACAGCGGAAAACAAACAAAATACGTACAATAGGAGCTGAACAGCATAAAAAGAGATAAATGATAGAATCCATCTTCAGCTCCAGCTATGCAGAAAGAACCAGCTAGACCTGAATACAAGGCTGCCCGTGTAGAAAAAGGGGCACCCGAGTTTGAAAGTGAAAAAAACTACGAGTTAGTCATGGGACTGGTATAAGAAATCTACTCAACACATTTATAATATGGCTAATCACAAGACCACGCCAATTTCGTGGAACGGGTTTACTCCATTGGATTGTCAGTGCTTTTAAACAAATCATTCTTTGAAACAGCGCTATGCTTTTTATAAAAATGAAGCCGTTATAAGACTCAGTTCCCATCACACAATGCAACGCAAACCGGAGGATAGAGTTTTTACCTTATAATGGCCAAAATATGCTTGATACGAATAAAACAAAGGCATTTGATATGATTGCTAGTTTTTATATGTTTTGAAAACAATTTCGAATCATAACTATCAATCATAGACGGCATTAATGCCCCATACCACTATGTCGTCATATTTAGGTATACAATCAAAACCGCACAGTCACGTACTTGGAAATTGGATTTCCATCATGAACCAAGGCAAAAGATAGTCCTTACTGACTTCGTGACTCTCTAGCCCGAGCCACAGGGTCAGAGCGCATCGACCCTTGGATCGTCAGGGCCGGTCCACCGTTGTGGATTAAAATTCCTGAACACTGCGTTTCCCCACCCTTTGGGATGTAAATGAGCCAACGAATGGCTCCATCGGACCCGGATCGTCCGATCTAACCGAGGCGCCTCGCAACAGCAACAACCACACAGGTGAAAAGTATATAAATGTCAGGGCTGGTAGGTCACTGACACCACCCTAGCTAGAAAGAAACGCATGCCCTCCCTGAGGTCCTTCTCCCGTTTCTGGTTCATACCGGGGTGTGAGGCTCGCGAATTCACGTTATACACAAAGCTACGCCACACAGGCGGTGCTTTGATCATCACCACAAGACTTTGCTTTTCAACAGAAGTCATGATCATTTGCCACTTAGGAATGTCACACTAGCAATTCATGCCATGCGACTGATGTCCATCGATATACAACCTCTGAGCTCGTGCGTTTTAGAGAAGGGCGTTAAGCAAAAGAATAAATTCTCCGCCGCCAAACAGATGTATATTTAATAGAGATCAATCAACACTGAATAAAATCCAATGTCAGACACACAGTCCATTTACAAGTCCGTTCTGGGTCTGAACGAAACCGGAGGCACTATATACCTCGCAAATCCATCGATCACCACGTACGTCGGGACGATCACCACTCATTATCCATATTTCGGGATGCCTCCCAATCAGGACCTCGGTTACCATCCAAACGAGGTGAAGATCTCCGATCTTCGACCATCGCCTTCATCTTCGATTCATTATCGTCGATTCAGTTATTCAAAATGGGAAAAACCCGGTCTTTCTGAGCAACTCGCGTATATAATAAACAAGTGCAACACTAACATATACACGCATCATTTCAATTCATTAGTCACTAACCGTCAATCGGTAAGAGAACGATTTCCCAAATAATAACCCCGAAGGCCGAAACCAACATCAGATCAACACCCAGGAAACCATTTGACTTAGCCAACCTTCAGTTAATTTCTAAATCACATCCATATCGTTTATAATATTTTATAACGATTTATCGCTATTTTTATTTATTTTAAAATAGCCAATTTGTTCAAAACGACGCTTCGGGCCATAACGCGGCCGTGGCGCTGTTTTTCTACAGATTTGATTTACACATATCTGAAAATATAACCATTGGATCTTCACAAAATTTACCTCATTAGAAAGATCTTTTCAAAACGAATCCAACGGTTCCAGTTTCGGGAAAATCCGACGGTTGGATCTCCCGGTACAATCGTTTGAAGTTTCGATTTCATAATACGAACTGCAGCGTCGTTATTCGATTAATTATAATTATATTTATATATATATATATAAATATAATCGATTCTGGCGCTGTTTTTCTTCAGATTTGAATTAAACATTCCAGACAATCCAACCGTTGGATTTTTTACAAAGTTGGTGCCGTTGGAAAGATTTTTCCGAAGCGAACCCAACGGTTGCGATTTCAGGAAAATCCGATGGTCGGATTTCCCGTACTAGTCGTTTGAAATCACGGTTTCAAAATACGAACTGCAGTGTCGTTAGTCGATATATTTCAATTCTATTTAAAAATATATATCGATTCTTCGATTTCAAAACTATATTTTTTCATACATTTGATAAAAATGATATTTTTATCTAATTGTCTTCTATTTCAACACTTCACTATATTTAACAAGTCATGTATATAATAAAAATGTGAATTTTATTGTAAAACAATTCATTTCATAACACCATTATTTCATATAGTTTATATAGATGATAAAAAGGTGATTTTTATTATAAAACAATTTATTTCAAAACAAGGTCATTTTACATAGTTCATATAGATGATAAAAAGGTGATTTTTATTATAAAACAATTTATTTCAAAATATGAATACCCTTCAACACATGAATTTCTAATCAACGAATGAATATCGACTCAACACATGAAGGTTTTCTATAGTTTATATATATAGATAAAAATGTGATTTTTATGTTTAAAAAACACAAATACCATTCAATACATGAATTTATAATCAACGAATGAATATCGATTCAACACATGAAGGTTTTCTATAGTTTATATATATAGATAAAAATGTGATTTTTATATTTTAAAAACACGAGTACCATTCAACACATGAATTTCTAATCAACGAATGAATATCGATTCAACACATGAAGGTTTTCTATAGTTTATATATATAGATAAAAATGTGATTTTTATATTTTAAAAACATGAGTACCATTCAACACATGAATTTCTAATCAACGAATGAATATCGATTCAACACATGAAGGTTTTCTATTCAACGAATAAATATTGTTTCAGCAAATGAAAATAATTCAAACACATGAATATTATTCAAAATTTCGGCAGCATAACGGCAGGGTAGTTAAAACTGGGACCGTCCCTAGTACGGCTCCTCACTCTACCTTAAAACCTCGCGGTTTTTGACAATGGAGATCATGCATCTAGTTCGCACGCAGGCGGCATGTATATATTTATTTCATTTCCAAAAACTAATCCTATGTGGTTTCAACCAAATATTTCTCAACCACAAACGGGTATTTTTCAACCACAAACAATCCCAAACAACCATTCGCTATCAATCAATTTTCACACCAATCACAACCAATAAATATCGTCCATGGTTTGTGGATGAGGGGCATATATATATATATATATATATATATATATATATATATATATATATATATATATATATAGCAATTCACTTCTATTTCAACACATATATAATTTTTACAACGCATCTATAACTTATACATCGAACGTACAACTTATACAACGCTTATACAAGTGGTGTACAACGCTTATATAACTCATACATCAACTATATAATTTATACATCGTCGTTTTCCATATCGTTTATAAATTAGAAATCTCACATTGGGTTCCACTCCACCAAAAATAGCAGAAGGCTCAGAAAAATATGCGGTCTCTTCTAAAATGTAGAAGACGTCCTCACGGGTCCACTGTCTCTTGTTTCACTGAATTTCGACCACATAGCAAAAAGATATGATTTTTAACAGGTTTGCAACGCTTTATAGTGTGAAAATCAGTTCAAAATAGATAAACCCGTACCTCAGTTCATGGGTTCGAAACTAGGTTTGAAGATTGTGATCAAACGGAGTAGTGGTTCGAGGATCGGGTTGTGCTGTAGCGAAGGGCTTGGAGAGGGATTTCCGGCGATAGTGATGGGGTCCAGTTCGAACCACCAGGGAGGTGGCGGCGGAGCTCGAAAGTGGCCAACTTCAGGCGCACGATTCTCAAGGCACATGCAACGAGGAGGGCCGATTCTTGTATGGATTTGTAGAAGAAGAAGAGGGCTTCAAAAAGTTGAACTGGAGCTAGGGTTATCGATGCGCGTGGCGGTCGGAAAATGATCGGGAAGGTATGGAGGCGTTTCCGTCGTCGATCGGGGGGGGGGGGGGTTCTGAGGATTTTTCCCTTTTTTTTTATTTAAATCCTGATTGGTTGGTGGGTCTTTAAAGGGGTTTTCTGATACGACCACCAATCGAAACCCAACGACTGTCGTCCCTAGCGTTTTACCCCCATTCCGAACACAATGGGATATGTTTCGAAGGCCCATTCGAATGTTTCAGTCAGTTTTCCTTCAAATTAAAATATAAAACATTCAATATTTAATTTGAACGTGCATTTCAATTTGCCAGGGCCACAAACTGATTCGAAAAATTCCAGAAAAATAAATCTAGCTATGTTTTGATGATACAGTCCCAACAAAACTAGTTTCGTCGAATTCTGAGACCGTTTGCAAAAAGGCCCATTTCTGGTCGATCCAATTTAACTGTAATTGACCAAAACACGTTTTCCTATGCCACGTTCACATACTAGCTTCAAAAATTATGAAATTTGAAACCTAGCAATAACTTCACATTCCGGATCCAACAAAAGTGGTTTCGTCGAATTCCGAGGTCGTATGCAAAATGGCCAATTTCCCGGGCTATATAAATTCCATAGCGACCTTTCTGAAAATTCATTTGGCCATAACTTTTGCTTTCCATTACGAAAGTTCGATTTTTCAGATTCGTTAGAAAGGTGCTCACTAACAAATTTAAATATTTTTGGTTTCACTCAAATCCGTTTTGTTTTGCACCCGGTACAGTCCGACAAAGTTTGAATTCAATTTTTGAAACTACAGCGCCATTTAAGGCCATGTTTATAATTATAATTAATTATATTTGTTTTCAATTGTCGATTCAAACTCACATTCCATTGCCATTATTTAAAATATTTATTTTAAATATTTAAAATCCATTATTTTATCCAATTTAAAATTTTTAAATTGGTTCAGATTTTCTGGGTCGTTACAATTTTATACAGTGTATATACATGTTAAAAAATATATTTTTAACAATCCAATATTTGTTTCAATGCACGACCATTTTTCACATCGCTATTTATATAATTTTCATATCGCTATATATATTCTTTTCCCATCTCAGATATATATTATTTTCACATCGCTATATATATTATTTTCACATCGCTATATATATAATTTTCACATCGCTATATATATTATTTTAGGTGCGTTTTTTACAGGTCCCTATTAACATTTTAAATTAGGCTCGGGTCCGGTCATAAACTTATTGTAAATTTAGACCCTATTTTTCAAAAAATCAACAAAAAAATAAAAATAAAATATAAAAAAATCACTTAAATTTGTAATTAATTTAAACAATTAATCATGAAAGAAATCAGATAAAAAAAAGTCAAAAACAATCTCAAAATCAAAAATTACAAAAAAAACAACGAAATGCAGTAAAATGCATCAGAATATGCATATAATTCAATTAGTTGCATACATGTATGCATTTATTTCAATTCTGCATCAAAACTGCAGTGTAAATGCATACATGTATGCATATATTGTAAATACATGCATATTCTGATGCACTGATTTAAACCCTGCGTACGTACGTTCAATTTTTTCACTTTTGCATATATTTTGACATATCTGCATACATCTATGCATTTATACAGAAAAACTGCATACATGTATGCAATAATTCAATAGCCATGTACAAATATATGCATGTGTTTTCAAATAGTTGCATATATGTATGCAACTATTCATAATAGTTGCATACATGTATGCAACTTTTTTTTTTGGTCGAGAGCTTCTAACAATATTTCCAGATTTTAGATTTTTTTTTTTTAATCAGGGCCGCATTTTTTTCTGCAAGAAATTGAAGAAGGCGGAAGTAAATAATGGATGGGAGCGGAAGTCCTTGAAATGAAGGAGGCGGAGACAAAAATAGGGGGTGGGGTCTAATTAGAAACATGACAAGGATGTGAGCCTAATTAATTTTGCTTTTAGGGATGTGAGCCTAATATTCACTATTATTTTCACATCGCTATATATATTATTTTCACATCGCTATCACAACGCAATACAATCAAACAAGTCGTCCATGGTCTGTGAACGACGGGGAAAAGTTCATATATGCAGTTATTGTAGGATCGATAATAACCCTAGAGGGGGTGAATAGGGTTTTAACAAAAAATAAAACAAACACAGAGATATAAAATATGCAGTAAAGGAAAATCACACGCAGAGATACCCAGCTTCGGCAAACGGTGCCTACTGCTGCCTTTCTAAGATTTCTACTAGGAGTTACAAACAGATCCCGCTTACATTCCTATGTAAACTTGCAGCTCCTGCTCCTGTCTAACCCTAAGCTCAAAATCATAGACTGGCCTGTGCACCCTAGACCAGATTTTCCCAGACTACAGGCCAGTAATCTGTATATCTTAGTTTTAAAATAAAACTAGAAAAACAAGCATTGATATTGAAGGAATTACAAAAAAAATACGAAGAAACCCCCTTTTAAAGTTTTTAAGAAAAGAACTTGGCTTAGTTAAGGCCAAGTTGACCGAACACTTCTTTTTGCTCTTGCCCGATTCCCTTCCTTTTTTTTCTTTGGCTCTGGAATAGGAAATGGCGGCAGCGATCAAAATAAAAAGCTAGTGTTTCTGGAAATCTCGAGTCCCTTTGATTTGAATTTGTTTGCAGAAATGAATTAGCTGAATATGTCTTCCGGCACCACTCTGCTACGATCTCTCTCTCGATCTAAACACGTAAGATTTCTGATTTGAAATTAGGGTTTTGATTTTTGCTGTCAAAATGTTGGATGATCAGTGGATGATGAAATCGTGTGAATTTATAGGGTTCTGAAACCCTAGTTCTCTGATTTCAAATAAAGACTTGCCTGATTTTGATTGAGGAATATACTAATAGAAATTTACTTCTCCCTTGAATTTTTTTGCTGTCCAATTTTATTCGGCTTGAATCCTTTCTATTTTTAGAATCAATTTTCTCTGTTAATTTGAAAAATTAATTACTGATTTTGACACCGAAAACATTTCGATTAAAGACATTTCCAATTTTCGTAGACCATTTATGTAATAACCCGGAAATCTGGGCCAGTTTAAAATTTTTATTTTGGCAATTTAAGCGAATTTTGATAATTTAAAATAGATTATTTTAAATAATATCGACGAGAAAATTTATTTTGAATAGAATTCGAATGTATATATTATATAGATCGTCATTAGAATATAAATAATTATATATAATTATAAAAGGAATTGAAAATGGCGTGGTAGTTCGATAATTCGATTTCAAATTTCAAATGAATGTACCGGGTGCAAAATAATCTGGATTTTAGTTAAACCAAAAATAATAGAATCTAATTGATAATATCTTTCCAACGAATCCGAAAAATCAAAATTTCATAGCGGGAATTAAAAGATATGTCAGTTGAAAATTCTGAATAGTCGCTATGGAATTCAGGCCCTTAAAAATGGAAATTTTGCAAACGACCTCGGATTTCGACGAAACCACTTTTGTTGGGGCCGTGATGTCAAATTATTGCTCGGTTTCAAATTTCATAATTTTTCGAATCAATATGTGAGCGTGGCAAAGGAAAACGCGTTTAACCAGTTTCAGTTGATTTTAATCGACTGGAAAATGGCCATTTTTCTAACAGTCTCAGGATTCAATGAAACTAGTTTTGTTAGGACCGTATCGTCAATATGAAGCTAGAAAATATTTTTCTGGAATTTATCTAGTTAGTATGTGGCCCCGGTAAATTAAAATGTGCGTTCAAATTCAATACATAGAGTTATATGTTGATTTTGACGAAAATTGATCAAAATGATCGAATCAGCTTATGATATATATCCCATTGTGTTCGGAATGGGGGTAATTAGCTTTGGACGACAGGCGGTGGGTACGATTTCGAGTTCGAAATAAAAAAGTTGCTTTATAGAATAAATTAAATAAAATAATATAAAACTTTTCCCCTTAAAACCCTCCCTCCTCTCTTTAGATTGGTCAACGCCTCATTCAAAAAGAAAAAAACACCCGCGTTCTTCCTCCTCGCGACGGCCTCCCTTCGTCGGACCTCCACCGCACCTTCCCAGCCTCTGACGATGGCGCCTCCCCCAAAACGCCCTCCTCCTCTACGCACCTTCCCTTTTCTTTCTTCATCTCCAAACACCCGAACTCACTCAAACACCCACCGCCGCCACCCTCGACTTCCGCCGCCCTCTGAACCCCAGTCCGACCACCGTAGACCCCGGCGCTCCTCCCCTCCACCTCCAGCAGCTCCTATTCCCCCCCCCCCCAATCAAAACCCTAAAAGGAACTGTAAGTTTCTACTTCTTTTATTTTGTTTTTGTTTAGTTAATGTTATTATAAATAAGAATTGGAGTAGAATAAATAGTTTAAATCGAGAAGGGTTTGATTTTCATATTTTTAAAAGCTAAGATTTTTAGGTATGAAAACATAGGATTCTTATTTATGAAAATAAAAACGTGATCTTTATTTGTAAAGGCGAGATTTTTAAACTGTAAAGGCGAGATTTTTAAACTGTAAAGGCGAGATTTTTAAAACTATAAGAGAATTTATAAAAATACGATCTTTATATAGTAAGAGAATTTATAAAAATACGATTTTTATATGAAGAGATTTGAAATAAAAATATTATCTTTATAATGTAAACATCTTGTTAAAGAGGTGATTTTGATACATATAGTAGCGAAGATAAAAATATAATTTCTATACTAGTGGCATGTAAAAAAAATGATTTTTAATCGAAGAAAAAATTTGATTTTTATATATTGAATATCGAAGTAAAAATTTGATTTTTATTTATTGAATAGCGAAGTAAAAATTTGATTTTTATATATTGAATAGCGAAGTAAAAATTTGATTTTTATATATTGAATAGCGAAGTAAAAATTTGATTTTTATATATTGAATAGCGAAGTAAAAATTTGATTTTTATATATTGAATAGCGAAGTAAAAATTTGATTTTTATATATTGAATAGCAAAGTAAAAATTCGATTTTTATATATTGATAGCGAAGTAAAAATTCGATTTTTATATATTGAATATCGAAGTAAAAATTTAATTTTTATATATTGAATAGCGAAGTAAAAATTTGATTTTTATATATTGAATAGCGAGGTAAAAATTTGATTTTTATATATTGAATAGCGAAGTAAAATTTTGATTTTTATATATTGAATAGCGAAGTAAAATTTTGATTTTTATATATTGAATAGCGAAGCAAAAATTTGATTTTTACATCTGTAGAGAATACGGGCAAAGAAAGTGACAAGAGGCAAGAACGGCGAAGATTTCTACCAAAGAAGAGTCGTGGCGTTGGATTAGAAATTCGGTGAGAACTTCTCACTCTTTAATTTAATTTTCTAGTTAAAATATATACTAGGATGCAGATGGTGTTTAGTAGCACCCGACACCCGTCGTCCACAGACCATGGACGGCTTGTATGCATGTTTGTTTTATTTTGTTGTGTAGTTGATTGTGTGATGTGGTGTGAAATGAAATAAAATATTTATATAGCTAAAAATATTTTACAGTTAAAAATAGAATTTTTAACGTGTATAAGAAATGAAATAAAAATAAACAAATCGGACGATTTGTTTATATACACACATTTGACTGATATTGATTAGGACGATAAATTTTACACATCGCCCAACTGCACAAATAAAATCTGTGTTTGATTGTTCGAAACCCCACATAGGTATTGGGATGATATATGACATACACTAATCCCAATAGTTAGTAGTATGTCGATCGATTGATTGACAGACTGTTATGAGCGTTATATATTTATATTTGATGCTTATACAGTGTAGAATGCACTTTGGATGATGGTTGATTATTCATCGTTGTTATTGTATACAAATATTGTAGAAAATCCATATAATTAACATTATATGGTAATTGATTGGGCCTCATTCCAATATTTGAATAGAATATTTGAAAATAGAAATATTTGAAATAGAAATATTTGAAATAGAATATTTGAAAATAGGAATCCATGAAGCCATGTTGATTAGATTTACGCCATTTTGACGTGAACGATATTCATATCGATTTTATTCATTTTTTAATGAATATCGAAAGTGATTTCAAAATCTGATATTTTGAAAAGAAATGAATTCGAATTGAAATTGAATATAAATGAATTCGAATTGAAATTCAATTGAAAATGAACTGAAATTGAATTAGAAATCAATTTGAATTGAAATCAATTTGAAGTGAATTTAAAACGAATTTATAAAGAAAAATTCAATTTTGATTTGAATTTGAAAAGGAAGTTGAAATCGTTTTGAAAACGAATTTAAAACGATTTATAAAATACGTTTTAAAAGGAAATCGACGAAGTATATATTATATATATTATATATATAATATAATGGCCTGATTTGAACGCGCCGCGCCGCGGCAGTTCGCGAATTTCGACCATTGACTTCGAACGGATATTAAGGGAGATCCGACTGTCGAATTCTCCTAAAACCGGAACCGTTGGGTTCGTATCGAAAAGAGATTTCTGACGAATATTAGAAATTTGAAATCTAACGGTTGGATTTGGAATTAGGTCCAAATCAAATTTGGAAAAGGTCACTGTAAGTGCAGTTCGATGGCCGTTGATGGAAATCGACTGTACGGGCCTTGATAAAATTATTAAAAATAGTAATAATTTGTGTAAAATCATAAGAAATGATTTAGAAAGAATTGGGATGAAAAACTCCATATTTGAAAAGATAAGAATAGATTTTTGTCAAAATGAACTAGTTTTGAACTAGAATTATAATTCTATTTATTTTTAAATAAATAAATTTGATTTGAAATGGTTTTGAAAATAACCAGAATTGCCAATAATTATTGGAATGGATTTGAATCGAAATTGTCTTCAGAATATTTCGATGTTGGATTTCGTGATGATACAGATATTGTTATGGAAATTTGAAAGATATATATATATATATATATATATATATATATATATATATATATCGTTATTTCCAATACGATATCCATTGGTCGTAGAATTTGATATTGAATATAAGCCGGTATATTTTCTATTCAGAGCATTGTATTTAATATCAAATGTGATTTGGGTTTATCGTGAATGATGTCTTCATTAACATGGTTCTTAAGCCCAGTTGAGAAAATGTTAAATCTTTTTAGTTAGATTTAATGAAGTGTACCAATTAAATAATAATTAATTGGAGTTGAATTCGAATTGATTCTTGGGTTTATCGTGAACAGTGTTTTAAATAACACTCGTTCTTTAACCTGATAATTAATGGAATGTGATTTTGGGTTGTCGTGAACGGTATCTTCAATAATACTGTTCTTAGACCCAAAGGAGTTAAGAAAATCAGAAACTAACCGGAGGTTAGTTAAGTTGAATGGTTTCTGGGGTATTGATCAGATGTTGGTTTCGGCCTTCGGGGTTAATACTTAGGGAATTGCTCACTTGCTAATTTACGGTCGGGGAATGATTGAAATGTGATGTGATTTTGGGTTTATCGTGAACCGTGTTTTAAATGACATGGATTCTTTAACCCAGTCACAGATTAAAACTAAGTGGAGTTTTAATGAATCTTTAATTAGATTGAAATAATCGAGAATGGAGTAGCACCAGTTTTGCTCCAGGCGATAGTTAAATCTTTAATTAGATTTGAACATGAAATGGTAATTGAATTTACCGATAACACCGTGGTGTTAGATATGAAGTATTACCGGTTTTACTTCATGGGATGAATAGGTTGGGATTGGGAAATTAAAACAAAAGATTATTTTGGTAA
Source organism: Allium sativum (assembly GCA_030737875.1). NCBI lineage: Eukaryota > Viridiplantae > Streptophyta > Magnoliopsida > Asparagales > Amaryllidaceae > Allium > Allium sativum. The sequence continues at coordinate 576,576,219 of CM060909.1, read as the reverse complement.
GGTTCGTTAATCCCGACTAGTTGAATCGAAATTCAAAAGTAGATTAAAGAATAAATTCAAGGAATTTATCTTTGATAAAATTAATGGGAACCTTTCCCTATGAATGTGAAATTTAGAAACTAACTATTGGTTAGCTAAGCAGAATGGTTTTCTGGATATTGATCTGATGTTGGTTTCGGCCTTCGGGGTTAATATTTGGGGAATTATTCTCTTGTTAATTTACGGTTAGTGAATGATGAATTGGAATGAGGCGTATGTTGTGTTTGTGTAACACTTATTTAAAATATACGTGAGTTATTCGGAAAGACCGGGTTTATCCCGTTCTGAATAACTGATACGACGATAAGTCAAAGATGAAGACGGTGGTCGAAGACCGGAGGTCTTCACGTCGTTTGGGTGGTTACTGATGATCTTGATTGGGAAGTACACCCAAGAAGATGGAAACAGTTGGTGATCGTCCAGATGTACTTGGAGATCGATGGATATGCGGGGTACTAGGTGCCTCCGGTTTCATTCAGACCCAGAACGAACTTGTAAATGGACTGTGTGTCTGACATTGGATTTTAGTCTATGTCATTTATTTCTATTAAATATATATATATGTTTGGCGCCGGAGAATTTATTCTCTTGCTTAACGCCATTCTCTGAGACGTACGAGCTCAGGGGTTATATACTGATTGATATGAAACGCATAGAGTGAATTGCCTGTGTGGCATGCCTAAGTGGCAAATGATCAAGGCTTCTGTTGAAAAGAAAAGTCTTGTGGTTGATGATCAAAGCACCGCCTGTGTGGCATAGCTTTGTATAACGTGAATTCGCGAGCCTCACACCCCGGTTGTGAACCAGAAATGGGAGAGGACCTCAGGGAGGGCATGCGTTTCTTTCTATCTAGGGTGGTGTCAGTGACCTACCAGCCCTGACATTTATATACTTTTCACCTGTGTGGTTATTGCTGTTGCGAGGCGCCTCGGTTAGATCGGACGATCCGGGTCCGATGGAGCCATTCGTTGGCTCATTTACGCCCCAAAGGGTGGGGAAATGTAGTTTTCAGGCATAATAATCCACATCGGTGGACCGGCCTTGACGATCCAAGGCTTGCCTGCGCGCTTGCCTGAGGCTTGGGCTAGAGAGTCTCGAATCGGTAGAGGACAATCCCTGGCCTCGGTTCATAGATGGAAATCCAACTTCCAAATACGTGACATTTGCGGTTTTATTTGTAGAGCCTAGTATGGCGACATAGTGGGATGGGGCGCTTTTGTCGTCTATGATTAATACTTATGATTTGAAATTGTTGTATACACTATGCACTTATAATAGTATCAAATCACCTGTTTGAAACGTATCAAGCATTCTTTGGCTATTATAAGGTAAAAATCCTATCCTCCGGCTTGCGTTGCATTGTGTGATGGGACCTGGGTCTTATAATCGCTTCATTTTTCCTTATTTAACATTGCGTTGTTGTTTTATGCACTGGTCTTCTTGGGAGGAAAGCCGTTCCGTGTTATATTGCGTGGCCCCTTGATTTACCTGATTTTAAAATAAAGATTAATAACTGTTTTTTGTTCTCACACCAGTCCCATGACTGACCTGGAGTTTATTGTTTTAACCTAAACTCTGGGTGCCCCTATTTTGACACGGGCAGCTAGTAGTTTTGGTTTTGCAGATTTATATTCACAGGATCCTGGTTTACAGCTGGAACGATATCCGGAAAGCTTTGTATCCATATATCTCCTTCAGTTGTGTATTGTATTATTTTCCGTTGCTATGTATTTAAATGTAATTTAAATCTCTGATATTTCTGTGTAATATTCATTTTTACTCTGTATATTCTTGTATTCTGATGGATTTTTGTAATTAACAATGAAATGTTCTTCCGTCTGCGTTCTGATTTGTCTTGTCCTCACAGTAATTCGTTCTTTCTCATCTCTTCGGAGACCGGGGAAGTTCGGGTCGCTTCATTTGGTATCAGAGCTTTGGTTTACAAAGCTCAGAGAACAAGACACATTAGAACCATATGAAAGAATTCATCAGATGTTGGATTAGTAATATCCAATGGGAATGACTCGTTAGAGATAGGATCGGTAGAATCCTAGAACGAGTGTGAAGAGTATATTTTTAAAATGAAACCAAATTTTGTTTTGAAAATTTAAAATAAATTATTCGTATTTGATTATTTATTTGTATTGATTTGGACAGTCCAGTATATAAAGATTTTGCATATACGCCTTGCAAACGTGTATTTGAAGTTTTAATATACTGGATAGATATAGAATTACACTCTAATCGCCCGGAGATGATTTTGATGATGGAGCTCCATCATTAGAATTTATGTTCGTGTGACGAAAGTGAGATTTCTATATATTTCCAATTGACTGGTGTGAGAACCGAAACTAGATAGGGATTATTGTTATGATTTGGCGTCAAAAATCTGATTTTTGACTATATATCAAAGTTATGCATTTGAAATGATAACCAACTAATTGATTGATGTTTGTGTTGTCTGATTATTGGATGATTAGTTAAAAGTTGAACCATTTAGCCAAATTGTACCGAATAGTGAATTGTATTGGAAATTTGGTCGCATTTGCTTGCATATACTTGTACTTACATTGAACAGGTCATAGCAAAGAGGCTAGAGCAGAAGAATAAAATTGTTTGCCAGACAAATAGGTACATGTTTACTATAATTTACTGTTTTGTTTGGGTGATGATGATTTTATGAGCCGATTGGCTAGCCGCTTGGCTTTTTCTTTTTGAGATCAGAAGGCCTATATGGAAATTTCGGGATTTTCCCATGGCTCCTGGAGCAGGAGAGGTTATGGCGAAATTTTTTGAAAATTTAGGGTGTTAGCCAAATTTTTGAAAATTTTGAAAAGTTCTTAGAAACTGAAAAGTTGAAGAACTTAAGCCATAGTGAAAACACTGGAGGTTGAGTTGATTTGTGAAACAACTTTCTGCTTTGTTCCTTTTCGGGGACGAAAAGTTTTAAGTGGGGGAGATTGTAATAACCCGGAAATCTAGGCCAGTTTAAAATTTTAATTTTGGCAATTTAGCTAATTTTGATTATTTAAAATAGATTATTTTAAATAATATCGACGAGAAAATTTATTTTGAATAGAATTCGAACGTATATATTATAGATCGTCATTAGAATATAAATAATTATATATAATTATAAAAGGAATTGAAAATGGCGTGGTAGTTCGATAATTCGATTTCAAACTTCAAATGAATGTACCGGGTGCAAAATAATCCGGATTTTAGTGAAACCAAAAATAATAGAATCTAATTGATAATATCTTTCCAAAGAATCCGAAAAATCAAAATTTCATAGCGGGATTTTAAAAGATATGTCCAGTTGAAAATTCTGAATAGTCGCTATGGAATTCAGGCCCTTAAAAATGGAAATTTTGCAAACGACCTCGGATTTCGACAAAACCACCTTTGTTGGGTCCGTGATGTCAAATTATTGCTAGGTTTCAAATTTCATAATTTTTCGAATCAATATGTGAGCGTGGCAAAGGAAAACGCGTTTGACCAGTTTCAGTCGATTTTAATCGACTGGAAAATGGCCGTTTTTCTAACAGTCTCAGGATTCGATGAAACTAGTTTTGTTAGGACCGTATCGTCAATATGAAGCTAGAAAATATTTTTTTGGAATTTATCTAGTTAGTATGTGGCCCCGGTAAATTAAAATGTGCGTTCAAATTCAATATATAGAGTTATATGTTGATTTTGACGAAAATTGATCAAAATGATCGAATCAGCTTATGATATATATCCCATTGTGTTCGGAATGGGGGTAATTAGCTATGGACGACAGGCGGTGGGTACGATTTCGAGTTCGAAATAAAAAAGTTACTTTATAGAATAAATTAAATAAAATAATATAAAACTTTTCCCCTTAAAACGCTCCCTCCTCTCTTTAGATTGGTCAACGCCTCATTCAGAAAGAAAAAAAAACCCGCGTTCTTCCTCCTCGTGACGGCCTCCCTTCGCCGGACCTCCACCGCACCCTCCCAGCCTCTGACGATGGCGCCTCCCCCAAAACGCCCTCCTCCTCTACGCCCCTTCCCTTTTCTTTCTTCATCTCCAAACACCCGAACTCACTCAAACACCCACCGCCGCCACCCTCGACTTCCGCCTCCCTCTGAACCCCAGTCCGACCACCATAGACCCCGGCGCTCCTCCCCTCCACCTCCAGCAGCTCCGATTCCCTCCCCCCCAATCAAAACCCTAAAAGGAATTGTATGTTTCTACTTCTTTTATTTTGTTTTTGTTTATTTAATGTTATTATAAATAAGATTTGGAGTAGAATAAATAGTTTAAATCGAGAAGGGTTTGATTTTCATATTTTTAAAAGCTAAGATTTTTAGGTATGAAAACATAGGATTCTTATTTACGAAAATAAAAACGTGATCTTTATTTGTAAAGGCGAGATTTTTAAACAGTAAAGGCGAGATTTTTAAACTGTAAAGGCGAGATTTTTATACTGTAAAGGCGAGATTTTTAAAACTATAAGAGAATTTATAAAAATACGATCTTTATATAGTAAGAGAATTTATAAAAATACGATTTTTATATGAAGAGATTTGAAATAAAAATATTATCTTTATAATGTAAACATCATGTTAAAGAGGTGAATTTGATATATATATAGTAGCGAAGATAAAAATATAATTTCTGTACTATTGGCATGTAAAAAAAAATGATTTTTAATCGAAGAAATAATTTGATTTTAATATATTGAATATTGAAGTAAAAATTTGATTTTTATATATTGAATAGCGAAGTAAAAATTTGATTTTTATATATTGAATAGCGAAGTAAAATTTTGATTTCTATATATTGAATAGCGAAGTAAAAATTTGATTTTTATATATTGAATAGCGAAGTAAAAATTTGATTTTTATATATTGAATAACGAAGTAAAATTTTGATTTTTATATATTGAATAGCGAAGTAAAAATTCGATTTTTATATATTGAATATCGAAGTAAAAATTTGATTTTTATATATTGAATAGCGAAGTAAAATTTTGATTTTTATATATTGAATAGCGAAGTAAAAAATTTGATTTTTATATATTGAATAGCGAAGTAAAAAATTTGATTTTTATATATTGAATAGCGAAGTAAAAATTTGATTTTTACATCTGTAGTGAATACGGGCAAAGAAAGTGACAAGAGGCAAGAACGGCGAAGATTTCTACCAAAGAAGAGTCGTGACGTTGGATTAGCAATTCGGTGAGAACTTCTCACTCTTTAATTTAATTTTCTAGTTAAAATATATACTAAGATGCAGACGGTGTTTAGTAGCACCTGACACCCGTCGTCCACAGACCATGGACGGCTTGTATGCATGTTTGTTTGATTTTGTTGTGTAGTTGATTGTGTGATGTGGTGTGAAATGAAATAAAATATTTATATAGCTAAAAATATTTTACAGTTAAAAATAGAATTTTTAACGTGTATAAGAAATGAAATAAAAATAAACAAATCGGACGATTTGTTTATATACACACATTTGACTGATATTGATTAGGATGATAAATTTTACACATCGCCCAACTGCACAAATAAAATCTGTGTTTGATTATTTGAAACCCCACACGGGTATTGGGATTATATATGACATACACTAATCTCAATAGTTAGTAGTATGTCGATCGATTGATTGACAAACTGTTATGAGCGTTAAATATTTATATTTGATGCTTATATAGTGTAGAATGCACTTTGGATGATGGTTGATTATTCATCGTTGTTATTGTATACACATATTGTAGAAAATCCATATAATTAACATTATATGGTAATTGATTGGGCCTCATTCCAATATTTGAATAGAATATTTGAAAATAGAAATATTTGAAATAGAAATATTCGAAATAGAATATTTAAAAATAGGAATCCATGAAGCCGTGTTGATTAGATTTACGCCATTTTGACGTGAACGATATTCACATCGATTTTATTCATTTTTTAGTGAATATCGAAAGTGATTTCAAAATCTGATATTTTGAAAAGAAATGAATTCGAATTGAAATTGAATATAAATGAATTCGAATTGAAATTGAATTGAATTGAAAATGAACTGAAATTGAATTAGAAATCAATTTGAATTGAAATCAATTTGAAGTGAATTTAAAACGAATTTATAAAGAAAATTTCAATTTTGATTTGAATTTGAAAAGGAAGTTGAAATCGTTTTTAAAACTAATTTAAAACGATTTATAAAATACGTTTTAAAAGGAAATCGACGAAGTATATATTATATATATTATATATATAATATAATGGCCTGATTTGAACGCGCCGCGCCGCGGCAGTTCGCGAATTTCGACCATTGACTTCGAACGGATATTACGGGAGATCCGGCCGTCAAATTCTCCTAAAACTGGAACCGTTGGGTTCGTATCGAAAAGAGCTTTCTGACGAATATTAGAAATTTGAAATCTAACGGTTGGATTTGGAATTATGTCCAAATCAAATTTGGAAAAGGTCGATGTAAGTGCAGTTCGATGGCCGTTGATGGAAATCGACTGTACAGGCCTTGATAAAATTATTAAAAATAGTAATAATTTGTGTAAAATCATAAGAAATGATTTAGAAAGAATTGGGATGAAAAACTCCATATTTGAAAAGATAAGAATAGATTTTTGTTGAAATGAACTAGTTTTGAACTAGAATTATAATTCTATTTATTTTTAAATAAATAAATTGGATTTGAAATGGTTTTGAAAATAACCAGAATTGCCAATAATTATTGGAATGGATTTGAATTGAAATTGTCTTTGGAATATTTCGATGTTGGATTTCGTGATGATACAGATATTGTTATGGAAATTTGAAAGATAAATATCGTTATTTCCAATACGATATCCGTTGGTCGTAGAATTTGATATTGAATATAAGCCGGTATATTTTCTATTCAGAGCCTTGCATTTAATATCAAATGTGATTTGGGTTTGTCGTGAATGATGTCTTCATTAACACTGTTCTTAAGCCCAGTTGAGAAAATGATTAAATCTTTTTAGTTAGATTTAATGAAGTGTACCAATTAAATAATATTTAATTGGAATTGAATTCGAATTGATTCTTGGGTTTATCGTGAACAGTTTTTAAATAACACTAGTTCTTTAACCTGATAATTAATGGAATGTGATTTGGGGTTGTCATGAACGGTATCTTCAATAATACTGTTCTTAGACCCAAAGGAGTTAAGAAAATCAGAAACTAACCGGAGATTAGTTAAGTTGAATGGTTTCTGAGATATTGATCTGATGTTGGTTTCGGCCTTCGGGGTTAATACTTAGGGAATTGCTCACTTGCTAATTTACGGTCGGGGACTGATTGAAATGTGATGTGATTTTGGGTTTATCGTGAACCGTGTTTTAAATGACATGGATTCTTTAACCCAGTCACAGATTAAAACTAAGTGGAGTTTTAGTGAATCTTTAATTAGATTGAAATAATCGAGAATGGAGTAGCACCAGTTTTGCTCCAGGCGATAGTTAAATCTTTAATTAGATTTGAACGTGAAATGGTAATTGAATTTACCGATAACACCGTGGTGTAAGATATGAAGTATTACCAGTTTTACTTCATGGGATGAATAGGTTGGGATTGGGAAATTAAAACAAATGATTACTTCGGTAAGGTTCGTTAATCCCGACTAGTTGAATCGAAATTCAAAAGAAGATTAAAGAATAAATTCAACGAATTTATCTTTGATAAAATTAATGGGAACCTTTCCCTATGAAAGTGAAATTTAGAAACTAACTGTCGGTTAGCTAAGCAGAATGGTTTTCCGGATATTGATCTGATGTTGGTTTCGGCCTTCGGGGTTAATATTTGGGGAATTATTCTCTTGTTAATTTACGGTTAGTGACTAATGAATTGGAATGAGGTGTATGTTGTGTTTGTGTAACACTTATTTAAAATATACGCGAGTTATTCGGAAAGACCGGGTTTATCCCATTTTGAATAACTGATACGACGATAAGTCAAAGATGAAGACGGTGGTCGAAGACCGGGGGTCTTCACGTCGTTTGGGTGATTACTGATGATCTTGATTGGGATGTACACCCAAGAAGATGGAAACAGTTGGTGATCGTCTAGACGTACTTGGAGATCGATGGATATGCCGGGTACTAGGTGCCTCCGGTTTCGTTCAGACCCAGAATGAACTTGTAAATGGATTGTGTGTCTGACATTGGATTTTAGTCTGTGTCGTTGATTTATATTAAATATATATCTGTTTGGCGGCGGAGAATTTATTCTCTTGCTTAATGCCCTTCTCTGAGACGTACGAGCTCAGGGTTTATATACTGATGGATATCAAACGCATAGAGTGAATTGCCTGTGTGGCATGCCTAAGTGGCAAATGATCAAGGCTTCTATTGAAAAGCAAAGTCTTGTGGTTGATGATCAAAGCACCGCCTGTGTGGCATAGCTTTGTATAACGTGAATTCGCGAGCCTCACACCCCGGTTGTGAACCAGAAATGGGAGAGGACCTCAGGAAGGGCATGCGTTTCTTTCTAGCTAGGGTGGTGTCAGTGACCTACCAGCCCTGACATTTATATACTTTTCACCTGTGTGGTTGTTGCTGTTGCGAGGCGCCTCAGTTAGATCGGACGATCCGGGTCCGATGGACCCATTCGTTGGCTCATTTACTCCCCAAAGGGCGGGGAAATGTAGTGTTCAGGCATAATAATCCACATCGGTGGACCGGCCCTGACGATCCAAGGCTTGCCTGAGGCTCGGGCTAGAGAGTCTCTAATCGGTAGAGGACGATCCCTGGCCTCGGTTCGTAGATGGAAATCCAACTTCCAAATACGTGACATTTGCGGTTTTATTTGTAGAGCCTAGTATGACGACATAGTGGGATGGGGCGCTTATGCCGTCTATGATTGATACTTATGATTTGAAATTGTTTTATACACTATGCACTTATAATAGTATCAAATCACCTGTTTGAAACGTATCAAGCATTCTTTGGCTATTATAAGGTAAAAACCCTATCCTCCGGCTTGTGTTGCATTGTGTGATGGGACCTGGGTCTTATAATAGCTTCATTTTTCCTTATTTAGCATTGCGCTACTATTTTATGCACTAGTGTTCTTGGGAGGAAACCCGTTCCGTGTTATACGGCATGGTCCCTTGATTTACCTAATTTTAAAATAAAGATTAATAACTGTTTTTAGTTCTCACGCCAGTCCCATGACTGACCTGGAGTTTATTGTTTTAACCTAAACTCTGGGAGCCCCTATTTTGACACGGGCAGCTAGTAGTTTTGGTTTTGCAGATTTATATTCACAGGATCCTGGTTTACAGCTGGAACGATATCCGGAAAGCTTTGTATCCGTATATCTCCTTCAGTTGTGTATTGTATTATTTTCCGCTGCTATGTATTTAAATGTAATTTAAATCTCAGATATTTCTATGTAATATTCATTTGTCCTCTGTATATTCTTGTATTCTGATGGACTGTTGTAATTAACAATGAAATGTTCTTCCGTCTGCGTTCTGATTTGTCTTGTCCTCACAGTAATTCGTTCTTTCTCATCTCATCGGAGACCGGGGAAGTTCGGGTCGCTTCAATTTAGTTTGCTGAAATAATATCTGCCGAGTCACCATATTAAAGAAGATTTGAACCAAATATTATTTTCCATTTTTGTTATGCCAGAGATTTTTGAGGAAGAAATCGAAAATTTTGGGCATTTAAAAACCTTCCAGAAACAAGTACTCACTGTTTGAATCATTACACAATATTCCTTGATTGTTTCCATCAATTCCATTATGAAAGTTACTTGCCATATGAACTTTAGCTTTGATTGCATACACACACAATACCATGCATCATTTACATACTCATGTAGCCTTCTGTATTGAGCACTTGTACTTGCATGATCATGTTTAGATCTGGGTTATCCATACTTTATGAACCTAAAAATTGATGTTGCACTCCATGTTTGCATATGTAGTTCACATGTATGCTGTTGTCATGACCTTGGTATGTTCTTGCTGTTTTCACCATTGATTTCTACTTGCTCATGTACTTGCATGTTCCACTTTGGACATTTGACATGCTCATCATTTTGAGTTGTGTATGATCAACAGAATCTGTACATTTCACTTTTGATAAACATACACCATTAAACCTTACCTGCTTGACCCATGAACTTGGCTATCTTTGTGCATGCACTTGACTGAACTACTTGTAATGCTGCATTGACTATTTGAATGATGTAGCTGCACCATAATCACATATTTGCCAAACTGGCTTGTCTCATCATGCTGAACTTCACTAATGTTTTCATATAATGCTGCATATTCCATTTACATGCACTTGACACTGATTATGGCTGAACCTGAACCACTTTTGTACATAAGCTTGGATGCATCAACCAATTTTTGATTGCATTGTTGTTGAGCTTGTCACTTTGCTGAGCTGTATCACATTCCATGTATAAGCTGTTGTGTTGTCTTTGGTCAAGTTTGCATACCAATCCTGTTTTGCATTTTTCTGGTCTGAAAATTTGCACTTCCACTCTTCTTTTGACCTGTCTTGTATGGTAGAATTGCTCCATGCTTTACACATGTGCACCATACACCATATACACAATCCATGTTGATCTGCCATGTTTCTTTTTGTTGATCAACCACATTTGTTTCTCTCTTTTGAGCTGAAGTATTTGCACTGCCATTTCTCTTTTTGGTTTTTGTCCTTGTCTTTTGACCCTAAAAAAGAAACAAGAAAACAACAGTCAAACTGTACTATGTTGAGGCTGGTCAGAAACAGTCGGTTCTGATCAGCAAACCAGTATGGTTATGGCGTGGCTGTTCAAGTCTGACAAATGATGAGAAAAACACACAGAGAATCTGAGACAAATAAAAAATAAAAATAAAAAGAATTTTATTAGTTCAGTATTTATTTTAGTTCCAGTGTACTGTGTGTATGTTCTTTTATGTGACCGGTTTCAGGATGATGCAACAGGAGCTGGGACAGTAGGAGTGTGCAGAACAGAATTTGTCTGGCAGAGAGTTGTGTATGATGTGTAAAGAAAAATTAAGAGTTGTGAAGAGAATTGAAATGAGTGTTCCAAAAGAAATTTGTATATAATTGTTTTGTGAAATAAAATAAATGTTATTGAATAACAAATGCTTGTGTAAATTTCCTGTATACTGTGTAAAGCACTATTAAGAAATAATACTTATTATTCCACTATCAAACACATCAATAAAATCTATTTGTTATCATCAAACAAAAAATCATGTATTCAACAAATTCCCCCTTTTGATGATGACAAACAGACTTAAGATTTTTGAGGATAATAGGATGTGTTTGAAATGAACTCCCCCTATATTTGTGCTCCCCCTACCAGTTGTAAACAGACATAAAATAAGAAGTTGGAAAAAAAATAGAAAATAATTAAACACTTAGCATTAATGGCAAAATAAATTCTATTGATGTCTGTAAACAACACAAAATCTTAACTCCTTCTCCCCCTTTGTAATCATCAAAAGATGAACAGTTGCAAAAGACATGGATAGTTAGAAATCAAGTCATTTGACAGAAACAGAGCCATAAACCCCACGCAATTAAATAAAAAATCATAATAATTCGTAAAGTAGGAACACATTTCACAAAAACAAAGGATGGAATGGAAAGCTATTTAATATATACCAGGGAGGATATTATCAGATCTATATACAAAATATATATATACTTCAAGAGCACACTAACCACTCATAACCAGATCTTGGATTTTTAAATGGGATTAGTTGCAGTATGAAAATAAGTAAACTCTTAACCGTGCATGACCAGAGCTTGGATTTTTAAATGAGGTCAGAGAACTACTTATTATATATATGTGTGTGTATATATATATATATATTAATTTTTTTTTAAATCCCCTTAATATATATAAAACAATGATGGATGGTAGAAGAGGGATAGAGATAGAGATGATATGTGAAAAAAAATTCCTAAATTACTCATATTATAGAATATATTAGATCACATCGGTGTTGTAGACGAACTTTCAACCATCTCATATTCTGAAAAACTAACACAACCTTAATTTTATCATAAATGTCCAAAAAATAAAAACTATTCTTTTCTTGATGGTTTGAAGGTTGGATTATTTGTCAGAAAATGAAATTGATAACAGAACATCTTAAGAGAAAATTTACCCAGAAATGAAGAGAGATTAATTGTAACAACCCGTATTTTCAATAACCTGTTATAACATAAATGGAGGCAGAATTAAACTGTAAAATCTGAATCAAGGGAAACGGGCTATGCCATTGCGTTCGTCTCGGAAAAATACGCGAAATAGAGTCCGAGTTTTCGAAAATCGGAGTCCGTATGACTAAGATATGGCCTCGCGAAGTTTCACGAAAAATTCCCAAATTAAAGTATACTTAATTAAGTGAAATGGGTTGCGCAGAGAAATATATATATATTGATATATATATATATAATTGAAAATTAAATAAATAAGTATGCAAAAATGTTCAAAACAGCGAATTGGGAGAGGGGAATAACCGAACCGGCCGATTTTTGAGGTCGACCCGAGCTCGCTGGGTCGACTAGGGGTTAATCCAGGGTGTTTGGCTGTCAACCCGTGGGCCGATTCGCTCAAATGCAGATTTTGCATTTGGATGGTTCTCATGGTTCATCTTTAATCTAAAGGCCCTAGATGGTTCCTACACTTGACTTCTTTCCCAAGACATGCTTTAATGGCTTGGATTGAATCTAGGTTTAATCCTATGGCCTAAAACACTTGCCTAATCTATAAATAAGACCCTAACCTATCCTAAATCCTCATTATTCATTCATGCAACTAAACTATGGCAAAATTTTACCTCTCATGGCCTTCACTCTCTTCATAAAATTTCTAAATGGTTTCTATGAGAGATTTTCCATGCATACAAGTGTTTTCAAGCTTGTATGAGTGTCATTAGCTTGCATTCAAGTCAAGTTTCTATCTTTGCATCATAAAGCAAGGGTTTTGATCATTTTGGCTCAAGAGTTTTTATGTTAGAGCTTGCATTTTGGGTCTATTTGATTGCATAAGGGCTTTGTCATATCTTTTGTACCTTCATAGCAATGTAAGCCCTTTCCCTACTCTTAGATATTAACTATGAAGTTAAATGTTCATGTTGCAAGTTTGGGTTTGATCATTGAGTATGATACATGCTATCATGTCATGCAAGTTTATGAAGTCATTATCTTGATCTTGTGAGCAAAAAGCTACCACCTTTATGTTGAAATGTTGCATTAGGCAACATGAGAACCCTCATAACCTTTATGTCAACTTGCATATGAAGTCATAACCCTTATATGATGATATATGCGAGTTACTAGTCATCATTCCACATCTTTTGTCACCATGATTCGCTTATGTGCCAAGTTTGGGTTTATGCATGTTTTGAGGCTTAAGAATGTAACATGCAAGTTAATGAACACATTTGTGCCTCATTTGCCTCCATGAGTAACTTGTGGCTTAATATCCATTTTTGTCATGCCTTTGCCAAGACTCTTCTTTTAATCCATTACGTTGTCGCGAACGTATATGCGAGTTTAAAAGCGTTGGGTTATGTTATGGGTAATTTCTAATGACATGAAAATACAACTTGAAAACATGACTTGAAATATAACATGGAAGTTGACATGTAAGTATGCATAAAAACATAAGCTTGGGAATTTACCTATTAAGTTAGGTCTACCCTTTGGGAATTTACCTATTAAGTTAGGTCTACCCAAATGCTTGAAAACTTGTAACATGTTTTGGGAAACATGATGGACATGACACTTAGACAATATAAGTGTGGCCAACTCGAGGTTGGGTTGAGTTTGCAACGTAAAACTACCCGGAACCGACCGGCCTAACTAGTAGTTGCAAACAATAGGACCCAATGTGAGAAGTTGGTCATGTTGTGCTTGAACCCGAGGTTAGACCAAGTTGTGGTGTAAAGCTACCCGGAACCGACCGGCTTAACTAGTAACCACAACAAAGTCTAATGTGAGAGGTGAAGGTGCATTAAGTAATTAATGCCACATGATAGGGTTAAGTTAATTTGATTAATGACTCTTAACCAAATATGACATGGACAAATGGGTTAAGTAATTTGATTAGGCTAATGATACTTAACAAAACATGACAAGGTTGGGTATGTTAAGTAACTTGATTTGCCTAATGACACTTAACCAATTTTATATGACTAGTGGATGGGGTTAAGTTAACCAACACTTAATCAATCCAACGCGATAACTTGGTAAGGTTAAGTAAGTTTTCTTAATGACGCTTAACCGAAAAATACGGTTAACGAATGGGGTTAAGATTAGACTCAACTAGTCTAAACATGGAAATCGGATGGGGTTAAGTTAGCCTAGACTTAATTAATCCCTCTTGGTAGTTTAATGGGGTTAAGTTAAACACTTAACTAATCTAAACATGATGAATTGATGTGGTTAAGTGACCTATACTTATCCAATCTAACTCGTTAATTTATTGTGCTTAAGTTAACCAATACTTAACCAATATAACGTGAAAACATGATAAGGCTAAGTCACGAATCGCTTGAATACACTTGACCGATTTGACTAAGTAAATTGATTGGGTCAAGTTAATATATACTTAACCAATCTAGAATGATAATTGGACGAGGTTAAGTCGTGAATTGCTTAATATACTTAACCAACTTGAGCATGGTTTGTAGGGTTAAGCCTTGAACTTGGATACTTAGCCAATTTTGACAGGATTTGTAGACGGGTTAAGTCATGAACTTAAGTGACACTTAATCATTATGTAAACCCTAGTTCTGAGGATTAGGTGGATAACCGTAGTTAACAAGGATAACGGGAACAATGCTAAGTGGTAAACCTTAGTTGAAGAATAACTAAGTAATGATTCTTAGTCAAGGAAATTTAGACCAGTTCATAGATAGATGAGTAACCTGATACGGTAGGTCATCGTTTAAGTATACGAGTAGGAGCAAGTATCTGATTTAGATAAAGGCTCCAGCGAACTGGGTAACGAAGCAGCGGCTTCGGGGAACGTGAGGATATTCTTGGTATCCCTCTATGAGCTGCCAGGTGATTATACTAGGCTCATGAGAGGTTAAGGTCTGCATTAGAAGAACCAAGAGTATGCCTTGGTTGCTATACGAGCGACCTAAAGACGGGGATGGATAGGGGATAGTCGACGATACACGGTCGTACCCTAGATAGCATTTCGTCAGGCTACCTACCATCTTTGGTCAAGCGTGTACGTACGGAAAGGCAGAGAACACCCAAAAGACCATAATTGCTATCTAATTATGGTTGCGGTAAGGCTTGGATGTGGGTTGGCCAGTGTTGTGTTCTCATACAGGATTTATCCTGTCTTGTCTTTCACTAGTTGAGGGAGTGGTCTCGTGGGACCATAGCCACGTATAAGAAAAACAGACCTTAGCATCTGCATCGGCAGATAAATCGAAAGCTCCCGACCGAGTCCTGTATTTCTTGATTTGCCCTGTGACAGGACTCGGATGGCACGATGTGATACATGTGCATACAGTCATGGAAAAGCGATTCACGATGAATGCGTGGGAAAAAGGGCGCGGTTGGCGGTTAGCGTAATCCCTAGTGGCCCTAGGTGGTTGAACCCAAACCGAGATACGAAAACGTGCAATAGGTAAGCATAATCCCTAGCAGCCCTAGGTAGCATAAGTCCTAGTTGTACAAACAATAATTCATGTTGGAAGACCCTAGCTAGGTTTAGGGTAACAGTCCAAACCGATCTTAAGGATCATGGAAATATGTTAAAGTAATATAGAATCTCATGGGAAAGCCCGTATGGTCTACGGCAAGGGACTGAACATTTACATGGAATAAAACATACAAGTTGAGTAACCTATATATGCGATATATTAGGTTGACATGGACCATTACACGACTTTTGAGTGAGGATCATTCTTGGTTAACACATGACACGGTGGGGATACTAGTACGGTAGGTGCAGAGCTAAAATACAGGATAGATATCACGGGGCGTTATACGTGACAGATATCTTGGGGATATTATACTTGATAGAAACCTGACGATGTGATACCTTGTTTTATCTTGACATCGTAATTTATCATGACACCTTAGTTTATCTGAGTTCAGTAGTTCATCCTGTTATTTTGATTTAGCTTATCTATCTTGTTATCATGCTTATGTTCATCTCAGTTTCTCATGTCAGTTAACTTTACTAGTTTTTATGCTAATAGTAGATAGGGCTTACTCAGTCTTTTTGACTGACCCGTTTTGTTTCGCCTCTTTTCTTCCGTTCCCCCCCCCCCCCAGGTTACAGGGAGGAAATACTGTTGTTTAGTTCGGACTTCTTCTGCTTGAAGGTCATCATGGATGGCTTGGACTTTTCTTGGCTAATGGCTACTTTACTGTTTTTACTTGGGGAATAATTTATGAAAATGTCTTTATGCTTCTTTACTATTGCAAGACAGGTTTTGATGTACTCTGATGTAAAAGGCTTTAGACCTTATTTATTCATGTTATGAAAGTCTGATTTTACTTCCGCTATTTTATATGTTCTGTCTTGTGATATTTCTGTGCATGTTTACCAATAATGCCCCTCTAAAGCTAGTGCATTCCTTTGCGAGTGACCCTAGCGGAGGCGGGGTGTTACACGTGGTATCAGAGCAGAAGGTTACCAGACTGGGCAAAAGTTTTTAAAGACCTTCTGAAAACTATTTGAAAAAAAAACCGTTTACAAAGAAGCATTTTTCAAGAAAATTTTCTTTTAAAAGAAAAAGGCTATTCCCCAAAGGCCATTAGCACTATCCTTGTTTCCTTAATTGAGTCTCTTTTCCTTTCTTTCCTCCATCTGTAGTCACAGTAGTTTTAACTGTGACTAGTCTTTTCTACCTACGAAAGTGCTTTCCATACGATGGAGGTGGTTCTCGAGAGACCAGTGGCCGTGTTATAAGAAAGGATCGTGAGAAAGAAGGATAAAGGATACGAGCTTAAGGATGAGCAACTTGTTGGTATGGCTTAGTCCTCAAAGGAGAGAGAAAGATGAACAATGAAACCCATGACGAGAGAGTACCTTTGGCATGGTAAAACGGGGCGGATAGTTAAGTATTATGGGATAAGGACAAGATCATCGGGAGGGCAGTAGTATGCTCTCATTTCTAGAGTACCTCGGAAGGAGGGTAACGATCTTGTTAAAGGTTTAGCTTTTCTTCTCTATCATCCCGTTAGGACTTTGTTGTTCGTATCATTTAAGTCTGCTTCGATAGTTGAGTCTCTGCACCTTAAGTACTAGCGTAATAGAGAATCCCATTTTTGTCTCAAAGTCCTATTGGAGAATCAGTCCATTTATACATGACTTGTTTGGATTTGGGAATGTCTATGCCAAGTGTTGAGTTTGGAAATAATGCTTATGTTTATAAGCTATGGATGGATTCTAGGGATGAAGTGGTTATCCAGTAGGGGGTGCCACTCTCGGTTTTGATAGGAGGGTAGTTAGACCTTTTGACTAGCCTTGGTAATGCCCTCGAAGTATCGAGTAACCTTTTTGAGGTTCTGTCATGACTAGTTACTTAGAATCCCTTGATGCCTTTATTGGAAATTTGAAGCCCGATCGAGTGGTGTTCGCCAATAAGACGGATGGTTTACTTCATTTATGCATAGGTTATAGAGATCACCCTAGTAAGTGCGCATGATAACCTGATTGACATATGTTTACTTTCAAGAGAAAGTTCTTCTACATGGAATGCCTTATAGTATATAAACGAGATCCAAGATTCACTAGTGAATTTTGGAAAGCTTGCATGAGATCATGAGTACGCAGTCATGTTTGCGTCAAGTATTCTAGGAAAAGGATAAGTGCAAGTGGAACGAGAGGCGACGAAGAAATGAGTTCCAGCTCATGTTATGGAAACAGGAATAAGAAGCTACAAAATCGCGAAGTTAAAAGACGACTTTGATGGTCAAAGACTAGATACGCGCATGATATCTCTTTTTGGGAGTATATCCTTGATCCCTGTTTTCTGTAGAGCTTACTTGTAGGCTATCTTTTGTGGACATCCTCTCGGTCCTATTCTCCATTACAAACCCTGTAAGGAGTTTGTCATGTTTATCTTCTCGACCCTGTTTCGGGGAATTCTAGGTAGAACCCTATGGATGTAAACATGTATTTGAAACATGTTATGATTGATATGGTTGCAAGTGGTTGCAAGTGGTTGCTCGTGGATGCGCGAATACACATTAGATACTAGCCCGACTCGGTCACATTTCATATTGCATATGCACGAGTATTTATACTTGTTTATGGATGAAATCGAATGTATTATCATGCGGTTGTTGCATATGAATGAATGATTGTGCACGCATATAGTATCTATATGACTAGGACTATTTGCATACATGTTGGATTCATGGCACTATACATATATTGCATTAGAAAGATTATTCAGGCCTGATCATTAGCATTAGCTAAGGAACATGTACACACACGTTTTGCATATATTCATACAGCATTAGAAATCATCTAAGGACAATGGTTGCTTGTGGATGATGTTTTGAGTAGATGGATGATGGATGGTAGGATATGTTCTTCCTAACTTGGAGATTTCGGGGACGAAATCCTAAAAGGTGGGGAGAATGTAACAACCCGTATTTTCAATAACCTGTTATAACATAAATGGAGGCAGAATTAAACTGTAAAATCTGAATCAAGGGAAACGGGCTATGCCATTGCGTTCGTCTCGGAAAAATACGCGAAATAGAGTCCGAGTTTTCGAAAATCGGAGTCCGTATGACCAAGATATGGCCTCGCGAAGTTTCACGAAAAATTCCCAAATTAAAGTATACTTAATTAAGTGAAATGGGTTGCGCAGAGAAATATATATATATATTGATATATATATATATATATAATTGAAGATTAAATAAATAAATATGCAAAAATGTTCAAAACAGCGAATTGGGAGAGGGGAATAACCGAACCGGCCGATTTTTGAGGTCGACCCGAGCTCGCTGGGTCGACTAGGGGTTAATCCAGGGTGTTTGGCTGTCAACCCGTGGGCCGATTCGCTCAAATGCAGATTTTGCATTTGGATGGTTCTCATGGTTCATCTTTAATCTAAAGGCTCTAGATGGTTCCTACACTTGACTTCTTTCCCAAGACATGCTTTGATGGCTTGGATTGAATCTAGGTTTAATCCTATGGCCTAAAACACTTGCCTAATCTATAAATAAGACCCTAACCTATCCTAAATCCTCATTATTCATTCATGCAACTAAACTATGGCAAAATTTTACCTCTCATGGCCTCCACTCTCTTCATAAAATTTCTAAATGGTTTCTATGAGAGATTTTCCAGGCATACAAGTGTTTTCAAGCTTGTATGAGTGTCATTAGCTTGCATTCAAGTCAAGTTTCTATCTTTGCATCATAAAGCAAGGGTTTTGATCATTTTGGCTCAAGGGTTTTTATGTTAGAGCTTGCATTTTGGGTCTATTTGATTGCATAAGGGCTTTGTCATATCTTTTGTGCCTTCATAGCAATGTAAGCCCTTTCCCTACTCTTAGATATTAACTATGAAGTTAAATGTTCATGTTGCAAGTTTGGGTTTGATCATTGAGTATGATACATGCTATCATGTCATGCAAGTTTATGAAGTCATTATCTTGATCTTGTGAGCTAAAAGCTACAACCTTTATGTTGAAATGTTGCATTAGGCAACATGAGAACCCTCATAACCTTTATGTCAACTTGCATATGAAGTCATAACCCTTATATGATGATATATGCGAGTTACTAGTCATCATTCCATATCTTTTGTCACCATGATTCGCTTATGTGCCAAGTTTGGGTTTATGCATGTTTTGAGGCTTAAGAATGTAACATGCAAGTTAATGAACACATTTGTGCCTCATTTGCCACCATGATTAACTTGTGGCTTAATATCCATTTTTGTCATGCCTTTGCCAAGACTCTTCTTTTAATCCATTACGTTGTCGCGAACGTATATGCGAGTTTAAAAGCGTTGGGTTATGTTATGGGTAATTTCTAATGACATGAAAATACAACTTGAAAACATGACTTGAAATATAACATGGAAGTTGACATGTAAGTATGCATAAAAACATAAGCTTGGGAATTTACCTATTAAGTTAGGTCTACCCTTTGGGAATTTACCTATTAAGTTAGGTCTACCCAAATGCTTGAAAACTTGTAACATATTTTGGGAAACATGATGGACATGACACTTAGACAATATAAGTTTGGCCAACTCGAGGTTGGGTTGAGTTTGCAACGTAAAACTACCCGGAACCGACCGGCCTAACTAGTAGTTGCAAACAATAGGACCCAATGTGAGAAGTTGGTCATGTTGTGCTTGAACCCGAGGTTAGACCAAGTTGTGGTGTAAGGCTACCCGGAACCGACCGGCTTAACTAGTAACCACAACAAAGTCTAATATGAGAGGTGAAGGTGCATTAAGTAATTAATGCCACATGATAGGGTTAAGTTAATTTGATTAATGACTCTTAACTAAATATGACATGGACAAATGGGTTAAGTAATTTGATTAGGCTAATGATACTTAACAAAACATGACAAGGTTGGGTATGTTAAGTAACTTGATTTGCCTAATGACACTTAACCATTTTTATATGACTAGTGGATGGGGTTAAGTTAACCAACACTTAATCAATCCAACGCGATAACTTGGTAAGGTTAAGTAAGTTTTCTTAATGACGCTTAACCGAAAAATACGGTTAACGAATGGGGTTAAGATTAGACTCAACTAGTCTAAACATGGAAATCGGATGGGGTTAAGTTAGCCTAGACTTAATTAATCCCACTTGGTAGTTTAATGGGGTTAAGTTAAACACTTAACTAATCTAAACATGATGAATTGATGTGGTTAAGTGACCTATACTTATCCAATCTAACTCGTTAATTTATTGTGGTTAAGTTAACCAATACTTAACCAATATAACGTGAAAACATGATAAGGCTAAGTCACGAATCGCTTGAATACACTTGACCGATTTGACTAAGTAAATTGATAGGGTCAAGTTAATATATACTTAACCAATCTAGAATGATAATTGGACGAGGTTAAGTCGTGAATTGCTTAATATACTTAACCAACTTGAGCATGGTTTGTAGGGTTAAGCCTTGAACTTGGATACTTAGCCAATTTTGACAGGATTTGTAGACGGGTTAAGTCATGAACTTAAGTGACACTTAATCCATTATGTAAACCCTAGTTCTGAGGATTAGGTGGATAACCGTAGTTAACAAGGATAACGGGAACAATGCTAAGTGGTAAACCTTAGTTGAAGAATAACTAAGTAATGATTCTTAGTCAAGGAAATTTAGACCAGTTCAGAGATAGATGAGTAACCTGATACGGTAGGTCATCGTTTAAGTATACGAGTAGGAGCAAGTATCTGATTTAGATAAAGGCTCCAGCGAACTGGGTAACGAAGCAGCGGCTTCGGGGAACGTGAGGATATTCTTGGTATCCCTCTATGAGCTGCCAGGTGATTATACTAGGATCATGAGAGGTTAAGGTCTGCGTTAGAAGAACCAAGAGTATGCCTTGGTTGCTATACGAGCGACCTAAAGACGGGGATGGATAGGGGATAGTCGACGATACACGGTCGTACCCTAGATAGCATTTCGTCAGGCTACCTACCATCTTTGGTCAAGCGTGTACGTACGGAAAGGCAGAGAACACCCAAAAGACCATAATTGCTATCTAATTATGGTTGCGGTAAGGCTTGGATGTGGGTTGGCCAGTGTTGTGTTCTCATACAGGATTTATCCTGTCTTGTCTTTCACTAGTTGAGGGAGTGGTCTCGTGGGACCATAGCCACGTATAAGAAAAACAGACCTTAGCATCTGCATCGGCAGATAAATCGAAAGCTCCCGACCTAGTCCTGTATTTCTTGATTTGCCCTGTGACAGGACTCGGATGGCACGATGTGATACATGTGCATACAGTCATGGAAAAGCGATTCACGATGAATGCGTGGGAAAAAGGGCGCGGTTGGCGGTTAGCGTAATCCCTAGTGGCCCTAGGTGGTTGAACCCAAACCGAGATACGAAAACGCGCAATAGGTAAGCATAATCCCTAGCAGCCCTAGGTAGCATAAGTCCTAGTTGTACAAACAATAATTCATGTTGGAAGACCCTAGCTAGGTTTAGGGTAACAGTCCAAACCGATCTTAAGGATCATGGAACTATGTTAAAGTAATATAGAATCTCATGGGAAAGCCCGTATGGTCTACGGCAAGGGACTGAACATTTACATGGAATAAAACATACAAGTTGAGTAACCTATATATGCGATATATTAGGTTGACATGGACCATTACACGACTTTTGAGTGAGGGTCATTCTTGGTTAACACATGACACGGTGGGGATACTAGTACGGTAGGTGCAGAGCTAAAATACAGGATAGATATCACGGGGCGTTATACGTGACAGATATCTTGGGGATATTATACTTGATAGAAACCTGACGATGTGATACCTTGTTTTATCTTGACATCGTAATTTATCATGACAC
This sequence comes from Allium sativum, assembly GCA_030737875.1. Lineage (NCBI taxonomy): Eukaryota > Viridiplantae > Streptophyta > Magnoliopsida > Asparagales > Amaryllidaceae > Allium > Allium sativum. The sequence continues at coordinate 576,553,631 of CM060909.1, read as the reverse complement.
CTTAGTTTATCTTAGTTCAGTAGTTCATCCTGTTATTTTGATTTAGCTTATCTATCTTGTTATCATGCTTATGTTCATCTCAGTTTCTCATGTCAGTTAACTTTACTAGTTTTTATGCTAATAGTAGATAGGGCTTACTCAGTCTTTTTGACTGACCCGTTTTGTTTCGCCTCTTTTCTTCCGTTTCCCCCCAGGTTACAGGGAGGAAATACTGTTGTTTAGTTCAGACTTCTTCTGCTTGAAGGTCATCATGGATGGCTTGGACTTTTCTTGGCTAATGGCTACTTTACTGTTTTTACTTGGGGAATAATTTATGAAAATGTCTTTATGCTTCTTTACTATTGCAAGACAGGTTTTGATGTACTCTGATGTAAAAGGCTTTAGACCTTATTTATTCATGTTATGAAAGTTTGATTTTACTTCCGCTATTTTATATGTTCTGTCTTGTGATATTTCTGTGCATGTTTACCAATAATGCCCCTCTAAAGCTAGTGCATTCCTTTGCGAGTGACCCTAGCGGAGGCGGGGTGTTACATTAATTTATTTCTATAATTCGCAAATCCAATCGTAATCTGCAAAACCTATCTTCGGGAAGGGGTTTTGTAAAAATATCAGCAAGCTGAGATTCTGTTGGAATAAATTCAATACAAATGTCTTCACTGATAATATGATCTCTAAGAAAGTGGTGTCTTACATCAATATGTTTTGTGCGTGAGTGATATACTGGATTGTTTGATAAATCAATTGCACTCTTACTATCACATTTTAAAGGAACTCGTTTATAGCAAAAACCAAAATCAGATAGAGTCTGCATCATCCGTAAAATCTGTGCACAACAACTTCCTAAAGCAATATATTCAGCCTCAGTGGTGGATAAAGCAACATAGTTTTGTTTACGACTTGACCAAGAAACAAGTGAATGCCCTAGCATGAAACAAGTTCCGCTAGTGCTCTTCCTATATGTGAGTGAGCCAGCATAATCAGCATCGGTAAACCCAACTAAATTAAAGTTATCACAAGAAGGATACCATAGACCCAGATTTGGTGTGTGTACCAGATATCTCAGAATTCGTTTTGTGGCTTTTAAATGAGATTCTTTTGGATTAGATTGAAAACGAGCACACAAACAAACAGAAAACATAATATCGGGTCTAGAGGCTGAAAGATAAAGAAGTGAACCGATAATACCGCGATATTTTTTCTGATCAATAGCAACACCTTTTTCATCTTTGTCAAGCTTGGTTGTTGGACTCATTGGTGTTTTCATCGGTTTTGCATCTTCAACTCCAAATTTCTTCAGTAACTCCATCACATACTTTGTTTGGGAGATAAAGATACCTTTGCTGCTCTGTTTGATTTGAAAACCAAGAAAATATTTCAGTTCTCCCACCAAGCTCATCTCAAATTTGTCCTGCATAACTTTTTCAAATTTTTCACACAAGACATCATTAGTAGCACCATATATGACATCATCAACATAGATTTGAACAATCAAAAGATCATCACCGTCATGTAATAGAAACAGAGTTGTGTCAGCACACCCCTTTTTAAAACCGTTTTCCAAAAGATAAGTACAGAGGCAGTCATACCAAGCTCAAGGAGCTTGCTTAAGGCCATACAATGCTTTTTCTAGTTTATACACATGATTTGGAAAATCGTGACTATCAAAACCTGGGGGTTGTTCAACATAAACCTCTTCTTTTAGTTCTCCATTTAGAAAAGCACTTTTCACATCCATTTGTTTCAGTTTAAAACCTTTAAAACATGCAAAGCTCAACAAGATTCTAATTGCTTCTAACCTAGAATCTGGGGAAAACGTCTCATCAAAGTCAATGCCTTCGATCTGATTGTATCCCTTAGCAACCAACCTAGCTTTGTTTCTAATTACATTTCCAGACTCATCAAGCTTATTTTTAAACACCCACTTTGTTCCAACTACTGGATAGTCTTTTGGCCTGGGTACCAAGTTCCAGACTTTGTTTCTCTCAAACTGGTTAAATTCTTCTTGCATAGCTAACAACCAAAATTCATCATCAAGAGCAATATCATAAGAACCTGGTTCTATTTCAGATACAAAAGCATTATGAATACAAAAAGTACAAACATCCTTATTGAGAGAGGAACGTGTACGAACACCAGCTGTTGGGCTTCCGATTACCAAATCTGGAGGATGACTGGGCTTGAATTTCAGTCTTTCAACATTTGCTGCTGCTTCAGTGGCTTTTTCGTTGTTTGCTTCAGCATCGTTGCTTTCTTGTTCAACTTCTTGTGCATCACCATCATCTTTATCATCTTCAGAGATCATATCCTCATCTGATTCATTGAACTTTACATTCGTAGTTTCCACAATTGTTCTTGATTGTTCATTGAAGATTTTGTAAGCTTTACTTCTTGAGGAATAACCCATGAAAATTCCATCAATTGTTTTTGGCTCAAATTTCCCAAGTTGTTCTCCTATGTTCAAAATATAACAAGGACATCCAAACACTCTAAAGTATGAAATGTTAGGATTTTTGCCAGACCAAAGTTCATATGACGTTTTATTAAGTATTGGTCTAACCATAACTCTGTTCATTACATAGCATGAAGTATTTACTGCCTCATCCCAGAAGGTTTGAGGCAAATTATATTCACATAACATAGATCTAGCCATTTCTTGTAATGTACGATTTTTCCTTTCAACCACCCCATTTTGTTGAGGTGTTCGAGGAGTGGAAAATTCATGTTTAAAACCATTTTCTTCACAAAGTTTTTCAAAGTCTAAATTTTCAAATTCACCTCCATGATCACTTCTCAAAGTTTTAATTGAAACTCCTTTTTCATTTTGAACAAGTTTTGAAAACTTTGAAAAATAATCAAAAGCTTCAGACTTTTTGGCTAGAAAGTAAACCCATGTAAATCTAGAGTAATCATCAACCAATACATAACAATAACGTTTACCATTTAAGCTAGCAGTGTCAGTAGGTCCAAACAAATCCATATGAATCAACTCAAGCATGCGTGAAGTACTAACAACATTTTTTGGACGAAAAGATGAACGACTAAGTTTTCCCATGGTACAGGCTTTACACACTTTGTTATTTTTGAACTTCTGATGTGGTAAACCTCTGACAAGTTCATTTGTTTCCAGTCTTTCAAGAAGACCCATACTTGCACGTGCCAGCCTTCTGTGCCATAGAAATGCCTCCTCTTCCGTTGCTACCAAGCACCTAGAAACAGTTACATCATCGAAGGAGAGTGTGTAGACATTTCCAATTCTTTTCCCTGTAAAAACAACCTTCCCAGAGGATATTTCTATGATTTTGCAAACATTACTATCAAACACAACATTCATTCCTTTATCACAAAGTTGACTGATAGAGATAAGACTATGAAATAGATTATAAACATATAAGACATCGGTTAAGGCAAAAATATTGTTACCTACATTTCCTTTACCAATAATTTTACATTTGTTGTTGTCACCTAGAGTCACATTCCCACCTTTATGTTTTCAAGGCTAAGGAACAGTCTTTTGTCTCCTGTCATATGTCTGGAGCAACCTGAATCCAAATACCATTTCTGTTGCTCCTTAGCCCGCCAACATACCTACACATACAGAGAAGAGGATGACCCAGAGAATCTTCTAGGTCCAATCATATCAGTAGTAGAAAAATGATAATCATAAGACTCTTTTGGACCCCAGATTTGATTTTTCCCTTTATTTGTGTTCCAACCATTACGATAATTGTGTGCCAAGTGTTTAGGAACCCAAACCTTTTTGAACTTTTGAATTTCATTACTATTCCTTCAGTTTTCATGATTGTGACCAATTACTCCACATTTTACACATTTGGGAAAGATACCTCTACCTTTAGCATTGTCAATCCTAGTCATTTTTTCTTGTAACTTTCCAAAACCAAATCCTTTTCTATTATTTGCAAACAGTTGGTTTCCAAGTAACATTTTAAAAGATGTTTGACCAATTGAAAACTTATTCAAAGTAACTTCAAGATCTTGAACTCTCGTTCTTAAGATTGTGTTCTCATTCACAAGTGAAGTGCATCGTTTAACTTAATTCTTTCTTTTTGTGTCATCATCTTATTTTAGAGTCAAATTTACTTTTTCAAGATTCTCAATAGTGCATTTGAGTGTTGAGAGTTCTAGATTCACAGCCTTACAAATTTCACAATCTAGATTATTGATTTTTGAAACATTTTCAAGTTCAGATTTCAACTTCTTATTATTGTGAATAAGATAAAGGTTTTTTGCTTTCAGTTTCTCTGCTTCTGATTCTAATGTGTCAATAATTTCAGAAAGATGTTTACACATTAAAACTAGATTATTATAACTGTATACCTCAGTGGTTTCCTCGTTGGCATCTTCTAGATCTGACTTTGCCATGAAGCATAGGTTGCTTTCTTCCTCACTGCTGTCTGAATCTTCTTCTCCTTCCTCGTTATCCCAGGTTATAGCAAAAGCTTTCTTCTTGTTTCTTTTGTGTTGGAGAAGTGGACAGTTTGGTTTTATGTGTCCAGGCTTTTGGCAGTTGTAGCAGAGTGGTTCGTCATCTGAATTATTGACCATTGATTTATTTCTCCGAGGTTTGAATTTGCTCCACTTCGTGAGTTGTCTGACTGCCATAGCAAGTTGTTCAATAGGATCTTCACTATCGCTGGTGATGGTGTTGGACAGAGCTATTGACTTCTTCAGATCTAAGTTGTTGCGATCTACTCTAGCTTTTAGCTCCATTTCATACGTCATTAGATTCCCGATAAGCTCTTCCATGCTCAACTTACTCAGATCTGTAGATTCTTGAATGGCTGTGACTTTTGCTTCAAAGTTCATTGGCAGAACAAGAAGAATCTTTCTCACAAGCTCCACTTATGTATAGATCTTTCCAAGTGCTCTAGCATTGTAAACCAGCACTGAGAAGTGACCATACATGTCCTTGATGATCTCGTCCTTCTACATGATGAAGTTTTCATATTCATTGCTGAACATGGCAAGACGAGATTCTTTAACCTGAGAAGTTCCTTCATGTGTCACCTCCAGAGTATGCCAAATTTCCTGAGCTGTATTACAATGAGAGATTCTATTATATTCTGTTTTATCAAGAGCACAAATCAGAGCATTCATAGCTTTAGAATCAATAGAGTACAGTTTCTTATCATTCACATCCCACCTACTTTTTGGTTTAGGTGTTACAGTTCCGTTAACAATTTCAGTAGGAGGTTTATATCCAGTTTCAATGATATCCCAAACATCGTAATCTACAGACACAAGATAAATTTTCATTCTAGCTTTCCAATACGCGTAATCACCACCATTGAACATGGGTGGTCTAGCAATAGATTGTCCTTTAGAAAAAGCATTGTTCATTGATGTTATGTTTCTAGGGTTAAATACTGGCTCTGATACCAATTGTAGGATCGATAATAACCATAGAGGGGGGTGAATAGGGTTTTAACAAAAGATAAAACAAACACAGAGATATAAAATATGCAGTAAAGGAAAATCATACGCAGAGATACCCAGCTTCGGCAAACGGTGCCTACTGCTGCCTTTCTAAGATTTCTACTAGGAGTTACAAACAGATCCCGCTTACAATCCTATGTAAACTTGCAGCTCCTGCTCCTGTCTAACCCTAAGCTAAAAATCATAGACTGGCCTGTGCACCCTAGACCAGATTTTCCCAGACTACAGGCCAGTAATCTGTATATCCTAGTTTTAAAATAAAACTAGAAAAACAAGCATTGATATTGAAGGAATTACAAAAAAAAAATCAAAGAAACCCCCTTTTAAAGTTTTTAAGAAAAGAACTTGGCTTAGTCAAGGACAAGTTGACCAGCTACTTCTTTTTGCTTTTGCCCGATACCCTTCCTTTCTTTTCTTTAGCTCTGGAATAGGAAATGGCGGCAGCGGTCAAAATAAAAGGCTAGGGTTTCTGGAAATCTTGAGTCCCTTTGATTTGAATTTGTTTACAGAAATGAATTAGCTGAATATGTCTTCCGGCACCACTCTGCTACGATCTCTCTCTCGATCTAAACACGTAAGATTTCTGATTTGAAATTAGGGTTTTGATATTTGCTGTCAAAATGTTGGATGATCAGTCGATGATGAAATCGTGTGAATTTATAGGGGTTCTGAAACCCTAGTTCTCTGATTTCAAATAAAGACTTGCCTGATTTTGATTGAGGAATATACTAATCGAAATTTACTTCTCCCTTGAATTTTTTTGCTGTCCAATTTTAATCGGCTTGAATCCTTTCTATTTTTAGGACCAATTTTCTCAGTTAATTTGAAAAATTAATTACTGATTTTGACACCAAAAACATTTTGATTAAAGACATTTCCAATTTTTGTTGACCATTTAGTTTGCTGAAATAATATCTGCCGAGTCACCATATTAAAGAAGATTTGAACCAAATATTATTTTCCATTTTTGTTATGCTAGAGATTTTTGGGGAAGAAATCGAAAATTTTGGGCATTTAAAAACCTTCCAGAAACAAGTACTCACTGTTTGAATCATTACACAATATTCCTTGATTGTTTCCATCAATTCCATTATGAAAGTTACTTGCCATATGAACTTTAGCTTTGACTGCATACACACACACAATACCATGCATCATTTACATACTCATGTAGCCTTCGGTATTGAGCACTTGTACTTGCATGATCATGTTTAAATCTGGGTTATCCATACTGTATGAATCTGAAGATTGATGTTGCACTCCATGTTTGCATATGCAGTTCACATGTATGCTGTTGTCATGACCTTGGTATGTTCTTGCTGTTTTCACCATTGATTTCTACTTGCTCATGTACTTGCATGTTCCACTTTGGACATTTGACATGCTCATCATTTTGAGCTGTGTATGATCAACAGAATCTGTACATTTCAGTTTTGATAAACATACACCATTAAACCTTACCTGCTTGACCCATGAACTTGGCTATCTTTGTGCCTGCACTTGACTGAACTACTTGTAATGCTGCATTGACTATTTGAATGATGTAGCTGCACCATAATCACATATTTGCCAAACTGGCTTGTCTCATCATGCTGAACTTCACTAATGTTTTCATATAATGCTGCATATGCCATTTACATGCACTTGACACTGATTATGGCTGAACCTGAACCACTTTTGTACATAAGCTTGGCTGCATCAACCAATTTTTGATTGCATTGTTGTTGAGCTTGTCACTTTGCTGAGCTGTATCACATTCCATGTATAAGCTGTTGTGTTGTCTTTGGTCAAGTTTGCATACCAATCCTGTTTTGCATTTTTCTGGTCTGAAAATTTGCACTACCACTCTTCTTTTGACCTGTCTTGTGTGGTAGAATTGCTCCATGCTTTACACAGGTGCACCATACACCATATACACAATCCATGTTGATCTGCCATGTTTCTTTTTGTTGATCTGCCACCTTTGTTTCTCTCTTTTGAGCTGAAGTATTTGCACTGCCATTTCTCTTTTTGGTTTTTGTCCTTGTCTTTTGACCCTAAAAAGAAACAAGAAAACAGCAGTCAAACTGTACTGTGTTGAGGCTGGTCAGAAACAGTCGGTTCTGATCAGCAAACCAGTATGGTTATGGCGTGGCTGTTCAAGTCTGAAAAATGATGAGAAAAACACACAGAGAATCTGGGACAAATAAAAAATAAAAAAATAAAAAAAAATTATTTGTTCAGTATTTATTTTAGTTCCAGTGTACTGTGTGTATTTTCTTTTATGTGACAGGTTTCAGGATGATGCAACAGAAGCTGGGACAGTAGGAGTGTGCAGAACAAAATTTGTCTGGCAGAGAGTTGTGTATGATGTGTAAAGAAAAATTGAGACTTGTAAAGAGAATTGAAATGAGTGTTCCAAAAGAAATTTGTATATAATTGTTTTGTGAAATAAAATAAATGTTATTGAATAACAAATGCTTGTGTAAATTTCCTGTATACTGTGTAAAGCACTATTAAGCAATAATACTTATTATTCCACTATCAAACACATCAATAAAATCTATTTGTTATCATCAAACAAAAAATCATATATTCAACAGTTATAAAATAAATGATTGTACATAAATTATTTTATAGTGAGAGAAGTTCTCACATTGACTGGTTCCATAATCATTTTAGTAACGATTGTTTTTAATCAAATCAAACGCACATTCAATTTGACTAAAAATTTCAATTAGCTCCGTTTTCCTTCCAGTTAGCTTCACTGCGAAGTTCTCGCTAAGACGATTAGAATGCAACTGATTTCGTTCGAATCTGATATTGTATGAAAGAGTTATGATAATTAATGCCTTTGATTACATACTTGAATTAATTAAAAATAATTAAACAAATTAATTTCCATTTTTACCCTCCTTCCTCCCAATTATCTTTTGCATGTACAAAACAACGGAACCCATCATTCACCACAAATCTCCAACTGCGCACCACCCATGAACCCACCATCCGCCGATCGGAGGTCATCCCCTTCAATGCCTTCACCTGAGATCCCCACACCATCGATGGTGACAGGCGCGATGTCCCGCTCCACCCTAATTCGACGTAGGCGAGTTTGGAGAGCGAAATCAGCCACTTCGTGTTAAATTAATTCATCTCCACCGTTGGATGAAACGAGCACATTGAGATCAACAATAATGGCGTTGAACCCTTGTTGAATCAATTTATGGATTGCCATAATTTTTAGCAAGAACCATGGAGATTTCTGGCCATTGAATGAAAACGTGGCGGCTCAGGCAAATGAAAAAGGAGGACTAGGGTTTGACCAATTTTAAGGCTATTTATAATATCTAAAAACTAATATTTACTTCAATTATCTTCTTTGTGGTGAAATTTATCGTCCGAACTCGAAATCAAACCCAACGACTGTCGCCCCTAACTAAATACCCCCATTCTGAACGCAATGGAATATGTTTCGTAGGCTAATTCGATTATTTCAGTCAGTTTTCATCAAAATCAAAATATAAATCTATATATTGAATTTTGAATGAACAATTTAAATTACCAGGGCCACATACGGACTCTAAAAATTCCCAAAAAACATTTTCTAGCTTCGTATTGATGATATGGTCCTAACAAAACTAATTTCATCAAATTTGGAGACCGTTTGAAAATTGGCTATTTTCTGGTCGATCCAGATTGACTAAAACTGTCAAAACACGTTTTCCTGCGCCACGCTCACATATTGATTCAGGAAATTATGAATTTTGGAATCAAGCAATAACTTGACATCCCGGATCCAAAAAAATTGGTTTCGTAGAAAACGGAGGTCGTTTGCAAACTTTCCGTTTTTAAGGGCCAAAATTCCATAGCGACTATTCTGAATTTTCAATTGGGCATAACTTTTTATTCCCGCTATGAAATTTGGATTTTTCGGATTCATTAGAAATATATTCTCAAATAGATTTTAATATTTTTGGTTTCGGTAAAATCCGGTTTATTTTGTATCCTGTACGTTCATTTGAAATTTGAAATCGAATTTTCAAACTACCGCGCCATTTCCAATCCCTTTTATAATTAAAATAAATATTTATATTCTAACGTCGATTCAAATAAATATATATGTTCTAATTCTATTCAAATTATATTTCTCGTCATTATCATTTAAAATAATTCATTTTAAATATTCAAAATTCATTAAAATTGCCAAAATAAAAATTTTAAATTGGTTCAGATTTTTCGGGTTGTTACATACTATTACTTTTTGTATGTGATTCTTTTGGATAGACTGAAGATAAAATATGTATGATATTTTTATGTACATCCAATAGAATAATAGGTATAAAACATGATGATGTTGCATTTAAACTTAATAACAATATTGATTTATTACTAGAAGTGAAATTGAAAACTCATGATGTAAACAAAATATGCAAATAAGGAACCTGAAGTTCATATGAAAATAGTATACAAATTTTGTAAATAAGGAACCTGAAGTTCATATACAAATGAGGAACCTGAAGTTCATATGAAAATGAGGAACCTGAAGTTCATTTGTAAATGAGGAACCTGAAGTTCATATGCAAATTAGGAACCTGAAGTTCATATGCAAATAAAGAACCTGAAGTTCATATGCAAATGGAGAACCTGAAATTCATATGAAAATGAGAAAGATGAAACAAAAGCCCGAATCTTTCTTAAAAGTTGTGACATTAAAAGATTGTACTTCCAAAAGAAGTAATAAGAGACACACACATTATAATATGTGACAAAAACATTGGATTCAATAGAAAATCGGTGACGATCTCAAAACCCCGTACCACGGAATTAAGTATAATCATTGGAATATAACATATTAATCATCATTAGCAGAGAACAGATAATAGCATAAACAGAAAACAGAATAATTTACATCAATATGGCTACGGAATCATAATATGTAATAAACATGAGAGTAGCACAGTGTAGGATACAACTTAGTGCATAAAAAGAAACGATCAGTCTACATCAAGATCACTTGGACATATACATCATAGATGCATAATAGAAGCAAATCTATCTACATCGCGATAAGCGGAATCATATACATAAAGTACTAATGGAAGAATATCAAATAGCCAAAATACTGAGAAGTCAAGTCCTCGCCATACAAGCCAAAAGGTGCACTCCATGCTGCAGTGCTAAAGCCAAAATATAACCTGCCACCTGTCACTAGGCTGCCCGTATGAAAATAAGGGCACCCGAGTTTGCAAAGTGAAACAAACTACGAGTCAGTCATGGGACTGGTATGAGAAATCTACTTAATTGGATAAACAACTATAACAAGGCAAATCATAGGACCACGCCACTTTTGTAGAACGAGTTTACTCCAATGATTGCCAGTGCATTAAATAAGGTAAATGATTTAAATAACGCAATGCTTTTTATAAAAATGCAGCCATTATAAGACCCAAGTCCGATCATACAATGCAACGCAAACCGGAGGATAGAGTTTTACCTTATAATGGCCAAAATATGCTTAATACGTCTAAAGAAAAATCATTTGATATTATTACTAGTGCATATATGTTTCAAAAGCAAATTCAATCATAAATATCAATCGTAGACGACATAGCTACCATCTACTATATCGCCATATATAAGTTACAATCAAATCCGTGATTTCATATTGGAAATTTGGATTCCATCATGAGTCGAGGCAAGGGGCAAGCTCCTCATCAACTTCGGGACACTCTAGCAAATACTCCAGGATTACACACTCTGGGTAGCCCTTGGAATCGGCTGGGCCGGTCCACACTTACGTTAGTGGATTGGCAATTCCTGAACACACGTTTCCCGGTCCTATCGGACCTATCCATCGTCTCTGAAGAGACCGATATAATCGAGGCGCCTCGCATTCCAACATCCACAAAGGTATAATAATCAACAATGTCAGGGCTAGTAAAACGCTGACACCACCCATAGCTAGAAAAAAACGTCGTGTTCTCCCAGCGGTCCTTATCCCGTTTTTAACTCTTACCGATGTAACAACCTGGAAAATATGAGCCAATTTAAAAAATTTAAATTGGTTATTTCAAAGGAATTTGAACAACTGAAATAGGGTATTTCAATAAAATAATGAATTAGAAATAGTGTGTCGATTTGAAAATTTGAATTCAAACTTTGACTGACTGCACCGGGTGCAAAATATAACGGATTTTAGTGAAACCAAAAATATTTAAATCTATTTATGAATATCTTTCTAACGAATCTGAAATATCGAAGTTTCATAGAGGGAATCAAAAGTTATGGACAAATGAATTTTCAGAAAGGTCGCTATATAGAATATGTAGCCCTTGAAAATAGACATTTTGCAAATGACCTTGGAATTCGACGAAACCACTTTTGTTGGGTCCGGGATGTCAAACTATTGCTAGGTTTCAAATTTCAAAATTTTTGAAGCTAGTATGTGAGCGTGGCAAAAGAAAATGTGTTTGGTCAATTTCTGTTAAATTGGATTGACCAAAAAGGGGCCATTTTTCAAACGATCTCAGAATTCAACGAAACTAGTCTTGTTGGGACCATAGCGTCAAAACATAGCTAGATTTATTTTTTCTGGAATTTTTCGAATCAGTTTGTGGCCTTGGCAAATTGAAATGTACGTTCAAATTGTATATAAAATGTTTTATACTTTAATTTGAAAAATAACTGACTGTAACAGTTGAATTGGCCTACGAAACATATCCCATTGTGTCCGGGATAGGGGTATTTAGCTGGAGGCGACAGTCGTTGGGTTTGAATTGGGGTTCGTAAGTGAAAACCCTAATTTTCTGAATAATATATATATCGGCGAATCAGAAAATTCCATTCATAAATTAAAAATAAAAAAAAACGCGCAGAACCCTCGTTATCAACGGCGACGCGTGCTCCTTCCTTCCCGACCAGATTCCGATCGCCACAGCCCCTTAACGATGCCGCCACCACCAGCAATCGACGTTGTCGCCTCCCCTCTACAGATCCGACCAAACCCCGACCCCCCTTGTCGCCTGTGCCGCCCGAATCGCCTCTCCAAAGTCCGACGCTTCCCATCGCCGCCCCGCCTTGCTCCGACGACCGGACTAGCCGCGACCACCACCCCTGGACGCGCCTCACTCCCCTCGTCAACGACCAACTGCCTGATCGTCATCTAGGTCAGCGGATTTCGTGAAAACTGCAAACCTAGTTTTGAACCATCGTGAAAGGTGAGTCCTTTATCACATTTGAACTTTGAAAAATCATATCTTTATGGTGTGTTGACGAAATTCGATGAAACAGGAAACATCGGGACCGCAAGGAGGCTCTCTACCACATAGAAGAGACCGCGGATTTTTCTGAGCCATCTACGATTTTTAGCACTCCGAAAACCAATGTGAGAAATCTAAATTAAATGAAATTTGAATGGAAAATGTCATGTATAAATTATACAAGCGAAATATGAATTATACATACCTCATGTACATGCGTTGTGTAAGCTATATGAGCGAAGTATGAATTATACATACATAGTATAAATGATATGTGTGTTGAAATGCAAGTGAAATATAGAAATAATTTATATATATATATATATATATATATATACACACACACTCCCCTCGTCCACAAACCATGGACGATATTTATTGTTGTGAATTGGTGTGAAAATTTGGGTGAAAAATGCGAATGGTTGAATAATTGTTTGTGGTTGATATTGTTTGGTTGTGGTTGAAAAATACCCATTGGTGATTGAAACAAATTGGAAATAATTGTGGAAATGAAAATAAAACATGTCGTCTGCGTGCGAATTAGATGCATGAAATCCCCATTGTCAAAAACCGCGAGGTTTTAAGGTAGAGCGAGGAGCCGTACTCGGGACAATGCCGGTTTTAACTACCCTGCCATTGTGCTGCCGAAATTTTGAATAATATTCATGTGTTAGAATTATTTTCATATGTTGAAATTATTTTCATGCGATGAAACTAAATCATGTGTTGAAACTATATCCATGTGTGGAAATGCTCATGTGTTGAGAAGTGATGTGTGAAAATTAAATTCATGTGTGAACGAATAAAGTGTTCAAACAATAAAAATCACATTTTTATAATATATATGAAGTATGTAAAATATTCGCCTTATATATAAATAGTTTCGACAATAAAAATTTCATCCTTCTTATATAAACAAACTATATAAAATATCCATGTGTGGAAATGCTCATGTGTTGAGAAGTATGTGTGTTGGAAAGGTTCATGTGTTGAATAAAAGATTGAACAATAAAAATTACATTTTTATTGAAACTATGAAGTGTTAAAAACATTCATGTGTTGAATAAGTATTTTAGATGGTGAAAATACCATTTTTATCATATATGTGATATGCTAAAGATATGCGAGCGTTGAAATAAATATTTGTGAAAGAAATATTATTTTTAACATGCATAGGAACTAAATAAAATAGTCATATGTTGAAATATATTTTAGTTCACCAAAAATATCATTTTTATTGAAATGTGAAGTGTTAAAAATAACCACTTGTTCAAATAAATATGCATGAGTTGAAATATTCATTAATTAGCTAATGATATGATTTTTGCCTATGAATGCAACATTAGAATGAATGGTGTTTTTAAACCAAATTGAATCAAATATGAAGTTGAATGGAAAATGATAAGTGATAAGAATTGCATATATGTACATGCATATTTATTGAACAGGTTATAGCAAAGAGGCTAGAGAAGAGGAATAAAATTTTGTGCCCGACAAATAGGTACATGTTTACTGTTTTGCTTGGGTGATGATTTTATGAGCCTATTGGTTAGCCGCTTGGCTTTTTCTTTTTTCTTTTTGAGATGAGACGCCCGTGTGGCTATTTGGGAATTTTCCCAGCCCCTCCCGTACAAAGGAGGTTATGGCGAAATTTTCCAAAATTTAAAGGCATTAGTGAAATATTTAAAGTGAAAACGATATAGGAATTTTCGAAGGAACTATATTTATATATAATATAAATATAAATAAAATTAAAGCGAATCGTGGCCCTGCAGTTCGTAATTTGAAATCGTAACTTCAAATGACTAGTGTGGGAAATCCGACCATCGGATTTTTCCCAAAACTGAAACCGTTGGATTCGTTTTGAAATGATCTTCCTAATGATATAAAATTTGTGAAGATCCAACAGTTAGATTTTTAGATATGTGTAAAACAAATTTAGTGAAAAACAGCGCCAGTGCCTCGGCACGACCTGAAACGTTGTTTAATTAAATAAGGCCATTTTAAATAAATAAAAATGGCAATATATCGTTATAAAATACTATAGACGATATAGAGTGGAAATAAACCAATTTTGTTGCGTTTGCTTGATATGTGATGGTTGAATGTGTTTAACATGAAAATTATACTAAGAAACAGAAGTGTGAGTGTTGAATAATTTAACCAGTTGAAAAATTGATTTGAAAATCTAAATATACGTGGATTATTTGAAAAGGCCGAGTTCATTCTCATTTCAAATAATCGATCGACGGTGAGAAGTTGAAAAGTTGAAGACGGTTGAAGACCGATGATCTTCACATTGGATGGATGGGCGCTACTGATGCTCATGATTGGAGTAGCTACCTTGAAGGAGCTGAAGGAGTAGCCGTCCGGAAATATTGTTGATCGTGCGGATATGCGAGGAATTTGGTGTCTCTGGTTTCGTTCAAACCCAGAACGAACTTGTAAATGGACTGTGTGTCTGACATTGGATTTTGTTCTGTGCTGATTGATCTCTATTAAATATATATATGTTTGGCGGCGGAGAATTTATTCTCTTGCTTAACGCCCTTCTCTAAGACGTACGAGCTTAGAGGTTATATATCGATAGAAATCAGTCGCATGGAGTGGATTGCCTGTGTGGCACGCCTAAGTGGCATATGATCAAGGCTTCTGTTGCAAAGCAAAGTCTTGTGGTTGATGATCAAAGCATGGTCTGTGTGACGTAGCTTTGTGTATGACGTGGATTCGCGAGCCTCACACACCGGTATGAGTTCAAAATGGGAGACGGACCGCTGGGAGAGCACAACGTTTCTTTCTGGCTATGGTGGTGTCAGTGACCTACCAGCCCTGACATTTATATCTACTTTTCACCTGTGTGGTTGTTGGAATGCGAGGCGCCTCGATTATAGGTCTGTAAGTACCAGGAAACGTGTGTTCAGGAATTGCCAATCCTCAAAAATAAGAGAGGACCGGCCCAGCCGATTCCAAGGACCGCTGTGTGCGATCCTGGGACATTTGCTAGAGTGTCTCGAACAGAGAGGAGCATGCCCCTTTCCTCGACTCATGATGGAATCCAATTTCCAATACGAAATATGAGGATGTGATTGTATTACTAGTATGGCGACATGATATATGGTACCCATGCCGTTTAGGATTGATATTTATGATAGAAATCGCTTTTGAAACATATATGCACTAGTAATAATATCAAACACTTTTGTTTTATATGTATGAAGTATTTTTGGCCATTATAAGGTAAAACCCTATCCTCCGGCTTGCGTTGCATTGTGTGATGGGGCCTGAGTCTTATAATGGCTTCATTTTATAAAAAGCATTACGATGATTTAATCATTTACTTTATTTCATGCACTAGCACTCAATGGAGTAAACCCGTTCCGCGAAAGTGACGTGGTCCTTTGATTTGCCTTATTATTGTTGTTTAATAAGTTAAGTAGATTTATCATACCAGTCCCATGACTGACTCGTAGTTTGTTTCACCTTGCAAACTCGGGTGCCCTCATTTTCACACGGGCAGCCTAGTTACAGGTATCTGGTATATTTTGGCATGGCACCACAGTAGAGGTGCACTTTTGGTTCATGGCGAGGCTTGACTACGCCGTGATGACTATGACCTTTTCCGCCATTGTTGTATATGTACTATGATTCCGCCACTGGCGATGTAGACTGATGTTTAGTTTGTGTACTCTTTATGTATGATTCCGCCTCTGGCGATGATGACTGATTATGTATTATTATGCACTAAGTTGTATCCTGCACTGTGCTCTCTGATGTGGTGATATCTATATGATTCCGCTGTCATATGTGTGTAAATTATTCTATTTCTCGTGTATGCTATTATCTGTGATCTGCTAATGATGATTAATGTGTTATATTCCAATGATTATCCTTAACATCATGTCACGGGGTTTTGGGATCGTCACAACAGAGGTGTGAGGCTCGCGAATCAACGCTATACACAAAGCTATGCTATATTAAAGCCGTGCTTTGATCATCAACCACAAGACTCTGCTTTTCAACAAAAGCCTTGATCATTAGCATCTTTGTATGCCACACTGACAATTCACTCCATGCGATTGATTTCTTTCGATATATAACCTCTGAGCTCGTACATCTTAGAGAGGGACGTTAAGCAAGAGAATAAATTCTCCGCAGCCAAACAGATATATATTTAATAGAGATCAATCAACACAGAACAAAATCCAATGTCAAACACATGTCCATTTACAAGTCCGTTCTGCTGAATGAAACCGAACGCACCTTATTTTTGCTCCCGCATGTCCAATACAGGAGAGAGGCCCATGCATATCTGGACCATCAACAAGTACGTTCATACTACTACTACTGTAACCTCGTCAAGGAAGCTACCAATCTCAAAGGCATCAGTAGTAATCTACACGATGTAAAGATCACCGGTCTTGCACCATCTTCATCTCTTCGACATTTATACGTCCATCAATTATTTGAAATGAGAATTACTCGGCCTTTTCAAATAATTCACGTATATTAGAATTCAAATTAGTTTTGTACATGGTTAAATTATTCGACATCCACATTCACGTTTTTTATATAATTTTAATGCCAAACACATTAAACTATCAAATATCAAGCAAACCGAGTAGAATCGATTTATTTCCATTCCATATAGCCTATAATATTTTATTACGATATTTCGTTATTTTTATTTATTTAAAAACAGCGCCATTTAATTAAACGACATTTCAGGCCATAATGTGGCCCTGACGCTGTTTTTTCCCTAATTTTAATTTACACATTTCTCAAAATCTAACCGTCGGATCTTAACGAAATTAAGTCCGTTGGAAAGATCTCTTCAAAGAGAACCAACGGTTCCTGTTTCGAGAGAATCCGACGGTCGGATCTCTCGATATAATCGTCTAAATTACGATTTCAAAATACGAACTGCAGCATCGTTATTCATTTTATTTAATTTATATTTATATATATATAAATAGAATTCATTCTGGCGTTGTTTTTATTCAGATTTGAATTAGACATTTCACACAATCCAATTGTTGGCTTTTAACAAACTTTATATCGTTGGAAAGATTTTTCCAAAGCGAACCCAACGGTTCCGGTATCGAGAAAATTCGATGGTCGGATTTCTCTACATAATCGTTTAAAATTACTATTCCAAAACATGAACTGCAGCGTCGTTATTCGTTTTATTTAATTTATATTTATATTTATATATATATATATATAATTCATTCGACGATTTCCATACCGTTTTTCACTTCAAATATTTCACTAACGCCTTTAAATTTCGGAAAATTTCGCCATAACCTCCTTTGTACGGGGAGGGGATTGGAAATTTATTGGGCCATATTAGGCACCCAATAAATCCTAAAAAGCATGCACATATTTATAGTGATATATTCCGGTGTCCATAAGGGAGTGTGTATAGATCATAACTCCAGAGAATAAATTCTCATCACCCTGTAAATGGTTTTTGTGTCTTAATGACCAGAGAGGCGTGCTTATTGTCATCTCCAGACCCGTGTGGGATTTTTATTAATCTGGAAATTTATCGTTAAATTTTATATAGTCCATATCAGTCTTCAGTTCAGCCTGAAATATAGTCATCGCCATACAAGCCTCTCGCTTGTATAGTACATCTTCCACCTCGTCACATAAGCTCCAAATGCTTATGTGGTATATGATAGGGTATGCTATCTTCAAGAAGTATGTTATGAAGTGTAGTTCAAATTTAATTGTTACTATCCTATGGCGACGTTTATTATTTCACACAGAACAACCAGCACTCCACATCCAATGGCATTCGCAGGAGTTTATATAATGATAAAATTGCGCAGCCAACTCATTAAGGCTTACCTATTTGTCGGGCACGCAAATATATTCTTTACTCAACAGCTAATCCATATTCCTGTTCAATATATATATATATATATATATATATATACACACACATAACTAAACTTAGGCCTCGCACTACCTTAGGCCTCGCAGCGTTCCATGAAGGCCTTATTTAAATGACCTAAGATCAATTTCATATCATACGAATTTTCCACAATAATTCCCATTGTTTCAACCACAAACAATCTCTTTCAACCACGAACAATTATTTCCATCCATTCCCATTATCAACTATTTTCAACCATCCGCATTATCAATCAATTTCACGTCAATCACAATCAATTTATATCGTCCATGGTCTGTGGACGAGGGGAGTGTGTGTGTGTATATATATATATATGTATATGTATATGTATGCATATAAATATATTTTACTTCCATTTCAACACATATTTGATTTTTACAACGCATGTATAATTTATACATCGCTCATATAACTTATACAACACTCATACATGAGGTGTACAACGCATATATAATTTATATTTTGCTCATATAATTTTTACAACGCATTTCCATTCCATATTGAATTTAGATGTCTCACATTGATTTTAATCCTTCTGAAATTTGTAGCGAGCTCAGAACATGTTCTAGCTTCTTCTAGAATGTAGATGATGTCGCTACGAGTCCAATGTTTCTTATTTCATCGAATTTCGTTAACATGTGTTAAAGATACGATTTTTATTGAAAATCACGATTTGCAACACTTAGAAGTGCTATTTTCTAGTTCAAAACAAAGGTTGTTACCTCTGTAGAATCTTCAAAACTAGGTTTTCAGTTTTCTTTAAATCCGTTGCACGATATCAAGATCAGGCTACTCCACCTGGAAGAGGATCGAGAGGTGCACGTTCGCCTGAAGGGGCCCACTTCAATGGTCGGAATAAGCGGCGGTGGCAAGTTGAAGGCCGGATGTTTGGAGGCGCGAACTCGAGGTAGGTGCGACGATAGGGGGTAAACTTTATATGGATTTGAAGAGGAGGAGATGTGTAACATCCCATGTCCATTAATGTCACTCACAAAGGGAATGCATTAACTTCTTTGGAGCGTTTTAAGTGAGTATAGAACAAAAACTTAACAACAAGACAAATATAAACAGTACTTGAAAAATTAAAAACTTTATCTCATTGCAGCGGAAAATACATATGTTTGATTACATCATCAAAACCAGAGCCAAGTACATAATATCCATCTTGACTAAATCAAAGTACATAAATTGAAAGACATAATCCCCAATACAAAATAGCCATAAATAAAAGAGAGGCTGAATACTTCAGCGATCCAAGCAATCTTTTAAAAGTAAGATGCACAGCTGTCCAAAATCAAGCTCCACTAGTGCTAGTTCCGACCTGAGCACCTGGGGGGGAAGGAAGAAAAGAGGAGGAAACAAAGGGGGTCAGACATAAAGTCTGGTGAGTGCGATAACTTTAACAATATAATCACCAAAGTAACTAGGCTAAGACATAAGTTGGAAAATAAGGAAATGACCATGAACCATTGAGTATGGCAGAGTAAACAAGGAAAGAAGATGAACAACAATATTGTTAAAGCGCACCTAACCCACTATAAGATAATTACTATACTGCACCACCACTATAAGGTAATTGCTATACTGCACCACCACTAGTCATCCTAAGGTTGATCCCGCCTACAGACTTAATAATTATATTGGTAGTTTCGTGCACCCCTAGCTGCCTTCATAGGTGCCGCCAGCCCCTATCTCCACTAGGTGTACCCACTAGCCTGAAGCGATCGGCTCCCTAACTCGTAGATACCCGTGCTGGTCCCACAGTGGGGTGTATCACTTCCCAAAGTGGCAACCCAATACTACCAGAGATGCACGGCTTATACCTACACGATGCAACAACGTCTTACCTACCAGCCCGGGTCCACACACGCATATGAACCCGTTGGACTTGTGTTGCTACCGCTAACCTGGTTTGGCCTCTTACAGTCAAGCCCAGTATGCGTGTCCCATCCTCGACTTGGGTCGAGCCCACAAAGATACGTATGGGTTACTGGTTGAAACGGGCCCCCATTACTTGACACAAGCTATCCACCTAAGCTTGGTCCCCTTTAGTACATCCCACTTAACCCACTTCTTATTCATGTTCACTTACATGTTTCAATTTTGGTTAAGTATTTCTAATCGTATTTCAAATGCCACATAAGGCACGCACTAGATTCCACATGCCACCCAAGGCACCCACTTAACCCACTCATGTCCCACTACATGTTTATCTGGTTAAGTGTTTCTTAATTCATTAAGACCGTAACCTCATAAAGACCTCTCACATTAGACTGGCATTTGTGGCAGTTGGATTTGCCGGGTGGATCCAGGCAGTCTTACACCACAAAAGAGCCTAACCTCGTGTCTTTACAATTGTTACGTATTTAATTTATGCCTAAGACCTCCCACATTAGACTGGCATTTGTGGCAGCTGGATTTGTCGGGCGGGTCCAGGCAGTCTTACACCACAAAAGAGCCTAACCTCGTGTCTAAGATGATTAATTACTCCTAATTAATCATTCCCCAATTTGAATTACTTTCCCTATTCAAATTATCAATTAATTCCAAATTTAACTTTGGCCATAATTGACTCAATTATGTCCATCTATTTATGGTATGTAAAATCATACCAATTTTCATCACAAATTTATTTTATGCCTTTTAAGGCATCTATGCCAATTAAATCTTTTAATATTATCCCCTTTTACCCCATGTTGTACGTTTATTCGTTTAACGTAAAATATATGTTAGACTCGAATAGTCTAACTCATGGAATAAAGAGAAAACATCACAACATACATATAATTAAAACTAGATCTAAACATAAGGGGGTGAACTTGCATGTGTGAAGGATGTTCTACATCTAAAACTTGCATAGGCCAAAGTTACAACTTGCATAAAACTACATATGTCATAGACCCAAATCTAAAGGTGTGAAATTGTTGGGATAATGGTCACAAACTTGCATAAATCATGTATGTCATAGATCTACATCTTAAGGTGTAATCTTGCATAGGCAGTAACCACAAACTTGCATAACATGATTCATATTCAAACACATGTATTTATATAAACTTGCATATGTGATTTATGCAACATAACAATAGTATAACTTACATCTAAACATGTAAACTAGCATGTAGAATTTGTCATATAACTCACACATGTCATAGCCTAACTTTAGATCTAAAATAGGTGTCATGAAGCATATAAGATTATACATATAATTTTCCCCAACTTGCATATGATTCATGTCTTAATAAAAATCTAAACTTGCATATATACTTATGATTTATCATATGAATCAACATACCCAAACTAGCATATGAACAACATGGTGATTCGATTATACATAAGCCAATCATAAAATTACAACATAGATGATCACAACTTTACAAGATAGCATCATAGAATTTACAACATAAACATCACAATTTTACTACATGAATAATAACATGCGGTCAATAATTCACATCATATCCAAATAGTTCACATCATAACTCAATCCAATTAATTTGCTAATTATTTTATTAAAATTATCAAACTCACAATTCAGAGAAGGTCTTGAATTCTGAATTCAGAGTTCTGAAGTTGTAATAGCTTTCCTCTGAAGAAGATTCGTTGTTAAAGTTGAAAAGGATTGATTTAGACTAGCTTTCTTCCTCTCTAATTGGTGGCGGCTATGCTGAGTTGCTAGGTGACGGCATGGAGGCCATGAATCTAATTTTGTTTGGATTTTAGGGTTTGAGTCTAGATGTGTTTTTATAGAGTTTAGGATTAATTTAGGCCATCCGATCAACCTAGAAGCAACCTGAACCATCCAAACAAGATAGGGTGACACCTCAGCCCTAATGACTCAACACAGTGTATTAAATGTTCATTTTTCTTCTTCTATAATTTACATATTTCTTATTTATGACAAATTCCATATGTAAATTTTTCCCATTTTAATTATGCCATAACTATATTTTTAATTATGCTCACAATTAATGGTATACTAAATATACCATTTCATGAACCAATCTATGCCATGTAATTTTCATGTTATCCTTCATATTTATATGTAAATTATAAATCTATTGTTGTTAATTACATATTCTCCCTTTTACCGTATACATTAACTACCCATATACAAATATCCATTTATACATGCATAAATCTTTCTTACCTTTAATTTGTCATAAAAGCCAATCAAAGAAGGCCACATAAAAAAACAATCATTGACAACCAAAAATGCGTACATGATGCGTACACGTCATATATATATATATATATATATATATATATATATATATATATATATATATATATGTGTGTGTGTGTGTGTGTGTGTGTGTGTGTTTTCTATATATATATTTTCTTTTAATCTATCTTCCCAATTACCCATTTTCACACTAAACCACTTTTTGAACTGTGTTCACACTAAGCCATTTTATGCCATTCCCCTAAAACAAAAATATGGCGCTGGTGGGGATCGAACTCTGTACCCCTTGTATGCAAGTCACGTGTTCCAACCAAATGAGCTACTAAGTCTTTTGCTTACAAACCTTAGAACAATGCTAAACATTTATTC
Organism: Allium sativum; assembly: GCA_030737875.1. NCBI lineage: Eukaryota > Viridiplantae > Streptophyta > Magnoliopsida > Asparagales > Amaryllidaceae > Allium > Allium sativum. The sequence goes on along the minus strand of CM060909.1, from coordinate 576,530,461 downwards.
TTTTCTCGTTCTTTTTTTTTTTCATGTTTTGCTGCAATATTTAATTTAAAGATATCTTTTCCATACGGAATCCAATTTACGCAAAATCGAACTCTATCTCAACCAGAATTCCGAGACGAACACAATGGCGCAACCCGTTTCCCTTATTTCTCACATCTGAGATTAATTATTCTTTAATTTAGTTGATTCGATTATTCAAAAATTCAGGGTGTTACATTCTCCCCTATTTAAAGGATTTCGTCCTCGAAATCTCTAAGTCAAGAAGAACGTATCCTACCATCCAAACAACCATCTACTCAACCATCAAACACAGGCATCCATTGTCCTTAAAATTTTCTAATGTTGTATGAACATATGCAAGAAGTGTGTGTATATGTTCCTTATCTAATGCAAAATCAGGCGGTCTACTGATTCAGTTGACCTCCTTAATGCAAACCATGATAGTGCCATGCATCCATTATGTATGCGAAAGAATCCTATCGATACATATTATTTCTACATGCGTGCACAACCATTCACCAAAATGCCGCATCCATATAATAGCACAACCATTATACATCCATTTGCTTAAATATGCACACACATTTATATGCAATATGCAATATGAAGTGACTGAGCCGATCTAGTGCCTAAAGTGTGTGTATATGCATCCACGAGCAACCACTATCAAACACTTGCATCCACATGCATCCATCATACATAACATGTCTCAAACACATGTTTCAACCATAGGACTACCCTATCTAAAGGTCAAAGGTACTAACGAGAGGACATACTAAAGATAAGTATAAGGTAAGCGATAAAGGAGAAACTAAAAGACATACCCTCGAAAAAAAAAGGTATAATGAACGCATCTTCTCTTCCGACTCCCAAGTAGCGTTGCTCTCATCATCTCCCAATTGCACTTTGACTAGCTTGACTTCTCGATTCCTCAACTTCTTAACCTCTGACTCACAAGAAACTTCGTCCTTCATCAACCAAGTAGCTAGTCGGACCTTCCTCCCCTCATCTATCTCAAAGATACCGACAAGTCCTCCACTTTCATGAGCCAACTTCTAGACCCAAAAAATGTCTAAGTCCCATGAAGCGGTTTTCCACCCATCGTACGGAAGTCCTCATATATCTTAGGAAAAAGCATCTATACATGGAGGAAGAGACTCAAAAAGGGAAAGAGGAAGAGATGCAAAACGGAGAATCGAAGGAAAGATATATGGCTCTTGGGGATTTTTTTTTTAAAATAAACCTTTCTCTTGAAAATACTCTCCTTAAAACATATTTTTTAAAGTATTTTTTATAAAATGCTTTTTAAAAAAATAGTTTTACAAAATCTCATATCTGTTTTGGTAACCTTCAGCTTTGATACCACGTGTAACACCCCATGTCTATTAATGTCACTCACAAAGGGAATGCATTAACTTCTATGGAGCGTTTTAAGTGAGTATAGAACAAAAACTTAACAACAAGACAGATATAAACAGTACATGAAAAATTAAAAGCTTCATCTCATTGCAGCGGAAAATACATATGGTTGATTACATCATCAAAACCAAAGCCAAGTACATAATATCCATCTTGACTAAATCAAAGTACATAAATTGAAAGACATAATCCCCAATACAAAATAGCCATAAATAAAAGAGAGGCTGGACTTTACTTCAGCGATCCAAACAATCTCCTAAAAGCAAGAAGCACAGTTGTCCAAAATCAAGCTCCACTGGTGCTAGTTCCAACCTGAGCGCCGGGGGAGGGGGGGAGGGGGAAGGAAGTAAAGAGGAGGAAACAAAGGGGGTCAGACATAAAGTCTGGCGAGTGCAATAACTTTAACAATATAATCACCAAAGTAACTAGGCTAAGGCATAAGTTCGAAAATAAGGAAATGACCATGAACCATTGAGTATGGCAGAGTAAACAAGGAAACAAGATGAACAACGATATCGTTAAACCGCACCTAACCCACTATAAGATAATTACTATACTGCACCACCACTATAAGGTAATTGCTATACTGCACCACCACTAGTCATCCTAAGGTTGATCCCGCCTACAGACTTAATAATGATATTGGTAGTTTCGTGGACCCCTAGCTGCCTTCATAGGTGCCGCCTGCCCCTATCTCCACTAGGTGTACCCACTACCCACAAGCGATCGGCTCCCTAACTCGTAGATACCCGTGCTGGTCCCACAGTGGGGTGTATCACTTCCCAAAGTGGCAACCCAATATTACCAGAGATGCACGACTTATACCTACACGATGCAACAACGTCTTACCTACCAGCCCAGATCCACACAGGCATATGAACCCGTTGGACTTGCGTTGCCACCGCTAACCCGGTTTGGCTTATAACAGTCAAGCCCAGTATGCGTGTCCCGTCCTCGATGTGGGTCGAGCCCACAAAGATACGTATGGGTCACTGGTTGAATCGGGCCCCCATTACTTGACACAAGCTATCCACCTAAGCTTGGTCCCCTCTAGTACATCCCACTTAACCCACTTCTTATTCATGTTCACTTACATGTTTCAATTTTGGTTAAATATTTCTAATCGTATTTCAAATGCCACCCAAGGCTCCCACTAGATTCCACATGCCACTCAAGGCACCCACTTAACCCCCTCATGTCCCACTACATGTGTGATGAAACACCCCACCTCCGTTAGGATCACTCTCAAAGGGAATGCCCTAATTTCAGTGGAGGTTTATAAGTACAAGTCACAGATATACAAGACAGATATAAGAACACATATTTGTAAACAGCGGAAGAACAACAAACTTTTATTTCACAAAGTCAAATACGTGTTACAACAACATCCTTTCCAAAAACATAACATAACACTTTCATAATCTTTCTTGAGTACATTATTTAAAGAAGCATAAATAAAACATAGATAAACTGCAAAAACCCCATAGTGGATTGTCCCAAGCCATAGTTCAAAACAGGAAAGTCCAAGCAATACATTTCTCTTCTTCAAGCTGGATGTTGAGGTTGGTCAAGCTGCTGTGTTCCCTCCCTGAGGACCTGGGGGGGGGGGGGGGAGAACGGAAGAAAGAAGACGAAAGAAAAGTAGAGTCAGACATAAAGCCTGAGTAAGTCTAGTACTATTTTGTCTATGAATAAAGAACTGGGTATGATAAGTATAAACAAGAAGTGGGCATGCACTATAAAACTTGGTTAAGTTGTCTAGGGTCGAATATACTATCTTACCCCATGTTGATCTCTGAACCCATATAAACTAGTTTCCAATTTGCACCCCATAATCAGGGTGATGTGATCCATTCTATGATGATCGGCTCCTACTCGCATAGTTACATGTGTCTTACGGCCCCCGATGTTGTAGTTACCTATGCTGGTCCCACCATGGGGTGTATCAAGTCCCATAGTGGCAACCCGACACAACCTTAGAGTGCACAGGTATGCTACTGGTGTCCAGTGCCTTATTTTTCTGCACCGGAGTGTGTGCACGCCCGCACTCCGTTAGAACCTACACTGCTACACCACCGCCGTCGCTTTGACCTCTTACAATCAGCCCAGTAATCGTGCCCCACCCTGCCTAGTTTCAGGGTATCCTGATACACCTTTTAGGGTTACTGCTGAAAAGGGTCCCCCGTTACTAGGTTTTCCATCTCTAGCCAACATGCTAAGTTGGTTAAGTGTTTCCTACCTAACCCCCACCAGTCCGTTTAGTTTAGCATGTTCCATTTTGATTAAGTCTTTAGTTCACTTAATCCTAACAATCCTGACTCAGCCTTAATTTTCTTATTAAGGCCCTGACCTCTCACATTAGACAGGTATTGTTGTGGCTGCCTGTTGCCAGTTGGTTCCGGGCAGTCTTACGCCACAACTCAGTCTAACCTCGGGTCCTTGCTGGGCTCCATGTTTAACCTCCCACATTGGATAGGTATTGTTGTGACTACTGGACAGCCGGGCGGTTCCGGGCAGGTTTACATCACAACTCAATCCAACCTCGGGTTAAACACATCGTATTTTCTACATTTACATATCTTGTCATTCTTCTTTATTTCTTATATGTAAATATTTGCGGCCCATTATTAAGTCAATGGTGTAAAGGTTACACCAATCATGGGCCCAACCCATACTTGAATTTGGGCCCTTCTATTTTATATTTTCATTCATTAGTAATTTTAACCCAACGTTATTTTCCCCCGTTTTACACGTCCGTTTATATATATTGGGCTTAGCCTTTTAAAGCCCAATTTAGCCATGCGAAAAGTGGAGGCTTAAAGCGTGATTACATACACAAAGAGGGGAAGGTGAGCGCATGAACTTGCATATGACGTTGGAAATACATAATAGAAACTGGTGTACTTACATATATATACTTTGGTCATAAAGCATAGGTGACATAAACCAAACCATGTAAACTTAAGATAAGAATCTAAGTTAGGTGTCACATAGTCTTAACTACAACATAGACCTATGTTCTCATTTAGGCATAAACATAAACAAGTCATGTTCATAAGGTTTCTACATGTTTACAAAGGGGATACTTTGTTACTAACACAAAAGCATAGTTCAACTTAATCATGGTTTAAGTCTAATCACATAACGATGGTATAAATATACTTATGCATAAATATTCCTAATCATGGTGTTTGCTTTAAACTTGCAAAAAGGGATTTTTGAGTCTAACCTAGCCATGTCTCACATATGTCATCATATAATTCTTGTAAACAAGATAGACTTAAATCATGGATTTCAATTATGCCAAATATCATTCATAGCCTAGCCATATTCATAAGTTTGCAAAAGCATGACTTAATACATGGATTATGGTGTCAAAATTCCAACATAGTTTCATATGAATTATAACAACCAAACTAATTACTTACAAAATGATCTATGCACAAAAATATACATCATGATGGCATAATAACAAAGCCCCAAACTTGCATGAATTTCAATCAACTACATACATGTAGCTTCAACATAGATTACATAATTTGCGCAATATTCCATATGTATACTTGCATAGAACTACCGCATGTAGTTCTTTATAATGAATAACATAATTTTGCACAAATATGAATTACTTTATTATCCCAATTCAAGCATACAAATCAACACAGTTGTTTATTCATACCAAAGTAATACTCTACTTACAATGGTGCGATGAATTCTCTAATTTAGGGATTGAAGACGCAAATTCCTTTGTTGAATTGATTTGCTTAGGTTGCTTGAATTGCTTTAGGCTTTAGAACTTTCCTCCTAATTCTCTCTCTAGTTGGCGGCTATTCTTAGTCGTTCCTCAGCAACATGGCGGCCATGTTCTTAATTTTGAATGAATAGATTAGGGTTTAGTCTAGGGTTGTTTATATAGAGGTTAGGAACTGATTAGGACCCTTGATGTTGCTTGGATTGATCATAGCCATTCATTAGATAGAGAGACCAATTAAAATTTGCCACCTAGCCCTAGTGACAAAGCAGACCACAGAAAATCGGCCAAACACAGACCTGGCCAGCCAGGTTGGCTGGGCTCGACCAGGTCGACACCCCTGTCGACAGGGCTGTCGACAGCCCTGTCGACATGGGTAGCCCAGGTCGACATCCCAGTCGACCTAGGCGGCCTAGGCGGGTGTTTATCTGCCCTGGCCCATTGGGCCCGATTTTTAATTATTTTATTCTGTTTGAATTTTAAATTTAATTCTCAAACTTCCGAAGGCCATATCTTCTTCATACGGACTCCGTTTTTCGAAAACTCGGACTCTATTTCGCGTATTTTTCCGAGACGAACGCAATGGCGTATCCCGTTTCCCTTAGTTCTTTGATTTCAGATTAATTATACTTTAATTTGTTAATTCCACAGTTATAGAATTTGCGGGGTGTTACATTCTCCCCCACTTAAAAGGATTTCGTCCCCGAAATCTTCAAGTTAGGAGGAATGTATATCCTAACATCCAATCATCCATCTATTCAATCATCAAACACGAGAATCCATTGTCCTTAAAAGACTTCTAATGCTTCATGATCATTTGCGAAATGTGTGTGTACATGTACTTATCTAATGCAAAATCAGGCGGTCTACTGATTCAGTTGACCTCCTTAATGCGAATTATGTAAGTGCCATGAATCCATTATGTATGCAAAATTTCCTATTCTTGATTCTACATGAGTGCACAATCATTCAATACAAATGCAACATCCATATGACAACACATTAAAGTTCAACCACATACGAATACAAACATATATGCATATGCAATATGAAGTGACTGAGCCGATCTAAAACCTAGATTGTGTGTGTATATGCAACCACGAGCAACCACTAGCAATCACTTGCAACCACTTGCAACCATCATACATAACATGTTTCAACTACATGTTTCCATCCAAAAAGATTCTACCTAAAAGATAAGGTCGAGGAAATATACCTAAAAAGATAGATAAAAGCGCAACTTAAGGAAAAGGAAAGATCAAGGATGTACCCTCGAACAGAAAAGGATAGGCAGTGCATATTCTAGCTTCAGTTTCCCAAGTCGCGTCTCCCTCGGTGTCGCTCCACTGAACTTTGACGAGCTTGACTTCGCGGTTGCGTAGCTTCTTCACTTCCGTTCCTAAGATGCGGGTTGGAACTTTTCTTATGGTTGCTTCGCGTTCCACTTCGGCCTCTTCGAGGATATTTGGCTCTACCACTTCAGCTGACTCATGCAGACATTTTCGGAGATGTGAAACGTGAAAAACGTTGTGGACTCCAGCCAACTTCTCGGGTAGCTCTAATCTATAGGCCATTTTCCCAATTTTCTCGATAATAGGGAATGGCCCTACGAACCTTGGTGCTAGTTTTCCTGTGGTTCCAAAACGAACAACGTTCCTTAGCGGTGATACCTTGAGAAAAACTCTGTCTCCAACTTTGAATTCAAGGTCGGTCCTCCTCTTGTCGGCATAGGACTTTTGTCTGTCTTGGGCCGTCTTCATCCTTCTTCGTATTAAGTCCACTTTCTCTGAAGTCTCTCGGATCATGTCTGGTCCAAGTATGAGCTTATCCGTGGACTCCCACCAACAAGTGGGCGATCGGCACGGTCTTCCATATAAAGCTTCGAAGGGCGCCATTCCGATGGTTGCTTGATAGCTGTTGTTGTAGGCAAATTCCACCAAAGGAAGGTGGTCTTCCCATGTCCCTCCGAAGTCAAGGACGCATAGTCTTAAAAGGTCTTCCAAAACTTTATTCACTCTCTCTGTTTGGCCGTCGGTTTGGGGATGATAGGCTGTGCTCAAGCGTAACTGCGTTCCTACTGCTTCTTGCAGACTCCGCCAAAACTCGCTGGTGAAGATGGGGTCTCGGTCACTAACAATGCTAGATGGTATTCCATGGAGTCGAACGATTTCCTTGAGGTAAAGTGATGCTAGGGATGAGGCAGTTCTCTTACTTTTGACAGGTAAAAAGTGGGCGCTTTTAGTAAGCCTATCCACTATTACCCAAATAATAGTGTTGCCTCTCCTAGATCTAGGCAGCCCATCGATGAAGTCCATTGAGATGCTATCCCATTTCCACTGCGGGACCTCCAGAGGATGTAACAGTCCGCCAGGCTTTTTCTGTTCCGCCTTAACCTGTTGGCACACCATACACTTAGAAACGAATTCTGCCACGTCCTTTTTCATGCCGTTCCAGAAGAAAGTCCTTTTTATGTCTTTGTACATTTTATCTCCGCCTGGGTGTATCGTCATCTTGGAGTGATGTGCTTCCTCTAGAACCTTCTTTATTAAATCTTTTGTCTGTGGGACGCATAGTCTTCCGTCTCGCCTCAGTACACCCTCATCGTCAATGGAGTGTCTGTTGAGGTGACTTGAAGTCTCACCCCTAATTAGCCTATCAATCATTTCCACAAGCTGAGGGTCTTCGCGTTGTGCTGCCCCTACTGAATCCACTAAAGTTGGGCGTACTTCGAGAGATGCTAGCAAGCCCGGTACGAAATCGGAGGAAGGCCTAAAGTCGAAGCTGGCTATAAACTCTAGGCTTTGTCTTTCAACAAACAACGGGCTTAGGGTCAATTTCTTTTGGCTCAACGCGTCTGCCACTACGTTGCCTTTGCCCGGAGTATAGGAGATTTCGAAATCGTACGAGGCAAGAAACTCCATCCATCTTTGTTGCCTCAAGTTAAGATCCTTCTGCGAGAAAAGATATTTCAACGATTTATGGTCAGTGTAAAGTTCGAACTTCTCACCGAGGAGATAGTGTCGCCAAGACTTGAGTGCAAAGACGATGGCGGCTAACTCAAGATCGTGGGTTGGGTAGTTCTTTTCGTGCACCTTCAATTGCCTCCCGCCATAAGCTACTACCCTTCCTTCTTTCATTAAGACGGCGCCTAGCCCTGTCCCACATGCATCCGTATAAACAGTGAACATCTTGCTCCCATCTGGCAGCGTCAAAACTGGGGCTGTTGTGAGAGCCCTTTTTAGTCGTTGGAAAGCAAACTCGCAATCCAAATTCCAATTGAACGCTAGGTTCTTCTTAGTCAATTTCGTGAGCGGAGCTGAGATTTTCGCAAAATCCCTTATGAACTTCCGGTAGAAACCTGCTAGTCCTAGGAAGCTTCGGACCTCAGTCGCATTCCTTGGTGTCTTCCAATCTTGTACCACCACTACCTTAGCAGGGTCCACTGCTAACCCTTGTTTGGATACTATGTGCCCAAGGAACCTCACTTCTTCTCTCCAAAAGTGGCATTTGGAGAATTTGGCTTTTAGTTGATGGACTCGTAAAGTTTCCATGATTGCCCTTAAGTGCTGAGCATGTTCCTCTTCACTCTTTGAGAAGATAAGGATATCATCTACGAAGACCACTACGAATTTGTTGAGGAAATCTCTAAATACCCTACTCATCAGGTCCACGAAGTAAGCAGGTGCATTTGTCAAGCCGAAAGGCATGACAAGCCATTCAAAGAAACCGTCTGGGGTTCTGAACGCCGTTTTATCGATGCTATCTTCAGCCACCCTTAGCTGATGAAAACCGGTTGCTAAATCGAGTTGGGAGAAAACAGACGTCCCTACAAGCTGGTCAAATAAATCGTCAATTCTAGGGAGAGGGTGCCTATTCTTTTTCGTTAGCTTGTTGAGCTCCCTATAGTCAACACATAGACGGAGTGAACCATCCGCCTTTGTAGCGAACACCACTGGAGCGCTCCATTCTGAAATGCTCCTCCTAATGAACCCCTTTTCTAGAAGCTCTTTAATCTGTTTACTGAGCTCTTTCCTTTCTCGTGGAGCCATATGTCTAACGGGCAACGCAACGGGCTTTGCATTATCTACAAGATATATGCGGAAGTCTATTTCCCGCTTTGGAGGCAAGCCCTTCACCTCTTCGAAGACATCCGGATATTCCCGGACCACTCTAACTGATTGCAAATTTTCAACAGAGGCATATAGCGATTCAAGATAACTAAGCATAACCGCATACGAGGGATTACAAGAAATTTCCAAAGTATTAGCGAGCTGGGTTAGGAGCCTAACAACCCTTTTCTCACAATCAAGGATGGCCCCATTACTGGATAGCCAATCCATACCCAAAATCAAACCATACCCCGAAAAGCCCAAAACAAAGGCACTACATTGAAATTCTACACTTAGAATAGAAATTTTTAATCCCACACAGATCATAGACAAATGAGCTGGGCCCCCAATTGGGTTTGAAACAATTAAGGGGTCCTCTACCATACTAGTTTCTAGGTGCAGAGATTCTACTAAAGCAGACGAGATAAAGGAGTGTGATGCGCCAGAATCAAATAAAGTGCGAACGGGGTGATCATAAAGATAAACTACACTTTCTACAGAAGTATTTATACCTCACTGTTGCAGAGGTGGCGCTTCCAGCACATGAACCTGTGCCCCTGGGGTGGATCCAGCCCTCTGCCCCTGTCCTCGTTTCTTTGGGCAGTCCTTAGCCCTGTGGCCTGTCTCACCGCAAGAAAAGCACCCACCATTCTCCTTGGCCTTCTTTTTCCGGCAGTCCTTTACTAAGTGCCCCACTTTGCCACAGAAATTACACTTCCTCTTCTCTTTGTTGCCTTTCCCGCCCTTCTTAAAGTCTGTCTTCTTGGGCTGCACACCCTCTTTCTTCCCTTGAGAGCTTTCTGCCTTCGTCTCCTTCTTGCTCTTATCCTCTTCATTCAGCAATGCCATTTGCACCAATCTTTCATACGTGGCTCCCATGGGTATATGGGTCATGGCCAAACTGTGTAATGGCTCATTTAACCCCTTAACGAAACGGAGAGCCTTCTTGTGCGGGGTGTTGACTAGGTCAAGCCCAAACCTAGCCAGCTCATCAAACTGATTCACATACTCTCTGACTGTCTTGTCCCCTTGCTTAAGAAATAAGAATTTTTCCAACTGCAAACTTCTTTCCGCATCTGAGAGAAATTTGGTCTCAAACCTTGCCCTAAAGTCCTCCCATGTCTCCACTGGTCTTTCAGCATTAGTGACTTCCCACCAGTAGGAAGCCTCGCCCTTCAATAGCCATACCGCCAGTTGTACTTTTTGTCTATCTTCTACCTCAAAGATGATGAATAGGTCCTCCGTCTCTTTCAGCCAATTTCTAGCTGCTACGAAGGACTCAGTTCCATGGAAATCCCTTCCTCCCATAGCTTTAAAATCTTTACATATCTTAGCAAACGTGTTTCCCCGAGGAGGAGGTGGAGGAAAAGGTGCCGCTGCGGTTGGATGATTTCCTTCTGCTGGGGGAGGAGGAATGGTAGGACCTGGCTGAGTGGCCCTTGCTTCTAAGAACCGTCTAAACCAACCAGGTATTGGTACCCCTTCTGGCAAGTTAAGATCTTCCGACATGCTGAAACAAAAAGGATAGATTCAAAACGAAGGATAAGAGATAGTACCTATGGCTTTGGGGAGTGGACTTTGCCTTTTTAAAATAAAATAATATTTTTCTTTTAAAAATGCTTCTTTAAATTTCCTTTTTGAAAATAATTTTTCAAAACTTTTTATCTTATCTGGTAAACCTATGCTCTGATACCAAGTGAAACACCCCACCTCCGTTAGGATCACTCTCAAAGGGAATGCCCTAATTTCAGTGGAGGTTTATAAGTACAAGTCACAGATATACAAGACAGATATACGAACACATATTTGTAAACAGCGGAAGAACAACAAACTTTTATTTCACAAAGTCAAATACGTGTTACAACAACATCCTTTCCAAAAACATAACATAACACTTTCATAATCTGTCTTGAGTACATTATTTAAAGAAGCATAAATAAAACATAGATAAACTGCAAAAGCCCCATAGTGGATTGTCCCAAGCCATAGTTCAAAACAGGAAAGTCCAAGCAATACATTTCTCTTCTTCAAGCTGGATGTTGAGGTTGGTCAAGCTGCTGTGTTCCCTCCCTGAGGACCTGGGGGGGGGAAACGGAAGAAAGAAGACGAAAGAAAAGTAGAGTCAGACATAAAGCCTGAGTAAGTCTAGTACTATTTTGTCTATGAATAAAGAACTGGGTATGATAAGTATAAACAAGAAGTGGGCATGCACTATAAAACTTGGTTAAGTTGTCTAGGGTCGAATATACTATCTTACCCCATGTTGATCTCTGAACCCATATAAACTAGTTTCCAATTTGCACCCCATAATCAGGGTGATGTGATCCATTCTATGATGATCGGCTCCTACTCGCATAGTTACATGTGTCTTACGGCCCCCGATGTTGTAGTTACCTATGCTGGTCCCACCATGGGGTGTATCAAGTCCCATAGTGGCAACCCGACACAACCTTAGAGTGCACAGGTATGCTACTGGTGTCCAGTGCCTTATTTTTCTGCACCGGAGTGTGTGCACGCCCGCACTCCGTTAGAACCTACACTGCTACACCACCGCCGTCGCTTTGACCTCTTACAATCAGCCCAGTAATCGTGCCCCATCCTGCCTAGTTTCAGGGTATCCTGATACACCTTTTAGGGTTACTGCTGAAAAGGGTCCCCCGTTACTAGGTTTTCCATCTCTAGCCAACATGCTAAGTTGGTTAAGTGTTTCTTACCTAACCCCCACCAGTCCGTTTAGTTTAGCATGTTCCATTTTGATTAAGTCTTTAGTTCACTTAATCCTAACAATCCTGACTCAGCCTTAATTGCCTTATTAAGGCCCTGACCTCTCACATTAGACAGGTATTGTTGTGGCTGCCTGTTGCCGGTTGGTTCCGGGCAGTCTTACGCCACAACTCTGTCTAACCTCGGGTCCTTGCTGGGCTCCATGTTTAACCTCCCACATTGGATAGGTATTGTTGTGACTACTGGACAGCCGGGCGGTTCCGGGCAGGTTTACATCACAACTCAATCCAACCTCGGGTTAAACACATCGTATTTTCTACATTTACATATCTTGTCATTCTTCTTTATTTCTTATATGTAAATATTTGCGGCCCATTATTAAGTCAATGGTGTAAAGGTTACACCAATCATGGGCCCAACCCATACTTGAATTTGGGCCCTTCTATTTTATATTTTCATTCATTAGTAATTTTAACCCAACGTTATTTTCCCCCGTTTTACACGTCCGTTTATATATATTGGGCTTAGCCTTTTAAAGCCCAATTTAGCCATGCGAAAAGGGGAGGCTTAAAGCGTGATTACATACACAAAGAGGGGAAGGTGAGCGCATGAACTTGCATATGACGTTGGAAATACATAATAGAAACTGGTGTACTTGCATATATATACTTTGGTCATAAAGCATAGGTGACATAAACCAAACCATGTAAACTTAAGATAAGAATCTAAGTTAGGTGTCACATAGTCTTAACTACAACATAGACCTATGTTCTCATTTAGGCATAAACATAAACAAGTCATGTTCATAAGGTTTCTACATGTTTACAAAGGGGATACTTTGTTACTAACACAAAAGCATAGTTCAACTTAATCATGGTTTAAGTCTAATCACATAACGATGGTATAAATATACTTATGCATAAATATTCCTAATCATGGTGTTTGCTTTAAACTTGCAAAAAGGGATTTTTGAGTCTAACCTAGCCATGTCTCACATATGTCATCATATAATTCTTGTAAACAAGATAGACTTAAATCATGGATTTCAATTATGCCAAATATCATTCATAGCCTAGCCATATTCATAAGTTTGCAAAAGCATGACTTAATACATGGATTATGGTGTCAAAATTCCAACATAGTTTCATATGAACTATAACAACCAAACTATTTACTTGCAAAATGATCTGTGCACAAAAATATACATCATGATGGCATAATAACAAAGCCCCAAACTTGCATGAATTTCAATCAACTACATACATGTAGCTTCAACATAGATTACATAATTTGCGCAATATTCCAAACGTATACTTGCATAGAACTACCGCATGTAGTTCTTTATAATGAATAACATAATTTTGCACAAATATGAATTACTTTATTATCCCAATTCAAGCATACAAATCAACACAGTTGTTTATTCATACCAAAGTAATACTCTACTTACAATGGTGCGATGAATTCTCTAATTTAGGGATTGAAGACGCAAATTCCTTTGTTGAATTGATTTGCTTAGGTTGCTTGAATTGCTTTAGGCTTTAGAACTTTCCTCCTAATTCTCTCTCTAGTTGGCGGCTATTCTTAGTCGTTCCTCAGCAACATGGCGGCCATGTTCTTAATTTTGAATGAATAGATTAGGGTTTAGTCTAGGGTTGTTTATATAGAGGTTAGGAACTGATTAGGACCCTTGATGTTGCTTGGATTGATCATAGCCATTCATTAGATAGAGAGACCAATTAAAATTTGCCACCTAGCCCTAGTGACAAAGCAGACCACAGAAAATCGGCCAAACACAGACCTGGCCAGCCAGGATGGCTGGGCTCGACCAGGTCGACACCCCTGTCGACAGCCCTGTCGACATGGGTAGCCCAGGTCGACAGCCCAGTTGACCTGGGTGGCCTAGGCGGGTGTTTATCTGCCCTGGCCCATTGGGCCCGATTTTTAATTATTTTATTCTGTTTGAATTTTAAATTTAATTCTCAAACTTCCGAAGGTCATATCTTCTTCATACGGACTCCGTTTTTCGAAAACTCGGACTCTATTTCGCGTATTTTTCCGAGACGAACGCAATGGCGTATCCCGTTTCCCTTAGTTCTTTGATTTCAGATTAATTATACTTTAATTTGTTAATTCCACAGTTATAGAATTTGCGGGGTGTTACATGTGATAACCCCAAACTTCCACGGGATGAAAGTAAGGAATAATCATTTGGAATACAACATAAATACAATAATACATATCACAAATACAGCATAGCATAGGAAATTCATATAGTAACAACATCATAGTAGCGGAAATATAATGTCATCAACCACAGAAAATCCACAGTCACAGAATTCTACATTATTACATTAAGTTTGCGGAAAAGAAATAAGTTCCAACTCCAACTTAAACAACGTGGAATAAACCAAGTTTAATGTCTGAAATAAAAAGAAAGAAAAAATGCAAAAGCAGCGAATGATAAGTGTCTTCAAACTCCTAGTCATCACCTCTCCACAAGAAAATCCAAGAGAAATAATAAGCAGCTCCAAAGGAAAGGCTCCAAACGAAGAATAAACCTGTTTACTTGGCTGCCCGTGTAGAAAAGAGGGCACCCGAGTTTGCAAAAAGGTGGAAACAAACAACGGGTCAGTCGTGGGACTGGTGTGAGAATTCTTAACTAATTAATCACTATTAATAGGACAAATCCAAAGACCACGCCGCTAACGCGGAACGGGTTTACTCTAATGGATTGTCGTGCATAAAAGTGTCAGAATAAATGATAAGTAAATCGTACAACAACGTTATGCTTTTTAGAAAAATGGAATCACCATAAGACCCAGGTCCCATCACACAATGCAACACAAACCAGAGGATAGGGTTTTACCTTATAGTGATCAAACATTCTAAATACGGCAAATATGAGTTTAATATTATTATTAGTATATATAAAAACATTTCAAAGTAAATGTAGAAATCCTAGGAAGAATAGTATCCCATACTACTATGCCTCCATACTAGTAATACAATCAAATTCGTAGGGTCGTATTTGGATTTTGGTTTCCATCATGAGTCAAGGCTAGGGAGGAGCTCCTACCGATTCGAGACACTCTAGCTAATGTCTCAGGATCCCCCGCAGTGAACCCTTGGAAAGCTGCAGGGCCGGTCCACCATACGAGTTGCGGATTAGTTATTCCTGAACACACGTTTCCCAGTCCTATAGGACCTATCATCCGAGGCGCCTCATTCCATCATCCACATAAGTAAAATGTTAGGCCGTGTAAAAACCCAATCACCACTTCTACCTAGAAAGAAACGTGCTGCTCTCCCTGCATTCCCCTCTCCCGTTTTAAACTCCGCCAGTGTGTGAGGCTCGCGAAGTCACGCTGTACACAAAGCTATGCCTAAACAGGCTATGCTTTGATCATCCCACAAGGCCTGCTTTTCAATAAAACCTTGATTCTATGCAACTTAGCATGCCACATCATCACTCCATATCGTACTACCAACCCTTTGCCGAAATATATGAATGGGTGTTAAGCAAGAGAATAAATTCCCCGCCAAACATCCTTACATTCGACAAAAGATTAATAACATGATATTTGATAGAGTATGATGTCAGACACACAATCCATTTATTAGCTTATGCTTTGGGTCTGAGCGAAAGACAAACCCGTGAAATCAACACGTACGTTTGGCCATTGACCATGACCTTTGAAATTGGAGCAAGTCAAATCAAGGCCTCGATCGTTGTCCATCCGAGGGAAGATTTACGGTCTTCATACGCCATCTTTATACTTCAATTAATGTCGTTTGATTATTTAGAATGAGAGAACTCGGACTTTCCAAATAATCCTCGTATATATATATATATATATATATATATATATATATATATTTAAAATCCTTCTTATACATTAATCATTATTTTTATTAACGATTCATTCATATTTTAATTATTTAAAATAGTTAAATTTTATATAACGACGCCTTAAGTCCATGGGCGACTATGGCGCTGCATTCAACCAATTTTGATTTTTACATTTCTCAGAATCTAACCATTGGATCTTAACGTAGTATATATCGTTGGAAAGTTTTTCCATGACGGTCCTAACGGTTTCTGTTTAAAGAAAACCCGACGGTCAGATCTTCTTGTATAGTAGATTAAAAGTACGATTTTAAAACGCGAACTACCATGCCCTATTCGTTTAATTTTAAATATATATATATATATATAAAATCATTGAATCGTAATAACGTCGTTTGATTAAAACAACGCTCTGCACAATTACCGATCCTTACTAAATTTAAATTCATTTGAAAATGAAGATAATATTACCGCATCCTAAATTCATTCTTTTACTTACATTGAAAAATGTAAATTCCATTCGTTTTATTTACATAAAAATGTAAATTTAATTCCTATGCAAACTCCTATATATTATTTACATGTAAAAAACAAATGTAATTTTGATACATTCAAAATCCTACTTTTAAATGCAAACTCTACTTCTAATTCACATTGTAAAAATATGATTTTTAATTACAATGCAAACACTACATCTAATTCACATTGTAAAAATATGATTTTTAATTACAACGCAAACACTACATCTAATTCACATTGTAAAAATATGATTTTTAATTACAATGCAAACACTACATCTAATTCACATTGTAAAAATATGATTTTTAATTACAATGCAAACACTACTTCTAATTCACATTGTAAAAATATGATTTCTAATTACAATGCAAACACTACATCTGATTCACATTGTAAAAATATGATTTTTAATTACAATGCAAACACTACATCTATTTCACATTCTAAAAATATGATTTTTAATTACAATGCAAACACTACATCTAATTCACATTGTAAAAATAT
Organism: Allium sativum; assembly: GCA_030737875.1. NCBI lineage: Eukaryota > Viridiplantae > Streptophyta > Magnoliopsida > Asparagales > Amaryllidaceae > Allium > Allium sativum. Next base: position 576,513,585 of record CM060909.1, on the reverse strand, counting down.
GATTTTTAATTACAATGCAAACACTACATCTAATTCACATTGTAAAAATATGATTTTTAATTACAATGCAAACACTACATCCAATTCACATTGTAAAAAATATGATTTTTAATTACAATGCAAACACTACATCTAATTCACATTGTAAAAATATCATTTTTAATTACAATGCAAACACTACGTCTAATTCACATTGTAAAAATATGATTTTTACTACATCTAATTCTCATTGTAAAAATATGATTTTTAATTCACATTGTAAAAATATGATTTTCAATTACAATGAAAACACTACATCTAATTCTCATTGTAAAAATATGATTTTTAATTACAATGAAAACACTACATCTAATTCTCATTGTAAAAATATGATTTTTAATTACAATGCAAACACTACATCTAATTCACATTGTAAAAATATCATTTTTAATTACAATGCAAACACTACATCTAATTCTCATTTTTAATTACAATGCAAACACTACATCTAATTCACATTGTAAAAGTATGGTTTTTAATTACAATGCAAACACTACATCTAATTCACATTGTAAAAATATCATTTTTAATTACAATGCAAACACTACTTCTAATTCACATTGTAAAAATATGATTTTTAATTACAATGCAAACACTACATCTAATTCACATTGTAAAAATATGATTTTTAATTTCAATGAAAACACTACATCTAATTCTCATTGTTAAAGTATGGTTTTAATTACAATGCAAACACTACATCCAATTCACATTGTAAAAATATGATTTTTAATTACAATGCAAACACTACTTCTAATTCACATTGTAAAAATAAATAAATTTTATATCTAATGTTCATTCTCATATTATGTTACATATATATATAAAAAGAAAAAAATGTAAATTCTACAATGAAATTTCATCCTTTAATTACATAGAAAAATGTAGTTTTGTCTTACGGTATACTTTCCTATAGAATTACAAATAAAAATGTAATATTTAACACACAATGTAAATTCATGTTTTAATTACATATAAAAAATGTAATTTTATCCTACGGTGTAATTCCTTATATAATTTACATATAAAAATGTAAATTTTAACATACGATGAAATTTCCATGGTAATTACAAAGAAAAATGTATTTTTTTAACATACAGCATAAATTCACTTTATAATTTATATATAAGAATGTAAATTTTGACATACGATGAAATTCACTTGTTAATTACAAAGCAATGTAAATAAATATAAATGTCAAGTTTCCTAATGTCATGTTTCTAATGTCAAGGTTCAATTTTAATGCGTCAACATAACGCTAAAATAAGGTTCCACCTCAACATCGTAACATAACCCAAAATATAAGGTTCGATTTCATGTGATAACATTCATGTGATAACATAACACAAGAAGTGACAATCATATTTCTTTTATTTTTGAATTGATAAGATAGATCAATTAAACATAAACGAAGGTGATAACATAAAGTGTGACGAATGTATATAGATCTATAATTCCATCGTAGCCACATATCAAACATTATAAATCAAATCTAACAAAATAGATCTGAAGATTAAACATGGGATCACTACGTCACAAACAAATTAATTATTTAATTAATTAATTTAAATAAGTAAATCTCACGTCTAACACTTAAAATTTCAGATCAAAAATTATAACATCGCAACAATTCAGATCTATAACTCATAATAACATCCATCGTCGATCCATTTGTTTTTGATTCTTAACTTCTCATGATGCAAGAATAACAATTAATTTAATTAAATTAAAAATAAATTCTTACCTTGATTAAAGCGAATAGAAAAATCCAAATAAATTCAGAAAATGGTCGCACTTGATTTCAGCAACTTTTATTTGCCGTCACGGTCTCGCACAATCTGAAAATTTTCAGTTTGGATTTCGTATGTGTTAATTATCAATTTTTGAAAAATTTAACTTTTAACAACTACAGTTGCCACAGCCAGAAGCGTGGCAAATTCTGAAATGAATTTCATACCTAAACTGTTCAAAACTTTGATTTGATTTCGCAGGAATTGTATTCGATCGTTTCCAGAATGGATGGCGTGACGTCGAAGGGCTTGGAGAGGGGGATGTTCGGCCGAAGGGGGGGAAGTTCGACTGCGTGGTCGGGGCTGGGCGGAGCTCAGCGGCGGCGGTCCTCAGGGCGTCGGGGCGGCGGTTTCAGGCAATGGGGAGGGACAATTTTGGTACAGGGTCAAAGAGAAAGAAGAGGGCTTCGAAAAACTCAACTACGGGGTGGTCTAATTCTCTACGGATTGGGAGAGAAGGAGGAGAGAAGTTTTGAAAAGGGGGGAGGCTATGGGTTTCACGCGATCAGGAAGAGGAAGAAGGAGGCCGTATTTATACAGGTATTTCCACGTATTTTCTATTTAATTAATTTATTTATTTAATTCTGGAAAATAGGGTTTTCTCATTCGAACTCCAATTCGCACACAACGACTATCGAACAATAGGTTTTGATGCCTTCTGAACGCAATGGTGCTATTGCCGAAGTCCAATTCTGAAGTTAAAAGCGTGTTTCTTTTATTTTCAAATTAATTCTTTTATTTTTAATTCGAACGTACTTTCTAATTTTACTGGGGTCACATACGAAGTCAGAAAAATACAGAAAAATCATTTTTGGCTTTCTTATGATGATACGATCCTAACAAAATTTATTTCATCGAATTCTGAGATTGTTTGAAAAATGGCTATTTTTCAGTCAATTAATTTTGACCGAAATTGACAAAACACAGTTTCTTTTGCCACGCTCACATAGTAGCTTCAAAAATCATGAAATTTGAAACCTAGCAATAATTTTACATTCCGGATTCAACAAAAGTGGTTTCGTCGAATTCCAAGGTCGTATGGAAAATGTCGATTTTCAAGGGCGATATATTTTCTATAGCGACCTTTTTGAAAATTTATTTGGCCATAACTTTTGATTCCCGCTATGAAACTTCGATTTTTCAGATTCGTTAGAAAGATATTCATTAACAGATTTAAATATTTTTCGTTTCATCAAAATCCGGTTTATTCTGCATCCTGTGTAGTTAGTCAAAGTTCAAGTTTGACTTTTCAAACTACCATCCTATTTCTAATTCTTTAAGTAATTTATTTGAATATATTTGCATTAACTTTGCTCAAAATAAATTTCCATTCATTTTTATTTGAAATAATTTATTTTAAATATTTAAACACCCCTAAAATCTCCAAAATGAAAATTTTAAATTGGCCCCAAATTCGGGGTTGTTACAATCTCCCCCGCTTAATTTCTTTTCGTCCTGGAAAAGAAAAAGAGAAGATTAGAAGGGTAGGAACCAACATAAAGAATAGAAAATATTCTAAGCGTACCTCAAAATAAAACTAGTCGGGGATATCCACTCTGCATTTGGGATATGCTTGTTTGATACTCTCCTCGGTTTCCCAAGTGCAGTCTCTGGGATCACCGCTCCATTGCACCTTGACTAGGTTGATACTTTTATTTCTCGGCTTCCTAGTCTCTTTGCCAATAATTTTCAGTGGTTCTCTTCTCACTGCAAGGCTCGGTGTAATCTCCAAATCTTGCTGTGCTGCTTCTTCCACAATCAGATCTGGATCATGAACATGCCTTCGAAGTTGAGATACATGGAATACATCGTGCACTCCAGGCAACCAGTCGGGCATCTGAATTCTATAAGCTAGGGTGCCAATCTTTTCAATAATAGGGAAGGGGCCGATGAATCTAGGTGCTAATTTTCCTGTCTTTCCAATACGGATAACACCTCGCATTGGAGCGACTTTCAGATAGACATAGTCACCCACTTCAAAAGCTAGCTCTCGCCTTCTTACATCTGCATAGCTTTTCTGTCTACTTTGGGCAGCCAATAGTCGCTTCTTAATAAAGTCAACTTTGTCCGAAGCTTCTCGGATCATGTCTGGACCCAACACAAGCCGATTTCCTTTTTCAACCCAACATGCTGGTGATCTACACGGCCTACCATATAAGGCTTCAAATGGAGACATTTTCAAACTTGCTTGATAGCTATTGTTGTACGATAATTCAACTAAATGCAAGTGATCCTCCCAAGAACCTCCAAAATCGAGTATGTAAGCTCGCAATAGATCTTCAAGGATGCGATTCACTCGCTCAGTCTGACCGTCAGTCTGAGGGTGATACGTGGTACTGAGATTCAACTTCGTTCCCAACTCATTTTGGAATGCTTCCCAAAATTTTACTAGCAAAGATAGGATCACGGTCGCTAACAATGCTACTAGGAACTCTGTATAAAAGAAAAGATTATCATTTAATTTGCAAAAGAAAATTTTCATTCAGATTATGATGAAAAGGAAAGATTTAGTTTTATTACCCATGTAGCCTGACGATTTCTTTGAAATAGATTTGCGCCAGACTTTGAGCAGTTCTAGTGGATTTGACCGGTATGAAATGAGCGGACATTGTGAAGCGATCCACGATCACCCTTATGCTGTCATTTCCTTTCCTATAACGAGGCAGACCATCTATAAAATCCATGGAGACTTGGTCCCACTTCCAATCTGGAACTTCTAATGGCTGCAACAACCCTGCCAGCTTTTGTTGATCACTTTTTACTTGTTGGCATGTGGGGCATCTACTCACATAAATGGATATATCCCTCTTCATAGACCTCCACCAAAATGTGCGCTTTAGGTCTTGATACATTTTGCTCACACCGGGGTGGATGCAAAGCTTTGATTTGTGACCCTCATCTAAAACTTCTCTTATGAGCTCGGGGATACTTGGAACACAAATCCGCCCGTGCAATCTAAGAACTCCCTTGCCATCTATTCGGAAGTCCGTGTTTTCACCTCCTTGAATTCTTTCAATCATTTTCCAAATAAAAGCACCACTTTTCTGAAGAGAGGCGATCTTATCAATCAAAGAAGGGGTGATGATGAGGGTTGCGACAATGACTTCCTTTCTACTAAGTGCATCTGCCACAACATTGGCTTTCCCTGGCGTATATAAGATGTCAAGATCGTAGGCCGCCGGAAATTCTAGCCATCGTTGCTGCCTTAAATTCAGATCCTTTTGATCGAAGAGATATTTCAAAGATTGATGGTCTATGTATAATTCAAATTTTTCACCCAAAAGATAATGTCTCCAAATTTTTAAAGCTAAGACTACGGCCAACAACTCTAAGTCATGGACACGATAATTCTTCTCATGCGGCTTTAATTGACGACTTGCATATGCAACAACTCTGCCCCTTTACATCAGTACCGCACCAAGACCACCACTTTGAGAAGCATCGGTGTAGACCTTTAAATCTTGGTTGCCATTGATGATGGTAAGTACGGGAGCAGTAGTCAAACTCACCTTTAGCTTTTGGAATGCCTCCTCACAATCCGATGTCCAATTGAACTTGGCATGCTTCTTGGTAAGCTTTGTTAATGGGCTAGACAGCTTGGAGAAACCTTCGACAAATTTCCTATAATATCCGGCCAAATCTAGGAAGCTTCTTACTTCAGTGGGTGTACTGGGTTGCTTCCAATCTCGAATGGCGGCAATTTTACTTAGGTCAACTGCGGTTCCTTCTTTTGACACAACATGGCCCAAGAATTTTACTTCCTCTTGCCAAAATGTGCATTTGGAAAACTTTGCTTTTAGAACATTTCGTCGCAGAATTTCCAACACTTCCCTTAAATGCCCTTTATGCTCCTCCATAATTTTAGAATAGATTAGAATATCATCAATGAAGACTAGGACGAATTTATTTAGGACCTCCCTGAAGACCCAATTCATCAAGTCAAAAAAGTAGGCAGGAGCATTGCATAAACCGAACGGCATCACTAACCATTCGTAGAATATATCGGGACCTCTGAAGGCGGTCAAAGGTATGCATTCTTCAGCTATGCGGAGTTGGTGGAAACCTATGGCTAGTTCCATCTTAGAAAACACCTTGGCTCCATTCAATTGGTCCATCAAATCATCTATGCGGGGCAAGGGGTATTTGTTCTTCAATGTTTGTTTGTTAAGATCGCGGTAATCGATACAAAGTCTTAGAGTACCGTCCGATTTGGGGACAAACACCACAGTTGCACCCCAATTAGAAAAGCTAGGTCGGATGAGTCCCTTCCACAGAAGCTGCTTAGTTTGGGTTTGCAATTCTTCCTTTTCTTTAGGAGTCATCCTTCTGATAGCATGAACTACAGGTCTTGCATTAGGAACAAGATCAATCCTGAAATTGATTTCCCTTCACGGGGGTAGGCTGTCCACTTCTTCAAATACATTCGCGTAATGTTTGACCACGGGAATATTTTCTAAGGAAATGGGAGTGATCTCCAGGGAAGACCAGAATGCCTTTTTGTCAGATTTTGGCCCATGGCAAGGTATAGCAACAGTGTTTCCGAAACTTGTGTTCACCTTAACCACTCTTTCTGAACATAACACCTCAGTGTCATATTTGGTTAGCCAATCAAGACCGAGGATAATATCAAACTCGGAGAAATTCATAATGATCAAGTTAAATGGAAATTTGAAATAGGAGTAAGATACAGGCACTTTACAAAATAAATATAGAGTGGTAGAACCTCCTACAGGGTTGTGAACCTTTAGTGGTTCTTTAAGACTTCTTTGCTTTAGTTTCAGTTTCTGGACCGCATTGCTAGAAATAAAGCTTCTCGATGCACCCGTATCAAATAAGGCAGTAACAGGGATATTTTTAATAGAAATGGTACCATCTAAAACATCAGGCTTACCTGCTCCTTCGGAAGAAGTAGGGCGGAAGAAGATGGTGCACTTGCCCCTTCATACACATGTGCTACCTGCGCTCCTTTCAACAGCGGACAGTTTGGCTTGATATGAACCTTCTTATGGCAATTGTAACATTCCTTGGTGTCGTCGCTTTGGGCCTTCTTAGGATTTCTGCAATCCTTGCTGTAGTGCCCAAATTTTTGGCAGTTGTAGCATTGCACCTTTGACTTATCGTGCCCCTTAGCAGCTCCAGAGTTGCTTCCTTCAGTCTTCTTCTCTGTTTGCTTCCTCTTGTTGTTCGCCAAGCTCCTTTCCCTATCTTGTTGGAAATTCCTCCTATCATTTTCCTTATATCGACAAGCGAACTCAACCAGTCTATTGAAAGAGAGGTCGATGTGGGCAGTGGCTCTATCAATATACTTCCTCGCAAGCCCATTAATGAACCTCTTGTTCTTCTGAAAGTCATCTTGAACCAATTCAGGGGCATAGCGGGAAAGGTCTTCAAATCTTCGTACATATTCTGCAATGGTCTTGTCGCCTTGCTTCAGATTGGCGAACTCGTCATGTAGTTTCTCTACCTCCTGCCTTGGAATGTATTTGTCATTGAAAATCTCCTTAAACCTTGTCCAAGTCATATTGTCTGCAATCCCTCCAACCGTGACAGTGTCCCACTAGTTTTGAGCTTCCTCTTGTAACAGCCATGAAGCCACTAACCTCTTCCTATGATCCTCCAGCTCTAATCCTCCAAAAATCTTTTCACAGTTCCTCAGCCAAACTTGAGCATGTGTCACGGTCTCAGTACCCTTGAATGGCACTCCTCCCAGGTTCTTGTATTTCTTTGCCATCTTATCTAAATCAAAGGGCTGCGGTGGTGGTGGTTGTTGGATAGTAGCCTCCTTAGTTCCAGCAGCATTCTGCCTCCTTGCTCTAGCTCTAGCGGCAGTAGTACTCATTTCTAGTTAGTTCTGTACGATCAAGAAAAGAGTCAGAACAACTATAATGGTGATTTGAAGAGTTGATCAAGATAAAAGGACGGATAAAAGATAATGATAGAATGGCTGACTATTATGTATTCACATGAAATGTTCGCCATAGAATATTGGAATTCTATGTAAACGAATTATCATAAATATGTTATATTCCAAAGCTATGTTTAACCAAAGATCTGATACCAACTGTGATAACCCCAAACTTCCACGGGATGAAAGTAAGGAATAATCATTTGGAATACAACATAAATACAATAATACATATCACAGATACAACATAACATAGGAAATTCATAGAGTAACAACATCATAGCAGCGGAAATATAATGTCACCAACCACAGAAAATCCACAGTCACAGAATTCTACATTATTACATCAAGTTTGCAGAAAAGAAATAAGTTCCAACTCCAACTTAAACAACGTGGAATAAACCAAGTTTAATGTCTGAAATAAAAAGAAAGAGAAAAATGCAAAAGCAGCGAATGATAAGTGTCTTCAAACTCCTAGTCATCACCTCTCCACAAGCAAATCCAAGAGAAATAATAAGCAGCTCCAAAGGAAAGGCTCCAAGCGAAGAATAAACCTATTTACTTGGCTGCCCGTGTAGAAAAGAGGGCACCTGAGTTTGCAAAAAGGTGGAAACAAACAACGGGTCAGTCGTGGGACTGGTGTGAGAATTCTTAACTAATTAATCACTATTAATAGGACAAATCCAAAGACCACGCCGCTAACGCGGAACGAGTTTACTCTAATGGATTGCCGTGCATAAAAGTGTCAGAATAAATGATAAGTAAATCATACAACAACGTTATGCTTTTTAGAAAAATGGAATAACCATAAGACCCAGGTCCCATCACACAATGCAACACAAACCAGAGGATAGGGTTTTACCTTATAGTGATTAAACATGCTAAATACAGCAAATACGAGTTTAATATTATTATTAGTATATATAAAAACATTTCAAAGTAAATGTAGAAATCCTAGGAAGAATAGTATCCCATACTACTATGCCTCCATACTAGTAATACAATCAAATTCGTAGGGTCGTATTTGGATTTTGGTTTCCATCATGAATCAAGGCTAGGGAGGAGCTCCTACCGATTCGAGACACTCTAGCTAATGTCTCAGGATCCCCCGCAGTGAACCCTTGGAAAGCTGCAGGATCGGTCCACCAAATGAGTTGTGGATTAGTTATTCTTGAACACACGTTTCCCAGTCCTATAGGACCTATCATCCGAGGCGCCTCATTCCATCATCCACATAAGTAAAATGTTAGGCCGTGTTAAAATCCAATCACCACTTCTAGCTAGAAAGAAACGTGTTGCTCTCCCTGCGTTCCCTTCTCCCGTTTTAGACTCCGCCGGCGTGTGAGGCTCGCGAAGTCACGTTGTACACAAAGCTATGCCTAAACAGGCTATGCTTTGATCATCCCACAAGGCCTGCTTTTCAACAAAACCTTGATTCTATGCATCTTAGCTTGCCACATCATCACTCCATATCGTACTACCAACTCTTTGCCGAAATATATGAACGGATGTTAACCAAGAGAATAAATTCCCCGCCACCAAATATCCATACATTCGACAAAAGATTAATAACATGATATTTGATAGAGTATGATGTCAGACACACAATCCATTTATTAGCTTATGCTCTGGGTCTGAGCGAAAGCCAAACCCGTGAAATCAACACGTACGTTTGGCCAATGACCATGACCTTTGAATTGGGAGCAAGTCAAATCAACGCCTCGATCGTTATCCATCCAAGGGAAGATTTACGGTCTTCATACGCCATCTTTATACTTCAATTAACGTCATTTGATTATTTAGAATGAGAGAACTCGGACTTTCCAAATAATCCTCGTATATATATATATTTAAAATCCTTCTTATACATTAATCATTATTTTTATTAACGATTCATTCCTATTTTAATTATTTAAAATAGTTAAATTTTATATAACGATGCCTTAAGTCCATGGGCGATTATGGCGCTGCATTCAACCAATTTTGATTTTTTACATTTCTCATAATATAACAGTTGGATCTTAACGTAGTATATATCTTGGAAAGTTTTTCCAACACGGTCCTAAGGTTTCAGTTTCAAGAAAATCCGACGGTCGGATCTTCTTGTATAGTCGTTTAAAAGTACAATTTTAAAACGCGAACTACCACGCCCTATTCATTTAATTTTAATTATATATACATATAATCATTGAATTGTAATAACGTCGTTTGATTAAAACAACACTCTGCACAATTACCGATCCTTACTAAATTTTAATTCATTTGAAAATGAAGATAATATTACCGCATCCTAAATTCATTCTTTTACTTACATTGAAAAATGTAAATTCTATCCGTTTTATTTACATAAAAATGTAAATTTAATTCCTATGCAAACTCCTATATATTATTTACATGTAAAAAACAAATGTAATTTTGATACATTCAAAATCCTACTTTAATATGCAAACTCTACTTCTAATTCACATTGTAAAAATATGATTTTTAATTACAATGCAAACACTACATCTAATTCACATTGTAAAAATATGATTTTTAATTACAATGCAAACACTACATCTAATTCACATTGTAAAAATAAGATTTTTAATTACAATGCAAACACTACTTCTAATTCACATTGTAAAAATATGATTTCTAATTACAATGCAAACACTACATCTAATTCACATGGTAAAAATATGATTTTTAATTACAATGCAAACACTACCTCTAATTCACATTGTAAAAATATGATTTTTAATTACAATGCAAACACTACATCTAATTCACATTGTAAAAATATGATTTTTAATTACAATGCAAACACTACATCCAATTCACATTGTAAAAATATGTTTTTTAATTACAATGCAAACACTACATCTAATTCACATTGTAAAAATATGATTTTTAATTACAATGAAAACACTACATCTAATTCTCATTGTAAAAATATGATTTTTAATTACAATGAAAACCCTACATCTAATTCTCATTGTAAAAATATGATTTTTAATTACAATGAAAACACTACATCTAATTCTCATTGTAAAAATATGATTTTTAATTACAATGCAAACACTACATCTAATTCACATTGTAAAAATATCATTTTTAATTACAATGTAAACACTACATCTAATTCTTATTGTAAAAATATGGTTTTTAATTACAATGCAAACACTACATCTAATTCACATTGTAAAAATATCATTTTTAATTACAATGCAACACTACATCTAATTCACATTGAAAAAATATGGTTTTAATTTACAATGCAAACACTACATCTAATTCACATTGTAAAAATATCATTTTTAATTACAATGCAAACACTACTTCTAATTCACATTGTAAAAATATGATTTCTAATTACAATGCAAACACTACATCTAATTCACATTGTAAAAATATGATTTTTAATTACAATGAAAACACTACATCTAATTCTCATTGTAAAAATATGGTTTTTAATCACAATGCAAACACTTCATCTAATTCACATTGTAAAAATATGATTTTTAATTACAATGCAAACACTACTTCTAGTCACATTGTAAAAATAAATAAATTTTATATCTAATGTTCATTCTCATATTATGTTACATATATATATAAAAAGAAAAAAATGTAAATTCTATCATACAATGAAATTTCATCCTTTAATTGCATAGAAAAATGTAGTTTTGTCCTACGGTATACTTTCCTACAGACATTACATATAAAAATGTAATATTTAACACACAATGTAAATTCATGTTTTAATTACATATAAAAAATGTAATTTTATCCTACGGTGTAATTCCCTATATAATTTACATATAAAAATGTAAATTTTAACATACGATGAAATTTCCATGGTAATTACAAAGAAAAATGTATTTTTTTTACATACAACGTAAATTCACTTTATAATTTATATATAAGAATGTAAATTTTGACATACGATGAAATTCACTTGTTAATTACAAAGCAATGTAAATAAATATAAATGTCAAGTTTCCTAATGTCATGTTTCTAATGTCAAGGTTCAATTTCAATGCGTCAACATAACGCTAAAATAAGGTTCCACTTCAACATCGTAACATAACCCAAAATATAAGGTTCGATTTCATGTGATAACATAACATAAGAAGTGACAATCATATTTCTTTTATTTTTGAATTGATGAGATAGATCAATTCAACATAAACGAAGGTGATAACATAAAGTGTGACGAATGTATATAGATCTATAATTCAATCGTAGCCACATATCAAACATTATAAATCATATCTAACAAAATAGATCTGAAGATTATACATGGGATCACTACGTCACAAACCAATTAATTATTTAATTAATTAATTTAAATAAGTAAATCTCACATCTAACACTTAAAATTTCAGATCAAAAATTATAACATCGCAACAATTTAGATCTATAACTCATAATAACATCCATCGTCGATCCATTTATTTTTTATTCTTAACTTCTCATGATGCAAGAATAACAATTAATTTAATTTAATTAAATTAAAAATAAATTCTCACCTTGATTAAAGCGAATAGAAAAATCCAAATAAATTCAGAAAATGGTCGCACTTGATTTTAGTAACCTCTATTTGCCGTCACGGTCTCGCACAATCTGAAATTTTTCAGTTTGGATTTCGTATGTGTTAATTATCAATTTTTAAACAAAATTAAGTTTTAACAACTGCAGTTGCCACAGCCAAAAGCGTGGCAAATTCTGAAATGAATTTCATACCTAAACTATTCAAAACTTTGATTTGATTTTGCAGGAATTGTATTCGATCGTTTCCAGAATGGATGGCGTGACGTCGAGGGGCTTGGAGAGGGGGATGTTCGGCCAGAGGGGGGGAGTTCGGCTGCGTGGTCGGTGCTGGGCGGAGCTCGGTGGCGGCGGTCTTCAGGGAGTCAGGGCGGCGGTTTCAGGCAACGGGGAGGGACAATTTTGGTAATGGTCAAAGAGAAAGAAGAGGGCTTCGAAAAACTCAACTACGGGGTGGTCTAATTCTCTACGGATTGGGAGAGAAGGAGGAGAGAAGTTTTAAAAAGGGGGGTGGCTATGGGTTTCACGCGATCAGGAAGAGGAAGAAGGAGGCCGTATTTATACAGGTATTTCCACGTATTTTCTATTTAATTTATTTATTTATTTAATTCCGGAAAATAGGGTTTTCTCGTTCGAACTCCAATTCGCGCTCAACAACTGTCGAACAATAGGTTTTGACGCCTTCTGAATGCAATGGCGCTATTGCCGAAGTCCAATTCTGAAGTTAAAAGCGTTTTTCTTTTATTTTCAAATTAATTCTTTTATTTTCAATTCGAACGTACTTTCTAATTTTACTGGGGTCACATACGAAGTTAGAAAAATCCAGAAAAATCATTTTTGGCTTTCTTATGATGATACGATCCTAACAAAATTTATTTCGTCGAATTCTGAGACTGTTTGAAAAATGACTATTTTTCAGTCAATTAATTTTGACCGAAATTGACAAAACACAGTTTCTTTTGCCACGCTCACATACTAGCTTCAAAAATCATGAAATTTGAAACCTAGTAATAATTTTACATTCCGGATCCAACAAAAGTGGTTTCGTCGAATTTCGAGGTCGTATGCAAAATGTTGATTTTCAAGGGCGATATATTTTCAATAGCGACCTTTCTGAAAATTCATTTGGCCATAACTTTTGATTCCCGCTATGAAACTTCGATTTTTCAGATTTGTTAGAAAGATATTCATTAACAGATTTAAATATTTTTCGTTTCATCAAAATCTGGTTTATTCTGCATCCTGTGTAGTTAGTCAAAGTTTAAGTTTGACTTTTCAAACTACCATCCTATTTCCAATTCTTTATGTAATTTATTTGAATATATTTGCATTAACTTTGCTCAAAATAAATTTCCATTCATTTTTATTTGAAATAATTTATTTTAAATATTTAAACACCCCTAAAATCTCCAAAATGAAAATTTTAAATTGGCCCTAAATTCCGGGTTATTACAACATGTTTATCTGGTTAAGTGTTTCTTAATTCATTAAGACCATAACCTCATAAAGACCTCTCACATTAGACTGGCATTTGTGGCAACTTGTAACGACCCAAGGGTTTTCGGCTTCGGAAATCGACATAAATACATCACTATATCTCATGCCGATACTCCAAAACACCGAGAACACCAGAGTGTTTATAGAAAGAAGTTAGAGGGTGAGATAAGAGAGAAGGAAATATTAGAATAGAAGAAGAAGAAGAAGAAAAATCAACACAACACAGAGTCTCACAACGCAGCGGAACAAAATATAATATAGAAATAAATCATTGTTGAGAGTTTTGGAAAATACTTACAATATCAGAGTACATGGGAACATCTGGACAGTTATAATAATCTGCCCTTAACACAGCGGAATAACACTAAATATGTCTGGTCTTCTCCAGCACACCTGTCCAATAACCTAAACCTGCAAATCCGGGCTAACACGAGCATTACAAATACTGGGTCAGTCTGGTGAACCAGAGTGAGATAAACACACTAAGTTTAAGGAAACCATTCAATTTGAATTTACAGTTCAAAAATCTTTTTAAAAGGAAAGGGAAATTGTAAGACCAAATCCACACATATACACGGACGGTTCTTACGATAACCAAACACTTTGAAACCAATATCTTTTCGGATATTATAATAATGTCCAAATACAAGTAAATAACAATCTAGTGGAAACACTTGCATCTCACGTTCCACATATATGGTATACAATCCAAAATCGCAGGCGCTTATTGGAGACTGGATTTCCAGCTATGACAAGGTATGGGACCATCTGCCGACAGTGTATCTCTAGAGACGAATACACTGGGTTCAACAAGAACGTCTTGCAACCTGGCCCACACATGACCGACCATTCATTTCGCTTGAGTGTATTGAATGTATATCACCGACGACTGGGATCAGCAACCGCCTCCCGAAAAGGGACAACATCGATAGATTTAAGAACAAAAGGAATTTCTCTAGATAGGTGATTATGCACCCTAATAGGAGTGACCCACATAGCCATGCTGCCTGCCCGATTTTTTGTCATTTCCCGGTTGATGAGGCTTGAGGCTAGAATTTCTTTTCAAACATATGGCCATCACTCACTTTGAATGTCACATCGTCAGATTCATCAGATATCACTAATTGACGTCCACAAAAATACTCTTGTTGGGAGCTAACCAACTATAATACGTTTGAAGAAATCAATGTACGTGGTCCCTTGGAAATACTCTTCAGACACTCGTCCATACAAGTCATCCAGGAACAGGATGAACCAAAGGCACCCTCCTACTGCATCCTAGGAATCACCCTACAGATCGGTAGCGAGTAGTCCTTGCAAATCCGCCAATTCCAATCACGATAGAATCACTGTTGAGATATCTTCGGCCGCTAAATCAGAGAAACCCAATCAGTAGTTCTTCTGCTCATGAAGACCGACGATCTTCAATTTCTCCATCTACAATATTCTCCTTCCACGTATTCACTGGTCGGAATGGTTTTCGAATATAATTTCGATCCCGTTCTTCCCTTACCAACGATCGTATGGGTTAGGTTTGATAGTCGGTGATTTAACTATCAAATAAATGATTGTGAGTATAACATGAGTTTACCAATTCAGTACCAGCACTACTTGGCCTTAAAAATGTTTAACGATAGTAAATCTTAAATCCTTAAATATTTATACATCCAAATATAACCTATTTGACGTAAGGTTATTATTTCAAACTATATGCTATAATCACCTTAAAGAATAAATTCTTTATTCTATCATTGTTTAAAACCCATTTACTACTTTATTACATATTTTCCATATTGGGAAAACCAACTCAGCCTATCGTTTAAAAATTCAGGTTATGAAATCTATCTTGGTTTGATTACTGGCCTACGTTAATCCACACTCCTTTCTGTAGAACAAATCTATTTCTCGAACTTCACTTCCCAATTCCCTTTCATCTCGAAAGTATCACTTTAACTTCCCATCATCTTCCTTACTTTGGACATTTTATATAAATGCCAAATTCTGTCACTTGGGAAATATTCTCGATCCTTTGATTTACATCCCATCATTATTTCCTCATATGAAAAATAATAAATTATTTCACTCCTTTCACAATTACGAACTAATATCATCCTTAGATAATCCCGAGGTCGTTCAAGTTGGGGTATTTATTTACCTCTCAAACCTTGATCAACCACGTTCTCATCTTCAGATAGACACCAGTTGTAATTCAAAAACTGACCTTTATATTAATACCAACATATCTCATCTGACTGCTTTATAAAACTTCTTACTTCTTAAAGGTCTCTTCCTTGGATATAAATATTATTTCTTAAGGAAATATCACCTATTCTTTTACTCCTTAAAACGATACATTTTATCTCTTTGGATTTTTGTTAAAAATCTAGCCTCTCACTTCACTTCCAATCCCTCTCCTCCTTGCAAATCCTTCTTCCCTAATTCCTACTTAATTTCATTAAGTAACGCTATTCCATGCTTTGGCAACTCATCTCCCTTTATAAAATTCTGGTTTAAATGAAAAATCCTTTTTCCTCAATTTCTTAACTCTAATGTTAATCCAACATTTATTTAAGAAATTCTATTGCCTAAAATTCTCTTTATAAATTAAAATAAATATTCTTTAACCAATCTTGTTGATTCAAAACAATTGATCAACATGGTTAAATAGTTGACTTCGTCAATTCAAAATACGATCACATAGTTAACCAGTTTCAAATAATTCCTTAGTTAAATAATGAAATTTATTTAAATAAATTCCCTTTTTATTTCTCTCTTAACGATTATATTAAGTTAATTTCTACTTATTCACTTAAGTATCAGAACCCTCCCTTTATAAAATTGTTCAATAATCCATTATTAGCTTAATTAATAAATAGTAAATAATCATATCCTTTATACAAACTTTTATTCAAAAATACAGATTTAAAAATCTGTCTTCAGTTCTAAAAATAAATTTTATAACCTTACTTCGTCGATTTACCTGACGATAGATCGACATCTATATAACGGTTTATTCATAGACCATATATTGTCAATTACTCAACCAATGGTACTCATTGGTTTAAACAAAATAAATATTAAATTCCAGGTTAACAACCAATAACCAAATCAACCATTAATCCAACAATTCCATTCAAATAAATAATGACCTCTTAATAGTCAACACCGACAATCCAAACACAACCCTGGCAATTCAAACAACCCATTAGATCGGGTTTACTTAATAACGTGGCCAATAAGGTGGATTACCTTTATTTGGACCAGACGTTAAAATAACGATTTTGTTTATTGCTGAAATTAAACCACGTTTAATTTCAGAAATTAAATCCATATATACATATAACAAACAATCACAGTTAACTATGAACAACAATAACACAAGATAAAAACCAACTTATATAAAATATAAGTGGAGAGAGCTGAGTGACTCTACTCACCTTGAGTTTGATTTGTCGATAAATCGTATTATTTCAGTCAAATTAAACTGCATTTAATTTATTTGAAAAAAATCCAGCTGCTGTTTGCCTGCTCAGTTCTTATCCATCGCGTAGTGCTCGTCTTTAGGATCCCGGTGTTTTTCGTTTCGTCGAAATCTGGTTACATATGCATTCGTAATTAATATTCAAAGTTTTATAAATATTTAAATTAATTAAACTTTAAATAAAATAAAATAAAAAGAATGGGCCTTACTTAACCTCTCCGTTCAGCCCATTGCCAATTAGACCAACCTGCCCCTCTTCTATACCCTAAAACCCTCGTCCTCCCTTCATTCGTCAAACAAACCCGCCGCCTCAAAATTTCCAGGAAAAGAAACCCTCCTCCGTCTACCACAAAAATCCATCGTTGCTCCGCCAAAATACCAGCATCGAACCCTAATGCAACCCCTCGTCACACCCCTCCCCCTACGATTGTGCTGTCAACCTCCACAACCCGTCAGCAACCACCACCTCTTCACCGACCCGAACCCTTCCAGAAGTTCCAGAGCTCCAGATCGAAGCCTCCATCCCCCAAAAAGCTAAGTACCTTTCCCAATTTTAAATTTCTGTTTTGAATTTGCTTTTTGATTTGAATTCAATTTTACCTTTTCTGTGTTGATATGGTTTGTTGTGGCGATTTCATCACTCCGCTCGTATATTTATACTAGTGGATTACCGTGGTTTACGAATTGTTACATCCTAGTTTAGAATTTACAGTGCTTAGGGCGTAGGTGCTGTCCTTCTCGTTTTAGCTATGCTGTAAGACCGAACTGTTTGTGATGGACTTGGTTTGCGCGTGATATTCGACAGTGAAAATGTTGACTTTATATTGGATTGCATGTCCTTGTTTGCTTAGAATCATGAACTGTTTATACATAGATTTGGATGAACTGTGTATTGTCAATTCATCTATTAATATTTCAGATTTGCATTAGATCTTCCATGTGTAAATCCTGCCCAACTACACATGGATCAAGCTGTCCTTGTATAGCCTTGGTTCAGCTATTTATTCTCTATTCACATGTCCTCTGTTTGAGTTGTCAATTTGTTCATTTCATTTCAGATTTGAACTCATGTACGTATATATACATTAGACTGGATTTTATACATAAGATTTTCTGTAGATTTTGATTGGATTTTCTACTGTTTTATTTTCAGGAAAGAACATAGCCTTCTGTACTTCAATTCAAAAAAAAAATGAATTTTAATATATTTGATATGGCAGAATGGTTTGTATAGCTTTGAATATATAAACGTTGAACTGTTTTGATTGAATGCAAAAATCTAGATTTTCCTATTTTTAATTTGTACTTCGGCATTGGGAATTCAGCTTCATATATAAATTCTTAGTTGTTCATAGCTGTGTACCCTATTGTTTCTTGAGTTGTTGAATCAATGTTTCGTATTTGTTATCCCACTATTGATTCACTGTCTCTATTTTTTTCTTCTTTACAACTTGAAATGTTTTTATACCTATTAGCTACTCATAGCTGTTTTTCTCTACTTCCTTTTCAGGTTGATTTCACGGTGATGAAGGCATGATGTTATGGGGAGATTTTGTTATAGATTTCTTTCATTTTCATGTATGAAATAGTGTCTATACATGAGATTTTCTGTATACGTTTGATGTTGTAAATATATTCTGATTTTTCTTTGTTTGTTTACTGTTCTGGATTGAGTTTTTCTATCTTAGATTTTGTGAATAATGTATGTGTTTGTTATTGTCAACTACATAGCCCAACTCAAATTAGTATAACAAGAAAAATATAAATTCAGGTGACAAAGTTCAAATACGTCAATGATTCCTTGTTCTAAAATGTAGTAATATACATATATATGATGTTCATATCAGTTCTTATATCAGTGTCTAATCTTCTAGTTTCATCACATTTGGATGATCAATTTTCAAATGAATATTTTTGTGTACTTTCGACAAAATCTAAATCAAGTTTCAAAGTAAAATTGAACAAACATGGATCAAACGTTTATAGTCTCTGTACGAACAAGATTTATAGGATTATCAATCAAAACTGAAGTAGGAAGCTTTGAATGATCGACTCAGTAAAAGTCTGAAAAGAAGTAAAACTAAGTAATTCATATACAATAAAAAGGGGGATCGCGAGTTATACATATATATCAATTTAATCAATGTTCGTTTATCATATGTTAATTACTCATTTCTATTATATAAACCCAGTACATACCAAAATATTTGTCAATATTATCCAGTTTTGGAACAATATAAAATAATAATTATAAATTAAACGGTCTGACGTCGTTTTTAATTCAATATAAACAATATTTAAACCACTTTAAATTGCTTGTTCACCTTACACAGCAAATTCAACATTTTCCCAATATCCCAAAAATAAAAATTATTATATGGCCAAATCCCCTTATTTAAACTCAAATAAATATTTTAAATAAATAAAATATTTCTAATAAAATGTCCAGAAAATTCGGGACATTACGCAGCTGGATTTGTCGGGCCGGTCCGGGCAGTCTTACACAACAAAAGAGCCTAACCTCGTGTCTTTACAATTGTTACGTATTTAATTTATGCCTAAGACCTCCCACATTAGACTGGCATTTGTGGCAGCTGGATTTTTCGGGCAGGTCTGGGCAGTCTTACACCACAAAAGAGCCTAACCTCGTGTCTTAGACGATTAATTACTCCTAATTAATCATTCCCCAATTTGAATTACTTTCCCTATTCAAATTATCAATTAATTCCAAATTTAACTATGGCCATAATTGACTCAATTATGTCCATCTATTTATGGTATGTAAAATCATACCAATTTTCATCACAAATTTATTTTATGCCTTTTAAGGCATCTATGCCAATTAAATCTTTTAATATTATCCCCTTTTACCCCCACGTTGTACGTTTATTCATTTAACGTAAAATATATGTTAGACTCGAATAGTCTAACTCATGGAATAAAGAGAAAACATCACAACATACATATAATTAAAACTAGATCTAAACATAAGGGGTGAACTTGCATGTGTGAAGGATGTTCTACATCTAAAACTTGCATAGGCCAAAGTTACAACTTGCATAAAACTACATATGTCATAGACCCAAATCTAAAGGTGTGAACTTGTTGGGATAATGGTCACAAACTTGCATAAATCATGTATGTCATAGATCTACATCTAAAGGTGTAATCTTGCATAGGCAGTAACCACAAACTTGCATAACATGATTCATATTCAAACACATGTATTCATATAAACTTGCATATGTGATTTATGCAACATAACAATAGTATAAACTTACATCTAATCATGTAAACCAGCATGTAGAATTTGGCATATAACTCACACATGTCATAGCCTAACTTTAGATCTAAAATAGGTGTCATGAAGCATATAAGATTATACATATAATTTTCCCCAACTTGCATATGATTCATGCCTTAATAAAAATCTTAACTTGCATATATATTTATGATTTATCATATGAACATACCCAAACTAGCATATGAACAACATGGTGATTCGATTATACATAAGCCAATCATAAAATTACAACATAGACGATCACAACATTACAAGATAGCATCATAGAATTTACAACATAAACATCACAATTTTACTACATGAATAATAACATGCGGTCAATAATTCACATCATATCCAAATAGTCCACATCATAACTCAATCCAATTAATTTGCTAATTATTTTATTAAAATTATCGAACTCACAATTCTGAGAAGGTCTTGAATTCTGAATTCTGAATTCTGAAGTTGTAATAGCTTTCCTTTGAAGAAGATTCGTTGTTAAAGTTGAAAAGGATTGATTTAGACTAGCTTTATTCCTCTCTAATTGGTGGCGGCTATGCTGAGTTGCTAGGTGACGGCATGGAGGCCATGAATCTAATTTTGTTTTGATTTTAGGGTTTGAGTCTAGAGGTGTTTTTATAGAGTTTATGATTAATTTAGGCCATCCGATCAACCTAAAAGCAACCTGAACCATCCAAACAAGATAGGGTGACACCTCAGCCCTAATGACTCAGCACAGTGTATTAAATGTTCATTTTTTCTCTATAATTTACATATTTCTTATTTATGACAAATTCCATATGTAAATTATTCCCTTTTTAATTATGCCATAACTATATTTTAAATTATGGTCACAATTAATGGTATACTAAATATACTATTTCATGAACCAGTCTATGCCATGTAATTTTCATGTTTATCCTTCATATTTATATGTAAATTATAAATTTATTATTGTTAATTACATATTCTACCTTTTACCGTATACATTAATTACCCATATAAAAATATCTATTTATACATGCATAAATCTTTCTTACCTTTAATTTGTCCTAAAAGCCAATCAATGAAGGCCACATAAAAAAAACAATCATTGATAACCAAAAATGAGCCACGTACGCCACATGATGCGTATACGTCATACATATACATATATATATATATATGTGTGTGTGTGTGTGTGTGTGTCACGTGTTCCCACCAAATGAGCTACTAAGTCTTTTGCTTACAAACCTTAGAACAATGCTAAACATTTATTCTTTTCTCATTCTTTTTTTTCTTCATGTTTTGCTGCAATATTTAATTTAAAGATATCCTTTTCATATGGAATCCAATTTACGCAAACTTGAACTCTATCTCAACCAGAATTCTGAGACGAACACAATGGCGCAACCCGTTTCCCTTAATTCTCAAATCTGAGATTAATTATTCTTTAATTTAGTTGATTCGATTATTCAAAAATTCAGGGTGTTACAAGATGAGCTTCAAAAAGTTGAACTGCGGTGAGGTTTATTTCTATGCGGTTTGGCCGGAAAATGAACGGGAAGGGAAGAAGTGGGTTTAGCCTCGGTCTGGAGAGATAACGAGGGTTTTTGATTTTTTTTATATTTTTAATTAATGAATGAATTAATTCTATTGGTCGATATATATATTGTTTCAAAAATTAGTGTTTCTCCATACGAACTCCATTTCAAACCCAACGACTGTTGCTTCTAGCTAAATACCCCATTCCGAACACAATGGAATATGTTTCGTAGGCCTATTCGACTATTACAGTCAGATGTTCTTCAAATTAAAATATAAAACATTCAAATTCTATTTTGAACATACATTTTAATTTGCCGGGGCCACATACTGATTCTAAAAATTTTCGAAAAATTTATCTAGCTATGTTGGGACGATACGGTCCCAACAAAACTGATTTCGTCGAATTCTGAGACCGTTTGAAAAATGGTCATTTTCTGGTCGATCCAATTTGACTGAAATCAACCAAACACATTTTCCTTCGCCACTCCCACATATTAACTTCAAAAATTATGGAATTTGAAACATAGCAATCAATTGACATCCCGGATCCAACGAAGTGGTTTCATCGAAAACGGAGGTCGTTTACAAAATGTTAATTTTCAAGGGATACATTTATTCTATAGCGACCATTCTGAATATTCAACTGGCCATAACTTTTTATTCCCGTTGTGAAATTTCGATTTTTCATATTTGTTAGAAAGATATTCTTAAACAGATTTAAATATTTTTGGTTTCGCTAAATCCGTTTTATTTTGCGTCTTGTACGTTCAGTCAAAGTTCGAATTCAAAATTTTAAACTACCGCACTATTTCTAACTCGTTATTTTATTGAAATAAATTATTTCAATTACTCTAAATTCATTAAAATAACCAAATTAAAAAATTTAAACTAGCTCGTATTTTCCGAGTTGTTACAATCTCCCCCACACTTAAAATTTTTCGTCCCCGAAAAGGAAACAACAGTAAAGTAGGAAACAAAACTGAAATGCAAAGTATTGTAAATGTACCTTGCACCGGAGTTAGTCAGAGATGTCCACTCTGTATTTGGGATAAGATTGCTTACTGCTTTCTTCTGTCTCCCAAGTACAGTCTCTATAATCTCCACTCCACTTTAACTAAATGAACCTTCTTGTTCCTTAGCTCTTCAGTTTCTTTGCCGATAATCTTTATCGGTTCTCTTCTGACTGCTAATTCTGGAGTAATTTCCAAGTCCTGTTGCGCTGCTTCTTCCACAACTAGATCTGGATCATGCACATGTTTTCTAAGTTGAGATACATGGAATACAATATGTACCCCAGGCAACCAGTCAAGCAATTGAACCCTATAAGCAAGAGTTCCAATCCGTTCAAGTATAGGAAAGGGGCCAATAAATCTGGGTGCCAACTTCCCAGTTTTACCGAATCGGATTACTCTCATCGGAGAAACCCTCAAATAAACATAATCACCAACAGAAAATGCTTAATCTCTTCTTCGATAATCCGCATAACTTTTCTGTCGGCTTTGAGCTGTTTGTAATCATTTCTTGACGAAATCGACTTTGTCTGAAGCTTCACGAATCATATCGAGTCCCAACACAAGTCTATTGTCAAGTTCTACCCAACATGCGGGAGATCTGCACGGTCTACCGTATAATATTTCAAATGGCAACATTTTCAAGCTTGCCTGATAGCTGTTGTTGTATGAGAACTCGGCCAAATGCAGGTGGTCTTCCCATGATCCGCCAAAGTTAATAATGCAAGCCCGAAGTAAATCCTCTAGAATGCGGTTCACCCTTTCAGTTTGGCCATCTGTATGAGGGTGACATGCGGTGCTTAGGTTCAACTTTGTCCCCAGTTCTACTTGAAATGGCTCCTAGAATTTGATAGTAAATAATGGATCTCTATCACTGACTATGCTGATCAGCACTCCATGTAGCTTAACAATTTCTTTGAAATAAATTTGTGCTAGACTTTGAGCGGTTCTGTTGGATATGACAGGTATGAAATGGGAGGTCTTCGTGAAGCGATCTACGATCACCCAAATACTGTCATTTCCTTTCCTGGTTCGGGGCAAACCATCTATGAAATCCATGGAAATCTGTTCCCACTTCCAGCTTGGAATTTCCAACGGTTGCAATAATCCGGCTAGTTTTTGTTGGTCGCTTTTGACTATTGGCAAGTAGAGCACCTGCTAACATATACAGAAATGTCTCTTTTCATCGCCCTCCACCAGAAGGTGCATTTGAGGTCATTATACATCTTGCTCACACCCGGATGGATACTTAGTTTGGACTTGTGACATTTGTCCATCACTTCTTTTCGGAGCTCAGAAATATTAGGGATACAAATTCGGCCTTTCAACCTCAGAACTCCCTGGTTATCAATCTGGAAACTCAAGGGTTCACCTTCCTTGATCTTTTTGCTAATCCTCTGAATAAATTCATCATCTTTTTGAAGTACAGAGATCTTATCAATCAATGACGGCGTGATTATAAGGTTGGCGATGATTGTGGTCTTTCTGCTAAGCGCATTCGCTACCACATTGGCTTTTCCCGGCGTATATAAAATATCTAGATCATATGCTGCAAGAAATTCTAGCCAGTGCTGTTGTCTCATGTTCAAGTCTTTCTGGGTGTACAGATATTTTAATGATTGATGGTCTATATATAATTCGAATTTCTCACCCAATAAGTAATGTGTCCATATTTTCAAAGCAAAAACGATGGCTAGCAACTCAAGATCATGAGTTGCATAATTCTTCTCATGCGGCTTCAACCGATGGCTAGCATAAGCGATTACTTGGCCTCTTTGCATTAATACTGCACTAGACCTCTGATGGAAGCATCCTCCCAAACCGTCAAATCCTGATTTCCATCGATAATTGTTAATACTAGAGCAGTTATCAATTTTAATTTCAGTTCCTGGAAAGCTTCCTCACATTCTGGAGTCCACTTAAATCTTTCATGCGTTTTTGTAAGCTTTGTTAATGAACCGGATATCTTCAAAAAATCCTTAACGAATTTCTGATAATAACTAGCTAGTCCAAGAAAACTTCGGACTTCTGTGGGTGTAGTAGGCTACTTCCAATCTTGAATTATTGTTATCTTGCTTGGATCCACAGAAATTCCTTTCTTTGACATGATGTGGCCAAGGAACTTCACTTCATCTTACTAGAAGATACATTTAGAGAATTTAGCTTTGAAGACGTTCTTTCTCAGAATCCCAAATACTTGTTCCAAATGCTTTTCATGCTCTCTTTCTAACTTGGAGTAGATTAAAATATCATCAATGAATACTAGGACAAATTTATTCAATACTCCTCTGAACACTCTATTCATTAAATCGACGAAGTATGCCGGAGCGTTACACAAGCCGAACGACATTACTAGCCACTCATAAAATATGTCTGGACCTCTGAAAGTTGTCAAAATAACACATTCTTTGGCAATTCTTAGTTGATGGAAACCTGTAGCTAAGTCCATTCTGGAAAATACTCGTGCCCCGTTCAATTGGTCTAACAAATCACTGATGCGGGGTAATGGATATTTGTTCTTGAGCGTCTGCTTGTTGAGGTCTTGGTAATCAACACACAATCGGAGAGTACCGTCTGACTTAGGGACAAACACTACAGCTGCACCCCAATTGGAGAAGCTAGGTCTGATCAGACCTTTCCATGGCAGTTGACGAGTTTGATCCCCTAATTCTTCTTTTTTCTTTCAGCGTCATTCTTCGAATTGGATGTACTACGGGCCTGGCATTCGGAATTAGATCGATCCTGAATTCAATTTCTCTTTGCGGAGGTAAGTTATCGACTTCTTCGAATACATCCGCATGATGTTTAACGACAGGAATGTTTTCTAACAAAGTGGGAATAACTTCCAGATTAGACCAAAACTCTTTTCTATCTGAGTATGAGCCACAGTAAGGTATAGTGATACGCCCAAGCTTTGTTTTAATTTTTACTTCTCTTTCTTCACATCTTACTTTGGCCTCGTATTTGGTTAACCAGTCCAGTCCAAGTATAATATCGAACTCGGAAAAATCCATAATGATCAAATCAAAAGGGAACCGATATCGAGAAAAAGAAATAGGTACTTTACAATATGAACTGAGAACAATAGAACCCCCTATCGGATTGTGAACTCTAACGGATTCTTTAAGCTTTCTAAGATTTAACTTTAACTTTTTAACAGTGTTACTTGCAATAAACCTTTGTGATGCACCAGTGTCAAATAGTATGGAAACAGGAATATTTTTAATAGTAAGGGTACCTCCCAAAACATCGGGTTTACCTGCTCCTGCAGTAGCCGCTGGCATGTTCACCCCGTCATATACATGTGCAACCTGAGCATTCTTAAGCAATGGACAATTCCTTCTGATGTGCCACTTCTGGTGGCAGTTGAAGCACTCAGCTAGGTTGCGGGTGTTCTGACTCGAGCTGGGTTGATTGGTCTTTTGCCGCTTTGGAGCGGTAAATACATTGGAGTAGTGGCCAGCTTGCCTACAGTTGTAGCAACTTCCCTTGGGTGGCTTATTTGTTTGTGGTTTGGCATTTGCTGTTGCGTTGCTTGATTCAGATTGTCTTTCTGAAGTCTTGCGCTTGTTGCCCGTTTGATTCTTTGCGTGATCTGCTTGCATGTTCCTCAAATCCAAGCTTTCATAATTACAGACCATATCCACCATGTCAGCGAATGTAAGCATAACGTGACTAATGGTCCTATTCTGATACTTGCGCTGAAGCCCACGTATGAACATCTTATTCTTCGCCTTAACTGTCCGAATGAGCTCTGGAGCATAGCAGGATAGCTGAGTAAATCTGCTAAGACATTCCTGGATGATGCAATCTCCTTGCTGGAGATTGGCAAACTCATCATGCAAGCGCTTCATCTCTTACTCTGGAACGAACTTCTCTTTGAATAGTGTTTTGAATTCATTCCATGTTATCACTACCTCTTCCTCATTCATGATAATGGTATCCCACCATAGTTGGGCCTCGTCTTGCAATAGCCAAGCGCCCATAAAGCTTTTCCTGTGGTCCTCAAGACCCATGCCCCTGAAGATCTTCTCACATGTATTCAAACAACCCAAAGCGTCAATCGCAACACCGATGCCCGAGAATGGCTTGCATCCTAGATTCTTATATGTCTTTCCCACTCGGTCAAATGCAAACGGTCGAGGGGGCTGTGGTGGATGTGACTGAACCAAAGGCTATGGGACAACGGGGATATTCCCCCGCCCTACACCTCAGCCTCCTCAGCCTGGTCTACCTCTAGCTGCAGCTGCTCGGGTAGCCATCTAAGTCAGTTCTGCATAAGCAAGAAAAGAGACAAGCTCACAGAAACGATAATTTGAAGATATGGGAATAACGGAAGAACATATGAAAAGACAACAATGTACTGATCAAGTTATTTTGCTATTCTGCTTAGCTCATTCTAGGACATTACTAATCTTATCTCTAATGAGCTACTCGCCTCAGAACACTACTGATTCTATCTTGACGAGGTGTTTAATGTGTTAAATTCCAGAACTAAGATTAACAAAAGCTCTAATACCACCTGTGATGATCTCAAAACCCCGTACCATAGAATTAAGGATAATCATTGGAATATAACACATTAATCATCATTAGCAGAGAACAGATGATAGCATAAATAGAAAACAGAATAATTTACATTAATATGGCAGCGGAATCATAATATATAATAAACATCAGAGTAGCACAGTGTAGGATACAACTTCGTGCGTAAAAAGAAATGATCAGTATACATCAAGATCACTGGGACATATACATCATAGATACATAATAGAAGCAAAATCTGTCTACATCGCGATAAGCGGAATCATATACATAAAGTACTAATGGCATAATATCAAATAGCCAAAATACTGAGAAGTCAAGTCCTCGCCATACAAGCCAAAAGGTGCACTCCATGCTGCAGTGCTAAAGCCAAAATATAACCTGCCACCTGTCACTAGGCTGCCTATGTGAAAATAAGGGCACCCGACTTTGCAAAGTGAAACAAACTACGAGTCAGTCATGGGACTGGTATGAGAAATCTACTTAACTGGATAAACAACTATAACAAGGCAAATCATAGGACCACGCCACTTTCGCGGAACGGGTTTACTTCAGTGATTGCTAGTGCATTAAATAAGGTAAATGATTCAAATAACGCAATGCTTTTTTATAAAAATGCAGCCATTATAAGACCCAAGTCCCATTATATAATGCAACGCAAACCGGAGGATAGAGTTTTACCTTATAATGGCCAAAATATGCTTAATACGTGTAAAGCAAAATCATTTGATATTATTACTGGTGCATATATGTTTCAAAAGAAAATTCAATCATAAATATCAATCATAGATGACGTAGCTACCATCTACTATATCGCCATATATAAATTACAATCAAATCCATAATTTCGTATTGGAAATTTGGATTCCATCACGAGTCGAGGCAAAGGGCAAGCTCCTCACTGGCTTCGGGACACTCTAGCAAATGCCCCAGGATTACACACTCTGGGTAGCCCTTGGAATCGGCTGGGCCGGTCTACACTTACGTTAGTGGATTGGCAATTCCTGAACACACGTTTCCCGGTCCTATCAGACCTATCCATCAGCTCTAAAGAGACCGATATAATCGAGGCATCTCACATTCCAACATCCACAAAGATATAATAATCAACAATGTTAGGGCTAGTAAAATGCTGACACCACCCATATCTAGAAAGAAATGTCGTGTTCTTCCAGCGGTCCTTATCCCGTTTTTAACTCATACCGAGGTGTGAGGCTCGCGAATCAACGCTATACACAAAGCTATGCTATATTAAAGTCGTGCTTTGATCATCAACCACAAGACTCTGCTTTCCAACAAAAGCCTTGATCATTAGCATCTTTGTATGCCACACTAACAATTCACTCCATGCGACTGATTTCTTTCGATATATAACCTCTGAGCTCGTACATCTTAGAGAAGGGTGTTAAGCAAGAGAATAAATTCTCCACCACCAAACAGATATATATTTAATAGAGATCAATCAACACAGAACAAAATCCAATGTCAGGCACACGTCTATTTACAAGTCCGCTCTGGGGTCTGAACGAAACTGGAGGCACCTTATTCCTGCTCCCGTATGTCCAATACACGAGAGAGGCCCTCGCATATCCGGACGATCAACAAGTAATTTCAGACTACTACCACTGTAACCTCGTCAAGGGAGCTACCCATCTAAAAGGCATCATTAGTAACCTACACGATGTGAAGATCACTGGTCTTGCACCTTCTTCATATCTTCGACATTTATTCATCGATCAATTATTTGAAATGAGAATTACTCGGCCTTTTCAAATAATTCACGTATATTAGAATTTAAATCAGTTCTGTACATGGTAAAATTATTCTACATCCACATTTACGTTCTTTATATAATTTTAATGTCAAACACATTCAACTATCAAATATCAAGCAAACCGAGTAGAATCGGTTATTTCCATTCCATATCGCCTATAATATTTTATTACGATATTTCGCTATTTTTATTTATTTAAAAATAGCACCATTTAATTAAACAATGTTTCAGGCCATAACGTGGCCTAGCGCTGTTTTTCTCTAATTTTAGTTTACACATTTCTCCAAATCTAACGGTCGGATCTTAACGAAGTTAAGTCCGTTGGAAAGATCTCTTCAAAGTGAACCCAACGATTCCGGTTTCGGGAGAATCCGACCGTCGGATCTCTCGATATAATCGTTTAAAGTTACGATTTCAAAATACGAACTACAGCGTCGTTATTCGTTTTATTTAATTTATATATATATATATATATATATATATATATATATTTCATTCTGGAGCTGTTTTTATTCAGATTTGAATTAAACATTTCACACAATCCAACCATTGGTTTTTAAAAAACTTTATATCGTTGGAAAGATTTTTCCAAAGCGAACCCAATGGTTTCGGTTTCGAGAAAATCCGATGGTCGGATTTCTCTATATAAACGTTTAAAATTATGATTCCAAAACATGAACTGCAAGATCATTATTCATTTTATTTGATTTATATATATATATATATATAAATATATTTCATTCGACGATTTCCATATCGTTTTTCAGTTCAAATATTTCACCAACGCCTTCAAATTTCGGAAAATTTCGCCATAACCTCCTTTGTACGGGGAGAGGTTTGGAAATTTATTGGGTCGTATTAGGCACCCAATAAATCCTAAAAAGCATGCACATATTTATAGTGATATATTCCGGTGTCTACAAGGGAGTGTGTATAGATCATAACTCCAAAGAATAAATTTTTGTCACACTATAAATGGTTTTTGTGCCTTAATGACCAGAGAGACGTGTTTATTGTCATCTCCAGACCCGTATGGGTTTTTTTATTAATCTATCAATTTATCGTTATATTTTATATAGTCCATATCAGTCTTCAATTCAGCCTGAAAATAGTCATCGCTATACAAGCCTCTCGCTTGTATGGTACATCTTCCACCTCGTCACATAATCTCCAAACGCTTATGTGGTATATGATAGGGTATGCTATCTTCAAGAAGTATGCCATGTAGTGTAGTATAAAATTAATTGTTACTATTCTATGGCGACATTTATTATTTCACATAGAACAACCAGCGCTCCACATCCAATGGCATTTACAGGAGTTTATATAATGATAAAATCGCACAGCCAACTCATTAAGGCTTACCTATTTGTCGGGCATGCAAATATATTCTTTACTCAACAACTAATCCATATTCCTGTTCAACACATGTATATATATACAGAACTAAACTAAAAGTAATATTTTTAACAAACAAATGTTTGTTTCAACATGCTGTTATTTTTAGCACATCATATATAGGATAAAAATGATATTTTTGGCGAACAAAAATATGTTTCAACACATGTGTATTTTTAGCAAGTCGTATACATGACAAAAATGATATTTTTATCATTAAAATATTTATTCCATACATGAATGTTTTTAGCACTTCATATTCACAATAAAATGTAAATTTTATTGTTCTATCTTTTCATTCAACACATGAATTCTTTTCAACACATGAATATTTTAAATTGTTCATACATATAATAAAAATGATCTTTTTGAAGTTAACATAATTTATTTAAAACACTAGTATTTTATATAGTCCACATATTTGATAAAAATGAGATTTTTACCTTTCAAAGAATTTATTTAACACATGAATGTTATTCAACACACGAAAATCTCATAAACTTCATACGCATAATAAAAATGTGATTTTTATTATCTAAACAATTTATTCGTCACATGAATATAATTCAACACATGAAAATAATTCAAATACATGAATTTTACTGAAAATTTTGGCAGCATAACGGTAGGGGGTTAAAAACCGGCACCGTCCCGAGTACGGCTCCTCGCACTAGCTTAGGCCTCGCGGCGTTCCATAAGGGGCTTATCTAAATGATCTAAGATCAATTTCATATCATATGAATTTTCCACAATAATTCCTGTTGTTTCAACCATAAACAATCTCTTTCAACCACAAACAATTATTTCCAACCATTCGCATTATCAACTAATTTTCAACCATTCGCATTATCAATCAATTTCACATCAATCACAATCAATTTGTATTGTCCATGGTCTGTGGACGAGGGGAGTATATATATATATATGTATATAAATATATTTTACTTCCATTTCAACACATATATGATTTCTACAACGCATGTATAATTTATACATCGCTCATATAATTTATATAACGCTCACACATGAGGTGTACAACGCATATATAATTTATATTTCGCTCATATAATTTATACAATGCATTTCCATTCCATATTGAATTTAGATGTCACACATTGATTTTAATCCTTTTGAAATTTGTAGCGAGCTCGGAACACGTTCTAGCTTCTTCTAGAATGTAGATGATGTTGCTATGAGTCCGATGTTTCCTGTTTCATCGAATTTCGTCAACATATGTTAAAGATACGATTTTTATTGAAAATCACGATTTGCAACACTTAGAAGTGTTATTTTCTATTTCAAAAACAAAGGCTGTTACCTCTTCAGAATCTTCAAAACTAGGTTTTCAGTTTTCTTTAAATCCATTGCACGATATCAAGATCGGGCAACTCCACCTAGAAGAGAATCGAGAGGCGCACGTTCGCCTGAAGGGGGCCCCACATCGGTGGCCGGAATAAGCGGCAGCGGCAAGTTGAAGGCCGGAAGTTTGGAGGCGCGAAACTCAAGGTAGGAGCAACGATAGGGGGTAAACTTTATATGGATTTGAAGAGGAGGAGATGAGCTTCAAAAAGTTGAACTGGGGCGAGGTCTAATTCTAAGCGGTTTGGCCGGAAAATGAATGGGAAGGGAAGAAGTGGGTTTCGCCGTCGGTATGGAGAGATAACGAGGGTTTTTGATTTTTTTTATATTTTTAATTAATGAATGAATTAATTCTATTGGTCGATATATATTATTTCAAAAATTAGTGTTTCTCTATACGAACTCCATTTCAAACCCAACGACTGTCGCCCCTAGCTAAATACCCCCATTCTGAACACAATGCAATATGTTTCGTAGGCCTATTCGACTGTTACAGTCAGTTATTCTTCAAATTAAAATATAAAACATTCAAATTCTATTTTAAACGTACATTCTAATTTTACGGGGCCACATACTAATTCTAAAAAATTTCGAAAAATTTATCTAGCTATGTTGGGACGATATGGTCCCAACAAAACTGATTTCATTGAATTCTGAGACCGTTTGAAAAATGATCATTTTTTGGTCGATCCAATTTGACTGAAATCAACCAAGCACATTTTCCTTTGTCACGCCCACATATTAACTCCAAAAATTATGGAATTTGAAACATAGCAATCAATTGACATCCCGGATCCAACAAAAGTGGTTTCGTCGAAAACGGAGGTCGTTTGCAAAATGTTAATTTTCAAGGCTTACATTTATTCTATAGCGACCATTCTGAATATTCAACCGGCCAATAACTTTTGATTCCTTCTATGAAATTTCGATTTTTCAGATTCGTTAGAAAGATATTCTTAAACAGATTTAAATATTTTTGGTTTTGCTAAAATCCTTTCTATTTTGCATCTTGTACGTTCAGTCAAAGTTCGAATTCAAAATTTTAAACTGCCGCACTATTTCTAACTTGTTATTTTATTGAAATAAATTATTTCAATTACTCTAGATTCATTAAAATAACCAAATTAAAATTTTTAAACTGGCTTTTATTTTCCGGGCTGTTACAAAATCTCTAAACATGTTTCATCTAACTGACATCTTTCATGTACAGTTTATATTAACTGAATATCCTTAAGATATAGTATGCATATTAATCTCTTGAAGAGATGTTTTAGAGATTTAATTTTATGTAGCAAATCCAACATCCTAAAAGAGATGTTAGATATATTTTTGTTGCATTGCAATTACATAAATAAAAGATATGTTCCCTAAAGGAATATCATACACTCCAGAAGTAGTGATTTTTTTCTCTCTTGAATCTTATTTTTTATTTAATGCACCTAATTTTGTTAATGCATTTAAGGTTTGAATGTATTTTTGTATATTGATATGACATTTCAATAGTTTGTATATATTTATCTCTGGAGGAGATAAGTTCATCCCAGAAGCGGTGATAACAAAATATCTTTAGAGGATATTTGTATAGTTGAAAACAGTAAAATATCTCTAGAAGAGATTTCTACAATTAAAGGTGATAAAATATTTGTAGAAAAGTTCATAATTTTTTCCAAAAAAAATAAAAAAAAAAGGAAAATATGTATTAAAACTCCATAAATGGTGTTTATGGAATATCCCAAAAGCGATATTATATTATGATATGTCTTTAAAAGAATTTTCATTGAAATATTTTCAAATATCAAAGATGATGATACAAATTTAATGACTAAATATAATATGCATCTCGAAGATCATATTAAGTTAAGATCTAAATATTGATATTAATTTTGCACACCGAGAGTGAATGCAAAAGTAATTTTTGTTATAAAAATGGAAAAAGTGAATGCAAAAGTAATTTTTGTTATAAAAATGGAAAACTTAGAACCTGTAGTTTCTATGATGGTAAGAAGTAATTTTGATATAAAAAGAAAGATCTATATATGGATAGTATAATTTGAAACCTATAATTTTTATGTTGTGAATTTTATGTATAGATCTGCAAGTTTTTTGAAACATTCATATAATGTAAAATCTCGGTCCAATAATTATGCATTTCTACTCAATTCTTGAATAGATATTATGCATATATATGATATTTTAGAAAATTTGATTATTGAGAAATGCAGTACAACTATAAGTTGTTTATTTCAGTTTTATCGTTTACCAATTCTGTAGCTAGATCAAAATTTTATTCTAAGAGGATGATCCCTCCAACTGTAAAGACCCAAAAATTCCCGCCCTTTGAATTGACCATAAACCACACAGGTCTGATTCAAAGGTTTGAAATCCTCGAATACTTTAACTTTGGGAATACAATACATTAGAACAACAACATCAGACTTATATAAAACATTATAATAATGTTACATCAGAGTACAGAATATCATAGTACATTGAATAAAAACAACAACGGAAGATAAATTACAATACATTTAATACAGTGCAGCGGAAGACTATCAATGCTGGACATAGCTTTAAGCTTCAATCCAGGATCCTGCTAAAGAGATAAATATCTGCAAAAAGCTACTCGACTGCCCGTATGGAAAAGAGGGCACCCGAGTTTGCCAGTGAAACAAACTACAGGTCAGTCATGAGACTGGTATGAGAAATCTAACTTAACTTATCTAATAATAAGGCGAATCACAGGATCACGCCGCTAACGCGGAACGGGTTTACTCCATTGGATTGCCAGTGCATAAAATAAAGTAAATCGTTAAACAACGCAATGCTTTTTAGAAAAATGAAACCATTATAAGACTCAAGTCCCATCACACAATGCAATGCAAACCGGAGGATAGAGTTTTACCTTATAATGGTCAAAAGATGCTTGATACGATAAAATCGATGTGATATTATTACTAGTGTATATATATGTTTCAAAAACAATTTCAATCATAATGTATCAATCATAGACGGCATGGGTACCATATATCATGTCGCCATACTAGTTCTACAATAAAAACCGCATGGTGTCGTATTGGAAATTGGGTTTCCATCATGAAATCGAGGCTAGCGATCATCCTCTCCGATTCGAGACACTCTAGCAAATGCCTCAGGATCCCCCGCAGTGAACCCTTGGATCTTCAGGGCCGGTCCCCACCTAACGGTAGTGGATTAGTTATGCTTGAACACACGTTTCCCGGTTCCTTTGAACCTATTGTATGGCCACTAACAACCTATAAATCCGAGGTACCTCAATCCATCATCCACATAAGTAAAATGTCAGCCAGTTTAAGCACTGACACTACCCCTAGGTAGAAAGAAACGTGTGCACTCCCTGCAGTCCTAATCCCGTTTTTGACTCATAACGGAGTGTGAGGCTCGCGAAGTCACGCTATACACAAAGCTACGCCTAAACAGGCTCTGCTTTGATCATCAACCACAAGGCTCTGCTTTTCAACAAAAGCCTTGATCCATGCATCTTGGCATGCCACATTGTCAATCCATACTATACCATTGATTTCTGCCAATATATAACCTCTAAGCTCGTGCGTCTTAGAGAAGGGTGTTAACCACCAAACATATATATATTTAGCCGAGATCAATGAATATAGTAAAAAGGAATACAACGTCAGACATACGATCCATTTACAAGTCCGTTCTGGGTCTGAACGAAACCGAAGTCGCCTTATTCCGCCCCCCATATGTCCAATACAGAGGTGAGGTGCTCGCATATCCGACAATCAACAAGTACGGCCGGATGGCTACCACTGAAGCCCCTTCAAGGTAGCTACTCCCATCATGGGTCTCAGTAGCAACACATCCATTCGATGTGAAGATCGCCAGTCTTCAATCACCATCTTCAAATCTTCGACTTAGATCGACGTATAGTCATTTGAAATGAGATTGAACTTGGACTTTTCAAATGACCCTCGCATATATATATATATATATATATATATATATATATATAGTTTAAAACCATTTCATATCCTTAATAGTGTTTAGTAACGTTTTATCGCTATTTTTATATATATAAAATAGCCATATTCCTTCAACGACGCTTCGGGTCGATCAACGGCCCAGGCGCTATTTTTATCAAAATTTGATTTACACATATCTTGAAATCTAACCGTTGGATTTTAACAAAGTTCATATCGTTGGAAAGGTCTTCCCAAAGCGGTCTTAACGGTTCCAGTTTTGGGAAAATCCGACGGTCGGATCTTTCGGTATAATCGTTTAAAGTTACGATTGCCGAAACGCGAACTGCCGCGCGCGATTCGTTTAATTTTAATTTATATACATATATATATATATATATATAATTCCTATAACGATTTCAACTATTAAGATAAATTCTTTTTATCGCATCTAAAATGACGATGAAAATGTCACTTTTAATTCTACTCTTTTTATTGTCCCTAAAACGATAATAAAATACTTCCTTTAATTCTAATCTTTTTATTGAATAAAATATTAATAAAAATGTCGCTTTGAATATACTCTTTTTATTTACACCTAAAATGTAAACAAAAATATGACTTTTTAATCTATTCATTTATTTACATCTAAAATGTAAATAAAAATGAAACTTTTTAATCCAAGCTCTAATTTATCTTAAAAGGTAAATACAAATGTCACTCTTTAAATCTATGTTTTTATTTACATCAAAAATGTAAATAAAATGTCGCTTTTAATTCTACTCTTTTTATTGTTCCTAGAATGGCAATAAAAATACTACTTTTAATTCTAAGCTTTTTATTTACACCTTAATTATAAATAAAAATGTAATTTTTTTTTTTTGATTCTAATCTTTTTATTATCTCTATTTTGACAATAAAAATATAACATTAAATTCTATCTTCTTGATTATATCTAAAATGTAAATTAAAATGTCACTTTTATTTCTAGGTTTTTGTTTACATCTAAAGTGTAAATAAAAATGTACTTTTTCCATTTATGTTTTATTTACATCTAATATGTAAATAAAAATATACTTTCCTATAATTATGGTTTTTATTTACAGCAAGAATGTAAATAAAAAGGTGCTTTCTAATTCTAAGTTTTTATTCACATCTATAATGTGAATAAAAAAGGTGCTTTTTTACATTCATGTTTTTATTTGCAACTAATTTGCAAATAAAAATATACTTTTGTTGACAAAAATGTATATTCTTGTTTTAAACCTATTTGATAAACAAAAATGTCTATTTTTGTTTAATCCCTTTTAAATGAACACAAAAATGTTTGTTCTTGCTTTAATCCTTTTTAATGAACAAAAAGGCTTATTTCTTTTAAGTGAACAAAAATGAATATTTTTGTTTTTAATCCTTTTTACTGCTAATTTAACATTAAAAATAACTTTTTAATGTTAATCATGTTTTTTTAACATGAAATTCTTTCATTGCTCATGTGTATTTTCTAGCAAAATGTTCTTTTTATTCTATTGTACATTTTCTAACCAAAAATGACCTATTTATATTAACACATAATTTCTTATGTATTCCAACGAAAAATAAAGAATATTTTATTTAAAATAAATTTCTTTGTATTCTGCATAACAAATAAAAGAATGATTTATTTGTTTACGATTTCTAATTTAACTTAACAAATAAAAATGATAATTTTATTTGTTAACAATTTCTATTTAACAAAAATGATATTTTTGTTTCTTCTATTTTGTTTCAACAAAAATGATTCTCATTACAATGAAAATGAAGTCCTTATCGTCTACTCTTTTTTTGATGGTTCATATTTCAATAAAAATATAATTTGTATTGACAGCTCTTTTCTAATGGTTCATATTTTAATAGAAATATAATTTTTATTTACAACTCTTTTCTAATCAAAATGACAAGTTTAATCTAAATATACATTTCTATTGAAATGGCATATTTAATCTAAATAATCATTTTTAAACAAAATGTTGTTTTTAACCTCAATAAACATTTCTAAGCAAAATGTTATTTTTAATCTCAACAAACATTTCTAAGCAAAAATGTTATTTTAAATCTTAACAAACATTTCTAAGCAAAAATGTTATTTTTATTCATCTTAACATTTTATAACTAAAATGTTATTTTTAATCCAACTTATCATTTCCTAACAAAAATGATAATTTTAATCCAACTTATCATTTCCTAATATATGTGATATTCTTATACTAACATAATATTTCGAACAAATGTGATATTTTTCATTAACATAACTTTTCTAACAAATGTGATGTTTTTCATTAACATGACTTTACTACTAGAATGACATTTTCATTTTCATTCTTTTCTAATTAACAAAATGGATATTTTATTTTCATACTTTTATAGTTAACAAAATGGATATTTTATTTTCATACTTCTCTAATGTTTCATGTCACAAATAAAAATGTGATTTTTATTTCCTTATCTTTTCTAATGTTGCATGTCACAAATAAAAATGTGATTTTTATTTCCTTATCTTTTCTAATGTTTCCATATTGCAACAAAAATATAATTTTTATTGTGTACTGTTTTCTAAAATGACATTTTATTCCCAATGCAACATTTTATAATAAAATGTCATTTTTTTTAATGCAACACTTCATAGCCAAAATTTTATAATATATATATTTTCTAATGTAATATTTCATAATAATATGTTACTTTATATCCTAGTGTAACATTTATAACAAAAAGGTTAATTTCTACAAAGATCTTATTTCTGTTTTAGTGTAGCGTTCATGACAAAATGGTATTTTTGTTCTAACATAGTATGATCTAAAATAAAATGGTGTTTTAGATCTAACATAACATGATCTAAATAAAGTGGTGATTTAGATCTAACATGACATGATCTAAATAAAGTGGTGTTTTAGATTTAACAAATTCAAGATTAGATTTTTTTTTTATTCGAACAAGAACGTATCATTCAACAAATAATCATCACCACAATTTATCACAAACAATAATCAACAAGGACCAAACAACCAATCTAAATTCTGAACGGCGAATAATATATTACAATCAGAATCATTATAAATATGTATATATAATTTTTATTTTAAATTTAAAAAGAGAAATCTCACCAATAGCTTTCCATTTCACCAAAATTTAGATGAGCTCTAAATCAGTTCCCATTAGTTCCATCGCGTAGATCCCGTTCATACGATTCAAACGCTTTCAGTTTCATTGATTTCTGTTGTTGTATGACAAAGTTACGAGGGTTTATACATTAATCACTTAAATAATATAATTATTAACTTAATTATCCTCTAATTTAGTTTTAAACCTTCTTCTTCTACTACTGGAATACGCTGAACCCAACGCTCGATCCCCTTCCCCCCAGTCGCACGCACGCCGGAGCTCTAGCCATCGATCCGAGGCCACCATATCGTCCGCCCTGAGATGCTCCTCCACCGCCGCAAACACCAAGAAACTCGAGCCCCCCTCCCACTATAAAAACGCGTGCGAACATGTAAGGTTAGAGCCCCAAATTCGAGTGATTCTCAGCATGAAAAACGATCACTTCCGTATGGATTCAAAGAGGAGGATGTGTTCTTTAATTTCTGTTTTGAAACTGGATTTGATTCAAATTATTTTGGGAGGAATTAGCAATTATTTTTCGGAGCTTCCTGGCCCTCCTTGTTTTTAGCTGACGGTGGCTGAATATGATATTAGGGTTTTGTTTTGATTTTTCCTATTATTTATAATATTATATTATTTATTAATCACTAAAAAGGCTTGTTTAGCCACTAACTCTAATTCAAGTCCAACGACAAACGTTCCCAGCTAATAACCCCTATTCTGAACCCAATGGGCCATGTCCCGTGAGCCCAAACGGCTGTTTTCAGTCAGTTTTCTTTAGTTTAATATAAAAACATTTGTTTATTTAATTTAACCATATATATAAATTCACCGGGGCTACATATGAACTCTAAAAATTCCAGAAAAATTATTTTTGGTTATGTTTTGATGATACGGTTCTAATAAGACTAATTTCGTCGAATTTTGAGACCGTTTGAAAAATGGTAACTTTCTGGTCGATCCGATTTGACTATAATAGTCAAAACACGTTTTCCCTTGCCACGCTCACATATTAATTCGAAAAATTCTGGAAAATTAAACTTAACAATAATTTGACATTCCGGTTCCAACAAAAGTGGTTTCGTCGAAAACTGAGGTCGTTTGCAAAATGCCTATTTTTAAGGGCTATATATCATATTAAAATATATATAAGTTCTACAGCGACTTTTCTAGATTTTAAACTGGACATAACTTTTGATTTTTAAAGTGAAATTTCAGTTTTTCAGATTCGTTGGAAAGATATGATTAAACAGATTTAAATATTTCTTGTTTCGCTCAATTCTAAATTAAAATGAATCATGTACAGTTAGTCAAAGTTCAAATTCAAATTTTCAAACTTAAGCGCTATTTTAAACTCCTCTTATAATTAAATTAAATTTATTCGTTTTAACTTCAATTAAAATAATTTTTCTGTCGTTATTTTTTAAAATAAATTATTTTAAATATTAAAAATCCATTAAAATTTCTAAAATAAAAATTTTAAATTGGCCCCAAAATTCCGGGTTGTTACAGTTGATTTAAGTAAAATTTCTTTATTTGATTCATATATTTAGACCGTACAATGGTTATTTCCGTTATTTTTATAATAAATGCATTATGTGCATCATTATGGTAATATATATTGTATTACCATATTATTATAAATGTATTAAAAGCATTGGCTATTGTAAGTTAAATGATGTATGTTTGGAATAAGAATAGACATATGTATTATTAATCAATGTATTTGGGACTAATATATAATGTAATGGAAAAAGTTGTATAACTCGGATCTAAGACCTGAAGTTTTGGAATATGAAAAAAGATTTTTTTGATGAAGTTTACAATCTGAAATCTTGACAATTAGCAAGAATGTAAAAGCCTCTAAATTAAAAGTATGTTAAAAGATTGAGAACTAGAAGTTCAGCACAGTGGAACCAAAAGTTCAATACAGTGGAACCAGAAGTTCAATACAGTGGAACCAGAAGTTCAATATAGTTTAACAAACTTGAGATTATATATATATTATTTGAACAAGAAGTTCAATATGGATTCACAACTCGAAGTTGTTCGTATATTTCATTTGAACCATAAGTTCAATACAGTTCTAAGTCAGATATTTTGGATATTATGAAACGATCTTTAAAATTCACGTTGACATTGCTTGATAAGAAAAAAATTAATGATTGGAACATTATAAACAATTTGATCTCAAATCAATAACTTGAATGAGAAAGAATATGCAAATCAATTACATATGTAATACGTGGACGCACATATATACACATATATGCGATATTTAATTAATAACCTAAAGTTGTTATGAACTCATATTATAATTTATGCAATCGATTGAATCAATATTGAATGACCTGAAGTCATGTGCATATTCAAATGATAGAAAATTTCTCCAAGTCATTAGATCATTGAAAGGGAATAAGCAATACAATATGAATGCATCTTATCAACTAATAAGAGCATTATCCTCCTACAATTGAAATACATCTAATGTATTTGCTAGCTATGATGCTATAATGGATCAAAAATGAACCCAAAGTAGATTTATTATTTAAAGTGACAATGTTTGTCAACATCGAGGGGGAGGATAAAGGAATCATCGATGTTAAATATTTGCTAACATATAGAATTATGCAAAGTATTAAGTAACTTGCATAAATTATCAAATATGTCCCTAATAGACTTTCTCCAATATACATTTGAATCCCTGAAGGATCAAAAGGTGTAAATCATAGCTGAAAATGTGGTATAAAAGTCAGTTAAAAATATCTTTGGAGTAAGTCATAAAGATGCAAAATAAAGAAGGTGAGTGTTCCTGAAGAAACACTTAAGGGTACTTTGAAAGAAACTCATGACATGATTGTCAAAATAACCCCAAAAGTGGTTTAGGTACCTAAAGCATGATAAGTTTTGAGATCTCAGTAAATTATGTATAGAACTGACAAGAAATAATCATCGATGATAAATTAATAAATAATAAAGCACTTATATTTATAAATGGATTAAAAATCCCATATTAGAGAGAAACATGATTGGCCATCATGAAATTCTCCTAAATAAGATATATGGACCTGTAATCCATAAGATATGAACCTGTAGTTCATAAGATAGAAATAGAAATATATATAATGACCGAAGCACCATAGAGTGTCAACAACATGTTAGGTACCATGAGCATTGTATTTTCAGAGATAATTGAATTGATTAAAGTGGTGAAAGTGTTTTAAATACTTATAATACCCTGAAGGTATAAATGATGAAAGTATACAAATTCCAGAAGAATTTAAATAACTTTGGTAGTGATAAAGAGCAAGAAATGTAGATTACAACATTCTTTTAAATATTGTTGTAATGAAAATATTGAAATAATTCATGATGAGTAGATTACTTCCCTCTTTCAAAAATTATTGTAATGAAACTCATAATATTCATTGAAGTGGTAGTTGCGATATGCAAAACTTATTATAATATATAAGTTCTTGAAGAACATAAATAACATTTGTTATTATAAAGAATAGTAAGAACTTGGATGATAGATTACAACATTCTTCTAGTATTGTTGTAATGAAAATCTTGATATACTTCAAGGTGAGTAGATTACTTCCTGCTTAGTAATGAAAGTTATCTTATTCATTAAATATGAATTGCAAATATGCAAGTCCGATTGAAACAAAAAATTGTAAGCACCTGAAGTATATTCATAAATGAATATTAGTATCATACAAATCACAAAAGGAAGGCGTTTTAAACAAGAAAACATGCCTGAAGCATGGAAATACACATGAAGTTTTTTTTTTAAAAAAAAACTTCATTAAGAAGTATTTGTAAGCAATTTGAGTTATTGAAAGAAGAATACGAATTCAGAGGAAATTATTAAATCAGGGGGAGCATCCATAAGTATGATATAATGCACTCTTTTTCCTTAACTATGTTTTTCCCTACTGGGCTTTCTTATTAAGGTGTTAATGAGGCATGGGTCATGATCCAGAAGTATCAACCCAAAAGTAACATACAAAAATGAGTTATAACGTACTCTTTTTCCTTATTTAAGATTTTTCCCATTGAGTTTTTCTTATTAAGGTTTTAATGAGGCATTACATTGATCTAGAAGTATCATACTACTTTTGACGTAGTAAATATGACATTTTATATTGTACTCTTTTTCCTACACTAAGATTTTTCCCATCGGGTTTTTCTTAGTAAGGTTTTGACGATGCACATTTTGATCAAGAAGTATCAAACATCTTTTGATGAAGTAAACTATTATTTATGAAGAAGACAAGGCAGTTTGCATGACTAAAATTCAAGTGAATTATATCAAGGCTAATAGGACGGAGCAAATTTCTTCTAAATTTCTCTCCACACATGAATGAAAGGATAACAAGAATGAGGAGAAACAAATTCAATTCAAGAAAAATGGGTAGATCTATTCTCAAAGGCAATTTCCAAATCAACATTCCAGAAGATGATGTACAAAATTGGCATGCGTCGTCTACATCAATAGA
This sequence comes from Allium sativum, assembly GCA_030737875.1. NCBI lineage: Eukaryota > Viridiplantae > Streptophyta > Magnoliopsida > Asparagales > Amaryllidaceae > Allium > Allium sativum. The sequence continues at coordinate 576,469,845 of CM060909.1, read as the reverse complement.
CTAATTGAATAATGAGTTATAAATAAGGGAAAGCATATAAAAATATTCTATAAACTCTTTTCCTTCACTAATATTTTCCCCACTGGGTTTTTGTTAGTAAGGTTTTTAATGAGGCATTATCTTTATGCTGAAGTATCAATCCTTACTGTAACATTGTAAAACATGTTACCTAAAGATTAAATGAATTTGCGCTCTTTTCCTTGTTTATGGTTTTTCCCACAGGGTTTTTCAAAAAAAGGTTTTTAATGAGGCATTGTTTTGATCCTGAAGAATCAAACTCTTTTAAGGAATATCATTTTAATATGATATTCATAATGTCAGATGCTGTACTCTTTTTCTCGTTCAAGATTTTTTCCATTGGGTTTTCCTGATAGAATTTTGAAGGCAACAAACAATTGTTGTATCGACTGAACGGATAATTATAAGGGGGAGCAATCGTCATATATGTTTTAAAAGGGACAACTTCAAGTTAGCAGAGCATTCAAGATTTTGAAGACATATTCAAGGGGGAGTGTTGTAATATATATGAGTGAATATGCTTTTGTCATATTCTGTTTAGTCCCACATTGTGGGATAAGTTTTACTCCAAGCTTCCAAACCTTTATATAAGGAGCTCATGTATTGTAAATAGTGTACTAATTGATGAATGAATAAAAAGTATCCTCTTTCTCCTCTTCTAATGGCTTTTTTATTGTATATTATTTATAAAATGATTTGAGTTTTTTCTAATTCTTATTTTTTTGATCTGATTATATTATAGATCTCAGTATCATATTCATTTGGAATTTCTTCTCTTCCGTTGAAATTCAATAACACTCAAGATTGTTAATCACTTGGAGTTCTATATCCTTACAAGTTTGTTACCTTTTTCTCAGGTGCTCGACATTTCTATCAAAGAAGTTTGACATCCTTCTAGAATGCTACAAGTATGACACCATTACTGAATGTTTCATAGTCTTCCCTTTGACATCTTCAATTTCAATATCTTTATTTGTTATAACAACAAGGATCGTATATTATAACATACTTTTAGGTATTATTGTAATGAAAATCTTATATACTTTATGATGAGTATGTTACGTTCGGCTTTCTAGCATTGTCGTAATAGTATTATTAATATCCATCAAAGAAAATGCAGTTAAATTATACAAAACGAATTTGAAGTAGCAAAATGAAAGCATAAGACGTGTTTTTCATCAAATTCGCACACGAAAAACATGCAAATAATATTTAGAATAAACAATCTAAAATAAATTAATTGTGCAAAATGCAACTATTTATAAATGATTCACATTTAAAAGAGAAAAAGTAAAATGATAATATTTTAATTTTAATTTTCTTAACGTTTGTCTAAGTTACGTTACACATATATCGACCAAGTATTTCTAATAGATCTGAATTATCAGGACATATATTTAAATTTAAAGGAAAAAATATAAAATCAAGACGAACATACATAAGTGTATCATAATGTATTCTTTTTTCTTTATTGAGATTTTCTATCCTGGTCTTCTAATGAGATAATACTTGATCTAGAAGTATTTAACTCATTTTGGTACGATAAACTATTGAAAAATGTCATATTATGCTACCTTTTTTTTTTCCTTTATTAAGATTTTTCTCGCAAGTGTTTTCTTAGTAAGGTTTTAACGAGTCAATATCTTTATTCAAAAGTATTAAACATTTTTCGACGCACTGAACTATTAAATATATCATACTATACTATAATGTACTTTTTCCATCACTAGTAGTTTTCACATTGGGCTTTTCTTAGTCCAGTTTTTACGATGCATTATCCTAATCCTAAAATTATTTTGATGAAATAAGACATTAAAATATGTCATTGTGTTTTTTTTTCCCTTTACTAATTTTTTTTTCCAATTAGTTTTTTTGTTGAATTGAAGTACCAAACTCTTTAAAAGAAATATAATTTTAACATAATATATATGATTTTACTAGTTGCACATATTTACCTGTTCAAGACATTCCCCAATGGATATTTCTAAAAAAGGTTTTAATGAGGCATTGAACAATTTACTGTTTAGTAGATGAGACATTCTGCTTCACTCCTGGTCTGTTATTTTAGCGTTTTGCAACTTTAAATCAGCACTAGTTGTGAGACAAATTATCTAATTCACATACTTTCGTGTCTTCATTATTTGTTGTAATGAAAATTGATTGCGGACATTATAAAATATAAAAAACAATGAGATGGAGCAATGATTATTTTTGCTTTTGGGATATATTATTGACACTCCAATTTATGTTAAGAGGGGAGGGGGGAGATTTAAAAAACACTTCACTTTTTTTAAATTGTTAAGGGGGGTCAATGTAGATAGTTTTTTTTTAATGTCTTACGCTTTTACCCTTACTTTTAAAAACTTATGCACCATAAAATCATCAAAGCGCCCTTTAATATAAAAAACCTAAATCGTTTTACTGTAAATAATATCAGAAAATAGTTGATATCATATGTATACGATTTAATAAACTGAAATTAGATCTTAACCATAACAACATGTGCATACGATATATATGTAAACCATAAGGACGAATATGTTGTAATCTTAATTTTTCAATCATAAATCTAAAATAAATGAAGCGTCTTTCTCTGTCTAGTAGCGAGTCGGTATCTTTTTGTAGAATGCTTGATAATGCTACTGCCTACTGGTCATGTTTGTTTGATTTGGGAGGTGCAAATTCGAAAACTCAAGAAGCTTATGAATGCAGAATACTTGATCTCTACAAATTTCTATTCTATTGTTAACGCTCTATTTATCGTGAGAAAGAAAGGTACGAAACATTCACTTTGGCACCATCATTTCTTTGTTTTACTTGCGAAACACCTCTGGGAATCGCTTTATTGATGTTGCTATTCCAACCACAATTATCGCGGTTTAGTTCAGTTTTTTTGTTTTCCTTAATCATAAATTATCTGTGCAGTGCATTTGTTCGTTAATATTCCTGAAATAGAAAACTGTTCTTTTATGATATTAAAAACATCTAGTGCTGTTATACATCATGTGGTTTGGCCCTCATTTGGATCTACAAATACATCATTACCTTTTCACGGTAGTTGTCCTCAAACTTGTTCTTGCATTCCCTGTATGTTTCTCATGCATTTGCTTCACATCTTGATGATGACACTACTCCTAGCCCACACTTTAATTCATGTTGTGTTCCTTTTAAGTGCTGAGCAATTGTTTAATCTGTGTCCAAATATAACACTAGGAATGAATACAGTGTTCTCTCCCGATGTCACTGCATGTGTACTTTAAACTAGCTGCTCTATGATAAGAATAGACCCAATTCCTTTACAATCTTTAGAAGCTAATATATCACCCACAGCACCAAGTTGAGGATACTCACACCATTGCATCATGCTCTCGTCTAATAACAAAATTTCCCCTTGTTTTCTCCCTACCTGTGTAAGGTCGTATCCACTGTTTCCAGTGGACTTGATTGCTCTTTCATACTGCACCAGTGTAAGGTCATAACAAATTTTCCCCTTGTTTTCTCGTCGATAAATAATTGGTTGTTATTTGCATTTTCATACTGCACGAGTGCTAGAAGATTTTCATCCAGTTTCCTATCTTTTGTTTCTCTTCGATCTCCTGGGTTTACAAAGTAGAATATGGAGAGAGTCACACCAACTTTACGAACCATTCTAGAAGCATATGATAAGACTTCACGGTCGTCAGGTCCTCCCCAAAATAGGACAGCTACTTTGTGTTCAAACTCCCTTCCGTTTTGACTTACTGTCATCGCTATATCTGGGTACAGAAGAATTCTACAGAGCATGATGCCTGTTCACAGATATTTTAATCATTCAGATTACCATTGCCTTGTAAAATATTTCTTTGTAGCTTTGTCATGCAAACATAAGGATTCATACTACAATCTACAGGAGCATGCAATAAACTGATTGTGCGGAACATATGCATAACTTAACATACATACAAATATTTCAATTTATTGTGTCATTGATTGTGTTTTTGTTTTATACCCCATTGGACTTTCCTATGCGATGTCTGCGTGTTGGTTTGCATTCATATGTACCATGGTTGTCAAACTCGAGTTCTCACCAAAGAGCATTGGGGTATACAAAGATCATAAATCGTGGGATCGTAACACAAAGCGTAAGCTCCCACAAGATGAAAATTAAAATTAAAATTTCAACAAGTATAATATTTTCATTAATCATAAGTTCATAACACAACATAAACCTTAAAATTCCAGCAAAATAATCTTAACACAAGTCTTAGTCTTCCAACAAAATATTGCAATCTTCCATGAAATCTTTCCTTCAACTCCATCAATTTCATTTTCATCGTCAAGGTTAGGATTCTCCAAATCATCTTCTGGATCAGCAGCTGCACCACCTTCTACAGGGGCTGAATCGACCTCACACGTTTTACGAAAAAGCTTCTCGCGCGCTTGAAGGACAATTGACGTTGTCGATTAGGAAAACCCTAATCTTTTGTTGGAAATCTCGACTTGGCTTCGACGCGAGAATTGGCTTGTCATTTCCACGAGGTTACGATATTCAGCGCCGCTCTGACCGCTTCCACCCCTTGAACGAGTTGTCGTACGTGTTAAAGCGCGAGGTTGAGAACAACGCGTGATAACTTTTGTTGAATGTTTTTAGGAGAAAGAGGAAAAGAATATAAAAAATAAACTTTGTATTATTGAAAGCCTCTCTTTATTGATGCTTATTTCTTACTTAATACAACAAATGATATAGCACATTGTTGATATAAATAACAAGTTAGTCCAAAATAAAGTACTTTTAGTTTGTTTTGTATGAAGGTTAAAGATGTAATTACATTTTATGCCAGCTGTAATATTGTTGTAACGCTGTAGGCTTTAGAAAACAACTTCCTGTACATACGTTTCCAGATCTGAGAAAATAAAGTTTTTCTTCTTCTTGTTTGTTCTTCGCTCAAATTATCATGGTATCAGAGCTTCTTGTTTCTCAATAAATCGATGTCTTAAGATATCAACACTGCGATTAATTACAACGATCCATACTTTCTTTCTCCTGGAGATAACCCTAATAGTCAACTTGGTCAGATCGTATTCGATGGTGGAAATTATCTTAATTGTAGCCGCAGTGTTAAATCAGCACTCGGAGCAAAGAATAAATTGTGTTTCATCGATGGATCTCTTCTGCATGCCGCTGACGATTCAGCTGATTTGCAGAAATTGATACACAATGAATATATGGTTACAGGATGGATATTACATTCTATGGAAAGGTCAATTTCTGAAACTTCTATTTTTTCTAATTCTGCTAGAAGTCTTTGGATTGAAATTGAAGAACGTTATGGTCAGTCAAATGCTCCTCTTCTTTATGAACGGTATAAGGAATTGATGTTTGTCCAACAAAACGATGATTCAGTTGCTGAGTATTATGGAAAATTGAAGAAAGTTTGGGATAAGTTGCAAGCTTATTAACCGTTTCCTGATTGTTCTTGTGGTGCAATGTTAAATTGTTCATGTGATATTTTAAAGCAAATTTTGGAAGCTGATCAAATCAGGAAGCTTATTCAATTGATTGTTGGTCTAAATAAATCTTATGATCATGTTGTGACAAATATTTTGAGTATGGATCCTTTACCTACAGTTAACAAGGCTTATCATATTTTGCAACAAATTGAAAAACAAAGTTCTCTCAATATTAATCATACTGTTACTGAGATGAGTGCATTGTTCTCGGCTAAAAATTCTACTGGTTCTAGGTCTCAATTACCTTCTAAGAGAGATTATAAGGAATACAAGAAAAGGAAATAAGAGAGATTTTTGTGATAACTACAAGCAAAAGGGGCACACTAAAGTGCAGTGTTTCAAATTGGTTGGTTATCCAGAATGGTATGCTGATTTGAAGGCAATGAAATCTCAAAATTCACTTGTTAGAACTGCTGTTGTTGTACTTGAAACTTCAATGCCTAAGAGATATTCCAGTCTTCCCAGGTCTTTAATAGTAAAAGCAGAATGAATTTTCTTTTCAAGTTATCAATTTCAGACGAATAATTTCATACACACGTCTTATCAACTAAGCATGTTAATGATGCATGGATAATAGATACTGGTGCTAGTGATCATATGACATATGACATAAGAATGTTTGCTAATACACACATGTTAAACAAACCCATACACATTGCTTTACTTGATTGAACTTGAAAACTGTGAATACAATGGGAAATGTCATCTTATCTCCTGAAATCACTCTTCATAATGTGTTTTTCTGCCTGAGTTTAAATACAATCTTTCATCAATTGGTAGATTACTTGATCAAAATAAGTTGTATGCAAAATTTAAGAAAAAATCATGTACTTTCCAGGACCTCACTATTGATAAGGTGAAAAGAACTGGAAGAAGACATGCTGGTCTTTACAAGTTTCAAATAGTGATATTTCTTCTCCTCAAAATAGTTTTCCTTCGAATAATTGTCTTGTATCAGAATCTGTTGTTTGCCATTCCTTTGTTCAAAATCCAAGTTTATCTGTTTTGCATGCTAGACTTGGTCATGCATCAATAAATAAATTGGAACATTTACCTTTTCAGTACATTCTGAAAATTTTGATTGTGAAACATGTGTGTTAGCAAAAGATCATAAGTTGCTATTTAATCTTTCTAATTCAATTGCTACTTCTTGTTTTGAGCTTGTGCATATGGATCTTTGGGGTCCATACAAAATTTCTAGTTTATCGGGAGCCAGATATTTGTACACTATATTAGATGATCATTCTAGATGTACTTGGACCTATTTAGTTCATGATAAAACCCAAGTTCCAAAAAATATTGCAAGCTTTCTAGCCTATGTCGAGACTCAGTTTCATACCAAAGTAAAGATCATCAAAAGTGACAATGGTACTGAAATTCTTCAAGAGTTTTGCATAACTATGTATCTGTCAAAAGGAATATTTCATCAAAAGAGCTTACCTGGAGTACCTCAACAAAATGGGAGGGTAGAAAGGAAGCATAAGCATTTATTAGAGACTGCTAGAGCTTTAGAATTCATGTGAACCTACCTAAAAGATTTTGGGGTGATGCACTTCTTACTGCAACATATCTTATAAATATAATGCCATCCTCTGTCTTGTGTTGGAAAATTCCTCATGAAGTCTTGATGAAAAAACCACCTGATTATTCACATTTGAGGGTTTTTGGCTGCCTTTGTTATCCTCTTATAAGAACTTCTGATAAAACGGAGCAAAGATAAAAAAATGTGCATTTTTATTGGTTATCCATATGCTTCAAAAGGGTACAAGTTGTATGATATGAAAGATCATAAAGTTGTTCTCAATAGAGATGTGGAGTTTAAGGAATACCTTTTTTCATATTCATCCGATGTGGAAAATGTTTCTTCTAATTCTTTTCCTCTGGTTAATCCTGCTCATGCTTTAAACAATTTACCTTCACAACACAAAATTCGATTTCGTTTGATAATCCTTCATTTGATATTCAACAAAATTCTAATTCAATATCTGGAAATTCTCCACAAAAATTTTCTTTTATTCCAACCACTATTAACACAAATAATTCATTTAGTTCATCTTCTTCGTCTTCTACTTCTCTTCCTCTTGAACATACTTCAAATACTCAATCTGAAATTCCTTTTAGAAGTCTTCGAGATCAACTCAAATTCCAATGAAGTTTGAAGAATTTATTCTTTCAAAAAAGTATGTTCCATCTGCACATTTGTCATTTTCTTACAATGTTCTTTCGGATCCAGAACTCTTTTTTAGACTATGAATTTTTAGCCAGCTTAGCAAATGTATTTACTGTGTACGAACCAAGCTCTTATGATCAAGCAAAAGATAAAAAGAAATAATTAAAGGCTATGGATGAAGAATTAGAAGCTCTTGAAAAAAAAATGATACATAGGATTTGACAGATTTACCTCATGATAAAAAGGCAATTGGAAGTAAATGGGTGTATAAAGCAAAACTAAAACCTGATGGTAATCTTGAAAGATGCAAGGCCAGAGTTGTAGCTAAGGGAGATAAACAAATAAAAGAGAAAGATTTCAAGCATACTTTCAGCCCTGTAGCAAAGTTTACAACATTTAGAATTTTAATTGTTATAGCTGTTGCTAAAGGTTGGGATTTGCAACAACTGGACGTTAACAATGCATTTTTACATGGCTATGTTGAAGAAGAAACTTATATGCATCCTCCACCAGGTGATAAGAATGCCAAACCTGGGCAGATATGTAAGCTAAAGAGGTCTTTATATAGGCTCAGACAAGCTATGAGGCAATGGAATATTGAGTCATGCAAGTTCTTGTTAGATCTGGGTTATATTCAATCCAAACAAGATTACTCACTGTTCATAAAGAATACAAAAAATGCTGAGTTTATAGCAGTGGTAGTGTATGTTGATGATCTCTGAATAACTGGAGATTGTTCGTTTGAAATTGATAACTTGAAAAGAAAACTTCATTCTGCTTTTACTATTAAAGACTTGGGAAAACCAAAATATTTCTTAGGCATTGAAGTTTCAAGGACAAAGGCTGATATACTTTTGAGTCAAAGAAAATATATTTTGATTTGTTAAAGGATGCTAACTTGCTTGATTGTAAGGAAGTATCTTTTCCTTTCCAAAAACATTTGAAGTTGAGTACTCAAGATAAAGATTTGTTACCTGATCCTGAAGTGTATAGAAGGCCGAATGGGAAAATGTTATATTTGAATATGACCATACCATATATATCCTATGCTGTTCAACAATTAAGCCAATTTCTGCAAGCTCTAGCTAAGTATCATTTTAATGTTGTTGTTCATGTTCTGAAATACTTGAATGGAACAATTAATCTTGGTTTGTTTTATTCTGCACAATTTGGAAGTAATCTGATCTTAAGAGGATATTGCGATGTTGATTGCGGATCATGTCCTTTTTCAGCCAAATCATTGTCTGATTATGCAGTTTTCCTGGAAAATTCATTAATTTCTTGGAAAACTAAGAAGCAAAAAACAACTTCAAAGAGTACATGTGAAGCTGAATATTGGAGCATGAGTTATTCTACAAGTGAATTGATTTGGATAGAGGATCTTCTGTCTGATTTGCAGATTAAAGTACCAAAACATATTGATTTGTTTTGTGATAATATAACTGCTAAATACATCGCAGAAAATCCAGTTTTTCATGAACGTACCAAGCATTTGAGAATGGACTGTCATTTTGTTCGAGATTTTGTTCAAAAAGGATTCATCAATATTTTACATGTGAGAACATCTTTAAAACTTGCTGATATTTTCACAAAACCTCTATGTTTTGCACCTCACAAGTTCTTTTTAGCCAAGCTTGGTCTAGCGTCAAACCCACCAGATCCAGCTTGAGAGGGGGATGTTGATATAAATGACAAGTTAGTTCAAAATAAAGTACTTTTAGTTTGTTTTGTATGAAGGTTAAAGATGTAATTACATTTTGTGCCAGCTGTAATATTGTTGTAACGCTGTAGGCTTTAAAAAACAACTTCCTGTACATACGTTTTCAGATATGAGAAAATAAAGTTTTTCTTCTTCTTGTTTGTTCTTCGCTCAAGTGATGACACATCTCAATTCATAACAAGCAAAGCATCTAGATTTTTTTTTTCCATCCTCTATTTTTCTAGATTTTTCTTAACAAAGCATTTACCAAAATTTTCTAAATCACACCTTTGATGAGCTCTATATTTTATTATCATTTATTTTGGATTTCCTATACACCAGAATTAAATTTGTTACATAATCAATGTTTCCTTAAAAAACTAAGTTTATTTCCAACATCCACTGTAAAATTGGTTTTATTACTTCAAGCAGATTCCTCAATCTGGTAAAGTCTTCATGCGTAATAAGATTGGTGAAAATATCAGCTATTTGATCATTGATTCCACATACTCTAGTTGCACTTCCTTTTTGGCGACACTCTCTAATGTAGTAATAACGTGTATCAATATGTTTGCTTCGATCATGAAAAAATTGGATTCTTGGCCACCAATTGTCGACTTGTTGTCCATGGAAATCTTAGTCGGCTCCTCTTGTGGAAAATTTAACTCCATTAGCAGGTTTCTTAACCAAATTGTATGACAAACAAATGAAGTAGTAGCTGCATACTCTGCTTCGCATGGGGTAAAAGTTGGCTGTTTTTTCGATATCCATATGAAAGCAGTGTCTCCCATGTAGAACACGAAACCATTTATGCTTTTCCGGTCATTCATATCTTCACTCCAATCGCTATCGCTATGTCCAACAAGCTCGTAATTATCAAAAAAAGAGTAGTACAAACCAAAGTTTGTTGTCTCATTCAACATAGCGAAGAACCCTCTTTGCTGCCTTCAAATGAGTTGTTGGATTCTCCATGTATCAACTCACAACTCCTACCGCATATATAATGTCGGGTTTTGTGCACGTTAAATGTCGCAAGCTACCAACCAAACTCTTAAAAAGTGCAGAGTCAATTTTTTCTCCTTCCTCATGGCTTGATAATTTGATTCCACATTCTAAACTAGGTTAGGATCATCTATCTTGAACATTCTCAATACTTCTTTAGTATTGTCTTCTTGAGTGATTAGGATGCCTTAATCTTCTTGTTTTACTTCAATGCCGAGGTAATAAGACATGAAGCCGATATCAGTCATCTCAAACTCCTTCGTTGTCTCTTTTGTAAACTTATTAAACATGTCTAGATTGCTACCAATGAAAATCAAGTCATCTACATACAATCAATATATCACCATTTTGGATTTTGATATAGAGTGCATGCTCATATAGACATTTAATGAAGTTTCTCTCTTGGAGGTACTTATAGTTCGAGCATTCCAAGCTCTTGGAGCTTGTTTCAACCCATAAAGTGTCTTCTTTAGCTTCAAGACCTTATCTTCTTCTCCTTTGACTTTATATCCTTGTGGCTGCTCAATGTAACTTCTTCTTCAAGAACTCCATTTTAGAAAGGTAGATTTCACATCCATTTGATGTATATTCCAATTGTTTTGAGCTGCTAATTTTTTTATTAATATAACAGTTTCTAGTCGAGCAATTGGAGCGAGTACCTCATCATAGTCAAAGTCGACTCTTTGACTATAGCCTTTTGCCAGTAATTCTGCCTTGTGTCTTTCATCTCTCCATTGGAATTTTTCTTTACCGTGTACACCCACTTTACAACAATTGCCTTGTGTCTTTTTGGAAGTGAAGCTAACTCCCATGTGTCGTTTTTCTTGATCGGCTGTATTTCGTCCATAGCATTTCTCTAACTTCTCTTTTGCAAAGCTTTTTGGAAGTTTATAGGTTCACAATCTGCAAACAGAGAAAAAAAAAGTAAAATTGTCTTGATTTTATGTTACTTCATAAATTTCTTGAAGGCTTCTAAAGCAAGATGCCCTTTCATTTGAGATCTAATCTTTGTGACTTGTCGTTAGTGAAGCTAATGGGAAAGCGGGCTCTTCCCTTGATTGTTCGATCCTTGGCTGTTGCATTTCATCTCCTTTAAAAAATGGAAATAAGTTGTAATTTCAGTCATGCGATCTCCAATCTCATTCTCTTTCTTCATCGACTACAACATCTCTATTGATTATTATCTTCTTTGTATCAGGATGGTAAAGTTTACGACCTTTAGAATTTGTCTCATAACCAATGAAAATATACTTCTCACTTGTGCCATCCAATTTGCTTTGCTTCTCGTTTAGTATGTGTACATGAGCTATGTTTCCATCCACTCCATACTTCTTGTGATGTCTTCCCCCACACAATTCTCGTTGGAGATCGGTTTGATAGATAAATCGCAAATGCTACAGCTTCCGCCCAAAATTCCTTTGGTATCCCTCTTACTTTTGAGAATGCTCCTCGTCATTTCAACGATTTTCCTATTCTTCCTTTCCGCTACTCCTTTTTGTTGAAGGGATTTATGTTAGAATTTGATATTGAGAGGAGGAGAGAGATTAAAAGTAGAAAAATTGAATGACTACATTGTTATTGCTTCACTTTTCTTCATGCCACAAATGAGAGAGTACAATTATATTTATAACACAACAAAGATTCTAGACTCTTCTTCTCTAGATTTTTCCTTATCCTCTAATTTCTAGACTTGCTTTAATAAACCATTCCCTAGATAATTCTATTACATATATAATAACTCTAATATTTATTACCATTTATTTTTATTCTTTTCTAAATACAATAATTAAACTATTCCATAATTTACGTTTCCTTTTAAAACTAAGTTTATTTTCAACATTCCCCCTTAAACTTGGTTTTATTACTCCAAGCAGATTCCTCGATTCAAAGTTATTGAGATAATAAACGAAGCACTTCTCTTCGATTTGTGATGCACTTCTCATCACCTTCAATTGTTGCAGCACGTCTCTTCAACTCTACTCTTTGAATATTAGAGCACTTCTCTCCATGGTGCACTTCTCACCCACAACTCTAAGATAAATTTTCTTCCACGACCACTTGTGTCATGTTCTCTTGCTCTTCATCTTTGAATCTACAATTCCTTACCATATGACACTTGAAACACTTATGTTTTCCCTTATGCCAACAGTCATTTTCTTCATGACCAGATCTGCTTGCATTTGTTGTGCTTCAGCTGGTCCGTCTTTGAATTATTTTTAAAAATAAATTGATTTTTTTCGCTCTCTAGAGATCTCTTTATTCCCTCTCATCAACCAAGCTCTGATACCATGTTAGAATTTAATATTGAGAGGAGGAGAGAGATTAAAAGTAGAAAAATTGAATGACTACATTGTTATTGCTTCACTTTTCTTCATGCCATAAATGAGAGAGTACGATTATATTTATAACACAACAAAAATTCTAGATTCTTCTTCTCTAGATTTTTCCTTATCCTCTAATTTCTAGACTTGTCTTAATAAACCATTCCCTAGATAATTCTATTACATATATAATAACTCTAATATTTATTACCATTTATTTTTATTCTTTCCTAAATACAACAATTAAATGTATTCTATAATTTATGTTTCCTTTTAAAACCGAGTTTATTTTCAACAATTTAGGCACTGTTAGCTGTCGTCAAATTCCATTATCTTCACAATACTTCTGAAATTCTTTTGATGTAAACTCTTCTTCACGGTCAGATCTCATGGCTTTTATCATAAGACCATTTTCCTTCTCAACATAAGCTTTGAAATTCTTGAAGTTTTCAAACTCCTTTGGTTTCTCCTTCAAAAAATACACCCATATGTTTAAGGCCATTTTCCTTCTTAACATGAGCTTTGAACTTCGTGAAGTTCTCAAACACCTTTGATTTCTCCTTCAAAAAACACTTACGTTTTTTCTTAAAAATCATCAATAAAGAGAAGAAAATAGTTACTCTTACTCAGTGAGCTTGGCTTGATCGGCCCACACACATCCGTATGTACGAGTTCTAACGATTTCTTAGCCCTTAGGTATGACTCCTTTCAAATCCCATTTTGAATTGCTTTTCAATTAAACATCCTTCGTACACTTGATTGGGATGACTTGTGCAAGGTAATTCTCCTACCATTTCTTTCTTAGAAAGCAATTCTAGTCCTCCAAAGTTAAGATGTCTAAAGCGAAGATGCCAAAGCTTAGAGGCATCTTTGTAACACGTCTTAAGGCATTGGGTGACATCATTTTGAATGTTGAGCACAAACATTCTATTTCTTGATATTGGTACCTTAATAATGAGGTTACTTGCATTATCTCTTATGGAATGTTATTACTTTTAATCGATTTTCATAACCATTTCTCTAAGAGTTGTCTTATACTCAAGATGTTGCGCTTCCTGTTTGGCACATAGTAAACATTAGAAATGAATTGATGCTTTCCATGCTTCAATTGGATAAGTACCCTTTTTTTTCCTTTCACTGTTATTTTTGACTCATCTTCAAATGTCAGGTTGTGCTTCACCGATTAATCAATCTCTACGAACATATTTTCTGTTTTGCATAAATGATTGCTTCCACTGCTATCTAGGTATTATTGATTATACTCTTCTTTTTCTTTGTGGGACAATAGTAATGTATCATCTTCTGTACTTCTTTCTTCAACGTAGTTGGTCTTCTCTTCATTTTATTATTTCTTGGAGTTCTACATTCAGAAGCATAATGTCCAAATTTCTCATAATTATAGCATTAAATGCATGACTTGTCATACCTTGAATTTGAATCGCCTCTCCCACGGCCTAGTTGAGAGAATTAGAAACACTCTCAAATTTGCAGTAGACACACAACTGCAGGTTCAAAAACAGACCTAATGAATTAGGCAGAAAATTGCACTTAAACACACACTGCTCTTTTTATTTTTATTTATAAAATCTGATCTGATACAGTTCTACAGGGTACATATTTATAGCAGCAATAGAATATTCTAGATAGTTATTAAATACATGTGCCTATTCAAATTGATAGTTATTAAATACATGTGCTGACATTAATTTCAAGTACCAATTCAAGAACTGCAATATCTTCTCAGTAATTCAAGAAGTTTGCACAAACTTTTCAACACTCCCCCTTTGTGCGAACTTCGGAAACCACACCAAGTTGTGCTCTAAGAAACTCAAATTTCGCCTTTGGTAGGGCCTTGGTAAATATATCAGCAAGTTGTTCGTTCGTATCAATTTTGACAAGATCAATTTCTTTTTGCAACACTTTCTCTCGTATGAAATGATAGTGAACTTCGATGTGTTTAGTCCTTGCATGAAAAACAGGATTTGAGGCCAACCGAATTGAACTCATATTATCACAATATAGCTCAACGGGTTCCATTTTAGAATGAGAAATGTCTTTGATCAATCTTGTTAACCATACGCACTCTTGTGCAGCAAGTGTGGCAGCATTATACTCTGCCTCTGTACTTGATAATGCTACAGTGGCTTGCTTCTTGCTACACCACGATATTGCCGCTGATCCAAGATTAAAAGTATAGCCAGAAGTAGATCTTCTTGATGAGAGATCACCTGCCCAATCTGCATCTGTGAATCCGCTAAGTAAAAGCTCTGCATCTTCTTTATACATCAGCCCGTAATTCATTGTTTGCTTAAGATAACGAAGTATTCTATTAGCTGCATCCAAATGTGGCTTCCTTAGCTTTTGCATAAATTGACTAACAACTCCAACAGGGAAAGAAATATCAGGCCTTGTAATTGTTAAATATATTAGACTTCCAACCAAAGTACGATATGATGTCACATTTTTTAGCTCCTTTCCCGTATCAGCTCTTAACTTCAGATTTTGCTCCATTGGAGTAGCTGCTGGCCTGCAATTAATCATGTTGAATTTGTCAAGAATCCTTTTAGCATATTGGCCTTGAGAAACGAGAATACCTTCCTTGCATCTCGATATTTCCAAACCAAGAAAGTGCCTCAGTTCTCCTAAATTTTTCATCTCAAACCGGGTGGCAAGTTCATCTTTCAACCTGTTTATTTCTTGCTCACCATTACCAGTTATTATCATGTCATCGACATATAATAACACAATAACGTGCACCTTCGAGTCTTCCTTTATGAATAAACTCGCATCAGCACTAGAGGAAGCAAAACCACAAAATGTTAGATATTGAGCAATTTTTCCAAACCAGGCCCGCGGAGCTTGTTTAAGCCCATAAAGTGCTTTCTTGAGTCTACATACATAATCAGGGAAACTCTTTGACCTGAACCCTAAAGGCTGCTCCATATAGATTTCTCTATCAAGATCTCCATAAAGGAATGCGTTCTTCACGTCTAATTGCCAAAGTTTCCATCCTTTTGAGGCCGCCATAGATAAAATAACTCGAACAGATGTCATCTTTGCTACTGGACTGAAAGTTTCCTCATAGTCCAGCCCATATTTTTGAGAGAATCCACGAGCAACAAGCCTCGCCTTATACCGATCAACACTTCCATCAGATTTACGCTTGACCTTGTAAACCCATTTACAGGAAATTGGTTTAACTCCTTTAGGTTTGGGAACTAGATCCCATGTCTCATTTTTATGAAGTGCTGATATTTCTTCTTTCATAGCAGCTTTCCAATTTGGATTGCCATTAGCAGCTTCATACGATGATGGTTCAAATTCATCAAATGGGCCAGCAAAGAAACATTCTGTTATTTTGTCATAATCAGCTCCAACAGTGTAGTCCTTGTATTGTTCATTCCTTCTTCGTGTTCTTTGTGAACTTCGAGGGAGTTGATCACTTTCACTTCCTTGCCTTTCATCATTAGCTTCATGAGTTGTCTCGCTTTCACTTACAGAATTATTGTGAGGTATAGTTGGGCTTGGAGGATTCAATACTTCTTCATTTTCGTTGTTTGAAGGATCTGAAATATATCTCAGTATAGGTTGCACGTAGTAAGATGATGCTTCATCAAAAACAACGTCCCTAGATGTCATAACTTTGAGTGTGTCGGGATCCATACATCGCCATCCTTTTCTATTGGGATCGTAGCCAACAAACACGCATTTCTTTGCCTTAGCATCCATTTTAGCACGTAGCTGATCTGAAACATGAACATAGCATGTAGAGCCAAAAATTCTGAAATATGAAACCGAGGGTTTCTCCTTATAGAGAAGTTCGTAGGGAGTTTTCATGCCAATAACTTTAGAGGGCAATCTATTTATTACATGACAAGCACATTGCATAGCTTCTGCCCATAGCTCCTGTGGAAGGCTTTTTGCGTGCATCCAGCTTCTACTTACCTCTTGTAAATGCCTTAATTTGCGTTCAGCAACTCCATTTTGCTGCGATGTTCTTGGACATGTGAATTGTCTTCTTATTCCATGCCTTTCGCAAAAATCAGCAAACTCGCTGGATGTGAATTCTCCTCCGTTGTCAGTTCGTAAACACATGATTCTTCTTCGAAGCTCCCCCTCAATCTTTCTCTTGAACTGCTTGAAGATTGAGAAAGTTTCAGACTTTTCCTTCATGAAGAAAACCCATGAAAATCTCGTGTAGTCATCAACAATTACAAGCATATAGTGAAGGCCACTATAGCTTGCTGCATTGCTTGTTAATAAATCAGAATGAATCAGCTGCAAAGGCTTTATACTTCTTATTGAAGATTTTTCAAAAGGAAGACGATGTGCTTTGCCATATTGGCATCCTTCACAAACAATTTCACGGTGAAAGCTTCCCAAATTAGGCAGCCCATTGACTATGTTGTTTGCTGAAATATTTTTCAGCTTCTCATAGCTCACATGAGCCAAACGAGCATGCCACAAAGATGCTTTATCTTGTTGGCTTGTTTTCTTCACAAATGCTTCACTTGCTGACAAAACATAGAGAGAATTAACTCTCTTCCCCTTCAACACTGTATCAGCCTCAATATTCCGAATATTTTCCAAAATCTTAACATCATTTGGCCCAAATAGAATATATCTACCCGAATTCGAAAGTTGAGATACTGAAATCAGATTTTTAGTCATACCGGGAACATAATATACATAATTTAGAGTGACCTGGCCAGTATTCGAATCCATGGACTTCATTTTAACATGTCCTTCATTCTTTATAGGATGAACGGAGCTATCTGCTGTCACAATCGCTTTGTTTTCCTTGTGTTCCTTCTGAGGTGAGAGCAATGAAACGTCACCCGTTAAGTGATGAGAACAACCTGAGTCGATGATCCAATCTTGCGAGTAGTTGATGGCTGCCATGCCGCCTTCCAAAGTGTCTCCATCACAAGAAGTTAGTGCAAATTCTTGGGAAAATTCTTCTAAATTAACTGCTTCAGTAGAAAGACAAGTTTCCCAAGCACAATTTTCATCTTCATTTGCAGAGATACTTGCATTTCCTTCAACTATTTTAGATCTGCAGAACCTCTTTATATGTCCAGGTTTGCCACACCTGTTACATATTTTTTTCTTCCTGGCCTCGTATTGAGAGTTCTCCGGATGCGTCTCTTTTTGTCTAAATTTCGTAGCTGTCCACCCTTCTCTTTCATTAGTATTCCTTAGTTTCCATTGCTCTCCG
Organism: Allium sativum; assembly: GCA_030737875.1. NCBI lineage: Eukaryota > Viridiplantae > Streptophyta > Magnoliopsida > Asparagales > Amaryllidaceae > Allium > Allium sativum. Next base: position 576,451,927 of record CM060909.1, on the reverse strand, counting down.
TTGCTGAAATGTTTTCCCTTTGAGTTCTCTCCTTCCTTGGAATTATTTCCCTTCTGATTCTTGTAGTTGTAGTGCCTTCTTCCCGCAAGCAATGCCTCGTCGTTTTCAGAAATTGAAGCTTTTGCCATCTGCATAGCTAAAGCTTCCTGATTTGTAAGTAGATTCTCCAATTCAACGATGCTAGGCTGATTTGCCCATCCTTGAATGGACGTCAAAAACGGGGTGTACTCCTTCTTTATGCCACGAACTAGATATCTGCGCATTCGTGCCTCCTTAATCGGCTCGTCTGGATCAAGTTCTGAAATTTCTGCACATAAACTCTTCACTTTCTGAAAATATTGAGCAATTGTCATGCTCCCTTGATTAGTATTTGCCAATTCGTTCTCCAAAAACTGAAGTCTGGCAGTGTTCTTCTTAGTAAACAGCTTCTCCAATGTGTCCCAAACGTCCTTCGGAGACTCCTTATCACGAATGTGATCAATCAAATCTTTGTGAATAGAGCCTCGCAATGCAAACAAGGCCTTTCCACACTTTATCTTCCATTTTCTTCTTGCTTCAGAATTTTCTGTTGTATTTTCAGGCAAATCAGTATCACCTCCATCAACAATATCCCAGAGATCCTGTCCTTGGAGGTATGCTTGCATGCACATTCTCCAATATTAAAAGTTGTTATTGGTTAATTTCTCCATTCCAAACTGATTCAAAGCTCCACCATTGATATCCATCTCCTGGAATACAAACAGCAGCAAATTTTCTGCCTTAATTTCCGCTAGCAGCCTTTACTAAAAACAACAACTGATGCACTGCTCTGATACCAAGTTGAGAGAATTAGAAACACTCTCAAATTTGCAGTAGACACACAACTGCAGGTTCAAAAACAGACCTAATGAATTAGGCAGAAAATTGCACTTAAACACACACTGCTCTTTTTATTTTTATTTATAAAATCTGATCTGATACAGTTCTACAGGGTACATATTTATAGCAGCAATAGAATATTCTAGATAGTTATTAAATACATGTGCCTATTCAAATTGATAGTTATTAAACACATGTGCTGACATTAATTTCAAGTACCAATTCAAGAACTGCAATATCTTCTCAGTAATTCAAGAAGTTTGCACAAACTTTTCAACAGGCCTCTAGTTGAGTTTTCTCCTCTTTGATTATTGTTGCTATTGTTGGACCTCCAAACTCGTCTATGTCCATATTCCTGACATCTTCTTCGTTTTTGACAATGACCCATCTTTGTCGGCTTCGATTTTTTTTCTTCATTTTTGACTCAATCCGCGTATTAAGAACATGCTTCACAGTCTCTTCTTTCTTCCTTTTCTTTTCTTCATAAGCAATCTAAAAGTTCCTCTATTGTCATGGTCTTCAAGTATTTTGTTTCTTCACTGATGGTGACAATATGTTCAAACTTTAGATCTAATGATTTAAGAATCTTCTCCCTAATGCTTACATCATCTAACTTCTCATCATTCCTTTTTAAATTATTGGTAACAACTAAAACTCTTGAGATGTAATCAGAAACAAGTTCATCTTCTTTCATATGCAATGCTTCAAATTCTCCTTTTAAAGTTTGACGACGTACTTTTTTAGCTTGATCAACTCCCTTGTAAGATGTTTGAATTCTCTCATGTTTCTTTTGTTGACTTTTCTCTCGAAACCATCTCAAAAGTGTCATCTTCTAAATATTAGGCACATAGTCTTTTTGTCTCTCGTCCTTGAGTTTCTCAACCTATCCATTTGAGTTTGAGATAGAATGCCTTTGTCTTCTTGTTATGTGTAGCCTTTCTCAACTATCTTCCATACATCGTGTGCTCCAAGGAGGGTCATCATCTTTGAATTTCAATTATCACAATTGATCTTGATAAGCACTGGAACTTGTAACGAAACGTCATTATTCGCCCTCTTTTAGGATCTTCACCCTCTTCATTTGGTTGTTGAAAGAATCTTATAGCTCCGATACCACTTTGTTGAATATTTTTAGGAGAAAAAGGAAGAGAATATAAGAAAGAAACTTTATATTATTGAAAACCTCTCTTTATTGATGTTTATTTCTTGCTTGATACAACAAATGAGAGAACACATCTCAATTTATAACACAACAAAGCATCTAGATTTTTCTTCTATCCTCTATTTTTTCTAAATTTTTCATAACAAAGCATTTTCTAGAATTATCTGAATTACATGTTTGATAAATCTATATTTTATTACCATTTGTTTTGGTCTTTTCTAAGTACAAAAATTAAATTTGCTACATAATCAATGTTTTCATTAAAAAATCAAGTTTATTTCCAACAACTTTCTCATAGCTTACAATTTCCGAGTCTTATGTATATGTAAAGGAATTTTATTTTGAAGAACAAACTTCCAAACTTTTTTAACCCTAAGAACGGGCTCTGCAAAATTTAATCATAAAGGCAACATGTAGAAAATGAAACTATACTGTATCATTATATGAAAAGGTTATGCAAAACTGATACCATGTACATTGTCTTTCTCACCAAGTTTTTGTCCTTATGATATATTTAGTTTAAAAGTTTTTCCTTCTCATTAAAAAATTAAAAGTGTAACACCCCACCTCCACTAGGATCACTCCTTAGAATGTACTAGCTTTGGAGGGGCGTTATTGTGAAGGTAAACATGCACAGAGATATAGCAAGACAGAGTATATAAAAATAAATATAAGTAAAGCAGCGGTAGCAGATAAAAACCCATCATCGTCATCTCAGAAAACCCACATAGTCAAGTACATAATATCAAAATGTCATGATCCAAAATATAACTCCAGTCTAGATACGTGATAACAAAATACATAGTAAACATCAGTACTAATCCCCAGAAATAAAAGATAAGCCACAGCTAGCTCAGATCCATACATGAGCTATCCAACAAGCAAGTCAAAGATCCACTAAGCAGATGTAGTCCCTCCCTGAGAACCTGTGGGGGGGGGGGGGGGAGGGAGAAACGGAAGAAAAGAAGCGAAAGGAAACAGGTCAGTCAAAAAGACTGGTAAGCCCTACTACGATCAATCTATAAACTAATAAAGTTAACAGTATGATGGAAACTGAGATGAACATATTGGCAATAGATAAAGGTGACATCACATAGACGAGATTAAACTTTGCACCACAGTGTACTAGCAAACCCACAAAACAGATCTTGATCCCTTAGCCCAAACTTTGGCCCAATAACATGAAGTGACCTTCGTATAAGGCCCAGCCCAACGGTCTAGTCGATCGGCTCCCTATAAACCTAACACGTCAAGTGTTGGTGTCCATACGGCCCACATGGATGTAGTCAGACTGTGCTGGGTCCACCTTCGGGTGTATCAAGCCCTAAGGTGTCAACCCCAGACACCTAAGCAATAATGCACAGTCTAAGCCTACTGGTACCCGTGCCTCGAGTTTGTCCAACATCGGACTACGTGCACGTCCGTAGCCCGCCGGACCCGCACCGCTGTACCACTCAGCCGTCGCTTTGGTCGCTTACATCAGTCCAGTAATCGTGCCCCGCCCTAGCCTAGCCTCTAGGGTTGTGAATGATACCAAACTGGGATTACTGCTGGAACAGACCACGCTGCTAGGGTTTCTAAGAGGGTTAAGTGTGGTTTTAACCCCTCACTAAACCTGGATTAGATTAGCTAAGTGTAACCACTTATCCCCATCTAATCCTCGCATCCCCATTATTGGTTAAGTATTAGTGGGCCATGACTTAACCCTAATCATGAGGCATTAATTACTTAACGCACCCAACCTCTCACATTAGACATCCGTGGTTACCTGGGAAGATTTACACCACGTCTAGGTCTAACCTCGGGTCTTATGGTGCAACATGACCAACTACCCACATTAGACCCCACGTTGTGGTTACCTGGGAAGATTTACACCACAACTAGGTCTAACCTCGAGTTGGCCATATCATGTTATCTAATGTCATGTCCACTTCAAAACATATTTACAAGTTAACATATACTTGGGTAGACCTAACTTAATAGGTAAATTCCCAAGGGGTAGACCTAACTTAATAGGTAAATTCCCAATCTTTTAGTTTCATGTATTTTTAAGTTTACCCAAACCCTCCTAACGTCATTATCTCGCTTACTTATTCGTCATAACGTATAAGGGTATAAAAGGTAACTTGGCATATCATACATGGTGAACTTCACATGTCATAATAAACATGCATACATGTTAAACTTGCAAATCATGTCATGGTGAATTCGCATAAACATGCATAGCTTATTAAATATGCATAACATGGTAAGGTGAACATGCATAATCCATTAAACTTGCATAACATGGTAAGATGAACATGCATAATCCATTAAACTTGCATAACATGGTAAGGTGATCTTGCATAAACATGCATAACCCATAAAACATGTAGAACATGACATAATAAGCTCGCATAAGCATGCATAACTTGTGAAACATGTAAAACATGGCATAGAAATCTCGCATATGCATGCATAACTTATGAATCACATAAAACATGACATAGTGAGTTCGCATAAGCATGCATAATCAACTAAACTCACATAAATCTCAACTTTCACCAAACATTAACTTTAAAGTTTGTAAAGTGAAGGTAAGAGGGCTTACAAATATAAACAAGCCACAAATCCACCAAATAAGATGAAGAAGCCCTTTTAAAAACCAAAACAAAGCCTCAAATAAGAAAACCCTTTTGCAAAATCCCAAAAACACAAACTTTAGCAAATCAAACTTGCATCTTAATGAAGTATGCAAGTTATTAAGCATTCATACAACATAGAAAAGGTTGTATGATCATCATATCACCATAGGATCAAACTTTGAGGAAGGTGGAGGCTAGGGATTTTAGATGGAAGCCATTTGAGGATTTAATTTGGCATAGTTTAGTTGCAAGATTGATTAATGAGGCTTTAGGGTAGGATTAGGGGTATATTTATAGAGAATTAGAGTGTTTTAGACCCTAGGATTAACCCTAGATTAGGTTTGGCCCGTCAGATCTCAGAATTCTCCAGAACCAAGCCACATGACCCAACCCAAATCAGAAATGGTGCACCAGGCTAGACTGCCTGGGCACCCCCTGTCGACAGGGCTGTCGACAGGGCAGTCGACATCCTGGGTGCCCTGTCGACATGCCTGTCGACATGGGCCCCCCTGGCGGGAATTTTCCCGCCTAACCCAGATTAGCCCTAATCCCTGTTTTTAACTTGAAATTTAAATCTGTTTTTAGCATAGAAGTTTCTGAAAACTTCAATGGGCCTTAACCGGGTCATACGGACTCCGATTTTCGAAAACTCGGACTCTATTTCGCGTATTTTTCCGAGACGAACGCAATGGCATAGCCCGTTTCCCCTGATTCTGATTTTTGAATTAAATTCTGCCTCGATTTATGTTATAACAGTTTATTGAAAATACGGGTTGTTATATTCTCCCCTCCTTAAAGGATTTCGTCCCCGAAATCTTCAAGTTAGGAAGAACATATCCTACCATCCAACATCCATCTACTCAAAACATCATCCACGAGCAACCATTGTCCTTAAAGGATTCTAAATGCTGTATGAACATATGCAAAAGTGTGTGTATATGTACCTATCTAGTGCAATAATCAGTGCAAAATATGTTAGTGAAATGTATCCACATGTATGCAAATCCCTATCATAATGTATAATATCTATATGCGTGCTCAATCATACATCCATATGCAACATCCAGGTGATTGCATACAAATTTCATCCAAGAATAAGCATAAACACTCATGCACATGCAATATGAGAAGTGTGTGAGCCGATCTAGTGCCTAATGTGTATCATGCATCCACGAGTGACCACTTGCAAACACTTGCAACCACTTGCAACCATCAACCATAACATGCTTCAAACACATGTTTCATCCAAAGGGTTTCTACCTAAGGTTCTCATGATCAGCTTAGCACGATGACTAGATAAATATGGATCAGCAAAGAGAAAGATATTCTAACAAAGGGAAGAGATTGAGAGTGTACCCTCAAACAGGAATGGATAAAGCCCACGCATCTTCTCCTCGGTTTCCCAAGTTGCGTCCTCTTCGGCTTCACCCCATTGAACTTTCACCAATCTGACCTCACGATTCCTTAGCTTCTTGGTCTCTGTCCCCAAGATACGAATCGGAGCTTTCCTTAAAGTTGCTTCTTTTTCTACCTCCACGTCTTCGAGCATGCTAGGCTCAACCACCTCAGCAGACTCATGCAGGCACTTCCGGAGATGCGAGACATGAAAGACATCATGCACTCCGGACAGCTTCTCGGGCAATTGCACTTTATAAGCCATCTTCCCAATTCTCTCAATGATGGGGAAGGGTCCAACAAATCTCGGTGCTAGCTTCCCAACGGCTCCAAATCGGACCACATTCCGCAAAGGAGAAACCTTCACGAAAACCTTGTCCCCAACCTCAAACTCCAATTCGGACCTTCGCCTGTCAGCATAGGATTTCTGCCGGTCTTGGGCTGCTTTCATCCGTCTTCTAATCAACTCAACCTTCTCGGATGTATCCCTAATCATGTCGGGTCCAAGTATAAGCTTATCCGTGGATTCCCACCAACATGTAGGTGACTTGCACGGCCTCCCATATAAAGCCTCGAAGGGTGCCATCCCTATGCTCGCCTGATAACTGTTATTATAAGCAAATTCTACAAGAGGAAGGTGGTCTTCCCAAGTACCACCAAAATCCAAGATGCAAAGTCTCAACAAGTCCTCAAGCACTCGATTCACCCTTTCGGTCTGGCCATCCGTCTGTGGGTGATAGGCCGTACTCAGGTTCAACTTCGTGCACATAGCCTCCTGCAAGCTGTTCCAGAATTGACTAGTAAAGATGGGGTCTCGGTCACTGACTATGCTGGAAGGGACTCCATGTAGTCGTACTATCTCACGAAGGTATACTGATGCTAGTCCAGATGCGGTCCTTTTGCTCTTTACTGGAATAAAGTGAGCACTCTTCGTGAGCCTATCCACAATAACCCATATGCTCGTGTTCCCCTTCCTGGACCTTGGAAGCCCATCAATAAAGTCCATAGAAATGCTCTCCCACTTCCATAGCGGGACTTCTAGCGGATGTAATAGCCCACCGGGCTTTTTCGACTCAGCTTTTACTCTTTGACAAATAACACATCTCGAGACAAACTCCGCCACATCCTTTTTCATTCCGGGCCAGAAGAAAACGCGCTTCATGTCCTTATACATCTTATCACCCCCTGGATGTATGGTCATCTTGGAGCGATGTGCTTCCTCGAGAACTTTCCTCACCAAGTCTCCCACCATCGGGACACAAAGCCTTCCATCTCTCCTCAGCTAACCCCTATCGTCTATAGAATATCGAGCAAGGTGACTAGATGTCTCCCCTCGAACCAGCTTATCCAAGATCTCAATTATCTGAGGGTCTTCCTTTTGCGAAGCCCCAACTTGATCTAGGAGGGTAGGCCTGAGCTCTAAAGATGCCAAGGAACCGGTCACCGACTCCATTGCCAAAGAGAAATCAAAGGTCGCCAAGAACTCTAAATTCTTCATTTCAACAAATAGAGGACTTAGTGTCAACCTTTTCCTACTTAACGCATCCGCTACAACATTCCCCTTGCCAGGGGTATAGGATATCTCAAAATCATAGGAAGCCAAAAATTCCATCCATCTCTGCTGTCTTAAGTTCAGATCCTTCTGCGAAAAGAGATATTTCAAAGACTTATGATCAGTATATAACTCAAATCTCTCTCCCAGAAGATAATGACGCCATGCTTTGAGAGCATATACAATCGCTGCCAGCTCTAGATCATGAGTGGGATAGTTCTTCTCATGCACCTTAAGTTGCCTCCCACCAAAGCATATAACTCTGCCCTCTTGCATCAGAACGGCACCCAATCCCGTGCCACAAGCATCAGTGTACACGGTAAATATCTTACCACCATCGGGTAAGGCTAGAACTGGTGCGGAGGTAAGGGCTCTTTTGAGTCTCTGAAAAGCAAGCTCACAATCCATATCCCAAGCAAAGACTAAGTTCTTCTTCGTCAACTTAGTAAGAGGAGCGGATATCTTTGCGAAGTCTTTAATGAACTTCCGATAGAAACCCGCAAGACCCAGAAAGCTTCTCACCTCGGTTGCATTCCTTAGAGTCTTCCAGTCCTGAACTGCAACCACCTTAGCGGGATCCACTGCCAAGCCTTGCTTGGATACGATATGCCCAAGAAATCTGACTTCCCTTCTCCAGAAGTGGCACTTGGAGAACTTGGCTTTTAACCGGTGTGCTCGGAGTGTGTCCATTACCTCTACTAGGTGCCTCGCATGTTCTTCCTCATCCTTGGAGAAGACCAGAATATCATCAACAAAGACTACGACAAACTTATTCAAGAACTCCCGAAACACCCTACTCATCAAATCCACAAAATATGCGGGTGCATTCGTCAGACCGAACGGCATAACAAGCCATTCAAAGAATCCGTCTGGGGTTCTGAATGCAGTCTTGTCTATACTGTCTTCAGCCACTCTGAGCTGATGAAAACCCGTAGCAAGGTCAAGCTGAGAGAAAACAGAAGCACCAACAAGTTGATCGAAGAGATCGTCGATCCTTGGTAACGGGTGTCGGTTCTTCTTAGTCAGCTTATTCAATTCTCTATAATCCACACAGAGTCGAAGAGAGCCATCTGCTTTAGTTGCAAACACCACAGGCGCTCCCCATTCGGATATACTCCTTCTGATGAAGCCCTTCTCAAGCAATTCTTTCACTTGCTTGCTCAGCTCCCGTCTCTCACGCGGAGCCATATGCCGAACGGGCAAAGAAACAGGTTTAGCATTATCTACCAGATAGATGCGAAAGTCAATCTCTCGTTTAGGGGGCAACCCCTTAACTTCTTCAAAAACGTCTGGATAATCTCGGACCACCCTTACAGACTGAAGGGCCTCCTCTGATGAGTCGAGAGATTCTAGATAGCATAACATGACGGGATTCTTCGGATTGCATGAAATCTCTAAGGTGTTGCCCAGGCGAGTCACAAGCCTTACAACCCTATGCTCACAATCCAGAATGGCTCCATATCTAGACAGCCAATCCATGCCCAAGATCAATCCGTATCCCCTGAAACCTAGAACATATGCACTACACAAGAACTCAACGCTGAGTATAGAGATCCTGAGATCCTCACATATCATGGATAGATGGGCAGAACCCCCAATGGGATTCGAGACACAAACGGGATCATCCACTAAGATAGTACTGAGGTGCAAGCTATCAACAAGATCAGATGAAATAAAGCTATGTGATGCACCGGAATCAAACAAGGTACGTACTGGAAGATCAGAGATATAAACAAGGTTCTCAACAGAAACACTACCTCTCTCGGGGACTGAAGCGGCATTGAGAGCATGAACTTGCCCTCCTGAAGATCCAGCCTGTCCTTTCTTCTTTGGGCAGTCTTTGCTGAAGTGCCCAGTCTCTCCACAAGAAAAGCATCCACCACTAAGCTTCCTTTTCTTCTTCCTGCAATCCTTAGCAAAATGCCCAGCTATGCCACAGTAATTGCACTTCCCCTTGCCTTTGTTGTTGCCCTTCTTGTTCTTATTCTGATTTCCTTGACTGCTTTGACCTTGGTTGCCTTTGCCTTGAGAATCAGCCTTCTTTGCTTGAGTATCGCCCGACTTGACTTCCTTCTTTCCCTCTCCCTGGAGCAGAGCCATATTGACCAAACTCTCGAAAGTGGCTCCATGCGGAATATGTGACATCGCCAAGCCCTGTAGCGGCTCATTCAATCCTCTGGCAAATCGAAGAGCCTTCTTCTCCGGGGTGTTTACTATATCCAAACCAAAGCGGGCCAGCTGATTGAACTTGTTCACATACTCCTTGACAGACATATCCCCTTGCTTTAATGCAATAAACTTCTCCATTTGTAAATTCGCCTCGGCTGAAGATAGAAACTTGGTCACAAATCTAGCCCTCAAATTGGCCCAAGTCTCAACGGGCCTCGTCCCATTGGTGACCTCCCACCAATAGGCCGCCTCATCCTTCAGAAGCCATACGGTCAATAAGATCTTCCTCTCGTCATCTATCCCAAAGATGGCAAACAAGTCCTCCGTGTCCTTCAGCCAATTCCTAGCTTCAACGAAAGATTCTGTGCCTAGGAAATTTTTGCCTCCCATTGCCTTGAAGTCTTTACACACCTTTGTAAACTCAATCTGAGGATGCTGAGGGGGAGGAGGGGGAAGAGGAGCCTCAGCAACGGGAGGAGGAGGAACATTAGCAACGGGAGGGGGAATATTAGCTGCTGGAGGAGGGGGAGTAGGGACCACCGGAGGAGGGATATTAGGGATAGGATTCTCAACCACAGGAGGAGGAGTGGGAGTAGGGTTGGCGGGACCAGCTGCCGCCCTAGCTTCTAGGAGTCTCCTATACCAGAGTGGTACGTTCACTCCATCTGGGATGTCAAGATTCTCAGCCATACTGAAACAAAAGATAAGATAAGATTAGGTCAAGGGAACGAAGGATAACGCTGATGGCTTTTGGGGATTAGCCTTAAAATAATCTAGACTTTATTTTGGGAAATACTTAGTAGATTTTTGAAAATAGTTTTTCGAAAAGGGTTTTTTTTTTTTTTTTTTCCCAAAAGTTTTTGTTCAATCTTGTTAACCTTGTGCTCTGATACCAAATGTAACACCCCACCTCCACTAGGATCACTCCTTAGAATGTACTAGCTTTGGAGGGGCGTTATTGTGAAGGTAAACATGCACAGAGATATAGCAAGACAGAGTATATAAAAATAAATATAAGTAAAGCAGCGGTAGCAGATAAAAACCCATCATCGTCATCTCAGAAAACCCACATAGTCAAGTACATAATATCAAAATGTCATGATCCAAAATATAACTCCAGTCTAGATACGTGATAACAAAATACATAGTAAACATCAGTACTAATCCCCAGAAATAAAAGATAAGCCACAGCTAGCTCAGATCCATACATGAGCTATCCAACAAGCAAGTCAAAGATCCACTAAGCAGATGTAGTCCCTCCCTGAGAACCTGTGGGGGGGGGGGGGGGGGGGGAGAAACGGAAGAAAAGAAGCGAAAGGAAACAGGTCAGTCAAAAAGACTGGTAAGCCCTACTACGATCAATCTATAAACTAATAAAGTTAACAGTATGATGGAAACTGAGATGAACATATTGGCAATAGATAAAGGTGACATCACATAGACGAGATTAAACTTTGCACCACAGTGTACTAGCAAACCCACAAAACAGATCTTGATCCCTTAGCCCAAACTTTGGCCCAATAACATGAAGTGACCTTCGTATAAGGCCCAGCCCAACGGTCTAGTCGATCGGCTCCCTATAAACCTAACACGTCAAGTGTTGGTGTCCATACGGCCCACATGGATGTAGTCAGACTGTGCTGGGTCCACCTTCGGGTGTATCAAGCCCTAAGGTGTCAACCCCAGACACCTAAGCAATAATGCACAGTCTAAGCCTACTGGTACCCGTGCCTCGAGTTTGTCCAACATCGGACTACGTGCACGTCCGTAGCCCGCCGGACCCGCACCGCTGTACCACTCAGCCGTCGCTTTGGTCGCTTACATCAGTCCAGTAATCGTGCCCCGCCCTAGCCTAGCCTCTAGGGTTGTGAATGATACCAAACTGGGATTACTGCTGGAACAGACCACGCTGCTAGGGTTTCTAAGAGGGTTAAGTGTGGTTTTAACCCCTCACTAAACCTGGATTAGATTAGCTAAGTGTAACCACTTATCCCCATCTAATCCTCGCATCCCCATTATTGGTTAAGTATTAGTGGGCCATGACTTAACCCTAATCATGAGGCATTAATTACTTAACGCACCCAACCTCTCACATTAGACATCCGTGGTTACCTGGGAAGATTTACACCACGTCTAGGTCTAACCTCGGGTCTTATGGTGCAACATGACCAACTACCCACATTAGACCCCACGTTGTGGTTACCTGGGAAGATTTACACCACAACTAGGTCTAACCTCGAGTTGGCCATATCATGTTATCTAATGTCATGTCCACTTCAAAACATATTTACAAGTTAACATATACTTGGGTAGACCTAACTTAATAGGTAAATTCCCAAGGGGTAGACCTAACTTAATAGGTAAATTCCCAATCTTTTAGTTTCATGTATTTTTAAGTTTACCCAAACCCTCCTAACGTCATTATCTCGCTTACTTATTCGTCATAACGTATAAGGGTATAAAAGGTAACTTGGCATATCATACATGGTGAACTTCACATGTCATAATAAACATGCATACATGTTAAACTTGCAAATCATGTCATGGTGAATTTGCATAAACATGCATAGCTTATTAAATATGCATAACATGGTAAGGTGAACATGCATAATCCATTAAACTTGCATAACATGGTAAGATGAACATGCATAATCCATTAAACTTGCATAACATGGTAAGGTGATCTTGCATAAACATGCATAACCCATAAAACATGTAGAACATGACATAATAAGCTCGCATAAGCATGCATAACTTGTGAAACATGTAAAACATGGCATAGAAATCTCGCATATGCATGCATAACTTATGAATCACATAAAACATGACATAGTGAGTTCGCATAAGCATGCATAATCAACTAAACTCACATAAATCTCAACTTTCACCAAACATTAACTTTAAAGTTTGTAAAGTGAAGGTAAGAGGGCTTACAAATATAAACAAGCCACAAATCCACCAAATAAGATGAAGAAGCCCTTTTAAAAACCAAAACAAAGCCTCAAATAAGAAAACCCTTTTGCAAAATCCCAAAAACACAAACTTTAGCAAATCAAACTTGCATCTTAATGAAGTATGCAAGTTATTAAGCATTCATACAACATAGAAAAGGTTGTATGATCATCATATCACCATAGGATCAAACTTTGAGGAAGGTGGAGGCTAGGGATTTTAGATGGAAGCCATTTGAGGATTTAATTTGGCATAGTTTAGTTGCAAGATTGATTAATGAGGCTTTAGGGTAGGATTAGGGGTATATTTATAGAGAATTAGAGTGTTTTAGACCCTAGGATTAACCCTAGATTAGGTTTGGCCCGTCAGATCTCAGAATTCTCCAGAACCAAGCCACATGACCCAACCCAAATCAGAAATGGTGCACCAGGCTAGACTGCCTGGGCACCCCCTGTCGACAGGGCTGTCGACAGGGCAGTCGACATCCTGGGTGCCCTGTCGACATGCCTGTCGACATGGGCCCCCCTGGCGGGAATTTTCCCGCCTAACCCAGATTAGCCCTAATCCCTGTTTTTAACTTGAAATTTAAATCTGTTTTTAGCATAGAATTTTCTGAAAACTTCAATGGGCCTTAACCGGGTCATACGGACTCCGATTTTCGAAAACTCGGACTCTATTTCGCGTATTTTTCCGAGACGAACGCAATGGCATAGCCCGTTTCCCCTGATTCTGATTTTTGAATTAAATTCTGCCTCGATTTATGTTATAACAGTTTATTGAAAATACGGGTTGTTATAAAAAGCATGTCCTAAAAGCTAAAAAATTGATGAATTTTGTTCTCTACACTATTTTCTTGTATATGTAAATATAAAAAAATAACAGGAAAATGGTATAGAGGACAAATTTCATCAATTTTTTAACCGTAAGGACATGATCTCAATTTTTTAGTGAGAATGACACACTTTTCGATTAAATATACTATAAGGACAAAAACTCAGTGAGAAGGACAATGCGCATGATATCAGTTTTGCATTACCTTTTCATATAATGATACCGTATAGTTTTATTTTTTTTATATGTTGTCCTTATGACTAAAATTTGAAGAGTTTTTCCTTGAAATTAAAAAAGTTAAAAGGTTTGTCATTCAAAATAAATTTCCCAAAAAATTATCCCTCGTTGTTAATTTCTTTCTAATTCCCCTCTATCCTGTTGTGCAAAATTATCCTTTAGCAAACTATTTTTTTTAGATATATTATATTTACCCCCCAAAAAATAAAATAAAATTAAAGAGCAACAAGAAGAAGATTCGAAACCTACATTTTAAACCGAAGGTCGAAGTATTTATTTTTGATGGTTCATAGTTCACTTCATATAACTTTGTGATACATTGAAGGAGTCAAAAATCTTGAAACGATTCAACATTTTGTAGAGAAGTTATTGTTACTAAACATACCATGTCTACAAGCAATAAGTTTCGTTTTAATAAATTTTGTATCAGAAAGGAGTAGGTGTGAGAGGACATAAAAAATCTTGAACCCTAACATGTACATGGGTATTTGTACGTCGTCAGCATGTGTATATAAGGAAAACGGGGATTTGTGTGTAAACTTTGAGATTATATCATGCATCAAGTAAATCAAGAAGTTTTCTTACCTGTGATTGGATTGTAGGAATACTGGTGCACATGGCATTATCCACTTCAGTCAAGACTCCCCCATGTTTCCTCTGAAAAGGAAAGATAATAAGGGCCATACTCTTTTGTGCAGCCAATGAGCATATATCTTGATGCATAGAGTCAAGTATGTATGCATCTTTGATTATTGCGCAGTAGCATTTCTTGGAGTAGCCAGACCCATTGCAGCTGTGGGATCAGGCTCAACTAGTGTAATTTCGGTAATTGTTGAGGTTACTAGTTGTAATCTTACAAGTAACATGAACGTAAATGAAAAAGCAAAGCAGAAAATAAACAAAACAAAACAAAATTATGATTATAATATCATGGATGAATTTTATTATACATCATAATCGATATCTTGTAAAAATGTGATGATGCATTTTCGTGCAGGCAATTGACAGGCTTCCTTTCATTTCTGGTGCTCTTAAGTACTTGCAAGAATAAGATATATGATATATTGACAGGTCTTTCCTGAATTTTTTGAAATATTTCAACTGTGTTAATTGACTAGGCATGTATTTTTTATTTTTTATTTCCCTTCTTCCTGTAATTTAGGCCACGCTGAAAGTTTCGTGAAATATTCCAGACAAATGGACTCACTTGATCAAACTGCTGGCTTAGTCCCTGATTATCGCGGTTTAGTTTAGTTTTTTTTTTTCCTTAACCGTAAATTATTAGTGCGGTACAGTAGTTCGTTGATATTCCTGAAAAATGGAAAACTGTTCTTTTATGATATTAAAAACACTAGTGCTGTTATACATCATGTGGCTCGGTCCTCATTTAGGTCTACAAATACATCATTACCTCTTCACAGTAGTTGTCCTCAGCCCTTTTCTTGTTTTCCATGTATGTTTCACAGTAGTTGTCCTCATTTAGGTCTACAAATTCATGTTGCATTCCTTTCAAGTGGTGAGCAATTGTTTATTGTGTCCAAAAGAACACTAGGAATGGATATAGTGCTCTCTCACTAGATCACTACATGTGTTCTCTAAACTTGCTGCTCTATGACCAGAATGGACCCAGTTCCTTCGCAGTCTTTAGATGCAAGCATATCACCCACAATACCAAGTTGAGGGTACTCACACCATTGCATCATACTCTCGTCCAGTAATGAGTTCTCCCCTTGTTTTCTCCCTACAATTATAAGATCATATCCATTGTTTCCAATGGACTTGATTGCCTTAATGGTTTGCTCGTCAGCGCTCACCGCTATTTCCTCGATAAATAATTGGTTGTTATTTGCATTTTCATACTGCACCAGTGCTAGAAGATTTTCATCCAGTTTTCTATCTTTTGTTTCTCTTCGATCTCCTGGGTTTACAAAGTAGAATATTGAGAGAGTCACACCAACTTTACGAACCATTCTAGAAGCGTACGATAAAACTTCACGGTCATCAGGCCCTCCCCAAAATAGGACAGCTACTTTGTGTTCGAACCCCCTACCGGTTTGACTTACTGCCATCGCTATATCTGGATACACAAGAATTCCTACAGAGCATGATGCCTGTTCACAAATAATATAGTCATTTAGATTACCGTTGGCTTGTAAATATTTCTTTGTAGCTTTGTCGTGCAAACATAAGGATTCATACTACAATCTACGGAAGCATGCAAGAAACAGATTCTGAGGAACATATGCTTAACTTAACATACATACATATATTTTAATCTATTGTATCATTGATTGTGTTTTTGTTTATATCCCATTAGACTTTTCTGTACTATGTGCATGTGGGTTCGCATTCATGTGTACACAGTACACACATAAAAATACATACTAACTTGGAGTAAGTGTTGTTGTGCGGTTTCTTCGCTTACTTTCTCCTAACTTACAAACTAGACTTGATTTTCTGATTCTCATCTGTATGTAAATATATATAAAAAATTATCCCTCGCTGTTAATTTCTTTTTAATTCCCCTCTATCTTGTTGTGCAAAATTATCCGGAACACTTTTTTAGATATATCATATTTATTAATGGGTGCGGCTATTCAGATAAAAATTTCGATACAAATTTAGAAACACAAATTTTGATCCGTTGGATTTTTTGTCATTGCTGTCATTGCGTAGAAGGTGGAATTCAAGGGCAAATCCAATGTTTGAGATTGTTTGTGTCTAAATTTGTGTCACTATTTTGAGTTTAAATTTACTTACCCATTACTAATAAGATGATCAATAAAATCATATCCCCCAACCGAAACGAAAAAAAAAAAAAACCCACAATAACAAGAAGATTTGACCTACGTTTTAAACCGAAGGTTGAAGTATTTATTTTGGACGGTTCGTAGTTCATACTACTTGTGATACTGAAGGAGTCAAAAGTCTTGAAACGATTCAACATTTTGTGCCTGTATCGCAAGAAGAAGAAAGATGAAGCAGCAAAATTCAAGCCATCGCAGTTGCTTCTCCTGCCATCACAGTCTATTGCTCGCCGCCGCAACCACCATACACCCTGCCGCTACCACAACCTCTGACGCTGCATTCCTAGCTTCAGTAGCCACTCTGAGTACCAGATCTACTTTTGAAATAATTTGTTTTAGCATATTTAAACCCAAATTTTTTCATTCAATAATACCATGGATCTTTAGTTCACATAATATACTTTTTCTGAACTACTTGTTTATTTAAACTGAAGTACTGCTTATTTTATGATATTAGCTGGTTTGTGAGCAAGGACGGACCTACCTCAGGCCTAGCGGGGGCTGCCGTCCTCACTCATTTTTTACTAATTTATACTAACAATCAAACATACTAAATCATAACTAAGTTAATTCACCTTTATATACTTCACTTTTTTTTGGTTCTTTTCCTGCAGGAGTTTAATGCAATTAACAGTCACTCAGCCTTATATATTGTTGTCATACCCTTTTTTGGTTCTTTCCTTATGAGTTCAAGTTTTTGTAGTACATAGTTCTTGATACTAAATTACTGACTAATCTTTCTAAACTTGTAACCAGTAAAAAGCAATGATTAACTTTTACTAGACTGATTTGAAAATAAAATCATATAAGTCCTATTGCTTGTAGTTTTCAAGTTACTTATTTAAAGTTCAAGTGTTAATGGAAAATTTAAATTATGTTATTATAGAGATAGCAATCATTAACGTTTTTATAAAACTGATAAAACGATTATACATGTTTTGAGTTAACGGTTAACACTATTCGAACTTTATCACATACTCACTTAGAATGCAAAGTGATGAATGTCTTGCATGTGGTTTTGAATTTTTTTTCTAAAGAATCATTTTATGGGAAAAAAGTAAGGTCTACCGTAAATATTTCCAAAAATATTGTATGACGGTTATAATATGCTTTTCACATATGCGTTTATATACGTCCGTGCACTTGAAAATCAAAATATTAGCTTTCGCCTTCACTGTGCTGATTTTCTGCGTATGTCCCTGTTTGTGAGTATGAATTGGTACCAAATAGTGAAGGAGAAACTGTTCATGGGAGATTGATATGTATGTATTCATTGTATTGTAATGTGTTCAGGCCGTAGTTGTAAACAATTATAGAATAACTATGCAAATGCTGGTATTTAAAAATATGCCACTTATTTTTCTAATTAAATAATATGTTCAAACCAACAATTTTATTTGAATATTTTTGTGTATATCTTGTACTTATTTCCATAGATTAAAAAAAAAAAAAAAATCACGGTTTCGACGGTTCGACCGGTTCAACCATCGAAACCTTAAACCTTTAATCATCACGGTTTGAGCAACGACACGCTTATGAAAACTATGGTATACAGAAGTAAGGAAAACGGGATTTTGAGTGTAAACTGTAAAGTACCTTATGATTATATTTACCATGCATCAAGTAAATCAAGAAATTTTCTTACCTGTGATTGGATTGTAGGAATACTGGTGTACATTGCATTATCCACTTCAGTCAAGACTTCCACATGTTTCCTCTGAAAAGGAACGATAATAAGGGCCACGCTTTTTTGTGCTGCCAACGAGCATATATCTTGGTGCATAGAGTTAAGTGGGATAATAGCAGTATAGGGCTGCACTGCAATCTGCCCTGCCCTGTTCTGCTCGAGAGCAAGAAATACATTGTGCAACCGATCCATTTCAGATGGTTTAATGTACCCTTTCTTGTTTTTATGTGATATCACCCGGGATATGACACGACCCTCTATCTGGGTTAGATGAAGCACGTACACACATAGAGGCATTTCATTAGCTGGAGCTGATGCTTCTAGAAGGTTGACCATGTATGGAACAGGGTTCTCGCTAGGCACGCATGCCAACACACGGAGTTCAGCATGAGATTTCAGTTGCTGGATTCTGCGCCTACCTATGCCGTAGCTCGAGGCTAAGGGACTGTAGTACTTCTTGACCAAGGACGCTGAAATTGCTGTTACTACCATCATTTCTAATACGCTCAGTGTCAAGAACTTATTCAGGATTAACTGCAAGTTTATACAAAATAACCATAATTTCTTTGTAATTGTTAGAAGAGAAAAATGATTATGTACCCAGGGCAAATATGTAGTTCATGAAGTGTAGATAACATATTTGCCTTTAGCTTTGTATCAGTGGTACAGAGAACAGTCTATGAGTCTAGGATGAGCTTACACCGCCATTGTGGAAGTTGAGAAGCATCAAGACCTCGACAAGGCCGCTAAAATTCATCATAAGCCCTAGAACAAATGCATTTTGTATTGGGATTTTCCAGTACATAGCCGGCAACACAGTGGCCAAAGCCTTACTAATATGTCCTATAAACAGTATAAATGCAAGTGTAGAAGAGTTTTTCCATTTTGCTATGAAACTGATGTTAGAGGTCGCTCCCCATGCCGCATAAAGTAGAGGCATGAGCACTTCTGCTGCCAATAACTGACCCTTTTCCACTAGGGCTGTCCCTAATGGAGGTCCTTCGGGTATCGCCAGACCCATTAAAAATGGAGCAAACACGAACGAAGCTCCGATAGCATCACTAATAAACCCCATAAATAAGACAGAAGCAAAGACGGAGTATATGTAGATTTCTCGTATACGACCACCTTTGGGTGTGCGTTGTATTATTAGTTTTGCCAATGGGTGAAACATGAAAGCTATCACCAGAACGATACATGCTAGATAGCCTAATGCGTATTCCACTGTAGTAGCTCCTCCTTGAGCTTGGTTAATTGCAATAAAAACGGACATGAATACAAACCCAATAATGCCATGCACCATCGATGCTGACATGGCAATTCTACCTATTTCGGAGTTTAGCAAGTGAATCTCCATCAAAATGTCGGCGACCACCGGGAAAGTTGAGAAGGTTAAAGTGGCGATGATGAACGGAATAAATGGGCTGTCGGGTATAATACGAAGCAGCTGTTCACGGAGAAGACGGGACATGATGAAAAGAAAGGAAAAGGGGACCATGCAGCTAACGACACCAATGGCCCATGCTTTTTTACCGGATTGAATTATAATGCTGGGGTTGATTTTTACTCCCACTAGGAAGAGGTATAACATGATCCCTAATCCAGCTATCGAGCGCATGATACTAAAGAATCGAGGGGGGAACAGAAAATCCACAAACGTTGCTGTTTCCGTTTCACCCACATCGTCTGTGTAGGTAACCATGATGCGCCCTAGTATTTGTGGACTCAGTAACAAACCGGCCTGTAAATTCAAATGTACCATATGTGACATGTTATGTGGATGAGTATGAGTAGGAGAAAAGGAAATGCTAGTGTATTTTGATGTCATACAAGAAGATCTGTGACAATACGAGGCATGTTCAGCGGCTTGAGTACATAGCAAGTAAATCTGGTGATGCACATGATGAATGCAATCTGCAACATGAGAAGTGGAAATGGAAATACGAGAGGATTCTCCCCTGAGAAGTAGCCAAATGAGGTTACCCTGAATTCATGTTCGTCTTGATGCATGCACATGATCTGACTGTTTGAATTTAAGATGGAAGACATATAATACACACCCTCGTCTGCCATTGTTTCTTTCCTTCTTCTTCAGCTAGGAGAAAGAAAGAAACAAATTTTGTGAATGGAACCACATTCACCAGAAACACATTGTTATCCTACTTTGCTTCTTTTTAGACGTATCCGTTAATATGTCCTATTTTCATGGCTAATTAATGACTGGCTGTTATTCATGTTTCAACCATGAACGACCTTACTTTCAAGGAGCAACTCATTGGTTATATGTTCAAGTCATATAGAAGGACATGATGTTTCGTTTCAGTTGGAAACCGTGCAAAGAAAAGTTGACTAATCTTTAGGAACATAAATAATGAAGCCATTACTTCCACCAAAAAGTAAAAAATTGATACCCGAGTATCAATCTGGTTGTTCGGTAAAATGTGAAGAATGGAGATTTTAACAGCAGCCCAGCATGAGAATAGCAATCTAAGCACAAAAATCTTATTGGTTTGTGATTGACGAGGAAAGGTAGCAAAATCCCCTCCATGGCAAAAGGTGAAATCAGCATAGACAGGGTATGCTAATCCTGGTAAAGTCGGCTGGTATAAAAGGGGGACTATTGACCAAATGAACTAAATTGTCTGCAAGCGTAACCTATGAAAAACAATGTTAATACCTAAAAGAAACGTGCTACAGGGCCCGAAAATACTGGGTGCGGGATGTGCGAATTTGTATTCCGGGATGTGCGAATTTGTATTCAACGGTGGATTTCAGAGAGCTAAATTATTGAATCACGGCTGATCTTAATTCGGGTTTATTCCCTGCCAATTCCTTCGGGCCTCATAGAATTTTCGTACCTAAAAATTGACTCCGTGTTCGAAACAAACTGTGAATTAGTTGTAATCGGCATGCAGTTGATAATAAGTAAATCAACAATTCAAGTACTGTAATTCCTGGACACCGTTACAACGGTTATTTTACTATTGCAAATAACTCAACTGCAACTGGTTCATCAATGCTGACATTCAATAATTTACTATAATAACGAAAAGATATATTAAGAAGAAATAAACATACATTACAAAAGACATTGGCAAGGTAATATATTCACTAGCTTCTAACACATTTCAAAAGATTAATTGAAGTTACATTCAAAGTGTTACCATAACAACAAACGTAATCCATACATATAATATAAACGCATACTATACTGAAAATTCCAAAATATAGTACAACATAGCACCTTTAAGCTAAAAAGCACATACTGCTCTAGTGAAACGAAGTCTTTGTGTCAAGCCACGGTTGTTTCAATGACCTCTTCAATGATGTACATCTCCGAATTTGGTCTTAGTAGAAAAGCTTTAGGATCTGCGGCCACGTCAACCTATACCTTCGAAAAGTCCAGCCCATGTTTCACAAAATATACCAAAACATTCACAAAAGTGTTTGTAATCGTTTCTTCTACAACTACGTTCTTTTGCAAACCCAATAGTTTGCACTTTCTTTTTACCAAACTTTCGAAACTTTTACTATTTTGACGATCTTCAATTTACATGTTATTATTTAAGGAAGGGGGAGGAAGAATGGGCTACAGGAGGAGCAAGTTAAATTTAATTTTTATACCATTGTGTAAGTTGAGTCAACTTTAAAGGAACTCCAAGCATATTTGTTAAAAATGAACCCTTACAGCTATATGCATGTATACGAAGAAGATATTTTAGGTAACAAGCATAAAAATAGCAATTCAGATATTTGAAATATAGAACAATATATGAATTTCAAAACATATGAGACCAAAAGGAACATTGTATAATTAGCTGAAAAGTAGACAAAACATATTTAATCTTGTAATTCATCATCAACATTTAATGCAATTTAGAATTAGGATTACCAGGTTGAATTTCTGATTTAGAATCATCGAGAATCAGGTTGTATGAATGTGGGTGATTGATAAAGGTCAAAGGTTGTAATATACAGAAGATATGGCCACACAAACCAACTTAAAGTAAGAGCATCTCCATTTAATTCGCGTCTCCCCACGGTCCAGCAGTGGGAGTTTGAGCGTGGGGAGGCGGTTCACACTACAAGAAACGGCTCAAATAGCGACGGCAAATAGCCGTCGCAAGCCGTCGCCAAAAGCCGTCATAAATAATGTGGACGCTAAGTAAATAGCGTCGGTTATGACGACGGCTTTGGACACCGCTTTAGCGACGGCTAGCGACGACAAGATTGCCACGTGGACAAAACGACTATAATTCATACAACCGTCACAAACCGTCACCAAATGACCCTAACAAGCCGTTGCCAACCGTGACTACAAAGCCGTCGCCTTTCGTGGCAAAACTGGGTAAAAAACCCTCGTAAGATGTCGCCCGCCGTCGCCAAACTTGACCAGAACGCCGTCACCAGCCGTCGCCAAACTATTTTTTTTTTTTTTTTTTTTTTTTTTTTTTTTTTTTTGCATTTCAGCAGCTAACAAGCCATCAAACCACACAAACTCAAAATGCAGTTCATCGGCAACTCATATACACTCAATTTCACATTCCATCAACTCAAATTCACATTCAATCACCTCATCAACACTATAAATCAACTCATACCATCAACACGTCCAAAAAACAAAAATATAAACGATAAACCATCAAAAAACCATCACCATATCCACATCAAACAAACCATGTCCAAAATACCATCAAACAAACCATGTCTCTACAAAATACTACAAACATCTCAAGTCCATCACCAACAACTAGTTTGTATTTACAAAACAAGTCCAAAAAAAAAAAAAAAGACAAGTACCTACCTACTCATCATCATCAGTCTCGCCGTCCTCCTCGTCCTCCTCCACGGGCTCACTCGGCGGCATCACACCATGCTCCTGAAGATATGCAGCAATCCGCGCATCCAGAACGGTCTCGAGCCTGTTCTTCTGAAAATCTTCTAAGGCTGCAACCTGTTGTCGAAGTATGTTGATCTCCTCCTCATCCTGACGCCTCGTATAAGAGG
Organism: Allium sativum; assembly: GCA_030737875.1. Taxonomy (NCBI): domain Eukaryota; kingdom Viridiplantae; phylum Streptophyta; class Magnoliopsida; order Asparagales; family Amaryllidaceae; genus Allium; species Allium sativum. Next base: position 576,428,646 of record CM060909.1, on the reverse strand, counting down.
CCTGTGTGTCCGCTATCTGTAATTATATTAAAAAAGTTAGAAACCATTGTCAAAAGTTTTTTTATACACTTTACATGCTTTATACAATTATTGTAATAGAGTTGTCGATATAAAACACTTTAATAAAACGCTTTACCTCTATGTTTCCGAAGCGGTAGCTTCTACCCCTGGTAGGCGGGTCGATGATTCTGTTCCAGATGCGATTGCACTCCTGCACGTCCGGCTCTTGACCTAACTGCGTCGCTCGAGCATCTAAGGCCGCCCTGTATTTGTCTTGCGATAGCGGACAATTATGGAGTACATTAAATACTCAATTCAAATTAACAATGTGAAATACAAACTATTACAAATGCTAACCATCGTTTCGCAGGACTTAGGGTCCGACCAGGTATATGAGGTGTTACCTTCCTTATCTGTCCGCTCGACGGCATGAGTCTGTGTAAATACCAACTACTTGCTGTCTTCTTCTTCTTTTTTTTTTTTTTTTTTTTTTTTTTTTTGCAACAAGTTTGGAAGCGTAGTTGCAAATAATATGTTTATTGCAACTGTTATGAAAACGCAGTTGCTAAAGGTTTTGCAACTAATAGGGAAACACATTTGCTAAAAATATGTTTTTCGCACCAAAAAGTAAAGGTCTGTTGTTAAATTTCATCTATTGCAACTGCTACGAATGGTCTGTTGCTAAATATCACTTACATCAACTGTCATGTGTTGCCAGTTACAAATTGCTAGTTGTAATAGGGTATTTTCTTGTAGTGTCATTTCCAGTGGTTTGCTGTACTCAGTGATAGATTTTGGAAATGGTAGCTTATGACCTTTCCCAATATGATCGTAGGTGAATGTGTGTGATACATATCTATCATTAAAAGCAATATCATTACTACCAACTACTTGCTTTACAACATTAATACTTGGATGTCCAAGTTTGTTTTGCCACACATTAAGTACATCATTTCTTTCCATTAAATTACTTTCAACAAAGTTGTCGTTCTTTTGTCTCTTAGCATTGTTGTGGCAGTTCACATGATTAAATTGTGCAAACCCTATACCTTTCTGCCCTACATAATTATATCCTTATTGAGTATGTCTTTTACTAAACAGTGCTTAGGGTAAAATTCAAAATATACACTATTTGTCATGGGAAAATTGAGACACACTCATAAGGTTCTTCTTGATTTTGGGTACCCTTAATAGATTTTTTAGTAGTAATTTTCTTGTGCTAGTGATAGTACCTTTATCTATATGAGTAATGTAAATGTGCTTACCATTGCCGGACCATGCAAATACTCTTGTTACCTTTATAGTCTTTGTGTTCAAGCTTCAGATTATCCAGATTGTTGGTTAGATGGTTAGTTGCCTCTGAATCTGGATGCCAACATTCATCATGCATGCTACCTTGACTTGCTATTTCATTTACCTTTGAATTGCTATTGTTGATGTCACCTTGAGTGTCCTGCTCATTTTTTGATTGTGCTACATTGACGTTGGGATTTCTGTGATTGCTTGAATTCTGATTTGAGTAGTATTGACTGAATCTGAAGTCGCATTTCACAACTGTGTGTCCCTCTTTTTCACATATTTGGCACTCGGGTTTTGAATTATTGTTGTTTCTTCCTCTGCCTCTATCTCTGTCTGAGCTTCCACCTCTGTTGTATTGTCCTCTGCCTTTATGAGTTGCAACAAAATTGACTGACAGATTAGGTTCTTGAGTTCTCTTTGTTTCAATTCTTGCCTTATGTGCGAGAAGTATAGCATATGCATCTTCCATAAAGCACATGGTTTTCTGTGATGATATCACAATAATTATTGCCTCGTAACCATTATCGGGACCATTGAGAATGATGAGAATATGTTCATATTCTGATATTTTTTATCCAGCAGCCTCAAGGGTATCATACATGGTATTTACTTTAGTAAGATATTCTCTCATAGATGAGTTTTCCTTTCTTACATTTTATAACTGTTTTCTGTAGTACATAATCTTGGCAGCAGACTAGATGTTGAAATTTCTTTCAACTGTGGTCCATATTTCATTTGTACTTCTGCAGCCAACAACTTGGGTCAATAGCTTTGGACTTATTGAGGGGAATAACCAAGAGCATATGAGTTTGTCTTATCTGTTATACTTTATGTAGACATTGTTATCTTTGTTGGTTATGAACTTTGGTGGGATGGCCAGAGTGCCATAGATGAATCTACCAAGGCCATAGCTTCGAATTGCAACTTTTACCTGTAGTTTCCAGAGAAGATAATTATCTTCTTCAAGCTTGACTGTGATAAGTTGACTTTGAGGACTTATCATAGTTTTTACTAGTTTTCTAATTTGTTGCATTTGAATCCTTTGCAGATGATGACATGGTTTCCATATTAAGAGAGCAGGGCTAAATCTTGATCTGATCTAGAAAGAAATGATAATCTGATAGGAAGTGGGTAGCAGGAGCATTTGCAGATTAACATAAGATTGAGTTCAGGTGTGCTGGAGATCTGATCAGAATCAGGTATGTGCAAACACACCCAGATGATGTTGCGGCACTGATCGGTAGCCTGTAAGGAACTTCTTGAAATTTCTGATCTAACTTCTCTGGTTTCTTGAATTTTGATTTTCCTGATTTTCTTGACTGCTTTTACTTAATTCGATGGACAATTCAGATGCAGCTTGATCTCTGATTATGGCGAGGCACTAAATTGTTGAAGTGGTTCAACAACTCTCAAGTGAGGAGTGAAATCTTTGATGGAAGGCAACCCAAATTATGAAATTACTCTGATAGGTTGACATTTGAATTTCAACACTGATTGAATTGAAAAGTTTTCGCTATTAGGATTCTACGATTGCTTTGATACCATGAAAATATCTTGGATCTTTTTTGATAATCACCGTGTTTTAAGTGATAGTGATCAGAGAATTAATCTTTGTTTTGAGAAGAATAGTTTATAATGGAAGAGAATAATTGTATTGCAGAAAATGAAAAATGTGTTGTATTCAGCTATACAGGCTAATACATATACACATGACTTATTGATATTGGGCTAAGCTCATCATATAAATATACTATATATCGGTTGTGAGATAGAGGTTGGCACTCATTCTCTTATTTCTCTAATATGGTGGTATCAGACATATTTGTTTTAGGAAAAAGAAAAGGAAAATTAATGGATTAAGATGGAAATATTTTGTGAATTGGATTAATATAGTCTTTGAGTATTCGAGATATATTGCATTATTAAGTATAGTCATGTGGATCAATAGAGTAAACTCGTCAAAGTATAACCCAATTCATTAATCTGATCCGTTTAACCAACTTATAAATAGGTTGGTAAATTAGTTTATGAATTTTCTATTAAATATACCATAGGCTGATGCATTATTAATTGGGTAATTCTTTTATTAAAAGATGAAATTAAAAAAATATAAAATTGAAAATAGGAACTTTCAAAATCAATTTTAATATTCTGGAAATTAAAATTCAAATTTTGATTTTTTTTTAAATTGGATGACTTGGTGGAAGTAGATTATGAAATTTCAAAACGAACTTCTTTATACTGATACTAAAATCAGACGGGAATTTGATCAATGAACTCACATCGCTATTATGAAGATGGAACACTCGCATATTTCATGCTTCGAACAGACGTCGTAGTTCTCTAAGGTGATCAACAATCGTACTTGACAAATAAGAGGATTTTCTTTTAAAGGACAAACTTAGCAAATTTTTTAGTGAAAAGTATGCGAAGTTTGGAATTTAGGGAGAATGACACATTTTAGTGCAAAAGTGGAATCAGAGGGCCCACTATCCTTTCCTCTTTTACACTAAAATGTGTCCTACTTCCTAAATTTTAAACTTTGCATACTTTTCACCAAAAATTTTGCTAATTTTGTCCTTCAACCTATTTTCCACGAAAAATAATATGTTGCGTTCCCATATCTAAATTAGTTTGTTTTTTTGTCTGGATCTTGTACATTCACTTCAAGAAAGACTTTGGTTAGCTACAGCCCATAGCCGCCGCCCGCGACCGTCGCTAACCATCACTAACTGCAACTAAAAACAATCCCTAAAAAACATAATGCTGGCCAAATAATGATATTTCTAGCGTTGGCTTCCGAATAATGATATTTCTAGCGTTGGCTTCCGTAACCGTACTAGTTATGGTTGACAATGACGATGACGACGTGGAATACATGACAAACTGTGAGTCTCTCTGATGTGTGTCAATAATCATCGTTAGTCGTACCAAGCCTAAAAACATAATCCAATAGCTAGCTGTCGCTAACCGTAGCTATATGTGAAAAGTTGTAATGACCCGCATTTCCAGCGGTATAATAATTTATTTATTTAATTATTTAAAAGGTGATTAAGAGTATGTAATGGTCAATGAATTAAATAAACTTTGAATATTTAATTAAAATAGTAAATTAAATAATATATTTAATTCTGAAATAATCAGAATTGGCTGAAATGGCGATATGGTGTGAACTGGATCATATGTGATATTTAATTCAACTTGGAATTGAATCTGAATAACGAATATATTATATAAACGACAGTTTGAACGTAGAGTTATAATATAATTAAAATCGAGCTCGAAATGGCGCTGCAGTTCGTAAATTGGCGATTCGAACTTCAACCGAATGTACATGATTCGTTTTAAATCGGATTTCTGTGAAACAAGAAACGTGTGGAGCTGGTGGAGTATATCTTTCCAGTGGAAGAGAAAAACCGGGATTTCGTCGTGTAAATTTTGATTTATGTCCAAATCAAATTTCAGAAAAGCCAATGTGGAATTCCTTTATAATTTATAAAGGAATTATTTATATTTTAAAAAATGAATTTCAATATAAATCGAATATCGATTTAATCAGGATTTGAAATATCAAGTTAGAAATTCATAGAGGAATATTCTAGAGCTGTATGATGTTCTGTTGTGAACATATACGATAATATTTATTTTTAAATATTAAATTTAATTATATTTAGATATATTTATATATTTAAATGGGCCATTCAGAGCTTTAAAAATAGTCAGTTTTGCAAACGACCTCGGTTTTCGACGTAACTAATTTTGTTGGATCCGCAACATCAAATTATTGTTAGATTCCAAGTTCCGTGATTTTTAGAGTCACTGTGTGGCCGTACGGATTTTTAGAGTGAAAAATAGTCAGTATTTTGACGGTTAAAAATATGCTTTGTGAGCAAACGGAGTCGGAATTCGATGAAAGCAGTTTCGTTGGGACCGTAATGTCGAACTCTAGCTACATGTCTAGTTTCGTGATTTTTGGGTATCATGTGTGACCACACAGATTTTTAAAAGGACTAAAACAAATATAAAATCAAAGAAATAAAAAGGATGAGTGGACATGGATCCTCCAGCAAGCCAAGTTATTCACTATATAATGCACTACACCATTCCTAAAACCTAATTTCAACTTCAAAAATTACCGCCGTCAGTTTTTTCTCCCCATAACAAAAAGTCGATCTTCAAAATTTAAAGTAAAATCAAATCAATACCTATAAATCATAATATACGTATTTATGAACTCAACATAGAACGAGCTTCGATTCCATGTACTATTTGTTGGGTTCGATGTCGATTTGGGTTGTTGGGAAAAATACAGTGGGGTCCGTGGGCGATTTAAGGGATCGATTCAAGCTTTAAGGGTTGTTTTTGAGATCGTGGGATAAATCCGCACCTTGTGTGCATTTTTGGGAGGATTCGGCGCAACTAAGTGTCGAGCGTGCCACTGTAGCGAGCTCCAGATGAGGGCTGTCATGATGCTCTGAAGGACGTCGACTGAGTATCTATGGCCGGGGGGGGGGGGATGCGGATTTGTGTGAGGAGTGCAAAAGTGAAGTTGTTTTGAGGATCGGTGAGGTAAACGATGGAGTACAGGTGCAAACTGATTCGGTTATGGCTATCGATTTAACACAGTAGCTCACGGTGCTTTTTTGGGGAAGAAAGGTTAGTCGGGCCTGGTAATATAGAAGGGTAATGGGCCGGAGATTTTAAGTTAAACCCATTTAAATAATCGAGTTTTTATTTTAAAGTTTAAAATAGTGTATTAACTTGTATAATACGTATCTTCTACATACGATATCAGATTGAAGAACCGTAAGTTGCATTGGGATCGTATGGACGGGCACTACCCAATGGAACTGATTGGAAGTGGATTGGGACTCGTATGAATTTATGGTGAAATAAACTGTTTGATTCAAATCAAATAACAGTTTATCGTTCTTTAACGATGAACTGCCAATGTGAGTAAATCTCACTAACTCTGAACAGTTTATAATTTCATGTTGTATTTTTAGAACTGTTAAATATTGGCTGATTGACTGTGTGTTGACTGTTTGATTGAACTGCTAGTCAGTTAGTTGAATTTCTATATTGATTCTGTTTAACAGAATATATCATATGGAACTGAAAGTGATGTTGATTTTATTGTGTAACATCTGTGGATGCAGGGAAACAGGTTGGAGGAATCCGACTGGATTCCTCAACATCTATTTTATTATTTTCATATATCGTGATATATGACGTGGTTTATAATTTATTGTTGATTATACGTGTATGGACGATATTTGACATCATGACTTGATATGTTAAACACCATAGCACACCGGAATGTGAAAAAGAGGAATTTTCAAATGGTATTTGAAAATAAAATATTTATAAAGTCAAAAGGGTTTTATAAATGAAATGTTTTTAAAGGAAATACTTATAAATGAAATATTTATAAATAGAAATCTTTATAGGTGAAATTATATAGAAAGGGGAAATCTTTTTAAATGAAAAATTTATAAAGAAAAGGGAATATTTATAAAATCATAAGATCTTATAAATGAGATATTTATTGGTTAAATAAATAGGAGATGTTAAACGAGATACTTATTTGTTAAGCAAGTAAATTATAAAAGAGATATTGACTTAGGAAACAGAATAAGTTATTAAAAGGGTTTTTATTTGTTAAATGAATAGAATAAGATAAAAGGAATATTTGTTTAGAAAACAAATAAGATATTATATAAGAAATATTTGCAACACATTTGCAAATAGAGTTGAAAAGGGAATATTTGCAAACCATTTGCAAATAGAATTTAAAAAGGGTAATATTTGTAAACCATTTACAAATGAAGATTTAAAAAGGAAATATGGGTAAAGCCATTAGAAAACAAATAGATTATAAAGGAAATATTTATCTTTGGATAAATAGATATATATAAGTCTGAACTTATATATGAAGAAGTAAACAGATAAAAGGAGCAGATTGATTTATAAATTAAGTTAAATGTTATCATTTGGATAAATAGAATATATAAGTCAGGACTTATATAAAGAAGTAAAAATCGATTTCAACATCGATGTTTGAAACTGAATAAGGACAAAGAGTAAATCAGTTAGGATAAACCGTAGAGTTAAACCAGTTAGAGTTAATCAGTTAGGTTAAACCGTAGAGTTAAATCAGTTAGAGTTAAACCAGTTAGAGTTAATCAGTTAGAGTTAATCGATAGAGTTAAATCGAACTAGAGTTATTCAAATGGATTTAATCGAATTTAGTTTATTCAAATAAAGTTGAAGTGAGTTAATCGAATTTAGTTATTCGAAGAAGTGAATCAAATCTGAGATATTCGAAGTGAGATAATCGAATCAGAGATATTCGAAGTGAGATAATCGAATCAGAGATATTCGAAGTGAGATAATCGAATCAGAAATATTCGAAGTGAGTTGATCAAATCTAGTTAGTCGACAGGAGTTAAATCAAATAAGATTTATTCGAAGAAAGAGATTATCGAATATAATTATTCGAAAGTAAGCAAATCGAATATAAGTTATTTGAATAAGTTATTCGAATAAGAGTTAATCCAGTAAGAGTTATTAGGTTGGAGTTATTTAAATAAGAGTTATAGATTAGAGTTAACCGAATAGGAGTAAATAAATTAGTTGTCGTTATATTATTCGAGTTAGGAGATAAAAGTCATATTAAAGATAATATATTTCGAATGCAGGAGATTATAACACCATTGTTATAATCACGTAAACTTGTAAAAGAAGGGGGTTCGTAAATAGAATCTGAGGGTTCGTAAGGAAGTGTTAAAGAGTTTAAAAGGTGAATCTTATCTATTTCGAGATTTGAAAGGTCGTTCAGTTAAGGTCTGAGAGGTAGCTATACCCCAACTTGATTGACTGTGTTTTTAATTAAGAAATGGTTACGGTTCTAGTGTGAAGTGGTTAAGTGGATTTAGTAATTTAGTATAGTTGTTTGAGTCGTCATCGCAATATAGTTTTAAACATCTGTTTAAATCCTAATTAAGAAGTTTTGGAAATGTTTTCCAAACGAGAATCAGAAATGTTTTCTGATAAGAGAAAATAAGAATTTAGAATATATGGAAACAGGAGATAAGTAAATTAATGAAATAAAGAGATAAAGGTTGAATGATGATTGGTCGATATAATTTCCTCCTGGAAATAATATCGTTGTTTGCACACCTGTTTTTCTTTGATGGTTAAATCACAGACTATCGAAATTTTGACCATTTTAACGTTGTTAATATGGAGAGACCGGTTGGATTATTATCCAAAGAACCACTCTGTATTGGCATAAGCATTGTGAATCATATATGCCAAAGATAATTGAAGACGGAGTAAAATGCAAGGGTTATTGTATAAGTCTTAGATAACAGTGTCTAAGATGGATGTACTGAAAGTGCCTTCGGTTCATCCTGTTCCTGGATGAATTGTATGGATGAATGTCTGACAGTGTATTTCCAGAAAGGTCACGTACATTGATTTCTTCAACCGTAACAAGAGTGTAAGCGGAGAAGGAAACTTCTTTTAGCTGACACGTAATGTATGGTTGTAGACGTCGAATTAGTGATTTTTGATGGATCTGACAATGTGGCATTCGAAGTGAATCTGATGTGATGATAAAGCGTAACCTCAAGCCTCATATCCGGTAAATGATAGAAATCGGGCAGGCAGCATGGCTATGTAGGTCGCACCTATTAGGGTGTATAATCAACTGATCTAAAGTTTCATTTACTTCTAAAAATCTATTGTTGATGCTGTCCCATTCGGGAAACGGTTGCTGATCCCAACCGTTGGTGATATACATTCGATACACTCAAGCGAAATGAGTGGTCGGTCATGTGTGGCCGGGTTGCGAGATGTTCTTGTTGAACCCAGTGTATTCCTTTTTAGATGTACACTATCAGAAGGTGGTTCCATACCTTGTCATAGTTGGAAATCCATTACCCAATACGTACTTGTGGTTTTTGATTGTATACTATATATGTAGAACGTGAGATGAAAGCGTTTCTGCTAGATGATTATTATACTGTGGTTGATAGACATTATTATAATATCAAAAGGTTTTTGATATAAAGATACTTTGGATTCTCATAAGGGAAAAACCCGTTCCGTCATACGGCGTGGTCTTATGAGATATCGTTTACTTGTTCAAACTGTTTTACTCACACCAGTCCCATGACTGACTCGGAGTTTATTTTGTTTTGTTTCCCCTAAACTCTTGGGTGCCCAGTTTTGTACGGGCAGTCAAGTAGTCGAGATTTACAGATACTTCAAGAGCTGGAGCAGGAGGCTTCAGGATCATATAGCTATAGTTTATTACCGCTGTATTGTAAGTGTTGTACTTTGATAATGATGTACATTCAAGTACAAATATATATTTCAAGTTATGTTATATATATTATATGTTATTCGTTCCGCTGTGAGGTTCGTGTTACTCTGATGTTGTGTTCTTCTTCTTCTTCTATTCTAAGTTTCTATCTTATCTATTCTCACCCTCTAATTTCTTTCTATTAGTTTCCTGGATTCCAATGCAGTTTGGGGTTGGACTTGTGTTATTTGGTCAACTCAAATTGGTCCGGATTTTCAGGTCATTACAGTTGGTATCAGAGCATAAGGTTAAGTGAATTACCTTGGCTCTGTGGCGTGACTCAGTAGAGATGGCGTTAGTAATACCCTAGATTGAGTTTGAGTGTATATATACGAGTGAATGTATTTGTATATGATATAAAAATAATTTTATATTGTGAAGATTTATTGGTTGAGTAGTTTGTAAGTTATGGTCGATCAGTTTGATCCACTGTATCGGTAGGAGTTTATAAACACTCAAATACGATGGGTCAGCACGATATGTTTTGAAAAGGGGGTAAATGGAAATAATTTTACCCAAATTATATTTTGATATATATTAGGTATATTGGTTGATATTATAATCGAATAAGATTATAAAAATGTGAAATGGTTATGTAAATAACCAATCAGAATTCAGATAAGTATAATGAATTGAATTAAATCTGAAATTTTAATCAGAATTGAAATTGAAACCCTGGAAATTTGGAACAGAGTTTGTAAATAGACTTGGATTAAATATATGTAAATTTTAAGATCTTGGGAGATTTTAAATTGTATTCCAAGAAATGGTGAATGATATTTTGAAGTGATTTCAAAATGCAAATGGTTTAAGAAATAGTTTTGAAAAGTGATATAGTATTGAACTCACTTCGATAGCTGGGAAATAACCCCGATGATGAGCTAGACATCATCTGTGTTCATTTTCGAGTTGCTGAGTGATGGATTACTACCAAAGGAATTTGTTTTTGAATTGTTTTGAGAGAAACTAGTTGTTTGAAATCCAAAAAGGAACATTTGGTTTTAGAAAAGAAAAGCTGTTTAAAACCCCCAAGAAGAGACTGTTTGAATTAAAAACAAATTTAAATAGAAATTTGTGAAACCAAACAGGAATTGAATTGAAACCAATTAATTTGAAATTGAATTGGATACGATATACCAAGTAGAATCAGATTTTGAATTGTGAGACAGAATCTGAAATGGTATTGGATTGATGAGTTAAGAATTTGAAAATCGAAAATAGAACTTTGATTTGAAATTTAATTTGGCTTGGATAAGCGGATGGTTGGGTTGAGGATAAATTGATCAGAGTTGATTGGAATGCATGGATATATGCAGAATTGATAACAGATGAAAGTGATAGAGTTGATATGCCCGACAAAAAGGTACAAGTTTATATTTCATATGGTATGAGATTTTGATGAGCCGAATTGGCAAGCCGCTTGGCTGTTTGATTTTCTTTTGGGTTAGAGAAGGCTCAGAGAGGCAAGTTGGAGTTTGAGATATTGACCAGTACAAAGGAGGTGCTGGCAAAAATTTTCGAAAAGTTAAGGCGTTAGAAAATTTTCAGGATTTTTGAAAATTTCGTTGATAAGAATTAATTAAATATTTAATTGAAATTAAATGGGTTCAGTTAAAACTGAAGTTAAGAAGTGAACGAATAAGTTCTAACCAGTCGATAGGGTTTGTTTCCTACCTTAGCAATTTCGAGGACGAAATTATTTAAAGTGGGGAAGAATGTAATGACCCGCATTTCCAGCGGTGTAATAATTAATTTATTTAATTATTTAAAAGGTGATTAAGAGTATGTAATGGTCATTGAATTAAATAAACTTTGAATATTTAATTAAAATAATAAATTAAATAATATATTTAATTCTGAAATAATCAGAATTGGCTGAAATGGCGATATGGTGTGAACTGGATCATCTGTGATATTTAATTCAGCTTGGAATTGAATTTGAATAACAAATATATTATATAAACGATAGTTTGAACATAGAGTTATAATATAATTAAAATCGAGCTCGAAATGGCACTGTAGTTCGTAAATTGGCGATTCGAACTTCAACTGAATGCACAAGATTCGTTTTAAATCGGATTTATGTGAAACAAGAAACGTGTGGAGCTGGTGGAGTATATCTTTCTAGTGGAAGAGAAAAACCGGGATTTCGTCGTGTAGATTTTGATTTATGTCCAAATCAAATTTCAGAAAAGTCGCTGTGGAATTCCTTTATAATTTATAAAGGAATTATTTATATTTTAAAAAAGGAATTTCAATATAAATCGAATATCGATTTAATCAGGATTTGAAATATCAAGTTAGAAATTTATAGAGGAATATTCTAGAGTTGTATGATATTCTGTTGTGAACAAATACGATAATATTTATTTTTAAATATTAAATTTAATTATATTTAATTATATTTATATATTTAAATGGGTCATTCAGAGCTTTAAAAATAGCCAGTTTTGCAAACGACCTCGGTATTCGACGTAACTAATTTTGTTGGATCTGCAACATCAAATTATTGTTAGATTCCAAGTTCCGTGATTTTTAGAGTCACTGTGTGGCCGTACGGATTTTTAGAGTGAAAAATAGTCAGTATTTTGACGGTTAAAATTACGTTGTGTGAGCAAACGGAGTCGGAATTCGACGAAACCAGTTTCGTTGGGACCGTAATGTCGAACTCTAGCTACATGTCCAGTTTCATGATTTTTGGGTATCATGTGTGACCACACGGATTTTTAAAAGAACTAAAACAAATATAAAATCAAAGAAATAAAAAGGATAAGTGGACAAGGATCCTCCAACAAGCCAAGTTATTCACTATATAATGCACTACACCATTCCTAAAACCAAATTTCAACATCAAAAATTACCGCCGTCAGTTTTTTTCTCCCCACAACAAAAAGTCGATCTTCAAAATTTAAAGTAAAATCAAATCAATACCTATAAATCATAATATACTTATTTATGAACTCAGCATGGAACGAGCTTCGATTCCATGTACTATTTGTTGGGTTCGATGTCGATTTGGGTTGTTGGAAAAAATACAGTGGAGGTTGGGTTGGGTCCGCGAGCGATTTGAGGGATCGATTCAAGCTTTAAGGGTTGTTTTCGAGATCGTGGGATAAATCCGCACCTTGTGTGCATTTTTGGGAGGATTCGGCGCAACTAAGTGTCGAGCATGCCACTGTAGCGAGCTCCAGATGAGGGCTATCGCGATGCTCTGAAGGACGTCGACTGAGTATCTATGGCGGGGGGAGATGCGGATTTGTATGAGGAGTGCAAAAGTGAAGTTGTTTTGAGGATCGGTGAGGTAAATGATGGAGTACAGGTGCAAATTGATTCGATTATGGCCATCGATTTAACACAGTAGCTCAAAGTGCTTTTTAGGGAAGAAAGGTTAGTCGGGCCTGGTAATATAGAAGGGTAATGGGCCGGAGATTTTAAGTTAAGCCCATTTAAATAATCGAATTTTTATTTTAAAGTTTAAAATAGTGTATTAATTTGTATAGTACGTATCTTCTACATACGATATCTAATTGACGAACTGTAAGTTGCGTTGGGATCGTATGGACGGGCATTACCCAATGGAACTAACTGGAAGTGGATTGGGGCTCGTATGAATTTATGGAGAAATAAACTGTTTAATTCAAATCAAACAACAGTTTATTGTTCTTTAACGATGAACTGCCAATGTGAGTAAATCTCACTAACTCTGAACAGTTTATAATTTCATGTTGTATTTTTAGAACTGTTAAATATTGGCTGATTGACTGTGTGTTGACTGTTTGATTGAACTGCTAGTCAGTTAGTTGAATTTCTATATTGATTCCGTTTAACAGAATATATCATATGGAACTGAAAGTGATGTTGATTTTATTGTGTAACATCTGTGGATGCAGGGAAACAGGTTGGAGGAATCCGACTGGATTCCTCAACAGCTATTTTATTATTTTCATATATCGTGATATATGACGTGGTTTATAATCTGTTGTTGATTATATGTGTATGGACGATATTTGACATCATGACTTGATACATTAAACACCATAACATACCAGAATGTGAAAAAAGGGAATTTTCAAATGGTATTTGAAAATAAAATATTTATAAAGTCAAAAGGGTTTTATAAATGAAATGTTTGTAAAGGAAATATTTATAAATACAAATCTTTATAGGTGAAATTATATAGAAAGGGGAAATCTTTTTAAATGAAATATTTATAAAGAAAAGGGAATATTTATAAAATCATAAGATCTTATAAATAGATATTTATTGGTTAAATAAATAGGAGATGTTAAACGTGATACTTATTTGTTAAGTAAATAAGTTATAAAAGAGATATTGACTTAGGAAACAGAATATGTTATTAAAAGGGTTTTTATTTGTTAAATGAATAGAATAAGATAAAAGGAATATTTGTTTAGAAAACAAATAAAATATTATATAAGAAATATTTGCAACACATTTGCAAATAGAGTTGAAAAGGCAATATTTGCAAACCATTTGCAAATAGAATTTAAAAAGGGTAATATTTGTAAACCATTTACAAATAAAGATTTAAATAGGAAATATGGGTAAAGGCATTTAGAAAACAAATAGATTATAAAGGAAATATTTATCTTTGGATGAATAGATATATATAAGTCTGAACTTATATATGAAGAAGTAAACAGATAAAAGGAGCAGATTGATTTATAAATGATATTTATAAATTAAGTTAAGTATTTATCATTTGGATAAATAGAATATATAAGTCAGGACTTATTTAAAGAAGTAAAAATCGATTTCAACATCGATGTTTGAAACTGAATAAGGGCAAAGAGTAAATCAGTTAGGGTAAATCAGTTAGAGTTAAACCAGTTAGAGTTAATCAGTTAGGTTAAACCGTAGAGTTAAATCAGTTAGAGTTAAACCAGTTAGAGTTAATCAGTTAGAGTTAATCGATAGAGTTAAATCGAACTAGAGTTATTCAAATGGAGTTAATCGAATTTAGTTTATTCGAATAAAGTTGAAGTGAGTTAATCGAATTTAGTTATTCGAAGAAGTGAATCGAATCAGAGATATTCGAAGTGAGATAATCGAATCAGAGATATTCGAAGTGATATAATCGAATCAGAGATATTCGAAGTGAGATAATCGAATTAGAAATATTCGAAGTGAGTTGATCGAATCTAGTTATTCGACAGGAGTTAAATCGAATAAGATTTATTTGAAGAAAGAGATTATCGAATATAAGTATTCGAAAGTAAGCAAATCGAATATAAGTTTTTTGAATAAGTTATTCGAATAAGAGTTAATCCATTAAGAGTTATTAGGTTGGAGTTATTCAAATAAGAGTTATAGATTAGAGTTAACCGAATTGGAGTAAATAAATTAGTTGTCGTTATATTATTCGAGTTAGGAGATAAAAGTCATATTAAAGATAATATATTTCGGATGCAGGAGATTATAACACCATTGTTATAATCACGTAAACTTGTAAAAGAAGAGGGCTCGTAAATAGAATCTGAGGGTTCGTAAGGAAGTGTTAAAGAGTTTAAAAGATGAATCTTATCTATTTCGATATTTGAAAGGTGGTTCAGTTAAGGTCTGAGAGGTTGCTATACCCCAACTTGATTGACTGCATTTTAATTAAGAAATGGTTACGGTTCGAGTGTGAAGTGGTTAAGTGGATTTATTAATTTAGTATAGTGGTTTGAGTCATCATCGCAATATAGTTTTAAACATCTGTTTAAATCCCAATTAAGAAGTTTTGGAAATGTTTTCCAAACGAGAATCAGAAATGTTTTCTGATAAGAGAAAATAAGAATTTAGAATATATGGAAACATGAGATAAGTAAATTAATGAAATAAAGAGATAAATGTTGAATGATGATTGGTCGATATAATTTCCTCCTGGAAATAATATCGTTGTTTGCACACCTGTTTTTCTTTGATGGTTAAATCACAAACTATCGAAGTTTTGACCATTTTAATGTTGTTAATCTGGAGAGACTAGTTGGATTATTATCCAAAGAACCACTCTGTATTGGCATAAGCGTTGCGAATCATATATGGAAAACATAATTGAAGACGGAGTAAAATGCAAGGGCTATTGTATAAGTTTTAGATAACAGTGCCTAAGATGGATGTACTGGATAGTGCCTTCGGTTCATCCTGTTCCTGGATGACTTGTATGGACGAATGTCTGACAGAGTATTTCCAGAAAGGTCACGTACATTGATTTCTTCAACCGTACCAAGAGTGGAAGCGGAGAAGGAAACTTCTTTTAGATGACACGTAATGTATGGTTGTAGACGTCAAATTAGTGATTTTTGATGGATCTGACAATGTGGCATTCGAAGTGAATTTGATGTGATGATAAAGCGTAACCTCAAGCCTCACATCCGGTAAATGACAGAAATCGGGCAGACAGCATGGCTATGTAGGTCGCACCTATTAGGGTGTATAATCACCTGATCTAGAGTTTCATTTACTTCTAAAAATCTATTGTTGATGCTGTCCCATTCGGGAAACGGTTGCTGATCCCAACCGTTGGTGATATACATTCGATACACTCAAGCGAAATGAGTGGTCGGTCATGTGTGGCCGGGTTGCAAGATGTTCTTGTTGAACCCAATGTATTCCTTTCTTGTAACACCCCACGTCCATTAACGTCACTCACAAAGGGAATGCATTAACTTCCATGGAGGTTTTAAGTGAATATAGAACAGAAAAATTACAGCAAGACAGATAATAAGTAGTACTTGGAAATCTAAAACTTTATTTCATTGCAGCGGAAATTAAACATGTTTGTTACATCATAAAACCATAAATCAGAGTCAAGTTGTAACACCCCACACCCGCTAAGGTCACTCACTAAGGGAATGCCTTAACTTCGGTGGAGTATTTAAGTGAATATAGAACAGAAAAATTACAACAAGACAAATATAAGTAATACTTGAAATTTAAAACATCATTTCATTGCAGCAGACGGTAAACATGTTTGGTTACATATCAAAAACCAACAAGGGTCAAGTACAAAATATCCATCTCTTTAAAACATAAGTACATAATCCCACTACATACTAATAGCCATAATAGGAGAGATAACCGAGATTTACTTCAAGAGTCCAAGCTCCAAAAGATAGGTAAAGCAATCTGATCAAAGCCCACTAGTGCTAGGCCCACTCTGATAACTGAGGGTTGGGAAAAAAATAAAAACAACGGGGTCAGACATAAGTCTGAGTGAGCCCTATAACTTTAACAACACAATCATTAAAGTAATTAGGGTATGATATAAGCCTGGTACGGTACGACTGGGGATAAATGACTACACTAAGCAGCCAACTAGACTTAGGATGAACTAAGATAACGGTAAAGACGCGCCTATCCACCCAAGGATAAATACTACACTGCACCACACCAGATCTACCCACCCAAGGGTAATTCCTACACTGCACTACACCAGATCTACCCACCCAAGGGTAATTCCTACTTAAAGGTTGATCCCACCCAAGGACTTAGAAAATTTACCCAGTAGTTTCGTGTACCCGTAGCTGACTACATAGGTGCCGTCTGCCCCTATCTCCACTAGGTGTACCTAGTAATTTAATAGTAGTTTCGTGTACCCCTAGCTGACTACATAGGTGCCGTCTGCCCCTATCTCCACTAGGTGTACCCACTACTCCCATTCGATCGGCTCCCTAACGTAGATACCCGTGCTGGCCCCATAGTGGGGTGTATTACTCCCCAAAGTGGCAACCCGATACAATCAACGGTGCACGGCTTATACCTACACGATGCAACAACGTTTTACCTACCAGCCTGGGTCCACCCACGCATATGAAACCCGTTGAACTTTTGCTTTGCCACCGCTAACCCGTTTTGGCCTCTTATAGTCAAGCCCAGTACGCGTGTCCCGTCCTCGACATGGGTCGAGCCCAATAAGATACATATGGGTTACTGGTTGAAATGGGCCCCCACAAGCTACCCACCTAAGCTTGTCCCTTCTATTGTATCCCACTTAACCCTTTTTAATAATCATGTCCACTTACATGTTTAAAGTTTGGTTAAGTCATCTAATCATATTTCAATGGCCACTCAAGGCACCCACTAGATTTCCCCATGCCACCCAAGGCACTTACTTAACCCTTTAATCATGTTTAATTACATGTTCCACTTTGGTTAAGTATTCTAATCGTATTTTCTATTGCCATCCAAGGCAACCACTAGATTTTCCCCATGCCACCCAAGGCACTTACTTAACCCTTTAATCATGTTTAATTACATGTTCCACTTTGGTTAAGTATTCTAATCGTATTTTCTATTACCACCCAAGGCAACCACTAGATTTTTCCACATGCCACCCAAGGCACCCACTTAACCCCTCAAGTCCCTCTACATGCTAATATGGTTAAGTGTTTCTTAATTGATTAAGAACGTAACCGTTGTAAAGACCTCTCACATTAGACTATCTTTTATGGCAGCTGGATTTGCCGGTCGGGTCCGGGCAACCTTACGCCATAACCGAGTCTAACCTCGTGTCTTTACACTTGTCACGTATTAAGTTTGTGCCTAAGACCTCTCACATTAGGCCAATCATTTGTAGCCGCTGGATTTGCCGGTCGGTTCCGGGCAGTCTTATGCTACAAAAGGGTCCAACCTCGTGTCTTAGTCGATTAATTACACCTAATTAATCCCCCCATAATTTGTATTAATTATCCCTAATTAATTACAAATTTAACGATGTACATAATTGACTCAATTATGTCCATCCACTTTATGGTATGCATAATCATACCAACTTCACACCATTTCATTAACATGAATATTAACCCCATCGTTCCCCACGTAATTCGCTAACATGACATAAAAGGGAAGATTCATCACAAATACAATGGGTTCAACTTCCATAACATTAACATCAACATGGGTTAAAAGGTGTCAACATGCATATAGCATCAAACCGAACTAGCATAAATAATCAACCCAAACTTGCATGAATCACATATGTCATAAAGAGGTTAACTTGCATAAGTTATTTATGTCATACAAAGGGGTAAACTTGCATATGTATGTATGACATACAAAGGGGTTAACTTGCATATGTATGCATCTCATACAAAGGTGTAAACTTGCACATGTTACTTGCATATAATCAAACACCAAACTTGCATAACTTATCATATATGAACTTGCATATAATCAAACACCAAACTTGCATAACATATCATATATGAACTTGCATATAATCATACACCAAACTTGCATAATCATGGTGTCATAATGGATCAATGTTTATCATAGTAATTTGCATAACTAGCATCATGAACACATAGCCTAAAACTTGCATAACTTGCATAACATCATGATCACATAGCATATGACTTGCATAACTTGCATAACATCATGATCACATAGCATATGACTTGCATAACTTGCATAACATCATGATCACATAGCATATGACTTGCATAACTTGCATAACATCATGAACACATAGCATATAACTTGCATAACTTGCATAACATCATGAACACATAGCACATAACTTGCATAACTTGCATAACATCATTAACACATAGCATATGATAACATAACTTGCATTGATCCACATTCATAGCCATAACCTCATTATATCCTATCATAATCATTTCAACAATTGGTCATTAAGGCTATAGAAACTCACAACTTGTTGATTAGCACTCCTAAGAAGAAGATTAAGTTGCTAGAGTTGATTAGAGGTTGATTTGAGAAGCTATCTTCCTCTTTAATTTGATGGAGGCTCCTTCAAGTTGCATTTTGACGGCATGACGACGTTGTTTCTATTTTTAGTATGAATTAGGGTAGTCTTAGGGTGTATTTATAGAGTAGTTAAGTGTTTTAGGCCATTAGATTAACCCTAAATCAGATTAGAGACGTCAGATCTCGTCCTAGCCACCAAAACACAGCCCAAAAGCCAAACCAGTCCACCCAGGTCACCTGGGCTCGACCAGGGAGGTTGACCCCCAGGTCGACACTAGGGTCGACATCCTAGTCGACCTGGTGGGCAGGTCTACACCCATGTCGATTCCCTCAGTCTGGCGGGAATTTTCCCGCCACTTCTGAAATTTGAAATTTTAATATTTAAAATCTGTTTTAAATTTTCTGAAACTTCTTCGGGCCTTAACTGGGTCATACGGACTCCGATTTTCGAAAACTCGGACTCTATTTCGCGTATTTTTCCGAGATGAACGCAATGGCATAGCCCGTTTCCCCTGATTCAGATTTTAAAATTTAATTCTTTCCTGTTTTATATTATAGCAAGTTATTCAACATACGGGGTGTTACATTCTCCCCTACTTAAAAGATTTCGTCCTCGAAATCTCTAAGTCGAGAAGAACGTATCCTACCATCCAAACAACCATCTACTCAAACCATCAAACACTGGAATCCATTGTCCTTAGAGTTTCTAATGCTATATGAACATATGCAAAGAGTGTGTGTACATGTTCCCTGTCCAATGCAAAATTAGGCGGTCTACTGATTCAGTTGACCTCCTTAATGCAAACCATGATAGTGTCATGCATCCAATATGTATGCGAAAGAACCCTATCGACACATACTATCTCTACATATGTGCATAACCATACACCAAAATGCATCATCCATATGATAACGCAACCATTATACATCCATTAATATAGCTACCTACACACAACTTTATGCAATATGCAATATGAAGTGATTGAGCCGATCTAGTGCCTAGAGTGTGTGTATATGCATCCACGAGCAACCACTAGCAACCACTTGCATCCACACGCATCCATCAAGCATAACATGTCTCAAACACATGTTTCAACCATAGGTTTACCCTATCTAAAGGTCAAAGGTACTAATGAGAGGACATACTAAAGATAAGATAAGTACTAGACAACCGGTAAGGAGAAGTTAAAAGACATGCCCTCAAAAAGGAATGGGTACGATGAACGCATCTTCGCTTCTGTCTCCCAAGTAGCATTGCTCTCATCTTCTCCCCTTTGCACTTTGACTAGTCGAACCTCTCTGTTTCTCAACTTCCTAATCTCTGACCCTAGGATGCGGGTAGGAGCTCGTCGAATAGTCGCATCACGCTCTACCTCCACTTCTCTAAGCAAGCTCGGCTCTAACACCTCTGCGGTCTCATGTAGGCACTTCCTCAACTGTGATACATGGAATACGTCATGTACCCCACTGAGTCTCTCGGGTAAATCCACTCTATATGCCATCCGTCCAATCCTTTCCTTAATAGGAAACGGTCCTACAAACCTTGGTGCTAACTTCCCAACGGACCCAAAGCAAACAACATTCCGTAGATTCCCACCAACATGTAGGTAATCAACAAGGCCTTCCATAAAGAGCTTCGAAAGGAGCCATAACAACACTGGACTGAAAGCTGTTATTATACGCGAACTCCACCAATGGAAGATGCTCTTCCCATGTACCACCAAAATCTAAGATACAAAGCCTCAAGAGGTCTTCTAGGACACGATTCACCCTCTCGGTCTGGCCGTCCGTCTGAGGATGATATGCGGTGCTCAGACACAACTGAGTCCCCACTGCTTCTTGCAAACTCTTCCAAAACTCGCTAGTGAAGATAGGATCTCGATCACTCACTATGCTAGAAGGTATCCCATGCAATCGAACTAACTCTCGAAGATAAACTGAAGCTAGCCATGGAGCAGTCCTCTTGCTCTTCACGGGTATGAAATGGGCGCTCTTAGTAAGTCTGTCTACCACAACCCAAATTCCCGTATTACCCTTCCTTGATCTCGGTAACCCATCAATAAAATCCATCGAGACGCTAGCCCACTTCCATTGCGGAACTTCCAATGGGTGAAGCAACCCACCGGGTTTTTTTTTGCTCCGCTTTCACTTGTTGGCACACCAAGCATCTAGCGACATACTCGGCCACATCTTTCTTCATACCGGCCCAAAAGAAAACTCGCTTCATGTTTTGGTACATCTTGTCCCCACCGGGATGAATGGTCCTCTTTGAACGATGCGCATCATCAAGAATAGCCTTCCTCAAACCCTCGTCTTGCGGTACACAAAGTCTACCGTCTCTACGCAAGCACCCCCATCGTCTAGGGTGTACCTACTCAAATGGCTGGATGACTCCCCCCTTATGAGCCTCTCTACCAACTCAGCCAACTGTGGGTCGCCCCGCTGTGCCTCGCTAATCCGCCCCAAAAGAGTAGGCCTGACCTCTAAGGATGCTAGCAAACCGGGTACAAAGTCAACGGAAGGTCTGAAATAAAACATCAAGATAAATTCCAAGCTTCGTCGTTGGACTCAAGGACAACCTTTTTCTGCTCAAGGCGTCCGCCACCACGTTACCCTTGCCAGGGGTATACGCTATCTCGAAATCATAGGATGCTAAGAAATCCATCCAACTTTGCTGTCTTAAGACTATGCGCTCGAAGAGTCTCCAACACTTCCCTAAGATGTAGGGCATGCTTTTCTCCACTTCTAGAGAAAACTAGGATATTCTCCCATGCAAAATCGTCACAACTATCCATCTCTCACGCAGACCATCCTAGTCGAACTCGACATCCCCCAAGTGCAAGCCCCAAAGGCCTAAACCAATATCAGACAAACACCCAAGGGATACCTCCTTCGAATTCAGACGACCTACGTGAGATGATACTAGTAAAAATGGCTAAATAATTAAGCCCTTGTCCAACTCTGGATGTCCTTGCCAGTCTCGCTCCAAAACCACCGTTGATCAAACAACTGGCTTTGCTTAACCTATTAAGCACATACGAAAACTTATTTCGCTCTTAGAAAAGACCAAGATATCATCCACAAAGACCACTACGAAGTTATTTAGGTACTCCCTGAACACCCTACTCATCAAATTAACAAAGTATGCGGGGCGTTCGTCAAACCAAATGGCATCACAAGCCTCTCCTAGAAACCATCCGGAGTCCTAAAGGCGGTCTTCTCTATACTATCCTCAGCCACTCCCAACTGATGAAACCCCGTGGCCAAGTCCAACTGCGAAAACACTGAGGCGCCAATCAACTGATCAAAGAGATCATCAATCCTCGGCAATGAGTGTCTATTCTTCTTTGTGAGCTTGTTGAGTTCTCTATAGTCTACACAAAGTCTGAGGGACCCATCCGCCTTCGTGGCAAAAACTACTGGAGCACCCCACTCCGATATACTTCGTCTTATGAACCCCTTCTCAAGCAACTCCCCTACTTGCTTATGGAGTTCCCTCCTCTCACGAGGAGCCATGTGGCGCACTGGCAAAGATACTTGTTTAGCATTATCCACCAGATATATTCGGAAGTCTATCTCCCGCTTTGGAGGTAAGCCCTTCACCTCCTCAAACACATCCGAGTATTTCCCGGACCACTCTAACAGATCGCAAACTCTCGACCGAAGCGTCAAGCGATTCAAGATAACTTAGCATAACAGAATCCATGGGATTACAAGAGATCTCGAGAGTGTTCCCCAAACGGGTCATGAGCCTAACAACTCTCCTTTCGCAATCAAGAACGGCACCATTACTGGATAACCAGTCCATGCCCAAAATCAACCCATAGCCCGTGAAGCCCAAAACAAAAGCATCACATCTAAACTCAACGCTAAGTATAGAAATCTTCAAACCCAAACATATCATGGACAAATAAATGGAGCCCCCAATTGGGTTTGAAACAACCAAGGGATCATCTACTAAACTGGTGTCTAAGTGCAGTGACTCAACTAATGATGATGAGATAAATGAATGTGATGCGCCAGAGTCGAATAAAGTTCGAACAGGATAATCGAGAGAACCAAATCTCAACCTAGACGGTCCTACCCCCATCAGGTATACTAGCCGTGAGGGAATGCATCTACCTCCAGAAGATCCTGTACTTTGTCCTTACCTCTTTGGACAATCCTAATAAGGCGTCCTATTTCTCCAAAACAACTAGCCTTCTCCTTCACATTCTCCTTTCGTGACCTCTCACCATGATGAGGTTTCGTCCTTTATTTACCTAATAGCTATTTGAACCTTCCTCTCTCGTCCATATTAAAGGTACCCATAAGCCCTCCACCTCCTTGGACTAACTTCTTAGCCCGGCAAACGTCTTAGTCCCTTGAAGTGGTTCTTCCGTCCTTCATACGGAAGTCCTTATTTATCTTAAAAAGACATCTATACGCGGAGGGGAAATTCCAAAAGAGAAAGAGGAAGAGGAAGAGATTCAAAACGGAGAATCGAAGGATAAATATATGGCTATTGGGGATTATGCTTTTCTTTCAAAAACTTTTCTCTTAAAAGACATGTTTTTGAAAATACTTCTTCCAAAAATGTTTTTTAGAAAAATAGTTTTTTCTAAAAGTTTTATCTGTTCTGGTAACCTTAAGCTCTGATACCACGTGTAACACCCCACACCCGCTAGGGTCACTCACTAAGGGAATGCCTTAACTTCGGTGGAGTATTTGAGTGAATATAGAACAGAAAAATTACAACAAGACAGATATAAGTAATACTTGAAATTTAAAACATCATTTCATTGCAGCAGAAGGTAAACATGTTTGGTTACATATCAAAAACCAACAAGGGTCAAGTACAAAATATCCATCTCGTTAAAACATAAGTACATAATCCCACTACATACTAATAGCCATAATAGGAAAGATAACGGAGCTTTACTTCAAGAGTCCAAGCTCCAAAAGATAGATAAAGCAATCTGATCAAAGCCCACTAGTGCTAGGCCCACTCTGATAACCTGAGGGTTGGGAAAAAGATAAAAACAACGGGGTCAGACATAAGTCTGAGTGAGCCCTATAACTTTAACAACATAATCATTAAAGTAATTAAGGTATGATATAAGCCTGGTACGGTACGACTGGGGATAAATGACTACACTAAGCAGCCAACTAGACTTAGGATGAACTAAGATAACGGTAAAGACGCGCCTATCCACCCAAGGATAAATACTACACTGCACCACACCAGATCTACCCACCCAAGGGTAATTCCTACACTGCACTACACCAGATCTACCCACCCAAGGGTAATTCCTACTTAAAGGTTGATCCCACCCAAGGACTTAGAAAATTTACCCAGTAGTTTCGTGTACCCCTAGCTGACTACATAGGTGCCGTCTGCCCCTATCTCCACTAGGTGTACCTAGTAATTTAATAGTAGTTTCGTGTACCCCTAGCTGACTACATAGGTGCCGTCTGCCCCTATCTCCACTAGGTGTACCCACTACTCCCATTCGATCGGCTCCCTAACGTAGATACCCGTGCTGGCCCCACAGTGGGGTGTATCACTCCCCAAAGTGGCAACCCGATACAATCAACGGTGCACGGCTTATACCTACACGATGCAACAACGTCTTACCTACCAGCCCGGGTCCACCCACGCATATGAAACCCGTTGGACTTTTGCTTTGCCACCGTTAACCCGTTTTTGGCCTCTTATAGTCAAGCCCAGTACGCGTATCCCGTCCTCGACATGGGTCGAGCCCAATAAGATACATATGGGTTACTGGTTGAAATGGGCCCCCACAAGCTACCCACCTAAGCTTGCCCCTTCTAGTGTATCCCACTTAACCCTTTTTAATAATCATGTCCACTTACATGTTTAAAGTTTGGTTAAGTCATCTAATCATATTTCAATGGCCACTCAAGGCACCCACTAGATTTCCCCATGCCACCCAAGGCACTTACTTAACCCTTTAATCATGTTTAATTACATGTTCCACTTTGGTTAAGTATTCTAATCGTATTTTCTATTGCCATCCAAGGCAACCACTAGATTTTCCCCATGCCACCCAAGGCACTTACTTAACCCTTTAATCATGTTTAATTACATGTTCCACTTTGGTTAAGTATTCTAATCGTATTTTCTATTGCCACCCAAGGCAACCACTAGATTTTTCCACATGCCACCCAAGGCACCCACTTAACCCCTCATGTCCCTCTACATGCTAATATGGTTAAGTGTTTCTTAATTGATTAAGAACGTAACCGTTGTAAAGACCTCTCACATTAGACTATCTTTTATGGCAGCTGGATTTGCCGGTCGAGTCCGGGCAGCCTTACGCCATAACCGAGTCTAACCTCATGTCTTTACACTTGTCACGTATTAATTTTGTGCCTAAGACCTCTCACATTGGGCCAATCATTTGTAGCCGCTGGATTTGCCGGTCGGTTCCGGGCAGTCTTATGCTACAAAAGGGTCCAACCTCGTGTCTTAGTCGATTAATTACACCTAATTAATCCCCCCATAATTTGTATTAATTATCCCTAATTAATTACAAATTTAACGATGTACATAATTGACTCAATTATGTCCATCCACTTTATGGTATGCATAATCATACCAACTTCACACCATTTCATTAACATGAATATTAACCCCATCGTTCCCCACGTAATTCGCTAACATGACATAAAAGGGAAGATTCATCACAAATACAATGGGTTCAACTTCCATAACATTAATATCAACATGGGTTAAAAGGTGTCAACATGCATATAGCATCAAACCCAACTAGCATAAATAATCAACCCAAACTTGCATGAATCACATATGTCATAAAGAGGTTAACTTGCATAAGTTATTTATGTCATACAAAGAGGTAAACTTGCATATGTATGTATGACATACAAAGGGGTTAACTTGCATATGTATGCATCTCATACAAAGGGGTAAACTTGCACATGTTACTTGCATATAATCAAACACCAAACTTGCATAACATATCATATATGAACTTGCATATAATCAAACACCAAACTTGCATAACATATCATATATGAACTTGCATATAATCAAACACCAAACTTGCATGACATATCATATATGAACTTGCATATAATCATACACCAAACTTGCATAATCATGGTGTCATAATGGATCAATGTTTATCATAGTAATTTGCATAACTAGCATCATGAACACATAGCCTAAAACTTGCATAACTTGCATAACATCATGATCACATAGCATATGACTTGCATAACTTGCATAACATCATGATCACATAGCATATGACTTGCATAACTTGCATAACATCATGATCACATAGCATATGACTTGCATAACTTGCATAACATCATGAACACATAGCATATAACTTGCATAACTTGCATAACATCATGAACACATAGCACATAACTTGCATAACATCATTAACACATAGCATATGATAACATAACTTGCGTTGATCCACATTCATAGCCATAACCTCATTATATCCTATCATAATCATTTCAACAATTGGTCATTAAGGCTATAGAAACTCACAACTTGTTGATTAGCACTCCTAAGAAGAAGATTAAGTTGCTAGAGTTGATTAGAGGTTGATTTGAGAAGCTATCTTCCTCTTTAATTTGATTGAGGCTCCTTCAAGTTGCATTTTGACGGCATGACGGCGTTGTTTCTATTTTTAGTATGAATTAGGGTAGTCTTAGGGTGTATTTATAGAGTAGTTAAGTGTTTTAGGCCATTAGATTAACCCTAAATCAGATTAGAGCCGTCAGATCTCGTCCTAGCCACCAAAACACAGCCCAAAAGCCAAAGTAGTGCACCCAGGTCACCTGGGCTCGACCAGGGAGGTCGACCCCCAGGTCGACACTAGGGTCGACACCCTAGTCGACCTGGTGGGCAGGTCGACACCCATATCGACCCCCAGGTCGACTCCCTCAGTCTGGCGGGAATTTTCCCGCCACTTCTGAAATTTGAAATTTTAATATTTAAAATCTGTTTTAAATTTTCTGAAACTTCTTCGGGCCTTAACTGGGTCATACGGACTCCGATTTTCAAAAACTCGGACTCTATTTCGCGTTATTTTCCGAGACGAATGCAATGGCATAGCCCGTTTCCCCTGATTCAGATTTTAAAATTTAATTCTGCCCTGATTTATATTATAGCAAGTTATTCAACATACGGGGTGTTACACAAGTACAATATCCATCTTGATAAAACAAAATACATAATCCAATTACATAAATAGCCATTAAAGAAGATAACAAGCTGGACTTTACTTCAACGGTCCAAGCTTTCCAAAAGAGAGATAAAGTAATCCAATCAAGCTCCACTGGAGCTGGGCCCACCCTGAGGACCTGGAGGGGGAAAAAGATAGAAAAGAGGGGATCAAACATAAAGTCTGGCGAGTATGATAATTCTAACAATACTATTATCAAAATAACTAGACTAAGGCATAAGCTGGAAAACAAGGAAATGTCTATGAACTGTTGGGTATGGAAGAGCAGATAAAGACAACGTTAAAGGCACACCTAATACTAATGAATAATTACTACACTGCACCACACCAGTCACCCTAAAGGTTGATCCCACTTGCTTCACTTAGAAATTTTATAAATAACTTCGTGTACCCCTAGCTGACTACATAGGTGCCGCCTGCCCCTATCTCCGCTAGGTGTACCCCACTACCCACTTTTGAACGACTCTCTACTCGTAGATACCCGTGCTGGTCCCACAGTGGGGTGTATCACTCCCCTAAAGTGGCAACCCGATACAGCCTAAGGATGCACGGCTTATACCTACACGATGCAACAACGTCTTACCTACCACCCCGGGTCCAGACACGCATATGAAACCCGTTGGACTTGCGTTGCCACCGCTAACCCGTTCGGCCTCTTATAGTCAAGCCCAGTATAGGTGTCCCGTCCTCGACTTGGGTCGAGCCCACAAAGATACGTTTGGGTTACTAGTTGAAATGGGGCCCCAATTACTTGCCACAAGCTATACACCTAAGCTTCTCCCCACTAGTATATCCCACTTAACCCTCTTCTTAGTCATGTTCATTTACATGTGTGTTTGGTTAAGTCTTACTAATCGTATTTCAAATGCCACTAAAGGCACCCACTAGATTCCTCATGCCACCCAAGGCACCTACTTAACCCCCATGTCCCACTTCACATGGGTATCTGGTTAAGTATTTCTTAATTCATTCAGGCCATAACCTCATAAAGACCTCTCACATTAGACTGGCATTTATGGCAGCTGGATTCGTCGGGCAGGTCCGGGCAGTTTTACACCATAAAAGAGTCTAACCTCGTGTCTTTGCAACTGTTATGCTTTAATTTGGGCCTAGCACCTCTCACATTGGGCTGACATTTGTGACTACTGGATTTGCCGGGCGGGTCCGGGCAGTTTTAAGTCACAAACGAGTCCAACCTCGTGTCCCAAGCATTAATTAACACTTATAATCTTTTACCCCAGTTTTAAATATATCCCTATTCAAATCATTAATTAATTCCAATTTTAATGATGTCCATAATTGACTAAATTATGGCCATCCACTTACGATATGCAAAATCATATCAATTGCACCCCAATTTCTTAATATTAAATCCTTAATATTACCCCTACCCCACGTTATACGTTCGCTTATTCAACGCAAAATATACGTTAGACTCGAATAGTCTAACTCATAGCACAAAGATAAATTATCACAACATATAGACAAATAAAATAGATCTAATCATAATAGGGGTGAAACTTGCATAAAACTACACATGTCATGGATCTAAAGGTGTCAACTTGTTTGGTTAAATGTCACAACTTACATAATATGATCATAACCCAAGTTCATGTATAAACTTGCATATGTGATTTATGCAACATAATGATGGTGTGAACTAGCATCTAACACATAGAACTCACACATGTCATAGCATAATTAGAGATCTAAATAGATGTCATAATTCTAGATCTAAATAGATGTCATACAATATGTGAGATTATACATACTAATAAATCTAAACTTGCATAGGTACATGTGATTTATCATGTGAATCATCATAGCCCAAATATATATAATCAACATCATGATTCATAAGCTAACTACAACATAATAACATCATGGCTTTGTAACATCGCAACTTAGCATAGAAACTTGCAACATATATAATATCATCATGCATGATTTACAACATATAGGATATCATCATCACATAACATAGGATTTACAACATACATGATAGCATATGGTTTACAACAACATATATGACAATTCACATCATTTTCTTATGATCCATATCACATCTTAATCTAATTAGTTTGCTAATAATCTTATTAAGATCATCATACTCACAATTAGAAAAGAAAGAGAGTCTTGATTTGCTTTAGAGTTGAGTAGAATTAGAGTTTTGATTAGCTTTCTTCCTTCTTAGTTGGCGGCGGCTACACTGAGTTCCATGGCGATGGCATTACGACGGCTATTCTATTTTTCATGTGATTTTAGAGTGAGAGACTACCTAGGTATATATAGAGTTTAGGATTTATTTAGACCGTCAGATCAACTCAGAACTAACCTGAACCGTTAAATTAGCCAACTCAGCCCTAAAGACACATCAGCAGCTCAAGATTGGGCTCTGTCAAAACCTGGCCGACTTGACCAGGTCGACACCCAAGTCGACTGCGCAGTCGACCTGGTCCTGGGGGTGTCGACTGCCCAGTCGACTCCCCAGTCGACCTGGGGTGTTGGGCGGGAAATTTTTCGCCTGGCCTGTTTGACTTCGAATTTTGAATTTTGAATTTTTTGAAACTTCCGATGGCCATATCTCCTTCATACGAAGTCCAAATCACGCAAACTCAGACTCTATTTCAACCAGAATTCCGAGACGAGCACAATGGCGCAACCCGTTTCCCACAATTCTCACGTCTGAGACTAGTTATTCTTTAATTTGTGAATATTTATATTAACAGAATTACGGGGTGTTACATTCTCCCCTCCTTAAAGGATTTCAACCCCGAAATCTTCAAGTCAAGAAGAATGTATATCCTAACATCCAATCGTCCATCTACTCAACCATCAAATACAGGCGTCCTTTGTCCTTATAGACTTCTAATGCTTTCATGTTTAAATGTACAGTGTGTGTATATGTCCATATCTAATGCAAAATCAGGCGGTCCACTGATTCAGTTGACATTCTTAATACAAATCATGATAGTGCCATGCATCCATTATATATGCAAAAGTTCCTTAATGCTACATATTATCTCTATATGCGTGCACAATCATCATCTAAATGCAGCATCCATATGATAAAAAAAATCCTCATACATCCATTCTACTAAATACATCCATATATATGCAATATGCAATATGAAGTGACTGAGCCGATCTAGTGCCTAACAGTGTGTGTATATGCGTCCACGAGCAACCACTAGCAAACACTTGCATCCATCATACATAACATGTCTCAAACACATGTTTCAACCATAGTATTATCCTAACTAAAGGTCAAAGATACTAGCGAGAGGACATACTAAAGATAAGATAAGTACAAGCTAAGCGATAAAGGAGAAATTAAAAGACATACCCTCAAAAAGAAAAGGGTAAAACGAAAGCATCTTCTTTTCTGTCTCCCAAGTAGCGTTGCTCTCATCATCTCCCCATTGCACTTTGACTAGTCTGACCTCTCGATTCCTCAACTTCTTGATCTACGACCCAAGAATGCGCGTAGGAGCTCGTCGAATTGTCGCATCACGCTCTATCTCCACCTCTCTAAGCAAGCTCGGCTCTACCACTTCCGCGGTCTCGTGCAAGCACTTCCTCAAATGTGACACATGGAATACGTTGTGTACACCTCTAAGTCTCTCAGGCAACTCCACTCTATACGCCATCTGTCCAATCTTCTCCTTTATAGGAAACGACCCTACAAACCTTGGTGCTAATTTCCCAAAGGACCCAAAGCGAACAACATTCCGTAATGGAGACACTTTGATAAAGACCATGTCCCCAACATCAAACTCAAGATCTGTCCCCCTTTTGTCTGCATAAGATTTCTGCCTATCTTGCGCCATCTTCATCCTCCTTCGAATCAAGTCGATCTTTTCCGAAGTCTCTCTAATCATATCGGGCCCAAGTAAGATCTTATCGGTAGATTCCCACCAACATGTAGGTGAACGACAAGGTCGTCCATAAAGAGCTTCGAAAGGTGTCATGCCAATGCTGGACTGAAAGCTATTATTATATGCGAACTCCACCAATGGAAGATGCTCTTCCCATGTACCCCCAAAGTCTAGGATACATAGCCTCAAAAGGTCCTCTAGAATACGATTCACCCTCTCGGTTTGGCCGTCCGTCTGAGGATGATATGTGGTGCTCAAACATAACTGAGTCCCTACCGCTTCTTGTAAGCTCCTCCAAAATTCGCTAGTGAAGATAGGATCACGGTCGCTTACTATGCTAGAAGGAACACCATGCAAACGAACTATCTCTCGGACGTATACAGAAGCTAACCATGGAGCAGTCCTCTTACTCTTCACGGGAATGAAATAGGCGCTCTTAGTAAGTCTGTCTACTATAACCTAAATCCCCGTATTACCCTTCCTTGATCTTGGTAATCCATCCACAAAGTCCATCGAGACACTTTCCCACTTCCATAGTGGAACCTCCAATGGGTGAAGCAACCCACCGGGTTTCTTTTGCTCCGCTTTTACTTGTTGGCACACCAAGCATCTAGCAACATACTCGGCCACATCCCTCTTCATACCGGCCCAAAAGAAAACTCGCTTCATGTCTTTGTACATCTTGTCCCCGCCGGGATGAATGGTCATCTTCGAATGATGTGCTTCGTCAAGAATAGCCTTCCTCAAACCTTCTTCTCGAGGTACACAAAGTCTACTATCCCTACGTAACCATCCCTTATCATCCAGGGTATACCTACGGAGATGGCTTGATGACTCCCCTCTTTTGAGCTTTTCTACTAACTCAACCAACTGTGGGTCGTCTCGCTGTGCCTCACCAATCCGTCCCAAAAGTGTAGGTCTGACCTCCAAGGATGCTAGCAAACCGGGTACAAAGTCAACGGAAGGTCTAAAGTCAAACTTAGAGATGAATTCTAAGTTTCGCCGCTCAACAAACAATAGGCTCAAGGACAACCTTTTCCTACTTAAGGCGTCTGCCACCACGTTACCCTTGCCAGGGGTATATGTTATTTCGAAATCGTAGGACGCTAAGAACTCCATCCACCTTTGCTGCCTTAAGTTCAAGTCCTTTTGAGAGAATAAGTATTTTAAAGATTTGTGGTTAGTGAACAATTCGAATTTCTCGCCAAGAAGATAATGGCGCTAAGACTTAAGCGCAAAAACAATTGCGGCCAACTCTAGGTCATGCGTAGGGTAATTTTTCTCATGCACCCTTAACTGCCTTCCGCCATAGGCTATTACCCTTCCCTCTTGCATTAAGACTGCGCCTAGTCCTGTCGCACAAACATCGGTATAAACAGTAAACGACTTACTCCCGTCTGGCAGCACTAAGACTGGGGCTGAAGTCAAAGCTCTCTTCAAACGTTGGAACGCATCATCACAATCTACGTCCCATGTGAAAACTAGGTTCTTCTTTGTCAAACATGTTAATGGAGCCGATATCTTTGCGAAGTCTTTGATAAACTTCCTATAGTAGCCAGCCAACCCCAAGAAACTTCTCACTTCAGTAGCATTTTTAGGGACCTTCCAATCTTGGATGGACACTACCTTCGCGGGATCCACAGCTATCCCTTCTTTGGAAACCATGTGCCCTAAGAACCATACTTCCTTCCTCCAGAAGTGACACTTAGAAAATTTAGCTTTAAGATTATGTGCTCGAAGGGTCTCCAACACTTCCCTAAGATGTAGGGTATGCTCTTCTTCGTCCTTAGAAAAGATCAAGATGTCGTCTACAAAGACCACTACGAATTTATTAAGGTACTCCCTAAACACCCTACTCATCAAATCAACAAAGTATGCAGGGGCGTTTGTCAAACCGAAGGGCATCACTAGCCATTCATAGAAACCGTCCGGAGTCCTAAAGGCAGTCTTGTCAATGCTATCCTCAGCCACTCTCAACTGATGGAAACCAGTGGCTAAGTCCAACTGCGAAAACACTGAGGCGCCAACTAACTGATCGAAGAGATCGTCAATCCTCGACAGTGGGTGTCTGTTCTTCTTAGTAAGCTTATTAAGTTCTCTATAGTCCACACAAAGTCTAAGGGACCCATCCGCCTTCGTGGCAAATACTACTGGAGCACCCCACTCCGATATACTTCGTCTTATGAACCCCTTCTCAAGCAACTCCTTCACTTGCTTATTGAGTTCCCTCCTTTCACGAGGAGCCATGTGGCGTACAGGCAAAGATACTGGTTTTGCATTATCCACAAGATATATTTGAAAATCTGTCTCCCGCTTCGGAGGCAAGCCCTTCACCTCCTCAAACACATCCGAGTATTCTTGGACTACTTTAACAAATCGTAGATTTTCCACCGACGCGTCAAGCGATTCTAGATAACTTAGCATAACGGAATTTATGGGATTACAAAAGATTTCGAGAGTGTTGCCAAGGCGAGTCATGAGCCTAACTACTCTCCTTTCACAATCAAGAATGGCCCCATTTCTGGATAACCAATCCATTCCTAAAATTAGCCCATAGCCCGTGAAGCCTAAAACATAAGTATCACATCTAAACCCAACGCTAAGTATAGAAATTTTCAAATCCAAACATATCATGGACAAATAAGCTGAGCCCCCAATTGGATTCGAAACAACTAAGGGATCCTCTATTAAACTGGTGTTTAAGTGCAGTGATTCAACTAATGATGTAGAGATAAACGAATGCGATGCGCCCGAATCGAATAAGGTACGGACAGGATGATCAAACAAAAAAACTAAGCTTTCAACTGAAATGGTTCTACCTCATTCTTGCAGCGGTGGGACCGCGAGAGCCTGAACTTGTCCCCTTGCCTGCCCTGGTGCCATAAGAGCCTGCACCTGTCCTCACGAGGTAGACCCTGCTCTCTGCCCCTTCTTTGGGCAGTCCTTCACTAGATGTCCCGCTTCACCATAGTGAAAACAACCTGTCTTCTTTTTCTTTCTGCAATCCTTGCTAAGATGGCCTGGTGTCCCACAGTTAAAGCATCTTTTCTTTCTTTTGCCATTATTGTCTTTACCACCCTTCTTGTTTTACTGTTGTGGTTTCTTCTGATCCCATTTCTTCTCGGGCGCCTTATTAGCATTAGCGCCTTTCTCCTCGTGCATGAGTGTCATGTCTACTAGCTTCTCAAA